>JANXHW010000002.1:109498190-112233190 GCA_026170595.1 Plestiodon gilberti rubricaudatus
TAATATATTCATGTCCAAGGGGACTCAAAAATGAAGGAACTTTGTTTTCCCAGATTCTTCTGAGCCCACAGAGCTTGGGGTGGGCTAATATGCTACAGAATATGGAGGGAAGGTAGCACTGCATCTCATCACAACTTTGCATTCCCATATGCCAGGCAGGTCATATGCTCCCTTTGACAAGCAGCTCTCAAACTAGGCCAAGAGAGCTATCTCAAAGGTGAAGCATATTTCCTGAAGCATTTTTTAAAAAGCATTTCTAGTACAAACCAAGTTGGATTCAAAGTAGATTGAAAACAAAACAAAAAAACCCTCTGCCCATGCTGTAACCCTTGATGTCTCAGAAGATCGTATTTTCAAAAGGCCACAGCACTCTGAAAAGTTCCTTCTTCCTGGGCCCACGGCTCTGCTTCTGCCATCCATCCTGCCCATATTTTAAAGGTTTAGGTCTCTGGATCCTCCCCACTCTTCAACTCGTCCACCTTCACAAACTCCACAGGGGTACACATTCTAGAATGTGCCCAGCTCAGTTTTTTGGGATCATCCTATGCCATGGAGCCCATCGTTCTCCACACTCTAGAAAGTGTGTGTTCTTCACGCTCCAGAACAGTCAAAAGTTCTTCAGAAACGTCTACTGTGATGAAAAGGGCAGTGGACGGGGAAGGAGGAGGGAAATGGGTGACAGGAAAAAAGCCTGTCTTGGCCAAACAAACCTGCCCACCCCTTAGAGGACATGCCCTACACAAGGTGAAATGACAAGCAGAAGAGAAGCTCATCTTTTGAATAGTTTGCATTCCCCTCACCCACCCTCAAAACCAAACCTACCCACAGTATTCTGACTGCCCTCAGGGATGTTTCCCCCCCCCCCCCAGTCTAAATGTTGGAATCCTATCTATTTTGCAGAGGTCAATGGAAGCTTCCACGAGCAAGCCAGAGTCAGTCAGATAGACTGCTCCTTCAAGGCAAGAGGGCTCAATCTGCCATTCTGTAGTTTCTACAGTGCTACTGACTTTCCTATGCCCCAGGCAGGCAGGCAAGCAGGCAGGCAGACAGACAGACGGAGGGAGACAGAGAGGGAGAGGAGGCCGAGAAGGGTTGGGGGGCTGAGTTCTGGTTGGACCGGCTGGCATCCCTGGGCTGAGGTGTGAGGCTCTTACCTGCCCGGAGCCCTGGCCTGAGCCATCCGAGCATACAAACTGCACAAATTCCTTCAGCGAGTCCTGGCCATGATGGTGGTGGTAGCGGATGGTCGGGTGTGTGAAGTAGGGGCTGGACTGTTGGATGATGGAGGTTGACGGGAAGTGCAGGGCCGACGCTGTGGCACGGGGGCTTCCTGGAGAGCGTAAGGACAGATGGACAGAAACACAGAGAGAAGCGGAGAGAAAGAGAGAAAGAGAGAGGGGGGAGAGAGAGAGGGACAGAGAGAGATGTCAGTAACAACCCCCATGCCATGCGGCTTCCATTCCACGCAGCCCAGTAGTCACTTTTACCAGACATATTTGCTCAGGCCTCAACTGAACAATCACCCCCACATCTCATTTGCTGGAAATAAGAGGATTCTCTCAACCCCAGCAGGGTGGGGAAATGGCTCTTTTCCAGAAGGGCACAGGTGGGTGAGCATTTGCAAGCAGATGCAAGGGATCTGAGCTGAGTGCATTACACATCCTGAACCTATAAACATGCAATAAGTGTGTAAATATATCTATATACAAATGCACACACATATACATATACACACACAATGGGGATGGGGGGTACTTTTGCTTCTGTGCATTCGTATTCCTGGTGTGCGTTTTTTTCATGACACCTTGCTGATGTCCTCTGCTTTACAAGTCATACATCTTACGTGCAAGTTTCGGTCAACAGCACCAACTGCCCTATCCTCATCCCTAACCCCAATTAAGTACAAGTGTGGGTTAAACCGCTGAACCATGAGCTGTCGATCGAATGGTCGGCAGTTCGATTCCCGCGACGGGGTGAGCGCTCGTTGCTTGGCCAGCTCCTGCCAACCTAGCAGTTCCAAAGCATGTTAATGCAAGTAGATAAATAGGTACCACTTGCAGGAAGGTAAACAGCACTCCGTGTTCCAGCTGCATGCTATGCGCTGCAGAAAGGAGAGTCATGCCGGCCACATGACCACGGAGGCATCTTCGGACAACACTGGCTCTTCAGCTTTGAAATGGAGATGAGCACCACACCCTAGAGTCGGACACGACTGGACTTAATTGTCAGGGGTCACCTTTACCTTTTTTTATATGTAACTGCATTTTCTTACATTCATGCCTTCCTACCTTGATCTCTTCCTTCCTCCCCCTCCCCCTGTTGTTTCCCTCCTCCTCCCTTTATTTAATTAGCTTGTTGAGTCAGGGACTGTCTTTTCTTTTCCTGACCTTACTCTGTAAAATATCATGTCTATAATCATGACGAGAACCCCTAACCCTCCCACAAGCACACAAGGGCAAAAGTGCACAGCATATTCCTCTCCTTGGGAACTACAGGTACTTAGTAACTATCATGGGGTGGTGAGCCAGCCTTGTTGTTGTTGTTCAGTCGTTAAGTCGTGTCCGACCCTTCGTGATCCCATGAACCATATCCCGCCAGGCCTTCCTATCCTCCACTATCTTCCTGAGTTCACTCATTTTCATGTTCGTTGCATCGGTGATGCTGTCTAACCATCTCATCCTTTGCCTTCCCCTTCTCCTTTTGCCTTCAATTTTTCCCAGCATCAGAGTCTTCTCCAGAGAGTCCTATCTTCGCATTAGGTGGCCAAAATATTTGAGTTTCAGCCTTAGTACATGTCCTTCCAGGGAACAGTCAGGGTTGATTTCATTTAGGATTGACTGATTTGATCTCCTAGCAGTCCAAGGGACTCTTAGGAGTCTTCTCCAGCACCACAGTTCAAAAGCATCTATTCTTCGGCGCTCAGCCTTCCTTATGGTCCAACTCTCGCAACCATACATTGCTACTGGGAACACCATCGCCCTGACTATGGTGAGCCAGCCTAGGAACCAGCTATTGGGGGGCCAAGGATTGACTACTCCTTTTGTGGTTGAAGTTCCTCCTATACACAGTGATACACTGACAGATGTTATAGGAAATACGGATGATGGCAAGGAAGGTGCACAGATCAATCTGGAACATTGACTAAACTGGGCAGCTAGAAGGCGGGCAGGAAACTCTTTCTGTTCTCCGTGTTTCCTTAAGGCAAGTAGCAACTGCAGGGAGAGGATTTTCACAAGGAAAATGGTGGATGGTGGGGGGAGGGTTATCCCCGTCCTGCAGTGCTGTAGACCTCATCTGTATCACACCCCACCATCCACATGGCTGCTATTTGCCAAACTTTAAAGAGATGGAAATCTGATCAAAAATGTCCATTGCCTGATCTGGTTTGGCCTTGAGTAGGGCTATAGAAGGAGATTTTGCCTTCTGTCACAGTACTGATTTGCATTTTGATTTGCACAGTACACATTTTGCATTTTCACAGTAACAAATTTCCAGAGCAGTAGCTGTGTTAATTTGTTGCAGCAAAAAAACAACAAAGAGTCTTGTAGCATCTTAAAGACCAACACACTTGTTTCAGTGTAGCTTTCCTAGACTAGACTCTTTTTAGTCTTAGTTTAAGGCACTACTACCGGTAGACTCTCTGTTGTTTTCATTTTCATCTAACCCAGAAGCAACAGTAGGCTTCCTAACCCAGTGTCTGGAACATCAGGGGCTAGATGAGGGTCAATAAATTGAATCCCGATAAGAAGAAGATGTTGATGGTTACAGGTTCTTATGATCTGGGGATGGCGGGATTACTTGCCCTGAATGGGGTCACATTCTCTACAGGAACAGATTTACAGCCCATTTTACTGTTGGAAAGTGGTGGTCAGTCAGGAGTATCTTTTACCAATCGAATCAGCAGGCTATGGTCCTTCTTCGGTGATTACAACCTGGTCACTGTCACTCATGCTATGATAACTTCCTACCTTGACGACTGCAGTGTCTGCTTTTCAGCTTTGTAATATCAAAAGAAGCCTCAAGGCTGAGCTACATTACAGGCAGAGGCTCTGCCGCCGCCTCTGCCTACGCACTTGGAGCGGGGGAGTGTCTTCCCGCCTGTTGTCCCTCCTGTTGTCCCGCCTTCTTAAGAAGGTGATTGGAGGTAGTTCAGATTGGCATGCAGCCACCCTCCCCCCCTCTCCTACGATTGGTAGGCTGCAGTAGCTCCGCGAACCGCCCCCTAGCTCTGTGAGCCCGCCCCCTCAAAAGTAGAATTCCAGCTTGAGGTACGCGCCGGCAGTGCGGAGGTCGCAGCGGCTCCGCTTGCTTCAAAAATGATGTCAGAAGCTCCGCGACGAATGTAATGTAGCTCAGCTTTGAGGGTGAAAGGAGCTGAATCCTGCTCCTTCACCTTATCATGCTGTGTTTTGTGGCTGGAAGCACTTTTTCTTCTCACTCCACCTCATTTCCAGCACTGGAACCAAGCTGCGAGAAAAGTGTCTGTGACAAGACAAGAGTGGGAAAGGTTCTGCTCCCCTCACTGGCAAACTTCTTTTGATATTAAAAGATGTCTGTTTTAGTTGAGAACGAAGCAGACACATGGATAACAAACAAACATGGCTACCACGGCCACATCCAGTTTGGCCCTAAGTAAGCGTTTTCTGGTGTGTGGACCTCCCTGTCTGCTAAGATGTATTTCTTGCTCCATCACTTTCAAAAACCGCAGGGTGTGTGTGTGCAAGGTGTCCTCTCCCTCTACACACACGCATGCACGCACAAGCACGCACACACACACACACACACACACAAGAACTGCAGTTCTGTGAGAGGATATTTTATTCCTTTCTCCCATATTGTTTTCCCAGTTAAAATTGCCTTGCTAGCCCCAAACTGCTGTTTGTTCCCCAGGGGAAAAATATAGCTAGCAGTTGGGGGAGGGGAGCACTTTGACTGGGAAAATGGTGCAACAGTAAGGCACAGCCTTCCCAAACACCGCTGCTTTGATCAAACTGGCAGCCCCCTGAAACTGCATTGCATTAAAAAAGAAAACCTCGGGAGATCTAATCATGGATCTCCTATATAACATACAATTTGGACCTTAATTTTTGCCAGCAAGTTAAAAAGTAAACAAACGGGGGGGGGGGGGGAGAGATTCAAGGACTTTTCTTCAATTTTGAAGTCCTTCTGTTGGTTTTATACACTGTATGTTCTTCTTCGTACTATTTTCATAATATACATGCTCCTAGATATAGCTTAGCCTGCCTATATGTTCTTATCTTATGATCCTATATGATACATGATCTTACTGGGCTTTTTTTTTTAATTTTCCATTGTAAAGTATCTTACAGTAATTTCTTTATGATGAAAAGGCAAGGTATCAACGTAGAAAGCAAAGAAATAAATAGGTTGCTATGCTTTAAAATGTGTTTTCTATGCTTTAAAATTGTGCCAATATTTGTTTTCCTTAATGTACATGATATAATTTTTTTTAGTACTCCTGATTATTTTGTATGGAGGTGCATTTTGTATGTAACTAGCCCCTGCATCTCCTAAGCCTCAAAATGCTGTTGTTACACACTGTCAGCAACTGTATAGTATAGCGTCTGAGAAGTTGGAGTGTCCTTAGGCTAACAGAGCTAAATAATGGACCTAGACACACACACACACACCTTCAATCCAGAGTACAGTAATGCATTGCTTGTACTTTCTCATAATGTCTTCCCTTAAAGGCTATTTTTAATTGGGAAGTTGACGGGTTATCTTGGTTCACCTACTCCTGACCTTTTAAGTAAGATATGACCATAAGTAAGGTCGGAAGAGAGAGAGAAATCAGCCTGGTCATGTCACAGTGCTGCAGTTAAGTAATTGCAGTAACTCTTTTTTTTAACCTGATCAGTTTATGAGTTAAGAGACGTAGCTGGGAGACCCAAGCAGCACAAGCTAATGCACGCACGCACGCATGCATGCGCGCGCGCGCGCGCACACACACACACACACACACACACACACACACACACACACACACACACACACAGTCTCAATGGCTTCAGTTTGGTTCTCACAAGGAAGCCTTTACCTCTGTTTGTACCACCCTCTAACAATGTGTGACCAAAAAAAACAACAACTATGTCTGTGGTCATATTGAGCCTCATAGAAAAATTCACCATCATCCAAGGCCCAATCCAAAGTGTGGTGAGACAGGCAAGAAGTTCACTAACCTACTGGTGCCTGAAATGCTAACCCTTTTCTAAACCTTGTTTGGGGAGAATTACAGGTTTCATGGAAGTGCAGTTAAGCCTGGTTACTTTGCTCTTTGCCCTGACCACTTTTCTGAAGGCACTGCCATAAGGGCCTGTTCTGAACAAGTCTTCTCACACACACACACACACACACACACACACACACACACACACACACACACACACACACACACACACACACACACACACACACACAGAGAGAGAGAGAGAGAGAGAGAGAGAGAGAGAGAGAGAGACCTATGCAACACATTGGACTAAAACACACACTGTGACACATCTATACATAAAGCCACCACTCAAACACAAACTACAGTGACATCCTAACATTACCTGAATGCACAGGAATTGCTACCACATTTGTCCTCCATAAACCTTACACTTCAAAAATGTTCTTCCTAACCACGACTGCTTCCTCTACAATGTACACACACAGACATCTCTTGCATACACATCACACACCCTTATGCAATTGCTAGTCAAAGGCATTTGTACACACAACATCACAACATTTTTTTCATTCACCCTGCATTCCGCCCTCCACTATGTCATTCAAATTAAACAAGAAAAAGATTGAGTAACTGGAAGGCTGATCTCTACAAAATGAATGAATTTTATTTGGGAGATGAAATTAGGGCAGCCTTGTAAGCACTTAGGATGGGTTGAAACGTTTGCTTTTAAAAGACAGGTTTCTGGCAAGAATACTGAAATGTTGCCCATGTCACCTCCATTACAGTAGGGCTTGCAACTCTATTGCTACTATACCTCAGTGTGAAATCCCAGAGAAGCAAGCACAGGGTTTTTTAGCTGGAGGCAGGAAGTTGATGGAAATGTGCCATACCAATGGGGTACGTCCTGATTTGTTACATCAGTGTATTTTATAAGCGACTTAAATCTAGATTCCATTTGTTCTGGATATTCTTTCTCCACATGATTCCCATGAAGCTGACTTATACTAACCAGACCATTGGTTCTTTTAGTCTACTCTACTGTCAACTCTGATTCAAAGACACCCAAACTGATCTGGATCAATGGAGCAGGATCACTTGGTACAAAATCTGCCCTTTCCTTTGTATGACACCACACATCAAAAAGATCAATCTTCCAGGATGCATTTTACAATCTCTGTGTTAAACTGCCTTAGCAGAGGAAAGGGAAAGCAAGAGAATGAAAGAGAGAGAAACACACACACACACACACACACACACACACACACACACACACACACACACACACACACACACGAGAGAGAGAGAGAGAGAGAGAGAGAGAGAGAGAGAGAGACCATTGCCAGAACCGACATGGTTGAGAGCTCTGACATGCCCTTTCAGGGAGACAGCTCTGTCCCTTGCCTCCCCACACTTGCCCACAATCCACCCATTCCCTCCCCTAAGAAAATGGCTTTGTTCTCACCTGGTCTGACTCCTGCTAGGACAGGCAGCGGGTGGTGGGTGAAAGCCATTCTCGGGGAGGTGGTGTGGGAGGACAGGGCACTGCAGAAATCCAGCTTCCCTGACTTCTTTAAAGAAGCCGGTCCTGGCAAGGAATCAGGGAGAAAGTGCATGGTTTAACAGATAGAAAGATGGATTAGTATTTAGCTGTGCTCTTTCATTCACTTTGGTGGCCCAGCTTGCAGGTTGAATATGCACCCCCCCCCCCAGCCAGGATTCAGCTGTCACAGGTCTATGGGGTAAAGTATGTGACAATGGCTGCTCTAAATAGCTTGTGTCCCTACCTGCCACTAACCAGGTATAAGAAGCAGCCAACGTGTGTCTATCTTGCATAAAAGTCGCCAGCTTATTGTCCAAGAACACCAGTGAAATGATCAGTCAGACTTTAACATGCAAAGCAGAAGCAGAAGATGCAAGGATGTGATCTTTATCATTTATTCAATTCGTTCTTTGGTGATTAATGTATACTAAACATTAAATCCTTGTGAATCTTCAGAGAGCCTGGAATGACAGCCCAGAGAGCAAATGATTAGCTTATTGACCCTTATAGATCACAGTGTTTACATTCCTCTCAAAAGAGGTCCATTTGAATGCTTCCTTTGTACAGAGTCCTTTGGGTGTATGCTAGGAATCTTACTCCATAATCGATGCGTTAGTTGGCTATTCTTTTTTATTCTGTTTGGCATTTATTATTATGTATCATCATTTATTATATTACTATTGTTTTTTTGTTGTCAACTATATGCCAATAAAGGTTTATGATGATGATCTTACTACATAAGCACATCTGAGATGGTGGTACAGTATATCTCAAATGTCTATAATCTGATTGATATGAACAAATCTAATGCTTATTAAGAGAAAGACCCCATCACAGAGCATTTTACACATGAGGTTTTAAAGCAGTTCATGCTTCAGTCAGATGTACAATGCAAATATAAAATGTGTTTGCCAAAATGCTCATTCACATAACAAATGCCTCATCTTATGAATGAACCATGATAAATCAGTACAAAGCCGCCTTGCTACTAAGATCTGTCACCTCTCACTTAGTTCCACTGCTGTAAAAGGGCTGCCGCCAGAGGCGGCAGTGCTCCACCACTGCTGATGGATCCCGCCGCACCCGTTGGAGAAAGTAAGGCAGCGGCAGGGGTTTGGGGGATGAAATTGGGTGGGGAGGGAGGAAGAACGGGGCGGGGAGGCAATTTATTTATTTACAGTATTTCTGTCCCGCCTTTCTCCCCGAAGGGACCCAAGGCGGCAATGGTGCACGACAGATCCTATCCCCACTTTTGTAAGCCTTCCCACCCCGTTTCCTTGGATTTGCACCAGCTACAGAGCTGGCGTGGGTCCAAGGAGACTCATTGCGGAGCGGGAGGCTTATGGAAGGGTGAAGGGAAATAATTCCCCTTTGCACTGGTGGTATTATTATTTCTTCTCCAAAGCCTCCCAATCCGCCCCTCCCCCCTGCTGGATACAGCATGCCGATTTTTGGCATGGCTGCACCAGTGGGCGGGGAGGGGGGGTTAGGATTAGGCTCTTAATTGGATATCATTAGAACAGACATTGTTTGAGAGTGGCCTGTAACCCTAGAAATCAAAAAGACGTTAAGGTGAGGAAGAGCAACCTCTTATGAAAGAGGTTGCATTTTAGTGACTAGTCGCAAGGGATCCATCTTCTTTTTCAAATGGATGGTTTTTCAGAAATTACCCCTGCTGTTTCTTCACTGCCCAGCACTGCCTCAATTACCTACTTTGTGATCTCATCCTAGTATATTTTTAAGGGCTCTCAAATATTTTTTTTCCAAGACAGCATGCAAAATTTGACTAGTATGTTGCTTTGTAATTGGCAGCTTTTCCAGTGAATGTTAGAGACACAAGCTGCCTTCCTTTTTGCTACGCTGTCGTGGAGACTGGTATGCTAGTGAGGACTGATGGGGACATCTTTGATGATGTCACCAGTACCAAAACTCACAGGGCTTCCCCTTCAAGAAGGATATGCATGACTGTGCAAGTCCCCAGAAACAAAACAAAGCGAAATTATGGAAGTTGCAAGAGGCCCCACTCTGTATACCACCAGACTGTGATGGGACTTCCAGAGAGCAAGCAGGCACAGCCTAGATTTTTCCCAGGCCCAAGCAATCTCACTGAAGTTGCACCTGCTTATTACAGGAACAAGATATACCACTAGGGATGAGAACCCCTCACTAAACCAGCTAAAGTCAGTTCTCTAGACACACAGTCTAATGTGTCCTCCTTATTATAAGGACACAGATTAGACTGTGTGTCTGGAAGATCAAGGTGCTTCCAGGACACAAGTACACATGGACTATATAGGTTATAGCCAAGGAACTATGGAATGTGTGGGTAAACCCTGAGTCAAGCACAGTAACTTTTCTTCTTTCAAAACACTGGTAAGCAATCCTTGCAAAGGAGAGCTAAAGGCCAAATTACACAAGACATGGGAGATTTGTGATTGGCTATTCCGACATGGACATTTTTACCTTAAAACAGTTGCTGGGGGTTGCAATTAAGACTGGAGGGAACAGTGGTGTTGGGGGAGGAAGATTTTTTTTTCCTGCACCATTTTTCAGATCCAAATCACCATGTGCCCAAAGCTTCTATTAGCCCTGCAGCAGAAAAACACAGGTACTGGTATTTTTTTTCACTGGAAAGCCAGTAGCAGCTTCAGTGGACTGGGGTGGTGGGGCTGCTGCTCCAATAAAAACTGAAGTCCCCAGCAACTTTGTGGTACCTTAAATAGTTAAATAAAAACTAGAAAAACCTGTAATAGGCTCCCCACATCTCATGTAATTTGGTCCTAAAATACATACCATAAAATATACTGTATATGTCAATAACTTCTTGGTATAATAGAAATGTCCTCCCTTTTTAGAGCTATGATGGTGCTAGCCTTGCAAAAGGAAGAAGTGAGAATTTTAGATGCAAGTTGCTGACTAGTTTGTGATATTTTAGTTGGATATCACTAAAGATATCACCCTAGTTTGGATTTTAGAAATGTAACTGGGAAAGAAATGTAATACAGCTTTGTAGGAGATGGGGGGGGGGGGGAAGCCTGATTAGCCCTTGGGAAAAAAAGAGATGCAGAGGTGGAGAGTGAATGTCTCTTAAAGGAAAAAAAATAGGAAGAAGTTGTTCAGATAGCAGGACTTTGCTGAAGGTGAAAGGATAGTTTTGTACCATTTTTTCCAGTGCTACATGAGTACTCCATGTAAAGTGCATGTAGTAAATCCAATGGGTACTTTGTGGCAGTCACACACATTAGCAAGCACACCTCCATCAGAGTAGTGCTGTCTTCAATCTGGTTACCACTTGAAAACCCGGCCTTCCTTCCACAGACAATGTACAACAGAAACAAACATGAGTATCACACACCACAAGGGAAAGGCAAGATTACTTCTATGACTAACTCAATGTAAGCCCGCAGTAAGAAGTAGGCAAATAGACAAATCCAAACGTTACAATTTAATTTTGTTTACGTCTTTTCTGTTAGACCAGTCATTGGAGTAAAAGGCCACTTTGTATTCATGCTTGGGATTCACAAGTATCCCGATTTTCAGGAGGGAAATGTGCCATTCCAATAACAAAATGCTGGGCTGTTAGGGAGATGAAAACCAGGACATTCTGACTAGTCTCTCTTGCATCATTCATAACTAGATGTGCTGTGCTCCTGTGTTTAAAGCCCATGACACACTGCACGTGTTGCTAAGCTTTGCATAGAGCAGCGTCCGTGTGCAGCTCGAAAATCTTGGTGCGTCTTGTCTTTTACAAGATCACAACACAACGCAGGAGGGCTGCGTTGCAGTGCAAGCGAAGTTGGAAAAATTGAACTTCGGCCAATGAGAGGCTGTATTCGGTGCTGTGGGGGCGGGATGCGGATCAACGCATTGGGCCAATCGGAGTTGAGGTTTTTTTTTTAGCCAATCAGAACTGCTCTCATGCTGCACTAATCACTGGGGGCCCGCTTGATTGGGCTAATTGGAAGTTGAGGTTTTTTTTAGCCAATCAGAACTGAGTTATTTTTAGCCAATCTGCAATCAGTTGTGTAGTCTCAGCATCCTCCACCACAAGCGACCAATCACTGGGGACCCGTAAGTGAACTCAAGCGACCAAAGCAGCTCTGGAGTAGACAGGGTGTGTTGCAGTGCAACACATTGGTTACTCTCACGCTGCACCAGGATGCACTGCAACGCAACACAGCCAGTGTGTCACAGGCTTGAGACCCCACAAGACCAAAGGTTTACCTACCCTCTCCATGGCAGCAATTAAGTGGATAATAAGTCCCAGCCTTAATTCTAGCTTGAGTTTCTAGCTTACTTCAGTCTATGCTGCTGTCACCAGCACATATCTCCCATTGTATCAACTTCCTTGTCCGATTGGCTGTTAACCAATTCAACTTTTAATATTACTGAACCTCTCTAATTTCTGTTGCTGTGGCTTGTTGGTTTCTCCAGCTACGAGAATTATCTGACTTTTAAGTCAGACAGTGGGATAAGAACATAAGAAGAGCCTTGCTGGATCAGGCCAAAGGCCCATCTAGTCCAGCTTCACACAGTGGCCCCACCAGATGCCTCAGGGAGCACACAGCCAACAAGACAACCTGTTTCCTGCTGCCACTCCCCTGCACCTGGCACAGAGAAAACCCACTTCTTGCAAGTTGCAGAAGGAATTCCGACCATTCAGAAAATGGCTGCTGTTTGTAGCTATGCTTACACTGATGCTCCAGACTTGAGACCAGCACTGATCAGCAGCCTGTTCTCTATCTTAATCCCTCCCCCACCCCTTCCCCCTGTACAAGCAGCGATGTCTCCAGGTAATCTTTCTGAATAGATCACTGAGTATTCCTTTGAGCTGTGGAGTCCTATGTAAGGCGCTGGAACTTAGAGCTTTACCTCAAATCTCTTGCTGATTAATTTCGTGTGTGTGTGTGTGTTCTTGTAGCACTGTGGGCTGACCCTGAGACTATTTTCCAAAAGCACCAAGGCATCCAGGAAACAGGGCTGTCACTTACAAAATGTCATCCCAGTGAGTGCACAACAAGAAAACTGGTGGCAGACCTCTGGAGTGGTAGGAGCGGCTAGGTTTCCTCTTAGGGAGATGGGCTGTGGTTTTCCTGTTTGCTGCTGTCTCTGTAATCCAACACAATCTGGCACTTCAGCAGCAGGCAAGGGGGCCCAGGAGAGAAAAGCCCCCAGTCTGTTATCTCATGCCAGCTGCCTAACACCTGATACCTGAGCACAGGGAGGGGGAGGGGGGCTGCCAGCCAGCTGTGAACACCTGTCCCTGTCAGACGGCTGGATGGTCTCTCCAGCTGTTCACACAAGCCCTGCAGCTGCGCCGCTTAATTGGCGATTTGTTGAGATGGCTGGGAACAAAACTCAACAAGACAAAAGGGGAGGGGGAAGAAGAGAGAGCGAGAGAGAGAAAGGGAAGAGAATGCATTTGAATACAACCTGTTCCACAGCCTTGAGGCTTCTAAAGGGGAGGAGACACCTTTGGGAGCAAATCAGCTAAACACAATACAGGACGATGTGACAGGATTGTCAATGCATAACTAAAAGCCCCATCTAGAGCAGTCCCAAGTGCAAAGTAGGCCCATTCAACTCATTTGCTCCCCACAGATCAGAAGCACAGTCTTGACCTACTGAATGTGCTGCAAGCAGAGGGCAGGGGTCTGCAAAGAAGGCTTAGCCTTAGAGCAACTGGCCCAAAAAGACACGGGTCACATGCTGTCCAGGAAGGAAAACAGAAAAAGTCTCTCTCTCTCTCTCTCTCTCTCTCTCTCTCTCTCTCTCTCTCTCTCTCACACACACACACACACACACACACACACACACACACACACCCTCTAGCTATGCTGACCTAAGGACACATTGCTTCTAATTCCAAATGTGGCAGCCAGATCTCTTCAACTATGTCTTCCAGAAAAGAAATATTCTTTCATTTCCAGTTTTCTGTCTCCAACACTGGTCACCCTTCTCAAAGGGTGCAAGGGCACAGGCCAACTTCTCAAATGATCCATCCAGCTCCTATAACGTCATGCCCCACTTCTGGCAGTTGGGATGAGAGGAGCTTCTCAAGGTGAGAAAGTGACAGTCCCTCCTAGTCCTGGCAAATGGCTATGGGCCCTCTCCGCCATACATTTATTCTGTTCATCCATTTGGATCTAAACTATGTTCTAATCTACTCAATATTCTAGGGTAGGTATTCTATAATGTAACTGCTTTGTGTGGGATGGGCGTGGGAAGGGTAGATTTTACAGACCAGTCTTCTTTCTTAGACAAAATATTTTGGTTTTGAAGATATTGCAAGTTTGAAAATGTTTGGGTCTCTATTTAATCTACCAGCACCACCAAAAATAAAAATTAAAAAAATACGTACAGTAAGCTTATCATCCAGGCACACTTGGCCACCTGTTGTTTAGTTCCTAACCCAAGTATGCACTTTTCAGAAACCACTTCAAAGTTATACGTTCACTACTCTTGTGCAGTCAGCTCTTCTTCCAAAAACCATGGTCACAAATGAGGAAGAGTCCCTCCCTTCTGAGATGTCTGACTTGCTACCAAGGTGTGAGCAGCAGGCACCAGAAGAATAAAGAACCCTTTCTCCTTAGCTAAGGATGTTGATAAGCAAGCACCCAAGCTATTCAGAAGAATAACCAGATCCTTCATGCCAACATAGAGGAAGGATGAGACAGAGAAAGAAAAGAGTAATGGAATCCAATTGTCCGAGAAGTTTTGAAACTGATTTCCATCTTTCTCCCATGACATCACAGACTTACAGCCATTCTAGCTGTAAGACACAGCCTATCCAATGCTCAGAAGCGAACACAGGATTTTGCAAAGGTGTTTGGGTGGATGCTGGTAACCTCTTGACTGCACACTAAGTCACCTTTGCCATGGACAGTCATGAAGGCTGACGGTATTTCCAAAGCAAATTCAAACTCTTAAAAGGAGTCTGAATTCTTCAAAACATTTTTCTTCTATGTACTGGCCAAATGGGTAAAGAAGGCAGGGTGATCTTTTTGGGCATGAAAGGAAAAAAGACACAAAGTGAGCACACAAATGCCAAACCAAAGAATGATATGAATCATGTCCGCAAAATGTTGTTTCAAAATGACAGCAAAAGGCTTTGTCAGTCAATGAAGAATACAGAGCAGGTATTGCAATCTCCTAATTAGGGGGTTGTGAATTCAGCTCTCTGGAGTCTCAAGTTCTGATCAGGTTAGCCCTGCTACCTGATCCATTGATCGGAGATACTGGAAATCAACAAAGGGGCCTCAAACAACCCAAATATACACTCTGAGTCCAACAACGTGTTAGGTGAAATGCATAATTTGGCCCTTGCAGCCCCTTCTTTCGTTGCTGATAAAAATCAGCCATGGAGTGTGTGTGCATGTATGTGTGATCTGGATCAGGGCTGTGGTGGTAGGTAGATGGAAGCTTTAACTCTTTCCCTTTACCCTAATCCCAATTAGGATTGGGGTCCTATAGCTAATATTCCCCCGAGAGGAAATCTCCCATTGGTGCAAAGAAAACTTCCCTTCCAGAGAAAATAGCAGCCATAGAGGGACCCCTAATTTGGATTGTGACCACAGTGGATGAAATTAGCTAAAGCCTTCTTCCATCCTTGTTGATGACTTGATTGGATCAGCCCCCCTCCCAACTGATTTTTAACAAAACAAAACCCCACAAGCACGTAAGGGCAAATTACATGCTTATTCATGTAGTATGCAGTTTGGCCCTCTGCTACTGGGCAGCGGCATCGCTACGGGGGGGGGGGCGGTACTGTAAGTTCCGCACCATTCTACTCTGTGTTACGAGGTGGCCCCGCCCCCTTGCCGTCGGAGCTATTCAGAGCAGTGAAGGCAACGCTCCTTCGTTGTCTCCTGCGCGTTGCCTTCACCACTTTGAATGGCTCTGATGGCGAGGGGGAGGGGACCACCTTGTAACGCGGAGTAGAACGGTGTGGAAATTACAGCACTGTCCCCCCCCCCCCCCGTAGCGACGCCTCTGCTACTGGGGCATGGGTGCTCAAAAGTCAGCATCCCACCCTTCACTCCATCCATTCCATAGGAACATAGGAAGCTGCCTTATACCGAGTCAGATCATTGGTTCATCTAGCTCAGGATTGTTAACACTGACTGGCAGCAGCTCTCCAAGGTTTCAGGCAAGATTTTCTCTCTGCCCTACCTGAAGACGCCAGAGCTTGGATCTGGGACTTTCTGCGTGCAAAGCATGTGAGCAAACCACAGAGCTACTACAGCCCCTTCCTGATGAGAATGGATGTAGAATCTGTCCACATAAACAATTTAGTTTTTAATTATAGTCTATTTCCTGACTTTTTGTCTCAGAATAGTGAGCTCTATTTTTGCATAACAATTACTGTATGTATAGCAGCAGCAGCAGCATCCCACCCCAGAAACAGCTGAATTCCAAGGCTGGAAACAAGGAATCCCTGAGTTGATAACTGCTATGCTCTAGTTTAGCCCAAGAGCAGTTGGCTCTCAGCACTGGGTAAATAATCCCAGTACAAACAGGTGCCTCAAAGGTTGCAGCATCTCAGCACAGCCTCTTCCCTCCATCTCTGTATCAGTCTCTTCTCTCTCACAGTCCTGCACCTGTCTTATTCTGCTCACTTCCTTGCCATTAATCCCCCTCTTTATTCATGAAGACCTCTTCATGCATACATGTAACAAACGTACACTGACATGCATGCTGTCACTCACAACAACCCCCACGCAGCCCCCACAAGATACTGTACAAGCTGGCATCGTCTGGCATCTAGGTAGATTCCTTTTCCAGACACTCACTCCCAACATCACATTACACAAGGGGACACCGTGGATTTGTATTTACATTTGCATCAAGTCGATGCAAACGTTAGAACTGTGTGTAAATCTACATTCAATATGTGTCATCTCCCCTTATGTTATATTAAGCGTACTAGGGTACTGTACCCTACTGGCTCCAACTTCCTTCCATGCCCTGCAGTCCTAGATCTTCTTGTGGTGCTGTTATTATTTATTTATTTATTTATTTAAAGAATTTATACCCCGCCTTTCTCCCGAGGGCACTCAAGGCGGCTACCCAACGCTATTACCCAACAGCAGATCAGCACTCTTTAGGGTCAGCACTCTTTAGGGTCAAACTAGACATTTACTGATCGCTTAGCAGCTGTGCTTCCTTTCTTTTCTAAACAGTAGTTATAGAGATCCCTAATCCAGATCAGGACCATGACACAGGGAATCAACTCTTTCCCTCCGCCATGGTCCCAATCTGGATTAGGCCTTCCATGGTTATTTGCCCCAGAAAGAAAGCTCGATGGCTTCCATCTATGTGATACTTGAACACACACACACACACCCCATCTTCACACCATCTCCTCAATTCTGGCTCCAGACTCCTTTCTAACCCTAGTGAGGGCTTGTCCACTGGCCCAATCTGGCCCATACCTACCCTAAGAAACCATGTCTGGGACTAACTGCTGAAAGGAAGGATAAAAATGAATGAATATCACAGCTTTCCTTGTCTTGACAGTTTCCCCTACCTATATTTCTTTCCATGTTATCCTTCCCCAGTCTACAGAATCTGTAGCCGGCTCTTCAAAGAGAGCTCCTTAAATAACTGCTGCTACTTGCTATCTTCAAGATATGGCAAAATGATGCAGAGGAAAGTTCTGGAAAAAAGGAGCAGAAACTGCAGCAGGCTAGGATACTTCAAGGAACATGACAGGAGAGACTAGAATTTTGAATACAGTCCCTTTCTCTATCAAGGTTTTACGAAGAAAGCTGGCCATTTTACTGGAAGAATGACATTTAGGTCACAAGTACCCTGCCTCTATGAAGAAGGAAATGGTGTAGTCCCTGATGGGAATGGTGCTTGGAGGGCAGAGCTCAGCTCCGTCTCTCCGGTCTGTGTTTTCCATCTCAACCTATGCCAACTGGTGAGACAATGCTGGTGCCCCCTACCTGCATCCACATCGTTGGGCCACCCACTGGACTGGCTGCTGCCAGCTGCTGGGGACCGCCCTGTCCCAGGGTAGAACACATCGTCTACAGGACTCTCCATCTCGCTGTCATCTATCGACTTGGGTCGCTTGGTGGAACTGCAAGAGGAATAGACCACAGAAAGACAAACCATAAGCATTAATGAGTGAGTGTGGGGCCAGTTCAGGAGGACCTTCCTGCTCCCAGAAACAGGTCCAGTTTGAGGGCTTTTTTTTTTTGTCCAGGGAGCATTCATCCAAATCAAGACCCAGATCAGGAGGACTGGTAGCTGTTCTGATCTACAGTGTCTTAAACGGAATGTGTTTGGCAAGCCCTGCTTTGCAACAGCAGAATGTTCCTCCCACCTACGACCCCCTCACAACAGGGGCTGAGAGATGAGAGTGCCACAAGCAGGCCCGCTTTCTGTACTACGAAGTACCCTACAGTACACTACGCTATGTAAGACGTTATGCTGTCTTCTAAGGCTAGGGTCCGTCAGCCGTGGGAAGCAACCCTTCATTGCACAACAGATGTGGGACATACCTGCTAGAAGGCGGAGATGTTATTGACCGTCTGCCTAGAGCCACTTGATTGATGTTGTAGTAACTGGGACTCTCGAGGTCGGCCAGAGAGAAATTTGGACCAGACGCTGTGGCAACAGGAGCTGAAGAATGAGAGACCACAGCTCAGAGACTGGAAGATGGTCATGAAGAGGGAAATAAAAGGTCAGAGCGACTTCCTAACTTAACAGCAGCCAGCTTCTTGAATGCAGGTTATGGGGAAGCGAAGCCGTGATCTGACCTAGGCAAGGCCAGTTAGAGAGGGTTCAGGTTAATAGCATGTTCCCACCATGTGCTCTGCAAAGGCCAGGCAGATATCACCATGTTGAATACCTGTGGAGAAATTCCACCCCTCAGGGCTACCACATTTTTGACACCCAGAGGCAGGTGCTGCTGCTCTGAACACATCTGCCAACTTTCTTCTCCAGCATCAAGGATTACGAACTCGCTTGTTTTTCAAAGAGACCAGTTCCCTGGGAGCCAGGGCACTCGGCAAAGGTGTAGCCAGGCAGCAATTAGCTAATTTGTGGAGGACCAAAGCAGCAAGTGCAGCAAAGGAGTTGCTGAAGGCACATACAAAACAACCTCATGGCAAAGAATGAAAGAAGGAGCTGTCTCCAGTGTGCACTGTCTCTGTCTGTCAACTCTGATCCTTCTTTCCTCAGCACTGTCCTAGAGTTTCTCTTGCTCTTGTTTGAAGCACTTTTCCTGCTTCGTTTCATTCTGCTGGGAGAAAGCAAAGGGAGGCCAATGGACCTGCAGCTTCCAGCCCAGGACCTGGCTGCCTTTCTCTCCTGGACATGCAGTTCAAGTGCCCTTGCCTGCTATGTGGACTGTTTGGGGGCAGTGGGGGCTAAAACATCCTGCCAGCACATTTTGAAGAAGGGAGTGAAAGCTATGGAAGAATTCTCACAGGTGGGTTAGCATGGCCATTTTTGTCATTTCGTTTCTCCACTTGTCGTCAGCACACACACACACACACACACACACACACACACACACACACACACACACACACCCCCAAGTGTGTGGCAAATGAAAAGTCTACCTGAAGACTCACAGAAGATGGAAGTTGCAGGACATGGTTCTGTGATAAAGACAGGCTCACATAACGGAGGCTACACTATGGATTAGGGCAGTGTTTCCCAGACCTTTTTGACCTGAGGTTCCCTTGACCATGGCCACGGCTCCCCATTACATGATGTTGATGCCTGCCAATTGGCATTGCGCTGTTTTCCAAGAGGATTCCGTAGCACTCCGTGGCTCCCCTGCCTGGTTTCTGCGGCTCCCCTGGGAGCCACGCCTCCCAATTTGGGAACCACTGGATTAGGGTGTGGGGAAAAAGAAACATGCATTCAAGGGCTGAAGAAAATCCTAAAATTCCATCTAACTAGTAAAAATGATGTATATCACATCACAAGTAGAACACAGAGGCCACCACAACTGTTTGCTTAAAGCAAAGTCTAACTTTGTGCTGGATTGTGGCCCAAGTTTGCGTAATTTATTCACCTTCCAGGATTGAGGTAGCGAGCAGAACGAAGAAGAATTTCATTGGGTGGGCAGCTGTGAAGTGCACCAAACCCCTCTCCTCTGACCACAGGAAACCCTACTCAGTCCTTCAAACCACCCTCCTGCCTCTGGTCACTGAATTCTTACCCTGCCCTTATGTATCCAGGCTTTTCTGCTCAACCTTAAGGGCTGGGAAATTGCTGGGGGGGGGGGGGAGAGGAAAAAAAGGAAAGCTATGATTCTCTAGATACCAAATTTTGCACTATGGATTTGATTCAGTGGCTGAATGGCAAACCAGCTATTTCACACATACACCCAATCGTGGCCTTGACAATGTCATGATGAAAACAGCCTTCAAAAAGAGGATATGTGCAAGGAACCTGGCTAACATGGATTTCATTGTTTGGTTTCCCTTTTCTTTGGGAAACAACAGGTGCAATGGTCAAATTAGTCAATGAGCTGGTAGAAATGTACATCGGAGCTCTGGTTGCACTAACATACCCAGTGGCTTCTGTTAATGAGCATATTTGGACAGGAAACTGCCAAAGAGAAATACTTTGGATTTAGAGATAACAAGAGGGATCCTGCAACAGAATGCAGCAGTATGCATATCTCCCTGAAAGCACGTCTCACTGGACTCAGTGGGGACTACTTCTGAGTAAGCATGACCTGGATTACGCTTTTAGGTTGCAGGAGTGGCTGTCAGTCTTCTGCATAGCACAGCCAGTTTTACTTCTCTCTCACTCTCTTTCTCTGTGTACCAGTATGTGGTTTCCCATCTATCCTCCATTCTTCCCTGTTCGTACAACTGCAGTTGTTGTTCTTTCCCTCTCCCAGTCTGCCCCTCCCCTAGCAGGAAGACTGATGCCTCTTTAGGAATACCGTATTGTCCCGAGTATAAGACACACCTGATTATAAGACGCACCCTTAAAGTTTGGTGCTATTAAAAAATTTAATTAAATCACTGGCATTAAATTGCAACAGCCTGATTATAAGACGCACCCCTAGTTTAAAAACTTAAATTAGGAGAAAAAAGTGAGTCTTATACTCAGACCAATACGGTATTTCCTTTACTCTTTCGTTTTAATCCTTAGACTTCTCAGGAAGCAAAATCTTCTTAGGCTGTTTTGTCACCTTTGGTTGTCCCTTTATTGGTTAAGTTTTAAACCTCTGCAAATTTCTGGAGTTCAGTGAGCACCCAGAAATCTCCATTTCTTTTTGAGTGGTCTCATTTTGACTATAATTCTATGGGCATGGGGACGTGCCCGGTGTGTTTCGGCCTTGTTCAGGACTCTGACGGGAGAACGTGAATACGGAGGATATCTAACTTGGTAAAATCTGGCTCACAAGCTCTTTATTTCTTTAGATTCGGATTTTTGTGTTTAGCTTACAGTGGCAAGAACTACAGGTATTCATTAAGCCACTAAGCATTTTGAAAGGTAGTGCAGGTACATCTACTCTGGAGCTCAACGCATTCACAGATGTCACTACCGCATACTTAACAAGTTTAAAAACTGAGAACGTGAGGAAAGGACAGGCTATTTCCAGAGAGACTGTGTGCATGTGTCTCGTTGAGTCCTGATCACTTCAGGAACACCATAGCAACACGGCGTTTCTGTCGCTTCGACTTACTCTGTGACACTCTCACCAGCTCTGTAACATTCCAGACACCCGATGTCACAAAACAGTCCTGGAAAGTCAAATGCCCTGCAA
Source organism: Plestiodon gilberti rubricaudatus (assembly GCA_026170595.1). Classification (NCBI taxonomy): domain Eukaryota; kingdom Metazoa; phylum Chordata; class Lepidosauria; order Squamata; family Scincidae; genus Plestiodon; species Plestiodon gilberti. The sequence continues at coordinate 109,519,671 of JANXHW010000002.1, forward strand.
AGAGAAGAAGAGACACGGACTGTATCATGAGGATATGAGTGGAATAAGGACAGGTGATACTGATAGCAACTAGAGGCTGGGGGTGGCTTGCCTGTGGGAGAGCAAAAGGATCCTGCCTGAAATCTCCCTTCAAGTCCAGCTGTAGAGTCAGGCCTCCACAGGAGGAATGGTCTCTTTCAGGAATTCAACTCTGAATTCCACTCCTCAAGCTCTTCTTATCTTAGTCCAAGGCTCTTGTACTCAGATCTGGCTGTGTCCCTTAATCACACCTCCCATATACTCTTAACCTACCACAATATAGCACAAATTATGTCAAGAAACGATGGGAGCAATTCTAAATCAGGCTGTGGAGGCAGCAGGTGATCCCCAGCCACTAGCACCACCTGGCCCAACCAGGACCCCAGAAGTGGGCAAGGGTGGGAATGACAGAACATAAAAGGCTTCAGCAGGGAGATCAGTATAGTTGGGGAAAAAACCGGTGACTAGCGGATCTGTTTCTTAGGTAGGAATTCACTCACCGTTGGGCAGTGGTTTGATGTCCGCATCTCCTTGCTGGTTTGAATTGTCTGATTGTCCGGATTCTGAAATACAGAAGCAAATAAATAAATAAATAAAGGGATTGTTGGATCCAGTGTCAGAAGACAAGGTTGGTAATGACTAGGTTCTGAGAATGGGCACCTTCCTCCACTTCAGCCTTTTGCACAGCCAATGGGGAACACTGTTCTGAAAATGTTCAGCAATGTCATCTCACTTCCTTCACCCAGGAAACCCTAGGACAGTGATTTTCAATCAGTGTGCCGTGGCACATTAGTGTGCCGCGAGTGGTCCTCAGGCGTACCGTGGGAGTTTGGGGGAGAGTCATTTATTAGTACGGCCATTGGGGGAAGTGATACCCCCACTGGCAGCGTGGTGTGCCTTGTCAATTGTCAAAAAACTGATGGTGTGCCTTGACAATTTTAGCACCTTGTCAGTGTGCCATGAGATGAATAAGGTTGAAAATCACTGCTCTAGGAAGTAGCCTGGAAAACATGACTGTTTTAAAACCCATTAAAACAGGCTCTTGGATGTAGTATTACAGGATGGGGAAACTCAGTAGGTTTGTCTTGCTTTCATTTCATGCTCCACTACTGCAAGATTAACAATTTGGGGGCCAGAACAGAATCCTTCTCCCCCAGTTTACCTGAGGTTATTTTCACTTAGTGCTGAAGAGAGTGGTATAGCTTACTGGACTGAGTCATTTCCATTTGTTTATTGCCAAACCTTGGAACAGCTCAAGACATTTTGGTGCTTGAGGCAAAACATTCAAACGGCACCTCCCCCACCCCCATGGTAAAAATACAATGCTATATGAAAGAATTGACATTTTGTTTGCTGTTTAATGGTACTGCAAAACCTGCTTCTTGAGTTGGGCTGCCTAACCCTCCCTGACGGTAGGGCTGACTCTGCCAAAAGTATTATATTTTTTTTGCAGGCATTGCCCCCACTCTCTTGTTTATGGGCACACTATAACATCTGAATGATGGAGTTCCATTTGGTTGTCATGTCTGGGCACAGATGTCCTAGGCATTTTGCTGCCCCAAAGTGGCTATACCATGAGATCTGAGAAATGCGAATCAGGACCACTTGCAGTAGTGCTCAACAAGCTGGGGCTCCTCCTGCAAAACTGTATGCTACTTCATGCTACACAGAAGTATTTTTGCTCAACATGACCAGAAGGAAAGCTGGTCCTGGGCTTAACCACAAATTCAAACCCCACAGAGTGGGGTGCTAGTCATTAAAAACAAAGGACCCTAAAAATGGTTTCTGAAGAGGAAAAAGGTTCAGGATAATTCAGGTAAGACAGCCAAGGCACCCCAAAAGGGAAGACTACCCTCCACCACCACGTGCGGGATATCTGAGTTTTTCAGATCAACTAAGGTGTAGTTAATTCCATATATGGTACTTCCTCCAGCTTGAATCAATGATCTTCAACATATAGAATCAAAATTACATAGTTTTCCAGATATGGTCCTTAGCGCTGCCTTGTACAAGGGTTCCAATACTCCCTAATTCCTCTGTTGTTTTTAGTTGATGAGTCCCTATCCCATAATGCTAACTATTTTTTATCCTGTGAATAACCTTCCTTAGGGTTACTGAATTCTGTTTAATTTCTATCAGTCCTGCTCATGAGGCCATCTTGTCCATCCTGCATAACCTTGCAATCCTCTTCTGAATTAAAATTGCCTCCTAACTTGATGCCATTCTTTTGTTTTGTTTTGTTTTGTTTTTCCTTTTGCTCGCAGGAACTTTTTTTGTGTGGCCCATCTGCTCTATTATTGTTGCCTGGATTGTACAGGATGATCTCTGGGGAGCTGATGGCTAAATGATCCTATCCCTTAGGTTACAAGAACACAATGCCCCTTCCCTTTCTGATTTGCAGCAGCTTTCTTTTGATAAATGATTGTCATGATGGAACCAGGATGGTGTAGTGGTTTGGGAGTCGGACTTAGACCTGGAAGATCCAGGTTCAAATCCCCGCTCAGCTACAAAGCTTCCTGGGTGACCTTGGGCCAGTCACTATCTCTCAGCCCCACCTACCTCACAGGGTTGTTGTGAGGACAAAAGGAGGGGAGGAAATATGTACGCCACTCTGAGCTCCTTGGAGGAAGGGCGGTATAAAAATGTGAAAAATAAATAAATGTGGAATCATGGAACTGTATGGCTAGAACAAGTCCATAATTCTTTCTAATTTCTCAATATGAACAATTCCATAATTCTTTCTAATTTCTCAATATGAACAATTCCGTTTCCTCTCAACCCAAAACTCCATAGCTGTAGAATATAGGCATATGGCGTTCTGAATTCAGTCCTGACAAATGGAGGTAGCCCCAAAATAAAAACTAATGAAGATGATCAAGGACTTTTGAAGCCAATTTGGGCAAGGAAAACTTGAGGGAGCTAGATATGTTTAGCCTAGATAATTAAGTTAGAGGGCCATTCCCCACATTATGTGCAAGCAAACCATGGTTGCTACTGCATGCACTCAACACGGAGCTGCAGATAATTCTGGTTCACTAGTGAGTGTACCTATATAACACATTTCCAGACACATTGTCTCAAATCCAAACTAGACATGACACATCACAGAGTGGGGTACTATTCATTAAAAACAAAACATTAGTGATACTGTTGGTGGAAGGCTTACATTGTATCTTGTTTCTCCTTGCCCTTACTCACACAGGTGCATACCTAAAAACGTGACGTATGCTGTATATACCTTAAAGGCCAGGTGGAACATGTTGACAGTTTCCAACAGATGTCAAAAAGAAGAAAGGGGAATGCTGTTGACAACCCTCTTCACTATGAGTAGGCTAAGAAGTAGTTGCTTTATAGAAAGCAAGACTGAAAGTAAGGAAGAGCTCCCTCCCTCTAGAAATACCTGTAGTAGTTCAGTAACAAAATATGCTGCCTAAAGACCAAACTACATGTGATGGTAGCAGATTTATGTATTTAAATGAGTGTCTACCCCAATCACATAGTGTGTGTGTGTGTGTGTGTGTGTGTGTGTGTGTGTGTGTGTGTGTGTGTGTGTGTGTGTCCCCAATTCAAGAAGCAACATTCTTGCTAAATTCTTTCCCCATAGAGGTGCTATGTACCTCCCTGCAGTCTGTCCTATGAGGTCATTCCTCCCCCATCCAAGCTGGGATCCTATATATCAGAAATGAGTTCAGCTGGGAAACAATCACCTTGGAGGAAAGACTGTGGGGAGGTAAGCAGCTACCAGAGGGAGGGTTCAGCACACCCTGCTACCCACATACCCTTTTCCACTTTACATCAGATTTCAACCTCCTCTTTCCGCATGTTTGGAGCAGACTCACAGCTAAAGACAATATATTGTATATTGGCCCCGGCCCCAAGGAAGGGTTTGTTTCAGGACAGGGATGTTTAGGTTTCGGGTATCTTGATGGTAAGAGGTGGGAATCAGGGGCGTAGGCTGATATGGGGCCCTGGGGCACTGGGCCCCAGGGCGTAAGGGCAGAGAGGCTCCTGGGGGGGCGTAGAGGGCCTCTGGAGGGGCGGGAGACATCCTAGGTTTCGGTTTTTTCTTTTGTTTTTTCCCGTTTTTTTCCGGTTTTTTTAAAGGTTTTTTTTAGAAGTAACGGGGCTTTGTAGTTTCCCCCCCCCCCTTGCATTGCAGCCTTGCCTAGCAGCCCAGGAGTCCTGATTCACCCCCCCCCCCGAGGGCATTAAGGGGCAATACACTTTCAAGTTTATTCTGCAGAGCAAAATTCACAAAATTGATGTTTGGAACACTTTCAAGTTTATTCTGCAGAGCAAAATTCACATCATTATGAATGCCTCATCATGTGTGCTGCTGGAAATGGAGACAGGAGGTACAAAGTGGACAAGGAGGCTTCCAAACTGAAATCAAAAAATCCCAAAAAATTGCTGCGCGGCTGCGCTGTGGGGCGTAAAGGATTACGGCCGCGCGTTTTTAGGGGGGGGGCGTCAAGGGTTTGGGCCCCGGATCAAAAATGGTCTGGCTCCTCCTCTGGTGGGAATAAATAGTTCATTGTGTTTCTTCTGACTCTAAAAAGATACTTTAGAAAAACAAAACAAAACACACACACCCCACACACACACATAAAGACAGGCAGGCGAACCCTGCAAGACCTACTTTAGCTGCAGAAGAGCAAAGAGTGGTTTGTGTGATATTAAAGTATCCTCCACTCTGTTTGGCAAGTGGGGCCATCCCATCTCATTACATTCAAACATGGAAGCACCCCCCCCCCCTCAAGAGCTTATCATGACAATCACCAGAAAAAACTCACTGTAGGGAGGACAGATCCAGGACAAGCTCTGGAGGCACAAAGTCATCTCAAGAACTTTGGTGAAGAAGTGGGGTATAAAAAAATATAAAACTTCTGAACCCACCCTTTAGAAACTGCTCCCCAGCTCCCCCCTCTCTCAACACTTCCCTTTGATCAGTACATGCAACGGCCAAGGTGTGGCAATGAACATCCTCCTTAGTTTATTCAAGATGTAGCTAGCTAGCAGAAATCCCCCACCCCTACCCACAGACTCTGCCAGTCCTACAGAATCCAGCACTTGTGACAGGCACATTAATCTCATTATTATCCCTTGCTTTCCAAAGATGCCTTTCTCCACATCTTTGGATGGCAGGAGAGGTGGAAACACAGAGAGCAGCCCTTTCCATGATGATGGCCTTCTTCAAAAGAGCATGCAGCTTCTGCTCCCTTTGTTCATTGCCCACAAGTGACTGTGCTTGTTGTAGATTTGTCCTTTTACACACACACACACACACACACACACACACAGAGAGAGAGAGAGAGAGAGAGAGAGAGAGAGAGAGAGAGAGAGAGAGAGAGAGGCACAGAAACATCCTCAAGGCCCAAGAATGGCTCTCCCTGAAGGTTTCATTTACCAGCTAATGCCACATGTCTCAAAGGATGCTACCGAAAAGACGGTTTGTCCACCCTGGCCATTTGCTGCCAGGAGTATTGCAAATTGAGAGAGAGAGAGAGAGAGAGAGAGAGAGAGAGAGAGAGAGAGAGAGAGAGAGAGAGAGAGAGAGAGAGTGCACATGACAAGAAAAGAAAAATTGTGCAGTCTGATCACTTTTGCCAGCCAAGTGAGCTGGTGTAGCACATACTGGCTAAGATATTGTATTATGAATCAAGAAGCACCTGGATTGAATTTCCCCCCTTGCCATGAACTTACTAAGGGGGCTTAAGTATCTTAGCCCTCCACTTACATTACAATATGGGGTTGATATTGTCCTACCCTACAGGGCTATTGTAAGAATTACCACAAGATCACGTATGTGAAGCACTACTGAGCACTCTAAAGAGTTTTAGAAATTACTACAGTATGTATAATTATTTGGTGTATAGGAATGAGGAGATTCTAGAATCATCTTATTAGGACAGGAACCTAGGAAAGAAGAGGAAGCATGAACGATGCTCAGCAACATGAGCATACAGGACTGAAATTCAGAAATGAAGGCACCACACTCAATCTGTCTTAGCACAGATTATCCTTAAGTAACCTTTTATAGTAACGTGCAGGGTGCTGAAAGAGTTCTTTCTGCTCTTTCAATGCATCCCTAATGTTGATTTGACAGAGATATTTCAGCATACGGAGCTTCTCCCGTCTTCATGCTGCTATAGTGGAAGATGGTGCACACCTTAAAATTCTTTTTTCTATATATCTCTTGAAGGAAACCTGTCATATATGAGATCTAGAAGCTCAAAACCGAAGGGTTTTCCTCCCAGAGCTCAGGATAAAACCTGGTTCCTAGTTCACACCTGTTCTCTGCCAACCCCCCAAAATACTCCCCTGGGCTAGCAGGAAATGCTTTTTCTCTGTAACCATGAGAGTTAGAAACATACCATGGTTTCCCCCAAATGTAAGCTCAGGTTCATATGGCCTCTTGCCAGTGTCTGTGGTATGTGCCAGTGGTATGGACGTGGACTAGCAGATTTTTAAACCTCCTGAATGAAAAGTTGACTGCAGGTCATTGACAATTTATTCAGTGACCAAAGGAGGGAAGTACTTTGGGAGGTGAAATACAAGAGGAAATAAGGTTTATGGGACCTCAAATAGCTTCGCTGTCATTAATTTTTCAGCTCCCCAAACCTGTGGCTCGAGACCACCTGTCCCCATTGTACAAACAGAGGTCTAAGACCTCCAAAGAGTTAACCAGCCCATCCCTTTCCTGTCCAGACTTGGCACAGTGAGGCCAGCTGCAGAACTCAGGTTACCTATGTCAACAACACTGCAAGTTTACCTCTATCAGCGCCAAAGCAAAGCAAAAAGAAGCCAGGAAATGTGCCTCGTACTCTGCAACAGCTGGGGAAGCACTACGGAAATATTTCAGAGTTAGTTCTTTTTTCCCCCCGTTCTTTCTCCCTTTGCTTTCAAAGTTGGCTCAGGCACACTGTTCCCTTTCGGCCTTGCGACTGCTGGCAGCCATTTTAAAACTTGGCAGCCATTTTAGTGCTGGCGGCTAGGCGTGCTTCCATAATGCCGGCAGCAGGCAACTGACGAACGGACGGAGGAGTGTGGCTTTGCTTAGCCCAGGGACAGATAGAAGATAAATTCTTAAACACTATGAGGGAGAGAGGCACTGGGGGGCTTGCTTCAGAATTAATAAATCATGATTTTGTTTTTCTTTCTAGTTTAAAGAAATGTTGCAGCAGCTGAGCAGAGGACTGGAGGAGGGAAATGGGCAAAACACACTTCAGATAGCAACGCTGCATTAGGCCAGCTTCATATCACATAATTTCTTATATGGAGCCAAGTCTCCATGTAAGAAATCTATAAACTAATAGCAAACTCAGGAGGATGAATGTCTTTATCAGGTTGTTCACAAAACTGGGCTGCTCATAGACAAGGTAGGAGTTTCCTATATACGCAGGACACAGGGGCCTTCCTAGGTATGAAGTAGATACGTTTGTAAATTAAAAGAAACATGACCTCCCTCCCCCCCAAAAAACAACAACACGATGCAGACTGGGGATGCTTGGTGGCCCCCCAGGAGCCATGAAATGCAAGGTGTCAGTAGTTAAAAACCAACAGCAGAGCAGGAAAGCAAGGAGAGGAAATTGGTTTGCTTCTGAGCCATCTAGTCATTAGAGTTGGGGAAAATGCATTTTGTTGCAGGTTGTCCTTGTATTTTGGATATGCTGTATTGCAATGTGGTTTCTTGTCACAGACACAATTTTGGTGACTTCCATAGGTGACTTTTCAGCAACAATGGCAAGACATCACTTTTACATGTGACAGAATAGCCTTGCTGCAGGGAACAGCTCCACACCCCCCCCCCCCCAAAAAATTGGCTCTTGCACTGCTCAAAAAGCGTGATATCCTTACAATAAAAGTTCTACTTTGATCATAGAAGATGTGTGGGCTGCACACAACAAATGGAAAATAAACATGCACATATAGTGCAGACAATAAATTGTTCAGAATGATCCAAAATGTATGGGAAAACCACTAGTCATTAAAATTGGTGGCAGAGAAAGGCTGGGAATAAAGATTTCACAGGTTCTATTTATGAAGGGGCGGGGAATGGAATCTAAATAATTATGTGTGATTTATTTATGGCCAGGCTTACCAGATCATCGCCAGGACGGGAGCAGTCTACCCTTAAGGGGGCGGGGCGTGGGGGGGCCAGAACGCGTCGCGTTCTGGCCCCACCACGCCCCGCCCCCTTAAGGGTAGACTGCTCCCGTCCCGGCGACGATCTGGTAAGCCTGTTTATGGCAATTAGCTGGCAAGCTAAGCGGGATAGAGACTTCCAAAGGGCTGGGCTACCACCAAGAAGGCTCTGACTTTGGTTATCAACTGTCTAACTTCCAACAGTAGCAACATCTTCAGCACCATCTACTAAGTAAAGGTATCCCCTGCTCGAAAGTCAGTCGTGTCTGACTCTAGTGAACGGTGAATGGTGCTCATCTCCGTTTCTAAGGCCGAAGAGCCAAATAATTTAGAGATCTAAAAAGTTCATTTTGAATTGTGGCCAGAAACAAAATAGTGACAGTGCAAGCACTTTCAGGATCAGTGTAAAAAAAAAAAAATCTCTATGGCCTGTTTTTGTGAATAGCCTTGTTGCTGCTTCTTGAGTTTAGTGACGACTACAGACAATTTTCAAAGGCAGGTATCTGAAAAGCATATTACTCTGTAATCTAAAATAGAGGTTACCAGGGTATGTATGACAGGGTCAAGGTCTTTATTTTCTATGAGAGGATAAAGGGCACAGTGGGTGCACCATGTGAAGCTGAAAAAAGGAACATTGGCCTACAGCTGCCACATGAGTATCAAGCAGCACTGCCAGACCCAAGCTGCAAGCCTGCCCTCTCAGGGGAAGTGCAAACCAACTAGAACAAGTCATCCATCTACTTCTATTGACTGCTCCCCCACTAACAACTCCATTTTATCTGGACTGAGTTTCAATTTATTGGCCTCATCCAACACATTACTGATTCCAAACATCTGTTTAGGGACTCCCCTGCTTTCCCTTGCACAGGTGCAACTGGGTGTCATTAGCATAATGACGACATCTAACTCCAAATAATTGTATGCCTCTTTCAACAGATTCATGTAGAAGCTAAACAATCTGAGAGACAAGATGGAACCTGTAGCACTCCTCATAGATAATTCCCAAGGGGCTGGGCAACAGTGTCCCAGCGTCACCTTCTAAAACATACTTAACAAGTAGGATCAGAGCTACCATCAAGCAGTGGAATCCACCACCTACTTTGGCAGGAAATCCAGAAGGATCCACCACTGATGGTACTGAAGACTGCTGAGAAAGTCCAGGACAGGGATATACGCACCCTTCATCTGCCAACAAGAGGCATTCACTAGAGTGGCCAAGGCCATTTTTGTCTCAAGTTCAAGAAACTACGCTAAAATAGGTCTAGATAAGGCCCAATCCTATCGCACAGTTACGCCACCAGAACACATGTTCCGCTGGCATGGCCGCCGCTGGAAGCAGTGAGCGGCCAGGTCCATGTGGCGACAGACCAGGGGCGCCCGCTGCCATAGGTAAGACTGAGTAGGGGGTGGGAGGATGGCGGGGAGGAGTGGAATGGGGTGGGGAGTGAGTGGACCGGGGAGTGAGTGGACCGGGGAGGTGATGGGGTGGGGAGGAGGGCGGATCAGGCCCAGGAAGGGGTGGGCTCCGTGGCAGGGGTGCCCGCCAAATCCTAACACCCCTCCTGGGCCTGATCCAACCATGGGTCCAAGCGGACTTGTGCCAGTGATATATGTTCCCTTCCCCAGAGGAGACCTCTGGAGACCAAAACTTCTCCACAGGACACAGTGGACGCCATGTTGGCACCGCTGCAGTAAGATTGGGCTGTCAGAGGTATGGGCAGAATCAGGCCCCTAGCCAGAAATTTGGTGGTGGGGCTTATAGTGTTGGGAGAAAGAACACATTATATGTCATTGTCAAATAGCCAGTACCTAAATACAACTGTTTCAAATTCAATTAAGTAAAAGAGAAAGCTGCTATGGGCCATGATTCTCTGTTGTTGCTCTGTCCCTTGGCATCTTTGTGATGAATACACTATCTAACTTGTATTGGAACTGAAAGTGAGAAATGACTATTGGTTTCTCCACAAAAGCCAATAAGAGCCAACACTCTCCACAAGAGCTGGCCCGCCTGCACTTAGACTGTAGCCCTCCCCCTGCCCCCGGAACTCCTGAGCAGGCTCCCATATTCAACCGTAAAATACCCCTAAGTCACCCCTCCCCAACTTCTCTTGTATCTCTACACATTATGCCGTAGTTTAAGGCGTTCTACCTGTCCCCATCTTGAACCCTACTTTACCTCCAAGGAAGCAGACAATACTTTCCACATATATTGGTTTATTTGTCTGCCTGCCAGTGTGGGGTATGTTATGTATATCACAACTCCCCCAAACCAGCTCAGTAGTCTTTTCCTCAGGGGCTGCCATCTCCAAGCCTCAAAGGTACTTTTATCTAGCAAAATAAACCCTTATCAGAAGGCAGCAGCTGAACAAACATATAGATCCATTGCCCAAGCAGGCCAAACACTTTGCTGAACTCTTTATCTGTCCCTCACAGGCCTGGCAAACCTCTTATCCACCAAAACTGAGGAGGGAGGGGTTGGGAGAAAAGAAGAGGGGGCAAACTTGCCTGGTCTGGCAACAATGGCCCCTTCTTCAACACCTTCACAAAGTGAAATCTGAGGAAGTGTGGTGGTCATTTTAGACTAGAATTGCCAGGTTGCAGCCCAGAGATTCTGTCTTTGCCTCGAAAGGATAAAATACGCAGACAGCATGGTTCTCTGTGTTCTGCTGTTTCCAACAGGTCCTTTCTCAAAAAAACTGACAACGGGCAGAAGGTGGGTGGGGAGCTGACAGAGGCCAAGGTCAACACTATGGTTTGGGGGGAACCACTCTATACCTACTGTGTAGTACAGGTGGGACCCCATATCCGCTGGGGATATGTTCCAAGCCCCTCCGTGGATACTTGAAACCGTGGATAAGAGCGAACACACCCTCCATGGTTTCCTGAGGGGCCCCCCACCCTGCCTCCCCTGCAGGCAGGCAGGCTTGCCCCCCCAGTTCTTATTTTTCTTTCAGCAAGCTTTGTTTCTTCCTTAAAACAAACAGAGAAGCAGCCTCCACTGCAGGCAAGTAGAACGAGACTAAGTCCTAGAGAGGCTCAGGTTCTGCAAGGTTTCTGTTAACCTTGCAGAGCCTCTCTAGTACTTAGTCTCGTTCTACTTGCCTGTAATAAGCAGCCAGAGGCTGCTTCTCCTGTTTCTTTAAGGAAGAAACGAAGCTTACTGGGAAAAAAAGTAAAAGCCTGGGGGGGTCCCCACGATCCGTGGATAACTGAAACCGTGGATAGTGAATCAGCGGATATGGGGGCCCACCTGTATTTGAAATTTAGGTTTGGTGGACACATGACCTTGGGGGGGCAATCATCTGCAATCTCTTTGTAGCAGGGACACGGCAGCTGGGGGGGGGCGACCTCTTTCAACTCTCCTAAAATACGAAAGCTAAGCTGAACTTTAAAAAATGTCCTCTTTACCTTCAAACCTACTGATAAATCAGTTGACTCAACAACTGAAACTTCTCCTGATCATTCTTCCCCTAGTCTTGTGGTCTCCCCACCTGCTACCTGCCATACTTAGAATCTGGTTCATTCAGCAGGTGGGGAAGGGGCAGCTGATAAGACTGGGAAGAAAAGAGGCAGAAGAAGCCATGGCTGCTGCATCTCCCAATTCAGCAACAAATTTCACGGTAAAGGAGGAATCTCTAGGTTACAATGCGGCAACCCTCTATTAATTTCGGTATTTATGCAGGCAAACTCTATGTTCTTTACAAATGCGGAGATGACCTGCTCCTTCTGGCCATTATGCCGAACTGAAAAACTTACAATAGTTTTTCAGAAGGGGGATGGGATGGAACGGAGAAAAGTAAGGAGAGAAACCAATTGCTGGTTTGGGGCTAGATTAACCCAAGTGGATGACTCGGACGCACAAATCTGCTTGTGCCATACTCACAAAAACAGTCATCTGCCTTTTGTTCTCTCAAACACTGCAGATGGACTCCAAAAACACATTGGCCTGTACTGGCCACACAAGTGACTACCGGATTTTATTAGCTATGGCTCAAACTACTGTACATACAACAGGGAGGCACATGGGTGCCACCAACCTGCACCTCCAGGTTTCAACATTTTGTGCAGGAGACAGGAAAATGAAATCACAGTGATGCACATTTCACTTTTTTCCCCACACCACCACATTACTGGAGAGACACGGTTGCTGGCACCCATGCTTGTAACATGTGGTCTGGGTCTGAGAGATTCAGCTACAATGAACTTAGACTTACTCTAGCCCCTGTTCTCTCAGGCTCAGCCCATCCCATCAGTAATAGGAAGATACTAATACCGTACTAAAATTACGTACCTTACGAGATAGTTGCAGGAATTACTGAGATAATGTATGTGACACACTCTGAACATTCTAGAGCTCTGTAAATGCTTATTATCATTCAAACTTTGATCTATACTGTACATCAGCATGTGAAATGTGATGGTCAGGACAGCTCCAAGGCTTGGAATCTAGAAAACTATTTAAAAACTGATGCTCAGGGTCAAAGGACCAGTGCTAGTGCCAGGTTGCTGGAGTTCCTGAAGCAAAGCCCTACGATGCCCCCCCCCCAATAATGCTTCCCACCTGCCCTCTGAAGGTGCACTGGGCACTAAGACTGCTGCTGGTCCTGAAGGGTTAGGGGTTGATCCAGCCAGGTAGGCCCTCTGATGGTCATGGGCTCTTGGCCAGTGCCCAATCTGGCTGACCCCCGATGCCACCTCTGCAAACAACAAGTGACACATTGGATCTGTGATTAGTTCTCCCAGGGCGCAACCCAAACCTACTTAGGCCGCCGTTGTAACCAGCGGCCCAGAGAAAACGGGAGGCCCCAGAACAGAAAGGGGATTCAAATCCCCTCCAAAAGGGGAATTCAAAGGGGATTTGAAACCCCTTTCCGTTCTGGGGCCTCCCGTTTTCGCTGGGCCGCTGGTTACAACGGCGGCCTAAGTAGGTTTGGATTGCGCCCCCAATGTCTTTAATTTTACTTAAAAGCAGTTTTGGGGGATTCTGGATTAGAATAAAGCAGTGGTGCTGATGGAGTGTAACTCCTCCCCGTGCACTATTTTCTCCATCTGCCCCTCTGAAGATGCTAGCAAATAAACACAGATATGTATTCATGGATCTTGGATCTCCTGTGTCAAATGTGGATTGGCTCTAATGTTAATTTCAAAATTGAAGTGAAACTTAACATAAATGCACTCTACCCATGAGGGGAGGTGCCATGGGTAACAATGTTTCATTTCCATTCATGCCCCCCCCCAAAAAAAAACTCTGCCATTTCTTTTCTGCACTTTTCATTATCTCCATCCAGCAAAGGGAGCATCTCTGCACATACATAGATTTACCCCTCTCAAATGCACACAGAGCCTCCTTGCAGGCATGCAGTATTCACATGTAACACACATGCACATAGACACATTCACAAAGGAACCCACACAGTGCACAGGACAGGTTCCTGTGCAGCCAGGAGGGGCTGTGTTGCCCATAAAGCGAAGATTGATGATGTGTTTGTGATGGGTGTATTTTCTTTCACAGATACTTTTAGTGCTAGATTTATGGCTCCCTCTGGGCTATGTAGGAATGTCCCATCCTGCTTGCTGGGGCTGTAGTTCCCTAACTCCCTGCTCATAACAAACTGCACTCTGTGAGCAGGGTAGTCAATAAATCAGAATTGAGGAGTGGCATACAGCCAGCTCCGGAGCTTGGACAACGGGCAGAAGGGGGGTGGGGTGAATACATGGCACCTAATGCAGAATCTGAATGCCCATGCCTAGTGCACGGACTTTGCTGAACAAGACAGAAGTGATGGTTGGTGGTCCTTGCAATTAAGGGAGGTAAGGTTCCCTACTCCGGATGAAGTCATATTCCCTTTGAATGAGCAGATTTGGGACCCATCATGGATATCCAGCTTGCAGCTGTGACCTTGCGTGCCTTTTATCTAGTGAAGCTGATAAATTGGCTAAGCTTCTTCCTCAATCTGGTGGACCTAGTCATCATCATCCATGCTCTGGTTGCCTTTCCGCCTAATGACTGTGGGGCTGCCTTCGAAGATGATTTGGAAGCTTCAGCTAACGCATGATTCTGCTGCTTGCCTCCTAGCTGGAGCCAGTTTGCAGGGAACAAATCAAGCCATTATCATGGCTTCCTGTATGCTTCTGAAAATCAAAGGTACTGATTATCCCCTACAAAGACTACATAGACTGGATGCATCGTGCCTGCAGGAGCATCTTCCCCCCCTATGAATCCTCTTGACCCTAAGGTCTTTGGGGGAGCCTCAGCTTGGACCCCCCATCTTTTCAAGCAGGGAGATGTGGTCATGCTCAGGGTAGGGCCTTCATATGAACAGTTCCTGTACAGGAGATTGCACAAATGTCATGAAGAAGGGAAAAACAAAGTCTTCTACTGGTGTTACTTTTGTATTTGTTTTGAAGTGCTATTTTAATGATTTGTTTTTTAAAAAACTCTGTATATCATCATGAGTATTTTGCTAGAAAGGATCATAATGATGATAATTACTACCTTGCAAAGCTCAAGGGAGACAGGTGACACACATACAGTGTGTTAAATAATACTGCGAAGTCAGTGTGCATTCCTCTGCAGGCTCTGTAGGCTGCATACATGTCCACACACAGATATGAACAACAGAAATGGGGACAATTCGCTCCACACAAGCACACTATAGGCCCACAGTCAAAGATCTGGGTCATTATTTCAAGTTAACGGGTCAACTGTAACCTCCCTTACCTTGGAAGCTCCTGACCACTTGTATCTTTCCTTCTGTCCATTCTTTATCCCATTATGACTTCCCATCTCAAACTCCCCACCTCTGGCCCTCTCCTCTTGTCCTCAATCTTTTGGATCTTTGCATCTTCCAATCCTCCTCCTCTAGGCCCACCTGCTGGCTTTCACATTCCTGCCAGATCCCTTCTTAATACTTTTGGTCTGCCCTGCCACTCTCTAGGATCCAAACAATGCAGCCAGTAGTAGCCGGAGAGGCCTTGAGTGAAAGGAGGGCAGCTCAACAAATCACTGCTGAAGGCTTCAGCACAACCAAATCACACAAGAGGGGTACATGGGGCCTCCGCTCCCTCCCTCCACTGAGCACAAGATGCACAAGATGCCAGAGACCACCGCATCTTCAGTTGTGGGTTCAACACAGGACATTCTACAAACGTGCAGAAGTGATCTATCATCATCATGGAACTAGAGGACCACCTGAGAGACAAGGAAAGTACCTCTCCCTCTCCATATAATCTACCTCACAGGGTTATTATCAGGGTCAAATGAGGAGTGCTGACAAATTTGTACTTTGAACCCAGGATCTCATTGGCTCCTCAGGTCACCTGATCCCTCTTGGGCGGAAAGCTGCAATACGAATTTATCTTTGAAATTTATACCGCACCTTTCAATCCCCAAGGCTGCTTACAATAACAATACAAAACAACCCAAGAGCCCCTTTGACCAATGGCAGAGACCAGAGAATGTTTCTACTTGCTTAGGTCAACAGACAGTTCTCTCTGGTTGTAAGCTACCTCAGATGCATTGCCACAGTTCCTCAGTACCTTACACACTATTTAGAGGTTCTAAAGGTTAATGCCAACACGTCGAATAAAGCTTGGAAATCAGTTGGAAACTGTAATTCAGTCACAAAAATACAGTAGTATGGCGTGAGGTCAGATGTAATGTGTAATGTTCACTGTACTAAACTACTCATCTCTAAAATATTGAATTCAATTTATTTATTAATTGTCACAAATAAGCTGTACTACTGTCCACATGAGGGGATAGCTAGAAACTAATTCAGCTTCCCAAAACCATTCCAAAGAGTACTTGCACCAGCTACAGCAGTGCTCCTAGCGAATCTCCCTATCAGAAAGCAGGTTTATGAACTGTCACCAAGAATAGCCTCTTACAGAAAGCATTACTGTAGTCTAGCTTCAGAGATACGACTGAATGATGGACACTAGGTACAACTGCAAAAAAAAAGTTGGCACCCCAGGTGGACCCAGAAGGGAGTGCTCAAAATGGGCAATACCACTCTTTCTCACTACAGTGAACCCTTGTTTTAACTGACCTTGATTTAACAGACTTTGGAAACTGTTTCTGCTTCATTAAAAACTAGTCGTATCTGTTTTGCGCATGCATGTCTCCACTGACTTCAATGCACTAGGATTTAGCAGAATTTTGGCATTGATTGACAGACACTCCTTCCCCCCATTTAATCGAGAGTTCACTGTATTAAACTACTCATCTCTAAAATATTGGATTCAATTTATTTATTAATTGTCACAAATAAGCTGTACTACTGTCCACATGAGGGGATAGCTAGAAACTAATTCAGCTTCCCAAAACCATTCCAAAGAGTACTTGCACCAGCTAGGGCAGTCATACTGCAGCACCTCAGTTTATCACATGAATGAAACAAACAGAATGGTTCAAGAGATCTAAGATTTCCTTCTGGGTTCCTACTTTAAAGTACCTTGAAAGCACAGCTCTGTCCCAGAGGAAGCTGAATATTCGTAAGGATTATTGCTCCCTATACTGCTCTGCCATCATGACCCCAAAGACCTCACAACACCACATCCTGGATCCTATTTGTCACCTCTGTTCTTCTATTTAAAAAAAATATACACTGTACATAGTAGAGGTCAAACAGAAAGTGGGGTTGCCAACTGACCACAAAAAGCCTGGTCTGGCCTGCTCCTGCCTTTAACAGCAGCTTAATCTGCAGAAATCAGCAGATGGAGCTCTTCACAGCCTGGAGATAAGCATCATCACTGGCTGATGTCTTCATATCAAACCGCTGTTCAAGGCACAGTTATCAGCTGAAAAGTTGGCACCTCTACTTGAAAAGTAGATTCAA
Organism: Plestiodon gilberti rubricaudatus; assembly: GCA_026170595.1. Classification (NCBI taxonomy): domain Eukaryota; kingdom Metazoa; phylum Chordata; class Lepidosauria; order Squamata; family Scincidae; genus Plestiodon; species Plestiodon gilberti. The sequence goes on from JANXHW010000002.1 coordinate 109,536,674, forward strand.
ATCACCCAAAGTTATAATCAGCTTCTGGCTTGGATGCAGCAGGGCAGGGTGGGGGACAGCTAAATGGTCAGGACAGAGTGACGCAGTCCCATGATGCCCTATGAGGGGGTTTCTGCCTGGGCAGCTTCTTGGAAGTTCCCCTCTTCTCACTGCACTACTGGCTAAGGGGCCCACAAGCAGCAAATGAATGAAGTGTGGGTTGGGAGACAGAGCTGCAGAGTGTCACCCACCCTACTCCATGTCGCCCAGCTCTACACTGTTAAAGGTCATGGATGGGAGGCCAACTGGAAGCCAGCCCAGCCACTCTGACTGGCTGCTGAGTTCCTGTTTGCCCCTTCTCCCACCAAAGCACACACAAAGGGTGTGATTGACAATGCAACAGATGGGCTGCGCCAGGCCAAGCCCCACAACTCGCCCAGGCATGGCCTGGCCTCAAGCCCTCCCTGTCACTGTCTAGTGAGCTCAGCTGCCTCCACTCTTCCATGCTATAGGCTCTGGCATTTTGCACAGATGTGTGTGTATGGGGGGTTGTCCCTCCCTCTCAGATATCTTTATCATTCTCCCGTTTGCTCACCACACTTCTGCAAGGGGTCAGCATATGGACCTTTTCTTGCCAAGTACGTTTTATGGGATGATAGACGGAGATGGCACCTGAAGCCCACACCAAGCTTCTCTCATCAGGAGGTTCCCTGTCCGTCATCTTCCCAAGTTACCAGACAATCTCTTTGAGAATGCTGCATTGCTTCTCCAGCTGCATTGTTGTGATAAGCACCTTTCAGTGTGCAGAGTCAAGTCATTCATCAGCATGCAGTGTCCAGTCATGTAACGAACCCATGATTATTAGCCATTCACAAAATGTATTTTATTTTCTTCATCCCATATTCTTCTTCCAAGCAGCTCAGAGTGGCTTACTTAAATCCCTGACCCCCCTCCACATTTTATTCTCACAACATCTCTGTGAGGTAGGTCAGTCTGAGATATAGTGACTGACCCAAAGTCAACTAGTGACCTTCAATATTGAGCAGGGATCTGAACTCCCCATGCACCGTTTATTCATAGGGAAAGGCCAAAAGATATACATTGTTAGGCTTACCATTCGTCCTGGTTTCGCCAGGACCGTCCTGGTAATCGGGGTCGATTCCCGGTCCGGTCCCGGGGGACGAATGGGTGCCGCCATCTTTTTTTTTAATTTTAAACTTACCGGGCAGCATCTTGGATCACGAAATCTCGCGTGATCCAAGATGTCGGCACCCAAATCTCGTGAGGGCATGATGCCTTCACGAGATTTGGGCGCCGACATCTTGGATCACGCGAGATTTCGTGATCCAAGATGCTGCCGGCGCCCGGAAAGTTTCAAAAAGAAGAAGATGGCGGCAGCGTTGTCCGCCCGCTCTCTCACCGGCATGGAGCCAGTGAGGGAGCGGGCCAACTGACAGCCTGCTTGCTCGCGCGGCGTGGGCAAGCAGGCTGCGATCCCTGGTCTCCCAGCGGCTCCGATGCGGTGCCGCTGGGAGACCGGGCGGGCCAGCCTGCTTGCCCGCGCAGCGCGAGCAAGCAGGCTGCGATCCCCGGTCTCCCAGCGGCACCGCATCGGAGCCGCTGGGAGACCGGGCAGGCCAGCCTGCTTGCCCGCGCGGCGCGAGCAAGCAGGCTGTGACCCCCGGTCTCCCAGCGGCTCCAATGTGGTGCCGCTGGGAGACCGAGCCAGCCAGCCTGCTTGCCCGGGCGGCACAAGCCTGTCGGAGGCTTGCGCTGCCCGGGCAAGCAGGCTGTGCTTCTCCCGGTGCCGCTGCACAGCCTGCTTGCACGGGCAGTGCGAGCCTGCCAGAGGCTCAAGCAGGCTGTGTTTCGCCGGGTGCCTGCTTGCCGCCGGCCCCAGCAGCAGCAGCAGCAGCAGGAGGACAACCAGCAGCAGGACGACCAGCGACCAGGTAAGTCGTATATTTTTTTAATATTTTTTAAAAGAAATATTAATTATACTCTGCACAAGGGCAGGTACATTTATATCAAAAGACCCCTCAGCTCTGAGTTCCTATTTGCCCCTTCTGCTGCTGCTATTTTGCCCCTTTTGCTCCATCCTGCTGCTGAAAGCCAGTAGCTGCAAGTAGTTCCAACCAACAATTTCAACCTGCAGGGCACCGCTTCCTATCTGAAGCAGATTCTGGGCCCTCCAACTATTCCCCAAATCTCTCTGGACAAACTGGCTGACAGCGCAATCCTAACCAACTTTCCAGCACCGGTGCAGCCGTAATGCAGCCCTGAGGTAAGGGAACAAATGTCCCTTCACCTTGAAGACTGTCCCTGCACTGCAAAATGCAGTGTGCACCCCTGTTGGCGTGGCCAGAGGCGACAGGCGCCCTACCGGTGCCAGAGCGCATGGGGGCATGGCCTGCATTGCGTGACGTCGACGCGCCCTCGCGTCACGTCGACGCGCCCCCCCTCGCCCGTTTTTCGGTCATTTCGGAGCCTAACCGGCTCCAGGGAGGGTGGGAGGGCCCAGGCAACGCGGCGCTTCGGACTGGTGAGTTCCCCCAGCGCGCACCCCGCCCGCGAGCGCCTGGAGCTCCTGCTCCACGCGCTCCACCGTAGTCCCGCCGCTGGGCGTGGCTACACCGGCACTAGAAAGTTAGTTAGGATTGCGCTGTGAGTGTCCCTTATTATTAGGGGTGACTGTGATTCGATCCACTGTGCCCAAGAAGAGGGTCTCAGAGGGGCTGGGTAATCCAGGGCCCTGCCCAGGTTCCAGGTGTCTGTGGCCTTCCAGTCCAAGCTATATTGTGGTGCCCCTGCCTTTAATGAGGAGTGAATGAACAGTAAAACTACAAAGGAATGGGACTAGTACAGTATCTTGGAATTGGTGTACTCTCAGAGATGGAACATTCCTTGGTTCAGGGATTCCTAGTTCTCTATTTGGTCTGACTCCAGTGGGGTTGCTTTTGGAGTGGGACTGCTTCACACTGGTGTGGTCTGCTCTCAATGAGAGCTTATGGATCCTGAGAACCCCCCTACACCTCTAGCGTGAAGGCAAATCCCCTCCTCTATGGGAACTCAAAGGATCTGTGCCTTATTCCTTTTCCCTCCGTTACAAACTCATCTACAGACTTTCTAGGATTTTTGCACCCTATGTCCATTATTATTAAGAAATAATCTTGAACAGTAACAAATAGCTATATCAAAACAAAACAAAATCAGGCTAATTTTGTGGTTTTTTTAAAAAAAAACTAGATGTAACTCATGGTTGATATGCAACACTCCCCCCAGCATAGCAATGGATTCTACATCACTAGCAGTATCTATATCAGACTTTTACCTGATAATCACAGGTTATCTAAACACAAGTAGTGGGTTTAAAATAGTGGTCTTTCAGTGGTCGAAGGAGTCAGTCTTAGCTGCTCTGTGCGGTCAAACTCCTCATGTGCCACCACCCTTGAAGCTCACTCCAGCCTGTCTGAAACACTGGTTGTCTGGCTTGGCTTTGTTCACCTTATTTTAACTGTGAGTATTCTGGAAGGATATGGGCCTTGTTGCTTCTGTCTTCTGTATCTAGCACCTAGGAGCAAACAACTGTTGGTGTTCAATGAAAGTTAAGCTAGAATAAGCAACACCGTCAGGAGGACCCCAATAAACTCACAGCGCACAGTCCTACTATCATGAAACCCCATAATAACAAAACTAGAGCACACCGGAAACCCTACAATAATAAACTTAGGCCTGGAACAGACTGAACAATAATGAACACAAACACAAAGGCCAATGTCCCACCATATCAAGCCAAGACATTCCAACAGTGCTGTGGAATGATCCTGCAATAAGCAACCGAAATGATCCTGCATTAAGCACCACAACCATTTTCCCATGAAATTGTGCCTTCCTCTCCCTTGCTTTAGTCTCAGATAATGCCTGCCCTTGCACTCAGTTTTGAAAGTATTTTAATTAATTCCTCAACTCTTTTCTGTGCAGACGTTTGACACCCTAGAAGCCCTCCAGGGCTCCCCAACTCAGCCTCCCAAACCCTCCCAAACCCAGGGTTGTCACCCTCCCAAACCCAGGGTTGTCAAGGAGATAATCCCAATTCCTTGTAGCTGAACGAAATTTCTTCCTCACCCATGACAATCTGCTGCCTGATCAGGCCAATTCAAAGGCCAGGCTAACTATCTGTCTGGGCTGAAATGTGTACTGAAGCTAAGAAAAGTCTGTGTTATCAGGTTTTGTGGGCCCTGGCAAGACCTGTAGTAGTGCCCCCCCTCCCTACACTCTAGCTTGTTCTCACACAATCTCTCTCTCTCTCTCATGCGCTTGCAGACACACTGCCTTGCACACGTGGCCTGGATAGTCCATCACGCTGCTCCCTCTGGTGGGTGGGTGTGGGAAGACAAACATGGAAACTGCTGTGGCAGGGGTAAGCAGAGCCCCACTCCTTCACAGACCTCCCCTTCCTTGCCACAGCTGCAGCACTGTAGTACAGGTGGGCCCCCATATCCACTGGGGATATGTTCCAGGCCCCCCGTGGATACTTGAAACCATGGATAAGAGCGAACACCCCCTCCATTGTTTCCTGAGGGGCCCCCCACCCTGCCTTCCCTGCAGGCAGGCATGCTTGCCCCCCAGCTCTTATTTTTCTTTCAACGAGCTTTGTTTCTTCCTTAAAACAAACAGAGAAGCAGCCTCCATTGCAGGCAAGTAGAGCGAGACTAAGTCCTAGAGAGGCTCTGCAAGGTTTCTGTTAACCTTGCAGAGCCTCTCTAGTACTTAGTCTCGTTCTACTTGCCTGTAATAAGCAGCCAGAGACTGCTTCTCCTGTTTCTTTAAGGAAGAAATGAAGCTTACTGGGAAAAAAGTAAAAGCCTGGGGGGGTCCCCACGATCCATGGATAACTGAAACCGTGGATAGTGAATCAGTGGATATGGGGGCCCACATGTAATGTGGGCTGGTGGTACCACCACTATCTATCTGAGAGGAACTGGCCAGTCAGGCTCTAGTCTAGAGACTGAGCAGCGGCTGCTGGCTCTCATTCAAAAAGGCCGTGTGACTACTGTTGCCACACCCCCTGTTCCCTCTTGGCTGGCTTGGTTACTCAGACAACAACCACTACTACAGGGCTGAAAGAAAGGCCTTCTCTCTGACCATGTGCACAAGTAAAGATGGCAGTGCTTGGTGTTGTTCCCAGTGTCTTTGGTCAGCAGCAGGGTCCTTGCTAGCCCATGCAGCTCAGCAGCTGCCCAAACACTCGGACTGCTGACACCCGGCCTGTGTTTGCCAGTGATGCAACTAGCCTGGCAGTGAAATGACTCAGCAGAGAACAGAGACCTCTATAGCCCGCGGTTGGGTGGGTACCAACATTAAGCTGTGGGTTGATAAAATCACTGATGGGGTGACGGCGGCGGCACTCCTTTTACTGTTATCTAGCGGTACCAGAGCCGGGCAGGCATTGGTGCCTGGAAGGGGAACCTGGTTAGGATGTCAGAAAGTTACTTCCATCAGGAGCCTATGTCTGTTTTTATTTCTTTCAAAGTGTATTTGTTCCATATACCCTTACCTCAATAATACCTGTCTAATTCATAGTAACTGGCTTTCAGTGTTGTGTAACTAAGGGGAGAGGAAAAAGAAGCAAGTTGTCACCACTGGGGTGGTGGTGTCCTATTCTAATTCTTCTCATGTACCCCCTGAAGGGATTTGAATTTAGGGTGGGCACTACAATGTCTCCCCAAGGAGTAAAGGCCACATTTTGTTTCTTTAATTTGGATTCTGATGCTGTAGAATCAGGAAAGCCCTTGTATCAAGATTCCTATCTATCCCACCCCCTACCCAATCCAGTGCCCCCCTACCCAGATCTGCTTTTTGTTCCGACAAGCTACCAAATTCTGCCTGGATGAAAGAGACCCTCTACTAATAAGAGAGAGGCAGGAAAAACCTGGTCCTCCTCTGCTGCTGAAATCCTTCTCCCCCATCTTTCTCAAGTCACATTAACAGAAAGAAAAGACAGCAAAGCCTGCCTTGGCCCAGGGCCGGCACTGCTGAAGCTCATAGCCAAAGGAAGCCGCTGGCACTTTGTATCCGCCTAACCTTTCTGGTTGGGGCAGTGATTATTTGGAGGCCTCTGACTGGCAAAGGCATAGGGAAAGAGGTGGAGGGATAGACATGTTCTCTAAACAATGCTGGCACCATTTCTTCCCCAGCAACCTCGACAAAGCAAGGGGGACAGCTCCTGGTCCTCGTACAGATCCCAGTCAAGCCTCTGGTTTTAGTGCTTGTCCAGGCCAGAGGATGGCAGCCACCGGTAAGAAAGGAATGGCAGCGGGTAATTTCCCAAAGACAAAGAGGCAAGGATAGGGTAGGAAATGGGAGGTTCCAAGTGCAGTAGGCAAGGATGGATAAAGGAAACAGACAGCGCTGAGCAGGGTCACTCAAAGAAATTTTATCAGGGGGTACAAAGTTTCTTTTGGGCCCCTTCCCTTCATGTAAATTTGGCTCCTGGCCCCCCTTTTTTGCTCCTGGGTTCTGCTTTTGACCCATTTTTGGCCCTGGGTACGATTGTGCCTCCTTAACCCCCCTCTCAGAGGCCCTGGTGGTGAGTATATTTCTGCATTAAAGACACCAACATTCAATGGTCAGAATAAATACTTTTCTTCACATCTTGGGGGCTTGGCCCCTGTTTCCCCTGAAAACAGTTTCCCTTGTCTCCCTCTGAAAACAAGGGAAACGCTGGATTCTCAGAGTGCCAAATTCCAACATAGACACAAAACGACATCTTTTAACATATACAGTAGAGCTGCCTAATACTGAGTCAGACTCGTCCAATTCCTAGTCCAGAGCTGTCTCCCTAGACTGGCAGCAGCAGTGGAAGCCTTCCCAGCTATGCTGTGCAAGATATGTTTTTTAAACTGAAGAAGCCAGGGACTGAATGGGAACTTTCTGCATGCAAAGGACACACATACTGTACTCAGTTACTTTGCTGAACACTGAGCAATGGCCTGTCCAGACACAGGTTGTGTATTTGTGCTGCAGTAATGCAGACATGTAAAATGCACAGACCCCTTAAAACAGGAGGCACAGGGGGTTAGTGAGTAATAAGAGCACAGGGTGATTACTGCCCCCCCCCAAGTATATACTGCATACATCTGGACTTACAAGGAAAGTGCTGAAATGGAGGGGGGAACACATTAGAACTTTGAGGAAATTAAAGATTTTTGGAAAGCAGGAAGTATGAACGATCTGAGGTCAACAGCAATTATGCTAGGAACAGGGCCAGGCTGTATCACACTGCACATTCCTGCCACTAGATGGCCACACTCTATGGAAGGCAGGTCTGCCAATGGAACCACAACCCAAGAGAAGAGACATCCAATCTCAGCCTCAAGAAAGGCTCCATTTCGGGGAGCATGACTCCATGTTCCCTTAACAGGCACCCTTCACTAGATCAAAACCTTGAAAGCATTTCAGGAGTGCAGACTCAAAATGACAGACCGAGTGGGGGTGATAACCTTCTATGGGGGCAGCCAGTATCCAAAATTCTTTTGCACAAGTTCTCTCTGTCTTGGCCAACTAACTTGTTGGTCTGATTAAACGTATTGCTTGAACCACTCGTTAGTCCAGACAGAGATATTGCCTACCTTGATCTGTGTTTTTTAAATCAAGCATGCAATATCTGAGGTGTAATTCAATCACAGTCTAACTAACCCAAGTTCAGAGACTAATGCACACTGCCAATACCAGGTTATTAGGGATTAGGGCAAAAAGAAGAGGAAAAGGAAGGAAGCAGCAACTCCTGGGTTCTACCTCCAGATTCTAAGAATGCTGTATTATTTATTCAACTACTACTACTACTACTACTACTACTACTACTACTACTACTACTACTACTACTACAATAATGAGGGGAATAGGATTTTGTGAGAGCAAGAAAACATAATATGGAACTAGGAAACAGAACCTACTTTCCATGTGCCTCCTGGGATCCAAATACGTAATGAGAAAAAGAGAGACCAGAACGGTAGATGGAGGGGGATTGTTTGTACTACAGATAGTGCAAAAGCTACCTTCAAGATGCATCTAGCATTCTTTGCAGTCTAATTTGCAGTTGGCCAGTTAATCCCAAACAAAGAAAAAGGTGTTTGTCTCTTTAAGAGGAGACTTGGCACTGCCCCGGTACCCGTTGGCAGCCAGGTTTTACGAGCAGCCTGTGCTTGCTGCAGCCATTTGACGAAGGAGAAGGAGACAGAAAGAGAAGTGAGATGGGAACACATCGCCAACCCTGCGCTCCCTTAAAATGGCGACATAGCAACAGGGTGGCAAGGGCCCAGCAGCCTAAATACTGTTTCCTTCCCTTTGGTAGGGAGAATCAGAGGCTCCCTATCGACAGGTGTACTAACTGACAGGCATATCAACAGATATATAAAAAAGGGAATCCTTTCAACGGATGGGAAGACAGAAGACGAGATTGTTCGACAGGCAGATAGTCTTCAAAAGGCTATAAGTGCGGATAGGCCAAGGATACAGAATATCTCAGCCATGCTTCATGCCTTTGGCAGCAAGAAGCCTGAAAGGCCACCTTTCTCAGCAATACAGAGGTATTGGCTTCCTCCTTGCAGAAACATCAGCATGGGGCACACTGGTGATGAGGAAGTTGGTGGCCCTCAGCATGCCTGCAGGTTCTTTCACACAGTTCTAAAATTGGTATTGGATTTCCTACATCTATACATCTAGCAAAGAACAACACTGAATACATATTCAGTTTCAACGGGGGCCAACTCTTCTTTCGGTATTGCAGTTATCAAACCTTCTCCTTTCAGGAAACCTTTCTACATCATTTAATCTACCACCCAGCACATTGCAGAGGCTTTTGGAGCATGTTCTAAGGCACACGCAGAATTCATGTAGAGAAGTGCTGGCCACGTCCATTGGGGTATCCTGAGTCTGTGCATTTCAAGGGATGGCCAGTAGCAATACTAGTTACTCATCTTCTCATTGAGGAGCTCCTGATGAGTCCAGGGCTCATCAAAACACATTACCACTTCTATACTGCAGAAACAATATCCAGAGCTTACAGATGCAATCCTATGCATGCTTAATTGAAGATACAGTAAATCGTACCCAATTCACAGCCCAATCCTGTCTAGAAAAATACCGACAGAGCACCTGCTCTGCCGGTCTAGGGTGTCGCAAACATGCCATAAAGCACATTTGCAGCACCTGGCAAGTAGGTAGCACTGGCGCCGAGGTCGGCACTGTTCTACTCGCCGCAGATCTATTTGTTTGTTTGTTTGTTTACAATATTTTTATCCCGCCTTTCTCCCCAGAGGGACCCAAGGCGGCTTACAACAAAAAAGAAAATAAAGTACAAAAATTACAAAAAATACAAGAGCTGTGCCTGCTGGGGAAGATGAGTTCCCCGCAGGGTGATGGAGGTGCGTGGAAAGGGCAGAATGGGGCATTCTGGGGGTGGGGCGAGGGATTGGTCGGCCGGGCCCAGGGAGGAATTGTCGGAGGCCTCCTCTCCGGGCCTGTCCAACATTACACGGGACTCTCGAATGCATGCCAGCAAAATAGGGGCGGCCGGGGCTCTACTCAGGGTAAGAGGATGATGAACATCCCCTTCTCCCGAGGATAGGATGCAGTGCGGACTCTACGCCTGCAGCCTGGCTAGACAGTATTGAGCTGTCAGTGAGATAACTTCTGACTTAACATGCACAGGCTCAGATTGCACAAAGCATTTTCAATGTACCTTATGGAAGAGTGCTATAGTCTGAAGTCATTTTGGAAGACTCCACAGACCACCAATACCCCAACCTTCCACAGCATCAGTTGGCAAGCCGCAATCTCATACTCACACAAACCCACTACTCCCTATTCATTCATCAAATCTTCACCCCTCCATTACCAACACAAGAACACTTCCAGCCATACACTCAAGCAAGGTATAGGAAACCAATCTCCAGGGACTGGAACAGGTTCATGTTTGCCACAGAAGATTCAAGTCAAAACTCAGATACTTTGGTGAAGTCAAAGCCAAGAGGCTACACCACCAATAACCCAGCAACTGGTTTCAGAGGTAACAGCTGAACCAAAAGCAAGAACAGTGTGTGCACGTCAGCTTTAGAGTTTGTAGCAAAATATATGCCTAGACTGTTCAAATGCATCCCTCATCCCCACTCTTCACTCTGCATCCCCCAACACAACCATTCCCAAGTCTTCCTCCACATACAGAATTACCGGTAGATGCCAGAAATTGTTGCCTCCCTCCAAATGCAAGACAGCCCCCCTAACACAAGGAAGATCTATTGATTGTAACATCATCTCAAAATCACAACCGCCCTACAAATGTTCACCACCCAAAGTCACACAGCACTGCCCAAAGTCACACAGCTCCTACAAACTACCATCCTCCTATCTATCCCAAAACATACACATGTTCATTGTCAAACACATTTCCTAACCCAGTTCAAATGCTGTTGCTTTCTGGGTGTTCCTTTTCTGATTCACCGAGAGGTTTGCTTATCCGTTATACTAGTTACAGGAAAAGTGCAATGGCTGTGAAGAATGGCAGGCAGCCTTGAGATGAGTCCTCAGTTCTTGGGCCTGGGCTCTATTACAGACCTCTCCCGCGAAATGTCCAAGCAATTAGTGTCCTGGGCAAAGCACCAAACCATGCACAGGCTTAACTCTACATGCTTTCACATTCCAACCACAGCCTCTTTACCAGCCTCTTGTGGAAAGCCAAAAAAGACTAAGAAGTACGTGAACATCAGAATAGTTGTGAAATGATGGGTCACACCAAGTCAGTGGTCCACCTGGCACAAGACTCTGCCCCCAAAGGTTCCAGAGTCAGCTGTTCATTCCATTCATCTCCACAACTGATCGGTATTTAGCAATACATCAGACTAAGGCTGCACGCCCGGAATATCTTGGCTTATGGCCAGCAGTGGGCTGACCTTCTCCACACTCACTGACACTTCCCACCCCCACCCCCCTGCCCAAAGCATTTATCTTCCTGGCTATCACAACATCCTGTGGTTATGAGTTCCACAGGTTTAAGTATGCACTATGTGAAACAATGCTCTCTTCTGGGTAACACCCGCTGCCTGCCACACTCACCACCCACCCACCACCCAACCCTACTCATCTGTCATCTCTAATCTGGAAAAGTCCGGAGCCTTTAGGCTTTTCCTCATGAGATAGCTAAAAAATACTGAATGCTCATCTCTGTGCTTTCATTAAGAACATAAGAACATAAGAAGAGCCCTGCTGGATCAGGCCAAAGGCCCATCTAGTCCAGCTTCCTGTATCTCACAGTGGCCCCACCAGATGCCTCAGAGAGCACACAAGACAACAAGATACCTGTATCCTGTCGCCACTCCCTTGCACCTGGCACAAAGAAAACCTATTCCTACAACCAGGAGGTTGCTTATCCCTATCATGGCTTGTAAGCTGTGATGGACTTTTCCTCCATAAATCTGTCCAATCCCCTTTTATAGGCATCCAGGCCAGGTGCCATCACCACATCCTGTGGCAAGGAGTTCCACAAACCAATTAAACGCTGGGTAAAGAAATATTTTCTTTTGTCTGCTTTAATACACCCTCCACTCAATTTGAGTGGATGTCCCCTAGTTCTAGTGTTGTGTGAGAGGGAAAAGAACTTCTCTCTATCCACTCTCTTCCATCCCATGCATAATTTTATACGTCTCAATCATGTCCCCCCTCAGGTGCCTTTTTTCTAGACTGAAAAGTCCCAAACGCTGTAGCCTTTCCTCATAAGGGAGATGCCCCAGCCCACTAATCATTTTCGTCGCTCTCTTCTGCACCTCTTCTACCCTCTTCAAGACCAGAGGACCAAAACTGTAAGTTTTTGTCCATGACTACATTGTGGCTTGTGTGGAGCATCCTATAAATTCTCTTCAACCCTGCTCCGGAGCTGGCATATTCTTGTGCCACCATGGACGTAGCATCACAAGCATCTCCTCATGCATGCCACATGCAACAGCCAGTCCTCACACGCCAGGCATGGAACAGAGAGTTGCTACACTACATGGACAAAGCTGTAGACCTTCCACTACCCCAGCTGGGCCCCTTACAGTACAGCGCCTGCCAATTGTGCTAGGCTTTGGACAGCGTCTCCTTCTTTGTCTCTCAGCTTTAATAAAAGTTATTTTAAAATGTGGTTTCTCTCTCTCTCAAAAAAAACCCTGAATCAATCAATAAACAGAAATATGAGCTCTGGGCTCTGGACCGGAGGGGGGGGGCAGGTGAGGGCAGGAGGAAGGAGAGGGACAAATCAAGGAAGGGTGTTAAGGAAAGGTTTTGAAAATCCAGAGAATTTGTTTCTCTAATGTCTACTGTGTACTCTACGGAGACTTGAAAGTGTTGTCAGTGCATGGAAAGCAAGCAAGCTTGTAGGGGAACATAAGGAGGTAGGTTAAAGGCCTGAGAAAAAGAAAAAAGGAAATGAAGGAAACGACAAAGAAAGAGAAAGAATTAACATAAAGAAAAGAGAGAAGTGTCCCTTTAATGCGCGCGCGCACACACACACACACACACAGAGCTGAGCTTTCCTAAAATACTCACAAGTGCTGAGCTCCGCTTGGGCCCGTTCCAGTCCCCTGCATCTGTTTGGCAGGAGCCCAGAGGGGCTAAGGTTACTCTGAGCACAGGAGGGGCCTATTCCTGCAGAGAGCTCTGAAAAATCGGCTCTTGGAGGGGAGGGGAGGGGAGGGGAGAGGGAGCGCTACCCCCACAATGAATGCTGCTGGGGTGTACAATTCACTTTGTGCTGAGACAAGGAAGGGAGAGGCAAGAACCAGAAATAAGAAGTGGCTTTGTCTTTTTGGACTCCATGCTTCTCCCTGGCTCTCTTCGTTGTAAATGCCAGCCAGATTTCCTTCTCTGCTTCTTCCACTACCTGGACAAATTTCCAGCGAGAATGAGAAAGTGGGCATCTGCCATGCTGGGGGGGGGGGGAGGGGGAGGAGAAGCAATCCTTTCTCAGGGCTGCTTCAGACATTATATTCCTCCACTTGCATTTTGAAAATCGCGAACACTGAACATCCTCACGATATCTGGATCATGCTCAGGCATGGATAGGTCTCGCACAATAATCTCTGGAGAATGTCTCAGGAAGCTTTACAAGATGCGCGCGCGTCATATACCCACATGTTGCAAGTCACAAACTCAAATGCGGAGTTGTACTACCTCTTTGGTGCTTTCTGGCTGTTCCTGAAAAAACAAAACGTTTTCAAAACGCAGAAGCAGGAAACGTCGTCGTTCAAGAAGCAGTCTTCAGGCTGCTCCTATACCCTTATGAGTTGTACGGCAGGGAGAGTTTTTAAGAGGTGCAGCTTTTCTTCTCACCTCTTTATGACAAGCTGCCCCAGCCAAAATTCCCTTCACCCTAATTCTAACAGGCTCATGAGAACTGTCCTCCTCTGTATCGGTTCACACCAGAATGAGGCAAGAAATAAGCTGTTTTAGAACATCTTGTTTCTCTCTTTCCCCCCCCGCACACCCCATGTACGTAGCTCTACAACTGCCCCAGTCTGTAGTTGGCAGAGAAAGGGGAGGTGAATGGGAGGGGGAAACGAGAGAGCAGGGGAGGCTCTCTACAAAGGTCCAAGAGGACTGTGCATATTACTGAAAGGCCCTTTGTCTGCCTTGGGGAGGTTATCTGAGGTAACCTCAAAACCATGCCTGACCTTCTGTTCCACATTAGAGTCATGATGAAGAGTTAGCTCAGCGTATGAGAGTAAGTGAGTGAGTGAGTGAGTGAGAGAGCCCAGCCCAGCCCAGCCCTGCTCCCTGCCCCATGCCACCCTCACAGCTTTTTCCCATTTACTTTCCCAGCAGTGACCTACTTTCTGCCTTAGTAACAGAGCAGGAAGCCACAAACAGGGCCCAGGCTGCTCTTGCCACAACGGGGGCCATATAATCAGCAACACACTCACTCCACGCTGGCCAGGCAAGAGCTGCCTGGGATTCTAGTGAGCTCATGGCACACACACAAAAACAGCCCATGCAATGTAAGAGGGGCTGCTGCTGCTGCCACCGTTGCCCAGATGCAATGGGCTCCTGTAGCCAAAGTCCTTCCACCCACTTTACAGCTAGGAAAGACCAGTTCCGGAAATGAGAACGTCTTGCAAAGTGCAAGTAGTAGTAGTAGTAGTAGTAGTAGTAGTAGTAGTAGTAGTAGTAGTAGTAGTAGTAATAATAATAATAATAATAATAATAATAATAATACTATACAGTATTTATATACCGCCTTTCTCGGTCATTGGATTTCTCCTCCGACTTTAATCCAAGGCGGTGTACATGGGCAGGCTGTCCTAACCCCCCTTGGTTTTTTTTACAGTATATATAAATGTCCAACCTTTCATGAACGGCTACTTTCCAGGTGGTATCCTTTTTACAGTCTGACAATTCTGCTGGCTGGCGTCTCCCACACTCGACCGACGCAGCTGGAAGCTCCTATCTCTCCTCCTGGAGGCTTTCACAGTTTTTTGCCGGCGGCGTGTCTCGAACTTATCAAGTTCACCGGTCTTCGGTAGTAGTAGTGTTGAAGAAAGCACCCAGGAATCGTAAACAGCAGATCTAGTCGCTTTCTTTAACACCCATGTTCCGTCACACCTAGCCTTTTCTCCCAGTTATACTTCTCCCAAAACTGGCAATAGAATTCTGGAATGTTGGTCACATCCTACTCTTCCTTTCTCACTTCAATTTGATCTCATAAGACTCAGCTTTCCATCCCCCTTAAAGAACTCTTTACAGAACTAAGGCTGCAATCCTATACACACTTTCCTGGGAGTAAGCCCCATTGGACACAATGGGACTTACTTCTGAGGAGACATGCATAGGATTGTGCTGCAACAGCCCAATATCCTACTTACCCTCCCCCCCATGCAGCTGCACCAAAAAGGCTCGCGCTGCTCCTTGTGTGGGGGGTGGGGCAGTCCTGGAAGTCTCCTCTGGGTAAGGGAGCATTTATTCCCTTATCCGGGGATAAGCCTCCAGGGTCTGGATGGGTCTACTTGGACCTGCGCCAGCGATTTCCCTGGCGCAAGCCGTATGGACCCGAGTTGGGGGATCAGGTCTGGGAAGGGGATCGGATTTGGCTGATGTCGCTGCCACCAAACCTGCCCCTTCCCAAACCCAATCCACCCTCCTCCCCGCCTGTTACCGCCCCGTTCCACACAACCCCACCCCCGTCGGCTTACCTGGGACGGTGGGCCTTCGGTGATTTATCGCAGCACACGGGGTCACTCCAGCCTCCCCGCAGGTGCTCTGGCAGTGTGCAGCTTCGCTGGCAGAATGTTCGTTCTGCCAGTGGATGGAAAGCCCAACTTCCCAAAACTCTTTAGCTACCAACACTTGGATTTGCCAAAAGTCTTTGCCAAATTCTTCCCTGATCCAGAGCTCAAATATGAGCTCTTTTCAATGGGAGGAGTGTGGCTTAATTTGAAAGAAAATCACCCAAATTCCTTTTCCCCCCTACTTCAAATCCTGTCTCGGTCACCCTTTTTTCCTTGGACTGAGAACTCAAAAACACAGATCAACAGGTTTGGAAAGCCTGGTGTTTTCCTCGATGGTAAATGGGGCTGGAGAACAGCAGAATAATGTGTTGTGTAGGTAACACTTCCTCTGGCTGGTAGGTGGTAGGATTCCCCATCCTTGTAAAATGTAGTATTGCTGAGGGATTTTGCTCTTTGAAGAGTATGATTGCATGGACCTGTCCTGGGATTTTTCTCAGCATCCACTTTCCCTTCATTCAGTTCCTTCCACTCAGCTTTTCTAGAGATACTTAGCTTCCTGGAGTAGACCACAAATTTTTCACACTGTTCTCTGCCACCAGAAAATGGGATACATGTTTCTATTTCTAGAGATGATGCCAATTATGCTGGGCCCTTCATTTGGAGAACTGGCTAGGTCTGGGCTTGGAAGAATCCAGGCCACTTTCAGTCAGCTCCCCTCCCATCCCAGAGGTCAGGCAGCTGGCTTATATGAGCTGAAATGGGATTTGAATCAGGGACAAGCCAAGAAGCAAATGGAACCGTCCCACCCCCCCCATGGCCGCTTGGCACCTTCCTAATGCTACCATTTGACAGCTCAACTGTCCACAAACTGGAAAATCCACAATAGGCCCAAACTCCTTCCCAGCAAACTGGAGAATAAGGCTATAATGCACACTATCTTGTAGTAAGCCTTACCAAACACTGTGGGACTTATTTTGAGTAAATGTGCACAGGCTCAGGCTGCATGGGCAAAACATACATTACATACATGTACACAAACATGTGTAACAAAGCCCCAATGGCCCTTTCCCTCCATAGCTGGTAGGGAAAACCTTCATGCCCTTTGATGCATTTTGGTTGTGCAACTGAAGAAAGGTTTTACTGAAACATGTTAGTTTCTTAACAAACACTTCTCACACTCTCTGGAGTTCATCTCTCCCTCCTCCTCCTCCTCCTCCTCCTCCTCCTCTCTCTCTCTCTCTCTCTCTCTCTCTCTCTCTCTCTCTCTCTCTCTCTGGTGTTGTTTTGTTTTTACAAGGAACACTGCTTGGGTGCAAGGTGATTTGCAGCAGAGAAGGAACATGGGAGAGGATATTTAATCTTTCCCCTGCCTGCTGATTCTTCATTCCAATTACCCCCCCAGTCACTCCCCTGCCCCTAGTGGGGTTCCAAATACATGTTTGCCCATATCCAGAAAGCTGTAAGTACGCTATCCCACCATGACTTTTCCTGTTTCAAAAAAGCGGTTATCAGGGATCCATTGCTGGCGGATTCTTCCTCTTACTCCATCTTAGAAGAGATGACATGGTACTGGGGAAAAGTGTACGTATTAAGAGCTGGCAAGGCAGAGGAGAGTGGTGAACCAAGGTTGACAGGACAACCATGGAGTGATGAGGATGCAATTTGAGTGATCTGTATGAATCTTGTGCAAAAAGCACATGGACCAAACTGGGGAAACAGAGATTTCTGCTCTGCTGCCAGAGGAATGCATGAGGGATGCTTCAGTGCTAATTGTCGGGTGATGCATCAGCATGATAAAAGGTACTTTTGGAAGGGAACATTGCAGATGTGATAGCAGACAGAGGAACCTGGAGACATGTGGAGACAGGCTAGCATGATTATGGCTGTGGTCACAGCCATGAGGCCAAGATGCTGAACTGTGATAGCTCAACAGTACCAGCTCCACAGTATCAGATGCTGCTGAGAAAAATAATATACCGGTTATCGGCAGGCCTTAATGATTGGTTGTGATATTCCAGCACACAGAGAAGAACCAGAGGAGCCTGGAGACAAAGAGGAGATATGTTTGATACAGGCACATTTGGAGGTGTGGGAAAACTTGGCATAAGAGGAGATGGACTTCTGCTTACTGAAGGAGGTGATGTTGCGATTTGGTGAAACTGGAAGAACAAAAGGGCTGCCTGGTAGATCTGAGGTGTCCAATGGCACCTATTTGAACTAGACCAAGACTTTGATCTAGAGGACTTGGGGAGTGCCCAATGCCCTAGGAATGAGCTGTAAATTTTAGTTTTCACTCTATCAAGTGGAACTGGAATAGAATTTCCCTCTCATGTCATCTAACTTTCTGCCCTCACAATCTACTAGTGTAGAGATTAGGTTTTCTCTGTCACAAAACTAAGAAGAAGACTGCACAATGATCAAATTTGGCCCTGAGCGTTGGAATAAACAAGAGTAGTCCTTCTGGTATACCTTACACGTGTTCTCCAGATGGTGAGAAATGGGGGGGGGGGGGCATTGAAGATGGCTTGTCCCAGGACCTTTGTGCAAGAAACATCAGAAGAGTTTCCAGAAAGTGTGCATCTGATTTGGACTCCACACAGAATGTGTGCATCTGATTGGAACACTGGGTTGTTGATAGGTTGAGGGTGTTGCTCTACTTTGAGCCTAAGTGTTGATGCTATATGTGAGAGTTGCTCTACATACAGGTCCTCTGTTGGTGAAGTTGGCCTAGAGTCCTCCACAAATTCCAGGGGAGAGGAATCTGAAGCAATATCCAATGTGGTCAACTGAGACAACCTGAATTGCAATGATTCCAAGGCTTCATTGGAGTGAGATATACCATACCCCATGTATATATCTAGGCCTGGGAACTGGGCAAGTGCAGATTTGGTGTATTGATTTCAGATCTGGTGCTGAGGACCATAGGGGTGTTAACGCTGAGGTAGGTTTCAGTGGACGAAGTGTTGAGGCTGAGGAAGGCACCAATGAGGATGACAATGCTGAGATAGTTACCGAGGTCACAAGTGAAGTCAGGACTGCTGAGGTTGGTGGATGATGCATCAATATTGAGGTAGTGACTGAAGAGATTGGTACTGGGGCTACAGTTGAGGTTGACGCCATTGAGGCTGGTACTGAAGATGTCACCCCTGAGACTACTACTGAAGTCAGTACCAAAACGGCTGGCGTTCACGTGGGAATGGATGTAGGTACAGTTGATAAAGAAGACACTGTGTCTGTAGTAATAGTAGTTGGCAGTGAACACGCCATGGTGGAAGAGGAATGAATCAACTGGGGAGTCAGGGTTTTGTAGTCCAACAGAGGCCTCAAAACAGGAACAGAGGGAACCCTGAATCTACGCGGCTTCGGATACTGATAGATGTGAGGAAAACAGTCCTGATCTAATTCCACTGAGTGCCTCAATGACATGGTGAATATGATGGAGAATGTTGATACTAACACTTTTGGAACCAAGCAGAGCAGGAGCACAGGTGACACAGAGATTGGGACCATCTATAATAGTCTGAAGATGCTGAATGACTATAAAACCTCTTGTACTCCCAATCAAGGCAATTGTAATCTGAGTAGGGTCCATTTGACAGGATGAGGTTGGGTGATAACCTTCCAGTGAATGCTACGTTGAGGACACCTCCCTAGGTTACCTAGGGAGTCAAGAGCGCAGTGGTTCAAGGCAGGGCAAGGGTTTGTCCTTGTATGCTACTGTAATTGACCAAGATGACTAGAGCCTGACAAGAGGATTGTTGGAACTTTAACCAATATACTGACCCTCCAGATCTGTGCTAGACAACGGGGAGGGTTTGTTGCAGTTTGTCGAGAACAGGCTGTGGAGATGAGGCATTGATGTCTGTTCAGGTGGCAGCAGCCATAAGGTGGTGAGGAAGTGGTGCAAGGGGATGGCATTTTTCTTAGCTTTTTTCTTCTTGGGCTCAGTGAGATCCCCATTTCCTTACACTGATTCCTTACACGCTGATTTCTTCACCAAGAATTTTTTTTAAACATCCACTCCAGTTGCTTCAGTACCAATGAAGTCAAACCCAAAGGCACTGATGGTATCAAACTCGAGAGAATAGCCAAAGTCACAGATGATGGTGAAGCTGACGAAAGGTCCACTGAATCTGAAGAGACCAGAGCTCCTGAAAGGCCCAATGGACCTGAAGAACAGATCAAAGCTGCTGCTGAGGGTTAAGCCAACGTGAGGGGTGAGGGTTAAGCCAACGGGTTCAAAGTGGCCTCTTCCATGGAGATGTGGGGCTAAAAGAGTGCAGAGGATGGTGCTGGGCTCAAACAGGGCATACCCAGGCCAGTGTTTGAATTGTGAACCAGGGAGTTGGTGGTTGTAAGAGTTTTCTTCTACAACAATGCCCAGAGACACAAGGATTTATTATGGCATGCCAGCTAGGAAAATTTCACTCTACCTTGTGTTCATCTCCCAGACAAAGCAGGCAGCAACTGTATTCATCTATAGATGGGAGCTTAGTCCCAGAAACTCTGCACTTTTAAAATGACCCTGAAAACCATACTTATTTGAGCATGTGCAGGTCCTCCAGGAGGGTGGGGCATGTGCAAAACGTACTGGGCTAAATTCTAGGTTCTCAGTCAAGTTCTGCACAGATGGAGATCCCATATGTGTGTACCTGCACAGATACCATGGTTATAATTTCATGCTCTGCAGTACACTTCAAAGCAGCTGTCATGATGACTCTTCAAAACTAGAATTTAAAGGCCTTGTGCCTCATGTGTTCTGAGTTCTTGTCCTGCTGCTCCCCCTGAAGCTTGACTGTGGAGATCCTAAGTAACTTCCTAGCAGCTGACTCTCAAGAATTTGTCTGTTCCTGTTTTGGAACTCACCAATATTTACAGCTCTTGATACTTACAGAGGAAGGGAGTTCCACAGGTCATCTTTGAGCTCTGTTAGTTTGCTTGACGCCTGCCCTGCTTTCGTATCATTTCAAGTGCTTTCTAGCCATTTCACTATGTGAACAGAGCTGTTTCTTTAGCTCCATGTGAAGGAGTTAAAGTGTGAGATGGGCTCCCATTCCCACACCCAGCAAAGGCAGCTGCCTGAAATTCCCCACCGAGATGTTGTCCGGGTGACAAAGTGCTGTGGATACACAATGTTCTGCCAAAACATTTCCCTACTAATTCAATTATGCGGGAAGAAACTTCCCAGATTCCTTTTCCTCCCCTCATATCCTAAGTGATATCATCAGGACTTGTACTACTTTATAGAGCTTTCGAATGTTTTCGGCATTTCCCCCCCCCCCTTCTCTTCTTACTTGGAACAGGTGGATGAGAGGTCTTCTCTCAGGTGACAGAGAAGTCCTGGGACTGGGAAAGTATGAGTGAGTTAGGGTTAGGTTGCAGGGTAGGAAAGCAAACAATCTGCAGAGCTGCATGAGAGGAGGAAGCTCTGAACTGGCAGTACACACGGGCAGTTACATTTGTGCGGACAGGGGTCTAGAAATTGTCAAGGCTGCAGTTATGCTGTGAAGCACACGTGATTTGAGAGCTGCTGAAGAACAGGGAGAATCTCAATTTTTTACGTCACAAAATTGTCAAGTTTGCAGTCCTTACTGTTGTGGAGAAATGATTTAAAATTGTGGGTTGTCCTTATAAAAGAGTAGAACCCAGGTAAGCATGTTACTGAAGTCCAAGTGTTAGAGACCTGTTTCAGGGCCGGCCTTAGGAGCTGCATGGCATTTTTTATTTATTTTTTTGCGGGGCCCCAGGTTCACAGCCAAGGTCTGTAGAATCTTAGAGATATACATAAAATTTATTATAGACTTTGTATCACTATGGTAGAATGGAAAGCAATCCAAATGTGAATGTGAGCTTAATGGATCAAATGGATCTAAGCACATTTTAACATTGCATGTAAGCCTATGTGAGCTCTCGTTGCTTGGCCAGCTCCTGCCAACCTAGCAGTTCCAAAGCATGTTAATGTGAGTAGATAAATAGGTACTGCTTGCGGGAAGGTAAACAGCGCTCCGTGTTCCAGCCGCATGCTACACGCTGCGGCAAGGAGAGTCATGCCGGCCACATGACCACGGAGGCGTCTTCAGACAACGCTGGCTCTTCGGCTTTGAAATGGGGATGAGCACCACAACCTAGAGTCGGACACGACTGGACTTAATTGTCAGGGGTCACCTGTACCTTTTTTTACCTTAAGCCTACAAGTAAACAAACAAAATGTGTAGATTACCTTTGAAAAGTAAATAGATTACCCTATTGCGGTGCCCCTTAGGCGTGGGGCCCAATTGGGAGCAACTGGTCCAATGGGCTTAAAGTCGGCCCTGATCTGTTTCTCTCCACATAGTTCCCTTGGTTTCCCAGTTCCCCTGCTCCACATCCCTAGATTCTGTCAGTTTACATGCTTGCTCACTTTTATTCTAAGAAGCCCCAGGGGTGTCACTGGAGCGTGGCGGGGGGTGGGCGGGCCGCCTGGGGGTGACGCGCGCACCCCCTCGCGTGTCACCTCCGTGACGCGCGACACCCTCCCGACGCTCCGAGGCCGGCCCGGGAGCCGGCCTTGGAGCGTCCGACCCCGTCGGCGCTCCAGGGCCCAGGCAGCGCATCGATCCGGGTATTTACCTCGAAAAATACCCGGATCGACGCGCTGCCTGGGCCTTCTTTTAGAAGGCCCTGGAGTGCTGATGGGGTCAGACGCTCCGAGGCCTTCTCCCGGGCCGACCTCGGAGCGTCTGAAGGGCGACCCGAGCAACGCAATGCGACGCAGGGGGGAGCCGGGTCGCCCCCACTCCCCGCGCCGCGATAACAGAGTGTCACTAGGGTGACGCGCGTCCCCCGCCCCAGGATGACGCGCGTCCTAGTGACGCTACTGAGAAGCCCAAATATCTTTTCCTAGTTGGCTGAAAATTTTTGAACAAAATTTGTCTAGTTCTGTAACGTTAAACAAATGCAACCAAAGTAAAAGAATGGACTATATTAAAACCTTTCTAATTTTCATAACGCATTCATATTGCAATATCTGAGCTTTCCGGTTAGGAATGTTTAGCAGGATTCCAGCTTGGTTGATTATGATGATCAAGAATAGCCATGTCAGAGCACAAAATTCTCCCAAAGTCATGGCACCTTAAAGACAAACTAATTGATTAGTCTTTGAAATGGAGCATTGTCTATAAATGTTTGTTCTACAATAGTCTGTTTCATAGTGTGGGGAATATTAAGCTAATGGCAGAAAGTGGAAAGGAAATCTGATGCGTTGTTAATAGAGGTGGGTAAAAATGGCTTCGTTGTTTAACCAAAAAGAAATAGCAAAAAGTGGTGTTGTGTTTTTATTCCAATTTTATCCCATTTTTATCAATTGTAACTGCTTAAAAAGTGTACTAGGTAGGTAGTATAGGTTGTATAGTGTCAGCAGATAGATGCAAAATTACATACCTAGTTTTATTTTATTTTTGCAGAAAATATTTTATTTTTTAGCAGAAAGCGGTGTTAGGTGTTTTTATTTCGTTATCACAATTTTCTCCTGTCCCTATTTATTAATCATTGGTTCTCTTAAAAATGATATCAACGCCCTATAACAAGGTGCCTGTAGTGTAGGAAAGGCCCCTCCATTGGCACAGAAGTCTCTAAAATTGTTTGGCTGCAGCATCATAACATGCTGGTGGACCGCTCATGATGTTGGTATGGTTTGTGTTAGTTTGAGCAGTTGCTATAACTGTGATGCTGCTAGCTCAGATGACAGATTAATTGTTAGAGTAAAGATGAGGTCTGATGTTCTGAACTTGTTGCGAAGGATGGGCAGGTCCTTATTCCTACCAGCCAATCACAGCTGCTGACTCAGAGGGAGATGCGCAGTCCACCTTTTAGTTGACAAGCATTCCATATGGTAATTGGGAAATGGCAGGACAAGGACCAGGGCCCAATCACACAAAACCTTGTACTTGAGATGCAGAACAGAGTACTAGCCTAAGCCTCAGAATCTAGCTCCCTAAAAATCTCAACTTTCATTGATTGATTTATTATTTTTTCAGCATAAGCTCCTCCTAGCCCTTATGGCTTTAGTAGATATACGCTTGAAAGTGTGCTGGTAATTCCTGGTTCAATCTCAGAAGCCAAATGAGTTTGTTTGTTTGCTTGTTTGTTTAAATGATTGATATCATGTGCATATGCTGCTGCATATCTGAGATGCTACATAAGATTTCCAGGATCAAAGGAGCAGAGCTTCAGTGTCTAGTTGCCTCTCCCCATGACTAGCAAAAGCAGAATGATGCAAACAATAATTTGCGTTCATTGTGCAGAATGAATTGCACAAAATCATTTAAATAAATGATTTAAATGTTCTTGATTTCTGTAGTTTACATTTGGGGCAAATCCACCAATTCACTCATTCTCCTAATTTACTGCGCAATCCTGCGGAATCCTGCCGTAAAGCGCATTTTCGACACCTGGATAGTAAGGGCCACCAATGCGGAGGCTGACAGCCCTTACTCTGCCTTCCCCCGGACCCAGCATCCACTGGTGCAGGGGCGGGGGGAGGGTGGGCTGGGTGGCGAGGGAGGGCAGCCATTTGCCAAACTGGGCTGGGAGGGGGTGAGGATATTGGCAGCGAGCTCCGCCGATATCTCGCACCCGTTCCCGGCCAGGGCCACCCTTACTCCACCACCCCGGATGGGTGCAGAACTTGAGTAAGACAACTTTGGGCATGTATTCTTAATTAAAACCCCAAACCCATAGTCTCATGTGGAATTTATTTATTTATTTATTAATAATAATAATAATAATTGAATTTCTATTCCACCTTTCTCCCAATTAGCCCATATGTATAGGAAATTTACAGTGCAATCCTGTCTACGACAGGACCAGCTTAACTATTGTTCTGCTGGAGCCAGGTGTCAAAAATGTGCCATAAGTCACGTTTTTGACACCCAGAGAGTAAGCTTGCATTAGCGCAGAGGCCAGCGCCATTCACTCTGCCCTGGACCCAGGCTACCATCGGACGCAGGTAAGGACTGCACCGGTCGGTGTGGGGATGTGGGGAGGGCAGGGGGGATTGGATGGCTGGGCCCTGGAAGGGGGAGAGATCATCGGCGGAAAGCTCTGCCGAATCCTATCCCCCTTACCGGGCCTGTTGGGCCTTACACAGGCTTCTCAGATTTGCGCCAGCCATTTTGCCGGTGCACATCCGAGGAGAACCATTGGGGCAGCTGGGCCGTTACTCGACGTAAAGGGACAAATGTCCCTTTACCCTGAGGAGGCCTCCGCCTGTGGTGGCCCAATCCTTGATAGGATGTGGCACAGCATGCGTTTGCACACTGCGGTGGTCCTAGACAGGATTGGGCTGCCTGTGTTTCAAATAATTTCACTATGTAAAAAACATACTGAAAGGATATGGGACAAATAACACCAGCACAGACATACTTTGACACTCTTATTGTCACAGCCTTCCAACATTCCTGAGTTGGAAGAGGGTTTCTGGATTACACAGCAACATTGGGGAGTAAGGGGATGTAAGTGAAGGCAGAAAAAAACCCCACACCCACCTTACAGGCACTTCAAACAGACTGGAGTACCTGACATCCCTGGGGGGTGGGGGTGGGGTTTGTCTCCCCAGCTATGTCCTGGAGGAATTGCTGGCTCTGGTGCTCTGGGAAACCAGCCAAGGAGATCAGATTATTTTTATAAGCCTATAAAAGCACTTGGGATTCAGGTGAATGGGGCCCTGTGTATAAGCAGCAGATGCAAGGAATACTTTGGGGGAAAGGCGGGTGGAAGGGCTGGGAACAGAGGAGGAGCACATTGCTGTCAACTAGTTTCCCCAGAAGAGGTTACCTGGGTTCTTGTTCTTCTACATTCAGAAAGTCACTATTTCCTAACTTCCTTCACTCCATCATCATTTCGGAAGGAGCCTTTTCTCTGCAACTAAAGCGAGCAAATACTGACTTCCTTTTCCCTTCAAATTAACCCAGTGTTCGTCTCCCATCCCCACGAAATTCCTGTTAGTAATTTTAGTAATTCCTGTCCACTGTTTCGCTTGTGCCTCCTATCCTATCCAAATGTAGCTGCTCCTGAATTCCACAAGGTTTTGAAATAAGTGGGGGGGGGGGGGGGTGAAGCGGGCGAGAGAGGGGGGAGTGTGGGGACAGAGGGGTCACACACTGTATGTATCCCACACTTCTGCACTCTTGCAAACCAAGCACTAGAAAGAACTAGGCTGCTGCCTCCTCCGTTGTGGTTCTCTCGGAAAGTACCAATGAATGCAAGGAAAAAAGAGAGGAGGCAAAGAAACCCCAGTCCTTGAAAGCCCCCATGGCAGGCGTGTGAATTGGGAGCTCCCACCCAGATAACAGCCCTTGGCATAGCTAATAGGAGGGTGGCAGACTCAAATTGTTGTTTGCTCTTAATTAAGTAAGCGAGAATGGCTGTGCCACCTCCCCTGACATCCTAGGCAATAATTTCAGGGGCACAGTCTTCTCCCTCCTTTTTCTCTTGACTTCTGCAAAGTTATGCCTAGTTTCCTTCGCTGGGTTGCGCCCTTGAACCCAGAGCAGAAGCCCCATTCCAAATGGTTTATCCCCACATGGAGTCTGTCTCAACACAGATCAATCAATCGCAGCACGGAAAACGAGGTGGTGGGCTAACCTAGTTCCATGTCTTGCTACCTTCCCATCAACATATATCCAAATCCAATGGAAATGTGCAGCAGAGCCAGAGTCTGGGAGCAACATAGAGTGAAAAAAGGTAGCAAAAGGGAATCAAGAGAAGCTGCTATTAGGGGGAAATGCAGCATCATACAGATTTATGGCACTGAGGAATGGAGTGTATAGATGGTGTGCCCATCTCTGGATATTTCAGTGCCGGACAGGAAACCTTTGTTTCAGGCTGCTTAGTCTCTCTTCTGCTTGAGGGCCAGTTTACACAATCAGGAGAATCTAGTGTCCCATTACAATTAGGGAGATTCACCAAGGATGCCCTTTTAATGACACTCTCCATACATCAGGTTCAGTCTGCAAGGGCATGACAAAAAAACTTTCTCAGAGGGGCCTCCCAGTTATGGAATTCCCTCCCACTCCAGACTCGCCGAAGGCCAAACTAGACCTTACGTGGGAGTTCAGTGACTGGAACTCCCGGTTTTTTCTTTCTTTCTCAAAAAGTAGCCATGGGGGGGGGGGGGTAGATTTGGACTGAGGCCCTGGTGTATGGGGGGGGGAGAGGTTTAACTTTTTGCAAATAAACAAAACAGAGGATTGAAACAATTGTAAAAGGATGCAAGCGCGCGCGCGCACACACACACACACACACACACACACAAAGAAAGAACAGCTGCAAGGACTGATGTTCCCAGCACATCCTGGTGGTCTCCATCACAGGGAGCTACACATATGACTCCTTCATAAACCTGCTCAACAAAACTGCCTGCTGCAGTAACCTCAAGTGAACTCACCTTGATAAAGAAACCATTGAAACATGTTGGGAACACCAATCCTTGCAGCTGTTCTGTTTGAGATTTAACCCTTTGCCCCAACATCATTTCCAAACTTCAATCTCTCTCTCTCTCTCTCTCTCTCTCTCTCTCTCTCTCTCTCTCTCTCTCACACACACACACACACACACACAAGATGCTATTAGCCATGGAAGGTAAAACATACAAGCTAACAGCAGCTTTGGGGACAATTTAAATTGGGACTCAGCATTGGGGCAAAGTTTTAACCCTCTCTCCCCCTGCACCATGGCCCCAATCCAACCCCCTGCTTTTTGCTCCCCCCCCCCCCTGCTTTTTGAGAAAGAAAGAAAAAACATGCGGAATTCCAAACACAAGACATCCACAGAAAGTTCAGTTTGGCCCTGAACATCTTTTTGGAAGTGTTGCAATACTTTCTTGTGGATTTTAATTTGAAGAAAATGTCCGTTCTGTTTTGTTGGGAGTTTTTGCTGTTGTTGTTTTATTAGCTTTTTGTTACTCACTCTTAACCTTCACAATGGGGATGGGCTATAAAGCTAAACAAACAAGTGGTAACTTGCTTTTCTTGAACTGTACCACTTCAGGCAGCAGGTGGAAGATTGCATTTTTTTTCCAATACTTCACTATATCAAAGTTCTCTCACAGAAACTAGCATATCAAGAAGACGGCTAAGCCAAACTCTGGGTTCTCCTGCGGATGCTAGCTTGCACTGGGTAGTAGGGAGTTTTCACTGGGGAGCACTCAAATATACACTCTCCATCTGCAGCTTGGAACAAAACAGTCCAAGAAAAGCTTTTTCACTCGGTTTTGGATTATGCAAACTGGTCCTGAAGGGCTAACGACACGTGACGGCAGCCTGACCTGTGGATCAGAATGTGGCTTCTACCAAATTTGTATAAAGCAAGAATTTACATAGAGGGTGATTTAAGAGAAAAGGTGGGCTGAATACTTCCCTCCCCCTCCCAAAACTTCGTCCCCAGATGTTTCTCTACTGGTGAGACTTCCATCTGGTCTTAGAGCTCCACCGAATCAGCTGGAGGGAGAGGTTGCAAGCAAAAAAGGCAGAGAGGAGAGGAGATCAGCGCCCCTCCCAAGGACTGATTCTGTGCTTTAAATCGCCTCGTGTGCATGAACACACACACACACACACACACACACACACACACACACACACACACACACACCTTATACAGGTTTGAAGGTGTCCTGTGATCACCATGGGGCTGCTGATGTCACTTGAAGATGGTGGGGGGATTAACCAATATCTTGGACAATCAAGAGACTTCTGGGATTTTGCTTTCAGCAGCAATCATACTGGAAATTTCAGTAAGAGAGGCTAATCGCTGCAGTGTGATGGGAGAACAAGCATTGGCTGGGGTTGTGCATGCATACTGATCTGGAGCAGCAATTCACCTAGAACAGCAACTGTTTTGCGCGCGCGTGTGCGTGCGCACGCACACACGCACACACAGTAACAATGAATAGTGCAACAGTGCATCCCTTTCTAGTGAGTTGTGGTGAGTAGCTCATATTTATGCAACGTAATTTAGTGCCACAAAAGGTTAGCAGTGATTCATTGTTCAGTTCATGTTTATGCACATGCTGTTCACCTCCCTACTTTGCTAACTTCACTTTTTGTGGTCACTCTAATGGTGAAAGCGCACAAGGGAAGAAGGCTCTGGCTCTGGAGAGTGGAACAAATCCAGAAGGCTGCAGGGAGTTTCTATCTCTTCTTGCTCACAGATTGATTGTCTTGCTGGCCCGATGATCCAATTCTTGCTACTTTCTCTCCTTTTTCCAACTACCCCCCTTACAACCCCCTTCCTATATAGTTCTACACACATAAATAAATAACATTTCCCCAGACGGTGGCTTTGCTTTTCCTGTTGTCGGGGTGAGTGGGACGAGAGGTGGAGATTTACGAGGAGAAGCAGTTTGGGGAATGGTTGTAATTTTAACCCACAATTGCAGACTTCAGGGCTGGAAGCAATTTTCTTATTAGAGTCCCTGGGCTCACCCATCATTCTTCATCTCCCACTTCCCTTCTCCCCATCTCCTTGCTGTGTCCCATTCCCCACCCTCTCTCCTTTCTCTCCACCCCACAATTGGACTCGGCACAAGGGTACCAGCAGGGCACTGCAGATTGCAGAACATGACCCTTGTCTCTCCCCTGCCTTGTCGCCACAGACAACCCCATCCACCCTACTGCTCTGTTTTAGGATTCCTTGTGCAAGAGAGTTTGCACTTGAATCCAAACCCCAAAGCTAGCACCTGTCCCTTTCCTATTGCTTATGCAAGTTCAGATGATTTTAGCCCTGCAACCACCAATCAGCCCGTGGTGGCAGCCTCTGCAAGAAAGCCAACAGAGAGGGCCGGTCAAATGGCCGTGCTGCCTCCGGCCTAGCTGTGGCCACCCGGAGGTCATTAAAGAGATTTTTGTTGCTATGATTTCATCGAAGGATGATCAGTCACCACTGGTGACTTCTGACCTGTGGCTGGCTGAAAGTTTACTATACATGTAGATGAGTGAAAGCTTCACATCACAGTAGAATTGGAGACAGCTTTCCTTTAAACAAAGTGATCCTAGTTAAAAAAAAAAAGTACTTCCAATGAGCTTTGGACATCTTGGAATCTCCTGGCAGAATTCTTTTTATTTTCCTATAAGCTTTTATTTATTGGATTCCAAAACAAAAATAAAATCATTTCCTCCCCTTCCCCTGCAAGTCTCAGCTCCAATACCACTCATACAGGCAACGTTTCCAGCTCCCCCAGCAAGGCAGGAACCCAATTCTTGCTTATATTCTCCATGCTTCATGGTCAAGGATTCACTGGCTCTGGCTCCCTGTTCCCAGTTTGCAGAACAACCTACAGAACTAGGCTTACCAGATCTCCAACCAGGACACAGTGCTAGACCTTTAGGAGAAGGAATGTGGGCAGGTGTAGCTTGTTCAACCTTAGAGCCCAATCCTAGGCATGTCTACTCAGAAGCAAGCCCCACTGAACACAATAGAGCTTGCTTCTGAGTAGACATGCCTAGGATTGTGCTCTAAGGTTTAACGAGCTACCCCTGCCCACATTCCTTCTCCTAAAGGTCTAGCACTCTGTCCCGGTTGGAGATCTGGTAAGCCTATACAGAACCCACATTTCCAGGCCTGAAATCTTGCCCCCTTTCATCTCCAGGTGTAAAGAGACAACTGAGTCACAACTGGGTTGGCCGAACACATCTCTTGATCTATTATCAATGCCTGCAGGTTTCATTAAGAGTTTCTGTTCGAAACAATATGAAAAGGATAATCTGGGAAGTTCTCAGCACCCCCCATCCCTTTTCCATGTTTGCCTGTCTACTGTGTTCCTTCACCAAGCTGCACCTCACATTCTTCATTACAAGAAGACTGCTTACAATTATTCAGTGGTGAGGAATGGACACTCTGCACATGCTCATCTGTACTCTACATGTTTCAGAGATGTTTGCTAGCATCAAAAAGAAATGCAAGTCTACTAAGCTGTGGACTGGAGTTCTGCCACAACTTACAGTTTGTCTACCTATCCTCATCCCACACTTGCAATTCTATTGCAATGTGCACTAGCCCCCCCTGCTTTCCTAGTAATGGCCACCCTGTTCAGTCCCAACCCTGAGCCATCTGTGGCCACTCTAGGCCCTTGTACAGAGAAAGCTGCCCCCCCTTTCTAAGACTAGTCTTTCTGCTACAGCTTCCTGACTCCCTTCCTCACCTAAAGGCTGGAATGAGTCTGTTTTGGAAGCGAGAGTTGGTGGATGGCCAAGGTACCGAGGAGGTGTGGAGGGGTAGTTTGAGATGAATCTCTGGCTGCAGAAGCACATTGCCTTTCCTTATGTGCTCAGGAGTAGATTTGGAAGACGCTGGGGGGGGGGAGAGGGAGGGAGGGAGGGAATTGAGCAGAGGAAATACGCAAAGAATTTTCTTGGCTCCCTGCCAGCAGGTCAAAGTAACAAAGGCTTTATTGTTTATATTGGATCCCAGGAGGTACCATGAGGCGCGTACAGCACAGGGCAGCTTCCCAAGCCCAACAGCACAAGCTCCTTTGGGGAGAAGGACCAAATGACTCCCACTCACACACCCCCAAAACAGGATTCTTCCCTGAACTCCCCCCCTCCTCCTGGCACACTCCTGGCCATGCTCAGAGCAGAATAAAGCTGCAAGAGATTTGCCCATCTATAAGTAAGAGATTTCGACAATACGTTCTCCTCTCCTGCAGGCCTGATCCAAGTCCCAGACACCTCCATGCGTGCTATACCCCACACTTCTCTCCCCCAGCCATAAACCCCTTCCATGAGCTGGCTTTCCCACCCTCTTCCCCACAATTATTTTCTCTCTCCCTCTCCAAGCAGACAGATTCCCTCCCCAAAACCGTAGCCACAGCCACTTTCTCCACCACAGAAAATAAGCTGTCAAACAGATGTGTGCAATGCAAGACATCTGGGGCCCCCGGGCTGGAGCAGGGGAGGCCCAGCCAAGGAGCTGCAGACTTTTAAAGGCACCATGGCCACATTTGTTACACTGATGATAAAGACGCTGGGACATTCTCCCCCCCCCCCCAAAAAAAAAACACTACTCATGGTCCTACCTTCCACTTGAAGGTAGGGAAAACTAAGCATAGTAAGGAGAGAGAGAGAGAGAGAGAGAGAGAGAGAGAGAGAGAGAGAGAGAGAGAGAGAGAGAGATATCTACAGCACATACCAATATATGCATATATACCCAGCACTTTTCACAGACCTTTCCCACATACATACACCTCCCCAATCTCACTTGCCCCAGTTATCTGCTAATGCATATCTCCTGCCTGGCTTAAATTCTCCTTGTCTGAATACATCTCCAGCAGGCCATCCTTGGTAGCCTAGCAGGGGCAGCACCACTTCCATACAAAAGGAGGAGTACAATACCGAATGTTATCCTGCTGCGAAGAAGACAACTCACAACTGGCAATGCAGAACAGGGGCTAGGAAGGACCTCCAGAAACAGGAAAGCTGGAGATGGTGTGATTTGATAGGCAGGTCAGATATAGAAAGACAATCTTTGTAAGCATACCTTACAAAAGGACAAGCTGTGGGGCCAGCTTGCATTAAGTAAAATGTATGCTCAGTTTGATAAGATAGATAGAAGATTGAGCAAGCCAGACTCCTACATCCACTCCCCTCTCAGGAGAAGAGCAGAATCGATAATAGCGATTTTCAATCGGTGTGCCGCGGCACATTGGTGTGCTATGAATGGCCTGCTGCAGGTCTGCCGTCAGAGTTTGGGGCAGGGTCATTTATTAGTAGGGCCATTGGGGATGTGAGCCCCCCCGCCGGCAGTGCAGTGTGCCTTGTCAATTGTCCAAAAACTGATGGTGTGCCCTGAACATTTTAGCGTCTTGTCAGTGTGTTGTGAGATGAAAATCGCTGATCTGATGATGACTACTGGGCTTTTTATTAGTCATGAAGTTCACCCATAAGATTGGGATAGCAGTGTCTCCCACTATATCTACCTCCAGAAATGGTCAACATTACATTATCGTGGAGAATCTAAACTGTATTTCTTCCAACTTGTCATTGCTACCACCACCAGGTTCTGAAGCCTGCCCTTCCTTGCGCTGCTTGAAAAGGAATTCATTCCAAAATCATTTGCCCTCAGAGGTGAGAAACGGCTGCTTCTCCTGCCTCTGCTGCTGGTGGCCCATTCTGGGCGCCGGGCTGCATTTACAGAATGGATTCCAGCTCCAGAACAGGCTCTCTGTGGTGGTGGTGGTGGTGGGTGGGTGAGTTTCATGCACATTTTCTGATCTCAGTACTGTACTTTGCTGCCTCAAAGGAGCCGGGTCAAGGAGAATGGCATGATAAAACACTGTATTACAGCAGGTTCTTTAGATGCAGAAAACCAACGTGGAGGCAGGGCAATAGTGGACTGATTCAATAGTGGATTGACTCCACCCTGATTCAAACTACTAGAGCAGTGGTTCCCAAACTGGGAGGCATGGCTCCCAGGGGAGCCGCGGATACCAGCCAGGGGAGCCGCGGAGTGCCACGGAATCCTCTCAGAAAACAGTGCAATGCGATCAACATAATGTAATGGGGAGCCGCAGCCAGTGGTCGCCAATGGTCAAGGGAGCCACAGGTTGGAAAAGTTTGGGAAACACTGTACTAGAGAATGAGCACCTTGGAAGGCAGGCAGGCAGGCAGCCAAGATACCCATGATGACTGAGATAAATTAAGGACACAACTGTACAGAACACAACCTTCCTAGCTTATTTATGAATTGTTGCCTAATGTGGGCAACAAAGGTCTGATTTACATGTTCATGATGAGGTGGTGAGGGGACCAGTTCTGAAATGGTAGAATGGGCGGTGGGTTTCAGGCTGGAGTGGGGGAATCAAATTTTTAATCTTTCCCCATATAAACAAGCAAACAAACAATCTTTTGGGATGTAGAAAACTAGCACAGCAGGGAAAGGGCTGCAATAGAAACAGAGCCTGCCTAGCCTTGAATAGGCCTAGCCTTGAATAGTCCCATGCAGAGCTGTCCTCCCACTGGTCTGAGCCTGTCATATGATCTGTATGAAGCACGACTAGGCACAGGGGCTCTGACTTCTGGATTCCCCTTGCCCAAGAGATCTGTCTGTTCCACAGATCTACTACCTCTTTCTTTACATACATACACACACTTGCAGGAGGAGGAGCTTTCAAGAGCACTTGTGGCTATTTACTTTTTCAAATTCTCCACAATAATAATTATAGCAATGTTATCAACACAAGTCAAATAATCCCTACCTCTCCCCCCCCTTTTTTTTTTAACATGAAGGGATTTAGTTAGTGTTCTAAAAAAACAGCAAGTTCTTCTCACTTGGAGGAACAAAGCATGAGTGTGTGTTTACCAATACCAATGAATCAAAGAGCCCCTGTTACAAACATTTGTACCCTGCAGAGAGCAGGCTGGCCTTCCTGAGACCCTGGGAGACCCTCCTTCCTTGCCTATTTAAGCAGCCTCAAGTGGCTGTTAGGATGTCAGCCCCAGGGTGATGGAGGCAAAGCCCGCTCCAAATATACCACTGGGCAATTCTTGCAGGGCATTACATTGGCTGTCCAGAGAGTCGAGAGTTTTTGGGAAATGCAATTAGCACCTTCATCACATCCAGTGCTAATTATCATGTAACCTGCCCTCTGGTTTAAAGGACATAATCATGTATATTTACCCTGTAATTATATGGTAATGAGTATATAATTAAATGGCCAGTGGGGGGGGGAGCAAGTTGCTCCAAGGATTTGAGAAACAGGATACAAATAATCTCTTCCACCTCAGCTACCAGTTCCACTGGGGATCAGGACTGTCAATGCCCCACTTGTCCCTGGTTTGCAATGAATTTGAAGATTTCAGCTCTGTTTCTAATAAGACCAGCACCTCTCTGGCAGCCTCAGAATAGAAATAAGGTTTGAATAACTCAAGGGATTTAGTCTAACCTCGTGCCATAGGGTGGCATCCACCAGAGCTCTGACACACTGCAAGGTGGTCAGAAAGCACTATAGGATCTCAAGCCACGACAGTTGTGATGGGTCAGAAAGGTTTGCGCCAAGACCCTGAGACCCTAAAGGTGGAGAGAACAGCAGTTCTGGTCTTTCCCACCTGGGGAAAAAACTGTGGGGTCTCTTCCTTACTCTGTCGCACCTTAAACAAATCCTTCCCTGAAAAACCAGAAACCACAAGGAGAAGCCATATTTCCTTTAATTTTGCCAGAGGATGTGAAGTGTGTGTGTGTGTGTGTGTGTGTGTGTGTGTGTGTGTGTGTGTGTGTGTGTGTGTGTGTGTGTGGTGTAAGGGGGGTGTTTCACAGTGCTGAGAGACTACTAATGCAGCAGGAGGAGAAAGGAGCCTGCTGAGAGAGAGAGAGAGAGAGAGAGAGAGCCAGCTCTGCTCCGCTCCGCTCCGCTCCATTCTTCCACTGTGCTAATGACAGGGTTAGTAACTGACAGGCATGTAACTGCAGGGCAAGAGCAACGGAGCGCTGAAGGAAGCCATCCCTGACTTCTGACCCAGGGCGACCTGCTCTGCCATTGCTAATTAGCCAAGAAAAGAGGACTCGCAACTTCCTGATTCCCCAAGAAAGGCAGGTTCCCAGGGCCCCTGAGAGGAATTGTATCAGAGGGTACAAAGTTTCTTTTGGGCCCCTTCTCAAAGGAGGAGGGGGGCAAATGGGGCAGGGGGGCAGCAATGGCCGGAAAAGTCTCCGGAGCCCAGGTCTACCAGCCTGGCCTCCTGGTTGGCCCGGCCTCTGTCTTTTACTCTACATGAGGACAGATGAGATACCAGGCCCCCTTTTTGACTGGGCCCGGGTACAATTTCCCCCCTTTACCCCCCTCTCATGGCCCCCCCCCGCAGATTCTACCTCACCTTCCTCTTCCAGGAGAAATCCCAGCAGGGAGTGGCAATCAGGCAGACCCCCGATAAAACTTGCCTTTATTTGGGGGGGGGGTATCAGCGCAAACAGGAAAAAGTCTCCAACCATCAACGTGTCAGAGATAAAGGTTTTTAGCAAGGCTTTCTGCCTTCCATACAATGTAAAGAAGTGCCTGTAATAATGTCATCTTAATAACTCCCACCACTCCACTTCACATATGTGCTTAGGTTAAGTTTGCAAAAGAGACTCACCCAGCTCCCAGTCCCACAAGAATGGATGTTTCTCTGACTCATGTACGAAAATTCATCTCGTCGTGAAAATAAAAAGGTAGATGACAGATTTTGTTGTGTGAACCCACTCTTTGATGAAAAACACTTCAGGGTGTTCATTTGTACACCCTAGGCACAAACAGACTGTTTCTCAGCTGATCTCAACTATTCTGGCCAATAAAAATGACACTTATTTCAGAGTAATCATTACTATACTACTCTGTAAGACTGTACAGAGTATGAGTTCAAAACCTAGCCAAAATGGAAGCAGTGTTCATGCCTGTTGCTTGTCCCTACTTGTTTCCTGAAGGTGGAGAACAGCAGATCTGGTCTCTTCCACCTGGGGAAGAAACTGTGTGTGTGTGTGAGGGGGGGTCTCTTCCTTACTCTGTCACAGTGTTGCCACATGACCTTCAACAAGTCCTTCCCTGCCATGCAAAAAGGGAAACTGTCCCTACAATGTCCATACACTGACTATGCTGCCTAGCTTACTGCTATATATATATTTCAAAAATCATATACAGTAACTAAGGGCCCAACCCTATCCAGCTTTCCAGCGCCAATTCAGCCATGTGGTGCGAGTTGCAATCCTGCAGTGGGGAGGCAGTCAAAGAGAGACATCCTCAAGGACCCTAAGAAAGTGATATTTTTTTTATTTTTTTCACATTTTTTATACCACACTTCCTCCAAGGAGCTCAGAGTGGTGTAAATATTTCCTCCCCTCCTTTTTGTCCTCACAACAACGCTGTGAGGTAGGTGGGGCTGAGAAATAGTGACTGGCCCAAGGTCACCCAGGAAGCTTCGTGGCTGAGCGGGGATTTGAACCTGGATCTTCCAGGTCTAAGTCCGACTCCCAAACCACTACACCATCCTGGCTTATTTGTGGAGTGGTAGCTGCTCTTCTGTTGGCTCCCATGTCACCTTAGTCACCTCTGAAATTACCCACTTTATGTGGAATATCCACATGCTACCAATGTGGCATGGAAGCCAACCACATCATCACACACTAGTATAAAATATGCCAAAGTCTGCCATCTATGCTCACTGTAAATGTCTAGAATGAACACTGATGGCATTTGCTGTTTTCCAATACAGGAAATGATATTTAAGGGACTTTTCCAGGGACCAGGTATCTCCATTATTTATTTATACAATCTGCACCCTGCTTTTTGACCCACAGTGGCTTACAGACACAAATGGTCCCCAAAGTGGCTGGCACGTATAAAAACAGAAGAGAACAATCAAACAATGATAAAAACAGCAGCAATGCACACACAAAATTAATCAAAAAGAAAAAAATGAAAGCAGCAGATGAACAGGTTTTGAAAACTCAATTAAAAGTCCTGGGAACATTAAAAAAAAGTCTTTGTCAGCACAAAAATTACATCAGAGTAGGTTCCACAGAAGTCTCCCTGGGGACCGCATTTCAAAGGCAGAGTGGCTCAAGGGCCCGTTCTCCAGTTCCCTCCTGCCCCACCTCTGAAGGCAGGGACATCCAGAGAAGGGCCTCCAATGAATATTTTGCAGGATAATATGGAAGAAGGTGCTCCTGCAGGGACCCAGGACCCAAGCTGTGTAAAAGGTAAGCACCAGCACTTGGAATTATGCTTGGAAATGGACTGGCAGTCAATGAAGCCGTTTCAAAACTGGTGAGATCAATTTCTGGTCCCAGTCAACAGTCTAGCAGCTGCATCCTGAACAAACTGAAGTTTCTAAGCGGCCTTCAAAGGCAGTCCCACATATAACACATGACAGTAGTCTAATCCGGGAGGTTACCAAAGCATGAACAACCTGTGGCTAGGCTAGCTCCATTCAGGAAGGGATGTAACTGACACACACCGGTCACAGCGGGTGGGATGGTGCTCCAATCTCAGGAGGCCACTTGGTTCGCCAGTTACAAAGCTGCCTAGCTTACTGCTATATCTATTTCAAAAATCAGATACAGTAACTAAGGGCCCAATCCTATCTTGGTATCCCCAAGCTTAACTGAGCCTGCTGGCTCGGATGCCACTTTCATCTGCAAAGCAACAGGAGGTGGCAGCAGGGCCAACCTGAGCAGCGCTGACTGCCTAAGTCAACATTAGCGCACGGTTCTCCAAAAGTCACAGTACCTATATTTCAGGAACGTTTCACACACTTCTGGTTTCGTATTAAAGTTGCTGAACCAGGAGCATGAATAAAGCATGGTGCGGACGGGTACAGAGGCAGGACCTGTTTTAACTGATTATAATCTGAGGAAGAAGTAAAGGGGGGTGGGGAAGTTCCTGGCTAGGTTACTGGCAGAGATTGTGGAAATATTAATGGTATGCTGTGGTTTGGCTTGAAAGGCTGTGGTTTGTGCAGCGACCTTAAGTCCAGCACAGTCTTTGTGAATGAATTTCATTCGATTTTTCGACAATACCAATCATGACTTGAAAATTATTCACAGAATTTTAGATACTCATCTCCACACCACACACAAAAAAGTCATACTGAA
Organism: Plestiodon gilberti rubricaudatus; assembly: GCA_026170595.1. Lineage (NCBI taxonomy): Eukaryota > Metazoa > Chordata > Lepidosauria > Squamata > Scincidae > Plestiodon > Plestiodon gilberti. Next base: position 109,574,500 of record JANXHW010000002.1, read on the forward strand.
GGATGCAGTTGCAAACAGAAGTGGAAAATGCATCTGATACTGCAGACCCCGCAAGAATGTTCTAGAAATGGATCAGAACCAAACCAACGCTCCTTTCCAAAAGGGATGCAAGAAAAAACCCTGACATACATAGCGTTCTTCAAACAAAATGAATTACATTTCAATCTGAATACTCCAAATCAGTGCTTCCTCTGTCTCCTGATCCTTCTTCATCCATTCCACCTCCATCTTTAGCTTGAATACAAATTGAAATTACAGTACTGTACATTACATTAAGAAGATTTATATACAGGTGGGCCCCCATATCCACGGATCCGCTATCCACGGTTTCAGTTATCCACGGATTGTGGGAAACCCCCCCCCCCCCAAGGCTTTTACTTTTTTCCCAGTAAGCTTCGTTTCTTCCTTAAACAAACAGGAGAAGCAGCCTCTGGCTGCTTATTGCAGGCAAGTAGAATGAGACTAAGTCCTAGAGAGGCTCTGCAAGGTTAACAGAAACCTTGCAGAGCCTCTCTAGGACTTAGTCTCGTTCTACTTGCCTGCAATGGAGGCTGCTTCTCTGTTTGTTTTAAGGAAGAAACAAAGCTTGTTGAAAGAAAAATAAGAGTTGGGGGGGGATGCCTGCCTGCCTGCAGGGGAGGCAGGGTGGGGGGGCCCCTCAGGAAACCATGGAGGGGGTGCTCGCTCCTATCCACAGTTTCAAGTATCCACAGAGGGGCCTGGAACATATCCCCAGTGGATATGGGGGGGGGAGTACTGTACCACTTTTCAACAGAGTAGTTCACAAAAGGGTTTACAAAGAAATAAATCAATAAAATGGTTCCCTGTCCCCAAAGGGCTCACACTCTTAAAAAACAAAAATACAGAAGAGGCACCAGTCACTGGAAAATACGCCATGCTGGGGTGAAGAGGGACAGTTGCTCTCTCCCCCTGCTAAATGTATAAGAGGGCGCGACTTTAAAATGTGCCTCTTTGCCCTGATGCATCAAAGGTTTTGCTCACTCTCATCACCGGCCCACATATTCACTACAAATGACACCTTTTTGCCAATTTCCCAACAAAGAGAAAAACCAGAGTGATAGTCACTCAGATCTGAGGGGACTTGCTGCCCTTTCTCCAGGAAAATGGTGAGTTAGAAAATGATAATTTGGGGAGAAATCTTTCTTAAAGAAATGCAGTCAGGTAAAGCTCCAATGTCTTCCCTTCCCATTCACCTCCTTCTCCCTCACACTCCAACAGCCAGAGTCTCTCATGGCCACCGGCTTGCTATCAGTGCTACTGTCCACAAGGCTCAGGTTTGTCCCTGGTGGTGGCCGACAAGACAATGAGCCAACCTTAGCACAGTGGGTTTTGTTCATCATACCATTATAGGGAAATAGTGAGACTTGAAAAGTACCGGTAAATCAAGACGGGTAGAACAGGAAAGGGTGAGTGCAACCAGTCACACGCATGGGAGGGGGGGGGATCATTCTGAGATCAAAGAAGATTCCAGTAATCCATTATCTCTAGACATTCATTTAAAAGGTGGAAGCATTTGGTATCTATTTGTATGCAGTTTTAACCTATTCAGAACATGGGACGTTTTGTCACTGATCTCTACAGGAGGAAGATCCTGTACAGATCTTCCTCCTCTGTTGACCTGATCTGGTTCAAGGAACCATTCCGGAATTCTTTATCCTACAGTGAATTGTAAGTACTGTAACTTGCAAGGTGGTTGAATGGAAAGTAACATCTTATATATTTTAGCAACCAATATAGCAGTAACCCCCAGTCTACTTATTTCTGCAACTGACAGAATCCCCACCCCACCCCCATTTCTGTGTGAGTTTTTGGATATTAACTGATGGCATCCACAGATTCCTCTGCCATGGGTTGTCCTGGAGAGCAACAGCAACATCTCAATAAGAAGCCAGTGAAGTTATCCTGCCACAAGAGGGCACTCTCTATCCTCTCACTGGGGAGAGGTGGGGCAAAGGCACTGTAGGAGAGCTGAGAGGGGGGGCAGGGAAAGAACTCACATTGGGAAAAGGATGCAGCAGGAAACCCAGCGTAGAAAGAGAGGGGGGAAGGGACAAAAGGACAGGGCAAATGGCTGTGAAGAGGCAGGTCGGGAGAAGGAGGGAGACAAAAGCAAAGAGAAGGGACTGGCAGGTTGCTGGGAGAAGGGATTAAATCAGCCTGATTTCAATGCATCCACTTGTCTTGGATTGCCCTTTATCATCCTGTCTCTTTGCCTCCTCCACCAAATTCCTGGAGCTGGAGGGGGTGAGTCCCCCAGCCCTCCCCCCTCTCCTCTCCACCTGCAGAGCGGCTGTTTCTCCATCCCTGGGGGCCTGTTGACACAGATTAGTCTCGGGAGGTCAGAGGTCAATAGAGAACGAGCCAGGGGTCATGACCTCAACAACTCCAGCAATAATGAGGCACGTGGCAAGGCAGCAAGGGGGGGAGGTAGAGGGGGACTGGCGAGACCAGAGAGCAGGAGGCAGGAGCAGTCTCTGCACGGAGTTATTCAGAGATGTGGTTTTCTAGGGGACTGTAGCCTGGCCAGGCCAGATCCCTGGCTCCGCCAATGGAACAATATGTCTTTTACTACAGTATAAGCAGCACCAAACACTGCACAGCGTGGGGGTGTTGTGAGGTTAAAAATGGGGTGGATCCATCATGTATATGATCCTGTCTACAGCTTCTTAGGTAAAGGGTGGGAAAAGCATGTCATGAATAGTAGTAGTGATGATGCAGCAGCTACTGTACCTCCTTTCACATCACGTTTTGTGGTGACTCTAAAAAATTACGTATCATCAACAGCACTCCCTGTACTTTTTAGATGAGAATCTCTCATCGTGAGATGCCTGGCTCATACAGACATCAGAGGGGTCTAAATCAGGGGAGGGAGAGTAGAAGAAAAATCCTACTTGCAGCAGCCCAGGCGACCTACTCTTGCAGTAAAATGGTAGAGAGTCAGAACAGTCTCCTGCTTCCCTCCCAAGCCTCCAAAACTAATTAGGGGCTGAGGGTTGTGCATACCCATTGCTGGCAGCGAGTAACACGCGTGCCCCACCTGGGCTTGGAGTGAGGGTGGCAGAAGGGAAGTCCATGACTATCTCTTTGAAATCCACTGAAAGAATGGAATAGACAACAGTGATATCCCACGCTTTGTGAAGAACGTAAACCCCCCCCCCCCTTGCTGCTGCCAATCACAGAGTTCTTCACCTTTTATCCCACAGTATTCGGCAAGAGTGTGTTGTAGGTATTTCCAAGTTTAATTGCTTTCTTTATGAAACGGAAAAATGTTGTGTCATTCATGAAATCAGCAATATGTTTGCCTAATCCATGCAATGTCAAAATTTATTGTGGGTAAAATCCTGCTGCTATTGAAGTTAACAACTGCGAAAGTCGAATTGCTTTTGCAGCCTAAACGGACGGTGCCCAGCAGCTTTTAAACACGCACATTGGTGGGACTGTGTAATTTTAATTAAAAAATAAGATCAAAGTGGTGCTTTCAAAAAAAATACCAAGAAAACATAAAGGCAAAAAACCAAAAAATGAACTACCCATTGCTTTTTATAAGATAGGCATACTTGGGAAGCTGGAGAGAGCCTGATAGCCACTGTTACCCTTCACGTGATAGCTTTCTTATTAAGACTACAGGGAGAAAGGGTAACACATTCCTAAAATCACTTTACATTCATGAGGCAAAATGCCATGCATGCTTCCGGAACTGAGACCACTACTGCATTTAAAAAAGAAGAAATCCTCACAGTTTAAAATGTAATATACAGTGAATTCTGGAGTTATCACACAATCGATGCAAGAATGTCTACTTGAGCATACAGTATAGCTTAGACTTCATCGGTTTGCATCACCTCAGGGATTTTTCTGGGAGGTTGTACTACAGTTTTGGACAAATAATGGCCAATTTTTCCCTTTAGCTTTAAAGGGCTCCCATACCTTGAAAAAGCACAGGACCCTGTCCTTCAGAGCATCTGCTCCTCCTCTTAATAACTGTGGTGCAAGATCTGAAAATATGAAAGTGCTTGCCGGTTTATTGTGTGTCCATTGGCAAATAAACAGAACCATGAGTCCCCCCCACCCCAGGCATATCATGAGTCAATTTGGGTTGAAACAAGTTTTGGTTTACTATCTATTTCTGTGCCAAAGCCACAGGGTGGGTAAATTGATAGCATTCTCTAAAGCACAGCATTGACGCTCCAAAGTAGTCAGTGTAAGAGAAGCAATTAATTGCTAACTTATTGACTGAAGTAATAATAATAGAATTATGATTCTGATACAACTCATTTAATCGAATACCAATAACTATGCCAGAAATGACCAAGTGATTAAGCCTGGAGGTGGACAGGATATGTGTTTTTGCACCCAATAGCCCAGGAGAGAGCTAATTTGTGCACATTGCAATGGAGAACTGCCACGGTGCACACAGAAAGACTAGTGATTCTAAGAACTAAGGGAAGGTGCAGGAGAGATCCTTATCTCCGAGCTCTGGGAAAATGTTGCTGCTGCAGAAGGGCAAAGGGGCTTCCCTGAGGCGAAGGCAACAGAACACAAACCAGACTGCAAAGTCAAGGCCAAATCAGCAGGCCGAGAGGATGAATCAGGGATTTCCCCACACTGGTCAATAGTGATGTGGCTGGCGCTGGACTAATCCCAGTGCACTTCTGGCCCTTTCTCAGTCATGATATCATTTCCCATGTATGGGCAAAGCAAAGAGCTGGCTTCCCTGTCTGGTTCAGTGGCACCCCAGGAGCACCAACACAGCTTTCTTATGACAGGCTAGTCCCATAGGCCACCAGTCCCATAGGCCACCATAAAGCCCTGGTTTATACCAGTTAGCCAGCCCTGGTTTATACCAGTTAGCCAGCCCTGGTTTATACCAGTTAGCCAGCCCTGGTTTATACCATAAGAGAATACCGTAATCACTATTACTGAGCTATAAGAATGAGAATCCATCAAGTAAAACATGTGATATCAGGTGTAAAAATAATAACCAACCTATTCAAGAGTATTTCTCTTTCACAGAACTGTGACAAAACCTCTCAAAAAGTCCACGTTTTCAAGCAGGCCAGCCTACTAAGCCAGCATTTCAGGAAAGTGTTTGCTGATTCGAGTACAGATTGTAACATGGAAAGAAGAAAAGGAATCAGAAATATTGCACACTGAAAATAAAATATTTTGATGTGAAGAGACTTTAGTTTTAACTCCATTGTAAATGTTCAGTCGAACAGACCAGAAGATGAAACTCAGGTTGAAGAATGTCAAAGTTCCTTAGCTTATGAGACAGAGAATGCAGATAAGATAAATACTGTAAGACGACTACTTCCCTAATCAGTGCTGATGCCAGGTTACGGGGCCCTAGAACAAAACCCTTCACTGGGTCCTTGATGGTACTCCCACCCCCACCCACCCCATAGCACACTGGAAACTACCTACCACTGTCTGACTGAGGATTCAGGGATCAGCCCAGCCAGGTGGGCCCTCTGAAGGGAGTGGGTCGTCGTCGGTCAGTACTTGACCTGGCCAACCTTTGACAGTTCACCTGCCTCCAATAATGAGCTGGATCAGAAATGCAGAAGTATAGGGAGGATATACTGTTAAGATGACCACTAACAATATATGAATAGACATTCTTACGGAGCAATCCTGAGCAAATAACTGGCGGCGGAGCAAGCGCTCAGCTGCCGGAAGCTGTCACAAACGTGCCATAAGGCATGTTTGCGACAACTCGGGAGTAAGGGTGGCCGACACAAGGCCGGCCACCCTCACTCCGCCGCCAGGACGTCCATGCGGCTGCCGGAGGAAGGTAAGCGATCCCCCGGAGGCAGTCCGGGCAGCAAGGGAGGGGGGCCAATGGCCGAGCCAGCCCGGGGGAGATGTCCCGCCAGGCCGGCTCGGCTGTTACATGGCCTCCTCCGACTTCCGTCAGCTATTTAGCTGGCGGAAATCCGAGGAGGCCTATTGCGGCATCCCAGTTCTACATGCGGAAGGGGACAAACGTCCCCTTTCCCCGAGTAGACCTCCAGGCCGCTGCAGAGCAGCCCGGAGTGAGCACAGGATCTGGCAGGCAGCCCTGCACCACCCGCCGGATACTTACGTTGGACTACGTTGATAAACAGGGATCTCTAGATGTTCTTGGCAGAGCAAATAAGTTACACATTCAAGAAGAATGATAAAAGCAGATATTTTTTAAGTAAGTCACAAGTCAATGAATTGACTAAGTAAACTGACATTTTAATTGTCTTATTTCGTGACTCAACTCCATGGAATGATACTGCAAATTGGAATTGCACATTGGAATTATTTCTTTTAATGTGGACCTGATCAAGCCAAAATTAACCACTTTAACAGTGCAATCCTATCCTTCCCCCCTCCCCTGCTGGTGCAGCCATGCCAAAAATGGGTGCACTGTATCCAGTGGGGGTGAGTTGGAGGGGAAAGGGAATTTATACCCCCTTACACCTCCATAAGCCTACCGCTCCACAATGGGTCTCCGCGGACCTGTGCCAGCGATTTCACTGGCACAAGTCCAAGGAGAGAAAGGGGGCAGGGAGGCTGCTGCCGGAGGGGATAGGACCTTACACCTTCTCCAGCAGGTGTCCAGTGACCTCCGAATACATGCAGGAAGGTTCCAGCCTTCACCCCAGCGCTTGGGCAGCACGCTACTCTGTGTGCTGCTGGAGCGCGTTTTACGGCTGCTTTGCAGCAGTAGCCGCCAGTGGAACACGTATTCCACTGGCAGCTGGGTAAGGCTGCAAGCGTATGCAAACTGTAATTACTTGAACTGAACTCACCAGGACTTACTTCTGAGTAGACATGCACAGGATTCTACTGCATGTCCCACTGATTTCAATTAAACTTAGGGCTCAATCCTGAAAAGAAAGCCGGCGACGGAACGAGCGTTCTGTTGCCAGAAGACGTCGTGAATGTGCCGTAGAGCATGTTCGCGACACCTTGGGAGTAAGGGAGGCCAGCGCAAGGCCAGCGCCAGATCTCACTCCGGCGCCAGATCTCCACGTGGATGGCGGCAGAAGATAAGTGCTCCATCACCGGTCGCATCCGGCAGTCCGGCCGGGTGAGGGGGGCCATTGGCCTAGCCGACCCGGGAGGGGACGGGGGACGGCGTCGGCCATTACACGGCCTCCTCTACTTCCGCCAGCTATTTAGCTGGTGGAAATCCAAGGAGGCCGATAGGGCCGGCTCGGATTTACTCTCAGGGAAGGGGACGAATGTCCCCTTCCCTGAGTAGACCCCTGGCCCGCCGGTGGATGGGCAGCCCATGCACAGGATCCAGCGGGCGGCCCTGGACCATCGTTTGGATTCTTAGTCAGGATTGCGCTCCCCATGTTTCCCATTCAATGTTATTACAACTACAGAGAACCTTAAAATTTACACTACAGATTAGGAAAGATACAAACAAGTCCAAGAAGATGCCAGCATGGTTAAAGAATAGAGCTATAAAAGAATTTTATAAAGAATATATAAAGAATTTAAGCTATAAAAGGGAAGAAAACTTCTGTTAAAAGTGGAAGTTGAAGGAAAATAAAAAGAAGCATAAAACGAATATAAGTTGAGAGCAAAATGAGCAAAAAAACTGAGGAGCACATTGTTACGGACATTAAAATGATCAATTAAAAACTATCTTTCAAGTCTCAGAAGAAAGAAACCAACCAAGGAGGTGGTTGGAGCATTAGATGACAAAGGCATGATGTCAAGATTGCTGAAGGAGGCTTGCAGACCAGGTAAATTAATTACTTGCATCTGTCTTCATTAAGGCTTCGATCCTGTGCGTACTTTCCTGGGAGTAAGTCCCACTGAACACAGCGAGACTTACTTCTGAGCAGACATGCCTAAGATGGCATTGTAAGATGTTTGACAGATACTGATGCCTGAACCACTTTGTTTTTAAAAAGTGCATCTGAAGAACTAAACCAAATAGAAGTGACAAGGAATAAAGCTCAAGGGCTAACTCTCAAATTAGAAATAAGCAAGTATGTGGGTCTGGTTGGCATACACCCATGAAGTCTCAAAGTATTTATATGTGGATTATTTTTAATCTTCTAACCAATCAGTTATAATGCTATCTCCTCCTATTCAGAACTGGGAGGTAGCGAATGTAACAAAAAGAATAAGAGAGAACTAGATGTGGTGATGGCCACTGGCTTAGTTTAAAAGAGGGTTAGACAAATTTATGGAGAACAGGTAATTCTCAGCTGCTATTCACCATGATGGTTAACAGCACAATCCTGCGTAACCTTGCACCGGTGTAACAGTAGATGCACCGGTGTAAGTGCATTTAAGGTAAAGGTAACCCTTGACAATTAAGTCCAGTCGTGTCCGACTCTAGGGAGCGGTGCTCATCTCCGTTTCAAAGCCGAAGAGCCAGCGCTGTCCGAAGACGTTTCCATGGTCATGTGGCCGGCATGACTCAACACCGAGGCGCATGGAACGCTGTTACCGTCCCGCTGACGCGGTACCTTATTAATCTACTTGCAATTTCTTGCTTTCTAACTGCTAGGTTGGCAGGAGCCATCGCACGAATTCGAACTGCCAACCTTTCGATCGACAGCTCATGGTTCAGTGGTTTAATTGCACTTACACTGGTGCATCTGGTCCCATTACACTGGTTCCATCATCTACTATTACACCGATGCAAGGTTACACAGGATTGCGCTGTAAATCAGAAACCTCCATGCAGACTGCACTGCAGTGTACCTCTGAATACCAATTCCTGAGGTGAGGGTGGTTGCCCCCTTGTCCTACCTACTGTATGGACTTCCTAGAGCAGGGGTTCATATGTAGAACTTCATATTAAATATAACTTTATTCTAAGAAAAAAATGTGTGGGGCTATAGAGTCTACAAGCTTATTTTGAAAACTGTATAGTATTTTGGTATTGATAAGCCACAAAGACTGAAAATAAGAGCTTAATCTCTTTCAGTTGTCCTTTAGTAGCCAGGGACAGGCAAGCATTAGGGTGGAATAATCTTAATATTTGTGATGGTTTTACATTTTTAACATGTTAATACTTGCCTTTGTAGTAGGACTGGCTCCCAATAAATAATAATATATCTCTATATATTATAAAGCAATAACAGACTTTTATAGAAATTGTGTTTTAGGTGAATACTAATTGAGCATTGAAAGTCTGTTATTGTTCTATCCTAGAAAATGGGGGAAAATTGTAACACGTAGATAGATATTAGTGCTTATATTCTGCTAAGATAGATATTAGTGTTTATATTCTGCTATTTCATATTATACAGTATATACAGTGTGTATATATAGGTAAAGGTGACCCCTGACAATTAAGTCCAGTCGTGTCCGACTCTAGGGTGTGGTGCTCATCCCCATTTCAAAGCCGAAGAGCCAGCGTTGTCCGAAGACGCCTCTGTGGTCATGTGGCCGGCATGACTCTCCTTGCCGCAGCGCGTAGCATGTGACACAGAGCGCTGTTTACCTTCCCGCAAGCGCTACCTATTTATCTACTCGCATTAACATGCTTTGGAACAGCTAGGTTGGCAGGAGCTGGCCAAGCAACGAGAGCTCACCCCGTCGCGGATTCGAACTGCTGACCTTTCGATCAGCAGCTCATGGTTCAGCGGTTTAACCCACTGCACCACCCGCTGGCCATAGAAATGGCAGAAAATTATATAAAACCATTAATAGATCAGTTATAAAAAGTACTCCTACCTTATTAATCCTGTTATTATAATATTTTAGAGATGCAGTTCAGCCAAAACATAGAGATCAATGTGGGGAATTTGTTATTGGCAGCCAAGAATGTTTGGCTAGGCATTGGAAGAATGCAAAGCAAACCCACCCTCAGTTAATGCTTGGCTCACTAAAATCCTGCTTCATAACATGAAGATGAATAAATTAACTTTCTAAAAATGATTGAATAAAAGAAAGCATTTAGAATTACTTTTGGGGATCTAGCTTTTTTTTTTTTTTACTGCTTCAAAATTCCAACAATTTTATGTATTTATTTATTAAAACATTCATATCTTGCCTTACTATTATTTATGTATTTATTTAGCTACATTTTGTCCTGCCTTTTCTTCACATAGTGAATGTTCAATACAGTATTAAAAACACCCAAAGCACCTTGTGTTGGAAATCTACATGATTTTCAGTTCAGTTGTATACCACATTCTGCTTATATTTAAATATTCTCATTAAGATATTAATGAAATAATAAATACATTAACTGTAAAATTACTGCAAGAAAAACTCTAAGATTGGCTTGGGTTTTTCCTAATTACTTTGGGGTTTTTTTCTTTTTTTTAAGAAAAGAAAATCAGTTGTGTTACTGTATATTGCAGCTGAGAAAACGATAACATTCTTGAAAATTCTGTGATTAGTGACCAACCAAAGCACAACGTTTAGGGTCAGGATGGCAAATATGAGTTAAGTGACAGTCTTCACTAACCTAGCACAACCCCTTCACTCTATCATCTTTCAGCCCCACATCTCATAGGTAACAGGTAGTAGTGATATGCTTTCTGAGTCCTGCTTTCCTTAGTGGTAGAATACATGCTTTGCACACAGAAGGTCTCTGGTATCTCCAGCTAAAGATCTGAAGTAGTAAGGCTGGGAGCGGGAGAGACCTTTGCCTGAAACACTGGCTGGCTGCCAATCATAGTACTACTAGGAAATATATACTAATGGTCTGACTCATTATGAAATGGCTTCTTATATATGCATGCCGGAGCTTGTTGCCACTGAGACAAGGGCTGCCCTCACTGCTTTTTTACTAGCTTCAGATGACAACCACAACATTGCTTCTTTGTTTGGTATGGATGCATGCAGCACTGCCTTGCAGCACCACCTTGCAGCACTGTCAAGCACTACCTTGCATCCACTGCAGCACTACCTTGCATCCACTGTCAAGTGGATGCAGCACTGCCTTGCAGCACTACCCTGCGCTGCCCCAGGTCAGGGTGTCGGGCAAGTGCCGTAAAGCACTTGCGTGACACCCGGAGAGCAAGCAGCGCCGGCCCTGCAGCTGGCACTGCTTACCCCGCCGTCTCCCCGGCCACCTGTGGAGCTGCTATTAGCTGCGGAGAAGAAAACATACAGGAACAACTAAATTAGGGGCTCTGTGGATGCTTGAAAAGAAGAAAGTTAGGTGGAGGATCCACCCACAGATCTTCCACATCACGTCTGGTTTGCCCCCCCCTCCCCGTTACTGGCCCTGCTTTGTCTACTCAGAAGCCCTCCTGACAAGTACTGCACATGAATGCGGAACGTAGTGAGAGACACAGTCTTTCCATGAATCATGTTTTCTCACTTCAGTTTCCCCAAAGGCTGCCTCCAGAAGGCAGCTTCCCCCAACAGCTGTAGAGCTACATATAGGTGAACGAAAATTACTCCTAGCAAGAAATGCCAAGCAGAGAGGGGCTTTTAATGTTACATCACTCATTTGGGCTTTGCCATCCACACTGTTAGTCCATTTGGACTTTCAGAAGTGAGCATGGAAATCAGCAGTGGGTGTGTGCTGTCTCAGCATTGTGCTGCTTAGAAGTGCCTTAAAAGCTGATTGCCAGGATTTGACATTATTACTGGCATAGGACGTTTTGCTATATATACTTCTCTCTCCCCCACCACTCTGAATCACTATGGCGTTTTCATGTCCTGTCTTGAAACACTGTACATTTCCCAACCCCAATTTCCATCATTTGAAAACAAAACATTCCCATCACTATTTCCCGGGTTCTTTTCGAGGCATCTTGCTATCACCTTCCTCATTTGGGCATCTCCCCTATAACCTTTCCACAATTTAATTCTCCATTCTATAACTTTCATAGCATGCGTTCCACTGTTTGTTTGTTGTGCAGTTTGTAATAATGATGCATGAAATCAGTAATTAAGAGAGAACAAGTGCACATACCAGAGGGCAAGGAAAATTTGTAGCATTTACTGAAATAAGAACATGAGCGCACAACCTTGCTTTTTATCAGCAGATTGACCGAAAATGAGCACCAAAGCAGAGCAATTCTGCCCCCCCACGTCCCTCTCCCTTAAGGGTAGACTGCTCCCGTCCCGGCGGCGATCTGGTAAGCCTGCTAATATGATAAGTTACTTCTGGGCCCTTCTCCTGCCCCATCTAGGATGTGTTTTTTTTTTCAAAACAGCACAACTGTGGCACATCCATCTAAGGCTGAGTAACAGCTCTATGCATGTCAGTCTTGGTAGTGGTGTTGATTAAACTGGCCAGTACCTTCCCACATGCTACCAACCTCCTCTCTTACCTAGAACTGTTGTCTATTCATCCTCTGAGCACTGGAGATAGTTTCTGGGCACAGAAAGATAACAATTCTGCAAAATGCAACAATGTAAGAACATATAAGAACATAAGAAGAGCCCTGCTGGATCAGGCCAAAGGCCAATCTAGTCCAGCTTCCTGTATCTCACAGTGGCCCCACCAGATGGCTCAGGGAGCACACAAGACAACAAGATACCTGTATCCTGTTGCCACTCCCTTGCACCTGGCATACAGAGAAAATCTACTTCTAAAACCATAAGGTTGCTTATGGCTTGTAACTTGTGATGGACCTTTCCTCCATGAATCTATCCAACCCCCTTTTATAGGCATCTAGGCCAGGTGCCATCACCACATCCTGTGGCAAGGAGTTCCACAGATTAATAACACACTAGGTGAAGACATATTTTCTTTTGTCTGTTCTAACTCTCCCACTGCTCAATTTTAGTGGATTTAGTGACAAAAACTGGCCTGTATTGGAGCAGTCAAACTGCCTTCAAATCTGGTTCACCGAAAGTGTTGGTGATGGACACATGACACCAGCAACCCAGTACATTCATTGTTGTTGTTGTTCAGTCGTTAAGTCGTGTCTGACCCTTCGTGATCCCATGAACCACACCCCGCCAGGCCTTCCTGTCCTCCACTATCTTCCTGAGTGCGCTCATTTTCATGTTCGTTGCATCGGTGATGCTGTCTAACCATCTCATCCTTTGCCTTCCCCTTCTCCTTTTGCCTTCAATCTTTCCCAGCATCAGAGTCTTCTCCAGAGAGTCCTCTCTTCGCATTAGGTGGCCAAAATATTTGAGTTTCAGCCTCAGTCTCTGTCCTTCCAGGGAACAGTCAGGGTTGATTTCATTTAGGATTGACTGATTTGATCTCCATTAGCACTCAGAATAAGCAGAGAAGCATCTGTGCATGAATCCTCCCAATGCTTTCAGTGAGACTCATGTATAATATGAATTTAGCGTAAGGTCCTGGGGGCAGGGATAGCGATATAGAATATCAGAAAGACGTGTGATCCACTCTACTTCTGCACCCAAGGAATTTCACTAGAAAGTCCTTATTTTTGTAAGCCAGCAATATATTTCCTCAGAAATTCAAGTGCTTCCCGCATCCTATTCTTCAGATAGTCTTTGCTTGAGCTAATCTTTAAAAACAAATGAGAAAACCCCCTCCCCACAGATCACTTCCCTATACATGAATAAGTACAAAATGAACTGCACACTCCCTTAACACCTTAACAAAGAAATTGTTTGGGGAAAACAAGTGCTAATATTATAGTTCAAAAATTGGAAGAAAGTCTGAGTTACCCCATTTTAAACGAGGGGTGAAATTCATCTGATTACAATGTGCAGTGTCCTAATTAATATGCATTTCCTAGAGAAAAGTCTGGGCCATCATGCTGCAGCTTTGGGTATGAGAAATTAAAAAAAGTCAACCGGTGAAGACTTTGTCACAGCCCAACCTATTGAGCTTTACGCTAGCACAGGTCCAAGGAGACCCATTGCAGAGCGGGAGGCTTACAGAGGTGTAAGGGGATTCAGATCCCCTTTTGCCTCTGAAGCCTCCTAACACTAACACTAACACTAACACACACACACACACACACACACACACACAGCTAGATACAGTGCGCCCATTTTTGGTGCGGCTGCACCAGCGAGGGGGGGGAGGATAGGATTGGGCTCCACGTTTTCAAATTCCCCATCAGGAGGAGCAATTATTTTTCTTTCACATTTATATCCCACCCTTCCACCAAAGAACTAAGAGCAAACTGCTTTGTGAACTTTTTCATTGAAAAGCGGTATATAAATATTCTTAATAATGTACATGGCTCCTCCTCCAATTAGTCCAGTGAGATAGGAGAGATAGCAACTGGGCCAAGCCTACCCAGTAAGCGTCATGGCTGAGTAGAGTTAAACCCAGATCTTCTTAGGCCAAGATCAACATGCTAACTACTATACCATACTGGCTCTCAATGTAGCAACTGTATTGTTTCAAGCTATACAGCAATGTTTGCTTGAAACAAATGTTTGTTTTCTCTTACTCTGCTTTGGGCTTCCTCCATCACGTTGCTTGACCCTAACCTCCAATTTGGATAGGCTTTCATGTTTTTAAAAGGTAGATTCAACTTGAGATTTTTTCCCCCTTATAAATACAGGCAGAACCCAAACAAATCAAAGTGAAATTTGTTTCACTTTCCTTCAAAATGACAGATATTTGGCCTGAGGAACACTTTAGGTTTCTTCCCTAAACACAGTGACACGCTCTAGGCTTAAAAGCAGAAATCAGGTGACCACTGCAGACAGAGAGCTGCTACTGCTTTCTTAGCAGGTAGGACAGATCTTTATTTGATGCCTTAGGGCCAGCACTAGACATCTGTTTATTCATATGTCAGCCTCATTCATGTATAAACTAGTGTTTTACATCAGTAAGAGCACATGAATGATGGGAGCTGAACATTCTCTTCTCTCCTTTTTTACTTCCCTGTGCTTGGTCATTGAAGCACTTTTCTTCCAGCCCAGCTCCAATAATGATATCAAAAACGAGCCAGGCAGGTGAGAAAAGTTCCTGTAGTGCAGCGGTGGGGAACCTCCGGCCCCAGGGCCGGATCAGGCCCCCGAGGCCATCTGGTCCGGCCCCCAGAGAGATTGCTGGGAGGCCGCCCAACCGGCCCCTGGAGGCTCCGCGTGTCACCTCCGGAGGCCGGGAGAGGGCCTTTGCATGTCCTTTGCAAAAGGTTCCCTGCCCCTGCTGTAGTGACTGATTGTGGGAAGAAAGGTGGAAGAGGAAGAAGGGTTTCACTACCTTCATCTATGTATACCTTTTGGCCCAATTCTATCCTCAATGTGCGCCAGCGGAGCCAGTAGCGTTCGGGGGGGGGGCCTTGGTGCCCTGGGCACCAAGTGCCGCTTCAGGGGAGGGGCGCGATTTCATGTGTCGCTCACCTTTTCTTCGCAGCCACCCCGGCTGCGTTTTGGCCCGCCCTCCCTGGCGCCGTTTGGCTCTGAAATGGACGTCAAACGGCAGGGGGCGATCGCAGCCGTGTGCTGACGTCACGGCCCCCGTCACGTGGGCGCCGTCGCATTGGCGGCTCCCACCATGTGGGGGCGCAAGAACACCACTGAGCAGAGCGTGTGCTCCCCCAGCACTAGCCGGCACAAAAGTGCCATAAAGGTACTTGGCGACAGCACACCAGTTTGCAGCACCTGTAGGAAGGCCAGAGCTTTCCTGCAACAAGCAACGCCCACCAGAGCAGGTAACGGGGAGAGGGTGGCAACGGGAAAACAGGAGGATTGGGCCTGGGAGGGGGCAGGATTGGCGTTGCCAGTGCGTGCCGTATCCTATCCCCTTCCCAGGCCTGATCGGCAAACATGGATCAACGAGGACTTGCACTAGTGATATCGCTGGCGTGGGTCCAACTTGACCCATTGCACAGGTTGAGGCTTTCCACAGGTCAAGGGGACAAATTTACCCCGAAGAGACTTTCATCCTGCTAAACTCCCTTGTGGGCAATAGTGTAGCTAGGGTGGAGCGCGTGGTTCAGCCGAACCAGGCGCCCACCCTGCGGGGGCGGCGCGCAGGGTGGAGCGCGTGGTTCCCTTGAACCAGGCGCCGCGCCGCTCCAGTCCGACTCCGACTCGGAGATGTGAGTCTCCGAGTCGGGTCGGGCCAGCCCCCTCAATCGGGAGAGCCGGCTGGGGACGTCTTCCCCGGCCGGCTACCCGGGGCCTTCTAAGGAAGGCCCGCTGCGCAATTTTTTGCGCATGCTCAGTCTGTTAACTGAGGGGAAAGGGCTGCCCTTTTCCCTCAGTAACAGTCTGAGCATGCGCAAAAAATTGCGCATGCTCAGACTGTTTCTGAAAAGGGCAGCCCTTTTCAGTAGGGCCTTCCTTAGAAGACGGGCCTTCCTTAGAAGACGTCCCCAGCCGGCTCTCCCGATTGAGGGGGCAATTGAGGGGGCGCCTGTCGGGCGCCCGGGGCGGCGACTGAGGTCGTCCCCTCCGGAGCGCGGCGCCCCCTCCTTTGGAGCGCGCCGTGGCCTCTTGGCCGCGGCGTTATTTAAATATAGGGGCAGGGTGGGCGCCTGGGGCGCCCACCCCGCCCCCCGAACCAGGCGCAAAAAGAGGCTGCTACGCCACTGCTTGTGGGACACAGTGTAGCCCATGCTGGCATCACTACATTGGCGCAGGTACATTTAGGTAGGATTGGGCTGCCCAACTGTAAAAATTTGGCATGCATTGACACATATCCACTTTATATATGAACAGGGCAAATGCATGAATAGACAAACATCTAGCTTGATCCTAAACTGTAATCAAAAAATTTCCCATCTGCTAAGAATAGCAGAGTAACCACATTCTAACTTATCCAGGGGGAGACCCAGCAGCAGTGCCCCCATTTACTTAATTAACAGCGCAATCCTGTCTAGAAAGAAGACCGGCAGCGGAGCACTGCTCGACCAGTCTAGGGTGCTACAAACGAGACGTAAGGCACGTTTGTGTCACACAGCGAGGAGGCCACGCCAGTGAAGAGGCCGGCACTGCTCTTCCCACCCCAGATCCACCAGAGTGTCCACCAGGGAAGGCAGGTTCTCCGCCAGGCAGTGGAGGGGTGAGGGGTGGGCAGAACTAGGCGTTCCGGGGGGTGGGATTGGTTGGCAGGGCCCCGGAGGGGATCAGCGGTGGGGGCTCTGCCCGAATCCTATCCCCCTCCCCAGGCCAGGCCACTGCTACATGGACTGCTCGAATGTGCGCCAGCAAAATAGTTAGCGCATATCCAAGTAGCCCCATCGGGGTGGCTGGGGCTTTACCTGGGGGAACAAATGTTCCCTTCCCCCAAGGTGACTTCCTGGCTGCCTGCTTTGCGCCTTGGAGGCGGTGGAGGCTACACCGGCCTCGCTGCATCTCAGAGCACAAAGTTAGACAGGATTGGGTTGCCTCCTGTTTATAGGAAGCAGGAGTCTCTGCGATTGTATTAACTAAACTTTACTAAAGTTACTAAAGGTTTCCTGTTAGAATTCTAAATATTCTATGTGGAACTTCTGTAGGAAATGACCTGGTATTGTATATCTTGAAAATATATATATCTAATTCCCCCATGAAGTCGTTAAAAACAGAGTGGATCTGCTTGTTAAAAGAAAATATGGTCTCCGTGGACCAGAGCTTTATCTTTGCATTTGCTTTTGTGATTCATCTCTGGCTAGCAGAGACTGGTCAAGCTTCATGCATGATGGAGCTAGAGGAGAGAAGCAGCTGATTTCTGAACAGGACTTCTCTCACCTCTGACACCCTTGTTGTACCTACTTATACCAACATGTATATGCATAGTTTAAAAAAAAAACTTCATTATGTTTTAATTATCTGCCTTATTTTTATTTTATTAAACCAGGCCATTTACTAAAAAGTACATCTTCTTATTTTCTCTGGATTTCCTAAGTTTGTTGTGCATCTCCAAGCCTTAAAATGCTGGGGGTCACATACTGCCAAGGTGTTCTGTAGCGTTCAAGATTTGGAGAAGCTGGAGGGTCTCGGGGCTTATACTGCTACCTTGACCTTAATTCAAAGTAATTACTGTACTGTGCTTTAACTCAAGTAGAGCTTCCTTCCTCTTTTAATAGAAAGTGGTATGGCTTTACTGAAGTCAAATGGGTTTAGAAAATATCTCTGTGTACAGTATTGATTCCAGTGGTTTTTGCCGGGTTTTTTTTCTTTTCAGAAACATAATTTCCTAATATCAACCTCAGGTTTGTGGCAGCACCCAACCCATTCACCACAATATTTATTCAGTCAGCGATTCCAGTCACATCAGGACAGTCAGTGAATTCTTGAAAGATGTTATTATTGGTAGGGTTGTGTATATTCTGTGACTCTGCTCAAAGGCAACTTTGACAATCAGTGTAGAATTTATGATCCTGAGAATCTCACCTTTCATTTTTAAATCAAAGCCCTAGCCCTCATGCTGCAAATATAAGCTTCAATGTGTGAGTAAGGCTAGGGGAGAGAGAAGTGCTGAAGAGAATCTCCAGCTAAACAGAATAAATGATGCAAAACAAACAAACCTTTGCAAATTTGCTTGATTTGCATTATTTCTGAAGGCTACATAGTTCAGCTTTTTGGGTGGCAATTAGATTACTTTGGCAAAATATTTAAAAAGGAAGCACAGAGCACCTACTGTCTTGATTAATGGGTTCAAGCAATAAGAGTTGGGAATTACAGACGCACACAGAGGGATTGTACCAAAAGGCCATCTGGTCCAATCCTTTCCCATCCACCTCCTGCCCCAAGTTGCAAGGCAGGTCCACCTACCCACCAGCATCCACAGATGAACCTACACAATCCAGGCCACAATACTCCACAGGCAGGGGACAGGTATACTGCAGGGAAGTGCTTGGCAGATCAAAGAGCATATTCACAGGCAGGTGAGGTACCAGTCGAAGTTCAGTATTTTCAACTCTTGTTGCATGGTTCCATGCGCCCACGCACACAGCCGTACAGCACAGAAGACTGCAAGACACACCACTCACACACACCCGTGCGGTGCTGCCTTCCAGCGCATCACATCGCCTGCAGTGTGTCACAGTCTTTAGTCAGAAAACGTACCGGTAAGCATAATTTTCCTTGCTTTGTTCAAAATGTGATTAAAAAAGAGTGAGTGAGGGATGAGAAATGCAGGATGACAGCAAATTTACACAGACACAACACTGACACAATTGATACCACCATCTCATGATGTCTGAATCAAGCATTAGCACAAGACAAGGAATGAGCAGTAACTGAGGAGGTGGGAAGAGGAGGAAACCAGCTGGAATCTGTTTTCTGCCCCTCCTGTGCATCCAAACATTGGTTTGCAAAACTACAGATTTAGCACATTTATGGGGGGGGGGGGTTATCCTACAAATGTAAACAGATATCAGGGTTGGCCTCCCTATATCTGTCCCTTAGAATAATGTGCTTAGATAGCCTCACAGATCTTGTCAATTAAGGAATGACTGAACCAACTGTGACATATAGCCAAAAAGGTCAAACTAACACAGCTTGATCACATTAGACAACATCCATCTCAAAAGGATATATATTTTTTTACCAATTGTGGGGTAAATTTATTAGAAATTGGACAAGACATTATGAATCGAGATGTTTCAGATATATTTTCTTGATATGTGGATGTACTTTTAAAATGTGGCATCCCACACAATGAAAAGAAACATACAAAGAAAGATGCTACAGCAAGGACCTGCAACAAAACGTTGCATCTCCCCAATCTTAATATCCAATCGACACAAAAGAAGGCCAATTCCCTTGCCCTCCATCTCTCAGTGTTACTGTTGATTTTTTTTCAACATTCCATAGCTTGTGGGAGCAACTTAGAATGCTCATTCTGCATTCAGGCTTTTTTTCCCTTTTAATTTGCAAACATATCTTCTTCTGCATACCTAGAGAGTCCCTTGAGCAGAGTGAAACAAGGGTGGAGCGGAGGCAAGTAGTTCTGCAAGACTCGGTTACACTGGAGTCAGCGGCCCCTCCCCCTTGCTGTTGGAGCCATTCCAGCAGCAACAGGGGAGTGTCCTGCGTGTTGCCTTTGCTGCCAGAATGGCTCCAACAGCAAGGGGGAGGGGCCACTGACTCCAGTGTAACGGAGTCTTGCAGAACTACTTGCCTTCGCTCCACCCTTGTTACGCTTCTGCCCTTGAGTATGTCAAAATCACTACCTTGTCAGTGAGTGGCCTGTTTCAGGAACAAATTGATAGGCACTCAGTTATCTGAGTTTCTTATTAGGAAATAAACTCAAAACCCAACAATGGGCAGCAGGGAATAACCCATATAGGAAAGCAGGGGTCACAGAATCAACTGACCTAAAAAGTCTTCTTAAAGAGCCAGATTTTTGCATGTAGTTTGAAGGCACTCAGTGTTGGGGCTAGGCAGGCATTCCTAGGGTGGGCATTTCATAAGGTTGGCATCACTATTGAGAAGGCCCAGCTCTCAGTGGACACCCACCAAACTTCAATTGGTGAGCACACCTGGAGAAGGACCTCAGATGTTGAATGGAGCACCTGAAAAGACACATATGAGGGCAAGCGGTCCTTAAGGTACCTAGGTCCCAAGCCATTTAAGACTTTAAAGCACCTTCAATTACATCCAGAAATGAACAGGCAACCAGTGTCTTTATTTTACTGATCTGAGCATATATTTTTAGTTGAATCTTCCTTTTTTTAATCTTGTAATTTAGTCTGAGATAGCTATTGATATCTTAATAATGTACTGTATCTTGTTGAATTTGCAGCCATAATGACAACACCACCACGGGTTGGATAATGCTGTCAAATTGATTTAGAAAAAGTATTTTTAAAGGGAAGTGGAAGAATTGTCTACAACCATTTTGATTTGAGAGAAATCTATGATAGAGCCAACAAATATGGGCAATTGATGTTCTCATCGCCCTGCTTATCCTCCATTACTGCAACTGTTGGAGAAAGGATAGGCTTTAGGAGCCATAAGGTATGAGCATGTAAATCCATCACTGGGAAGAAGAATTTAGTGTTAAGATGAGGAGAACTGATTTGTAACGTTGACTACCCCTGTTGAATCTAGTCTGAAAAATGGGACAGCAGTATTGACCTTGAAGTCCTCTCTAATTCCATGAGGTGGAAGATTCTGACACCTCATTGCTCAGGTTGGTCCTTACAGATAGCTGTCCAACCTCTCCTCTTTCCTCTTACACACAGCAATTCTTCACCTTTCATGAGAGGAACTGTTAAGCAAATAAGCTCTTGGCTCAAACACTTCCTGTACCTGACCAAGTGTCATTGCAACTTTACTGTCATCAACCTAGACCAGATTAAGGGCTCAATCTTGCTCAAAATTAGGCTGGCGGAGTACAAGCTCCGCTGGATCGTGGTGCCACAAAAGTGCCAGAAAGCACTTTTGTGGCACCTCTAGTGTGAGCAGCACCAGCATGGAGGTCGGCACCGAATACAAGGCCACTGTCCCGAACCCGCGCAGGCCGACACAAGTAAGTCCTGTGCTGGTCGATGGGAGGGAGTGGGGAGGGAGGGACGGGGTTGGCAGGGAGGGGGCCACTGGCCAGCCATATCGCCGTCTCCTTCCTGGCCTTACATGGCCTCCCCGGTTGTGAACCGCACATCTGAGGAGGCCCATTGGGTGAGCCCTGGCGGCGTGGGCCACATCTGACTAGGATGCAGCAGCCAGCCATTGCGGCCTCCCGCCGCATCTTAGGCAGGATCGGGCTGTAAGCCGTCTCTTGATGGAATATCCTTTCAGAAAAAATCCTTGCTAATATACCACTTTTACGGTCAAACTGAGCTAACACATCTAGTCAACACTGTATGGCTAAAAACGTTGTTGCTTGCCTACTCATTGGTGCTGATGCTATGAAGTCATAGAAGCTCTAGTTAAGCTGGTATCAATAGAATGTCGACAAACAAATGCAGAAGAGAGCAACCAAAATGATTAATGGGCTGAGGCTCCTCCCTTACAAAGAAAGGCTACAGCATGTGGGGCTCTTCAGTCTAGAAAAAAGGCGCCTGAGGGGGGACATGATTTATAAAATTATGCATGGGATGGAGAGAGTGGATAGAGAAAAGTTATTTTCCCTCTCATACAACACCAGAACTAGGGGACATCCACTAAAATTGAGTGGCGGGAGAATTAGAACAGACAAATGAAAGTATTTCTTTACCCAGCGTGTAATTAATCTGTGGAACTCCTTGCCACAGGATGTGGTGATGGCACCTGGCCTGGGTGCCTTTAAAAGGGGATTGGACAGATTTATGGAGGAAACATCTGTCACAGGTTATAAGTCATAATGGGTATATGCAACCTCTTGGTTTTTGTAGTAGGCTATCTCTTAATGCCAGATGCAAGGGAGTGGCAACAGGATAATAATATACAGTATAATATACAGTATACAGGAATCTTGTTGTCTTGTGTGCTCCCTGAGGCATCTGGTGGGCCACTGTGAGATACAGGAAGCTGGACTAGATGGGCCTTTTGGCCTGATCAGCAGGGCTCTTCTTATGTTCTTATATTCTTAAATGATGCAACTTCTCGAGATAATTACTTGTTGAAATGTCTTTTTCTATAATTACAGGATCAGAAAATTAATGGATCATGTTATTATTGGTGTTTGAAAAGTTTATATAACTTTGATACTGTGTTTGTATATTTTTCATCTAACATTATTTTATAACAGTCTTCTTTGTATGCTTTTTGAAATACTTTGTCAATACATTTAAAAAACAACAACAGGGCAATTTCTGAGGGAAGTGAAAATTCTGTTTGAATGAGGAAAACTTACATAAGCCCTAGGGACAAAAATAGCTACAGATATGTAATATTTGTAGGGCAGCTCAATGGAGGCTGAGGACTAGGAAGATGAGTGGAAAGAGAGCTCAGGAGATGATGATGATGAGTGGAAAGAGAGCTCAACACACCTCCAGCCCAGCCCACAGCAGGTTCTCAGTGAATGAGTAGACCTGGGCTCAGCCATCCATCCTCCCAACTACTCTGACTGCAGCTGTGTGTACCCATTGATTTCCAAACACCCTTCACTCCTTGCCTATACTTTAAAACAGGCCCCAGCTCTTCCACTGACACAATTCCTTTGCCTCATCAGCTCCTAAACTCGGGCACAATGGTGGGTATTATTCTGAGCTGCAATGAGATGAAGGAAGAGGGGGGTGGACTGAGCCTGCACCATTCATTTTTCTATGAAAATATAAAGTTGGCAGCTTCCTTATATACCAGGAGAAAAAAACAAACTCCCCCTCTTCTCTTCTCCCCCCTCCAGTGCTGACACACACAGTCTCCTCAGAGCTCCCTTCTTAAACGCTTCCACATGTTCCATACTTAGCTCTGAGGCTTCCTCTCCTGTACAACCCTTGAATAAAGGCAGGGAGAGATGTATTTTCCTCACATTTGGAGGACAGGGCCTCTGCTGCAGAGCCTCTAGGCCAAAAGCACAATGAAAGAGGAACGAGAGGGCACACACGTCCTCCTTCAGAAGTAGGAAGGTGTTCTTCTCTGCCCTCCCTAAAACATTGTTACTCTGTCCAAACAGGGTATCAATGGTGGGTCACTCCAAATGTGAACATTTTGATTCAGCGCAACCGATGCCCCAGGGGCATTCCAGCTTCATGCTTAATGTACTCTGGATCTAAAGTAAGGTTGGTCCTTCTTCCCATGTGTTGCCTGTAGTTCGTAGTAACTGGCTCTGTATTTGGTGAGAATCTGCCCTAACTTTGCACATTTACTACTGACAGTCTTCTAGTCACATAGTACAGTGTAAGAGATCTGTAGCTGTCCAGGCAGTTGCCCACTTAGCTCACTTCCTTTAGCTTTTATTTCAGCAGTTTCACTGACATAATTTTGATTTTGTTTTGAATTACCAGCCACGGGGGCATTTAATCCACTGAATAATTTCCATGGAGACAAGGAGTGAGCAGTTCTGCCTCACTAGTGTTCAAATAAATCCTCTCTAGGTGCTCAGTCATCCTATTCCCCCACTCCAGGTGTCAGTTACTCCTCAAGGCAACGAAGTGGGGGAAAAGACATCCTTGACTGGCAGTCCAAGGCCTCTCTCTACAGTGATGTTAGGACCCCTCAAAATCACTGGATTTCTAGGCCTAGCAGGCCTTGCCCTCTCGTCTGCTTTCACTTCATTAAAGCCCAGGGAATGCTGTCAGGCAGGCACACGTCACCACCCCCTCCGGGACTCCACAGGTGTTGACTTGACATCTCCCAGGGAATTTCCTGAATAAATATAACCCTAACAACAACACAACCACACATTCTGCTCAAGCAGCAGAGAGGCATGCTCACTCTCACTTCCTTCGCTACCCATTACCATTGAAAGTTCAGCTGGGGGAGCAGTGGACTATCTGGAAGATGGACAACAACCTATGATTAAGGGCACTATCCTGAACAATGTCCCCATTGCTAGTCCAGTGCCCCCAGTTTCTTCCACCCTTCCTTTCTGTGCTTTCTGTCTTGGATCTGGTTTCCCCACACACAAAAGTCTTCTATTAACCAGTGCTGCACCCCTCCCCCCCGCCTGTCTGTGTGTCATTCTAGTCAGAAAACACAGGACCGTTTCCTGTCATCAAACTCTGTTGCTGCCTTTTCAGTTTCTCTCGTTCCCATAATCCTCTCCCCTTCTTTCAGGCATGGACTCCTACCTGCCAACACTTCTACTAATTTATACACACGAACATACCAATCCCAAATCACATTATTAATCCACTGCCTCTTGGGCCAGACAATCTTACTTTGCAAAAAATGAAAGCTTCTAGCCTGTGATGAAGTGAAGGGTAGTAACCATTTCAATAGCTTTGGAAATCTATTCCAAATATATCTGATGCTGAAGGCAGCTCCTTCCACAGGTCTCATTTCCTTACAGGTCTCATTTCCTTACCTTCATCTCCCCCTCAACACTGATTCCATTGCTACTTCCTTAAATCCAGATTCAAAATGCTCATTAAGTCCAGGGGTTGCATCAGAGGCCAGCTAGGTGAGGCATTGGCCATCAGAAGGTTCACCTGGCCATGCTGACTCCTGAATCCTCAGAACCAGTGGTAGTAGTACCCAACAAGTCATATGCAGGGATATCCCATCCCAGGGATCCCACCCCAGCAACCTGCTGGTTCCAGCACTAATTAATTCTTTGACCTAAGATGGCACTAAAAGCCCATTAACACCTCAAGTCTATTTAACTCTGAGAGAGAGAGAGAGAGAGAGAGAGAGGGTGGTTTCCAAACCACTACCTTTTCTGGAAATGATTCATTCCACATTCAAACAGAGGTAGGATCCCACCCAGCTCTTGTCTGTTGCATTTATAGCTCTCGTGTGGGTCTGCTGGGTTGTAAGGAGGCCACTATATAACAGGCAGCGCAATCCTGTGTAACCTTGCAACTGGTGTAACAGCAGATGCACCGGTGTAAGTGCACTTATGCCAGTGCATCTGCTGTTACGCCGGCGCAAGGTTACACAGGATTGCAATGATAGTTACATAGTTCTTTCAGTGACGCACAATTTTTGTTACAGGCAAATCTCCAAGAGCTGGGCCTGTTGCTGAGACTGCAGTAAGGCAGGCTGATATTATGGTTGCTAATTTTCTAGGATTGGCTCGGAGGCTCCAGGAATCAGTATCAATCTCTGGGTGACTCCTGCAAACAAACTCGAACACTTTAACAGGTCTCCATGAAAGAAACTCTAGGAACAGCTTCACAGCTGGCAACCCCAGTTGATATAGATATAACTCTGAGAAATGTCATCTAACTATGAGGAGAAGTTGAGGCACTTTAAAAGTCCACAGTCAGTGAGGAGGAAACATTTTAATTTCAAGGAAATATTATTGGTACATGCTCTCCACTTCCCTGAACAGTGAGAAGCACCAGAAGCAGCAGCAGCAGCACCACCACCACCACCACAGGCTTTTACTTCCTTTGGGCAAGAGAGCACTGGAGGCTTATGGTGTCTTTAAAATATTTGCTTTATTTGCATATATGCAAGCAGCATTCCTAAAGCAGGCAGAATAGTTGCCAATCCTGCATCAGATGCCCAAAGAAAGCAACTTCCTTCTCGCTGTGTCTCTGTCCCTCCCTAAACTCTGACAGGTATTACATTCCAAGGCTAGAGAGCCATCAAGGGACATTCAGTACTTTTGCTAGGATCCCTGATGATCACCCATCCAATCTGTCAGGCTAAACCACAGCATAGGCTCATTCATGCTCATCAAGGGACCCACACTTCTAGCAATACATAAGCTGGTGGCTCAACTGGCAGGCTCAGGTTTTGCTACACCTGGAGGCAGAAATGGATCCTTTGCAACATTCACATTTTATGATGCAAACACACTTTTTGCTGGACAGTAGAGTCGCCAGGACAATATATAGGACACAAGTGAGATGCTCACGAGATACTTCAAATCAGGGTCTCTGAGAGGGGGGTTAAGGGGGTAAATTGTACCCGGGCCTACGGCCAAAAATTAAAAAGGGGGTCCAGGAGCCAAAAAGGGGGGCCCAGGAGCCAAATTTACATGAAAGAATCTTCATGTATCTTTGTACCCCCTGATAAAATTCCTCTGAGTGGCCTTGCTTCAAATGGTGGGAATGAAAATGGAAAACACGGTACCATAAAGATGATCTGTAGCTGAATTGGTGACTACCAGCACCGTATTCCTTTCCCTGTTCCCGGCTGGGTTTTTTCCAACTAACGTTCCCTCAGCTTTTACTTGCTTCATCCATCCGTTCTCCTTTTCCTCTGCCCATTGCCTCACCTGCTCCATACCTTATGTACCTCACTGGTGAGACCTTATACAATGAGCAGTTGGGTTGGGTTTTTTCCTCTCAATGTTTGGCAAAACCACTGGAGATGGTATTCTATTACAGGTTGATTATCCTTTATCCGGACATATAAAATCCAGACTATTCTGAAATTCAGACAGTTTTGGGGCTATGATGTTTTTTTAAAAACTTTTTTTCCAGCACCTGGCTGGCATATCACAAGGCATGCTGGGGCACAATTTTTTTTAAAAAAAAAAAATTGTATAAAATGACCTTCAGGCTAAGTGTATAAGGTGTATATGAGACAGAAATGAATTTTGTGTTTAGACTTGGGTCCCATCCCCAAGGTATCTCATTATATTTATGCAAATATTCCCAAATCCAGACAAATTCAAAATCCAAACAACTTCCTGTCCCAAGCAGTCCAGATAAAGGATACCCAACCCGTATTCCTTTCCCAAGTTGATTCCTTTCACTCAGTTGCATGTTAAGGGAGCAGTTGTGCTAGGTTTTGCTCTTCTCTGTCTGCCGATAGTCATTCTTGACTCGTTTTCCATGTCCACAGCAATCATTGCCCCCTTGTCAACGGCCCAGCATAGTGATTAGCACTCATGTCTTACTATGTGTCACTCATATCATTCCATAAGTGCTGCAGAAGTACTTAAATACCAGGCAGGTGGCTGAAATGCACTGGGATGCTCGGAGCTGGGACTAGTTTAATAGCCTCCTTGTGACCATTGGCCAAAGCGAATGGAATTTCCTCAAATGCATCTCCCCTTAGCACATGTGAGTACGCTCTGTTGGTTGCTACGCAGCCCTTTGATTCAGCAACACTGGAATGCTTGTCACTGCTCGGATAGAAGTTTGCAAAATTTGCAAATAGCTCTGAGAAGCAACCTACCTCCAGGTTCAGAGGCAGTATGCCTTTGAATAGCAGTTACAAGGGGGAAATGACAAGAGTTGGTTTCATCTCCTGCTGCTTGTGGGCTTCCCAGAGGCATCTGGCTGGTCACTGTGGGAAACAGGATGCTGGACTAGATGGGCCTTCGGTCTGCACCAGCAGGGTTCTTCTTATGTTGTTATGTGTTGGCTGGTGATGTCTTGAAGGCACTGAAGCCTAACTACTCAGATGGGCTACTTGTGGCTTTCTTCTCTGTAGGGCAGTGGTTCTCAAACTTTTTTGACCTGTGGCTCCCTTGACCATTGGCGACCATTGGCCGTGGCTCCCCATTGCATTATGTTGGCGCCTGCCAATTGGCATTGCGCTGTTTTCCGAGAAGATTCTGTGGCACTCCACGGCTCCCCTGGCTGGTTTCCACGGCTCCCCTCAGAGCCACGGCTCCCAGTTTGGGAACCACTGAAGGGTATGCAAGTGATTTTCTTCCCTTTGGACTGTAAAAAGTCCTCCCTCCCTTTGGATCTTTAATGTAGTTCAGAAAGAGGCAGACAAATATATGTGCTCTTGCTCATTGCCTGTTCACAATGAGGTAGTGTTAGGGATTGGAGAAAGAGCTCACCAAGACATCTACACTAAAAGCGTTGGAAGGCATATCAGCACAACCTCCTGACTTTATCAAGGCATGCATCTGAACAGTCCTGGGGACTGATCTGGAAGAAATACATGCTTATCCTAATTGCCTGCCTGTGCCACTCAGTGGCGTTGCTGGAGGTGGGGCGGAACCACTGGCGTCGCTGGAGGTGGGACGGAACGCTAAGTTCTGCACCGCACCACACCGCACTGACCTCCGTTACTCACCGGCACGAGGTGGCCCCACCCCCTCGCCTTCGGAGCCATTCAGTGGGGCGAAGGCAATGCGCAGGGAGTCTCCTGCGCGTTGTCTTCGCCCCACTGAATGGCTCCGAAGGCGAGGGGGCGGGGCTGCCTCATGCCAGTGAGTAATGGAGGTCAGCGTAGTGCGGAACTTAGCGTTCCGCCCCACCTCCAGCGACGCCACTGGTGCCACTTTGAAAACCACTGAACTCAAGTCAGACACTGAGGGTCAATACAGACTCTAAGGAGAAGGGGAATAATACCCTCTGTCTTGCTGTTTCATATGTTCAAGACCATTATACGTTGCACCGGATAACAGTCATTTTTAAAAGTCATATTTCTTCTTTCTTAGGAACTGCTACCAAACACACAGGCACACCCCTCTTCAATTAAGGCCCGTGCAGTGTTTTTGGTTCTTAGTGGTGATGAGAGCACAACCTGCTGGCGAGCTCAAATCTGCTCCATCTCCACAGGGTGATGCATCTGGGATTCTTTGCCACCTCCATCTGTACGAAGACCAGTGCCAAGGATGCGGTTCTGCCCCTCCCTGCACACACAGCCTTTGCTGCTGTCATCCTCTTTGGAGTCACCAGGCTCACAGATGGCCCTAGGCTGAGCCCAGCAGCTGCTACTTGGAGGTTTGGCAAAGCAGAGGAGCATGTGGAGATCAGGGAAGCAGGAGTGGGGCTGTGGGGAGGAGTAAGGACAGCAAGCCTGTGTAATAAAATGCATAAGGCCTGAGATAACCCCCGTGCTGCCGCCGGGCAGAGCTGGCAGAAGTCGGGGAAATGCCATAAGGCTGGCTAGGTATGGTCAGTCAACAATAGAAAGCTGTGATGAGTCCAAAGTCAGACAGAATGCAACCAGAACAGAGTTTACCCCAGAATCCCAGCAGATAGTTCTCTCCCACTCTTTTCTCAAGAATATACTCCTCTGCTGTCAATATGATGCCTAGTGTCAGAATGGAAACATGCCAGTCCTGAAAAAGAATATATTTGAGGGTGGGGAACTGGAACACCTGCTCTGAGGTCAACGAGGCACTAAACGCAGCCAATTAATTTACTGGAGGATCTGTTGTTAATGAAGGCCAAATTACACGTGACACAGGAGATCCATGTTTGGATCCCCTGATGTTTTCCATTTTCCTGAAAAGCAGCAATAATGGGGTTCGCAATGGAGTATCTAAATTGGGTTGGAGGAAGGGGAGTGCGAGAGGGGTAAAGCACTATGAGCTGTTTAAACTACATCACTGCAGATCTCGTACATGCAACAAACCTCTGCTTCTACATCTCATCTGAGCATAATCTTCCTCTGCCCGCTAACAAACCTAACAGCTGAAACAAGTTGAGTACCTCTATTGGCTTTAATAATCTCTGCACCCTTCTGCCAACGGATAACTCAGCTGATATTTCTCTGTGTGCACACTGGCATTAGCATGTGTGAACATCTCCTTCGCTGTGCGTGTACGTAGAAACAAACCAGTTTGCATGCTTCTGTGGCATGTGCTTGCCTGCGCACAACTCTCTGTGGGCAAGCCAGGCTGTAGATGCTGGGCAGTCCCCCCTGATTCTGGCCTGTTCCCAAGCAGGATGGCATGGCACAAGACCCCGCTGACATTTTGGCATGAGGCAACCTGCTAACAAGGAGGAATTTTCTTCTGCAAGCAGCGAAGGCAAGGGCTGGGCAACTAAAGGCAACTTCCTTTCAAACCCAGCAAGCCTCAGCCTGCAGCACTTATTCCCCCCCCCCCCCCACACACACATACTGCAAGGGTCCACAATGCTTACCGCAAAGCAGAAGCTGCTTGTGGAACTTTGACAGTCACGTTGCAGCTTTGTTTGTGTCCTGGTTTCTAATGAAATGTACAATGTAGGAAGAGTCAAATATTGGAGCAATGTGGTGAATCAATCACTGCCTTCTAACTAAAGCCACCTGAGCAGGCAACTGCCACTAGGACTGAGCTCAAAAGGGTGAGGTGATTTTTGGTGGAAATTTTACAGCGCAATCCTGTGCAACTTTCTGCAGCCAGCCTAAAGGGCTGGCAGCAGAATCCTGAGCCCGTTTCCAGGTCGCACCAGCACGGCCCAGAAACACCTCAGGAGAAGGTCCCCTTCCCCGAGTGTAGGGCTGCCCGGGGACTATGGGCCTCCTTGGATGTACACCAGCTCTGAAGCTGGCGTGCATCTGAGGCGGCGAAGTAAAGCCAAACCAGACCGGGAAAGAGGCAGGAATATCGGCGGAGTGTGCCGCCAATACCCCCTGCCAATGGCCCCCCTCCCCCACCGCCCAGTCCGCCTTCCCCCACCCCTGCACCGGCTGGTGCAGAGCTTACATGTGTCAGCGGGCGCAGGGACGGTCCGCCAGCAGCCCTTACTCCCGAGTCATCGCAAATGCACTTTACGGCGCATTTGCAACACTTTAGAGCGGTGGAGTGTACACTCCACTGCTCTAAAGTTAGAGAGGATTGGGTTGCCCATCAGTGATAAAAGGCCACCCCCTGCCTTTCAGTAGTTTTTCAAAAATTACTGCAAAAGGAGTGAAAGTATTCGCTTGTTCAGGAAACTTTCCCTGAATAGTCTTTGTTTACTCTCATGTTTCTGATTGTTTTTGCGTTGCCCATATGACCAGTCCAGGAGCCACAGTCCTCATTTGAAGTCAGCTGCTTTTACCCTCAGTAACATTGGCACGGAGCCACACCCAATTGGCTATCTAGTGTTGTAACATAGGTAATACTATAATGTCCGCTACATGATCCCTCATTGACTAGGATCACTCTAGGAAAGTGAAAGCCCTAACCAAGGGGTAAAGTGCATCAACAGATTGGCGGAACAATACCAGCAAATAGATATGAAAAACAGTTAACGTTCTCAGCTTTAGACAGATTTTCAGGAAATATATTGGGGAGTCCCAAAACACTATTGCTTCCTTCAAAATCAAAATGGATAAAGATTTGGCACAGCTCTGATAAATACCCAGTCCCATACACCAAGACTAAAGTTTTGTTCTATATATCCTGGAAAAGAGCAATTGTGACTGTGAGACGCTGTGCTCCAATTCTTGTTATTCCTTCCCTCCTGAGATTGGTCAAACTTGCTTGCCTCTTGATTCTGCACATTGGTGGAAAAGCAGCAGTTGGGGTGGCCAGCTTACATCTTTGCTCAACCCTGGGTTTCACAAGCTCTAATCTGCCCTTCTCCCTGCCGTGGTGCCCCAGAGATCTATCCAACTGACAGTATCAGAAATGGAAACCAGGAGCTAAAACATGGAATGGAAATAAGAGAAAATGTGGAATCTCTTCTCCACAACTTTGCAGTTAGCACACTGGCCTTGGTGATCGGTGCCTCACTGATGTTCATCTTAAAATTAGGATGCAATAAGTATTACGCCAAAAGGAGAGGGGGGAAAAGCACCCTTCCCCATGATTTTTTTTTAAAGCTGCTTTAAATTTTAAAAAAGAAAACCACTATAGAAGGGATATCTGGAGAGACAGGAGGAGAAATTTTCATTTTGGCTGAGCACCGCCTGGCTGTGCATTTTAAGTGCCTAATCGCTACGTTGCTTATGGAGCAGAGCATTGTCCCTCAGCCACATCGAAACACAAGACTTGTAATAACCACTTGCAGTTTGACTGGTGGTTCCTTTCTGCACCTCACGCCTTTTCATGCAGCCAGCCTCACAGGCCTTCACAGTAGCAGTACCTTGTAATTACTTCACCACAGAATTCTACTCCTAACAGGTAGATTACAGTCCCAGAGGATTCATAAAAAAAAAAATAAAAGGAGGAATGACAAAAGACACACCTTGTGTATGGTGCATTCTCATTATACAAAGTACTGTCCCAACTCTAAAGTGCTGTCCCAACCTAAACACTCATTTGAAACCCCAGGTGGAAGTGGGGGAGGGGCGGAGAAAGCTATTTGGGTATGTATGTATGTGTGAACTGAATGAAAGGTGGATAGGAAAAGGTTTAGCTTCTCCACTTCAGATATTGCCTCCCTGAAAAAAAGAGAGAGAGAGAGAGAGAGAGAGAGAGAGAGGCAGGCCACTGGGGTTTGGTTACACATTTGCCATTAGGAGTTCCCATATTAAAATTCACTTTAATTCATGCAGTAACAACATACCACACAGTTTCTTTCCTGTTTTAAATTGAGTCCGGTGAATGTCTGCATGCCCCTTTGATTTTCTAAGGAGCAGATACCTGTATCCACCTGGGCAGAAACAGCTGGGTAGAGGACCATTTATTTCTGCCGTTCCCTCTTCCTTGGTGACCTGTTATGGTTAACAATCAACTTTTATTTCTAGCACTTAATATCTACTGGAGAACCCAAACGTTTTATTAACAGTGTCAAAAAGGTGCACTCCCTTGCAGATATCAAATTCCCAGGAAGGTTAATTGCTGTAAATTAAATGTGTCTCAAGTTTCACCTGACAGAACAATGCAAGGGAGTATGGCATAGCCACAATCATTTTTCCTAGCCTGAAGTGTGTGTGTGTGTGTGTGTGTGTGTGTGTGTGTGTGTGTGCGTGCGTGCGTGCGCATGCGCAAAATGGCAAAAATTAAACTGGCAAGAACACAAGTGTATAAATGGTACAGAAGTGGGACAGTTAACAAAATAAAAGCCAATGCACATGAAGCAGCCAACACTTGGGGCACTCCATGGTGTCCATTTCTATATGGTAAGCTGTCCGTGTGGCTTGCCATGGCGATTAGAGTGTTTTCTCAAGGGCATAGTTAATTCTTGGGTGGGGGGGGGAGAGAAAGGTTAGTACTGACATGGAAAATATGGTCTGATCACTGCTACTTGGAAATGATTTTCTGTGCAGAGACAGCCCCCATGGGAGAAGGGACCCTTTCTGGCAGCCTCCACATGGAAGCTATTTACCCAGCATGTACCCAGGCCTGGGTTAATATGAGGGTGGCATCCCTCAAATGTAGCTACTGTACGTCAGTACTGATGCCATGTACCTCCTTGTACGTCAGGTACAAGGGAGCCAAAGACTTGCAAAGCCTTACCAAGGAGTTGGGCACAAATCAAGGTTACTTTTCTTGAGGTAAACCTACCGGCAATCTACAAACAATGCAATTCATCTTCCTACTCTATTTTTTTTTAGCATTCTATTACCCGATTAAACATCTTGAGCTATATAAACATCATATTGTTTAAGGTTTCAGTGGACACCTCCAAATATATGTGCCAGAATGGAAAACATTATTTATTTATTTGTTTTGCTGCTTACAAAAGGAATGGTAAAAAAAAAACCTGTGGCATTATTCTTTATACAAATTTGACAGTAGAAAGATTGCTGAGAATACTTTCAACACAACTAATGAAGGCAAAAATTACGAATGTCAGGTTACAATCCTAAACTCAGTTCCAAGAGAGTAAGCTCCACTGAGCACAGTAAGATTTACTTCTGAGTAAACATGCATAGGGTTGTCAATTCAATGTTGACATAAGATATATATTTCCAATTGTAATTTTATTTTGTCTAAAATGTAGGCATTTCACACATGTTGGCAAAAAAACGTGATTCATGGTATTGGTTTTGTCTCTCACACATAGTGTTTTAATTTTTCAGGCTAATTCTGAGCCCCAAACTAATTTTAAAGAGTTGCCATTTGCAGTGAAATATATTTTCTATTTTCAGAATAGCTGCATAAGAATAAATGTCAACTTGAAAATCAAGTACTGTATACACAAATACATTGTTCTTTCACTTGAAAATATTTTAAAAGTTGATCACAGTACAGTACTTTATTGAAACTTCTGATAAGAATGCAGATACTCATCAGAAAGCCAGAAATTTCCAATCCAAATTGCCCCGAAAACATTCGACCATGGATTGGTTTACATATCCAGATTCTTCCATCTGACTATAAGATACACAACCATGTGGAGGCAGCTATACTCACAGGGCATCAGCAGTCATTTTTGCTCGAAAACTGAAACCATATTCACCAAAAAAAAAATGGCTGCCAGCTAGCTACATACTTGAAAAGTGGTATATAAATATTCTTAATAACAACAACAGTTCCTATGATAAACCCTGAGTCAATGACATAGGAAGCCCTCTTAACGTCACATATGCGGAGTTATGAACATGTGGATCAGGACTTTACATTTTTAGGTGTACAACTCAAAACATCCTTGGTTTTAAAATGCGTACATGTGTACACCAAAGATCTTTAGTGGTAGGGAGCCATCTGTTTGATGTTGCCTTGGGCTTAAGATATCCTGCTTTGGGGTAGGGGCCCAGACTAGGTGACACTTGTTGCCTGATAGCTCCTGATTCGCCACTCCATACATTTCTAAAGCAGCCGCCCAGCGCATTCACAGTAAGGATGAGTGCAGAGAACACAACAGAGAACCCACTGAAGTTGCCAAATGAGTAACAGTATGGAAAAGCGGACAAGAGTAGCTCCAGATGTAAAACTACATTCGACATGTTATCTCTAATCCTGTAGGTTAGCGACTGGCTGAACAGCCATTGCTGATAAACAGGAATAAGCGGGTGCTAATTCTACACAGACATGTGAAAAATATTATTCCCTGGGCACTGCACTCCTGAGATCGGCTTACCTCAAACCTCAAGCTGAGAGGAGGATCAGTGTGAAAAATCTCACCCCCACTTCACCCCTTCAAGTTCTAATGGGCAGAAAGTAACACAGAGAGAATACCAGAGGCAGAGCCTCTCCCTACAGAATTTACCATCTACCTGGTGGGATTTGTTATTTATTTATATTTATAGCCTTCCCCATCCCAAAGGCTCAGGGCAGGTAACAAAAACGACAACAACAAAAGGAGGAAAATAAAAATAAAATGGTACAGTCGTAAAATATCACGCTTGAACTTGTCACACGCTTGATTATACGTTAGCATGTGTTTAGAGAAGCTCATGTAAACGCAGAGCTCTCTTCTGCTCTTCTCCCTGCCCGCCCCTGCCTATGGGTTTTTGCAAGAGTGAAGGCAAAGGAAAGTCAGAGCTTATACCCTCCACTCCCTCAACCCCATGGCAGCTGGTCTGTTGCAGGGTGCAGTGATGTGGGGTCTCTGGGCTTCCCAGAGGAGTTCAGGTGGAGCAGTGCCCATCACATTACAGAGTCACAGACAGCAGACAGTGCATCAGGTGTGTGGGGGGAGGGGGGGAGGGGCAGCTGCTCGTCTAAGAACTCTCCGGAGGCTGTGTTCTCGCCTCGCACCTTGACTGGCAGCCAACAAACCCTGAGAAAGGGAACTGCCATTAAAGAGCGGCAACGAACACCTGCTAACAGCCAGAAAGATCTTGGGGAGGGAAGCTGTCCCCTCAGTGAGCAGAGAAAAGCTCTTCAGTCACAGGGAAGGAAAGCCTAATGCCCAAGGCAAGCTGGAAACCTAAGGGCCAAATGAGACACGACATGCAGGCATGTAAAACATTTTCCACTCCACCTCCTGTCTTTTTTGAAAGAGGAAAAGTCACTTCCGGAGGGGTGATGATTGGAGAAGCTATCCAAGTGAAAGGGGTGTGTGCGTGTGTTGCTTTCACTGCTACTATTTCCCAATTCCAACTCCCATCATGCCTTGCCCCGCTCTGCACTCAGTTCCAAATGTGTGTTTACAAGGATAAACACACTTTTGGAGCCCTGCAGGGGGGAAAGCGGCTTGAGGGAGGTGATTTGGAGGAGGCAAATGGCAGGTGTAGAAGAAGTTAAGCACCCCTCCATTCTCCCATGCCATGTCTGACTTTGCCAATCTCAACTGCCTATCAAGAAGTGACTTCCCCTGCTGAAAAAAGTGCCAGTGGGGTCATATTACATGCATCTGTGTGTCACATCCATTTTGGATCTAAGGAAGGATTTGCACATGCACGTTCCACTAGTGTCCCACTCCTAGCAGGCACTTCAGGAATGCTTCTGGTCGCACTTATTTCTGTATGTGTTACTTACTAGAAAGAGTGCCCTTTTATGCACGCATACAGGGAGGAGTCATAGTGGTACGAAAACCTGCACATACGAATGCAGGATATGAACTACTAGAACAAACAGTTGCTGCCTAGTAGGAGACAACATCAGGGCTTGCCCAGAATCAGAGCAAGTTGCCGTTTACCCTAGTTGTTGTGTATACACAGAGGGCTGGATGTGGCAAGAGGGGATGCTTTTGAGAATGTGTTGAGGAGTCTAAACAAAGAATTATTCTATATGACAAAAGGCACACACTGAGGAAATAAACAGACGGAAGGTTTAAAGCAAAGGAAACATCAGATTTTGAAGTCCCACAACTGCACAGATCTGAAGACAAAATTCAAATTCCTGTTAACGAGCCACTAGGAATTTTTCCAGCTCTAGCCCTGTAGCTTGGGGCATGTTCAACATCACTCTCTCTCTCTCTCTCTCTCTCCTCCCCCCCCCCCATATCTTTATGGAGAGATCTTTACCATAATGTCTTTTTTCCAAAGTGATTAAACAGCATGTCTATTTTTTGTAACCTGTACTCACGCACAATATATTTGCACTGCACAAGATGCAGACTACTCTAACCTATTGCTGTTAAAAACACAGCAATCAGATGGATTGGCAATTTGAAGGGGAGGGAGGAGAGAGAAAACGAAATCCAGCTCCCCTGCTCCTTCTCCCAAACAGATGACGGGCACTACTGCCAATTTTCTAATATGGCTCCATGCGTACAGCCCCAGCAGCTGGACTAGGGGGAGGAACTGCAGGCAAAGCACCCATTTGAACAAATGGTTCTTCACTCAGAGAGGGATATGCAAGCTCCCGTCCTTGCACGTATGGCTCCTAGCTGGATCAGGGTGATTAAATATAATTCTTATTTTTAAATTTTTATTTCAAGTATTTATGAGTTACTTTTCTAATCAAAAGTCTCCAAAGGAAGTACTCCTCCCCTCCCCTGAATTAAAAGCACTAAAATGTTGTTGTTGTTTTTAAGAGCAAACATGTACAAAAGGTACAAACAGCAGCAGAAGTCACTGACGTCAGTAAAGGCAGCAGGAACATAAATCAATTAAAAGCCTTGTTAATACGTGAAAATATCTATCTAAAATATTATATAAATGTTATTAAGCATGTTATCCTTGCACCAGAGAGATGGCATAGCATAGCAGCTAAGAGCTACAAGTCAGGAAAACTCCAGTTCATATTTCATCTCTGCCACGAATGCATTAAGCAAGCCACATATTCTCTCTCTCTCTGCCACAGCCCATCATCTGCTATGGGAATAAAATGGGGATAGTAATACTAAATCTACCGTACTGGTTAATTGTAAAGATTACAAGATAATGTAGGCGCAGCACTTTGAACAAGCACAGTATAAATGTTAAGCATTATTATTATTACACACAGCAGTCATCACAGATTGGAGACTGCTATCACAGACGCTCAGATTACTGCTGAGCTGGCCCAGCCTGCACCACCAGCAGTGGGGTTATTCTAGGACAGCCAAGCCACAGTTCCCCACCACCTCCCCAGTGGAGGCGAGGGGGAGGAGGGGGATAAAATCCCTGTGGAAGTCCCCCCAGCAGGATCCCCACCCCCCAGCATTACCCCCAGCAGCCATTTTGGTTCCCGTAGGTTGTCACAACCCCACAAATGAGGCTTCGCAACCCCATTGGGGTCCCAACCCCAAGGGTGAAGAACAGTGCCCTAGTAAATGTACTTAGGATTGCAGCCTGAATCATTTAAAACAACATCAGCTCCAAATGTTGTACAATACCAATAATTCAGTAAAACAGCTATAAACGAAGAACACATTTAAATGAAAGGAATTTGTATTGTTGACAAGTATGTTATGTATGCTCATAATGCATAATTACTGGCCCTAATTCTACTCTAGTCATGGGCAACTAATTGCACTGGGTGACTGGTGGCTCCTAATGGGAATCCACGTCCTCATTCACATCAAAAGCGGCATACTGACATTCAGTGTGTCCCAGATGACAATTATAGTGCAGTTAGGGACACACATCTGGGTGGCAGCTACATGCAGAGAAATCTGTTTCCATGCATGGACCTTCCCCACTGGATCATGTCAACTTCATATGACTTGTAAGTCAGGGATGGCCAACTAATGGACTGTGGGCAGCAGCAGGCAACTGTCCGAGCAGAAAATCAGATGCAACCTCCTATATCTCATGCAGAGGGGCAGGTGCTAGATAGGAACTGGTGCGTTGCAGCTTTTAGCTTGGCCAGTCCAGTGCTCCTCCTCGAGTGATTTTACGTAATCTAAGACAATTGTCGACATCCTAAGCTCTTCATATTCCATTTGGTATAGCTGATGGATCTGTTTTTTTCCCCATTTTTTATCCAAAGACACCCTAGCAACCATCAAAAGATGTGTAACCATTTCCAAATCCACAAATAAAACTACTGTATAGATTTTAAATGACAGAAATGAAATCTCCTGTTGTATCCTGAATACGATCAAGAATTAATTTCCAGCAAAGGGTAAACTCTAGGCATTTCCAACAGATATGAAATAGTAGACTCCCGTACTATCGCATCTAAATGTATTTCAGGTTTGTATCTCTGTTGGTATCTTTGATATCTGTTTTGAATCTATTCTGTCAAAACAACATCAAACAGGTGTTGCTTTCTGTATTATTATTCTATATCGTAAACTGATATAAAATTATGTATTTTAGCCTTTCCGAGCTGGCTATGGTTTTGTGAAATAACAGCCCCCAAAGGTCTTAAAAAGGTCCTTATCTATCTCTACAAACATAATCTAACAGTCAAACTGTTAAAAGTGCCAAAAGTGCCAAACTGTTTATCAATAGATCTGACTGTATCCATCACCAGTAGTAAGCTTTTAATAGGCCAAGGTATCATCAAGAGTCATTAAGGTACAATTCTTGACCACACTTTCTAGGGATTAAGTAAGTAAAAATATTGGGATAAGAATACCTTACAGGGCATCAAGACAATACATGTGAAGTGCTTGGAACATTCAAAAAGCATGACAGTATATAAATGTTAAGTGTGGTAATAATGATGATTTCACCCCAGCATGGTGCGTTTCCAATGGTTGTTGCTGGTGTCTCTTCCGTAATTTTTTTATGAGTGTGAGCCCTTTGGGCAGCAGTTCCCAAACTAATAGGTGCGGCTCCCAGGGGAGCCACGGAAACCGGCCAGGGGAGCCGCGGAGTGCCACGAAATCCTCTTGGAAAACAGTTCAATGCCAATTGGCAGGTATCGACATAAAGTCAAGGGAGGCACAGGTCGAAAACATTTGG
Source organism: Plestiodon gilberti rubricaudatus (assembly GCA_026170595.1). Lineage (NCBI taxonomy): Eukaryota > Metazoa > Chordata > Lepidosauria > Squamata > Scincidae > Plestiodon > Plestiodon gilberti. Next base: position 109,614,073 of record JANXHW010000002.1, read on the forward strand.
GAAACACTGCCTTTGGGGACAGGGAACCATTGATTGATTTAATTCTATGTAACTGCTTTGTGAACTACTCCTGTTGAAAAGCGGTATATAAATGTTCTTAATGTAATATATGATGATATTGCACTGAATTTACTGCCCAATCCTCTCCTCTCCTGGTGTAGGATGTTCAGTGTGGGCCGCATAACCCATGCTGAATCCTATCTGGGGAAGGTCATGGCTGGAGCGAGGTCAGTAGCGTTCCTATGACCGTCCCCCCATACCGTAGGTGATGTAACGGCAGCAGCCGTTATCGCTCACTCAGAGGCGCAGGTGGGTAGGAGGGCCAAACATGCCGATGGCTCTCCTTGCTCGCCCCAGTGAACGGAACAATCCGTGCTGCCGCCAGCCGTCGTTGCACCCCCCGCCCGCCTACTTCCTGGGGCCTGATCCCAAAACCCGGGGGCCCACCGCCCCAAGGCCCCCACCTCTGACGATGCCACTGCTCGGGGTAAGAAGTCATTTTCCCGCTTACCCCAGGTAAACCTCCAGCCTGATAAACCCCAGTTAAACCCCCAGTCTGTGCAATATTGTTACTCAGTTCTACATCAGTTCTTTAGCTGGCGTAGGACCGAGCAGACCTGTGTTGGGGGCTGGAGAGGGGACAGGATATGGCACTTGGTCCCACATCCTCCCAAGCACGATCTGCCCACCCCCCGCCCTCCTCCAGCCCCCACACCACTTGGAGCAGCCTTACCTGCTCCAGCACGCCGGGGGGGGGGCTAGATATGATGCAGGACTGCGCAGGCCTTATGGCATGTTTGCAACACCCGGCGCCACCAGCACCCGAAGCCCATAGGATTGGGCCATTAGTGGGACCTACTTCTGAGTTAAAATGCACCAGAGACATGGGGTGCCTTTCAACAGGCGCTGCTGCTGCACATCTGCCATTCACTGCAATGAGTTCATGCAGCAGCGCCACACAAGCCTTATGAAAATGAACAGAGGTTGTGCATTAGCAGTGCTGGGGGGGGGGCCCTCAAGCGGTCTTTCATCGTTTGTTTATTTTACATGTATATCCTACCCTAAAGGGCCTCTTAAGGTGACTCACGCAAAATTCTCCAATGCAATTTTAAACCTTAAAAAAATACAAGCAATTAAAACATTACAATACATAAAAACTATGTATTGTAGTAACACCTGGCAAAGGCGGAGTCCAAATCTTCTGTGTTTCTCATTACAAGTATCCCCTCAATTGCTTTTTTAACATCCACAACTGCCTGCTAGAGGGCAAGAGCTAATCTGGAAAAATAACACTGCATTCCCCACCAACCGTGGCCACTCGCCAGATGTGCCTGTAAGGGTTAGCACAGCCTAGGTGAGCGGTGCTGCAAAGCTATACTGTATAGCAATTCTGTACCTACTCAGTTTGTCTCCAATTGCCTTTCCATAGACTGTACATTTTGGCTTATCCTGGATAGAGTCGAGCAAGCTTTTAGAGAACACTGGGTAAATGAGAACAGATGAATTTTGCGACTTTTTCCAGCATTATGAGTTGCAATAATGATATATAGTAGGACCTACATATCCATAAAGGATATGTTCCAGCCCTCCCCCCCCCCCCCGCGGATACGTGAAAACCACGGATAGGGGCGAATGCTCCCTCCACAGTTTTTTGAGAAGGCCCCCACGTGCTATTCACAGATAAGTGAATCCATGGACGGGGGGGGGGGGGGCTGTACTGTAATACTTTAAGCTGATACAGACCATAGATGCATAGGTGCAATGCCAAACCACAGCTTCATCATCAAGAATAGGCTTTGTGTTTGCCTACTCCCTCTTCTCATATGCTTCACTTCCCTTTCTCACATTCTGGCTCATAGAAATCAGTTTCCATAGCATCTGAATCAGGTAAATTATGGCTTGCGCAAACCATAGGTTGTCTGCAAAAACTATGGTTTCCCCAATATAGATGCCATGGCAAACTATAACCAGGAATTGAGGGAGGGAATCAGAGTGTTGGGGGAGAAGGGAGGAAATATATGGTACAACAAAACTGTCGTTTGGCCTTTACATCTGAACCTGGTCTGTGTATCAGTAAGGTGAACTGAAGCATTCAAAAACAACATCCTCAAACCAAGTCTTCCCCAAATAATTGTTACTTGATACTCTGAGCCAAACTCCCATAAGGTGGATATCATTGTTGATGTAAAATTTGGACCCCGCCCACCCTCACACATGAATGGGCAGACAAATATGGCTGTTTAATTTATTTACAATATTTGCCTATTACTTTTCAACCACAGTGGTTCTAGGTTGGTCCTCATAACCTGATAATCTTTCCTTACTTTTGAGTAAACATGCTTACGATAAGGATCTGAGACTGCTGTAGAGCCAAATGTCTCCAAGTGTTGAGGGTTTCTTCCCTTTGGGTGGAAGGAGCTGGAAATATCACGACAGTAACAAATACTGTACATCATAAGACTGATGCAATGTTCACTGTAATTAGCAACATTGAAACATGTATTGAACCAAGATAGACAGACTGACCAATAGATATAAACCCCCCCCCCACACACACACACACACACACAAGCATATACACTAAACTAGTACAAAACTATATGATTTTTTTTGGTTATGGGACCAGATGAACAGCTGCCCCTAAGTCCTCTAAAATTCCTTTTGCCTGCTACAGGTCACAAGGGGAGCGAAATGGTGAATCCATCCTCCCAGAGGAAAAAGATCAGGGCAAAAAGAGTTAATGTGCAGCTTTGCTATGCTTGTTGGCACAGAGATTATTTTTACTTCCAATAGGAGGAAAGGATGAAGCAAAAAAGAACCCAACCAAAAAAAAAAATCCCTTTTCAATGCCGGCAGCAAAAGCAGCATCACAACAGGGCTGACAGACACCCTGGACACGTCATCATCCCCTTTGCTGAACTGAACCTTCAAAGTGGTAAAAGTAGTATTTATTATTATTATTAACAGTATTTATATACCGGTACGAGGCTCCACATTTGCCTTACAGTGAAGAAATCGAGGCTCGGGCTCCTTGGTTTGAGAACTTAAATCCCAGTACCAGAGGACAACGCAAAGAAAAAGACCACAGGCACAACCCGGGCTTTAGCTGTAACACGTCCGAAGGAAGTCTCATGATCCTTCTGCTACCCACCATCCCAAAGAAATTGAGAGGGTGGCTTTCCCTTTTCTTTTTCACAATAACCTCACGTTCGTAAATTCCTTTCCCTTGGCTTTGCAAACAAGTCTAGGAAAGATGCTAGCCCACAATGTTTGTATCAGCCTGCCTGCTGACCCATCTTTATATTAGTCAATTGCATCTTCCAATTTACTAAAACTTCCCCGCCTGGAAATGAGGCAATCCCCACTGGCCGCAGCTAATCAGCAGGGTGGCTTTGTATAAGCTGCCGTTTCCTGGACCAACATACCAGATGGAACTAAAACTACATGCAGAATTCTTCAAAGCAAAGTTTGTCTCGAGTTTAGGGCAACTTATTCCCCAAGTTTCCCTTGAGTAGGACCACAGGGAAGCACTCTGTCTCTCTCCATTAGGTAAAGGTAAAGGTATCCCCTGCTCGAAAGCCAGTTGTGTCCGACTCTAGGGTGCGGTGCTCATCTCCGTTTCTAAGGCCGAAGAGCCAGCACTGTCCGAAGACACTTCCGTGGTCATATGGCCGGCATGTCCTCTCTCCATTAGGGGAAAGGAAATGTGCAACGTATGGCAGCAGTCCTAGTCTAGGGCAGCATCCTTGCAATTAAGCTGCCCTGGAGTGGAGCTGCAGGGCAGTGGGCAGGCGCGTCGCTAGAGCGAGGTGCGGGGGGTGGACCACCGGAGGGTGATGCGCACAGAAGGTGATGCGCGCACCCACGTGCGCGTCACCTCCGCTGCGCGTGTCGCCCTCCGGAGGCTCCGAAGCCGGGAGAAGGCCTCGGAGCGACCTCCCCGGCCGACGCACCAGGGCCTTCTAAAGAAGGCCCAATGCGGTGATACGTAATTTATAATGTTTTCGCGCATGCGCAGAACGTTTCTTGTTGTGCACATGCGCGAAAAACATAAATGACGTATCACCGCATTGGGCCTCGTCATTAGGCCTTGGCAGCCGGCCGGCGCAGATTTGTGGAGCCGGCCGGCCGGGGGGGAGGTAGGTCCTTCGCGCCGCCAAAGGCGGTGTGAAAAAATTTGAGGAGGGGAACGGGGGGTCACTAGGGCGTTGCGCGCCCAGTGACGCTCCTGGCAGTGGGTGCTCTCTTCCCAGAAGCTACAGCTGTGTTCTCTCTTTGTCTCACGTTCACTTGAAGCGTGCAAACAAGCAACCAAAAATGACAGGCTGGGCACACAGCAATTTTTTTAGAATACTCATTTGTTTAACCTCCATGTCACAGAGACTCTTCTTGACTTTCAAAATTCAAGAGTTAATAATATTAGGGATGCCATCCCTAATTATCCAACTATCTTGTGTCAGGCTTTGAAAGAGAGAAAAGACCCAGAAGACTCTCTTTTAAACCACCATCACCACCAGACCCTTCCATTTGCATCCTTTTTCTCTCACCTCTAAGAGTCACAGTTTGACATTTTCCTCTGCTCCTTGGAAGATGAGAAGTTTACTAATGTAAGACACAAAAGATACTGGAAAAGGAAACAAAAGTACACAGAACATGCTGCCTTCTCCCAGACTTAAGCCGTGCTTCCTTCCTTGGGCATTCAGAATTATAATATGCTCTGTGCATATTCATTATTTACCAGAACACATTTGAAACAGGTGTATGTGACACCCCCCATTTCTGCCCCTTCTCTCTTCATCTGTCCTTGTCATGAACTTCATGGCTTCTCCGATTTTCCTACCCCAGTACTGGATGAACTTAAAACTTTCATCAGATCAATATAGTTGTAGTTTGAGAGAGAAAAAGGATGAGTTCAGGAAGGGCTGAATGAATGAAGGTTTGCTCACGGAAAGACAATTGGAGTTTATCACAACAGCTTGTTAATACAGGTTGAGTATCCTTTATCTAGACTGCTTGGGATGGGAGGTTGTCTGGATTTCGGATTTGTCTGGATTTTTGAATATTTGCATAAATATAATGAGATATCTTGGGAATGGGACCCAAGTCTAAACACAAAATTCATTTCTGTCTCATATACACCTTATACACATAGCCTGAAGGTAATTTTATACAATGTTGTGCCCCAGTAATCCTTGCGCTATGCCAGCCAGGTGTTGGAAAAAGTGGTGTTGTTTTTAATGTCATAGCCTCCAAAATGTCTGGATTTCAGAATAGTCTGGATTTCGGATGTCTGGATAAGGGGTACTTAACCTGTATGACAATAATACTGAGGCAATTTCTACAACAAAAGCTTAAATAGTTATTTTGCATTTCCCATGTCTGAAATGTGAAGGTAAAACCGACATTTGCAAGGATGTACATTTGATTTCAAATGAGCTTTCAAATGTACAAGTGGTTCACAAGTGGTACATTCCAGATATCCTCACCATAATTTATGAAAACACGCTGTTGTAGGTAGATATTGATCAGCTGTGACTACATTTTCTACCACTGTGTCTTAATATTTTTGACATTAAAAGAAAGTGAAAGCAACGTGATGGAATACCCAGTTTTTTTAACCAGCAGATATGTAGAGGAGCTTCGGCAACAAGAATGGGGTGGGTGGGTAAGAAACCATCATGCTCTCCACTCCCTGCTCTTAGGCCGGGGACACACCGGCCGCGTTGCAGTGCGTTGCACCTGCACACGGCTCAAAAATCTCAGTGTGTCTTCTCTTTTGTCAGATTGCACCGCAACGCCTCCATTCCAAAAGTTGGAAAAATTGAACTTCAGCCAATGAGAGGCTGCGTTTGGTGCTGTGGGGGCAGGACGCAGAACAACGTGTTGGTCAATCAGAATTGAATCTGAAAAGACTCTATTCTGATTGGCTAACAGAGAGCTCTGAAGCAGGGGGCGGGGCAGGACGTTTTACATTTCCCCGGCATCCTTCAGTGTAGACAGGGTGCGTTGTGACACGTCAGCTACTTTCGCACCGCACGGGGACGCAACGCACAATGCAGGCAGTGTGTTCCAGGCTTCATTATCACCGAGCCATAGAGAGAGACCAGAGGTGGCAGGTAACCTGCATCCTGCCGCACCTCTGCGTGCTTCCTGGGCTGCACAGTGTTCTTTCCCCGCTACCAAAAAATACAAAAAAACAGTCACCTGGACAGAAGAAGGTGGGGTGACCGCTTCCAGGCAAAGACCTTTCAATATTTAGCTAGGATTAAAACAGCATCACCATTAGGCAACATCAAAAGGCCATGCTTACGGTTGCTGACCTTCAGGGTTGACACTCAGAACTGAACTAGGGTGAGGGCTACAACATTTGGTTGTTTGTTGGGAGGGCAGTGGGGGGCATGGGGATAGCCTTGTCTTTGTAGAATGCTGGCGGGCTGGTGAGAGGAGGGTATGGGGAGAGACATATTTGCAGGAGCAGTTGCTCTTGTTTCTTCTGAAAGAAGGAAAGATGAGAATAAGTGCTCATATTTTCCTTTGTTATCTTTTGAATTTGGCTTTGAACAGGTTTCTTTACATCTTTGGTGTTAGTTATTATGTACTACATAAAGAGAGACATACATCTCCGAACACTCTCTGGGACATACATTCTGGAGCTTCAACTCGTCCTGGATCCTTGTCTCCGGCCTACTTTATCTGTATGGAAACTCTCAGGGCCACACTAGATGCTGAACACAGACGTTACGCAATATTACCCAGAGGTAACGTTCCATTAACCCTCATGTCCCTTCTTCACACTTGACACCTTTACTGTAGCAAACACATATTTATAGTTTATCTAGGCTGACTTGCAAAGTGCAAACAAGCCCTCGGTATCTTCAAAACACAGTACTGGGGCACAACAACTTGCACTTTCCACAAAGTATCAAAAGCATTTTTGCAATCCTCAGCCTCCGTTTCCTCCAGATGGAGTGAGGCAGCATCCTCATAACAAAGAAACAGAGGAAAGAGACAGGGAAGCGCATCAGTGATAAAGCAGGTAATGGCCTTGATGGATCTCTAAGTTCCTGCAATGTCCTAGTTGCAGAACAAGGATTGTAGTCTAAAAGTCCAAATCTCCCAGCAACAGATCCAGCTGCACAATCCTATGCATGTCGATTCAGTAGAAAGTCCCATTGAGTTCAATGGGATTTACTGCCAGGTCAGCATGCATAGGATTGTGGCCCAAGATCAAAATTCCTGTTGCTCAAAGCTCTGAGAACAAATTTCCTTTCAATACTAAAAAAAAAAGGGACACACGCTAGCATCCTTTCTTCACCATCAATTCAAAGACCAAATTCTCATTTCCTATCATATGATGAAGGCACATACAGCTCTGGTGTAAGTATCAAACATTCTTCACAAAAAGCACATCAAATGATAATTAGCCATGCTATTGTCATTATCACTGTGACAGTGAACAGCACTGGTTTCAGTCCTAGGAAATCCCCCTTTCCTGCAGACCGAGCTGGTTTTTTTTTTAAGGGCATCATTTTAGCACATGCATAAGAGGATTTCAGTTTTTTTCCCCCAGCTCTATGCAAAACAGCTGTCTAAAACTGAGAAGCCAAGTCAAAACTTATTTTTCTCCTGTAACGGTGCCAAGATTTTAGGGGGGGGGGGGAGAGAGAGAAGAGAACTGGTATATTTGAGAAATCTTTTGGAATTTGGATTCCAAAGAAGAGTTTGCTGAAGCAATAATTCCACGGCAGTTGCTCTTCCGCAGGAATCATAAAATGGTGGCATTGGCTTTTCAAACTGCTGCTGGTTTTTCATTCAAGATGTCTGATGCCAAATAAAAATAAAAATAAAAATGACAGTAGTTAAATTTGAAAGCCTCCTACTCGTTCTCTCCACCCAAATATCAAATCCCAAGATTCTGTTCCAATTCTGTCAAATTCAATGAGGAGAAAAGAGTGAAATTTTCACATGATTTTCACACTCAATCAGTCTATTTTATGTGTAATAAGAGTGCAATCCACCCAGCTCTGTTGCTCTGCAACCTCGACTCCCTTGAAATAGACCAGCCCAAGACTCACTCAGAATGTCTGAGGCCTTCAGTAAAGTACCGTATTGGTCTAAGACTCACTTTTTTCTCCTAATTTAAGTTTTTAAACTAGGGGTGCGTCTTATAATCAGGCTGTTGCAATTTAATGACAGTGATTTAATTAATTTTTTTTAATAGCACCAAACTTTAAGGGTGCGTCTTATAATCAGGTGCGTCTTATACTCGGGACAATACGGTATTTTCAAAGATGTATGACACACTGAAGCAGAAAACTCCTATTCTTCCAGCAATGTCTTAAATACTCAAGACCAATTTCTGATCTTCTGCCCCACAAAAAATAACACTGGCTTCCAATAAAGTTTCATGTCCTAAATCTGGATTACACTTTTGAGTTACTGAAACAACTAAAATAATTCAATAAAATTATTCTGGGACAGGGTTTTTTTTTCCTATTTCCAAGTGAAATTTGTGTAGGTGTAAAAAAAAGCATTATTTCATTTTGGAAGTGGCAACGTCCCTAGAAGGGTTCTGAAATATTTACAAATCCCAAATTTGTACACCCCATTTTTTCAGCTCAGATGTGCTTCCTTCTTAGTGCAGTAAAGGACTAATAGAACTCTTTGCATCCTGTATCTTCACAGCACAAGACCTGGCTGGCATTTCCTGAAGATTTAAGGGTTCTAGATGCTTAAACAGACACGTACAGTAGTGGCACATCAGCCCAGTCCAACCCGGCGTCAAGCATTTCTCTGGCCAACAGGTTTGTTTAGCTAGACTGCTCTGTCTCTTATGAGATTGCCTTATACAGAGCCGGCCTACTGACCCATCTAGCCCACTGTCAATCTTGGTACTCTGACTGGCAGCAGTTCTCCAGGGTCTCAGGCAGAAGTCTTCCCCAATCGTGCTACCTGAGATGCTCTTTTTAAGTAGAGATGGGCATATCTCATGCATGTAACATGTGCTCTGTCACTGAACCCTTTCCCCTTCCAAGGTGGTTAGAAACTCATCACCTGTAAAAATGTGTGCAAGAGAAGATAGTTAATCAGGGCCAGATCACATGTGACAGGACCATAATTCACAAGACCATCCCAGTCACATAAAAGCACAGAATGGGCAGTATTTAGCAGTAAAAGTATGGCGTGAAAGAGGAGTACTGAATCCTCCTCCCTCTCTAGTCACTTTTCCACCATTCCCAGCTCTGAGAGCAAAAGTGAGCCAAGAATGGAGGAAAGAGGCTAGAAACAGTGGTTCCCAAACTGGGAGGCACGGCTCCCAGGGGAGCCACGGAAACCAGCCAGGGGAGTCGCGGAATGCCACAGAATACTCTCGGAAAACAGTGCAGTGCCAATTGGCAGGCATCAACATAATGTAATGGGGAGCAGTGGCCAACGGTCGCCAATGGTCAAGGGAGCCACAGGTCAAAAAAATCTGGGAAACACTGGACTAGAACAATGCGCTAAAACGCAAGGAATATCAGTGCTCCTTTTATGGTTACAGTAAGACCACCCCATCCCTGCTTTATATGTGAATGGAGCAGGCATATAAAAAGAAGCATATGTCTGCCACCACTATATCTCCTTTGGCTGTCAGTCTAAAATCTTGCTTAATCTGAAGTTCCTGGTCAGGCAGATGCATGTGCTAGTGTAGTCAATGCACTTCATAACCCAAATCTCTGGGGTTGCCAAGAGGTTGCTGCAAGTGAAATGCTGTGTCCTCAACCCCTGAATAGGTGACAAACCCAGTCAGCAGCAATTAAGGCTATAATTGCAAATGATAATAAACCAGGATTGTTTTCAGTTTAGCAAAGTAAACATCAATTACATCCCAGCATCCCCAACCAGCTGTGTGTCTAGCCCCTTGGCCCGTCCCCCATCTCCCTGGTGAAAATGTTGTCATGCCACAGTTACCCAACATGCCTTGGCAGTTGGCATCACAAACTTTCAAATTAGTAATTTGTGGAGATTGCTATGCACACTTACAACTAAGATACAAAGGCTTAATCACCAGATAGTCACAAGTGAAATCTTTGTATTGTCCTGAATATTCAGGGTTAACACCAAAATAAATGTATTGACTGATGATATGAAATAGAAGGTAGACGTCTCACTAACATCAATTCCCAGAGCTAGGATTGATCTTGCATAAGAATCCAAGATTTTAGTTTTAAACTTTCAGAGTCCATCCCATAGCTGGGATCCAGTACAGACAGATCCCATGGATTTGAGGTCATAAGCCTGATGGATTTGAGGTCCCATGGATTGAGGTCATAAGCCTAACTAACTGCATGCCTTAAGATTTCAAACCCTCCAGAAAGGTTGCACTATTGAGATCCTAGTCCCATAGGATAAGATGGGCTCAAAATTTAAGAAGATGGGAATAAATGATAAACACAAAGACTGTGGCTTTAAGACAAACAAACCAGAGTAGTGAACTGGCTAATTAATTAAATCCTTCTGCAGGATTGTACTGTTGGCTTGGCTGTCAGATTCTGAAACCCCACCCTTCCACCCAAGCCCTAAAATGCTACGTTTTCAGACAGATGTATTCTAGGAGGATACTGTGGAGCAACAAAGCAGCTGCTGTAACCCACATATGTCCAAACTAACACAACCCAGAGACAAAGGCGGCACGAAATGCCTTTCCTAAAACCATTCTCCTTTCCCCCTTGACCGCCTGCCAGACAACTGAAAAGGAAAGGCCACAAGACAGAGCCTTTCACAGTCTGCATGGATGTTTATAAGCCATCCTGTGCCGACCCTGGATGGGGCTGGACAAGCAGGGAGGAAGCAGCAGGCATGGAGAGACATTGCAACTCCCTGACCCGACATCCCCTTCCTCTCCCCTTCCACTCTGGAGGGAAGAAAAGTTGCGTCCCTAACCGGGAGGCCCCATCATCTCCTCTTGCCACACTGGCTCTGTTAAGCTGAGTTCACACATAGACAGCCTCTCTCCTGCCTTGGAAAATGAAAGCAAACAAGAACTAAAATAAGGTGTTTGTGGTGTTGTGTTGACACACTGCTGCTGGGTCGAGTGAAAGAACCTTTCACATCAGACACCTAAGCGGCAAAACAAGTGCAAACTCACTGGACAGCAGGTCTTGAGAGGAGTTTTCACACCAGCTGATCTTTTCTTTTCGCCCTCTCAGCTTTGACCCTGCCTGGTACGGCAAATTCCAAGCAGCTTCCAAACTGTAGCACAATCCAGTGGGAATCTGGAAGAGTCCACCATGGAATGAGCTGTACATCCTGTTTTGTATCAGGGGGGATAAATGATTTCTTGAACACTGCGTAACCGGCTTTTACCAATGCTGCTACTAATCCAGTGGGTCCATAATGGTTGCTGGGGAAAATCTAGGTTTATGCAGGACGCAAATCAAATGCGGACACAGTAGCATAGCTGGGGGTGGTGGTGGTGGTGGTAAATGCTGTACGGTGCTACACAGGGGTGTAAAGTGGCCCCTCCCACTCACCGTCAGAGCCATTCCGTCAGCAAACTTCGTTGCCAGAATGGCTCTGACGGCAAGTGGGAGGGGCCACTTTGCACTGCTGTGTAGTGCCGTGCAGCACTTACTGCACCGCCGCCTGCCCCCCCTGCTACGCAACTGTGCAAACCAAGTTAAGGCACTTGGTTCGTTATGAAAGAGTGAAAGGGATTAGGTCTCTGCCCCAAAGTTTGCCAGCTTCCTGAAACTTCTGGGGATCTGCAATACATAAAGGAGACACAGAATGAGCAGGTGACTAATAAGAAGTTTGCTTCTTTGTCAAATAGCAGCCGTAGAGGATTAAAGTCTCCCTGCCTGCCCACCCCACAGTCCCCATGGTGGGGGTTGCAATCTGGATGCTGTTTTTAAAAGAAAATTTAAACCTGTCACTGCTAACGATGGGCTTAATATAATGAGTAGTTTGACCCTGAGAAAAGTACATTGCATGGCATTCATGAGAAGGGAAGCTACAGAAGGGAAGCACCTGAAAAAGAGAAAAAGACTGATACACTTAAGGCTGTGACACACCGCAGGTGGCATGGTGCAGCGCGAAGAGAGGCGAAGCCGACCTTTGCTTTGCTTCGTGTGGGGCTGCTGCCTGTCTATACTGATTTAGCCGCACAGAGAAGTGTAAGATGTCCTGCCCCACCCCGACTTTCTGCTAGCCAATCAGACTCGATTCTTTTCAGACTCAATTCTGATTGGCCAACGCTTTGCTTCATGTTGCAAGGCCCGCCCCCACTCCTGCACCGAACGTGGCCTCTCATTCGTCGAAGTTCAATTTCTCCAACTTTGCTTGCATGGCAACACAGGCTCTACTGCACAACAACGCTCTACTGCATTGCCGTGCTATGTTAGAAGACAACGTTAGAAGACAGACGCACTGCTTGCCGACGCTGTTCTACGCACTGCGCCACAGCGAGGCCAGTGTGTCACAGCCTTTACTCCAGAAAAAGACCCAGATGGGTTTCATGTGTGCCTAGTCTCTCCCATTGTTGATCTACCCCACTGTTGATCTACATATGTGAAAGACAGGCATGCAGTTTAACTTTGAAATCTGCATTTACTGTGTTTTTAAAGCAATTAATGGTCATGCCATTAATGTACATGTACGCAGAAGAATTTTAGGTTTTCTAGGGAGGGTCCTCCTCCATTTTTAGTACCTTGGCTTCAGTCAATGATATCTCATAGACCCAAGAGAGTTCAGAGGGGCTATTTAGCTCTTTTCCAAGATTCAGGAAACTTCACTCAGGAAAGAGAAGTGACCTTCAGTGCAAGAGGAAAAAAAAAGGCATGAACCACCAGCCAAGTTCCTGAGCTCCTTAACACCCCTGCAGGGTATTACAGATTACCACTACGACATCTTGCGCCTGATGCCAGCCATGACTAACAGGGTGGAAGTCCGCAAGTCTCAACCTGGTGCAGAGCAAGATTCCCGCGAAGATGCACACAAGCTGCAGCATTTCCAGGAGGAACTGGCACCTGAAAGAGCAGGTGGGGCAGAGAAAAATTTGCCCAGAGCACAGGGAACAGGAAAGATGCCCAAATAATCTAGCTGCGCTTTCTTCCCCCGCCTGCTATAGAAATTTTTTAATGGAAAACCACTTGTTGCCCCGGAGGGCTGCCAATTAATTTATCATGGGTAGATTTACAAAAGGAAAAAAAAAAGGTAAGTGAATTAAGAGTGTAAAATCTCTTTTAATTCTATCTAACAGAAATTATCCAAGGATCTCAAAAGGGACAAGGAAGTTCCTACGCCAGTCATTACCTTTGTGGGGCTGAGAAAAAAGCAGCATCAAGGCCAAAGGTTCTGAAGGAACTCAAGAATGAAGTTGCTGACCTCTTGACCAAAATATGCAACTTGTCCCTTAAAACGGCCACTGTGCCAGAGGACTGGAGGATAGCTAATGTCACGCCAATGTTTAAAAAAGAAAGGAAGGGGGACCCAGGAAACTGCAGGCCGGTCAGCCTAACATCTGTTCCAGGGAAGATGGTGGAAAGTCTCATTAAAGATAAAATCTTAAAATACATAGAACAACAAGCTCTGCTGAGGGAGAGTCAGCATGGCTTCTGCAAGGGGAAGTCTTGCCTCACAAACCTTTTAGAATTTTTTGAAAAGGTCAACAGGCATGTGGATGCAAGCGAACCCGTGGATATTATAACTGGATTTTCAGAAGGCGTTTGACACGGTCCCTCATGAAAGGCTCCTGAGAAAACTCCACAGTCAGGGAATAAGAGGGCAGGTCCTCTTGTGGATTAGGAACTGGTTGAAGACCAGGAAACAGCGAGTGGGAGTCAATGGGCAATTTTCACAATGACGAGAGGTGAAAAGCGGTGTGCCCCAAGGATCGGTCTTGGGACCGGTGCTTTTCAACTTATTCATAAATGACCTGGAGTTGGGGATAAGCGAGGTGGCCAAGTTTGCGGATGACACTAAACTTTTCCGGGTGGTGAAGACCAGCAGGGATTGTGAAGAGCTCCAGAAGGATCTCTCCAAACTGGGAGAATGGGCAGCAAAACGGCAGATGCGCTTCAATGTAAGTAAGTGCAAAGTGATGCACATTGGGGCAAGAAACCAAAATGTCACATATACGCTAATAGGTTCTGAGTTGTCTGTGACGGATCAAGAGAGAGATCTTGGGGTGCTGGTGGACAGGTCGATAAAAGTGTCGACCCAGTGTGCGGTGGCTGTGAAGGCGGCCAATTCCATGCTCGGGATCATTAAAAAAGGGATTGAGAATAAAACGGCCAATATCATTATGCCTTTGTACAAATCGATGGTAAGGCCACATCTAGAGTATTGTGTCCAGTTCTGGTCACCACACCTCAAAAAGGATATAGCTGAATTGGAAAAGGTGCAGAAAAGAGCGACCAGAATGATTCGTGGGCTGGAGCACCTCCCTTGTGAGGAAAGGCTACAGCGTTTGGGGCTTTTCAGCCTAGAAAAAAGGCGCCTGAGGGGGGACATGATTGAGACGTATAAAATCATGCATGGGATGGAGAGAGTGGATAGAGGGAAATTCTTCTCCCTCTCGCACAACACCAGAACCAGGGGACATGCACTAAAATTGAGTGGAGGGACAGTTAGAACGGATAAAAGAAAATATTTCTTTACCCAGCGTGTAATTCATCTGTGGAACTCCTTGCCACAGGATGTGGTGACAGCACCTGGCCTAGATGCCTTTAAAAGGGGTTTGGACAGATTCATGGAGGAAAAGACCATCACAGGTTACAAGCCATAAGCAACCTCCTGGTTTTAGAAGTAGGTTTTCTCTGTGCCAGGTGCAGGGGAGTGGCAGCAGGAAACAGGTTATCTTGTTGTCTTGTGTGCTCCCTGAGGCATCTGGTGGGGCCACTGTGTGATACAGGAAGCTGGACTAGATGGGCCTTTGGCCTGATGCAGCAGGGCTCTTCTTATGTTCTTATGTTAACTCCTTGCCACAGGATGTGATGATGGCACCTGGCCTGGATGCCTTTAAAAGGGGCTTAGACAGATTTATGGAGGAAAAGTCCATCACAGCTTACAAGCCATGATGGGGAAAAGCATCCTCCTGGTTGTAGGAGTAGGTTTTCTCTGTGCCAGGTGCAAGGGAGTGGCGACTGAACACAGGTATCTTGTTGTCTTGTGTGCTCCCTGAGGCATCTGGTAGGGCCACTGTGTGATACAAGAAGCTGGACTAGATGGGCCTTTGGCCTGATCCAGCAGGGCTCTTCTTATGTTCTTAAAGGTGACTTGGGTTTTCTCAATGCTGGAAAACAATTTGTCAACCTCAACTTCTCCGACAGACTTGGCACCACAGGCTTCTGCAGACCTTACTCCAAATTCCTACACCCCCTATGGCTCAATGACTTCCCACCCACTGCCCAAAAAACTTAATCCAAGAGTACTTACTCACCTGCTCCTCTCCTGGTTCAAGCACCTCTCTAGTTAAAGTCAGACAATGGGAGCTAGTGATGACTAACTAACTTAGGACAAAGTTAGTCAGTCATCACTAGCTCCCATTAAAATCAACTTAGGATACAACCCAACTGCTTTTCAGAGTGCTGTCAGTGGAACCCCAGAGCTATCATTGCTCACAGCACCCAAGTTTTTCTGACTCACAATATCTGGTTATTAAAGCCAACAAAAATTCCCTAAAGAGCAAGCTCCACAAGAGACATGTGTACATTTTAGAATGACTTTTGCAGGTGCCTACTGGATAGAGTGCATGGTGGATTACACACTCCTGCATGCCCAGAGTGTTTTTTTTCCACATAGCTGCACATGTAAACTCTTTAAAAAGGAAAAAGAGCAAAAGAAGACAACATTAAACTAGTTTCGGCAAGTTTACTATGGCAAGTTCACCTTTTATGGGACTCGGAAAAGCAACTGCAGTTGCAAAGCAATTGCTCTTCATAAATTACTGTCTGTACATCTCAGTGCAAATCACTTGCTGATACCTACTTACACTGAGGCGGAAATATATACAGTACTGCAGTAGATACTGAAATATAGGCCAGCGGGTGGCGCAGTGGGTTAAACCGCTGAACCATGAGCTGTCGATCGAAAGGTCGGCAGTTCGAATCCGCGACAGGGTGAGCTCTCGTTGCTTGGCCAGCTCCTGCCAACCTAGCAGTTCCAAAGCATGTTAATGTGAGTAGATAAATAGGTACCGCTTGCGGGAAGGTAAACAGCGCTCTGTGTTCCAGCAACATGCTACGCGCTGCGGCAAGGAGAGTCATGCCGGCCACATGACCACGGAGGCGTCTTCGGACAACGCTGGCTCTTCGGCTATGAAATGGGGATGAGCACCACACCCTTGAGTCGGACACGACTGGACTTAATTGTCAGGGGTCACCTTTACCTTTTAGATACTGAAATACAGTACTAATTTTCCCTTCTCATCAAAGGTGAGGAGGGACAATTTTTTCAAGAGGCAGGAGAGTGATCAGGCTCTCCATTACACCTCCAGGAGAGCCAATCCTCTGGTCTGTCATGAAAACAGATAATGATTGCATGGTACTGAACCAAGAAGCACCTGGGCCAAATTTGGGGGTATGGCATGATTTAATTATATTTGATAGTTTCAGTGCCCATTTTGCTCCATGTACTAGCTGGCCTCTTGTAAAATTCCCTGCAATTCATACTATAGAGGGTGTTTTCTTTTTACAAGACACAGGAGTATTAGCCAAATTCCAAGCAAGAAGAAAATCTAGAGCCTTTCCAAATGATCCATTTATAGCACAACAAAGATGAAGTTCTTGCAACTATTTGCAGGGGATCTAAGTTTCTTTCCTCGGTGTAGTGTCTGCTCAGGCCACACTAACCCACCCACCTTCCTGTTACATGTGGAGTGGCCAGAGCATGAGTGCCATGTTTCAGAATTTGCAGGATTACTTGCAAAAGATAAATGGAGTAGTAGCCCTATTTGACCAAAGAAGTGGACCAAAGAAGTGGTCTTTCCTATCTTTAGGAACTGACTACTGAGAACTGGCACTAGGCAGCTGGTCTAGTGTCATGGCTAAGGGAAAGCTGCAATCTGAGAGACTGCTGATTCAAATACCATCTCAGTCATGAACTCACTAGGCAAGCCACTATTTCACAATCTCGGCAAAATTTAGAAAATAATAAATAATGCTGGCTACCTTACAGAGCTGTTGTAAGGATTTCTGCAATATTGTGAAGCAATATTGTGTTCACATGGATAATATATGCCATGAATTGCTATTACTGTCTAGTGTTTTAAAATTTCTGCCCATGTAATTGTGAGCATAGATCAGAATTGTGGGATGACAGAGTGCACTTTTGCTCAGGGACTTTCAAACAGCCCTGCAAATAATACATTAGCTGTAAAGATGGCAGCTTATATAGCAGTGAATGTTGAGCACTAAACTGATGGCCCAGTCCTATCCTCGCCACCAGCATCAATGCAGCTGTGCCAAAAAGGCGTGCACTGTATCCTATGGTGGGTGGGGGCACGAACCAGAGGCAAATGGGAGGTCAGTAAAAAAAATTTTTCTGACCTCTGTGTAAGCCCTGACGCCACCTATGGGCCTCAGACATATGCCACTTATTTTGGTGGCATATGTCTGAGGAGGGAAAAGGGGCAGGGATGTTTCCAAAAGAGGGGATATGATCCAGTGTGCACCACTGCCACCAGATCCACCCCTCCCACCTCTTCCCAGGGCCTGGTCCCTCCTCCAGAACACCCAGTTCCACCCCCTCCCCACCCATAGTCTACCCCCTGAGCCATCTTACCTGCTCTGGAACAGGCCACTGGCTGCAGCAGCAGGCTGCTGCTGCCATTGTAGTGGCTCCCCAATGGCCACTGGTGGCGCACTGCACACGCTGCCATATGACCTCCCACAACAGCAGAACTCTGTTCAGCTGCCATAAGTCAGGGATAGGACTGGGTCTTTAATATGAACCTCAGCATTACAAGTGTACATGTGTGTAAATCCTTCTTAATCTATGATTAACTAGATGCATTGTTTTACTGAATTTGTAGCCCAGCCTGGGTGGATGTCATGGAGAAAGGCATGGCAGAAATGAAACAAATAAATAATACATTCATGGCTAACACAACCTGAGGGAGAAAACCAAAAGAGCATTGGAAAAGAATGTCTCTGCTACTGGAGGATGCCTTTTAGTTGTTGAACAGCCACAGCCATTCAGTTAGCAATCAGTTAGCCTTAGCAATCAAGCCATCAGGAGCCATAGTTCTTTATCTCCCTTCTAAAAAAACAACAACGTCATTTATCTTCTAGTTACATAGCCTTTAAGACTATGTACAGATTGTAGCTTTTCAGAGAGTAGACGAGCTGTCATTCACTGCAGCATGCATGTTTTCTGGATGCCCGGGTTTGGGGCAGATCTGGTAAAACAGTTTTTGCAGATTTTCGTAGTGCTTCAAGCTGTACCCAGAAAAGCCAAAACAAGCTCTCAGAAGCATGACTAGCACTGTGGCAATAGACGAATGCACCGTACATATTGGTATGACTGACAAGGGCAATTTATAGAATAATATGTGAGGTAAGTACTTCCTCTAGAATGGTTTAAGAATCTTTTATTGTTTATTTTAGTACGTGGAAAAAAATGGGAGCATATCCAAACATACTTTCATGCAGCACTTTAAAAAAAAAATGATAAGTTTCTCCTAGAAGTAAAATTAACTTGATCAAAAGCTAATTGCAATTCGTTCTAGTAAAATTCACCACTTCATTGACTCGCATGGGACTAAGGGACACAAATGCAATTAGGAATCAGGAAATTAAGCAAACAGGCTTTTCCCCACTACACTCTCCTCCATTCTACTTGTACAATTAACAAGCCACCACTGCAGGTTCAGGGCTAGTACTGCAGTAACAATAAGGGGGCAGTCACTTCCACTGTTGCACAGAAATAATGGTCTGTGCACAGCCTTAGGGCCAAGCTAGAAGTGATGTGGGAGGATCTCACATGGTTGTTTAAAAATTTAAGAGAGGCAGTGGGAGGGCCCTGAATGGATCGGATCTCTTTCCTCCTGCGCCGTTCTCCCAATTAAAACTACCCCGCCACTGTAGGGGAAAGCACATAGGTAATTAAGAGATGTGCACAAGAGACGTGCACAAAAGCTTTTCTCCAATGCCAGCAAGAGCTAAGAACTTCATTTTTGCATGCCAAAGACTTGTGATGAAGTTATGACAGTTGGCATTTCTGTCAGGCTGTTATCTCTCCACATTCTTCTTCTAAAATATTGCACTAGAGTTCTTAATACAACTGAGGCTATTGCTTTGATTGGGAGCCTATTAAGGCAGAATCTGTCAATTTTGATGTTTGCAGCCATAACTAGATAGATAATACTGCCACCTTTTAGGGTCAAACTTTGCAGCATCTTGGCAAACAAATGTTCCCAAATCCACATTAGATGAGAAAACACAAATGTGGAGCCCTTGTAGGGGAGAATTGCTAGGAGGGAGCAAAGAGGACGTTACCACCTCCCATAACTACTGATTCTCCCCTGCAAATGCCCTCCTTCAAGGCCGTTGCCTCCCCCTAGGTGGCTTTACTTCGGGTTCTGGAGCATGGCAAAGAAAATTATTAAACACAGATGTGGAGGTTGGGGGTGGAAAATTCACTGGGGAAAACCAACAGGCAGGAGAAGGGTCGAGCAAACCCCTCCTACCCGTGGATTTTTCCCTCCCAGTGTCCCCTACTCCCCTACATTTACATTTAGAGTGGCTTCAGGACTATTTTTTAAACAGAAAGGCAGGATAGAACTATTATAATAAAGAAATGAAGCAAATCAATTGCGAGGAGAACACAGAATTTTAGAAACACTGCATTTTCCACGTAACGTGTGGCCTTGCCCTTAGAACGAGAAAACAATTCGAGATTATTTACGGACAAAAGCCAGGCTAAAGAAAGGCATATAACATGGCCTGAGAACTATTAAGAATATATTTAACCTAGGGTTTATACATGGCCCGAGAACTATTAATAATCTATTTAACCTAGGCTTTATTTTGTAGACCTGCCTAAGTGCAGGATGGGTTTTTAAACTTCGTTAGGTTTTCTAGAATTTAGAAAATTCCCTTAGTCTCAACAGAAGCTTCCCATTTCCGCCCTTGCTCAGACAGCATCTTTGGATGAATCCAATTCCCTGTCCCACCCTACCTCCATCCTGCATCGGTCCACTCCTAGGACCAACACTGTACCAAGAGGTTTCTGCGAGAATTCAATAGCACAAGAATCCCAACTGCGCAACCTATTATCAGAAATCTTGGCCTGCAAAAATAAACTCACACTCGTTAGCACTGGCACCACCAAACTACATAAGCCATCAAACTCCTTCACATAGTTTCTGACATCTGAGCACACAGAACTTAAAGGAGGCTTTATAAATGAAGTCATCTTTCTTAGATCTGATGCTTCTGTCAACAGAAGAAAAACGGGATTGGCATTTGGGGCCACATCATTATCGTCATATTGTTGATAATTTGCTCTTCATTACAACCAGAAAATCCCCTGGGAAGTGTTCTTCTGCTATTGCTTGCCATATTATACATATGAATGTGGTTCTTCTCACTTACGAGGCTCTTAACATTTGCCCTGTCCCTCTTCCTTGCCATTTTAATTCTATGACAACAAATCTATTGTTAAAACCCTGAATGTTCAAAATAAGTGTGTCACTTCCTGCCCCTGCAGCATTTTAGAGCAGAAGGAACCCTACCAAGATAACCCTTCCTAAAAACAGCCTTACCTTAAAACAGCCTTACCTTAGGTAACCCTCCTGAAACTTGGGGGTGGGGGCAATGAGAGATACGACCTAAACAGTCTCAACATATACATGTTGTATATCGTGTACATGTTGCACACAAGTATGTGAACATAAGCATAATAGTGAATACAACGGACAGTTTAAAGATCAAACTATACTTTTTAATTGCTTAGTCGGTTTACCAGCAATGAAGAAAAACCGCGATGTTAGAGGTGATTCACCTCACTCCCTTCACAAGTTTATCTACCACTGTAAGGCTTGATTTGGGATTTGACTGATATGTCTTTGAGAGTTGATGTTTATCTTAATGTTTTTTACAATAGGATTTGAATAAAAAAATACAAAAAAAATTAAGAGGTTTTATCATTATTTTGTGAGCGTTTTTTTGGGCCCCAGGTTGGGTTGACAGACATGGGTAAAAATCTAATAAATAAAGAATAAATAAAGAGATGGGTGCATACTTTCATGCATATGCATGTGTGAAAATGTAGTTTGTATGAACATGAGCTGGAATGTACACGTGCCCATACTGAGATTCTGCATGTTTGTACATGTAATGAAACGCTGTGCCAGGAGAAGGGGAAATCTCTGTGCTAAGAATGGGTATATGTGAAATTGTCTAAGAAGGTCAAGGGGCCTAGTTTTGTCTTTACTAAGGCTGCAATCCTACACACACGTTCCTGGGAGTAAGCCCCTCTGAACACAATGGGACTTACTTCTGAGTAGACGTGCATAGGATTGCGCTGTAAGAGGAAGAAAAGGAAAGGAACTTGCAGAAAAGATACAGAGGAATGGTGTTTGTTACTTGCCAAGCCTGGAAGTGCCCTGAGTTGTGAAGAATAGATGATATGAGTGTGCCAGTAATGCCATCCGCAGGCGCTGAGATGAACCTCCTGACATTGTCCAGAGGCTGCTGCATACATACTGGGTGCAGCACATTCTAAAAAAGGAGAAAAGACTCCTGGCAATATTATTAGACTGAAACTAAAAAAGATGCAAACCGCGCTGTGATATATGAGGGGGCAAGAAAATAGAGACGCCACATTTTACCCAGCCGTGATTTGCAGTTAACTCATATCCCATATGATTCCTTTGTATAAGAAAAAGTAAAAACAGGAAACGAAGTGGCAGCTAGGAAAAACAAGCCTGAATATTAGGCCTTTTGACTACTTAGATGAGAACAACTTGAAAAAGTAGTGAGAAATAGGAGAGTAACCACAGGAGGAGGAAGAGGCGGAAAACTGGCTAGATCCCTTTCTTTACAACTTGGTACAAACGCACACAATAGGCCGCTGCTGCCAACCCATTTGGATTTCAAAGTCTGCCGCAAATTGGGTGTATCTGGGTAAAGGCTAAAAATTAAACAGGCATTTTCAGTTTCAACTAGAAAGAAAACAAAGAGAGAAGCAAAAGAAATATGAAAGCAAAACAAAATTAACAAAAGGCACACGCGCGCGCACACACACACACACACACACATGGTAGGGCTGGGGGTGAAAAAAGGGGGACATGGAAAAAAGAAATGGTCTTTAACCATCTCTGCCATATTCCCCTCTCCTTTGAGAAACTTGTTCCTGTGTGGGACAAGAGACAGCGAAAATGCAATTTTGTTGCTCCAACGCTGCCATACGCTGCATAAAAATCCGGTCCAGGAGTGCCAGTTTGTACGTTTTGTGGCTTGCAAGTCACAGGCACAATGATATGTTAAATCAAGTCCACAAAAGGAGTCTTGGGGGGGGGGGGGAATCAAGCAAACAAAAACAAAAACCTCACCTCAAGGTGAATATATTTCTTAATGCCAGATTCTAATAAAATCAAAGTCCTGTCTTCGTTAGTATTCTGGTATTTACATAAATACCGTATTCTTATTCTTATTCTGTACCATTCAGTTTGCAAGAAAAGGGATTTGCTTCACCAGAGGAAGTTACAGGTATCACGAGCAGGAGAGAAACAGGAAGTCAAGAAAGGCCACTTGCCACAGCAACTTTTCTCAAACTACTGAGACCAATAGGGTCATCCTATTGCATTTCTTAAGTTAGCAATTTGTTAATTATGGATGAAAGGAAACACACAGAGAGAAAACAAATGCTTTGGAGAAAAACAACTGCCTTGAAAATTAAACACACACACACACACACACACACACACACACAAACACACACAACAAAAAAGCGAGCGGTGGTGTTTGTAAGACCTACCAGGAGTGTGAACAAAATACGCCAAGTAAAGATCCAGTTCTTTAATTGTGACTCCAATGTGGTGTGGCTGGACGCAAAGGCCTGGGTTTGAGCACTGCGGCGACTTGTATAGCCGCTCCCCATCAGTACTTTCAAGAGGGATCCCTTTGAACAAGATGACCATAACTAGGTCCAGCCTCCAAACCTTGTCAGCCTGCCTCAGGCAGTCAATCCTGCGGATTTTGCCCTTCTGATCTGGGTTGGAGAGGACGCAACACGGTGCTTTCTTGCCCGTGATGGTCAAGACGAAGTCCTCACGAAACTCCGGGCGGATGTCCTTGCGTAGCTTGGCCAGCAGCCGGGACGCCCATTTCTGCTTGATCTCAGGCTTTTCACCAAGTAATTCATCCTTCACAGCGCGCTCCTCGTCCTTTGACATCCGCTTCTCATGCTTCTTAAAGTACTTTCGTTTCCGAGCTTGCAGGTTGAACCATGTGTAGGAAAAGGCACGGACATGAGGAAGGAGAGCTTCAATGAAGGGGTGGAATTCATCCTAGGGAGAATAGGACAAGAAGAAAGGGTGCAAAACAAAAGAAGAGAAAAAACACATTAGAATAAGAAAATCGGAGGGGGGAAGAATCACCCTTAATACAGAAAATTATATGATGCCAAAAAAAGAACACTGTGAACTGAGAAAAATAAAGGTAACAAATAGGCAAGCGAAGAATGTGATCAACCCAGCAACAAGATAAAACACAACGCTAGAAGAGAGATGCCAAGCAGGAATGCTGGGGGGGGGGGGGGGTTAACAATGGTTCCAAAATGCCACCAGAATAGAAATTTAGAGGAAAATATCAACATAAGATAATGGAAGTAAAATGTGGCTCTTTTTTAAAAATAAAAGTATCAAAGTTTGTTTGGCAATGTTGGGATTTAAGACAAAATTGGCTATGATCCCCCTTGCTGGACACAATGCTTCTGTTAATTTCTATAGAATCAAGTAATTATAGGGGGCTTTCTGACTTTATTTTTTAAAAATAAAGATTTCCCTAAAGCTAAAGGCATCCAGGAAAAAAAGTCAAAAAGTGAAATAATTACCATTGCTCTGGCTCATCCCGGCGAAGCTAAGCCCCGATTCAGAAATTCTGGGCTCAGAATTGCAGAGTGTGGAGGGGGGGGGGATATAGGGGCTGTGAGGTGGAAGGGGGAGGAGGGTAGAACAAGGAGGAAAGTAAAAATGTAAGAAGGAAGTGCACAGAAGAGTGCAGGATGTTTCCTAAATTAGGCGGAAAGCAATTGTTGGCTGCATGCTCCACGGCAAACCGTTAACAAAATTGCTGAAGTCTTATTTAATAAAAACAGTGGGAGAACAAAAACGAAGGTTTAAAAATTGAAGAAAGCAGGTTAGGAATGGAAACATCAGCAAAGGACAGAAATAAATCAACATTACCCCGCCTGTGCGCGTGCACACGTTACGCACACACGCACACGCGCACACAAACAAACAAAATAGGTTTAAAAATGCCAAATGTCTCTTAAGGGGGAAAAATAATATATGGAAGAAAGAGGGGGAAAAAACAGGAGAACAACAGCAATTGATCAGGAGGGGGAGTCGCGAGGGGAGGGGGAAAAAAGAAGCTCTTTCAGCGTTGGCAAAGATGCAACTTAGATGCGGCTCCCTCCGACTGAGAATAGGGGTGATCGCAGGTCTAGGGGAAAAGGGACAGACTCCGCTCTGGAATCAGCTGTGATCGGCTGCTGGCAAAACCCAACTGCTGGGGTATGGGGGATTTTGTTGTTGTTGTTTTCCCCCCCTTTTTTCCTTTCCCTTTTTCCTCTTAAACTCTCTTGCTCGCTTGCTTTCTCCTTTCATGCTCAGTCCCCAACCATTTGCCTGTGCCAATGCCAGCAGAAAAAAAAGAGCGAGAGAGAGAGAAAGAGAGAGAGAGACGGAGGATCCACCTATTTGGCAAGGAGACACATCGTGGAGCAGCCAATGGCTGCATCAAAGGGAAAGGGAGGTGGAGGGGGGGAGGTTGGCGAAGAAGGAATCAGGGAGGGGGTGGCACAGAGAGGGAGAGAGAGAGACTGTGCAGTTAAGAGATTGAAAACAATTTGCCAAATCGACAAGTTCATATCTAATGAATAAGCAAAGTCCAGCCGCAATGAAATTTTTATTGGCCAGCAGATTTTGGCAAAGAGGCGACTGGCAAAATATTTTAAATAAATAAATATCCTAGCATCCACCCACCTTCCCCCCCCCCCCAGAAGTCAGTCCCACAAGGCCTCAGAAAAAGCAGCTGTTCCATCTTTCTTTCTCTCTCTCCATCTCATTCTCTTTCCATCGTCATTCTACCCCCAACTATTTGTCCCAAAAAAAGACAAGAAAAAAATATTTCCTTCCAAAATGACAACTCCCTCTTTTCAACATGCATGCAGTTTAAAACACAGCCATCGGTGTTTTTTTTTTCAATTAACTATTCATTAAAAATCAAGTACATCCCCCCACACACCCCAAAATGCATACAGAGATGATTTCTTGGAAAGTTCTTGGTGCTGCCTGTTATAGGCCTCAAGAGCAAACCTCTCTTCTCAGCAAACTGGGCTTTTGGTCAACCTTATGTACCTCTGCCTTCTCCCTGTCCTATGAATCTTCTAACCATTTCTTTCCACCCTAGTTGAGACACTTCAGTTTCTAAAAATGCAAGTTGCAATTTAGATGAAAATGGACCACCATCACATGGGATTATTCACTTGCTGTATATCAAAATCCCTATAATTCCAAACAACTATCAATCAAAACACCACAAAACATAAGTAGATTGCAAAGATGTAACTAATTTGAAAGCTTCTCAGTGAAAAGCTGCTTTCTCATCCCCAATTTCAAATCCCCAAAGTTGCCTGATTATTATTGCTTGCACAGTGTGCTTAACTCTAAGAGGAAGTCAGAAAACCAGAACAAATAAAGTAAATCATGTTGAGAGCAAGAAACAAGAAGAACAAAAGTCTGAGTACAGTAGAAAAAGAAAGGTCACACACATACCAAACTGGAAAAAAGTGGTGGATAACAAAGACATGGTCGAGAAAAGTAAATGGAAAAGAAAAGCACAAGGGTAGAATGGAGGGGGAAAAAAAGAAAAGGAATGAAATCCTGGAAGAAAATTAAAAGACAGAAAAGGCTCTAGTGAGCAGGCAAAGAACAGGGTGTGGCCTTGGTGCGCCTTTGTTGAACTTCTTTGAAGTACCATCATCCTCATGTATTTGGGCAATTAAGGAGAAGGTTCTGAAGGAAACAATAGTGGAACTAGTAGTGAGGCCTTCTTACTCTAATGCCAGCCAGCCAGCTCCTTATCAATCCCCCACCTCCCAGTTTCGCAGAGTAGAGACAACAGAGGGCCTTGCTTCCAAGAGGATGAATATACGTACAAACAAATCAGGGCTACAGTCCCTCCAAAAAGAAAATGTGGCTCTATATTCCCCCTTGTATCACCCTCATCTTCTGAGCACCTCTAGTCTATCCTTGACTATGCTTGCGTGTCTGAAGCCCCTTGACAAGCCAAACACTACAGTGAGGGGTAGTATGTGGAGGAGATGGCATAAAAGACAGGCCGATCTGAGGCCCATTGCCCACTGCCAGCGCCAGGCCTTCCTGTCAGCTTTCCAGCAACTAAGCAGACTGCTAAATCAGAGCTCTCGGATTTGTGCTTGCAAATCGCAGGGTGGAGGCTTCCCCCACCATCACTCGCTTGGCTAGAGTTCGGGGGGGGGGGATGGCTGTTTCCCCATTCCCCCCCCCCTCTCACAAATCTGGCACCAGCCGCTGAGCTGCATTAAAAGCAGGATACAGGGCCCTCAGACCTCTTACCGCTCATAAATATGTTGTCTGCTTGGGAAATACACAGGCCTCCCCACACCTCTCTGTGACCTTAGCGACAAACCCCCAGAGGGCTGTAGACAAAGGTGATCTGTCCACAGCAGTGTTAGGTAATACCTGAGCCTGCCCCTTCCCCTCCATCAGGCAGATTAAAGGTGGGTACGCAGGCAGGCAGTTGAGGTGGAAGAGTTCCATCCAGACACAAAAGCTTGGAGATTATTTTTCTATATCTGTGTCAAGAGAGGGGAGTGTGTAAGTTGAAGCAGAAGAAGGTAGAAGAAAAGAGATAAAGGAAAAATGAACTCCTGCCCTTCTCCCTAACCCCCCCCCCCATGTTCAAAGTCTGTCATTGAAACTTAAAACTCATTTAAACCTCTCACTTCCTTGTTACCTGGGAATGTACAGATTCCCAATTTTTTAGGCGTGGGATCTTTCCTTTAAAAGGACTATGTTTGTTTCCTTGAAAAAAAATGTACCTAATTAGACATGATTAACATTTAAAAAAAGCGAAGACTTGTTGTGGAACTAAAATATAGTATGATCAGGG
Organism: Plestiodon gilberti rubricaudatus; assembly: GCA_026170595.1. NCBI lineage: Eukaryota > Metazoa > Chordata > Lepidosauria > Squamata > Scincidae > Plestiodon > Plestiodon gilberti. Next base: position 109,641,435 of record JANXHW010000002.1, read on the forward strand.
TCTATAAACTCTTGAAAAGCTTTCAGTGAAAAAGAAATAGCAGAAAATTAAAAATAATTTAATTAGTACCAACTTTATAGACACACATGAGAATGTGCAAAGACTAGATTACAAAGAGCATTAAACCGATGAAGAAAATTGGAAAAAGGGTAAAGAACAAAGCAAAGAAAAATTATCAGCTACTCCTATTATGGACCTTATCATTGGAATTGCACCGATTAGAAGCTCAGAGAAACACAAGGCCGATGTACAAAATTGTAGTCTCTTGGTCCTGGGTTAGGTGGCTTTCAATGAATGCTAAACTCAGGACTTATAACAATAACAACAATAACAATAACAACATTATTATTATTTATTTTGTTGTTGTTTGGTATTGCATGTTACCTGTCTCTGATGGTATCGCAGCCTTGGTAGGGTTGGTTTTTTTAAGGCAGCATTAGCAGAAATAGTAACGTCCACATTCTGGACAGCATCTAGGGCTGCCTAAGAAGCTGCACTGTTCAAAACAATTTGCTCTCCTCTGAGCATCCTCTGAGACAATGCATGGGTTCCTAGGGCATACGTCTTCGTTCGGCTGCATACTGCTTCACGGACACCCCTAAAAATATTGTTGCCCCAAGCAACCACTTGGATTGGTTGTACATTTGATCCGACCCCGACAGCATCAGTCTATAATATGATGATGTCTGGTTAAAACAGACAAACCAGGCATCTTCTGTTTGCATTTTTGACACATTAAATTAGCATCAAATGTAATTGTATATTAGATTTGCAATTGGTATCTATGGAATTAGCACACATAGCATTTTGAATTTCTGCAATGGACAGGAAAGTCATTATTATACAGTACAGCAATTAATTTATTATTATTAATATCATTATTATTAATAATATGCAAGCTCATATAAAAGTGACAGCAGCAGGGTTATTTCTACTATGGTACACAGAAGTTACTAAGAAGGCTATTGGAGACATTTGTCTTTTAATAAGAATGTTGTTAACATATAGGAAAAAGCAACAGAAACAATGCAAAGAGCGTCAAGCGTCCGCACCCGCTGTCAGTGATTGCAAGAGGAGCTGCTGAACTGCGTGCAACGTTGGAAAACGTTGACTCTGGCTTTGAGTTTTTCTGATAGACACTTTTGAGAATGGGCATGCACTCTGGGGCAGCCATGCTAGGCAGAGCCTCTCTCTCTCTCTCTCTCTCTCTCTCTCTCTCTCTCTCTCCTCTCTCTCTCTCACACACACACACACACACACACACAGAGAGAGAGAGAGAGAGAGAGAGAGAGAGAGAGAGAGAGAGAGAGAGAGAGAGAGAGAGAGAGAGAGAGAGAGAGAAATCTCAGACTCCCTTTCTGGGATTTCACTTATAAGGGGACTCAACCCACCACAAATAGTGGCTGTCTGGCCTCCATTTATTTATTTATTTATTTATTTATTTCAGCAATGTTTCTGTATCTCACATCAGTTTTTTTTAAAAGCAGAAGATTTTTCATGAGCATGACTTGGTCCGAAGGAACAAAATGAAGTCTTATTTTAATGTACCTAATCATTAATTCATTTTATTTAATTCATTTTGTAGGTTATACTCCGCACAAATAAATTGGGGCAAATAGGATTTTAGGAAAGCCTCTCTGTCTCTCTGTCAAACAAACCAGGAAAAAAAATAAGCAGAGAGAAGGAAAGTAGGAAAGATATGGAGACATTAGGAGAGTGGAAGGGAAGAAGGGTATGGGTGTGGAAAAAAAAAACTGTGTTCAGGAAAGAAAGTATGGCGGTATATCGATAGGGATAGCTCCTGGGAAAGCACAGGAAGGAAAGAAAGAACTATACAGAGCCAGAAATGTATCTGTCTGTCTTGCTTGGCTGTTATGTGCAAACACCCAAGATACCCTCTTCCCTTTGCCCTCACAACTGAAGGTACCATTTCTCTCCTGAATCCCAGGTGACCAGGAATAGTGCTAAACTGGCTAATGCTTTAAGAACCTCATCTGAGAAAGAACTTCTTTCTTTCCTGTACAGCACAATCCCAAGGGGTGGAGACGGGGACAAACGTGAAGACTCCCCAAAGTCTGGTGGGGAGTTTATGAGTTTTACTTACTTCAAGTCAAACTTTCCAACTCTGGGTCTAATTTTTTTTTTTGGGTCTTTTCATTTGCGGAGTCGCTCTCTCTCTTTCTCACTTTCACTCTTTTCCAGCAGCAACTAGAGCAATGTGTAAAGCTTTCTTGGGGTTGTCATAGAAACAGTCAGTAGCACCCTGGCAAACTACTTCCCTAGTGAATGAATAGCACATAAATTTCCACTCTCCACAGGGCTAGCGAGACCTACGCCCGTATTAGCCTGTGGCTTGCCCCTGCCGATTTTTTTTTTCTTCTAGAGTGCTGAAATGAGAAAGCTTTGGGTAACAATGAGTCAGTGGGCCTTATGTCTGGCTTGGCTTAGCTCCAGAGAATGTAATATGGGGTACAGAATTTGAGGGGGATGCAACTTGCCTTTCCATTATTATAAAGAGTTATGAAATACAGGATTTCGCAACACACACTGTGATTTAAGCACAGAAAGTGGAGTTCTATAAAAACACACCCAAGCACAACAGAGATTCCAAGAAAACAAATGTTTTACTAGAAGCAAACAACAGCTTCAGCCATGGGTTGGGGCCATCAGCAACTTTGCGGTCATTGTCACAAACAGCCTCCTACCATAGAACCTTTTTCGACGTGATTTTCTTTTCGCACTGCTCTCTTGCTTCGAACACACTGTCTCACAGCCAGAATGCCAGCCCAACCCAGTCCAAAGCAAGCATCAAATATCCACTCTTGAATTAGACAGAATTTATTTTCACAAGCATAGGAAATATTTGTTCACTCGTGTCTCGCATCCTCCTTTTGCATATTACACAATGAGACCCACAGACCAATATAGTTCCTGTGATGGTTATATCAGTTTGATTCCCCTCTTCATTCTTCTGGACTAACACACAGCGTCTGCCTGAAAAGTTTTTCCCTCTCTGACCTGATTTAGCACAAACAAGAGAAAACTGTGCGGCAGACTCAACGTCCTAACGAACTTGAGTTAATTAATGCTAGGAAAGAAAGAAGCTCCCTCTCAGCCTCTTGAATCATGGTTCACTAGCCTTTTCAATTTTCTATTTCCAAAAAAAGGTGGGGGGGGGGGAGGTCGCATTCAAATATTTTTTCCCCGTCTGAGCAGGGAAAATAAACAATACACAGAATGGGAAAGAAAACAGCAGTACTGGCTAAATATGTGTTCGTCGGGCATGGCGAGAAACACGAAGTAAAGTTTATTTTCGTATTTTCTTCTATAGTAATAGAAGCAGGGTGTACCTGCTGCTGGTAGAAGCATAAGCGGCGGAAAAGGCAAGAATAAATGAATCAAAAGATTGTTATTTAAGTTACAAATCACTCCATAATTTAACATTAAACCAAGCACTTGGAGTTAGAGGAAGAACCCATCAGGAGCTGAGAAAATGTGCTTACAGCCCCTTTCCCATTTCATTCTACCATTCTAAATCACTGCAGCAAAGAATAGCTGAAATTGTGACTCCCAGGTAATTAATCCAATTCTGTCTTCTGTATGTAACCAGACCTCTATTCAACACCTGGATTTAGACTGCAAGATTGAGAGCCTCTTTGATGATGAACTTAGTACTGAATAAGACTGCTCAGCCTTCTTGCAGAACTGGTGCCTTTAGCTTAGGAGGACTGGGTTTGCCGTTCAGCCAAAGTGCATCTTATAAAGACCTACTTACAATACGGCTCTTGATTACACCTACATACATCCACAATGACTTCAGTGATATTAAGAGCCAGGTCTAGAGAGTAGATGCTCCAGCAAATGCACATTTTAAGCCACTACAAAGTTACAAACCATTATGTTAGGTTACGCCAGCACACCAAGAACACAACTCCAAAATCACGACCCAATCCAGCGTAGAGTTCTGCCTGTGGAGCATGTGCTCCGCAGGCGGAGGGTGCCATAAACGCGCCATAAAGCGCGTTTTCGGCACCCTCAGAGTGCCAAAAGCCTGCCTCACCCAAGCCTCAGTTCGCTGTGGAACCAACCTGCAGCCACCAGCGCTAGGTAAGGTTTACACCTGTGGGTGCAGGGGTGGGGGGAGGGAGGGCTGGGCAGCGAGGGAGGGCGGCCAATGGTCGAGCTGGCCGGGGAGGGGGCAAGGATATCGGCAGCAAGTTATGTTGATATCCCCAGCCTTCTCCCAGGCTCGGTGGCCCTTTCCCACTTCCTCGAATGTACAATGACAGACTCAAGAGCTGGTGTACATTCAAGGAGGCCCATAGGCCCCAGGCAGCCCTACACCGGGGGAAGGTCGCGGATCCTTACACAGGATCGGGCTGTCAGGGGCAGATGCACTGCAGTCCTAAATGCTTATGCCAGTGGTTCCTAAACTGGGAGGCGCGGTTCCCAGGGGAGCCATGGAGTGTTCTTGGAAAACAGCACAATGCCAATTGGTAGGCATAAACATAATGTAATGGGGAGCCGTGGTCAATGGTCACCAATGGTCAAGGGAGCCACAGGTCAAATTTTTTTGGGAAACACTGGCTTATGCTGATACATAATACCCAGATGTTTAGAGAACGTATGTCCAAACCCCACTGTGTTACCCTCACTGTCAAAAACCAATCTATAGTGGCTTAAAACTGTACCAAATTCGGTTAGGAACTGAGCCCAGCTGCAACATGCAGGGCATGCCGTGAGAAAGAAGATGGGTAGAGATGGTGTAGAGACTAAAGTATGCCTGTGAAAGCTTGCATTATTGTGTCTACTCGGCTTTATCTTTCCAGTTTATTTTATGGTAGGAAGTATCCTAGTTAAGTAGTAAGAGATACTCGCCTGTCCCCCCATTTACTGGTTATTCAAGTATAGCCGATTCAGATCGCACTCCAGATCGCACTTCTCTCCAGGAGAGGAGCAAGAGGAAGGCAGTTTTCCTACAATGCCCAACACAGGTCAGTGTGCAAATACGTAGTGTGTGAAGCTACAGAGGTTTTCTTTCTTTCTTTCTTTCTTTCTCTTTCTTTCTTTCTTTCTTTCTTTGGCACAATTTGGTTTGGACACAGGCACTCTTTCAAAGATCGTAACCCACAGTTGCAAACAAAGATGAACTAGTGGATGCATCTTCTTGTCAGTACAAATGTCTTTGAAAATAGAGGTATTTTATCATCTTTAATACCAATAGCATTGAAGCTCCCTCTGTGAAAGGACTAAAACGTTTAGGATAAATGCTTATTATGCTTAAGTGTGTCACCAACCGAGCAAACAGGAGGAGCCCAAGATCTGGGTAGCAAAGGGAATACTGACCAGGAGAGGAGTATTGTCAAAGTAGAGGGCTGTGAGTTGGGATCAACTGGAGATTAAATGGCCCAATGGGGGTAGGGAACCCATGACTGAATGAACATGGGAGACAGATCATCATGATGCTTAATGGATCGAAAAAAGGTATAGGAGAACATATTTTATTTTCTACCATCTTAACTAGCTATAGGACTATGTGGGGTCAGTTGCAATTCTACTCATGTCTATTTGGATGTGAGCTCACATGAAAATTACTTGATGCAACGTGGGAATTAAGATTTGTATCAGAAAAGCAGGTAAAAAATAATGTGAATGGCTGCACCATTTTTGTTGCTTTAGGTACATGAATAAAAAAAGAATACACGTGGTATTTTACACATACCATTTTCAAATATCTGTATTAAAAGTACTAATCTCTGTCTGTGGACAGAGCAATGGGAGTAATTTTCCTCTTACTACTACTTCAGCCCTAGTCTGATTAAGCATTGGTGATTGATAATGATATGGATCTTATTTATTTATTTATTTATTTATTTGTGTGTGTGTATGTATATTCTATTTAATATGTATTATCAATTTTCATATATTAAAATAACATACTTACCAGTTTGAGCTTAGATGACTATCAGGTGAAATTTATAAACTGATTGATTGATTTGGATTTTTTAGCTCCCACAATATCACAGAAGCAAATTGTTTAACCATACAAAACAGAATGGTCACAGCCAGAGCACCTTTGGAGCTAACATAACATAAGATAAGAAGAGCCCTGCTGGATCAGGCCAAAAGCCCATCTAGTCCAGCTTCCTGTATCTCACAGTGGCCCCACCAGATGCCTCAGGGTCGAGCACACAAGACAACAAGATACCTGTGTCCAGTCGCCACTCTCTTGCACCTGGCTCTCAACAAGTGGCCCCAAACTGTAGATGCCCCTTAGGCTCCATCCTTTGACAACTTCCCCGGAGAAAAGTCTGCCCAGGGGGACACACTCAGGAAGGTGATGAAGGACAGAGAGAAATTATCTGCAGGGGGAAACCCTGTTCATGGGGATTTCCTGATTTCTAACTGCAGCCCATCTCCCAGCCCCTCACTATGAATGGACTAGAATAGATAGGTCAATTTTGGCCTAGGCAATTTCACTCCTACATAACACCTTTTCCAAAGGGATATTTAAGCAGGTGTGTGGATTCATCCTTTCACATACTAAAGACAAATTAACAGCAAAAATTGAAAACCTTTTAAAAAGAGTTTCAAAAGCATTAAAGGCCTTGTGGGAAAAGGAAAGCATTCTGCTAATTATGGGTTTTGTTCTATTGGCACCTGTGACAGTCACACCAAGAATACATATTATGATTGCAGAAATGCAAGCTAATTCTGGGGGCTAATTTTGGCTTTTCTGGGGTACAGCTATGGCGACTTGAAAAAAACCAATTTGACCTGTACTATGGTAGAATGCCCAAAAAAGAATACAAAAATGAACTCTGGCAAAGACGGATCTCCAATACAGCAATACCTTGCACTTTAGTCTGGTTAGGGACCAGAGCATGGACGAAAGTAAAAAAAAAAAATGGATGAATGTCAAAGCAGAGCCTTATTTAGCGTGCAAATTTATTTTGGCCAGCGAAAAACATAAATAACTATATATAACACATGCGAATGCATGCAAAACCAAAACAAACAGAAATAAAAGAAAAATAAACATGAGAACGTTGACAAATGTTGGATGAAATTAGACGAAGGCGGAAAGCACATGGACGAAATTTGAAATGTGGTTTTAATTGAAAACGGCTGAAAGAGCAAAGCGATGAAAGTCAAGTGCATGAAAGTTAAGGTATACCATGTACCACAGATATGTACCACCTCCATATCGATTCTTGGGGGTTCAATCTCTGTAGCGCTGGGCTAGCATAGCGCATCCTGTGGCAGCCCGAAGCTGTTGCAAAAGCTGCCGTGAGGCAGTTGTGCCAGCTCCAGGTCAGCACAGAGGCCTACACCAGCCCCAGAGTGCGGAGCTACGTCCGTGCCGCTCAGCACTGAAGCATTCCAGGGCGAGGGGAAGGGCGGAGGCAGGTAGGAGGCATTCTGGAGCGAGGAGAGGGCAGCGACAGGGGTGGACCGGACCAGGAAGGGAGTGGGAGCGGCGGCGGGAGCGGCGGCGGGAGCGGCGGTGCACGGTGAATCCTGTCTCCCGGCTCTGGTTGGTTTGCCCTACATGGGGCTCCCAGATTTGCACCAGCAAAATAGCTGGCGCAGATTTGAGGTGACCTATTCAGATGGCTGGGGCTTTACCAAAGGGAAGGGAATGAACATTCCCTTCCCCCGAGGTGACCTCCACATGCTGCTACATGACATCCGATGCTGCTACACAGGGGTAAGTGGCCCCGCCCCCTCACCGGTTGCTGGGTGGCAACGGCTAACGCACAGGAGGCTCCGTTTGGTTCCGTGAGCGCCCGTGCATTGCCGTCACTGATGCGAATTGCTCTGACAGGCATGTGGACTTACCCCCATGTATCAGCACCTTGCACCACTTACTGCTCCGCACCCCCTCCAGCGACACCACTGTCATGACAGCAAAGTGTAACATATAAAAGGACAGGAACTGAAACACAGACGGTAAGAGCAAGCAAATGCAATGGGCATTCTAACCCCTGAAATACCATACAGTACTCCTTTGACAGAAAGGACTCTAACCTATGAAAGTTGATGTCATGAGAAATCCATTGGTCTGTAAGGCGCCACAAGACTGTTGGTTTTTCAGCAGCAGTTTGATGAGTCTCTGGAATTTCTACTTTTTGCAAGTGAAAGTGAAAGGTAGTCCCACCCAGAAGCTCTCTCCTGAAACACCTAACATACTTTCCTGCATCAGTGCAAACCCAGAAGTCCATGCTATTTTACATAGCATTATTGAAATGATAATGATAAGCCAGGATGGTGTAGTGGTTTGGGAGTCCGACTTAGACCTGGAAGATCCAGGTTCAAATCTCCGCTCAGCCACGAAGCTTCCTGGGTGACCTTGGGCCAGTCACTATCTCTCAGCCCCACCTACCTCACAGGGTTGTTGTGAGGACAAAAAGGAGAGGAGGAAATATGTACACCACTCTGAGCTCCTTGGAGGAAGGGCGGTATAAAAATGAGAAAAATAAAAAATAAAAATAAAATAATCCAAACATTAATCAGATTTGTTTTTCCCCGTGAATGAAATAATGTTGCAATGATGTGTTTCTTCAATTGTCCTGGTGTTTCTTCAATGACTAAGAGCCCAATCCTATACTTAACGGCCAACGTCACTCCAGACCCTCCGCTGGCACTGACTGCCATAATAAAGCTGTCAACACCAGTCATAAAATCATAAGGGAACAATTGTTCCCTTTCTCAGAGGAGACCTGCACAACTTCCCCACCACCACCATAGGATGCAGCGGCCACCATTTTGGCACCGCTGCATTGGGGGGGGGGGCACACACAATAGGATTGGGCTGTAAGAATCTCTCAGGTTTGTGAAATATACATTTTAAAGAAAAGATAATATTAAAAAGTCATCACTTAAAAGCAAATTTTAACAAACTTCAAACACAGTAGGTTCATCCAAAACCACTTCACCTAAAAAACCCTACCTAACCCATACATTCGTACCCCTACCCTCATCTCTTCCGCCCTCTTATTCTCCAAAACCCGGAACATTGTAAGCATGCCAATGGCAGGAAAATTATCTGCCTATGAATTATAAAAATACATGATAATTCAAACAGATGAAGGGCCAAACTCAGAGGGATTTAGATAAGTGGGAAAAGTCTGGTTTAACCTAATCAGTGTGGAGATAGCAGTGCAGGATTTTGGGCAAGGCAAAGGTTGACAGCTCAACCAGACAAAAGAAAGTCTTTGTTGCAGATTTAAACCTCCCCCCCCCCCTCAAAAAAAGGGAATTTGAAAGGCACTGCACGGAGCAAAACATACAGCCAAAGCTCTGGCCAGACGCCCTGGTGAACTTCAGAGGATTTTTGTTTAATATTCCAATTGCATTGGACCTTTTAACTAAATTTGTGCCACATTTATAAAAAGCATGACTACTCGTGCCATGTGTCAAGGCAGTTTTCAGACCATTCTTAGAGTCCACGTTTAGAACTCAAAATGCATCCTATTTTGGCTGCAGAGATGTTAATGTGTCACCTTAACAGACTGAGGTCAGAAGGATGTGTGGAGTTGCTGAGGTTTGCCCGCCGTTGTTGTGTGGGCTTTTCAATTCAGACTTGCAAGCAAAACAGTCTTTGAAATACCGTATTGGTCTGAGTATAAGACTCACTTTTTTCTCCTAATTTAAGTTTTTAAACTAGGGGTGCGTCTTATAATCAGGCTGTTGCAATTTAATGCCAGTGATTTAATTAAATTTTTTTAATAGCACCAAACTTTAAAGGTGCATCTTATAATCAGGTGACAATACAGTATTCCTTCCTGAATTCCCAGGTTGAGACAAAATTCATCTGTGGAACTCCTTGCCACAGGATGTGGTGATGGCATCTGGCCTAGATGCCTTTAAAAGGGGTTTGGACAGATTCATGGAGGAAAAGACCATCACAGGTTACAAGCCATAAGCAACCTCCTGGTTTTAGAAGTGGGTTTTCGCTGTGCCAGGTGCAAGGGAGTGGCAACTGGACACAGGTATCTTGTTGTCTTGTGTGCTCCCTGAGGCATCTGGTGGGGCCACTGTGTGACACAGGAAGCTGGACTAGATGGGCTTTTGGCCTGATCCAGCAGGGCTCTTCTTATGTTCTTATGTTAACAATGTATGGCCCAGGAAATTGCTGTGTTTAAGTTTTATACTACAAAACCAGAAGCCCAGTTCTTTTCCCTGAGTGACTAAACTTGTGTTTTGGGTGTACCACTCCAGACTACTGAGTGCCCTGCCATGCAAAAAAAGATCCTTTCACTTAGAAAACTTATATCAGAGAGAAGCCTAGGCTAGATCCCTTCTCCATGACATCTATTTTCCTGCTTGCAGAAACATTGGGGGGGGGGGGGATTCAGTCATCTCAGCCTCCAAAAGCAGTCCAAAGTGGAACAGTTGAGAGATACAGTAACCACCTCAGTAAGAACTAAGTGACAACCCTGAACTCAGAAGCACTGTATTCAGAAGTAACTTCTATTGAAATCAAGGAGGTGTACTTCAATGTAGTTATATGACCGGGGTATAAAGTGGATTATAGGCCAGCGGGTGGCGCAGTGGGTTAAACAGCTGAACCTTAAGCTGTCGATCGAAAGGTCGGCAGTTCGATTCCCGCAACGGGGTGAGCGCTCGTTGCTTGGCCAGCTCCTGCCAACCTAGCAGTTCCAAAGCATGTCAATGCGAGTAGATAAATAAGTACCGCTTGCGGGAAGGTAAACAGCGCTCCGTGTTTCAGCTGCATGCTACGTGCTGTGGCAAGGAGAGTCATGTCGGCCACATGACCACGGAGGCGTCTTCGGACAACGCTGGCTCTTCGGCTTTGAAATGGAGATAAGCACCACACCCTAGAGTCGGACACGACTGGACTTAATTGTCAGGGGATACCTTTACCTTTTATAAAGTGGATTCTTTTATTTTCCAACCCAGAATTACAAGGCAAAGATCAGACAAAGAAAACACATAGGATTTCTGGCTTGAAGAAAGATGTCAAAGGATCACACACAGTTTAATTTTACTAATATGTTGACTTTGACAAAGGGTCAATCTGTATGTAATAATCATCGTTCCTTTATATATGTTACTATGAAATTACTAGGAATAGTAATACTGTACTACATGATTCCTTACTTATGTAGAAATGCTCCCACAAATCAAGCTCTACAGTACGCACTCAAAGGCCTTTAACACATCCTTTAACACCAGTTGTTTACAAAAACCTTCACAACTCACTCAATAATGGGTTAAAGATGGAAGAACAGGAAGCTTTGTTGCAAGGCGATAACCATACTCCTTACTTTAAAAAAAATCAGGGAGAAACTTTTCCACTGCTGGAGAAGGAGCAATCACAACTTCGAAAATACTAGAAGATAAAATGGCAAGCATTGATTCACTGAAGGTGGGGAGGTGCAGGCAGAAGGAGAGTTGGTCACAACAAAACTACGGGAGTGGGCCTTGTTGAGAGCCCCATGTTAACAGAAAATTCTGCATTGTTTTAATGCTGGGACTCACTCAGCAACACACTTCAAATGTCACTGCTCTTGATAAGCCTACAAAGACAATGTTTTCATGCCCTATTTCAAGCATCCAAACCTTTTGTGGCAAAGAAGCACACGCATTTATTTTAGAGGTGTTCCGCTCACAAAGAGGAAATGCATGCACTTAGGAAAACCAGTATAAAGTTTCTCAAGAGCAGCAGATGTTATAGATCTTATAGAAACGCTTTGCACTGGCAAGGATCGTGCTCAGTCAGTATTGGGCAGCCCAATCCTGCCTAAGGCTGGATCTACACTGCACTGCGTCCGGCGTGGAGTCGTCTTGCCCCTGCCTCCGCCGAGCGGGTCAGAGGAGTGTCTTCCTGCCTGTTGTCCCTCCTGCTGTCCCGCCTTCCTATGTAAGCGCAGCTGTGATTGGCTAAACACAACTGCGCTCCGATTGGCCGCATCCAATTGGTGGCTGCATTGCGTACGGCGAAGCTACCCCTCAAAACATGGCAGGAACCATCTTTGGCGCTTTGTACAGCATCGGGAGCGCACAAATGCTCCGCAAGACTGTAAAATTCTCTGCAAAGCGCCGGACGCAGTGCAGTGTAGATCAGCCTTAAGATGCAGAGGCCGGCCTCAATGGCCAGCCACTGCATCCTATGAAAGGATGAGGTCCGTGCCAGCATGACCAGGGCTCACCTCAGGGGAAGACGGACCCAGGCCAAGAAGGGGACAGGGATATGGCAGAGCGTGCCACCGAGATCCCCACCCCCTCCTGGGCCAGGCCGGCCAATCGCCTCCTCCCCTGCCAACCCGGCCCTCCCTCCCCATACCCTCCCGCCAACCGGCGCAGGACTTACCTCTGTCTGCCGGCGCAGGTTCTGGGGGACGGCATAGTAAGCAGTGCCGGCCTCCATGCCGATGTCGCTTATTCACTCGGTGCCGCAAAAGTGCTTTCCGGCACTTTCACGACACTGAAGGCCGGCGGAGTGCGAGCTCTGCCGGCCTAAAGATACGCAGGATTGCACCATAAATCAATGAGGGCCCAATCCTAACAGCACGCTATGCCGGTGGAACATGTGTCTTGCTGGCATAGCATGCTTTCCAGATGTAGCCAACATGACTCTGCCAGAGAGCATGGCCTGGCCACCAGAAGTGACAAATGGCCAGGTCCATACGGTAACAGACTGCAGACGCCCACCAGCTCAAGTAAGGCCATATCCTGGTCAGAGGGAGTCAGAGGGAGGGTGGAAGGGGGGGCAGAATGGGGTGATGATGGGGGTGGAAAGGAGCGTAGATTGGGACAGGGAAGGGGGTGGGTTAGGCGGTAGCAGTGCCTGCCCAGTCCTGACTCCCTTCCCAGGCCCAATCTGCCTTCACGGGTCATTGCAAACGTGCACCAGCAATATCACTGGTGCAAGTCCAAGTTTATCCACTGGGCCCACATGGGCTTACCTCAGGGCAAGGGAACAAATATTCCCTTACCCCAAGGAGGCCAAAACTCCCCTGTGGGATTCAGCGGGGGTGGGGAGTTGTGGTGGATTGGGCTGTGACTGTCTAAGACAAGAGTGAATGGAAGAGACTGTCATGAATATTTCTCTAAAATAGATGTGCAATTTGTGACTAGCAGGATCTTATTAGAACTTCAAGAATCTCCGCTTCATTTTTATTAGTAAAAGATGATGTTTCTAGCCATCATGATTGCAGGTATAGTTTTTTCAATGTACTATCTAGACTAGACAGCCTTTCCCTTCTTAAAAATTTCACATCCTTAAAAGCTTGTCCTGCCTACTGGAACCTAGTCCAACTAAGAATGTCTTGGGACACTTCCAGAAAGTGTTTGGGAAAGCCTCATGGCAAAGGTCATCCAGTAATTATAGGGCAGCCCTTGAGAAAATCTCTCTACATCCAAACACGTTGCACAGACAGACACAAATACTGTAAAGTCCAGTTTTCACAAATTCAAAGACCTTTCTTGCCTATCTAAAATAATAGATGTTCTTGTTACTGCTCTATGTATGCTAGCTTTATCCACAACCAGTACTGTAATATCTCATCCTCAAATAATGGGTGGGGGAAGGTAGCCTTGCTTGCAGAGTAGATAGATTTACAGCGCAATCCTACGTAAGTAACCCGCAGGCGGCCCAGGGCTGCCCACCAGATCCTATGCCTGTTCCAGGCCGCTCTGCACTGCCGCAGCCCAGAGGTCTACTCGGGGAAAGGGGATATTCGTCCCCTTCCCCCGTTGTAAACCAGGGAAGGCCCAATGGACCTCCTTGGATTTCCACCAGCTAAATAGCTGGCAGAAGTAAGAGGCCATGCAACGGCCGAGCCTGCCCAGCGGGAGAAGGAGATATGGTGGACGCCATCCCCTCCCCCCCCCCGGGCCAGCTCAGCCAATGGCCCCCCTCCCTCACTGCCCGGACCGCCCATGCAGCCGCCAAGGGATCTCTTACCTTCCTCTGGCAGCCGCATGGACGTCCTGGCGGCGGAGTGAGGGCGGCCGGTCTTGCTTGCAGGCCTCGCGCCAGCCGCCCTTACTCCCAAGTCATCGCAAACGTGCCTTACAGCACATTTGCGACAGCTTCCGGCGGCGGAGCGCTCACTCCGTCACTGGTTTTCCCCATAGGATTGTGCTGTTAAGAACGTAAGAAGAGCCCTGCTGGATCAGGCCAAGGGCCCATCTAGTCCAGCTTCCTGTATCTCACAGTGGCCCCACCAGATGCCTTGTGGAGCCATGAAGGCAACAAGATACTGTTGCCACTCCCTTGCATCTGGCATTCAGAGGTAGGCTAGCTCTAAAACCCAGAGGATGAATATAGTCATCATGGCTTGTAACCTGTGATGGACATGTAGTAAAGAAATAGTCTTGCTAATGTTCACCTTTTCTAGAGGGAGGGTAATTGGGACTGGATGAGCACTCCAGGGCTAGCATTGCACAGGAGAAGAATGAAGAGCTGGGAATTTTTCTAAATTTCAGGTAAAATTTCCTGGACTGGCATTTTTAACATGATGGCAGAATTACATGTTATTTTAGATTGTAGCATCCAACTGCCAGTGGGGGGGGGGAGGGAATGTGGATCAAAGCAATCCATTTATTGTTGCTGTTTTCATGTTTACTAGATGCTTGATTTTTTAAATTTTATTTTATAACAGAAATATTTGACAAACTAACAGCGTAATCCAACTTAACTTTTGTACCAGTTTAACCAGCGGTGCAGCGAGAACGGGAGGCCCCAGAAAGGAAAAGGGATTCAAATCCCCTTTAAATTCCTCTTTTGGAGGGGATTTGAATTCCTTTTCCATTCTGGGGCCTCTCGTTCTCGCTGCGCCGCTGGTTAAACTGGCACAAAAGTTAAGTCGGATTGCGCTTTAAATATACATACCGGTATCGAATATATACACCAACAGCATGTGATCATACAGCAATCTTAACCACAACAACTTAACCATATGAACAGTAAAAAAAAAAAAAAGACTCACTTCTAGTGCAGAACAAACATAACAGAGAATTTGGACCACGGTACTGCAGTATGCAGGTTTAACTGTGCAACACAAGGTACTCTTGTATAAAATTGATTATTGAGATCCATTTCAATCAGGTTTCAGACCTGGTTTTGGCACTAGGTAGGACTGCCTTGGTTGCCCTGATGGATGACCTATGCCTACCTATGCTTAGAAAATGGCAGGGGGAGTGCAGCCCTGCTAATCCTCATGAACCTTGTGGCAGCTTTTTTTTTTTTTTTGATACTATTGACAATTATTATTATTCCAGACAGGCTGTCTGGGTTGGGAATTGGGGTGGGTGGGGGGGGCATATTCTTCAGTGGTTCTACTCCTATCTAGATGGCCATTTCCAGAAGTAGTGCTAGAGGGCCACTGCTTGGCCTTGGAGCAGTTATGCTCCAAGTTTCTGGAATCAGTGCTGACCTGGATGAGGGCCGATAAACTGAAGCTCAGTCCTCACAAAATGGAGATATACAGTACTGTTTCTTCTGAGTGGGGATATGGCATTCAACTTGCTGTGGACAAAGTTGCACTCCACAACAAAGTTGGACAAAGTTGAAACTGTATAAAGTTGCAATGTCATGATCAAGTTCATAACCTGGGGATTCTGATGGGTCTCCATGACAAAGCTGGATCTCAGTAGCATTTGTAGCAAAGTAGCAAAGTGCCTTTCACTAGATGTTGGTGTGCCAGCTGCAAGACCCCCCTGGACAAAGATAGCCTAGACACAATTATCCACGCACTGGTATCCTCCAGGTTAGACTACTGCAATGCATTATGGAACTGCCTTTTGAAGATTGCTCGGAAACTTTTGTTTAGTCCAAAATACAACTGCTCAGAAACTTACCAGGACCAGCCAAAGAGACTGCAGCTTACCAGTTCTTACGACGCAATCTTGCCTAACTTTAGGCCGGCGGAGCGCACGTTCCACCGGCCTAGGGAGTTACAAAAGTGCCGTAAAGCACTTTTGCGGCTCCTCTAGTGTAGGCAGAGGCATCGTTGGGGGGGGGGCTCCACCGTCCCCAGGCGACAGGGTGCCAGGGCAGCTGGGGGGGTGCAACTCACCTGGCGGTAGTGGTGAAAATGGTGACAGCGAAAAGGCGTGTTTTTGGCCCGGCGGTGGGTTGGGGATTGGCCTGCCTACACGCCCAGGCACTTTGCACTGTATATCAGGCTAAAAAACATCCGGGGGGGGGGGGGTTCACGCCGGAAATACCGGAAGCGGCCTGATCAGGCCGAAGGGGGCGGGGCTTGGGCAGTCACGGTCAGGGGTGTCACATGACCACTGCCCCCCTGGGGGATGTCTGGCTACGTCACTGAGTGTAGGCCGGCACTGCTCACATCACCATCACCCAGGACCTGGACCAGCCGACCCAGCTAAGTCCTAGGCTGGTGGATGGGAGGATGTGGGGAGGGCAGGCCTGGGTGGTGGGGGAGGCGGCCCCCAGCCTGGGAGGGGGCGGGGATATCAGCACCGATATCCCAAGCCCCTTCCTGGGCAGGCCTTACATAGCCTCTCCAGTTGTGTGACAACTAAAGATCTGACACACATCTAAGGAGGCCCATGGGGCCTCTGACTCTTACGAACATCCCCTTCCCCCAAGGTGAGCCCCGGCCACGTTGGTGCGGCCCACAACCTAGCTGGGATGAAGCAGCCGGCCATTTCGGCTAGCTGCCACGTCTTAGGCAGGATCGGGCTGCCCATCAGCAACACTAGATGCTAATTGTTCCTGAGCACAACTGAAATAAACAGCTTAGGACCTGTGAACCTGAAGGACCACTTTCTCCCATGAGTGTCATCCTAATCATTAAGATATCTTTACCTGAGGCCCTCTTTTAAGACTCCCTGCCTTCTGAAGTGAGAGGCAGGTAGCGACCAGAGGGCCTTTTCAGTTGCGGCACCTCTCACAGAGAATGCTCTCTTTAGGGAGGCTTCCCTGGTGCTGAATCTGATGTCTTTTCATCAGATACTGATGAAAAATTGCAGTATTTGTCCAGGCCTTCCAGCAAGTTACTACAGTACACTGATTTAAAAATCTGCTGTTTTTCGCTTGCAGTTGGTTTTTATTATTTTGCTGTAGGAATGTATAAACTTTTATTTAATGACTGTTTTACAGCTGATGTGAGCTGTTCTGGGACTCTTTAAACTGACGGGTGACACAGAAATGTTAAATAAATGAATGAATAACCCTTCCTTGCCCACCCAAAATCTTCTGGCTGGTTTAAATACTCACCACCACCACCACTGCTAGTTGCTCTCCAGTGAAAAACTTACAGGCACCATACAAGTATACTTGCTTCACTAATACACCATACTTGCTTCACTAAAAATAAGTGGATCCAGCGGGCGGGTCGGTCGGCCGGCGGGGGGGGGGAGGGACGGCAGAGCTGGGAGGGTGGCCATAGGCCCAGCCGCCCCAGGCGAGGGTGAGGACATGAGAGCGGGGACATCCACCTGACCACAGAGGTCCACGCCTTAGTGGTCCACGTCTTAGTGACTGGATTACTGTAACGCGCTCTATGTGGGGCTGCCCTTGAAGACGGTTCAGAAGCTGCAATTAGTGCAGAATGTGGCGGCCCGGGTGGTCACTGGAGCTAGGCGGTTTGACTCTGTTGAGCCGCTGCTTCAGCGGCTGCACTGGCTGCACATTTGTTTCCGGGCCCAATTCAAGGTGCTGGTAATGACCTTTATAGCCCTTAACGGTTCGGGTCCAGGATATCTGAGGGACTGCCTTCTCCCATACATTCCGGCCCGCTCCCAAAACTGTTGAGATTTTCCCCAGTTCACACTGAAGCCAAAGCACATTCTGATCTTCCAGTCCAAAGTGGGCCTGCTGTTCTCCTTTGAATGCCTATTTTTCCACTTGCCAAACTTCCCTCTTCAATCCACCTTTCACCTACCCAAAAACAACAACAAAAAGCCCCTCACCATTTCAGACTGCTGTGCCTAATGTTAAAGAGATCCACACATTTGCCTGTGGCAAGGCTTTTGAGAGAGAGTCAGACCCTGCCTAAGTGGCGGCAACAGCAACAACAAAATTAATTATTCTCATTTAATTTAATCCTCATATCCTTTTGCTTTAGGGCACAGTTCAGCTTCTGGAACCAAGACCTGCAGGTTTCTGCCTGAAAAGACTTTCCCAATTTTTCTCTCTGTTCTCCTTTAAATGCAGCCAAATACCTAAGTATTTGTGGGTGATATAAAGCCAAAAACCTAAATTTAAAAATAAAATGCTACAATGGCCTTTTCTTTCTTTCTTATTAAAAAATAAAGTTTTCTTTTAAAAAAAAAGCCGGAAACAAATCAGAGAAAAAGAGAAAGAGGAAAATGGAATCCCTCAAACAGATGCCAGATTCCTAGGTAGTGAGAGAAAGGAAACAAATGTACAGCTCCAAATTCTTGCAAGAAGCAATATTTCACGGGCAAAATAAATACTGATCTCCTGAACCATATTTCATGTCTCTCGGTCTGCACTGGATTGCCCTGCAAGTGTAACACTGCAAAAATAAAGAGGAAATATACTTCCTGGAATGAATATACACAACATTAATTAGACCAAGATACTTAGAACATTTTATACTTTGATTAATGTTTCCATTCTCCATCTCCCAGTCGTCATCTTCTTTGCAGTTCATTCTATGGCCAAAATCGTGAGAATGCATTGCACAAAAGATACTAATTGACAGCTTGATTCTAAGATTTGCTGGGCCAGTATTTATGCAACTAGGATAAAGATGCCCCAAGACCTTGATCAGTACAAGGCTATTTTGAAGGCCAGAATCACACAGGATTATAAATTAAGGGGGGGGGGGGGGGAAATCAACATTATAGAATAATAGCAGACAATGTTACACCAATATTGCAGTGACTACACCAATGTCATATACAGATATTCTGCCAAACATGTACTGTATTTAGAATCGAGACATTAGACAATGAAGATACTTCATCTTTTTCTGTGTACTAGATCATCTCTTAAATTTAGACAAAATTGTTTTCAGACCCAAATTTTTAACAGAGGCGACCACTTTTGTTAAGATATATGAAAATAAACATTAACGACCAACACTATGACTATCACTATGAATTGGCCTATTTATGTGTATCATTCAGCCACACTGTTGCTAATAACAGAAACACAGATATGCACTTCAGTGCCTTGATCCTGCTGTACATTTAGCATATGTACCCTCAAATAAATTGTGAAGACAGCCTCTGAGTTTGCCTTTTTTACAAAAAAAAAAGAGATTAACTTGTCAGACTATACACCAGTTCAGATGTGTCCCTGAAATCTTAGCCATTTCATTACATTATATTAAATTTTAAAATATGGGACCTAAAGAAGAGAACTTTTTTGATATTATTTTGGACCCTACAAATGAATACAGATACTCATATGTATTTATTGTTTATTCATCTATTGCATGTATATACTGTACTGCCTTTCTGTCAATGCACTCAAAATGGTTTACAATATAAAATAATGACTTTCACTCGAATAGACACAATGCCAAAAGAAACTGGAAAGAAGAGGAGAATAAATACATTCAGGTACCAACTATTAAAATATATTACATAACAACCAGATGGAATGGCTGATTATGGAGGCAGTTGTGAGAGGGGAGGAGCCAAATGGCAGTTGATCCCAGACAGGCCAATGGAGAGCACCCCACTGTCTCACCTCTGAGGCAGCCAGGAGGAATGGGGTGATGATGGGGACTACCCCCGAAACACCCTGCATTACCCTGACCTGAAGAGGGCGTGAAACGTTTGGAGTTCAGTCCTCAAACATACATTAGCAAGGTCATAAATGGATAGACTTACCAGATCTCCAACCGGGACAGAGTGCTAGACCTTTAGGAGAAGGAATGTGGGCAGGTGTAGCTTGTTAAGTCCTAGAGCACAATCCTAGGCATGTCTACTCAGAAGCAAGCCCCATTGTGTTCAGTGGGGCTTGCTTCTGAGTAGACATGCCTAGAATTGTGCTCTAAGGGTTTAACAAGCTACACCTGCCCACATTCCTTCTCCTAAAGGTCTAGCACTCTGTCCCGGTTGGAGATCTGGTAAGCCTATGAAAGGCAACTGTAGACTTTCTTATATATCTAATTTAAAACCTTGCTCTGAACGAAGATTTTCAACCAGGTCAAACAATAAAATTGCATCCTGGCAGGTAACCAACACCAGGGTATGAAAAGCCAGTATACCTCAGAAATGACCCTCAACTTTTTTTTTCTTTTTGCTCAGCAGGCTCGCTCTACCCATGATTAACAAGATCCTGCCAAATTCTGCCCATGACATACCAAACTCTGCCCCAGCAATGCCCAGCATCATATACCAGACTGTGCCCTGACTTAGGGCGCCCAGATTCAATAAGGGACAGGGTGCCTATGCCTTTAACCATTGTAAGAAGAGGGAATTTGGGCAGGTGTAGCTTGTTGCACCCTTCCATGATGAGCTGCACCTGCCCAAATTCCAATGGTTAAAGGTATAGGCACCCTGTCCCTTATTGAATTTGGGCACCCTACCCTGGCTCCATCTTTGTCCCTTCAGGTCCCCACCTTGTTGCCCACTTGGCTCCACTCACTGTTAAACTGAATGATTGGCCATCATACCTGCAACCTCCAAACTGAAGGGAGGGAAATTCAGGACATATCTTGTGTTCTTTGCTATCTGTGGGAAGTGGCTCGCTGAAGCACCATTACCATTGTCATTGAAACTTCAATAACTGTGGGATCAACCCTATCCAACTTTCCAGCACTCGTGCAGCAGTGCCAACAGGGCATACATTGCATCCTATGAAGTCTACCTATGGTGGTGGTGGTGGGGAGACAGTCATGGAGTCCTCCTCAAGATAAGGGAACGTTTGTTCCCTTATCTTGGGGCTGCATTGTGGCTGCATTGGTGCTCGAAAGTTGGATAGGATTGGGCCCACAACAGAAAGGTTCTGCTGACCTTAAAGGCTTTAAAGGACTGTGGAGAAATTACATAAATCAATACAGTCCCAGGAACTTGAAAGACTGTGGGGCTTTAAATAATAAAGGCATTCCAAAGCATGAGCAGCTTCTGGAGTGGGTTCAGAGGAGGGCAACTAAGATAGCGAGAGGCCTGGAATACAAGTCCTATGAGGAATAGTTAAAAGAGCTTGGTATGTTTAGCCCGGAGAAGAGAATGTGAAGGGGAGATATGATAGCTGTCTTCAAATATCTGAAGGGCTATCAAGCAGAAGAAGGGAAGGGTTTTCCCTCTGTGATTCCTGAGGGCAGGACTAGAACCAACTAGTTGAAACCACAGGGAAATAGATTTAGGCCAGACATGAGGAAGAATTTCTTAGCTGTAAGAGCTGTCCGGCACTGGAATAATCTGCCTAATACAGTTGTGGGCTCTCTCTCTCATTGGAGGTTTTCAAGCAGAGGCTGAATGGCCATTGGCCACTTTCCAGGATGCTAAAGTCCAGGGGTGGCCAACCTTCCACCATTAGGGCTACTGTGTTCTTAAGAGTTGTGTAGAAGACAGAATTTTGGCAGCTACAAGTGCTGATGGTGCTACTAAAGCAGCTGCACCTGCTGAAATGCCCAGTGGCAATTCTATGACCACCACCACCTGCACCGGAAGAGACATAACGGCTGCAGCCGTTATGCACTGTTCTGAAGGGCGGGCGGGAGAGCCGAACACGCCAAACGACGCTGCTCGCTCACCCCGATGAACGGGACGATTCGCACCTCCGCTGCCCACCGTGACACTCCCCCGTCCGCCTGCTGCCTGGGGGCCCACCACCCCAAGGACCCCTCCCTGACGACGCCTCTGGAAATGCCCCCACCTATACAATCATTAAAGGGCCAGGGGCATTCTTGCTGAAAGGTTGGCCACCCCTGCTATATTCAATCACCTCACTGAGCAGGGGGTTGGCCTAGATGGCCTCAAGGTCTATTCAACTCAAACATTCTATAATTCTTCTGAGAATCTTCTGCTCAACTCATACACACAAGTGAAAGCCAAAGCTGGCCCTGTTGTTGTTGTTGTTATTGTTGTTGTTAAGAATATTTATATACCATTTTCAACAGGAGTGGTTCACAAAGCGGTTTACACAGTAAAATGAATGAATGAATGAATGAATGAATGAATGAATGAAAAACAAACAAACAAACAAACAAACAAACAAACAAACAAACGGTGTTAGGCAGGTTGAGGCAATCCACCTCAGGTGAACACTTTTGGTGTCATTAAAGAGCAGCTGATTGTTGATTATTTAATTTATTATTATATTTTTATCACTGGACTGGAGTGCCATTTAGTTTTGTCCCTTCCTAGGCATTGAAAACTCACCTTTATACACCAACTTTTATGCTCTTCCTTCAACAAAAAGTTGAAAGTAACTTTTGGGCAGCCCAATCCTGTTCTAAAGATCCGCCGGGCGGCCCAGGGCCACTCGCTGAATCCTGAGGATCCTGAGCTCTGCCGCAGGCAGACTCCCTGCAGGAGAAAGTCTACTCGGGGAAGGGGACACTCGTCCCCTTCCCCGGGTGTAACCACGGCTGGAGCCAATCGGCCTCCTCAGAATTCCGCCAGCTATTTTGCTGACGGAAGTCGGAGGAGGCCGTGTAACGGCTCAGCCGATTGGCAGGGGACAGGATTTGGCCGAGGCCGATCAGCTGGGCCTATGGCCGGCCTCCGTTTGCTCCCAAACTGCCCCCCCTCCGCTGGATCCTTACCTGGGTCTGCCGGCGGGCGGGAGACAGTCTGGGCGGCGGAGCAGGGCAGGTTGGCCTTGCGCCGGCCTTCCTTGCTTGTGAGTCATTGAGAAAGTGCTTTACCTCCAGCACTTTCGCGATGGCTTGGGGCGGCGGAACGCTCGTTCTGCTGCCCCAGGCTACAACAGGATTGCGCTCTAAGTGTCTCTACAAATATTGCTAAACTGTAAAGGTTAAAAAACAACAGTACTGTACTGTGTTGTTGTTTTTGTCAATTTGTAGTTTTTCAGCTGAAGCATTCAAATGGCCAGATTTATTAAACAGTTGTAGCCATGTGTCAAAAGGTCCAGCACAGGTAGGAGACAAGTAGACCAAAACTTTTCAAAAGAGCTCCACAGGTCACATTGACTGTCATTTTGTCAGATCTATGTCCTGACTCTTTAACAAGCTGATGCAAAGGGCATTACATAATACAGATATTTAAAAATAAGTTTCAGGAATTCAGGAGGCCAGCACTGATTTAGACATTCAAAATGCCTGTAGCCTGTACTGATTATAGGCTACAATTCTATACACACATAACCTGGAAGTAAGTTATATTACACCCAATGGGGCTTCCTTCTGAACAGATATGCAGAGGATTGCACTGCCAGTTGCCTTCATTTTAATTTTTTTGCACACTAGGAGTGAACAAAAAAATAGGAATGCCTGGCAAGAGGGGAAGGAAATGTCCTGTTTATCAAGCTCTGTGAATAGGATACTTCTGCTTCCTCCTACAGGGAGACAATGTCAGATAGGAACAGGGATCAGGTAGGAAACTCCGCATGTTAGCATGGGGTCAGGGGCCAGTCTGCAACATCCTCCTCCAAGTCAAAGGGAGTGAGGACAGAGAAGGACCTGGTGGGATCAGGAATTCTACTTGCAGAACAGAAAGAAATACAAGTCACTAACTTCCCTGACTCTAGAAAGATTCCAGCATAGTAGCAGGGAATCTTCAAGAAAGAAGCAAAGCAAGGAACATCTTGCTATGACACAAGGGATGTTGGAACAACTTGAGTTACACGGTAAAAAGCCATGGCAGAATTTAAAAAAAAATGATAAAAAACAGGCAACACAAGTTCATTCATGTGAAAAAAAATGTAATATTAAAATACAATAATATATCTCAAGAAAAACCTGTACTAAATCCCGCTGCATATGATCTTGCTTGAAAATGCTCAATGGAATTTGAGCGAAATGTCGCTTTTAAATATATGATTTAGTACAGGTTTTACTTGAGATTTTAATGGTGATATATTATTGTATTTTTTAATATTGCAATTTTTTTCACGTAAATGAACTTGTGTTGCCTGTTTTTTTATCATTTTTTTTAAAAAAAAAATCTGCCAAGGCTTTTTACCCGTGTAACTCAAGTTGTTCCAAGATTGGTGCTGGCCATGAAAACATTAAATCATACAAGGGATGTTTGTCATTACCAACCTGTCATTTTTATCTTCGATGCATTTCCACTGTCATGCACAAAAGTGATATGCTTTACTACTCCTTTACATATGCATATCTGCAAAAGCATACAGATGGGCTGGTGCTACGTCTGTCTGCTACAAAAGCATCCTACGTTTAGCAGGTGGAGCTACTTGACTGGCCAGTCATTTACACCTTCTTTAGGTAAAGGTAAAGGTGACCCCTGACAATTAAGTCCAGTCGTGTCCGACTCTAGGGTGTGGTGCTCATCCCCATTTCAAAGCCGAAGAGCCAGCGTTGTCCGAAGATGCCCCCGTGGTCATGTGGCCGGCATGACTCTCCTTGCCGCAGCGCGTAGCATGCAGCTGGAACACGGAGCGCTGTTTACCTTCCCAAAAGCGGTACCTATTTATCTACTCGCATCAACATGCTTTGGAACTGCTAGGTTGGCAGGAGCTGGCCAAGCAACGAGAGCTCACCCCGTCGCGGATTCGAACTGCCGACCTTTCGATCGACAGCTCATGGTTCAGCGGTTTAATCTATTTACATAGGTACAGAGGTTTGATTTCTGATGGCTTTAAAAGGGCATTGGACAAATGCATGGAGGAGAGGTCTATCAACAGCCAGGACAATTGAATGGAACCCTCCATGTTCAGAGGCAGGCAGTGTACTTCTGAATATCCATTGCTGGTGGGCAACAGCAGGTGAGGGCTATCGCCATCATGCCCTGCTTGTGGGCTACCAAGAAGCATGTGGCTGGCCATTGTGGAAAACAGGATGCTGGACTAGCTGAGAAACCAGTGGCTTCTTTCAGTGCTAACCCCGTTCCTGCATTTGTATGAAGTCCTGGGTTGGCCTGCAATACTAGAACTGTGTCAGATGTTATCAACAGCAGTCATTGCAATCCAATCCTAAACACTCATTTGCCTTTGCAGTGCTGAGAACATTTGAAGACCCAAGTCTTCAAAGCCCTGCACTAAACCCACATTACTCCATCTCTATGGACATGTATGGGCAGAACAATTGGAGGGACCATCATTCACTGATGATCACGTACTGTCTGCATAATATATTTTGAGTTTTCCTGGTGTTCTGGGGCTTTATACAATGGCCAGTGTGGGAAGGCAGCCAAGACAGGGATATGCACATGAGCATCAAGAAGTGCCCAGATTGAATCTCCTTTCTGGTTCAATTCAAAGTGTAGGTGCTTGGATTTAAAGCCAGATACAGCTTGGCACCTAGGTATCTCAAGGGCAGTCTTTACCCACTGCAAGATTCTGTTCAGATGCCTTTCTCTGGGATCCCCCACCACTGGAGGTAAGATAGGGGATGACCCATGAAAGGGTCTTTTTCACAGACTAACGGTGCAATCCTGTCTAATTCTTAGACAGGCGGAGAGCTGCTCCGCCAGCCTAGGGTGTCGCAAACATGCCATAAAGCATGTTTGCAGCACCAGGCTGGCGAGTAGGTGGCACTGAGCCTGGCGCTACTCCCCCCGCCCCAGATCCCGAGGAGCGCCTGCTCCTCGGGATCTGGGGGAGGTGGGGAAGGTGAGTTCCCACTGGGCTGTGGAGGAGTGGGGGGAGGGCAGAACAGGGGCATTCCGGGAGGGGGGGTTGGTCAGCTGGGCAAGGGAAGGGATCGGCATGGGAAGGGGGAGGGATCAGGGAGGGATTGGCGGCAGCGGTTACACCGAGATCCTATCCTGCCTGAGATCCTGCCCAGCATTACACTGCCTGCTCAAATGTGCGCCAGCAAAATAGCTCACGTACATTCGAGTAGACCCACTGGGGCAGCTGGGGCTCTACTCGGGGTAAGGGGACAAATGTCCTCTTACTCCAAGGAGTCCTCCAGTTGTGCCGGTGCCAGATCCTATCTGGCTAGGATGTGGTGAGGGCTCTACGCCAGCACCACTGCCTAGCTAGACAGGATTGGGCTGTAAGAAAACTATTTCTTTCTGGAATACACTGGGCAAAAACTGAAAAGGAGAACCCCAAATGTTCTCCTTTCAGAACTCCAAACTCTGTACAAATGTTAAGATAATCTTCTCAGGCACTTCTAAGGTGTCTTTGGGGGTGAGGTGGGTGGTGAACAAGAAAAATATATTATGTTTTCATGGGAAATTCCTATGGAAGCTCTCCGTAGTGAAGCTTGCCTGGTCACTGAGCTTTATAACTTTTGGCAGCTGGAGGAGAGCTTCTTAAACATTTTAACTCACTGGACAGTATATTCTGCTGTTTATATGGTATCCTTATTTATCTTTAGGGTTATTTTTTGTATTTTTAACTGTTTTAAATTTGGTTGTAAGCCACCTTGGGAGTTTAGGTGGAGAATATAAAATATTTTAAATAAATAAGTAAAATGAAGATGCAGGATATTTTTCAAGATGTAACTGCATAGCCAAACAATACCCAGGGATAACTTAGCCCAGTACAGATTTGTAACATGATGAGTCCCTCCCTCACCACCAGCCTTTGACTGTTTTGAAAAATGGATAACACAGGCCTCATTTGTGCTGAAAATTATATATAGTTATATTGCTGAAGCTAGGATTCTGTGTGTGCTGTGCGATGAGGAAGTTGGGTGGGGAGTATGTACAAATTGTGCTGAAAATTGCTTGGCGTCATTCAACTTTTTTTATACCCCAATCCGACTGAGGGCCTGCACCAGTAGAACACACATTCCACCAGTGCGCACTGACGCAAGTGTGCCGTAAAAAAGGCCCAGGCGTGCCGGCGGGAAGGCCGGAGCCTTCCAACTGGCACTGGTAGAGTGACAGAGGCCCGCTAGAGCAGGTAAGTCCAGCGCAGGGACAGGGGGAGGGGGTTGAATTGGGGAGGGTGGGGGAGGGCAGAGTGGGGAGGAGATGGAGCAGGCAGATTGGGCCTGGGAAGGGGGCAGGAACACCAGCACGTGCCAAATCCCAATGCCCTTCCCAGGCCTAATCCACCTGCATGGATCAATGCGGACTGGCGCAGTTCTGGGTTGACCCGTTGCAGCTGCTGGTATTTCAAATTTGTGTCCCAAGTGTTTATATATTTTGTAAGATTTGAAGATATGCAGCTTTTGTGCGGGATTATTTTTTTTTAATGTTCACTTAAATTGTAATCTGTTTTGTATAGGTTCTAAATTTCACCCCATAGTATATTACTACAAATATATAGTACTGAGAGTACTACAGTATATTTGCGGGTTTTTAAAAAGCAAAAAAAAAGCAAAAAAAACACAGTTATATTGCTGAAGCTAGGATTCTGTGTGTGCTGTGCGATGAGGAAGTTGGGTGGGGAGTATGTACTGTATATATGTTTAATCTTGGTTTTAAAGGTGTAAAATAATACACAGTAGATGGCTTCATAGGCTTCAAAGCAACCACAAGATTCCTTTTTAAAAGCTAGATTTTTTTCTAAGAAAAAGAGAACAGCTCCAAAGAGAAGAGAAAAAAATGTTCTATTGATCTCTTTGGAACAGCCCTATTATAAGTATGAATAAATGTTAAGACTGTGAACATTAAACAAAGAACCAGGAAGTAAATTTCTCTCTCTCTCTCTCTCTCTCTCTCTCTCTCTCTCTCTCTCTCTCTCTCTCTCTCTCTCTCTGTGTGTGTGTGTGTGTGTGTGTGTGTGTGTGTGTGTGTGTGTGTGTGTGTGTGTGTGTGTGTGTGTACAGGGTGTCTCAAAAATGAACACAATTTTAATGAGCATACTTCATTGTAGAAAACCCTGCAACACTTGAACACGTAAGGGAAGCAATTGAAAATATGTGTGGAACCATCCCGGCACACATGTTGGAGGATGACTGCAGATCCCTTAGTCAACTATGTCAGTGCTGTAGACAGTGGTGTCACTAAGGGGGTGGACCGCACTGGGCGACACCCTCAGGGGGGTGACACCACCAGTGGCCAAAATTATGGAAACCTTGTATTTATGAATAATACCATCAAGTTATATATCATTAGAAAAGTACCGTACTTTTAAATGCAGGATGTAATGAAACAAATGGTGTTGGATTATCTGTATGCTATCAAATGTTATGGCCAAATAACTGGAAAAAGAAAGCAAGTGCCTTAAGTAACAAAAAGTGGATTTCCTGAACTCAAAACTGACCAAAGAGACTGATTGTTCTGAGAGCCAATGAAGTGTTATTATGAAACAGCATGGGACCAATAAGGTGTAGGTATGAATCAGCTCTCATTTCTACGTATCAGAGCTAATACTATCAGAGCTCTTATTCTTCATCTCAGGGCTCTTATTCAGTTGTGTGAATGTCATCAAATTGGCCGCTGGCTTTTTGTTGGTTACTGATTTGTTGGGTGACCTGTACTGTTATATATTAAAATAAATAAAGTTAACGGGGGTGTCACCATGAGTTATCGCACTGGGTGACACCAAACCTAGCGTCATCACTGGGGTGACGCGATGAGCTCTCACAGGAGGGGGGGACGCAAACCCTAGTGACGCATCTGGGTGCAAAGACACCAATGGGAAACATTTCAAGCACCTGGTCTAACTAACAGCCCAAACCTAACTAAATTCCCATGCAGCGATGCCAGCAAGGGCTACACCGCTTCCCACGGGGGAATTCCGCATGCTGGAGTTGTCCACAGGGTAAGGGGACATTCGTGGGCGGTGATGGAGAGGGCAGGAGGAGAGGAGTAACCAGGGGCATGTTGAGGGCAAGAGGGGATGGATCCGGTGGCAGCAACTTTCACCAGATCCTATTCCCCATTTTCCAACCAGACACACCCCCTGGCTCTCCTTAGACTTGTGCCAGCAAAATGGCTGATGCAGGTCTGAGGAGACCCAGAAACAATCAAGCAGCCTACCAGGTGGTATGTATTTTTACTTACCTCTCGCAGGCTGTCCAATTGTCCCCCACCGCCATAGCATGCAGTGTGCACTCCATTGGTACAGCTACATGCTATAAAGTAGTAGGGGACAGGATTGGGCCGTTAGTTACAGCAGTGATTTATTTCAGAAGTAGGGACAAAACACTGCAACAATGCAGGTATTCCCTTTGTAGCAACAAATCAGTAACTTGGGGTAGAGCAACAATAGCCCAGAATGCTACAATATGAAGGCATTCAGGTTATCTGTATTGTTTTAGCACACACTTAAGAAATGGGAAAACGTTTACCATACTACTTTTACCATACGGTAAATTGGTTGTGTGGATTCACCCATTCTCTCTCTCTCTCTCTCTCTCTCTCTCTCTCTCTCTCTCTCTCTCTCTCTCTCTCTCTCTCTCTCTCAATCCCCAACAAGATTTTACAAGGGCTAGACTAGACCACCATTTGATACAGGGAAATAAGTTTGCATCAGCTTCTTCAACCACAATCTACCATTTAGCCTCAATGTTTTCCTCATTGTAATGGGCTTGCAGCCCTGACCAGACTCCCTTGGAGTGCCGCCAGGGTCCTGGTCAAGTCTACCCAACCCACGCTCAGATGATCTGCTGTGTAGAACTCTGCTAATGATCAGCTGCATTAAACCTGTAGGAAGTTTCTTAGTGTTAAGAACCAGAAGAGGCGAGGTTCAGCTTAAGGGTTGAAAT
Source organism: Plestiodon gilberti rubricaudatus (assembly GCA_026170595.1). Taxonomy (NCBI): domain Eukaryota; kingdom Metazoa; phylum Chordata; class Lepidosauria; order Squamata; family Scincidae; genus Plestiodon; species Plestiodon gilberti. The sequence continues at coordinate 109,671,122 of JANXHW010000002.1, forward strand.
ATTTTCAAATCCAATAGGAAAGATACCTGTTAGCAACACTGCAATATCCCAATATTGGATAAGTCACTAACTGGCTATGTAATATGACTGGATCAGACATCGCGGTGCAGGGAGGGGAAGTAGGTCACCTATGGCAGAGGTTGGCACAAGTCTTTGCACAATATCTAACATGCTATGGAAGCTTAGAAGCGTCCCTACCCCAGTAGTGGTATTGTGTTCAAAAGTAATATAAATTACTACTACTGCATTTGTTTTTAACTCCCCATTTTAAATTGATTTACTGGTACAATAGGTAGGTGAAGCCCTTCCAATTCATGCTAGGGATTATTAGCTACTGAAATGGCTGTCAAAACTGGCACAATTATCAGTAGCTTTTCTCCCCTTCATGAACTTTCTTGCAAAGGATTGTGGGAAAACCACATTTCTCCTTACGCCAAAGTAGAAGATGGCAGAAAAGGGGGAATGAGCACAATCCCATTGCTGAGAAGAAGTATGTGCACACAATACAGGGAAGTAATTAACATGAACAGGACCTGGCTTAGGGTTGATGAAAGGGGAGCAGAGGGCAGGAATCGTTTTGGAAGAGTCTCTAAGGTACAATCCCATTTCCCTTCTCCTCCCCCACTCCGTGCAATATAAACTTGATGCCTGCAATACTCAAGACAGCTCCCCTTGAGCAACTGCACTCATTCCCCTAAACCAGTGGTTCCCAAAGTGGGAGGCGCGGTTCCCAAAGTGGGAGGCGCGGATACCAACCAGGGGAGCCACGGAGTACCACGGAATCCCCTCGGAAAACAGTGCAATGCCTATTGGCAGGCATCAACATAATGTCATGGGGAACCACGGTCAATGGTCGCCAATCGTCAAGGGAGCCGCAGGTCGAAAACGTTTGGGAAACACTGCCCTCATACTCACTCCAATATAAATACAAAATGCTGTCAAAAGAGGGAGCAAAAATAGGCTACTTCAGGAGATCAAGACAGCCCCATTTGAAGATAATGAAATGGCTAGTCTTTTAGTTTCTGGCATGGGACAAAATCAGCAGGGTGACAACATGGATGGGTGCACAGCTGCAACAGTGATAATTTAAATGTGTCCACAGGGAAAAAAAAAAAGCTTTACTAATGAAAAAGGAGGAACAGGACAGGGAAATGGCCAGAAAGGGAAAATGCCAAACTTTGATCCTGAACAATCAACATCAGAGCTGGCATCAGGAGCCAGCATGGTTGGGCAGCTGCTAAGGATCCACTACCGATCTCTAAGATCACCTCTTTCATGTGATGGTGGCAGAGTAAACTCTCGCAGGGGCTGCCCATAGAGAATAGTTTGCTGATCTAAAGAGGTAGATGTCATATAGCAGAAAAGAAGTACCGGTACGTACAAAGTCAAACAAATGCAAGACAGGATATTATTATTATTATTATTATTATTATTATTATTATTATTATTATTATTATTATTATTAAACAGTATTTATATGCCGCTTTTCAACAAAAAATTCACAAAGCGGTTTATGTCATTTCATAAGAAAGCAGCAGCCCTTGTCTGAGGATGACCACATAAAATGAGAAAAGGATGGTTGAGCAGCTGCCCGCAGCTGCTTTGTGATCAGTGCAGACCTGAATGCGAAAGGTGGTGCAGGGGTAGAAAAGCTGGGGTGGCGATTCAAAATGGATTCAAAATGAAGGTGAGGTCACAGCCTAAGCCTGTAGTCTATTTTCACTTTTGTGCCATCAGATTTCCTTTTTCCACTGACTTTCCACAGCTAGCTTTTTATTAAGTGAGCATCCTTCTTAATAACTGACTCCAGAGAAGTATTAGAGTTGCATCTTTTAAGCCCAAAACCAAGTTTCCAATACTACCAGCTGCCTCTGAAAGTCCGCCGGTGCTCCCCTGCAACAGGTATTCAGAGGCCTACTAACACTGAACCTGGAAGTAGTGCATCTCTATAACTAGTAGCCCGTCATAGACCTGCCCTCCCTGGATTTGTCCAAAATCATCCAAACTAATGGCCATAACCACATCTTGTGGCAATGAATTCCACAGACAGGTAGCCCAATCCTGCCTAAAGGGCCGGCCACTGCATCCTAAGCCTATTGCGGGCCGCGCCGGTGCAGCCCAGGCTCACTTTGTCCCCTTCCCCCAGTGTAAGCCTCGGAGGCCGCAATGAGCCTCCTCGGATGCGCACCAGCTCTGGAGGTGGCACACGTTCAGGGAGGCTGTGTAAGGCTGGCCCGGGATGCGACAGGGCATAGGATATTGGCGCAGCTCAGCACCAATATCCCTGCCCCCTCCCAGCCCGGGCCAGCCAATGCCCCCCTCCCAGCCCGGCCAATGGCCCCCTCCCAGCCCGGGCCGGCCAATGGCCCCCTCCCAGCCCGGGTCGGCCAATCCCCCCCCCGCAGGGAAGTGGGACTTCCCTGTGGCAGCCGGCACAGTTTTGGGTAAGTGCCGGAGTGAGCAGCACCGGCCTCCACGCCGCTTACTCGCAAGGAGCTGCAAGCGTGCTTTCCGGCTACACCGGCCTAATGTTAGGCAGGATTGCACCATAATTCTGTGCTATGTAAATAAGTACCCCTATTGAAGAAGTACAGTACCTCCTTTTTCATAGACCACACAATTAGCTTGCAGAACTCAATGCCAGAAGAATTTGTGAATGTATTATAACTGGGCAAAAAACTGCATTTATGAAGGACAGGAACCTCAGTGGTTCTGTCATGCTCACAGTCTGAGGTGGGAGAGGATTACAATAAATGGAAACTGATTTGCCCAAGTAGAAGCAGTCAGTTGTGGCCAGAAATCATGACTGGAATGTCTGTCATCCTCTTCTACAATGGGACAAAATGTGGGTTTTTTTTCCATTTTCCTTAATGTAGATGATGCAAATGATGTGGAGCTGCAAAATTTGCTCGAATGCAAGTCCAAGGTAAGTTCACTTCCACTGAAAAATTCAAAATCTGGACTAGGGAAAGTTTAGCAACTGCAGCACAGTAGAAAATGGCCATATGGTCTCCAACACAAAAGTCTCTACTGCAACAGCTGTTTGAGAACCAGAACTTTGATACCCTGACTTACACGAAAATGAATAAATGAACAAATCAATCCATCCATCCATCAGAATATGAGGAAATGGGACCTTTTGTGGTCAAGTGTGTGGACGTGAAAGTCTGAGATTCAAAGCGCTACTCGACTATCACATTTTGTAGTGTTTTGGTTCCTGCTGCTTACGTGGCATTTGCTGTACTTTGTCTGGACCTTCCCACGTCCCATATCTGGCAAATGTTTTCTTCTTTGTGCAGCACCTGCACACAGGCTGGCTATGCTAACATACCTAGGCTGCCCCTTGTCTACACACAGGTGGGTTTGGGTCATCTGTTCCCTCCCTATGTTGACCTTGATTTGATTTTTTAAATTTGCCAGCCACTGCAAGAAGGCACAAAACTAAGAAAGTGCCATGAAACAAAAAGCAAACAAAAGGGGGAGAAATGCTAATCAAAAAAGCAAGAGCGGGGAGGACACAACTGGCTCCAATTTGCAGGATTTCCATCCACACATCATCTTGCGGCACAGCTAGCTGAAGCTGGGGCATTTGTCTTCAATTCTCGATGTGGTAATGCCACACCAACACCAATTCCCAGCTGCCTTTCAGAGCAGACAACACAGACTCAGAACGGATGCTCAGTAAAACTAACACAGACGAGGTCTGAAAAAGACAATGAAGAACAACAACAACTGCACAGTAGATCAGGGTAAAAAGTAAGTCTGGTTGTTGGCTGGTCCTCCTTACACCCGCAGTTCATAGGAAGACTTTTTCCATAGTAGTTACTTTTCCCGGACCTCTCTTTCACCACTGTGCTCATGGAACACACACACACACACACACACACACACACACACACACACACACAAACACACACCAAAACCAAAACCAAAACCAAAACATTTGGACATTCATCATTTGCTGCCTCTACACAGGAGATGAACAGCTATGGGGAGCAAGCCTTAAGAGGAGAACTTAGTAGCAATAAGCACAAGTGAAACCACCCAAGAGGTTATTAGTGTGACTCAGAAAAATCAATCAAGTAGGGGCATTGTGGGGTATGGGTGGTGGTAAAAGGTTTCTTATCCTCCAGCATTCATGCATGATGCATTTGAATACAAAAGTACAGTTCTGAAATATCAGCATAAAATTTAACCTAAACCAAACTTTTTAATACCATTAAAAACTTCTCAGATCTGTAAAGAATAAAGATGCCAAGCTGAAAACCACAGATTAATTCACGGTTTCCAAATGAACCCCAAACTATTTAGTCAGGAAGGGCTTATGTAAAAAGGAGGAGGGGAGGAGAGGAGAAGGAAAGAAATGAAGTGAAGCCATTTTACAAAGAAGGCGGCAAGTTGCTTTACTTCTCTCTGTGGGTAAAATGTACACTCTCCATAATATACACACAAATACATAAGACAGACTTGTGTTTAAACTTCTTAAAAACAGATGAAATCCCAAAAATGGAGATAGCAAGAGTCTGGATCTCATCTTGTTTGTTATGAAGTGAAAACCACCAAAAAGCCTCTCTGTTTAGGGGTAGTATACCTCTACCTACCAGATACTGTGAGGATTAGCACTGGCACCAGGTTGCTAGGGTACCTGGAGCAAAGCCCTGCATTGGACTCTCCATTATGCCCTCTATCCACCCCCTGATGGTGCATTGGGCACTGCCACTGGTACTTAGGGGTCAGTCTGGCCAGGCAGGCCATCTGATGTGCTTGGGTCCAACATGGCTGACCTCTGGCTCCTGTCTTCTGCGCTGTCGCAGAGTGCTTTATGGTGCTTTTGTGACAGTGTGTGCCAGCGGAACTCGCGTTCTGCCAGCGCAGCGATCGGATAAGATTGTGTAATTATTCTGGTACAGCAACTGCAGAAGAGTTAGAATGAACTGCAAATATTGTCAGAACTTATTCCAAAACACTCATAGGAACTTGCCATATACTGAGTCAAACCGCTGGTCCATCTTGCTCAGTATCGTTAGCAATGACTGGCAGTGACTCTCTGGGGTTTCAGACAAGATATTTTCTTTGCCCTACTTGGCAATGCCAAGGACTGAACCCGGGACCTTCTGCACAGAAAGCACATGCTCTGCCGCTGAACTACAGCTTAAATGTAACAATCTTTTGTAATTGCCACATCAGAAATCCGAATGCAACACTAGTATTGGCTAGCATGTATTTTCCATGTTGAAATGACACTTTCCACTTCTGTGGGGTGGAAGAGGAGGAGAAACTCCGGGAAATGGAGCAGGGGGTGGACAACCACCGCTGGGATAGTGATATGCAAGGAGGATGCTTTAAAATGAATTTGTGGCAGAAGGGGAGGGAAGATTATAAATTTGCTCAGTCCTGACCCTGGCTCAGATTTGATTAGCTAACTACCAACTCCACTCAGTTGCCCAAGTATGTAGAACGCAGAGGCCGGCACATAGGAATTTGAAATATTTATTCCGCTAGCACAGAGCTGGCACCTATACATTTTATGCTGGCTCCTAAATAACTGAATTAGCACCTAGAAATATTAAAAAAAATATTTCCAAACCAGCCAATAATATTTGCTGGGTTTGCTTGCATTTCCATGCTTTTGTGGGCTGAGTTTTGATAGATAATTTGAAGGGGTTTTGTCAATTAAGTATATAAATAGACCAGAGCATCTGTCAGTTTCTAAGTAGGTAGTGCTATGTGAACCTCCCCCCTGAACCACTCTAGCCAACAACTTCCAAGGCCACAAATAACCTGGGAAAGGAAGATAAATAGCTGGTTCAGATGCTCCTGATGATGATACACCATTTGAGTAATGATGATGATGATGATGATGATGATAATAATAATAATAATAATAATAATAATAATAATAATAATGAACAACAGCTACAATAGCCTAATAGTGGTGAAAGGGTATCTGGGCCCAAGTGTGAGGAAGTTCTGTTGCCTTGCTTTTCTAGATACTATGAAATGAATATCCAGAAATATTCCATTTTGGAAACTCTTCTAGTGCAATGTGGCAGTTTCCAAATTCCAATGGAAATCTGAGCACTTCAGAGATTTCAGATCTGTGTAGAAGAATGTGTGCAGGGCCCCCCAGGATTGTGCTGCACTAGCCTTGCCCCAGTTGATGATTCACTAGCCCCACCCCATCTTAGATCCTCCTCCTCCACACTTTCCACTGTGGCAATCATGGGGAGAAACTCCATGCAATATTGCAGGCAAAAGTTTATTTGTTTTTATTTAAAAAAAATGATTATGTTTTTTGTGTTTGTATTTTTTGTTGTAAGCCACCTTGGGTCCCTTTGGGGAGAAAGGCAGGGTAAAAATATTGCAACTAAACAAATATAAATAAATAAATAAATAAATAAATAAATAAATAAATAAATAAAAGCACAATGCATGGAGCCAGGGTCGTCTTTTCCTTTGGGCACACTGGGCAGTTGCCTGGGGGGGCCTTGAGCACAGGGGGGGCCATCGCGCCACCACCGCGAAAAAGTGCTTAAAAGGGCGCTTTTTTGCACTGCCGCCACCACCACAATTTTTTACCTCCCTGAGAGGTGGTCCCCCAGGGGGTGAGGGGAGCCTGCAGACCCCTCTGCAGGCCTCCCCATGCCTCAGAAAGGTCCTCTGACGCAATCGTAACCCACTTCCGGTTTAGTTGGAAAACCGGAAGTGGGTTGCGATCACGTCTGTTCCCCGGGGCCCAAGATGCAGTTAAGACTGCTCTGCATGGAGCGTGGAGCTAAGCAGCAGCACATGTTCTGTCATCATCAGCAGGGGGCAGGTCTTGCACAGCATAATCCTGGGGTGGGGTGGAGGGGGTTGCATTCTTCTACACAGATTTGGAATATCTGAAGAGGGTTTTGGATCAGGACAAACAAACACACACAGGAAAAAAAACTTTTTTTCCCAGTAGAAAGAATAAAAATTCTTCTTGATTTAAACCAGTACAACTTGGGATGGAGCCACACAAATAGAATCACATTACTGTTGTCTGTACAATGCTGGAGGTGAAAAACAGTTCCAGGCAGTGTTGTAGCTCAGGGTTAGACCACCTGCTTGGCATGCAGAAGGCTCCAGGTGGGGCTGGAAAAGACCAATCCCTAGAGCGCCCCACTGCCAGTCAGTACAGGCACCACTGAACTGGACGGACCAGTAGTGCATCCTGACTTGGTATAAAGTAGTTTCCTATGTTGAGGAGCAGCTATGTAATTACAATAATGTAACTTCATTTTTTTTCACAGAGTGACCAAGAGAACAGAGCAATACCAGTAGAGAATGCTTCACTTTCATTTGTGCCAGTGCATTGAAGGAGCTTGTCTAAACTATACAAAGACTGGTCAAATGTGGGCAATACTGTGCCCAGGAGGCCTCCACTGTCTATTTCACCTTGCCTGCCTATCCCCCAATACTGTATCCTCATGAGCTTTTACCCAGCAGTCTCTACAGATCACCTGTCCCCACTTCTTACATTTCTGACTTGGCTTTACTTTCCTTTCTTTCAACCTAGTTTATGTAGGCAGCCAGTGATGTAGTTGGGGGGGCGGGGGGAGGAAGTGGGGGCACACACCCTGGGGGTGCCAAACCAGAGAGGGGCATCATGCTGTCTGTAGAGGGGGGCACGCAGCGCTTGCCGCTCTGAGCAGTCGGAGCAGCAAGCAGAGCAAAGTTTGGCCCTCCTGCCCACCTTCAGGCTCCATTTAGCTCCAAACTGAAGCCATTCCAGAAGCAAGGGAGGGCCAATAATGTGGGGGCGGGGCGATGACACAGGGGCAAGGTGGCCCCAGGTATCGGCCAGTCCACCTACGCTACTGTGTAGCAGAATCAAGTGGTAGTTCTTCCTGGACTCTATCACATTAGGCTGCAAATGGAGAAGTTGCTAGTTTGAATGCCTACCACAAACAAAACACCCTGCATGTAGAAAACTAGCATGTCAAGGAGAAGAGTTCAGCTTAGCCTTCTCCATATTCAGGATGTCTGTGTTGTATGAAGTATTCAAACATCTAAAAAAAAACCTGCATTCACTGGCAGACTGAAGAGATGCAGTTCAGGAAAAGCTTTACTGCTGGATTCAGTTGAATGTATAAACTAGGCCTAAGTTAGAACTTCCATGATAGTTGAACCTGAAGAAATGTGCAAGCAAGATGTGGCAAAAGCTCTGAATTAACCAGGTTATTTTCCTTTTTCTCGCTTTCAGCTTCCTCTACTTAGCTGAACCATTGGAATGTGTATGTAAGTCAATGACAAATGTCTCTGATAATAATTCTGTGATATTCTCAGTAAACATGACCTACACTTTCAAGCCTTCCCCCATCTGATACCTCACTTATCCAGATTATTTTTCCTAGACAGAAGCACTATGCCTTAACAGCTGTGTGTGACTGGAAGAAACTCAAGAGATGAAGCTCTTTTTGGCAGAGTTGTGGTGATGGAGAAAACTGCACCTGCACACCAAGCTGGGTTTCCTACCCTGTCCTTTCTTCCAGCGCAATCCTATGCACATCTACTCAGAAGTAAGTCCCACTGTGTTCCATGGGGCTTACTCCCAGGAAAGAGTGTATTCACTCTTGCAGCCTTCATCTATTTCCTTAGTGGCCATGGCATCATTTGAGCACTCTGCCACAGCCTTACTATAAATTAGATGAGAGTCATTCTACACATTACACAGAATGAGACTGTGTAGCCTGAGGTAGCTGAATTCTGGACTGTACCACTTCAGACTGCAAGTGGGGGTGTAATGTTTGTTCAGTGCTTCCTTTTGTAAAAAGCATGTAACAGATGAGCACAGCAAGTAGATGGCCATACTCAACTTTTCTCCCTGATGTGCTAGTTTACTACATACAGGGAAAATGTAAAAAAAAAATTGGAGAGGAATTGAAATATTGACGACCACCTGCTGTCTGAAGTGGTACAATCCATCGAGATTCTACCATCTCAGAGTAACACTTTGCTTGATATGTGTATCAATGGGCCGTTGTTGTATCAAAATAAGTTAAAAATTGGAGTCATTTGACACTTTGTGAGTGTGAAATAAGGAATAACCATTATGCTGTATAGTACTGTGAAATAAGGGACACGTCCCTTGTGCTGTGGGACATCTACAGTTCCTCCATTTTCCTAAGATGCGCAGCCCAATCCTACCTACCTAAATAGCCAAAGCTGGCATGGCTTCTGCAGCATCCTGCAGGGGATTTTGGGCTGCTGGAGGTCTCCTCAGGGCAAGGGGACATTTGCTGGCATTGCTGGCACAAGTCCGCATTGCTCCGTGAAGACGGATCAGGCCCGGGAAGAGGCTTGAGATTCGGCATGCGCTACCGCCACCAATCCTACCCCGCTCCAGGGCCTGATCTGCCCTCCTCCCTGCCCCCATTACTGCCCCATTCCATCCACCCCCACCTCGTTCAACCCCCTGCGCTGGCTCATATCCTCCAGTGGGCATCCAGCATCTGTCAGTGCGCAGAGCTGACCGCTCACTGTTTGCGGTGGTGGCCAGCCCACGTGCACTGACCTAGTCACGTTTGCGAAGACCATAAAGGTGGTTATGCTGGCGGAACACACATTCCGCCGGTGTAATCCTTCAATAGGATTGGGCCTTATGTGTCCCACCCAGCTTATGTCCCCTCAGTGGCAGCTCCCTTTTCTGGGGTCAGCAAGGTCAAGAGAGAAACAGAGGAGAAACTGAGAGGCGCAGATGCAGAGCTGTGATGATTCTGAAGGCTGAGCTACATTACAGGCAGAGGCTCTGCCACCGCCTCTGCCTCTGCCTACGCACTTGGAGCGGGGGAGTGTCTTCCCGCCTGTTGTCCCGCCTTCTTAAGAAGGTGATTGGAGGTAGTTCAGATTGGCATGCAGCCATCCTCCCCCCTCTCCTACGATTGGTAGGCTGCAGTAGCTCCGCGATACGCCCCCTAGCTCTGTGAGCCCGCCCCCTCAAAAGTAGGAGGTCGCAGCGGCTCCGCTTGCTTCAAAAATGACGTCAGAAGCTCCGCGACGGGTGTAATGTAGCTCAGCCTTGAGAGAAAATGTTGTAAAGCAGAGCAGAAAGAGGGGTCAATAGGAGAGGAGCTGTCAGAGAGACCTGTCATGGAGGGAGGAGAGAGAATAGGGAGTGTAGAGAGAAGAGAGGGGTTTGCCTGTGTTAAAAAGAAAACACTGAGTGAGAATTGTTTCAACGATGTGGCCCTCTGGAGTTAATAAAAAATGCAAAAGTGATCTGTGTCACACACCCCTGCACTAGATATGTTTTGGTTTATGAATAATGTGAAGGGCTCATAGCCCCTTGCAGGTCTGCAGATCGAGTGTGTAGCTCAGCATTTATATTCATTTTATTTGAGAGAGACACTTCTGATCAGCTACAAGGCTGGGAGACAACAAAAAAAAAGAGAGAAGAATTTTGACAGATCATCTTGGCTATGTTACCCAGCGGTCTCTCTGAGGTTTCTTTTCCAATTGGCAGCCTTTCCTCACCACAGAAAATTCTGCCTAAACTATTGGCCAGAGCTGTAACAAATCACTGCACATGGTCTGTTCCCCCTACTCCTGATAGCTAGCTAGGCATATGTTAGCCAGGTGAGCTCTGCAAGGAGCAAATCTGCCCTTGATTCTTAAAATGTCGGGTTCTTTTCCTAGCTTGAGGCAAAGAAAAAATGTCAGCATTCGTAGAAATGGGAGGGGAGAGGCATTTTTCGGTGTGCAGGAAGGAGGTGACCGCATCACTCTATTTTTCCAGAGGGTGGGAAAGAAAGTACAAACCACTTTCTTTCTTGCGAGGTATGAGGCAGATAAACCACAGGCAGATGTGGGATGATGGGGGGGGGGGAAATATTGTATTGTTTGGTACCAACTGCAGCCCTGCAGGACGGCTGCAGAGCCCTCAGAAGGGAACTGCCCTGAAGATGTATGCAAACTGCTATCTGTAGTAACAGAGCTGCCCCCTCCCAGATTCCGGGGAAGAGAGAACATAACATAAGAACATAAGAAGAGCCCTGCTGGATCAGGCCAAAAGCCCATCTAGTCCAGCTTCCTGTATCACACAGTGGCCCCACCAGATGCCTCAGGGAGCACAAGACAACAAGATAACCTGTTTCCCGTTGACACTCCCTTGCACCTGGCACAGAGAAAACCCACTTCTAAAAACCAGGAGGTTGCTTATGGCTTGTAACCTGTGATGGTCTTTTCCTCCATGAATCTGTCCAAATCCCTTTTAAAGGCATCTAGGCCAGATGCCATCACCACATCCTGTGGCAAGGAGTTCCACAGATGAATTACACGCTGGGTAAAGAAATATTTTCTTTTGTCTGTTCTAACTCTCCCTCCACTCAATTTTAGTACATGTCCCCTGGTTCTGGTGTTGTGTGAGAGGGAGAAGAATTTTCCTCTATCCACTCTCTCCATCCCATGCATAATTTTATAAGTCTCAATCATGTCCCCCCTCATGCGCCTTAGAGATCTGTATTTAGTTGCATCCCAATCTAGAGGAGAGCCTAGCACAAACCCAAGTACTCTACATTAAGGGAGTTTCAAAGACTTCTTTCAAGACACTTACCTCCAGGTATGTTGATACAGAATTGCAGTACTTTTCATATGGAAAGATAAATTAAGCCTGAGCCTGACTTGCATTTATTTATGTTTAAAGACGGACAATTGTTAATGCAGAGGAGAAAGTGGAAGAGTGGTATTATTCACACAACCATTCAAAGTTTCACGAGTGCTGTGCTGCAAATGTGATCATTCACAGATTTCATTGGGTTTTGACCTTACAGTCTGAAGACTGTACAGAAGAAGCTGGAGAGATAAATTAGCCACAGATGAACCACTGGTTTTGAGGAGGCCATCAGAAGATCTATGTCAAATAAAATAACAACAGATGAAGTTCTAGGTTAAGTGACAATTTAAAATTTGAAAGGTCACTGGAGCTAGACAGTGTTTACTCAGCAGGCGTTCTTACAGAAGTCATATATGAAATTTTAGAATGGAGACTGTTATAACCGGCAACTATTTTGCAACTAGAGGTTAATGCGGGTAATGCGGTCATAGTGAGGAGTGAAAAAAAAGGTAGCGAGCCAGCCAATTTGAAACAGTACCGATTTATCCGGGTAGAATGAAGCAAAATACACCACGGACAAAAGACATGAATCAAACCCCCAAAAAACTGAACCGCTGAGGACCCGACGTTTCGTGTTTTAATCCAAACACATCTTCTGGGGGCTTCCCAAGGCTTAGTAGATGTTAAAGCCTGGGCTACATTGTCCACGGCTGCGGCGGCGGCTGCGTTCCGTGTCCCGCCCCCAGGTCAAACAAAGGCTCTGATTGGCCGGACGTAGCGCGAACGTGGCAAAAGTCGAGCCGGGCTCGACTTTTGCCACGTTCGCGCTACGTCCGGCCAATCAGAGCCTTTGTTTGACCTGGGGGCGGGACACGGAACGCAGCCGCTGACGCAGCCGTGGACAATGTAGCTCGGGCTTTACTGTCAAACGCCTCGTGCTGTTGGTTGTTATAACTGACGTAAACGCTGCGGAACTTTGAGCTCCCTTCTTGCAGGGTTGCTGATCCTGCAAAGAGCACCTGCAATAAACCTCATTCAGAGTCACTGTCAATCCGTATGTTTCTTGTCTTGTTTTCCAACGTGTGTTGATGTTCCTTTTTCTCCCTGTAATTTGTGAATTATGGGAAGCCAAATGCAATTGGCCATACTTAATTCCTGTAGCCTGTTCATCAGGGCATGGGGCATTCTTTGGCTGATAGCAAGAGCTTCCAGATTTTTTAAAATGTCTAATTTGCTTTCTGTTCCTAAGGAACGTGTGTCCTTGTAATGTATTGTGTGTCCTGTGGCCAGTGCGTGTTCCGCTGTCGCAGATAGTTGTGGCTGTTCTAGTTTTAACGCTCTTTCATGTTCCTTTAATCTTGTTGAAATTGACCGTTGAGTAAGGCCAATGTATTCTTTTTTGCAAGAACCACAAGGAATACAATAAATTCCAGGATTAGAGAGGGGCGGTCTTTTGTCCTTAAGCAAGAAGTTGTCCAATTTTCTTCGTAGGTCTAAACACAGTTTTTATATTTCCTTGCTTAAGTACCCTAGCTATTTTATCTGTCACTCCCTTGATGAACGGCAAGAAGGTCCAAATTCTGTCTTTATTTTCATCTGTTGTTGTATTGTTACAACAGTATGAATGTAGGTAACAGTATGAATGTAGGTAAGTTCCGCAGCGTTTACGTCAGTTATAACAACTAACAGCACGAGGCGTTTGACAGTTAACATCTACTAAGCCTTGGGAAGCCCCCAGAAGATGTGTTTGGATTAAAACACGAAACGTCGGGTCCTCAGCGGTTCAGTTTTTTGGGTTTGATTCATGTCTTTTGTCCGTGGTGTATTTTGCTTCATTCTACCCGGATAAATCGGTACTGTTTCAAATCAGCTGGCTCGCTACCTTTTTTTTTCACTTCTCTCACTATGACCGCATTACCCGTATTAACCTCTAGTTGCAAAATATATGAAATTGTTGTCCTTTTAACAAAACTACGTAACTTTCTGCCTTCTTACTAGAGGATTGGAAGGCAGCCAAGATCACAGCAATTTTAAAAAAGGGATCCTGGGGAGATCCAGGAAATTACAGTCCCATTAGCCTAATGTCTGTCCTGGTAAATTGGTGGGAAGCACAGTTAAAGCTGCCATTATTCAACATATGGAAGAGTAAGCCTTACCTAAAGAAGCAGCAGCATGGCTTCTGCAAAGGGAAGTCTTGCTTCACCAACCTAGTAAGTATATATGTAATAGTTGGTAGACTTTATATGTGTGGATTATCAAAAAGCTTTTGACAAAGGTTCTCACTAAAGCTTCCTAAGGAAACCTGGCAAGCATGATCTAATAAGATAGCAGGGTCCCCTTATGAATCAGCAACTGGTTCAAAGAGGAATCCATGAAATAAGAAATAAGTAGTGCAGGGTGCAATCCAATCCTACTTAGGCCGCCACTGTAACCAGCGGCCCAGCGAAAACGGGAGGCCCCAGAACAGAAAGGGGATTCAAATCCCCTTTGAATTCCCCTTTTGGAGGGGATTTGAATCCCCTTTCCATTCTGGGGCCTCCCGTTTTCGCTGGGCCGCTGGTTACAACGGTGGCCTAAGTAGGATTGGATTGCGCCCACAGACTCCTAAAAGTTCTGTATTGGGACCAGTACTATTTAACATTCATAAATTATCTGAAGTGAGGGATGAGCAGTGAAGCAGTCAACTTTGTCAGTGACATCAAACTTAGTACTCAGAATAGTGAAATCCCACAGAAAGGGAGTAACTATCATCATTATTGATTTCTTTGGGAATTAAGCAGTGAAAGGACATTACAATTCTTATTGCATTCATCTGCATAAAAACCCTGAAATGTTGGTTTCTATTACGCCCATTTTACAGATGGGCAACTGAGGCTAATGATTTGATGAGGGCTAAGTGAGCCCTCTGCTGAGCTGATTTATTTGATTGATTGATTGATTGATTGATTGATTGATTGACTGATTTTAGGCAGCCCAATCCTATCCCCCACCACCCTGCATAATGTAGCAGTGCCAGTGGAGTGCACACTGCATGTAGCATCGACCAGACAGCCCAGGAGAGGTAAATAAAAATAATTTGTACTTACCTCCCTGTAAGCCACCTGGCCACCAATGGGCCTCCTTTGACCGATGCCTGCTATTTAGCTGGCGTACGTCTGAGGAGCTTCAAGGGATGTATCAGGCCAGGAAAAGAGGGATAGGAACTTAGTGTGCACTGCTGCCACTAAGTTCCTCCCCCTCCTGCCCACAGACCACCCCTGGTTCAGCTGCTCCCCACTCCAATCCTCCCCCAAACTGCCGCCACCACTTTACAGGCCAGGATGGTGTAGTGGTTTGGGATTCGGACTTAGACCTGGAAGATCCAGGTTCAAATCCCCGCTCAGCCACGAAGCTTCCTGGGTGACCTTGGGTCAGTCACTATCTCTCAGCCCCACCTACCTCACAGGGTTGTTGTGAGGACAAAAAGGAGGGGAGGAAATATGTACACCACTCTGAGCTCCTTGGAGGAAGGGCGGTATAAAAATGTGAAAATAAATTTACCTGCTCTGGTATTGGCTGGGTGATCCGGTGGCACGCACACAGAGCCTCCGGCCATTTGTGCCGGTGGCCTTGAAGCACACAACAGCGGCACGGCTTTTGTGGTGCTGGACCAGGATTTATGGCAGCGGATCACAAGACCTGCTGCTATTGGCCCTAGGTAGGATTGGGCCATAAGTGTATAAGTTGCTTTTCTATGTATAAAAAATTAGCATATGCAATCAGCATTTTAAAAAAAACACCAATATTGAAAAACCACAAAAACATTATAAAAACTATACTATACAATTTAAAACGCTTATAGAAACAAGCAGTTTCTATAAGCATTTTCATTTTCAACAAGCATTCTCATTTTCTTTCCCCAGACATGGGTGAATCACCAACATCATACAACATCTTTGAACTGTCTTGTCAGAAGTAATAAAGATTAGGTATACTTCATCTGATACACAAAGATACGCACTCATCATCCTGAACTGCATCACTCAGAGAAGCAAAAACTCACAAAGTCTAGAGCAGGGGTGTCAAACTCATTTCATACAGTGGGCCGAATAGCATTCATGGTGCTTGCTTAGGGCCGGAAGTGATGTCATTAAGCAGGTGAGAATCATAAATAAGCACTTTCTTCTCACCTAGGAACTTGTTAGCTGCAAATGACAGAAGAGAAAATATGCAAACTTTGACAATATTTTCAAGATATGGGTCAGCCCAATTATCACGTGGGCCACCCTTTTAGCAACGCCGCTTCTGCCAAGGCATCACTTTGCAGCTCAGCAGCTGAGAGGTGCTCTGCAAGGTGACGCCTGGGCAGAAACAGTGCTGCTGAAAGGGCAGCCTGCATAATAACTGGGCTCTCCCACCACCACCCTTTCAGCAGCGCCACTTCTGCCAATGCATCACTTCGCAAAGCAGCAGAGAGCAGCTGATAGTGGTGCTGGAAGAACCCAATTATCATGTGGGCTCGATAAAGATCTTCCACGGGCCGTATCTGGCCCGTGGGCCTTATGTTTAATAACCCTGGCCTAGAGGATGAAGGGCCAAAGAAGGCCAGGCAGCAGAAAACTGCAGGGTTCTCTTCATGACCCTGAGAGTCACGTCAGGCAAGGGAAGACAAGGGAGGGGAAAGGAATTAGGTATGCCCAGGGAATCACATTTTGTCCCAGCAATCCCACTCACCCCAGGTTCCATGTCCGCAAATGTACTGGAGACAGACCTGAAGGGTTCATGTGCAACTTTCCGTCCTTCCTTCCTGCTTTGAGTTCTGAAGCTTAACATCACATAGCTCAGTGGTGGCCAACCTTTCAACATGAATGCTGGCCCTTTAAATGGTTGCATAGGTGAGGACATTTCAGCAGGTGCAGCTGCTTTAGCAGCACCATCAGCACTTGCAGCTGCCAAGATTCTGTCTTCTATACAACTCTTAAGAACACAGTAGCCCCAATGGTGGAAGGTTGGCCACTCCTGACATAGCTGTTTTGGCCCAATGTCCCTGTGAACGTGGCCTTGAGGATTTGAAACCCTCCCTCTAATGCAGTGGTGATCAACCTGTGGCACGCCATGTGCCACATTTTATGTAGATAATCTTGAGTGTGCCACTTAAATAAATAAATAAATCTAAGGTAATGAAAATATTTAAAGCACAGTGACAGCGCAAGAAGAATAAGGCGCAGTGGGGTGCAGAGACCCCTCTAGTGCCACAGGCTTGGAAAGGCGCGCTGGGGTTGAGAAAGCGAGAAGGACTTCAGCGCTCGGCTCGAGCAGGAACGGCAGTGCATGCCACTTCAAAAGGCTTGGCATGCCACTAAGTGGCACCTGTGCCGTGGGTTGGCCACCTATGCTCTAATGAGTTCTTAACTCCTCATTGTGCTGAGCAAAGTGGACGTGCATCTGGGGTATTAATCCTATTAGGTATATAGCCCAAACACTGTCAATTGACAGCATCCCCACTGGAGATTCAAACTTATTCTTATTCCCTAAGGCAGAGAGATCTGAGGCCCTTAGGAGCCACGGTGAGAGTGACCTCAAAAGTCCATAAGGAATGTTTTGTCAGACGAAAAGCAGAGCCCGGAAGCCCCAGGGCTTCTTAGGCCGAACATTCTCCACATCAACCTCAAGATTTTGTTAGCAACATATACTTGACCTTGCTTGTAGCAGGTCTGGCTCAGTGGGGAGAACTGCTGCCTTCAAAGCCCGAAGACCGGTGAACTTGATAAGTTCGAGAGACGCCTCTGGCAAAAAGCTGTGAAAGCCTCCAGGAGGAGAGATAAGAGCTTCCAGTTGGGTCGGTCGAGTGTGGGAGGCGCCAGCCAGCAGAATTGTCAGACTGGAAAAAGGATACCACCTGGAAAGTAGCCGTTCATGAAAGATTGGACATTTATATATATCTTGTAAAAAAAACCAAGGGGGGTTAGGACAGCCTGCCCATGTACACTGCCTTGGATTAAAGTCAGAGGAGAAATCCAATGACCAAGAAAGGCGGTATATAAATACTGTATATTATATTATTATTATTATTATAGGCCTGGCATTGGAAAGACGCAAAACACCCTTGAAAGAAAGGGGTCTGTTCTAAATACCTTAACATGTCGAACTCTTGCAATCTGCTTGTAGCTCTCAGAGGAGGCATGTAAATTTGCTAAGAGGTATGAGAGAGAGAGCCAATGTTCAGCTCAAAAAGAAAAAAGAAAGAAAAAATGTGGGGCCGATTCGTTGTTATTCATTTTGGTCTTGGAGCCAAGGAGGGCTCAGAACCATGAACATCTGCTTGTTCTATTTACCCCTGTGCCACAGCCACACTCACAGTTCTTCTCACTGTCTGGGTGGGGAACTCAGGCCAAGGGATTCAATCAATCTCACTTCTGACCATCAAGTGTCTTCATCATGCCTTGAGCAGGATCTTTACCTCAGAGGTCTTAAGTCAAAGACTCCTTCCAGCTCTTTACACCAACACCACTCTTTAGTAGTGGTGGTAGCTACGAAATAGTTAAGGCCAGACAAAGATATGTTCAAACTGATGAGCAAAACGCTTCTAAACATCTTTTAGTGTAATAGAAGCTTTTAAGTCATGGCTTCTAATCCTGATATAAACATTTTATCGTCCTTAAAGATGCTTTCTCTCCTGAATCCAGAAAATGCTCATGTCTCATGACCATTCAGCATGTGGTGGCTGCATATAAAGGCTACCCATATTAATTCCAGCTCAAGGTAAGACACTGGTCATATGCAGCCACCACTATACTCAGGGTCAGTAGCGGCCCTACAACCCCCCATGGGATGCCATACGCCTCCCCCACGGGACGCCACATGCCCCACCCCTGGGGGCCGTGACATCATCATTGCGCGCCACCGCAAAGCAGAAAACCCCCCCGGCACTTTTCGGCTCCTTTTTGGAGCCAAACGGCACCCAGGAGGGTAGGAGGGCCAAACTTCCAGCAGAGAACAGCTGCAAAGAGGAGCCAGTGGCGGGGGGGGGGGCAAACAAACGGCTCCGGCGGCAGGTACACCCCCCGTGACCTGCTGCCACTTGGGGCCCACTGCCCCCACCGTCACGACGCCTCTGCTCACGGTTCAGCTTTGGGGACACCTGGAAAGGTGTGCCATGAGCTGGATCGTACATGTAGTAGTGGCTGCCCGTGGCTGGTTTTTCATGGGTTGGAAGTGGCTTTCCTGTTGCCACCATGTACTGAAGAGGACATGAGAACAGGCCATCATCGCACTTGTAGTTTCTGTTCCCAACTCTTGCATTGCTTTTCCCATGCCATCCATGCTCCACACCCCCACTCTATCCCCACAGAATGAGAAGCATCCCAGTCAGTCTACATATTACCAACAAAGCAGGGACGACCAGCAAGAAGAAGAAAAAGAAGACGAAGAAGGTCCAGTATGATGACTGACATAGCATTTGTGAGGTAAAAGTATACCGTAAGTGTTTGTGCAAGGCAGTGTGTTTTCTAAGCGTGTAAGTGCAAACTTGTACAGAGGCCCTTCTACAATGGGATTCTGGTATTAAGTTGCTACAACTTTAAGCAGGGGCAAAAATGTACAGGGAAAAGGAAGAAAAGGCAAATCAGGGGCAGCCTCAGGATGAGGTAATAGACGACGGCGGGTAATTAGATTAAAGGAAAGCTGCCCGCAGCTTGTTAAAGAATGGCCAGCCCTGACTTGTGGTCAGCTGTGAGAGTGCTCCAGCAGAGATAACACTACCGCTCTGGCTGGCTGCCTGCCTTATCCACCCACGGCTCCAAATGCCCCTCAGTTCTCCCTCAGAGAAAGGCAGTCTGCAAGGTTTGGGGACATCATGCCAGTCAGGGAAAGGGCTGGCCTCCAGGGCAGTAGCCAAGCCCCAGGACTTTGGGTAAGAAGACACGAGGCTCCTGCATTCAGCTCATCATCAGGCTGCAGTTGTAGCTCTGGCAGTTGCTCACAATGGGAGACAGGCCAAGGCACTCCATTTTCTTTCTGCCTGGCTTTCTCCCCCCACCCCTAAAATGGAGCTCACCTTTACAGTGTACTACTTAGTGATTCTCAGAGGCAACACATAGCAGGGACCAAAAGTCAGATACCAGCAGAGCCAAGCAGAGGTTTCCATTGCAGGCAGTGATCAAACACCAAACCTGTGCTGCTCAAGAGTCAAATGGGAGGGGAAATTCCTGGATATCTGGGACACCAAACAGTAAGGACAACGGGACAACCTATATTTTAGCTGCCAAGGTCCACAGTGAGCCGCCAGCATAGTTAAGAAAGGGAAGCCTAAGCAGCAAGTCCGCTTGATGAGCAAAACCAGCAACCAGCTGCATGGAGAGACGTTAAAAGTTTCAACCTCAGAATTGTAGTCTTTGTAGAAAGAAAGAAAGAAAGAAAGAAAGAAAGAAAGAAAGAAAGAAAGAAAGAAAGAAAGAAAGAAAGAAAGAAAGAAAGAAAGAAAGAAAGAAAGAATTTTTCTGTGGAAATTATCCGCAACTCAAATCAGCATTTCAACAGAAAGCATTATTGTTTGTTTTAAATCGAGTGGCATTTGATAATCAAAACCAAACCAAAACACAAGGTCATTTTGCTGTGAAATCTGGATTCAAAACAGAAGGTTTTATTTGAACACTACTTGCCAGAAAATTAAAGTGTGTTCCTCGGAATAAATTATTTCCTGTGGAAACACTGGTTTTGGTGCAACTATATTCATTTGCAAAAAAAGATTTCGGCATGAAAATTTTCAGCTCACTCGATGCTAGCTCAGTAAAACCGAGCCAGTCACTAACAATGCAGGGATTGGGAATGAAATTGAAACCAATGCTGGGTGCACAGGGGACCCTCCTATATGAAAAGACCCTAAAAATGGGAAGACTTTTAACAAGCCATTTTCCTTGAAGGATCTGTAGATGTTTTTATTTGTCACTCTAAATATATATTTAAAACAGACACTCTGTTTATATATTTAAAAAAATCGGGTATTGTGAGAGAAAAAAGCAGAGCCAACTGCAGAAAGAAAGAAAGAAAGAAAGAAAGAAAGAAAGAAAGAAAGAAAGAAAGAAAGAAAGAAAGAAAGAAAGAAAGAAAGAAAGAAAGAAAGAAAGAAAGAAAGAAAGAAAGAAAGAAAGAAGGTCTCGGCTTTTTCTATCAAAGCCCTGCCCTGCTCAGTTCTGTGCCTTCCTTTGCTGCCAGAAATGCACAGAGTAATAAAAGAGTAATAAGGTCAAGCACAAATTCTTTGCTAAATGTCTCCTGAGATATTCCGCTTCAAAAAATGTCCCCTTCCCATCTTCAGTGCCCTACAGAGCCCTCTTTCCTCACAACACAAAGCTTTCCTCACATCATCAGTTTGGCAGCGACCATCTCCACACCTCCACCCTCAGTCATGCCCTGCTTGAAGCTCTGGGAGGGGGGATGCATGCACCGAAAATCAGAACTCGTCGCTCCTGTGCCCAGAAGCCAATCGGGGTGGAGTGAACGCTAGCTGTGGGTCATATAAAGAACGTATTCTCCACCCCCTTAGTTCTAGGCTACCCCACAAAGTAGCATGGCAGACAAGGGCATTTGGAAGAGTCCATCTCAGATATAATGCAGCAATATGCTATTCAGAGGGTAGATGTGGGTGGAGAATTATGCTATATACAGTGATATGTTCAAGGCCTGAACCCCCCCCCCAACACACACACACACACACACACACACACACACACACACACACACACACACACACACACCAACTTGCAGGATAATTAAAAAAGTGAGTGCCTGATTTCAACAATAATGGGCCAGTGTAGTGAACATGGGGTGCATGTGGATCATTAGGAACAGGAACAGAGCATCTCTCTCTCTCTCTCTCTCTCTCTCTCTCTCTCTCTCTCTCTCTCTCACACACACACACACACACACACACACACACACACACACACACACACACACAGTTTGGCGCCAAGTGAGCCTGGTGTATTCGTGCCATTTTTGTATAAGAATCAAGGCTGCCTGTATATCCCTATGACCCGTTGCAGAGCAAATGCAAATCCAAATGCATGGTTAGAACTAGGAGGCCTATCTCCATGACCATCTCCATATGGGCTAGGTTCCCGGCTAAATCCTGCCTCCTGATTGGCTCCTACAGCCCGCAATGCTGCCTCACACTGCAGCATTAGTTGGAACCACATTGCTGAATCCACAGCTGTAGCAGTCCGGCAGAGAGCCAGAATCCTGGCTGCAAATAAGAAGAGGAGGTTTGGCCACTCCCAGATGCCAAAGTTTCCCCCCCCCCCCGCCGCCTGCACCTACACCAATGGTGTCCACCTCTCTTGCATGCCCAGACACGGACACACGTACTCACAGCTCCCCTGCCCCTCCCCATATTCCCGTCCACCTCTCTTGTTGAGCCAGCTAGAACAGTTTTGACTGCAGACTGGAAACTCAAAGCAGCCCCTCTCCAAACCCACACTTCTGCCAACACCCTCCCCAATATCGCCTTATTTCCACAAAGAATAGGAGCTTAATTTCATCTCCCCCCCCCCCGCCCCATCCACCACCCCAAAAAGGAGAATGACAAAGTTTGCTGCAAAGTGGTTGCCCCTTGAGGTCAGGAGATTGGCTCTGCCTGAACGCTGCCAAAGCTGGAGCCAAAATACAAGGGTGGGAGTGGAGAGGGAGATATTCACTGGGAGCCAAAAAGTGGTCGGCAGCAGAACAGAGGAGAGAGAAAGAAAGAGAAGGGGGAAAAAAGGCAGCAGCTTTCTCTTTGTGGGTGCAACTGCCACATCTACTGCGACCAGGGAGCACAGAGTGTGTGTCTGGTGTGCATGTGTGAACTGTAGACTCAGAATGGGAGGAAACATTCCCTGGAGAGAAACAAGGTGTCAGCACAGCCCTGTCAGGAGTGAACGTAAGCAGCTGTGTCCATCTTCCTGTTTTCCTACTTGAGCAAGGCACACATAAGCTACTTAGCATATAGCCTATTCTTCAGCCGTTGACCCCCACCAGAGTTTCTTCACTGGCTATATTTATGCCCTCTTAAAAACCGTGCCTTTAAGCTTGCTGTCTAGTATTGGTCAGGTGAGTAGATATCATTTGCTGCTGTTCTCCGTTCTCTGGAAACATCGCCATAGCGGTAGCTCCTCTTAAAATTGCAACTGTGCTGCTTAGAACTGGTCTGTCTATTTGAGGTGTGTGTGTGTGTCTGTCTGTCTTTTTTTATTCAACACTGCCCCAAGCCAGTTTTTTTCTAACTTAGTGCCTGAGCAAAAGAGAATTTAATATTGATTATTTATTTATTTCTCAGACATATAAAGGTTTGTGTCCTGTCTTTCCACTGAAGGATGCCCAAAGTGGCTAACCTCATATAATCAATACCACAGAATGATGTCCTCTTGAGCAACTTACTCAGATTTTAATGCTATATTATTCTGAGGTAGCTATCTCCATTTTAAAAACTTGTTTCATTCAGACAATTTGAAATGCCTGGGACTGTTGTTGAGGAGTGTGTGTGTGTGCGGAGGGGGGGAACACCCTACAAACGTACCAGCCTTGAACCCTAAGTAAAGGCAAAGGGGAAGGATTGTGTCTTTTCAAATGAGAAGCCTGAATGTGTCTCAGGAAAGGCCCCAATCCCAAACGCAAGTGAAGTGATACCTCCAAGACTTCGCAGCAGATCTGCAGGGCAAGGAAGGGTCAAGGATTATCTAACCCATTTCCTCTGACGCCGCTACGGCATTTCTCTGCCCACTGCTACAGAATGCAGCACCTGAAAACAGCACAGTAACAAGCTGGATGCATTTCCAAAATCCTGTCAAACACCTGGCAACGTGTGTGTGTGTGTGTGTGTGTGTGTGTGTGTGTGTGTGGTGTGTGTGTGTGTTTGTGGTGCTGCCTCAT
Source organism: Plestiodon gilberti rubricaudatus (assembly GCA_026170595.1). Taxonomy (NCBI): domain Eukaryota; kingdom Metazoa; phylum Chordata; class Lepidosauria; order Squamata; family Scincidae; genus Plestiodon; species Plestiodon gilberti. The sequence goes on from JANXHW010000002.1 coordinate 109,694,586, forward strand.
CATAAGTCTACAAACACAATGTAACATAACAACAGTTTTCAGCCAAGATGTACATTTAACCAAAATCAGTATTTTAGAAAAGAAGGTAGTCTAAAGGGGCAGGGGAGACAGATTTAAAACAGACACACAAATTTGCTGGATTTCAAACAGGTTTTCTTAAATTGTTACAGGAAGCGTATTTTCTTCCAGGTGAAACCATGCTAAAATTTCATGAAATCATTCCATTACAAATTTGTGGTGCTCTGTTTTGTTTGTTTCGTTCATTAAAATAAAAATAAAAAATGAGGACAATTTTGCAATAAATATATTATTTCTGTTGAAGCACATTTTCTAAAACAACCCCATGAATGCACAACCCCCAAATCAGAGCAATTCTAAGCATCTGGGACCACAAAAACTTTGGCGTTTATTGTTTTGTTGCATTCTGTGTTGGTTTGTGCACTTCACTGCCTTGGGTGGCGTTTGCTCTGGAAAAGCAGTGAAAACATTCCACACCCCTCAAAAAATAAATAACTCAATGAATGTGTCCAGTACTCTCATTCCTTGAGTGGTACAAGAAAGCTTGCTCAGAGCTCATACATTCATACAGAATCTAAAGTAAAATCCAGGAATTCACAGCGCAATCCTGTGTAACTTTGCACCGGTGTAGCAGTAGATGCACCGGTGTAAGTGCACCGCTGCCAAACCTCTAACATCTGCTGTTAGACCGGTGCATCTACTGTTACACCGGTGCAAAGTTACACAGGATTGCGCTGTCAAACTTATAAGAATGTCTGGTTTGGCAATAGCCAATTGTTTGTGTCTGTAAATGTTCTTTGCCACCTTTCCACTGCTCATCCAAGATGCTGAACAATCATTTGAACACAAGATCCTGCCTTAAGCCAAGTCCGATCTTTCATCCATCTCACTCAGGTTTGCTGACACTGACTGAAACCACGGAGAGCCACTGACAAACACAAAGTGGACTTCCCCAGTCCAACCAGGAGATGCCAAGGACTGAATCTTGAGCCTTCTGATGCAAAGCAGGTGCTCTGTCACCAAGCTATGGCGCCATCCCCAAATGTTTTTTAAAACATCACAGTAATCACAGTCATAAATGACAATTACCCCCAAAATCACAACTCTATTAAAAGCAATGATAGCAGCAAAAACAAATAAAATTTAAAACACACCATTATATAAAGATATCAACCAGTAAACTTCACATGGGAGAGAGCATCCAAGAGACGAGCGACTGCTAGGAAGGAGGCCTAATGAGTGTGGGCTGTAATTGTTCGGCCTTCCAAAGGACCGTCACCAGGCACAAAACCCAGAGCCTCTCCCGTTGATCATAAAGAGCAGGGAGAAGTCCTGGTTCTGAAACACGCTGATTAAGAAAGCAACAGCTACTGGACACAATTCTCTGGTGAGAGTGGGGGGTCAAGGAAATGATGTAGGAGATTCATCATCCTTTGGAGCTAGGGTAGTCTTCATGCTGCCCAGTGGTTTCTATTAGCACTCTGTTAACTTCTAGTATGGCAATAGTTCCTGCAAGAGCACGGAGAAGCAAAGAACACAGAGAGAATGAGGAAGGCAGCCAAACTGCCGCCACCGTGTCGTAAACCTTCCTCTCCTTAAAGGACTATCCCATTGTGAGGTTTCCCCACTACCATTTTTCAGTTCAGACACTCCTGCCAAGCCAACTTCAACTGTAGAGTTTGGGGACTCACAAGCACACATTCCTCCCCCCCCCCCCACACACACACATAACGTTCCTTCCGGTTTCAAGTCAAGTTTTGTTTCCAAGCATACGCAGAGTTAGGCCTGCTTGATGACTACTGTGAAGCCCTAGTCAAAGTGCAATGTTAAGTGATGGGACTTACTGTGATAATTATCACGTGGTGGTATGGGCTCTCTCCTGTCCCCAGGGAGTTTCTGCTGCCCTCGCATAATACTAATGTCAGCCAAGCTGTGTTTTGGTGTCTGTAGCCATCTAGCCACAGATTCCACATGGTTTTCTAAATCTGGTGCCATTGGACTAGCCAAAATGTTGCATTGTCCAACCCAGCCCACCTCTGCTAGCCTCTCTCATCCAAGGACCTTGCAAACACAAATGCACACAAATCCTGCCCCCTCCACAACAACAAACCCACTACATTAAAGTTATAACTGACTATGGCCGCAATCCTGTGTAACTCTTGCACCAGTGTAACATGAGATCATCCCCCGGTGTAAGAGCACTTATGCCAGTGTAACTTGCCGTACGCCGACGGACGCAAGACGGACACCGGCACAACCCCCCTCGGACACCTCACATGTGCAGTTCGGACATGAAACGGACACCGGCACAACTCTGCCAGTGCAGGGGGCATTCCGGGGGTGCCTGAATGCCCCCAGAATGCCCCCTGCGCCAGCGGAGTTGCGTCGGTGTCCGTTCCATGTCCGAACTGCACATGTGAGGCGTCCGAGGAGGGTTACACCGGTATCTGTCCTGCATCCATCAGCGTACGGTAAGTTACACTGGCATAAGTGCTCTTACACTGGGGGATCTACTGTTACACCAGTGCAAGAGTTACACAGGATTGGGCTGTAAGTTGCATAGCCTATGAGGTAGATAGCTGCCGTCCGGAACAATATACCCTGAAGGGAGAGACACTCACATTCCTCTCCCCCCCCCCCCCCAAATCCTGCATCAGGAGAGAATATGGCATCACAGACTAGGGTGATCTGCCAGGGAAAATATAGACCCAAGTGGTCTAGGTGGTCTGAAGTAGCTAATAGGGAGCCTGTTGTCTCCTCCTAGATTTGGAAGTACAGGCCTTGAGTACTGGCTGCCAGCTACAGCCTTGCAATAGTAGCCCACTGGAGCATGCAGCCCCCATTTCACCTCATGTAAATAAAAGCAACTGTACTCTTCAGCCAAGTACCAAGCCCTTAGCAGTCATAATTAATCTTTCCTTTGCACTTGGAGACTTTTGGATCTGAAGTCAAGAAGATGCTTCCGATCAGGGCTCAAGGGCTTTTATTTGTTTGTTTTAAAAACATTTATATCCTACTTTTCTCACCAAAGACAATCCAAGACAACTTACAGTCAACGTAAAACAAAGCCTGACGGGTAGTTGTGATCAAGTTACCTGCTGTTCATAAACTCATTCAGGGCCCAATCCTATCCAACTTTCCAGCGCTGATGCAGCCGCAATGCTGCAGTTTATTTATTTTATTTATTTTTTTTAAAAAAATATATCCCGCCTTATCCTATGCCGAGGCAAATGCCCAAGGCGGCTTACAACAAAAATTAAAAAACATAGTTTAAAATACAGAAAATAAGTTTAAAACAATACATTATATAATGTATAGAGTTCTGAAGTAAGGGAACAAATGGCTTCTGTGCAGGGCCCATGAGGGGGTGGTGGTAAAGGGGGTAAATTGTACCTGGGCCCAAGGTCAAAAAGGGGCCCAGGAGCCAAAGGAGGGGCCCCAGAAATTTCCTGGGATCTCAGCTGGTCCCATGGAGCATGAAAGATGGTGGCCGGGCCAACTGGAAGGTCAGGTCTACCGGGTGGATAGATCTGGGCGCCACATCAGGAAGCCTGGTAGACCTGGGCTCCAGACTTTTTCTGGTCGTTGCTGCCCTCCCCTGCCTCATTTTGCCCCCTCCCCATTTGGGAAGGGGCCCAAGAGAAACTTCGTGCCCCCGGATAAAATTCCACTCAGAGGTCCTGCCTCCGTGACTGCCCCCCCCACCGCAGGATGCAGTGCATGCCCCATTGGCATGGCTGCATTGGCACTGGAAGGTTGGATAGAATTGGGCCCTCAGTCCAGTACATCTGAAGCAGGAGAAGAAGCTAAGATGGGAATTGTGGCCTTTGCATCCAAGAGCATGTCAGCCCAGCAGAGGATAATTGGAGGCCTTTTAGGTTTAGGAATCTGAGTTCAAGGTCGGTTCATTGAGAGGCCTTGAGCAAAGCCTTTTATCTTAGCCTTGCCTTCCAACCTGTAAAATGGGAATATTTCTGATCTATTTGACAAGGACATAATTAGAACAAATGAAGTAGTACAGGGGTGATTTTCTCCAATTTGAGCCTTAGGAACAGAAAGATTCTTAAAAAAAAAAATCCAACCATACTCCTCCCTTACCAGTCGTGAGTGCTACTAAATTAGGGAAGAGGGCATCATTCTCTCAAGCAAGTCCATGTGTCACATGTGTAAGAAATTATCACCCCACAGTCTTAGCTGCTGCTGTCAGTTAGTTCCACGCGACGTTCCCCCACCCACACACATGACATGCCCTCTCCTTAGCTTGCCAGGGAAATGCCACAGGAGCAGACGGAACTGGACAGACTTGGGCTAAAAGCAATGGTTGCATCACTTTCTTTGAGTGGCCAAATCCACCAGCACGTACACATTGCTCCAGTCTCCCTCAAGTAAGTGTTTGAAGAAATAAGGCTTCCTCATCATCTCCTACAATGGCTGAAGAATAGCAACCACCACAAAAATTCCGACCAAAACCTCAGACACCCCCCCCCCAAAAAAATGATCACTTTGGGGCACAATCTCTCAGGAAGGACACCCAAACAAGCCCTGTTGAAACGAAGGGAAGCGATGGATAAACTAAAACAAAATACAAAATGACTCAAAGTGCCTTGCTTGAAACTATATTTGTAGGATATTTCTACCATGTCAGAGTATGGTACAAGTCAATATTAGTGAGAGGAAATATTACCACAAGACACACAAAACAACACCCCAGCTTAGCTCTCCTCCAGCACAATCTTATTCTCTTATATTTAGCAATGGCAATGTTAGTATTTGCTTATTTAAAATATTTGTATCCCACCTTTCCCTCTTGTTGCATCCTTTGGCACTTGCCTGTATGCAAAAAGAATAAGGAACTTCCACCAACATTCTACGACTTAAATCGTTCCCATATAATTTTGTTTCATAAATCTGTAGATGCATTTGTGCACCTATAAATACATGGTCTTTCTATACGGTTACAAAGTGGAAGGAAACACATGCCAACCAATAAGTAAATACATAGATAAACAAAGAACTAGTAAACATGATCAGGGATTAATATCGCCTGAATATGGGGGACACGATCCAACAAGTCCAATCCACGTTTTTGTCTTGCATAAACCCGTCCCCTTCATTTCAATGAGGCTGCTTTTAGAAATTGTTCCTGGTGGACTGGGCCCTTACCAGATTGCTTAATCTGACAAGAGCAAGTGAACAAGATTCCAGCCAAAGGCACGTGTGCAGTCTCTTGCTCTTCTGAGCAGGGTTGAATTTTCCTCTGCCCCCCAGGGCAAAGGAGGAGATACTTCCCTATTACTTTGTGCAATAGTATAAGGGTGTCTCCACATTAACAAATATGTGTTGCATGATGCCATTGGAGAGTGACTCGGGACTCCTGAAATCAATGCAAAAAAGACTCCCTTTGATTTCAGAAAACACTGCATTAAAGCTGAGCACTCCAAAGAACCCAAAAAAACGTGTCAATGTAAATTCATCTCCTATTAATGGATTTGTTAAAATCAGCCGCTGTAATGATTGGCAGGAAATCCTTCCTCATTGCTGGGCACAGGCTCCATTTGCCTCTTTTGTTCTCAAATCCATTCTCTCCTGTTGGGGTTCATCTGCCACTCCCCTCCAAAGAGGCAGGCAGCACTACTGAGCCTAAAGCTGCCAGAGCTGCCATATAATTTGAGTAAAGTTGCTCTAATCTACGCAGTAAATCAGCCTCGCTGGATACAAATTCCAGCGGGTGCAGATTATAAATTTATAGCGATCTACTGCTTTACACTTTCCGAATTTCTTCCCTTTAGTGCACCATGCATTTTTAACTACTTGCCAAGCAGGGGTATGGAGGAGAGGGAGGGAGGGGTTAACCAGCCAAGCAAAATTCCCTTCTTTTTCCAGGAGGAATTATTTTGGACTGATTCTTTTTCTAAGAAAGCTCTTTTGCTCCTCATCCATTATTAAGGGAGCCCTGCCCCCCCCACACACACACACTGCTTGTCTCTTTTTGTATCCTCCTTGTAATGCCAGTCCTTTTCAATAATTTAACTGGTCTTTAAAAAATAAATAAATTAATATATATATAAAAAAACCCAGCAAAGAAAAACACGGCTGTTAAATACATATGTGGAAAAATAGGCCTTTTGACAGAACGATGCCTACTCTCTCAGGTGGGACCGCGATGGCAAGGCGATGTTAAGAAGATTTCCTGAAGCAGAAAGCAAAAGTTTAAAATGTGACCTCGTCGACTGCCATCTCAAGGGCCCTCCCTCTGTTGCTTTTGAAAAAGCCATTGTTCTGCCAGGGAGATCTAATAGTATATAGACCCCTGCTCTTCTGGTGCAAATTCACATTCACCACTTTGTAGCATCTGGAATAGTAGCTAAAACAGCACATGTCAGCAAAACTGTGTCCCCCCCATCTAAGCAAACGGATTCTGAAGTCGATTTGGCCACTTGTGAACAGCCTTGTTGGTTATGAGGTCTCATCAACGGCTTCCCAGACTTTTATTTTTTTTTTGGGGGGGGGGGTGTTAATCCATTTGAACATTTCCAAGGAGCCTTTCTAGGACAGAACAGACAAGCACATTGAAAGTGTTTAAATGTGAGTTAACTATAATAAGCAGGCTTGGTATTAAAAAATGTCACCTGGCTTCACAAGCTGATGGGTGCTAGTTTCATTTTTCAGTGCTAACTCTGTGCCTTCGGACGGGGCTCCTGCCGCCTTCTGCCTGCCAGTCTGTTCCTTCTCTGTCTTTCTCCACTCGCTTCCCCCCCTCCCGCTTTGTCTAATTTTCCTAGCAAAGTTCCATGAGAGAAGGCCCCACATGTGAACACGCATGACACTCTCCTTCACACTTTGAGAATCCACAATGGCCACTAGGTAAAGGTGACCCCTGACAATTAAGTCCAGTCGTGTCCGACTCTAGGGTGTGGTGCTCATCCCCATTGCAAAGCCGAAGAGCCAGCGTTGTCCAAAGACGCCTCCGTGGTCATGTGGCCGGCATGACTCTCCTTGCCGCAGCGCGTAGCATGAGGCTGGAACACGGAGCACTGTTTACCTTCCCGCAAGCGGTACCTATTTATCTACTCGCATTAACATGCTTTGGAACCGCTAGGTTAGCAGGAGCTGGCCAAGCAACGAGAGCTCACCCCGTCACGGATTCGAACTGCCAAACGTTCGATCGACAGCTCATAGTTCAGCGGTTTAACCCACTGCACCACTACAATGGCCACTACAGGCTCATAAAATCCACTTTATAATACCACAAAAGATGTGGGTGGGTGGGTGGGATAGAGTAGGCCCATCTAATGCCCTGGTTCCTGTGACCCAAAATTCCTCGTGAGCCAAAATCACATTGTAATAATAATCCTATATAAGTAGTTCCTCCATTTGTCCAAACGGCAGTGTGTGTTGGACATCCCCTGGCCACTTGGATGAATGAGGCCATCATGCCATATAGTTCATTCTGTGTCCCTCACTCACTCACTCGCTGGGGGGTTGGAGAGGCAGCATTGTATGTGCTACGACGTTCTCAAAAGGCACCTAATGAGGGGCAACAATCAGAATAATCTAAAAGAGTGATTAAGAATTGCCAAGCCGCCAGTCTCTTTCAAGGGCCTGATTTATACCTTGTCTTGGCATTGAGTAGCAGGCCCAGAAACTGGTAGGTTTGTCGTCGTCCCCACGATGACGGCCTTCCTTGGCATATGGAAAAGCAATGCATAATGGATGAAGGCCGCAGACTTAAGGGTGGCTGTCTCCTTCCCCAACATATCCAGGAACATTTTCACTTGGCAAATGTCTGTACAAACTAGACGGGGGGGGGGGGGTGTTTGAAAACAGAACAACTCCCTATCCATCCATTCCTCTCCCCTACAAGCCCCCCAAACCCATAGGCCATCAAGAAAATGTTGTCTGCCTGGGGTTGGGTTCGGGACAAAAAAGTTTGGGAGAAAAGGTTCGGGACAGGAAAAACATGCATGATAATAGTTTGAAACAATAGAAATGTGAAGAGCTGAGACTGTCACTGTGAGGCAAGGCAATGGTTAGCTAAACAAAATTAGGGGACGTGGATTTAATGAAGATTAGCAGGGGCTGGGATAAGCTGAGTGCCTCTTGCCATATTTGCTGTACGCTTGGGAACATGACCTCATTCTGGATAAATGAGTTATTTGGAGAATCAGAGCTCGAACAAACAAGTCTCCATGCATAGATTTTAGGCATATGGACTGGCATTCTGTCTGCCAGATCCAACAGAAGTCTGTGGAAGCCGCCTTCAAAATCAGGATCCATATACATACAAATCTGTATGACGCTCAAAATGCAACAGGCCTGCTACGAGCTAGAAAGGCCAGCAAAATCCTCCATGGAAAGATGGATCGATATACAGTACAATATAGTACATGAATTCAGGTGTGTGTGTGTGTGTGTGTGTGTGTGTGTGTGTGTGTGTGTGTGTGTGTGTGTGTGTGTGTGTGTGTTAGTTAAATGGAGATTATGTTTCAGTCTATATAATTGAACATGATGTATTGATTAGAAAGAATGTAAAGAAATTTGAGCACACATATACAACTTACTTTATATATGTTTACTGTTTGTATATGTCACGGACATCTATTCTATATAGCCATGCATAAAACAAAAACAATGCAACTAGACAAAGGCGAGCATGCCATCATATATGTATACGGAACAGGCATATACTGTATTCAAGTGCACACGTGTGTTTGTGTGTGTGTGTGTGTGTGTGTACACACACAACACCTACTATTTATAGCTGGAGATCTTCAAACTATTACTCTAGAGTCATCCTATTAAAAATCAATGGGCCATTTCCAAAACTTGTGGGTGGTGGTTTGTGACAATTCCTATTTATATGATCTTCAATGGCAGAAACCCATGATAAAAATACAGCACGCAGGATTTATTACACTGTACACATAAACACATACAGACAGCCCGCTGCTACGGTTGCAGCCACACAGCCAGTGAATCCAGGTTGTTCAGACTTCCGCATATGCTTCTCTCTCTCATAGTTTGTATTGAATCAAGCTTGCACCATACACATAATTCATATGTAAATACAGCATGTGTGTGTGTGTGTGTGTGCGCGCGCGCGTGCATATATGTGTGTGTGTGTGCGCGCATGCATATATGTGTGTGTGTGTGCGCGCATGCATATATGTGTGTGTGTGTGCGCGCATGCATATATGTGTGTGTGTGTGTGTGTGTGTGCGCGTGCATGTGTGCATGCGTGTGTCACTGGATGTCCGTAAATACATCATGCTCTGTACAAATTGCACAATTAAGTGCATTGTTCTTGAACCACGCACATTGCAATAATAACTGTATGTTGATCTATTGGCTACATCTATAGCCTATGCAAGCAAATACAACTGCTGCTCTGAGAAACTCGCTCTTATCCGACAGAATTAAGAAACTGCTTTCTAATACTGAAAGTATTTTTAAGAGAATCCCCAGAACTTTCAAAAGAAAAAGAAAAAAGCCTAATTGTAGAGGAGGAAAATAATCAACTCAGCAAAAACAGTCATCCTTAGCTTTCATATTCATTGTACCCGGAAAAAAAGAAAAAGCAAAAATCATGAAACAGCCCGTTTATGAAGTCTCAGTTCATCATTCAGATGAAAAGAAAAGTTGTTTACAGTTTGCGTTTAAGTTTCTATTGATAGCCCCAAACTGTGAAAGTTTATAAATATCTTAATGAATTGTTTGTAAACTCACCTGAATGCTCGTCTCAACACTGCATAAATGTTTATTTATAGGCTCACTAATTCCAGACTCCTTTATTGCTGAATGCATTGTTCTGTTTTGCTTTTTGTTTGCATATGTCCTAATACTCTCAACTTTCCTCGCGGTGAAGAATTCTCCACCTTGCCCTCACAGACCACGCCATATACACAAAAACTGATTTTTATATTTCAGTAATATTTTAATACAGATATTTTAGCCCCCCCCCCTTTTCATAAAGATGGCAAAAGTCTCCTTAAAAAGTGAAGGGACTCCCGTGAGTAAAATTTGTGGTTTGCTAGGATAGTATACAATTATCCCTGGAAGTGTACAGAACTAAAAGAAAAGAGGAAACGAGAACGTTCATGTCTCGGAGGCTTGATGGAATTTTTGATAGATTTCATCAGGCTGCTTCAGAATACTACATGTATGCTGAGCTTTGTAAAGCACTTCAAAAGTTATCATTCAGAGAGTTGCTAATGCATGCAGAGGTACTTCTAGCAAGGTTCATAGAAGTAAGCAAGGCAGAGGGAATAAAAGCGCCCACAAAATTGACCCTGTAGCTACAGTGGGAAAGCGACAAGCTAAATGTTTCGGAAGAACTCTTCCAAAATTGCTACAGGACCCGGCTGCAATAGTACACCAAGGAGGGGTTGATAAACAGATAAATAGAATTCTCTTTTGCACTGCCAGATTATATTATATTTTTATATTGCAAACAATCTCTTGAAACAGGGCCAGAGGAAGCCATAGGCCCGACAGCATGAGCTCATTTGTTTTCGCCGTTCAAGTCCCTTGTTGGCGAACAATGTAATTTTCCAAAGTTTTGTCTTTTAATTTTAAAACTACAGGGGGAAAAAGGGGTCTACTTCATAACATTTTCGTCAGTTTTTAGTGGTCAAGCACCAAGGAATGGGAGAAACAAACTCTAGAAAATATTCATTTTACCTGCTTGGATCTGTTTTTCATGTACTTTTATTTGTGCATTTGATTGTATTTTTTTTAATAAGGCTCAAATCACTGGGATGGGGTGAGTTGGAAATGTTAATTAAAAAAAAACACCTTCAAGGGAATGGTGAAAATTAATCACTTTAATTTTAAAAATCCACCCAATATAGGTATGTAGAATTCAGTGGCATACATGACTCTCCAGCCCCTTGTTGTACAGTATTAAGCACCAGTTTCTTGTAAGTGCCTCAGTCAGACAGCTATTCCTATGTTTATAAACTGGGACTTTTTTTAAAAAAAATTACCTATTCTTCATGTGCCGTCATCTGTACATAAACATTATAAAAACAGGTACACAAAACACTTTTTAAGAATGAAATACTGCTCTGTACTTTCCTGGGACTATGTCCCATTGAATTCAATGGGTCTTACTTCTGAGTAAGTAAGCCCCAATCCATGCAGAGGATTGCAGTGCAAGATATCTTGTTAGGTGTGACTTATTGTATTTCACAAACAGGGACCTACATCTTCCGATATGACAATTAAAATGAACTGTCCATTTCTCAATGGCATTTCTGAGCTGCTTTCTCGAGGTGGGTAATACATGTGCTTGTATTTGGCTGTTAGTGGACACAGAGAGAAATGTATACAGGTAAGCACAGACGCAGGATACCATAGCCAGACCAACTGCACAAACAGTCACCCAAGATGGCAATATTCTTAGGACCATCAATGAGAAACCAATGCGCCACGTGAAAGATGTGGCCCAAGATCGCTTGCAATTTTGTTGAGGATGCTGGGGCAGCTATACATTAAGTGCACCCCAGCACTCTCTGCAAAGGATCCTAGTAGTGTGTACCTCTCAAACTGGGCAAAGCAGCTGCTCTGGGTGGCAAAATGCTTTGGGGCAGCCCTGCCGAACATAAATGTCCTTATCTTATACTGTACGTACTCTGACCATCACAATATGCAAACAAATACAATCAGCAATGTCACTGACAGTGAGTGCAATTCACAAAGCAAAATAGCTCTATTAATTTTCAACAGGGTTCGTTATACAGGACCTCATTAGAGCCTTGTTAGAATTTGTGGAAGACTACACATCAGTAATATTTGCTATATTATTCCTACCACATTATGGTTGCAGGTATACTTTGTAATCTATGTACTCTTATGTTATTTATAGGCCTACCTATTTATATAAGGCATCCCAGTTATCATGTAACATAGTACAGTATGTAATCACAATAGATAATATAACCATGATACAAACATGTTCTTTGACCACTCATGCTGATTCAGATTTATTTAAGAAGCCTGCTCGCTTTTAAAATGCATTATTTTACACTACAGATACATAGTGTGTGCTGTGTTCACTTGTGAGGGCCCATTCAGTTATTTTGAGTTGCAAAGAGGAGGTCGTTATTATAGTTTTTAGAAGCAATCTGAAATCACACAAAATTTGCAACCCCAACTCCTGCAAAATCACATCCTGGATGACATAATTCCCTCAAAACACACACACACACTCACACACGCACACACACCACAAAACACACACAAATGTACATGCTGATTCTATATTTGCAGCATCATTTGATGTGGTTTAATGATTTGATGTCTCTGCAAGACTATGAGTTCAGCCACTTTTCTTAATGACCTTCTAGAAAAGATGGAAAGGAGGCCAGGTGTCATGAAAGACCACAATGGAGGTGTGACAGAGGCAAGTGTCCTCCACCATAGAATAAACAAAAGACTTCTTCTACCACAAATGCCAGCTCAGGAAGAAGTGGCTCCTAGCGCACAAAAGTAATTGTAGCTCAATGTGTGACAACCCAGCAACTTCGGCAAAGAACAACAGCCCGACACAGGTGCAGCAGACCCGAGCCTGTACTGTACAAGCAAAGCTCCTATTTAATGGAATAATGGCTAGAGAAGGATCTTGATCAGGCCCAATCGGTACAACAAGGAGCTGCTATGGTCCATGATGGAAGACAGGACTTGGTTCAGCAACCCTTTCTGGTGTGAGACAGCATTACCAGTGGAATGCTGCCTGGGAAAAGTGGGTGCCATGCAGGACTGAGAATGGAAGGGGCAATTTGGACGGTAGTCATGAATATCCACAAGGGAAACAAAATACAAGGCCTAAGAATTGTGACAAAAGAAATCCAGTTCAAAGAGGGAAAAAGGAAAAAGCTTCTCTTATCTACTGAGGGCATTTGCCATGGATCAAGCCAGGTTTGTTTAATTCATCAGGGCGCAAATAAAGGGCAACTCTTTAAAGGAGCACAAGGTTTTCCTTCCCAGAGGCAGAAACGAAACTGGACTCTGCCTTGGCATCGACCCAAGGGCAAGACAAAAAGCAAAGAACTGAACACCCAACCAACACAGAAATGTCTCTTTTCAAAAACACCTCCTTAAATTCATCCGGCACACAGGCCTTGGATAGATAGATAGATAGATAGATAGATAGATAGATAGATAGATAGATAGATAGATAGATAGATAGATAGATAGATTCATCTACCAAAAAAAAGGCAAAAACATAGAACCTTTAACTGTATTCACTTCACAGCTGAATATCGCACACACAACAAAAATGTGTACATTTTATAGTAACAATTAGTGTTTTTCTGTTTGTTTTTTCAAAAAACTAACTGATGTTTTTTTTATTGTAATCATATTTGGCTATTTTAAACATTTTAATGTATCATTAAACATTTAATGTATCATTGCCCCAGGTCTCTATACTAGGTAGGCTCAAAAAAAATCCTTACATTAAAATTAATAAACAAACCAATATGAACGGGAGGTCCTGCATTAGTTTTTCTCCCAAAATATAAATGGATAAAAGGCAGGTAGGCAGTTGCGGGGGAGGGGAGAGACTATGAACCAGTCCTACAATGTAGGCCACAAACTTCAAGCTTCTGTACCTTTAGCTACCACCAGATTTTTTTAAGTTTGCCAAAGAAAAAAAATTGTGCTGATATCACCAACTTTTTAATAGAATTCTCTACTAATAGTCTTTTTGTATATCTATTTTGTTTTGTGCATGTTTTATAACATTATATCATTTCACAATTCTCTTTTAGTTAGCCACACAATACTTTGGATGGAGTTTACTAGTGGGGGTGGATGTTGCATCTTTCAATCTACCATTGGTGGAAATCGTGTTTGGGTACAATAAAACAAAATAGGCATTGTTTGTAATGTGCAATAATATGTAATAGAGTGTGCCAACAGTTGTAAAATGGAATAGAAAATGATACATATGAGTTGTTCTGAATTAAATTTAAAATACAATAGTAGTATGCATTTGTGCCTATACACCTGTGTGAATGTAAGACAAAGAAACAAAATCATCTACAAAAATAAATATATTTCATACACTCAAATCATGTGTATTGGGAACCTCTTGGGAACCTCTTGTATGCATAACTTTTGTCTTTTTGTCAAATGCATTGTCTTTCTGCTTCTATATATTGCTCATCAGCATTCATGGCTGCTAAACAATATATAGAAGCAGAAAGTCAATGCCTTTTGCTCCCTATATGCGGAGTTTATACATACAGTTCTACAAACTATCTGTCACATATGATAAGTAATTTTTCTGCATCTTGGAGATCTTTGTAGAACAATAAGCAGCAACTGCTTGATGACATAGCAAGTAAGTGTAAGGGGAGAGAGAGAGAGAGAGGGGGGGGGAGAGAAAATTCAAAATTGCTGTCCTACTAGTCACTGTTCTTCAAGACGAAAACAAAAATCTCCACCACCACAAAGCTAACCTTTTGTTTCCCTTCTGGGCTTTAAGACTTTCCCTTCTGAGGAACAACCGAAATCCCTTCCAATATTTGCAGCAGCACCAAAAAGTGAATTCTAATTACGATTCCCTAATCAATAATAGCCCCGATAATCGCCCAGGCAGTAAGGACTCCCTTTCCCCCAGCAGATGATCAGCTTGTACAAAGCGGAGAGTCTCCGAGACCACAAAAACTGCAGCCAGTTCGCGATAGAGCTTCGGGGAGGACCTCGAAAGTGTGAATGAGATTATTGGAAGGTGGCGCCGGAGGAAGTCAAAAAAGAGAAGGATCTCTCTAGCCTTTCCGATCACCCCCTTTCTGCGCAAGGGTTCAGCTGCCTTCGGGAAAAAGGATTGTGAAGAGGGAAAGCGGACGACAGTTAATTGTTGCACACTTCCCAGATATAGTGTATTAGATGTGACCTCTGAGTCTGAGATAAACATGCCGGATTTGCAAATACCGTTTAGGGAAATGTCGAATTAAGCTTGAAAAATAAAATCCTGTTCTAAAGGCAGCAGAAAATAATTCACGGATAGTTGGGTTTTAATTTGAGGGAGGGGGCGGCGGCATTTTTATTGCCAAATGTAAGGAGAAGCTCGCCTAAACTTTCCTCCCGCTCTTAAATCGAAGTCAGGGGGGGACAAGCGGTTCGTTTCTTCCCCCTCCCCACTTCGCTTGTCTTGAAAACGGAGCAATCGCGCGAAAAGGAATCCCGGCCCAGGAGGAGCCTCGGTATCTGCCCGGAGCCGGCAGCCAGGCAAAAGTCCTCGCGCCCTCTTCTGCCTCTGTGACAGCGCGCACAGAGCAGAGCCGACGCGGACTGCCTGCAAGCCGTGCAGGAGGCTGCCTGGCTGGCTGGCGGGGAAGAGAGCTGGGAGGCAGCGAAGGCCTGTTGAAAGGAAAGACGATTTGCAAGAGGGGCGTTAAGAGGAGCGTACCGAGACTCAACAGGCTGCAGTCCGATTTCGGGGACTTTGCATCGGGCAAGAGGGCGGCTTTGGGTCTGCAATGCTACTTAAGCCAATGTGCATTATTATTACTGTTGTTATTATTACCGATGCGCGTCCTCTCTGCCCCATCCAAGTGGGGGGGGTCTCCTCCGCCTAATCTGTGCTCTTTTCCCCCGACCCTCGCCCCCAATTGCATTTCTGGGGCGTTCAATACTTTGGTCCATTCTCCATTATTAGACAATCTATTTCCTCAAGTAACCTACGACGGGGGGGGGGGGCGAGAGGGTCAGAGAGAAGCGGCCTCAACCTCTCCTAAGGATCTGCATTTCGAAAGAGAGATTTCTCCCCCCGCCCTCCGGCTGCAAAACGTCACCCTCTCTTCCACCGTGACCCGAGTAGAGGCGCCTCCAGACGCTCCGCAGTCCCTGCAGTAATAACTCGGACCTGGGGAGAGGCTGGAGAACTTGGAGGAGGTTCCATCACCGAACCCAACTTTTCTTTGCGCTGCAGATGTGCTACGGGGGGAGGAGAGAGAGGAACTCAGACACATTCCCAGCCCCCCCACTCAGATCAGGCAAGGAATACATGCCAAAGGGGGGCTCCTTGGGGTGTGGAGCCCCCCTGAAGGAAAAAGAGGATGTTTGGCTGCTCCTGGTTCGGAGCTGCAGTTCCCAAAGGCGCCAAGTCTCTCACTTGTGCAGATTTCCTGCAAAATATATATATATATATGCAAAAATACTCTCCTCCACCCCCTCCTTCCCCCGCGCTATTTTCCCCTCTCTGTTGCGCTCGATCTACATTCCTTAAACAAACGTTTGATCTTAAACACACACACACACACACACACACACACACACACACACACACACACACACAACTTTAAGAAGGCAAAAATATCAGTGTTGTGCCAAAAAGGGACCAGCGTCATCTACCTGTCCCCATTCGAGAGGGAAGTTGGGGGGGGCACGGGAATTCTGAAAAAAAAAACACCCGAAAATGCCCAAATTGAAGTTTTCCTATAATGTAAGGAGTTCCTGACTTTCAATGGGATCGTTTGCGGCGGGAAGGAGGAGGAGGAGACACAAGTCAAGGTTGGGGTTCAAAAGAACCACCGCCGAAATCATCAAGGAGGTTCTTCTCCCCCATCGACCCACCCCCCTTCCTCCGTGCCGCCTTTGCCTGGAGTCCCCTCCCTCTCCGCGCCGGGTGAGCCGCCCCCCCTTCCGCAGCAGCGCCGATGCCCACCCAGAGCAACCTCGAATCTGCCGCTGCAATTCTGCACAGGCAGCAGGCAAGGAGCAAATATTGAAATCACTCCTGAACTTCAGAAACTTCTCCCCCCCCCCGCACAAGGCAGCAGCCCCCACCTCCTCTTAAAAAATCAGCTCAACCACCTCGTCTCTCTATCCTTCAAGCGTCCCCCGCCCCACACCCCGGCCCCATCCAGCCAGCGTCTCATCCACCACCTCTATGCACCCAACCCGCTGGTCTGAGTGTTTTCTGCCTTCCCTCTTTCTCTCTTTAAATTTTTGAAATAAATTTGGGAGAAGCGCCATTTTCTGAACTCCTAAACCCATGTGCAGTGAATACAACAAAGAGCTTGGAAAGATGCCATCTCTCTCCCTCTCCCTCTCCCTCCTCTTTGCAGAAGGACAGAGAGGGAAAAAGACGCGAGGAATTCTTTCTTCCCGACCAAAACCGCGCAAGAAGACAGAAATAACCCGCAAAGCGGCCGCGGCAGCAGCGGTGGCAGCAGCAACAACAACGCACGGAGCAAAAACAGGAGCAGAGAGCAGTGCGCTGAGAGTGGGAAAGGGGAAGGGGAGGACGGGAGGACAGTAAAACACACGCACAAATACACTCTCCCCCCCCCCCCAAGCCACGGAGAGAAACTGCGAAAAGCTTTCGGTTTGTCCCAGCAAGGGAGGGAGCGACACCGCCAGAAGGACGTTCTCTCAGCCCCCCTCCCGCCAAGCAGCCCGTCCGCCCTCCCCCGCCGGCGCCGAGCCGGGCTGGTTTGTTACCTGGGTCAGGCAGTATGGGGAGTACATGGTAACTTTTGGACTTTGCTTTTGCGGGACTGTGTTCACAAGGCGAGCAGCTGCATTGCTCGGGCTGCTGCGGCTCCTTCTCGCTCTGCCTCTACTCCATGCTGGTCTGTAACCCCGCCTTGGAGCTCTGAAAGTGAAAGTTTAGACAAAGTTTGGAACGGAGAACACTTTTGCCTTGAAAAAAAGTTCAGCCTTTGAGCTCCCTCCCACTCGGCCCCCTCCCGCCTCTGCGCGCACACACACACACACAACTCAACACAAACACACACACGCACGCATTGCATTCAGAAACGCTCCCTGCTGCTAGGAAGTTTTAGATTCCTTTGCAGTTGATATTAATAATCTCAAAGGAAAAAAGAATGCCATCTCATCAGGGACACCCCACACACACAAACATACACGCACTTCTCCCTTTGGGAAGTGTTGCTTCGGCGTGTGTGTGTGTGTGTGTGTGTGTGTGTGTGTGTGCACAGAGAGCAAATTAAAAGAAAGACTAACGGACGTTTAAAGAGATGTATTTTTAAAAGAGAAGGAACGTGGCACCAGAGAGAGCGAGCGAGAGAGAGAGAGAGCGAGCGCTTGGCTGAGGCATTGGGTCTTTAGGGGCACCAAAAAGGAACTCTATGTTTCACTGCAGCCAGGTTGATGTCAGTGGTCATGGCCTGCTGTCATTCATTCACCCTCTTGGTGCAGGACATCCCAGAGCAAACCCCCCCACCCCCGCAGCCTGGCTTAGGGAACCCCCGACGCGGTTTTCTGCAAAGCATAAGGGGAGTGTGGGGAAGGACTTTGGCGTTCTTCTTCCCAGTTGGGAGCTGAGAGTGGGAAAGGGGAAGGGGGGCATGAGGCCAGGCGCTGCCTCCGTCCGAAGCGCAGCGGAGCTGGAGGAGGGGACCCGTGCAAGGAGGGAGCTCTGCTCCCGCCACCTCGAGCGGTGACTTGAGGGGCGACGAGGCCGAAGTAGGTTCCGAGTTCCTGGGCTCTTTCAGGCTCCTGAGAGCCATTTGGCCTAATAAGCTAAGGGCGGCCCGGCCGGCCTGCGTGCCGTGGCGATTCACGGGCAGGCGGCAGGCGCCCTGAGTTCCCCTCCTCGACGCGAGTCTCTCTGAGGCATCGTGATCGTCTGCCCCTCTCCCATCCAAGAATCTGCTAGTGTTGCGAGCGAGCGGGCCCCATGGAAAAAGGGAGCCGCCCGGCCCGGCGGGCCTCTGCCAGTGCCTCCCTGGGCAGAAGGGCCTCTCTTGGGCCAGCCGCGTTCACGTCGAGGCTCTCGCTCGCAAGATTGTCCCTGGGTTGCTCTGGGCCCACACACGCCCTCATTTGCAGCTGCAGCGGGCGGCTCTTCTTCACCGCAGACCCTTCGAATTCCCCCATGCAGGGGGGCATCTAAAATTACCAGGAGGACTTCACCTGGGATGGGAAAGCCCATCTTGAAAGACCTCCTTTGTCCGCCAGCAAATCTGCAAAGCGGAGAGGCGGGGGGGAGCTCGTTGCTCTGCCATTTCAGGTTCAAAAGTGCAGGTTGGGGTTTGAGGGGGGGGGGCTTTTCCCTCTCCTTTCTGTTAGGAAGGCCGGACGGAGGGGAAGGAGAGCTAGAAAGGGTGGCGCACACGCCACAAGCGAACAAACCGAAGCTGGCTGCGGCTTTCAGTCCCATTTGAAAAAGAAGTGCATTTCTCCAGGTGATACAGGCGGGATTTTGCGAGAAGAGTTTAAACACACAAGCGTCCACCCGCCGTCTATTCTTCTCCATACGAGTTTGCTACGGCCGTCGGAGAGTGACGGTCACTTTGCTGGGCAGGGACACAGGAGCGTCTGCCGTGTGAAACCCGTGACACGTAGGCAGGCGGAATCCACCACGCACTTAAGGTGAAGTCGCTTTTGGCTTCTGAACAACTCAGGCCTTTCGATTTACCTGCGTGGCTGAGTTTATATTTGTTGTTCGCCCCTGCCCTGGGGGAGAAAAAAGAGGAGTGCCCTGCCTGCGCCCTCCAACACTCTTGTCTCAAAAGGGGGGGGTATTATTTCTCGTCCCCAGATTCAGCATTCCAATCTATAGACGAGGAACTGAGATTGTTACGATCTGCTCGGTAAGGGTGTGTGTTACCTACTGGGCGGCCACAACGTCCCTATCCTGCTTCAGTCCCAAAAACTACACAATCTCATGCATTTTTGTGACAGTGTGGCTGATATCGATTCTATGCCAGTTGAAGCATCACGGCTTCCCCCCGAAAATCCTGGGAATTGTGTTTTGGTGAGAGCGCTAAGAATTATGTACACCCCCCCCTCCCTCGCATAAATATGGTTTCCGAAAGGAGAGGGGATGACATTTGTATACTACCCATTTAGGTCTGTCTTGTAGACATGCCCTGAAGCTACGGCAGAGATTGAATGGTAATCAAGGTCTTCAAATTCATACATGGCTAGCTGGTAGAATAATTTGCGCAGCAGAGCAGAGGAATCCAACGTCTGAAGTGGCCTCCTGATCATGTGGGGCCTTTACAAAAAAAAAGTTGCGTGGGGGGGGGCGCGGCGACGACAGAGTCCCTAAGTTATCCCGGACTGCTCTAGAAATCGGGTCAGGGTGTCTGACACTATTGAGGGTAGAAGTGGGTTGCAGGAGGAGGAGGAATGGATATACTCCGGCGTTTGGTTGTTTTGGCAAGGAATCTCCCCTTTCAGTGCAGGGTCTTAATGGAGTTTGCCCCCAGCCTCTCTCTGTGGATGGATACTATAAGGGAGGGCGCCGCCAAGATTCTGAGAAGGAAGTTAGTTCATCTAATGAAGAGACCAGGAGGAAGCCTCAGTTCCCCTTTCCTTGCAACCACAAAACGTATAGACGACCCCATGGCATTGATTGCCGCTTTACTGGACAGTGGAACTCCGACGGTGCAGCAGCCGCTGAGACGCTTATAGCCTGCCTCCTGACATCACTTTTTGCAACTTTGCTTGGGCGGGGCTGTGCCCAGGTACAGTGATGCAGACCAGGGAGGGAGTAACCGGTGTGTCATGGTATGCTCAAACTATCTCCTGTGTACCTGCCTCAGGGGGATTCCAAGGTGCCTTGGTTTAGGTCGGAACTGGGCTACCCCACATTCAGAGCAGAGGAGCTTCAGCTGAAGAGAGTACCAACTTCCAATGCATCCCTAGGAGCGGTAGGTGCTGGACACACAGGGATGGGATACAGGGCTTCTACCTCTAGGGGGCACTGTTTCCAATCCAGCTCTGCTCAGACTTGAAAAGCTATTAAAATACACTGGGGGTTGTGTGGGTTATGCTACATGCAACCTGATCCTATGCTTTTCACTCCCACTCTTCAATGAAAACGTGCATAGGATTGCAGCCACAATCTTGTATACATCCTTTGAACTTTGCTGTGAACCTCTTCTTGTCTACTGGCAGCTCCTGCTCCATTGAAAGCTGAAATGGCACCTTGTGCATAGAGCGTGCTTGTAAAGCAACTTGTATTTTTCTTTTAAAAAGGCTAGACTGAGTGATGAATTAGTGGGCACAGAGCTGATTTGAGAAATCTTACTCAGAGAGAGCATCTGTTATGGTTTGCTGTCAAACTGGGAAGAAGTAACAAGTAAGGACACTCACTATTCTGGTGCTCATGCTAATAAACATTTTCACCAGTGACCCATCTGTATAGATAGTCATCGTATCTGGATATGAAATAAAATTAGGAAAGATTGCAAACTCTTTTGAGGAAAGGATTCTAATTCAGATTGGCCATGAATAAAGCTGGAGAACTTGGCTGGAGCACAAAGCAAATACAAAATTGTGGCAATAAGGCTAAGGGATCTCATTATTAAGAAGGTTCTGGGGACAGAAAAGATCTACCAGCTAAATATTAATTATAAACCAAAAGGCAAGTACATTTTTGGATGCTGGAGCAGGAGCGTTGTAAGAAATAGGAATTTACTGTTCCACTTGACGAATATTGGTCAGGCTTTAAAAGAAGAAAAGAAAAAAGACCTCGCCACCAAAGAATCCACTGTGGAGATCCACATTGTGGAGATTCAAACACATGGGGGGGGGGGATGCTAAATTATACTGTGATGAAACAGCCCTAAGGTTGGTTACATGCTAGGCAAGTGTCTGTGGTCAAACTACATGGAGGAAATACACAGGAAATACCGTATTGGTCTGAGTATAAGACTCACTTTTTCCCCCTAATTTAAGTTTTTAAACTAGGGATGCGTCTTATAATCAGGCTGTTGCAATTTAATGCCAGTGATTTAATTAAATTTTTTTAATAGCACCAAACTTTAAGGGTGCGTCTTATAATCAGGTGCGTCTTATACTCGGGACAATACGGTATTGCATATCACTTTTTCCCTGACATTTTAAAATAAAAAAGTGCAGGGGGAGGCTGGAATTTTAAGAAGACTAGCAGGCAGGAAAAAAGATGCTGGACTCTTTTCCTTTGGCCCCTGTGTCTTTTCTCCCATGTGTGTGTGTGTGTGTGGGGGGGAGGTTAAACGAAAAAAAACTAAGGAGGAAGGATTTAACACTTCCCTCCCCAGTGGTTTTCCACTCAATAACACAGCCTCCTACAGCTGCTTTGATCATGCACATATATAGTTTGGATGTAAATAGAAGATTAAACTAAGCCTGAAATGGGTCAGATTTCTAACCTGAGCTGGCCAAGTTGACCTATAGACACCCATGAAGTGTGAATGGCAGTGACTTCCAGCGCAATCCTATCCAACTTACACCACCGTTGTAAGACCAGCGGTGCAGCGAGAACGGGAGGCCCCAGAATGGAAAGGGGATTCAAATCCCCTCCAAATGGAGATTCAAAGGGGATTTAAATCTCCCCTCCCCTCCAAAGCCTCCCGCCCTGCCCTCCCCCGCTGGTTACACCTGTGGTGTAAGTTGGACAGGATTGCGCTGTTAATAATCTTGGGAGGTTGCCACACCCTTTTAAAAAGCTAAGTCCAATTACCCTATGATGGAAGGTGGGTGGGGCAGCAGTGGGGAGCTGAGTTAGCCAGAGAGATGTATTGCATTAGGGGCCGTCTATGAAAGGAACCCACATCCAAGCACACAGAGATGCAACAACAGAGTACAGCAGCCACAGGAGCAGAGCACATTGCTGAGAGAATTTAGAGTGGCCTGGATCATTTTGGAGAACAGATGAAGGAATTCACGGAGAAGAAGCTAAGAAATAACGGGAGGCTTGCACAGATTTAAGATATATTCTTAGCATAAAAAAATTAAGCTTTCCTAAACACAAGAAAGAAGCTTTGGAAGCAAGCAAATGTGGAGGTACTAAGTCAACAGGTGGGCAGGAACAATTCGGTGTTCTGCACATTGCACAATATTATCTGCTTGCCGGACAGAGCATGTGGGTGACCAGTGCAATTTGCTCTTAGCTGTCAGGGAACATGTCCATTCCCTTGAGGCCAAGCAGACTGATCTGGAGATGCTAAGAGAGGCACAGGTACATAAGGACTTGCAGTGACATACCAGAGGGAACAATCCACACCCTTGCTGATGGCTCTGCTGTTGTTGTGGAGAAGGAGGGTCTGAAGGCAGCAACATCATTCCTAGGAAGGGAGAAACACCTTCCCTTCAAGCCTTGAGGGACCCACCCCATGGGTGATGGATTGATATGCTGTTGCATTCAGAATATACCTCCAGGGGTGGGTAAGGGGTAATTCTTGTAGTGACTAATTTGATCATTAGATGCATAGACAGAGGAGTGTGTTGGCCACATGATGATTTCCATGCTTTGAGGACATCACAACTAACAGCGCAATCCTGTCTACATTGATTTAGACCAGCGGAGCGATTGCTGAATCGCAATTGCTGTGCTGGTCTAGGGTGTTGCAAACATGTCGTAAGCACATTTGTGGCGCCCGACAATTAAGTGCCGGCAGAGAGGCTCGCTTGCACGGCTCCTCCAGCACCGCAGGACAGATCACCGCTGTGGCAGAGAAGTTAGTTCCAGTGGCGTGGTAGAGGGGCGGGGGGGGGTGCGGATTGGCCTGCTGGACCCAGGAGGGGGGAGGGATCGTTAGTGGTATGCTCCGCCAAATCCTATCCCCCTTCCCAGGCTTGGCCAGCATTACATGGCTGGCTCAAATGTGCGCCAGCAAAATAGCTGGCGCACATTTGAGTAGACCCATTGGGGCAGCTTGGGCTCTACTCAGGGTAAGGGAACAAATGTCCCTTTATCCCGAGGAGGCCACCTGCTGCACCAGTGCAGGCCCCATCCTGCACAGGATGCGGCGGGCGCCTTATTTGTGCCATCGCGTCCTACTAGACAAGATGGGGCTCTAAATCTTTCTAGATTGTAAGCCCCTTTTAGGGCAAAGACCTGTCTTTTTGTTCTGTGTAAAGTATCATGTATACTAATGGTGCTACATAATCATCTTCGTCATGCCCCCCCCCCTTAGTGGATTTTATTGTTTTTAAATTTGTTATGTATGGTTATGTATTGTTTACATTTATTTTATGTATTATTTTAAATTATGTATTTTAATCTTTGTTGTAAGCCGCCTTGGGCATTTGCCTTCGGCATAGGAAAAGGCGGGATATATATTTTTTTTTGAAAAAAAATCATCTGTTAGTGAATTCCTGGAAAAACATGGTGGTCTTGGTAGATAGTGCTACCAATGAAGAAACTACAGCTGAGAAATTTTGCCAAATTTAGGCAAGGGGCGTTTGAAATCCAAGAGGGAGCATTTTTAGAACTGCTACCAGTTCCACATGCAGAGGTGAGTTAGACAGAGCTGTGGAATCTCAATGTGTGGATGTTGGAACTGGATGGGTTTAGATTTGTTAGGCATATTTCAAGGCAAGGTGTGGCAGCACTCAAGAAATGAGCTCCACTTGAACTGCAATGGAATCAGGCTGTTGGTGCTTAACACTGAAAGGGTGAGATAGACCAGTTTTTTCTAGCCCAGGGTATAGGGGAAAATTCAGCAGGTGCTAAGAGCATCTGGATCAGTAGGGTTCATCTGTTAACAATGATATGCCACCAAGTTGAAGACAACTTCAATGTAAATGCTTTGCTTTTATTTATTTATTTTTCCTCCTTCCTGCTCTATATGGCTTATTGTCACCAGTTATATTACTATTTTGTTGGGTAAACGTTATTAGAATGAATGAGAAGTTGAGGGCATGTAACAAAGGGCATTGGAAAGTGGGCAGTAAAATGTGTTATATTCATGTTGTAAATACGTATACAATTAACATTAATTTGTATCTTTTAAAAATAATTAAAGTCAAACATTAAATTAAAAGAAAACAAAGATAGAATAAAAGTCAACTATGAGCATGCACAAACTCAGGAGAGCAACATGAAAAGCAGAAGGGGCAAACGAGGGAGCATACACAAAAAGACATTTGAAGAAGGGCACAATCGATAGATGTTTATATAAGGATTGTAGAAGCCTGAAAACTTAGAGGTGTATGATCGAGGAGTTGCTACTAAGAGAGAATATAGATGCAGTGGGCATTTCTGAAACCTGGTGGAACTGCAATGCAATTGTCCCAGAAACAGAACATCTAATAGGAATGAAAGAGTAGGCTGTATAAGCGGGTTGTTGCTCTATATATAACTGAAGACATAGAAGTAAGATAAACAAGTCATTGTAAAACAAAGTTATCAATGTAACCATTAAAGGACAAAGAATCGCAGCGCAATTCTATCCAACGTACACCACTGGTGTAACCAGCGGGGCAGGGCAGGGCGGGAGGCTTTGGAGGGGAGGGGAGATTTAAATCCCCTTGGAATCCCCTTTGGAGAGGATCTAAATCCCCTTTCCATTCTGGGACCTCCCGTTCTCATTGCACTGCTGGTTACACCGGTGGTGTAAGTTGGATAGGAGTGCGCTGTCGGTTACTTATGGCCCAATCTATCGCCCCACTGTTGTAAATGGCATTGCAATGGCATAAACATCGTGTTGCCATTGTGCATGACGGAGCTGCTGGTAGAAATGGCGCACCAGACTTGCCCAGACACTGCGTCGGCCCAAGTAAGGTGGCAGAGGAGGCAGTTCAGGGGAGGATCAGGGAGGGGATCGAGGAGGGCAGGGAGCAGGAGGGAGTGGATCCCAGCAGCAAACGTGCATGCCAGATTCTATTCTCGATTTTTCAACTATTTTTCAAAATAGCTGACATGGGTCTGAGGAGAACCATAGGCAATCAGGCAGCATACCAGGGAGGTAAATAAAAAGGTTTTTTTACTTACCTCTTGCTGGCTGGCTGATCACCCTCACCACCATAGATTGCAATGTGCGCTCTGGCAGAGCGGCTGCATGGCGGAAGATAGTGGGGGGCAGGGTTGGGTTCTTAGTTCATCATCATATTTTTACCACCACATGCCTCTGGTCACAATGCTATCAAATCCAACATACAGTACGTGGTTCATAAAATCCAATACAATTTTTCGGAAGGACGCATTTCTAAAAAAAGTTGATAGGGAGAGTCAGGAGGTTTAAATCCCTTTAGGAAACCTTTCAAGAAGCATGTAAGCTATTCCACTATGTAGAATGAGATAAAATGTATGCCACAGATCAGAAAAAGGCGCAAACAATTCCAAGGTATGCCAGCATGGCTAAATATCAAAGGCAAGGAAGTGATAACCAGCAACAAAGCTTCCTTTAAAAAGTGGAAATCTTGCCCAATAAAGAACACAAACACTAACAGTCCAATCTTCTGCATGCCGCCAATGGCAGCATACCTCCCTCGCTGGCGCTGACTGCCATAAAGCAGTCCACGCCCATTGCAAACGCCTCCCCGACAGTGTGCCAACCAGTGCGCTGCCTGGAATGCTGGCAGGAAGGCCCGGACATGTGCACTGAACGGTGAGCTGGCGGGGGGAGGGTGGGGTGGGGGGAGAGTGTAACGGTGGAGTTATGGAGGGCGGGGAGGCTATAGGAAGGGGAGGATCCATTGCGGATGGCACGCGCAGGATCCTATCTCCCTTACCTGCAGCCTCCCCACCTCTTTCTTCTCCTTGGAGTTACGCTAGGTAAATTGCTAGTGGGTTGTGAGCCTTACACAGGGGTAAGGGGATTGAACGTCCCCTTGCCCTGTGGAAGTGACCTAGTCTGCCCACACACACACACACATTTTGGCGCTGCTGCATCAGCGGGGGAGGGGAGAATAGGATTGGGCTCTAACAGTGCAAATGTAAACTGGCAATAAGGCAAACAACGGTGGGAGGGATCTGAGAAGCTAAAAAAAACTAGTACTGTAATAAACTAGTAATGGAACTTAATTTAAATACAACTGAAACAGAATACCAGCTAAAAATGCAATAGGACCATTTGGTGACAAAGCTATGAAATGAGTACTGAAAGAAGGTGTGGAAATTGTAGAAAAACCTATTTAATAGATTTATTCCAAATACATTTATTTACATCAATAGTCATTGCAGAAAATGTGGGAAAGATAACTACACCTGGACCATCGCTTTTGGAAAGAACAATGGCAAGTAGAGGTGACGAAAGACAAGAGTTTTACAACTAACTGATAGATTCAAAATGAATGAATTATGTGTGCAAGAGATCTATGTATATTTGTGTACCTGAACACACCTGGTTCTCTAGTTTGGGCTGCTCAACTACTGTATTTCCTGTGGTTGGGAAATCAGAACTGCAAAACAAGTATTATTCTTACAAAGTCTTTGGTTCATATCCAGGAATAAAAGCCATGTGTAGCAGGTTCCAAAAATAATATACGTTAAAAAAAAAACCTAATTAAAACCCAGGTTAAATTTAAAAAACACGTTGTTTTAAAAACAAGGTTTAAAAAACATCTAAAATGGTTAAAACAGTTCTGAAATAAACATAACAACACATAAGAACCACAATGTTTCGTCCAACTCTATGGACTTCGTCAGGTGGACGATAAAAGAGCCAGCAAGGCTGTCAAGGTATTACTGAGAGAAGTAGTCAGCACGGTTTTAAAACCAATCGTGTAGCAGCGAGTTTAGCAATTAGCGCCGGAAGCCCGGTATCCGCTTCAGAGGCAATCCGACCTAAAGTAAAGATCGCTTCGTTATCTCTATAGCTTCATAATTCATACGTAGTTTATGATTAGACTCCTGTATTAGTTTTTTAGCATCTTTAAGTTGAATCGTATGACCTGTGTCCATGGCATGTTCTGCAAGAGCAGGAAGATCTCGATGTTGTAACCTGCATGCTCGTTTTATCGTCCACCTGATGAAGTCCATAGAGTTGGACGAAACATTGTGGTTCTTATATGTTGTATGTTTTTTCGGAACTGTTTTAACCATTTTAGTTGATTTTTAACCTTGTTTTTAAAACAACGTGTTTTTTTTAACTTTAACCAGGATTTTAATTAGTTGTTTTTTTTTAAACGTATATTATTTTTGGAACCTGCTACATATGGCTTTTATTTCTGGATATGAACCAAAGACTTTGTATATTGCTGCTGGCCATTATTATTATTATTATTATATGACGACGATGATGATGATGATGTATGTTGCATGATGCCATTAGGCTGTCATCCTTCATTCAAGTTTATGCAGCTGGATGCAGGATTGCAGCCTAAGTGAATAGATGCAGCTTGATTGACTAGTTGCTGTTACACTTTCCATATGTGTAATTATTATTGTTTTCCATGCCTATAATTATTTTTGCTTTACCTGCAAGTAAGCAGGCTATAGTTATATATGCTCAAGTTGATTCCCATTCTCAAATGCAGGTGAAACACAAGCTATTCCCTGAGTTGCAATTTAATAAAAAATATTTTACTATTGCATTCCAGAGGGTTAACCACAAAAGTACAGCAAGTTCTCATTTAAAGTCGTTGATAGGTTCTTGGAAACTGCAACGTTAAGCAAAAAAACTTATAACGATACCAATTTTACTGTAGGCTAATTGATATACGTAAACAAGAGTTTACGGCATATTTCTGGTCACAGAAACATCACCAAACTTTTAAATAAAGACCCAAAACACTTCTAATATTAAACATTGAAATAAATGTGAGCTTTCCAGGCCAGAGAAAACCCATGTAGACATGGGGAGAATGTTCAAACTCCACACAAACAGTGGCCTCAGCTGGAAATTGATTTTTTTTTCTTCAACAACTTTAAAATGAAATGACTTATAACTAAACAACTTTAGGACTTGCTGTATGTTGCCACGAAGGCAAGAAAAAGTCTTCTTTGCATCTTAAAGACACCCAGATTTACAGCCCGATCCTGCCTAAAGGCTGATTCACACTAGAGTCTCCCGGCACGCATGCCCCTGCCCTTGCGCCTGTCCCTGCGTCTGCGCTTGTATGCGCTTCTCTATGCGTTTGGAACTGAGGGCTGCTTGCCGCCTGTTGTCCCTCCTTCTGTCCCACCTTCTTGAAGAAAGCGCAGCTGTGATTTGGTGAACAGAAGTGCGCTCCGATTGGCCAGGGGGGGACGAATTAAGTGAAGGTGTAAGTCAAGTATTATTAAATAAATTGCTTTATAAAAATTGTTTAAGTCCACATTACAGAAGTGAAGGTGCCCTAGCCGTTCACTGAGCCCCGCGCCTTCCCTCATCCCAGACTGCAGCCGAAAAAACCTTGGTCTCCCATCTGCTCCCGGAAACCTGGAACTAAACCTTGCAAGAAACCCCCACGCCGATTGGAGGTGGCTATGATTGGCATGCCGCCACTCTCATCCCCCTCCCATCCGATCGGTGGGCTGCCGTAGCACCGCAAGCATTCCCGCAAGCGCAAGCGCATCAAAAGATGAGGGGAAACCATCTTTCCTGCCTCTCCGCAAGCTGCGACGCAAGCATGAAAAAAGCTCCGCAAGACCCAACGCAGATCCACAATGAGCCGGGAAAAGGCTAGTGTGAACCAGGCTTAAGAAGTGGTGGCCGGCCAAAATGGCCAGCCGCTGCATCCTAGCCAGGATGCAGCCCGCACAAACGTGGCAGGGGCTCACCTCGGGGGAAGGGGACGTTCATCCCCTTCCCCAGGTGTAAGCGCCGGAGACCTCAATGGGCCTCCTCCGATGCACACAAGCTCTTTAGCTGGCACGCTTCCAGGGAGGCTGTGTAAGGCCGGCCTGGCCTGGGAAGAGGCTGGAAATATCAGCGCAACCCAGCGCTGATATCCTTACACCCAGCAGTATCACTGCAGGGGGGGGCAGAGCTCCAAGTTCCGTTGGGCTCTGACCCTCCGTTACACGACGGGAGAAAGTTGCCCCGCCCCCTCGCCTTTGGAGCCATTCCGGCCGATGAAAGCAAGTGCTTTCGTCGGCCGGAATGGCTCCAAAGGCGAGGGGGCGGGGCCGCTTTCTCCCGTCGTGTAACGGAGGGACAGAGCCCAACGGAACTTGGAGCTCCGCCCCCCGTGCAGTGACGCTACTGCTTACACCCCCTGGCTGGGTCAGCCAATGGCCCCATCCCCCAACACCCTGGCCCTCCCCCTCCCACGCCCTCCCGCCGACCGGCACAGGACTTACCTGGGTTGGTCAGTGCGGGGTTTGAGATGGCGACCTTGTAAGCGGTGCCAGCCTCTGCACCGGCGCTGCTTACACTAGAGGAGTTGCAAAGGTGCCTTACAGCACTTTTACAACACCTTAGGCCGACGGGGCACTTGCTCCACCGGCCCAATTCTGCGCAGGATTGCACAGTTAGTGTGGTATAAGCTTTTGTGAACTGGCTTCTGCTGCAATAAATCTATTCATCTTTAAGGTTCTACAAGACTCTGTTGTTTGCTATTTTATGTAACCAACTTTGAAAGATCAAGAACTCTCAAACGGAGATGAACAGCTTCTCCCTTCCATCTAAATGTGTAATGAGCCCCCGTTTTCTCATTAAATGGGTAGGGTTGATTTCCCCAGATCTGATAGCCCCCTCCCATCCAGGTCTGTTTAGGGCAATATATGTTACTCAAAACTGACACAAAAATAGTATTTACATGTGCCACAAAGATTTGGTCTTTATTCTCCATCCTTTTTCTCAGTACAAACCATTATTTATGTGGAAGAATGGGAGTGACTTCCCATCAGCCTCAATCTTGCTACAGTACAATGACTGATATAATGATATAAAGACTTTATGGGGAGGAGAGGGAGAGCTTTGCTGCAGGGGGACAAAGACTATTTGCTCCTTAAGAAAAAATAAAAATAAAACATTAGTTTTAGATCTCTGATCAGCAGCTCATTTATATAACAAAGGTCACATTTTTAACTGAGCAAGGGCTGACTGGCCAGAAGAAACATGAGCTCTGCCTACTGTTGAAGCTGGGATATGGGCACAAGGTTGGTTATTCCCCCCCCCCCCATGAACTTCCAGATAAGCTTTGGCTTTTTCTTTAATTACCTCAGCTAAGGTGCAATAACAGTTGGGTGGATGGGCTTGTAGGGTCAGGGGCTCTGCTGGGTGACTGGATTTAGCTCCCAGGATTCCAGTTGCTTGCCCTTATTTTAGACTGCCTTTGGGGAATGGGAAACTCTGGGCTCAGCAAAACAGCCAGGCAGACCAGGATGGAAGAAAGTAACAAAATAAAAGACGAAAGTAAATGAAAGATGAGCTGGTACTCATCATAGGATGCCTGACTAGAGGCGTCATTGGGTGGGGGGCCAGGGCGGCAGGGTGCCACGCAGCGGGGGGGTACTTGCCTCTGGATTTGCCACTAGGTCACCCCCTCCACTGCTTCTGTCTTCTCTTTCGTCGCTCCGGCCGGCCGCAAGATCGGCCCTCCCGCCCGCCCTGGAGTCGTTTGGCTCCAAAATGCTCCGAAAAGCGGTGGGGGTATTTTCACACGTGCCAACGGCATGTGAAAATGACATCACGCCCCCCAAGGGGCGGGGCTTGTGGTGTCACATGGGGGTGTCGTATAGGCACCACGGGGGGTTAGGAACGCCACTGTGCCTGTCAAAGCATGGGGATAGGGATGGCGCACTGTATCTCAGTAGAGGAGCAGCTGCTTTGCATGGAGAATGTCTCAGGTTGAGTCCTTGGCATCTCCAGGTATGGCTGGGAAAGGGACCTGTCTGAAGCCCTGGAGAGCCACTGTAGACAATACTGTGTTACAGCGCAATTCTAACCAACTTTCCAGCACCGGTGCAGTTGAAATGCAGACCCGAGATAATGGTGCAAATGTTCCCACACCTTGAAGAGGCCTCCAAGACTGCCCCTGCCCTGCAAAATGCAGGGTGCGCCCTGTTGGCACAGCTACACCAGCGCTGCAAAGTTGGTTAGGATTGCGCTGTTAGATGGAGCAATTCTCTGCCTCAGTAGAAGGCAATCCTATATATTCATGTGTAAGGCCCTGGTGGTGACAGCCCTGTCCAGGAGGGCAGAAGGGATGTGCCTTCCGCGACTGCAGTGAAAATGCCTTCTCATGGTGGGGGGGGGGAGAGCCAGCTGGACTCTCATCCTAGTACGGAGTGCTTGCTAATGAGGCAAAAGCCCTGGACCTCTGCACCCACCGATTCTGTTTCGCTGCCTCTCAAGTGAGAGTCTCTGCTCATCCACGTGGCAGGCAGTCCAGCTGTTCACACAGCAGCAGATGGCATCAGTGCCAAATCCCACATCCCACTGCTGTTTGTAC
Source organism: Plestiodon gilberti rubricaudatus (assembly GCA_026170595.1). Taxonomy (NCBI): domain Eukaryota; kingdom Metazoa; phylum Chordata; class Lepidosauria; order Squamata; family Scincidae; genus Plestiodon; species Plestiodon gilberti. The sequence goes on from JANXHW010000002.1 coordinate 109,726,620, forward strand.
CGTCGCTGCTGTCTTGTCAGCTTTGCATTTCTTTATTTATTTAGCTCTTTGCTGCTGTTACAAACCTTCTGGGGAGGATGCCTTATCTTTAATTCAGGGCCCCCTGCTCTTACCAACTACTGGGTAGAGCCATGAAGAATGATGCTAAGTGGTTCCTCTCCCACTGGGCAGAAGGAGAGGACACAGAAGAGAGAAAAGCACAACAGGATGGGACAGGCCATCATGCTTTGTCTAAACAGCACATATCAGTACACTTCGCCCCCCTCCTGAAGAGGCCCTCCCTTGGTCCCACTGTGTTGAGAACTCAGTGGCATCACTAGGGGGTGCAGGGGGACTGACCACTCTGGGTGACATCCTCGGGGGGGAGGTTTGACACCACTAGTGGCCAAAATTGTGATAACTTTGCATTTATGAATAACACCATCACATTATATATCATTCGATGTGTACTTTCATGACGAATGCAATGAAACAAACAGGTTTCAATTATCTGTATCCTTTCAAACATTATGGCCAAATAACTGGAAACATAAAACACAACTGCCTTATCTAACAAAAAGTGGATTTCCTTAACTCGAAACAGACCAATGAGACTGATTGTTAGCTGAGTTGGTTACTGATTTGTTGGGTAACCTGTACTGTAAATATATTTAAATAAAGTTAACGGGGGCGACACCATGAGTTACCGCCAATCTAGTGACACCAATCGGGTGATGCCAATCTAGAGACACCACTGACCAGGAGTAATCTGTAAAAATACATCCTTTTCTGAGGGGCATCTTTTATAGAACCCAGCTCAGCCCAACCTTGTTTCTCCCTATTCACGTCTGGGGTCCATCATGGGGGTGACACACTGAGCTCTCACACCGGGTGACGCAAACCCCAGTGATGCCTCTGCCTACCTCTACAACTTCATGCCCTCATTTCTCACATAGGCTATATAGATTGGATGGGGAGGGGAATGTTGCCAGCTGAAGAGGAAAATGGAAAGATGGGGCCGAAAGCCCAAACTATGTGAAGTCTATCTGTGAGCATAAGCATAAGCATCAGAGCCAGGGTGGTGTAGTGGTTTGGGAGTCGGACTTAGACCTGGAAGATCCAGGTTCAAATCCCTGCTCAGTCACGAAGCTTCCTGGGTGACCTTGGGCCAGTCACTATCTCTCAGCCCCCCACCTACCTCACAGGGTTGTTGTGAGGACAAAAAGGAGGGGAGGAAATATGTACACCACTCTGAGCTCCTTGGAGGAAGGGCGGTATAAAAATGTGAAAAAATAAATAATAATAAATAATATTCAATCATGTGAGCCCCCATCTGCAGTCTGCAGTGGAAGAGAGCCCTGACACAGATTTACCACTTCAGTGAGAATAACTCCATAATGTGTGAACCAGGCCCAACTGAGCAGAACAGTGTTGCAAGCAACAGTTGCCAGCAAGAGACAAATTACTTTGTTTTCCATCCTTCAACTGCAATTCAGTAGCAGTGGGTGTGAGTGGTACAGGCAAACAATATGGTAGGATCTTGACGCCCCATAAGGTAGGATCGTGGGACTATTTCTACCAGCACATGACTTTCTGTTGTCACCTCGCAGTGTAGATCCAGTGAATCTCACACCTCTTGTGAATAGCTCAACACAGATTCCTACAGTGCACCAACACAAAGTGGGTAGGGTCTTAAAAAAAAAAAAACTTCCCAAACTTGTGTCAGCCCAAGATTTGGATTTGTGTGTGAGTGGAACCTGATAATGACAATGTTGAATGCACCTTAACCTATTTCCAGCAAGCATCCATGTGGCTCTAGCATAGATCATGCTGGTGATGAAAGGTCAGCTGTAAAAATCCCCTATAAAATGTTGAGCAAACCCAAGAAGTCCAGAGCCGCTTCTTAAAAAAAAAAAAAAAAAGGAGCAGGGGGCAGGAGGTCTGGCTCAGTTGATAGAGCAGCCGCCTCATATGCCTGAAGATCTGAGGACGGCAGTTTGAGACCCATCAAGAGCTGTCAACACGCTGTTGACAAGCTGCAGAAGCCTCGGTGGGAGAGAGAATTCTGCAGCTGGCACACTGAGTGGGAGGCAGTGTTGCCGTCAAGTCAATGCATGGGAGGCAAATGCCAGAGAGAGGCCAGACCGTGAAGGAAACCACTGGAATGAGTATTCTATGCAAGATTTGAACATTTGTAATATGTAAAAACTGCTTTGGTTTTGATAGCCTGCCAAACTGGACAAGAGGCACTTTTTCAATTGGTGCTCCTCTTATATTTAGCAGGGGGAGAGTAACTGCCCCCCTTTCACCCCAGCATAGTGTCTTTTCTCTGGTGGCTGTTTGCTGGTGTCCTTCTGCATCTTTTTTAGATTGTGAGCCCTTTTGGGACAGGGAGCCATTTCATCATTTGATTTTGTCTGTAAACCACTTTGTGAACTTTTTTGTTGAAAAGTGTATATAAATACTGTTAATAATAATAATTAATATTAATAAACCGCCTTGAATTAAAGTTGGAGGAGAGATCCAATGACCAGAGAAAGGTGGTACAGCATATAAATACTGTTGTTGGTGGTGGTACAGCATATAAATGTTGTTGTTGTTGTTGATAACCCAATAAGTTATCAACAATAAATTGAATCAAATATGAGATAGCCTTTCACACGAGGAATACTGCATGGGGAAGTATATCCTTTGTCCTCCCCCATTCTCCCTAGTCAGCCCTTGAATGCATCAACATTCAGGATAGCTTCAGGGCACTAGTGACAAGAGGTTAAATTGAGTGGTCATTTAAAAAAGCTATAAAGCAGGCAAGGGCTAGGTTGGGAGGCCTTGACCACCCTGAGACACAATCTCACAGCACAACCGTGCCTACTCTTCAACCGGTGGAGCAATCACTCTGCCGGTCTAGGGTGTTGCAAACAGCACCTGGAGAGTAAGTGATGCAGGCACCAAGGCCAGCACCATTCTCCTCATGGCGCCGGCGACAACAATGCGCCAGTAGCAGCCCTACACCCCCCGTGGGAGAGGGCTGCCCGACCCTACACCCCCCTGTGGGAGGGGGCCGCCACAGCGACACCCCCATGGGATGCAATACGTCCCGCCCCCTGGGGGCGTGGCGTCATCCTCGCGTGCCGCGGCACTGCGGAAACACACACACACCGGTACTTTTCGGCTCCTTTTTGGAACCAAACAGCACCTGGGACAGGCGGGAGGGCCAAACTTGCAGCCAACAATGGCTGCATGAAGAGGAGCCAGCGCGGGACGGAGCACTGGATCTGGAAGCAAGTACACCTCCCGCGACCTGCCACTTGGGGCCCACCGCCCCCACCGTAACGACGCCTCTGCGCTGCGCCCACAGGGGAAGGTGGGTTCTCTACCGGGCAGAAGAGGGGTGTGGGGAGGGCAGAACGGAGCGTTCCAGGGTGGGTGGGATTGGTCGGTCACGGGAAGGGATCATCAGAGGCCTCCTCCACCATATCCTATCCCCCTTCTCAGGCCTTGCTGCTGTTACACGGGGCTCTCAAATTTGCGCTAGCAAAAAAGCTGCTGCACATTCGAGTAGACCCATAGGGATGGCTGGGGCTCTACTCGGGTTTAAGGAACAAATGTCCCTTTTCCCAAAAGAGGCCTCTGGCTGCTCCAGGGTAGACCCAATCCTGCTTAGGATGCGGAAGGCGCCTTATTTGCGCCGCTGCATCCTGCTAGACAGGACAGGGCTGCCCATGACTTCCAAAGGGTACAGGAAGACACAACGGGTCACAAACTATTGTCAGTGTTCATCTTGTCACGTTAAGGGAAGCCTCAGTTTGAACCCCATACAAGCTCCAAGTGTCTACCACTCCATTACTGAGAGCCATCAATCACCACCAAATGTGATGCAGAGCCACGCCAGGGCTCAGCTCCAAGGTGGTCTATGAAATGCACAGTCTCCTATTCAAGGCACCACTGCTATCTCTTCCCCACTCACCACAGAATGGGCCATGAACAATTCTCTCCCCCCCCCCCAATGAGATGATCCAGTGAATAATAACTACTCAAGGACCTGCTGCCAGTGAAAAGGGCAGACTGGCCAATTCTACCTCTATGAGCAATAGACTGCCACAATAAGAACCAATCCCCCTCCCTCTCATACAGGGGTCTTATCAACTATCTGGCATTTTGCCTTTCCTCTGAATGCCTAGAGCTTTACATATGTGAATGGTGATTTGTGATGAGTGTTACAGCATTGGTCATATGCTTTGTTAACTGAGCCAGAAGATACAGAATGGGATCCAGGTGACCTGGATTCAAATCCTGCTTGTTCTGGTACCGACTCACTCTCTAGCTTTGGGCATCTTCTTTTCTCCCCAACTCTGTCTGATCTCCCTCTTCCCTTAGCAGTTACGTGATTCTCAGGGTTGTTGTGACAATAAATGCAACAAAGATTTACAGCACTTTGCATATGTCAGAAGCAATATACTTCAGAATGTATTGAATACATACTGAATATACTATACTATACTATGAGTATAGAACATGGGTTCCCAACATCCGGAGGCCCACATACCTACTACACGGGCCTCCGACCGCCCCGCATACCCCCGAAGCAGCTCCCCCCATGTATGGCTTCCGAGTTGCAGCGCGAGCGGGAGGACCAGCAACCCAAAAAAGAAGGCTACAGGCCTACACTGTTCCCCGCAGTACAGGCCTGCATCCTACCTTTTCTCGGCAGCGCCATCTTGGATCTCACGAAATCTCATGAGATCTAAGATGGCGGCACAGAGAAAAGGTAGAATGCAGGCCTATACTGCAGGGGACAGTGTAGGCCTGTAGTTTTCTTTTCCGGATTGCGGCACGGGCGGGAGGGACCCACCCGCCAGCACCACAACCCGGGAAAAACCAGCTGTCCCTTATCAGCTGCTGATCACAGGTTGGGAACGCCTGGTATAGAATATATACTGATGGATGCAATGCCAATAGTTGTGCTCAGTACTAGTACCTTCTCCTTCATTGGAACCACTAACAATATTGCTGCCCAAGTAACTGTTTAGGTTGGTGGGGTTTTTTTCTGCAGGCAGTCCAAGTCTGTCTTACTGGTTCACTCATACAGGGAATGTTAGGCTTCCAAATACATCAGAAGGAAGGAACTATGAATAGAGTAGAATGGCAAGAAAAAAGACTCTATTGAGTCTCCTTTTCAGCTGTAAAATATATACCAGTACATCTGCTTTCTACCAAGCTCAATGACTGTTGTTCTGTCTAGCCCTTGTTATCTATTCTGCCTAGGAGTGGCTCTCCAGGGTCTCAGGCAGACTTTCTTTTCTAACCCTGCTCCCTGAGATCTTTGGGATGCTTGGGTGTGAGCCTTCTGTACAGGACCTCCTGCATGCAAACCATGTGCTCTGTTCCTGAGCTGGACTCCTCTCACCATATGCATGAAATGACTTAATGTTTCTTTTCCATTAATATTTCGATCTGATGAAGTCAAATATTACAATTGTTCATGTTGTATACCATACTTGCCTTTTTCTCACTCCGGTGTTTTCAGCACTAAAATTCCCGACAAACAGCGCAATTCTGCGTAACTTTAGACCGGCGGAGTGCATGCTCCGCTGACCTAAAGCATAGCAAACGTGCCGTAAAGCACGTTTTCAATGACTCAGATGTAAGTGGCACCGGCACAGCTTACTAGGCCACAGAACTCACCCAACTTCAACTGTCGCGGGTAAGTCGTGCACCAGTTGGCAGGAGAGCGGAACAGGGTGGCAAGGGAGGGAGCCATTGGCTGGCCCGGGCTGGGAGGGGGCGGGGATATTGGCAGCGATATCCTAAGCCCCTTCTCGGCCCACACCGCCGCCCCAAATGTACACCAGGTCTGGACCTGGCGTGCATTTGAGGAGGCCCATAGGCCCTGGGCTCGCTTATACCCCTTCTCCCAAGGTACGGACTAGCAGCCCCAGGGCAGGCCGTAATGGCCATAGGATACAGCAGCCAGCCATTTAGGCTGGCCGCTTAAACTTACACAGGATTGCACTGAAAGTCAACACAGAAGAATCTACCAACTTGAAGTCATGTAGACAACAGCACCACCACCCACACCCTTACACACTTGCAGGTGCTCAGGAGCATAAGCCAAATAATTATGACTGGGGCAGATTTTTAAGAGGTAGATTATTATCCTGGGCATTTTAAATCCTGGATCTTCCCAACAGATATCTAAGGTCTTGCCCTCTCTCAAATGGTAAATTTGTGTCTAGGCTGTCCCACTTCAGACTCGTGTGTGTGTGTGTGTGTGTGTGTGTGTGTGTGTGTGTGTGTGTGTGTGTGTGTGTGTGTGTGTAAGTTTAAGCACATGCACTCACATGACTGATTTTTCCGTCATACAAAAAAAGGTTCCCTCCACATAGAAAACTAGATGTCAGGGAAGAAGGGTTCTAACCTATCCTTCTCCCTGACATGTTCATATTCTGTGTGTAAGGATTTGTTTGTTATTGTATGGAGAAGCACTCAGTCATGTGAACTCCTCCCCCGTCGGTTTACGACCTTAGGGAAAGCTAGGTCTTCACTCTGGATAAAAGATGAAATTACTTTGCTTCCAAAAATTCTCCTGTTAATTCTGATGTTGAATATTCAGTAGGTCAAATATTCGTCACCAATTTGACACTGGTATTTTACAACCAAAGATACCTGATTTCAGTGTTTGATTTCAGTATCTGATATTGGACTGTTGCTCTTTTACAATATTTCATATGCCTTCTTCATACATTGTTGTCCCTGCATTCAGTGAATGTGGGGATAGGGAGAAGTGTGTTGTCTAGCCATGTCCCCATGTAATATGCTCCATGGCCACACACCCTGACGCTCTGCAGTTGCAAACACTGAACACAGAGAGAGTTTCTCTTTGTGTTCTAGAACCCTGGACAGCCAGCATTCTAAAGCATGAGAAGAATTCTCCAGATAAGCACTGAGCATGGGGATGTTTGGGGGCATGATCACGGAGCACATTGCCTGCTGGCACATTCCCATTTCCCTATTCCTGCATTCAGTGAATGCAGGGACAATAACATGACTAGGGCTATAGTTGGTTTGCAATACTATTTAGTACTTGGCCATATTTGATAGATGACATGCAACAGAATTAGTATCTGAGATTATGCGGCAGTTCAAGTTTATGAAATTATGAAGTTTGATATACGTATATGATGTCAGAAGGCAGAGGTGGAAGGTGTCTGAGGGTGGAGCAGCTCATCTGCATACCTCCCAGCAGGCTTTGCGGTGGACAGGGTTGTCCCTTCCATTGTTGGAAGAGAAAGTTAGAGGACTACAGGAGCAAGTTTATTGTTGTTGTTGTTCAGTCGTTAAGTCGTGTCCGACCCTTCGTGATCCCATGAGCCATATCCCGCCAGGCCTTCCTGTCCTCCACTATCTTCCTGAGTTCGCTCATTTTCATGTTCATTGCATCGGTGATGCTGTCTAACCCATCTCATCCTTTGCCTTCCCCTTCTCCTTTTGCCTTCAACCTTTCCCAGCATCAAAGTCTTCTCCAGAGACTCCTTTCTTCGCATTAGGTGGCCAAAATATTTGAGCTTCAGCCTCAGTACCTGTCCTTCCAGGGAACAGTCAGGGTTGATTTCATTTAGGATTGACTGATTTGATCTCCTAGCAGTCCAAGGGACTCTCAGGAGTCTTCTCCAGCACCACAGTTCGAAAGCATCTATTCTTCGGCGCTCAGCCTTCCTTATGGTCCAACTCTCGCAACCATACATTGCTACTGGGAACACCATCGCCCTGACTATGCAAACTTTTGTTGGCATGGTGATATCTCTGCTTTTTATTATGCTGTCTAAGTTTGCCATAGCTTTCCTTCCAAGGAGTAAGACCATTTGCCAAATCAAAGCAACTGAGGAGTTCCTGGATACGACACATGCAGAACTTCTCCAAAGGGGGCAATAGGAGACTGCTATGAACAAAGAGACATCTACAGGGGAAGACACTAGTCTACATGGAGTGAAACCTGTACTTTAGATTTCAGGAAGGATGATTTTAATAAGCTCAGAGAAATGACAAGTAGGATCCCATGGGTAGATAAACAAATGGGAAAGGGGGCCCAGGATGGATGGGAGCTCCTAAAGAAGTAGCTACTACAGGCACAATCAAAAACAATTCCTGTGAGAAAGAAAAAGGGGAGACACCTCAAAAAGCTAGTATGGCTGCACAAGAATCTTAGTGGCGAACTGAAGATTAAAAAAAGACATGTATAGGAAATGGAAAACAGGACTGATCACCAGGGAGGAGTAGCCCAGACTTGTAGAGCAAGTGTCAGGAATGCTAAAGCTCTGTATGAGCTGAAGCTGGCCAGGGCTGTCAAGAGCAACAAAGGGGGGCTTTTTTAGGGATGCCCAAAGGAAGAGGAAGAGAAATGAGAGGGTGGAATTGCTGCTCGATAAGGATGGCCAATTGGTGCCTGGTGACAAAGAGAGGGTGGAACTGCTCAACTCCTACTTTGCACCTGTCTTCTCTCAGAAGGAGGATTGTGCAGATGTGGATGCTGGATCATTGGCCAATGGGGGAAAATACGTACATCCCCACAGAGGTAATGAAAACATGAATGGCCCAGGTCTGCAGATTAACGATGCAATCCTGTGTAACTTTAGACCGGCGGAAAAGCACATTTGCGACTATGGGAGAGCAAGTGGTGCCAGCACAGAGGCTGGCAACGCTCACTCCGTGATCTACCTTGTCCTGCGCCAGCCAATACAGGTAAAGGCCACACCGGTCAGTGGGAGGGTGGGCCAGGGCAGCGAGGGAGGGGGCCATTGGCCTGCCCAGGCTGCGAGGAGGCGGGGATATCGGTGGCCATATTCTAAGCCCCTTCCCGGCCCGCACTGGCCTTACACTGCCTTTCTGGATATACGCCAGCTCTGGAGCCCATAGGTCCCAGACCTGCTTACACTCGGGGAAGGGAACAAACATCCCCTTCTCCCGAGGTGCGCTCTAGCAGCGCTGGGGCAGCTCAGAATGGCCTTAAGATACAGCGTCCGGCCCTTTAGGCCAGCCGCTTAAAGTTACACAGGATTGAGCTGTAAGATTGACAGGGAACTAGTTAAAAACAACCTAACTGGCCTAAATGAATTCAAGTTGTTCGGATCAGATGAACTGCTTCCCAGAGTGAACTGCTTCCCTAAATTAATTCAAGTTGTTCGGATCAGATGAACTGCTTCCCAGAGTAAACTGCTTCCCAGATGAACTGCTTCCCTAAATGAATTCAAGTTGTTCGGATCAGATGAACTGCTTCCCGGATCAGATGAGCTGCTTCCCAGAACTACAGGTGGGCCCCCATATCCGCTGGGGATATGTTCCAGGCCCCTCCGTGGATACTTGAAACCGTGGATAAGAGCGAACACCCCCTCCATGGTTTCCTGAGGGCCCCGCCCCACCCTGCCTCCCCTGCAGGCAGGCATGCTTGCCCCCCCCCCAGCTATTTTTCTTTCAGCAAGCTTTGTTTCTTCCTTGAAACAAACAGAGAAGCAGCCTCCATTACAGGCAAGTAGAACGAGACTAAGTCCTAGAGAGGCTCTGCAAGGTTTCTGTTAACCTTGCAGAAGAGCCTCTCTAGTACTTCGTCTCGTTCTACTTGCCTGTAATAAGCAGCCAGAGGCTGCTTCTCCTGTTTCTTTAAGGAAGAAACAAAGCTTACTGGGAAAAAAAGTAAAAGCCTGGGGGGGGTCCCCATGATCCGTGGATAACTGAAACCGTGGATAGCGAATCAGTGGATATGGGGGCCCACCTGTACTCCCCAGGAACTTGCAGATGTTCTTGCAGAGTCTCTGTCAATTATCTCTGAGAAATCCTAGAAGACAGGGGAGGTGCCACTAGACTGGAAGTGGGCTAATGTAGTCCCAATCTTTAAAAAGGGGGAAAGGGAAGACCCGGGAAATTAAAGCTCCATCAGTCTGACTTCAATACCAGAGAAGAAATTAGAACAAATTATAAAGCACACAGTCTGCACACATCTGGATAACAACTCGGTGATTAATAGAAGCCAACATGGATTTGGCAAAAATAAATCTTGCCAGACAAATCTCATCTCCTTTTTTGATCGGGTTACTAGCTTACTGGACATTGGGATGCTGTGGATGTAATTTATCTCGACTTCAGTAAAGCATTTGACAAGGTTCCCCACGACATCTTAATCAGCAAATTGGTAAAATATAGGCTAGAGATGATACAATCATTAGGTGGATTTGCAACTGGTTGGACAACTGTACACAAAGGGTGCTCGTCAATGGCTTCGCATCAACCTGGAGGATGGTTTTGAGTGGAGTGCCCCAGGGCTCTGTCTTGGGCTCGGTTTTCTTTTCATCAATGACTTGGATGAAGGGATACAAGGAGGATTCATCAAATTTGCGGATAGTTCCAAGCTTGGTGGAGTAGCAAATACAATAGAAAACAGTAGAAGCATTCAGGAAGACCTTGAAAGAATGGAATACTGGGCTGAAAAGAACAGGATGAAGTTTAACAGGGACAAATGCAAAGTTCTTCACTTAGGCAAAAATAACCAAACACGCAGTTATAGAATGGGAGATACCTGGCTTGGTAGCACAATATGTGAGAGGGATCTTGGAGTTGCAGTGGATCACAAGATGAACATGAGTCAGCAGTGTGATGCGACGGCAAAGAAGGCTAACACAATTTTAGCCTGCATTAGTAGAACTGCAGCTTCCAAGTCGCAAGAAGTAGTGGCTCCACTTTACTCCACGTTGCTCAGACCTCACTTAGAGTACTGTGTCCTATTCTGGGCACCTCATTTTAGGAAAGATGCAGTCAAAATGGAGCAGGTTCAGAGAAGAGTGACGAGGATAATCAGAGGACTGGAGAACAAGCCCTATGAAGAAAGGTTGACGGTACTTGGTATGTTTAGCCTGAAGAAGAGAAGGCTGAGAGCTTGGAAGATGCGGGATACGATAGGCCTCTTCAGTTACCTGAAGAAAGGCCATCATATGGAGAAAGGAACAAACTTGTTCTCAACTGCCTCTGAGAGTAGAACTAGATCCAATGGGTACAAACTGCAAGAGAGGAGATTCTGGTTGGGTATTAGGAAGAAATTCTTGATGGTAAGGGAAGTTCGGCAGTGGAACAGATTGCCGGGGGAGGTGGTGGATTCTCCCTCGCTGGAAATCTTCAAGCAGCGACTCAACAAACACCTGCTGGAGTTGCTCTAGGACAGGGGTTCTCAACATTTGGAGGCCCGGGCACCCCCTATCACGGTCCAATTTTCTGAAGTACCCCTGCTAATTAACTGCTAATTAATTGGATTAATCAATTAATTAATTAGGTAATTAATCATTAAATAAAAAAGTACTAAAACTGAAATGTGAAAAAATGTCTTATTTAACTCTGTGTGTGTGTGTGTGTGTGTGTGTGTGTGTGTGTGTGTGTGTGTGTGTGTGTGTGAGAGAGAGAGAGAGAGAGAGAGAGAGAGAGAGAGAGAGAGAGAGGGAGGGAGGGAGAGACAGACAGACAGACAGACACAGACAGACAGACAGACAGACAGACAGACAGACAGACAGACAGACATGCAAGGATCTCTTTTTTCTCCAAGTCACACTTCCCAAAATCAGCTCCTCCCTCCCCCACCCCACCAAAGTACATTTTCCAAAGTACAAAAATAAGCCCAAAACCAAAATCAGAGAGACAGAAGGGCTCTGAAAATAATTAAAATTTAAAATCCATGTTAATTAACACTTAATTAGCTGCTGATGGGGCAGATAAGGGGCAGGGCTTGGCGTACCCCCCAGCAAAAGGTCCGCGTACCCCTAGGGGTACCCGTACCACAGGTTGGGAACCCCTGCTCTTGGAAGATTTCCTGCTACAGGGAGGGGGTTGGACTAGTGGGTCCCTTCCAACTCTATGATTCTATGATTCTCTGTCTTTCAATATAAAACCATTAAGAGATGGCAGCAAATCTAAAGCTCTCTAATACTAAGAGACAATCTCATTTTCAAAATTGTAATGTCACATGTGAAATTTCACATTGTGAATATCCATTAAGTTCTACTCTACCTAGAGTTAAGTAGAAATTATTGAACATTACTGTCCACCCCAACTCAAGACAGAAGTTAAGAGTTAGTGTTTTGTTCCTTCCCCTCCCCTTAACTCCCTCCAACTTAACACCTTGGACAGGTGGGAAAGACCTAAAATAAGGATCCTGGCATCCATCCCACCACCTCTTTAGCTTTCGTTTTGTGATGGCAACCAGACCCTTCCCCCCCCCCCGGTACAGGCAAAAGCTGTGAGAGAACTTGAAATATTGTTGCACTGAGGCCTGGTGTATGTGTGACATGTGGAAGAATCCACATATGGTGTATGTGTGACATGTGGTGATGATGGTGGTGCCCATCATCACCACCACTACCACCACCACTTATAACTATATTTATAACACTGAAAAAATCCTACCCCTCCCCAGGGATGGCCCAGCCATGAGAATGGTTGTTTCCCTCACCTCAGGTGGTGTGTTAGGAGAGGCAGCAAGCTAATTGGGAGTGCCTTGTGGCGCCTCACCCCCTCCCGCCACATCCCCACCCCTGGCCTGCCATTTGCCTTGCTGTTCTACCGAACTGCCCATCCTTCTGTGCACTAAGCAGGTTTGCACATGATAGTGGGAGTGGGGAGGGCGGTGCAATTTTGGGGTGGGTTCAGGTAGATTGTCTTGGACCTCTCCTACAAAGAGCTTGGGGTATTGTACTGTATGTGGAATTATTCCATTTTAGCCTCAGGACAAGGCCAGTTAGCTAGTTCCATGACTGAGCAGGGATTAGAACCCAGGTCCCCACATGTTATTCACTATACCACAATGGCTCTCATCCATTTACTTTGTGTACTGGCTCATATGTGTTTAGCATTAGCACAGGTGGGCATGGCATATTCGGTACAGTTAATGATCAACATGGGTATGAGCCAGCATACACTGTAAATGCCTTGAAAGTTAAACATAATGGGGGCACTCATGAAATGCTTACACAGGCAAGTACTTTACCCATGGTAGACATCACATCTAAATTGCACCTGAGCCTCTCTCCAGAGCACAACAGGAGTTGACATGGAGACAAAAGGGGGGGGGGGAATACACAACACTTTAGGCATTTTGCCTGGGTGGAGGATAGTGGGGACTTGCTTATGGTTTTTGGAAAGCCATGGTTTTGTTGCCAGCTTGTCATACCCAGGGTTGAGCCAAGCTCTGTGGGGCAAAGCCCATAGCTCAAAGGAGGCAAAGAAATGACTGGAGATGAAGGGAAGCAAGGCTCGGTTCCCTCCCATCTTCCCACCCCCACTGCCCTGCCCGCAAGTTTACAATTTTGAAGAACTCTTTCGTTTGGCAGCAAATGGAAAGAGGCGGCAAATGGGTAGCTTACATTCCCCCCTTCTGGCACCCCATAATATCCAATTGCTACAGAGGAAGTTGGTCTTAATTACCTCTGCTTGGTTGCAGGAAGCCAGCAACATGTCACTTGCACAGGACAGAAAAGCAAATGAGAAGGGAAAAGACGTAGGTTGTTTTCTGGGCTTTTGCTAAAGGATCTGGTTGCGAGCAGAATTTCAAGCCACAGTAAATCCAGTGACAGGGAGCTCAGCAGCTCGAATCCTAACTCAAGAAGGGTCCTCCGTCTCACTATCAATTTTTGGCCAAGGAGAGGTCCTACTGCACAGGAGAATACTGCGGTGTTTCCAGAGCACTTTTCTGAAAGCTTCTTTCCTGACTTCTAGCTACATTAGGTGTGTGTGTGTGCACGCACACACACACACACACACACACACACACGACTGACTGACTGACACACACACACGACTGACTGACTGACTGACACACACACACACACACGACTGAGTGAGGCAGTTTTCGAAAATGCCAAACCAGTCAACTGGAAAAGGGTTGCTGCTTCTGCTGCCTTCCCCTGCGCAGACTCTCCTAACCAGAGTCCCCAGTTTTCACAGCTGCCTGGCTTTCCTAAATAGGGCAGCTGTCCCAGAGCCCCCAGGATCCTCATTCCAAATTATGCCAGGGAGTTGCTCCTGAAGCCAGTACTAGCAAATGCCAGGGTGGATGGTGTTCTTCTCCCCACCCCCACCCCACCTCTCTCCCCACCCTGGCTTCCAAATAGAAGGGTCAGTAGGTAGCAGCTTCCCCAAATAGCATGGGGTGCAGCATCTGGAGCCCAGCAACCCCTTTCCAAATCATACCCCCCCCACAGCCTTTTTCCCTTTGGGGTGAAATAAAGGCAAGACCATCTGTGCAGCCCCCCCCTTCTCCACCCGATCTCACGTCTCTGCCAAACCTCTGATGCCAAGGTCTGCTTCATTGTCCCTGGACCTGCCAGCTCCAAGCTGTACTCCCAGACATTGCTGGAGCCATATCTCCGCCCCGCTCCCTGAGTACAGCTTCACTGCAGCAGGAGGGGCCTTGGGCCTTTTATTTATTTAATCTTTTTCGGTTTGGTGGATGAATCGAGAGCTCACGTGAAAGCAAATTTGGCAAGGACTGAAGCCGGTGTAGTCAGATGCACACGTCTTTGCCAGCTCTCCTCAATCTTGAGCCACAACCACCCCCACCCCTTCCCGCACTGTTCCAGACCTTGACCCTCTTCCCCCTGTTTCCACCACTCACAAGACAAAGTGAGCCTCACTAAAAGGGAAGCCATTTTAGTGAAGGCTGGGCCACATATGAAACAGGAAAGGGACGGAGCCAAATTGGGGCCCCTGCTGCAGTAGAATTGCTGGCAAGTGCGGGAGGGTGTGGAGAAGCAGCGTATTCTGCTTTGGTGCTGGGCTTTTCTCAAAATTCTCCACAGCACAGAGAACGGCCACTGTTTTCTCACCACATGGCACAAGAAGAAGCCAGCGGCCATGTTCCCAGAGTTACGGCGAAATTTAAAACCCTGCTGTGGCAGCCTGCCCAGTCTGAGGAACAGAACGGTTGTGCCTCTTGTGCCGTGGAAGATTTCACATATGGAATTAACGGGACGGGACAGGGAAGGGGGTTTCCCCTCCATGTGCCTTTTTCAGTGCGGGCAGTAGAGAGAGTGGTGCTTATATGGGCTGGGGGAGGGGACGGCTCAGAATAGTATTCAGTCACTTTCAGCCATTTTGTGATTTACAAAGACTGACACCCTGGCAGCGTAAGTAACACAAGCTCACTGTGATCTTTTCAGGGCCAGTAAAGAGGCAGATATGTACCCAGGATGGCTTCTGTACAGACTGAGAGTCCAATCCAGTCTCCTCTGCTGCAGTGGGCCAGGCCCCCTTCTGGCTGGGCCAGGCCTCCTTTGCAATGCTGCAAAGAACATCGGGTGCACAGGGCAGCCAACTGGGGAGGCAAAATGTCTAGGTTCGGCCAGCTTACTTTACCAATGAGCAAACTCAAGTATTACCAGAGGCAAAGGTCCAGAGTGACCCATCATTTGAAGAATGTGAGCCAAGCCTTCTTTAGGTAACACGAAGCGGCCACTTTTGGGCACTCAGCAAGAGGCCTTTCCACCTGGTTTTTGCCCTAAACTGGGTCTAGCAAGGAGCCCACTGAATGGGCCAAAACCATGAGCAAAAGGTATTCAAGATTTGCTTTGGTGTTGGAGAGAATACAGTATTTTTAATGTGGGTGGACAGTTTTGTTCTGAAAGGAGGGAAAGGTGAGGAAGAGGAAACGCTCCCCAGCAGGGTTGCCAATTTGCTCCAAATGATCCTGTTTCTCCACCTTTTTTGTTTTTTCCCCTCAGGTGTAAGAGCAGCAAAGGTTCATCTTAGGCTATTGTCAAGCCATACCTGGGCTCGTCCCCTTTACTAACAGGCCCCACCCCACTACCAGAGTTCTTACCCCCTTCTCAATTTTCAAAGGTTGGCAGTCCTCTGCTGACATCACCAGGCCCTATCATTTGATACCACCCTGCCTCAGAAATCTCACGGTTTTTCATACATCTGACCTGGCTCCCCTTAGGCAACAGTATGTGTGCTTCAAGAGAGGGATGGGGTTTTTTTTGGGGGGGGGTCTCCTCTGTGAAAGGCAGGGGCAAAGGGATGGCAGTGTTCTCCCCCCCCCCCCCGGTCATCATCTAGACCACATTCTTTTGTTTTGGGTAGGGGCAGAATTGAACAATCCCTTCCACCCTTCCAGTTGTTTGCTCATGGGAACCAGATGTAATAATAGATAGTGCTCCTGCACTTTTAGCAGTTTTACAGCCTGATCTTAACCATTTTCAATTAAAAGTAAAATCCCATAGATTTATTAAATTTAGGCGTTCAGACCAGTGGTGCTCTTAATCTTCTGCTTATGTTGCTGATAAGCCATATATTAGTTATTCATGATCTCATCCTGACTTTGCTTGAATCATCAAGGCTTAGCTGGACAAAGCTTGTCCAGATGGTCTCAGTCAGGTCACTGGTGCAGAAGCGGGTGTACAGGTGTGTCACTCGCTGTGAAGACGATTTGTTCCTGTCCATGGTATATCCCATGTCCAGCTCATCTGGAATGGAATGGGTGTTTCTGGTGCTGGAGCCTCAAGAGAAACTGGAGATAGTGTTGGTAGACCAACCAACAGCATTGATCCTGTTCTGCAGACTCTTTGGCTGAGCTGGTCTCAGAGGTGGTGTTACAGCTGCCTAGAGACTTATCGTTCATGGAGACTATGCTGAGGTAGGATCTTCTGGGTCATTCCATTATTAGCGGTACAATCCTGCCTAAAGTAAGGCCGGTGGAGCGAGTGCTCCGCTGGCTTATGGTGTTGCCAGATGTGTGCTGTTAGTGACTGCCAAGGGAACCATGAGGCCTTCCCAAATAATAACCAACCCCAGTCATATAGCAGAACATGTACAGTAGTGACTGCTAAGGGAACCATGAGGCCTTCCCAAATAATAACCGACCCCAGTCATATAGCAGAACAAGTACAGTACTGGATTTGATGTTTTACATTGGCCTGGAAATGGTTTGAACTGACTGAGTTGTGTTGAAATAGCATTACAGGTGTCCCCCACTTAATGACGGGGATATGTTCTGAAATCCCAGTCCTAAAGTGAAGTCGTCATTAAGTGGGTCTTGCTGTGCTTTGAAGTTTAGCATTGTGCTTAAAGCCCCAGAGTTAAACATCCAAGCTCTTATCTTGCCCATTAGCTGTTTGGCTTTAGATAAGGGCTTTCAAGTTCAGCACTGAGGCTTTAAGCACAGCACTGAACTTCAAAGCCCTTATTTAGCACAAAACAGCTGAAGAGCTGGGGATTTAAAAAGATAGGTAAAGGTAAAGGTATTCCTTGACAATTAAGTCCAGTCGTGTCCGACTCTAGGGAGTGGTGCTCATCTCCGTTTCAAAGCCGAAGAGCCAGCGCTGTCCGAAGACGTTTCCATGGTCATGTGGCCGGCATGACTCAACACCGAGGCGCATGGAACGCTGTTACTGTGCCGCTGACGCAGTACCTATTAATCTACTTGCAATTTCTTGCTTTCGAACTGCTAGGTTGGCAGGAACCGTCGCACGGATTTGAACTGCTGACCTTTCGATCGACAGCTCATGGTTCAGTGGTTTAACCCACTGCGCCACCCGCTGGCTCTCATTTAAAAAGATGCGTCTTTTTAAATCCTTTGCTCTTTTTTACTGGGGACGTCCATCATGTATCCGGATTATCGTTAAGCGATCCGTCATTAAGCGGGGGACACCTGTACTATCATTGTTCAAAATCATTAACATCATTAAGCGTCTCATGGAGTTCGGTTCTGTCCCCTTTCATGTACAACATGTATATGAATTTGGTGGGATCATGATGACCACTGATCGGGTCCTGCAGTCTCAGTGCCGAATAACTTCCTTCAATGACAGAGGTCGGTCCTCCTTGCAATCTTGAGATTTTCCTGTATAAATCACTGCCCCAGTTGTCTTGGTGGCTGGAAATTATTTCTACTAACTCCACCTACTTAGGAAATCCTCCTTCATAAATGCAAAGCTAGACTCTTGACTTCTCTGCATTTCTCTGACTCTGTTCTTTCTTGGTTCCAGGCATATTTTTTTGTTGGCCCTCCAAGCTTTCTGTTAATGGTTCTCTCTTGTCCTCTTTCCCACCATGTGTTGGCATTCTCCAAGGTTTTGCCCTTGAGCCCCTTCATTTTACCTTATATATTCTCCCTCTTGGCTCCACGATTCATTCCTTTGGTCCCCACAGACCAAATAACATCTTTATCTAGGTGACTTTCAGTTCTTTGTCTGATTTCCTTCCTTAACTAAGAGCCAAAATAGACGATGCAATGGATTTGTGGTCAAATCTCCCAATGATTTGATTTAATTTAAAGAAGACATGGGGGGAGGGCTCTAATTTTTACAGAACCAGTGCTTTTAGGAACAGGGATGTTTAACCTTTCCTCTGCACCATTTTCTGATTTAAATTGCCCCTCCTCACAAAGCTGCTATTAGCCTGCCTAGCAATGGAAAAAAAGTGCTGGTTTTTCAGTGCCCATATTCCCATCAAAATTGGAGTCCCTGATGGCTAGTGCGATGTAAAAACCAAAATTTGAGGAGATTTGATTGTGCATCTCCAGCATCGTATCTGTTTTGGCCCTACAATTTATGGCACTTTCTCTGCTAACTCTTCAATTATTTCTCATTTCTTAAAAACAAATTCTGATAAAATGCTGAGCTTCTGCCCCCCCCCTTCTTCCCTTTCTCTCTTATCTTCGGTGCTACTTTGCAATTCTACTATTCCTTCTAGTCCTCAACGTGGGTGTTATCTTTGATTTGTTCGTTCGCTTTTCCTCCAATATGTATTCAGTTGTCAAATCTTGTCACTGTCATAGAATCACAGAGTTGAGGGACCTACAAGACTACTGAATCCACAACTACATATCCAACTTCTGCTTAAAGACCTCCAACAGTGGAGAGTCCAACAACCAAGAGTCTACCAGCTGATCCACTGCCAAACAGTTTGTATCATCAGGAAGTTATTTTATCTCTGTGATATCTATAAAATTAGTGTAGCATGGATATTCTCATGATCAGACATATTGCAAAAAAGAGGTAGAGATTTTATGGGTTTAAAAGATCATGTAATTTTTTTTATAATATCCAACAAGTAAGAGAAATTCTAGTTTAAAATATATAAAAAATATATAAAAACACAGAATCCACATAAATTGTCAATATCAGTCCCAATGTTTCATCAGTCCCAACATTCATGGATGAAACGTTGGGACTGATATTGACAATTTATGTGGATTCTGTGTTTTTATATATTTTAAACTGGAATTCCTCTTACTTGTTGGATATTATAAAAAAATTTTACATGATCTTTTAAACCCATAAAATCTCTACCTCTTTTTATAAAATTAGTATTACCCATAAATTTCAGGCTCTGTCTTGTTTGTGCTCTCACTATCTCTCTTTTTGACTATCACAACACTCTGGTCTTGGCCTTCCTGCCTTTTCCCTCAGCTCACTTTGGTTTGCCTTGAATTCTTCAGCTTCCCTATTCTGTTCTGCTTGCTGCTATGATCATATGTTCCTCCTCTTTTCTGCTCTCTGCATTGGCTCCGTCTTTCTTCTTCTCATATTCTATTTACTATACATTTCTTCTATTGACTTTTAAATATCTGTGTTCCTTCCTCCCCCCCCCCCCCCTCTGCCCCCTCACACCCTTCACTCCTCTGGTATCTTTGTCCTTCAGAATCCCAAAAATTACATTCTCCATTCTCCAACTCCACCCATTCTCCCTCAGAGCCACTGGAGCTCTTTACTTCCTTATATCTGCCTTCTGTTGGTATATTCCAGGGGCGGCCAAACTGTGGCTCCTGAGCCACATGCGGCTCTTTGACATATACTGTACGGCTCTCGGAAATACGTTGGCTGAGCTCCTTTTTGCATCACAATTAATATAAAAGGTAAATAAGATTTTTTTTCAAGCTTTGTAATTATTTACCAGGTATAAACTGAGAGTCCACTGGATTAAAACATAAGTTTAATGTTCATGGTGAGTAAATATATTTAAGAATTTAAATGCTTCTTAAATATTGAAGCTCTCAAACATCTCTCTTACAGCTCTCAAACATCTGAAGTTAATTGTATGTGGCTCTTACATTAAGCAAGTTTGGCCACTCCCAATGCCTGATAAAAGTGTATCTCATGATACCAGCATTTTCTAATTGATCTTGCACTGCTACCTTTTCCTTCCCTTGTGCATCTGGCCTTATTTGGTTGCAAACCTGAGGGCTGAACTTATGTTTATTTAATTATTTTGTTTGATGCAGAGCTGGCTCCAGGTGTCCAGGACCCTAAGCAAACTATCTTCCATGGGCCTCTCCACCTGGGTCAACCCCACTAGCGTCGCTGCAGGGGGGGCGGAGCTCTAAGTTCCACTGAGGCTCCGACCCTCCGTTACACCGGAGCCGCTTTCACCGCCTTGAATGGTTCCGAAGGCGAGGGGGCTTCGTGCTCCGGTGTTCGTGCTCCGGTGTTACGAAGGGTCGGAGCCTCGGCGGAACTTAGAGTTCCGCCCCCCCCGCAGCGACGCCAGTACCCAGGAGCAACCCTGAGAAAGATCCTCTGCCATCACCACGTGAAGACAATGGCCACGGAGGTCGTCTCATGGATCAGCAGAATGCCCTTCTGTGGGCCCTTTAGCAGAATGCTCTTCAGAATGCCCAGTGCTGCCAACCCCTGATTCTGGCCCTGGTTTCATGTAAAGCTTTGGAGATGCTCTAGAAATAACAAATAACAGCATTCCAATGCAGTCTGTGAGGTCTGTCCTTGATGATGATGCTTCAGAATAGGGCCAATGTTCCTCAGAAGGCCTTCCTGGTCAGGCTGACCCCCAACCCTCTGTATTATTGGCAGCACTACTGCCTAATATACACCATCAGAGGGTGTGTGTGCAGGGGATCCAGTTGAGTTGGGGGCCCAGCAAAAGGCTTTGCCGAGGGCCCGTAGCAATGTGGAATGGCATTGCTATGCTAGCCAGAGAAGATTTCTGTGGTTTTGATTTTACAGGGCAACAAACTCTCATTTTTGGAAAATCTACAATCTTCTTCCAGATTCATGGTCACTGATGCTCAGTGTTTTATCATTATCCATTTTGAGGTGGTGGGTGGGGAGGAAACAGGGCAAACCTTCACAGAGTTCCCCTATCCCCACCCTCACATTAAAGATTCTTGGGCAGTGGGAGGTGTCCACTGCCACTCCACTGCCAATTGTAGATGAATAACTGTACCAGGATTTTGCTTCCTAGGTTATCAGGACATGAATTATTAGGTATTATTATTATTATTATTATTATTATTATTATTATTATTATTATTATTATTTTGTTGTTGTTGTTGTTGTTGTTGTTGTTGTTGTTGTTGTTGTTCCTTTTATTCAAAACCTCATAGAACACAGTCAGATAGATAAAAAGTTATTGCAGTATTATTATTTGCTCAAACAAGAGCATCCCAAGAATGTCATGGTTATATGACAAATATGACCAAGTTGTTGCTGTTAATACTACTACCTACTAAAATTAACTATTTTTATCCTGCCAACTGAGATGTGACAGGTCTTAACATAAAGCCAATATAAAGCCAAAAGCTTACAAGTAAACCATCCAATAATATCTTAGAAGTTCAACAAAAAGCACAATACAAGCAAAAAAAAATCTGAGTTATAGAAATCCCAAACTCCCTCAAATACATCCATTTTGTTTCCCTCAATTTTCACCCAAAGGGGGTATCCACTCAATCAGCATCTCAACGAAGGTATGGTCAATACGCCACCTATTTGTTTCCTTTCTTTCAGCCAGATCTGACCAACAGTCACGCTAACACACATATGCATTCGAGTGGCTCGATAACAGCTCATCATGGCTGGGAAGATTTACTTTTGATTCCTTTCTCTTTTGGCAGTGCAATGCCCCATGTTAATCACCAACATGCTCTAAGATTTATATCTTATAATTATTAGAATGAAAGAGGAATCAACCCCCCCTGGCTAAGTGCTCAACTGCCCCATGTTTGCACATGGTTTCCTGCCAACTCCCACATTATCCTATCCTGCCCCTCCTCTCTCTTACTTGTTGGGGCTTGGCCTTGGGTTTAGTCAGGCCATGTTGAAAGCACCTCTTTGTTTCAGGAGTAACTACTTCTGGTTCTACTTCCTTTCCTTCTGTAGCACCTACAGACAGCGTTCCACCATGCTTTTATGATTGCCCTTTGCTCGTGACATAAACATTGCAGCACACAGAGAATCTACACTCCCCCACACACACACATCTAAAACTTCTAAGCTACTCAGGGTCGGCTTTAAGCCAATTGGACCAATTGCTTCCAGTTGGGCCCCACGCCTAAGGGCTCCCCGCGCTAAGGTAATCTACTCTTGTAGATAAGGTAATCTACTCTGTGTTTTGTCAAATACACAGGACAATGAATTTAGATCCATTTGGTCCATTAACTCACATGCACTTTTTAAGTGCAGATTTTGATTGCTTTCCATTCCAACATAGTAGAGATATAAATTGTATTTCTGTTTCTAAGATTCTGCAGATCTTGGCTGTGAACCTCCCCCCCCCCCCCCATAGGGCCCATAGCTCCTAAGGCTGACTCTGGAAAGACTCTCATGCAAGGTCTACCAATCACTGAATATTTTGTACCATGCAAACAGTAAATCAGAATGTATCCATGAGCAAGTGAAGGCCAATTTGTGACAAAATCCTTGGATCTATTCCCTTTATTGGCATTGTCTGAGGACGCACCTTGCTGAAGCTAAACAAGTCTAGATCTGGTCAGTGTCAGGATGTGGGACTTCCTGGAAATCCCATGTATGCAGTATGCTGCCATGAGTTCCATGTCGTTTTAATATATGTTGTTAGCCATCCTGATGGTCCCTTTAATGGGATGGAAGGGTGGATATAAATGTTTTTGATAAATGTATAAATAAATACTCCACTTCTAAACCAAGTGCTCAAATCAGTTTACCAT
Source organism: Plestiodon gilberti rubricaudatus (assembly GCA_026170595.1). Classification (NCBI taxonomy): domain Eukaryota; kingdom Metazoa; phylum Chordata; class Lepidosauria; order Squamata; family Scincidae; genus Plestiodon; species Plestiodon gilberti. The sequence goes on from JANXHW010000002.1 coordinate 109,749,550, forward strand.
TAAAATATGAGACAGCAATACTGACAACAGTAGCAAGCAGGCCTACCCCTCTCCCGCCATTGCTTCTTTGCGACCGGTATTCACACGCATAGCGCTGCTGAACCCGGAAGAAGAGCATAGTCATCATGACTAGTAGCCATTGACAGACCGCCCTCCACAAATTTGTCCAATCGCTTTTTAAAGCCATCCAAGCTACTGACCCTCACATAGTGTGGCAATGAATTCCAGATACTAATTATGCACTGTGTGAAGAAGTACAGGTGGGCCCCCGTATCCACGGATTCACTATCCACGGTTTCAGTTATCCACGGATCGCGGGGCCCCCCCAGGCTGTTACTTTTTTCCCAGTAATCTCCCAGTAAGCTCCGTTTCTTCCTTAAACAAACAGGAGAAGCAGGCTCTGGCTGCTTATTGCAGGCAAGTAGAATGAGACTAAAGCCTTATTCACACTAGAGTTTACCAGGCTCGTTGCGGATCTGCGGAGGGTTGTACAGAGCTGTTTTTATCCTTGCGGAGCAGCTTGCAGAGAGGCAGGAAAGATGGTTTCCCCTCATCTTTTGAGGCGGTTGCGCTTGCGGAGCTGGGAATGCTTGCGGAGCTACAGCAGCCCACCAATCGGAGGAGCGCATTTCTGTTCACCAAATCACAGCTGCGCTTTCTTAAGAAGGCGGGACAGAAGGAGGGACAACAGGCGGCAAGACACTCCCCCAGCTCCAACCGCATAGACAAGCGCATAGATCACATAGACAAGCGCAGACGCAGGGACAGGGGCAAGGGCAGGGGCATGCGCACCGGGAAGACTCTAGTGTGAATCAGGCTTAAGTCCTAGAGAGGCTCTGCAAAGTTAACAGAAACCTTCTGTTTCTGCCATTGTACTGGAAGCAAGCGGAGCCGCTGCGACCTCGGCACTGGCGGCGCGTACCTCAAGCTTGGAATCCTACTTTTGAGGGGGCGGGTTCGCTGAGCTAGGGGGCGGTTTGCGGAGCTACTGCAGCCTACCAATCGCATGAGAGGGAGAGGAGCCATGCTATGCCAATCAGAACTACTTCCAATCTGTAAGCTGCGCTTTCTTAAGAAGGCGGGACAACAGGAGGGACAACAGGTGGGAAGACACTCCCCCGCTCCAAGCGTGGAGGCGGAGGCAGAGGCGGCAGCAGAGCCTCTGCCTGTAATGTAGTTCAGCCCTTAGTCTCGTTCTACTTGCCTGCAATGGAGGCTGCTTCTCTGTTTGTTTTAAGGAAGAAACAAAGCTTGCTGAAAGAAAAATAAAAGCTGGAGGGCGCGCATGCCTGCCCGCAGGGGGGGCAGGGTGGGGGGGGCCCTCAGGAAACCATGGAGGGGGTGTTCGCTCCTATCCACAGTTTCAAGTATCCACGGAGGGGCCTGGAACATATCCCCAGCGGATATGGGGGAGTACTGTACCTCCTTTTGTACTTTTGTACAACATTTTGTACAATTTTTTTTTTTTAGATCTTACATGGTTAATCCCCAATGTAGTCTAGTGAACGCATCACTGAGGGAAACAGTGGTTCTGGGACCGAGGCTGTGGTGATGCTGTCCCTTTCTAGAGTCTTCAGGCCCAGGCAATTATTTATAGGCCAATCTCAAATTACAAAATTGGTACAAATTTGCCTGGGCCTGAAGACTCTAGAAAGGGACAGCATCACCACAGCCTTTTTTTTAATGGTCCCAGAACCACTGTTTCCCTCAGTGATGCGTTCACTAGACTACATTGGGGATTAACCATGTAAGATCTCGAACTTCAAATCTCTCTTGCCATCTCCCTTCATTCCACAGTACACAGTACACAGCTCTGTCTGTCCATAGGCACTCTGAGAGATTTTGAGTGGCATTCAGGCAGCATGGAAGCAAGCGCATCTCCTGGATTGACATGTGTTGTTCAGGCCAGCCAGCCATCAAGCAGCCAGATAAAGGGCTGGGGGACACTGCATGTGTGTGTGTGTGTGTGTGTGTGTGTGTGTGTGTGTGTGTGTGTGTGTGTGTGTGTAACTGGGGGTAGCATTTGGTCCCCTGCTTCAGGTGCCAAAAATTATTGGCCACTACTTCTTGGGCCTCCTCTCTCTCAGCTTCCCAGCTCTCAGCCTCCATGCCTGCTCTGGAGAAATAAACTTAAAGAATTATGTCCCCCCCAATCCTGCTTCCCAATTTCATATCCAGAAAGCCCCCATTTTTTTCTCCAGTGTCCCCAAACCTCAGCTTCTACTAAAAAGTGAGGTTGGAGTACAACCTCTTAAGGGTTGTTTTTTTAAAAAAAAGACTGGCCTTTTCTTTGGTGTCTCAGTTTGAATCAAAGAATGTGGTTGTATGCAAAAATGTGACATAACTGCTTGAGTAACATTTAGTGGCATTGGCACATGGCAACCCTATGCAATCCACAGAAGCCAATCCAGTGAGAAAACTCTCAATATGTCTGTGTGTTCTGCACTGGACTAATAAGGTCCATAAATGCCCTGACTGGTAGGCAAAATCTTTAAGGCACAGTAGAAGTAGAAGCTGGTGTAAAATAGAAGATTTGAGCAGAGTTCAAATAACCATCAAATTTGCTGTGTTTGAACAGCCAGAGTCGGGAGACAATGTTCTGGCGGATTCTGTGAGCTTCACAAGCAAAGCCTTAATGGGCATTTGCTGAATGCAACAAATGAATAAACCAAATTGAACAGCTGAAGGAGAAGCTGAAGACAACAAAGCCACCAAATAAATGGGAAAAATAAACACAATGAGATACAAATGCTGATGTACTGATAGTGTCGTGGGTCAGGTCCAAGGGAAACAAAAGGAAACGAAGTACACAAGAACTGCCAAGCCCAGTCAGACCAGAGAAGTCATTTTGCTCAGCATTTTGTCTTCCAGGTTTGGTTACGAAGATGCCCCAAGAAAGACCGCAAGCTGACATGTGAGGGCAAATACCCATTCACTCTTGTTAGTAACCAGAATCTAGAATTTGAAGGGACATTGCCTCAGAGAGAACTGAAATAGAAATTAGCAAATCACGGAAACTCACCAAACTTTTGAATCTGAGATTTGACAGCGCAATCCTAACCAGCTTTCCAGCGCTGGTGCAGCCACAGTGCAGCCCCCCGAGATAAAGGAACAAATGTTCCCTCACCTTGAAGATGCATCCTTGTCTGCCCCTGTACTGAAAAATGCAGTGTGCACCCAGTTGGCACGGCTGCATTGGCACTGGAAAGTTGGTTTGGGTTGGGCTGTGAATTGTTTTGAATGTGAAATGTTATCTCCCAGTTTGAATACATCAGACCAGTTGATATTTCTTAATCGGGTTTTTGTGTGTGTGTTTGTTTTTGTTCAGGCCAGCCAGCAATCAAGCAGCCAGCTAGGTATCAACTGATTAAAACAGCCCATTTCATCCACTACTCTGCATTGCCCAGCTGTTCTTTCACCCTGTTTATCTTCACAGCCACCCTGATAACATCATTTCAGATAGAGGAACACACTCTGTGTTTCACTTCTGGCAAGAGATTCTCATTACAAGACAGATGCCACCACTATCTCTTCTCAGCCTATCCTCCCAGACTGATAGGCAAGCAGAGTGAACCACGCCCTAAAAAAAAAGTCGCCAACTATTTCCTCAGTTCTCACCAGGACAACTGACTACGCTGACTTACTTGTGCCAAGTTTGCTTACACAAACACTGAACAGGGTAAATCCCTCTCTATAGCAACTACAGATTATTATTATTATTAATAATAATAATTAATATTATTATTATTATTAATAATATAATAATATAATATAATAATAATAACAATAGTATTTATATACCGCTTTTCAACAAAAAAGTTCACAAAGTGGTTTACAGACAAAATCAAATGATGAAATGGCTCCCTGTCCCCAAAGGACTCACAATCTAAAAAAGATGCAGAACACCACCAGCAAACAGCCACCAGAAAGACCCTGTGCTGCGGTGAAAGGGGGGGCAGTTACTCTCCCCCTGCTAAATATAAGAGGAGCACCCATTGAAAAAGTGCCTCTTGCCCAGTTAGCAGGGGCATCCTAAACACCTTCCTACTACACAGCTGTCCCTGCAGTTGGGGACCTCGTCTAGTACATCTAGCCAGGAGAATTCACAGAGCACTTCAATGCAGCAAAGAAGGCATACAAACATTGTGTAGTCTGGGACACCAGGCCTGATGCTCTCAGTGGGACAATGTGTCTGACTAGCAGCCAAGCACATACCCATAGGATAGTCTATCTAGCCACAAGAAGGATCACTAATATTTCAGCCCCTATATCATTAACCACCAAATTAATCCTGTCACCCATGATCTGTGTCTCCCAAGGACTCATTCACGACAATCTCTTACCAGGATGCAATCCATCCATCTCCACCTCCCACAGAAGTCCGTGGTAATGATGGGTATGTATTACAGTATATGCAAATGCTCCACCAAATCAATCCTATCACCCATAATCTGTGACTTCCGAGAACTCATTCACGACAATCTCTTACCAGGATGCAATCCATCCATCTCCACCTCCCACAGAAGTCCATAATAATGAGGGGTATGTGGGAGGAAAATTCCATAGGAGGGAAACTACAGGAAAACTAGCAAATGAGCACGGCCAGAGCATGTCCCTAATCCCTATACAAGTTTCCAGGTCAGGCTGGCTTATTGGTCTGGGCGACAAGAGCTGCTGGGGCTCCTTGCTCTTGAGTCTGTCTTGACCTGCTTCCTGCTCCGCTTGGGTAGATGTCAAATATTCGGAAGCCACTTCAATAAATTACATGAAAAGCAGGCTGTAAGTATAGAAATAAATAAATAAATGCCACTCAAATATTTCCATTACACAACAGGAGGTTTGGCTCAGTCAGGAGAGCTGCAGCCTTACATGCCTGAAGATCAAGGCTAAGGATGGCAGCTCGAGACTCTGTCACCGCTGACAAAGCTGCAAAAAAACCCACTGTGAGAGAGAGAGACGAAGCTGCAGCTGTGAGGGGGAGTTGCCTGTCAGTCAACACATGTGAGGGGAATGCCAGAGAGAGGCTAGACCATGAAAGGAAACACCTGGAAAGAAGCGTCCTACGAAAGATTAGGACATTTATTGTATTGTAAAAACCGTTTGGTTTTGAAATTGCCTGCCTATTGTAAACCGCCTTGAATTAAAGTCATAGGAGAAATCCAATGACAAGAAAGGCGGTATATAAATACTGGAATTATTATTATTATTATTATTATTATTATTATTATTATTATTATTATTATTATTGTTCAAGAGAACAGTGACATCAGCACATGCTCTGGGAGAACGTGTTTCAGTTCAAGTCTCAGAAGAAAGAGTTTGCACTCCTGGCTATGATGGCAAGCAGCCACAACTAGGTTTAGTCTTTTCCGCTGTATTAATCGGCTATCTAATTTTTGTGCAAACCCAGAAGCTGATCAAAATGCTAATAGGAACACTTTCTGTTTGGGTTGGGTTTTTGTTTTTGGGTGGTTTCTTTTTGGGTTGACTGATCCCAGAGGCCCTGGACACATAACAACACACACAAAACCAATTAACATGAATAAATCAGATTGAAACATAATAGTGGCACATAGCAATTCCCACACCAGCTCAGCTTGGTTGTTGCCACCAAAACGCCAGCCAGCTCAAACACAAAAGTTTTTATTCTGGAAAATGTTTAGGATCAGACCTGGTAAAACCCAGAGGAAGGTCGTTCTATCCTGATGGGCCAATGGGTGGGAGGGGGGAGCCCCTCCTATCTTTATGCAGGACCAATCCTAGACATTTTGCATGTCCTAAATAATGGTTGTGCTTTAGGATTCCTTGCCATTTGTCACCAAAGGATGTGAGGGCGCAACTTTCACACTGAGGAAGAGAAAAGGCTCCATCTGCCTGAGCTCCCATGAGGGCCATGGAGAAACATTACGGGTAGTTTCACTGCCCCATAAAGCAGGTAAGACAGACGAGAGGGGCTAATAAAATTCCTGGGTCGGGCACTAGAAACGAAAGTGCGGAATACAGACTCCAGCTTTGACATGTGTGGAAAGTAATGCTCTGTCCCACAGTCTGAGACTCGGTTATGCCACTTCCTCAGCACCTTCCCATCACACTCACTCACTCACTCACACATGCATACACACACACACACTTTACAACTGCCACAGGAAGAAGCTGAGGGATGAGGCAAAAGAGCTCTTTGTGTGAGGTGTGATGCAAAAGTCAAACCATGTGCCTGGTGACGTTCTCCTGAAGGGGAAAAAAGTCTCTCTTTTACATATACATACGTGGACACCGCCTGCATTATGGAACACATCATTGCTATTTCAAATGTTAAAAGATGGCATCAATTCACAAGTTTACAGTATATCACTTGGCACCAAAGAAAGATTGTGTGCCTGCCAGATTGTATACTGGAATGAAAAGGGAACCTGAAATCAGACTCATCCCACGGCCAACATATGGAAAATATTCTAGCCTTCGTCTCTCTCCCTGCTCCCCTTCCAAATATATATATATATATATATATATATATATATATATATATATATATATATATATATATATATATATATATATATATATATATATATATATATATATATATATATTTAAAAGCCTTTTACTAGCAAGGCAGAGGGAGTGAGAAAACAGTCTCAGAATATGGCGAGGAATGGTCAGACAAAGGAAGCAAAATAAGCTTTTGCAAGCGGACTTTCTGTGCCCCAACAGGAGGATGAGGCATGCTTCTGTTCTGCCACTCTCAGGGTGAGAGGAAGGGCCAGAGAGGCTCTTAACAGGCAAAGGAGCCAATTGCTCAAAATGTGTGGGCAGGAACAGCTCCACTACATGAACAGCTTGAGTGGCCCACAATAGGAGAGGACCCCTGCAATGTGCACAGAGGATGAAGAGGCACAGTGCTTGTGAGGATTGTGGGAGAAAGTGGCACTCTAACTACCCATCCCAAAAAAACCTCTCCTATTCAGAAAGCAGACAACTGATGATGATGCAACAAAATGTAATGATGAGACACCTCTGGGTAGGAGGATGCAGGTGCCTCAGCAGTCATGTCTTGTTCATTCTCCTAAGTCTGAGGAGTGGGTATACGAGGAGAGGCTCGTCCCCCTCACTCTTCCTGTTGCATGATTCTCCAGAAACACATCACACTAGGACAAGATGGGGATGGGGGGGTATACTTTTGGTTTTATTGGAATGAGCTCCCTGTTTATGATCACAAATTAGCTGTGTACTCACTGGGTAGCTTCAAGCAAGTTGCTATTTCCAGGGCCTTCCAGATTATTTAAAAAAAAAACAGATTTTATTCTTAGCATGCCAGTCCCAAACCTGCACCAGTAGCACAATATCCCCCTCCCTTGTTGCTCAGAAGCTTTTTTTAAACGTCAGAGCTGGCAAGGAGATGGTTGCAAGCGTGACCTTCAAAATTTAAAAATACAAATTTAATGTCTTCATATAGCTTCTACTTTTACTTTATTTTATACCGTTGTTGTTCTTTGAATTAATTAATCTGGAGCATAGCGTTCTGTATGGAACTGTGACAGCAGTACTGGGAGGCCAAAAATGCCATCGAAGTGGGGTGGATAGTCCAGTGTTGGGCAGGGAAAGCAGCAGGGTGGATGAACAGATAAGAAGGGCAGGTAGTTGCACAGTAGCTCAGCTCTCACAGTAGTAGAAACAAGTTACTCAGACTAAATAGACAGGAAGGGAGGACTCTGAGCATTTACAGGGCAAAATGAAACACCATTGGCTCCTTATCAGTCACCACCTGACAAACTGCTGAGCTAGCAGTGATCAACTGGACCTATTCGACAGCAGGCCGCAATGCCACTATTAGGCCTTTGCATCGGCAGTGCCCAAGCAACTAACAGGGTATGTGGAGCTTCTTCTTGGGGTAAACTTGCAGTGGCATAGGGAGGAAGGCCGGAGTCTGACTGCCAGGATTCCTGGTGTGTGGGGATCCTGCATTACCCCACGGTGACACAAAAAACCTGTGTCACCCCACGAACTACCCTTGAAGCCTATTCTGATGTGTTTTTTCAGATGGTGTAAAGCACTGGACTCAAAATTGGACTGCAGGGGAACTTAAGCTGGGTTGCCCTCAAAGCACAACCCCCATTTTGTAGTTTGTTTTAAGAGAAGGGAGAGCAAATAGATACAGCAGAATGACGGAGGCATGTCAAAAGATATGAAGAAAATGCAGGGGGCAGAAAGGCTACTACATCCATTATATACATTCATCCTCCCCACCTTGGAGGGGAGTCATTTCCAATCTGAACAAACACAGTTACTGCACCTCCCTCAGCCACACACGGTGCATCTGTGCTACCTTTGATTCCCTGCTAAGGCCTGCCCCTATTTCTTTCCCCTCCTCGCTCTCTGCCCAAGAAGGCTTCACCTCTTTTTTCAATTCCAAAACCAAGACCATCTACTCCAATCTGCCTTCTACTCCCATCTCTCTATCCTGGCCCTCCCACTTCCACTACTTTTCTCAACACTTTCTTCTTTCTCCTGGTTCCGTCGTCATCAAATTCCTCCATTTGCCTCCCTGATCCCATCTCCTTCCTCTCATTGTCCCGCCTTTGCACCACATTAGTCTGTACCACATTGTTCCTCATCTGCACAACCAGTCTCTCCCCTCTGGTCCCTACCCTCTGCAATCAAGCATGCCACTATATATCCCCTATTCTAAAGAAACCATATCCCTCAATCCATCCTCCCTCTCCAACTATTGCACAGTCTTTGTCTCCAGAGCATGGTGGACTCCCATTGCCTTGTCTTTCTCTCCAATTCTTCTCTTGACCCCCCTCCAATCTGGTTTTACAATGGATCCCCGTATCTGCGTTGAAACAAATCTACGGATAGCGGGGTCCACTGTACAATATTATTAGAAACAGTACTATTGTTTGGAAAAAGCTTACCTAGCTCATCCCAACCATCATGGCGTATTTGTTAAATGACATCATTCTTGCATTGCTCCCAGAGGAGACTTGCGCTCAGGGTTTGCTGGACCTCTGAGCGAAACACATGCAAGACGGAGCATGTCCACAGGGAAGGCTTCTCTTTGTGGTCCTCTCTGTTTTTGCTAGATGTGTAAGGGTTCTTTTCAAGAGGCCTCTTTCCAGTTGGCTGTTAGGTTTGCAAACGGGCATAGGAAAGGAGACTACCTTTTTAATGTCTGCAGATCTCTCTGGATCTGGAGGCATCATACGTAGGTAAAAAAAAAAAAAAAGCAAAACCCAGCACCTTGAGTTATGTCTGGGAGGATAGAGGATAGAGAGGATGGAACAATCTGTTACTGGTGATCCTCTGCCATTAGGAAATAATGAATTGCATTCCATGCCCCCTAGGCTTTAGCCTTTCAGATTGGGACTTACTCTAAAGGCTGATCTACACCAACTCCGTTTGCGTTTGGAGGCTCGTGAGTGTAGGGGACAGAACGCCCCGCCCCGAGATGCTGTCCTGGGCTCCACCAGTTTCTTCCACGCATTGTCTACCTGCTTGTCCCTGCTGATTGGTCGCTTGCTACCCCTCTGTGATAGGTTCGCTCCACGTCCCGCCCTCACTTTCTTCTGATTGGCCAAAAATGGCCAAACATGAGCATGGTCCACAACTGATCGCAACGGAACTCGGGAGAGCGCAGCCCTCCAGCGTTCCGTGGTGATCGGTTAAAAAGGAAGACACACCACTCCGCACATGCCGCACGCACTGGGATTCGTGCGGTGTAGATCAGCCTTTAATCTCAGCTTGCTATGTAGGACCTACTTGTCACTGTATTTTATGCATACAGTAACTAGGTTTCCCTATAAGCAATGCTGCAATTCCCCTGTAGCTCCCATAAGAGACAGAGCCATCTTATTGACTCACATAAGTTATGACAATGCCAGTTTGACTGCATAAGCAACCCAAGCAAATGCTTTGGGGTAACAATATTTTTGGGGTGCCAATGAAGCAGCACACAGTCTGAGAGGACCACAGTCTGAGAGTGACTCAGAGGATGCATCTCTCAGATTGTGCATTGGCTGTGCATGAACTGGGCAACGAGGCACCTTTCAAAGTGGTGCCCTCTTACATTTAGCAGAGGGAAAGCAACTGTCCCTCTTCACCCCAGAATGGCGTCTTTTCCAGTGGCTGTTGCTGGTGTCTCTTCTGTATTTTTTTTTAGATTGTGATCCCCTTGGGGACATTTATTGATTTATTTTACTATGTAAACCGCTTTGTGAACTACTCTATATATACTCATGTTATGTACAGTATGTATAAGTCTAAAAATGTATGCCTTAAAATAAAAAAATGACTCTGAAAACCTGGGTCGACTTATACATGAGGCTTCTAAGAACAACTGCTTGGTTAGGTGAAAGGGAGAGGGGGCACAAGCTGAGAAGCAGGACGCACTGGAGTGGGTAAAAAAAATAGAGCCATTTTACCTTGTTCTGAGGCAGCACAGAAACTGAGCTATTCTCCAAATAGGAAGAAAGGTAGGCAAAGGAGCTTATGTGAGTTGTAGTCTTTGTGAAGGCTACTGCTATGGAAGTACAGTACTGTACCCCTCACAAAGCCTACAACTCCTATAATCATCTTCACCTTTCTTTCTTCCTGTTTAGAGAATAGCTCCGTTTCTGTGCTGCTTCAGAACAAGGTAAAATAGCTTCCTTTCTTTCTGTTTGGATAATTTCTGTTGCTGCCTCAGAACAATCATTGGTCATTTTCAAGAATTCAAAGAATTTCATACACCCCTTAGTTTTACCCTTGACTTATCCATGGTGGGTCATAGCAAATTCCATTAATTTTGGCTTAAGAATTGTCCTCGACTTATCCATGAGATCGAGTATACGTGCTGCTGTGGCGCCACAATTGTGGAACTCCTTGCCAGGGGATTTGAGAACAACCCCCTCCCTCATGACTTTTCAGCGGGGGCTCAAAACATTTCTGTTTCATCTTGCGTTTGGGTGATGGGTTGTTGTCTGCCCCCAGGGCCTTAGTATATTCTGCTCTACATTGTCAACCCCCCCAGTGGATTTTATTGTTTTTTAATTAACTTTATGTATTGTTTTTAAATTATGTATTTTAACTTGTTGTAAGCCGCCTTGGGCATTTGCCTTGGCATAGGAAAAGGCGGGGTATAATTTTTTTAAATAAATAAATAAATAAGTCGAGGACAATTCTTAAGCCAAAAAGAATGGAATTTGCTATGACCCACCATGGATAGGTCGAGGGTAAAACTAAGGGGGTGTATGAAATTCTTTGTATTTTGTATGAAATTCTCTTTGTATTTTACCCATAGTATATACGGGTACTCCTGTTGAAAAGCGGTATGTAAATATTCTTAATAATAATAACTGTACCCCACTGTAAGAGATTTGAGCAGCACCCACTGGATTGCATACCACAGCTAGTTGGGGTGGCAAAATGCCTTCAATTGGATCTAGATACTGATATGAAGGCCTACAGTGCACCTCTGTTCCCATCTATTCTCCCTCCAGACTGGAGTCAGGGCCACCTTAGGATGGATACTGATCTTTGCAGTGAACACACCGTTTCGGGGAATATCCCACCACCACCAGCACCTCTGCATCAAATAGTTATCATCAGATAAAGTTTTATAAACCCCTCATTTAAGCAATCAAAGGCATACCAATATCTCATTTGTCCAACTAGCAGTGCCTTTTCATGCACATGCCTTTAGTTTCCAATAATCCAATGCAGCATAATTTTGCACAGGTCTAGCACAGGATTTGGTTTGCTTGCTTTTAAAAGCACATGTTTCTAGCCCTCATCATGAGTATGGACAGAACACTTGAATACATGCAGTACTTGTCTGCTGAAGGCAACAGTGCTCAGTGGGTGAATCTTCCATACCCTTCAACACAATCTTCCCTTCCTCCTAACCTCTGCTCATGTTCTCCCAGGCTGTCCACACCCCACTCATTTGCCTCTCTCTCTCTCTCTCTCCTGCCATTACACAATTTCTTCCTGAAAACACAAAGGATTCAAATTTTCAAATGTGGCTTGAAAATATACAACATATATTTGTAAACTGAGCATACAAAATAAACATGTTTATACAATCAGCATATTCACACAGGTGTGGTTTAGTATATCCATAATGTAGTGCTAAATTCAAGGGGCAGAATAAGTATGAATATCTCCGACCTCAGGGAAGAGACCCTCCAAATTTATTCCTAGTTATGCCCCCATCCCAGCCAAGATGGGAAATACCATATTGTGGTGTTGTTGTTTTTAATGGAGGACAGAATTTAGATTTCTTTGATCTTGACATATTTGACACTGCTCAGAATTGCATTGCTATGGAGTTGTTTGTAGAACAGAACTCTGTATACAACAAATGTAACCCCAAAAGTGGTATAATATTAGATTCCCCCAAAAGAGGTGCTGGAACCTTTATAGAAAGTAGTCAATAATGAAGTTTACTTGCCGATGAATACATGCACACAGTTTGTAATGCTGCTGTTCACCGGTTGTGAAATCTATGGCAAATTGATACCCTCCAAAATGCTCAAGTTATGGTTTATAGACTTCCATTTCTGGAAGAGAAAAGGCTGCTATTTGGTTTCTGACTTGAATCACTTGGCTTTTAAGATATAGACATGATCCATCTGGTTAAGCATTTTCAGACTGAAAACCTATACCTGTGAGTATAAAATAATTTTCCTGTGAGTAAGCCCTATTGAATATAATGAGATTTACGTAATGTAGACATGCATAGGCTTGCACTGTAAGGCCTATTGATTTCTGTGAGATAGAGATCAGCAGATAGAGATCAGCAGAGATCTGTGAGATAGAGATCAGCACCATGGAAGTCAATGGGACTTGTACTCCCTTTTAGGTTGGATAATGCCCAGTATTTTCTTCCTTGTATGAATGGTTTTTAGTCTAATCATTTATACTGCTTCATTTTTAAGACCAGTATTCCTCACACATCACATTTACTTTTTGAAACAGGAATAATTTATTTAAATGTTACTAAGGCCTGTAAGTAATGATTGTGAAAGTGGTGTTCTTTCAGTTTTGTAATTAGACTATAAACTTAAAATTAAATTATAATGAGTTAGCATGCCATTCTGAAGCACCTTCATTCCCACGTCGGCTAGCAGCCCGAAAATCAGAAAACTGTTTTGCAACGTGGTCGCGGCCATGTAAAAACAAACAAACAAAACCCCAGTATTGACCAGCAGCTGCTTTCATTCCATTAGCCCCTCCCACTCCATGTGTCAGGGTCGGATTGGTCGAAACAACTCCTCCTTGTGGGAGGGCGCCCTCCAGTGCCCGTTGCAAGTGTAACCACAAGCTCCAAAGGGACCCCTGGAACTGAAAACGGCAGGTCCCGTTCCTTTCTCCTCTCCACCCTTCAGTAGCTCGGTCGGGCTGAAGTCATCTGCCATTCATCTGCCTTTGACTTGCCGTCGAGGAGCGGCAACCCAGCCATGAAGTAAACCACAACACCTTCAAGAGCGAGATTATTAAATGAGCAATCTATGGCTGCAAACTTCCTTCCATCAGTGTGCAGCAAATTGGCCTAATACTCAGTAAGTCCTCTTCATCAAAATACTTTAGAACAATACTTGCCAATGGCCTGCCTTCAAAAGATTTGCTTTGTACAGCAAGCCATTGTGCTTTCCTCCTCCCTCCCCTGCTTAGTTCAGCTCAGCCCAAGACCACCAGTTCCTAATTACTAAATCCTAAAATTGTTAGAAGAAGGGCTACCAAGCGTTGTTTGAAGTTTATGCGTAGAGGTTCGAAAATAACTTACAGTGCAATTCTGTGTGTGTCTAGGCAAAAGTAAGTTCCATTAAGTTCAATGGGACTTTCTCCCAGGTAAGTTTATATTAGGATGGCAGGCTTAGTAGCTCACAGTGGAAGTTAAGATTTCATTCTTCAAAAACAAGAGTGAAGCATGTCCAACCAGTGCAGGTTCATTGGCACAGGTGCTCTTGGAACCAATGGGCGTTTCCCTCCCAGGATGGTGGCCATGCATTTTTTATTTCCAATTCAAACCCACAGACATTGTTGCTCAAGACTATCTGGGTCCATCCACATCTTCCCAGGACCTTACATAAATCAACAGCTCTCCTCTCTGAAGGTCACGCAATAGTTACCTATCCTTTGCTATGCAAATGTTAACTACTGGTGGTAGATCATTTCTCTTAAGTATTTTGGACTCCACTGTTCTCACTCAATTAGGACTGCTGTTCCCCTCTGCATTAAATGTCAGTGTTTTATCTTCTTGAAATTCTTTATCCGGAAAGCCTCCAATCAATCACTACTACAGAGCTCTGTGGAAGTACCCTACCTCTTTTACGATGGCATTCCAGTATTTCAACCACCGACTTGTGGTTACTTTCACAATTAGTTATTGGTAGGCTGAGTGCTTGCCTTCAGCCCTAAAATTATGAAGCTATTTTTAAAGGTCACAAAAATGTTAAAAATCCTACAGAACAATCTGCTTAGAAGGGCCCCTGTGCCAATCTTAAAATGAATGGAGGGTGCGTATTCTGCTCTTGCAAAGCTCCTATTCATCATGTCTACAAGGCCGGCACAAGAGAGCACTTCTTGGTGGATTGTGCCCTTAGATTCTTTGTAATCTCTCTCTGGTCTCTGAATCTCGATCCAGGATTTTTTTTTCTCTGCGAACACTTTTTTTTTTTTTTGCTTTTGGGGTGTGTATATGTTCTAATTTCAAACAGTTAAAACACTTGGCAACTCAGAATAATCTCTACAGATCACAAATACTGAGGTGAAGGGACTGAGAATTGAGTGTGATAAAGCCACAGTGTTAGCAGGAAAGAAAACCCTCATATATAAACTCTGAAATTCAACTGTGCAATAAAAAAAGCATTTACAGAGGAAAGGGGACTATCCATTCGCACAATTTCAAATGCTAACGTGAAAAGGGCACAAGGTAAAGTCATATGCAACTTTATAAGCAAGCTACAGACATTAAAAAAATGAACTGGTAAAACATTGAAATATTTTATACATACGTATATTTTAGATGTTTATCTATAGATACAGATATTTCAGAAAGCTGTACATTTATAGGTAAATCCTGAACTTTAGTCACACACAAAATAAATTAGCCGGGTCATACTTGTCTAAAGGCAGGGCACTTTCTCTCCTGTGCAGTACAGATACTATTCTCCAATATGAATCAACATTTAAAATTAATAGGTTTGGTTTATTTACAAAAGAAACATAAAATCCACCACCTTCTCTTACCAGAGCCAAATGAGTCCTCCGCTCTCTTCAGCTGATTTCACCACCACACTGTTATGGTTCAAAAACAAAGACTGGATCTGCTGGTAGCTGTTTCTACCCAGAGCCGTAACACAAAAAGTCGCTGGTATTCTCCAAACTGCTGGTTGCTAAAATTTTACCAAGTGACAGTGGTGGTGGTGGTGGGGCTGTTTTTTCCACTGTGCTAAATATTCCAGCCTCTGAAAAGGCCTGTGAGGTGCTTCATGTGCAACAAGCAAAAACAGAGATCCCATGAAATTCAATTCTGAAAAGGCAGAAGCAAATGCATGCAGCTCACATGCACATATACGCACACACTCACACACCAGAGAGTTTTATGGGAACTGAACGGACTTCAAACTAATATTTCTGACATATTTTTTTTCACCCTCGGACAAGCGGTTTCCTTCATATGAGAAAACAACAACTACCTCCCGGCATCCGATCCAACCCCTTGTTAGATCTAACTCATGAACAAGCAGTTATACTGTACTAGGGGAAGAATGGTAGGTAAGCTCAACCATCCCTCCCAAGGAAGAGAGCTTTAGTATCTGCTTACTATTTCCATATGTTCATCAATTCAAATGTACAAAAACAGAATTGCTAATTTATTGAAAATCATGGCTACAACTTAAAAAATAATATTGCCAGGTGGTCAACCTCCTCCCTCCAAAACCTTCTAACAATTTGGGTTAAAGCTATGCATAGAGTTACCCTGAGAGCAGCAAGAATTCTGTAGGAGCTGTTGACACGAAATGAAATGTAATATCTGAAGAAATATTGTATTGCTATTGTTATTATTGTTATTAGTAGGATCGTTATTCATGACGAGGCCACATTACTACCTGTCTTACCAAGCAATTTGCCTTTTGACTCTATTGGCTTTCTTGTGCCTGTTCTCCTTACCAGAGTTCCAGATCTCAGACTAGGAGCAAGAATGCTGCAGGGAAGAAAGCAGTGACCGTGCAAAGGATGGTGGAGAACTGGCCAGACAAATACTATAACCAGACAAATACTATAACCCTGTCATCCTCTACAGCAGTGGTTCCCAAACTGGGAGGCGTGGCTCCCAGGGGAGCCATGGAAACCAGCCAGGGGAGCCACGGAGTGCCACGGAATCCTCTCAGAAAACAGTGCAATGCCAATTGGCAGGCATCAACAGAATGCAAAGAGGAGCCACGGCCAAGGGTTGCCAATGGTCAAGGCAGACACAGGTTAAAAAGTTTGGGAAACACTGCTCTAGGGCAAAAGGGCTAAGGACACACAGGCAAGATCACTGAGCAGTTACCCCTCAATATGTACGAACTACCCAGTCCTGCAATCAGAGTGGCAAAATCTAATGCAGTTTGGATAGGTAGGCATTAGAAAGAGCTGGAAAGGGGAATATATTATGCCCCTCTAATCTAAATAGGGAATCATATTGTGGAGGCCTGAGAGCAAATAAAATAAAATAAAATAAAATAGTTGGAAGGGGGTTGGAGTTTTGCAATAAGGGAGTCTGCTTAGGATCAAGGAGAGGAGGAGTCTCAAACTGAGAGGCACCAGAGCAGGTGCAAGTTGCATGCCAGGAGAGGTTTAACAATTGTCTAGTTTGTTTTAGGGATTTTTTTTTTTGTTGCACATGTCAAAATTTGCTGTGACCTGCTTAGAGCCTATGATAACCATCCAAATAAATTAGTAGATAATAAATACGCAGAAGAAGAAGAAGACTATGATAACCGTCCAAATAAATTAGTAGATAATAAATAAGCAGAAGAAGAATCTGGCTTAGTTGGGAGAGCTGCTGCCTTCAAAGCCTGAAGACCAGTGGACTTGATAAGTTCGAGACACGCCACCGGCAAAAAGCTGTGAAAGCCTCCAGGAGGAGAGATAAGAGCTTCCAGCTGTGTCGGTCGTGTGTGGGAGGAACCAGCCAGCAGAATTGTCAGACTGTAAAAAGGATACCACCTGGAAAGTAGCCGTTCATGAAAGATTGGACATTTATATATATTGTAAAAAAAACCCCAAGGGGGGTTAGGACAGCCTGCCCATGTACACCACCTTGGATTAAAGTCGGAGGAGAAATCCAATGACCAAGAAAGGCGGTATATAAATACTGTATATTATTATATTATATATATATTATAAATGAATGTAGGCATATTAAGTAGGCTCCCTACTCTTTCAATGCAAGCAGATGGGCAAAGTGGAAATTCTAACCCCCTTCAATGACTTGGAAGACAGAACAATGGGGTCGTTCCTTCAGATTGCTTCCCCGTCTTTTATTTTTAGAAAGCTTACATACATCCAGTAAGCATGCAGTTCTGTGCAAGAGACTGTGGTCTTGTGTCTGTGATGCTACTGGATTATTTCTTTCAACATGAACTTTTATGGGGCATTGGTCTGCTTCATCAGATGCAGAGGAGATGATTGGCAGCCCCAGATAAATATATACCCTTCAGAATTCAGAAGCTGCTGATGCAATTGTGACTTATGGGACATTCAGGGTAGGTCTCTAGCATTGCTCTCTTGTTACCTGGGCGCTTGATGTTTCAGGATACAAAGCAATCCGTTTAAACTTTAAACTACAAGGGGATTTAGGGTTAAATAACAGCAAAACCTTTGCAGCTCAAGTTGTGGCATCTCACTCTGTTTGCTCCATGGGGTTGTGTATCCCTGGAGTGTCATGTTATACCAGGCTTTTCATAAGCCTCCTCTCTCCAAATCCACTTTTAGCACATACGTTCTTGTCTTGCTACCGAAGGTGTTCCTCTCTATCACAGCGTAAATACAGTATTTGAATATGCTCTCCTTCCTGTTGGAGCCACAATCCAAAATTATTCAATTGTTGAATAATTGGAGCTTTTGAAAAACAACAACTTTGTTTCAACAGCCTACCTGCTTCATGAGTTTTGCCCTGCACACCATTCGTGACATTAAAATGACTGGCTGCCAGGATCTTAAGCGCTGTGGCTAAGAGCTGTGGACGTCTCTGGTTTGAACCTCACCTCTGCCATGAATTCTAACAGAGTGGCTTGCACAAGCCGCTCCCTCTCAGCCTCAGCTGCAATCTGGGGACAATAATCTTTACTCATCTTACAGGGTTGTTTTAAGGACTACATGTGAAGCACTTTGCACACTCAGACAGCACTATAGTATATAAGCATCAAGTCTGATTTTCACCAGCTCCAATGCTTTGCTACTCGTGGCCTTCCCTGGTCAAATGATTGTCATCATCTCCTGGGCGCAGGCTGCGCTGGACTCCTACTTCACCACTCCTTTTTCAAGAGACAAAAAAGCTACAGCTTCTCTCTTCCTTCTCACACCCTTTCTCTGTTTTTCCTTCCTTCAGCATATTAAGAGCCACCCATTTCAAAGGATCGGGGAATTTCTTTTTTAAGCCAGATCTATTTCAAAACTTCCTTTTTTGCTATTGGAAGCGGCACACTTTTTGCAGTTCATTCAGACTATGGCAACAGTCCTGAACTTTGTTCCATTCAAACACACTAATTCCTGCCAAAGGGCTGGGGGTGGGTGAAGAAAAAAAAAGTGTCACTTTTTGCTTGGGCGCTTTTTTCGGCACCTTGCTGAGAAGGCTCCTGTCAAAATAAATGGAGGTTCCTGGGCAACGATGAAGTCTCAGCATTTCTACTAAGAGGCAAACAAATGTTTCCTCTCTTTGGATTCAACTCCCATTTTCTCCAGAATCCCAGATCCCAATGGAATAACACACACACACACACACACACACACACACACACACACACACACACACACACACACACACACACTGTGGTTGATTCAAGGCAGAACCAAATTCAGATGTTCCGTTTTTAAAAATGAAAATTCTTGGCTTCTGGAAACCTATTCACTGACTCAGGTCTGCCTTTTCCCGGCACTCACCATGAAATGTACCCGCTTCCAAGCCAAACTCTGCACACCCATTATAAGAACATGTGTCACTCAGGCCGAAATCCTAGGCACATTTAACTTGGGAGCAAGTCCCATTCAACTCCATCAGGCGTCATTCTGAGCAAACATGCATATAGGAATGAGCTGAATGGTTGCATCCTTTGCACATTTTCTTGGGAATCAGGGCTGCCACAAGGATCCTGTGGGCCCCCTCTGGGGAGAATAATTTGTGGGCCACAGGACAGCTGCTCTCAGTGCTGTCTCCACTATGCTGTTCACCTGTTGTCATCACCATCCCCTGCTGCCTTGAGTCCCAGTGGGTAAACATGTAGAGGATCCATCTGAAAACAACTAACCTATAGAAGGGATAATCCAAATGCAGGATAAAGAGCCAAACTGACAACAGCACAGTCCTGTCTCTCCTGTTCTGCTGCTAGCTGCTTCACTGCAACTAGGTTCCATGGAAGAAGTGACTATACATTGGGCTCTTTCTGTAAGAGGAGTTAGCCAGGCATTCGTCTTGGATGTGGATCTTGATGAAATCATACCCATGTGAGGACCCCTGGACCTGTCTATGGCAAGGTAAAGCAAGTAACAGCAGTAGGTGCCTAACACGATCCTATGTATATTCAGGGCCAAACTAGATGTTATGTGGGAACGTAACAGGTTTCGCCTTTTTTAAAAACTGGTTTTGCTTTTTTTTTTTTAACTGAAAAGCCACCATTGGAGGCTGCCAGTTTGAGTGGAGAACTGGGAACAGAAAAAGGGCTACTTCACCCTTCTCCAACCAGCCTTCTTCTCAAAATCACCCTCTCCTAGTTGCTTTTCTATCTGCAGGAGAAAAGACATCGAGAATCCATGTCTTTTCCTCTGCGAGTACATAAGCAGCTTGGAAAGAGGATGCAAATTTGAGTGGAAAATTGCAGGTAGGGAAAGGGTGAAGAAACCCCTCCCCCTGCTGCTTGCCTGCTCATAACCACAGACTCCAAGGCTGTTTTTCAGTAAAATAAAATAAAAACTCAGGAGATTATTCACGTGCCTCCTGCATAATGTCTGCTTCGGCCCTTATTTGGAAGCAAGTCAGTGAATTTACTTCCACCTCTAGCCTGCTTAAAATCACAACTGCAGCCACATAACCTACAAATAGGATGTCTATGCAAACTAGTGTATGAGGACGGAGATACTAACTCACCATCTCTCATCTTTTACCTTGTAGAGAACTTATAGGTAAAGGTGACCTCTGACAATTAAGTCCAGTCATGTCCGACTGTAGGGTGTGGTGCTCATCCCCATTTCAAAGCCGAAGAGCCAGTGTTGTCCGAAGACGCCTCCGTGGTCATGTGGCCGGCATGACTCTCCTTGCCGCAGCACGTAGCATGCAAATGGAACACGGAGCGCTGTTTACCTTCCCGCAAGCGGTACCTATTTATCTACTTGCATTAACATGCTTTGGAACTGCTAGGTTGGCAGGAGCTGGCCAAGCAACGAGAGCTCACCCCGTCGCGGGAATCGAACTGCCGACCTTTCGATCAACAGCTCATGGTTCAGCGGTTTAACCCACTGCGCCACCCGCTGCATATCATATCACACATGGGTCAGCCCCAAATATTTTGCCTCCCCAAGGGACTGAGAATCAAGGCACAATTCTAAAGATGCACCCCACACATACAATCCCTTCTGATGTCACAGTACGTAAGTGCATGCAGGCACATCTTTCTTTTACTAGTCTCTCTGTCACTCTCTAAGGGCTCAGGAGGATAGTAGCATTGCTTTTGACAAATGTATGTACAGTGCAATCATTACAATAAAATGTTACCGCCACCCTTCCCCCAACAACTCTCAAAGAACCACCAAAAGATGCCTAGAAGAAGATCCTTCTGAAAGATGCTCGGGTTGAGAATTCCATACCTCGCTGTTGCTGTTGCTGAATGAATTTGGAGCATAGAACTTGGAGCAATTTTTTGAAAGAATGTTGTTTGTTGGTTCTTGTTTGTTGGTTTTTTTGCAGGGGAGGGTGCATAGGGATTACGACAGGAGACAGACATCATAGACATTCAGGAGGTCAAAATGGACCTGTTCAGAGCGGCTTTGGGCCCAATCCTATCCAACTTTCCAGCACTGGTGCGGCCGCAATGCAGCCCCAAGGTAAGGGAATAAACGTTACCCTTGAGGAGGCCTCCATGTCTGCCCCCCCCACTGCAGGATGCAGCACATGCCCCGTTGGCACAGCTGTATCAGCACTAGAAAGTTGGATAGGATTGCGTCCTTTGTCAGCGTATCTGAACCTCAGATATCTTGGTTGCTTTGAAACTGAACTAGAACCAAACCCTTTTGGTAACAGCTTCAAAACAAGTGGTTCATAATCAGAATCGCAGCTTTCAATGGTGTTTCATTTTACAATTGTTTTAAAAAATCCTGTTTTATGTATTTTGTAAAAACCTTTTAAAAAATTCAAAAACAGTTTAAAATATTTTTTGTTAAACAGCTATCTTGTATTCATTTTATAGAGATACATTACAAGCAAAATAGCCTGACATTATTCAGCATGAAATGTATCCAAAAACTGGTTCAAAGCATCTGAGGCTGCAGTCCTACAGACACATTAGCTGGGAGTACACCCCATTAAATTCAGAGGGCCTTATTGCTGAAAAACTTCTATATGATTGTTGTTCCTTAACCAGTTTTTAAAGTGTCTGACCTGGAACTTAATTAGTAAGTTAAAAACAACAACAACACACCACATGATGAACCGAACTGAACTTGGTTTTTAATGGTTCAGTGCCCTGATGCCATCTGAATTTTTCTACCGTTTTGCGAAACTGAAGTACTGTTTGCTCAGGGTTAAAGGGTGGCAGGACACATGGCAGATTTATTGAAGAAGTTTATTCCAAAAATAGAAATCCAACTAAACTGTGAATCTGCTGTCTCTTCGCATTTACTGACACCCATCAGAATGAGTCAGTGTCTACCATTTTTGCACCAACTGGTGTGGAGCTTCAAACAAGCCCTTCTGCAATTCACACATCGTAGGCCAGTTGTACTGTGTTTTGCTGGCTTTCTACCATCAAAGTCAACAGCAGATGTGGCAAATGCATTTGCTAGCAGTGAGGCCTGTACTATTTAACTATCCATCCACCTCCACCAACAAACAGTAATTAATAAATCAAAGAGGATGATAATGATGATGGTGGAGATGATCTGTGCAAAAATCTGTGCAAAAAGTTTAATCTCAACTGCTGTGGGAATCACTTATTGAATTGCACTGGGGCCAGAAGGGCCCTCCTGCCTTTTGCAATGGGCTCCTCCCTACATACTGTTTTTGAAGGCTACAGCAGGCCATGATTTGGCTAAAATTGGGGAAATCTGAAGGTGGGGATTGGGATTGTGGACTTCAATAAGCATTCCCCTACCTACCATTTTCTCCATAAATTGAGCACTGTCGTGGTGGTGGGATCCACGTGATTGTTCCAGATTTGCATTTGGGCTGGGAATGGGAGCCCTTCTCATTTTATAGGCAGGCCTCACCCACAAGTCAGCTAGCAGAGGAGTAGCTAAGACTCCTGGCCAAAAAGTGTCCAGTGAATTCTCTTGCCCAAGTACATGTTTGTAGTCTAAACAAAATCTGGGTGGCATGAAGCCACTGTGTTCCAGTCTTGCTCCACTGCTACGACCAGAGGTGCCTCATTTTTTGTTTTGTTTGTTTTGGGTTATTCCAATGTCAAAAAAGTTGGTTTCCAGCATACAGCCTTTTTATCAGCTGTCTGAAGGTGCAAAAGTGCTCATAAGAAAGAAGGTCTTGCCATGGCTACAAGCCCCACACCTGCAAACCCTTCTCCTTCCAGAGCCATTCTGCCCTGGTGTGTTTCAGGGAGTGGGTGTGTCAAGGACCATTCCATAAGGATCGCTTCCTCATGCAACACAATCTTATAGCAGGTCTCCTTCAAAATAAGAGAACCCAGTGAGTTCACGGGGGCTGACTCCAAAGCAGCAGGCTTCAGGCAGTCATTAGGAAGCAACTTTTCTTCAGTTTGCCTTCTCTTCACATAATACAGCAATACAGGAAAGCTAAAGACTACAGTTGCTGCCAGTGTTTGTGCATGGCACAAGTGTCGGTTTTCAAAAGATACAAAAAGTCCATTTCTGGTTATGGCAGAGCTGGCCACATCACGTGGCATGATGGCCTACTTACTTCTCCCTAGGAAAATAAGAAAAAGACATACACAAACCCATACCTTGATCCTGGAAGAACTGAGCTATGCTGTTGTGAGTTTTCTCGGAGAGATTGCAATTATTAAACCAAATCCAGGAAACCAAAATCCTGCTCTCATCTCAATTTGGCTTTCCTAACTAAGGCAAGCACCAGGAGCATTGACCATCGGCCTGTGCCTATGGAACCGTCCATGCCCTGTGCCAGCAAATTTCTCT
The DNA here is from genome assembly GCA_026170595.1 of Plestiodon gilberti rubricaudatus. Taxonomy (NCBI): domain Eukaryota; kingdom Metazoa; phylum Chordata; class Lepidosauria; order Squamata; family Scincidae; genus Plestiodon; species Plestiodon gilberti. Next base: position 109,773,115 of record JANXHW010000002.1, read on the forward strand.
CCTTCTGGCACACGCACGCAGAAGCCGCTGATGCAAAGCTGAGCCGGCCTCATCACATCTCTCCGAAATCTTCCACTAAGTTCGGAGGAAGTTTGCTCTGCTAGAGTGAAATGGAGATTTCATTCCGCTGTTGGGAACGACAAACACTCTCCTGTAGTGTCTCCCTTAGTGTCTCCCTCGGCAAGGCAGGCAGAACTCCAGCCACAGTCCTGTCTGCCTGACCATAATGAAAAGGGGGCTAAGAGGCATTTAAAAATAATTACAAAGCAGAACGTTTGGAGATTGCTTTGCAGAAAGTGCTTTTCAAAGACCCCATCCCCAAACAGTTGCTTTCTCCAAGTCAAATCTCAACAATCTCAACAATCTCACACACACACACACACACACACACACACACACACACACACACACACACACACACACACACACACACACGGGTTTAGATACCTGGGACAGTCAAATCATTTTCTACAGATGAGGAGGAGGCTGGCATTCGGCCAGGAGAATGGGAGTAAACTGCTAGTTTATCCAAGAAAATGACAAGCGCAGCACCCTTGGCTACCGTCTACCCTGGAAGGTCTCCTGCGCCAGTTCTTGCGGTGGCTCCCATTCACTACCGCAGGAGAATTTCCCGATAGCTCCTGCCTTTGCCATGTGACTAACTCCTTCCTTAGCCTGCCTGAGCCACAGCCACGCCGATTCCTGGAGCAATGTTTTGTGTCCCCCAAGACTACGCGCAGGTTCAAGAAAACGCACAAGCGCGCTTCGCCTGCACAGCTCGGCTGGCCCCGCCTGAGCGTCTTCCTCTCCCACCCGAATTTTCAGCGAGCCTACAAAGACGAGGGTGTCACTCCCCCCCTCCATTTTTAAAATGTTGTTGCTTTTCACTCAGTGCAGGGAGACGCGCGCACAGCTCCGAAATAAAATCTTGGAAGTGCCCCAAGAGACGGTTCTGGACTTTATCTCCTCTCCGCTTCGTGCGGCCTGCTCGGCTTTTTTGGCGGAAAGGCGGGCCAGAGAAAGAGGGAACAAACCCAAGAACAACAAAAAGTCTGCTTCGAAAGAGATTTCGGAAAAAAATCCGCAACTTAGGATCGCGTTTGCCCAAGTGCAAGAAAAATAGCCCGCTGCTTTTCGAGTTTGAGACGACTCAGCCATCGAAAGCACATTTCTGTCTGAGTCTGTCCTATGTAAACTGCCTGTTTACATCGAGCAGAGGGTGCACTTGAGGTGGCTGAGGAATCCCAGCACTTGCTGAAAGACGGGCATGGGCTGAACTGGAAAATCGCTCGCGCGGCAAGCTGAAGAACGAAGCCAGTCCGCGTAACGGCACGCACACGTCCATCCCTTCTTGCTCCTGGCCACTCCTCTCCGCTCCCCTGAGGCTCCCTCCCCTTCCTTTCACTGTCTTTACTGTCCAAGTGCAAACTGTAAGCTCCTGCGGGCAGAGGCCTGCCGCCCCTATGGCCTGCGTTGTTTTGTAAAGCGCTGTATACGGCGCAACATTTGTTAAACAAATAACACATTTTCCACCGTATATAGCGCTTTACAAAATAACACACATGTAATAATAATCGTAATTCGATGATGGATAGTGAAATCGATGCTGCTGATGCAGGCAACAAGAACAACACACACTACACACCTAACAGCCGGCGACCTACCAAAGGCGCAACTAGTTCCTCTAAGAACTTTCCTGGAGGCTGGAAGCCCTAGTTGCTGGGGTCTGCCAACCTGCCTACTCTGGAAAAGAGGGTTTCCTGTCAACCCGGGTGACCTTCAACCAAACCCACCACAAGCTGTTGTGAAATCACTGCGGGCACATCTGCGCCGAGAGAGGGGGCACTTCTTCTCAAGACACCCCCCCCCCAGAAGAGCCATTTTGATAATACCGAAGAAGGACCAAGAGCGAGGAAAAGAAAAAAAAACACCCCATGTACTACGGTACTTATTTGACCTGACTGACACCGGCGGTCAATAGATTCGAGTCGCTTTCCTGACTGTCTCCTTTGAAGGGGGGGGGGGGTCTGGGGAGGCAGGGACACTCTGGGGTTCTTTAGAGGAGGGAGGGACTCGAGCCCCCTCCTCCAGGACCCTCCTTTGCGCTTTGATTTAAAGCAGCAAAGAGGGCAGCCTTTCCTCTGACCCGGCCGTGACCCTCCCGCCCCCCCTGCTTTTCTTTTATTATGACTACGATTATTTTTAAAGCCTCCCCCGAGTCAGGATCTAATCGCTCTTTCTGCCCCCCGCCCCACAACGAGACTCTAATTTTTGTCTGTTACTTTGCAAAGTCGACGCCACGCACTGGAGGAGGCAGCGCTGGCAAGCCGAGCACAAAGGCGGGATTGTCCGCCGCTGCTTTGGAGGGAAAGTATTAATCAGAGAGGAAATTATTGATTTCCACGGCACGTACCATGACGGTGGAGAGAATTTGGCCAAACATCAGAATCCCATATTTTTTTTTCCTCAGTCAAAAAAAAAAAAACACAACCAAAAACAAAAAAAAAACCCAAAACACACAAGGAAAAGAAAAGCGGCACCAAAAGAGAGCCGGACACCAAAATCTCTCTCTCCACAAACCCCTTCGATTTCTTGCCGCTGCTGCTGCTGCTGCTGCCGCCGCCGCCGCTTGCAGTGGAGCAGGAGGGAGAAGCGAAACGCAAAATGAAGCGCGCCGAAGGCCCGTGGCGGGAGCGCGAAGGAGGCACAGAGTCCGGCTGGGCGCGGCGGGCGCAGGGCAGGGCAGGGCGGGTGAGGGCCGAGAGGAGGCAGCCGCAGCCAGTCGCCCCCCGACCGCCGGCAGGAGAGAGTGGCCCGAAGGCAGCGCGCCGGCCGCGGTTGGGCTCGCCGATCTTCCCTTCCCGCTTGGCGCGTGTTTGACTCGAGCTGCTGCTCGGCGTTGGAAGGAGATCGGCCTCCCCAGACTGGATAAATGCCACCTTCTGTGCCGCCCGATTTGCAGCACTTCCAAGCTGGAGCGGTGCACTTGGTGGAGGGGGGGGGGTGGCAGGCAGCAGAGACCGGGCGGGGGGGGCAGGCGAGGGAGGGAGCGAAGCAGGCAGAGCGAGAGGGAGCGGGAGCGCGTCCTTGCAAGGCAAGCGGAGCCGCTCTGTGAGTTCGGGGCTCCCGGGGGCTTTCCTCTTTCGGCCCGCACTGCTTCCTTTCGCTCTTGCTTGCTCGTCTTCTCCCTGCCTGCTTCTTTATTCTTTGCCCCCGATCCGCAGCTTCCGCACTTCGCTCGCTGTCTTAGTGCTGGGGGGGTGGGGGAGAGAGAAGGGGATCCCCGCCGAGCAGGGGGGAGCCGCCTGTTCTGCCTTCGGGCGTGACTTTACCAAGCGCTGCTGCCGCCAAAGCTGAGGCGGCTCCGGGGGCAAAAGACCGTCTGCTTCGGGCGGGAAGACGGCGAGGTCTGGGGAGCCCGGGAAGGGGGTTGCAGTAGCCGCAGACAGGGGGCTGAAGCCTGGAAGGAAGGGGAACGCTGCGGAGAGTCAACTGGAAGAGGAAAGGGGGGAGAAAAAAAATAGGCTTGAAAAAGAACAAGGGACGGGAGGGAGCCGAGAGCTTCCTTGCTTGGAGTGGAGGAAAAAGGGAGAGGAGAGATGGAATCGGCGCCGTTGCTGTACCAGAAGAGAAGGAAGAGGATCAGTTGGGAGGGCGCAGGTCCAGAGACGGCTGGAGGGGGGGGGACCCGGAATCTGGACAAGGTCCCTCTCAGGCCTTTCCTGCGCACTCCCTGTACAATGAATGGCAAACTGGAAAACTTTTATTTTTGCCTCTTGGGTGGAAAACTGGAGGGTGGGCTTTCCAGCTTTGTAGCCTGTCACAAAGTTTGAGCCAAACCGAAAGTAGGCACACCGTGAGAGAGGAGATTCAGTCCCCCAACACACACACACACACGCCGACCACCGCATTCGCTCCCCTGCAGAGCTAGGCCCGCCGGCTCCTCCGCTGAGGGTTGGTTCTCTAGTCTTTGGGCCACTTTTTCCCTCTCCAAGAAAGAAATGGGGGTGGGGGACAAGACCCCCGATATCGTTCATGTATAGAAAACCACCACCCCCTTTCTTTCGGCCAATAGGGGGGGGAGCTGGACAAATAGGAGCATCCTTCTTCTCTTAAGGGAAAATGAAGAGACATTCTCTCCGCAAGGCACGACGCACAGCACAGGGACAGAGGACGCACTTCGGTTCTGGGGGGACGCGAACTCTTGCTCCACCTTTGCTCGGGGATCCGGCGTGGCACGCACTAAAAGCTCACACGCATAACACGCACCACGTTTGAACGGGCAGTCACGGAGCAACAACTGGGGGGGGCGGGAATTCAGGTGCGACTTTGGCGGGGCGGAGGTGGCCCCCTAACCCGCCTGGCTCTTCTCCCAGGCTGGGGGAGGGCGGCTGGCCTGCTCCGCCTGGCTGGGGTCCACCAGAAGCCGCCTCGTCGTCTGCAGCCGGGGAAGAAAAGGGCTGCGGTTCGCAGGCACAGAACCACAGAGATGGGCACGGGTGTCTCATTTCGCGCTGGCAGGGAGCGGGAGGCGGCCGCGCTCGCTCGCCGCCCTCCTCTGCACCAAGAAGGCGCGTCGCGGCTGCAGCTGCCAGCTCCGAGAGCTCCAAGCGCCGCTTTGCGCAAAGATGCCTTCAGGCCACAGCGGCAACCTCCGTCACGTGGAGAATATGCTAATCGAGGCAGGTGACTCATAGGTGGGCGGGGGGGTACGTGCCCAGCCGAGCTTGCCGCAGGCGTTGCCATCGCGGGGAAGTGGCCCGTCTCGTGGGAATGGCCCCTTGTAGCTGGTTGCCGGAACCGGGGCGGATAGTTCTGAGCCCCCCTTTGCAGTCCAAAGCGGAAAAGACCGGCGTTATGACCGCGATCCTGCCCGCTCCCCCTTTCTGGGGGTGTAAGCCCCACTGAACTCCGTACATACCCGGGATCGGGCGGGGGGGGGGAGTTTCGTTTGGTACATTTACGTGCCACGGGAGAAAAGAAGGGCATGCTACGACGGCCTCTGAAAGCGCATATCAAGAAAGAACTTGGACGCGTTTGCAAAGTCTCGAATCTTTCCGGTAAAAGATTTCTGGAGAGTTTATCTCCCGAATCTCCCCCCCCCCCCCCGAAACGCCTCTATTTAATTTTTCTGGGCTTGCTTGCAAATTAAAATAGTCACCTATAAATGCCATGGCCAGTATTATGAACGTTTAACAAATAACAGGCATTATTAGTATAGTATTATTTCTTTCATCGTATTATCCAGTACTTCCAAAGTGAATTGACTGGATAGTACAGATAGCTAAACCAGGATCATCCGCCTAATGTTCCTAACATTACTTGCAGCCATGGGGTGGTAGTAGTAGTACTGCCGTTTATAGACAGACACGGTGTTACCCGTGAGCTGCTCCACCTTGTGCTCGGGGCCGATAGATCCGAGGTTGACTGTCAGTAACAGAGAACAAATGGCTGCTTGTTTTCACTCGAACTGGCTTGAATTTCTGATTAAATTGCTCCAAACAAGCTAAGCCATTTTGACAGTCTAAAGCAGAGAACAAACTTTTTGCGGCTATTGAGTAGTAGTAGTAGTAGTAGTAGTAGTAGTAGTAGTAGTAGTAGTAGTAGTAGTAGTAGTAGTAGTAGTAGTAGTAACAAAAGCAAACTTTCAGGTTTTCCCCAAAACGTACTTTCAGCAGCTTCCAAATCAAGAAAGCTGATGAAGATGACGCGGTGCGGTCGCTGTAAGACGGTCAGTGGGCATCAGACCAGCGAAAGGCAGAGAATGCGGGAAGGGAAGGATCCGCTTTGCCAACCTTTGGAGGCAGCTTTTCCTCTTAGGCCCCGATTCCAGCCTAAAGAGGAAAAGGCTGTTGTCTTAAGAGGCTGTAGTAGTAGTCTTAAACACACCTACTAGGGAGTCAGTCTCCTCGAACATTTGGGATTAACAGTCTAGCTAGGATCTTGCTGCGTGTGAGTCAAGTCCCAACGCTTTCCATGGAGGTGATTAGTTAAAGCGAAGCGAGTTTAGGATCTGCTTTTTCTCTCAGACTAAACGTCTTTTTTTCCCTTACAAAAACAAAACAAAACAAGAAGTTGTGGGAAATGTTTTTCAATATTATGCGAATGTCCCTCCCAGATGTTTTTTGCAAGGATCAGTAAATTCACCTTTACGGAAGTCCTTTTTACGAAGAACTACTATGGATGGGAAGGCTGCAAACCCTAAACGCACACATTTACTAGGGGAGCAGGGCCCACACTGAAGCCTGCCAGACTTTCCTTCTCCCTCTTCGCGACTTCTTCTGCAGCTCGATCCACAACCCGGGCCGGTTGAGGTGCTGTGTTTGGAAGGAGGCCGACTTGATCTCGAATTCGTTCCCATCCCATCCATGCATGCGTGTGGACTTCCCTCGGTTTGGAAAAGGGGCTTCTTTGTGACTCAGCCCGAGAAACAGGGACGGGAACTAGAAGAGCAATAATGTTTCTCCTCCAGTCGTCCTGGGTAATGAAAATCTTCTGGGCAGAACCCAGTCCAAGTTAAGCACTTTCAATGGAATGCCTTTAAATAGACGCGTCACTCTCGTCTAGAAACCTGTGGGACACACTGGACAGTGCTTCGTTTTGACTAGACACACTGAGCCCTTCCTATTTTTTCTTCGACTTCGTCTTCAATGAAAGAACACAATAATAGGGGGAAATATTTTCTTTGTCATTTCTTAAGTAACCGGAGATTAACTCAACAGGGGTCCATTCCTAACTCAAAGCAACTTGTGGATAGGGACGGAGCGGGAGGGGCTATTACCAAGGTGCGCTCTTGCGCAGTTTCCGTTCGTTTCAGTCCCATTTGAGCTTTGCGCAAGAGAACTTCTCCCTGAATCGTCCCCCATACTTTTATTTTGTTTTTAAATTTAGCTGAAAGGAATTTCCAGTAACTGTAACAGTGCGAATAAATTGGTCAAGGAACGTTGAAAGCGAGAGCCGGGAATAGAGTTTTTTTTGCAAAAATAACACCAACCCACAGCCAACAATAATTACATCCTCACTCTTCATGTTTTTAATGCTTAATATTGCAGAGGAAAAGGCCCTGAACCGTTAGCGGTTCTTTCATCTAACAAAGAGTGAAACAAACATTTTAAAATATACCTATTGAGAAATGTGTACCTTTAGATGTTGCAATTGCCTCCCCTCCTCTCAGAAAAACAAACTAGCAGCAAAAAATAAAACCCTATCCCAACCCAAAAGCCTCATCCAGCCCCTCAACAATTTTAATTCATTTTTGTTTCAAATATTTCCTTCTCAAATATTTACGGGGGGGACTCACTTGAGTGTGTTTGTTTTTAATAACAATAATTTCCCTTTTTACCGGGAAAGAACCATCACAGAGAAATCAGATTATTAAAGTCATCGGGTCATCCAGCATCTGAGATATTTTAGGAAGTCCACGCCATCGAAAAGAAATTAATTCAAGGGGGAAATAATTATTTTACCCTCTCGCCTGCCCCCCTAAAAGCATTGTCTTAGAAGGCAATGAACGGTGCATGGCATTTTTCACAGAACTACTATATTAAAATTAAATTCTGTTTCAATTTAAAATAGTATATTCGTTGACCACCTCTAGTCTTACCTAGACTTTCCTTTTATTCATGTTTTCGGATGTTTGTTTTAATTCAGGGCATCACATTAACTTGACCATTATCATTTCTTTATAAAACGAAATAGACCTTTTGCACGCCTTTTTGGGATGAAATAATCTGGAAATATAGACTAGAAGACGAGATGATGTCACTAGGGCTGCAATCTCTGATGCACAGGTGCCTGGAACTCTGTCCCATTGACCTCAGTGGGGCTGACTTTTGACTCAACATACCCAAGACTAAGCTGCCAAGCAGGCTTCATTGATTTGGAAAGGTGCGTCTACGTCAGTAAATGCATTTTCAAAGTGTGACCCTCCCAGGGGTCTGACAGGGGTTTTGCCTGTTCTGACAAGCAAAACCCCAAACCTCCGTCGGAAGTAGACACGAGACTCCGTCTGCTCAGCAACCTGTACTGAGGTTTTTGTTTGTTTGTTTGTTTTTTGTTTTGCCTTGTTAATGTTTGGGAAGCCGCCGTTGAAAGGCGGCATCGCAAAAGAAGAGAAGGAAACATCAGATAAGACCTCAAAGAATTTGTCCTTTGAATAGGGGGAAAAAGGGAAAGTCATAGCTGGAAAGTGAATTTGTCAAAACGGAACATAGAGCGGGAAGAGAGACCCAGCTGGCCAGCCAACTTCCGTGATCACGCCGTATATTCCCAACTCTTCGGCTTTTAAACGGCAAGATCTGTCTATCTAGAGATCTGTGCATAAAGGTCTTTGCGTAGCGCTTTGCTTAGCGCTGGCTGGCAAAGCGAGCGACCCCATGTCCATTGTTGGATGCGAAGACTGAGGCCCTAAAGGACCCAAGAGAATGTACATAACAGTAGGAGTCCGAACTCCCTCCCCCATGACCAGCCACCAGCCCTCAGCGCATTCTGCCTGCCTGCTTATATAGGGCAAGAGAGAAAGCTGATCTCTCAGGAGGGCCGGGGGCCAACGGACCCAGCTGGGTCACTCCGCAGCCCTTTAGCCAGCTGGTCTCTCTTTCTGGACTACCAAGGGAGCCACCCCCCAGCTGGCAGAAAACAGCACAGAGCAATCCTCGATCTCTATTCGATGCTTCCTTACTCTGATTTAAAAACCTTGCTTAGCAACTCTGTCCACTGACTGTCCAAAGTGGTGGGATAGGGGGTAGGGAATATTCTCGACGACCGACCACGTTAAGCTTGTCCCTTCCCTTTTCCACAACAGGATGGAGCATCATGGAGAGGGGGGGGGGGAGTCGGGGACGGGACAGGACGTCGAGGCTGCGGGGAGCTTGCTTCGATCTGGTTTAGACATTTGCTCTCTCTCTCTCTCTCTCTCTCTCTCTCTCTCTCTCTCTCTCTCTCTCTCTCTCTCTCTCTCTCTCTCTCTCTCTCTCTGGAAATAGAACAGAAACGGAGTAGAGGAAAGTTGTGAGCAGAACTCCTGGGGCCAGAACTGGGGGGTGGGGGGAGAGAACGCAACTGATAAAAAGCTTTAAAACGAGAGAGAGAGAGAGAGAGAGAGAGAGAGAGAGAGAGAGAGAGAGAGAGAGAGAGAGAGAGAGAGAGGAGTTTGATTTTTTTTTCCTCTCTGAAGGAAAACCAGAGGCATCTGGTCAAAAGCCCCTGAGAGGAGAAGATTCCACCTAACACTTCTGTGTCCTATTGTTCCTCCAATGAATATGGGGCAGATCAAGGCTACTCCCCGTCCCCGCTTATTGTCACAACAACCTTGTGCGGAAGATCACACAAGTTGAGTGTGGCCAGTACCTGTCCTGGCCCAAGGTCAGCAGGTTTTTTGACTTGAGCAGGGATTGTTTTACCAGTCTACTCAGAGGAGCCGGCCAGGGGCTCACTGGGGACTGTGATGCTTTTCCATAGTATGGAGACACGAGGAAGTGAAGATCTAGTAGTGTGACTGTAATAGGGCAAATCCAAACATCAGTCATCCTGAGTGCATGGTACAATGTGCCTTGGCTGGGGACTAGGCACTGGCTATTCAGTCACTGTTACGGGAGCGTTCGGGGACTGGAAACTGGGAAGAAGGCCTTCTTGGATTGATCTTGGTGCTTAAAGAGATGTTTATCTGGGAATAAATAACTGCAGGGACACTAAGGAGTGGGTATTCCTTTTCACTGCACTGAACCAGTTTGCGCAGGGAAGGATGCTGGGGTCGGTTGGTTCTTAACAATTGGGAGCCTTGTGGCTGAGGAGACTTATGCTAACAGTCGGTATACGTTCTAACCCAGTGGGAAGCTCTCCTGCACAACCCCTATTGACATGAATGGGAGTGTGCAAGAGCGTTGCACTCCTGTTGGTGAAGACGTGCTTGCACATTGATGAAGGTTGATTTAAAATGCCCTCTCTGCAGCTGCACCCCAGTGTTGAGCAAGGAACCAGGATGGAACGGCAAATAAGGAATTAGGGGCCAGCTGCAGCAGTCTCGTGCTCGCATGTTTATTTTATTTATCTACATGTTGCTAAGTCACTACATCTCCCAGTAGGGAATTAAATGCACGCAAAACCATCAAAACAGGGCTGCCACCTTTCCCCCCACCCTCCAACATCGCCTTTAAAACTGTAGTACATGCAAAAAAAAAATATCAACAGGTGAAGCTTTTCTGAGCACAGAGAGGCAGTGTTTGAGGGATATCTCACCTGTTGAATTGCTGCCTGTTGCACACTTGATAAAGACACAGACCTATTTGTCAGGGTAAGAAATGGCAAACCTCTTCCCAGGCACCAGATGAACAACACAACCTGTGTTTCTGGCAGGACCATGGAAATCTCTTCAGTAGTATAATTAGGGATGCGGTGGTGGCAGGGGGGGGGCACTGATCCTTGCACATCCTGGACAGGGGTGCAAAAAATAACCACCCAAAGATCTTGAAATAAATTTATTGAAATAATGATATATTATGTTTTCTTTTCCATATGGAATAATAATATTTATATTAATACCAATAACAGCATTATTCATATCAATTAATGAATATTAGCAGTTATGATTAAGATTAAATTTTAGTTATTTACATAGCACCATCTATGTATGTTGCACTTTATCATTAAGCATGTTTTGGGGATGGTAGATGAAAAGCTAGATCAGCTGGTTCAGAGACAGTGCAAGCCTATGCACTTCTACTTAGAAGTAAGCTCCATTGAGTTCAGTGGGACTTACTCTCAGGTAAGTGTGCAGAGGATTGCAGGAGAATCACCACCACTTCTCATTGGTCCTTTGCCTGCAGCCGAATACAGTAAAACACTTCAATCACTGAATACTGTTGATGCAGAAGGAGAAAATCAGAACATTCTGGACAAATATTATGATGTAGTAGTTAATTCTTTACTTACAACTAGGATAGTGTTTGCAAGACACTGGAAATACAAATTAGCTCTACAGCCCATGAGCAGTTGGGGAAACTTTGGGGAAATCTAAGACTTGTTAAAAATTGAAAGCATATCATAAATCACTGAGAGATCTAAAAGAAATGGCTACTATCTGAACAATAGCTGTGATATTTCTACAAAACATACTTTCTATGTCTGATCATTAGACATATATGCTTTCTATGTCTGATCATTAGAACCAGGATGGTGTAGTGGTTTGGGAGTCGGACTTAGACCTGGAAGGTTCAAATCCCCGCTCAGCCACGAAGCTTCCTGGGTGACCTTGGGCCAGTCACTATCTCTCAGCCCCACCTACCTCACAGGGTTGTTGTGAGGACAAAAGGAGGGGAGGAAATATGTACACCACTCTGAGCTCCTTGGAGGAAGGGTGGTATAAAAATGTGAAAAATAAATAAAAATAAATATCCTTAATCAATCACACCAATATATCACTTTTTCAAAATATACTTGCTCATAAATAATGCTTTCATATGCTTTAACTATTCAAGTCCATCCAGGGTTATAGAAAGCATATTTTGTATCATGATTTTATTATTGTTATTGAGAATAAAAACAGGAACACAAAACACTGGACAACTGCCATACTAGGGGTTTGTGCACAACATTTTCACTCAGGAACAGTGTATCTGAGAAATGAGAACTTGAACTATGGCAATCATAACCATGACATCTGTGATATGGGATAGCATATAGGGTGGATAGAGGGAAGTTCTTTTCCCTCTATCACAACACCAGAACCAGGGGACATGCACTAATTATGGAGGGAGAGTTAGAACAGACAAAAGAAAATGCCGTATTTCTTTACCCAGCATGTAATTTATTTATTTAAAAACAATTATACCCCGCCTTATCCTATGCCAAGGCAAATGCCCAAGGCAGCTTACAAGGACTGAAATACATAATTTAAAAAAACAATACGTAAAATAAATTAAAAACAATAAAATTCACTGGGGGGGGGAAACAATATGGAGCAGAAAAGCAGCAAGGCAGAACATCTTGAGACACAGGAGTCAGATGACCCAAACGCTAGACGAAACAGAAAGTGTGGATTAATCTGTGGAACTCCTTGCTACAGGATGTGGTGATGACACCTGGCCTAGATGCCTTTAAAGGGGGATGGATAGTTTAAGTCCATCACAAGTTACAAGCCATAAGCAACCTCCTGGTTTTAGAAGTAGGTCTTCTCTGTAGGCCAAGTGCAAGGGAGTGGCAACAGGAAACAGGTTATCTTGTTGTCTTGTGTGCTCCCTGAGGCATCTGGTGGGGCCACTGCGAGATACAGGAAGCTGGACTAGATGGGCCTTTGGCCTGATCCAGCAGGGCTCTTCTTATGTTCTTATGTTCTCAGTGGCATCATAGGAAGACAGTAATATTTTTCCCTCCTCATGCGGTCTCATGCTAAGAGAGGTTTAGTGCCATAATGACTCATTTCTGTGCCCAGGGTAGGCTCTCGGTTCTGGGCCCATGGCCCATGAATTGATATGTTAGGGCTGTAGACTTCTAAGGATTTTGCTGTTAAAAGATAAGAACATAAGAACATAAGAAGAGCCGTGCTGGATCAAACCAAAGGTCCATCTAGTCCAGCTTCCCGTAACTCACAGTGGCCCCAGCAGATGCCTCAGGAAGCACACAAGACAACAAGATACCTGTATCCTGTTGCCACTCCCTTGCATCTGGCATTAAGAGATAGCCTATTACTAAAACCAGGAGGTTGCTTATCTCCATCATGGCTTGTAACCTGTGATGGACTTTTTCTCCATAGATTTGTCCAGTTCTCATTTAAAGGCATCTAGGCCAGGTGCCATCACCACATCCTGTGGCAAGGAGTTCCACAGATTAATTACATGCTGGGTAAAGAATAATTTTCTTTTGTCTGTTCTAATTCTCCTACCACTCAATTTTAGTGGATGTTCCTTAGTTCTAGTGTTGTGCGAGAGGAAAAAGAACCTCTCTCTATCCACTCTCTCTGTCCCATTTTATACCTCTCAATCATGTCCTCCCTCAGACGCCTTTTTTCTAGAAGAGCCCCAAATGCTGTAGCCTTTCCTCATAAGGGAGGTGCAGTGGCGTCGCTCCTGTCAAGCGACGGGAGCGGGCTGCTACGGGGTGACGCGCGCAAAGGGGTGACCTCCATGACGCGCGACGCCCTCCGGACGCTCCGAGGCCGGCCCGGGAGCCGGCCTCAGAGCGTCCGGCCTGGCTGGCGCTCTAGGGCCTTCTGAAAGAAGGCCCAATGCATCAATACGCGACCTTTTCCTGGTTGCCCTCAAAACGGTCTGCGCATGCGCGAAACCAGGAGAAGGTCGCGTATTGACGCATTGGGCTGTCTTTCAGAAGGCCCTGGAGCGCCGGCCGGGCCGGACGCTCCGAGGTCGGCTCCCGGGCCGGCCTCGGAGCGTCCGGAGGGTGACGCGAAGGGGTGGGGGGGTGCAGCCGGGTGCCCCCCCAAGGGCATCACTAGGGTGACGCGCGCCCCCTGCCTTGGGTCACTTAGGGTCACTTAATCCTACTTAGGTCACCGTTGTAACCAGCGGCCCAACGAAAACGGGAGGCCCCAGAACAGAAAGGGGATTCAAATCTCCTCCAAAAGGGGAATTCAAAGGGGATTTGAATCCCCTTTCTGTTCTGGGACTTTCCGTTTTCGCTGGGCCGCTGGTTACAACGGCGGCATAAGTAGGATTGGATTGCGCCCCCAGTGATGTCACAAGCCCCGCCCCCGCACATGACATAAGAAGCCCCGCCCCCGGTGACATCACGGCAACCCCCCCCCCCACGTTTTTCCACCCAAAAAAGGCTACTAGGGGCCCAGGCGGGCGACTCCTTTTTCTGCTGCCACGTCGCAAAAGGCCCCTTTTTGCCGCTTTTTGCTGCCAAATTGCCACCGATGCGGCAGCTTCTGCACCACTGCCCCGTGTGTCGACCGGGGGCAGACCGCCCCCGCCCCTGTTCTGCACCTTCCAGTTCCACTATATCCTTTTTGAGATGCGGCAACCAGAACTGGACGCAATACTCCAGATGCGGCCTTATCATCGATTTGTACAACGGCATAATAATATTGGTAGTTTTATTCTCAGTCCTTTTTCTAATGATCCCAAGCATGGAATTGGCCTTTTTCACAGCCGCCGCACACTGGGTGGTGTTTCATCACTGACTTTCATCGACCTGTCCACCAGCACCCCAAGATCTCTCTCCTGATCTGTCACAGACACCTCAGAACCCTTTAGCATGAATGTGAAGTTTTGATTTCTTGCCCCAATGTGCATCACTTTACACTTATCTTGAAGCGCACCTGCCATTTTGATGCCCATTCTCCCAGTATGGAGAGATCCTTCTGGAGTTCTTCACAACCCCTGCTGGTCTTCACCACCCGGAAAAGTTTAGTGTCATACGCAAACTTGGCCACTTCGCTGCTCCTCCATAAAGAGACACAGTTGCTAACAGAGGCATAAACAGCACCGGCCCCTTCCCACATATTGCTGTGCTCATTGATTGGGCCAAGAGGTGGAACTCCCCCCCCCCCTTCCAGCCTTCCAGTCATGGCAAATCAGTTGGCATCAACATACACTGCTCATCATGTGCAATGGCTGGGAGGGTGTGCCAACCCGCCCCCCCCCCCCATTTCTCATGCTCTTCTTAACCCTAGGGGTTTCTCCCCAGGGAGTTTCAAGCACAGTGTGGACCATGATCCGCCTGCCCCACCTCACTCTCTGGAGTAAAAGAGAAGGGCCAGCAGCCAAACCGTTTGTCATTCTTGCAAGATAATTAGAGCTGCCAAATTTTCAGTTGCTCCACTGCTCTATGCCCTTAACAGTGGCATGAAATGCAGGAGGACGAGGAGGGAGTGATGATGCTCATCTTTATGCTGCAAAAGGCTTTGCTTTTTATCCCTGCAGATCAAACAGAGCTGGCCTTAGGCGCTGCAGGACCCAACTGGAAACATTTTTTTTTTGCGGGGCCCCAGGTTCACAGCCAAGGTCTGTAGAATCCTAGAGATATACAAAAAATGTATTATATATTTTATATCTCTATGGTAGAATGGAAAGCAATCAAAATGTGAGCTTAAAAAGTGCATGTGAGTTAATGGACCAAATGGATCTAAGCACATATTAAGGTGTTGTTGTGTGTATTTGACAAGAGTAGATTACCCTAGTGTGGGGGCCCCTTGGGCACAGGGCCCAACTGGGAGCAATTGGTCCAATTGGCTTAAAGCCGGCCCTAAGACCAAACGCGGGCCAGCGGGTGGCGCAGTGGGTTAAACCGCTGAACCATGAGCTGTCGATCGAAAGGTCGGCAGTTCGAATCCGCGACGGGGTGAGCTCTCGTTGCTTGGCCAGCTCCTGCCAACCTAGCAGTTCCAAAGCATGTTAATGTGAGTAGATAAATAGGTACCGCTTGCGGGAAGGTAAACAGCGCTCCGTGTTCCAGCTGCACGCTACGCGCTGCGGCAAGGAGAGTCATGCTGGCCACATGACCACGAAGGCGCCTTCGGACAACACTGGCTCTTCGGCTTTGAAATGGGGATGAGCACCACACCCTAGAGTCGGACACGACTGGACTTAATTGTCAGGGGTCACCTTTACCTTTACCTAAGACCAAATGACTGATTAGGCACAGGAGCAGACCATCAGGCTGGCTTTTTTTTCCTAATCAGTTAGCAAAGCATATAGCTGGTTCTGTTCTCCTGAGTCCTGATCACACTTTTACTGCTGTTAAACTATTGATACAATTGCTCCCCATTTGCACTGCCACCCAAGTTTCAGTGTTAGGACAAATGGTTTGTCTGCTGGAATTCCTCCTCACACCAGCTAACTGGCAAGGCCTCGTCCGTTGTGGTACGTTCCACCTTGTCGAATTCTCTGCCAAGTCAGTTGGGTGTCCGGCCATTTTGCCAGGAAGCGAAGTCTCTTTTGCACCAAAAATCTGTTGGAGATGGGCAGCATTCGTCTGCTGAACACTGGGGGGGGGGGGCGATGTGTCATCCGGTCACCTGAAAGGACCTGTTACCTGATCCCTCTGTGTTCCAAAGGAAAGGGCGTGGCCCCAGACCCCATTTCCTCTTTCTCCTTCTCCCATGCGTTCCTTATTCCTTCTCCTGATGCCAACGAGAGAGGACGTGGCATGCCTGAGCTCTGATGAATGGCGGCCATGATCCGAGCACACTACCATGCAGGAGGCGCCAGCAATGAGGGGCGCTTCATCCTTAAGTTATTATAAACTCTGATCTTAATCAGATGCTGTATATATGAACTGAAACCGTGAGTAAACTTCTTTTTGCAACTTAACTCAGCATATGCCTCGTGTGTTTATTTAGCTAATAGCAGTCTGCCTGGGTGTAAGAGGGAACAAACTCTGCTAAGAATCTCCTAGATAACCTCCCAAATAGAGGTTCTCCCAACAAAATCTTTCCCTGGTTCTTGACTGGTATTGGTAGGCTCTACCAGGCTTAAACTGTAATTGGACACTGATTCCCTGCTCCACTAGGGCTGCTGGTCAGAGATGAGTCTCACAGACATTTCTAATCGTTCTACCTGGAGCATCTCCACCCTAGCTGGGGCACCTCCCTTATGAGGAAAGGCTACAGCGTTTGGGGCTTTTCAGTCTAGAAAAAAGGCGCCTGAGGGGGGACATGATTGAGACGTATAAAATTATGCATGGGATGGAGAAAGTGGATAGAGGGAAATTCTTCTCCCTCTCGCACAACACCAGAACCAGAGGGCATACACTAAAATTGAGTGGAGGAAGAGTTAGAACCGACAAAAGAAAATATTTCTTTACTCAGCGTGTAATTCATCTGTGGAACTCCTTTCCACAGGATGTGGTGATGGCACCTGGCCTAGATGCCTTTAAAAGGGGTTTGGACAGATTAATGGAGGAAAAGACCATCACAGGTTACAAGCCATAAGCATCTCCTGGTTTTAGAAGTGGGTTTTCTCTGTGCCAGGTGCAGGGGAGTGGCAGCAGGAAATTATCTTGTTGGCTGTGTGCTCCCTGAGGCATCTGGTGGGGCCACTGTGTGACACAGGAAGCTGGACTAGATGGGCCTTTGGCCTGATCCAGCAGGGCTCTTCTTATGTAGCTCATATCCCTCCTGGCCTGGGAAGGCAGATGACACTAGAGTACCAGTCAGGTGTTACTGGTGGTTCATATAAAGCTTCCAGGGCTTTTGCCTACTTTCTGTCTGGGCAATTTGTTGCATAAGGAGGTCATGAAGCTCATTCTTGCACTCTCAGGGAGGGAGGATTCTGGATTACATGCTCCCAAATCATGACAACAGCACAACCATAACCAATGTGGTGGTGCAGCTTCCTTGAGGTACCTACCCACCCACCCCCCAGACAACCAGTTTATTGTTATTGTACTTAACGAGATGATGGGATTCTGGATTATACCATGTCTGCAAACAATATCTGGGTGAAGCTCAAGAAATGCACATAAAATCATGCTATCCCTTCCAGAGCCAGCTGACACACCCCCTCCCTTTTGTCTTTTCAGACCTGTGCCAGCTAAAGAGCTGGCACAGTGACAGGCAGAGGAGACTCATTGGCGGTTGAGGGGCTTATGGAGAGGTAAGGGAAAATATTCTCCCTTACCTCTCCCAAGCCTCCTGATAGGCTCCCGCCACCATAGCATACAGTGCAGCCTGTTTCGGCACGGCTGCATGATATGGCAGGGGAAAGGATAGTATTGGGCGGTTAGTCTTTCTAACAGTGGTCAACGAAGTGCTTCTGGGATGCTTATAAGCAGAGCAGGAAGGTAGCTGTGTCCTCTCCTGTAGTTAACATTCCCCACCCCTCCAGCAACTGGCATTCAGATAAGAACATAAGAAGAGCCCTGCTGGATCAGGCCAAAGGCCCATCTAGTCCAGCTTACAGCACTGAGATTCAGCATAGTTTTCCTGGCTAATAGTGACTGACAAGTGAGTCCTCCAGAGGCATTTGTCTCTCCAGTCCTAACTCAATCCCCTCCCCCGCCGATGCAGCCACTCCAACGGAATGTGCACTGTATCCTGCGGGGGGGGGGGGCATCCTGGAGGCCTCCTCGAGGTAAGGGAACATACAGTCTCTTACCTCCGGGTAAGCCTCCGCTTCTCAGACAGGTCTACTTGGACATGTGCCAGCTCTTCTGCTGGCGCAACACCTAGTGAACCTGGGGAGGAGGATTGAGGCCGAGAAGGGGGTTAGGGTATTGGAAGGAGCGGTTATGCTGCCGATAACCGCTCCTTCCTGCCCTTGACATACCCTCATCGCTACCCCAGTCCCTGCCCTGTTTTTCCCCCTCCCCGCCCTCTGCTCCAACTTACCAGTGCTGGGGCATCTTCCCAGGCTGCCGTCATGTGGCAGCCGCTCTCACCATTTCTGGTGGCATCATGGTTGCGGGTGACAGCAGCATGTTGTGGTTTGCAATGCTGGTAAGACTGCTGCACTACCAGAATGCAAGTTCCAATTGCGCAGCAGCCTGATAGTACTGGGACCTGTCTCACTTTTTTTTTTAAACTAGCATCGATCATAACATCTGGTGGTAGAAAATGTCATAAACCAAGCATGAAGTACTTCCTTTCGTCTATCCTGAATGTCATAAACCAAGCATCAAGTACTTCCTTTCGTCTATCCTGAATCAAATACTGGTCAATTTCCTTGGGTAACCGTGAGCTCTAGTACTCAAGAGAAATATTTTGCCTTGCTATTCATAATTTTATAAGCCTCTTCCATGTTCTCCTTTAGTCTTTTGTTTTCTAAACTAAAATGTTCCAAATGCCTAAGCTTTTCACCTTTGGTGAAATGGGGATGAGCACCACACCCTAGAGTCGGACACGACTGGACTTAATTGTCAGGGGTCACCTTTACCCAGTGCTTCTCAATTATTTTCTGTCATGCCCCCCCTAGGAAGAAGAAAAAATTTCGCGCGCCCCTGCGCGACTGTAAATAGTATCATTTGGCCAATCAGGATAGAGCATCATGTCTATCCAATCGGGTCCTTTGCATGTGTCACGTGCGTTGGCGGTCACGTGGTCCTCCGCGTCGGGCTGCTACTGGGGCTGCGCTGGGACAATCTCCAGTGTTTGCGCCGCGCTGCTCCCTCTCTCCAGCCGTAGAGTTGCTAGGCAACCAACGCCGCTTGCGAGTGAGTCGGATAATCCGATCTAGAAATCCAATATGACAGTATTTGCCGAGGTCAAACGAGCCCCCCTTTATGGAGCCTCGCGCCCCCCCTGGGGGCGCGCCCCACTATTTGAGAAGCACTGCCTTTACCTAATTTGCTCTGTGGCCTTGATCAGTTTGGTTGCCTTTTTCTGTTTGTGATAATTTGAATTTAGTTTTTCGTTTACAGCTACTCATTGAGATTGAGCAGTACTGTAGCCAGTCTTAATCCTCCTAAAGTGTTTTGCAGATATTATATGGCATTAATTTTTCAGTCAGGACTCTGTATGATATCCTACACCAAACAGAAGTCCAAGTATCCCAGTCTCACACTAGCATTACTATAATTAAATCTGATGATAGGCTGACCAGATAAAGCAGAGGGGAAAGTGTTTAATAAGACAGTTGAACCAGGCAAGCTATTGAGAAACCCAAAACTGTGTTGCAATTCCTGGAATTTGCTGGAGCTGTGTTCATGTGCATCCCATACTTCATTTTTAATTTCGCACTGGCATTTCTAGACAAGAAACTTGCCTATATGAGTTTTGTAATTAAAAATTGCAATGAGGTAGCAGGGCATTGAGCCAAACCCAAACAAAACTTCAGGAATCTAGTTTGTTTCCTTGGAGGGAAAATGTGTGTTTGCACATAATTTTGTGAGCAGAATCTATTTTTATTTTACTAATCTCAAGTGATATATACAGTAATAGATTTTGACTTAATTAGTCCTTAGTGCTTCTTGACTGAACAGTAAGTTTAACGCTATGCTCTGCCTCTATGCGCGCCTCCCCCCCCCCACCAATGGACAGGGAAGCGAGCCTCTTTTGAGAGGTCTTGGAAACCAACAGCAGAGGAGCCACCATCAATCCTAATCCTAGTGGCTATCATGCTCCCCTGCAGACAGGAGTGCTGGCTGCTGACCTCCCTTTTTCCTACTTCTGAGTGACTCATCGGAGATAAGGAAGGATTCTCCCCCTGCCCTCACAGAATCATGGGAATTTTGCTCCCAGTCAGGGAGATGGATCACAAGAAGAAGCCACCAGCAAGGTGATGAGTGAAGCTGGGGCACACTCAATTAAATGGCCCTTGGGATTACTTGGTGAAGAAAGATATTCCCTCACACCCAAGTTCCCACTCTGAACACTCTATCTCAGTGGTTCTCAAACTTTTTACCACCGGGGACCCACTTTTTAAAATAACACGCTATCGGGACCCACCTAGCTTTACGAGACTTAAAAAAAAATGTGATCTATAAATAAATAAATAAATAAATAAATAAATAAATAAATGTACAAGTAAAAAGCTCAGCTGCTTGTAGGGTAATTAGCAGCTATCTTGCAAACTGCAAGAGATCAGCTCTTTGCAGGGCAATTAGTAGCTAACTGATTTTTGAATAGCTTCAGGGCTCGTGGCAATTACTTATCTGATCTTTCCAATACCTGGGACCCACCAGAAATCAGGTCACGACCCACTGGGTCCCGACCCACAGTTTGAGAAACACTGCTCTATCTGGAACTGAGGAATTATTTTCTCACAAGCCAAAGTGGTTTGTGATCCCAGGCTTCCTCCCACTCTCTGTCCCTACTTCCTCTGAAGAATATATGGCTTGGCTCACTTACGGGACGAGTCATCTTTAGTTATCTGTGCAGAAGCCAACTGCTCCCTGCTTGTGACTCTCACACTATGGACCGCACTGCTTCCGTTGATGGTAGATAGATGCCCCCTATCGGGCACGTAAGTTTGGCTTAGATGGTGTTTCAGTCTTTTCTGACTTATTCAACTCTCCACCTCTTTCTGGTAGCTGATGTTAGCCTCATTAGGATTTGTTCTGTTCCTGGTGTTGATGAGAAAGAAAATAAAGTAAGGCGAGGACTATGCTCTCTTGATGGGAAAGTATGAATATGGAATAGGGAGATGGCACAGTTGCTGGCTCTCACAACTGCTTACTTGATCTTATAGATTTGCCCTGGTGTATTTGCTGGTCACCCCATCATAATATCCTACTTCTGTGCACTTATTTATTAAGAGCAGGATGTCTTTAAAAGCATGCTCCAATGTCTAAAGAACACAGGTTCTGCCCCGGGCCGCGCAATCCACCGTAAGAATCCGATCCGGCTGGCGGCCCAGGGCTGCCCGCCAGATCCTGTGCACCGGCGGCCATTCTGCCGCTGGGCCGGAGGTCCACTCGGGGAAAGGAACACTCGTGCCCTTCCCCGAGTGTAAACTGAGGCAGGCCCTATCGGCCTCCTCGGATTTCCGCCAGCTAAATTGCTGGCGGAAGTCGGAGGAGGCCATGTAACGGCCTAGCCAGCCTGGCCGGGATGGGGATATGGCCGAGGCCATTCCCCTCCCGGGCCAGCTAGGCCAATGGCCCCCTCTTGCTTGGCTGGACTGCCCACGCAGCTGGTGACGGAACACTTACCTGCCGCTGCCATCCAGGTCCTAGTCTGGTGCCACAGTGAGGGAGGCCGGCCTTGCACCGGCCTCCCTTACTCCCGAGGCGTCGCGAATGTGCTTTACAGCACATTCGCAACATCTCCCAGCGACGGAATGCTCATTCCGTCACCGGCGCCCCCTGCAGGATTGCGCTGTAAATCTATTATATGGAAAGACATTTAAAACATATATATCTATAACTGACTGGAGTGTCCTTTTTTCCTTTTATGCACTAAAAGAGGCTTATTACTCAGCAACCACAAGGGCTTGAAGTTATTAAAAAGCTAACTTTATGACTTTATCAGGAATCACATTATTTACAGTTCTGAGGAACTCCTAAAATGATGAAATGTAGTATATTAATCACAAAAACGTTAGCACATCAAAGAATTGTTTCAAACTGTTTTCCAGGCCAAGGCACTGAGATCTTTATTCCAGCCATTGCTCTTGGCTTTGGTTAGGCTCATACGTTGCAATTCTGCATTGCAGCAATTTTGTAGCTCCTATAATCTGAAATCAATATGGCAAACACCCCCCCCCCCAAAAAAAAAGCCATGAAAGCCAGAGCAGAGGGAATTTCGTTCATCCACAGTGTCATCATCATGCAAGTGTGGAATCTTGCATATCCAAAAGAAATGGGGGTGCTGCATAGGAATGAGTGGCAATGCTTTTTTTCTCTGCAGTCTTGCAGCTATGATTGTGGAAATGACTGCAGCTCCTTATCCCCCCCCCCCCCCCGCGCCATGTAAGTGGCTGATTCACACTATCTTTGGCTGGGGACACATACATCCATGTTCCATTCAATGACTGCAACATCAAGTGATGATTTATAACTTGTATGGGCAAATGAGCCTTCAAAGATACTGTATTTCTTCGAATCTAAGACGCATGTTTTTTCCCAATTAAGCATTTCAAAAAATGGGGTGCGTCTTAGAATCGAAGGTCTCCAAAAAGCACCCCAAAATGCCATCTTATTACTTACCGGGGCTTGGGGGAGCTTCAGGGAGGCCTGCATGACCCTCTGCAGGCCTCCCCAATCTTCAGTTCGGCGAAAAACGATGAAAATCACCGTTTTTTGCTGAAATGAAGATCAGGGAGGCCTGCAGAGGGTCACGCAGGCCTCCCCAAAGCTCAGATAAGTAAAGAAATTGAATTTTCTGGCGGACCGCAAAGGCACTGCTCAAAGGCAGCAAGGTGATAGTCAGCTGCAGCGTGTGGGGCATGCTGGGGCGAGCTCTCAGGTTCAGGGAGAGAGAGCTCGCCGCTGAGCAGAGGGGGCAAAATGGCACGGTAATAATCGGATTGGCGAAATGGAGCGGCAGGCAAGCTGGGGAGAGTTGGAGCTGAGCAGACAAATTGAAGAAAGGAGGTGCGTCTTGCAATCAATGGTTTTTGTTTTTTTTCTGCTGGTGTTCCTGAAATTAAGGTGCGCCTTAGAATTGATGGCGCCTTAGACTCGAAGAAATACGGTATAACACAATGGACAGAGCATTCAAAATCGTCTCAGACCCAAGTACTGCTCAAAGAAAATGACTGCTAGTCATCACAGATAAAGAAGCCAAATTATTATTATTATTAATTATTATTATTATTATTATTATTATTATTATTATTATTATTATATATCACTTTTCAACAAAAGTAGTTCACAAAACGGTTTACATAATAAAATACGTAAATCAAATGGTCCCCTGTCCCTAAAGGGCTTACAATCTTTTAAAAAACAATGCAGACAAGGCACCAGCAACAGCCACTGGAAAAGACGCCATGCTGGGGTGAAGAGAGATAAATCCAGTTGTGAACTGGCCTTTGTCTACATGGTTGGGTATCCAAATACTGTACATGGAGGAACCCACTACGCCCCTATTGAACAAGGCAGGTTACACAGCTGAACTTCTTTATGTTATTCCTAGAGACAGGAAAAAATGGTTGTTGTTGTTTGCAGATTTCGCTGTTTAACCAAAATGAAATAGCAGAAAGTGGTGTGATGTGTTTTTACGTGTTTTTATTCCATCCCCCCTATCAATTGCAACCACTTTAGAAGTGTACTGGCAGGTGGTATAGGATGTACAGTATCAGCAGATGAAGGACGCAAAATTACATGGTTTTATTTTTTTATTTTTTCGCAGATATTTTTTTTAGCAGAAAGCGGTGTTGTGCTTTTCAGCCCAATTCTATGCATGTCTACACAGAAGTAAGCCCCACTGATTTCAATGGGAGTTACTCCCAGGAAAGTGTGTATAGGATTGGAGCCTCTATTTCATTATCACCATTTTCTCCTGCCCCTACTTATTCCTTGCTCCTACCAGACATGTAACCTTGGTTTCCGTACATTTTCCTTCCTTTCATGCTGCAGGCAATTTATGAAGTGTGCCCCAACAACCTCTGTGGTGTTTATAAGGGGTGTGTGTGTTCCTGACCTCTCAGATCATGTGCTACAACTGTTTGGAGTGACAAATACCTGGGGCTGGCCCCGGAGAGTGTCTCTGTGGAGACTGGGTTGGCTTTGGATAGATTGCCTCATGATGTTAGTTCTGGATGTGAAAAATGACCAGTCTTTCAGAACTGTTGTGAGGTTGAACTGTAAGCACTTTGGCTAAGTACTTCATTAACAAAAAGTTGCTAAGTGATACAGAATAATAATTACACTATTATAATCCTTGGCAGAGGTAACCCACACATTTTCATAAATGTGAACAATAAATACTGTAATAACAAATAATTCTATGTTTTTATTTATTTATCATTTATTGAATTTATATCCCGCTTTTTCCCACAGGAGGGACTCCAAGCAGCCCCCTTACCTGTAAAAACACAGCAGATCTGCCTACTTCTGCTTATTTTGCACCAGTTCTTCTGCTTGTGCTACCCTGTTTCCCCAAAAATAAGACAGGGCCTTATATTAATTTTGGCTCCCAAAAAAACAAGGTCGGTTTTACTTTCAGGGGAGGTCTTATTTTCGGGGAAACAGGGGTAGTCACATGGAAAGGCAAAGAAGAGCCGAGCCATGCAAGGATCCTGAAGTAGTCACACACCTAGGCTAGCAGAAATCATGTTCAGCCTTTTCCTCTCTCTCTCTCTCTCTCTCTCTCTCTCTCTCTCTCTCTCTCTCTCTCTCTGGCAGCTGAGATCTCATCAGGCACTGTCCATGAACTTTCAAACCCATTGACATGCCCATAAGGCCTACAAAGGCTCAAGAAGGCTGTGTGCTTTTAAAATAATGATTGACCATTTTGCCCCATCATTCAAACCACGAAACCATGCGCTGGCCCATGGTGGTGGTTTCCTATCCTAAGTGCATTTACAGGCATGGATGGAGGGATGCCAGAGGATGAAGCAAAGCAGGTCTCCAGAACAGCAGCAACACAGAGACTTCTCATGGTTCAGACAAAAGAACAACCTAGGAAATCAAGTTACCTTTGAAAGGCGTCTCTGATTCCCAAGCCCCTGTTTTGGCAATTTCCCAGGGCTGTGGGGGAAGAGGCCTGGGGGCCAAGAACGCACAGTGCAAGGGCCCTGCTTTCATCCAGAACACCCAGTTACAGAGAGTGTCTTTGCTCTGCCTCCTTGGCATCAGATAAGCTCTTGAGGAAAGAGTCCTGGGCTGGCTTCCAGGGCTTCCATGTTACTCTGATGCAGCAACCAATGTGTTACCACAAGCCACACACCCTGGGGCAGCCACAATCCTTAGCCACCACAACAGCAGCAGCAGCTGTGAGAGAGCAAGTGGATGTTTCACTCCTCTCCTCCTGCAGGGAAGGTTAAAGGGGAAGCTCCACATTAAAGGGCCTCATAATTTGTCTAGGCTGGCAAAGCTGTGTTGCCAAGGAGAAGCTCTTCTCCTCCACATCTCACCCTAGCAATCGCCATACCTTAGCCCTAGTTCAGAAACATCTGTGTGTGTGTCCGTCCCCAAAAAGAGCTGCTTTTATTCCCTAGATCAGTGTTTCCTAGGCTTACCAGATCGACGACCGGGACAGAGCGATCTACCCTTAAGGGGCGGGGCATGGGGGGGCCAGAACGCATCACGTTCTGGGGCCCCCGCGCCCCGCCCCTTAAGGGTAGATCGCTCCGTCCCGGTCATCGATCTGGTAAGCCTAGTGTTTCCCAAACTTTTTTGACCTGCAACTCCCTTGACCATTGGCGACCATTGGCCACGGCTCCCCATGACATGATGTTGCTGCCTGCCAATTGGCATTGCCCTGTTTCCCGAGAGGATTCCGTGGCACTCTGTGGCTCCCCTGGCTGGTTTCCATGGCTCCCCTGGGAGCCACACCTCCCAGTTTGGGAACTACTGCTAGATGACAGTCAGGCTAGTGCTACACCCCAAGCAGAGAGAATGGTTACCCTGGGATGCTTGTTAGGGTTTGGATTATTCTGCCTTGCAGAGAAGAAGAAGCATGGGCGTCGACAGGGGGAAGCGCGGGGGGCGGGCTGCCGGGGGGTGTCGCGCGCATAGGGGTGACGCGTGACCCCCCCACTTACAGTTTGTCGGTGAGCTGGGCCCGCCTGCCCTCCCCTGCGTCCGTTTGGCTCTGAAATGAGCCGAAAACGGCGCGGGGTGTGTGTGTTCCGGGCATGCGCGTGACGTCATGCGCGGGGGCGGGGCCGCGTCCTTAAGGGTGACGCACACGCCCCGCTCCCCGGTGACGCGCGTCCTGGTGACACGCCTGAGAAGAAGGATGGTGGTGGTGATCAAGCATCAGTGGGTCAGAATACTTACAGTCGTGGGTACCAGAGGAATCCACATGACCACAGGTTGGCATTAAAAAGGTAAAGAGAGGGTGAATTGTGGCCAGTTAATGGGGGGAGATGGATGTTAAAAAAGGCCAAGACCTTTCCCAGGCTGGATGTGACTCCCTGAGGTTCTTTAAATTTAGGACATCTAAATAACTGGTGTTAGGTCTGAGGAGATCCACCACCTAGCTGTCCATCGGCAGCTAGGTGGCCTACTGGGACGTAAGTAAAAAATATGTTTACTTATCTCTCCTGGGCCATCTGGTCTCTTCCCCCTCCATAGGATGCAGTGCACACTCTGTTGGCGCCACTGCATTATGTAAATTGGCGGGGGATAGGATTTGGGCCTTACTCTGTTTCAGCAGAAACTACCAAAAGTCTTGTAGCACCTGAAAGACTGACCAGTTTATCTCAGCTTAAATTGATTCTCTGAACAGGAAATAGATTTTTAATTTGTGTTGGATGAGATTGCAATTCCTAAGAAAACTTAAGTTTGCAACCTTAACAGCGCAATCCTATCCAACTTACACCACTAGTGTAACCAGTGGGGGAGGGCACAGCAGGGGACTTTGGAGGGGAGGGGAGATTTAAATCCCCTTTGAATCCCCTTTCCATTCTGGGGCCTCCCATTCTTGTTGCACCGTGAGCGAGTAAGTGTGCTTCTTAAGACCGTATTGAACCCTGATGCCCAGATGGCAGCTAGGTGCTTTCACCCAGTTTAGAGTGGTTTGCCAGTTACATCCATTCCTTCACATGGCAAATCTGGCAGTATGCAGTAATCACAAAGTACAAATGCAGTAATCACCCTAGGATTAGACAGCTGTAGTACACTGGGTGTACTACACTCTACATGGGATGTCCAGAAACTGTAGCTAATGCAGAATGTTGTGCGGAATTGATCCTTTCAACCATTCCACAGAAATATTACTCCCCACTGTGCTCTCATTCTGCCATGGTTTTTAAAGCCTTCATGTTTAAGGCAACTTTTAATCTGGCATAAACTCTAGCTCTTGTTGTCACTGCTGTTTTAATTTCTTCTGCCTTATTGCATCGATTGTAACAGTTTTTATACTGCTTTTATTATTTGATTGTGAGCTGCTTTGTATGGGGAGGGGGGTCTCAAATATTTTAAATGTTATTATGCATTTAAAATATTTATATCTTGCCTTTCCCCTCCCACAAGGGAAGGCACTCAAGATGGCTCATGTCAAGTACACAACAAAATACAATAAAAATAAATTTAATATTAGCAAAAACAAAACCCACGAAGAAAGCAGAACTGTATAACTAAGAGTAGACAGAATAGATCAGCATAAATGCAGGCCCCAAAAGGTGAAATGGAACAGAAACCATTTTCAGTCACCAACAGAATACTGAAAGATATGGAGCCAGAGGAATTCCATCACCTTGGTGCCACAGCAGAGAAGGTCCTGTCATGTATCTCTGCCAGCGGTGCAAGTCTGCCAGCAGTGGGACACACAAGAAGACCCTCTCATGTGATCTCGGGGGAGGCAACCTTTCAAGCATTCTGTTCCCAAGCCATTTAGGACTTTAAAGGTCAAAATCAGCACCTTGAATTGAAGGTCAAACTAGTACTACCTTGAAACAGAGCAGCAGCAACCAATCAATGCATCTGATAAAGCAAAGGCATGATGTGCTCACTGTGTCTCATCATGCTGGGCAACCATCATGCAGCAGCAGTCTGCACTATTTGAAGTTTCCAGATGAGACAATGAAATTCCCAAATCAAAGGACAGCCCCACAGAGTGCTTTGCAGTAATCCATACTCAATGTCACCAATGCGGGGACAACCGTAGTCAGGTCTGACTGACCCAAGAAAGGATTCAGCTGGCGCATCAGCTTAGCCCGGGCAAAAGCATCCCACATCACAGCTGACACCTAAGCACCCAAGTGCAAGACAGGACCCAATCTACAAACCTGCTTCTTCAAGGGGAGCGCAGCCCCATCCAGAACAGACTGATAGTTCAGGACCTGGGTCCAGGCAGTGCTGGATTAACCTAATAGCAACATAGCATATACTATGTGCCCTGCATTTTCTAGGGCCCCGCACTAAATGCTTGCAAGCTGTCTGGTGAAATTGGCATCTCACGATCTGGCAAACCTGTTGTTTACATGCCGAGGGAGTTGCATGCTGCATGGTACTCATAACCGATGTCATTAATAACATGATACGAATAAATAATGTTGTTCAAATTTAACTTTATTGAGTTAGTTAAATATACAGTGGGCCGTCGTTATCTGAGGGGGGTTGGTTCTGGAACCCCCTGTGGTTGGGGGTTCTGGAACCCCCAACAAATTCCATGGATGGTGAAGCCGTGCCACAAATGCCTTACCTGATCCAACAAGAGGTTCCTCCAGAGGCTGCTTCCGGGCCAACGACACATTCCATTGGCCTCCGCAGCCCCCAGGACACCTTGGGGAAGCAACCAGAAGTTGTGGAAGCAAAGTGGAAGTTGCTTCCATAAAACCAGAAGTTGCTTCCAGTCACTTCCCCAAGGCATCCTGGGGCAACAGGCCCTGCACTAGCTTAATCTGGTCCTGGGTCCAGGGGTGTCACTAGGGTTGGTGTCACTCGGGGCGAGATCTCATGGTGTCACCCCCAAGGACCTCCCATACCAGACCACACGATGTGGAGGCTTCCTGAGAAATATGATCCCCACACAAGTCGAAGCAGAGATTGGGAAAAACCCATTTTCTACCTGTGGTGCATTTTCGCACCACCGGTAACAAATAGAATAGAAAGTCATTTTTGATTTCACCCCTAGTACTTCTTTCGCTTCTAGATTTAATTTCAATTTTTTCACCCTCATCTTGCCCATATTGACTCCAAACAGTGATTCAGAACCCCCACAGCCTTCTTGGTATCAGATGGAATGGAGATCTATAGCGGGGGGTCATCTACATACTGATGACACCCAACCCCGAACCCCATGATAATGTCCCCCAGCAGTGTCATGTAGATGTTAAACAAAATGCAGGAAAAAAACTGAACTCGGCAAAACACCAAAGGCCGATGTCAATGACATCAAGCAGGAGTCCTTGCAGTAGTGCCTTCTGGAATCAAGTCCACTACAGTGACACTCTAGTAAGGTGCTAAGCTCCATCCTGGCCAAATATTCCAGAAGAAAACCATAGCCAATGATATTGAAAACCACTGAGAGGTCCAGCAGAACGAGTAGGGATGCAGTGCCCCATCAAGTTCCCAGCATAGGTCATCAACTAGGGTGACCAAGGCAGTTTCTTCCCCAACCCTGGTTGAAAGAAATGGATCAAGATAATCAGGTTCATCCAGAAAACTGTGCAGTTGGATCACCATGACACACTCAACTACCTTGCCCAATAGGAGGTTAGAGACTGACCAATAATTTTCCAGAATGGTGAGAATCAAGAGAGGCTCCCTTCAGGAGAGGGTGGTGACTGCCACCTGAAGGCAGGATGGAACCACATCTTCCCTGAGAGAAGCATTTATCACCATCCATGCTCACTCAGCTGGTCCCCCCTCCCCCAGGCAGATCTCACCAGCCACGACAGGCAAGCCAGTTGGAGCCATTCTCAGCAGCGATGGCAACGTGCTCACAAAACCAAATAGAGTCTCCTGTGTGTTAGCCATCACCGCCCGGAAAGGCTCTGACTGGCAAGGGGGCAGGGCCACTTGCCCCCCATGTAGCAGCATCATGGGTTGCTCTGCACCCCCTCCAGCAACGCCACTGCTCCAAAGCCATGTCCAAGATCACCCCGGCTAGCTTAGGCCAGGAGTCTATTGGGCAACAGGCTACAGTGTGGTTCCCAAACTGGGAGGCGCGGCTCCCAGGGGATATACGGAAACCAGCCAGGGGAGCTGCGGAGTGCCATGGAATCCTCTCGGAAAACAGTGCAATGCCAATTGGCAGGCATCAACGTAATGTAATGGGGAGCCGCAGCCAATGGTCACCAATAGTCAAGGGAGCCGCAGGTCGAAAAAGTTTGGGAAACACTGGGCTACACTATCAGAATCCCAATTCTGTCTCACCCGTTCAACTCCAAGTGCAAACATTTGAAAGGGCACCTGGAAAGGGGAACAGAATCATGATAGACTATTCCAACTCCACCTCCCTGTCCCTGAAACCACGACTGCAGCAAAATCTTGAAACCTGGAAGGCAAAGCTGGAAGAGACCCACCCTACCAGATTTCTCCAACCAGGCTTGAGTTATGCATGCAGATCGGATTGTGTTGATGTGCCGAGCAGCCGAACCAATAGCAGGAGAGATCTTAATTCCTGTAAAAGAGCAGAAGGTTCATTCTTCAGACATGGAAGCCAGGGATGCCTCGTGTGTCTGTGTTAACCAAGCACAGCCTCTGAAGAATTTCAGCTGGTGGCTCCCCACAACTCCACAGCTCTCACCCATGACAGTGCTTGTGGAATCCTGTCCTAACCAACCCTCTCTGCACTGACAGCTTTGTCAGATGATCCATTTATAGTGTAATAAAATGAGCAGTTGTTACTTATTTGCTGTGGGGAATCCCTGAGGTTGGATTTGGTGTGTACGTGTGTGGGGGTGGCAGCAATGGCATTTTCCCAGTGACAAAATATTTATTTATTAAAAGCCCTTTATTCCACCGTCCAGTCGAGTTGGACCCCCCCCCCAGGCTAACTATATGAATGGTGCGAGTACTGGGAAAATGACATTACATGCCTATCATGGGCCTTTATTGGTGAAACATGCCTGTAGCATCAGCATGACAGCAATACCACAACCCAATGACTGCATGCTGCTTGCTTCCTTGGCACCCACCTTTACAAATATGGCCGATTCAAGGAAATGCTTGGATTGCTTGTGCAGTTGGGCCAATCCTGGCCAGCGCTAGTATAACACTAAATATAAAATCTAGATTTTTACATCTGGAAAGGTTCTGACTTGGGTTTCAGCCAGGAATCACAATTTGAATATACACTGCACATTTACCACTCCATTACTTAAGGTGTGGCTTGTAATTCTCTTGTTTATTTGCAAGCAAGACCACAGTTCACGTGTGCCTACGTGTACCAACCCCACCTTCACATCAGATCCCTATGAGGATATCCCTGATTTACAACTGGCTACGGCCTCTTTTTCTAGGTTGCCCCTGCAGATCTGTCTTGGCACATATGGACACAGCTGCCCCGAAGCTGCACCAGCTGCAACCGATCTTATCTCCCAACATGATGGAACAAGAAGGGGAAACAGCCAAGTCTGGCTGTTTATTCTGGATTCACCCAAATCCAAGGGTTGGCTGCACTGATCCAGAACCTTCCCAGTTCCTTACTTCCCATTGGCAATAGGCAGAATGTAAATGGAGTCTACTCTCTGGGGAAACAGAACTTTTATTCATCCCTTAGGATTAGGCTTACCATATTTTTCAAACTTCAAACCGGGACACCCCCCCATAAACCCCCCGCAAGGTAAATAATTAATTAATGTAAAAGCAACGCAAAACCAAGCACAAACAACCAAAACCAACGCCAAACTACAATCCACAACGAAAAACGCACCACAAAGTACAAAGTACAAGCCAAAAAGAGAAACCAACCACAAAGTAGAAGCAATAAAGAAAAAACAACCATAAATGCAAACACAAACCAGAAACCCCAATAAAAAATCTTTTCTATGAATTAATTATAGCAGAAAGGGGGCGCAAAGCGCCCCCTTTTGCCGCGTGCAGCTTGGCCGTTTTTTAAAATAAATAAATAAATAAGTAAAGGGGGCGCAAAGCGAAGCGCACCCGAAATTTTTAAATAAATGAATGAATAAAGGGGGCGCAAAGCGCCCCCTTTTGCCGCGCGAAGCTTGGCCAAAATTTTTAAATAAATAAATAAATAAGTAAAGGGGGCGCAAAGCGCCCCCTTTTGCCACGCAAAAGCGGCCGAAATTTTTAAATAAATAATTAATCTTTATATTAAAACATATATTAAAAAAATATGCTTACCTGGTCGCTGGTCATCGCTGGTCGCTGCTGCTGCTGCTGCTGCTGGGGCCACAGCAAGCAGGCTGGGGCCGGGGCAAGCAGGCACCGGGAGAAGCACAGCCTGCTTGCCCGCGTTGCGCGAGCCTGCCGAGGAGGCTCGCGCTGCACGGGCAAGCAAGCATGGAGCCGCTGGGAGACCGGGAGAAGCACACCCGCTCGCCGTGCCGCGCCACCATTTTTTTTTTTAATTTTAAACTTACCGGGCAGCATCTTGGATCACGAAATCTCGCGTGATCCAAGATGTCGGCGCCCAAATCTCATGATGCCCTCACGAGATTTGGGTGCCGACATCTTGGATCACGCGAGATTTCGTGATCCAAGATGCTGCCCGGTAAGTAAGTTTAAAATTAAAAAAAAAAAGATGGCGGCACCCATTTGTCCCCCGGGACTGGACCCGGCGGACCGGGAATCGAGCCCGATTTCTGGGACTGTCCCGCCGAAACCGGGACGAATGGTAAGCCTACTTAGGATCATCCTTGTCTCCTGCCACAAGGAAACAAAGCAAGTTGTCCCAAGGAATAATCATTAAAAAGAAAAGAAAGAAAGAAATCTCCAGCTCCCCATGGAAGTTAGAGCTGAGGACAGAGTGGGCTTGATATCTGTGCCATGCTGGCTACATTTTCTGGTCTGGAGAAGGAATGGAATGCAGTTGGAGGGACCCCTTGGGCTGTTTTTTCTCCCCATGCTGGTAATAGAGGAAGAATTAAGAGAGAGTCGAGCAGCCAAGATTTCTGGATCATATAGTGTCCATCTTGAATCTTTGCCTCTCTACAGTAAGGGAGGCAAGGCAAATACTTTTTTATTACTTTTATTAGGAATGATCATCAACCACCAGGTGACTGAAAAACAAGCCAGAAGAACGGGAGCTAGACTACAGTAGTCAGTTGCAGCTGATCTGCCTTCCTCTGATAAGCCATGGGGGCAGCTTCAGCCTCTCCTTGCCCCAATACTGCTCTGTCACTGCTAAGGAGTCATCCAGGAGCCCTGCTCATTGCATTTCTAGGCACATGGCCAGTACCACAACTGTACCTGTGCTGCCCTCTACTGATTCTCCCACAAAAGGGCTGAGTGGCCAATCCCAAGTGATAGTAATCAAACTCTCTGTTCCGAAGTGAGAGACTGGCTGACAGTCATGAGATACTTTGAACGGACAGAATATCCAGTTCTTTTTTTTTTTCTTGGCCTGTTGATCCGACCAACTCTCCAATCACATTTGCACCCTTTCAAGCTGGGCTACAAACATCTATCCTCTTCATGAAAACCCATGGTTTCTTACGATTTCACAATAAAACCTTATTCTCTCCGTCAAAAAATGCACCCCACCCTATCTGCTCCCTTATTACCAAAACCATGACTGCATCATCAGAGTGGGCAGTCCTGGAAAAAAAAAAGGCAGATTCATAAATCAGTTAATTTAATTCTTCGATATCACTTCCTTTAATGAGGCCAGTATTGAGGGCAGGAGGTCTGGCTCAGTTGGTAGAGCGGTTGTCTCATATGTCTGAAGATCTGAAGGATGGCGGTTTGGGATGCCCGGAAGTATCCATGTCTGTCAGAGAGCCGTCGGCATGCCGCTGACAAGCTGCAGAGCCTCTGTGAGGGAGAGAAGCTGCAGCTCAGTGGCGTCGCTCCGGTAGGGGCGGGGCTGTACGTTTTGCTCCATCGTAGTCCCTTTACTGAGCGAGCAGGAGGCGGCCCTGCCCCCTCACTGTTGGAGCCATTCCTGTGTGGAGAAAGCAGCAGGCAAGAGACCCCCCTACCGAAGCAACGCCACTGCTGCAGCTGCACTTTAAGTGGGAGTCAAGGTCGCCTGTCAGTCGAAGCGTGGTGAGGCGAACGCCAGAGAGAGGCTGGACTGTGAAGGAAACCATCCAGAATGAAGGGTTCTATGAACAATTAGAACATATTATTGCATTGTAACCCCTTGGGGTTTAGAAAACCTGCCTGTGTAAACTGCCTTTGAATTAAAGTCAGAGGAGAAATCCGATGACCAAAGAAAAGGCGGTATATAAATACTGCTTGTTGTTGTTGCTGCTGCTGCTGCTGCTTTTGTACATTGCATTGCTCAAAAACCCACTACCCAGCCTCACCCCACATGGATAGAGACTGTGGAGTTTCACTAATCCCACTCCAACCCAAGTGTTTCAGTGCTTCCATAAAGTGGAAGAATCCTGTGCAGGGGAACAATACACTAATGAGCAAATGACTCCTGCAGCCTGCACCATAAAACTAACCACATCCAGCCACAGATCGCAATGAAAAGTGAGCAAGATCTCCTCTACTTGTGTTCTCAGCTTCCAGCAACTCATCTTTCCTCCCAAGCCCCCTCCTCTCCTTGTACCTTCTTATCCCTTGACAGTGTCACCATCTACATCATTGAACAGGTGCTAAGCCTTGCCTCTATCTTTGACTGCTCTCTCTCTCTCTCTCTCTCTCTCTCTCTCTCTCTCTCTCTCTCTCTCTCTCTCTCTCTCTCTCTCTCTCTCTCTCCCTCTCCTTTGTTCCCCATATTCTGTCCATTGCCAAATCATGTTGCTTTTCCTGGCTATACAGCACTGTAAGTGTCAGGGTCCACCGTGGCTGGCAGCCTGCCAACCCAATGCACGTCCCTTCTGGCAGGGACAACAGCAGAGGGACCACTCCCCAGGCCGCCCCCCCCAAAAAAAATGTTGCAGGAGCCACAGCACCAATGAGCAATCCTAACCTGCTCGTGAGGAGGGAGGTTTTCTGTTCCCACCCCTTCTCAGGCACCAGGACAACTAGGGGGCAGGAAGGAGAGTCATTATGACAGGAGGGGTGGGGAATCTAAACATAGCTGAGCGCAGGGAGACATAAGAGAGAGAACCCGCTAAGGTGCCAATGAAGAGAGAGGAAGGGTAGTTAAGAAGTCTCTAGGGGAATATGTGTGCCTAGGGCAGGGGTGGGGAACCTCTGGCCCGCGGGCCGCTTAAGACCCCCGAGGCCATCCGGTCTGGCCCGCCGAGACCCGCTGGCCTCCGGAGGTTCCGCACTCATCTCCGAGGCTGCTGCCGGCTCCGCACATCACCTCGGTGCCTTCACCTTGGCCGGCGGCTCGGCCTCTTCTAACAAGGCCCTCGGTGGCATTTCCGCACATGCGCACAACGCCGCTGAGGGCAAAAGGCTGCCCTTTTTCCCTCAGCGGCATTGTGCACATGTGCAAAAACGCTGCTTTCAGAAGGGGCCGAGCAGCTGGCCAAGGAGGAGGCGCCAAGGTGATGCGCAGAGCCGCCGGCGGCCTCGGAGGTGAGTGCGGAGCCTCCGGAGACCGATGGGGGCGCAAAAATTGCGGGTTTTTTTTGGCAAAAATCACAGGGGGGTTGCAAAAATCGGGGGGGGGGTTGCAAAAAGCCAGCCTGCAAACAAAATTCAAATAAATAAAATGGCCCTTGACGCCAAATAGGTTCCCCACCCCTGGCCTAGGGAATGGAGAGCTGAAGAGGAGCATGACAAGGGTGGTTCAACCCCTTTCCCCCTTGGAGAACTAAGGAGTGGGAGGGAGACTGCTCCAGGGAGTGCAATCAGCAGGTGTGGCGGAAAATCCTACATTTAGCTTTCCGGTCCAGCTGACAACCAGCTAGACTGCTAGAGCAAACTCCATGACCATTCCTAATTGGAGAGATATAGAAGAACCAAGGAATCCTGGCTTTATCCTGGCCTTCAACTCACACAACACTTCCTGCCTAGAGCTCCTTAGCCCAGGAAGTACAGGGTCCCAGCTCTCTCCCTACTAGTGACTTATCTTTCCAATCTAAAAGCAATTGTCAGAGGCAGCAGTACACATGGCTTAAAAAAGGATCCAACCCCCCCCCTCAATTATTAGAAGTGCTCCCCCTGCCCACTCTTTCCAGAGCCCTTGGGACTTATTGTGTGCATCTGTGGTCTTTCTGGGCTGCGACCACTTAAAAATACTCAATGCATGGATGTGCGCAGAACATTTTACAGTGCAATCCTATGCATGCCTACTCAGAAGTAAGTCCCACTGAGTTCAATGGAACTTGCTCTCAGTTAAGTGCATGTAGGATTGCAGCCTTAAAATAGTTTCTTCATGGAAGAAATATACCAGCACCTTTTTAAAGGGTTTGCAATACCCAGTTTAATGCCCTGCAGACTGTGGCTGAAATGGCCGCAATTGGAAAGATGGCGGCAGCAGCAGCAGCAGCAGCAGCAGGAAAGCCTAAAGAGTCCCACAGAGAGATGGCCAGGAGCAGGAAGATATCATCATGTTGCCACTGCTGTTTTCCCCATACATTCACACTTCCCCAGTGGGTAATTTGATGTTTAATCCAATTTAGCTAGCCATGGCTGATCCAGCTGCAGTTCTCAGCATCCCAAAGGAACCATTGTTAATATAGGCATGATTCTGGGATTTGGAGGTATTATTTATGTCCTGCAGACATAAATAGTTGGCTACAGCAGTGGTTTTCAAACTTTCTTCCTTCAGGGAATCCTTTCCCAGTTCATTGTCAGCGGAGGAACTCCTGCACATCTGCCATGGAACCTTACATATTCTAATGGATCCTGGGGCATGTTCTAGGACAGGGGTTCTCAACTGGTGGTACGCGTACCACTAGTGGTATGTGAACTGCCGGTTGGTGGTATGCAGCTCCCTGGCTGCCAAGATGGCGGGCGCCAGGGAGCCCACCCCACCTCACACCTCACACCTGGAACTGGCGCCTCGAGCCAAGCGGGTGAGTTTCCAGGCTCGGGAAAGGCCCTCCCGCCTACCCATGCCCCTTTGCTTAACCTTTACAGGGCTCCAAAACCCGGAAGTGCCAATGATGTCATTGGCACTTACTTCCGGTGGTACGCGGCAGGAGAGCGGCGTTAGAGGTGGTATGCGGCCCGTAAGGCCTTGAGAACCCCTGTTCTAGGACAGTGTTCACTCATGGTCTCACCATTGCCACACATGAACTGAGAACATGCCCTATGATGACACACACTGAAACTGCACATTGTGGGGGAAGAACGATAACAGTTGGCAAGCTGTCTTTCAAGGACACTTGTCTACCTTTACTGGTCTTCTCACGGAAAAGGCAAAGTAGGGAGGGCACCAATTCAGAAACCTCAGAAGCGCACAAAGGGAATTACTTTGAGAAAATAATACGGAAGGTTACTTTGCTTTGTTGTAACCTTGGAGATGAATGTCCATTTGAAATGCATTGGGCCTAATAGATTTCTAATGTGCCTTTAAGGTTTTCTGTCCTGTAGTTCATTCTCACTGAAGAGCCCAACCCAGTAAACTTCCAAAAAAACTTAGGTTTATATAGAATTCTGTTTGAAAGCCAATGGGCTACAGTGTGTCCCACTGTTCAGTTTGTCTGCACCACCAGCAAATGGAACAAAGTAAGTTTGTTCAGTTTGTCTGCACCACCAGCAAATGGACAATGCAGAAACCAGGGGTGATTACACAGACGTAATCTGTATACCGTATTGGTCTGAGTATAAGACTCACTTTTTTCTCCTAATCTAAGTTTTTAAAATAGGGGTGCGTCTTATAATCAGGCTGTTGCAATTTAATGCCAGTGATTTAATTAATTTTTTTTAATAGCACCAAACTTTAAGGGTGCGTCTTATAATCAGGTGCGTCTCATACTCGGGACAATACGGTAATTCAGCATCCTACAGTCTGAGTGCTGATATTCCAGAGGACTCCAGCACAGAGTTGATGTAGATGAAGCCAGAGCCAGCCTTAGGAGCTGTGGGGTCCAACTGGAAACATTATTTTGCAGGGGCCCGGGTTCACAACCAAGGTCTGTAGAATCTTAGAGATATAAATGAAATTTATTATAGACTTTATATCTCTAAGGTAGAATGGAAAGCAATCAAAATGTGCGCTTTTAAAAAGTGCATGTGAGTTTGGATCTAAGCACATTTTAATATAAAATTGCATACATGTAAGCCTACAAGTAAACAAACAAAATGTGTAATTACCTGTGAAAAGTAAATAGTTACAAAGCCACCCTAGCACGGGGGGCCCTTAGGCGTGGGGCCCAATTGGGAGCAATTGGTTCAGTTGGCTTAAAGCCGGCCTTGGATGAAGCCTCATCACTCATGATGATCAAACTACATGGGATGCTCAAACTAAAGCAAAAAAAAAAAAAAAACTCCTTATTTGCTTTGTGCCCCACAAGGCAAAGAAAGGTACAAGTGACTATATAATGTTTTAGCAGAGAAACAGCATGAGGGGAAATGTTTAGAACCCCCTCCCCATATGATAGTTTTAGACCATTGTTTTAGTTTCCAACCTGCACAGATGCATTTTGTCAAACAAAAAAAAGATGTCAGGGACGAAACAGTACATGACTGCTGCACATCACATGTCATTTGGCTTTTCCTCTGTGAAGGTATCTAAAGAACCATCCCCCAGTGTGAGGAAACCCCAGAAATGGCTTTTTGGGAGTAACTGCTGGAGCAGAATCCAATGCTAAGTACAAAAACAGAGTGGGCCCAACAAGACATTTTGGTGCTGGAGATGGAAAATGTCAATGCCACTAATTAATATGATGAGGCACAGCCTGCTGGAGAGCTCCTTGCCCTGCTCTGGTGTACGACTTCTGCTCATTTCAGTGGGGCACACACAGAAGGCTTTCCTGGTGGGCTCGATTGTGCCCCATTGCTTGTTTCCCACTCTCTGCTGCCCTTATTGGTCCACAGACTCTTCCTCTTGGAGCACTTGCCTTATGTTTGTCTTTCGCAGGGCACCAGCCAACCATGTGTGTGTGTGTGTGTGTGTGTGTGTGTGTGTGTGTGTGTGTGTGTGTGTGTGTGTGTGTGTGTGTGTGTGTGTGTGTGTGTGTTAGAAAGAGAGAGAGACTCTCCCTCCCTCTCCCATGTCTGCCTCAGTAGATGCTGCTGGGAGGAAGGTAGGGTCTTGTTATTTATTAACAAGCCAGCAGTTGGCAGAGACTAAATCTCAAATGGGACCCACTCCCCGATAATGAGGCAAAAAGGTGCTGTGATGATCACACAGCACTGAGGTTAGAAACCATGTTATTATCGACCAAGCGTAAAGGCCAGAAAGGGGGGGGGGAATGTGGGGAAGGGGGGAGAGGCAGCTCAGTAAATATGCAGTGGGGGGATGAATCACTTTCCCTTTCAGGCATTGAAAGGGCCTATAAATAAACCTCAGAGAGACCAAAATAGCTTCCTTTCCTCAAGAACCTTTTGTTCAATGAGGTTAAGGAAGGGAAATGACTTCACCCTCTGTCGGAAGACACCCGCCTCTAGGCATGGGGTGGGGGGGCAGCAATTTCCCATTGGGATCCCTTGCTTGGTATGGAGATGGAGAGGAAGCCTCCTGTCTAGGGATACGACAGCTGATAAAGGGACACACTGCTTAATACTGAGATGCAGCCTCATCAGGGGTAAGCCAAGGTAATTGCTTAATATACACATTGCATTTTGGAGTAGAGAAAATAATGCCTAAGATAATTTGATGCCTGAGGGTCAAACGATCATGATGCAAGCAACATGTCATTGGGTATCTTTTAATGTTTAAAATCAGGGGAGGGGGAAACTTGACTCAGCATTAATCTTTCCCCAGTGCCCATATGTTGATCGATTTCCCCCCCACTCAAGTTATTAGCCACACCCTGGCAGGAGGGGGGGGGAGAGACAGAAACTTGTATCCTGCCTCTTTTTCTCCAGCAAAGCAGTTAGCATCTCTCTCTCTCTCTCTCTCTCTCTCTCTCTCTCTCTCTCTCTCTCTCTCTCTCTCTCTGTGTATTTTTAAAGTGGCATGGGAGAAAGCATTAGTTACACACACACACACACACACACTCACACACACACTCACACACAAAGAGAGAGAGAGAGAGAGAGAGAGAGAGAGAGAGAGAGAGAGAGAGAGAGAGAGAGAGAGAGCACTTCCTGAGCCAGTTTACTTCCCTCCATTGATGCTTTTAAAAAAAGGTGTCAGGAGATCTAATCATGGATCTTCTCTATGTCATGTGTACTTTGCCCTTCTCCAAATGTCCCCCTTGATGGTGATAAAATGTAATTAAAAGGTGATAATTTGCTGCCATTTAATGGTAGCCCATATCTGTTGCCTGCTTCATCGTCGGGCCAGCCATGGTTCATCTGTGCTATTAGAGGGTGCAACTTGGGATACACGACTGTTGAGCAATCATCATTATTGTCTTCTATGGGGCTGGTGTAGGATGGCACTCAGTTTATGGTAAGACATAGGGAGTCCTACATGTTTGTTCAAGTAAGCAGGGGCAACATTTATGCATTTATGCAATTTATCCATCCTATGTTGGTCATGTGGCCGGCATGACTACAAGTTGCCTTTTCCTGATTGTAAAGGACGATCCTTTGAAGCTGCCTTATCTTATCACTGGTCCATTTGGTCCTGTGTACTGTTTACTGGGTTAGTAGCTTTCCCTGGTCTCAGGCAGACGTTCTGGGAAAGAATGAACAGCCATGAGTTCCAGACTGGGATGGAAGAGCCGTCAGCAGAATCTGAGGCCCTTGCGGCTGGGGGGAAAGGAGAACACAGGGTGGCTGAGCTGAGAAGCAAGAGTCTGGGGAGCAGTGGCCTTCCTGGGCTGACAGATGGGATGGCTTCAGGACAAACAGCCACTTAAGAGGCAGCACTGGTTAGGGGCGGGGGGGGGGGGGGCTAGCAGTCTGTAAGCAACAAAACAGCTTTGGAAAAGGGAGGGAGGGAGGAGGGAACCAGGCAAGAGATAAGGATGGTGGAGAAGCCACTGCAAGTCAATTTTTCAACCAGTGAAGAAGCCTCTCCTTACAAAGATTCATAAAGGGAGGGGGGGGGCTGCTGGCACTGGCAGCAGCAGGGTGGAGTGAGGGGAGGGCTGTTATAGCCGATGTTGGCTTGCCATTGTTGCCAGTCCTCCTTCCACAGCCAGAGTTTTCTGGCTCCTGATAGCTGCAGCCATTTGCAAAGGCAAGAAGGGACCACGCATGCCAAAGCGGTAGGTAGGTAGGTAGGTAGGTAGATAGATAGATAGATAGATAGATGGGATGAAACAGGGGGTGGTTGGAGGGTATGAGCATTATTAAGCTGGCTGGTTTCTGCACACACACAGGCAGCACACTGTGCTGAGAATAGCCGGGGCAGTGTCTGTAGTGCCTAGGGGGAGAGACATTCGGGAACAGAATGCCAGCCGCGTCGTCTGCTTGGCCCAATGATGCACCTCTGAGTGGGGAAGGGGTTGAGCAACTTCTGATGCTCTGGGCCTCTGGCTGCTGAACCCCAAAGGATGCCGAAAGAGTATGAGTGTTGCCCTCATTGAAAGTCTCAAGCTTACTCCAGGATGTTATTGTTAAACCAACACTCCTGAAAGTGTTGGTTTAAGAAAGGTTCCGCCTCCCATTGTGGGTTGTTGTTGTTGTTGTTGTTGTTGTTGTTTACCAATTTGGGAACAATGACTCTCAGTCCAATACGTCTTAGCCCAGAGAGGGCTCATTCCTGCCACATTCTGGGACTGTCCAGAATGTTATGTGGCAAGTGACAGAAGTCTGTGTGTACCCCTTGCCACAGTGTACAATTGACACAAACCAGATGCCAGCATTTTTATCACCTGGGATGCTAATGCACACAGTTTTCTACAGTGAATAGAAACAATAAGAGTAGGTACAATCCAAGACGTTTTGGTGTTGGAGGGCCAAAATGTTAAAAAATATACTGATCGCTTAAGTAAATGGCAATGTGCTGCCCTTGAGAGACACTCCCAAATCTGCCACCTCAGGTGGGTTGCCTCACTCTGCCTAATGGCATGGCTACCCCTGAGTGAGTGATA
The DNA here is from genome assembly GCA_026170595.1 of Plestiodon gilberti rubricaudatus. Lineage (NCBI taxonomy): Eukaryota > Metazoa > Chordata > Lepidosauria > Squamata > Scincidae > Plestiodon > Plestiodon gilberti. Next base: position 109,815,204 of record JANXHW010000002.1, read on the forward strand.
TCCATTTTGGATGCTAGTCAAGGGGATGAGAGTGGTTCGGAGACCTTCTCTCTCCCCCTTTCTGCTCTAGTCCAACCCTTCAAATAAAAAAAAAAAACTCCCAGCATCAGCTGTATTATTTATTTATTTATTTACAGTATTTATATCCCGCCTTTCTCCCCGAAGGGACCCAAGGCGGCTTACAACAGGGAAAAAAAATACATACAAAAAACACAGTATAAAAAATATCACATTTTAAAACAATAAAAACAATTCATGAAAATTAATTTAAAAAAACAGTGTCTAAAAACAATTTAAAAGATCATGGCTTCAATCAGAGCAGGAGCATAAAAACAGCAGCACCCCCACCTGTACCAGCGAGATGTTAAAAAAGGCAGGGGCTCAGAAGGCTTCTTTGAACAAGAAGGTTTTTAGGCCTCGCCGGAAAGTGTCCAAGGAGGGAGCAGTTCGTAGGTCAAAGGGGAGGGAATTCCATAAGGTTGGTGCCACTACTGAGAAGGCCCACAAGAAGGCTGTATCAAGCACACAAACCAGTGGGGAGAGCAATGAGGCTCATAAGCTGAAGTTAATAATAATAATAATAATAATAATAATAATAATTATTATTATTATTATTATTATTATTTAATAATAATAATAATAATAATTATTATTATTATTATTATTATTATTCAGTATAGGCTATTTCAGTTTTCCAGTGTACTTCATAGTAATCATAACAGCCATGAGAGGAAAGACAGGATCATTAGTCCCCATTTACAGACTTGGGATTGGGGCCAACTGAGAGCAGCTCACTTGAGGTCATCTAATGAGTTCATGGTTAAGGTGGGATGTTACTGAACTGGGAACTTCCCAGCTCTGCACATCACTACATTGTCTACAGCAGCTCTGCATGTGGCAGGGCTGTTTGTTAGTTGTGTTGTGAGGGGAGAGAGGAGGCAGTGGCTGAAATCAGGAGCTTTATGGCTAGGGTGCCCATATCCAAAATGGGACAGGATGCCTATGCCTTTATCCATTGTAAGAAGAGGGGATTTGGGCAGGTGTAGCTTGTTGCACCCTTCCATGATGAGCTGCACCTGCCCAAATTCCAATGGTTAAAGGTATAGGCACCCTGTCCCTTTTTGGATACGGGCACCCTATTTATGGCATATGTGTCCAAATGACCACCCTTACATATTGATGTTGCGTATTGATTGTTGTAGGACTCAAGGTGTGAAGTCTTAATTTCATTGCTTTAAAAAAATGCCTGGAAGTGGGGAAAGGACTGGGATTGGTGGATATTGTGGGAGATCATCCCACAACAGTTTAAGCCTACTGGATGCTGAGGGCAGTTCCCAGGATAGATTCAAATGGGACTCTGTCATGAGACAAAGGAGGGATCCACAGGCAGCAGATTCTGGTACCATTAAAGGTAGCAAAGCGGAAGACAGAGAATAAAAGATCTGACCCATGAAGCACAATCTGCCAGGGAATTCTCCCGCATATTCTCCACTGAAATAAACAGGACTTCAAGTTCAATGAGGCTTGCACAGAACTCCTCAGAGGAACGATGTCCCACGGTAACTAGCAGGAATGCCACTTGGATTTTCTGCCTTGAGCACTCTGTTTTGGACCAGCTCTGGCTCAAAGAGACATTAGCATGAACTCAGTGAGAATTGTCTGCACACCTTAAGCCTATTGTCAAAAGTCGTCCTTCCCTAATGTCTGTGCCAAGTTATTGTTGAATTAATGTACAGCTAATCTGCAGCATCCACACTCATTTGTCCCTCCTGTGGCAACTTGTGCCTGTTCTCCATGGCATGAAATGAAGTGCCAGGTGATGCTCTTTCCACCTTGTTTCACTTTACAGGATTTTTGCTTTCATGACTTTCCCTTGTGCAGCTGTGTATCCAAATCATGCTTTCATGGCAACTACGTTGGAGATGCATTGCACATTTCCCCTGAGAGATCTCATATTTTCAAAAAGGGCAACTAAGGGTGGCATGCATTGCAAACCATGGCTTTGCATTCCCAGGGTAGCCCAGTTACCCCAGCATAACTCTAAAGTATGTGGACACTGTGGAAATAAACCCACATGGGTCCTATTAGGGAGCAGACAAAATATAGATGATCAAGTAAACTGTAAACAATTGGAGCCAGCTGCACAAGAATGAAGTGAGGCCACCTGTAGGGCAGACATGCCCAAAGCCTTGAAATAGTTAGCATCGGGAAGGAGTGGATAGTATACAAAATATGATGTGGTCGCAAAAGCGAATCGCTATTAATTACAGCAGTACTGTACGTTCAAGCATTATTGTTCTCCTCTCTGCTACATAGTGAACCTACGATTTTTCTGCCAGAGAAAAGGTTTACAAATAATTAATAAAATTAAGCTTTTTAAAATAATATATTCATACTGTTTCCAAATGTTTTCAAACATTTGCACTTCCTTCCCTTGATTTCATATGTCTTTTCAAATACTTGACCTGCTTGATTCAATTCTAAACTGTGAAATGCTTTTGACTGCTGAATTTCCTTGCATGTTTCTTTCTCTGTTTAATTTGAGGTTACACCATAAAGCAAGACAGTATTTTAGAATGTCACACACTTTTTTATGTTCTGTACAATTTTGGGCACTTCCAGATAGCAAAGTAAACATAGTGCCAACACAAGAAACAGAACAGGAATTACTTTAAAAAAAAATCACTTTCTAGCACACGGGTAGGATTGCCAACTGACCAGAAACAATGGCTTGGCCTGTTCCTGTGCCTTTATCAGCAGTTTGATCTGCAGGAACCAACAAGCGAAGTTTGCTAAGCATTACTGCAAATGTATGCAGATCAAGTCAGTGTTAAAAGCACAGCTATGGGACTGGGTCAAAAGTTGGAAAACCTCTGCAAGAGGCAACAGTGACAGGTGTGGTTGCTAGTTGTTCTGTGCCACTTGTGATGGTCCTATGAGTCTGTCTCGACAAACAGCGATCAGCATCAAGACTGCATGTGCCTTGGGTGTGTCAGGTATGTTAATTCAGCAACCTGTCACTTGTTGTAAGTGTTGCTGAAGGAAGCAGCTGTCTGGAAGGGCTGACAGAATGTGCAGATGTTCTGTGGTAGTTTAGGTTTCTTACAAATGCAATTCTGATGATGTTGCTTGGTGAGAGACTTTCTCACTCACTTAGTCCAGGCCTGTTTTTTCAGGGGTGTGTGAAGATAAGTAGGTAGGTTGGTAGCATTTTTACTTTTCTGAATGTGGCTGGGTAGTAGGACAATTTACACACAATTATATCAAGGCAGTGCAAAAAGGGGGGGGGGGCTCAGGGTCCAAGTAAAGGTGGCAGGGAGCAGATTCATTTGTTTATTCTCATGCCTGCCCTGCCCCATTCATGTAAAAAAAATCAAAGGGGTGGGAAAAGTAATGTTTACATCAAAAGTTAAGTGTGGATGGGATGAATCCTCCCTGCCTCATCTTTTCTTCAAACTATCACACCAAGCACTTTCCTCTCAGCCCAGCTCTGATACTGGAACATATGCCAATGAAAGCTCTTAAATCTGAATCTGATACTGGAAGTGAACTAGTCTGAGGGAAAAAAGTACCTGAAGTGACTGAGCACTGGACAAGTGGAAGGCGTTTGGCTCCCCTCATACTTGCAGCCCATTTGAGGTTAAAATTAATCACTCTTGCTCCCTGCTTTATTTTATTTTTCACATTTTTATACCGCTCTTCCTCCAAGGAGCTCAGGGTGGTGTACATGGTTCCTTCCCTCCTTTTGTCCTCACAACAACCCTGTGAGGTATAAGGTCACCCAGGAAGCTTCATGGCTGAGCAGGGATTTGAACCTGCATCTTCCAGGTCAAAGTCCAACTTCCAAACCACTACACCATCCTGACACTTCACTCAGTAACCTGTCACTTATCAACAACATTGCTGGAGGCGAGTGGCTCCATAGGTGAGGCCTAATGGCCCAGTCTACCTGAGGGAGTGACAAGCTGATGCCACCATTCTTCTCAACCACCACCTGACAAGCCAGGGCCCATGGGGATGCTTGCCAAGCGACTGAGAAGGAGCAAGTGGCAGCTGTGGACCATCTTTCCCCCTCAGTGCCAATTTACAATTCCCAGATGTCTTGTCCCCAAATGCTGTGTCAAGGCCTGGGGCCTCCCATAAGCACCAGGGAAGGAAAAGGATGGTCCTCTGCTGTTGCCACCTACTCCCCACTGCCTCCCAGTATGTAAGCTTGCCCATTGGGCTTACCGGGAAGTACTGGGTAGTAATGGCAGCAGCAAATCGTCCTCTTCTTTTCTCTGTGCCATTTGACTAATAATCCTGCTGCTGCCACTGCTCCTCACCATAAGCCAGTCAGGGTCCAATGGAGAGGCTTACTAGGAGGTGGCAGAGACCGGTGGATGCTGGCTGCCACCTGTAACAACAGTGGCAGCAATGGAGTAGAATTGTCACCTGTCCACTGAGTGGTTCCCAGACACCACGGTGGGAGGTCGCTTTCTAAAGCATGGGGAAAGCACACCATTGGAGGGCCCTCACAGGGCTTTTGCCTCCCTCGAGGCCCTGCAAAACTGGAGCCAGCACTGGCTGGAGGCAGATACATGATGAACAAATAAGGGTACCCTTACTACGGCTAGCTTGGCTCTTGCAAACAGTAGATGAGGTGGCACATCTGTGTGGGGACAAAACTACATCAGATTGCAGGTGGGGGCTCACATAATTGAATGTTCCTCCAGACAACAAAATTCCCTGCACAGAGAAGATGATCATGGCAGGGAGAAGAGCTCCAGCCTAACCCTTTTCCCTGATGAGCTATGATTTTTTTTTATATGCAGGGAATTTTCTACTTCTTTGGAGAAAATCTCTCTCTCTCTCTCCCCACACACACACACACACACACACACACACACACACACACACACACACACACACACACACACACACATTTGGAGGATTGCAGGGAATGTTATCCTGTATTTTTCTGAAAATCAAACATTTTCTTGTAGATTCATATTCAATGCAAAATAAATAACAACTTTTCCAAATTTGGATGAGAGCTGTGCCTCCATAATCTTTTCCCAGATTAACGTTCACTGAATCTGAAAACCGAAAGAAGTAAAATCTACAGCCTGGCATTATGCATTGCATTATTACTTACAGTTGGACCTACTAAGGAGCTCTTCCATTGTAACTCTCCCCCCCCCCCACTCCTCCCATGGAGTTCTAGTCACTGCCAGAATTTTGTTCTACATGTTTGCATGTGACATGTAACCCTGAGTTCAGCAGGACTTGCTTACAATTAAGAGTGCCTAGGACTTTTAGAAAAAAGCTCCAATATTTGGGACTACTTATCCTCTTCAAAAAGCTCAGTTCTGAGGTTTCGGATATAGTCCTCATTTCTGTCTGAATGTAAACCACGTTTTGTCTTTGTAGCTTGTTTGCAAGATGGTTAGGATGGAGGTATGCTGTTGTTTTATTTTATTTTTTTATTTATTTTTCACATTTTTATACCACCCTTCCTCCAAGGAGCTCAGAGTGGTGTACATATTTCCTCCCCCTCCTTTTGTCCTCACAACAACCCTGTGAGGTAGGTGGGGCTGAGAGATAGTGACTGGCCCAAGGTCACCCAGGAAGCTTCATGGCTGAGCGGGGATTTGAACCTGGATCTTCCAGGTCTAAGTCCGACTCCCAAACCACTACACCATCCTATTTACCTATGCACGAGGAGAATGACAGTATCCTATCTCCCAAACAAGCTTACAAAGACAACCTTTCTATTATATTTTACCTACATAAAATGCAGGTACTGCATTTATATATAACATAAATATTTCCTGTTATTGGCATAGCCATGCCTGCCAAAGCCATCCCTAATAGAAAGCTTGTAGAGATCACTAGCCACCCCACAACCTTCTTTCCAGACATTTTGTGGGAACCATCATTTGTGTGTATGGCAAACCAGATTGTTGCTCTGGCACAGATTCCCTGATCATCAGATACTCAAGCCTCAGATCAAGAGCTTGCTACATGAAAAGTGTTTCCAGCCAGCATCATAGATCCTTGAGGACTAGATTGCTGAGCAGGAGGGTGAGCTTATCTTTCTATTTAGTTATATGCTGTGGTTCTACAACATAACATAACGTGGCACAATATGTCATATTGCTAATAGTCTTTGGATTAATGGTGCACTCTATGCTTGAATGTGAAAAGCTTGTTTTTATTTATTCAAAGTCTCACCATTACTACACTAGTCTTATTAACGTATTAGGAGACCAGAACACACAAAGCAAGGCTGACACTTTCCGTAACAATGAGTCAGGAGCCCCAGCTTCCATTCCCACTCTTTAACACTACTTAGACCTCAATCAATTTTCAGAATGTGAGAAAGAAGAACCCAGAAGTTTTGGTGTCTGGTCTCCCTCCCTCCCCCCTGCACCTCCGCATGCCCTTTCTCTTTCACCAGCTTCAGTCTGAAGATCTGCTTTTCTTGTTCAGTCTGCTCTGCTGCCTGCTAGCTCTCGCTCCCCATGGAAAGCATATCCAGAAGGGGGTGGGGTGGGCATGTTGGCATGGGTAGAAGGGAAGGGGGTGGCACAGGGAGACTGGCAAAGCCGCCAGCCAGGGGCAGACTGGGTCATGGCTGTTGGCACTGAGTCTCTGCCTTCTCTGTGTGAGCTGCATTAGTGATAGAAACGTAATGCCCCCTTCGGACAATAAAGTGCTCCCCCCCACCCAATCGCCTCCTAATCTGATGCCAGGGCTTTGGAGATGAAGTTCCCATCGCTGGAAGAAAACAGATGCCACCTCCTATTCAGCAGGCTGGTATAGACCCCAACAATGGCCCAGCACACAGCCTGTGCCAACTGAGGGGGGGCACCCTATTGAGCTCGCCTCTCCCCAAATAACAGCTGCACAGAGACGGCTTAGGAGAGGAAACCACTGCCAAGCCTTCCCTACCCAGGGGCATGGGGTGGGGAAGGGGATGTGGCTTCTTTAAGGAGAGTGCCCAGGGCAGACAATTGCCCTCCTCCTCGGCTGCAGGGATTTCACAGGTTTCCGCGCGCCTCTCGGGCGTCACCATGGCACCTTCTTGGCACACTCTGCCCATGCAAGACAGAGCCGGCGTTGCCATGGCACCAGCGGGCACCTCGTCAATCGAGGCTTTGTTCAAAGTTCTACCCCTTGAAACTGGAATTTCAGGACATGAGAGGCGGCTGAGGGGAGATCCCTGAGCCCAGTAGAGCCTCCCCCCCCGTCAGAACTCCAGACAACAACACCCCTATCTAGTCTGTCACACAGCTCTCTGCTGCAAAGGCCCAACTGGAGTCTACTAAATAGCCCCCACTCTAATCCCAGTCCCCTTGGCAGAGAGATGGCCAGAGACATTTTGGTGCCTGACGCTGAAAAAGTAAATGGTAAAAATATAATCATCAATGAAATACTGTAATTGGCATTTCTTGCCCTTTAATATTTCCCCTAAATCTAGTGTCTGGGGTGGGTAGCCCCCCACTCTGCCTAACGCTACTCAGGTCTTTGCTGAATATTCCTGCCTTATATCTCCTTGTGCCACAAGCTCAAAGACTCCCTACACGGCCATGGTCTGTGAGAATGCAGTTCAATAGGGAACAGCAACCCCCAAGGGATTAGGGGGGTGGAAGAAGCAAGGCTTTAAAAGTACTCAAGAAAGAAACTGCCGGCTGTCACACATCAAAAGGGTCCACAGGTAGAGATGTCCCCATCCTGTGACAACAAGAGAAAGCTCCACACCCAGGAACGCAGAATCAAGGAACTGAATGGTGCATGTAGTCCAAACTGACACAAAGGCAGGACAATCCACCTGCCACCAGCCCCCACTTATAATATTGAAATGACAGCCCTCATCTCTCTATAGTTCACCTTCCTCACAAGGGGTGACTTTAGACCTGCTTCACACACATACATTTTTTTTCCTGCATGAAGTTATGTTAAAAAATACACCTATGTCCACCCTCATGTATGAAAACCATACAAGTATCCCTTTGGCTATGATTACATCGGGCTATGATTACATCGGGAGTCATGGCTGAAGCGGTCTACTTCATTGCAGCTGCAACAAATGAGACACTTGTGAGATCTTCATATATGTTGGTATACACAAGTGTTTGCTTTATTTTCCTTGAGGCTGTGTAGGAAAAAGATCATGTGCGTTTTCTTTAAAAATAAATAAATACTGCTTTAATGAGTGTTCTATGGTACACAGGTAAACAGCCATGGCAAAAAAGTACTGGGTAGGCAACAATAATAAAGCAACGATACCTAGTCACAAACGTGTGAATTTGTATTCACGTTTGTGACTAGGTATCGTTGCTTTATTATTGCTGCCTACCCAGTACTTTTTTTGACATGTCTGTTTACCTGTGTACCATAGAACACTCATTATCATTGCTGGCCATGAAAATTTGAAATCCTTTTTAAATACTGCTTTATTCATAAAATCCATCTCATAATTGTTTCCTGCTTCCCAAATAGGAATCAACTCATGATTTATGTAGTTGGTCTCATTTTTTTAAATTTGTATCTAAAGTTGCCTAGGCACCATTGCTTTATTAACCCTTCCACAAACCAAAATACAAAATTGGTGTTATGGTGTGGTTGAGAGAATGAGCTGTGAGCCAGTAGGTTCCCCAGTGCAACTCTCACACCAGCCATGAACTCACTGGGTGTCTTTTGATAAGCTACTATCTCTCAGTCCCATTCCCTCTATCAGTAATACGGGAATAATAATACTGAACCGACAGGTTTGTTGTAAGGATTATTGAGACATACTTCAATCAAGGACATCTAGGACAAGTTCTCTGTAAATATTACGCATTTTTATCATCAACATTACTTGATAATGATCAAGAGTAAACACAGGATTACATTTTGACTGAATTACTTCGTTGAGCAATTACTGAATTACTTTGTTGAGCAAAGATTGGAACTGATAAAAAAATTGAGGATATGAATTAGGTGGAACAGAGAAAAAAAGCAAAATCCAATTCCTCTGGATTATAATATTTCCCAACATCCATATGTCAGTATTTACTGAAATTTTGAAAGAAGGATTTAGGAAGTAATGCCAATGGATGGCTACCTGCATTAGGCTACAATTCTATAACTCTTACCTGGGAGTAAGTCCTATTAAACTCAGTGGGACTTACAGTACTTCTGAGTAGATATGCACTGTTAAGAGTCACCCATTAATGTACCTCTTAAAATCACCATGTAGTAAATAACTACATTCCTTTCTCCTCTGTAAACACATCCATGATTTTAAGATTCCTGTATAAAAGGGTCCTTTTCTCCTGATAGGGGCCAAAGAAATAATTTATAACCAAGAGTAATTTCTAATTAAAGAATATTTCTTAAGAATGAATAACCTTATACAGTAATCATAGAGGACAACTTGAACAGAAATTTAAGAGCAGGTCTTTTTATTACAGTAGTGGCTATATACCCTTGAAGCCCTGAAGCTGAAAACACCTCTCTCAATTTTAGATGGTTTTAGATCGTGTTCATTCCTTCCCTAGAAAGTTGCCTGAGTATTAATTTCTACTTTTAGCAACTTACCTGTTTTTCCTCCTCTTAGTCCTGAAATTATGACCATGACATTTACTGATCACCTTTATTACTGCCATTCTAAAAATCCACAAAGAAAAATTGCATGAGACAAGGTCTCCTTTTACAAATACATTCATATATGTTTCCCTACAAGAAATGATGAGGCTTGAAACTCATTTAATATATATATATTAAATAGATGTAAAGTTTTTAATAGATGTAAAGTTCCTGTAGTTTGATTTTTTAAGAAATATATCATTTTGTGAAACTTTTAAATGAATCTAATTCATAAATGAATCTAATTGTATTATCACTTTAATTAAAAGGCTTTCACTCAAATATTATGCTTTGTATAAAAATTACAGCCATCAAAATGCTACATTTGTCAAATTAAAAATATCAAAATACCATATTAACAACATATCAAACATTGAGTTAAATTAATGAGAAATAGAACATTACATAAATTAAACAATTGAGTAGTAAATTAATTAAATAACAGTTAAAAAATATTCTGGCAATTCTCTTTCAAACCCCAGTGGGGAGAAATACCTGGAACTGAATTAATATACTGCACATTTTAAAGAAAAGATCTCATATATTTTCTTTTGCAATCACCATTTCATTCCCATCTTAACCTTACTTGAAGACATTTCTTTTACTTCAGCCAGTTACAACACTCTGAAGACAGTTGTGCTTGGGCTGGAAGAGCCCAAGATTTGCTTGCAGTGTCTCCCTTTCCACCTTCTACCGTGGTTTACCCCTTCTCCATCCTTCTCTGTGCTTCTAGGGACTAGCTACATGTTACATGCAAAAGTGTATTACCAAATCTTGATAGCCTTTTTCTTTTGGGGAAAATGGCTTTGACAGGTGATATTTGGAGGGAAGAAGCCACAGAAGGGGAGATACTTTACCTTTTCTCTGCCTGCTGTTTCTCTGCTCTAAATTGCCCCCTCCTGAAACAGGTTTTACGTTTAGGGGGAAAAAAAGGGAGACTGCAAAGTTTATTATTATTATTATTATTATTATTATTATTATTATTATTATTATTAGTAGTAGTAGTAGTAGTAGTAGTAGTAGTAGTAGTAGTAGTAGTACCGCTTTTCAACCAAAAGTTCACAAAGCGGTTTACAGACAAAATGAAATGATTAAATGACTCCCTGTCCCAAAAGGGCCCACAATCTAAAAAAGATGCAGGCCACCACCAGCAAACAGCCACCAGAAAAGAGACTGTGATGGGGTGAAAGGGTGGGGGAGTTACTCTCCCCCTGCTAAATATAAGAGGAGCATCAATTGAACAAGTGCCTCTTGCCCAGTTAGCAGGGGCAAGTTTAGGCTGCAATCCTATACACACTTTCCCAGGAGTAAGCTCTATTGAACACAATGTCAATGGGACTTACCTCTGAGTAGACATGCATAGAATTGCACTGTGTTGGACATGTACATTTGTGTGTGTAACATGTAAATTATTAATAATTCCAAATGTTAGCAGCAGCAGGACCCTTGGAGAAACCTGGGAGATCACGCACCATGAAAGAGCCTTACAGAGACATTTGCAAAGTGGTTCAGCAGTTAATGCTTGGAGAGGAGGATTGGGACTTTGCCGACTGGATCTGCCCCCAGCCGTCACATGCTGATTGTGCCTTTGCGCATGGAACCAACATGCATAACATACTCACTGTACATATGTAGGCTCAGGGTGCAAAATCTGGCGTTCTGCATTGTTGCCTTCACTCACTCATGGTACCCAATTGATGGATTTCTGGATAAGGCTACGTGCGTACGTGCGTGCATGTGTGAGAAGAGAAAATAACTTTTAAAAAATCATAAAACGCTAATGTGATGTTACCTTCACACTAAAGATTGTTTCATACAGCAAGTCCTCACAAAGTTGTTTCATTATTAGTCGTTTCATTTTAAAGTTGTTGAGGGGGAAAAATGATCCCCAGCCAGGGCCACTGTCTGTGTGGAGTTTGAACGTTCTCCCCATGTCTGCCTGGGTTTTCTCCAGCACAGAAAGCTCACATTTATTTCAACGTTTTATATTAGAAGTGTTTTGGGTCTTTATTTAGTAGTTCGGTGATGTTTTTGTGACCAGAAATATGCCGTAAACTCTTGTTTACGTATATCACTTAGCCTATAGTAAAATTGGTTTCGTTATAAGTCGTTTCGCTTAAAATTGCCGTTTCCAAGAATCTATCGACAACTTTAAGTGAGGACTTACTGTATATGGCTACGTAGTCAGAATGCACAGATGGATGAAGTGGTCATAACTCTAACTCAGTGAAGAAAGAAAGGATATGAGAGCCAGTCTCTGCCTAGTGGGAAAAAGAAGTGTCCCAACAACATTTGAGTCATGATGCTGTTTACAGCTTTTTTTTTTTAAGCCAAGGGAAGTATAGTGATGGTCTCCAGCTTGCCTCTTCACCAGGTTTGTTTATGTCCTTTGATATGAATGATTGATGCCCATTATTGATGCGGGATAGTTAGAACAGACAAAAGAAAATATTTCTTTACCCAGCATGTAATTAATCTGTGGAACTCCTTGCCACAGGATGTGGTGATGGCACCTGGCCTAGATGCCTTGAAAAAGAGATTAGACAGATTTATGAAGGAAAAGTCCATCACAGGTTACAAGCCATGATGGGGATAAGCAACCTGCTGGTTTTAGTAGCAGGCTATCGCTTAATGCCAGATGCAAGGGAGTGGTGACAGCATACAGGTATCTTGTTGTCTTGTGTGCTCCGTGAGGCATCTGGTGGGTCACTGTGAGATATAGAAAGCTGGGCTAGATGGGCCTTTTGGCCTGATCCAGCGGGGCTCTTCTTATGTTCTTATGTTCTTATGTTCTTTAATAATTCCCTCCCAACTCTATTTCTTTCTCTCATTTAGATTGGGAGTAACAAAATCTCCAATAAATACACAGTTTTTTTTTTAAGTGGAAGCACAGAGCCTGCAGGGATATTTTTAAAATGAAAAGTAAACGTTCCATAAATTAATTAGGGGGAAAAAAAACTAACAATGGGGTCACAGAGCAAGGAAGAAGACAGCGTCTGAGCATGTTAAAAATGTAAAAAAGAAATAAATTGCAAAATATGGCACAGACAAAGAGAGGATAGTTTTGTAACTCATCACTAATGATGTCACATGTATATTACTCTTGTGCAACCACATTCCACACAAGAATCATCACAGTAATGGGTGTGTAATTCCCTAGATGCACAGCCTAGCGTTATCTATTATTATTATCTAGTGCTGGAAAATGCAACATTCCCACAATAGATGTACAACCAGCTTGAAGGGGGATGTCTGGACTGAAGATAAGCATCAAACAAGTCATTATGGCACTTTTATAGTGCTAACAGCTGATTGTGTGAAAAGGTCCTGGATGAAGCTCTACAAAGGAACTTTTAATTATTTCTTGTGAGTTCATTTTGTTTCTTTGTTTTTTCCGACAGATTAAACATACAAAGAAAGAGCCAATGGTGATTTTGACTGTATAGAGTGATGTTTCCTGCAAAGCAAGAGCCTTGGGTGGCAAGAATTGGGTCTGAACAAGAGAAGGGAAAAAAGGAGAGAAGGATATAATTGTTTGTTCATTTTGCATTGTGTTCTGTCATTATGCATTATGCATTATGCATTTTGTTCTGTCATTATGATCTTGCTTCACTAGGTCAAAGTATTTCAGTGTGTTTCATAAGAGCCCTTGGGGAAGACTGATGGTCTGTAGGTGCCCATAATGCAGCCCAACGCGTTGTGATGCATGTCCTCTCAGTGCACTATTTTAAACGTGTTACATTCATGAATTGAGAAAGTGAAGCATCTTCTGCCCTTCAAATAATAGAGGGGGGCCTTCCAGAATAATCTGCAGGATTATTCATTTAGCAGCTAACACCATCCATAAGATCCATTTCATACATTTAAATGGGAGATCTTGCTCATACTGCTGAGATATAGCCCAACAGCAAGGTGACCAGTGAGAGGTACCATGATGTTTCTGGCACCAAATTAATACAAACACAAACTTCTAACCAAAAGATGGCAACTACCACCAGACACCTTCTGAATCATATGCACCAATATTCCTATTCAATGTCCAGCACAGGGGAAAGTCTTTAATTTCCCCCCAATGAAGCCTCTGTGGTTTTCAATATGTCTAGTAGGTGAGTTTTTGTTGTACAAGCTAAAGGTTTAGTACTAAAATGGAAGTTTGGATAGGGCTGGGTGCAATTTCCCTCACAAAATAGCACAGTCTAGTACCCTATTCAACTCTCCTCTATCCCCTCAAGTCCAATTTGAGAGACTTATTTGTTTATTATTTTTATTTTAAAACACGTATATCCCAGCTTTTCCCTTGTTTCTAGGGTGCCCAAGGTGGCTAACAATATGGGATTAAAACAATACAATAAACATAATAATAAAATTACATGGGCAGCCCAATCCTAAAATGCGGCAGACGGCGTAAAGGGGCATCCTATCCCGTTCCCAGGCTACCCTGGGGCAGCCCGGGTACACCTCAAGGGAAGAGTGTAAGCAGCCTGTAAGCTGGATGTAAGCGGCCTGAGGCCCTATGGGCCTACTCGAATATACGCCAGTTCTGGACCTGGTGTACATTCGGGCCCGGGGTGTAAGTTTGCACCGGGCCAGGAAAGGGCTTTGGATATTGGCGGAGTACACCGTCAATATCCCCGCCCTCTCCCTGTCCAGTTTGGCCAAAGGCTGCCCTCCCTCACCGCCCGGACTGCCCACCCCTGCACTGGCCGGTGCAGGGCTTACCTTGCCTGGAGTGCGCAGCGCAGGGACGGTCCGCCGGGGGAGAAGAGGGCCTCTGGCCTCTGCACCGGTGGCCCTTACTCTCCAGGCGACAAAAATGCTCCCCGGCGCTTTTCTACACAAGATTGTGCCATAAAGCTACAACAAAATAGCAGCAGCAGAATTCCAGGTGTTCTCCAATAAATATATATATATATATTTCTGTCAATATAAAGCAGCGGTGGGGAACCTCCGGCCCCACAGGCCCCCGAGGCCATCTGGTCCGGCCCCCGGAGAGATTGCCGGGAGGCCGCCATTTCGCACATGCGTACCACGCCGATGAGGGCAAGCTCTTGCCCTCTTGCCCTCATCGGCATGGTTCGCCGGAGGTGACGCATGGACCCGGCGGCGGCTTCGGACGGTGAGCGCGGAGCCTCCGGAGGCCGATGGGGGGCGGGGCAAAAGTTAATTAAATAAATAAAAATGACGCCTGGCCTTACGGCCGGCCCTCAAGCAAATTTCTAATATTTAAAACGGCCCTCGCCAGGGAAAAGGTTCCCTGCCCCTGATATAAAGCATCTTTGTGGTATCCAGAGTGGTAGACCCCTGCGACTATAGAGAGAGTGAATATTCATTTTAATTATGTTTATTTTTTCCCAGAGGCTGGGCAACAATTGCTTCCTTCTCTCAAGATCTATTTCTAACTGAGAGGTGATTAACAGCGCAATCCTGCACAATTTGAGGCCGGCCACTACATCTTGCACAGGATGCAGGCTGTGCCGGCGCAGCCCGGGCTCACCTCAGGGGAAGGGGACATTTGTCCCCTCCCCGGTGTAAGCACTGGAGTCCCCAATTAGGCCTCCTCGGATGCACACCAGCTCTTTAGCTGGTGTGCATCCGGGGAGGCCGTGTAAGACCGGCCCGGCCTGGGAAGGGGCGTTGAATATCGGCACAACCCAGCGCCAATATCCCCTGCCCCCTCCCAGGCTGGGCCAGTCAATGGCCACCTTGTCCCACCCTCCCCACGTCCTCCTGCCACCCGGTACAGACCTTACCAGCATTGGCCGGTGCGGCAACTGGAGGGTGGCAGAGTAAGCAATGCCGGCCTCCGCTCCAGAGCCGCTTACTCCCATGATATCGAAAATGTGCCTTATGGCACATTTACAACATCCTAGGCCGGCAGAGCGAAAGCTCCACCAGCCTAAAGTTGGGCAGGATCGAGCTGTTAGTTGAATCCATTATTTTTTTTAAAACTCTCTGAGATATCCACAGGAACGTTAACATCCAGATAGCTCTAAGAAGAAACTTGAATGTTTCAATGTTCAAGAAACTTGAAACTTAAGAAGATCCCTGCTGGGCAGTGACGCCCCTAGCCCTGAACCTATAGGGGGCACATCCACAAATTGGCGCCCCTTCCCCACCCCCTGGCGCCGCCAAAGGCAGCGCCACGATTTGGGGAGGTGCCAATTCACCTATTTATTTATTTATTTCCCCTCTCCCTGGGCGGAACCCCCCGGGCGCCGCTTCCCCCCCGGGCGCCACTTCCCCCCGACCCTTCCCGCACCACACCGCACTTACCTTTTTCAGCCTCCGGGCGGCGGTGGCCCTGCCGGCCCCGCGTGCACTCACCTCGCGTGACTCCTTCAACCCGACGGCTGTTTCTGCGCATGTGCAGAAACAGCCGCCGGGTTGGAGTCGTGCCGACAAGGTGAGCGCCGTCGGGTTGAAGGAGCAAGGGCCCGAGTCCGAGTCGGCCGAATCTGAGTCTGGCGCCGGGGGCCCTGGCGCCGGGGGCCCTGAGCCACAGGGCCCCCCATATAACGACTCCACTGCTGCTGGGTGGTTCAAGTCAAAGATCCATTTAGTCCTGAATCTCATTTCCCGTTGAGATTGGGAATTTCAATTGGTGTTCCTCTTATATTTAGCAAGGGGAGAGTAACTGTCCCTCTTCACCCCAGCACAGTGTATTTTCTAGTGGCTGCCTGCTGGTGTTCTTCTTCTTCTTCTTCTTTTTTTTTTTTAAGATTGTGAGCCCTTTTGGGACAGGGAGTCATTTTGTTATTTGATTATCTCTGTAAACCGCTTTGTGAACTTTTTTTGTTGAGAAGCGGTATACAGTATAAATATTCTTATTAATAATAATAATTTCCAGCAATAGCCATTCAGATGTCTCTAGCAGTGGCATCATTAAGGGGGTGCAGGGGGTGACACCACTAGTGGCCCAAATCATGGAAACCTTGTATTTAGGAATATCATCAACTTATATCATTGTAAAAGTAATTTAATACAGAATGTAATGAAACAAACCTTTTTGAATTATCTGTATTCTATCGAAAAATATGGCCAAATAACCGGAAAAAGAAAACACAACTGCCTTAAGTAACAAAAAGTGGATTTCCTTAACTCAAAACTGACCAATGAGACTGATTGTTCTGAGAGCCAATGAGGTGTTGTTATGACACCGCATGGAACCAATGAGGTGTTAGTATGAGTCAGCTCTCATTTCTATGTATCAGAGCTAATCCTAGAACTCTTATTCAATTGTGTGACTGCCATCAAGTTGGCCACTGGTTTTTTTTGTTGGTTACTGATTTGCTGGGTGACCTGTACTTTTATATATTAAAATAAATAAAGGTAATGGGGGTGACAGCATGAGTTACCGCACTGGGTGACACCAACCCTAGTGCCACCACACCGGGTGACGCAAACCTTAGTGACACCTCTGGTCTCAAGGAAGCCTGCAAAGAGGGAATGAAGGTGACAGTATATTCCTGTGGTTTGTCCCTGGTATCTGATGTTCAGAGACAAACTGCTTCTAAAAACACTGCTAACTGGGGAAGAGGCATTTTTTCAATTGGTGCTCCTCTTATATTTAGCAGGGGGAGAGTAACTGCCCCCCTTTCACTCCAGCACAGTGTCTTTTCTGGTGGATGTTTGCTGGTGGTGTTCTGCATCTTTTTTAGATTGTAAGCCCTTTTGGGACAGGGAGCCATTTAATCATTTGATTTTGTCTGTAAACCGCTTTGTGAACTTTTGGTTGAAAAGCGGTATATTAAAACTGTTGTTGTTGTTGTTGTTGTTGTTGATGATGATGATGATGATGATGATGATGATGAAAATTAGAAGCACCATTTAGCTGTTATGGCTAATAGCTTTTGGCAAGTCTATTTTTCTGCAGGCTTATCTACACATTATTACACACAAATGTGTAATAGTAGTCCAATGACCTTTAGCTTGAAAAGCCATTTCAGGAAGGGGCGATTGGGAGTGGAGAAGGGGCATGGCAGGAGGGTGCTTATCCCCTTCCCTTCCCCAGTGGCTTTTCCCCGACAAGGTTTCAAGCACATGTTTGCAACAACAGTTGCACATCTGAAATCTCATGGGAGGGGAAAGTTGCTTGACAGGGGTTATTTAGAGAGGAGAAATGTCAGCAGAACAAAGGGTTACGTGCTCTTGCCACTTCTCAACTTCCCGTCACCCCTCTCAAAGCAGCTTTTCAAGCAATGTGGCCTTCACACACATTTGCACATCACATGTAGTTTGTCTCTAAAGGAGAGGCAACGACTACAGCTTGTGAGCTCCAAAAATGAATGACGCATTGTGTGAAGGAGGACTTCCTTTTGTCTGTCCAGAACCTATTGCAAATCAGCTCCATTGGCTGATCCCAAGTTCTAGTGTTCTAAGAGAGGACAAGGAACTCCTAGGTGGTCACATTTACACCATTCATCATTTTATAAACCTTGACTGTAGTTAGGCTTACCAGATCTCCAACTGGGACAGAGTGCTAGACCTTTAGGAGAAGGAATGTGGGCAGGTGTAGCTTGTTAAACCTTAGAGCACAATCCTAGGCATGTCTACTCAGAAGCAAGCCCCACTGAACACAATAGGTAGACATGCCTAGGATTGTGCTCTAGGGTTTAACAAGCTACACCTGCCCACATTCTTTCTCCTAAAGGTCTACCACTCTGTCCCAGTTGGAGATCTGGTAAGCCTAACTATAGTGTTTGGGAGCTCACCTTTTAGAGACCTTGATTGTACTTGATTGTACTTTCACGGGTAGTTTGCTTCCTTCTTTGGACTGCTTACTCAAGATTTCTCTATTCATTATTCATGACTCTGCAGTTTATACCGTGTGACTTCGCAAGTTGTTATTTTGAGACTCCCCACAGTTACACATGCTAGAAAAGCAGCTGACAGCCTACCAATTTAGGTAGCAGAGTAACAAGTTAAAAGCAGCAAAGTCACAAATTACAAAGTGCAAAGTTTTTTTCCTGCTCTAATTGATATAAACAACCGTTTTGTATTAAGAAAGGTTATTGCATGCCCCAGATCCAGATTAATATTAATGGTGAATGTGATGTTCAGGAGATGGATTCTACAGTAGTAAAGAACACAGAATAGTAATACAAGAGAAGCCTTTGATGCTGCTTGCAGTGAATCAGGAAAAAAGTCAGATTTTGCTTACTTGTACATTTTTTGATTTTCAACTTTTTCATCTCACGGCACACTGACAAGGTGCTAAAATTGTCAAGGCACACCATCAGTTTTTTTTTTACAATTGACAAGGCACACCACACTGCTAGCGGGGGGGGGGCTCACATTTCCCAATGGCCCTACTAATAAATGACCCTCCCCCAAACTCCTGCGGCACATCTGCAGACCATTTGCAGCACAGTGGTTGAAAATCACTGCTCTATAGCATCAGGGGAAGCCAGTTGTCCTATCTGGAATAGCATCCCCTCTTGGCTACAGGCGGGGTTAAATTGCTACAATACCAAGGATATCTAGATTCCCAGACCAAGTTAAGTTCCCGGAATCCTATTAAATTTGTCAAACATAGGCTTACCAGATCTCCAACCGGGACAGAGTGCTAGACCTTTAGGAGAAGGAATGTGGGCAGGTGTAGCTTGTTAAACCTTAGAGCACAATCCTAGGCATGTCTACTCAGAAGCAAGCTCCAATGGGACTTACTGTAGACATGCCTAGGATTGTGCTCTAAAGTTTAACAAGCTACACCTGCCCACATTCCTTCTCCTAAAGGTCTAACACTCTGTCCCGGTTGGAGATCTGGTAAGCATAGTCAAACATGAAACATTGTTGGAAGAAAGCACTCAGAAAAAGATGTTAAGGCTAGAACAGGGGTGGCCAACCTTCCACCATTAGGGTCTCTGCGTTCTTAAGAGTTGTATAGAAGAAGACAGAATTTTGGCGGCTGCAAGTGCTGATGGTGCTGCTAAAGCAGCTGCACCTGCTGAAATGCCCTCACCTATACAGCCATTAAAGGGCCAGGAGCATTCATGTCGAAAGGTTGGCCACCCCTGGGCTAGAATGTTATCCCTGGGAGGGAAAGTTTTCTAACCTCTTAAATTTTAGACCTGAGCTGCAGGGATCAGAAAGAGGGTGGAGGGACTGCCTCTCTCCCTGCCACATCCACGAGTGGCAGCTGAACCAGATGCTTCTGTGAATTGGCGCTATAGATATATAGATATAGATAGCCAATTTTTGCCAGCTGAAGCTTAATTCTACCTGCTTTAATATTTGAGGATGGAGCATCCACTCTGACTGGCTGAAAGTCTACATGCTGAGCCAGTCTGCTACTTCATCTATCTATCCCCCTCAACAGTTTCATGAGCAGAAGGTGGAGGGCAAAGGCACCTAGCCTTGTTGGGAGCCATCTAACCTCCTTAGTCCATTAAAAAAAGCAGAGGGAAGAAGGGGACATCTTTGAGCACAGAAGGAAATGTTCCATGTCACATGTGGGAATGGCTTATCCTGAGTCCCTGAGTTTGCTGAACTCATTTCCAATATTGAACAGGGGTGAAATTTCAATATTGAAATTGTTTCAATATTGTTTTTTGTCTCTCAGAGTGGGACAGCTTGTTCAGGAGAGGAGGAGGCTGGGAGCTGCTGTTCCTGGGCATTGTGTTTGTACCTCAATTACTGGGACTCAGTGCTTCTGTTTGATTCTTGTGACGATCTGATGCTCATAAAGGGACAAGGGGACGCTGATGGCTTAGGAGAGGAAGGAGACTGCTGTCTTTATGCAATGGGACTGCACTGCCACTAGGATGTTCTAAAGGGCAGGAAAGAAGAAAAAGAAGAAAACAGATATGCCTTGGTAGCTGCCACAGCTGGAGACTGGTTGCTGTGAAGGGAGCATCTTTGGGCTCTGGTTGCTCCTGGATGACACTTTGTGGTTGCTGAAGTGTTGCAGAAACAGAGCCATTCAACTGTCTCCCCAATGTATTCCCAGGGGGGGGGGGAGTTGTCTATTTCTACTCTGCAGGACGTGGGTGTCAGACAGGAGGAAAAAAGCTGTTTGGGCACTTATGACTTGTACTTCCAGAACTTGCCTTCCCCAGGCACAAAGGGGTATGTGTGAGTACCGTATGTGTGTATGAGAGAGAAGCTAGAAGCTTCTCAAAGTAAGGAGTAAGAAGCTAGAAGTGTCCTCAGAGTAAGGAGACATTTGTTTTTCCTTGCCCTGGGGTAAGCCCAGCAACCACTATGGGTCAACTCAGACCTGTGCCAGCGATATCGCCGATGCAAGTCCAAGTTGCTCTGTGCAGTGCAGGCGGATCGGACCCAGCAAGGGGGTTAGGATCCGGCATGCACTGCACCGCCACCTCCTGGACCCAATCCACCCCACCCCATCTCCTCCCCGTTCCGCCTTCCCCCACCCCTGTTCAACCCCCTCCCCGTCCTCCCTCCACCCTGTTCCACCTCCCCCCCCCCATGCTGGGCTTACCTGCTCTGGCGGGCACTCTGCTGGTGCGCGCAGGAAGGCTCTGACCTTCCCGCCGGCATGCCAGCTCCTTGCATTGCTGCAAAGCGCTTTATGGCTCTTTTGTGGCAGATAACACCGGTGGAACATGTGTTCTGCTGGCACTTCCTTTCAAATAGGATTGGGCCATTAATGTATTTACTCTTTTGTACTAAAAGTTTCCCAGGTCGTTTACTCTCTTAGGCATTCGCCCTTTATGTTGTTGTTTTGTTTGTTTTAAAGGAACTTCATTGATGCTCAGGGCAAGAGAAAATCATCTTTCTCCTACAGGGCATGTCTGAGCCGTGTGGCAGTGTTGCTTTATTTCGCACGTTTAAAAAACCCAGCAGCCCGTATTTGGCCTGGCTGGCTCACAAAGCCCAATGTTACAGGAAGAGCGCTTGCGCCCGCTTGCTGTAATCAGAGAGGTAATTCTGTTTTTCCTGGCAGAGGCCTCTGCCGAGACTGCTGTGTGCGATGTATGGAACAGATTCTTTTTTTCGGCGCCCTGCCAAAGTGACCATCTGCTTCCAGTTCTAACCCCCCTTGCTCCCCCCAATCTGTGGCTGTTCACTGAACTGTGTGTGTGTGTGTGTGTGTGTGTGTGTGTGTGTGTGTGTGTGTGTGTGTGTGTGTGTGTGTGTACACACGCTTAGGGCCTTCTTCATTCCTGCACCCACCCCCAAGTTGTTCATCGACGTCCAGCCAGAAATGAGGCAGGATGTCGAGGGGATGCCTGACCTGCACTGATCCAAAACGTGGCCAAGATAAGAATCTGTCCCTTTCTTTCGTCAAAAACATCTGCTGGGCTGGAATCAACCTTTGCATTGTTTCCAGCTGAGGCTCCCAAACATCTGTAAACAGAGAAGGCCACATCAAGTCCTTCCCAGAGCTGGCTATACAGCCCAAGAATCTTGGCTTATAGAATTGCACCCACCCCCCACCGCCTCATGCTGCTGCTCTAAAGACTGCCCCCCCCTGCACTCTCTTTGCAGAGCGTCTTCTCTCTGAAAGAGGGGGGACAAGACTTCAGGAGGGAGTGGCACTCCAGGAACAATCGGGGGCTCATTTCCCTAATTTCCCAAGTCAAGGGCAGCCCAAGCATGAAGGGAGGTGAAGCAGCCGTTTCAGGTTAGGGCACCTAAGGACATCAAGGAGGTAGACAGGAGGCACAATCCACCAGTGAGTTCTCCTGTGCAAACCCCACTGAAGTGAACAGGAACACACTCTATTCCACAATGTACATGACAACTCCATGACGGATTGTGTTCCGTGCTAATCAATGGGAGGGGAGGCATTTCCCCCCTCTTTTTTTTAGGGGGGGGAAGCAGGATAAAAATCCAATAAATAAATAAATAAATAAATAAATAATTTGGGGTTTCTACCTCAAGTACAAAAAGGTTTTGGCCAGCATTGTCTCAGCGATGCCATGCTTCTTTTTGGTGTCAAGAGTGGAGTGCTTGTTGCCTGATGTCTTCCTCTTCCACACGCAAATAAACATTTGCATCTCAGTGCATCTCAGTGATGTAGACTTGAGTCTATTGACCCGGACTCAAGACGGACTCAAGTCGCGTCAATGACTCGGCTCGGACTTGACTTGGCGACTGTAAAAACTCGAAAGACTCGACTCAAGTCTTGGAGCCTTTTATGACAAGTCAAATTTTATTCAGGTTTAAACCCGTTTCCCACATTAAATAGATAGGGACTCACAACTCGCAACCAAAGACTCAGGTCTTGGGGGCAAAAGACTTGGTATTTGACTTGAGACTTGGACCCACAGACTTGGGAAGACTGGAGACTTGGAGTCAGAGACTTGATCTACATCTTTGCTTTGCTGATCGTGGGTCTTCTGGCTGCCTCCTGGCCTGGGTAGTGCCTGCCCTAGCAGAGAAAAGCTGCCCTACACCATGGGGGACCATTGGTGGTGCAAAATACCCTCCAGTTCTGCCCGGGCTCAGGCTCTTCCTATTGTAACAACTTTTACCAGATGTATATATTCACTCTCAAAACCACAGGGGCCTTTTCATTTTCATAATAGTGGCAGTAACAGGTAAAACAATCAGCATGCTCATTTAGTAGCGCTTCATTAGCAGAAACGGTGTCCGGCTATGAGGGCAGTTAATGACTGAACAATCGTGATGGGCCATATGTTTGGCGTGAGATTTATTATTCAGTGCTTCCAGCAGAGACAGATTCTGATCACAGAACGGTGTAAGCCAGTGGCATCACTCTGTCAGCATGGAGCCTAGAACTCTGCTGGTTCAATATGGAATCCTGAGTGGCTGCACTGCTGTCAAAAGGATAGGAGGATTCAGCCAACTAGATCCGGCTCCTCAAAGACTCAGGAGTCCTGGAGCGGATTCAGACTTTCTGAAAAGTTCCAACAAGCAGATGCCTTCGTATTGCACATATGCATTTACAATGTAATGTTCAAAAGAGGAATTCGTGAGATATTTTGATTGGAGTGCAAGATAGCATGAGCCCTGAAAGCAGTGAGCCTTGAATTTCCCTTTTGGCATTATATAGTGAAGGTGCAAAAACTGGGTTTGTGGGGCATTCGCACAACCAGTTGTTTGAGCTATTCATAAAAGTCACTTCTAGTATCCCAGCTGCCTGCCTGTGTGAAGACAGACATGCACTCTTGAGGGCTTGAGAGTCAGATCTCCCAACAAAGAGTCATTTTAGTTCACAACTAGGGCAGGAATTCACAACTTTGGGCAAGAGATAGGGACGTGTCCAAGGAAGTATGGGAAAGACAGGAATCAAAACAGTTGTCCAGTTTCCAGGACTATCCTATAATGGGCTAGGAATAAAATAGTGAGATTCTGGCTTAAGGTTTTTCAACCCTGCCTCTTTGTGAGTAACTGTTAGTCAAAGTGGATTCTCCTTCCTTCTCGCACCTGTTTTTCCTCCAGTGCTTTCCGTGTCCTTAGCGGGCACAGCCCAATCCTGCCTAACATGCGGCAGTTGGCCTAAAGGGCTGGCTGCTGCATCCTAGGCCCATTGCAACCCGCACCGGCATGGCCTGGGCTCACCTCGGGGGGAGGGGACGTTCGTAGCGCAGGCCGCAATAGGCCTCCTTGGCTATGCGCCAGTTCTTTAGCTAGCGCGCAACCGGGGAGGTCATGTAAGACTGCCCAAGGCTGCAATGGGGCGTTGGATATCCTCACGCAACGCAACTCAGCGCTGATGTCCCCGCCCCCTCCCAGCCTGGGCCGGACAGTAGCTCCCTCCCTTGCCGCCCCTGCACGCCCTCCCCCTGCTCCTGTGCCGACTGGTGTGGGACTCACCTACAATGGTCGGCACAGGTCCGGGACGGCGGCAGTGTGAGCAGTGTCGGCCTCCGCGCTGGTGCCGCTTACACACGAGAAGCTGCAAACGTGCTTTCTGGTACATTTGCAACTCCTTAGGCCGGATAGATAGATACGCAGGATTGTGCCGTTAGTTGAGATTCCTGTGTCTGACGCAGGGGGAAGTCCAGTGCACCCTTTGTCAGTTTCCCTGGAAAGAGGAAACACTGAAGATTTCTGGCATCTTTTAAAGAAAAAAAAACACCTGACCATATAAAATATAAACATTGAGGAAAGAATACAACAGCCCATATAGGCAGTATTAGTAGTTGACTGGCAGCGCAATCCAGAGCAAAGATCTGGCCGGCGGGCTGGAGGTCTACTCGGGGAAGGGGACACTCGTCTACCTCGGGGAAGGGGACGCCCCGGGTGTAAACCGGGGCCAGCTGGATAGGCCTCCTCGAATTTCCGCCAGCTAAATAGCTGGCGGAAGTAGAGGAGGCCGTGTAACGGCCTAGCCGGCCCGGCAGGGACAGGGATATGGCAGGAGCCATCCCCTGCCCCTCCCGGGCCAGCTAGGCCAATGGCCCCCCTCCCTCGCCCGCTGAACCGCCCCCGCCCGGGCATTCCGGCGACGGAGTGAGGGCGGCCAGCCTCTGCACCGGCTGCCCTTACTCCCGAGTAGTCACAAACATGCTTTTTGGCACGTTTGCGACTGCTTCCGGCGCCGGAGCGCTCACTCCAGCAAGTTAGTGTGAATTGCGCTCTTAAGGTAGGAAGAATCAGCCTAGGTTCTCAGACTGAGCTGTTAACTAAACCAGACCCAACCTCACTTTTCCAACAGACACTTGCAGTCTGGGGTGTGACTTCCAGGAAGGTCCTTCTGCAATGCCATCATCCCACAAGATGCCAGGTGGGAATTAACTCAGTGGGAACTAATAGGTGTCTGTTCTGAAGAAGTCTATGAGGGGCTTTAGGATATACTATGTCTCTCTGGTACTATAGGTACCTTTAAAACAATTCACTTTTGGCTCACAGCAGACAAGATCATGGCTTGTGGTCCACTTATAGCCCAATCCAATCTTGGGCTTATGGCGGCAGAGCTCGCAACCCACCACCACAAGTCCCAGTTCAGCATCACAAAAGGCATGCTGCTGTCAGGCCCTGTGGGACCACCAGCCAAATGGCCAGAGGTCCCGCGCATGCACCAATAGCTCACTCAGGCTGGGCTGGAGCAGGTAAGGTGGTGGCAAAGGTGGGTTGTGGGCAGTTCAGTGAAAAGTGGGGGAAGAGTGGGGAGGGGAACGGGGAGGCCAGGGGCGGTTCAAGGGTGGGAGGAGGTGGATCTCAGTGGCAGTCGCACATACTGGGATCCCTTCCCCCTTTTCCCAGCACAACACAACCCTTGCGGTTCTTCAGACGTACACCAGCTAAATAGCTGGCATTGGTCCAAGGAGACTCATTGGCGGCCAGGCGGCTTACAGGGAAGTAAGTAAAAAATATTTTAAATAAATATTGAATATAAGTAAATATTTTTACTTAACCCTCCCGGGCTGTCTGGCAAGATGCAGTGCACACTCCATTGGCACCTCTGTTTCATGTAGGCTGTTAGGGGATAGGACTGGGGCATTAGTGTTGCAAATTATTTGAAGTAATGGACCACTGACATCCTTATACACTGTTGAGTTAATGAAAAGAGAAAGGTAGTGGGCTTGTTCCAGTACAGCATTATTAATTTTCTCCATACATCCAGATGTACATCTATGATTCTTTCCAAGGTCTATATCACCAGTACATCCTCCAGTTTTTCCAAGAACTGATCCACTAGTTGAGCCACATACAGGAATATCCGTACATCAGAATGCTTGCTTTTGTAGTTGGTCCTCCAGAGCAAATAAACTTGGTGGAAAATGGGCCTCTCATTTGAGTCATCCCTAACTCTTTTTTGTATGAGAAATATTCAGACCACGATGAATATTACTGCTGGCCATGAAAACTTCAAATCTTATTTGTCTCCTTTTTCTGTTTTTTTCCTAGGTTCCCCACCCTCCCCCAATTGTTCTGCTTCTATTTCATCGGGTGCCTCAGACATACAGTAGCAACCTTCTCAGCATGGTTGCTGAGAAGCAACCCCTCAATCAAACAGCCATGCCCACCATCGGTTGAACACTGCAATTATCACTTGATGTCTTCAGAATGGATTATTTAGATGAGACAGCACATCTCTCAGATGTTCTGCAGCAGATGATTCAAAAGTGGGAAGGAGCAGGTACCGGTATATTCTGAACCGCGTTCCATGACCTACCACTGCTCTGCACCATCCTGGTTTCCTTATACGAAGGCTTATGCCTGATTAAAGAGGTATGAACCTTCATGTGATGGCGGAACAACTCCTATGTTGTTCCTGGCCACTGTCTTGCTTCCCCACTTCATTACGGGAGGCTTTTTCTTTCTTTTTCAAATGATGAGTTATCACTGTTTTAAACCCTGCAAACTCACTCACCGAGAAAATTTGCACATTTCTCCTAGCAGAAGCAAATTCTGGCGACTACGTCACATTCCTAGAATGCAACCACGTCTGGATCCTCTTCCAAATTCCATCCCTCCCCCCACCCCTTTTTTTGGGGGGGGTCTGTGTCAAACATATTGGAGCATCATGTCTGAGGCCAGATCTGGACATCACAGCGCATGCCTGGCTGCCAGAAACGCTGCAACCTTGCACGTCTCCCTCCCCCCATAATAATGTCAGATGTGACATCACTGCATTGCAAGTTTCTCTGCTCTGTATCCCTGTAGCAAGCAGCAGCCAATGCAGCGGGGGGGGGGGGGGGGAAGGCAGGGAAACAATGATATCATGTCACATGTTGTTTTATTACTAGACATTCAGAGGGAGAGAGAAGGAGGAGGAGAAGAGGAGCTGTTGCTTTTGGCGGTGGCCTTGTGTGTGCCGTAATATCTAATTCTAGCCTTGGTCCTCATCATACCCAGTTGAAACAAAGCCTACAGTAAGTTCTTGTAACTGCATGTGCTCACATTGACTCTTGCCTCTCCCATTCATCCTCCCCTCTCTCTGTTTCCTCCTCTGCTGCTCTCTAGGCTCTAGATTCTAGGCTCCCTTTGAGCAGCAATCTGTGGAATCTTTTTTCTTCTGGATTTTTGTTTTGTTATACCACAAGTACACCGATGGCACTGACTGTGTTGTTGTTCCGTCGTTAAGTCGTGTCCGACCCTTCGTGATCCTGTGAACCATGTCCCGCCAGGCCTTCCTGACCTCCACTATCTTCCTGAGTTCGCTCATTTTCATGTTGTTCGTTGCAAAGTTACAAACAGGACAAGATGGGACAGATGGTAGAAGAAGAACCCAAGTGACACAGAAGTGAGCTTGCTGGCTTCTCATGAAGTCAGAGGCTAGAACAGGTTGGTGGTGGGCTGCATCTCCCCCCCCCTTCACCTTCCACCACCACCATCTTTTCTCTGATTCTCTCCCTCATGAGGAAGAGCTCACAACGTTACGAGGCAGACTGTTTCATTGCCGGACAACTCTTACCCTTAGGAAATACTTCCTCATGTCTAGCCTAAATCAACTTCCCTGTAGTTTTGATCCCCTGGTTCTAGTCCTGCCCTCAGGAACCACAGAAAGGAAGGATTTCCCCTTTCTTCTGTGGGACAGCCCTTCAGATACTTGGGAGATTGACAGCACAACTCTGCGCCCTGAGATGCAGCAGGGCCGGCATGGTCTCTCCGCCACATCCAGAGTACAGAGAGGCCGACTGGGAGGTCACCTTGGGGCAAGGGAAGCCCCAGCGGCCCAAATGAGTCTCCTCCTCGGATGTGCGGCAGTTATTTTGCTGGCACAAATCCGGGAAGCCAATGTAATGGCAGCCAGGCCCAGGAAGGGGATAGGATACGGCGGAGGAGGCCTCCCGACGATCCCACCCCCTTCCCGAGCTTGGCTGGCCAATCCTACCCCCCCCCCAGAATGCCCCATTCCACCCTCCCCACGCCCCTCCATCACCTGGCAGGGAACTCACCTTCCCCAGCAGGCACACAGCTTCAGATCTAGGGCGAATAGAGGTACTGCAAGCATGCTTTACGGCATGTTTGCGACACACTAGACCGGCAGAGCGGCGCTCCGCTGGTCTAAAATATAGACAGAATTGGGCTGTGATAGAGCTATCAATCATAGATTAAAACATGTCTCCTGATGTGGGGTAATTCAAGCTGATTTAAATTACAAAGAGTCATAAATATTCCAGACCTCAAGAGTGGCCTGGCTGGCTCCCTCTGTCACAGTGAGAATGCCAAGTAGGTCACACTGGAAAGCAATACCTTTCCTTATAAGATAGGTGGTACCAATCCTACAGCACAGAGGTAGCCCTGTCATGAATGTAGCAATCTGGTTTCAGGCAACTTCTAAAGTGGCAGAATGCAAGGCAGACAAATTGAACCCATTTTATTCATTCATTCGTTCGTTCATTCATTCGTTCATTTACATTTTTATACCACCCTTTCTCCAAGGAGCTCAGGGTGGTGTACTTGGTCCCTTCCCTCCTTTTGTCCTCACAACAACCCTGTGAGGTAGGTGAGGCTGAGAGATAGTGACTGGCCCAAGGTCACCCAGGTGCTTTGTGGCTGAGCGGGGATTTGAACCTGGCTCTTCCAGGTCGAAGTCCAACACCCAAACCACTACACTATCCTGGCTCTCATGCGGCATATCCATTCGGAAGTTTTTCTGTACAAGTCCTATTAAAATGAGTGGGAGCTATGCGAGAATGCTGTAGTAGTACACAGGAGAACTACCCAATGTGGAGAACTACCCAATGTTTATTCTTGTTAATTCATGAAGAGGACAGCAGCTTTTCCATGCCAGCTACCAGAATGTCTTGGGCTAGCCCTGGTGCCTCAGCTATACTGTACATCAAGCTAGGCTTACCAGATCTCCAACCGGGACAGAGTGCTAGACCTTTAGGATAAGGAATGTGGGCAGAATTTCTTCTCCTAACCACATGGGGAGGGGTCATTCAAACTGCCTCCTCACATGCAACCTAAATACTGGCACTAGATACTACCGTAAATGCTGTAGTGTTTAGATTGCAGGGTTGTTGTTTTTTTTGGTTCAGATGAACTATGCATCCCATGTTTAGAAGAACAGGAATGGGCACCAGGAGTGAGAGAAGGATGTGCACAATCCCACCCTAATTGTGTGGTAGGTGGGCCAGCTTGGACAGTATCATCAGAACTGGCCCTACCTGGGTATATCTATATACTATAGATTGACAGCGCAATCCTAACCAACTTTCCAGTGCCAGTGTAGCCGTGCCAACAGGGCTCACACTGCATCTTCTAGTGCAGGGGGCAGTCATGGAGTCCTCTTCAAGGTGAGGGAACATTTGTTCCCTTACCTCGGGGCTGCATTGCGGCTGCACCGGCACTGGAAAGTTGGTTAGGATTGCACTGTTATACAGCCCAATCTTAAGGTGCCATCCGTCCCCCGGTGCTGGTAAGTCAGCACGAGTGGTGGGAGGGAGGTGGGTGGAATGGGGCAGGGAGGGGGAGGAACTGGGAGGAAATGGGGTGGAATGGGGGCGGAATGGCAGGAAGGGGGTGGCAGTGTACAGTTTGTTATTACTGATGTTTTAACTATGTCCTATATATGTGGACAAGGCCAGCGGGTGGCGCAGCGGGTTAAACCGCTGAACCATGAGCTGTCGATCGAAAGGTCGGCAGTTCGAATCCGCGACGGGGTGAGCACTCGTTGCTTGGCCAGCTCCTGCCAACCTAGCAGTTCCAAAGCATGTTAATGCAAGTAGATAAATAGGAACCACTTGCGGGAAGGTAAACAGCGCTCCGTGTTCCAGTCGCATGCTACGCGCTGCGGCAAGGAGAGTCATGCCAGCCACATGACCACGGGGGCGTCTTCGGACAACGCTGGCTCTTCGGCTTTGAAATGGGGATGAGCACCACACCCTAGAGTTGGACACGACTGGACTTAATTGTCAGGGGTCACCTTTTACTATATATGTGGACACTTGACTTAGGCATGGTCCACAAGAGCAGCAATACGAGTCTGGAGCAGGAAGAAGACCAAAAGTACTGTGGCAGGTCACTTAGAGGCTATTTTGTCAAGTACAGCTTTCTTCCTTGGATACCCAGCACAGGCCTGCTTAAGATTTGAAAACACTTATTTCAATATCTGCACATTAGTACATGTTTCTATTGCTGCATACAGGTGCATAGATCATTTGTGGCTATGCCCATGCATCTGTCCATAAGTATGCCATGTGCTTGCTGCTAGGCACAACCAACCTGCTGAAAGTCTCTTGCAACAGCCCATGGCTGCTGGCGCCAGGAGCACATCTTAAGCAATGTCCATATGCCTCCAGTTATCCCAGGCACGGATCTGCCTCTTCTCCCTGAGACTCACCGGGCAAGAAGAGGAGGTGGGAAAAAAAAAAAAAACCTCGCTCCAGATGGCCAGAGCCGGCTGTATTTGTAGTACAAGCCTCAGCTCCAACAGATGTGCCAGGACGCCATATTGCAGACACAGATGTAGGAGTCAAGTGCTCTGTGAAGACATTACATCTTCTTTGGGAAATGAATTAAACCACACACGCACGCACACACGCTCCTGAGCGAAAATATCATTCCAACTGCACTGGGCTCCTCCGAGGCAAGAAAACTGCAGTGCCTGTGCAGGTTGGGGAGTCAAGCACGTTCCTTTTGATTCTTTCCTCAGTACACCCCCACCCACCCACCCCCATACGCAGCTGAGTAGAAAGCATTTCAAGGCATTTTGGATGCCATCCGCTCAGGATTTGCAGAGGCAATTAAAACGTTAAGAGGTTTTTTCTGCAGCATGCAAGCTCTAGCGCTCCTCCTTGCTCTGGCTTCTGAAAGACTAACTAATGAAGGATAAACACACGGCAGGGATGGATCCAGGCATCTGAGTCCAACCCAGCCTGCTCAGAGATGGCCAATCAAATTATTCCATACTTTCCATTGTTTATGTGAGAAAAGGTTGAGATTGGACTGCAGGACTGGGAAGCAGGAGATCTGGCCACAGAACCTGGCTCTGCTGCCACAAGCTTCCAGCATTGCCTTAGGCAGGCTACGGACGGACGTCTTCTACAAAAACGACAGGAGCTTACTACTGGCTGGAAAACGGATCAGTGACTCCTGTGGCAGCACCAATTGCATGCTGTGTTTGCATCCTAGGAACACAGATACTATTTCAACCATTCCTTGTGCAGGGATATGAGAACCTCCTAACAATTACAGTTCTATGGCAGTTTTACATGCACTGGGTCATGAAAACACATGACCAGGGGCTGAACCCCAACAGGGCACGATAAAGTCTTAGTGCTATGCCAGTACAGGCCTCTTTTGACACTACAATTTACAAAACACAGAATGAGGATCCCAATGAGTCACTCCCATCCCAGTCTGAAAAGACGTTAAGAAACAAACAGCTAACAAACAGCTATACACTGTTAACAAAGCTACACATTGTTAAACCTTAATAGCGTGTGCATTTGGTTCTTCTTTCCTATGTGAATCTTTTCAACTTGTTAAATTTCATACCGTTGCTTTTTAGTCCTGCCTTCCATTTTATTGAAATGGTTTTTAACATGTAGTCAATTCTAAAGCATCTGCAGTCTTTCTTGATTTTATATCACCTATGTATTTGCTAAACGTCCTGGCTACTCCTTCATCCAAACCACTGATGAAGAGAGAGGCAGCACATCATCAGAGACACACAAGTTCCCCATACTTCCACTCTGCCAGCCACATTTATGGTATACAAGTCTTAATTATTATTATTATTAAAGCAGATGTCTGGACTATTCCTCCTAGATGAGAATTGGGGGCGAGGGACCTGCTGGGCAGGTGCTATATCTGCATTCTTTTCTCACATGTAGGCCTTGAGGTCCTGTAATAAGCACACGATAATATTTAACATTGGTGCAGAACTGTCTGAGCATTCAAAGTGCTTCACAGGCAAGATGTAGTCTTCCCAACAACCCTGTAAGGTAGGTGGGTATTATTCCCATTGAAGGGGAGGCTGACAGGGAGCGGCTTGCCTAAGGCCATGTAGGGAGTTCATAGCAGATGTAAGATCCATACCAGGGGTGTCCTGATTCATAGTTCATAGTACAGGTGGGCCCCCATATCCGCTGGGGATATGTTCCAGGCCCCTCCGTGGATACTTGAAACCGTGGATAAGAGCGAACACCATGGTTTCCTGAGGGCCCCCCCACCCTAACTCCCCTGCAGGCAGGCATGCTTGCCCCCCCAACTCTTATTTTTCTTTCAGCAAGCTTTGTTTCTTCCTTAAAATAAACAGAGAAGCAGCCTCCATTACAGGCAAATAGAACGAGACTAAGTCCTAGAGAGGCTCTGTAAGGTTTATGTTAACCTTGCAGAGCCTCTCTAGGACTTAGTCTCATTCTACTTGCCTGCAGTAAACAGCCAGAGGCTGCTTCTCCTGTTTCTTTAAGGAAGAAACTAAGCTTACGGGGAAAAAAGTAAAAGCCGGGGGGGGGGGTCCCCACGATCCGTGGATAACTGAAACCGTGGATAGCGAATCAGTGGATATGGGGGCCCACCTGTACAATAATATAGGCTGGCAAAACATGTGCTCCTCCGGCCTAAGGTGTCACCATGTGCTCCTCTAGCATAAGCCACGCCGGCACGGAGGCCAGCACTGCTCACAGGTCACCCAGGACCTGAGCCAGCCAACCCAGGTAAGTCCTAGACCAGTCAGCGGGACGGCAGGCAGGGGTGGTAGGCAAGGGGGCCATTGACCAGCCTGGCCTGGGAAGGGGATATCCCAAGCTTTTCCATGAAAACTTACAATATCCCAAGCCTCTTCCCGGGCCGGCCTTACAAGGCCTCCCCAGTTGTGCACCAGCTAAAGAGCTGGCGTGCATCCGAGGAGGCCCATTGGGGTCTCCGGTGCTTACACCAGGGGAAGGGAACAAAGTCTCCTTCCCCAAGGCGAGCCCTGGCCGCACCAATGCGGCCTGCATCCCGACTAGGATGCAGCGGCCGACCCATTAGGCCGGCCACCACATCTTAGGCAGGATCAGGCTGCCCGTCTCTTCGCCACTACACTGTGCAAACTCATATTATGTACATCCTGGATTGCCACTCAGTCAAAGATGGATTCTTGGTACAGGCTCAGAAAAGTTGACTGGCATCAGGCATACATTTCCTTTAAATGCTTTGAAGCAAGGAGAGAGGAAGTAGCTGCTATAGCAGCCCCAAGGCCTTTCCCCTACTTGACCCGCCCATTTGGCTACCTTCCTCACCTGCCTGCTTTGTAGGATTGCCAGGTCTCCTGAGGCTCAGACTGTGCAATACAAGAGGTTAGGCCTGGAAAACCAGAGCCTGGCAAATGAGGGGTCTAAATCCAGTGTAGCAGGGCCTAGTGGTGCCTGAGCAGGGCAGGGGTGGCAACTCTTTGGCTAGGCCTGGCTGTGCCTCCCTCCCCTTTGATTCTGGTTCCTCCTCCTGAGATTTTCCTTCTTCTTCCCCTGGAAACCCTGAGAAGAATGCTAAAACTCTGAAACTTTAGGCCAAACCCTGAGACCGGCTGCTGACCCATAATGCTGCAGCCCTGCAGTAAGGGAACAAACATTCCCTTACCTTGTGCTGACCCAAAATGTGAGGAGGTTGTTTTTAGACTGTGAGCACTTTGTGGACAGGGAGCCATTCGTTAATTTAATAACAACAAACAAACAACAACATTCTTTAAAGGGACAGCAGAAGAGTGAGGGGGGAGAGGTGCAGCAACTAACTCCTCTCCGGTTGCCTTGAGGCGGAATAAAGGACCAGACAAGATCTGCAAACAAGGGAAAAACGGAACCCAGCCACAGTACTGTGCCATCACACTGCTTAGTATAGTACTCCCCCCATATCCACTGGGGATATGTTCCAGGCCCCTCTGTGGATACTTGAAACTGTGGATAGGAGCGGACACCCCCTCCATGGTTTCCTGAGGGGGCCCCGCCCTGCCTCCCCTGAGGGCAGGCGTGTGCGCACGCCCCCAGCTCTTATTTTTCTTTCAGCAAGCTTTGTTTCTTCCTTAAAACAAACAGAGAAGCAGCCTCCATTGCAGGTAAGTAGAACGACACTAAGTCCTAGAGAGGCTCTGCAAGGTTTCTGTTAACCTTGCAGAGCCTCTCTAGGACTTAGTCTTGTTCTACTTGCCTGCAATAAACAGCCAGAGGCTGCTTCTCCTGCTTGTTTAAGGAAGAAACGGAGCTTACTGGGGAAAAAGTAACAGCCGGGGGGGGGGGGTGTTCCCCGCAATCCGTGGATAACTGAAACCGTGGATAGCGAATCCGTGGATACGGGGGCCCACCTGTAGTTAAGGGGCCACCTGGGCTGAGCTGAATCTGGATTGGAAGGAGGGTCTATGGACTCGCACATTGGCTGATCCTGCACCATTCCCTCACACACACACACACACACACACACACACACACACACACACACACACACACACACACACACCCTCCAACCCTTTCAAAAAACAAGGTATCATTCCTGGCACCTCCTCCAGGAAAACAAGGTGGAGCCAGTTTCCCTTCCAAATGATAGCAGTCAATTAAGGGTTGGATGTCTAAAAACTGTGCCAATGGGAGCTTTTTACCCCTGGGGAAATAGCAGCTGTGAAGGGAGGGTGATCCAGTCCAGGACTCGACTGTGACAGCCTGACAAAGGGTTAAAGACCCCTCTCTTCCCATGTCATGGCCCCAATTCAGGAAAGGGTTCCCCAGAGTAAAAATCAAAAGGCATCCAAGCACCAACTGCATGCTTGTCGCAACATGTAATTTGACTACATGTAATTTGACTACAACCCTTCAGCACTGTACTGGCCCATTTCCTTTCACTGAGAGAGAGTGGATGGGCCTTGATCCGCTTTCCCAGGTCCACTCAGACTTGTGCCAGCAAAATCACTGGCACAGGTCCGAGTATACCCATTCAGGCAGCGGAGGCTTACCCCCGGGCAAGGGAACAAATGTTCCCTTATCCAGAGAAGACCTCTGGGACTTAACACCACCACCCCCAGCAGAACTTAGCATGCACTCCACGGTTAGATAGGATTGGAGCCAGGATGGTGTAGTGGTTTGGGAGTCGGACTTAGACCTGGAAGATTCAGGTTCAAATCCCCCGCTCAGCCACGAAGCTTCCTGGGTGACCTTGGGCCAGTCACTATCTCTCTCAGCCCCACCTACCTCACAGGGTTGTTGTGAGGACAAAAAGGAGGGGAGGAAATATGTACACCACTCTGAGCTCCTTGGAGGAAGGGCGGTATAAAAATGTGAAAATGTGAAATAAATTGGGCTGTAGGAGACTAAGTCAAGTGAGGCTAAATTTGCTAACAGTTACTGTACAGTAGCTTGCCATTGTAGATCAGTTACCATCACAAGGGTTTTTTTTTTGCACACTGCCACACACATTGCTAATGAGGGTGTTTTGCAGCAACCTGGACAAAAACCATGTGGCAGCAGCAGCAGATCCGTGTGGCAACTAGCTGCACACAAGGGCCCTGTTGTGTAGAAAGGGCAGCTGCTCCCCAGACAGAGTTTCAAGCAACTACCATAGCGTTTGTTGTTGCTCAGGTGAAACCAACCTCTGTACGTTTCAGATTAAACTTTAATAAGTTCCATATTCTTTCCTTAACAACCAAAAAAAAAAAAAAAACCTAAACCAAAAAACACCATGATCCAATGCCTGCAATGTAACTCATTGGCCTTGCAGCTGCCACTTCTGGTGATTTGTGTTTTGAGGTTTCACTGTGGTCTTTTGTTCAGTTTACATTACAGAAAACAAAAACCATCATGTGTACACCAGTGGCCAAAGATATGCATAGTAGCCCAGCCCCCTTCATGCCACAACCCTGCCAGCAACCAATGACATACGATGAGGTTCTGATTTGGCACAATCTCTCTGCAGAACATTCATAGAACAATTGAAAAGCTTACTCCACTCCTGCTCAGCATAGCTCTGAGCCTTGCTATACATGATTTCCCCCTCTCTTTACATTACAGAATTCAGGGCCAAACTACTAGCAAGTGTCACTTTCAGGGCTAAATAGCTGCTTCCTTCAGCATGAAAACTGCACAAAAGTTAATACAAAAGCAAAACCGTACATCCACAATGCAGTTCTGATTAAACCATATGACTGCTGCATGAAAGCAACAGCTATGCATTTAATGTACTATTAATTTACTTTGTTGTAAGCCACCTTGGGCATTTGCCTTGGCATGGGATAAGGCGAGGTATAAATTTTTTAAATAAAATAAAATAAATGTAGTTTGGCCCTCAGAAAGAAGTTCTGAGATGCTGCCTTGGGAGAATAACAGCCCAATCCTAACCAACTTTCTAGTGCTGATGCAGCCACAATGCAGCCCTGCAGTAAAGGAACAAACATTATCTTACCTTGGGGAGGCCTCTGTGACTCCCCCACCCCTAGAATGCAGCATGTGCCCCATTGGCATGGCTGCATTGGCGCTGGAAAGCTGGTTAGGATTGGGCTGCTAGGCACATCATTCTAGGACAGGGGTTCTCAACCAGTGGTACCAGTGGCCAACTGCTGGTAGTATTCAGACCGTCGGAACCCTGCTCCTCCAACGTGGTGCTTTTGGCGGCACATTTTCGCTCCCGAGAGGCTCCTGCCTTTGGCCAAGCTCTTGGGGACGCTGAGAAGGGCCCTCCCACCTGCCCAGAGCCTCCTACCTACGTTTTCTGGCCTCTGAAAACCTAAAAACCTGGAAGTAACTGGTGATGATGTCATCATGTTACTTCCAGTGGTATGCAACAGGCGAGTGGTGCCGGAGGTGGTACTCGGCTGGAAAGGGGTTGAGAACCCCTGTTCTAGGACATTCATCAAATTGGCTACATGCTGCAGGACTCTGGACTGGACAGTACTCAAATTGCAGGGGGGCGCCCTTTTACCTTTTGGGTTGGCCTCCTTAGCTACTGTTTTTAGAAGGATACAGTGGAGGCTGTGTTTTTTGGCTAAAATTGGGGGAGTCAGGGATGGGGTTTGCGGAGTTCATGAATGGCCCCCTATCTTTCCCCCCAGAATTCAGGCACTGGGGTGGAGGAAAACAGTAGTTCACTCAGAGTACTGAAGGAGGTACGGTAGAGGCGCCATAATAACCTATGTGGTGTGTGCACATTCATCCCAATGTTGTCACTCCTGGGGTGTCTTTTCAATTCAAGTTTCAAAAATTTGTTGGTCAAAAAAGAGCAGGGGGGAGCAAAGGCGACTAGTGTTAACACCTCAGAAAATAATACCTTTAGCACCCTGAGTTCAGGTGTGCCCACAACACACCCCAAGCCAATGTTAAAGCACAAGCAAGGTCCTCTCAGGCCTTCTTCACTGGCTGGGTCTTTCCTCCAACCATGGGAGCCACACAGTGCAGAAGCGAAGAATTCATTAAGAGAAGAATTGTAACATTAAGAGCTGCACGCCTGTAGAGTTGGGTTTCTCCAAAACCGAGCCTATCAGCCCAGTTGCTCAGCCGTTAACTACGCAATGCTTGAAACCCAAGTACAGCAAACCAAAGTGTTTTGTTTTTCAAAAATGCAGCTAAAGAACTTCTTTAGCTGCATTTTTGAAAAAGAAGCACATAAGCAGAACGAAAGCCAGTCGCACAGCGAGAAGCAAACGAAAATGCAGTTACTGTATTGTGACGTCAGCCTGGACCGTAAGCTGGAGGCGTGAAATACCTTCTTGACATTCTGACGGTGGAGGAAGTGTTTTCTGACACTCATAGCACCTGGCTGCAACTGAGCTTTTAGGCATAAAAGGCACCATTTCGCTTCCTGCAAGAAGCCTCTTATTTTAGATGCACTCAAACCTCCTGCTTTCACCCGCTTCTGGTTTGTTCCCGGAGTCCTTCTTGCCTCCTCTGCTCAAAAGCTCCGCCTACTGTTTTTTTCCCAATGTGTCCGTCCCCTCTCCCCCCCTCGGTCCCCGGTGATGGTATGGACCCATTGGCTAGGCTAGGTATGGGAATACAACGGGATCATACAAGTCAAATTCCTCCTGTTCATATGCTGGTTTTCTTGCACTACTTGGCTAGCTGGGGAAAGACAAGTTGACTCTGGGGGCCGGGGAGGAGGGAATGAGTCCCTGGCCGATTGCGGTTTCTGGGGAGACGAGGCCATGGGGAACGCTGGAGAACTGCCCACTCCGGTGTCACGCTGAGCAGGCAAGGATTTCATTCCCTCGCTGGATCGAAGAGTTGGCCTGGAATTAGTGGACGTGTGTGTGGAACAAAGGCGGGGAGAGAGAGAGAGCGCGCAAAAAAAGCTGAGACGTGAGGAAAGGTGCAGGGAATAAGTGGAAAGAAAGCGAGGGATGAAGTAGATCAGGCCAGGGGAAGAGAAAGGTCTGCAAACGAAGCTGTGTGGATGAGAACCAGAGTTGTAAATACTTCGAAAAGTTCGCTGCCAATCATGACTTTTTGGGGCCAAGCTGGAATTGTTTTGGATTCGAGGCAAGAGATGGAAATACTCGAGCATAAGTTTTGATCCAGTTCTGAATCCGAAGCGTGGCGTCCATGTTCAAAGGCGTGAGGGGGCACCAGGATATAAACCGCCCACCCACGCGCCCCCTCCCCTCGACTAGAACTGGCTTGTCTCCA
The DNA here is from genome assembly GCA_026170595.1 of Plestiodon gilberti rubricaudatus. Taxonomy (NCBI): domain Eukaryota; kingdom Metazoa; phylum Chordata; class Lepidosauria; order Squamata; family Scincidae; genus Plestiodon; species Plestiodon gilberti. The sequence goes on from JANXHW010000002.1 coordinate 109,854,236, forward strand.
GTGCGAAGGGTTAAAACGTTCCTGACATTTGGTGAAGAAAAAAGCAAATACATTCTAAAACCTATGAAAGCCTCCGCGGAGAACACAGCCAAAACCAACTTTCTGTTTTGGCCAATGGACGTGTTCAAATAGATATTATAGGGAGGATATGAAACCATGTTGAACTTTGAATCAAACCCCAAACCCCGTGATAGATTTTCTACAACTGCAGACTTTTGGAAGCAATTTGCAGAAATGTGCTGTTAAAAATATTGGCAAAAGTTAAGAACAAAGAAAACGAGAAGAAAGACTGAAACAAAATAGCAAAGGGAAGGTGGGGAGGGGGGGAAAGAGCAATTGGACCGTAAAGGAGGGAGGGGAATTGCAAAAACCAAATGGATTTATAGACTGTGATGTGAGAAGGGACGGGACAGACGTTTCAAGAGGGTGCGGGGTGAAGCTGGGAGAGGGGAGGGAAAACGGCGATTAGCTTGTTCAGGGCTCCGACTGCTCAGTCAGAGCCATCACGTCTTCCTTGCGAGGAAACAGAGTGGGGGAGCTCAGCTGGGTGCTGCAAATGCTCTCCTTGGGCCCCCAGCCTGATCCCCCTCTTGCTTGAGAAGGGCGGCTGATCCAAGGTCTTCTCAAGTACAGCTCCAAATTGAAGCAGGCTCCTCATGGTGGGCGCCGCCAAAACTGCAAAGTTGGAGAGGGAGGGAGGGGGTTGGAAGGTGTTTTTGGCCGGAGTCCAGGTGTGGAGGTTGGGTGTGCAGGAATAGACTGGGGCTGCTGGAAGGAGACGTGTGTTTCCACTTTGGGAAAAGGTTCTTTTTTTTTTTCTTTTCAGTTTTCTATTCCTCCTAAGTTAACAGAACAAGAGTTCATGGAGCCGCGGCACGAGCAAGCTTTGGGCTCGGAGGAGCCGAGCCGCTGATATGACCCGCTTTTCCATTAGGAAGACCTAATCGGGTTGCCTGTAGGAAGTAGCTCGAGCACCGGGGCGAACAAATGAAAGAAGACTCCCCCCCCCCCCGCGCTACTGCAGAAGGGGAAACATTTACAAGAAAGGATCTTTTGCGAGCCGGGGGGTGCTACTGACTGGGGAGTCGAGGCAATCGATCCCTACTTTCCCCACCACCCATTCCCCTCCCCACACTTGCTGTAGTGTGTGGCACACACCCCTAGGCCAAATTCTCACAATGTGGAGGTAGGCCTGCGCCTGCATCTCGACTGTACCACTTCAAACGCTTGTCTCCTGCGATTGAAGGTTTCCGCAAGCAAACAGTCTCTGCTCGAAAGCTAGCTTGCCTGGGCAAGGATTCTTCTCTCTCTGGTGTACTCATATTCTGTGTGTAAGAAGTTTTTTTTTTTTAATGAGGTAGGCATCATCCCCTGTGCAGAGTCCATGCCTCAGCCTGCATTCTGGAGTGGTACCGTTTTGATATATAGGAGCACCACAGTCAGACACGACTGGACTTAATTGTCAGGGGATACCTTTACCTTTTTACCACCTCCACCTCATCTGCTGTTTGTGAGATCTAGGTCCCTTAGTTTGTCTTGTTAGAGCTGGTGGGGGCGCAGCAGGGGGCAGAGATACAGGATTGGGGGCAATCCGCCGCAGTCCAGGAGCTTCCGCCGCAGAAGTTCTCACGAATCTACGGGTTTCTATCTGGCAACCGTAGTTAGGCTAATGCAGTGTTTCCCAAACGTTTTCGACCTGTGGCTCCCTTGACCGCGGCTCCCCTGGCTGGTATCCGCGGCTCCCCTGGGAGCCACGCCTCCTACTTTGGGAACCACTGAGCTAATGGATCAGGGCTGGTCCAGCACTTTCTGACACCTGAGGTGGCATCCCGTTACTTGACTGTGTGCCAGTCAGAGGCGTAGCTAGTCTCTGCAGGGGGGCACCTCCGTGACCACCTCATGACATAACAACAACCCCCCGCAGGTGATGTCATTAGTCCCGGCCCCTGTGGTGTCACGGCAAAAAACGACACACACACACACACACCCCGGCATTTTTTCACCAGAAAAAGGCTGCTAAGGGCCCGGGCGGGCAGGCAACTCCTCCTTTCCCCCCTGCCAAGCCACAAAAGACCGCTTTTTGCTGCTGCTGCTGCTGCTGCTGCCGCCATGCTACCAAATTGCCACTGATGTGGCTTTTGCACACACACACACACACTGTGTGTTGCTCGGGGGGGTGGACTGCCCCCCTGTTCCTACGCCACTAGTGCCAGCCTCTGCTCCTCCCATTCTCCAATGTTCTAGCTTAGCAATCTCCTCCCCTCTGCATTTCCTCTTCTTCTCTGTCCCCCTCTTCCTTTTCCAATCCAGGCAGTGGAAGGAGAAGGAGAGGCAGCAGAGACAAGTAGGTGGGCAGAGATGAGTGCCTCCTGCCAAACTGCTGCCTGAGGCGACCACCTCAGTTGGCCTCATGGATGAGCCAGCCCTGTAGTGAATGACAAGGGAGGATCAGGCAATGGGCAGGGATCGCAGTAACAGCAGGAAGCCCTGGGCTGAAAGGAAAAAGAAAGAGGAGGCAACTGACTGGACAGTGTGACTTTGATAGACACCTTCACTGCTGAGCCACAGGACTAAGCTGAGGAGAGGCACCCATGCCAGGGACTTCAGAAAGGAACTAATTGGGTCTGAAAGTGGAATGACATTTTCCGTGCTCACCATGACACAGCTATAGCCAGCCATGCTTGATGAGCAGAACTAGGGGGTGCTAAAAGAGTTGCTTCTCCTCCCTAGTAAGCCTGACATGCATAAAGAACACATCCCAGTGAGAATGTCTCCTTCTAAAGCAAGAAAATGTCCAAAATGGCTTTCTTTGCTTGCTCCATCATGAGTACAGTACAATAATGGGCTTGTTGGCCTTTCAAGAACTGGACTGACTGGATGTTGCCCTGGCAGAGAAACGGGCATAATGAGCCTATCTGCTGCTTGATTAAGAGCATGACCTGGAAGACCTTGGTTCAATCTCAGCTCAGTCTTGTGGGGTGGCATTAATCACACGATGTGTATTTTATGGCCTTAAAAAAAATCAGAAACAGCCGTGGCGTCTCCAGTGTTGAGGGGAGAACAAGCAGGGGATAGGTGGTGGAGGGTCTTGCTTAACATTTCTGGACATTTTTTCACTCTCCCCACACACAGCATTTCCACTTACTATAGAATAGATATAGGTGTCTGTATATTTTCTCCCACGCCGCGGTGGCTTAGTGGTTAAGACGCTGAACTGCATACTGGAAGGTCGGTAGGACAGCAGTCCGAGACCCGAGTGCCGCATGATAGTGAGCTCCCGTCTCCTGTCCCAGCTCCTGCCAACCTAGCAGTTAGAAAGCAAGAAATTGCAAGTAGATAAATAGGTACCGCTGCGGCAGGAAGGTAACAGCGTTCCATTAGTCATGCCAGCCACATGACCATGGAAGCGTCTTCGGACCGTGCTGGCTCTTCGGCCTTAGAAACGGAGATGAGCACCGCACCCTAGAGTCGGACACAACTGGCTTTCGAGCAGGGGATACCTTTACCTTTATATTTTCTCCCATAGAGTGAAAAACAGCTGAGGTTGGACATTTGGGGGAGGCAAATGGCCTCATGAACCACAGGCTCATCACTGAAGATTGCTGCCTTGCATGGCTGCTTTTAGTATAAAAACAAGATCGGGGGGGGGGGGAGGAATATATATTATTGAGCATTATATGTAATTTGGGCCTTAATCAAGGCGCTCTCAGCCTCCAGCCTCGTGTAACCTGGGAGTTATAATACTGGTGTACCTCACAGAGCTTTCTAAGGATTACTGAGATGCTGTATGGGAAGCATTTTGAGCACTTAGCAGCAGTTTTTTCTAGAGGCTAAGTATTACTCTCATATACAGGAGGGAGCATTTGATGCCAAAGGAAAGGAGTAGGAGGAAAGCTGAGTGAATTGTGTGCCCAAAACAAATACATTATCTAAATTCTGTCCCAGGGAAACCCAAATTCTGTGTGCAGTATATATTAATTAAGGAAACTGGCATATGTATGTCTGTTTTCCTTTTTTAAAATATCCTAACCAGGTGTTTTCATTTAATTATGTGGCTATTTTAAGCAAGGACTCGTGGCAAAGGGCAAGAAAGCCGCCATCACTAGTATGCATTCCCAAGTCTACTCCACACAATCAAAAGAGAACTTGAACTTCCCTGATGGCTTTTAATTAAAATAGTGATTTCCATGATGCAAAATTCTGTGCCAGGTATCTGATGTTGTATTTGTACTTGGAACAGACAGGATTACTTTCCTACAGATCTTTTTCAAGAAATGTTTTATACCGTAATTCTTATCACATTTTATCCTCACAAGATCCCTTGGAGGCAGGCTAAGCTGTGAAACAAGGCTGACGCGCCCAAAACTTCATGGCTAAGCAGAGACTTGAACCTTGGCTTATCCATTTGCAACCGGCACCATTGCAAGTTGTGCCCACTAAAGGATACTGGGTAGTAGGAGCACCATTTAGAGTTTCGAGGTCGAAAGGAAGAGCAAGATTCAAAGGTCACTTTGGGGATACAATCAAAATTAAATTGCAAAAAAGTGTGGTCAGCGCTGTGGCCTTTGTGCTGGCCTAGGGCATTGCAAATGTGCCATAAAGCAAGTTTGTCTCACCCGGCGAGTAGGTGCCTGCACTGTGGAGCGGATAAATCCCACTCCGAGCGATGCTGGCGCTGGGGGAGGGTGGGGAGGGGGTGTAACGGGGTGGGGGAGGGTGGAAAGGGGGCAGAGAGGGCCTGGGAGGGGGGGTCATATCAGCTTCCACATCAGATGCCGTATCCTATCCTCCCTCCCTCCTAGGTCTCCAACCCCAATACGGGGCTTCTCAAACCAGCGCCACCAAAATAGGTGATGCTGACCTGAGTAGCCCTATAGTGGAGCAACACAGGGTTGTCCCCTTACTCTGAGGAGACCCCCAGCCTGCTCCTCTCCAGAACGATACGGCGTGGGCCTGGCGCCTACGCTGCACCGGTGCTGGATAGGATTGTGCTGTGAGTGTCATTTAAGATTGCGGCTAATTTTCATAGCTCATAATAACCAGGGATGTAAATAATCTGGGAGAATAAGCACATGTGTCTCTCAAGGCTCTTGAATGGCTCCCAAAACAGAACCCCCATCTGCAAAGGAGGAGGAAGGAAGCCAGATGTAATGTTCCTTACAGCAGTTACAGGGAATCCGTCACCTGCTATGTGAAACTGGCTTTACAACTTTCCTTACATACATGCGCGTATATGCAAGTCCTGTCCTGCCCTTTCGCTTCAGGCTGTCTACCTGTTCCTCCTGGGGCACTAGCCAATAGACACCTACCACTTCTGGCTTTTCCTCAACATAATGGAAACTTGCAGGGCATCTTTTTTATCTCAGTGCTCACTCTCTAGGTCCTAGAGTCTAGGACATCCTAGAGTCTAGGACGTTAACATGTACTGTACACATGTTTCAAGATAATAAAATGTGGGGTTGGACCTGTAATGTGGGGTTGGACTTGAAGATGGTCCAGCAATTTTAGGTGGAACAGAACACTGTTGCCTATCTGTTAACCAGTGTGGATTGGCAAGAACATACTGCGCCTATCTTGCAACATTTGAGTTGGATACAAGCTTGTTTCCATGCCCAGTTCAAATTGCTGGGTTTGGCCTTTTATGCCGGAAATGGTTTGGGTGCAAACTATCTCACGGAACATCTTCTCTCACTTGGTTCCCACAACAACAAGCCTTCAGATTAGCGAAAAACTAGGCTCTGCTACAAGTTTCATCCTTTTTTGGTTGCAAGGCTGTCGTCTATCAGGATCAGGGCCTTCTCTCTGGTGATCCTAGGACCTTGGAATGCGTTTCCCCAGATGCATCATTTGACTTGTCTTCTTCTCTGGCTTTCTTTCAGAAGCCAGCGAAAACACCATGCCCTTGTTGTTGTTCAGTCGTTAAGTCGTGTCCAACCCTTCGTGATCCCATGAACCATATCCCGCCAGGCCTTCCTGTCCTCCACTATCTTCCTGAGTTCGCTCATTTTCATGTTTGTTGCATCGGTGATGCTGTCTAACCATCTCATCCTTGGCCTTCCCCGTCTCCTTTTGCCTTCAATCTTTCCCAGCATCAGAGTCTTCTCCAGAGAGTCCTCTCTTCGCATTAGGTGGCCAAAATATTTGAGTTTCAGCCTTAGTACCTGTCCTTCCAGGGAACAGTCAGGCTTGATTTCATTTAGAATTGACTGATTTGATCTCCTAGCAGTCCAAGGGACTCTCAGGAGTCTTCTCCAGCACCACAGTTCAAAAGCATCTATTCTTCGGCGCTCAGCCTTCCTTATGGTCCAACTCTCGCAACCATACATTGCTACTGGGAACACCATCACCCTGACTATACGAACTTTTGTTGGCATGGTGATATCTCTGCTTTTTATTATGCTGTCTAAGTTTGCCATAGCTTTCCTTCCAAGGAGTAAGCGTCTTTTAATTTCATGGCTGCTGTCTCCGTCTGCAGTGATCTTGGAACCCAGAAAAGTAAAATCTGTTACTGCTTCCATTTCTGCCCCTTCTATTTGCCAAGAATTGATGGGACCCGATGCCATGATCTTAGTTTTATTAATGTTGAGTTTCAAGCCAACTTTTGCACTCTCCTCTTTCACTCTCATCAAGAGGCTCTTTAGTTCTTCTTCACTTTCTGCCATTAGGGTGGTATCGTCTGCATATCTGAGGTTGTTGATATTTCTCCCGGCAATCTTGATTCCGGCTTGTGATTCATTCAGCCCTGCATTTCTCATAATGTACTCTGCATATAAGTTAAATAAGCAGGGTGACAATATACAGCCTTGCCGTACTCCCTTCCCAATTTTGAACCAATCAGTTGTTCCATGGCCGGTTCGAACTGTTGCTTCTTGACCCGCATACAGGTTTCTCAGGAGACAGGTAAGGTGGTCTAGTACCCCCATCTCTTTAAGAATTTGCCACAGTTTGTTGTGATCCACACAATCAAAGGCTTTTGCGTAGTCAATGAAGCAGAAGTAGGTTTTTTTTTGGAACTCTCGTGCTTTCTCCATGATCCACCGCATGTTGGCAATTTGATCTCTAGTTCCTCTGCCTCTTCGAAACCCAGCTTGTACGTCCGGTAGTTCTCGGTCCACGTACTGCTGAAGCCTAGCTTGTAGGATTTTGAGCATAACCTTGCTAGCATGTGAAATGAGTGCAATTGTACGGTAGTTTGAACACTCTTTGGCACTGCCCTTCTTTGGAATTGGAACGTAAACTGACCTTTTCCAATCCTTTGGCCACTGCTGAGTTTTCCAAATTTGTTGGCATACTGAGTGCAGCACTTTCACAGCATCATAATTTAGGATTTTAAGTAGCTCAGCTGGGATATTATCATCTCCACTAGCTTTGTTGTTAGTAATGCTACCTAAGGCCCACTTGACTTCACTCTCTAGGATGTCCGGCTCTGGGTCAGTGACCACACCAGCGTGGTCATCATGAACATTAAGATCTTTCTTGTATAGTTCTTCTGTGTATTCTTGCCATCTCTTCTTAATCTCGTCTGCTTCTGTTAGGTCCTTGCCTTTTTTGTCCTTTATCATGCCCATCTTTGCACAAAACGTTCCCTTGATATCTCCAATTTTCTTGAAGAGATCTCTAGTCCTCCCCATTCTGTTGTTTTCCTCGATTTCCTTGCATTGTTCATTTAAGAAGGCCTTCTTATCTCTCCTTGCTATTCTCTGGAACTCTGCATTCAGTTGTTTATATCTTTCCCTTTCACCCTTGCTTTTTGCATTCCTTCTTTCCACAGCTATTTGTAAAGCCTCATCTGACAGCCACTTTGCTTTCTTGCATTTCTTTTTCTTTGGGATGGTTTTAGTTGCTGCCTCCTGTACAATGTTACGAACTTCTGTCCATAGTTCTTCAGGCACTCTGTCTACCAGGTCTAATGCCCTAAATCTATTCTTCACCTCCACTGTATACTCATAAGGGATATGGTTTAGGTCATATCTGACTGGTCTAGTGGTGTTCCCTACATTCTTCAGTTTAAGTCTGAATTTTGCAATAAGAAGCTCATGATCTGAGCCACAGTCAGCTCCAGGTCTTGTTTTTACTGATTGTATAGAGCTTCTCCATCTTTGGCTGCAAAGCACATAATCTATCTGGTTTCGGTATTGACCATCTGGTGATGTCCATGTGTAGAGTCGCCTCTTGTGTTGTTGGAAAAGAGTGTTTGCTATGACCAGCGTGTTCTCTTGACAGAACTCCGTTAGCCTTTGCCCTGCTTCATTTTGCGCTCCAAGGCCAAACTTGCCTGTTGTTCCGTTTATTTCTTGATTTCCGACTTTAGCATTCCAGTCTCCTATGATGTAAAGGACATCTTTTTTGGGTGCTAGTTCTAGAAGGTGTTGTAGGTCTTCATAGAACCGGTCAACTTCATCTTCTTCGGCATCAGTGGTTGGGGCATACACTTGGATTACTGTAATGTTGAATGGTTTGCCTTGGATTCGAACTGAAATCATTCTGTCGTTTTTGAGGTTGCACCCCAGTACTGCCTTTCCCACTCTTTTATTGACTATGAGGGCTACTCCATTTCTTCTAAGGGATTCATGCCCACAGTAGTAGATATGATGGTCACCTGACTTAAATTCGCCCATGCCCGTCCATTTTAGTTCGCTGATTCCCAAGATGTCAATGTTCAATCTTATCATCTCATTTTTGACCACATCCAGCTTGCCTTGGTTCATAGACCTCACATTCCATGTTCCTAAGCAGTATTGCTCCTTGCAGCATTGGATTTTCCTTTCAACCTCAGACACATCCACAGCTGGACGTCCTATTGGCTTTGGCCCAGCCGCTTCACTCTTTCTGGGTCTACTTGGAATAGTCCTCCGCTCTTCCTCAGTAGCATATTGGACACCTTCCGACCTGAGGGGCTCATCTTCCGGCGTCATATCTTTTAGCCTTTTGGAACTGTTCATGGGATTTTCTTGGCAAGGTTACTGGAGTGGGTTGCCATTTCCTTCTCCAGTGGATCACTTTTAGTCAGAACTCTCTGCTACGACCTGTCCGTCTTGGGTGTCCCTGCACGGCATAGCTCATGGCTTCATTGAGTTACGCAAGCCCCTTTGCCACGACAAGGCAATGATCCATGAGGGGCATCCAACCATGCCCTTGGGAGTTACGTTTTTGCTGGAAGGTGTTCCTGGCTGTTGTTTCATTCAGTGTTAAATGTCTAGGCTTTTGAGGTGTTTTTTGCAGCTTTAAGATTTCATCCAGTAAGCTGCCTTCAGAACTTTCTATGGAAGAGTGGTGCAGAGATGTTGGAATGAATGAATGAATGAATGAATGAATGAATGAATGGTGCCTGCCAATGTTCTTCCACTTCAGGCCTGAATACGTCATTTCCTGTCACAGACTGCAACACATGAGAGGGCAAAAGAATGGCTCTCCTAGAAAGGCTGGTATTTAGGAATAGTGGACAAGGACCAGGGATCATGAAAAGTAGCTAAGGCCCATGCAGTGTACCAACCCTTCATGCCTGGAACTTCCACTTATATTTCCCATGGTCAAGCAAACTTGAAGAGAAAGTGCCAACAGTCATGAGGCCTAGAAACCTGCTCCTTTTTCAACAGACAAGCACAAATGGGCTGTCACCTGAAACAAAACCTTAGTTGATTATTCAGGTGAATGTTCATTTATCAATTAAATTTCCGTACCCTTGCAAAATGAAGAAAAACAGAACTTCTGAAGTAGAAAAAGATACGTTGTGTGTAAATTCACACAATCATTAATAAATAGTCAACATTACCTTCAAATAATGGGCACAGAGAGCTAGAAAAACATGAGGTATTATTCTGCAGTGCACCCAGGATTTTAGACACACTATTGTGTTTGCATTTGCAGAATGCAAGGTTCTTTCTGAGGGTGGGGGAATTCCTGTCCTTCCTTCCCAGACAGCATGATGATGATGATGATGATGATGATGATGATGATGATGATGATGATGATGATGATGATGTACCACCTCTTTTCAACAAAAAGTAGTTCACAAAGTGATTAACAGCCCAATCCTATCCAAAACCCCACACTTGTATGCAGTGGCACTGGGGCAGGCTCTACTGTATCCAGCGTGGGACTGGAGGTCTCCTCGAGGGAAGGGGACGATCGTCCCCTTCCCCCATGTTGAGCCCCAGCAGCCCCTATGGGGCTATTTGGAGGCGCGCCAGATAAATGGCAGGCGTAGCTCTGAGCTGCCCCATGTTGGGCTTTCAAACCCCGGGTGGGGGTAGGATTCGGAGGAGGCCTCCTCTGCTGAGCCTGCCCCCTCTGAAGTTTGATCTGCCCTCTTCCCCGCCCTCTCCCCATCCCAAAACGCTGCCTCCCCACCCCCCACCCCAGCCTCTCCACCAACCATCCTCTCCCCATTACCCGTCGCGGAGCTTACCTGCCTCAGCAGATGCCACTACTTTGCCAGCAGAGGCCCACTGGTACTGGCCTCCATGCTGGCGGGACTGGCCCCCACACTGTCGCAATGTACTTTAAAGAACATTTGCGACAGCGCAGAGCCCAGTACCACCGGCGGAGGCTGGCATAGGATTGGGCTGTTACATACATAAACAAACAAATACAGGGCCCCCCGGTATCCATGGGGATCCATTCCAGGACACCCCCCCCATCGACACTGGAGGACCGTGGATAGGGACGAATGCCCCCCGGGCCACCCCTCACGCCTTACTGACCATTATTTTACCATTGAAGGTCTGTGTCTTCCTTTCAACAAATGCTATAAGCAGCAGCATGCTGCTTATAGCGCTGAAGCTGGCTGAGTGCTAGAGAGGCTCAGCCAAAGAACAGGAAGTTCTAGTTCCTGCTTCCTGTTCTTCAGCTGAGCCTTTCTAGCACTCAGCTGGCTTCAGTGCTATAAGCAGCATGCACTGCTGCTGCTTATAGCGTTTGTTGAAAGGAAGACGCAGACCAGCTTCAAAGGTAAAATAATGGCTGGTGAGGCCAATGGGGGGGGGGTCCCAGGGGCCTCCTGCTATCTGCGGATAAGTGAATCCAGGGATAGTGGATCCCCCCTGTAGCTGACCCACCCCCCTGCTGTAAATGGTTCTTGTCTCCAAAGGACTCACAACCCCCCCCCAAAAAAAAATACACAAAAGAGATACCAGCAACAGCCACTGGAAAAGATGCCATGCTGGGGTGAAGAGGGACAATTGCTCTCCCCTTGCTAAAAAGAAGAGAAATCCTCTTTAAAAGGTGCCTCAGCCCAGTTAGCAGAATTCCAAATACTCCCTCCCACTGCTGTCTTGGGTGCTGAGTGGGGGGATTCATGGTAGGGAAGGGAACACTGACCACCTTAGTCAGTGATGGTGGAGGAGAGCCAAATCAAGAGGGTGTTTTTGCCTAAGACCTAGAAAGCCTTGGAACCAATCCTTGCAATGCCAGTTTCTGTCTCTGTGTCATCATCACGTTGCACCAGCTGCTGGTGGCACAGGCCAGCTTAGAAAAGGCATACACACCCCTTCCATACACAGGGAACACTTCTTCTAAGATCCTACCTGCCGCCGGTCATTGGGGGGGGGGGGAGAGCACTTTAAAAATGCCTCAATTAATAGAGAGCTATGTTTTCATCTATCCAAGGATTCTAATTGGCTTATCTCACCACTTAATTGACTACTTGCCACAGCCCTAAAGTGCAGAATCCTGTGAGAGCCACCTGACTTTGCACTATTGTCTCACTGCTGCACAAATGTGTTCACACACATCTGGCTTCTCTTCTCTGAAAAACAGCCTGCAGTCGTCCCCACCCTGATAACCAGGGGAAATGTGGTGTGCATAAGCGACACTTTCCAGATGCTCCATTGGTTTCAGTTGTGCTTGTGCAGAAGTTTCCCTGGGATAGTGCACTGTAGACTCAGTCCTTAAGGGCCCAATCCTGTCCAACTTTCCAGCACTGATGCAGCTGTGCCAATGGGGCGTGTACTGCATCCTGCGGGGGGGGGGGGCAATCATGGAGGCCTCCTCAAGGTAAAGGAACATTTGTTCCCTTTCCTTTGGGCTGCATTGCGGCTGCATTGGTGCTGGAAAGTTGGATAGGATTGGGCCTCAGACTCTCTAGGTTTTAGATGGGGGGGTGCAAGGGAAGGGGCAACTATTTTAACACCCTCTGATCCACTAATCAGTCTGTAGCAGCGGCAGTAGCTAAGCTAACTCTTTCCCTCTTCTTTTCCCTCTCCCTCCCTGACTCTCTTTTTCTCCTCTCCCTTTCTTTAATTAAAACCGGATTTTGCTCCTGGCCTGCCCAGGAATGAGGCATGGAAACCATTACGCCTACTTATTATTGTTTCAAAACCTTCCCAAACTGCAGGTTATTAGGAAGAATAATCTCTTATTCAACCACAGTATGCAGACCTGAAGACAGTGCAGCCTGCCTTTCCAGCCTCTGACAGGGTGGGCAGCAGCCCTTTTTTGCAGGGGTGTCATGGGGCCAAGTCAGGTGGCTATGCCAGGGGCTTGTCAAACTCAGGCCCCGTGGAGTGCCTCAGGTCCTTCCAAAGGAAACAAGGCCTACTGCAAAGTATCACAGGCTGGAGGTCCTAAGGTCAGGAGCCTGTACCTCTGCATGATGTGGCCCCCCAGAAATCAGAAGGCAAGGAGCCCCCCCCCCCATCTGCACCCTCTCTTCTTACTATGGGCATTTAAAACAAATTTAGGGCGCAATCCAAACGTACTTAGGCCGCTGTTATAACCAGCGGCCCAGAAAAAACAGGAGGCCCCAGAACGGAAAGGGGATTCAAATCCCCTCCAAAAGGGGAATTCAAAGGGGATTTGAATCCCCTTTCCGGTCCGGGGGCCCCCGTTTTCGCTGGGCCGCTGGTTACAACGGGGGCCTAAGTAGGTTTGGATTGCGCCCTTAAAGTGCTAAAATCTTGGCAGCTGAGCAAAACCAAGGATTACATGGCCCCAGGGCCCATGAGAGGGGGGTTATAAAGGGGGTATATTGTACCCAGGCCCAGTGTCAAAAAGGGGGCCCAGGAGCCAAAGGAGGGGCCCCAGAAATTTCCTGGGATCTCAGCTGGCCTCATGGAGAGTGAAAGATGGAGACCAGGAGGCCAGGTCTATCAGGCGGGTAGACCTGGGTGCCATATTGGGAAGCCTGGTAGACCTGGGCTCCAGAGACTTTACCGGCTATTGTTGCCTTCCCTTCCCACCCTGTTTTGCCCCCTTCTCCCTTTGAGAAGGGGCCCAAAAGAAATTTTGTACCCCCGTATAAAATTCCTCTCAGAGGCACTGGCTGGATGCCCCCGCCTCCCGACATTTTGGGCTGTGTGGGCAGTTGACTTGGTTTGACAAGCCACAGTGGAGGGAGAGAGGTTGTGGTGACTGTGAGCAGCTATTTGCTCAGCTGAGTGTATTCCTGCCACAACCAGCGAAGTTGCACAGGGTGGACACACTTGGGTTCCGCCCCTCCCCATGTTCTGATTCTCCCCTGTCTCAGCTATTCAAAATCAGGGGTTCAAAACTTTGGTAGCCAACCAGGGTTTGTGGTTGCCACCAGTCACTGCCCCTTCCCCAACATCTTCCTGGACTTAGGATATATTATATTCAGAAACAGAGAGAAATCTGGCTTCGTTGGAGCACCTCTGAAACTCAGCCTATCAGGGCAAGCCCACGACCCTTCTCTCCGGTTTGGGAGAACTAGGGCAGGACTTGCACCTGTGGTCACATTGGCCTTCAGAGGTGCCCTGAAGCAGAGAGAAGACTCACAACAGTGCCTCACTGCTCCAAAGTGCCAGTGTGACAGTCAGACTAGATCACTGCAAACATGCTCACCTGGTTAAAAAAAATGTATTTGCCACTGGCAAGCATTTGTGGCAAATTCAAAATCCTAATGACTGACTCGTACAAGCTGCTCAGATCAGACAACTCAAAGCAACAGTCCTGTGTGCAGATCCCCATTAAGCTAGGCTTACCAGATCTCCAACCGGAACAGAGTGCTAGACCTTTAGGAGCAGCACTGGCATCACTGGAGCGTGGCGGGGGGGGCAGGCCGCCAGGGGGTGACGCGCGACACCCTCCGGACGCTGCGAGGCCGGCCCAAGAGCCGGCCTCGGAGCGTCCGACCCTGTCGGCGCTCCAGGGCCTTCTGAAAGAAGGCCCATGCAGCGCGTTCATCCGGGTATTTTTTGAATTTTCACGCATGCGCAGACTGTTTTGAGGGCAAAAGGCCCTCAAAACGGTCTCTGCGCATGCGCGAAAATTCGAAAAATACCCGGATGAACGCGCTGCATGGGCCTTCTTTCAGAAGGCCCTGGAGCTCCGACAGGGTCGGACGCTCCGAGGCCGGCTCCCGGGCCGGCCTTGCAGCGTCCGGAGGGCGACGCGGGGGGGGGGGAGCCGGGTCTCCCCCCCCGCGCCGCGATGTCAGAGCGTCACTAGGGTGACGCGTGCCCCCTGCCCCAGGGTGACACACGTCCTAGTGACGCTACTGAGGAGAAGGAATGTGGGCAGGTGTAGCTTGTTAAACCTTAGAGCACAATCCTAAGCATGTCTACCCATTGTGTTCAGTGGGGCTGGCTTCTGAGTAGACATGCCTAGGATTGTGCTCTAATTTTAACAAGCTGCACCTGCCCACATTCCTTCTCCTAAAGGTCTAGCACTCTGTCCCGGTTGGAGATCTGGTAAGCCTACATTAAGCCATCTCCAAGGTTTCCTCCCCCTTACAATTATAACACTCACTGACATTTTGAAGCATGTACTTTATTTTGCAATTGTGGGGAGGGGGGCAGTTATCAGGTAGGGCCAGGCCAAGACATGGGCTATTGCTCTTTCCCGACAAAGAGGTGCAGCCCAGGATCCCTCTCAAGGTTGCAGAGGTTGCTGGGGGCACAGCTCTTACGTCACACACAGCATTGTGCAGTTGTGACAGCCCTGCCTAATTTTGGACCGTTCCCATGTGAAGTCATGCACGTGCAAATACATGCACATGCAAAACAAAGCTCCTCGCCCTCCTCCTGCCACAAGAACACATAAAGAGTCAGGCCATTGTTCCATCTAACTCAGCATTGTCTGCCCTGGCTAGCAGTGGGGCTCCAGGGTCTCAGGCAGGGGTCTTTCCCTGCCGCCCTGTCTGGAGAGGTCAAGGATGAAGAAGCCTGGGATCTTCTGCATGCGCAGTGGATGCTCTGTCTGTTGCCCCTTCAATGTCCAGATGCTCAAATCCTCTGCAGTAGAAAGAATTTTAGAGAAAAACACCCAAGATGGTGAGAGGTCTTGAAACCAAGTCCTATGAGGAATGGTTAAAAGAGCATGGTATGTTTCACTTGGAGAAGACCAAGGGGAGATATGATAGCTGTCTTCAAGTATCTGAAAGGGCTGCCATGCCGAAGAAGAGGAGGGCTTGCTTTCTGTGGCTCCTGAGGGCAGGACGAGAACCAATGGGTTGAAACTACAGGGAAGTAGCTAGACATGAGGAAGAATTCCCTAGCTGTAAGCGCTGTCTGGCACTGGAACAGCCTGCCTTGTGCAGTTGTGGGCTCTCCCTCATTGGAGGTTTTCAAGCAGAGGCTTGGATGGTCGCCTGTCAGGGATGCCGTAGTCACCTGCACTGAGCAGGTGTTGGACTAGATGACCTCCAAGGTACCTTCCAACCCTACATTCTGTGATTCTATGAATATTCTACTCTTCATGCTGGCCAGGCTAGTGGGCTGCAGTGTGACTGAAGACATATGCCTAGGGCTGTGTGCCATAATAATAATAATAATAATAATAATAATAATAATAATAATAATAATAATAATAATAATAATAATAATATTCTGTGCTCAAAACCATTCAAATTATGCACTATGAAAAGCTTGAGTTCTGCAGCCTGTGGAAATTATGCACCTTTGCATAATGTCTCTTGTTTTGGACAGTTTTCCTATGATTTGATTCTGTTGTGTATAATTTGTCTTCGTTTTGTTAGTCATGAGGAGGAGGAGCAAGGGAACTATATAGGGCACTGAACTCTGGGCTGGCAATTTGAGACCTTCAGTCTTCTCTTCTTTGCCCTGATGGGCCACAGACAGGGCTGTTATGCTGCACATCCATGGGAGTGTAGGAAAGCTGCGGGATGTGATGGAGGATACCAAAGTCTCCTGTGGATTTTAGCCTTTTTTTTTTAATCTTCAAGGAAGCTTCTAGTCCTTATGGCTGCAAAGAAATGCTTGAAAGCGTGTGGGGAAACCCTGGTGAAATTTCAGAAGCCAGAGCGATGATGGTTGGGTAAGATTTCTAGGCATGAAGATGGAGTTTCAATGCCCTATGGACCTCCTGGTCCTTCCTCATCACCAGCAGAAGGAGAATAAATTATGCAAAATAGGAATAGTTATAGAGCAGATCATGAAAGATAAGAGAAATAATAAATAGCCAGTGCTCGGGGGGGGGGGGGGTTAATGATGAAATCCACAAGCCCTATTCATCAATAGGGCTCCATAGGTTAACAATACAAGCTTATGTGTATCTACTCAGAAGTAAGACCAATTGAGTTCAATGGGACTTACTCCCATGTAAGTATATATAGTATAGGATTGCAGCTTCAGACAAGTTGTGGCTCCCCTGAAGCTTTCTAAAAAAATTGCTGAGGAGGGGAAGGGGAAGCCATCACAACTCCCCCCCCCTCCGTAATTTGAGCACAGCAAATAGCAGCAACATTTAGCATTTCTAGTGCATTTTTCAAGTGCTGCACATGGTCTTGTTCTCTTTACAACACCTCTCTAAAGTTAATTAGTATTATTATTCGCATATTTTTGATGGGTGGCGAGGTAAGGCTGAAAGTGACTTGCCTTAGGCCACCTAGTAAGTTCATGGCAGAGGCAAGATTCAAACTAGGAACTTCTTTAATCATAGCTCAGCCTCTTAACCAGCTCCTATATACTGTATATATATCAGGATCCAGTCTTTCTTGGTACAGAATTGTGATTGCTATTTTAGTGCAAAATACACACAAGCTGCTCAAGATGGTGGTAGTGGCAGTGGCGTAGCTGGGGAGGACACTGCCCTGGGGTGGCAAGCCGGGGGGGGGGGCTGTCACGCTGTCTGTGGATGGCGCAGCCCTCGCCACTCCAAGCAGTCAGAGCAGCGAGCGCAGCAAAGTTTGGCTCTCCTGTTTGGCTCCAAATCAGAACCATTCCGGAAGCGGGGGAGGGGTGATGACACAAGGGTACCAACCAGCCCACCCAGGTACCAACCAGCACAGCTAGGCTACTGGGTAGTGGTGAATCTAGGAGGTGATGTCTCACCGGGGAAGCAGGGGTGATGCAGAGGAGATGTCCAGCATTTGTTAGCAGGGACGGCCCATCCATGAGGCCAACCTAAAATGTCGCCTCAGGCAGCAGATTGATGAGGGGTGCCCATCTCTGTCCGCCTACTTGCCTCCACTCCTTCTTCCACTCCCTTGATTGGAAAAGGAAGAGGGGGCAAGAGAGTGCGGGAGGAGGGGAGGAGAGTGCTGAGCTACAACATTGGAGAGTGGAGAACCAGTGGCTGGCACATCATTGGGTAAGGGGGGCAGCATTTGGCATGTTGCCTCAGGCACCAGGAGGTGTTGGGCCAGCACTGCATGTTAGGGAGGGAGGGACACCCTGTTAGCACTTCTTGATGGTGGGAATCAGGTCAAGGTGCTGCTTACAGAATGCAAATGTGCATGGTGCTAATCTATACATCACTCTACCTTTATTCTGGCCAGTGCTGTGTATGTGCAAAGATAGGCAGGGGATATACTGAGGATAGGATACACTGCAGGCCATGAGGGCTAGATGCACATTCAATGCACATCTGTTGCCCTTTGCATCATCCTTCTATACGTGCCTTTAGCAAGCAGAGTGCCACTATGTACAGGGGCATTTCCATTTCTTCTGCCAGCATCTTATTCATTTCCTGTGAACCTCACAGTAAGAAGAGGGAGGGGCAGCTGGTATTCCTGAGAACGCAGTCCCCCAGCTCTGAGATCTCCCTGGGTAGACATGCTTAGGATTGTGCTCTAAGGTTTAACAAGCTACACCTGCCCACATTCCCTCTCAATATGGACTTGGCATGCAGCACCTCTGCACATGCAGAACTAAGGTTGTGCTAGCATCTGCAACCCTCAGTTTGCTGCTTTGCCCACCACATATTCTACCCTACAACTCCTTTGCACAACCAGATATTTCACGTCTCCACACTGTGGGGAGCCCTTGGAGTTGGATGGAGTATATAGTTGTGTTTAAAAAAAAATATAAACCCCAAATTCTTTGGATTTTTACCAAATGGCCTGGGTTTTTGCCTTTCTGTGCATGAACTTACTCTTTTTTCTTTTCTTTTTTAAGTAGTCATCTGGGTTGCTGTTCCTTGAAACTTGCTGGTACTGTACCTAAGGCACAGAGCATTTTATTGACTCCTGATCTGTGTTCATGGCATAGTCATACTAATTGGTGATGAGGCTAATATCCATAGGGGTGTGATGGATGGCATGCACAGGGTTAAATAGATTGGAGATCCATCCCACCATCCTCCCCCCTCCCCCCTGCGGAAATGACTTTGTTCCTTCTAGCGACAATGTTTCAGACCCTAGAGTCTGCAGCCAATTTCCTGTGCAATAGCTCCCCCTAGCGTGCATACTAAGAGAAGCAGCTGGAGGAGAGGGCAAATTAAGGGACGTCCTTCCATTTTATAATGGGAATGGGACAGGCCCCGCTCGCCGCCAGTGTAATTGTCATTTCCTTTCCTTTGGAAAGGGAGAAAAGAAAACACAGCATCAAATTACGAAACGAGAAGAATATCATATTCATAATAGAAAGAAGGGCACCCCAGATTGACAGATATGTGAAAGATCCTTTTTTGCTTTTTCTCTTGGGTTTATTATTCAGAGTGGTACATGGTCTATGTTCAAGCAGCAAATGTTAGATAGATAATACATAAGAATTGAGGGAATACATAAATTATTGAGTGATTTTTTTAGTGTGATTATAATTTATTATTGTTGTTGCTGTTATGCAGTAGCTATTATACTTTTTTCCTCTTGCCCAAACCTGACTCAAATAAAACCATGGGGGAGGGGGGTTGTTACCAAAATTGCCTTTGTTATTATGGGGAATAGCTTTAAATATGGCAATTTGAAATGTTCAGGGATCTTGATACCTGTGTATACCAGAGTCCAGCACAGAATTCCGTTCTAAATAATATTGAGGACACACATGGGTTGTTTTCCAATATTTACTAGATAGTTAGTCATACATATGCAACAATTCAATCACACCCACACAGCATACAGATCTAGGAACTTAGGTAGAAGGTACAGAGGTTTAGCAGGTTTCCTTGATTTGCACATAGGTGATATTTACCATTCCTGGAGTGTTGACCTTGGGTGCAATGCTGTATAGGAGTAAGGGTAGTAATGGCACAAGCCAGCAGTGAATGAAAAGGAGGAAAGAAACAAATTGGCTCTGAACTGGTCAGGCTCAGAAGTCTGTAGAGTGACTGAGAAGTAAAGTTAAGAGTGGGGGAAGGGGGAGGGTTGGTGCAAGAGGGCACACAGAGAAAAAGAGTTCAGGAGGCAAGGGTCAAGAGAGAGAGAGAGAGAGAGAGCAAACTGGCAACCTGCCTTTTTATGCATATGCAAAGAGGAGGAGTTGGTGGCTCTCACGCTGAAAAAGAGAAGTGCCTTATTTGGGCTGAACATACACCTCTGGGGGGTGGACACACACACACACACACACACACACACACACACACACACACGGGGAAGGAGGAAGAGGTATTAACTTCCATTTGTTGCAGTACATGTAGATTGGCCTTCCCAGGGCCAGACGTTGGTGTTAGCATATCTTTGTGGATCCTCATCTTCCTGCCAGACTGGACTTCGCAAGTCTTTGGGACTATGTGGAGGAAGGGATGTGCCTACGTGCTTGGGAGCATTTTGGTTCATGGCTGAACTGGTGATGCTGGTCAGATTCTTCCCTCATGGCCTGGCTGGGGAAAATCTTTTACAGCATGGCTTCATACACACCCAGGTTTGACATAGGGACGCGGCATGGTCATCGCGTTCCTCCTTGATACAGTCCTGGTCATGCACATGTTCCATTCTAGCTCACAAGTCATTGGCATCAAACACATTTTCAAAGTCTCTTGGCAACATTCTCATTTTAAAAGGCCATGGGGCAACAGGGGGTCACAGGAAATGTGCACAAAAAAGGATAAGAAGACTATTGGAGGGGAGGGTCACTAACCCCACCAGTTCTCTGAGCACGGGTTCAGTCAAATCTCCAATCTGGGGTTCACAGAACCACCATCACAAATGGGGAGGGAATAGGTTGGAGAGAGGCTCCATCTAAAGACCTGCTTCTTCCCACTGCTGGTGGAAAGGTGCCTGAGGGAAAGATATCATCTACCATCAGGGTTTTTCCTTACAGTAACTCTTTTTGGCTATATCACCTCCATCTGGAAACTACCTCTCAGGCACGTGATCAAATTATGCTCCAAAATCCTCTGCAAGTCACAAAGGATGATGGGGTGCGGTTCTTAGATGGCACGACACAGTTCCTTGGAGCTGAAAAATGTCTTCCCTTCCCTTCCCAGAAAAGGGGTTCTCGTCTCACCCAGTAGTTTGTAGCCAAAGAGATTTAGGTCAGATGTCAGGAAAGTGTCAAAACAGTTGGGCAATTGAATATGTTGCTCAGAGGCACTGTGGAATCTTCTCAGTCTTAAGGGAGACATGCTTCAGAACACACATTAACAACCTTTCAGCATTGTCGAACCACCCTTTTAAATTCACTAAAAGACTGTCTGAAAAGTGGTACAAGGGGGGGGGGGAAGTCTGGCATTTCAGTGTTTGGTTTTGGGTGGATTCTAATCTACATTAGTGATTGTGGGAATGGAGTCAGGTGTGTGGTAGTTATTCCACAGTAATCTGGAGGAAAGGTATAGGAAGTGTAAGCAGACAAGATTAGGTAACTGTACAGCTTGACAAGCAGCCATCCCTCTAGAGCCTTTATCATTATCAGAGCATTTAAATTCTAATCTATATCCTCTCAATGGGCTTTCAAGTGAGAGTAGAATTTCATTCTCTCCATCCTGCTCCTTTATGCCACTTAGCCCATTGGAGTAGATATCAGCACTCCGATGATAACTGCCCTGTGCTTCAGGTGAGCTGTGACCCCAGCCTTGACAGGCAGTCAGGACTCCAGCATGGGGGAAAGGAACTAACCCACCCAGAAGGCCAGCTTCACCAGCTGCAGAGGCGCTGGACCCAGGCCCCAATATAGAGGCTGATTCCATCCCTGCGAAGACTCTCGAGTAGGAGATCCCTGAGCTCAGACCCCAGATGAAGTGGACCTCTTCATATTAGGACACTCACACACTCTCTGGTGTCTGCTCACCACTGCAGACAATACACTAGGTGGAAGGGAATGGAGAGGTGGAGGAGGGCCAGGATCCAGGACTTGCCAGTCCTTAGAAAAGGGGTGGAGCTTGGGAGGGGTAGTCAGACCCAGGAGAGTTGAGTCAGACCCAGCTAGGCTCCAGCCATCATTGGAGCAAGTTGCCTATGTGGAGCTAACCAAGGTCCTGTAGCTCCAGCCTGACCCTATCTACCAGTGGTTCCCAAACTGGGATGCGTGGCTCCCAGGGGAGCCGCAGATACCAGCCAGGGGAGCCGCGGAGTTTGGCGGAATCCTCTCAGAAAATAGTGCAATGCCAATTGGCAGGCATCAATATAATGTAATGAGAGCTGCAGCCAATGGTCTCCAATGGTCAAGGGAGCCGCAGGTCCAAAACGTTTGGGAAACACTGCCTGACCCTATCTTTTGACCAGCCTATCTTCTCTACCCTCAGACATCCCTGTGGGTTCCTACTCATGGTCAGGACATGGCAAAGTGTATATGCAGTCAAGGGATTTATCTGAATAAAGGGACCCTACCTGTTCAAAGGGTCTTGACGCACCTGCTTTGCATCTCAGGATATGCGACAGTTTAACCCAGGGGTGGCCAACCTTCCACCATGAGGGCCTCTGTGTTCTTAAGAGTTGTGTAGAAGACAGAATGTTGGCAGCTGCAATTGCTGATGGTGCTGCTAAAGCAGCTGCACCTGCTGAAATGCCCTCACCTATACAGCCATTAAAGGGCCAGGAGCATTCATGTGGAAAGGTTGGCCACCCCTGGGTTAAACAATAGCATAATCCTGATATCCTACTGCAAAAAAACATGATTCAGAGCAGACTGTTTTATTTTATTTATAAAGAATTTTTACCCCGCTTTCCCCCCGACAAGGGCAATCAAGGCGGCTTACAATTAAAACTTAATATGTTTTAGGTCAGATGTCAGGAAAGTGTCAAAACAGTTGGGCAACTGAATATGTTACTCAGAGGCACTGTGGAATCTTCTCAGTCTTAAGGGAGACAATACATAATAAGAGTTATAAACAACCTGGATCATCTGCCAATGATGGAATGGGTAGCAGTGTAAATACAATGTACCCACCAGACACAACACGCCTCAAGACCATACTGAATCCTTGCTCCTTGGCCTCAGTTTTTTATATGTGCTTCAGAGGAAGTGTCTTCACCCTAAGAATAACAATCCTGTATAACAGGTGCCCCCCTTTTTCATGGACGGAGAAAAACAGCCTGGGCAGTCATGTGCATTTTGCTTGTTTGTTTTAATTAGATGTTCATTTCAATGTGACCACAGCCTAGCATGAAGGAAAAAGAAAAGACAAGAAAAAGGCCAGTCTCCAAAAAAATGCACAGACAGACCCCACCCCACCCCTTCCAGCTGCAGAGCCAAGGCCTACCCTGGAGAGACTACAGTGCACAAATAAGCAGCTCTGTTATTTCAGGGTAAAGCTGTCCAGATTTCATGCCTGGAAAATCTCACCCACAACATTGGGCAAAAATAAAGAAATAACCAACC
Source organism: Plestiodon gilberti rubricaudatus (assembly GCA_026170595.1). Classification (NCBI taxonomy): domain Eukaryota; kingdom Metazoa; phylum Chordata; class Lepidosauria; order Squamata; family Scincidae; genus Plestiodon; species Plestiodon gilberti. Next base: position 109,877,128 of record JANXHW010000002.1, read on the forward strand.
TGAATGGAATCAGAGCCGTTCCCCAGCTAGGGAGAAACGATCGAGCAGCCCCTGTGATCCATCTGGGGCCTAACCATCCTTGTTAATCAGCTGTTTGTGGAAGGCACTTGAGTGATCGGGGAAGCAGCGGTGATGCTGCTTCTAAAGATAAAGACACAATGGGGGGAGAGGGAAGAAAACACTGGAAGAGCTAAATGGAGAAGAGTGGCTAGATTGGACCTCTCTTCTCTTCCCAGTCCTGGCAGTATGATTGGTGGAAGAAGGGAAGGACAATGGGCAGAACCAAACGATTCTCCTGTTCCCCACCAGACCCAGTCAGGGGCACCGAGTGGCTTTACCAACATGCAATTAAAAAGCATCCTCTTATTTCTAGAGGGCGGGAATGTTCTGTAGCAAAGGCAGCTCCTTTTCCTCTACCAGTAACTCACCCAGGTGCAAGCACTACTACACTAATGCACCTGCTGCTGCCTCCCCCCCCCCAAACACACACAGACAAACATCAGTATGCCGGGGGTGGGGGGAGGCAGTAACAAAAATCTCACAAAGCACAAGAGAAACACCATCTGTGCTGGGAGGGATGAGCAAAGCGCCCGGCGCGCTCCTCCAAAAATCTGGAGCCACGATTTGGTCACACGGGGAGAGGGGGAGACAGGCTGAACGTATGAAAAGAGGTAAGAGAGGAACCTTTGGCAGTCGTGAATCAGTGAATTATTAAGATCAAATTAGTTCCATTTATCAACTCGCCCAGCTGAGATATTGCTCGCAAGCGGTGCTTGTCCCTGGCCAGGCATCCTCGCTGCATCTGCGGCTGGTTGTGGTTTTAATACAGATGCCAAACTCGTAATTCTAACGAAGGGTGACAGGGTCACCTTGAATCCCAGATGCTCACATTCTGACAGATGGCGCTGGCAAACCTGATTAGCTGCCACCGTGCCAGCTCCAATGCCACCTGCATCCCTCCCTAGCTTCATCACCCCCCCACCCCCATCAGACTCGCATCCCACCCTGTTCTTGCTTCCCCCAAAGTAGTCATTATCCAGCCACTTCATAGGTAGTAGGATGATCAGTGGCAGAAATGCGACTCTGCCATGGAGGGCTTCCAAGGCCAAGGACTAGAACTGGTGTGATGATAAGCAATGAGCAACGGCAGCAAAACAGGAACCCAAAGCAGGGAATGTGGTTTAGGTGGGAGACGGACATTCCGCTTCACGCTACTTGGATCCTGATAGGACGGGTGGATGGCCAGACAGACCTCAATCACCACATGAAAAATGGATCACCAAGACATAGATCTGGAAAGGATTAAGGGTCATCTAGTCCAGCTTTCCAGCCAGAAGATGGAATGAGACATTCCATAAACTCATTTTCTTTTTAAAGAGACCTATGGATAAAGTGACTGTGATTGTTTGATATTATATAGACTGTATTTCATCCCTCCAGCTTGCTGTAATCTTCCCTATGTATGGTGTGCTGAAGGACAGGAAGGCAGAGCAATTCCTTTGAACAACTCACTCATGATGATAGGAGGAGATCAGCTGGTCCCATGATACACATTCCACCACAAGAGCATCCCTGTTTTCATCTGCGGGATGTTGGAGGGTAAATAATGCACCCAGAGAACTCTGCATTTTATGGTCAAGAACTTTGAGGCATGCTTGGTATTTTCGTTTGTTTGTTTTTGCAAATAGAAGCCATGGAAGAAGATCACCAGGTCAAAAGGCATCGGACTGATTTTGTGTTTATTGAGGATTTTATTACATTGAGAACTTTAAATAACTGTAATAGGTTTTGTACTCTTTCTCCTGAACAGCTTTGCTTATTGGGATTTGATATTGTTCCAATGTTTGTGAAGAACAACTGCATTTAGTAGTGATTGAACTTGCTTACTTGTTTTGATCCCATAGTCCTCACAATGACCCTGTAAGGTAGGCTAGGCTGAGAAATAGTAACTAGCCCAGGGTCGTCACCCACTACCTTTTCTGACCAAACAGGGATGTATGGAGCTTCCTTGTACTGAGTTCATCTAGCCTGATGCTGTTTACCTTGTCCTCCAGAGAGAGAGAGAGAGAGAGAGAGAGAGAGAGAGAGAGAGAGAGAGAGAGAGAGAGGCCTTTCCCAGTCCTGCTACCCAGATCCAGTTTAACTAGTGCTGCCAGGGATTTGACCTGGGACCTTCTGCATGAAAAGCATGTGGTCTGAGACCACTTGAGCCAATGACTCCTCCCTCACACCAGTTGCGTTGCTAGCATCGGCCAGAAGGTTGCTAGCTTCATTTCAAGCCTTCCAGGACACAGAGTGGGTGGGAGGGGGCCCACAAAATGTGCCGATTTCGGCGCGTTTCTGTTCCGCGGCTGCTGCAAAAAAAAAGCAGCCGCACAGCATGAAAACCCCACCGCAGCTCCTCCTCACGAGGGGACCATGGTTGTCACCTGGGGGGTATTGCATCCCCCTGCCCTCCCCATAGCGACGCCACTGCCCTCACACCCTGTTTTTCTCTCCTCTAACATTTGCTAACAATACACACATAAAACAATACAATAAAAATACTGTAAAACAATCAAACACACTGCAAAATCTTACAAAATGCAGGAACTGTACAAATCTTAACTATTTCGTGATTGAATACCAAATGTTGTTGTCTTCTTCCTAAAGGTCTGTGGTGTCGTCTAGCCTAGGCAGGTCTTTCTTGGGAGGGAGTTGTTAACAGTCAGTACTGATCATTCATCCACCAGAATCAACCCACACAATCCAAACAAAGAAGAAAAAAATCCTGTAGAACACTTTGGTCCAGGGGCTCGAAACAAGTGAGCCAAGCCACAGTATACGTGGGAAAAGATCACAGCTAATTTGATGGGAGGGATTTTCCCCAGCCCCTAAATAAGGCTGACAACATTCACCCAGTTAGAACTCAGATACAAATATGGTCAAAGGCCTCAAACCCTACTCCATGGCACACTTGATCCCATCATCTGAGTACCATAGTGAATCTCCAGCATACAAAGCTTGGTTTGCTAGATTATTCCAAGAAAAAATTCTATACCAGCCTCTCGGGTTAACAGTTTATCTACTTCAAAACTGTATGGTGCACACACTGAATGACTCATTTACCTGTCTTCATCCAAAACTCAGCCACAAAGCCAAGCCTAAAATCACCTTCCAACAAAGGACATATTTAATTTATTTACAGTATTTTTACCCTGCCTTTCTCCCCAAAGGGACCCAAGGCGGCTTACAACAAAAAGAAAATACAGTGCAAAAAGTATAATACAAAAAATAGTTACATTTTAAAACAGTAAAAACAATTAACGAAAATTAATAAAAACAGTATCTAAAAATCAGTTTAAAAAGATTACAATTAAAACAAGAACATAAAAACAGCAGCACCCCACCTGTACCAGCAGGATGTTAAAAAGGCAAGGGCTCAGAAGGCTTCTTTGAACAAGAAGGTTTTTAGGCCTCGCCGGAATGTGTCCAAGGAGGGAGCAGTTCGTAAGTCAAAAGGGAGGGAATTCCATAAAGTTGGTGCCACTAATGAGAAGGCCCTATTTCTGGCCGCCGCCCCTCGCACCTCCCTGGGCAACGGTATCCGCAAGAGGGCCTTCTCTGATGACCTAAGGAGACAGGCTGGACTATATAGAAGTAGGCGGTCTCTCAAATATCATGGCCCCAAGCCGTATAGGGCTTTAAAGGTCAAAACCAGCACTTTGAATTGGGCCCAGAAACGAATCGGCAGCCAGTGCAGCCGTCGGAGGAGCGGCCCGACAGAGTCGAACCACCTACCCGCAGTGACTACACGGGCTGCCGCATTCTGCACTAATTGCAGTTTCTGAACCGTCTTCAAGGGCAGCCCCACGTAGAGCGCGTTACAATAATCTAATCGCGATGTCACCGTGGCATGGATCACCGTGGTCAGGTCTGCACGATCCCAAGTACGGTCACAGCTGGCACACCAGCCGAAGCTGGGCAAAGGCCCCCCTGGCCACAGCCACCACCTGGGAATCCAGGAGCAGCTGCAGATCCATATCTACACCACACAGACCCAAATGGGTTTTCCCTCTCCCAGGGAACTTTCTTCTGTGGGGGGGGGGGGGATTGGGTTCTCTAACACTGAATCCTCAGCACTTTTCCCAAGCATATTTCCCTGCTATAATTTTAAATTGGTATACAAACAAAACACATTTTCAAGGAAAGGGGCCACAACTCAGCAGCAGAATAAATGTTTTGCACAAAGGAAGTTCCAGGTTCAAGCTTTGGAGAGTCAGCGTAGACAACCCTGAGTTAGATAGATCACAGGTCTGACTTATACTAACACGGCTTCCTATGTTAGTTTCTAGAAATTCATCATGTTATTTTGGATCTATCTGCAACATCATCTCTCGGTGTACTGTTTTACATTCATCATTCACACAACCAGTTTGATACGGTGGAGAGGACACAAATCTCATGAGTCATCTGGTATGTCTCCAGCATGAATTGAGCACACAGTGTACCATCCCCATGGCTCAATGCACATATAACGGATGACTTGGAGATGATGAGGTGATGGTGAACACATGTTGCAAGTATTCTCAGGACTGCTCGCCATGCCAAATAATGTCTGCGCGCGTGGGCTGGGCCAGAGATCAGAAGGAAGCTGTGTCACCATTCTGCAGTTCCGACGTTTAGAAGGGTCAAAGTTAAAAGCTGAGAACTAGGATCCAGTGCTAGCACACAGTCAGAGCCCTCAGGGCAGGCAGAGTTATCAAAATCTCAATCTCAAACTGGCTTCAGATGAAGTGTCACTTCATTCTTCCAAAAGCAAAACATCCATCAGGTGAACTGGTGGTCACATCTGTTTACCTGGCAATTGCCCCACGGGCTGCGAGGCTGAAAGCGTTTCTGTGCGGAGGACGCTGCTTAAGTGGAAAAGTAATCCTTCCAATGTCCACAGCAGTTTTGACCCCTAGATTACACCCATGTACCGGGTTAAACCGCTGAACCATAAGCTGTCGATCGGTCGGCAGTTCGATTCCCGCGACGGGGTGAGCTCTCGTTGCTTGGCCAGCTCCTGCCAACCTAACAGTTCCAAAGCATGTCAATGCGAGTAGATAAATAGGTACCACTTGCAGGAAGGTAAACAGCACTCCGTGTTCAAGCTGCATGCTACGTGCTGTGACAAGCAGAGTCACGCCGTCCACATGACCACGGAGGCATCTTCGGACAACGCTGGCTCTTCGGCTTTGAAATGGAGATGAGCACCACACCCTAGAGTCGGACACGACTGGACTTAATTGTCAGGGGTCACCTTTACCTTTTACTCTAGTCTTGGTCAATTTTTACATTTGAACCACACTCAGAGAGGGGCCTTTGTTCACACCACAATTAGAGTGGGGTAGGGGGGAGCCCTATGCCTTCAACACAGAGCAATGAAAGAAAGACTCCATGCTTCTCTTCCAAGCTTCTCCAGTGGCACCCTAGACCGACTCTGAATGCATCTCTCAATATGTACAACACACACTGATGATAAAAAGGATATGGTGGGAATCAGGGGCAGCTTTTGGGCCTCCTGGCATCGCTCAGCAGATGCCCTGCATACAACATTATTTTTAGTAGAGTTCAAAGCTAGCACTCAGGGAGATTAATGGATCAAACAGACACATCATCAGCTGCTGCTCCAAACAGTTGGGCACTGGGTGGGTCTGAGGGATGATGCAAGGCTGAGAATGTTTCCAGAGCAAAGCTCAAGGCCTGAGTGGAGTGGAGCCCACCTCCACCACCCACCCACCATGGTGATTTAACAGCTGCTAGACATCTTGAGCAATACAGGAGAGCTGGCTGCTTTGTCCAGCGTTCAGGACAAACCTCATCCTTGGTCTATTCATATCTAGAAATAAAAACGCGTATACAGCATTGTTGGACATGGACTCACAGCATGCCTTTCAGTTCTCTTTGTTGACGATACTCTTATTGGTCCATGATGGACCATACATGCGGGAGGGAGGGGGGGAGAGAGCATCTCTCATTTCTCACAGATCACCACCTCTCAGAGACAGCTGTGTATTGCACCTTCCAAAAATTAAATCCAAAACAAAGCACATGGTCTTCTAATCTGAGCTTTTCAGACAAGATTTAAAAAAAAAAAAAAACACTCCAGGAGAAGACTGAATGAGCTTTGCTGCAATACTGCAATAACTAAATGCAACTTCCTAATGTGAAACCACTGCGCAGCAAAGGAGAAGCAATTTTGCCAGCATTACCTTACCCAGGATTCCATTTCTCCTTCAATGGGGAGATCTATGGGAGATTATAGGAAAAAAAGAATATTCGAGCTGGGATAAAAGTGTTCTAGAGAACATAACCACTGGGCCACATCTTTGGACCATCTCTTGGACTGCCTAATATCAGCTTCCAAGTTAAAAACAAAAGATAACTTTTGGGTATTTATGCAATACTTGTTTATGTTGAATGCATCAAAGCTGCATTGTCATACTGCTTGATCCTACATGTGTTTGCTGGGAAGTAAGTCCACTGTGTTCAATGGGTCTTGGTCACAAGTAAGTGAACATATAGCTGCATCATAAGCGAGAAAATATCTAACAATTTTGTTTGGTCCTTTTCTCCTCACATTAAATACACAGTTGTTGAGAGGGACCAAGACATCTTATTTCCTGTTTCTGTATTATGGGATGTCACAGTTCCCCAGCACTCCAGCCACGGTATTTTATTTACAGAGAGAACTGATCTGATGAAGGGAGCTACAGTCCGTGAAATCTCATGCTGAGACAGACTGGTTAGTCTTTAAAGGTGCCACAAAACTCTTTGTTGTTTTTGAGAAAACGCCATTCTTCCCCCCTAGTTAGAATCCTCATCAGTATTGCAAGTGCTGCGTAGAATATGGCTTCACAAGTGTCAGACACCTGGTGGACAAACACAATCCTCCCGGGCCATGTTGTAAACTTAATCCTCCCATTAAAAAAACCCCCACCTCCCCTTAAAAAAAGATGTCTTCATAGACTGTGCATGTATTAGTTAAAAATGAGGGTTGAACTGAAACAAGTTCCCCATTTTCACATTCATCACAGATCAGTGATTTAACTACAACACACACCAGCACATTTCCAGAGGAGAACCTTATAGGCTCTCCGTATTATCACATGAACTGTGGCAGCTCTTCAAAATACCGAGTATCTCACAAAGTCTGCAAACTCATTCAAATGTACTGTATGGACTCAGTGGCATTGAGGAGGGACAAATACTTCTGCACACCTTTAAGTAAAGGCACACTTTCTGAGAGGGCTCTTTCTTGCAATAACATGAGAGGCCGCAGTGCTTATGAAGAACCTGGATCACGATCCAAACTGTAGCACAGAGGGGGACCATGTATACCAGTAGCAATCATCTGAAGCACAACAGAACCTATAACACTTGTAACTTGTTTTTCAAAGGTGAAATCAGAGTGAGTGTCCACACAGCAAACAGCAATTTGCAAGATTATATCTTTAATAGCACAATCCTATCCAATTTACACCACCAGTATAACTAGTGGTGCAGCGAGAAAGGGAGGCCCCAGAAGGGAAAGGGGATTCAAATCACCTCCAAAGGTAGGCTTACCAGATTTTCCCGGTACTAAACCGGGACAACCCCCCCCCCCACAATCAATCAATCAATCAATCAAAATTAATTAATGGCTCACAACAATTAAACCATACAATACAATTATAAAAAGCATACAACCCTAAACTCTTTTTTTCCCCGGCTGCTTCTCCTCTTCCTCCTCACAAGACAGTTGGTGACCCACTTCACTCTTACACCCCCAAATGGTCAACCATTTAATACACCATGAAGAAGAGCTCTAAGGTCATGGAAGCCAGCACTGCTGCCATTTCCTAGGAAGGGTCAGACTGAAAGATAGGTTGGACCAGTGTTTATGCCGAGGTGGAGACAGCAAATGGGCACAAGCTGGAATGGGGAACAGCAGGGCTAACCTGGGGCACTGCAGGGGGTGGGGGGAGGGTGCCACAATCACAATACATTCTGCAGTGCGCATTGCCGCAAGCTGCCAAAGGAGAAGGTCTTGCTAACCTTTCAGGGAGCAGTTGGAAGCTATTAGCTGGGAAGAGAGATATGAAGAGGTTGGCTGGTTATTGCAAGTCAGATGGGTTTGGGGTATTTAGGCACCTGAGTCTCGTGTCTGCAGTAAGGGGAAAGCCAAGCAAGTTAGAAAGGAAGGGCTACAACTTCACCAGATGGGTGCAAACAGATTGCCTGTAAATATGGATCTATCTTCCAGCCAGATCTTTAGAGAGTGGCAGCCAAGACAGGCTGGGGAATAAGGAGAAGGATTAGCGGAGGGACTCTTTACTATCATGCCCTGTTTTTTATCTTCAAATCTGAGAATGAAAACGGAGGGCTGGACCCAGAGTTGCAGGGGACACAATTCCAAAGATTCTATTGCAGTCTTTAGATGGAAAATGAAATGCACTAACATGTCTCCGCACTTTTTACAAACCAGTGGAATTTGCTGGCTGGAGTGCTTTTTAGTTTACACTTTTATTCTGCCCTTTCTCACAACAGTCCTGTAAGGCTGGTTAGGCTGACAATGTCTCCAGCCCAAGGCCACCCAGTGAGTTGCATGGCTGGGTGGGGAACTGAACCGGGGCCTCCTAGTCTTAATGCTCTTTCTACTACCCATACTGGGTCTCCACTCTCTCTCTCTCAGACCCTTCTGTTGTTTCACCCCTGCAGCACAGAAATGACCACGCACACACGCACATGCTCGCACGCGCACACACACACACACGCACGCGCACCCGCCCGCACACACACACACACACACACACACACACACACACACACACACACAGAGGAAGGAAGAGCTGCCCCAGACGTTTCCAAATTACATCCAAGCAATATCACCAGTACAGATGATCACCAACAGCCCAGTGATCCGACAAGAAACTTTTCGTCACATATCCATTGGTCCCTCCTAATGCACCAGTTGTGAATGATGATTGTTCTCTCAGTGTGCAGTCCACTTCCCAGGGAAATCTGGCAGTGATTCTAGCTGCATCCTTTGTACATCACTTTTGAGATCTGCAGCTGAAACAGTCGCTTATATGCAAGAAGGAACACACAGAGTAGGGACAGCATCCTGGCCTTGCCTTTTTCCTCCTCGCTGCTTGTTCTGCCAATACATGGCTCCCAGGTGACATCCAGTGGCAGACTCCATTAATCACAAGACGGCCTCCATGGAATGCTTGCTCCCCAGGGACAGCTCCAGACAAATGCAGGCCATGTCCCTCCTACTTCTGCTGTTGTTTTGCCTGCCTTCTGCATCTGCTTCTGCTGGGATATCAAGAAAGAAGCTGGAGAGGATAGACTGCTTCTTTCAGGTAAGCAAGCTGGTGGTGAGGCTCTGGACGTTTGCACAAAATATGAACCCTGGCGGTGGAGAGATATGCAGCAGAAAAGGCAATACTTTATAGTAAGCCAGCTTCTTTTGGCATAAATGTGCGCACTACCATTATGCTTTAAAATGACAAAGGCCTTTAAGAGGCAGAATTGAAAGGTAATTAATTCTTAGTGATACTGCACTGCAACACACACACACACACAACACAACACACACACGCTCATCAAAGATCAGACACTCCTAGAGACAATAGTGCTACACTACCTCAGTTCACACTTCTTGAAAGCTCTGTGCTGCCATTGTGATGGAAGCTCTAAAAATTGCTACAAACACTTTGAAAAGTTGCGAGGGGACAGGGACAAAACAGGGTGACAACAGGAAAAACGCAGGAACGTCATCATATAGAAGAGGCATTGTCTGGATTCTCAGGAATGAGTGAAAATGACGTCAACACTGCGGGGGGGGGAGGCTGGTGTGGAAATACTATATGAATAATATTAGTATTTAGGAGCACATTTTTCAACACTTCAAACCCATTATCTCAGTAATTCTTCCTGCTGCCCTGCTAGTCCTTATATTATGGATGGAAGTGTCTGAGGCTGAAAGGTAGATACATCCTGGCTATATAGGCTATCCAGGAAATTCACAGCTGACCTGAATTTAGGAAAGGTCATACATCAAGTTCTTAACCACAAATCCACAATGGAGAGCTCCACCCATTATCAGAGAGGCCTCTGAATGATGCTTTTAAGGCAGGGGTTCTCAACCTTTGGAGGCCCGGGTACCCCCTTTCACAGTCCAATTTTCTGAAGTACTCCCTGCTAATTAATTGCTAATTAATTGGATTAATCAATCAATTAATTAGCTAATTAATCATTAAATAAAGTACTAAACAATTTTAAATGTGGAAAATGTCTTACTTTGTGTGTTTGTGTGTGTGTGTGTGTGTGAGAGAGAGAGAGTCAGACAGACTGACAGACAGGATTGCATTTAAGTTCTAATTAACAAGTAATTAACTACTGATTGATGCTGATAAGGGGCAGGCTCTGGCGTACCCCCTGCCATTGGTCCACGTACCCTAGGGGTACTCGTACCACAGGTTGAGAACCCCTGTTTTAAGGTGTATTCAGAGAGCAGGCAGGACACGTGACAGAAACTGACCTTAACTGAGCAGTGAGTCCCTAGAAGCCTCCTGGCTAGTGAAGAAATCTGGGGATGTGAGAAGAGTTGCTGGTGGCAAAAAGGAGGGCTGGAAACACCCCCACTTTGCTGCTGAAAATATAGGGTCTTATGAGTCACAGCATTTGGCTCCACACTGGCATCTGAGGGGATCATGGAACTCAGAGTGAAAATACCGTATTGGTCTGAGTATAAGACTCACTTTTTTCTCCTAATTTAAGTTTTTAAACTAGGGGTGCGTCTTATAATCAGGCTGTTGCAATTTAATGCCAGTGATTTAATTAATTTTTTTTAATAGCACCAAACTTTAAGGGTGTGTCTTATAATCAGGTGCATCGTATACTCGGGACAATACGGTAAAAGCAGAGCAATGCTCCTGATAGCATTCCTGAGAAACAGCATGCTGCAGTGACAGAGCAGAAAGCACAGAAGAGACTTGGCAAGGGAGCCCAAGAAGAGCCACAGAGGTATTTCCAAATCAGGGCAGCTCTTTCCCCCCCCCCTCCATCCATCCCAGACCTCCAGCAGTCTAGATCCTCCCCCCTCCAACAGCAGGGGCCAGCCAGCACCCTTGGGTGAACACGATGGCAGCTTGGATGGGCCATGAAAGCCCACTGCAGTCAAGCCTGACTTGAGGACAATCCACACTGCAGGACTAGATGAAAGTGCCCAGGTGACTGAGTGCCAGCTTATGCCATCTGCCATGGTGGCAGACGCAGAGAGGATTCCACCCATCTGTTCCGTCGCTTGGATTACAGAGGAGAGGGCCTTGGATCAGATTTGGAGAGGGGCTCTCTGGGTGTCACTAGCCCACCCCTTTCTCTCCAAAGCAAACCTGGCAGTGGATCATTGTGCCCTGCTGGAATGGACTCCAAAGGGGAACATTTATTGACAGCACAGACTGGGAGAGCAAGAAAATTAACTAGGGTCACACATCTCCTTGCAGCTATGTATTTTGGGGGTGGGGTGGGGGTTTAGACCTATTTCCAGTATTTCTGTCTGGCATATCCTGCCACTCAGCTCCAGACTGCTGAGCAGCACGCACTGGGAACAGGGAGCAGAAGGGCACAGGAAAATTAACACACATACCAGCTCAGAGGAGTCTGGGAATATGCCACATTTCCAGGGCACTAGAAATCCTCCCATCTTGGCACTTCCAAGTCTTCAGCATCTGCCACTCCTAAGTGCAAAGGGCAGTTGTGTGTGTTCCAGCGACGACATTGGGGCTTTTAAGCAAAGCCTCCTCCCTTACAGCTCCCCTCCGAGCCTTTTTAAAAGCCTCTAAAAGCCTCCCTATTCCCCTTGGCCTTTGCTACGGCTGTTCCCTCTTCGCCAGCAGCTCCTGTGCCAACAGGACGGACAGCTCCCACTTCCCAAATACATCACAAAACCAAAGGCCTCCTCCATTCAGTTTGGCTCTCATCCTTTCAGGCCACATTCATTTATGGAAGGAGGTCCCTGAACGGCTGGCAGGCTCCTGTCATTTAATTCTCTGCCTCCATGTAGGGAATAGCGCAGCAGAACCCACCACTTCCCCCACAAACAAGCAAGAAAGCGAACAGGTTTATTTCAACTTCACCGGAAGCAAACATTCACAGTGTGCCTGTTTGAGGGGACACACACAGGGCATTACCAGAGCTAGACAAGTTACTGGAGGCTGTGGATTTGGTCTGGGGAGAGCTGATAGAGCTTGGGCTGCCACTGGCCTGGTTCTTAAGCCAAGTTTCTTTTTAGCTTCATTGCTAGGCAAAAGGGCAATTTTAAATTGTCATATGTTTAAATATAAGTGGGAACGTGTCCCACTGTCCACATTTCCCCAGGCCCTACCTTCTGTCATGGTTGAATTATAATTACCGTATTGGTCTGAGTATAAGATTCACTTTTTTCTCCTAATTTAAGTTTTTAAACTAGGGGTGCGTCTTATAATCAGGCTGTTGCAATTTAATGCCAGTGATTTAATTAATTATTTTTAATAGCACCGAACTTTAAGGGTGCGTCTTATAATCAGGTGCGTCTTATACTCAGGACAATACGGTATATGACTGAGACATCTCGGCTACTATGCGCATCCAACCCTTTGGCAGGGCCTTTTCATACATTGTATTTTTGAGATGAACACGTAAGACATTTCAGGTATATACTAGCTAAAATGTAATTACAGTATGACAAATATGGGTTTGCAAATATGTGTACTGAGGAGTAAAACTTTACAGAAGAGAGGTTAATTAAAAGTCATAATGTATGTACTAAGGCATCCTTTAAAATATAAAATACCTATTAAATTAAAATGCAATGCTGCAAATTATTATATCACATGAAGACTGAAACAGCTTCAGGTTATCAGCAGAGATCTAATGATCCAGCTGGAGTGAACACTACATTCAGCATTTGTTGATTTGCAAACAAATACAGTACTGGTAAAATTGTCTTTGTACAACTGTCATCACCAACATGTTTGTACAATAAAAGCTCTCCATTGATGAATGCCTTTCGACTCTCTGGCCTTCCTTAGCAGAATGGAAATAGAAATTTTAGTGAAATTAAATTCAAGCAGAGCAAACCATCCATCTTCCAGGCTCAAGCTGCTGGCAAAAAATGACTATATGGTAAGGGCCAAACTAGAAGTGATGGGAGTATAAAAGGTTCCTTTATTCATCTGTATGCCAGTGGGTGGCGCAGCGGGTTAAACCGCTGAACCATAAGCTCTTGATCGAAAGGTCGGCAGTTCGATTCCCGCGACGGGGTGAGCGCTCGTTGCTTGGCCAGCTCCTGCCAACCTAGCAGTTCCAAAGCATGTCAATGCAAGTAGATAAATAGGTACCGCTTGTGGGAAGGTAAACAGCGCTCCGTGTTCCAGCCGCATGCTACGCGCTGCGGCAAGAAGAGTCATGCCGGCCACATGACCACGGAGGCATCTTCGGACAACGCTGGCTCTTCGGCTTTGAAATGGAGATGAGCACCACACCCTAGAGTCGGACACGACTGGACTTAATTGTCAGGGGATACCTTTACCTTTTTATGCTTCATTCATACCTATTTTTTACACAAAACAGGGGTATAATGGTGAGGGGAGTTGAACCTTCCCCTGCCTTGCCTTGCCTCCCCCTATTATTTGTTTCAGGTAATTTCTTCCCAGCTTGTCTCAAGTCTAGTATCAGTGCTGGTTTGTAGAAGTTTGAGAGATCAAACGGGGGAGGGGGGGCATGGCGAGAGAAGTAAAAGAAGGTTCAGCATCTGCTCCCCTCACACGACCCCCTTTTGATGCAACAATTAGACCACCTAGACCACCCTCCTCAATCTCCTGCTTTATAGAGGACAGTCATATTAAATATTGTCTTAGAGATTCACGGTCCATATTTACTAAATTTAAAAATAGGGGGTTAATGACCGTGTCGGTCAGTTCTTCAAAAATCAACGTCTTAACATTTTGCTCCGGAATTTGTATGGAGCTTCCTCAGACGTATGGAGCAAAGGCATAGTCCGCCATTTTATCAGTCATATTATGTAGTGGAAATCGCGGAAGATTGGCGAGGAGTTAGTGGTGTTAGCAGTGGTCCCCTGTTTTGACAGGTCCAGGGAGGAAGGGGTTAAAGGATTGCCTGTTTGACAGGACTGGGACACAAAGGGTTACCACCCAGGATTGCGTGGGTGGAAGCACACCTGCAAGCAATTGGGCGTGGCCCACAGGTGTTGCTGTTAATTGGGATAAAGCTGGGACTTTGAATGCAGTGGGTGTGGCTCACAGCTGCACTCAATTAGCATTGATTGGAACTCTCACAGCTGTGGGCAATAATGAGGGCATTGATTGGAAGCCCACAGCTGTAGCCAGTAAAGAGTTGATAGGGACTAACAGTATAAAAGCAGCAGCAGTAGGAGCAGGAAGGAGCCTCGCCAGCTCGCCACGGGGACATGCTGCCAGACTGCCGAGCGACGACGACTCTGCTCCAGACGGGGATACTCTGCCGGACTGACTGCTCACCTGGATGGACTACCCATCTGGATTGACTGGTATTGGGAGACGCTCTGCCTGATTGGAAGGTTGGAGAGACCGGGATTGATTGGACTTTGTGCTACAAGACTCTTTGCTGGACAGGAGAAAGGCAACAAGGAGATTCTACCGCCGTGAAGTAACGAGCTGGACTTCTCTACAGAAACGGACCCTCGTTAGCTAAGTAGAATCTTATCTGCCCGGGAAGGTAAGAGGGCAGGTCCTCTTGTGGATTAGGAACTGGTTGAAGACCAGGAAACAGCGAGTGGGAGTCAATGGGCAATTTTCACAATGGCGAGAGGTGAAAAGCGGTGTGCCCCAAGGATCGGTCTTGGGACCGGTGCTTTTCAACTTATTCATAAATGACCTGGAGTTGGGGATAGGCAGTGAGGTGGCCAAGTTTGCGGATGACACTAAACTTTTCCGGGTGGTAAAGACCAGCAGGGATTGTGAAGAGCTCCAGAAGGATCTCTCCAAACTGGGAGAATGGGCAGCAAAATGGCAGATGCGCTTCAATGTAAGTAAGTGCAAAGTGATGCACATTGGGGCAAGAAACCAAAATTTCACATATACGCTAATGGGTTCTGAGTTGTCTGTGACGGATCAAGAGAGAGATCTTGGGGTCCTGGTGGACAGGTCGATGAAAGTGTCGACCCAGTGTGCGGCGGCTGTGAAGAAGGCCAATTCCATGCTCGGGATCATTAAAAAGGGGATTGAGAATAAAATGGCCAATATCATTCTGCCTTTGTACAAATCGATGGTAAGGCCACATCTGGAGTATTGTGTCCAGTTCTGGTCACCATACCTCAAAAAGGATATAATTGAATTGGAAAAGGTGCAGAAAAGAGCAACCAGAATGATTCGTGGGCTGGAGCACCTCCCTTATGAGGAAAGGCTACAGCGTCTGGGGCTTTTCAGCCTAGAAAAAAGGCGCCTGAGGGGGGACATGATTGAGACTTATAAAATTATGCATGGGATGGAGAGAGTGGATAGAGGGAAATTCTTTTCCCTCTCGCACAACACCAGAACCAGGGGACACACACTAAAATTGAGTGGAGGGAGAGTTAGAACAGACAAAAGAAAATATTTCTTTACCCAGCGTGTGATTCATCTGTAGAACTCCTTGCCACAGGATGTGGTGATGGCACCTGGCCTAGATGCCTTTAAAAGGGGTTTGGACAAATTCATGGAGGAAAAGACCATCACAGGTTACAAGCCATAAGCAACCTCCTGGTTTTTAGAAGTGGGTTTTCTCTGTGCCAGGTGCAAGGGAGTGGCGACTGGACACAGGTATCTTGTTGTCTCGTGTGCTCCCTGAGGCATCTGGTGGGGCCACTGTGTGACACAGGAAGCTGGACTAGATGGGCTTTTGGCCTGATCCAGCAGGGCTCTTCTTATGTTCTTATGTTCTTATGAAGGGCTAATGGACATTTATTGCTGGGAAAGTAATAAATCTTGTAAATAGTTACCTTGGAGTTCAGTGTTTTCTTTGACACACAATTGCAATTAGGGGAAAAGAGCTAACTTTGCCTAAAGTGGACATGGGAGTTAATTAAAGGGAATAGTAGTTTGCTCCCCCAGGAGTAAAGTTTGGGGTGCAACATTTGGGACACAACATATTATCAGCAAACATGGTTGTTCTGTCATGTGGCCTGAACATGCCACTTAATTTTCTCTTTCTGTAGTACAGCAATACCTTGCACTTTCGTCTGGTTAGGGACCAAAGCATGGACGAAAGTAAAAAATGGATGAATGTCAAAGCAGAGCCTTATTTAGCTTGCAAATTAATTTTGGCTGGCGAAAAATGTAACTAACTATATACTGTAACACTTGCAAATGCATGAGAAACCTAAATAAACAGAAATAAAAGAAAAATAAAAGAAGAGCGTCGACAAACATCATGGAAGGTTGGATGAAATCGGACGAAAGAGGAAAGCAGGTGGACGAAATCTGAAATGTGGTTATAATTGAAAACAGCTGAAAGAGCAAAGCGATTAAAGTCAAGCGGATGAAAGTCAAGGTATTGCTGTGTATAAAAACAATAATTGGACCATATATTCCTAAAGGGAATCAGTCAAACATTTCAAGTTCTTAAAAGCAAACAGATTTTTTTTCTCCCAGTTCTCCCAGGAGAAAGCAGAAATCACAGTCTTTCACAAATATTCAATGTTTTTAATTATGGTGATGTCCAATACATTTTCAGTTATTCATCCTATAAAGATATGTGTGTGTGTGTTATTTATAAAGAAACCTCCATTATGTCTATGCCTCACATACATTTTCTCAGGGCAAAATAAACACAAAGTCATCGTTTTGTGGTATGCCCGGAACATCAAAAGCTATAGCCCTCTGTGTTAGCATTCCTATTCAGGTTTCTGAGCACAAACGTTAGCACAGCAATAAGCAGGTGAGACCATTACAATGTTCCTTCAGATAGCTTGGATAAACATTTTCCTATACCCTTAATAATCCGGGTCATTGGCCTGCCCTCTCCTCCTCCCCCTTTATCAAATTGTCTTTTCCCCCCTTTTATTTTGCAGTCTGATTGTGTGTTTGTCCACCTGTTATTGTTCCCATGCACACAATGTTGCCTTCCCCCCCCCCCCCATAGACCACAGAAAAGCCTATAGGAACAGAATGACAGCTGTTTTGGCTGGCTAAAACTTCCCCGAAATAACAATTTAATACAATTGTGAAAGAAGAAAGCATTTTGCACAGGAAATACGCAAAGCACTGCATGGAAGTCAAGAGGTGGAAAATAAAAACAGAATGTTCAGTTGGATGGATAGAATATAACCTACATCAACCTGGAGGAAGTGACGGGGGCTGCACATCCTGCAGGTGTGAGACTACCACAAAATGCATTGCTCCCTCTCTTCCCTCAGGCCTCCTCGGGCACTGGTACAATGGACAGGTGGAGCCATAATACAGTCCCAGCTTCAGCTTGCAAGCAAGCCTGAACAGTACGGAGGACAGATGTGGGACCGATGACAGAGAATAGTACTCAGCACACACAACATCATGGCCACCATGTAGATGGAGAGCCCCCTAGACCACCTAGGCCATCTCTCTAACAGATGGACCATTTTTCCAATTCTCTTGCTAGCCAGTAGAACAACTCTGCCTTGCTCCAATTGCTCCAGGTAAGAGGCAGGCAGAGGAGGCAACACAGCTGACAAACAATCAACAGAACACAGTTTAGATGATCCAGCCATGGCTTGATGGGTTTTGCCTCAGTCTGTAGGAGGGCAGGGGCCAATCACTATCTTCTCTTGTGACTAGACCTGCTGGCCAATTCCCACGCAGCTCAGAGCTCCCTCAATGACCTGCAGCCATCTCTGTTGGGCGGCCTCTTGACATCGCCTGGCAAGAACAGGAACTCATGGAACTGGAGGTATTCATAGTTAGTCACACACGTGTAATGAATTGTCTACGCTTATAAGCTCAGTGTAAACAGAGTAGGCGATGGGAACAGAGGCCGGCAGGTGACCAGATTGGGCTTGTTTCCCACACAAGAGTCAGATCAAGGCGAGTGACATCACTTCTACGTGCGGAAAGATTTATCTGCTTCTAACAAGGCCTAGCGGATGCATCCGGCCGCAGAGACAAAGACAATCCTTTGTTAATGGCGTGAGGGGGGTTGCCATAATGCCCCGGACAGATTCTCTCTCTTCCCTCCCCAGACTAAATTCCATGTTCCACATTGGAAGGATCTGATAGTCCAGAAAGAGCAGCAGGAGCCTAAAAAATCCAGGTCTAGTTTTGCGTGATTCCAGAAGCGAGGGCTAAGGCTGAATGCAATTCTGGATTCACGTCTGCAAATCTGAAATGCATAATCTCATGTTGCGACTTTTCCACTACTATCCTCACCAGGGTACTCAAGTTTCTTTCAGAGCTTGCTATTTGCTATCCCAAAGTTGTTGCTTGTGAGATTGATCATTCTGCATTATTGCAATTAGTTGATACTAATTAATTCATAGCATGCATGAATGAAAGTGTCAGAAAGGCCCACCTATTTTCAAGCCATGCTGGTGATCTGGACTCATTAGACAACCCAGACTGAGCTGCAGGCTTCCTTTGCATCTCTTCGTCTCATCCCATCCTCCTCTTTGGGGAGGACCTCTGCTTTGCTCACTATGAGGCATCAGGTCAATTACAGCGCAATCCTGTGAAACTTTATGCGGCTGGCCTAAAGGGTCGACCGCAGTATCCTGAGCCCATTCCTGGGCCACACTGGCGTGGCCCAGGAACATGTCGGGGAAAAGGAGATGTTCGTCCCCTTCCTCGAATGTAAGGCTGCCCGGGGCCTATGGGCCTCCTCAGATGTACACCAGCTCTGAAGCTGACATAAGTCCAAGGCGGTGGGATAAGGCTGAACTGGGCTGGGAAAAGGCCTAGGATATCGGCAGAGCACACCGCCGATATCCCAGCCCGGTTCAGCTAATGACCACCCTCCCTCGCCGCCCAGCCCGTCCTCTCCCCGCCCCTGCACCGACCAGTGCAGGACTTACCTCCACTGGTCGGTGGGTGCCAGGTCTGGAGGGCGGCGGCGGGTAAGGGATGCCGGCCTCTGCGCCAGTGGCCCTTACTCCAGAGTTGTCAAAACATGCTTTATGGCACATTTGCAACAGACTAGAGCAGCGGAGCGTGCATTCTGCTGCTCTAGGAGTTATGGAGGATCGGGCTGTTAGTCTGGGGTACTAGGCTCAAACTCCACAGCGTATTGGACATTTTGTTAAAACAGGCTGTGGAAAAACAATTGCTACTTAGACCATTTGTGGCAGGTCAAGCTGAAGGAAAGAAATGCAGAGAACACAGCTCCAGGCCTTGACTACATCAAATCTTTTATTGAGGGTGTTGACCAAGCACCAGCACCTACCCACATAAGCAGCTCTGCCATGATGAGGCGAGGCAAAGCAGACAGCTCAGGTGGCAGATTTGGGGGCCCTGAGTGGCAGAATGGGAGGGATTCAGACCTTATGGGGCAGAATTCACGAAGAAGTGCAAACATCTTGTGCAAACAACATTGAAGTGAATTGCACATAATAAGCCCATTCATTTTAGTGGGACTTGCACAGGAGAACTTCCCAGTATATTGTGCCCCATGTTAATTAGTAGGAATGAGGAGGACAGCCATTGGGATGATCCACCTCAGGCACCACGGTGTCTTAAGAAGACAGCCCTTAGCAACATTAAACCTATACTGCAAGGAAGCTGTAATTCTCCGTTATAGAGGGAGCCATGTTACAGGACTGTACAAACAAACATATCTTGCATTTTCAAATCAGCATTAAGATGAAGCAACCTTTATACAGCTGAAAATGTACTGTACTGCCAGTTCTGCCAATGAGACACAACAAAATGGATACGTTTGTCTGTTTTCACAGGAGGACTAGCTACTTTTGGCCGGTGGAGGACACACAGTGTCCACACAACAAGGACACAATGAGTTGTACACAAAAAACACATTGGCGGATAAAACGTAAAGGGGGCTAGAGTTTGTTGAGCTCCTTCTTTCTTTATCTGGGGGCAGAGAGAAACTACATCAGCTGCAGCTACATCATGTTTCCCTGCTCCGGAGCTCTCAGAGCAACTGGCCACAGCCAGCTCCAGCTTTCTTTATCTGGGGGCAGAGAGAAACTACATCAGCTGCAGCTACATCATGTTTCCCTGCTCCGGAGCTCTCAGAGCAACTGGCCACAGCCAGCTCCAGCTTGGGAGGTGGCTAGAGTCCCACCAGGCCAGCACAGAAGCCAGCATTTTGACCCCGAGAGCAACAGACACTATGTAGAAGAGGACCGCGCTCTCCTCCACCAGAGGTGATTCAATTTTCCTCTCTTTCTCTCAGGATGACCCTAGAGCATGCATGTCTAGTGGCAGCTGGATGAGGCTAGAAAGCTGCTGCTGCTCTTCTGCATGGCTGGAGGACACGAGGACGCCGACGTGCGTGCGAGTGTGCAGCGGAGCCCGCACACAGCAATGCTACCAAATGGCTTGGCTAACATGCCAGACTCAACCATCTGCCGTTGCCTGGGCCTGTTCTCCACATGGCAGAGTTAGCAGCTCCCACTCAGCTTCATCCTTGCCAAAGCCATTGGAAATGTATATTCTGAAGGAAGAAGGGGGGCGGGGGGGACCCTTTCAAGACCATTAAGAAGCACCTTTACACACAACCAGAAGCCGAAAGCAGACTGTGTCACATTACAGAAAAGCAAAACCATTCCCTGTTTCATAACTTGAAGAATCAAACACACTGTTCTCTGCTCTTTGAGATTATCCCTCATTTTTCTTCATATAATAGGCACTTTGGTTCTCATGTCTTTTATCCAGCATTTGTCCAGGCAATGGTCCTGACGATTCACAGAATGAGCTTGAGAGATGAGGCAGCACAGTGGCGTTCCTAGAGGGGGGGAGCAGTACTGTAAATTGCACACAAGTCTACTCAGGGTTACACGGTGGCCCCGCCCACTCACTGACGGAGCCATTCCGAGCAGCTAAGGCAACATGTTGCCTTCACTGGTCGGAATGGTTCCGATGGTGAGTGGGCGGGGCCACCATGTAACGATGAGTAGACCTGTGCACAACATACAGTACCAACCCCCCCCCCCCATAGGAAGGTTACTGAGGCAACATGAGACAGGAAGTACCTGAGTTACTTCATCCCCAAATTCATTAGCTGGTCCTAAGACTCTCCCACCCCACACACACACACGGCCAGAAATGTGAAGATGACAGTAATACTGGCCTAAAGGGCTGCAGTATCACTGAGATAATATATGTGACATGCCATGGTAGGCTTACCAGATCTCCAACCGGGCCAGAGTGCTAGACCTTTAGGAGAAGGAATGTGGGCAGGTGTAGCTTGTTAAGTCCTAGAGCACAATCCTAGGCATGTCTACTCAGAAGCAAGCCCCATTGTGTTCAATGAGTAGACATGCCTAGGATTGTGCTCTAAGGTTTAACAAGCTACACCTGCCCACATTCCTTCTCCTAAAGGTCTAGCACTCTGGCCCGGTTGGAGATCTGGTAAGCCTAGTTAAACACCAAAATCTATGAAAAAATAAAACCGTTTTCTCCCACCTCTACCTATGGGCTATTAAACCCAAATATACGTGAAACTTGAACTTGACCCCAAGTTGCTAACATTCAGCAGAATGCATGTCTACTCCCCTTGTAAGAAAGAAGAGCAGCAGCAGCCTCCTTCCCCACGGCCCCTGCATTCGCTGATGATGGGATGGCCACTGTGCAACCCGCACGCCTTGTAACTCCTTCACTGCAGCAAAGCATCACAGCGCTAATGAAACATTTACAACAAGGGCTCAGTGCAAGCGAAGCACGTGGTTGGGCCTGGGTACGAGAGGCTGAGAGATGTGCCAAGTTGGCCTCTTTGCACCAGCCCATGTAGCTTTTATCTGATTCTTCCCACCAGTTTGCCAAATGGAGGTGCTGAAGAGCTGAAGTGGAGCCAAAGCCAAAGGTCCACAGGGTGGGGTAGAGGCTCTTGTCAGGCAAGGAGAGTAGAGCTTGGATGCAAAGGAGTCCATTTGAGCCTGTTTGTTCGTGGTATGCTGGTGCCAGAAACCATTAAGGCTTTGGAAAAAGTGAAGGCAGGGAGTCTCCAAAGAGAGGTGCTGACAGGAAACAAATAGGCTTAAAGAGAAAGAAAGCGAGGGAATGGGAAAATGAGGGGCAAGAGAACAGCCTCAGCCAGTCATGTTCTTACCACTGACAAATGCGCTCATCCAAACTGAAGCGTTTAATTAGCTCGAAAAAAGGAAAGTTGAGTTTCTCTTTTAAAGTAGACTGGCTGGGGCTGACTCTGGGTATACTGGAATGGGAAGAGTGGGGACTATGGGAAACACTGGAAATGGCGGCTAAGTGGAGAAAGGCAATTTTGTCCTTTTTCTTCCACCACCACATGCAATTCACCAGGGGGGCGTGAAGTTATTAGCAGGGCTCTTAAGCTTCCCCGATTCACTCCCTCTCCAGGGAGCAAGAGAAGGGGACGCCAGCTAAACAATTAAGTTAAAGGCAGTTTAAAGTTGGCAAGTGCTATTCAGGGAGATGCTGCCTTTTAGACTCCAGGTCCCGGCTGATGGGAAGCCTCTGCCAGAGTCTGTTGGCTGAAACAAAAAAAGACACTTTTGTGTGTGTGTGTGTGTGTGTGTGTGTGTGTGTGTGTGAGAGAGAGAGAGAGAGAGAGAGAGAGAGAGAGAGAGAGAGAGAGGCAAAAACATAAATGGTGCCGTGCTGGATTTGTTCTTTTTTGAAGGCCACATTTGGTGGCAGGATGTGAAGTCTGAGGTAGCCAGGTGTCAGTGTGACAGCCAGGCCGTAGGCAGCTGAGCACACTGATGGCTAAGATTTAGATCCCACCACAGGGTTGGCCCAACACCTCCTGATGTCTGAGGTGGCATGAGAAATGCTGCCCCGGCCCCTAACCCTTACCTGATGATGAGCCAACCATTGCTCCTCCCACTCTCCAGTGTTCTAGCTCAGCACTCTCCTCCCCTCCACATTTCCCCTTCCTCTCTGTCCACCTCTTCCTTTTTCAGTCCACAGAGTGGAAGGAGAAGGAGGAACAGTGGAGGAAAGCAGGGGGACAGAGATGGGCGCCCCTCACCAATGTGCTGCCTGAGGTGATTGCTTCAGTTGGCCCCAGTACTGTCCCAACAGTACTGGGACCAGGTCAGAAAGGAGCTTGTACAAGTTGACCTAGGCAGAGCCTAGAAGCAACTCCACATCGAGGCAGTTCGTTCAAGAGGTCAATGAAGAGGCAGAGACTGGGAGGGCTGGGAAAAGGATGTGTGGAAGCAGCAGACAAGCACAGATCAGGAGGCAACAAGTATGCAAGGAGATTGAGGATAGGCAGGGACAGATACACCTTATCATCAGGGATGCGCTGTGCAGGAGCAGCAGCATTGTCCGTGGAAAAAAAGCCGCAGCCTAATCCTGTGATTGCATGCGCGTGCCACCCTCTTGTACCCAAGTAAGTGAATGGTGCGCACGCACAATCTCAGGGTTAGGCAGAGGCGTTGCTACGGTGGATGTGGTACCGTAAGTTCCGCACCGCCCAAGTCCCCGTTTACTCCCCGGTACGAGGTGGCCCCGCCCCCTTGCCGATGGAGCCATTCAGTACAGCAAAGGCAACGGGCAGGAGACTCCCTGCCCGTTGCCTTCGCCGCACTGAATGGCTCCGACGGCGAGGGGGTGGGGCCACCTCATACCGGGAAGTAAATGGGGACTTGGATGGTGCGGAACTTACAGTACCGCCGCCACCGTAGCGACGCCTCTGGGGTTAGGCTAGGCTGCGGCTTTTTTCTGGGGACGATGACGGGGCAGTTCTGCCTCCCTTGCACCACACATCCCTGATACGTGTGCAGGCGGTGAAGGCCAGTTTGGCTCTTGCCCATACAAAGAACTGAGTCTGACTCAGAAATGTTTATAGCCTGTAGAATTGCCAGTTTTTTTTTTCTTCAACCAGCCCCTGTAGCTGTGCCTTTAACAGCAACATAGACTGTGAATATCAGCATATGACTGCCTCCATGCAGTGAAAAGCTTCCCCAGCTGTCTATTAAAGACACAAGAGCAGGTTTGGCTAGAGAGTTGGTAACTGTAATAACTAGGTCAGACTGAGAGAAATCATTGGACTGCTGTGGGGGACGAGTGATGTGGAGATGTGCCAAGACCAGAGAGAATACTGCCCTTTCCTTCTTTGCTGTGCAGCCTTGAATTGTAAGGAGCACCAGGAAACTCCCAGGTTCAGTCCTGACTGACCTCTTGACAGCTGTCTTTATCTTACTCCCTGCTATTAAGGTGGAATTTTTCAATACTCCCATTGGTAGAACTTCCACTCTCTACCGTAGAAGCCCAATGGCATTTCAATCATACTGTAGTAGTGCCCATAATATTACAATGTACTGCTGATCATGAAAACACTTGGTTCTCCCATGTGCCAAAAAGTACGAGGCTCCTTGGTTGTGAAAATCAGAATTAAAAACACTATTGATACCTAGGCTTACCAGATCCATACCAGGACAGAGCGCTAGACCTTTAGGAGAAGGAATGTGGGCAGGTGTCACTTGTGTCGCACCCTTAGAGCACAATCCTAGGCTTGTCTACCCATTGAACACAGCAGATTGGACCTGGGAGGGGGTGGGATTGTCAGCACTGGCGCACGCCGTATCCTATCCCCCTTCTTGGACTTGATCCGCCAACACGGGTGCACGTGGATTTGCACCAGCCATATGGCAGACACAGGTCCGAGTAGACCTGTAGTGCAGGCTGGGGCTTTCCCTGTGGCAAGGGGACAAACACCCCCTTACTTTGAGGAGACCTTCCACTTCCCTTTGTAGGTGCAGTGTAACCTGTGCCATCCTCTCTGCATCAGTGCAGGGAAACAGTGCAATCCTATGCATGTTTACTCAGAAGTAAGTCCCATTGTGTTCAGCAGGGCTTACTCCCAGGAAAGTGTGTATAGGGTTGCAGCCAAAGTTAGGTAGGATTGGGGTGCCTGGCTACAATCTTATACATACTTTCCTTAGAAGCCCCATTGAAAACAATGGGGCTTCTAAGTAGACATGCATAGGATTGCACTGTAAGTATGCCTACTCAGAAATTACCCACTTGGGTTTAGAAAGTGTGCTTAGGCCTGCAAGCATCAATCAGCAAACGTTTCTTCACTTGGTAGAGTTGAAAATAGATCCTGCTCCTCCCAGACACCAGCATTACTGAAACCAGCCCTTTCATTCTTCCTTGCAGCCAAAGCAATCCCAGCACTTCTTCATTCATGTTTATTTTACTATTTATTAGCACAATTACAGCGCAATCATAACCAACTTTACAGCACCAATGCAGCTGTGCCAACCTTACCTCAGGGCTGCATTGCAGTTACACCAGCCCTGGAAAGTGGGTTAGGATTGCGCTGTTACTCTTTATTTAAAATTTTTAAGGCAAAATTCTGGTGGTAAGGAAAGGGACCGTGTGGCGGGACATGGTCATGGCAATGCTGTTGGGAAGGCAGGGCATCAGCACCTACCTCGTGGATCCTTCTTCCCACCAGGTGCATCATTATTAATAGTGTTTTGCTGGTCTACACTGGGCAGACTGGTGCTATAATCGCCTTTAAAAACCCTGAAAAATCACCCCAAATGAGGTCTGAAAAATGTAGGATGACAACACAGAAAACACCAGAATGCTCCGGTTTGGAAACAACAACATCTTGATTCTTCATACAAAGCATACAAATGAAAGGTGGTCATTCCAGAAAAGGAGGCTAGCATGGCATGGAAGCAATATGGCAATTTTCTTTACTTACTTATGCAACTACATCACAGCCCTTCGTGTGTGGCCTGACAATGAGCTACTGAGACGTCCTCAGGCTATTAGGCCCTTTTTGGTGCTTCCTGATCCATTCTAGCCCCAACAGTAATGAACTGGTTCTTAATTAGTCGGTTCCTGTTCAGTGCCTGGGGAGAGGGGTTAATTCAGAGCAATTGCTTGTTCATTTATTTTATTTTCTCTTATCACAATTGTTAAATTGTGGTAATAAAATATATAAAAAAGAACAAGCAATTGCTCTGGCGGCAAAGAGGAAACAAGTAATTAAAGTCACCCCTTCAGGGAACAGGAACTGATTAATTAAGGGGTGATTCAATGCCAATGCTGGAAGAAAATAGGAAGCAACTAATTAAAGAGCTGGTATCAGAAACTGCTTTAAAAGAAATAGGGAGACATTTGCTGATCCAAGGCTGCAGATCTAAGCATGGAAGCAAGTCCTGCTGAACTGAATAGAACTTACTTCTGAGTAAAAACACTTGGGCTGCAATCCTATATACATTTACCTGGGAGTAATTCCTACTGAATTCAACAAGACTTACTTCTGAGTAGGTGTGCATAGGATTGCACTGTTAGGCTCTTGCCTATGGTAATAGGCACCGCGGGAATCTTTTGAGGACTATATCTCTATATTAAGTGCTATGGCAGTGGTGGCCAACCTTTCAACCTGAATGCCCCTGGCCCTTTAATGGTTGTATAGGTGAGGGCCTTTCAGCAGGTACAGCTGCTTTAGCAGCACCATCACCACTTGCAGCTGCCAAGATTCTGGCTTCTACACAACTCTTAAGAACACAGTAGCCCTAATGGTGGAAGGTTGGCCACCCCTCTGCTATGGGAACCAACACTTTAATTCTACTTCCAGCAGCACTAAAAGGCAGTAGCGTCGGCGGCGGTGGGCCCCTGGGTGGTGGGGGCAGCAGGCGGGCAGGGGATTGCACTCACCTCCGGATTGCTCCGTCCGCCCGTGAGTTTGGCCCGCCCACCCTGGAGCAGTTTGGCTCTGTAAATGGGCCAAAACGCGGTGGGGGGTGTTTCACGCCGTGCCGGGCACACAAGCATGATGTCCCGCCCCCTAGGGGGCGGGGCATTTGGTGGCACGTGGGGGTGTCGTGTCAGCCCTTCCCCGCGGCCCCCACCCTTGGGGGGGGTGTTGTACCACCACTGCTAAAAGGCCCTAGCGTAGAAGCAAACTTTGTCTTTAAAAAGGCAGAAAATGAAAAACACTGGAATATGGCAACAAGTTTGGCAACAAAAATATCTGGATTCTCTGTATATGAATGAATTTCCGGGGGGGGGGGGGCGGGGGAGGTAGTGTGGGAAAGAGATCTCTTCCATTTGTTTCTCCTTTCTATGTAGAAAAAATCTAGAGGAAAAACAAGTTAAGGGACTGTTGCTGCAAGATTTGCTGTTCATGTAAGGATGGGTGGTGAAGAGTGGTGTCTGTTGCTACTCCTGCACACTTGGGGGTCTCCACAAACCTCGAGTTCGGGAGTAGTGGGAGTTTGGGGTAGTATTGCAGGGTATCATTACCTTTCTGCTTTATATGCCCTTATTTGCAGATTTTAGACAGAGGAAGAATTTCAATGCAAATGTCTGTCAGAGAAAACTACTCATTTTCTGTTTGCCACTGTGAAAAGCCCTCACGTTTTTAGCTCTAAACTTTGGACTTTGAAGCATGTTTTATCCAGTGGACTTAATTGTCAGGGGATACCTTTACCTTTTTATATGCTGAACATAGAAGGTGTGGTTGCATTCATACTACTCAAATGCAGACAGTTCAGGGGGGATGCTGCAGGTGGGGGGAGGGAAGGTAGCCAGTGCAAACCCCAACTCCATCGCATAGCATGATTCATAAAATTGGGAGATGGGGAGGGGAATTCAGGGATGCAGAACATAATTAATGAAACTGGAACACAATCAGGAAGATTAACACCCCAACCCTTGGAAAAAGTTGAATAAAGGATATTTAATGACTACAAGTGTCCCCAAATCAAGAGAGAGAGAGAGAGAGAAACCTTGAGCTAACAGTGCTTTGAAGGAGGCTATGTGGAAATCACACCCTCATTGCAGACATGTGGGGGTGCTGAAATTTTTTTGGGGGGTCAGCATTGCACAGGGATCATTACCCTCCCATAGAAATGAGCAATGTTTCCAGTACAGCAATCCTGATATCTCATTAAAAACCATCAGGCTCAAAGCAAACAAACCATCACATGTCATTTTCATTTTAATAGGGAGAAATAATTGTTCTCACAGCCCAAAACATACATAAACTATCTCAGAAAACAAGAGCCTAGTTTCCACTGGGTGTTCAAAACAAGTGGTGGGAGCACTGATCCATTGTTCCATTGCTAGCCTTCTACAATGAGAAGGAATGTGAATGCAACCTCAATTGACCAAAAAACCGAAAAGGGGAGGGGGAAGAGGAGGGGATATTTGTGAAAGGCAACTCATCCATGCTCAGGCAAAAGGCTTGCATGCCAATTTCAAGATTTTAGTGGACTCAAATTTCCCAGAAGTCATGTGCAGACAGAACTATTTCAAACACAGGACCCTCAATGAGAAAAGGACATGCCACAAGCCCTTCAAAATGTGAGATGGGGAGGGGGGGTTGTTCCCCTCCATAGTCTGCCCCTTCCCCTGCATCTATTTGTGACACAGAGCGCAATCCTCCCAGAAGATCGGGCGGTGGAACAAGTGTTCCGCCGCCCAAAGCCATCACAAACGTGCTGTAAAGCAAGGCCAGCCGCCCTCACTCCGCCAGGGCCACTGGAGGCCGGTAAGAGATCCCCCGGCGGGGGTGGTCCGGGCGGCGAGGGAGGGGGGGCCATTGGACGAGCCGGCCTGGGGGGGTGTGGCGTCCGCCATATCCCCGTCCCCGCTCGAGCCAGCTCCGCCGTTACACGGCCTCCTCCTACTTCCACCAGCTAAATAGCTGGCGGAAATCCGAGGAGGCCCATCGGGCCTCCCCAGCTCTACACTGGGGGAAGGGGACGAACGTTCCCTTTCCCTGAGTAGACCTCCGGGCCGCTGATGGGAGCGACCATGGGATCCGGGGTAGATGTCTAGCAACACAGTTTTATAGGATGCCATTTAGTTTTTGTACTTGCAAAAGCTGGCATACAAGACGATGCCAATGCTGCAAAAACTTTGTTTCATGTGTGATTTTACCCTTCCTTTAGGCATGAATTGACCTAAACAATTGGTTTCCTGTGTTCATGGCTATAGATTTGTCCCTTATAGATGCACTGTCCCTCAGTGCAACTAACCCAGATCTTGAAATTCTAGTTGTTGTTTTTATTTTATTAATTTATTTTTCACATTTTATACCGCCACATTTTTTTTACTTATACCACTTTACATTCTTATACACCTGTAAGGAGCTCAGGGTGGTGTACATAGTTCCTCCCCTGCTTTGTCCTCACAACAACCCTGTGATGAAGGTGAGGCTGAGAGATAGTGACTGGCCCAAGGAAGTTGGCTGAATGGGGATTTGAACCTGTATCTTCCAGGTGTACGTCCACCTCTCAAACCACTACAGCATCCTGGCTCTTTTTATAGATTGAATGTACTTATTATACGGTATGTTTTGGTTTGGTTTTAGACCAAAAAGTCTATTTTATTATTGTTTATATATTACATTTGAAACAAACATTTCAAAACCCAGTAAAGATAATGAAAAACAAATAGAAAGCTCAAAAGCACAATATAAATTATTATTATTATTATTATTATTATACTATTTCTGGCAAAACTGTGCTTTCCTTAAGATTAGACTGTATTAGTTACTGCATTCCTGCTTCCAGCATTGTTTCTCATCTCCCTGCACGTTTCCCCCTAGCCATGCCTTCACCTTCAGTTTCTGTGGGGATCCCTATCAAATTGCTTGTCAGCACAATCCTATGCATGTCTACTCAGAAGAAAGTCCCATTGTTTTCAGTGTGGCTTACTCGCAGGAAAGACTGCATAGGATTGCAGCCTCAATCTGTCATTCATTGTTACTCTGCAGCTTCCAATGTAAATCCTAAAAGGGAGGCATTCACAGTTATCTCCTTGACTCAAGGACCTTGAGGACCAACCATAGACATAAGAAAATACTGTACAGTACTACAATACTGTATTATTAAGTCCTATGATTTGCGGGTGGTGCAGTGGGTTAAACCGCTGAACCATGAGCTGTCGTTCGAAAGGTCGGCAGTTCGAATCCGCGACGGGGTGAGCTGTTGTTGCTTGGCCAGCTCCTGCCAACCTAGCAGTTCCAAAGCATGTTAATGTGAGTAGATAAATAGGTACCGCTTGCGGGAAGGTAAACAATACTCTGTGTTCCAGCCGCATGCTACACGCTGCGGCAAGGAGAGTCATGTCGGCCACATGACCACGGAGGCGTCTTCGGACAATGCTGGCTCTTCGACTTTGAAATGGGGATGAGCACCACACCCTAGAGTCGGACACGACTGGACTTAATTGTCAGGGGTCACCTTTACCTAAGATTTGTAAACTCTTACATCCCCCTATCCTGACCTATAGCAATATTTTATGTATAGTACATGTAACAACAGCAACTACATGTTCTTCCCTATTTGCCTCTACCTTGGTTGTCTCCCCTTTGTCAAATTCTAGATTGTAAGTAACTTTGGGCAGGGACATGTTCTTACTCTGTAAGGCACTACATGTTGAGGCCAAACTACTTATGATGACCCTGTAATGCTAATATTTGTTTCCATATTGCAGTGTTGGGGGTAGAACTGCCCTGTATTATCATCTCCATGTTTCAGATAAGGGCTGGGGTTAGATCCAGCCCATCTGTGAGGCCAAATGAGACCGTCACCTCAGGCAGCAGATTGGTGGTGGCCAACTCCATCTGCCCACTCACCTCCACTGTTCCTCCTCCTCTTCCCACTCCCTGGAGTGGAAAAGGATGAGGAAGTGTGATGGATGCTAGAGTGTATCTAGCCTCTCCACTCACAGACTCTCCATCCACCTCTTTTCCAATTCAGGGAGTGGAAGGAACAGAGAGCATGGCACTTCACCAGATTTTTTTTTTGGGGGGGGGGCAGCATTTGAGCCAGCTCTGGCTGGGGTTGGGAAACAGTGGCCTGAATTGTAAGTAACAATCATCTGATAAACTTTATCAGATAAAGGCTTGAAGATTAAATATCAGATAAAGGCTTGAAGAACTGTCTTTGCAAAATACAATACAGTACCAAGTGGGCCCCCATATCCATGGATTCGCTATCCACAGTTTCAGTTATCCACAGATTGTGGGGACCCCCCCCCCCCAGGCTTTTACTTTTTTCCCCAGTAAGCTTCGTTTCTTCCTTAAACAAACAGGAGAAGCAGACTCTGGCTGCTTATTATTGCAGGCAAAGAGACTAAGTTCTAGAGAGGCTCTGCAAGGTTAACAGAAACCTTGCAGAGCCTCTCTAGGACTTAGTCTCGTTCTACTTGCCTTCAATGGAGGCTGCTTCTCTGTTTTAAGGAAGAAACAAAGCTTGCTGAAAGAAAAATAAGAGCTGGGGGGGGGCGCACGCCTGCCCGCAGGGGAGGCAGGGCAGGGGGGGGTCCTCAGGAAACCATGGAGGGGGTGTTCGCTTCTATCCATGGTTTCAAGTATCCACGGAGGGGCCTGGAACATATCCCCAGCAGATATGGGGAGAGTACTATACCACAGTTACAGGTTCCTGTTGCAATCAGGGCTTGCCCAAAGACTAAGAGCCACCTCCAGGGCAAGGCGCCATTCCACCACCACCGCTAGTAGCGTGGCGCACTACACTCGCTCCCAGCTTGCTCAATGTAGTACATTAGCATCACTACTGTGGCTACCGTTATCCTCTCCTCCACGCACCCACCTCGTATCTTGTGCCAGTGTTTCACATCACACAGTCATGCTGAAATCTGATTGTACGTTAAGAGATGCTGCACAGGAAAAAAAAAACCCCTCCTCGAGTTGCAGCAAAAATAAATCTCCCACCATCACCCCCTCAATCTTCCATTCACTCAAAGGCACACGCAATTACTCGCACAGCAACTCGTACTCTCTCCACTCGAATTACAAGTATTAGCAAAATTAGTAAAACAGAGACGCAAAATAAGCGACCCGGAAATCAACCTTAAGGACGTTACTCTAAGCGGTTTATCTATGTGGTGACGCTTCCCCTGCCGTCACACGACCCCGCCTGCGTCGTGACGTAAAACTCCAAAATTCCATTCTTGATCCACAGCTCTGTGTGGCGGCTAGGAAGTGGTTCCAAAATGGCGGCGCTCATCTGACTCGATCCAAAATGGCGCCGCCCATAACGAGGAAGGCTGGCTCCAAGATGGCTGCCTTTATAGCAACGAGTCGCTGGATTGCTCACTCCAAGATGGTGGGTTTCGAGAGATGGCTGTTGCTTGGAGGTGTCCGGTTTTACAATGCGCGCCCGTTGCGGCGGAACCTTGGCGGGGTCTATCTACCAGACCCCGCGAACCCTCGCACGCCGGCTTGGCAGCTAGAGGCCGCCTACAAGGCCAAGCTCTTCGGCCGTTACGGGGCAGCCTCCAGGGTTGACCCGGCCCGGCTCTGGCCGGCACCCGAGCGGCTCCGGGAAATGGAGGCCGAGGAGAGAGCCTGCTACCCGTCGCTAAGGGAAATGGAGGTGGCGCTCGACAAAAAGGAGCAGGAGGCCGCAGCTCAAAAGCGACAGAGGTGAGAGAGCGGTGCTTTGGGGGAGTTGGAGGCGGGCTTTATCTGCTCCAGTCGCCCCTCTTTACATTGGACAGCCGCTGCTTTCTAGCTTCTGTTTCTGGTAGAAACGTTGTACCTGTAGTATGGGGGGGTGGAGAAGAAATGATCCCCCGAGTTCAATAGGCACTTATTCCCAAAGAAAGCGAACATAAGACTGCAGCCGCAAGTGACCACTAACATTTCCCGTTCTTGGGAAAGGTAGTGATCTTGGTACACGTGTACTCCTGGGTGAATATGCATATAATATATGGCCAGTCTGCAAGTACTCATTCTATCTAAAGTAAACACTTAAGTTAAATACTGTAGGTAGGTTTTCTCGCACCCCTGTTTCTGAAGCTAGCGTAAGAGTAAATGAAACTATTGCAGAACGAATGAATACAGTGAATGCGAAAGCGGAAAAGAGTCTTTGTGTAATGAACTTTGAAATTGGTATATGTGTAATGAACAGATTATGCTCCTTGGTATGATTGATTGAGATGTTACAAGTACACGTGTCCCCATTATCTGTGAAGTTTTGGAAGGGATGAGTCAGTCAAGTGGGAATGGACAGAACAGTTCATCAGATTTTTTTGTGAGGGGGGAGGAGGATAAACCCGGTACAAGCTGAGTTTCGAAGAGGCAGAGGAACTAGAGATCAAATTGCCAACATGCGCTGGATCATGGAGAAAGCACGAGAGTTCCAAAAAAAACCTACTTCTGCTTCATTGACTACGCAAAAGCCTTTGATTGTGTGGATCACAACAAACTGTGGCAAATTCTTAAAGAGATGGGGGTACCAGACCACCTTACCTGTCTCCTGAGAAACCTGTATGCGGGTCAAGAAGCAACAGTTCGAACCGGCCATGGAACAACTGATTGGTTCAAAATTGGGAAGGGAGTACGGCAAGGCTGTATATTGTCACCCTGCTTATTTAACTTATATGCAGAGTACATTATGAGAAATGCAGGGCTGAATGAATCACAAGCCGGAATCAAGATTGCCGGGAGAAATATCAACAACCTCAGATACGCAGACGATACCACCCTAATGGCAGAAAGTGAAGAAGAACTAAAGAGCCTCTTGATGAGGGTGAAAGAGGAGAGTGCAAAAGTTGGCTTGAAACTCAACATTAATAAAACTAAGATCATGGCATCGGGTCCCATCAATTCCTGGCAAATAGAAGGGGCAGAAATGGAAGCAGTAACAGATTTTACTTTTCTGGGCTCCAAGATCACTGCAGACGGAAACAGCAGCCATGAAATTAAAAGACGCTTACTCCTTGGAAGGAAAGCTATGGCAAACTTAGACAGCATAATAAAAAGCAG
The DNA here is from genome assembly GCA_026170595.1 of Plestiodon gilberti rubricaudatus. Lineage (NCBI taxonomy): Eukaryota > Metazoa > Chordata > Lepidosauria > Squamata > Scincidae > Plestiodon > Plestiodon gilberti. The sequence goes on from JANXHW010000002.1 coordinate 109,911,052, forward strand.
AGATATCACCATGCCAACAAAAGTTCGTATAGTCAGGGCGATGGTGTTCCCAGTAGCAATGTATGGTTGCGAGAGTTGGACCATAAGGAAGGCTGAGCGCCGAAGAATAGATGCTTTCGAACTGTGGTGCTGGAGAAGACTCCTGAGAGTCCCTTGGACTGCTAGGAGATCAAATCAGTCAATTCTAAATGAAATCAAGCCTGACTGTTCCCTGGAAGGACAGGTACTAAGGCTGAAACTCAAATATTTTGGCCACCTAATGCGAAGAGAGGACTCTCTGGAGAAGACTCTGATGCTGGGAAAGATTGAAGGCAAAAGGAGAAGGGGAAGGCAAAGGATGAGATGGTTAGACAGCATCACCGATGCAACAAACATGAAAATGAGCGAACTCAGGAAGATAGTGGAGGACAGGAAGGCCTGGCGGGATATGGTTCATGGGATCACGAAGGGTCGGACACGACTTAACGACTGAACAACAACAACAAGGAGGATAAGAAGTGAACTGGCAGATACAGTATATGCAAGTGCCCTGTCTTGTGTGTGTTGCAACTTGGGATCATCCCAACTGTTTGGGGTGGCAGTGAAGTGGCATGCAAGCAGAGTTGTGGCAAGGTCTCCTTTGTGGCATTGCATAGTGATCTTGAGGCTTGCATTTCTGACCCAGTTCCAGCTCCATGGAGACAACAAAATCTCAAACCAGCCCTGCTTTCTGTAACATGTAATCAAGCAGTAGCTGTGTTGATATTAGATTTATGAAATGGAGTGAGAATTAATTTTGGCATCGTTTGCTGAAAATATCATAAGCAAACTTGGATGTGTTTAACACAGTTCTTTGCCAGATATTCTGAGGCTAACCTAATGGGCAGGTATGGAATAAGAAAGTGCCTCCACCATGGACAGTCTTTCCGCAAGAATAGTATGGTTGATGGTGTTAAAAGGTGCTGTGAGATTTCCAGGAAACTTAACAGGGTTGCTCTCCTCTTGGCATAAGTCATCCAGCAGAACAATTGAGGTAGTTGTTACAAAAACCACACTTAAATAACAGTTCTTTTCAGGGTAAGAGAAGGCAGGCTGACTGAGTGGCATCTAGCTGCTAGCGCTCATACACACCTTTCTGGGTCAGCAGCTGACTGAGGAGAGAAACTGGTAGTTCTGTCCGCTGCCACCATCCCAGGCTAAAGAGACCAGGCAAAAGGATACTATGGGGGGGGGGGGGGAGATGTCCCAGGATAGTACAGAATCCCAGAGGTTCTTATTAAATCACAGTAGTGCCCATTAGCAATCATGTTATAACCTGCCAAATTGCCCATGAACATGGACTATGGACTATGCAAGCAGAGAGTCGCAATATAAGTAGTCTGTTAAAAATCCAAAATAAAAGGAATTGAACAAAATGGGGGAAAGAGAATGTAGAAAAAGGTACAGACAGGCTGATGGAAAATGCCTGAACCTGGCTGAGTGGCAACAAGAAAAAGCTTGGCCAAACTGGATACGGTAATTAGTAACACCTAACAGAGGGAGCTGGTGTATGCTGCTCAAGAGCAAAGCATCCAAAATCCCCAACCCCTCACTAAACTAATGAAGTTTGAAGGCTGGGTTGACAACAGCAAATGAAAACAACTCCCTAAACATGTCTAGCTACTTTGTCCCAGGAGTCCTGTTTCCTGTACTTTCTGGAGAGTAAGTGGATGTGTCTTCTGCAAACCCCACTAGATTTCACTACAGACCTTGCAGGAAAGACTCTTGAGCACCCCTGTGTTTGAACATAAGTAACTTGAGTTTGGTGACCTTGAGTTACCTGATTGGAGGAGTAGAACCTCTGGCCATTCCATCCCCACCCCTTTACCTAGACCAGGGGTGGCCAACCTTCCACCATTAGGGCTACTGTGTTCTTAAGAGTTGTGTAGAAGACAGAATCAAATCCTGCTCAGCCATGAAGCTTCCTGGGTGACCTTGGGCCAGTCACTGTCTCTCAGCCCCACCTACCTCACAGGGTTGTTGTGAGGACAAAAGGAGGGGGGGAAATATGTACACCACTCTGAGCTCCTTGGAGGAAGGGTGGTATAAAAATGTGAAAAATAAATAAATAAATAAACCTTGGCAGCTGCAAGTGGTGATGGTGCTGTTAAAGCAGCTGCACCTGCTGAAATGCCCTCACCTATGCAACCATTTAAAGGGCCAGCATTCATGTAGAAAGGTTGGCCACCACTGACCTAGACACAGGTTTGGCTGCCCAATCAGTAGGCCCATGCCAAACTAAGTAGGAGGCCTGACTACTCTAGCCGTGGAGGACTCCATTCCTAATTCAGCAAGTGGCTGTCTGGGATTGGTGTAGTCAAAGACAAAATCCTCTGTAGGAGGATGTTCCAGCAATTTTTAGGCTGCTAGCCAAGTCAGAAGCTTCCGAGGCAATTGGAAGTGTCCAAAAATAAAGAAAATTGGGGGGACAGGACGGGGACACCTCATTCATCAGACTTGCATGAGTGCTTGAGATTGCATGGCAACCACCCACTCAATCACCTTTCCCAAAATGGGGTTATTGGTGGTGGCCAATAATAGTGGTTACTCTCAGGTCTGTGGCAGGTCAACTTTAGGAGCAGCCTCATTACTTGTCCTTCAAGATGGCTGCAACCACTCCCTCTTGCTAGGAGACATTAATAGCAGGGTTACACATTTTTGCTACCCATGGTTAGGCTTACCTTCGTCCCGGAATCGAGCCTGGTTTCGGCCTAGAGCGGACCCGAGCCGCTCCCAAGTGTGCACTGCGGCTGCCCAATGGGCTTCCAGCTTCCATCACTTCCGGTCGACGACGTGACCAAAGCCAGAACCCCTTTGGGCAGCCGCAGTGCACCCTTGGGAGCGGCTCGGGTCCGCTCTAGGCCGAAGCCAGGCTCGATTCCGGGACGATGGTAAGCCTACCCATGGTGAGTGTGCTGCTACTCTTCAGCAAACATGGCAAGCCCCAGACTTCCTTCCAGTCTTGATGCTGCAGAATGTTTGGGGACAATCCCTGCCATTAGGCACCCTATCCCAGGCTAGGAGGAAGAATTGAAATTGTTTTGGCTGCTATATTGCTAAGATGTTCAAAGTACCTCAGAAGCACAGGCCCAACCTAGCATGCCCCTGCTACCTGCAGGTTGCCTGTGGAGCTTTTCCAGGGATCAGGTGTGTCTGGAACTGCCCAAAGGGGGCAGGGTATCTTGTTTTTCCAAATAGGCTTTGTGATCTTATGTTTCTCTGTTCACAGAGAGGAACACATTGCTGCCCGAATGGCGAAGATGCCACAGATGATTGCCGACTGGCAGCGAGAGAAGGCAGAGCGCAAGGCCAAGGAATGCGAGGAGAAGGACCGGCGGCAGCGGCTCCTGGCCGAGGCCCGTGAACGTTTTGGCCACAACTTGGACCACCGCAGCCCCCAGTTCCAAGAACTGATGCAAGAGATGGAGAAAGCTAGGCGGAAGGAGCTGAAGCTGCAGAAGAAGCAGCATCGGGAGCAAGTTGTGGCTCAAAAGACAGCTGGGGAAAAAGCAACTGCCACCGCCCCCTTGGACAAAGAGGGAGACGTGGTGGTAGCTGCAGTTTCGCCTCGGGTCATATAGACTCGTCTGCTTGTGACTGAAGTTCATGCAGCCTTCAGTGGACAACTCTGCATGGCTTCCAGAGGCCCAGAGCATTTATGCGTCTCCTCCAACAGGACCTCAAGGCCATTTTTGCGAGTGTGGATCCAATGGACATAGAGATAGTAGCAAATGCCTGCCTTTTCTACCAGCCAATGAATCCAGAGAAGAATACATCCAACCTTTGGCTGCTATCTGCCCCAGTGCAGTAAGCTAACTCTGTCCTTGACAACTAGCTGGCTGAAGTGCTCTGTACAGTTAGTCAAATAAATATACTTGAGATTTGCCACTGGCATTGCAAGTTTTTATTTTAAAAAGCAATCTAATAATTATTAGACTAGGTGCTGTATAAAACAGACAGACCCAACCAAATGGATGTACAATCCAATTTAGATAGAAATAAGGCATAACTGGAGGGGGACTCTGAATTTGCAAAAACCAGCACAGGCTTATTTGTATCTTGCCTTGCCTTCAAGGAATTTGGTGTGACGTTTTTATCCTCCTAACTAGCCTGCCAGGTAGCTTAGTCTGAGAGACAATGAGTTTGTCCAGGGCCATTCATGGAGCTTTAGGTAAGCACATTGCAGCCCAATATGACATGCAACTGATAATTGAATATTTCTACTTTTTGGAGGGAGGTAAAGCAGGGAAGTGATGCCTCTTATGGAACAAATGGGATGAAACATATCCACGGTTTTCTCTTACCAATATAACAGTGATGTTAGCTCTCATTCCCATTATATTTTAGTGACTAGCTGAATTACAATTGTTTGTGCAATACTATTTTTTCCAAAAGTTTTCCTGTGTAGTGAGACACAATGCATTTTTTCACTGCATTTCTAAAACCAAAGTTGATTCTGAATTACAGCCATTTAGCACTTCTGCAGTCTTGGATCACTTACAAAATTAATGGATCTTGCTTCATTGGTATTGGGTAGGATGGACCTGTGTTAGTCTTGTTCCCAACAGCATCTGTTTAGGGTAATTCAGCAGCTATACTCCCTTGGAGTTGATTAATAATAACAAACCAGTATTTATATACTGCCTTTTCTTTGGTCATTAGATTTCTCCTCTGACTTTAATTCAGAGGTGGTTTACATGGGCAGGCTTTCTAAACACCAAGGGGTTTTTACAATACAATGTTCTAATCTTTTGTAGAACCCTTCATTCTAGTCTAAATGGTTTCTTTCACAGGCCAGCTCTCTCTCTCTCTCTCTCTCTCTCTCTGGCGTTCGCCTCAACACACTTCAGCTAACAGGCAACCCTGACTCTCACTTGAGTGCAGCTGCAGCTTCTCTCACCCACAGAGGCTCTGCAAGCTTAGTTATCGGCTTGGTGTGCCAGCAGCTCTCCAACAGATGCAGACACTTCTGGCTGTCTTGAACTGCCATCCTTCAGATCTTCAGGCATATGAGACTGTTGCTCTACCAACTGAGCCAGACCTCCTCCAGATTAACATAAAAGCCCTGCTGGAACAGGCCAAAGGCCCATCTTGTCGAGCGTCTTGTATCTCACAGTGGCCCACCAGATGCCTTAAAAAGATTACATTTGTGCAGTAAAACTTCTAGCTTGAGACTTGCAGTAGCTAGTTAGCAGTGTTGGGGGGTGTGGCACCATAAGTGATGCAAGGTGTTGCACTGTGCCTTGCAAACTGGTGTAATGTGGCTCCTCCCACTCGCCCCCAGAGCCATTCCGGCAGCAAAAGCAACACACTACACTGTTACACAGTGGTGCCACACCCCCTCCAGCAATGCCACTGGGTTTTGTGCTTCTAACAAAGGGGTTTTGTGTATTCCTTTTAAGGCAGTACTAGGCAGAAGAAAATTGCCTGTTGAAAATGCTTCACATGGCCACAGCTGTAATAAGGTGTGTGCCTGTTTTAGCTTCTTCATGAAGGAAATGGGCTGCTGATATCGGCAAATATGCAATACTGTTTGCCTGTCCATTGCCAGATGTGATTGTGAACCAGCTCCATGGCTGTACAGATAGGTACATCTGGCGGCTGCATGATATGTCTGGAGTATCCTTGGTGGCACTGCTCTAAGAGCAGGGTGGTTGAGTAGTCTTCACGTATGATTCTTGTTTTGTTTTTTCCCCACCCCAGTTTGCTTCAGCATATAGGGTCTCTGTTTAAAATATTTTAATCCTGTCTTTCCCTTTCCCATCAGGAAGTGTCCAAAGCAGCTTAATATGTGTTTTCTACATGGGGTGGGGGAGGCTGTAGTATGTCTCTGCTTTTTTCTCACAAGGGAGTTGGTACAGTATTTCTTTGAGGAGCACAATTTAGCCTTTAAAATAGCACCAGCAGGTGGTGATGGTGACTGCCATACTGGTTTTTCTTCCCATATAACAGGTGGGAAAAGCAGGCTGACAGCTGATATTAGGATGACTTTCCAAAAACTTTGTAAAGCAGTGGCTAGCAACTACTGAAGCTGATAGGCCCTATTCTATGTGAAATCATCAATCTGGGCCAATTGCCTTCCTCCCTGGCAGCCACTGGCACACTGCTAACGAGACTGACTGCCCAATCCTATGCATGTCTACTTAGAAGTAAGTTCCATTATAGGCAATGGGGCCTTACTTCCAGGTAAGTACATACAGGATTGCAGACTGAAAGCCCCACACTGGTACCTGTTGGATTGGAGGGAGACTGTCAAAACCATGGTTGGTTGAGGCTAAAAGTCTCTAGCTACCTAGAAGGGTTTGGGGGAGCAGGGGAAGGAAAGGTGGTCAGATGGGAGTTGGATTTGGCAAGTCATTGACTTAAGGAATGGGTGTGGTATAGGAACTGGTAATCTGTTTTCATACAGTGGTATAAAATAGGGAGCAACTTACTCTTCAGTCTCCCCTTCAATAGCCAGAACTGGCATTCCTTCTCTTAATTACTCTGTAGAATTTCTATGATTCTTGCTTAGTGCATAACTACCAGATTCAATTTTAAGATGTCTTTGTTTCTAATAGGGAGAAGAATGTACTACCATTTGATTTGTGATGAAAAGCTGCCTCTTCTGAAATTCTTCTTTACAGCTATTAAAGGCAGACACATACTGTTTATTGACTTTAGCAATTCTAACTGCAAATAAATGAAAAAGCTGTTCATATATGTGCTTGCTTTAACCTTTTCTCAAGTTGGAGAGACTAGTCCTTCATTAGGAATGTGTGCCAATAGTAAGGATTTGTACCACCAAAGTTGATTGAGTTCCCTTCCATTGCCCATCTCTGGAAGCAGCCGTTTTCATCTCACAGGCTGATGAGCAGAATTTAGCAATTGGGATTCAGTGTTTCCTGCATTATTTTATGCAGTTTTCCATAGGACAGCTAAATTATCTTCATACAAACAGTTGTGACTCTGCTTTAGAAATGCTGCCTCTACACAGTTTGCATTTTAAAAAAAAGTGGTCCTACTAGCAGTAGCTGGCAAAACAGGGTGTTTATCAAAGCGAGTAGGAAATAATTCTGCTGACCAAACTCTTGTACTGAAGTAACTTTAGAAGCAAACATATTTCTATTTGCATGCATGCCCTCCAGGCAGAACTGTTCCTATTGCACTGCTCATGTAGGAGCCCTAGGCTGAGTACAGCATGCAAAACAGATTTATTTAAGCCTTCCCCAATAGGCAAACTTGAGTTTATTGCACAATGATCTGCCTCCCTCTAGTGGCATACTTGTAGAGCTTCCTGAATCTATTGAACCACCTTTTCATGTAGGTGAGCCTAGAGCAGAGGTTCTCAACCAGTGGTACTAGTACCACCAGTGGTACATCAGCAGACTACTGGCCCACTGGAACCCCACTGTGTGGTGCTTTCGGTGGCATGTTTGCTTCTGACAGACCCTTGCCTTTGGCTGAGCTTCTCAGGTACCCTAAGGACTCTCTCACCCGCTCAGAGCCTCCTACCTGTGTTTTCTGCCTCTGAAAATGCAGAAGTAACTGGTGATTATTTAAATTACCAGTCACTTCTGGTGGTATGCAGCAGGAGAGTGGTACTGGAGGTGGTACTCTGCCGGGAAGGGGTTGAGAATCCCTGGCCTAGAGAAAGTATGGGGAGGTAGAGAGATAAGGTACAAATCTTTAAGATCTCGTCCCTGCAGAACATGCTCTAAAATAAGTTTTTTCTACAAATGTTTCAGAATTTCTTATTCAAACAGTGCATTTAGGATTCATAAATGAGCTTTAGGAGACATGCAAGAACACCAGAAGCACTTTCATTACCCATCTGTGTTTACAGTAGCTAAGGGAATGACACGTTTAAACGCCAGCATTGTCCCACTTGAGCTCTTAATTTATTGAAAAGATTTCTACCCCACCTTTCCCCAATGATGTTTGTCTATCGGTCCACCCTTAGTTCCACTCATACACTTGACTACTTCAGTTGCAATTATCATCACATCGTTAGAAATGAATGCAAAGCCCCTTATAAAAATTAACTTTATTTTACATGCATTTTTCACAATATTAAAATCACCCTGTGTTGGAACAAAGATTGTACCCTTTAGCTTTTTATTCAAGAAAAGACCTAACATTCAATTGCTGCACAACGTTTAAGCTAGAATCTTCTCCTGCCTTTCCCAACTTCCTTCTTTACCCAGTTAGCAGAATTAGGGCTTTTTCATGTATGCATGTTCTTCCTTACTTTTTCATGTATGCATGTTTTTCCTTACTTGATATCTGAGCTTGGCCAGCAGCAGAATTTTCTCAATAAAGTATTATTAGTTTGCTGAAGCAGCCCCTGGGCTGAACAAGAGTTATGGCCATTTCATGTTAATACCTAGCTTACAGAGTTGGCAGGTGGAGGGGTGTTACATAATGGTATCCTCTAATTAAAAAAAAAAAGCTTTACAGTATGTATTTGCAGGGGGTTTTTTTTTTCCTCATCCCACTTTGCAGAACAATTTCCCCACTCACACATACTATGACTCCTGGTGCTTTTTACATTAGTGTAAAAGCTAGACCCAATGCCCCCCACCCACAACATTAACCATCTACACACAATATCATGCAAGGAGAGGGGGACTATTTTAATTGCAGCATGCATCTAAATGGAAAAGGCTTAGGCAAGGCATGACGCTTGTTAGTACCTTCCTGTCAAGGCTCTGAAACACAGACCAATTCAATTGATTAGCGGTATCGGTGAAGTTACAGATTCTGCAAGATTCTTTTTCAGGGTCAGGTACTACAGCCACAGCCATATGGGTGCTCTCTCTAGAGCAAAGAGGCACTTCCTGGGCCAAAATTACAGTTTAAGACTGCTTTTTAAAAAGCATATTTAGACACATTTGGGGCTTAAGTTACAAGCTTTTTAGAAATACAGAGGACCCACATAAGGCAGAGAACAATTAAACTAAGGCAACACCTGTCATTGTATTATTAATTTGCACAACAGACGAGGTAGAGTCATCACAGCAGGCGGTCAGAGCATTTCATTTCTCTTCTAGAGTCTAACACTTCATTTCACTTCTCATGAGGGTCAACAACACAGCACTGGTCTTATGCCAACAGCAGCTCTAAAATCCCCACAAGGACTATAATTTTTACTGCCCTCCTCTATTCCCAGCTGAGCATCTCTCAGTGGGCATGGCCTACTCCACGTTGCACCAACGCTCACTGCCGTCTATTGCCTGTTGCAATTTAACAGGAAGTCCTATGAGCTTATTTATCCAGACTGAAACTAGCTTTTAGAATAGATGGACAAATTCTGGGAGCTATGCCAGGCGTAGAAGAGGCTTGGAAAGAAATCAGCATGCCCCTAGTGGACACTTGTGTATTCATTCTCACAGGTGGGTCAGAGAACCAAGAATTCTACAGTACTTCATAAGGCATGGAAATAATGAGAAAGGGCTCCTTCATAAGAGAAAAGTATTATGCTAGAACTCCAGCCAGAGAGGACAGACTGTGATGATGGGTACCCAAAGGAGATCAAATCTTATTCCACCATCAGAATCTCAGTCTAGCCTACTTCAGCTGATCGAGGAAGGGACCATTCATCCCTTTATTCTATTGGGTCAAGTGCTGCTGCAGCTGCTTTTCCTGCCCAAAGTGTCGTTTGAGTGAATCGATTCTATTCCCTGAAAATGGTTCTGTTTGGACAGCCTGGGGGCAGGAGACAGAAAAATAAAGTCGCTTGATAAAAGCAGCAAGCCAATAACACGAAAGACAGTGGACTAATGGGCCTTTGCTTTTCACCACAGCAAGAGATTTTCATCATGGGTCTAGTTAAAAACAAAAGCAAAAACTAGGATTTATTCACAGATGGGTGCAGCCATCATGCAATGGGGGAAGCAGGGTTGCAGAAAAGCATTCCTTGTGTGCTTTTCTTCCCCCTGCACACATGCAAATTTATGACAATTTATACTACAGGCTAGCAGGTGGCGCAGTGGGTTAAATCGCTGAACCATGAGCTGTCGATCAAAAGGTCAGCAGTTCGAATCCGCGACGGGGTGAGCTCTCGTTGCTTAGCCAGCTCCTGCCAACCTAGCAGTTCCAAAATATGTTAATGGGAGTAGATAAATAGGTACTACTTGTGGGAAGGTAAACAGCGCTCCGTGTTCCAGCTGCATGCTACGCGCTGCGGCAAGGATAGTCATGCCAGCCACATGACCACGGAGGCGTCTTCGGCCAATGCTGGCTCTTCGGCTTTGAAATGGGGATGAGCACCACACCCTAGAGTCGGACACGACTGGACTTAATTGTCAGGGGTCACCTTTACCTTATACTACAAGTGGTCTTAAGTAAGAAACAGCATGGATCTAAATGTGGAGCCTTCCAGGGGTTTAAAAACATCTCTAAATCAGCACAACCCTGAGTAAAGTTATGGCAAGAAGAATTCTGGGCAGAAAAAGTCTCTTCCCTGTGCAGGGACATGTTCTGCCTTCTACTTTTTGCTGCAAAGCCCCCCCCCCCCCAAGAAATACTGCCACCTAACACTGTTAAAACAGGTGTGCAATGGCTTGGCACACCCCAGTTAAATCTGTGGGTGATGTCGTTCGTGGTTGTTGTGAGACCAATGCAATAACCAGGTAGAAAGGAAGACTCCACACATTCAGTTAATAGGTCCATCAGTTGCTTTTAACCAGGATGACCTGCAATGAAAATTCATGCACAAGGACAGCACTGGACCTTATGTAGAACATAAGAAGAGATCAGTCCACGTTTGCCCTGTAGATGCTTCTGAACTATCTAGCCCCAACTGCTACCGAAGGTGGGGTAGTTAGCTAAATGAGCATGGTTCATCCAAAAAGACTGAATAATATTCACCTCCTTGTGACAAGGATGATTGGTTGTTTCTTGCTTGAAGAGCCTGTGCTGAAATCGTCAGGACACACCAAAAATGCTGTAAACATCTTTTTCTTTTCCAACACTTGGAATCTGTCCTTTTAACGGGCACTGAACAGACTCAGTACAAAAAGTTCCCTGCACTTTTGAAAAAGAGAAGGCCACAGCAGAGTTTTCAGCCAAAGCTAGAAGTCTTTGCCTAGTTACTGGTGATTCAGATTCAACATCAACAAGACACAGAGAGACAAAGCGGTGACTTGTTGAGCTGAGGAGCAGAACCAACAAGTTAAGTGGATAAAGATTTCCCAAGAAATGCTAAATATGGGAAAGTACACATGGCTATAGATTACTGCACCCTCAGCCTATTTGCAAATTATGAGATCGGAGGAGGGAGAGGGAGGAAGAAGTTAGCCCTCATTTCTAGGATCCTGAGAAAGGAGATTCATTCATGACTGTCGATTCCTCCTTTCAGCTTCATTTATTAGCAAATAAGATTTTCCAGTTGCTCCCTGGGCTTTGGAGCTGAAGTCCAGATAGATAAAGCTCATTCATTCCCCCATCCCAAGTTTCAGGCACTAGACCTTTTGTTGAGGGGCACAACTTTGGTGACAACACGCTCCTCTGAACTGACCCCACAAGGATGGAGCCAACATCACAAGACCTTGTACTTTGGCAGGTTCTCTCTTTGGTCCAGATGCTCCTAAGAACAACAGTCTACCTTCTCCTTCTAAGCAGAAGGCAGGGAACACACATTTCCCTAAGAAGGGCTAGCTCCATCTGCACCATTTTCTTCCTGGCTGGCCTTGAGTTTGGACAATACAGCATGGATCCGGAACAGTGTTCGTGACTCCATGGAGTAGTTCTTATAGTTGTTTCTGTTGGGAGAGGCATTCAACAGCTGTCATATCACACACACTATCCAAAGCAAATGTGTATTATATTCAACGTTTAAGAACAGGTAACAATTTGGGATTAAAGTAACCAAAAGGTCAAATACTGTATTGCATACATTTTGCACAACAAACAATTTTGCATGTCTTTTCTTAGTTCCTTCAACTTTGTTAGCTACAGGGGAGCAGACGGTTGGAAGTCCTCAGCCCTTGACAGTGTTGCTTTGACTGGGATTTCATCACTAGCTGCTCAAAAGGTTTTCAAGTTATTGTCTGCAACAATAAGGTCTAATTATATACTTTTTTCCCAAAGCCAAGATTCTGCATTTGCTACTAAATCTCCATTAACGTTGCAGTGCAAAATAGCAGGTACATGGAGTATACAAGGTGCTTTGTTACATGCTGACCTGTCCCATTTTGGTACCAGAAAAGTGTACAGGAGAGTATAAAGTGTATTTATTTTATCAAGCTTTTATTAATCTTATAGAAACAACTGAATAACCCTTCAAAATGGATAGCTATTTTCACACTTGCACTCTGACAGGGCTGTACATTTTCTGCAGTTCCTCAAGAATGACATTTCAGAGACTTTCACACCTAATTCAATTTCATGCAAACCAAATCTTTTGTTTAATACAAATCAGGTTTTAGTCCTCATAGTTGAAACGATTACTCTGAAGCCATGCCAGTACAGTCTGGATGGAAGCTTCTCTACATTGCATGATCACCATTCAGGTCCCCCTAAACATCCTCTGTTACTTGTCCATCACTTATATACCAAAACTCAAAAATCCTCACACTCCTTTGTAGCTGCCATTATTCTGCACCAAGAAAAGCACAGGTCTTGTGCACAAAATGACAAAAACAGGCACAAAGTTGCTACTTTTACTTTTGTAGGAACAGGGTCACTCTGTGTTTGACTCTGATACGGAGGTTTTTTATTAAAACCTCCGTATCAGAGTCAAACACACAGAGTGACCCTGTTCATGCAAAAGCAGCAACTTTGTGCCTATTTTTGACCGTTTGAGCACAAAACCTGTGTTTTTCTTGGTGTAGAATAATGGCAGCTACAAAGGAGTGTGAGGGCACTCAAGACATGGTGCAAAAACGATTAGTAATGAAGTACCCAGAAAATGTATTGCTCCAGAAGAATCAACACCCCAATGTGTTTGGGAGCCATACAGCCCTTCTTTTAATTCCCCACACCATTTTTTTAATTGAAGACTGTGAGCCCCTTGGGGACACATGTACCACTAATATATAGTGGGGAAAAATACTAAAAGCTGCCTTGGGCTCCACCGGATGCGAGAGGAAAGGCAGGATATTATCATCAATGCCAGCTCTGAAAGAAAGGGGTCGTAAGCTCAGGGTAGAGCACATACAATACTTTGTCCAGATTCAGCCCCCAGTTTTCTTCAGTTGAAGATCTTAAGGTGCAGGGCTAGGAAAGACCCCTGCCTGTTGGATTATTTATTAAAAGTATTTATATGCTGCCTCTCTCTGCAACCAGAGCTCACAAACTCAAACGCAAGCAAAAAAATATAACAGAACCACAGCACCAACTAATGTCAACAGAAGAGAAGCAGCTCAATCCAAATGCCTGGCAAAACAAACCCATTTTCACATACCTGCAAAAAGCAGGCACAAGGTAGAGACCGTGTAGGTGTCCCTTTGGCAGGGAGTTCAGCAAGGTGGGCACCACCACAGAGAAGGCCCTCCACATGTCACCAGCAGCTGCACATCCCCAAAATAGGGCACATGTAGAAGAGCCTCCTCAGGGATAGGTAGCTTCATGGGGGAAGAGATGGTCCTTCAAGTATGTATGTGGGGCTCATGCAGGGCTTCAAAGGTAAGCACCAGCAGCTTGCTTTGTGCCACAAAATGAAGCAGCAGCCAGTATAGATGAACGAACAGGGGTGTGACAGGGCCACACACCCCAACTCCCATTAGCAACCTGGCTGCTGCATTTTGAACTACCGTAAGTGAAGTTTCTGTGAAGTTTCTTTACATGCAGAGCACATTACAGTAATCCTTTCTTGACATTACCAACAAATGGGTCACTATAGCCAGGTCTGAATGAACCAGGAATGGACAAAACTGGTACACTAGTCAAAGCTGGGCAAAAGCTCCCCTAGCCACAACTGACACCTGGAGTATTGCCAGATCCTGGGGAACCTCCTCAAGGTATGCACCTGCTCTTTAAAAAGGAGTGCAACCCCATCCAGACCTGGCCTGCACTCCACACAATAGCTCTTCTGACTAATGGTATCTCTGTCTTGACAGGATTATTTAACATCAGCATGTTTAGATGGACCAATGGTCTGACTCTGTATAAGGCAGCTTCATACATTCATGTTTACTCCGGCTATTTACCAGAATGGAGCTTTATTGGCTGCACCAGAAAAAAGATGGACAGTTAGCAATCCTCATTCCTATCCTCCATGGGATTTATCAGGTCTTCCAGAATAAAGCTATACTACTGGGTAGCTAATAGCAAGACCTTCCCCCTCTCTTCCTTAAAGCAAAGCATTATGGCATAAGCTGGAAGTTCACTTACTTGGCCCTGCGGAGCAGGCGCACAGCTTCTTCGCTGCGGCCTTGTGCTACGTACAGCAGACTCAATTCCAGCAACGCATTGGGTACCAAGTAGTGGTCATACCGGATCTTCTTCTCACTGCAGACAAAAAGGCAGGCAGGCAAATGAGGTGAGCTAATGAGGGGTGTGTGTTTTTTTGGTTGAGACCCATCTGATCTTGATCTAGGGAATCCAATAAATGCACGCATTTTGGGCAGAGTTTCAAGAAGTGGAACATGGATGGGGAAAAGATTGTGGTGATTTCAGAGGAATATAGATAATAAAGGTAGGTAGGTAAATCAGGAGTTTTATGGAATGGTGACAGCCAGGTCATATTCTGCCAAATGCTGGAGTAGTGGAAGATTGTGGGAGACAGAGTCTAATTGGCCTTTGTATAATGGAAGAGGATGCTTTTCTACTACTGTATTTGGAAGTTAATCCCTTCAGAGTTTTGCCAGGACAGAGGGGGGAAAAAAAGCCATGAATGGTCTTGTCCTTGATTTTCTCCCACCTTTAGGCCTTCCACGTTTTCAATGGGAAAAATATTGTTTTACATTATTACAGTAACAGAATCAGCAAGAGCGGTGTTCAGTACCCACGCCAAACTCAGACAGGCCCAAGATGAAGCAGCATTCAATTACCTTCAGACTTCAAACTATGGGGCCTAAGGAGAGGGGACACAGAGACTTCTCTCTTCTGCAGGAAGAGCCAGCACCCTTACCTTACAGGGGAACTTGCGAGTGCACCTCCCAAACCCATATACTATACCTTTCCAAAGAGATTGGGAGCTCTAGGGCCTCTCACCTGCCATGGACAGCACTGAAGCAGGCCTCCGCCTCAGTTGGACTGTGCAAATGCTTGAGGACTAGACCTTTGAGAAGTAGTACCAAACATTGGTCATCCACCTGGTACTCACTGGCTGGGTGGGGTGGGGTGAGGGAGAAGAGAAAAAAAAACACAAGAGAAGTGAACCAGGTTAAGTAGCTCCTTTTTGCACCCTGCTCTCCCCCCCCCCCCTTAAGGGGTACTGAGCAAGATATGCATCCATATTGTTCTTGCAGCAAATTGCTCTAACCCCATAGCTAAGAACAGTCTTCCCCACATGGACTCCCTGACCACCCATAGCATATCCCAAGGTTGCTTGTGAAGCAGAACAGCCTCACCTTGTGAAACAGGCCAGATAGTGTGCTTCTTTCTAACACTTACTGCCAGCTGTAGGAAAGCCCCCCCTCCCCCCCTATCTTCTTTCCAGGGACCAAGTTGTGATCACGCATCCTCCACTACAAAATATTGCTGTCTTGGTTGCAGGCCAGTGTCAGCACAAGGAACCCTTCAAAAGCTGTTGAGGGTCCAACAGCCTGGGGTGGAAGGATAATGCTGATGCCCTGGATCAGGCACCCTGGGGTGGATTAAGACCACTCAGCAGTTACCAGATAGGTGGGTCCTCCTCTCCTTCCGTGACAGTGGATGTGGGGTTTGCAATGCTACATTAGGCATGGGGGAAGAAACATGGCAGGCAGCAGCCGCTGTCTAGAACACAGTTGCTGCTGCTGGCCTGCCAAACAAACAAACAAACAAAAAATGCAACATCCACTGCAGTGGTAAGGCAAATGGAGCCCCAGCTAGCTAGGAAGAGGCCCAGAGATCACCTTGCCAAGGGCTCCCCCTAGATCTTGGAGCCAGCCCACATTGGTTGGGGTTCTCTTGTGTTCATTCTAAGCGGGTACATTTCTAAGCCAGGGTACACTAAGCCAGGATGGTGTAGTGGTTTGGGAGTCGGACTTAGACCTGGAAGATCCAGGTTCAAATCCCCGCTCAGCCACTAAGCTTCCTGGGTGACCTTGGGCCAGTCACTATCTCTCTCAGCCCCACCTACCTCACAGGGTTGTTGTGAGGACAAAAAGGAGGGGGAGGAAATATGTACACCACTCTGAGCTCCTTGGAGGAAGGGCGGTATAAAATGTGAAAAATAAATAAAATAAATAAATTTCTAGATCTCATTGTTTCAAAGAAATTCCTCTCAAAATGCAAGGTCAGTTTCTACCAAGGAACTGAAAATTACGAGGAATTGGGAAGAGTTCCCAGACTTTTGGCATGGCCTTCAGTCCCTGAGCACTTAACTCAACATTCCTGTTACTGCTCTGATGCTCAATGAAATCCAGCCTTCTCTAGGCAAAGGATTTTGCACTTCTCTAAATACTATGCCTAGACTATAGCATGTGACAAACATGCAAACAAAAAAAATGTATTCACAGAATTTGGGATTCTTTTAGCACCCCATGTCTGCTTTTACATCCCCAATCCCACTTTGAAATTCCCATAAAACCAGCGTGTTACCTGGCACCTCTTGCAACCGTTTCTCAGCCTGCGTCAGAGTTTCTAGAGTCCCCTCTAGCAGTTCCTGCTGCTTGCCCAGGACTGTGAATCCATTCCACATGTACATCATCTCCTGAGGAAGAGGACAGACACAGGGAATTGTGACTACACACTCACACAGCAACAACTGGGTGGGAGTACAGTACAACGTTTCAGGGAACAGGACCCAGGAGGAGACCTGGCTTCTGGCCTGTTAAACACACAGTAGTACAGTAGTTAAAAATGTCTTGAGAGAGAGGTATTGGTGTTCAAGCTAGCATAGAAACTACCCCTTCTGACCCAGCAACCCTTAGTCCAAAGCGTAGATGGCATGGGAGCTGGGCACAATTGCCCAGCATTAGAGTGAAAGCACTCTGCGTGCACTTAGGAGCACTCTTTACCACTTCTTTAAAGGATTGAGCCCTGGCTTTTCAAAGTTGAGCTCAATTTAAGCCCTATCCATGCTAAAGATGGGAATCTCAACCCAATGGGCCAAATCAGGTCCTTTGCCACTTCCCCCTATTACCCTGTTAAAACCTGACCATCCCCTGTTCTTCTTCTTGCTACAAGTCCAACTCAGTGTTCAGCTCTAAGAGGGGTCCCAATGACAGAGGCCACAGGACAGGGTGTGCCAGCCAACACTACTCACAAGTACTTTCTTGACAAATCCCATCTGCTGTGAGTAGGCCACAGCCTTTTTTTGGGGGGGGGGACCAGCAAAAGAGAACAAAGGTCACTTGGCTCCCTGAGATCTGTATGTGCCACTGTGGTGGTGCGCAACTAAGTATCAACCAATGAGACAAAGTGGATGGATGCATGTGTCTCAGATGTAGTCATGTGTGCAAATTATGCTTGTGCACATGGGGTGGCAGGAGAGAGAGCACACATACAGATAACGGAGCAAGACTGAAAAAGACAAACAAACATCTTTTCATTTTTAGAATGTGGTCCATGTGAACCAATTTAAACCTGGCAGCAAGGCTTGGCCATGAACAGTTTTTCTCCTTCCTCGAGACCGCCACATCCCCACTCCAAAAAACAGTTCCCCATGGGGCACAGTAGCCACACAGTTCCACCCACAAGCATCCGGCACACTTCCCTTCCTCACCAGGGCTGGCACCGGCAAGGGAACATGCTCACTGGCTTTGTAGCGTCTCGCTTTGCGGATAGCAAACTTCTCTGTGGGTGGAGACTTCCCTGCAATCTTCTGCTTGAAGGAGGAAACCTGCCTGCAAGGCAAAGACAAGCAGAAACTTGAGCCTCCCTACATGTGTGTATCTTCTTGGAAGCTGAAAGAAAAAAAAAAAACTCTCTGCTCCCTGGAGAGTTTAATTCAGCTTGCAAGGATTCCTTGGGGATGCTCATCCAAGTCACCCCACTAGCGACAGCACCAGATGTCAATCCAAACTTGCCAACAGACAAGAAAACGCCAGTCACACTCCAGCCCTTCTGCAAGACTCATTCAGGGCCATTTCCTGTATACTGTATCTCCACAGCAACACACCATGGCAAACCATTTTCTGGGACATAAAACTCTAACAAGAGCCTCTCTTTTGGCCTGTGGGAGGGGACAAGGCATTTGTCATGGGCCTCTGCCTGAGCTCTCCCTCCCTCCAAGTCTCAGAAGCAAGCAAAGAAGCAGGATTCTTACCTAAAGAGCTCAACCTCTCTCTCGCCAAAAGGTCGCGGCTCTTCCGGAGGCAGCATGCTAAGGAAGGCAGCTTTCATGTACACGTACATTGCCTGCAGGGGAGCAAGAAGTACTTCTAGAAGGGAAGAAGCTCAGTGGGAGAGAAGGGAAGGATCGCAGTGGCTGATCTCTTTGTGGGGCCCCGACAACCTGAGAATCCCAGCAGGTGGAATTTTTCCAACAGAGCTGGGATGGGAATAGGAGAGTACAAAAGGGAAGCCCTTCATCTGCAGGCACAATTGGCTATCAGACATTCATAGCCCACAAGTTCAAGGAACTAGCTACCCGGGGGGGGGGGGGGAAGAGCAGTAGCAAATGCAAAGAGAGGCTCCAGGGCTCAAGATGCCGGGAAGCAGTAGCGTAAACTGGGTGAACCCCAGATACAAAGGGCCTGGCTGTGGTGACTAATCAGAGTCACTTTGCATATGCTCAGAAATACTCTCCTCCAGAGCGGAGCAAAAACTATGGGAAGCATTGTGAGTCTGGGCTATGGACAGGTAAGTACTTGTCTCCGTTCCCTATTTGCAAAATAGGAATGTGAGGAAGGGGAGCAAGCAAGAAACCATGCCAAGAGATTCTCAAGCAGAATGTCCATTAGAAAGCTCCATCTGAGGGCAGTACCAGCCTGGTACAAGCAACCCTCCTCTTTCCTCCGACTGACAATCGTTTCAGCAAAGTGAAGCAGCAGCATCAACCTATGAGTACAACTCTGATTCCATGGTGCAGCAACAAAATGCCTTGGGCTGGCTCTGTATTTACTACAAGGGTAAGAAAAAAAGTAATCCCAGGTAATGCTTGATATGAGTGACTGTTCCAGGGCCTGCCTTGAATTCCAGACCCCAAAGCTGGAAGCAATTCTGCTATTCCAGTTGTACAGATGCCCACATAGTCCTGGGAATTAGGAACTGCAACACCTGGAAAGGAGCTAGCTGGCTAGTTGGGGGGGGGGATCTCATTTTCCAAGGAGGACACCTCTCTTATAGGAAACCCTGCTTGTTAACCCTTCAAAGGACAGGTACTGAGGCTGAAACTCAAATATTTTGGCCACCTAATGCGAAGAGAGGACTCTCTGGAGAAGACTCTGATGCTGGGAAAGATTGAAGGCAAAAGGAGAAGGGGAAGGCAAAGGATGAGATGGTTAGACAGCATCACCGATGCAACAAATATGAAAATGAGCGAACTCGGGAAGATAGTGGAGGACAGGAAGGCCTGGCGGGATATGGTTCATGGGATCACGAAGGGTCGGACACGACTTAATGACTGAACAACAACAACAAACCCTTCAAATGCCTTGCCTCCCCTCTCCCCAACCACTTCTTCTGCTTGTTAACCCCTTGTGCACATTTCTTACCTTGGACCAGCGATTCTCCTTGCTCAGCAGGTCTGCATAGAAGTAGGCCATCTTCCACATTCCTTTGTAAGCAAAACACCACATCAGCTCCCAGTAGCACATGTGATGAAACTGTTTCCAGGCCTGCTGGACCGAGCAGCCTTCCTCAAACTTTCTGATGGCCTAGGCAGAGATGGAGGAGCCAAGAGTCAGTCAGAGAGGCGATGAAGGGCAGGCGCAAGTCAGGACCTCTCACTGCCAAATATAGGCTGGAAGCAACACACAGGAAGTCAGGTTCTCTATCTTGTCACAGGGCCGGGACTAGGGATGTGCATCCACCATGATTCTGTAGAAATGCAGGAGCTGGGGACTTACACTCCAGGAATTGAGAACAGTGAGAGTCTCAGTGCAAAGTCCCACAAGCGTGGAAGATTACCTGCTCTGGGCACAATTCTCAAGGGAGGGGCAGAGATGTTCTCCCAGTCAGGGACAAAATGCTTGAAATGCAGAACCCAAGAAGCCCATGATTGCTGTGCCAATGAACACAATGCAAGACAGTTGGTTAGGCAGCCAAACACTGGTTCAGCTGCAGCCTCCAGATGGGGAGACAGGCTCTCTGCCTCTGCCCTCCTGCTTAGGCAAAGCTTCTCACCTCACCGATGTTCCCTTTGATCTCTTCTATCCTCCCAGCAAAGAACAGGAAAATTGCACTCTGCAAAATGGAGGGAAAGAATGCTCAGACCCAGAAGAGCAGCTGCACGGAACACAATGCTCAGTCCCCCTTGTTGAGGGGGACTGAGGACCCAGGACCCTTCACAGATATACTAGATGGGAAAGACAGAGGAGTTTTCATTTATCCACTGTGTGCCTCCCCACACCAAGCAGGTGAAGCATGGTGTACACATGACCAAAGCGGCTCTCAGTCTGCATGGACATCTGCAGCCTTGTCAAAGAGGTGATGGGACCTGGGTTAGGAGTCCAGAGGACCGACTGGGTAGACAGTGGCAACACAAGGGGAGAGTGGAACCCAGCAGGTGTTTTCGGCACCAGCTCCGATTGCATTGTTCCACTCTTCTTAAGACACTGAGGTCAGCCAAGGCTGGACAGCAAAATTAGACTTTTTATCCCCTGCAGTAGTCAGAAGCCAAAGCAACTATCGCATCTGTAAAATACTGTAAAAAAATACTATAAATAAATAAATCTGGTGGTCAGGATCAACCTCAAGCAACATTAGAGGGGGAAAAATGTTCAAAGACCAGGAATTGTGCAAGTCTTCTAGCAAGGAAAGAGAAGTCTATGGTCCACCCCCTACAGAGAATGTATGCCTGGCCAATACATGCAACAGAGTCTTGGGGTGAAGAACAGCTACTTCAGACAGTCAGTGGCCGTTTTTGAATGCTCTCTCATATGTTGTTTTTAAAATGCCCTGCAAAAAGAAAGCTGGCACATCAGGAACAAAGGTTCTGCCTCATCCCCCTCTCTCAGTTGTGCTAGATTTCTACTTGCAGGGAGATGCTTTCAGAGGGAAGAATTAAGAAGCATGGTCCATCCACCTGCAGTCTGAAATAATGCAGTCCATTCTACATACTGCTAAGCATGTAGATCCAATCTAAATCTTGAGAAAGCATGGGACACAGAGAAGAGAGAAAGCGAGCTTAACGTAGATAAGATCCTGAACCAGATACTGCTGTGCTCTGCAGCCTCCAAGCAGGAAGGGAAAGCCTAGTTGGCCCCTCCCAGAAGCATGAAGTAGCTAATCCTACTTCTGGGTTCCAGTGAGGTCTCCATAGAGGAGAATATGAGTACATAGGTGCCAGGTGAGGGAGATGGTGGGGGCTGCACATTCCACAGTTCATCCAACTAGTCTCTTACCTTAGGGTAGCGGGAGAGATATGGACTCAGCAGGGCCTCAGCCTCTGTGAAGTCATCTTCACCAATCCCTGGGAAGAGGGGCACAGAAAGAGGGAAGATTAGTCTGCCTCCCATGGGGCAAGGCTTTCCCCCAATAACCTTAAGTACAGCACGTTTGAGGTATTCTTCTGCCCCAAAAGGAGTGCACCAAGCAAGACAAGACGTTCACTCCAGGATCCTCTGCAATGCCACAAAGGATGCTGGAGGAGGCACTGCCACCATCCTTGAAACTATTGTCCCATCAAGGGGCCCTTCTTAGATCACTTGAGCTGCCAAGGCTTCTCCAGATCTCAAGCTAGGCTGAGAAGCCAGTTCTGAAGCTTTCTGCTACATGTTCTCCAGGATTTGGATCAGAACCAGCAGTTCCGAAAGGGAAAAGGCTTCAGTCCCATTCCTGCCTGTTCTCTCAAAGTGGCAGCCACTGCAATGACCAGAACAAGATTGCACCACCTGGCTTACATTGAAGCTCTCTTGCCTCCAAGCAAGAGGCCACACACACACTTTTAATAAATACGTTTTTAAAAAAAGATTAAAACATTTACATAGCACATTTCAGGACAACTTTTCATGCACATTATCTCAGTAATCCTTACACCAACCCTGCAAGGTAGCCCAGCATTAATATCCCCATGTTTCACTTTCTTGCTTGACTGAGACCAGCCAGTGAGCGAGTTCATGGCTGAAGGGAAGTGTGAACCAAGGGCTTCCCCCAGCTCACTTAGTCACTATGCTAACTCCATCTCAGGCACCTTCTCCCCACCCTATATACCTCTCCTCCATTCTGCAAATTAATACCACCCTGCAACTGAAATTTGCAATTAGTGTCGTTCATGCAAATCCAAATGAACTGGCATTGTTTCCCCTTGTGGGGAAGGGATAATCCTATAAACAGAAAAAGAAAAGAAAAAAACATTCACTGGGGAAAACTGGATCCCAGATTCCTGATCTCTACTGGTGCCAGCCTCCCCATAAGCCACCATTCTCTATTCTGCTCCTCAAGGTGGAGGGAAGGCACTCCCATGCTTTTACCTAAGATGAAGGTAAGGAAGGTATAGTAACAAAGGAGTAACATTGTGCAAAGCAGGGCCCGCAGATTTGGCGTGGTGGCCCCCTGATGCAGTTGTTGCAGCCCATAATCCTGGTGGGGAGAAGAAATAAAGATATTCAGATAAACCAAAGAGTAGAAGGGGAAAAGGCAACACTTCCCCCCCTCATTTCCAGTTAAAGACAAGCTATCCTGCTCTACAACGTTAACAAATCAAGACTAAAATATGCCTTTGTAAATACTCTGCAAAAAAAAAAAATTAGAAAAGGAATCAATGACTTGAGCCCATACAGATTCAGCAGTCTGCTATCCAGCTAAACAGCTGGCTGCCCTTTGCATAATTCATGGAGCAAGTGTGGGCTAAACAGACTCTTCAGGAATATTGCTGAGAAACGAGATAAGAAGCCTCCTTTCCTTGTGGCAGAGTCAAAACAAATCAAGGAGTAGAGCAAATCACTGCCATTGGCAGTTTTATACAAATGCACTGAGTGGGGTGGGGGCAGAACAAGGGCAGAAGGACCTCCTCTCACTTCTGCATCAAGCTGAGGCACATGCCAGCTTGACAAGATATGACAAAAATACACTGGGAAATCTCAGTAGTTTCCCATGGAACTTGGGTTGGTGACATGTCAGAGAACTACCAGTAATCATTCTCTGGTAGAGGAGAGGGGGCATTCCTGACCCTTAGGAGATGCCCCTCCCACCACTAGGAGTCAGGGCCAATCAAAAGCGTTGTCTCCTCCTGCTGTAGAGGGCATCCCACCCCCAGACTGGCCTTGCATCTGCATATTGTTGCCCTTGTATGACCTATTTTCTGTCTTCTGAGGGTTCTCAACTCCAGCAGCCTAGTTGTTTTGAGCTGGAGGGACATTCCAGCTCTCCAAGACAGTCTGGGGCAGGTGGATGCCCTCTACAGCAGGAGACGCTTTGGATTGGCTCTGCCTTCTAGTGGCGGGAGGGGCATCTCCAGAAGGGTCAGGAATGCTCCCTTTCCTCTCCCCAGAACAGGAATTATCTTGGTAAGAACCTGCTTTTTCGGATGGATTTAGCTGCAACTTTCAAGGCCGACCTGACTGCACAAACGATCCAAGTTGTCATCTAGGTGCAGAAACACAAGCTACAGTGTGCCGCAAGATCCCTTGCGACGTCTGGGGCACCAATTTTGCAGACCATGCTCAGTACATTTTGACCCCAGCACCCTCCCAACAGCTTAGGAACATAGGAAGCTGCCTTCTACTGAGTCAGACCATTGGTCTGTCTATCCAGCTCAGTACTGTCAACACTGACTGGCAGCAGCAGCTCTCCAGGGTTTCAGACAGGATTTTTTCTCCACCTTACCTGGCGTTGCTTGCTGGGCGGGCATTGAACCTGGGACCTTCTGTATGTAAAGCAACTGCTCTACAACTGAACTACAGTTCCTCCTAAAGGGATCCTGTGGCACACTTCTCAGATAGTGCTATGCAGTCAATTGGCATGGCAACACTGACTGGCAGCAGCAGCTCTCCAGGGTTTCAGACAGGATTTTTTCTCCACCTTACCTGGCGTTGCTTGCTGGGCGGGCATTGAACCTGGGACCTTCTGTATGTAAAGCAACTGCTCTACAACTGAACTACAGTTCCTCCTAAAGGGATCCTGTGGCACACTTCTCAGATAGTGCTATGCAGTCAATTGGCATGGCAAAATGTTGTAAAAAGCCCCCCTGGTGATTATATTAAAGAAAAGCCAAGCAATCAAAGCAGCCTGCCCTTGCATATGAAAGCCTTCCTTGACATTTCAGAGATGGGGAGAACCTTTGTCCTTAATCAGCTTCCAACAGCAGGCTTTGCCAATTTCCGCATTAGTGCTTGCAGCCCTGAGAGATTCTCATGATACAGACTTCTACGTAAGTGGATCCAGTTTCACCAGAAACCTTCTGAGAAAACATTTCCTAATCCCAGGAACACTTCAGTACCCAAAACCCTGGTGTACTCAAGCACAGACACAGGAGAAACAGCACACAACTGTTACAAGGGATGCTTCATCATCAAGGCACCGACATCTTCTGTTTGTTTGAACTGGGTAGTGGTGGGTCAGCTTGCTGGATGAACACCTCTAGTTGTTCAACCCTGGCAACTATTTAATAATCCATCTCATCTAGGCAGTGATGTATCTAAGTAACTAGGTCACAAGTGCGAGTGCGAGTCATTTTTGCACGAGTGCGAGTCAGTGCCAAAATTTTTGGGCAAGTATGAGTCAAGTGCGAGTCATTTTTGCACAAGTGCAAGTCGAGTACGAGTAAGGCCAAAAACCATGGGTCACAAGTCACGAGTCGAGTCACTTTGGGGAAAATGGCTTTTTTCCCCTGAAAATGGGGTGGGTGGGTGTCTGTGTGGGGACCTCTGAGGTTTTTAAAGCACCCACTTGGCTTCCCCTATGACTTGGAAAATGACTTGGAAATGGCAAGTCGTTACCCCCACGAGTGCGAGTCAAGTGCGGGTCCCGTGGGTAATGAGTACGAGTGCGAGTGCTAGTCAGTGGGTCACGAGTATGAGTAGGAGTACGAGTCAGGGAAAAAGTGACTCAGTCGCACTTGCGAGTCGAGTCATTTGACTCGAGTCCCCATCCCTGCATCTAGGTCTTGCCCCTTGAGTCATTTAACCCTTGGCATGCAGTCCCAGGCAGAAGGGCACTAAAGGGCTAAGCAGACTCCAATTCTACAAACAGGGAATACAGTACTAAGAAGCGCTGTCTTAATTATTCTGGATGGACCGTGTTGGTTCCAGAGCTGACTCAAGACATTTTGGTACCCAAGTGGTTGTATAGCACAAAGCAAGCAGTGCACCTCAGCCTCTCCCATGACTTTGCAAGTGATCCTGGGATGCATGCACCTCTGAGACCACATGCTGCTTCACTCACTGGCATCTCTAAAAATACTGCAAACAAACACCTGAGTTGGGACAGCTCTACCCACCTTACAGGTCTGCTCTGAGGAAAGAAGAGATGGTTGAGGTTACTTATCATGAGCTCTAGGGAAAGCTCTGTGCATTACCAATTTGCAAAACGAATGTGGTCTTCCTGGTTAGGAAGGGCCTCAAGCAGAGTGGACACAGACATTGCATGCAGAAGGTCCCAGGTTCAATCCATGGCACTACCAATTAAAAAGATTTTAGGTTGCAGGAATGGGAAAGGCTTTTCTCCACCCACGACTAATGGACACATTATACCAGTCACAGAGGCTGGGCCAGATGGGCCCAAACAGTCTGACTCATTCTAAGATCGATTCCTATCCATCACCATTATTAGTATTATTTCCTGCACCACACGACATATACGTAGCATTCAGGCAGAAAGTCATACCTTGTCCCCTGAAAACCCTGCAAATTCCAAAAGTTTCAGAATCCGGGGTGGAAAGAGAGAGAGAGTCTGCGGGGAGAAAAGACACCAACATGAATGACAATAAAGGCAAGTGGGGGAGGAGTCCGTGACGGCTTTCCCCCTCCCACGTGATCCACTCTGACCCAATGCCCCTGTTCCACCATCACCCATTTAAAACAAAAACAAAAACAACAACCACCATGGGTTGAAACCCATGTGCCTGGAAGACCACATCCCCATTCCTATCACCTGCCTTTCTCCATCAGCCAGCCTCCTCAGAGCAATTGTAAAATCACCAGTGCTTCTTGCAGGAGCACAGCTTGCAAACACCCAGAAGTAACCTCTTATGGCCAGATTAAAATCAGCTACAAAAAACGGAGGGGGGGGGATTGAACTCTATTTTATTCTCGGCAAACCACTGCCATTTGGAGGAGCAATTCCTGTTACCAGTTTGCAGTCCTCTTCTCAAACCAGGAGATAATTCCCTTGCATTCAGTTGCAGTCAGATCCTCAGCTCCACACTGGCAGCTCAGTAAAGAGCAAATGACTGCTGACC
This sequence comes from Plestiodon gilberti rubricaudatus, assembly GCA_026170595.1. Taxonomy (NCBI): domain Eukaryota; kingdom Metazoa; phylum Chordata; class Lepidosauria; order Squamata; family Scincidae; genus Plestiodon; species Plestiodon gilberti. Next base: position 109,937,645 of record JANXHW010000002.1, read on the forward strand.
ACCTCTGATGTACTCCCATGACTATTTTCTGCTGCTGAAAAAAAAACCCAAACATCTGGAAGCTATCCCATACTTCCTTGCAGCTGGGGAATTTGTGAGGAAAGCACGGATGCATTTTGATCCAACTCAGGGGCATGCCATTCTGTCAGCCATTCCCAATCTTTGTTTTATTGCCACACAAATATACTAAATAGTGTTGTCATCTTTCTCCTGGGAGATGCTCTGGTCCCGGAGAGATGCTCTGGCTCAAATGATTGAATGCATTTCTATATATATATATAACACCGCACACAGAAAATTAGCATCTCAGGGTCAGGGAGAAGACATGCTAAAACCCTTTTTTCTGGCATGCTATTTTTCTGTCTGAAGAGTTTGTATAGAATAGCACTCTAATTATGTGAGCTCCCACGTGCAGACTGACAAAGATGCACAATCTCAGCAAGAACTAAGCTTCTGTTCCTGCCTTTAACAGCTTGCCCAATTAACAGAAATTCAACAGGTGCATTTTTTTCTAGGGTGATGTTGCAGTGATGAGGAATTTTTCACCTGTCGAACACATTCAAATCATCCTGACTACCGCAAGGACGGCCCATGCTCTGCTTGGAAAGTTGCCAGGTGACCCTAGATATAGAGTGGAAGTGGGGTCTAGAAGGAAGAAGGCTGATGGATACAGAATATTGTGGGTGACAATAAAGGGCATCAGAGGAGCTCATCAGAAAAACAACCGATTAGAAGTGAACTGTTCCAGAGGAAATTCTCTGCTGCCTCCTCACTTTCATCTCCCTAACTTCCATTTCACATTGCTACGATTTAATACAGTACATAACCTCAATCGGATTGTCACATCCGATGTTACTAGTATTGGTTTCTAAAGCTCCAAAAGTCAGTAGACGCCATACAAAAGTTAAATGCAGGTCCTGCCCCTGCAGGCTTCTGACCTACAGTTAAATGATGAGCGTCATATCCTTGATTAGGTAAATTGCCAAGAGCAAACAAAGCGACCTAAGATATTAAATTGCTGCATTTAACATATTAAGTTGCTGCATTGAACATACTGATTCAAGTCATGCTTGATTATGTGGACAGGGCAATAAAATCTCAGCATTTGTTGCCATACAGTACCTAATTAGACCCCAGTGGCTGCACACTCAGTCATCAACAACTCTTTGTAGCTCTGTTCACATGGCTGAGGCAGCCAGCTCAGTTCTTTCTCCTACCAAGTGAGGCTGGCCCAGTTCTTTCTCAGAGGGGCCAGGCAACATTCCACAAGGCTAGGCTTGGAGCCTGCACAGCACCCCATGTTTAGGGTAGGGGGCAGAGTGCCCCCCCCCAAGACTAGGAAAGAGGGCTCACCTCCCCAAACAATGCTATCATTCTTGCTTTGTGCAGGAAGGTACGAGGCAATTCTCAGATTGCATGCCCCACTTCTTCTAGGTTAAGGATGTTCACTGAGAAAGTGTGGCAAACTGGCCCTCCAAATCCTGAAAACTGCCATCACCAATGCAATTGCTGGCTTGCGGCAAAAAGGAACGATCACGTGATTGAGCTCCTTTTCCATTGGATGGAAGTGTTTTATCTTGCAAAGGCTGGGTGGCCACTTGTCAGGGAAGCTGTAGTTGCCTACACTGAGCAAGGGCTTGGACTAGATGACCTCTAAGGTCCCTTCCAACTCTAACATTCTACAGTATGAACAATTTGGAATCAAGATGGGTTACAATTAAATATGTTTGACTATCACCCATAACTGTACCAGACATGAGGAATAGGCTGCTCCAAGAGGGAAATTCTCAGATGACCACATGACTGACAGGTACTGGCTAGTGCAAACACAGCCAAGAGGCTATTTTTCTGAGGCCGCACCCTCGAGACCTGTTTCAGCTGGTCACACGTATAGAACAGAGGATTGTTGGGCAAATCTAGTCAAACAGCATACTAGGTTCCAGACAAAGAGTTAGTGTTTATAGCATATTTCGTGACTAAAGCCTTGTGACTTTTAGGCCAAGCAGAGGCTGATAATACAGTCAAATAAGTAAAACTCAGCCCAGCCACTAACCCTGACTGCTTTTTGGACTTATGTTGCCAATGCTGTATAGAGATATCAAAAATGTCATACTGGAAGAATTCCTAGCAGGGCATAGGCTTTATACCTAGCAACATAAATCCCGCCTTGCACACCCACTTCCTTCCTTCCTGTCTCTAGGTCCCATGTACAATTTTGTCCTTGGCTCTTCCCATCTTCAGGAGCCATTGCTCCCTTGAGTCCCTCTTTTTCAGGACACTGCTTTCTTTGTCCCTCTTTAGCCATCTATCATATGATCATCATAAGAAGCTGCCTTCTACTGAGTGAAATCATGGGTCCATCTAGCTCAGTACTGGCTATAATGACCGACAGTGGCTCGCTACAGTTTCAGGCAAGTCGTTTTTCCCCAGCCCTACTTGAGATGCCAGGGATGAAATATATGGGACCTTCTGCATGCAAAGCAGGTACTGAGTTATGGCCTCTTTCCTTGTATTTTGACTAGCCTCCCTAGCACAGCCCCCTCTGAACACTGAACGTTAAGAGTTGAAAGGAACCCTGGAGGTCATCTAGTCCAGCCCCCTGCTCAGTGCAGGCAACCGCTACAGCAAAGTAATCTTAAGTGCTGTGGGGTTCTTTTAGAGCACCTTCTTACCTTAACATTAATTTTCCACCTAATTGTTCTTCAAGTTACCTTTTCTCGGTGCACTGCCTGCTCTACACCTTTCTTTCAGCCTCCAGACACATTGGGTCCCTTGGCTGACCTACATGCTGGGACCACTTCTTAGTCCTCTGAGACATTTTAAACCAAGCCAAACCAACAACTTGTCCCTTCCCTCACATAAGCTACTCTGCAAACTGTTACATCTGGCCAACGTCTAGCCTGTAATATAAATATGAACAACACACTTACATAGCAATCAGTTTGTAAATGAAAATAATGCAGGATTGTGTCATTAAATATAATTGGCTAGTACCAATGCCTCTGTCGCAAATGGAGTATAGATTGCACTAAAATAAATTCACAGATAAATGGGATAAAGAGGTGAAGAGGCACTGACTGTATGATTTAGTTGTTCAAGGTAAATATCTATGATTTGAGAACAAATTAATCGCTATGAACTTTGAATCCAGAATAGCCTCCAGCCATTTTTCTTGTGTGGGCCACTGTGGCTTCCAGTGTAACAACATTAGAACAAACCAAAACTGCTGCCTTCTGTGCAGCTATCTTTCATTACAAAAAGAACAAAATAATCCAGAATAGAGAGGAATGGGTAAACCTGAACAGGACTCCAGAATGGGACTCCAGAAGCATTCCCCATGGCAGCCCCATTGCCCCAAGCCTGATTTGACTGAGCTGGTTTGTTGCTCTCACTTGGCACCATTGCATTGGGTGCATGCCCACTGTGAGAACGTTTGGATGTAGGGCACTGAAGCAAGGATGAAACAGCCTAGTGTGCTCCAAATGGGTTGGACTCCAGGACCTGCAGCAGGCAATTCTGCCGTGCAACAGTATAGCACTACCAATGATGGTTGCTCTCTCTCCACAAGTCCTGCACAATTTTATTTAATGTATATGTATATGTATATGTATATGTATATGTATATGTATATGTATATGTATATGTATATGTATATGTATATGTATATAAGTGTGTGTGTGTGTATGTATTTATTTCATTCACAAGAGCATCACACGGCTCCACTGTTCTCTTTTCCAGGGCAAACCAACCCTGAAGATGCTGCCCTTCCTTCCCAGCATTCAAGCAAAACAAAACTGACAGAAGAACACAAGAGGACAGATCCCTGATTCTAACTCACTTCATGCCTGCAACAAGACGTTGGTCACACAAAAACTCACCAAGTTGAAGGCGCCAATGCCTAGTGCAATTCCCCCCTCCAGGTGGACTCGAGCAGAGGTTGCAGGCAACTGATTGGACTGGATGAAACTGTTGAGCTCCCTGCAAATGCAAGAAAGTTTAAGAAAATCACAGGCATTGCGCCCTCTGCATCCTCATCCACCACGAACTAGAAGCACAACCTAGGAGTCCTAGTTTACAACTTTTCTGGCCACTAGACCAATCCCATCCTGGTGTCAAGCCTCACAATTCTAAGGTATTTTATGGTCATGACCATAATGTGTCCTGGTGACATGTGTATGGGGAACTTGGCTCCCTCCCCAAGACATTAACTACCACTAATTTGAGGCAAAGATTGGACAAAATTGTAGATAATAATCCTCCGGTCAAGGATTATTTGTTTCAGTGATTGCTGCCAACCCAGAAAAAAGCAACCATGTTTTAGAAATGGTTTGCCACCAGTGTTGCTATCACAGCCTTTCAGGGACTTTCATTAATTAATTGCTTTCCAATACTTGAAGTTTCCTAACAAGAAGTGGGTTTCTCTCCACACCCACAAAACGAGATCTCAGAGGAAGTGGTGTTATGTCTGCCCAACCCACTGCTCATCTGTCAATAGCCTCTGGCTTGCTTGTTGCTTTCCTCTTCTCTCCCTACAGGTTACACAAAGTTTCTCATCATCACTTTTGGGAAGGAATTTGTGTGTGGTCACCAAAAACAGGAAGTACTTTTCTGACACATTGCAGGACATATTTAGAACACTGGCCCATTTGGAACTGTCCGTGTCTCCGCTTTTTCCATCTCAAACTCTTCTTTCAACTGTTTCGAGTCAAACTACAACATGCAGTTAAATCACAAGAGGAAATGCTTCAACAATTTTTCAATTGTATTGTGGAGGCAGGGGTTGCATGGTTAAATGCCCCTCACTTAAAGACTTCCAGCATCTAGAACAGGGGTTCTCAACCAGTGGTATGCATACCACTAGTGGTATGTGGCCTGCCGTTTGGTGGTACTTGAACCCCCAACTGGTAAGATGGCAGCTGCCATTGTGGCCGCACTGCACAACGCTGAAACGGTGGCTCAAGCTCTGCCAAATTGGCAGAGCTCAAGCGCGTGGGCTTCCTGTGCTGGGAAGGGCCTTCCCGTCCACCCTTACTTCTTGATTTCTAGGCTCCGGCGCAACGAAAATACATAAGTGACGATGACGCCATTGCCACATACTTCCAGTGGTACTTGGTGTGGCGGCAGTGGCCCGGGAGGTGGTATGCTATGCCGAGGGGGTTGAGAACCCCTGATCTAGAACATTATTAAGATGGGGTAGACTAGGTAGAAATGCTAGCTCTGACAGCTAGCATTCTACATATGCAAGGAACATTGATGTGGGAAAGCACTAAAACCTTGTGCTCCTCCATCGGCAGCCTGAAATGATGCAGTCCTGGGGGACTCGGCATCATCTGATCTATATACCCATGCAGACTGGCCCAGAAACTTTCCCATTCCGGAACCCAGAGATCCTGGTTTCTCTTCTGCCACCTCTTGCCCCTCCCTTGTGCTGTCTCTGACTAAGTCCTGCTCCATTGTTACAGCCTCACCAGCTGCTAGCACCACTTACCTGTAGATGAGGTAGCTGTTACGCACCTTGATCCCCCCTTTTATGAAATTCACCATATTTTCATCCTGTAAGAAGGAAGCAAGTTAAAAAGGAGGGTCCACTCAGTATCCTAGTTTGATGTTGCTCCAGGATGCCACTTCTGATGTGGGGCAGTTTAATACAGGTATCCATCACAGCTGGCCACTGCCAGGCAAGGCACAATGGGATGCCTCAAGGCACAAGCACCAACTGTGTCACTGACAAACATTGAGAGAATAAAAGTCACCATACTGCTCTCTGCAGGTTCTGCTCTTGCCCAACTTTTTCATAATGCAGCATCTCTCAAGCTTTTGAACTTGAGCCCCACTTCTAAACTTACCCTACTATCTATACCTCCCCAGCAAACAAACTTACAGAATCCTTGCATACAATCATGATGTTTAGCATCTGTATAGCATCCTCAGCGTTCAAAGCAATTCACATGTACAACAAGCACCCAGTCAGATAAGTAAATACTGTATTATGATCCTGATATTGCAGCTGAGGCCGAGTGGCTTGCCTAAGGCCACCTAGCAATTTGACAGCAGAGGTGGGATTCAAACCAGGAAAGTCCTGATTCCCAGCTTACAGTGCGCACCTATGCATGCCTGCTCAGAAGTAAGTCCAATTGAATTTAATAGGATTTCCTTCCAGGCAAGTGTGTATACGATTGCAGCCATAGTCTTAGTTGCTACACCCGGTCTCTGTAGCCTGCTGCTGTGTGTATGTGAAGACCTGCACTCGCACTGCAAAACAAAAAAAAACCTCGCACTCGCACTGCAACACAAAACACTCGCACTGCAAAACAAAAAAAACCTAGGATCAGGCCATCGTGAACTCCCTCCTAAAACCAATCACCCAGGGAAGGAGGCAGGAAGAAGCACTGTGATCATAGGGCCTCCCTGTCGGTTCCATGGTTAGGTTAGCACAGCAGTTTGGGGGGCTGCAATCCTAAATCAGTGCAGGGGGAAAAAAAAGTATGTTCAGCTCTGCCTGCTGCAGGATCTTCGTTTGCATTTTGTACAGTACTTTTCTTCCATGTGTCTTGCACCCTCCCGCCAGGGGGAGGCTGACACACACACACCCCGACAGAACGAAACAGAATCTACTGCAAGGGAGAAAAAGTCCTCTTACCTGGAGGAAGGTGAGGGCTGCTCGGTGCAACAGGCATTCTGCATAACACACTTCAGCATGCAGCTCCTCTGGAAGACGAGAAGCATAAATTCAGGGAGGGTTCATCATGTCACTCTTAATCAGTTATTACGCATACATACACATCTGTCCCAGATCAATATGGAAATGAGCAGTCCCCCTGCCCCAAGGAGAAATGTCCTGGATCCCCTTCTCGGAGGTGGATCTGAGAACTATAATCCACTTTATTTTTTATTTTTCACATTTTTATACCGCCCTTCCTCCAAGGAGCTCAGAGTGGTGTAGATATTTCCTCCCCTCCTTTTTTTGTCCTCACAACAACCCTGTGAGGTAGGTGGGGCTGAGAGATAGTGACTGGCCCAAGGTCACCCAGGAAGCTTCGTGGCTGAGCGGGGATTTGAACCTGGCTCTTCCAGTCCGACTCCCAAACCACTACACCATCCTGGCTCTTAAGGGGAAAAACTCCACAAATTATATACCCGAGTAGTATGGAGATACAAATTACCGGTATATACCCATTTCCTTGTACAAGACAATCTGAGAAAGATGGCATCTTAAGGGTTTTCTGGGCTGGATCACAAGATCCACAGCTAGTCCACTGTTCTTTTTTCCAACTGTGGTTAGTCAAGACACTTCTGGGATGCTCATAAGCTCTAGGGCCCATTCTGTGCCCCAGCCCTACCCCACAGACTGAAAAGAGAACCCAATGATTCCAGGTCCCAACATCCTTTGCTTTTAACTCCTCTCACTCACCCTCAGTACAGGCATCTCCTGGCCGACTGGAGAAAGAGCCAGTCACAGTGCTTTTCCTCCGAAACCTAACAGAGAACCAAAAGAAGGTACTTAGTCAGGTTCCTTCTCTTCTGCATCCTCCACTTCATATCCTGGATAAATTGTGCATTGTGCTCTCTCTGTACCAATAGCACTGAGCACTGCTCTACTCACCACCACCACCCCGCCAGCCAAATGTTCTCTTCACTCCACTCCTGCAGTCCTACCCTCCTTAACAACCTTTTGGACACCAACATCTCAAAAAGCAAGAGAGTGAACCAGGCAGGATTTCTTCAACACTGCAGTTCAATAAGTTCAGTGTTGCACTTCCACCTCTATTCCCCCAGAGAGAACAGTGGGGAGTATTTCCTTCTCTCCTGTAAGCAGCTGAAGTGGTTGAGTTAAAACCCAAACTTGGGATAGGAGGAGGGAACCAAGCACCTGCTCACAAGTGAGGCACCCAGGCTTGGGGGGGGGGAGCAGCACCCCTTATTCCCTTATTTAAGAGCAACTGTCTGGATCCTAAACAGGCAGCCATCACCACTACTTTTTGGCAGGGGTGCCCACAGCACAACTACAGGCGCAGACCCTATCCCCTTACCCCACCCTGAGTAGCTAAATCGGGCCAGTTCCCACCTCTGACAGATCTCCTGTGCCTCTTTCATGGTGTGCCCAGCATGGAGAATGTCCTCATGCTCAAAGGTCATCATGGCTTGCATCTCCAGAATGGTGGCATAGATCAAGGCATGGTACATGCTGTCTCTGGCTCTGTCAAAAGGAATCAACAGCAATACATGGCAAAAAGAAACAGCTGCCCTGCCCAAGTGGAGTTAAAGGCAAAATAGCCTCCAATAGTACAGGAGGTAGTAGCAGGGTGTTCTGCATTACTGCTGCCTCTAGATTTCTCAGGTTGTGTCCTATTTCTCTAAGAAAAGGGGGCGGGGTAAAATGGAACTTTACCCACATTTATTTAAAATGGAACTTTACCCACATTTATTTCTGCCCAAAGGGCACCCAAGGTGGCTTACAACAACATTTTAAAACATATATAAATTATAAAATGCATAAAAATATAAAATACATATATACGATAATATTAAGCCCCCTCCCCTCCCATCTCAAAAGCTAGCTGAAATAGAATTTTTTTTAAGCCCCATGCTACTAAGAGCCGATTCCCAGCTGTAAAACAAACATCAATGAAATATACCTGCTCGGAATTCATAACGCTGTTACAGTGCAATCCTATCCAACTTACACCATCGGTGTAACCTGCGGGGGGGGGGGGCAAGGCGGGAGGTTTTGGAGGGGAGGGGAGATTTAAATCCCCTTTGAATCCCCCTTTGGAGGGGATTTGAATCCCCTTTCTGTTCTGGGGCCTCCCGTTCTCGCTGCACTGCTGGTTACATCGGTGGTGTAAGTTGGATAGGATTGCGCTGTTAGGTTAACATTGAAGTTTTTGTTAAAATTATTCAGAATCCGGGCTTGAGGGTCGCAGTCTCATAAAAACATGGTCTCCTGGTGTTTCACCTGCATCTTTGGCAGGCGTTGTCAAAGGCGAGGGAGCACCAAAGTACTCCAAAACCATCCTGTCTCTGGGTACTCCCTCACCTTTGACACCCTCACCAAAGATGCACCAAAGATGCTCCCTCACCAAAGATGCAGGCGAAACGTTGGGAGACAAAGTTTTTATGAGATCGTGGCCATCAAGCCCGAATAATTTTAACAGAAATACCAGTTTCACCAGCCACGAAAGCCACAATACATGCACATCAGTTAACAATGAAGGTTTGGGGATGTCCATCACTAAGAATCATGCACATCAGTTAACAATGAAGGTTTGGGGATGTCCATCACTAAGAATCATCGGGCTGAATAATCCATATAGCCCAGTCACCTTTTGAGTTAAACCTGTGAACTGAGATTCCTACCAACTTCATTTCTTTGAAGGAACTGACTGAAGTCTACAAACCAAACCATGGCTCAATTTAGTGACAAATCAAGCTTTCCCATAACAGTCTGTTTTTCATGAGACAGGACAAGAAGGGGTTAGGGTTAGGGTTAGGGTCTAATGTGGCAAACAGTTCTAGCATAGCAATAATTTTGAATGGTGTTCCCCTGCTTGCAGGTAAAACAAAATTATCTTTCATTTGCTTTTTTGCCACCCCTTTTTGGCTTTTCTTCCTGTGCCTTTGCAAGTAGTCATCACCCACTCACAAGGAGGGGTTGGGAGCTTATGAGCATTTACCGGTATTTTCTAAACTTATGTATGCATGCACAAGAGGAAAATAATCCATCTCCTAACCCAGAGTATTTTAAATGTATGTATACTGCTTTTCCTACACTCAAAGCAATTTATCTGAGAATAGAATATTTAAAGTCATATAAAAACATAACACAAATTAGCCACCATTGATATTCAACAAGCTCTATTCCAAAAATGTCACAGCCTTCCCCCCAAAAAGGAGAGATACCAAAGCCATCATGTTCACCCAAGTTGCCAAAGCCTCTGCTCAAAAGATGAGCTTTGCAGCCCCTTTAGAATGCCAGGAAGTAAAGTGTGTCTTAGTCTGAATATTTCATTTCATATCACATAGCAGTTTTGCAAGCATTCATGCAGGTTGTGAGCATGAAGAGTAGGCAATTTTCACATTTCACTCTATCATTTTTGTTTTAAATTTCAGATCACAGAATTCCCCCCCCCCCGCATTGCCCCCAAGACATACACTCCTTTTAAATCATATCATGGAACATTTCATCTCTGTTACAAAACTCAGGCTGGAGCTAGATATTATGCGAGTAGCTGCTGCCACACACACCTCTCTCCTCCTCATCTCCCCCAGTAATGTCTCATAAAACAAAATCACTGCACTATGATTCAGAGGCAAATGGCAGCCATCGTCGACACAGAACAAGAGCAGGGAAATGCACACACAAGGCTCAGAGGCGTCACTAGGGTTTGTGCCACCCAATGCGAGAGCTCATCGTGTCACCCCCATTAACTTTCTTTTAATATATAACACAACTGAATAAGAGTTCTAGTATTAGCTCTGATACACAGAAATGAGAGCTGACTCATACTAACACCTTATTGGTTCCATGCTGTGCCATAACACCACCTCATTGGCTCTCAGAACAATCAGTTTCATTGGTCAGTTTTGAGCTAAGGAAATATTTATTTATTTTTCACATTTTTATATACCGCCCTTCCTCCAAGGAGCTCAGAGTGGTGTACATATTTCCTCCCCTCCTTTTTGTCCTCACAACAACCCTGTGAGGTAGGTGGGGGGCTGAGAGATAGTGACTGGCCCAAGGTCACCCAGGAAGCTTCATGGCTGGATCTTCCAAGTCTGTCCGACTCCCAAACCACTACACCATCCTGGTTGTTACATAAGGCAGTTGTGTTATTTGGCCATAAACTTTTGATAGAATACAGATGATTCAAAACTGTTTGTTTAATTACATTCTGCATTAAATTACCTTTCCAATTACCGTATTGTCCCGAGTATAAGATGCACCTGATTATAAGACGCACCCTTAAAGTTTGGTGCTATTAAAAAAATTTAATTAAACCACTGGCATTAAATTGCAACAGCCTGATTATAAGACGCACCCCTAGTTTAAAAACTTAAATTAGGAGAAAAAAGTGAGTCTTATACTCAGACCAATACAGTATATGTAACATGATAGTATTATTCATAAATACAAGGTTTCCACAATTTTGGCCACTAGTGGTATTACGCACACACACCCAAGGGTGTCACCCAGTGGAGTCCGCAGCCCCCTAGTGATGCCATTGATAAGACTCCAGCTTCCTACGGCAGCTATATGTCCCCTGTAGTAGCACATTTTTCTGTCTCGGACCTTTGGACTACAAGAACAAGCACAGCCTCTAATCCATCTCCAAACACCCTAGCATCCAGATGCACAGTTTTTAAGATACTGCAGCCAACATCCTAATGAGGCTCCAACAACTAAGCTTCAGGACCACTTGCTAGATTTTTGGGCATTAACTTGCCTACCCTGCAAACCTTTCAGCTTCCACTCATTAAAGCTTATTTGAAAACCCAATACACAACAAGAAGTCTTGTAACACCTTAAAGACTAAGATTTTTTTTTTGCAGGAAAAACACCCGTTAAAGCAGTGATCTTCAACCTTTACCAAAAGGTAAAGGTCACTGTAAGTAGTTGCGACTCGGCAGCAACGGAACTTCCGGGTTCGCGCTGCCACTACTGCCAACTAATTAATAAAAAGGGAATTTGGATTTACCTGTCTGTGGTGGCGGCGAGAACCTGGGTTGTGCAGCGTCTCCAGCTGCTGCCACCAATGGGCAAGTCCAACCCCCAGACTGAAGAGCCCCAAAGGCTGTAGCCTTTCCTCATAAGGGAGATGCCCCAGCCCACTAATCATTTTGGTCGTTCTCTTCTGCACCTTTTCCAGTTCCACTATATCCTTTTTGAGATGCAGCGACCAGAACTGGACGCAATACTCCAGATGCGGCCTTACCATCGATTTGTACAAAGGCATAATTATATTGGCCGTTTTATTCTCAATCCCTTTTTTAATGATCCCGAGCATGGAATTGGCCTTCACAGCCGCCGCACACTGGGTCGACACTTTCATCGACTTGTCCACCAGTACCCCAAGATCTCTCTCCTGATCCATCACAGACAGCTTAGAACCCATTAGCGTGTATGTGAAGTTTTGATTTCTTGCCCCAATGTGCATCACTTTACACTTACTTACATTGAAACGCATCTGTCATTTTGCTGCCCATTCTCCCAGCTTGGAGAGATCCTTCTGGAGCTCTTCACGATCCCTGCTGATCTTCACCACCCGGAAAAGTTTAGTGTCATCCGCAAACGAGGCCACCTCGCTGCTTATCCCCAACTCCAGGTCATTTATGAACAAGTTAAAAAGCACCGGTCCCAAGACCGATCCTTGGGGCACACTGCTTTTCACCTCTCGCCATTGTGAAAATTGCCCATTGACTCCCACTCGCTGTTTCCTGGTCTTCAACCAGTTCCTAATCCACAAGAGGACCTGCCCCCTTATTCCCCGACTATGAAGGCCAGAAGAGGCCAGAGAAATGTCACTTTCTCTCTTTTTTGGGGGGTGAGTTTCTAGTCCTCATGGCTCTTGAGAGAAAAAAACTGAACTAGTGTTTCTGGCAAAATTGAAACAATGATGCCTACTGAGTCTTTTAGTGGACAGGACGCATGCACAGCTTCCAGCTCTGCCTCCTGCCCCCAGACCCTGTTTTCCACTTAATTTTTTATTAAGATAATGGTGACACAAAATTCCATCTTTCTTTTCTGGTCAGTCATAAAAAAGTGACCTTGAACAAATTTAAAAACAAAAACATGTAAAATTAAGCAAATTAAATCTATTACACTTCCTCAATCCCACTTAACTACACTATCTATATATTATACTTTCCACCTTCCATCCCATCCCAGAGGCTTGCTTCTTTTGCACAATGATGTGCACACAATTCAGTTTTCCTGGGTGCAAAACACAGGAGCAGGGTTGAACAGAGGTGAGCATATGTAACAGGGGTGGTCAAACTGCGGCTCCTGAGCCACATGCAGCTCTTTGACATATAATGTGCGGCTCTCAGAAATATGTTGGCTGAGCTCCTTTTTGCATCATAATTAATATAAAAGGTAAATAAGAAATTTTCAAGCTTTTATAATTATTGACCAGGTATAAACCAAGAGTCCACTGGATTAAGTTTAATGTTCATGCTGAGCAGCTGAGTAAGTATACCGTATTTAAGAATTTAAATGCTTCTTAAATATTGCGGGTCTCAAACATCTGAAGTTTATCATATGTGGCTCTTACATTAAGCAAGTTTGGCCACCCCCGATATATAAGAACCTTGGTCAACAACTAGAGGAGACAAGGTATGGCCACCTCTTTCACAAAGGCAATCAAATCACGCACTTCCCCACTCACCTAGGCTGCAGCACCTCCAGGCTCTCACTGAACTGGTTGCGCAGGAAATAGTTCAGTGCCTCTGTGCACTCAGCCAGGGCGGCCTCCAGGGCACTTCTGCAGAGAGGGAAAGCACAGAAAGACAGCTGCGTACTAGTATAACCAGGCATGGCCCAATGAGGCCTTTTGCAAAGACCAGCTACATAGCCAAAAGGGAAGGGGAGCTCAAGGAACATACTGTAGGTCAGCATGCATGTATTTAAAATATTGAAGTTCAGGGACAGGTAGCCACATTTAACACTAGTCACTTCAAGGACCCATGAACATATAAATGGAAAGAAAGGCCTGGCAGGATATGGTTCATGGGATCACGAAGGGTCGGACACGACTTAACGACTGAACAACAACAACACTTTTAAAGAAGTATGATAATGCAATCACATCAGCCATTAAGAACCATCATGATTCTGGAAATCATTCAGAGAAGAGGCTTGAGCATCTCCAGAGGAATGGCACTGTGGAACATCTCCTGGGAATCTCTTGACTTAGAGCACAATCTGAGCAACATTTGCAACTGATAGGATTTATCCCATTGAAACAGAAGGAAGGAGAAGATCTCTCTAAGGTCTGTAGGAGCCAAGATCTCCAAGGCATTTACAAGGCAAAGCCAAAAGTAACAATAGGGAGCTGAACATGCTGAAGCACTGGAAAAAATGATACAGCATATAAATGAAACTGCTAGGTGAGAACGGGGGAGGGGCAGTTTGGCATTTGGAAGCGTCTCTAGCTCTCCCTTTCAGCTAACCCAGGGTCTTGCAGATTTAGCATTTACCCTGTCTGGCCATGGCTGGGTATAGGCAAACCAACAGAAGGAGGATGAAGGCAAGTTTGAGGTCATGATGTTTGGCAGGTCATATGACCTGGGGAATAAGGATGCTCATCATGGATTTGTGCTTAGCTTCCTTGGTCTTTCATGCTTGTAACTTTGGGATGCAGGAGAACCACTTCCTGTTGGCAAACCTCCTTAAATGTACAGTTATTCAAAATTTGCACAAGGGAATTCATTAGGAGACAGACATAAAGGACTCAGTATGTAACACACTGTACAAACAAAAAAAAATCTGTATCAAGAACAATTAGCAGAAAAGCACCTTCTTCTGTAGTACAGAATGAAGAAAGTGACTTTCACTAGCAAAGAACAGAGCTCAAAATGCATGGGGCTGGGGGGAGATTACAAAGCAACACACAAACTGTGGGTCTTATGCTCATCCTTTGGATACAAGTCATTAACAGCCTTTTCAGGGCCAAAGGTAATTTCCCCAATTAAGCATGTCATGACAAATTGTCAATATACAACCCCTATGGCTAAGGTTAAAGTGCACACACCCTCATCTAATTCATTTTTAGATTAACGCTGTGAGCATTTGAGATTAATTGTGCAGACAGGGAATCAGTCACTTGCTCAAAGACTGAACAAAGTATGAATTTCTCCCCAGATCCTGTCTTACATTAGGGAAACGCCCCGGGCCTTATTGCTTCCCTCCTACTGAGGCAACAAGGGAAGGCCCTGCATTTCTGTTTGCCAAAGCAACCTGTTGGTAACTTCACGCGCTTGCTCGGCACAGCTCTCCCAGCGAGCGCAGCAGAACTCCCAAGTTTGAACACTAAGCAAACACAGGCTTGGCAAGACCTTTGCCAGCGCATCTACCCCACCTTGTTCAAACAGGACTGGGTCTTCAAAGCCAGGACACAGGGCGATCTTCATCTGACTCTCAGGTAGTTTCCTGTCAGAGGCAGTTCCCAGAAATGCAGGGTTGGGAGCAGGGATATATAGCTCAGTGGTAAATAAACACACTTTGCACATACGAGGTCCAAATCTAGTTCCTGGCATCTCCAATGAAAGGATCTTGGGCAGAGGATTCTGGGCAGTAGCTCTTTGATTGTACAGCCATCAACAGTCTGAGAGTCTGCCATGTTTCAAGGGATTCTAGCTGAGCCCTGATCTCAATTACCAGGACCGAGAAAGGCCTCTGCCCAAGACCTTGGGGGGCTTCTATCAATCATAGTACTGGTCATTACACAAACTTAGTACAAGGCAGCTCCGTATACATACCAAGCCAAGAACGGTCTGATCCAAATGCAGCAGACTTGATGATCAATAATCAAATCATGGCAACCCCACATCCAGGGCCCATGAGAGGTGGGTTAAGGGGGTAAATTGTACCCGGGCCCAGGGTCAAAAAGAGGGCCCAGGAGCCAAAGGAGGGCCCCCAGAAATTTACTGGGATCTCAGCTGGCCTCATGGAGGGTAAAAGATGGTGGCTGGGCCACGTTCTAGCAGGAAGCCTGTTAGACCCGGGCTCCAGAGACTTTTCAGGCTATTGCTTCCCCCCCACCCTGTTTTGCCCCCTTCCCCTTTGAGAAGGGGCTCAAAATAAACTTTGTACCTGCTGATAAAAATTCCTCTCAGAGGCCCAGCCCACATCCTTCATCTGAACCCATCTTATTCCAGGCACTCTCTCCACAAGGCACTCTCTCCACCATGTGAAAAACATAGCAAAGCTGAAAACATTCAGGTGTGTACCAGAGGCTCAGGCAAACCCCTCGCCTAATAAAAACTGCACCACACCAGTGCTTGTTGGGTTGGATTGGATTGTGCCTGGTAGCGGGAGGCACAGAGGGCGCATTGCTTTCAACACCATCAGGTGTCATTTGGGGTGCACCAGCCCAGAGCGAGGGGATTTACCAGCCCGTGGGAGCAGGGAGAGGGCTGTCACAGTCATGCTTTGCTTGTGATCTTCCCTGGGACATCTGGCTGAGTGCTGACCACTATCTGAGGCAGAATGCTGCTGGACTAGATAAGACTTCCGGTGTGCCTATTTAAGAACCAAAAAGCCTACCTTGCTGGATCAGACCAAGGATCCATCTAGTCCAGCATTCTGTCTTTAAGAGTGGCCAGCCAGATGCCTTTGAGTAATCTCACACAGGACACAAAGGCCTACACCTGTGGTTCATCCCCGACAGCTGCTATTTACGGATGTACTGTGGCAGCAGCATACTATCTACAGTAGTTCCATTTAGCTATTATGTATAATACTCATTTATAGACCTAAACTTTTCTACCAAACGCAGTTCCTAAATGGTGCATATTTACCCACAAGCAGCAAAGGCAGAAAACAATGGTGTCAAGCGAAATGCTTGCATTTCTACACAATCTCTTCCCATTTTTGCTGCCTGTGGCTAAATGTTTTTTTGTCTGGCACCAAAAGTGCCCATTTAGGGAGATTCAGTTAGACTGGGCCGAGCAGGACTGGGCTAGGAGATTATAAGCGAGTCAGTTCTGGAGCCGAAATTAAATTGAAGGAAATTGTCACATAAAAAAACTGCAGGTGGAAATTACCGGTACATCTCAGCAACCAAATTATTTTAAAATTGAATGTTCAGATTACAGAGTTTGATACCCAAGTTTTTTTTCCCCAAGTGTACTTTTTGTTTATTAGATTTATGCTTTGAATGCAGAATGCTCCAACTTTAGTGATAAGACAATAAGGGGGGGGGAGAGGAAGAATTCAATTCATTTCTCTGGTTTTTCATCCCAAAACATTCCTAGGAAGTTTGCCTGATGCTTCCTTCTAAACTGGGAATGGGGATACATTGGCGACTGACATTGCATACAATATCTTAGGCATTGCAACTAAGCCTGAGCTCAGCTCAGGGTGGAGAAAGCCTTCAAAAGTTCAGATCCACACTACAGAACCTCTATCCAATTTAAAGGGTTTTTGCAACTTTTATTTTGGCTCTGCAGCCTCTGCTCAATCTCTTTCTTTCCCAGACAGGGAATTCCTAGCGACTCCAGCTTCTCCTCCAAGGCATTGCGAAGCATTTAGGGGGTAAAGAAGGGAAGAGCAAAGGAGCGGAGTGAGGAGATTACTTTTAAGGAACATCCAGCAGCAAGTCTAGAGAGCTGGATCATCAGACAGGCCTTTCCGGAAACCCTTCGGAGCTTCTCCCAAAAACCCACCCGAAGGATCAGGACCTCACCTCAGCACCACCCTGCGCAGCGCAAAACCATCCCATCCGTCCCAGCTACCGTTTTGCCCTCCCTGCAGCGAATCCACCTAGTCTGAAAAGAAGAGGGGGATCCGGAAATCTCCCTCCTTCATCCCCTTTGCTTCCCGAAACGGAGGAGGGGGCCTCTCTCGACACTATATCCTCCAGCCTTCCTGTCTGCGGACTCTGCATTGCAGATACCTAGAGGAGCGAACGACCCAAAACTCTCCCCCCCGGTCCGGAAATTAAGAAAGAAAAGAGAGCGCGAGCCGGATTTCTTCCTATTCACGCCGAGAGGGCTACTACCCGCTCAGATCGGGACAGCCGCTCCCTGCCTCCCTCGCCTCCTTACCTCCTGCTTCTGCTGCTGCTGCCCTCCAGGGCCATGTTGGGAGCGATCCTGGCCGGGAGGCAATGGGCACGGCGGCGGCCCCAGAGGAATGTGCGGCGACACGCAGGCGAGGCAGCTGGACTCCACCCCGCAGGTGGCTCACAGGCCCCACCTGAGCTGCGCTGCGCAGGTGACAGCTCGCTCTTCCTTCCTTCCTCCCTCCCTCCCTCCGAGAACTATGCACGACTCTCCCCTCCGCTTCCCCCAGGAGTTGCCTCGTGGATTCAGAGGAGGAATCTGACCCAAAAGGCAATCTCCCCCCCCCCTTTTACACATACACACACAGCCTCTTTGTTCCGCGCGAAGCTTGCCCCTGCCCTGCTTGTTTTCTTCCCACCGCCAGGGCCCGTCTTTTAAACTCAGGTACTCGGCGGGCGGGCAGGCAGGCATTCAACAGGTGCCGTTTTCCTATCGCTGCACCTCACACCGCTACTAGAACAAGCCTCGCCAGCCTAGTGACTCTGCCTGTCCGTCCTGCAGCTGTTTAAGGCATGGAGGACACGTGTAA
This sequence comes from Plestiodon gilberti rubricaudatus, assembly GCA_026170595.1. Classification (NCBI taxonomy): domain Eukaryota; kingdom Metazoa; phylum Chordata; class Lepidosauria; order Squamata; family Scincidae; genus Plestiodon; species Plestiodon gilberti. The sequence goes on from JANXHW010000002.1 coordinate 109,955,958, forward strand.
GGAATGGGGGTGGGGGACAGAGAAGAAGACAACTATTCGCCATTCCTCTTTCCAGAAGTCCGCCTAACACCACCACCCACTTGAATAACAACTTAAGAATGCTCAAAGCCTATCAGTAAGTATTATTATTCTCCCCCTACTGCAGATGGAGGCTGAGACTTGCCTAAATTCACCTAGTTCGTTTCTGACAGAAGCACGATTATAAGGAGGGACTTCATATTTCACAGCCGGTCTTTTAGTCAGTATAACTCTGGGGTGCCTTTTCCAAATTGCACCAGTCTGAACCAGCCAGCAGCACAAAAAAGCCATCCCTCACTCTCAACTCTACATCTCAAGATCTTCCCTTCAAGTCTAGAAGCATCGTGCTGGGTCCAAGAGGAAAGGGGCTTCCTTCTTCAAGAAATCCCCTTGCCCCAGCCCAGGGAATCCAAACTTTGTCTTATCAGCAGTACAGTTTTTACTGAGGGCCAAACATTCCACCATCTCCCTTCATGCGAGCCAGCAGTGCACCTAGAGGTGGGTGTCCTCTGCCACATTGCAAGATACACTGACTCATACAACTGCTTCATTGGCACCTCTAAATATCTTACAGCGCAATCCGACAACTTTTGTGCCTGTGTAACCAGTGGCGAAGAGCCAGCGGGTGGCGCAGTGGGTTAAACCACTGAACCATGAGCTGTCAATCAAAAGGTCGGCACTTCGAATCCGTGCGACGGCTCCTGCCAACCTAGCAGTTCGAAAGCAAGAAATTGCAAGTAGATTAATAGGTACCGCGTCAGTGGGACGGTAACAGCGTTCCATGGGCCTCGGTGTTGAGTCATGCCGGCCACATGACCATGGAAACGTCTTCGGACAACGCTGGCTCTTCAACTTTGAAACGGAGATGAGCACCGCTCCCTAGAGTCGGACACGACTGGACTTAATTGTCAAGGGATATCTTTACCTTTACCTAACCAGCAGCGCAGCGAGAACGGGAGGCCCCAGAACGGAAAAGGGATTCAAATCCTCTCCAAAAGAGGAATTCAAGGGGGATTTGAATCCCTTTTCTGTTCTGGGGCCTCCTGTTCTTGCTGCGCCGCTGGTTACACCAGCCCAAAAGTTAAGTCGGATTGCGCTGTTACTTGTGCAGTCAGGTGGGTCATAGTGGAAGCAGCAGTTCCTAGTTTAGGGGAACTGCTGCTGGCTGAGGATTTCACTTCAGGTTCATGCACCCGAGGAAGTGTAGGCCACAAAAGCTTGTGCTGAAATAAATGGGTTAGAAGGCATCCAGGCAAAGGTGCCATCACCACATCCTGTGGCAAGGAGTTCCACAGATTAATTACACAGTGGGTAAAGAAATATTTTCTTTTGACTGTTCTAATTCTCCCACCACTCAATTTTAGTGGATGTCCCCTAGTTTAGATTAGAATATCATTTAGATCAGGGATTTTCAACCTTTAGAGACCCGGGTATCCCCTATCATGGTCCAATTTTCTGAAGTATCCCCTGCTAATTAATTGCTGATTAATTGGATTAACCAATCAATCAATTAGCTAATTAATCATTAAATAAAACGTATTAAAACAATTTTAAATGTGAAAAATCTTTTATTTAACTCTGTGTGTGTGTGTGTGTGTGTGTGTGTGTGTGTGTGTGTGTGTGTGTGTGTGAGAGAGAGAGAGAGAGAGACACCCAACACAAAAATCAGAGAGACAGAAGGGGGAATTGCATTTTCTCAACTACAAAAAATACACTGCACAGATGGGAGAGAAGGAAAAAACACCAAACAAAGACCTTGATTTAATTTACTGCAAAAAGACACATGCCAGGATCTCTTTTAGATTATGCCATTTAGATTATCCATAAAGGTAAAGGTGACCCCTTACAATTAAGTCCAGTCATGTCCGACTCTAGGGTGTGGTGCTCATCCCCATTTCAAAGCCGAAGAGCCAGTGTTGTCCGAAGACACCTCCGTGGTCATGTGGCCGGCGTGACTCTGCTTGCCGCAGCACGTAGCATGTGGTTGGAACACGGAGTGCTGTTTACCTTCCCGCAAGCGATCCCAATTTATCTACTCGCATTAACATGCTTTGGAACTGCTAGGTTGGCAGGAGCTGGCCAAGCAACGAGAGCTGACCCCGTCACGGATTCGAACTGCCGACCTTTTCGATCGACAGCTCATGGTTCAGCGGTTTAACCCACTGCGCCACCCGCTGGCCTAGATTATCCATACTGAGGCCTATTTATACCCACATTGGCTTGTCTGTAATTTGTGAAAGAGAATGTATTTCAACATTCTCACAGTTTGGGGGATGGGACCCCTTTCTCTTGGACTGTCTTTGGTTGCTCTTGCCACAGATTATTTGTGCAGCCTTGATCAGATGCCAGGGTGGTGTCAGGAGCTTGTCAGGTCAGGTCATCAATCAAGGGTACACACCCATTAGAGGGCACACCAGGCAGGCCAATTCCTGAACCCTCAAGTACCAGTGGCAGTAGTAGCACCCAAAGCTTCTTTAGGGGGTGAAAAGCTTCTTTAGGGGGTGAGCAGGGGGACCCATTGGGCACCAAGTGCTAGACTGTGCCCCAGGGAATAGTAGTATGAATATTTATTAATAAAAATCTATATTCCCAAACAAATTATATTCCCAGGGACCCCAGAAATAAGGAGGACCACCTCCCAAAAATTTGCCTCAAAAGCTTGAGTTGCTTAACTGAGGTAAATTCCATGAACAGAAAGAGGCCCTTCATGCGCTACCAACTGAGAACAGGGTGGCTTTATTGTCCCTCATTTATCTATTTGGCACTAAATGTGGCTAAACCTGCTCCCTAGGAACGCCCAGAACCTTGGAGAGTGGGCCTGTGTGGTATGGAGAAGCCCACAAGGCAACTGCTATTTTAACCATCTAGCAGTTAACTGTTTAGGAATCACAGCTCTTGCTTCTGTGATGTAGGGAAACCATTACTGGACTTTCCAAGCAGGTGGCAGGCACAAGAGCATAAATTGAGTCTAATAGATATAGAACTTAGACTTGGGTTCAAATTCAAGTGTGATCAAGTCACCACTCATTTCCTTCCCCCTGCCCTGCCCTAAAATTGGAATGCTGAACAACCTACCCAAACAGGGTAAAATAGAGAAGATCTTGCAAAAAAAAAAATCAGAACATTATATAATTTCCTCAAATGGAACATCTAAATTCCCTGGCTTACGGTATATAGGATTTGAGTAAAACATTGAGCTGAGGAATTGTAGAACTTCTGATGTTCTTGGTAACACATACAAGAGGTTTGCCAACTGTAAGTAACAACAAATTCACTTACAGCAAATTCAACAACAAATTCTATATATTACAACAAATTCTATATATTAAATGCCAGTGACAACAGACAAGCCAAACAAAGGAGAGGATAATTTGTGGGAGTTGGATGCCAAAACTGGTAATTACTTTTAGAGCAACAGACTCTTTATTCAGTTTTGAACTAGGATCACTGCTGTAACTGTCATACACCACAAGTCTATGCACATCTACTTAGAGGTAAACCCAATTGAGTTCAATGGAACTTACTCCCAAGTAAGTGTTATATAGGATTGCCACCCTAAGGCCCCAATCCTACTGGGGACTTGCACTGCTGGAACGAGCCTTCTGGCAGCACTAGCTCCTTTATGGCAGTGTGAACGCCAGGCCGCTGTTGCTTGCTGCCGAGCTGCTGCCAGAAACAAGAGGCATGGCATGGCACATGTGGCAGCATCTCCAGGAAGCTCTGCAGGCACTGGGAAGTTGGTACTGGGGGTGGGCCATGAGTGGGAGGGAAGGGGAGGGGGAGTAATAATGGGACATTTTGGGGAAAAAAACTGGGGGGAAAACTGGGGAGGGGTGAATCCGGGACGCCTGATCATATCTCCCATTTTTCTGTCCGCGCTGCCCCCTGGCTCTCCTCAGATTTACTCCAGCTATATAGCTGGCGTCGGTCCAAGGAGACCCATAGGCAACTGGGCAGCCTACTGGGTGGGAGTAAGAAACCTTTTTACTTACCTCCTGCAGGCTGTCCAATCGCCGCCACCTCCTCCCCCCCAGCATGCAGTGCAGCCTGTTTGGCACAGCTGCCTGCTATAACTTGGCAGGGGATAGGATGGACAGTTATTTTATTATAAAGGTACTGTATAGTGGACAGAACCAATTGCTTTATGGACACTATGCAGATATTCGTTCCATTGTGTGTTTGTTTTAAAAAAAGAGGAACTCTATTGCGCAAGAAACAGAAGATCTCTCCTTATAGGCCACACCAAATGCTGTGAAGTTTTGTCAAATATTCTCTGTCTGCTCAAATATTCTTCAACTGTTCTTTAGGTGTATGATGCCTGTATTCGCCACTCTGATTTTATATCAGAGTTATTTTGATAACCAATATGCAATAGCATAGCACAGTAATTTTCACAGTCTATCTACACAGAAAACTTCCTATATCTGTATCTGCCAAGGAACCTCTGTGCACTGCAAAGAATTCTGGGGCATACTTGAATCTTCAGAGTGTACAGTATTCATGTGGGCCAGTGTTGCATCTCAACTGCCTACTGCCAATTGAGAGAGCACCTTGGAATATAGTACAGTACATCCAACAATCCCATTGTTACATATTGCAGAGGAAGATAGGTAGTATGACCAAGGTGTCTTAATTGTAGTTCTCACTCAGGAATAAATCTGCAAAGGACTTAAGATTCTCTAGAAAATAGTTTGAAAACTACCACTACAGCATATTTGATGGTCGGCATGCAATAGTACTTAATAGCTTGTCTTTTTTATTGTAGCATTTAATAATATGCAATGGTAGGTAGTATTTGACAGCTAACAGGATTTTAATTATTTGAAGCATGCCTTTTATTGTAGCATTTGATAATATGCAATGGTAGGTAGTATTTATACCTTCAAACTATAGGCCCATTAGTCTGCTATCAGTTTTAGGTAAGCTTTATGCCAAACATCTACTTAATAAGCTCACCTCATGGGCTAATGTCCAAAAAATCTTGGGCCCAGAGCAAACCGGTTTTCGCCAGGGTAAATCTACTATGGACAACTGTATATTATTATCTTATTTAATTAATAAGCAAATCAAATTCCCTAGGCAGAAACTTTATGCAGCTTTTTTGGACCTAAAAGGAGCTTTTGATTCTATTGACAGAGAGCTTTTATGGGACAAACTCTCAAAAATGGACATGGATAAAAGGCTTCTTTTTCTTATCAGAACTCTCTATTCAAACACTTCTTGTAAAATCAGATGTTCTTGGGAAGGCGATTTAACTCCACCAATCAAGACAAATAGAGGTGTTAAACAAGGGTGCATTTTGGCTCCAACATTGTTCAATTTATTTTTGAATGATTTTGAATGAAGGGTCATAAAATCGAACAGGTCAGACAGATATCTCGGTGTTACCTTTCAGTATAACCATTCTTGGGTGGCTCATCATAGGGCTGTAGTTAATGCTGGCAAAGTATCATCTACAGCAGTAACTAGATTCTTTTTCAACCGGGGCAATAAATATGTACCAGCTGCTGTGGAGGTATATAAAGCTACGATCATTCCACAAGTCTTGTATGGCATCCCTGTGTGGTATACTAATTTCGATCAATCTGTTGAAAAAATCCAAGCAATGTTCCTTCGGAAAATCCTGGGGTTACCTACCTGTGTACCGTACTCAGTTCTATGTTTAGAAACTGGCCTTATTCGATTGAAGACCTTAATATGGTTGAGGTTGGCGAAATTCTGGCTTAGACTCTATTATGATTGTAATCAAGATAGTCTGCTGTCCCAACTTTTGTCAGAACCTGGTCCACCTATTGGGGCAATAGAATTACAACAGAAATTAAACTCCTTGGGCCTCGATGTGGAGAGGTTGGGTATGTCGAGCCAAGAGGCGGCCTACCGTGAAATCAAGGCCAGAATTCTAGATATTGAAAATCAGGAGTTGCATAGTGCGGCGAGCACGACCTGTTCCCCACTACAATTTCACATCCCTATCAGCTCTGGGAAGATGGCACCTTATCTTTGTAATCCTAAGTGCCCCCAGTCACGCAGAGCCCTTTCTTCTAGGAGAGCTAGGTGCAACGCTCTCCCGTCTGCTCTGTTACTTGGCAGATATAGTGGAATACCAGTCTCTGAGAGGTATTGTCCTTGTGGAGTGGGTTGTGTAGAAACATTACTACATATGTTTTTGTATTGCCCACTCCATGAGGCCCCTCGTAAGCAACATTTAGGCCCTATATTAGACAAGCTCCAGGGCTGGGCAGATCCGGAGGTAGTACGTTACCTTTTATCGACAGAGATGGATGGCATAATGGAAAGATCGGCAGCCTTTGTTGATACAATCATTATAGCACGCAAAGCTGATAGTATTCCCTCAGATGTTTAAGCTGTAATTTTGTTGTGCTTGTAGATTTTGTAATATAAATATTATGTGTTAAGTGTTATGCAATGTTTGTTTTTGTTTTGTTTTTATGCCAATAAAAGGTTCCTTACTTACTTACTTAGTATTTGACAGCTAACAGGATTTTAATTATTTGAAGCACACCAAAATCAAGACAATCAAGGCATGCCAACAGTTTAAAGCAAAGTTTGACTTAAAAGTTTTCAGAATTTCTTAAACACTGAATAGTGAAATGGAAAAGTTTAAGAAATGTTGAATATTTGCAAATATTTATTTATTTATTTAAAATATTTATACCACGCCTTATCCCATGCCAAAGCAAATGCCCAAGGCGGCTAATATTCATTTCAGCTCTATTCTCCTTCCATGCATACTCACTATAAAACTTCTGTGCTGCCAACCCAGAATCTGTTGCATCTCCACCCCACATGAAAGACCTGATGTGAACAGATCCTACAACCCACATCAAGTAACTAGTTAGGCTGTTATGGAGATTTATGACATACTAGATGTTGCTAGGCCATATTGCACCAAACTAGACTCTGGAGTATTTCTTGCTTGCTTTCAGTTCATATATAAAACTTTCTCCTGTCAGCAACGAAGTCTCATTAATTCCCAATACTTAAAGTGAACCACCAGCCAATTTTTTACAAGGTGAAGCAAGCAGATATTTACCTTAGAAGGAACAAAGTTAGCCTCATATTGTGCAACACAGACATCTCTCAGAAGCAGTCTTACTTTCTGCATTAAATGGGGACATTTCCACTAAAACCCAACATTAGAATTTAACTGAGAAATTAACCAGTGTTACCTTAAGGGATGGTGGTTATGCAGCTTCCAGGTTCCTGTCATGGCTAAGACCCCAGTTGTTTTGTCCTTGCAGCAACAGCCTGGCCTATGCACCAACACCAGCTGTGCCTCAAGTGCTGGTTCCTTAGCAACCAACAAAGCAAGCCCATGTGACAGTTTGCCAGGAGTGTGCCTTCTGCCACCCATCCCTAAGGGAGCTATGGGGTGGGGGCGGGGGAGAGTGTCTCTTTTGTCACTTGTGTGCTAGGCTTGCCAGCAAATGCTCCCAAGGCATTTGGGGAGGAGCCTTGGCAAGGTCTGCCCCTTAAGGCGATTCATTCAGGAAAGCAGTATCCTTTTGAACAGGAGCAGATGAATGGCTGTTGTCCAAAGGGAACACTGAGGCACAGAAGAATTTCCCAGAAGGAAAGCATTGCAATGTCCTGTTCCCTTCAGGCCTGACCATGAGCTTTTATGCTTTAAAACCCAGCCTTTTTTACTGCAAGCTGGTATCACTGGGGCATCTAATCTTGCCTTCTCCATGGGCTTCAGACATGAGACACAGGGCATCATGTTGCTGACATTTTAAGAGCGTACCTTTTACTTTCCATGTGCAGCCCAGCAATTTGGGCATTCGAAAGCACTGAACAAAATACTTGCCCTGGGCAGCTAAGTTTCCCCTTCTCCAGTTAATCATCTTGCTCTGTGGCCATATGCTTACAGGCTTCCACTGACAGCTGCTCCAAAAGCCTATGCCCTTTGAAAACTTGCCCAACCTGCAACACCATCATCAAATTAAGCCACAGCTTCATTTGTTAGGCTTTCATGTCAAGTTAAACAAACAGGAAAGTGCAATTCACCAGAGGGTGAATCCTGTGCGTGTAACTATGACCTCTGATGAGACTGGGGCATAGCATAGGGCAATGACTTCTTTTCAGCAGGCACAGCTTCTTCTTAGTTACCTAGGCAGTGCAGGGCAGGGCATCTGTCAGTAATTTCCTTGAAAGTCATCTAGTCCAACCCCTTGTCCAGTGCAGGCAACTGCTACAGCATCCCTGACAGGTGGCCATCTAGCCTCTGCTTGAAAACCTCCAAGGGAAAGTCCACAACTGCAGGAGGCAGACTGTTCCAGCTCTAGACCTCATATGCATTGCAAGTTTTTCCATAACCCCCATGGTTTGACTAACTACAGTCGATTATACCTTAACCCGATCTGTTCATCCTCTACATAGGTGGCACAAACTTGTGTGCTCAAAAATACGCAAGAATAAGACATATGCAAATATGCTGGTTTTAGATACGTTTACTTCTAGATACGGTGTGTTTACTTAACACTTTGCTGATCTAGCTTCCTGAATTGTTGCAGAATCCCAAGTTTCTGGACAGAAAGCAAGGCACTGACAATTACCTGCAAACTCATCTTAAAGATCTTGAAAACAGGAAACGTAATTTTAAAAAACACTAGAATTCTCACAGATTACAATTTCTTGCGTGGGATCTTCTTTCTTTCAGCAAATCTCACTGCTGCAATCCCCTATACGTTAATGCTACCAAGCTGAGGTCAACTTAGAAAACTGAATCCAGGCACTGGCAAATAACGATATGCCTGGTACAGAAGACAGCAGATGGCAGAAAGGGAGAGGAAGCTGCTACTTCTAAGCATTAATCTCAAGTAATTAGCCAATTTGAAAAGAGGCAGCCAAAAGACAGCTGATGTGTGTATGTGCGTGCGTGCACACCCTCCCTCCCACAATCACCAAGCAGTGAGCAGACGTGGGCAAGTTGGACCAGAACTGCTACTCAGAGGACACCTGCCATTAATCACCATCTTGCTGGGAGGGGTCAAAACCTCCCCCCAGGCTGAGAATCCAGCTCGCAAGCCAAGTTTCTCTGGGCGACGAGGGAGCCCTTTTCAAAGAGCCAGGCTTGCACATGATGCACACAAAAGAAGGGACAGGATAGAGCAGGATTCAGCCGCAAAGGAGCAGTCTCTGCCTTTGGTCAGCAGGGCCACTGCGTGATAGATTCCCACCAAAGTGCCCAGACAACTGTCTCCAGAATACAACACAGTGGGCTAAGCGAGGCGTTGCCTGTTCCAGAGACCACCCCTAGGCATGAAAGAGCCAGAACTGCTAGTGTGAACATTGACTCCAAGCCTAGTCCAACACAGCACTTGACTTGCTGCACAGCTTGATGCAAGTCATTGCCTTTCAACCTCAGTTTCCCTTGTGTGGTGCAAACAGTGGTGTGTGACCTAACACAATATATTTCAGAAGTAGAAAATTACTTTCCAGCCTACCTAGCCAGTATCCATCTGAGGTTTTCAAATACATCAGAAATCCTGCTTTCAAAGAGCTGCTTTTAGCCTGTTGTTCAGAGCATTTGCCACCAAACCCTCCCGCCCCTTTAGGAAACAAAGAGCCAGACACATGCACTGAAGATTCACATTCTTTCCTGCCACTTAGTGGGCTCAAGGGTTTATTTCATACTTCATTCACAGTGCCCAGAATTTCAAGCAGAGACAGAGAGGAGGAATGGATAGAGCTCTCCAAGCCGCCACAGACCAAAGCGAAAGTTGTAAGATGAAATGTCAGTGCTTGCAGCAGAGGGTGCATCTCAGGCAGGGTCTCCAAACAGAATCTTAACATCCCATTACCCCATTTCCTGAAGGAGAGAGTGATTGGAGTTGCCAGGCTTTAGTGGTCTTTTGCTCATTTCTGGCCTAGCAAACAGAGGTGGTTAAACCTTTCTTTGCAAGAGGGACCACTGCATGAACTGCTCTTCTCCACTCAAATGTCATAAAACACACACTTGCGGTTTCTCTTACAGACACTTCAGCACCCAGGAAACTGTATTTTGTTTTAAAGTCAAAATTCTGTACCAAGTAGTTGAATTCTGTGTTGTGTACATTTTTACACTTAAGCAAGCTTCTCTATATTTGCTCAATTTAGCATAATTTATTCTGGTTTTGGTAGTCAAGGTAAGGAACAAGGAGTGGCTATACAGGACACCAAAGTCCCCTCTCTGGAAATCCTAATTAGCTTCTGGGATTTCACCAGTCATTAAACACACTTTCAAGCCTATTCTTTGCAACCAGAAGAGCTAGAAACAGCATTCCTGGTTTTGTTTTAAAGAAAGCCAGGATTCTCAGGAAAATAATTCAGAACCTTTTTCACACTTAGGCAACACACTCAGTACCCCAATAGCCAACTACCACTGCTCCAAGGAAAGTCAACAGCAAGTAGCAGGCAGTATTTATTTTTCCCCAGCTGGAGTTAGAGGAGAAACTGAGAAGAACCAGGAGTGGGCAGTTCAGGTCAAAACAAGCAAGAATGCATGCACACTCCTCACTCCCACTTTAAAAAGAAATCAAACTTTCCACACTTAAGTGCCACCACATCTGCAGCTTCTCAAGTCTGTAAGTATTTGAGATCCCATCATGCTCTCTCAACCATCTATGCCAAGTCACAAGGTCAAGTGAAATGAGAATTTCGAACAGCTCCATGAAGCCAACCACAAGTTGTAGCTTAACCTGCTGGCCACTAGAGAGCTGTTCAGAAAAGGCTCCTACAGCCAATAGCGCAGCATACCTGGTTTTATTCCAGAACAGTCAAGAAACCAGCTCTGATTATCAAACCAAGTGATCCAACTCCTTCTGGGCCTTGCCCACAGCTCATTCTCTAACCATAGAACTTTATTTCAAGCTTGAAATCGAAATAATGTAGCTTATTCAGAACGTACCGCATAGTGTCAGTCACAGCCACACAACATCACACAACTTAGCAGTAACTTATGGCTTCAGAATTTATTTTTGAGGCATAGAGGCAATACTCTGGATCCCTTTGCAGTGGGCATGTGCTGAGGAAAGAGTGGGACTCCCAGACAGGATGGAGGGGAGGGGAAGGAAGAGGAGAGGTAACAGTCAATTTTCTTGGTTTATCAAAAGGAAACTGGGGTTAACAGGTGATAACCGAGTTTTATTGATGTTCAAATCAGAAACAAATTTGACCAACACCCCACATAAAGGTGGAGGATGATCTAAACCAGGAGAGACTGGCAGCTTTGTACTCGCCCATCTACAGTTAAAAGTTCATTCCACTGGATATCAGGGACTGAAGCGGCCAAGGATTAGATCAACTCCTTTATGAGATCAATCAAGATATGTTCATGTCTAGTCAGCCCAAACTCAAGTTTCAAAAAGTACATCAAAACAGGATTTTTCTTTACACACATTTTCCTATAAAGAATTTTTTTTGTGAAAATAAGTCAATTTCAACTTTCCCCCAAAATTAAAAAGTAAAACCCTCCCTCAAGTGTCTAACACACAGATGTTGTATCCCCAAACACTACTGGGTTTTCTTTAAGAAAAAAAAGTCCTTAAAATACAAGAATCTTTCAACAACAAGTAAAATCAGGTTAATACTAGAAAATATTAGTTCTTTAAAACTGCCACAACACAGGAAATTTTAGAAGCAGGGTTCATTCAGTGGACATTTGCTCTAAGACCGCCACTTTAAAAGACTCATTGGCGAAGGAGTTTTGGAAAAATTTATTTCTTGCATTACTGCATTAGGTTTGCAAGTTCTGAGCTCTTAATGTTACCATTTGATGTGACAGAATGTACTGACCAATTGATTACATGGGAGCTGACCCTGCTCAGGCAACCCCTGGGAGCCAGATTTCATAGGTACTTCAGCCACACCATTGGTTCTGCAGAACAGCTGGCCAGAAATCCAAGATGCCACAGAAAGAGGAAGAAACTCAACAGCAAAGGACCCCGGTATTTGAGACTGGCTGGGCCTAAAGGCAACTGTTCCCCAGCCCTGATTCCAGATTTTCGTCCACTCTAGTTCTTATGAGAATGAATTTTAAAGCAGTGTCAGGGGAGTTGCAAATACGAGGCAGGTTGCTTAATAAAGGACAGAAAACTGAACCAGGATGGGAAATGTGCTGTGTTTGTGTGAAACATTGAGATATTCTTCAACACAGGCTCAGTCTATTAACAAGATCATCAGAAGGCAGGTCACCCACCTAGCACAAGCAGCACTTTGGAACAAGAACGAACAACTGAGCTCATTTCAAAGGCCAGCGGTGGAAACTAAAGGGGATAAAACTGCTGGCAGAATTAGCTGATGGGCCCAGACATATTTATGCATTGTAGCACTGTGCATTGGCAGGGGGAAGGGGACAGGCAAACAAAAGAGCAATCTGTTTGCACACACGCAATCAGCGGAGATGGGAGAAGGTCCAACAGAACCCATCTGCTGTGTCAACCTTTCCCTGAACATCCTGCTTGCCAGTCCAAGAAATGTTGTGGGATGCAGCTGGGCTCTAATGTGGTGGTTGTTTTGAGAGACGGGAGGAGGAGAAGGTCCATTTGTTCTGCTTTTCGCCCCAACTGCCCAGTTCTCAAGGCAGAGTATTTCCCTCCAGCCAGCAATTCTGCCAGGGACAGTCTAAAATCATACCTCCCCCACCCCAATACGTGCCCCTTTAAATAAACGAATATTTATATAGAGAATTTTATATAAAACTCTTTTTCTTTTATCACTCGTCATCAAAGTTCTGACTCAGCAGGAAGTTGGCCGCCAGATTTTCATTCTTCTCACAGGCAAAATATGCCTGGATCACCAGACTCTCGGGGAAGCCCAGGGCCTTTAACTGGAGGGGAGGGGAAGAAAGAGCAGAGAAAGAAAGAAAATAAGTTTCAAAAACGTTCTGACTGATAACAGTTCATCCAGTGTCTCTTCCAATCTCAACTGTAACTCAGTGGTAGAGCTACTTTGGCCTTGCATGCTGTAGGTTTCAGGTGTAATTCCCATTATATGCCAGTAAAGGTTCTGAAATCTGAATCTGTGTAATTCCCAGAATCTCCAGGTCAGGCTAGGAAAAGACCCCTGTCCAAATCCCTGACCAGCCACTGCCAGTCAGGCAAATTTGATCTTGATGAACCAATGGACTACTAACTCAATAGAAGAAAGCTTCCTATTTTCATTGTAAGGGACCCAAACACTAGGCATTTGGCCAAACAGCAGCTGGAGCAATAACATACAATAAATAGCTCTACCCCCCGCCCCAAACTGGGAGAACTAGACACTCCTGTGTGGGTCATGTCTAAGGAAGGAATACCAAAACAAGCATCACAGCAGTACAGTCGTCCCTCAGTATCTGCGCGGGTTCCATTCCAGACTCCCCCACGGATACCGCGAATCCACATAATGAAATCTGCTTTATCATGGATACGGGATACCGTTTAAAAATAAAGTTTTAAAATAGCGTTACTTCCCTTCGCAGGGCAAAATCACTCCATTTACAGGGCTGCAGGGCAGTCTTTAGCGTTCCCCAAAAGTGCGTAACTCCTTCCCTTAGCCCTGGCACACCCTAGCGGGATGCATTCTGGGGTGAGCCAGGGCCAAGGGAGGGGTTGACGCGACCCAGACATGACTTTTGGAATGCTGAAGACTGCCCTGTAAACAGAGAGATTTTGCCACGCAAAAGGGAAAACACTATTTTTAAACTTTTTTTAAAAAAGGTTTTTAAAGTGGCTCCTGTATCCATGATCATTCACACTGAGAAAAATCCACGGGTGCCAAACCCACAGATACGGAGGGCCCACAGTATTCCTCACCAGAAGGGATAAGGTAGGATGTCATCAGTAGACTATATACAGGTCTATTTCCCACAATTGTGTATAAACCCCATGATACTGGGTTCTGCATTTGGGCTCCTGAAAAATCACACTGCTATTCCCTCTTCTAGTTTGTTTTTTAAAAGCAAACTTTCTAATGTATTTGAAAATATGCGAGTGATCAAGGGGCAGGGATTCTCCCAGGCTACCTGTTCTCCTCTCTCCTAGCCTTCTGTCATGTCAACCTAGCCCCGTTGCCCTAATTCTTCTTCTGCTAACACAAAACTCATTTCCAAAAATCCATTAAATTCTATAAGAGCCTAACAGAAAACAATGTACAATTAAGCACAACTAAGAAAATGGGTATACAGTACCTGCATAATTATACCGATTTAAGTAACATAACTGGTTTCCTCAATATAGAATCCAGGTCTGATCGGCATAGATTATAAACAACCTGGACTCTAGAATCACTAGGTAGCTATAGCCAGCCCCTACTCCAGTTAGAGCCAATTGTAACAGATTATCTAGAGCAGGGGTTCCCAATTTTGGCACGGCCAGGACCCAACTTGTTCCCCACTGGTGCCGTTGAGACCCACCTCCTGTAGCTGCTCCCGGCCCAGCACAGCCTCCAGAGGTCTCAGAGAGGCCTCCCGACGCGACTGGAAGTTGCGTCAGCGAAACCAGCAGTGATTCGGAAGTCACTTCCAAAAGGTCTTCTGAGGCCCACAGAGGCTTCCGGAGGCTGGGCCAGGCACAGATGCAGGAGGTGAGTCACGACCTGGGAATGGCCTCAAGTTGCTTCTGTTTGGCTCCAATTTGGAGCCAAATAGAGGCAAGGGCGGGCAGGCGCAACTCACGACTCACCTCCACATCGGGCTGCAACCACCAAGTGGGTCGCGACCCACAATTTGAGAAGCCCTGATCTAGAGGCCCTAAAATCGAGAAACCCAGTTTATGATGAACTTGACTTGGGGACAATAACATAAGCAAAGCTACATCTTCAGACTGCTGTTTTGGATGTATGCTTCCAGTGAGCATACATTCCAAAACAGCTGGCCTTCCTCCCATAAAGCCCTTGTGTTGTCATCAAGTTATTAGACTGTCACTCCAGACAATATCCAGAGGTTAAACGGCACGTCCCATCTCCTCCACTCTTAACATGACACCTTCACAGGCCTAAGGGCAGGAAACAGAGTCACTAAACCAGGCTCCCTCCCTCTATACTCCTAACTGAGTAAAGAGGAACTATTTAATGTGGTGGCTGTCATATTTAGCGGGGGAAAGGTCCCTATTCACACCAGCATAGCATCTTTCCTAGTGGCTGTTGGCGTCTTTTCTGCATCTTTTTAGATTATGAACCCTTTGGGGAAAAGGAAACCATTTATTTACATAAATCACTTTGAGAACGTTTTGGTTGAAACGTGGTATATAAATATGCTGAATAAATAATAGAGCAGCACTAGATAAGGGAGCAAGGAACACCTGTGCTCCCCCTTGTTGCCTCCCTCCATCCCAAGCCACTGCTACCCCAGCCCAGTATTATTACCCTCTCTATGGCTTCTTTTTCCTGAGGCGTGACTTGGATGTAATTCATCTGAGGGGTTTCTTCCCCAATGGCACCCATCTCCCCCTCAATGTCTGCAATGTCAGCCATTTCACCTAGGGGCTCGTTGAGCATCTGGATGAACTGTTCCTGGTGCTGGCTGATTTGCTGGAGGAGGAAGAAAAACAGTCACTATTATCAAGGATCTCTCCCTCTCACACATCCTTGATTATTTCAGGGGCCTGAGTCATCCAACTCCACAGTCTGTCAGCCCAGTAGGGTCTTTGAGGACAACCTGCGATATGATAGGAAAGATTAAAAAACAACTCGGGAAAATTCCTGCCTCCCTCTCTTCTTCTATATCCAAATCCTCACTCTTAGCTGACTGGATTCTTATGTACGGTATGTTGCCCCTCATAATCCTCCTCCCTAGTCTCCAACACAGGCACCACACCCATTTGTACAATTAAAATAAAGCAAAGACAGTCAGTTGAATCAGCAGTGATCATCCTATGGCCTAGATAAGGCAAATCAGCAGAACAGGGAGACGTCCGACCCAAGAAGGTGGCAGGATCCTTTAAGGAAGAAACCACAGGGAAACACACCCATCTGAAAAATAAGGTGTGGCTCTCTGATCAATGCCACCACAATTGAGGCATTCAACTGCCCACATGGCATTGCCACATGGCAACCACATGGCCAGGATGGTGTAGTGGTTTGGGAGTCGGACTTAGACCTGGAAGATCTAGGTTCAAATCCCCGCTCAGCCATGAAGCTTCCTGGGTGACCTTGGGCCAGTCACTATCTCTCAGCCCCACCTACCTCACAGGGTTGTTGTGAGGACAAAAGGAGGGGAGGAAATATGTACACCACTCTGAGCTCCTTGGAGGAAGGGCGATATAAAAATGTGAAAAAAATTTATTACAGGGGATAGAGCAGGCCTGCGCGTTTGGCTTTTTGCCTTCTGGCTTTGGCAAGATTTTCAAAAAGAAAGTCAGGAAGAAGCTGCTATGTGTGGGCTCCCTTCCCAAAGCAAAGAGGACAGGTCCAGAACTTCTTCCTCTGTAACTGCATCTCTCCCAGACCAGTATAATTTGACCCATTATGGTGGCTGCAATGGTGTCCCCAGATGACCGACTGGTTACCTGCAGCAGCTGGGGATTCTCTTGGCCTAACTGCTGGAGCAGGGCTGGGAGAAGGGCTGGGTTCTGCTGGATCACTTGCCGCATATTCTGGAACTGTGGCTGGTCTCGCAGAAATTCTAGAGGATTCTCTCCTGTAGACAGAGATGGCATTAAAGCCCTACACTCACTCAAAATGGCACCAAATGAAAAGGGGAGCAGAGAACATACAAAGGGATGAATCATTAAGCCTTCAGCAAGGGGCAGTGCTCTCCTGCCAAACCAGCCAGCAATAGCGTCCAGCAATACCTTGACTTTCATCCACTTGACTTTCATCGCTTTGCTCTTTCAGCTGTTTCCAATTATAGCCACATTTCAAATTTCGTCCAGATGCTTTCCTCTTTCGTCCAATCTCATCGAACCTTCCACTACGTTTATTTTCTTTTATTTCCGTTTAGTTAGGTTTTGCACACACTCGCATGTGCTATATAGTTAGTTATGTACGTTTTTCACCAGCCCAAAATAGATTTGCAAGCTAAGTAAGGCTATGCTTTTGATAATCACCCAGTTCCGACTTTATTCCATGCTCTGGTCACTAACCAGACAAAAGTGCAAGATCTTGCTGTAAGGCTCAGTTACCTACAACTGTTACTTCCTCCAATCCATACATCCAGGAAACTATCTGCACAGAAGTGGGGGAAGAGCAACCCACCTTCTGGTGCTGACTGCTCCTGGGGCTGGCTCTCCTGTATAGGGGCAGCACTCTCTGGTTCTGGGCTACCTGGGATGCCCTGCAAAATGAAGGGAAGAAGAGTTAAATGGAACAATTTCAGTGCTTTTCAAGATACTACACATTGACTGTGTGTGTGTGTGGGGGAGGACTGGAAATATGCACATGCAGGCCCAGATCATTTAGACAACAGCATTTGTTCCTTAGGCCAGCGGGTGGCGCAGTGGGTTAAACCGCTGAACCATAAGTTGTCGATCGAAAGGTCGGCAGTTCGATTCCCACGACGAGGTGAGCGCTCGTTGCTTGGCCAGCTCCTGCCAACCTAGCAGTTCCAAAGCATGTCAATGCGAGTAGATAAATAGGTACCGCTTGTGGGAAGGTAAACAGCGCTCCGTGTTCCAGCTGCATGCTACGCGCTGCGGCAAGGAGAGTCATGCCGGCCACATGACCACGGGGGCGTCTTCGGACAACGCTGGCTCTTCGGCTTTGAAATGGGGATGAGCACCACACCCTAGAGTCGGACACGACTAGACTTAATTGTCAGGGGATACCTTTACCTTTTTATTTGTTCCTTACAGCAAATTTGGGATACAGTTGATGAATAAAGAAATTCATCAAGACTAAAATAAAATTTAAAAAATATAGTTTCTGCTATTGGCTCAAAGGTTAGTAAATTTAGCCAAAGCTTCCACTGAGAAGAGATGGAACCGTTTCAGTCCGCAGGTGTCCATGCCCTTCTATGTGGACAGAACCATCTCTCCTGCAGGCAAGCACTTGCTTCTCAGGAAGGCAGGTCCTTGTGTTCCCAGAGGCACAGATATGCAAGGAGCCAAGAAGTCTGGTTCACAGGAGAAATTCTATACCCAGCCACTGAAAAATGTTATGCAAGTAAGAGGGTCTCTGTTTACATTTCCTAAATGTTCATTCTTCATTTTAATATGGATTTTCCCCCTTCAATTTTGTGAGGTTTCCAATAATTTATCCCAATTTTCATCAATCAGGAAAAAGAATTTTGAACACAGAACGACAGAGCTAGAAGAGGGACAGAGCCCCAAACCCTTCCACATAGCAAGCTTTTCACATATCCTCTGCTATTCCTTTCCCCTCTAAGCAGTATTTGCTAGGCCCTGGGGCATGGGACAGTTGTGGGGAATGGAAGAAGCTGCAGGGGTGAGACATGCCAACGGGTGATGCTGACACCATCCCAGCACATCCCCCTTACCTGGCTTGTCCCACAGCTCCTCCGGCTCCCCCCCCCCCCAGTTTACCTGGGGCTGACAGCAGCAGTAGGGAGAGCGGAGCAGTTCCTCCCTCCCACTCTAGCTTGCTCCCAAGTTGCAGGAGCAAGTTGTTATTGGCCTTTGGGAATGGCAGGGAGAAGTGTACACAGGCACTTCCTCACTCCCACCTCAAAGCACAATAGCATTTATCCTGGGGCCCTAGCTATATCCAGAGATAACCCCATGGGCTGTTGCGAGACTTGGAGCAGCCTAGAAGTTGCTTGAGAGCAATCTAGAGCAGGGGTGCACAACATGCGGCCCCAGGGCCGCATGCGGCCCTCCGAAGGATTTCCGGTGGCCCCCGAAGAAATCGGGGATCCCTTGGTGTGCGTTGCTTATGAAGAGAGCGCCGAGGGATCTCCGATATCTTCGCTCCAGCCGCGTAGCTGTGCAGCCTTCTTGCTCGGGTCACCGAGCGAGAAGGACGAAGTCACTGAGCCTTGTGAGCCCATTGGCCCGGAGGCTTTGAGGCAGTTGCTGAAGGCGGCGTTTGATCGCCGCCGATTAGCTGGAGTCTCCTGGCATTCGGCCAGGAGCTGGAAGAGCCACGTCCCCTCTTGTGTGCCAACGGGCGTGGAGGTTTCGGGGCTTGTCCCGTTGGCGCTGTCGCTGCTCCGTGTGAGGAGGAGGCTCGGATTCGCAGCGGGAAGGCAAATCCAAATTTTTAATTTTGTAAGTATCTTTATTTATTTATTAATATGTTGCTTTTCCGGATATTTTCCGGCTCATTGGGACCCCCCCTGTGATGTCATTTCCTGAGGAAGTGACATCACGGTTCCTTGACACGCCCCCCATGCGGCCCCGAAGAAGTTTAGTCTATTCATTTTGGCCCCTACCTACTTCCAAGTTGTGCACCCCTGATCTAGAGTCCTCACACAACTCTAGATTTTTCTAATGAAATCAATTTCAAAGCACCTGCGAGACCTGCAGCAGCCGCCAAATGACGGGGCAGGATGGATTGGCAAGGGCCTTTTAGGGGCTGTGGGCTCCAGAATGTGCCCCAGCTTTGAAGCCACCCTTGTCTCTTCACATACCATTTGCAGCATGGTGGCCCCCACTAAACTCAGTACCAGGAGAAACTAACACTCAGCAATGCAGTAAGGAAAAGCTTTATCGCACACCTCAGTAAAGTACTTCACAATACTGTTTGCTACTTCAGATCAAAATTGACTTCCTGTGGAACAGAAGACATTATCAATGCCCTCAAAAGTTTCATTTTGGGACCAGTCGCCTCAGCAGCTAACACACAGTGAGTATTTGCTGAGATGTGGCTCCCACAACAAATGCCATAAGGGGCTTCCTGAGGGGAAGGAAAACTTTGGCAGCCTGCTGCAATGACTATTCAGTGGGAGAGAGGAGGGCAAGGTGTATTCATAAAACAGGATACTGACTTTCCTGACTCTGTGCAGGTGACATCATGCAACATTAATCTATCTCAAGCTTCCAAGGGTTGGAGTGGCACTATGCATACACACCAATGCATAACCCCTGCCCCAGTGCCACCGCCCCCCCCCCCCCGGAGATTCTGTTGTGACTGGCTGGCACAATATGTCTCATGCAAATCACCCTTTGCAAGGTGCCCAACTAACCAAACCTGTGTTTACGTGAATAAGTACAGGTGGGCCCCCATATCCGCTGGGGATATGTTCCAGGCCCCTCTGTGGATACTTGAAACCGTGGATAAGAGCGAACACCCCCTCCATAGTTTCCTGAGGGCCCCCCACCCTGCCTCCCCTGCAGGCAGGCATGCTTGCCCCCCCCCCCCGCTCCTATTTTTTTTTCAGCAAGCTTTGTCTCTTCCTTAAAACAAACAGAGAAGCAGCCTATATTGCAGGCAAGTAGAACGAGACGAAGTCCTAGAGAGGCTCTGCAAGGTTTCTGTTAACCTTGCAGAGCCTCTCTAGTACTTAGTCTCGTTCTACTTGCCTGTAATAAGCAGCCAGAGGCTGCTTCTCCTGTTTCTTTGAGGAAGAAACGAAGCTTACTGGGAAAAAAGTAAAAGCCTGGGGGGGGGGGCATGATCCATGGATAACTGAAACCATGGATAGCGAATCAGTGGATATGGGGGCCCACCTGTACTGTGGTTAACCCCTGTGGACTTCTACTGTGTTATGCCAGCAAGGAAGATACAAGGGCAAATGTTATGCACACAGACGAAAACCCGTTACATAGTTACCCTTCAACATGACCCAGAAAGCTTGGCACTGTGCCTACTTCAAGCTACCAAAAGGAATCTGGGATCAGATAGCAGCAAAAGGTTACAGCAAGTCAGTGAAAGGAACTGAACAGAAGACAAAAACCAGGGCTCCTTGACCCACAAAACCACGTCCCCCTTGTAGAACTGGAGGAAAGGCCAAAGTGTCTCAGTGGACAGAACAAGCCCAGTAGTTCTCACCGTTAGTAGGTACTCCACAGCTCGGTGAGGGTTGTTGTAGCTGGCTCGGAGTGCTGCTACCACCCGCTCTCGCTCATATCCCATTGACATGATTTCATTCAGCATCGTTTCATACTCCGAGCCAGTAACTGAAGGCAGAATTGGAAGACAGCTTAGTATTAGGAAATGAGCTGCTGTGACTGGTGCTACCTAAGCCTTGCATATCAGAAGAGGAGCAACATGGGCAGGTGGACCAAAAGTAATGGGTCGCTTTGTCATTACCAGCATCTTTGCTAAAAGCAGTGAAAGCCCCTGCCCACCAACAGCTGCAAAACTAGGAAGTCTTGCCCTGGAACGTTAGTACTAGGTCCCCAAAACATCAAATTCAGTTTCTCTTCCCAAGTGCCCAAGACCAGACTCCAACACCTCCTCTGATGGCTAGACAGCAATCAAGATCTCACATCACGCAAAGACCCAAAGAGATGTCACTCCCTCAAGCACCCAGAAAACCATCTGGTTCAAAGGAGCTTGGAATCCAGCTGCTAAACCTCATTCTTCTCCAAAAATGGAGAGCAGACAATAAGAATTCCTGCATTCCAAAGACATAGTTTCAGGGCTAGATCATGCTCCTTCAGCAACACAGTTACAAAAGGGCAACTAAAGCTTGGTTGCACGCATCCCATCCAAAGTGTGACTTGGTCTTATTCTAGGGAATTCAATTTCCAAAATAACAGTGGTCAACAGACTTTGGAGCCTGTGATGAGATTCACTGAACTGCTTCAATCGATGAGCCACACTATCCAACAAAAGCTTCATCTACAATAGGCATCATCAATCTTTTCAGACCTGGGACCAAACTTTAATCCCAACCTGCAACATGGAACCCATTTTTAATGTTTTACTGTGCATGTCTTTCTTCTTCTCCAATTGTTCCTCCTCCCTCCATTTCCCTCCCCCTGCACTATCTTTCTCCAGTCTTAAAAGCCTAAATAAGGCGGTGGTGGCGGCGGCACTTCTGTGGTGCAACTCATTCATGGGTCTGAAAATACCAGCTGAAGAGCAGCAACCTATGTACGCCGTGACTCCATTATCTCTAAACAGCAACCAAAGACGATCTGTTTTAACAACCATTAGCCACCTGAGGGCAGTATCTCCTAAGCTAACCATTGCTGCATCGGAGAAGTCGGCTAGGTCTGGCTTGGACACCAGTTATTTACCAGTCAAAATAGAGGAAAAGGAGTAGGATGGTCCCAACCATAAAGAGCAAAGTGTAGCCTAAGCAACTGAGAGCTCTGCACTGTGACCAGCAAGAAAAAGTGCTCACCTACCTAAGGTGGAGGCTGCATCATCTTCACATCCCATGCTACCTGAAGAGGGAACAGAGCTGCAAATTTAAGAGAGAGAAATAGTAGCTGGGTCCTTCCAGATAACTGGACAAGAAAACTGCAAGAACCAAAGGCCACCTAACCAAAGGAACTGATTATTCCCCCTTCAGTCTTACACTCTCTTATACTCCCATAGCTGATAATTAGCAAGCTGCCTCATGGACAACCACTGTGCCTGATGGCTCTCACTCCAGACTTCGCCAGCAACGTCTGGAGTACTTCCACTTTAATTTTAATTCAGGAGTCCTCTCTGGAGAAAGGAGTGAAATTGTTGGACTCCAACCAAGCTATAAGGCCATGAGGAAAAGGCTTCCCCTTCGTGTGGCTTTTTATGAACCTTGTTCATCACTCCTCTGTGCACCCTCTTCACAGCTATCTAACAAACCCAGTTACCAACCACTGCTGTACTCTGGAAGCCTATTAGGGGTTAAAGAACCGAGCCTCACTCTGGGGCATGAGTCACTTCTGGACTGGGTCCTTGTCTCTGTATGTCACAGCCCTGCTATCAAATCCACCCCTCCACATATAAGGACCTAGTTTCCATTTCAAGTTTCCCAAATGCAGAGAACGATTTTGACCCATGTTAACAGCTAAAGGCACACATAGACCATTGCTGACCAGCAGCGGTAGAAGATAGAGTCATCTTCCCAAGATCATCTGCTCTAGCATTAAGGGGTGAGCTGTTTGCCCTAGCAGTACAAACAATGTGACCTACAATAACTGAGAGCTGCTGAGGGTGACGGGGCAAGTCAAACCTACCCAGGTGTGGATTCCAGAGGGGAAACAGTCACTGACTCTTCAGAAGGCTTTTCCTCCTTTGATGGAGTTGTTGGTGGGGGTGAAACGGTAGCTGCTGCAGCTGGCGGCGTCTGCCCAGAGGACGGTGTGGGCTCTGAAGTGGGCACTGCATCACTAGGTGAGGGAACAGGAGCCCCTGAGCCTGCTTTGTTCTGAACAGAAACAAAAAGCCTCAGGCATGACAATGAGACATTTCTACCCTACAGAGAACCCTCAGCAACTTGCAGAGAAAGCAATGGGGATTGATGTTCAAGTAACTTGGGAGTAAGGAAAAGGAAACCCTTTTTAGTACCAATATACTACAGTGTTTTCAATGCCCAGTAATCTGGTTCTCACACTCCCCATCCCCAATCCTCAAACTTCTACTGAGCAAATATCTGCACTATCACAAACTCCTACTAAACCTGCTTTCTCCAGCACGCTATCCTCTTTAATGCCACTGCAAGAAAAGACTGCCGAGGCAGTCACCCCTCTACCCCAAGAGAAGTGTTACTATGAAGCAAAGGAGGCACCCAGCCATACCTTGGTGACCATCACCACCACAAAGTTCTTCTCGTCAATCTTGTACTCCTTGATGGGGACATCATCACTCAGGATCTTGCCAGCATAGATAAGCTTCTGGCCCGACACTGGGAAAGCCTCCTTGCCTTTTTCAGCCTCAATCTTCTCCTTAAGAACTCGGACCTGTAGATCAAGAGCAAGCTAGCTCCACCATCCAACTTGTAGTGAATGCCCAAGACACAACTCTTTCCCCTGCATACTCCCCCAAATCAACAGCATGAATGACAAGTCTTTGAAGAGCCCCTACCAGGCATAATATAACCCTTCAGTAATGAGGCCACTTACCTGTAACAAATTGCTCTTTGAGTTCATTCTGTGTCCATTCCCACTGATGGGAGCTTCAGAATAGCTTTATCCTCTGGGAACCTTTGCTGCCCTGTCCATTGCCACACATACTGAAGTCAAGGGTAGGTAAACACCCTGCACTATTGCCATCTCTTTTATGTCTACCAGCTGCAGGAAACTAGGGCCCCCAAAAAGTAATGGTAGTGCATAACAAGATATGTAACTTCTTTTTCAATGTAATGTTCTCCATCCTTTTATATGCATAGAAACCCACCCCCAAAGTGGGAATGATATTTGCATGGCACTTACCAAACATTTAGATACCCCAGATATTTATCATCACCTAAAAAGAAAAGCCAAGGTTCTGCTGCACCAGAATGTAGTTCTACAACATGATCCAGAAGGCTCAGAAATCCAAATCAAGCTTTAGGGCTTGCTTTTATTTGCGGGGGGGGGGGGGGGGGAGCCAACCTTCTCAATTCCAGCTTGTCCAGAGCTTGCCTGGTCTCTGAATTTTTATCCTCTTGGCTTCATTGTAAGGCTTCTTTCTACTACTTCGGTTATTTTTTGCTGCTGTTTTTAAGTGTTATGTTAGCTGTCTATGTTACATTAGCTCTTATGATGTTGTTAAGCATCTTGATACTGAGACAGAAAGGCAGAATATTTTAAATATGTAAGCCTTGCCAATGTGCACAGTCTGCAATGGTGTTGTGGTTTGGATTACTGTATTTGGAGTTAAGAAGGAATTTTCCAAGGCTGAGATTGTAGTGAATTGGGGCAAGGAGATACAAGGCAGTTGCTGTCTTCTGCAGTGTATCACCAGACTTATTTTTACTAGTCCTCCCAAACTGTTTTCTCTATAAACTTCTTACACCAGTTTTCTGCTTGCAGCACAGCAAGCAAGCATAGCTTGTCTGGCTTACACAGGCTGGTTTGTATGGGGAGGAACTCTAGATAGATGGTCTTGCCTTGGGCAGGTGTATGGCCTTTTAGTTCCTTCCAACTACAGTACAGATTACAGTCTGCCACAATCTCAGCAGGAGGAGCCAATCACCAGACTTCTGCCCAGAACAAGAAGAGGATGCTTGGAGGGAGAAGAGGAGAAAACAAGTGGTTGCCACTATTTCAGGAAACTTCCATTCAAGAGGCAAACACACTCAGTACTATGTGTGTAGCTTCACTCAAGAAAGGGAGTTCCCACTCCTAAAAGGTTTAAGAAACACATGTAGAAGAAGTTTAAAGGGCTGATGCAAGATTGTTCACACAAACAAACTTCAATCCAATAATCCTTCTTGCCACTTGCAGAACTTAGGCTATTTTTTCTTGCATTGGATTTTCAAAATAAAATTGAATCCAGTTTGCTTGCATTTGCTACTATACTTTGGGGCATACAGAAATTCCATGTGTATAGTTGCCTCAGATCCACTGGATAAGAGCAACTCTCAGTTACATGTAGAGTGGAAAAAGAGGTATTAATTCTCTTTTTCTGGCAACAAGCAGCTAGACAATACCAATGGACATATTGAGAAGTGCTGCATGCCACAACCTTATCTGGCAAGTGTGAGCAGAACTGCCACCTGATCATTCAAGGTAGAACAGCAGCATCAGTCAGGGATATCCTGTGTACTCCTATTTCTACTACAAAACAGAAAGCAGAATACTTGGCAAGGAGGCTTTGCTAATCCAATTGTGGAAGATCACAGTGCAGACCATGTATATAGATCTTAAGTTGATACTCTAACTTTTGCACCATCCTTTTTGAATAACCCTGTATTCTGTGTGGTACACACCCAGTTACAGTGCTATTAAGGTAAAGCAGTTTTATTCTTAAATGAGCTGACATACCACAACTGTCATGACACGAAAAGACAGGAAAAACTGTCCAAGTTTCACATGAACATTACAAATGTCCAATGTGGGCACTGTTGGTGACACAGCAGATGTCAAAACGGTTCTGTCCAGTTCTGTTCAGATGCATCCCAACATATTCTCAGAAATCAAATTCACTGCAACAACCGGCGGCCAGGTCTACCAGGTAGACCTGGCCTCCGTCCAGCCTCCATTACAAAGCATTCTGGGGCGACCTTGAGAGGAGGATGTTCTCCTTGAGGCTTCTGAAGCACCATTTCAGCATGTTTAAAGCAAGAACACGCAGTAAAAAGGTAAAAACCCGCTTTTTCTCTGTTCCCCCCCTTTTTTCAGTGTTTTAAAGTGGACCTCAGGGATCTGCGGTAAGTCAAATCCGCAGAAAAGAAGGGTCCACTGTACTGTGCAATCCTATATTGGTTTGTTTTTTTAAAAATACCAGCCTGAGTAGTATAAACCCTCAGTAACAAACAGAATTTTGGAACTGGTGTATACCATATCCTAATGCCCTTCCAAGCAACAAGCAGGCCCCCAAACGTCAGCATAATGACATATGTCTACTTGCACCCACAGAAATCAATGTAGAACAAAAAAACCCACAAAATTCTCAACTTTCCCCACCCTGTCCACTTCACTATGACAGAACATAGGATACAGACTAAATTTCGCAGCCCATCACAGCACTCCCAGCCCAGTATTTAAACTCCTGCCATGGAAAACATAACTCAGATGACAGGGTGCATGATATATGGAACTAAACCTCTCTGGCCCCATGCCATTCACATTTAAGAGCACACAAAGGGTAACTTTGGTGATGGAAGCTATGGAAAAAGGACAGTTTGCACAAACAGCCAGCTGCTCTCAGGGCACATATGAGAAGAGTACTTTGCTAACCATTATCTCTTTGGAATTCTTATTACAGATAGTGTGTCCCAGGAGGACTCCACACACAAACACCCAATGGAAACTTCCACTCCAGCACCCCAACAGAGGGTGAAAGGACAATGCACCCCACAAAGGTAAGCCTCAAAGAATGAGTGCTGCAAATCTCTCTCATGTCTCCACCTCACCCCTCTTTTTAGGTACCATGAAATGTCTCTTTGCTATAGAAGTGTGTTGTGTTCCCTTCCTCCCACACATGTATGCTCTCTCTTTGTGAATGCCAAGTATTCCAACCATTGCTATTGATGGCCTAACACCCATCATGAGCCCTTTTGTTTTTTAGCAATGCCGCCTGGCCACATGAAGCAGAACCACCATTACCCACAGAGTTCCACTGCAACTCCCCATAACATAATGCCCCAGCTGCTGTACTTTCTCCCCCAGCAGGGCACTACTGCATGTACACCAGGTGACACCACTCCCATTCTGAGCATACTTTCAGAGGCCATGTATTACTTGCTACTATTATTTCTTGCTATTCCCACTGTGCTCTCCACAGGCAGCTTTCCCAGAGGGAACCTCCACATGCCCACAGTTACAGATAGAACTGAGTTCTAAGTCTTCATTTTCAGCCTTATTTCAGTAGATCCAAACTAGCAAGCAGAAAAGGAAAGATAACAGGGGCTGAAGTCTCCTTATGAATAATGTAAGTCATAAAATACAGCACTGTACTGGATTTTTTAAAGGGGAGGTGGGAGAGAAAGTTACCACAAGGACACTTACAAACTGAAGCTGTTTTATGAGATAATTCCAGGATCACACAAGATAGAAAACAATCTGAGGACAGACAGCTAAATCAGAAAACAATGTTGGTAACACAACATGATGATACTGAAGTCACACATGTGTGTGTTTGGCTCACCTACAAAAGTTGTGTGGATGGTGTTAAAGAAGAACAGCCCAATTATATATACACATCAGTGTAACAACCCAGATAATAACGTTGATCCCT
The DNA here is from genome assembly GCA_026170595.1 of Plestiodon gilberti rubricaudatus. Classification (NCBI taxonomy): domain Eukaryota; kingdom Metazoa; phylum Chordata; class Lepidosauria; order Squamata; family Scincidae; genus Plestiodon; species Plestiodon gilberti. The sequence continues at coordinate 109,983,612 of JANXHW010000002.1, forward strand.
GGAATACGTGAAGAAACAACACTAGCATGCAGATACTACACTGGGAATATGTACAAACTGTATATCCAAACCAAAGAGGAACAAGAAGTGGGATATGTGTGTGTGTAAGCAGATTTTTTTTAAAAAAGGAAGAAAAGTGGCAGGAGCTGCAAAGGAGAGAAGGGTGGGGATTCTTTTTTTTTCATATAATGTAATAGTTATGTAGAAGAGGAAGTTTCTGCAGATGCAGCTTATTGAAAAACTGCATCTACCAAGTTCTTTCTCTACACAACTATCCACAAGTACAGAAGTCCTCCTGCATCCCCCCCAGCACCTGATCTCCTGAGGCACAAACGTATTCTGTAAAACAGTGGATCCCATGTTGTGCGTTGGAGATAGATCTCAGATCTAAAACAGTAGAGAATTACTGTGCAAGAGAACACAAGGGGCGGGCTGCAGGCCGCTCCCCTCCGCAGGAGAAAATAGCGGTGGAGGGCAAGAGATGCGTGTCACTATCTGATTTTGAGCTGCCGCTGACATTATACAGAGAGATCTGGCACAACAGAAACGAGCCTGGCCAGCGCTAGGTTAAGAGAGGAGTCGTACACCGGCAGCTTTCGCACGGGAGAAAGACGGGGGAAGAGGAAAGAGAAGGGAGCAGGACCCGTCACCCCTCACCGTCTCATCAGGCTCCATGCGGATCTTAAAGGTCTGCTGCTGCAGGGTCTTCAGAGTGACGGTCACCGCCATGGCGAGCGGGCGGCGACTGGCGGTTCCTCCTAACGGACTCAGCGGGGGGGTCCCCACAACAACATGCAACTTCACGCCGCCGCCATTTTAATCGCACCTTCGCGCCACTTCCGGTCCCAACCAGGCGATTCCCATGTGACGGAGGGCATGGAGCGGATATCTTTTTGACAATAGAGCTAGAAAGCCTAGAGTTAGGCTCCTGTGAATCAAGTACAGTAGCTCCAGTGAATCGGATGTTCCTAAGTGCTTGGTAACTCTGAACTACACTCAGCCTTAGCCGCATCGCCTAACCGTAGTACTAACAGGGGACGACTACGTTGCAGATGCATGGTAAACCACTCTCTTCAGTCCAACCCTGCAAAGAGCAGAGCTGCTACAAGCCCCCCCCCCTCACGGTACTAGTTCCCTTACTCATAAGTTTAAGGCATATTGTGTATGTTGATGCCAATAAAGGTTTCTGAATCTGAATCTACTGGCTCCCGTCAGGGGGTAATATGGGAATAGAGCAGTAGTAACGCGATTATTATGGACATTTAGAAATCCAAAAGATGGAGACTAGAGGAAGCCCCTTAGTACACTGGAATTATCACTCCACAAATCCAGTCTATGCCGTACGTAGGGACCTAGCCATATATGACAAGAGAGCAAGACGCTGGCACGGAAGTTAATGAGCTGCGGGCTTTTCTGATCTACTCCGAAGGCAGGTCACGTGAAGAGGGCATTCTTCTCACATGATAGGCGCTTGAAGGAGTGAAATGGCTGGAGACGCTGGGCGCTCTTTTCCACCGCACCCAAACCGATGGCCGCTTAGCGCTTCTTAGTTCACTTTTCACTTCTGCCCAGACTACGACAAAAAGCTCTTACCAGTTCAACTGGAATAAGCAGACCCGCCCATTTCTAATACTCGAACTTCCATTCTCTTCTATAATCTCGTAACGATATTCTAGTGCCTAGGACCAGATCTAGGCACCCGATGCCATAGGCTTGCCAGATTTCCAGGGGACATAAAATTAACATAACATTTAACGTATGTATTGGCTTTTTGCTTCTTTTTTAATGTCTCCTTCCCACCACACTGCCTCCTTGCTGCCACTGCCACAGTCATCCTGGCTCTGCCACCCCTTCATCTTGACCCACCAGCTGCTGGCCAGGTGCATTCTTCAAAATACCCCCTGCAGTACTAATAAGCTGCGCCTTAATCTTTGTTCCAGCCTTGTGCTCATGCATGCGAGGCTGGAAGGTCTTAGAATGCGTCCGAGTGAACCCAAGTGGACTCAGACGCTTTCCGAGACCTTCCAGCCTCACACGTGAGGCTGGAACAAAGAAAGAGGGGGCAGTCCTGGACGGCCAGGACAATGAGACCAGCCGGGAGCCCCGGATTTGGGCTCCTGATCCGGGACTATGGTAAGCCTATCACAGATTTCACTTTTTTGGGTTCCAAGATCACTGCAGACGGAGACAGCAGCCATGAAATTAAAAGACGCTTACCCCTTAGAAGGAAAGCTATGGCAAACTTAGACAGCATAATAAAAAGCAGTGATATCGCCATGTCAACAAAAGTTCATATAGTCAGGGCGATGGTGTTGCCAGTAGCAATGTATGGTTGCGAGAGTGGGACCATAAGGAAGGCTGATCACCAAAGAATAGATGCTTTCGAACTGTGGTGCTGGAGAAGACTCCTGAGAGTCCCTTGGACTGCTAGATCAAATCTGTCAATCCTAAATGAAATCAACCCTGACTGCTCCCTGGAAGGACAGGTACTGAGGCTGAAGCTCAAATATTTTGGCCACCTAATGTGAAGAGAGGACTCTCTGGAGAAGACTCTGATGCTGGGAAAGATTGAAGGCAAAAGGAGAAGGGGAAGGCAAAGGATGAGATCACCGATGCAACGAACATGAAAATGAGCGAACTCAGGAAGATAGTGGAGGACAGGAAGGCCTGGCGGGATGTGGTTCATGGGATCACAAAGGGTCAGACACAACGACTGAACAACAACATCACATAGGAACATGGCACTGGGACATTCTCTCCCCCCCCCCCCCCCCGTAATGTCTTATTATATGCAGCAGGAAGAGTAGGAATAAGAGGGGAGGGGAGTAAGAAAGGAGAGTAAGAAAGCATGCTACTAAACTTAGTCATTTATAATTCACTACTTTTCCATAAACATCTCTGCAGGTTTTTCTACTACCCTCCTAATTTTAAGATTATGGTAGATATTAAACAGAATGCTATAGTCTTGCCAGAATTGTAAGCAAAACAGAGTACTGTATAGCATGAGTTCATAGCAGCTTAGATTGCAGGCTCAATCCTATCCAACTTCCCAGCACTAATGCAGCTATGCCAACAGGGCACGTGCTGCATCCTGTGGTGGTGGTGGGCAGCATTTACAGAGGCCTCGAGGTAAAGGAACAATATTCCCTTACCTTAGGGGTGCATTGCAGCTGCAGTTGTAGGTTCTGCATCTCTTATCCAAATGAAATAAATCACAATGAGATCACCACTTGGGCCAGACATGAAGTTTAATTTAATAGAAATTTTCTTCGGTCTTTCATACATTCAAGTGTGAACAAGTGAGATGACACCCCCCCCCCCCCGTGTTAGCCTTTGCCTCCAGAAACCCTTCAATCCCTAGCTCCCTGCAACATTTTTTTAAAAACAGTCAAATTGCACAGGCACTGCCCCTCCACTTGCAGCTCTTCAGTGATCTACCCAGCATAAGGAAACAAGTTCGTCATATGACATAACCAGAAACTAGAGGCCACTGAAACAGGATAGAAGAGAGTTAATCCTGCTCATTCAGTGCTTTTTAAAAAAGCAATGGTTTGTATAACAGGCGCAGGAGCACAAGGGTCTCAGTTACTACTGCCACTGTTCTTCCTAGAACAAGAAAGATCTGCACCCCATTGGCTTTACATATGGTACAATACTGTTCTCTCAATTTCTTCTGATGCCTGGAGGACACTGTCTAGTCCCTAGCCTCATTTGTAGGTGTGAAACCACCACTCAAAGGACCTTTACAAAAAGGGTTAGCAGAAAAAAAATAGGATGGTGAAAATTCAGGAAGAACAAAAGATTTGTTTTTTGGACATCTGTTTCTGGAGGGCTACTAGAGGCAGAAACTTTCAGCAAAAGAGTGGCCATTTTAAAAATGCAGGGTCAAATGGTACAGTCCCCATTTCAAAGGGTTATATTCCTACAATTAACCTTCTTAGGATGTAGGTTCTAGTTTCCCTCTACACACATGAATAAGTGATGGCATTTGGGAAGAAGGTTAAGACAAAACACACACACCAATAAAAAAAGAAAGTTCTTGTGTCTCATAGAGACATTACTGTTATTCCCTCTCCTTAGTTGGGTTCAACCAAGCAAACCGCATGGTACAGGCCCAGGGTGAGGCTCAGCCAACAAGCACACCCAACAACCCCAATCACAGCTCATCCTTCACTGGGCCCTCTGTTTCTTCCTCCTCATCCTTTTCTTCGTCCTCATCTTCTTCATCTTCATCCTCGTCATTATCTTCTCCCTCTGGTTCCTCTTCTCCTTCTTCCCCTTTCTTCTGGTCTTCCTCTTCCTGCTTCTTTCGCTGCTCCTCATCTTGCTGCTCCTTCATTTTCTTCTCAGCATCCTAATGATGGATTAAGAGGAAAAAATTATAGCAGGGACTAGAAGCAGAACTATGCAAGGTCATTGAAATTAGTACAAGGACAGTTTAAGGCTTGCAACAGCATAACATCTAACTTCTTCAACCACCACGTGACTTAAGAAATTCACTACCAGAAAGGCAGTAATTGCTACCAATCTGCATGAGTTTGGTCGGAGGGGGAAGGGGACAGCAATGCTTTTGCTTAAGCGGGGTTAGAAAAATAGGAAAAATTTACATTTGAAAAATAGAGGCTGGACTTGACCAGGTCCAGAAGACAGTTCACTCATCAACTTTGTCTCTCGTATGCACATTTTCATGGAACAGAAATTCTGACCAAAGCAACCCATATAACCTTCAACTTGGCCTCCTGTGGCTCCTCAAGTTTCAAGATGTATAACCAATTAATTCAAGCCCAGAATGAAAATTACTCACTTATAAAAAAAACTTACAAAAAACACAGGACCTTCTCCACAGGATAAGAAATATGTCTCACCTTAGTGGCACCCCAGGTTTCATTGCCAACTTCTTCAGCAAGCTTCTCATCATCAGTTATCAGAAAGTTGTCAAAAATGGTGCCAGACTTGACCTGAAGCAATAAAATAGGGAACTCTATTAAAGTAGGTGTCAAGTGAATGAGGATAAACAGTATTCTTAACCATACTACTGGTGAGTAATTATTCCATCATCATCTTCATCAGGAGCCAGTTTCTGGTTAATGCAATTAAATACTGTATAAAACCATTTCTCTACTACAAGGCCCTCAATGCAGTGTACAGCAAAAAACGAAAGTAGATTTAAAAAAAATCTAATTTGATTCAACACAGCTGCCACTAGCAATAGTCTTCAAAGTCAGAAAAACCCTGGCAGTAACCATTTAAGACACAGCAGGACTGTCAGATCTCTTGGGTGAGAAAATTGCACTACACAGGTTCCACCAGAGAAGAATATATGCCTGATGGGTAGAGGTGTTGAATACCAGGGGTTACAGCTCAAGTCTTACTGAACACAATGGCTTATATCTGAGTAACACACACACACACACCAATTTCAAACACCTCCACTGATGGTTACAGACATAACACAGCATTCTTGAGAACGGACCCAGGACATTCAGAAAGAACAGCCAGTGAAGAATTAGGAAAAAGATCAGCATTATGTATAATCGATTCCAAATAGGAACCAAGATGCCCCATTCTACGCAAACACCACCACTTAAATATATAGCTTTCCAAGTATGCCAAGCAGAAGTCTTGGCTTGAACATAAAGCATAAGAAAATTCTATTGCTTCCTTTGAGAGGATGGCCAATAGGGGAAACTATTTTATAATAGTGACAGTACAGTGGACCCTTGCCAACCGCGGATTTGAATTTACATGACCATCCGTGTCCCACTGGGGGTGCCGACATTTTACCTTTTTAAAAGTGCCACACGGGCCCACCACCCGCTTCTACAGTCCTGCGCCGCATGGTAATGTCCTAAAAGCCTGTTAAAAGGAGAGAAACGTGACGGGAAGCAACTTCCAGTTACACGCAAAACCGAGTCACTTCCTGTCGCATTTTCTTTTAACAGGCTTTTAGGACATTACCATGCGGCACAGGTGTGTAAAAGTGGGCGGTGGGCCCGCGTGGCGCTTGAAAGGTAAAATGACACCCCCATGGATTTAAATATATGTGGGTTTTTTGCATCTGCGGGGTTCTGGGAACAGAGCTCCCACAGATGCCATGGGTCAACTGTATATATTCTGCCTTTCATGATTATCACTTATAATCATGGAAAACTATGTAACCATTCAAGCATACACCACATGATTGTATAGGCAGTGCCTGAAGGTCTTTTGAATGCCGACCAATCCAAAATAGTACGTTCTGGAGTGGGAAGAAAACTCACCTGCCACAAGTCCAAACCAATGACACCAAAGTTCTCATAGGAATACAGGTTGGCATCTGGTGTGTACTCAGGATTATCTATCTCAGGGTGAATCCATTTCCCTTTGTAGTTGGGGTTGTCAATTTGACGAGGTTTCCACTCTCCCTGAAAAGGAGAAATGTGTTAGAACAGGAAATCCAGACACTATTAGAACAGACACAAAGACAGAGGTTGCCAAACTCTACTACTTGCTAGAACTTGACAACTTCAAGGATGCAGGAAATAGAACCTGCACAGTTGACCCTAGCACACGGTTCTGATGGAGAATACTGTAGCAGCTTTGCCAAGTGTAAAATTAGTTATCAAACACAATATATGGAGTATAGCAAGTCATGTAGGGGTGGGGGAGGACGAGAATGAATAAAAATAACTTGTGTCATAATTCTTCATCTGTATTTTTTTTTTGAGAGAGAGAGAGAAGGGCTAGGGGTAGAGTAGCCTTGCTGGCTTTTTTTGTAGTCTCTTTATAGGACAGTGATGCTTTCACGGCATCTGTGAGGCATTTGGTTCTAGCTTGAAAACACCACACAGGATCAACCCTAGACACAGCATGCCACAAGGACCACTATTAAGGTCACAAGTGCATGAATACTTCTGTACCCTTTGTCCTACACTGTCCATTACAGCCTAAAAGCAATTGGACTCTTGTCCTTGGCGCACAGGCAGCTAAAAAAGGTTACCGCTATTCACAAGAGGTTTCCCGTTTTTAGCGGAGGACAATCCAGTCAGAAACAATAAAATATCAACGTTTTCTAGTCTGGCAATGGCAAGCTAGGCCATTTTGCACTAAGGAGCATGAAACCCAATTCCAGAGTGACAGAACAAAAGCTTAACAGTTCTAGATTCTATAGTTGCAGGTGTACAAATGAGAGCCCCTCTTTACACCAGAAGCATCTCAGTGGCCAATATAAGAACTGTCACCCAATTAAAGCAATTTACAGCACAATCTTATTCATGTCTACTTAGAAGCAAGTCCTATTTTGTTCAATGGGACTTATTCTCAGTTAAGTGATGAATACATGTTTAAGAAACCCAATGATCAAAGTTTAGAGCAGTGTTTCTCAAACTGTGGGTCGGGACCCACTTGGTGGGTCGCAACCTGATTTCTGGTGGGTTCCACAGAGCCTCCAATGAAAACAGGGGTGATGGAAAGATCAGAAAATTGAGGCTATTAAAAAATCAGATAGCTGCTAATTGCTCTTCAAAGAGCTGAGCTCCTGCAGTTTGCAGGCTTGTATAAAAATAGGGAGATAAATGTTTGCGCTAAATGAGATATGTCTTTTATGGTTTTCAAAGTCCAACAATGACAGGTAGTGGGGGCAGGTGAAGGTTGGATCACATAACTTAGCCCCTCAAGCCTTGAGGCTATTCATTAGGTTTGCCTCATTACGAGAAATAGATTGAGTTTTTTTGCAAATAAATAAATAAATAGTCTCAGAAAGGTAGGTGGATCCTGATAAGAGTGTCATTTTAAAGTGGGTCCCGGTGCTAAAACGTTTGGGAACCACTGGTTTAGAGGATACATGCTGCACCATCTTAGAAGTATTTTCATGTGGGCAGGGGGAAGGGAATGCATCCAGTGTGTTGCCTGCCACCCATAGTTTAAGTATGTTTATTTAAAAGGTGTTTAGAGAGTCTGCTGCCTAGGGAAAGAAACGAGTTTCAAAAATCAACAATACTAAACCATGACTGTATTTACCTTGTACTCTGGATTCTGGATTACTGGTGGTTCCCACTCCCCATCCATCTCTTCATCCCAGTCCTCAGGTTTCTTGGCATCAGGATCAGGAATATGCTCTGGTTTATCCCAGTCCTGTAAAGAGCAGATTGAGTAAAACTCGGGGACATTAGTGGACATGCACCCTCAGTCTTCAACAGAGACATATGCCCTCTACCAGCCTTCAACACAGCAATCTGTGGCAGCTGCAATAATGCTTCCATCTCCTCCCTCCTGGGACATCACTAGTTTCCTCACTGTCAAAACTCAGCCTGCAAGTTTCCTGTGAGCAAAAAGAGACAGGTTTCTGCCACATTACTCTAAAGCAGGGGTGGCCAACCTTTCAACATGAATGCTCCTGGACCTTTAATGGTTGTATAGGTGAGGGCATTTCAGGAGACACAGCTGCTTTAGCAGCAGCAGCAGCAGCACTTGCAGTTGCCAAGGTTCTGTCTTCTGCACAACTCTTAAGAACACAAAGGTCCTAATGGTGGAAGGTTGGCCACCCCTAGAGTGCTGTGTATACTGACGACAATAGTAGCTATATAACATGCACCACAAACTTACCTCTGGTTTTGTGTCTTCTGGATCATCTATCTTGGCTCTTTCATCCCAGTCATCTGGTTTTTGCGCCTCTGGATCCTTAATTTTCTTGGGGGGTAAAAAGTCCCAATCATCCTCCAAGTTGCCAGACTCCACTTTGTTGTTGTCGATCTTTACCTCATAAGTGTTATCAGGCCGAACAATGAGCGTGTACAGATGACTCAACTCATCATCCTGTCAAAAGAAATACAGCTTAGACTGGAGGACTACCGAGACCCACTTTTTCCTGCCAGGCAAGGTTTAGCAGCAGCCCAGCTTCCTTTCGAGAAGGATTTACCTTCTTTACCCATCCAAGGATAAAGAAAGTTTAAGTACCATTATGGAAAGTAACTTCCCTCCACCCTGTCCCCAGATCCTTACCTTACAACGAATATCCTTATTAATCAAGACATTTTTGCCTTTGTAGTTGAAGATCACATGAACTTTCTTAGTACCTGGACCACAGATATCAGGACCTGCATTGGAAACAAAAAAACATTTGAGGGAAGCCCAAATGAATCAAGTCCATGCTAGGAAGAATCTCTCTTTTTAAGGAGTTGCAAGTCTAACATGTGTACATTGCCTTGACAAAGTCCCCCCCCCCAAAAAAAAAATCACCAAGGACAGCAGAAGCATGCAATAAGTCTCAGATTGACTGCTGCCACCAACATGCTCCATTTGTAGAATGCTAAAAATTGTCAGAAGGCTCACTTACTTGTAACTTATCAGAGAGAATGACGACATTCCTGAAACTAGGGTGCCATTTTAAGACTAGACTTAACTAATGTAGAAATCAGGCATCCTCATGCTCACCAACTGACCTAAAATGGGGCTCAGAAGAAGTGGCAAACTTCAACATGCTGCATGGACAGCTCTTTGATCATTGCTTCACAGACACCCTCCTATATTCCATAGATTAGTACCAAATGCTCAGACAAGTATCTCTTCCAAGTCAACACTCACCAAACATGATGTTGTATTCAGAGTCCCCATGCATGTCCTCTTGGTTCAGAGTTGAGGGGAAGAGCTTCACGTAACCACCTCCACAGTCAATGTTTTGCTCATGTTTCACTGTGAACTGCACCACCAGGGTCTTGTCCTTGTTGCTGAAGGGTTCAAAACTGGCAGAAATAGCATAGAAACGGGCATCCTGGCTTGTCTGAAGCCCTGAGAAAAATGCAACATACTGTCAAGGTCTATATAACAGAAAAGGATACAATTGCCTACATCTAAATCAGCCGATTAGCATATATGTAGCATTCAGATCTGACTGCACCAGTCTCTGCAAACCCTCTCCACAGATATGACAAACGGATCAGGCAGAAGGAAAGTATGATTCAACGTCTCTCTACAAAATTGGTGTGCGTGTGCACGTTGCGTGACAGTTTGTTTTATGGATTCCAAACTCCCAAGTTGGATTTCAAGCTTCCCAATAGAATCGTACCAAAATCCATTCTAGACCAGGCATTCCCAACCTGTGGTACACTTGACGCTGCCTGTTAGCTGCCGAGATCAGCAGCTGATAATGGGCAGATGTAGTCTCCCCCCCCCCAAGTTGCAGCACGGGCAGAAGGACCCGAGTTGGGAACCCCTGTTCTAGACTATTTGGCCAAGATATTGCCTACACAGATCATCATTCAAACAGGAAGCCTCCCCCCCAACGAGCCAGCCATTAAAAAGCAAGATACCATAGCTCCAATCCTGCACACTAGGCTGTTTAAAAACCACCAACTTCTATTCAATGTCAACAGCCAAACAGCCCTTGCACACAGAGGCTGCTCAGTATGTTTTAGACAGCTTAACACCTTCACCATTGGGGTTCCACTTGCAACCCGAGTTATGAGGAAACAGCCTACTACATCACCTCCTTACCTTTATCTTTCTCTGCATCTCCATAGAATTTGCCAGCAGAAAGTATGAATTTCCCATAGTCTGATTTATGCTTAGATTCTGTCCAACGGTTAGTCCAGGCATCTAAGGGGACAAAACAAGGGGGCAGTTAGAACCTGAAAAGCTACAATAATTCACCTATTAATGGGTAATCAAAACACTATGTTCTACCAAGTGACTACAGGACAAATCATCTCTCCCTATTGCAATATGCCACCCAGCCATTCTTGATCCCTTCAGTTGCAAATAGTTTTGCAACAAGCTTGCAAGAACCTAGGAAGGCAAGATTGCAGTTATTTTTGTATATCATTGTGGGAATGTATACCTATGGAAACAAAGTGTCTCTCTCAAAGGATCACTTCATTGTTAATTTTAATTACCACCACCTTGAAGCAAACCAAGAGTCAATATGGTGCAATGGATTGAACTGGTGTGACCTGGGTTCAAGTTCAGGTAAGCTTAATGGCAGGCTACCCTCTACGCATGAATCTTAATACTTTCCAATATTCAGACTGGGGTAGAAGGATGACCACCCTTTTGAGTAATTGGTTCTGGCCAGTCAACTGATGTTTTTCCACTTTACAGATCCAAATGATAGGTGTATTCCTTTAACAGAATTACATGAATTTATTCTTATGCAACTCAAGTATATTTGTGCCCAGTCTGCTTTAACAACGAACCAAACATCTACTGTATATTCATTTGCTCACTTTGCAAGGAAAACAAAATTCAAAATATAAGCCAACTGAAGTTCTATGTAGTCAGAAATAAGAAAGTCTGCTTGTTGGGAGGACAGGTTCCCACAGTAGCTTTGCTTCGAGATCCACTGTCAACCAAGCCTATGGATCCTTTCAGAAGCACTCCACCACAGACAAATCTAACAGCTGCCAAAGAAACTATATAGTGACTTCCCTGCCCTGCTTATTTCATATTTGACTGTTAAAAGATACCAGATATTAACGTACGAAGCAATACATATTTAGATTTTAGGAGAAAAATATCAGGCATAGGTTTTATTTCTATCAAGTTATTAATGTGGCACCTACACCTGTCACTTTTGATACCCCAGCAATGGGCGGTCTGTGTGTTCTGGAGACATCCCAGAGTGACCTATTTAGCCCACATCCTATGTCCCCATGGCCCCTGCTGATTAAGGCTTAATTATCAACTCCCCATTGCATCTTTGGTCTTGACTAGACACAACAGGAACAGTCTCCTGTCATGCATGTTGCTAACTAACTTGTCCTCCCCAATGTATTTTTTTTTAAAAGCTTCCATCACAACCAATATTAAAGAAAGCAATACCAACACTCCAATAAGTTAAAACTGAAATTAGACCATGGCTTTAAACAAGAAATCCAAGAAGGGCATGGCAGAATCACTGCACTGTACTCTTCCATAGAGTTCCATCTTCAAGGCACAACCGTTCTTAGAAAAAATATTCTATCAAAAATACAGTACTCGTTTGTAGCCCTTTTACCTCCCCCCCCCTCCATTTCTAAACTTACTATACAGCTATTTCTGGAGTTGTCAGGCAGATGCTCAGATTTCCAAACACACAAGACACCAGAGCCCTACCTGTCTCTTCAACTTTGACACTGCTGCCACAACCCTCTCCCCCCCTCCTTGACAAGGAATACAGTGGGGTGGGGTAAAAGTTATTGATAGATTGCACAAGTACACTGGTGTAGCATAGCAAGTTCACCTTTTGCCTCTGCCAGAAGCTATTTAAGCTGCTACAAACCAGCTGCTCTCTGAGCCTGCCCACCACCACCTGCAATACAGAAACAATACTGACCAGTCTTTCAGGCTGCTATAAGACTTGCTGACATTGACCACCGTGCTTCACCTGCCCTACTGAAAGCACTAAACAAATCCTAATTATTATGCTAGTACACACAACCCAATATCGCTCAAGAAGGTATTGAAGAGCCACCTCTCTAGAGCCTAAAAATATGTAACCAATTTGAAATGAAGAAACGCAAGAAAAAGCATTATCAACTGTATGTCTGGATCGTAGTTATCGTGTGCCCCCCATCACACTTTCACTTTCGCAATCCGAAAGCCCAGCCCACCCCCTCGTGAGCCTCTAGCCTTTTGCTCATACTATAAAATCCAGGCAGGACACATTGCTGCTTATTTTCTTAGCTTTGAGAATGGCCCCTAGTTTTATGTAGGCGTTGCAAAATTAACCCAGACACCTGACTACAACAATTGCGATCACCAGAATACACACACACACGCACACCCCGAGGGTCTCTCTTTTTCTCCCCCTTTGTACCACAAGGCCCCACCCGCAGGGCCCCAATTCCCACCGTTACCAGCAGCCCCTCCTTCCATACCGACCCAAAACGGCCCCCTCCCTCACCTCCGTCTCCGAAATCCTCTCTGAAGAATTGGGTGGGCCCAGCCGACACTACAGCCAGCAGGAAAAAGAAGGTTAAAAAGGGACCCATTTTCTTCCAAAGGCAGGCGGCTCCTGGCCCTTTAAGGCAGGCAAGCAACCCTCGCTTTTTTCCCCCTGACAGCGGTAACCGAACAACTGCAGCCGGTGAGGCGGGTTCGCAGCTCTTTTATATCGGGTTCGGTCGCAGGCCTGCCCTTGCTGTCTTCTGATTGTTCGCTCGGACTCGAACGGGCACTGCCATTGGCTCGCCGGCAGCACGGCGGGCCGGGCAGCACCCCCGAACGTTGGCGTCCCAGATGGCCGCTTCCCATTGGCTGCCTGGATCAACCAATGAAGCACGACCACGCGTTCGGGGGGAGACGCCCCCTCCCTCCGCCGTGGATGCGTCATGGTTGCTTTTTGCACAAGACCACGTGAGCCCAGCGGGCTTTAAAGGGCCAGTTCAACACAGCTTTCTCACCCCCACCCGCCAAGGCAATCTTTTGCTGCCTTTAAGGAACACAAGAATTACTCGAGCAAAATTGCTTTGCCAAGGCATTGCATGGGGTCGGGGTGGATTTCGTCCTATTTATAACCGGGACAGCGACTGTTCATAGGAATTTAGCCTAGGTAACAACAACTGCTACCTACAACCGAGAAGGCTCGCGTCCGACTGTGCAAGCCACCCAGACAGTCACAGGCGAAAATGCCTTATTATTATCAGATCATTTGGTCATCCAGCTCATTTGGTCATCCAGCTCAGCATCGCCTCCCAGCCTCCAACCAGGTAGCCTTTCCCATACCTGCTACTGCTACTTGAGACCCATTTTTATTGAGATGCTGAAATATGGGCCTTCTGCACGTCAAACACGTGCTCTGCCACTGAGCTATAGCCACACTGACCTTAATGAAGAATGTTTGAAAATATGCTACCTTATACAAGGTTACAATATTGGCATTTGTAACCCAGCTTTATTACCTACTATGATTGGTAGCAGCTCTCCCAAGGTCTCAGGCAAGGGTATTTTGCTGATCCGGAGACCCATTTGGAACTGGAGATGCCAGGCATTGATAATTCAATATAAAATGTATTTGAACTGGCTCAGAATCAGTTCAAAGTTGGTGAATTGGTTACACTTCTAAAAAAGTTCATGTCTGAACCTGAACCAAACTGGGGGATTAAAAAACGCTAATGACCCTGGAGTGGAACCACCAGATCTTAGTGGTTTGCGTCTAGGTTTCCCTACTAAAACTATTCCTGGAGTGTGTGTGTTTTCCCCCAACATGATGTAATGTTGGAAGCTCCTGTTCCAGGAAGCCCTGTTAAAATGACTAGGATTTTCAGTCATCTGAAAAGTGATAGGAGAGTGATACTGATTCCTCCATGATGAGTCATCTGGAGAGTGATACTGTTTTCCTGGAGACTCCAGGCCAATCCTGGAGGATTATCAACCCTGTTTGTGTCTCTACATCAGGGGTGCACAACTTGGCAGTAGATAGGGGCCAAAATTAAAATAGAAAAACTTTGTTGGGCCGCAAAGGGCGGGCGGAAGTGACGTCAAGGGGGTGTGTCAAGGAAACGTGACGTCACAGGGGGCGTGTCCAGCCAGCTCGACTGGAAGTGACATCACGGGTTGTGTCCGTGAGCCAGAAAATCTCCAGAAAGGCAAAGTATAAATAAAATGTTGATACTTCCTGGACAACTTGCTGAAGGCTTAACTTTCTGCCACATATGCTTTGCTGATGGTGTGCTGATGTTGTAGCCAAGGGAGGTATATCTGCACCCGCTTGGCACTCCTGCTTCCCCCAGGCAGCTCGCTCTTAGAGGCTTCTGTTACTGCACAGAGACCATTAGGGCATTCAGGAAAAATTGCCACTTGAATCCAAAGGAGCATGGGAGCGACCAGTGCACTACTTCTGATCTCACCAGCGCGCTCTTCATCCCGGTATCATTGCACATGCCTGTGCGATCCCACAAAGTGGCTGGAAGCTTTGGAAACGTCCGAGGAGACTCTCCCCGTCCTGCCCCGTGCAACCCTTTCTTCCCCATCCTGCCACTCACTTTGAGTCAGCTGAAAAAACAGCGCAGCTTCCACTCAACCAGCTACCGCTGCAGCGCACCATGCAGAGCTACTCATTTGCCACCATTTTCCTCGCAGTCGACCTCACAGGAGTCTCCTCGGACGATTCTGAAGCCTCCAGCTGCGTTACAGAAGCGACAGAGTTATGGGAAGTGCTTGGTTAGAGCGGCCCAACAAAGAAACTATGTTGCCGCTCTAGCCAAGCACTTCCCATAACTCTGTCGCTTCTGTAACGTGGCTGGAAGCTTCGGAATCGTCCGAGGAGACTCCTCAGACAATTCCAAATTTTCCAGCCGTGTTGCTGTGCTCCCGCAGGCACGCGCCGGGATGAAGAGAGCACTGAGGGCCATATGAACATCTTTGCCGCCAGAAAACTTGTGGGGGGCCGCATGTTGTGCAGGTCTGCTCTACATTCATCCTTTATTATTGGTGGGGCCACTGTGAGATACAGGAAGCTGGACTAGATGGGCCTTTGGCCTGATCCAGCAGGGCTCTTCTTATGTTCTTATTAGCAGCGGCGTCACAAGCCGGCGTGTCACCCCTGGCGAGGGGTCGGCTGGCTCAGCACGTCACCCCCTGCACATGTCCTCCGCACACACACCCAGCCATGTCACCCACCCCCCAGCCACGCACCCATGCGCCGGGAGAGGAGCAGGCCGAGCTGTGTCTTCTTTGGCGGCTCGGCCGCTTCTAAGTAGGCCAGGCAAGGCTTCGAGCAGCATGCGCACAATGCCACTCAAAGCCTTGCCCTCAGGGCCAAACGAAGACCTGATTGGGTCTTCGTTCGGCCCTTCTGAGGGCAAGGCTTCAAGCAGCGTTGTGCGCATGCCGCTCGAAGCCTGGCCTGGCCTATTTAGAAGCAGCCGAGCCGCCGAAGAAGATGCAGCTTAGCCTGCTCCTCTCCCGGAGGTGACACGCTGGGAGGGGGTGATGCTCCAGGACGGTGACGTGCCGGGAGTCGCCTCCAGGCGCCTCTCAGCGTGTCACCCCCAGCGTCCCGCCCCTCCCCCCGCCTTACTATAGCGATGCCACTGCTTATTACCCTTATATCTCCTTCATTCTCTTTGGTCTTTTTTGCTTGTGTTATATATATTCATGCTATTATAAGCACAATAATAGAATAGTAATAAATGCTGCATCGCTTACTGACTGTCAAATCAGAAATTTTAGTGAATGCAAGTGTGACTGACAGGTAGAAATTTGGCAGATTAAGCTTCTCCATCTCTGCATTATCCACTGAAAACCATTCTATTTGTGCAGCTATTAAAGGCTCGGAAGACCTGTGGTCCGTCCCCCCCCCCAAAAAAATGAAGACAGCCTTACCAAAACCCCTATAACTGCAAATACTGCAGAGTTATGAGTCAGAGCCAAAATAAATAACCAATGTTATTAAACCAGAATTATGAACTAGAACTGCAAATGTGCATTCTAGAATTACAAATGTGTTGTGTTCATCTCTTTCCTGTCTCACCTCAGCTCTTCATCCAACATGTGGAAATTAGAGCTGTCTTTCTTGCAGGAGTATCGCTCAGGTGAACAAGATAAAGACTAATGGCCCAATCCTATCAGGCCCTACCTTTACGGTGTTACCTGCCAGGCGCTCCAGAAATGTGCAGAGCCATGCGTTTCCAGGCCGCCACCACAGCCAGCAGTGGCGGCAGAGAAGAGCCCTGCCGACGCTGGTAAGTTAGCAGGGTGGGTGGAATGTGGCAGGGTGGGAGGATTGAGCTGGATCAGGCAGAGAGCTGGGGGCATGTCAGAGACAGGAGGGTGTGGCATCCAGCATGGGCAACTTGCGCCAGATGCTATCCCCTCCAGCCAGTCAATATGCCCCCCCCCTTTGTCTCCTTGGACTTGGAGAGGGGACACATTTGCGAGTGCAAGGCATACCGAGGGGTAAGGGAAAACGTTTTCCCTTTCCCTAGCCTCCCCATCTACCATCTTCCACCATAGCTTGCAGTACAGCCTGTTTTGGCACAGCTGCATGCTATGGCAGGGAAAAGGCTAGAATTGGGCTGTAAAGCACTTCGCACATTTCCAAGCTTTATTACAAGAATTAAATCATGATAAAAGTAAACAAGCAGAGGAGGATACCAATTAGATCCCTAACGCCTCGTCCCAGGAGGACATCAGTCTAGGCAGGAATGCCACATTATAAGCTGACAGGAGAATCATGAAGAAGACAAAGACTTATTTTGAAGGTACTGGTATCCAGAAGATTTAATACTTTCTTCATCCCATCCCCCAGAACCACGGGAACTGTAATTTTGTGTGTTGAGGCAATTAGAATTGAGAAATAATTCTGAACACCCTCTCCATTCTACAATTCCCAGGATTCTTTGGCGAAACCATGACAGGTAAATCAGTATCAAACTCATATAAGTTTGTAGCATAGGTATGCTCCTCTCAAACACAAATATATTTGCAGTCACTTTGTACCTGCCTAAAGGCAGGCTGTGCTCTGACCTTAGTAGTTTCTGAGATGGAGACTTTCAACCTGTGCTTTTTCATGCGTTCCTGGTTTTGTTCCCACTTTTCGCAGTTAACTCATGCTTACTTGTATTGTGGCAAAAAAAAAAGGGATGGGGGAGCTGAGGCTGCTGTATCTGAGAACTACTGTTTCTGAAGGTTGAGTGTAGTTACAGTACCTTCAGCATAAAATACAGTAACAACTTAAGGGGTTGTAACAAACCTATAGTAAGGGGATTGGATAGATTCATGGAGGAAAAGTCCATCACAAGTTACAAGCCATAAGCAACCTCTTGGTTTTAGAACTAGGTTATCTGTCTCTGTATGCCAGGTGCAAGGGAGTGGCAACAACAGGATACAGGTATCTGTGTTTGTCTTGTGTGCTCCCTGGTGGAGCCACTGTGAGAAGGAAGCTGGACTAGATGGGCCTTGGCCTGATCCAGCAGGGCTCTGCTGATGTTTTTAACCTGGACTGAAACATGGCTGCCAGGAATAGTTTCCAGGAAATAATGATATAGACTTCAAGGGTAAAGCAAGTTATAATCTGAAAGGCAACAGCCTCACTGAAATAAGAAAAGCATGTTTTCTTGGTATGAGCAATGGTTGCAGAGGTAGAAACAGACAGCTCAGCTGTATTTCATTGTGTATGAGAAGCTCATATGTAGCATACACAACTTCACCATACATACTCCATTCTTTGGATACAGAACTAAGAGCCCAAAGTAGCCTCCAAGGGCTCCCCTTCTAGCCTTCAGCATAAGCTATGATCCTAAAGCTGTCTCTCTCTCTCCCCCCCCCCATCTTATTATGCAGCTCAGCAGATCTTTTCCCACACAAGCCAATAGGCACATGTAAATGATTCTTTAACCCCTTATGTAATCCATTAAACAACTTGATGACTAGCCCATGAATGAACAAACTGACTCCACTGACAATCATTGCATTTGATGCACTGTGCAAATTCTCAGTGTCTGCATCTACTGTTTTGCCCCTTTAGTGGCCCATATGCAATGTGAATACTGTACTAGACTGACTCAAGAGACACAGACAAAGGGATCTCAGCTGCTGCTCATTCCTATTCGCCTGTATCTTGGTTCTCTTGCTGTTCACCCTGGGGATGGGGGGGGGGGGCAGGATTAGGAAGCCCATTGCTTGTTATTGTGTCTCACACAGGAGTCAGTCAGCAAGTGGAGCCAATATGCTGGCCTTCCTTTAGATTAAAATATAGCCCTGTTAGAATTTGTTGCTAACAGAATCTCTTGTAAAGACTGTTCAAATAAGAATGTTCTATGGCAGGGGTGTCAAACATAAGGCCCACAGGCTGGATATGGCCTGCAGAAGCTGTTTATCCAGAACCCGTTACAATTGGGCTCTCCCAGCACTGTCCTTTCAGCAGTGCCACTTATGCCAAGGCTCTGGGAGGGAGAGACAGAGGCCTCAGAATGCAAGGAATGCTACGGGAGAAGGGACAGACAAAGAGGGGTGAGAGAGAGAGATGTTGCCAAGGCACTGGGAGAGCCCAGTTATCACGTGGGCTGCCCTTTCAGCAGCACTGCTTCTGCCCAGACGTCACTTCACAGAGCACCTCTCAGTTGCTGAACTGCGAAGTGGTGCCTTAGCAGAAGCAGCACTGCTGAAAGGGCAGCCCACGTGATAACTGGGCTCTCCCATATCTTGAAAATATGATCAAGATTTGTATATTTTCTCTCTTCTGTCATTTGTAGCTGATGAGTTCCTACGTGCGAACAAAGTGCCTATTTCTGGCCATCATCTGCTTAAGGACATCACTTCCTGCTTAATTATGTCAGTTCCAGTCCTCATCAGATGCCATGGGTGCTATTTGGCCCACTGTATGAAATGAGTTTGACACTCCTGTACTGTACTACAGGACTTTCTCCAAACCTACAGATTTGGGCTGTGGTGGTGATCAGTAGGCCATGTTCCATAATGCCAACAAGGTACTAGAGAAGAGGAAAAGCTCTGCTCTGTCTCCAAGGCACTCTCTAAATAGGGCATCTCCAGCAGATCTAAAAGGGAGCAGTTTCATGGGGGGGGGGGAGACAGAGGTAGACAACCTTTGGCTTAGTTTACTAGCCAGCCATACACCTCCCCTCTCCCCCAGTCCTGGCATATGGAGTGGGGTGGGATCCTCCATATACACCAGGCTATAAACAGGTAGGCCAGCGGGTGGCGCAGCGGGTTAAACCGCTGAACCATAAGCTGTCGATCGAAAGGTCGGCAGTTCGATTCCTGCAACGGGGTGAGCGCTCGTTGCTTGGCCAGCTCCTGCCAACCTAGCAGTTCCAAAGCATGTCAATGCGAGTAGATAAATAGGTACCGCTTGCGGGAAGGTAAACAGTGCTCCGTGTTCCAGCTGCATGCTACACGCTGCGGCAAGGAGAGTCATGCCGGCCACATGACCATGGAGGCGTCTTCGGACAACGCTGGCTCTTCGGCTTTGAAATGGAGATTTGAAATGGAGATGAGCACCACACCCTAGAGTCGGACACGACTGGACTTAATTGTCAGGGGATACCTTTACCTTTTTATAAACAGGTAATAAACAGCAGCTATCCCTCACTGCTGTTCAGTCAGGACTCACTGTTTCTCACTTTCTCAAAAAAATGGCAGTGGAAATTACCTTCAAGGAGGAGCTCTGTGGTCCAAGGTGCCCTGCTCACTAGAGGACTGAAAGGACTCAACAGTGATGAACTGGCAAGTGGATTTCTGGATGCCTGGGGAGAGGTCCTTTCGAACAGCCCTCCTCTACTAAATTTAAAAGGGCTTGCACCCAAGTGCATGCACATTAGGGCTGCATCCTTGAGATACAGAACATATGAGGGTCTTGAGTATTTGAAAGTTTTAGATTAGAAAATAGAACCTATGAGAGTCTTATATTCAAGGTGGTCAGAAGGCCATCTTGAATTGTGCCTGGAAGCTTCCAGGCAGTCTCTGCTATTGCTGCAGTAACAGCTGAATGTGGTCATATCTACCCATTCCCAAAAGGAGGCTGACCATGACATAGTGTACCAATTGAAGCCTCTGAACAATCTTCAGGGGTAACCTCCTGAATATCATACTGCCGTAGTCAACCCCTGGAGTAACGAACACATGAATGATGGCAGACAAATCTCTGTATTTCAGAAGAGGTACATCCCGTGTGTTTGATGCAACTGATAAAGCACACTTGTGTGGCTGAAAACACTACCGGGAATTGCAGAAATAGGGCTGGATCCGGCAGCACCCTGAGGCTGCTGATCTGGTCCATCAGGATTCTACGGAGCAATGTCACTGCTGCTGCTGCTGCTGCTGCCGCCGCCACAATTTCATTTAATGCTTAAAATCTGCATCCAACACTAAAGCTCTGACCATGACAGTCTCCCCACATGTCCTAGGACCTAGAACACTTGGCACCCCCCAACCCCACCCACCTGGATTTAACCTGTTCTGTCTCATCCAATTAATCAGCCCCAGGCACTGAGTGAGAACTGACACTGCTGCTTCTCGTTAGGTGTCATCAGCATATGGAGGACACTGAATTCCCATTTCCCAGCAGCTTGATATCCATTTCTCATGGTTTTACGTGCTGCAGAACAAAACGTGATGAGACAGACTCATAGAACACAAGCAACTGAGGAGGCATACGTGGCCATAAAAACACTTGAGATACAAAACCTCTCACAAATGGCTTATAGGACCTAAACCTGGAGTTGTGGTAACTTGGCCTAAATGGAAATTATACAAAGCAATTTTTGTTTTACAAGCCCTCTGGCCCTTTTTTTCTCAGCACTCTAGTTTCTTTGTTGAGGATAGAAGGAATCAATCCTGTCCCTGCTTGAATCAGGGCCAGCACCAGCCTTGCATTGGACCCCTGCCTACTGGTGGGATTTTAGATACTACTTGTTGTGGGACTTTAGGTTCAGGGGGCAGCCTAGCCAGGTAGACCCTTGACCAGTGCCTGACTTGGCTGGCCAAAAACCACCTCTGGCCAGAACCCATGCAACTATTAATTACTGTATTGCCTGAAATTGTAGTGAACTAGTTCTTCTAAGATCCAAGCATACACTTCATAAGAACAGTCTGTTGAGACCTTCCCTTTAAAAAAAATACTTGATACTCTGTCTAAATACTTGTTAACTGGGCAAAGAGGCACCTATTAAAGTGGTGTCCTCTTATATTTAGGAGAGGGAAAAACAACTGTCCCTCTTCACCCCACTGTGGGCACCTTCTTCAGTGGCTGTTGCCAGAAGCGTAACAAGGGTGGAGCGAAGGCAAGTAGTTCTGCAAGACTCCGTTACACTGGAGTTAGCGGCCCCTCCCCCTTGCTTTTGGAGCCATTCTAGCAGCAAAGGCAACACGCAGGACACTCCCCTGTTGCTGCTGGAATGGCTCCAATAGCAAGGGGGAGGGGCCGCTGACTCCAGTGTAACGGAGTCTTGCAGAACTACTTGCCTCCGCTCCACCCTTGTTTCACCTTTGGCTGTTGCCTTTTCTGTAGATTTTTTAGTTTGCTAGCCCTTTGAGGACAGGGAACCATGTATGGATGTATTTTACTACGTAAACTTGCTTTGTGAACTACTCTTGTTTAAAAGTGGTATATAAATATTCCTAACAATAATAATTTGTATGTATTTATATCCTGCCTCTTAGTCCTAGATGAGATCCCAGAATGGTTAACAATCAAGGTTAAAAGAAACCAAAAACAAATCAATAAAATAAATACAATGCAACACCAAATTAATTTTAAAAAAAACACAAGACTGCAGTAGAAATGAGTACAGGAGAGGTGTCATTAAAGCCTATGAGCACGGCAAGATAAAGTAGGTACAGCAAATACAAACACACCAAAGAGGATGCAAAATGAGTGGGAAAAGAGTTCCAATTCTGGGTGTCAACTGATTGCACACTACGATTTTTCAGAGGGAAAGATGGGATATAAATTACTGTACTTAAAGAAAAAACTGGAAGGGATCCATCGTACATTCCTATCACCTGTATCTCTGATGGTGGGGGGGGGGGTTGGAGTGGGGCCTCCACAGATGACTCAAGGGGACAGGCAGAATCATACTGAAGATGACAGTCCTTAAAATAAACCATGCCTAGTCTGGTCCTTGAAGGGAAATATAGAGACTCTGCTTTAGGGGCATATTACTTATATAGTAGTAATAGACGAATAATACTTAACCCATTATCTATTGCAATTCCCCCAACCCTTTTGTTTCTGTCCTGGAGGTAGGTTTTTTTTTTAACTGAACTGCTAGCTAGAATACATACTGTAGCCAGTATACATACTGTAGCTACATACTGTAGCCAGAATACAATCTGCATTGAGCATCCGAGACAGTCAGCAGCAGCTTATTTTAGCAGAATGCCAGCGTGCAACACCACTGAATGTGGGGTGGTGATCTGAGACCCGGTGGTGGGAAGCAGAGCAGAAGCACCAGACAGGCACTTATCTGTTGAGTAGCTAGCAGCACCCAGCATAAAGTAGCACATCAGTGGCCCACACCAGATGTTGCTAACAACCAGAGGCGTTCTAATATGGGGGGAGCAGGTGTGCTCCACCCCAGGTGCTGAGTGGGCGGGGGGCGTGGCAGCCAGGCTCGGGGCTGCGCAGAGCGGCGTGGCACCGGAGCCCGGCTGGCGCGCCCCTCTGAAGCAGCGCGCCCACTCTGCGCGTCCCCGGCCCGAGGATAAGCCCTCCTCAGAGCGACCGCCCAGTTTGGTGGTCGAGGGCTTTCTGAGAGGGCCGAATGCGTCGCGCTGGCTATTATAGGGTTTGCACATGCGCAAAACCTTTAAAAGCCGGCGCGACACGTTCGACCCTCTCAGAAAGCCCTCGACCACCGAACTGGGCGGTCGCTTTGAGGAGGGCTTGTCCCCGGTCTTCGGAGCGGAGCCTCTGGAGGCCGGGGACGCGCCGAGTGGGCGCTCAGCTCCGAGTCCAGCTGCTTGGGGGGGCGCTCCAACCCCGCCCCCCCAGGCGCCGGGAGGGCTGGGAACGCCACTGCTAACAACCAGATGTTGCTAACAAGTGCTGTGTGCCTGTGTGGTGAAAATAATAGATCCTAGCCAACTCTCCTGCTGGGATTGGCATGCAACAGCTGATGAGGAATCCAAGGGCCCCTGACCAGGTAAGAAGGCAGGAAGAAATGCCCAGGTGGTTGTATGTAAACCATCCAATTGGATCCATGGCATCATCAACCCTAGGTTTTTTTCAGGCCATGTACAAGGATGCTTAGGGTTGTTACCCTGCCTAGTCCATCATTAAAGCAGAAGCTGCTTTGACGGAAGTCACACCCATTCACCTGGCTGTATTATGAGTGCAGCAATTATATCTGAATTGCCTACCATTGCAGACATGGCAGCTGAAGAAATTAGAGATAGTGTTGTGAAGTTGAATACATTATATTGCTATGAAGATCTAAAATTCCATGTGTGACCACACTGTTGATAACTGGCCTTTCAGGTCAGGGAGGGGCCGTCGCTTAGCATTAGCGCATGCGCCTTGCACGCAGAAGGTTTTGTTCAATCCCTAGCATCACCAGGGAGAACAGAGAAAGCCACCTGTCTGAAACCTTGGAGACCTGCTGCCATTGTCAGTGTTGAGGAACTGAGCTAGATGGACCAATGGCCTGCTGCCATTGTCAGTGTCAGTACTGAGCTAGATGGACCAATGGCCTGCTGCCATTGTCAGTGTCAGTACTGAGCTAGATGGACCAATGGCCTGCTGCCATTGTCAGTGTCAGTACTGAGCTAGATGGACCAATGGCCTGCTGCCATTGTCAGTGTCAATACTGAGCTAGATGGACCAATGGTCTGACTCAGTATTCCTGTGTTTCCATTTGAAGTTGACTTGCGTTCAGTATTGTTGAGTCTCCTACCTTATTATGGCCTATGGCAGGGGTGGCCATACTTGCTTGATGCAAGAGCCACATACGATAAACTTCAGATGTTTGAGAGCTGCAATATTTATTTGTTGTTGTTCAGTCGTTAAGTCGTGTCCGACCCTTCGTGATCCCATGAACCATATCCCGCCAGGCCTTCCTGTCCTCCACTATCTTCCTGAGTTCGCTCATTTTCATGTTCGTTGCATCGGTGATGCTGTCTAACCATCTCATCCTTTGCCTTCCCCTTCTCCTTTTGCCTTCAATCTTTCCCAGCATCAGAGTCTTCTCCAGAGACTCCTCTCTGCGCATTAGGTGGCCAAAATATTTGAGCTTCAGCCTCAGTACCTGTCCTTCCAGGGAACAGTCAGGGTTGATTTCATGTTTATATTTAAGACGCATTTAAATTCTTAAATATATTTACTCACCATGAACATTAAAACTTACGTTTTAATCCAGTGGACTCTCAGTTTATACCTGGTAAATTATAACGCTTGAAAAATTCTTATTTACCTTTAATATTAATTGTGATGCCAAAAGGAGCTCAGCCAACATATTTCCAAGAGCCACATATTCTACGTCAAAGAGCCGCATGTGGCTCAGGAGCCACAGTTTGGCCACCCCTGGCCTATGGTTTTCAGAAATAAGGTTTGAGATGATTAGGGTTAGGTCGTAGGCACAAGTCTGCATAAAATCAGGTCCTGCAGGAACCTCCGATTCAAACTCTGGCTTAAAGCCAGATTGAAATAGATCAAGGGAAGGTGTTTCATCAAGGAATACCTGGAGCTGTTCTGTGACCAGCTGCTCAGTCAGCTTTCTCAGACAGAAGCAGGAAGACTAGTTAATATTAGAGAAGCCATCCATGTACAAGGATTTTTGTCCTTGATGCATTTTATAATGGCAGAGGTAAGGATCACACCACCCTCCCACAGTGTAGCACTGATGAGTCCTTCCCAAAACAGCACCAGCCTCTTCCAACTTGCCTTGACCAACTAAAGGTGGACATTGGTCTCTCATACTTCCCCTGCAAGCATTCTGTCAGCAACATTGGTACGAAGCAGATTGGAATTCATCCATGCCACAGTGACAAACTAGATTCAATGACACTTCAGTTATTAAGGGCTGTGCTATAACCGCAGTAGCATCCAAGTCAGAACATGAGCAGCTTTGTTCACAAAGTGTCTACCCAACGTGTTACAATGGACAGTGATGGGTCCCCCATTAGGAGAGAGGATCCAAGACATATAAAAAGATCATTCCCCACCTGAAAAAGCACAATTAGACAGGACATTCCGAATGCAACAGCAATGGGGAAAAACACACAGCACATAGGCTTCCCAAAAGTCCCTGCGTTATGTTCAGCTGGATGAAGCAACAGTTTTCCAACTTGTGCATTAGTCATCTCCTTTGCTGCACTTCCAACTATGCCATATTCTCGAATGATTCTTCCTCCAATGTAAATGATCACCACACAGTCAAACTTCTGCGACTCCAGCAAACAACTATCAGCTGAGCAGTTAATGACATTTGTGTAGGGCTGCCCCAAGACCTACTGATGCATCAGGCAGCATGCCAAATGCTGCCCCCCCTTACCCGATGATGTGCCAGCTTCTGTTCCCCCCCCCACTCAGTCATGTCACTGGGGTGGGTGTCACCCAGTGCGGTGACCCAGAGGTTTTGGTGGATGACATCACGTCACCCCCAAACATCCGAATTCCCGAGTAGAAGGCCCGCTGTCTGAGCTTCTGCTTGGCAGCCCCTAGCCGGCTCCGGACCTCGTCCTTGCTTCGCGCTCTCACTGTGAGCATGTTTTCACAGCTCACTGGCAAGAGTGCGAGGCAGCTGGGCCCAGATCACTGGCGTCGCTTCGGTAGGGGCGGGGCTGTAAGTATCGCTGCGGTCATAGTCTCTTTACCGAGCGAGGAGGAGGCAGCCCCGCCCCCTCGCTGTCCGAGCCAGTCCCCTACGGAGAAAGCAGCAGGCAGGGTCTCTTCCCTGCCGGTTTCTCCGTAGGGGACTGGCTCGGACAGTGAGGGGGCGGGGCTGCCTCCTCCTCGCTCGGTAAAGAGACTATGACCGCAGCGATACTTACAGCCCCGCCCCTACCGGAGCGACGCCTCTGGCCCAGATCACCAAGCGGAGGCTCAAGCAGTGTGTGGTGTCTCACACAAACACAAACACACACACACACACACACGAGGGTGACGCCTGGTATGGGGCTGCACTGGTCGCACCCCTGTTGCAGCACCACTGCTCCCACTCCCCAATGTTTTAGCTCAGCACTCTTCCCCCTCCACATTTCCTCTTCTCTGTCCCCCTCTTCTTTTTCCAATTCAGGGAGTAGAAGGAGGTGCAGTGGAGGCAAGTAGGTGGACAGAGATAGGTGCCTGCCCCACCAATCTGCTGCCTTTTCTAATGCAGTAACGAAGGGATGGTGAGAAATAGCAAAAGTGTCACCAGCTGAATTGCTGCCTTGCAGATAGCAATTGAAGGTGCAGGAGAGAAAGAGGCCCAAATTGGGGGGGGGGGTGTGTAGGTAATCTGTTGCCCTTGTTAATGTAGCCCTCTATAGAGCAAACTTTAGGTAAAGGTAAAGGTATCCCTTGACAATTAAGTTCAGTCGTGTCCGACTCTAGGGAGCGGTGCTCATCTCCGTTTCAAAGCCGAAGAGCCAGCGCTGTCCGAAGACGTTTCCATGGTCATGTGGCCGGCATGACTCAACACCGAGGCGCATGGAACGCTGTTACCGTCCCGCTGACGTGGTACCTATTAATTTACTTGCAATTTCTTGCTTTCGAACTGCTAGGTTGGCAGGAGCCGTCGCACGGATTCGAACTGCCGACTTTTTGATCAACAGCTCATGGTTCAGTGGTTCTTAAAAAAAACCTTTCCTTGACAGAGTGACAAAGCAGAAAAGAGCTCACCAAACTTAAACACATTTAACTCAACAAGCGTATTTGGCCAGTCAGCCCTCAGGTGCTCCCCAGATCTCCCCAAATTCTTCTTAACGCCAAAGTCGTCTCAACATACACAGAACCTATAGATAATTGGAGGGCTTTGCCAGCTTTAATGAACACCTGTTTATTGGTCTCCCACAATCTCAGCTGGATACCAAAGCCTGTTGCATGAACATGGACATGCAGATAGTATCTCTGGAAGAGCTGTTTATGCCTTTTTCTCTGGGATACTCCTGAATTTCAGATGGAAAGCCAGCTACACAGGCTGTGCAACCAGATGAACTGGCAGGAGACCAACGGGTGATGAAGCAACCTGTCTGTGTGTACAGTACTGCAAAAGATTGGCTGTGCTGAAACAGAGGACCCTTAAATTAGGGTATTAGGCACACCCTAAAGCAGTGGTGGCCAACCTTTCAACTTGAACGCTGGCCCTTTAAATGGTTGCATAGGTGAGAGCATTTCAGCAGGTGCCGCTGCTTTAGCAACACCATCAGCACTTGCAGCTGCCAAGATCCTGTCTTCTACACAACTCTTAAGAACACAGTAGCCCTAATGGTGGAAGGTTGGCCACCCCTGCCCTAAAGTAAACATAAAGTAGGCTTCCATCCAGAACTGGCATTGTTATTCTCCCATTGTATTTTTGATTAACCAGGCTTTTGCACTGTACCCCATACCTTGCTTGAGATTTATAGGCCAAGGATATAATCTGTGCAACCGAGGTCAATGTATATTTATCAAAGTAACAGCCCAATCCTACTTAAAGATCGGCTACACCGGCGCTGGAAAGTTGGTTAGGATTGCACTGACACTCTGATAGACATTGACCTGGGTCATGCAGAATAAATACAAGACAGTGCTCAGATCCTACATGATGCATATCAAGCAGCATCTAACCCAAAACAGGAACAGCAAACAATACAAGCCTAAAAGAAACCCACTTTTAGAATATGATGAACTAAATTGATAAGTCCCAAGGAGAAGAAACCACCTTATGCAAGAAGCCTCAGACTGGGTTCTTTTCTCAGTTCTAGAAAGCGACAAGGTAGCGGTTCTACCTCTGACCTGCTACTATTTTTTTTAATTCTGAGGCTCCAAGGAGGCAACAACATCCCTGTTGGCTTCTCTTCTTCTTTACTTTTCTTGGCCGCAAAAGGAAGACTTTCCAGGTACTTGGATTGCATGTTGCATTACAGGTTTGGAAACTGGTGTTACAATGAAGAAACTACCAACAGTCCCAGGAGCATATCCTGAAACAGCAGAACACCTGTCTCAGATCAGGTCCTTCATATTAATTCACACAGAAAGTACCTCTCTCATATGAGTAGCAGGTAGGGTTGCCAGCTAGCTGGAAGAAAACAAAACAGCCTAACAACTTTAACTGGAGTCTGATATATGCAGCACTCAGCAGGGCAATCTTTTTAGAGGGGCCCTTGCAAAAATTGGCAACCTTAGAGCAAGAAGGGTGGGGCTATGCTGGCAGAGAGTTCAGTGGGAAGGTTTGCAGGGAAAATTATCCTCCCCCTTTCTGCAGCCCTAATAGGATCAGGTCCCCTGCTAGTTTTTGCCTAATAAGAGACAGTTTCTCTCAAGCATGCCTCTTAACAATGCATAAGCTACACATGTGGATTTATCCTCATCAGACTCTCTGCATTTAATAGTCTTTTGTGACAAGGGTGAAATTAGAGGAGACACAGGATCACAGATTGCCTGTGGTGTGGTCCCCCCCCCTTCATGTTAAAAGCAGCTGTGCCAGCATCCTGGAATCAAGGCTAGCTTTGGCCTAGAGCGGACCCGAGCTGCTCCCAAGTGTGCACTGCGGCTGCCCAATGGGGTTCCGGCTTCTGGAACTTCCTGTCAACGACGCGACGGAAGCCAGAACCCCATTGGGCAGCTGCGGTGCACACTTGGGAGCGACTCGGGTCCGCTCTAGGCCGAAGCCAGCCTTGATTCCAGGACGCTGGTAGGGGGAACACAGCACTAGGGGAGGGGGCTTGCACCACTATTGAAGATGGCTTGGATGGAAAGCAACAGTAAGGCAGAATGCAACACAGTGCAAGGATGGCCACCATGTGCAAAGGAGGACAGGGCTCAGCAGGCTTTAATGTACAGAAGAGGGACATTTTAAGGCTACGTACGTGAGCACTCCTGCACTGAATTGATATATAGCAGAGCAGCACTGTTTTGAAGTCATCTGGATGTGTAGGCTGGAACCAAAAGGATGGGTTGATGCTTAAGAAGAAAGGTTCTTTAAAGTGATCAAGTATGGCGGTGGCGGCTGTCGCTGCCACTGCTGCCACAGCTGTCAAAGGGGTCAGTCTATAAAAAATGGAGAGACGTTCTACTGCAGACCCAAATGCAAGGCAGATTATGACAGCATAAATTAAGAGCAGAGTTGCCAGTCATGTAGATGAACATTATACTGCTTCAGCTGGCTCTAGTGCCAAATCAGACAGGCTGTGCTTGTGCCAGGTTGCTGTGGGCCCTGAGGCAAAGTCCTGCCCTGGTCCCTCTCATGGTGCCCCCTGCCTGTCCCCCATGGTGCATTGAGTGCTATGCCTGCTGCCAGTTCAGAAGGTTCATGATGAGTGTGCACCTTCAGCCAGTGGCAGTGCCCAACCTGGCCAAACGTTCATGCCATCCCTGCTGGTAGGTACACTCCAGGATCTCTTGCACTGTACCAACCAAGGACGTTGGCTGTGCAGTTCTCTGTTAACACTGCAAGAGATCCTGACCCCTGTAAGAAGTGCTGCCCAGAACAGCTTGTTTTTGTTGCCTGCCCTTGCGTGGAGGCTGCTATTGTCTCCTGTCTGCATCCAGACAGGTAGGGTGCCACAGACTATAGGCTGTAGGGATCAGATATGCTGTCCTCCAAGCACATCCAAACCCCAGAGAAGTGCCCTGCAGGCAAGCCCTTAAAATAATTCATGTGACTACCATATTGAGGGTACAGTAGTTTTGGTGCCCGCTCATCTGACTCTAGGGAACACAGTGGATTGTTTCATTGTGTACAAGGAACGTACATTTCCTTCAGGAACGAAGTGTACACTTTCAAAGTCCTATATGCTTTTCTGTCTCGGGTACTTTACAACTTCAGGACAAGTTCTCACCCTGAACATGTTGCTGAGTTTCTCAATCATCCTGAGAAAACCACCATTGGCAGTCAATGACCACATGCAAAGGAAGATCCACGATGCAGGTACTAGAGTATCGTCCTGCTCTGAATGGGATTGCACTCCCTCTGAAGGAGCAGGTCCGCAGCTTGGGGGTCTGCCTGGATCCACATCTGCTCCTGGATTCCCAGGTGGCGGCTGTGGTCAGGGGGACCTTTGCCCAGCTTTGACTGGTGCGCCAGCTGCAACTGTACTTGGATCATGCAGACCTGACCACGGTGATCCATGCCACGGTGACGTCTCGATTAGATTATTGTAATGTGCTCTACGTGGGGCTGCCTGACGGTTCGGAAACTGCAACTAGTGCAGAATGCGGCGCCCCGTGTGGTCACTGGAGGTAAGCGGTTTGACTCTGTTGGGCCGCTCCTCCGACAGCTGCACTGGCTGCCAATTCGTTTCCGGGCCCAATTCAAAGTGCTGGTTTTGACCTTTAAAGCCCTATACGGCCTGGGGCCAGGCTATTTGAGAGACCGCCTACTTCTATATAGTCCGGCTCGTCCCTTTAGGTCATCAGAGAAGGCCCTCTTGCGGGTACCGTCGCCCAGGGAGGTGCGACGGCTAGAAACAGGGCCTTCTCAGTAGTGACACCAACCTTATGGAATTCCCTCCCTTTTAACGTACGAACTGCTCCCTCCTTGGAGACTTTCCGGCGAGGCCTGAAAACTTTCTTGTTCAAAGAAGCCTTCTGAGTCCTTGCCTTTTTTAACATCTCACTGGTACAGGTGGGGTGCTGCTGTTCTTATGCTCTTGTTTTAATTGTAATAGTGATCTCTTTTATCCATTTTTAGATGTTGTTTTTATTCGTTTTCGTTAACTGTTTTTATTGGTTTTAAAAATTGATTATTTTTTGTATTGTATTTTTTCTTGTTGTAAGCCGCCTTGGGTCCCCTTGGGGAGGGAGAAAGGCAGGGTAAAAATATTGTAAATAAAATAAATAAGATGCAGCTCTTGTAGCAGATGTACAGAGGAGGGAAATTCTGATTCAGCAGATGCAGCTTTCCACCCTTTCATGACAAATTCCACATCCCAACATACATATCCTCTGCTACATAGTCCCTTTCTTCTGGTGTCTAATGTATGCCTCTGAAAACCATTTGCTTTTGAAAACCAAGCAACCCTGGAAGAGGGCTATTTGCCTACGTGTCCCACTTATGGGCTTCCTAGAAGCATCTGGTTAGCCTCTGCCAGAAAGAAATGTGTGTGTGTGGTGCAGAAAAGCCAACCACATAAGAAATCATCCCTGGCTTCATCATGACTAAAACAAGATCTGAGTTCCCCAAAAGGGAACATGTTGGCAAAAGAAACAGGTATGAAGAGAGAAGTCACTTTTGTGCTCTCCCAGCTGAACTTGATTTGCAAGTGCATCTTATTAACCACCAACTACAAGCAAATGAACTGCCTGAAGCCAGCAGGACTTTAAAAGGTTTTAGCAATTTGGAAGACTTGCCGGCCCTAGTTTTTAACCATGGATCAGCTCCTACTTCAGGCACACATAAAACATAATGCACATCTCAGATACAGTATGTTGTCTCTCTAGCATCAACATCTGTGAACTCATGCTAGATACTGTATTAGATATTGAAGAGGCAAATTTCTGTACTCTTAATCAGTGCACTTCAAAAATACGTGGGGATAGAAATGGACTGTTGCAAACAATCATTACCCCCTTTTCTGGGAGGGGAAGGATGTCCCTTCTCCCCCATTTTCCCATTTCAAATGATTAGGGATGGATTTTATTTCTTACATAGTTATACATCCCCACAGCTCTTCTAGGTGAGTTTTGAGAATTTTCACCTTGGGTGGAAAGCATAATTAGAGATAAAATTATGAAGCATCTAGAAGAACAAGCCTTGCTGAAGGAGAAGCAGCATGGTTTCTGCAAAGGTAAGCCCTGCCTCACTAACCTTCTCGAGTTCTTTGACAGTGTCAACAGGCATGTGGATCGAGGTGATCCAGTTGACATGGTACACTTAACACTTGGACTTTCAGAAAGCTTTTGACAGAGTCCCCCAACAAAGGTTTCTGCATAAATTTAGCAGTCATGGAATATGTCATTTTATGGATTGGTGACTGGTTTAAGAACAGGAAGCAGAAAGTAGGAATACATGGGCAATGTTCACATTGGAGGGAAGTAAGAAGTGGGGTCCCTCAAGGATCAGTGCTTTTTAACTTGTTCATAAATTATATGGAGAAAGGAGTAAATACTAAGGTGGCCACATTTGCAGATTACACCAAACTATTCAGGGTGGTTAAAAAAAAACCAAAGCAGATTGTGAAGAGCTCCAAAAATATATGTTCAGACTTGGTGAATGGGCAACCAAATGCCAAGTGCAGTTCAGTGTCGATAAGTGTAAGGCAGTGTTTCCCAAACTTTTTCAACCTGCAGCTCCCTTGACCATTGGCGACGGCTCCCATTACGTTGATGCTTGCCAATTGGCATTGCACTGTTTTCTGAGAGGATTCCATGGCACCGCGGCTCCCCTGGTTTCTGCAGCATGGTTTCATAGAAACCACGCCTCCCCAGTTTGGGAACCACTGTCAGGTAGACTGTGGGAAACCACTATAACCACTGTGGGAAATAGAAAGCTGGACTAGAAGGGTCTTTTATCTGATCCAATTTAATAGGGCTTTTATTATGTTCTTATGGGAAATAAATAGCAACCTACAAGTGGGGCCTGCAACAAAATTTTGCATCTCTTCAACTCCAATGCCCAGTTGCCTCAAGCAAGCCAATTCCCCATCTGCTCATGTTCTGCTGTTGTTTTTTCCAATTGACACCTTAGCATTTCATGGCTTATGGGAGGGGGGCACTGAGTATGCTCAGTCCACATCAGGCTGTTTGTTGTTGTTGTCCCCTCCATTTCTTTTTCTTTTCATTTACAAACAAATCTACAGTATTTCAGTGTACACAAGGAGTCCCTGAGTATGTAAAAAACACTGCCTTGTCTGTGGATGGCCTTGTTCTTCACATACAAACTAATAGGTACTCAGCCACTTTAGATTGCTATTTAGTTTACAGCTAGATAACAGTCACCGATGCAACCAACATGAAAATGAGCAAACTCAGGAAGATAGCGGAGGACAGGAAGGCCTGGCGGGATATGGTTCATGGGATCACGAAGGGTCGGACACGACTTAACGACTGAACAACAAAAACAGTGATGTAGACTTGAGTCTATTGACTTGGACTCGAGTCGTGTCAATGACTTGACTCGGCGATTGTAAAAGACTCAAAAGACTCAAGACTTGGAGCGTTTTACAAGTCCAATTTTATTCAGGTTTAAACCCATTTTCCCCATTAAATAGATAGGGACTTGCAACACACAACCAAAGACTTGGGACTTGGGGGAAAAGACTTGGGACTTGACTTGAGACTTGAACCCAGAGACCTGGGACTTGACTCGAGACTTGGAGTCAGAGACTTGATCCACATCCCTGCTAGATAATGCAAAATAAGTTTATTTTAAAACGTAGCAGCCATGGATGTTTTTCACAAGAGGAGGCTGTTTTTTCTTCTTCGCCAAGCAGTAAGACAGAAACGGAGGTTTGCTAATGGAAGAAGTCCTTCTGCTATGTCATGTGGAGAAATGGATACGTACTTGAATTATCAGCCACAGGCACCGCAGGCAAAATGAACTAAAGCATCACACAGTGGGTGGCTTTAATGGTGAGGGAGTAGTGGAGGATTTACCTCACTATCTCTTAAAGTGTGGCCTTTATTGGGAAACTATAGGACTGCTAATTTTTCAGTTAGCCCCTGTGGCTGTGCCATTAACAGCAACTTGATCTGCAGGTATTAGTAATGCTCAGTTAGCTATATGCTGTGAGAAGCAATGCTTTGGGCCAAAATATGCATTATATAAATACCTGGTGTGTTTAGTTTTTCTTTGCTCAATAGAAGCTGGGGGGGGGGGGGGAATCCATATCAGGACTGTGGCAGGGCAAAGGGTTAAAGCCCTGTCATGGTTCCAGTTGAGATTGCCTACTCTCACTGCAGGTGGCGCAGTGGGTTAAACCGCTGAACCATGAGTTGTCAATCGAAAGGTCGGCAGTTCGATTCCCGCGATGGGGTGAGTGCTCGTTGCTTGGCCAGCTCCTGCCAACCTAGCAGTTCCAAAGCATGTTAATGCGAGTAGATAAATAGGTACCGCTTGTGGGAAGGTAAACAGCGCTCCGTGTTCCAGCCGCATGGTACACGCGGCAAGGAGAGTCATGCCGGCCACATGACCACGGAGGCGTCTTCGGACAACGCTGGCTCTTCGGCTTTGAAATGGAGATGAGCACCACACCCTAGAGTCGGACACGACTGGAATTAATTGTCAGGGGTCACTTTACCTTTACTCTGACTGAAGTTATTCCTGCATATTTCCCCCCCCCCAAAAAAAAAAAAACTTGATGTAGCCATTTAGCCAGGAAGATCCTGTTAAAAACTCCAGGATTGCACCCACTAATCACCTGGAGATTGATTCAAATTCCTGGAGCTCCAGGCCAATCCTGAAGGGTTGACAACTGTAGCTCTGATCCCCCTACAGTTATTTACAAAGAAAAATGCAGCATGTCAAGGCCAACGACACTTTTAACGTCAGGTGTTATCTGGTCCTTTGCTTGCTGTTAAAGGCATAGGAGCAGGCAGGTGTGTGTTTTTTCTTCCTGATTGACTGGAAGCCCTAATTCAGTGAAGAAATATTAGAATAACCGTTGGATAAACTTCTCAGAGATAGAACAGTTTAAAAACAACAGCACCCAACAGATTTTCTTGGTAAAACTAGGAACGTAACTTGTAAAGCGATTGCTTTTGGTATCGCACAATGTAAGTGGGTGCTAAAATCCCCGGAGACACTCGGTGAATTGGTATGATATTATTGTTGATGTTGTTGTTAAGAATATTTATATACCGCTTTTCAACAGGAGTAGTTGAAATATAGATATAATAAATATAATGTTGTATCACTTGGGGGGCCTTGGGGGAGTTGTTTGAGTGTGATCACTTTTTTAAAACTGCAGGGCATATGCTTTTAAAGTATGCATCTATTGCATCTGTATTTTAAACTAATCGTAAATTACTGCTATGAATTAACTGCTGTTGAATTTTGCTCACTCTAGCGTCCAACGAAGTAGGTAAATGGTAAACCTATAAAAGCTCGTATTCTTTCAATAAAGTCATTTCAGTGCAATCCTATGTATGTTTACTCCGAAGCAAGTTCCACTATGTTCAAAGGGGTTTCTTTCCAGCTGCAAGCATACGTTTACAGCCATAAAAGTTCAGCACGACTCTTGAAGTACAGTATCGTTTCTAATACAGAAAGACTAACTAACCTTCATATATCACCTTTGCTCTACAGTGAAATAACCTTGACTGGCTGACTGTTCCCACTATGTGGGCCCACTTTCTAGAAATCCACCCACGCTAAAAACAAACTGCACTTAGCATAAACTGGTGAAATGCCTGTTGTCATGACAAACGGGGGAGGGCTTATATTTTAGAGAGCTGGAGATCTACAGAGGTTTACTGCTCGCCTACCCACCCACAACTACAGAGGTTTATTGCTCCCCTACCCACCCACACTGTTCTTGCAAGATCCCTGTCAGGTCACTCAGTGTCAGGGGTCTACCCTAGTGCAGTGCTTCCCCCGCCCCGTAGGAGGAAAGGGCAGCCATTCACTTGCATGGAAGAAAGTAGCAGGGATGCACTCATCGCTGAATTCAAGACAGGAGGCACAATATGGCCATAAAGACTCAAGAATTCTCCCAATTCACATTTGTAATTATAATCCAAGATAACAAATACATTAATAAGAATTAATAAGAAATAATTAATGACAAAATCATATAAAAACCACCTGGTCTATGTTCAGAAAGAAAATTCCCATACTTAACAAAAGATTGTCATTTCTTAAAGTAGCGTCCAGTATTAACAGTACAGTACCTATGTACAAGAGCCATTAATTTATCCGCATAGGTGAATTTTCAGAACGCTAGTCAGCCAATTCTTTTTCTTCACACATACCATAAGTTTTCCAAGTCCTTGCCCAGAGAATTTTTTGCAGAAGTCTGGTTATTAATAATTCCAAAACTGTATCTAGATTTCCTAATATAACCAAACAAGAACGTTAATACAACCAAATTCAAATTCTTTCCCCATAATGCAGAAAATGCCGATGCAGCTGCAATGCAGCCCCAAGGTAAGGGGAAAAAAATGTTCCCTTACCTTGAGGAGGCCTCCGTGACTTCCCCACTACCACAGGATGCAGTGCACACACCCCATTGGCATGGCTGCATCAGTGCTGGAAAGTTGGATAGGATTTGGTCCTAACTGTCCAGTCTTATCCGCACTACTCTACAGCATGCAGGTGCATCAACAGAGCACACATTGCATGCTATGATGCAGTGGCGTCGTCAGCGGTGGGGGCCTTGGAGCGGTGGGCCTCTGGGTGGCGGGATCGGACCCCAGCTGGCAGGCAGGCGGGGGGTGCAACAGCGGATGGCTGCGGGACAGATCATCCTGTTCGTCCGGGCAAGCAAGGAGCGCCGTCGGCGTGTTTGTCCCTCCCTCCCGCCCTGCGCCTCTGAATGCTCAATAACGGCTGCTGCCTTTACGTCACTTCTGGCGCGGGGGGCGGTCATAGGAACGCCACTGCTATGGTGGGGGGGGGGCGGACAGCCTGCAGGAGTAAGTAAAGATATTTTTTACTTACGCCCTGGTAGGCTGCCTGATCACCTATGGGTCTCCTCGGATATATGCCAGCCATTTTGGTGGCATATGTCTGAGGGGAGAAAAGGAGCAGGGAGATTTTTTTTTAAAGGGGATAAGATCCGGTGTGCGCGACTGCCGCCAGATCCACCCCCTCCATCCACTGACACACTCCCAGGTTCCTTCCTGTAATGCTCCATTATTACTCCCCGCCCATGGCCCACCCCCACTGCTGACTTTCTGGTGCAGTGGAGCCTCCCGGGGCTGCTACTGTGTACGTAAGCCATGCTTCTCACTGTTTATGGCAGCAGCCCAGCTTTTGTGCCGCTATAATAAAGGATCTTGTGCTGCTGGAATGCTAGTTCCAGAAGCACAAGGGTTTTCCAGAATTGTTGAACTTGGTATGTCCATCACATATGTTTCACATTTGCATTATTAACTCCACATTTCCAACACATGAACTTTTTAAGCTTCAGCATCTTGTTCAGTCTTCTGCGGGGTCAGATACCATCTATACAGTATCTTAAATTGGATTTCTTTCAGATAGGCTGAGAGTAAAAGTTTTAATATCTTCGTGTATGTGTGTCCATACATCATCAGTTCCAGTCAGACCTTTTTCCACCCACAGAACTGTCTCAACACAGGTGGCAAATCTGTGGAAGAGGGAGTCCAACTGCGCCACATTAACTCTTTTTTCAGACTCTCTTGAGAATATTAAATACATCCACCTAAAGCCAGTTACAGAAGGATATCAAGAACTATTGTAATCAGCAAAGAAAGTTTTAACTTTGTGTTTATGTTTTCATGACCAGCAGTTATTCTCACAGAAGCAACAACAGGATTAAAAGCCATGACAAGAATTGTTAAACAATTCTTGTCATGGCTTTTAATCCTGTTGTTGCTTCTGTGAGAATAAAAGAGAAGCTTTAATTCAGAGCATGCATGGTTAGGATCAGGTAGCTGATTTCTGGTCTCTGTGTTCACTAGTGTAGTGTGACAGTATTGCCTCTGCAACTAGAAATGTTTTGGAAAACCTCTTTCTTTTGCCAACTTTTGTTTTCCAAAATTCTAGCACCATGAGTCCGTGCGGAGCTCCATATCCCCCAAGAAGAAAAAAAGTGTTTATTTCCACCTGAAAATGTAGAAAGGAATCTAGTTTCTTGTGCTGTGCTCTTAACTGCCTCTTACCTAGAATTGAGGCAGCCTGTGATAAGCTAACAAGCAGACATTTAACTGAAGATATGGTTTTGATCTGGGTGGGCGGGCTCATCTGAATGGCAACAACAACAACTGGGAGAGGCACACATCTTGCTAAATGCAATCGAAACACTACCAGTCACCTCCATGCAGCACTTATTCAAGGGCAGACCTCCATATGGCAGTACAACATGTCTCCACCTTCACAGAGTACAGCAGCTCTCCCCCCCCCCCCATGTGACGTCTCAGTGCACACACATGTATTACGGGCAGCACATGCATACACAGGAACAGCAAAAACAGAGCCAGGATGGTGTAGTGCAGGGGTGGCCAACCTTCCACCATTAGGGCTACTGTGTTCTTAAGAGTTGTGTAGAAGACAGAATCTTGGCAGCTGCAAGTGCTGATGGTGCTGCTAAAGCAGCTGCACCTGCTGAAATGCCCTCACCTATGCAACCATTTAAAGGGCCAGCATTCATGTTGAAAGGTTGGCCACCACTGGTGTAGTGGTTTGGGAGTCGGACTTAGACCTGGAAGATCCAGGTTCAAATCCCCGCTCAGCCACGAAGCTTCCTGGGTGACCTTGGGCCAGTCACTATCTCTCAGCCCCACCTACCTCACAGGGTTGTTGTGAGGACAAAAAGGAGGGGAGGAAACACCACTCTGAGCTCCTTGGAGGAAGGGCGGTATAAAAATGTGAACAATAAATAAATAAATAAACTCCTCAGCTAGAATGTGTCTAACTTGGCATCTGTATTCTCCAGTTCTGACAATTTGCCACAACTGTAAAATTCTGCTTGGTTGGCAACCCTACCTATGAGTTTAGGATTCGCTTAGCATCTCGTTTCATCCATAGGTGGCGCTGTCATTCAATTTAATTCCGCCAACACAGCTGGCAACTCTTTCGCATCTCAGGCATCGGTATTTCAAAGAGATACAGTACTGTACAGTACTGTACTGTATTTCCTTACATCCCTCACTCACTTCCAGTTCTGATGAGACTCCTCAGTCAGTGTAAAACTTTCAGAAAAATAGAGCAAGATTACAGCCCCGCCCCCTTTCGTTGCAGTAGTTTGAAAGATTAATGCCCTGGCCTTTGCGCACAAAAGTTATATATTTTGTGCAACAATGGAGGTAACGTTGCCTTCATTGGCAAGTAGGAGCTCCTTTTTTTTTTGTTTTGTTTTAATAGGACAACAAGGTAACGGTGGTGAGTGCGACAAGAAGGAAAACTGCTGTTTAATTTTTACATGAGGGCGGGCTGGGAACACTGCCAAGGGAAACGTGATTTTTGTATAGCTTTTTATTTTATATTACTGTTGGAGGTAGAAAGTTTCGAAACTTTGTTTCAAAGCATTAGTCTCTTCTTGTATCTGAGTTCTTGCATTAAATTTCGCTGCAGTTCCACTTCTTTCAAACCCCCCCCCCCCCCCACTACAGTATGTAGGACTCCTCCACTGGTGGTAATCGCGAATCAGAAGTGGCTGGCTCTCGAAAACCGTTCTGTCACTACCTTCCTCCTCCAGCTCCGACCATTTGCTGGCATCTGCATCATCCGCTCAGGTTGCTTTCGTGACTACCGGTGGGAAGAGAGCGGCTGTACTCTCAAAATGGAGAGACTAAAGAAAAAAAATCCTCAAACGGTCAAACCTACACTTTTCACGGGAGCATCCAAGGCACACACAGGGACCAACGCTCGCTTTTTGCAGATTTCATTCTGTCCCGGGATGGACGTGAAAACTGCCCAACCAAGAAAGCAAGGTTTAGCATAGTTCTAACAATTAGGCGTGTCTCTTCTCACGCCTACTACCCAAAAGGTACAGGTAGCAGCAACTGCGCAGACGGGAATTTCCTGCTCTTTCGAACTTGGGTCTCGTTTCGTGTGAAGTGAAACCTGTGATTGGAGTTTTAAGAGGCTACAATTCTAAACACATTTATATTAGAGAGCAAGCCCGCCCAACAGAGCTTAATTGAACTTCTGAGTAAATACAGTGTACAATGCCATTGTAAATACCATTGTTAAAAAACGTAAAGCGTGTGTACTCCTCAGTGTAAAAAAATGATTCTCCAGTCACGTGCAAAACTTTCAAAAAATTGAGCAATATTACAGCCCCCCCCCCCCGCAGTAGTTTGAAAGATTGATGTTCTGGCCTTTGCGCACAACAGTTATATATTTGTGCAATGGAGGAAATTTTGCCTTCATTGGCAAATAGGAACCTGACGGGAACCTGAGAGATCTATCTATTTGAAAGATGTATATAATATGCCGCCTTCCATGTTTAAAGTGGTGTACAATTAAAAAATACAATAAATACAATACAAGTACTGAATTTATTTAGAAATATCTCGCCCTGCCCCTTCTCTT
Organism: Plestiodon gilberti rubricaudatus; assembly: GCA_026170595.1. Taxonomy (NCBI): domain Eukaryota; kingdom Metazoa; phylum Chordata; class Lepidosauria; order Squamata; family Scincidae; genus Plestiodon; species Plestiodon gilberti. Next base: position 110,024,303 of record JANXHW010000002.1, read on the forward strand.
TCCCCCTCCTGCGCGGAGCGGAGGCGTTCAGAATCGAGGAGCCTGGCCTTTGTTGCAACCTGAGAAATAGTTTGTAGAGGGGGATTAAATTAAATCATTTGGGGCTTGAAATCTAAGGCTGCAACCCTATGCACATTTTCCTGTGATGAGAATAAGTTCCATTTAGTTCAATGGCACTTACTTCAGATTAGACATGCATAGGATTGGGCTGTAACTGTATAATAAACTAATCTCACCAGTCACCCCTACTTTTAAACTTCAGTATGAACAAAGGATAGTGTTGCAGAGCTGTACCAGAAATACCGGGAAAACGCATTGCATTAGCGGAGCAATTGTTTCACGTTTAAATTTTCCACAAAAAAAATATGCGAAAGAAGACCTGATCATGAGCTGTTGTTTTTGCTGCGGTGTTTTCAAGCTTCTTAGTCCGATAATAAGATGTACAGTACTGTACTATCTTACTGATGTATATCTGTACTATGATACTGTACTCTAGTACTTTCTTAACTCTATGCCAGAGAGAGTGAGACGTAACTTCCGATTAAGCACCGGAAGTTCCTGTCAGGTTGCGGGAAAGATGTCTCCCACCGTGGCGTCAGGGGCGTCAGGAGCTGGGTCTGCGGCCGAGCTGCTTTTACAGCGGCTGGAGACAGTAGGAGCTGAGGCCGGGATCTGCAGCCTGGAGGCGGCCGCAGCGCTGGGCTTGGATCACCAAGCGCTGGTCGGAGCAGTGAAGAGCCTACAGTCCTTGGGGCAGGTAAGCGGACCGAGTGGTGAACATGCAGTGACGTCCGGCCTCGTGTTTGCGGAACGGGGGCGGGGCTTCGTTGATGCTCTCGACGGTGGAGAGCGTGGAGGATTGGTGGATCCCTCGTCATTGTGAATTCATTTAGGTAAATGCCTTTGTGTGTGATAGTTCATTGCAGAGACCCACAGGATCCAAATGCCCCTAGCTACTTCTCGACCATCGTTCTACTTGGGACTTTGGTTTTTCTTCTGTGTCTCAAGGCTGAACAGCTGGTATGCTGTGTTGATATTCAGAGAATCTCCAAATCTCCCCTCATGCAACTGTGGCTGGCCGCCTAATTCTCACTGATGAAGTGGTAAACCTACCTAAACCTAAAGTGGGCTGTACCACTTTAGACAATGGCTGAAATGATGGAGAGTGAAATGCAAGATTTCTGCACCTAGGGCTTATGTTAGCGTATGAGGGAGAAGCCTAGGCTAGAACCTTTCTTTCCAGCATCTGGTGTTGTATGTGAAGCAGTGGGAAAGTTTTTGTATGGAGGCAAATTCCATCATTCATGCCTGAAGTGGTCCAGCCCTGACAAAAGTTTATCAATAAGAATTACTCCTGTGGGAGCCTTCCTAACCCAAACAGGTAAAAACAAGTGGACTCTATAAGGTGTTGGGGACTTGGTAAGTGGGACTACAACTATCTTATTCTTGTTCAAACACCATCTTATCATTTTATTTTTTTCTCTCTGTCAAGGTACAGCCCCCACTCCTTATTAATTACTTGTATTCTCACAGATCTTCTCAATGTTTTTTTTTTTAGGTCATTGAGGCTGAACAGCGCACATCTAAGAAGTGGGAACTAACACCTGAGGGCACAGAGATTGTCCAAGAAGGAAGCCATGAAGTCCGGGTGTTTAACAGCATCCCTCTTGAGGGTCTGGTCCAGAGTGAGCTGATGGTAAAACAAATTCTTTCTCCAGCCCCCTCCACTGTCTCACCAACCTGCAGCAGCATCATAGGGCGAACTGATGCTCCTGGATCATCATACCCTAGCTGTTGTTGTGGGTTCAAGCTCCTCCTTTTTTTCTTCTTCTTGGGCTGGCATTGCTGTGGGGGAGAGTATTGGTAATGTGGCATTTGGAATTACTCTGCACCTAATGGGTGATGTTTCCTTTGTTTCACTGTAGAAGCTGCCAAGTGGAAAGGTGGGATTCAGCAAAGCAATGTCCAATAAATGGATCCAGCTAGACAAGAGCTCAGAAGATGGACCCCGAATCTTCCGAGCGGTGAGCAATCCTAGTGCTATGCCTTGGGGTTTTGCTTCTGGTGAGCAGTGCATTGCGTTGCCTGTGTGCTTAAACCGGTTGAACAGTACGTCACATGTTGAAAAAGGCATCGGTGTGTGTAAATGCGACTGTTCCTCTCCTTACTCTGTCTGTCTTCAGACTCCTTAAATCCAAGGATACGAGTATGGGAACAAGTGTGTGTGAGAGAAAATTCTGTCCTGATTGAGCTTTCTCTTTCCCTCTCTAGGTGGACAGTGTACAGGATTCCGTGAGGGAGAAGCTGCTCCGAGTGCAGCAGGGTGAAATAGACAGCCTAGAAGAGAAGGACAAAAATGAACTGAAGAAGCGGAAACTTCTGGCAGAAGTGTGAGTTTAAACCAAGGCCACCACCTTCTGCGACTCATTTCTGCAAAAATTGTGTTTGTTAATGTCATCAGTTACCCCTTACGCCAGTGGTACTCAAACTGTGTGTCGCGGCTCCCTGGTGCGTCACGGAAGCCAGCCAGGGGAGTCCCTTGAAGCCCCACCCCCAACCTCAAATCCAGCGTTCTCAGAGGAAGAACCGGAGAAAGACGGAGACCGCCACATTCTCCCTCCTTGGCTCGCTAGTGTTGCCTAAGCCTGGCTGGGGCTTCCACTCCTGTTTTACTTTCACCTTTTTGGTGCCGTGGTTAGCAAAAGGCATCCTCGCAATGGTGAATTGCGGGTGGGGAGGGAGGAGAGAGACTGCATCTAGGGCTTATGTTAGCATATGAGGGAGAAGCCTAGGCTAGAACCTTTCTTAGAACCTGAATGGCTTCCCCTGATCCAGGAGGTGAGAGCAAAGCGCTTCTTCCCCTTGCTGAGGGCATCTGATTGCTCCTGCCTTTGCAAACCAGGATATTCGAGCAAAACGTTGCTTTGCGAGGGAGATGCAAATGTTTCCCTTTTTGAAGAAACTAAGGAAAAAAGTAGGGAGGGAACGGGGGGGGCAGAGGAGGATCAAACAGCCAAGCAGGGCGCTGCTTGCATGCGTTTGTCTCCCTGAGTGCCTATGACTGGTTGGGGGAAGGGAAGCTCCGATCGGCAGCAGACATGGAGCAGGTTAGCGCTTGCATATGCTTTTTGCACACACGCCTCCTCTCCTCCCTTTGCAGCGAAACTCAGGCATGCATTTCTCTCTAGCAGCAGCACCTCTGAGCAGTAGCGTACCAATTAGGAGGGCGGAAATGGTGCAAACATTGCTTTTGTGTATGAGTGAGAGACAGAAACACGACTTTCTCCCTCCCCACTTTTTGCAGCGGAGCAGCTTGCTTTCCGTGTGTGTACAACTCAGCAGCTTGTAACTGGAGTTGGGCAGGATCCCCCTTCACTCTCCCAGGGCTTTCTGGCTCAACAAGTGGGTGCAGGGTGACCGGATGGGGGAGAGGAGCTGTGGTGGGAGGAGGAAAATGCAGGCAGCGGCGGCTCGACCCAGGGTTGAGGCGCAAGGGCATCGTCCGTTAGCCTGGCAAGGAGGAGGAAAGCAGGGGGAGGTGGAGGTTGTCAGCTGCAGGTTGGCCTTTGTTTGCCTGGCAGGGCTCACCTCCTCAGCCCCTGCCGTGAATTCACTGCTCTTTCAAAGACAAGGAGGAACTGTCTCGGCCCCATAGATTGGTGCACTCCCCACCCTCAGAATCGGCACTTGAGCGGCAATGAACCACCACCTTAGGCTCTTCTTATTCTCACTCTCTCTATAAAATCACCCCCATTCAATTCCTTCTGCATACTAGTGTGCTTTCCATACTAGTGTGCTTGCTTAAATAAGAAGCAAGGTTTTTTGCCCTAAAGTTTGTTTTCAATGGGAGGGTTTAATTGGGAATATACTAGTCATATGTGTCTCTGAGCATGAGCAGAGTGCCTTTTTCTTACTACTCATTGGTAATAGGGAGGCGCGGCTAACGGCCAGTACGTCAAAAGGGAGCCTTGGGTCAAAAAGGTTTGGGAAACACTGCCTTATGCTATCATGGTACTGAGAAGACTTATTTTTCCTCTTGCCACCAGAGGCACTATTGCTGACTTCCTACAATTTGCATGTACAGTAGGACCCCCGTATCTGCGGGGGATAGGTTCCAGCTCTTACCATGGTTAATTGAAACCATGCAAAAGAGTGAACGCTGCACCCCGCGCTCATTACCTTCCTTCTGTTGCTATCGCTAGTGCCAAGCAAGCATGTCTCTTTGTTCACCAAAACGCTATAAGCCGGTATGCTTATAGCACAGAGCATACAAGCAGCATGAATACTAGAGAGGCTCCTGATCTCTGTCCTTATAAGCCAGCATGCTTATAAGAGGAACTCCTCTTGCTCCTGTGCAGAAATGTGCCTTTTGTTGTGTAAGCTGTTCAAGTTAAGAGAGTGTATGCATGCTTCCTCTCTATACATCTTTTCCAGACTAAGCTTTTTCAGGCTGTGCATAATGGTGCAGAGCACTCAAGAAGAAGAGCTGTAGTAAGAGGACAGACATTATTTGGAAAGAGCTTTGCAATTGCCTCTTTTACAGCGCAATCCTGTGTAACCTTGCACCGGTGTAAGTGCACTTATGCCAGTGTAAGTGCACTAACATCGGTGCATCTGCTGTTACAACCGTGCAAGGTTACACAGGATTGCACTGTTGTTCTCCTATGTATTGCTTACGGGGAGCTGATGCTTAGAGGGTGACTCCCCATAGACTTACGTGGTCAAATGGAATTTAAACCCAGATCTCCTGCATTCTATCCACTGGACTGTTTATGGTATTTTTAGATCAGGAAATACGTCTCAAGCTTCGGTAATTGAGCTTTCTGGCTGCAGAGTTCTGGGACAGAGGGCCAAAGCTTTTTCAGAAATTGATCTACTTACTATTGCAAAAGCAAGGAAAAGGGAACAGCATCAGAAACAAGGATGTGAAAAAAGGGAAGCTTCAAAAAGAGGCATGGAAAATGGAGTTTTATTGTAAGAAATTGAAATGCCCAGTGTGTTTCTTTAAGGGCGCACAAACTCCCCTTTTGATCCTGGCATTGAATTCCACTGATGTGGCATTTTGGATTTCTTGCCATAAAATTGTGTTCTGTCTCTGTCTCTCTCTCTCTCCCTCCCTCCCCCCCTTCTTGTTGCAACATTGTTCAGGTGTAAAGTGAAAGTTTAGTTCTCTTGCTTAGCTAACCACCACTTGTTATCCCTATCTTGTTCCATATATCCTCTTTATTGGGCCTGCCCCAATAGTTTCAGAGCAGTTCTCAGTACTGAAAATGGAAGTAAGGAGGCAATTGCATAAAGGGACCAGATGGATTCAAGGGCCATGAGTTGGGAGACAGTAATTTTGTAGCTTCTCACCAGGGCTTACTAAACCCAGTCTCAGTTTTTCATGGGATTCTCCTTGCAGTATGAATTTGTATGTGCCTCTCTCTCATTCTTTCCCACCTCCCAGAACTACAGCAAGTGTTATGTTTGCTTTCAGGACTATTAAAACTTACTGGATCAAGAAAGGAAATGATTTTAGTACGACTGTCGCCAAGCAGGAAACAGACCTGACTCCAGAGATGATAGCCAGGTAAGGAACTATCTGAGTCCTGTCTCACAGTGGAGCCAGCAGCAGGATCTTGGGTCTGTGCCTCCAAGCTGCCATTTATCTCCAGAACTTGCTCTTGTGTTCTGGATTTGAACTTCGGCTTCAAAATGGTTGGCTTCTCTTACCACAGCGTAGAATCAAGAATTGCTAGTACCACCTCAGCCAAACCAGGATGTTGAATGGATTCATGGAGGTGTTAACGGTGCTGCAATCCATCTTGGCAGAATGTTTGATCTCCCTGCTTCCTATTTTGTGTTGGTCTTGTTGGATAGAAGGGGTTACTGTATTTCTAAGACTGGGTGAAAGGTAACTTGAAAAGACCCACAGCTATTGCAAAGTTAACTTTTCCCCTACTCTCTCCCCAAACTTGCAGTGGTTCCTGGAGAGACTTGAAGTTCAAGGCCTATAACTTTGAGGCCCTGGGCATCATGCCTGAAAGTGGACATCTCCACCCCTTGCTGAAGGTTCGCAGCCAGTTCCGGCAGATCTTCCTTGAAATGGGGTGTGTACTTGATTATCTGCAAAATATAGGGAGGGGGGCACAAAATGACAACTGTGGAAGACAAGGTATGCAGTATCTTGCTATGTACAATTGAAAGGTCTGCCCAGCCAGTTCCCAGAAATAGAAGATGCAACATACACAAATCTGTCTTTGGGATTTGTGTCCTTTCATTGGAGGCTACAGTGGATTGTAGGCCAGGCTTGCAGATATAGGCTGGTTTATGACCAAGCCCTGCAGGCCACTTCCTGTGGGTCTGGTAGAGCACTGTCACTAGATAAATGCATCTTGGCTTCTTCCCCCTGTACCCTTTGGAGATCATTCTAGAGTTGCATCAGAAGCTGGTTGTGCTGTCTGCCTTCTTAGTGACTGTGTGCTTGTTTTTCCTCCCCTCAGTTTTACAGAAATGCCCGCGAATAACTTCATTGAGAGCTCTTTCTGGAACTTTGATGCCCTCTTTCAGCCACAGCAGCATCCAGCCCGGGACCAACACGACACCTTCTTCATAAAGGGTCAGTCACATTGCTTGACATATATGTGACTGGTGTCGCCTTTCACAGCTTAGGGGGAGACTGTGTATTAGGACTTTGGGACAGCTTTCTCTTCGGTTCAAGCCCGAATCTCTGGAGTTTGGTGGGACCGATGCTATATAGAAAGTAAAATTGACAATGGTTGGAGACACAAGCTCATCGTCGGAGAAACTGTCTTGGCCTAGTTCTGTAGGGTAATGACCATCTGATTTAAGTGGGCTGTAATCCACAAAAACCTACACTGAAATAACCATGTTAGCCTTTACAGTACTATAGGACTCTTTTTTGTGAATGTATTTAAGCCTTAAATACATTTTTTTTAAATCATAAAAAGAGCCCTATAGTACTGTAAAAGCTATTTGTAAAGTTATTTGTTCCACTTTTAAAGCCCAAAGGGCAGCTCATGTATGCATGGACACATACACTCGTGCACACAGCATGTTGGCTTTTGTTACAGACATGTTAGAGGTCAGTCTAGTTGGGCACTGGCTGGGGCCCCCGCATCCAGCCAATCCCAGGGCCCACCTATCAGTGCCTGTGCTTCACCCCTCCTCAGCAATAAATGAGCTGCTTCAGAGGCCCCTGTGTTGACACAGGAACCTCTGAAAGAAGCCCATTTGTGGGGGGGGGGGAGAGGAGGAAGATGACTTGCAAGCAAATAAATCTGTTGTTGCCACTACAGCTGTGGCAGTGGCTCTAGAGGAGGAGTATCCACTGCTGCCCAGTAAACTTTTCTCTTTCTCTCCTCCCCCCCCCCCACCCTAGTAAGCTGTCAGGGTGGCAGCAGCTCCATTTTAGAATTTCCAGGTGTCCTGCCCCGCCCCATTCCCCTGGGTATACATCGGGGCAGGGCATCTGGGAACTCTAAAATGCACTGCGCTGCTATGGGGGTGCTGAAAGAGTGATTGTCGTTCCTGCTGCTGCCCAGTAAACTCTCCTCCCTGCTTGTAAGTTTATTGCGGGGTGGCAGCAGCAGAGGAAGCAGTTCTTTGGTGCTGCTATCCACAGTGGTGCTGAAGTGGTGCACAGTGGGGCTGTTGCTGCCGCTGCCCAGCAAGCTGAGCCAGAGACAATGGTGGAAGAGATGATGACAGCCAGAATCATTGAGGAGAGGTTGCCCTGGTCAGGTGTCCTTGGGCCCCCATGGACGGGTATGCCTGGGGGCTCACCAAAGCTTGATTCCACTCCTGCCTTGTGTGCCCGCTTACTTGTGTGTATCTCATACCTTCCAGATCCTGCTGAAGCCATTGACTTCCCAATGGATTATCTGAAGAGGGTGAAGAGAGTTCATTCCCAAGGAGGTTATGGTTCCCAGGGGTGAGACTAATCAGCATTATTTTATTAGTAATGGCCCAAGAAGCCCCAAAAAGAAGGTAGTATTGATGAAGGCACGCCATCTGACTCCAAAAGCCTTGTTCAAGAGACCAGATGGTTCGTTGCGGCAGCTTATAGTACAGAGTTCTTGCTACCTTCCCCCCCCCCCAAAAAAAATCTGGAAAGTGACTTAAGGCATTTTTACCCAAGGGTTAAATGTGTACCCCTGTGGGCTGGGAGGAAATGGGTGCAACTCTCTCTGTGACAGTTGTGCTATAAGTATAGGTGGTGAAAGCGGTTGATGAATAGATCCTGCCATCTGGGTGGAATTTAGTCTTCAGTAATCCTAGGATCAGGCCAGTGGGTAGCACAGTGGGTTAAACCGCTGAACCATGAGCTGTCGATCGAAAGGTCGGCAGTTCGAATCCGCGATGGGGTGAGCTCTCGTTGCTTGGCCAGCTCCTGCCAGCCTAGCAGTTCCAAACCATGTCAATGCGAGTAGATAAATAGGTACCGCTTGTGGGAAGGTAAACAGCGCTCCGTGTTCCAGCCGCATGCTACGCGCTGCGGCAAGGAGAGTCACGCCAGCCACATGACCACGGAGGCGTCTTTGGACAACGCTGGCTCTTCAGCTTTGAAATGGGGATGAGCACCACACCCTAGAGTCTGACACGACTGGACTTAATTGTCAGGGGTCACCTTTACCTTTTTAATCCTAGGATCACTGTGCTCTTGGGAACAGTTGTTGTAGTCCTTTGATTGCAAAGGGTAAAAGATTGGGGTGGGGAAGAAAAAGCAAGTCTTTTATCATGTATCAGTTGGAAATAGGAAAGCTGTTTTCAAAACTGGGTCCAGTGGGCAAATTGTTCCTATTTTCTCTCTGCTTATAAGCAGTAAGTATGCTAAAGCCTGTTCTTGGGTCTTATACCTTCTATATTAACTGCTGGAGTTATACCTCGGGGTCCCCTTGTAATGTTTTTTCTTTCTTTCACTCTCTCAGGTACAAATATGATTGGAAGCTGGAGGAGGCTCGGAAGAACCTCCTGCGGACACACACCACTGCTGTCAGTGCTCGCATGCTCTATAAGCTTGCACAACAGGTAACTACTCAGTAAATACCACTTCTGACCTTGGGTACCTTGACCATGTGGGAATTGGGAAAAAAAAAGCCAAGGGGCGCATTTATGTGAGGTATGGCAGGCTTCATTTAAGGCTGATGGAACTTAAAACTAGCCTGAGGCTGGAGTGGTCTTTCTCTCTGAGACTGAACAGCTTGAACCAATCCAAAGGCCGGAACTATGACAACTGCTTCCTCTACAGGAGAAGTTCACCCCTGTCAAATATTTCTCCATTGACCGTGTCTTCAGGAATGAGACTCTGGATGCCACCCACCTGGCCGAGTTCCACCAGATTGAAGGAGTGGTGGCCGACTATGGCTTGACACTGGGGGACCTGATGGGTGTCCTGAAAGAGTTTTTCACCAAGTTGGGTAAATGCTACTGTGAATGAGATGGAGGGAGGAAGTTGAGTGAAGGGCTTGGGGAGATTGGCAGTAAAGGAAGGAGGCGACTTGCATGATGTCTCCTCCTTTCCAAGAACCAAGAATCCCGGGCAGTACTCTCAATGGGCTCTCTCTCTCTCTCTGGCAGGACTCACCCAGCTGCGCTTCAAGCCTGCTTACAATCCTTACACTGAACCCAGCATGGAGGTGTTCAGCTACCATCAAGGTGAGTGCAGGGAAAAGGCTAGGTTAGTTTGAGGAGCTGAGGTGCCAGAGCCAAGGAGTTGTCCTTCTCCCGGGCAGAAGCTTCTCTGGTTGGGGATTAAAGCAAGTTACCTTGTAGCTGAACTGTTCAGCAAAAATTCCTGTGGCAGCAGAGGTCAGGCTAGCTGAACGCGGGACATGTTTTGAGGGGGGGGGGAGAGAGAGCAACCAGTTTGGACACCCTGATCTCTGCTTGCATTCTTGCCTATAAGACATTTCAGACATGTGGAGTTTTCCCACCCCAGCCAAGAAAGCAGCTGCACAGCCATTGCTTTAAGAAGGCATTCTAGTTGCCCCAAGTTAGCCTTTGATAATCCTCTAGTCATGACTTATGCAGTCGCAAAAATTGGTTGCCCTGATATCACACTATAAATTAGGATGCTTCTCCACTGTGTCAACGCAGCGTGACAGTATTCTCCCTTGCCTCCTATTTGTATACGTTCCTATTTCTGGAGGTATCTGATGTGGTATTTAAAGGCATTTCCCACCCTTTTCAAGAACACCACAACATTCCCAGCTCTTCACATTAAAAACAAGGATCATTAATTTGTGGCTGAAATGTAAAATCTATAATTTGTTTGCCCCTATGGGACTTGAAAATACTGCCATCAAAATAAATAAATATTCCTGTGCTTATGAGGAAGAGCCACATAAACTGTACTCGGGTTAATCCTCAAACCATATAGGACTTCAAAGGTCAATGCCAGCAAGCATGCTACCTTCCCAGTCTGTTTTGTGTGAGCCCAGAACATGATCTTCCAATGTCTGTCTTAATCTGTGCCCTCTCAGCAGCCTGACTTACATGAAAAATATATATATTTGAATATGTTGGCACATACTGGCCTAGCTTTCCCAGATGGACAGCAGAGTTGCAGAATGGATTCCAGCACCCTGGAGGCTTGGAGCCTGCCCAAAGTTATAGTCCTGCTAGTCCCTAGGATCATTGGTGCTGCTCTTCTTCACCCTTCCCCATCTCCCCTCTTAACAGTTGAATGGTCTTCATTTCCTTTTAGGACTAAAGAAGTGGGTGGAAGTGGGCAACTCGGGGGTCTTCCGCCCAGAGATGCTGTTGCCTATGGGTCTGCCAGACGGGGTGTCTGTCATTGCCTGGGGGCTGTCTCTGGAACGGTGAGTTTCTTGGGATCAGGAAAGGTGGGCTGTCCCTTTCAGCCCAGGCTAAGCTCCTTTTGCTATTGTGGCCTTCTGAAGGCTCCCATTCTCGGGACTGCTTGCATCTGACCAAGCACCTCCCTAACTCGCGTTGCACCCTGCAATCTTATAAGACTCTTAGATAAGCAGGGTCTGAAAGTAATCTCAATAAAGCCTCTGTCTGCAGTTGACACCTACTCTGTCTCAAGCTCTAATCTCGGCTGTGGGGCTGGATCACTCAAGCTGTGTGTCCTCCTCACCTCTCGGGGATTAACTCCTACCCACCCTCTTCCCTCGGATGCAGAGAGCAGGTGGTTCTCCTGGATCAAGCTGGTGAAGCATTGGTTATGCCTGTGTGTGTTGGGGCACAGTTCAAATCAAAAGGGTAGCAGAAAAATCATAAGTCTAAAATGCTACAGGGTGGGAGGGAGGGAGGGAGGGGTACTTGGTTTGAGAACTTTGTCCTGTCCTGTTAGTAAGGACTTGCCATTTTCACTTAGTTGCTACTACAGTCCATTACTCATACTTGTTTGATTTTCATATGTGTTTCATGTTGTTGTTGTTTTTGCTTCTTTTTAAGCACCAAAGCATGATAAATTTCCAAGATGTTCCTCCCAAGGTCCCTCTCTCTTTTCTTCTAGGCCCACTATGATCAAGTACGGCATCAATAATATCCGGGAGCTGGTTGGTCACAAAGTCAACCTGCAGATGGTGTATGATAGTCCGCTCTGCCGCCTTGACACCTAGATCTCAGCTGCCTGCTTCTCTTAGATCTCCCTATTTATTGGTACTGCTCCTTGCTAGAAGACTGGGACTATTCAGCCCTCCTGCCGATCTAGTCCCTTTTGGGGAAAGTGACTCTCAAGTCATCCTGCCCGCCCTCCTCGTGGACTATTTTTGAAAAAATCAAGAGTGACTGTGAGCTCTCTCGTTTTATGTTGGAAACTGACCTGTAGACAACTTGTGTTCAGTAAAGGTGACTCAGGACAGAATCTGATTGTGTCATTGGGATAGCACAGGTACCTCGATAACAGCAGCTTTAGCTATAAGAGTTTTGGGGATCTCTTGTAGCACAGGAGCCTTATCTTCCTGGCCTGTGGAAGAGTAGCACGTTTAGACTAGGAAGTTCTGCATCTTTTGCCTAGTCTTCTTCGCCTTTCATGGAAGTTCTGTTGTGGGGAGGCAGCAGCTCTCCAGTGCCCTGGGAACCTGTTTAGAGGCTGAGTAGTCTGCATTCCCTCGAGGACACCTCAGTTCTATATGCTGTTTCTTGTCTTTTTCCTTTTGCCTTTCTCTACCTGGAATTCTCTCCTCTGTCTCTGAATGAAGTGGAAAGTTGCTAAAAAGTCTATTTGGTTACCAAAGAGAATGAAGGTACAAGGTTAAACACACCAAGAGGGACAAATCTCTCTAAAACGGAGGTTCCCAACCTGTGGTACATGGACCACAGGCTGATGGTATGTGGGCTGCTGGTGGCCAAGATGGTGGCTGACATCTTGACCGCACGGCACCACGTTGGAGCCCGAAAAGCGGCAGCTCGACCTCTGCCAAGCCGGCAGAGCTTGAGTGTGCAGGCTCCAAGCACAGGGAATGGCCCTCCTTCTCTCCTCTGTGTCTTTCTTGGTAGTTCTGTACTCCGGCGTAGCTGCAAACCCAGAAGTGCTGATATCATTGGCACTTACTTCTGGTGGTACGCGGCGAGCTGGAGGGCCAGGAAGGTGGTACGCGGATCCAAAAGGTGGGAACCTCTGCTCTAGAATGCATAGAGGTTATTTAACCTCAATAATAGAAGCTAGAAAATGGAATTCTTGCTGAAATGAGAACAAAAAAGGACACAAACTGACAAATGAAATATAAGCTGCTAATAAAGGATGTAAGAGAAGACTTTCAGGAACAGATGGCTAAAACTGATTTAAATACCTGCTAGGAAAGTGGTTGGACTACTAGATGACAAGGGAGCAGAAGAAATGTTCAAAGACTATAGGAAGATTGGAGAGAAGCTTTACGAATTATTTGCATCTGTCTTCACTACAGAAGATGTAGGGCAGATGCTTATGCTTGAATGGACTTTCCCTGAGAGGGAGCCTGAAGAAAATCAAACAGAGGTGATAAAAGATGCTGATGATCTTGGGGGCACTAACCAGCATTAGCAAACCACCAGTTCTGGATAATGTCCACTTAGGAGTTCTTAAGGAGCTTCTTACAAAAAGGTAACAACCCTAAAATCAGCCTCTATGACAGAAGACTGAAAGGTAGCCAATGTAAAAATGCTTTTTGAAAAGGGATCCAGGAAGTTCCAAGCTGGTTAACTTAACATCTGTTCCAAATCAATTGGTGGAATCCATAATTTAAAGATGACATTATTTTTAAAAACCTATAAAAGAACAAGCCTTACTGGTGGAAAATCAGCATGGCTTTTGCAGGGTAAGTCCAGCTCCGAGTATCAACAAGTATGTGGATAGAGGTGATCTGGCTGATGTTGTATACTTGGGACGTTTGACGAAGTTCTTCACAAGATATGAGGCAAGGTCCTTTTATGGATGGGTTACTAGTTAAAGAATAAGAAGTGGAGAATAGGAATGCCTGAGCAGTTTTCACAATGGAGGGAAGTAGGAAATGGGGTCTCCTACAATTAGTGCTTCTTAACAGAAAGGCTCTGTAGTTAGGGGTAAGCAGCAAGGTGGACTCCTTTTAGGTGACACTAAACTGTTCAGAGAGGTGAAAACCATAAAGTACTATGAAGAGCTCCAAAATGACACACTCTGATGGGGTCTGAGTTGTTGGTAACTGACCACAAAAAGAGATCTTGGACTGTGAAAAAGGCAAATTTCATACTCATGCCCATGTACAAATATATGATGCAGCCATGCTTGGAATACTGTGTTCAATTCTGATCACCACATCTCACGGCTGGGCTACATTGTCGACGGCTGCGTTGTGGCTGCGTTCCGTGTGCGTCTGTTGTCCCGCCCCCAGGTCAAACAGCAGGCTCTGATTGGCCGGACGTAGTCGAGCCCGGCTCGACTTTTGCTGCGTCCGCGCTACGTCCGGCCAATCAGAGCCTGCTGTTTGACCTGGGGGCGGGACAACACACGCACACGGAACGCAGCCGTGACGTAGCCGTCGACAATGTAGCTTGGGCTTCAAAAGATACGGTAAAGATGTGGAGAGGCTGCACGTTCTGGGGCTTCTAAATTTAGAAAAAAAGCAACTAAGGGAACAAATGGTTGAAGTTTATAAAATTTTACATAATGTAGATAGAGAGAAGGTCTTTGTCCCACTAGCATAACACTAAACCATCCTGTTGGGGAGGTGCTCACTATTCCCTATGTGTGCTTTTGTATGGAATTCTGCTAGAACATAGCTACTGCAAAAGTTCCCAATATGGAACAGAGCCCAAGGTCAGATCACTGCCTCTATAGTGTTAGTGGTAATCGCCACACATCCATTAAGGAGGAACATAAACAACAGCCACAGATTTCTTTAATTGTATAAAATGCACACCCTTTTTTTTTTTTTTTTTTTTTGTAGCAGGACTGCATGAGTGGTCTCTTTGCTCTCCCCAAACTTCTATTCCACCTCCTGGGTCCAATTCTTCCTAGTTGAAGCTATGTTCAGCCCCTTTATGTGGCTGCAAGTCCCTGTGCAGTCAGTTCTGCCTCCCGGTCCTATTTGAGACCAACTGTCTCATAGACCAGCTCAGAAACAGACACCACTGAGCTCCAGGGCAGGTGTTCTTTGCCCTTGCTAACCTGGCTTGTGAGTCTGCATAGGTGGGTGAGTTAATGGTGCCGAAGAAGCAGAATCCCAGCGAGGCAGCAGCTAGACACCTATTGTCCAACCCAGCCTGTGATCTCAAAAGAAGGTGGCACAGCTGTGTTAAATAGTCCCAGTGCTCCTTGACATGTTCATCTGGTTCCCAGCTAGTCTCCTTTTCTCTGACTGCTGTGCATGTTCTCTCCCCTTCAGCTCATGAGGCCAAGAGCCCAGGCTTGTCTCTTCATTGCACTGCTTCTTTCTTCTCTGCAAGACTGTTCTGGCAGCTCTTCTGCAATCCCTATGTCAAGTGCGGAGCCTCCTGTAGGGTAACGTGAACCTGCTCAAGGTTGTGCGTTGAGCAGGTACATGTGTGAGTTGTGGCCAGGAGGGAGGCCTGGAAGTCTGAATCAGGTGGGGGCTCCAACTCCTCATCAGGCTCTGGTCCCAGCAGGCAATCTAGGAGACATATTTTAAAAGAGCAAAAGCATCTGAACATGTGTAAAACACAGCTACTGAGTCTCAGTTAAATGGGTGTCTGTGTATCTACTTGCTTTTTGTCAGCTGGCTTATACCAGACAGGCATCCCTCTATCTGTATTCTCTGGTGGGAGAGAGAAATGAGCTTTTCTACTGCCTGTAGAGAGAGTATTGGAAGATATCTTCTCTTTATCCCAGGGGTGGCCAACCTTGCCCCATTAGGGCCTCTGCGTTCTGAGTTGTGCAGAAGACAATCTTGGCAGCTAAAAGTGCTGATGGTGCTGCTAAAGCAGCTGCACCTGCTGAAATGCCCTCACCAGTGGGTGGCGCAGTGGGTTAAACTGCTGAACCATGAGCTGTCGATCGAAAGGTCGGCAGTTCAAATCCGCGACGGGGTGAGCTCTCGTTACTTGGCCAGCTCCTGCCAACCTAGCAGTTCCAAAGCATGTTAATGCGAGTAGATAAATAGGTACCGCTTGCGGGAAGGTAAACAGCGCTCCGTGTTCCAGCTGCATGCTACGCGCTGCGGCAAGGAGAGTCACGCCGGCCACATGACCACGGAGGCATCTTCGGACAACGCTGGCTCTTCGGCTTTGAAATGGGGATGAGCACCACAGTCAGGGGTCACTTTTACCTTTTTATACAGCCATTCGGCTGGAACTTCTTTTTCTTTGGACATGGCTTCCTTACCCGTATTCCCCATTTCGCTTAAAATAACTGCTGGCCATGAAAGCTTTCGATCGAAAATAACCATTAAAGGGCCAGGAGCATTCATGTTGAAAGGTTGGCCACCCCTGCTTTACCCCATTCATCTTTTTAAAAAAAATTTCTAGTGAGTGCAAGGCCTCTGGCCCAGGGGTGACTTTTACACTGCCATACCAGATGCTCTATAAATAACACAGGAACTATTGGAGGCAGTCAAACTCAATTGCATTGGGTAGATGGTACCCTTGTGTTGGCTTTTGATTTTCTCAGCACTCGCCCTGTTCTGCAGCTTCATTCAGCCATTCAACAGATTCAATGTAAGTTTCTTGTGTTTGGCTTTGATATGTACTTGAGTGTAAAAAAGCAGAGGAGCAAACAGGTCAGGATAACTGGGTTCCACTTCTAGCTTCATTGGGAGCAAATGCTAACTGGGCAACTTTTGCTAACTTTGCTAACTGGGCAAAGAGGCACCTTTTTAAAGTGGTGTCCTCTTATATTTAGCAGAGGGAGAGCAACTGCCCCTCTTCATCCCATCATGGCATCTTTTCCAGTGGCTGTTGCTGGTGTCTCTTTTCGGACTGTGAGCCCTTTGGGGACAAGGAACCATTAATTGGTTTACTTTGTTATGTAAACTGCTTTTTGTGGAAAAGCAGTATAATCAAAAGCAAGGCTCACCTCGTATATTGTCAGTGTTTGTAGGTGGTAGTGGTGAGGTATGGGGCACATTTATGGAAGGAGGTTTACCTGTTAAAATCCTGGGGAGAGTTGCTCTGGACCCTTTCTGCATTGATGCCATAGCTGGCAAAATCTTGGAAGAGGATTTGACTATTACTGATGTTTCGAGGAACTTTAGAATTGCCTCAGAGCTCAGGGTAGTATCCATGGGATTCTCATTTTTAATATTCACAATTTGCCCTTTGAGGTAGGTCAGGGTGAAAGTTGGTGACTTTCTTAAGCTCACCCTTGAATCTCGCAGCGGAGTGGGGATTTGAACGCAGGACTCCCCATTTCAAGTGGAAAAATGTATCCACTACACACTGGTGCTCGAGAGGTGGCCTTAGTTTCTCTTTTTCCAAGCTTAATGGTATTCCTTTGCTTGAGCTTCTTGGAGAGGGGGTGGTAGATGCATTTTTTATGGCACTACTGCAGCATCTACTTGGTGATGCTTTCCTTAGGTTTTGATTACTGTGATAGTTTGCAACTAACAGTGCTTTCGACAAGTAGGAGAGAAGACTGGGAGGGGGGGCATTCCAGTAGCCATGACTTCTAAGTGTCAAATGACTCTGTCCTCCCCATACCTCTACCATAACTGAAGATTGCATTAGATATGAAGAAGGTAACATGTGCCAGGTCTAGTTATGGGGAAAACCAAACTGCACATACTGATCATAGGTGGAGCTTGCTACTTACCCCAAACCAAGGAGCTGCAATTTCGTGCTGAAATGTAGACAGTGCACAGGTTTGTTAGAGAAGTAATGTTTGTGACACAATTTCACATCCATGTATCAAGCACAGGAGTTAGACCACTCTGAAAAAAGGTCAGAGTGAACGAACCCTAAAGGATGAGTACGCTACAATTTCACGGGGGGGGGGGGGAGCAGAATACTGAGCGCAGAATTCAACTTCCTGATAATGAGCTTTCATTTAAAAATAAAAGCAAGCCCTTATATCAAATCTCCTTCCATAAAGTGTGTAGGTAATGCCTCCTGAAAGCAGTAAAAGGAATGGCTAAAATAAGATTTCTGGCAATTTTGGGATGGGACTTTAGTGTCATGCATAGCTCCTGGTCGCTCCACATGAATAGCAAAACTAATATTTGCATAATTATACAGGTCGCAGTTTACATTTGTGCGTGCGTGCGTGCACACACACACACACATATATATATATAAACAGCCAAATATCAGAAGGGCATAACTTGTGCATCAGTATCCAGACTCACCTGCCAGGTCATGTGCCAGGTCTTTAATCAGGTGACCAACAATGGCATATGCCACACCCACCACCACAGCAGCAGCCATTAGCATGTAGAGCACAGACTTGGGCACAGGAAAGTCAAAGTCGGGTGGCTTGTAGTCACTGTAAAGGGGGCTCTCAGAGGAAGAGGAGGAGTGCTGAGTCAATAGTGCCAAGGTCTCTGTGCGGTTCCAGGTGCTTGCGTTCACTGGCCATGTTTGGGAGCCAAACTCCATATCCTAGCTGTGTTGAGCCTGGTTACTTGGTGGATAGGTGACAGCAGTGGTGGGGAGAGACTGAAACACAAGAAATGAAGGAAGTCACTTTGGTTAGTGGGTGCCTTTCATGACACAAGGCTTGGTGTGAATGGTGAAGCTAAAAATCATTTCTCCATGCCATTACATGCCTATCTTTGGGGTGTTACTCCTTCTTTCACCATTGTCATTCTGACACATTCTGTATGAAGAGGCCATATCTAACTGGAGGGGCCAATGTGTTAAGAGAATGTTATATGGAGTTGGAGAGGGGTTATCGGATGCTCCCCACCTCCACTGAAAAAGGACAACCTCTTATTCCAGAAGACATCAAGCATAATGGATGCCCCTATTTCTGGACATCACAGCTCACTTCCACCACAGTTTCTATGGTCAAGCAATGGAGAGAGCTGTGGTGTTATCAGAATGGACATCCAGAGCCACAGACTAGGATTGATCCTAGGCATACCATAGTTGTGTGGGATCTCATCATAGGGGAAACAGCTCCCACTCTGCTAGACATGTGCATGTGCAAGAGAATAGGACTGAGGATATATAGAAGATAGAATGGCAAATTTAACACACCAGTGATAAGGAGAGGCCTTCCGTTTGCTTTCCCTCACTGGGCCCTTTCATCTTTAGAAGTTGTCGCCCAACCAGGTCCCCCTCGGCAGATGGGCTTCAGATATGTGCAGCTTTTTAAAGCCCTGTAACACCTCCTGTTCATCGTCCAAACAACTCTTAAGGGCACTGGAGCCTTAATGCTGAATGGTTATCCTGTCCACGTCCACATCAGCCAGATGAACCAGAAATGGATAATTGTACTGCTTACTCCTTGGAAGGAAAGCTATGGCAAATTTAGATAGCATAATAAAAAGCAGAGATATCACCATGCCAACAAAAGTTCGTATAGTCAGGGCGATGGTGTTCCCAGTAGCAATGTATGGTTGCGAGAGTTGGACCATAAGGAAGGCTGAGCGCCGAAGAATAGATGCTTTCGAACTGTGGTGCTGGAGAAGACTCCTGAGAGTCCCTTGGACTGCTAGGAGATCAAATCAGTCAATCCTAAATGAAATCAACCTTGACTGTTCCCTGGAAGGACAGGTACTAAGGCTGAAACTCAAATATTTTGGCCACCTAATGCGAAGAGAGGACTCTCTGGAGAAGACTCTGATGCTGGGAAAGATTGAAGGCAAAAGGAGAAGGGGAAGGCAAAGGATGAGATGGTTAGACAGCATCACCGATGCAACGAACATGAAAATGAGCGAACTCAGGAAGATAGTGGAGGACAGGAAGGCCTGGCGGGATATGGTCCATGGGATCACGAAGGGTCGGACACGACTGAACAACAACAACAACCATAGCATAAAGGCCCAAATGGGTATCCCTTGGAGGAAAAGTTACACTGTCTACATATTCTGAAGATTGAGAACTAAGGGAAGGAGAGAAGAGTGGTTTGCTATAATAATCCTAATGTAGTTGTAGGATTCAATCCACGTCCTTTGAACCACATCTTATGGCACCTTAAAAGTGACAACTATATTGTGACTTACGCCTTCATGAGTGAGAACCCACTTTGTCAGATGCATCTTGGAGTCTTATCATGAGAATCTTTGTTGGTTTTGACACAATATAGACTATTACCTACCCCTCTGGAGCTGTTACCTCTTCCAATCATGGAGCCCTTCTCTTTTTCTGGAAACTGAGCACTGGTTGGCATTGACAAGAAGATTTGCAGCCCTGGAACAGTGCCATTTGATCTGGAAGTCCTTGATGCATAGGAATTCTCTGCAGTTATCTGATGGTGAGGAAAATGCATTTTGAAGCTGCTCAGGAGCATTTTCTTGTGTTTGTATACTTATATCTAAAGCGATTGAGCATGGCATTGATAACAGCTCTAAAAGTTGACTCCTGTATATTTTAAAGACACAATCTAGGAAATGTGTCTTTAAAGGGGCATCCCCACAAAGGCCCTAGAAGATCCTTAGATATTTTCACATCTGAGGATCCAGCAGAGTGTTAATGATGGGGTGGAGAGAAATTCTATTTTTGCATGTCCAAAGCTATTCCCTTTGGAAGAGCACCAGCACATGACAACTCTACTTTTTGCTTACTATTTGCTTCTACTTCCACCAGTTCTCAGGTTGCTTGGAAATCTTCTGCCCCCCCAACAGCAAAATAAACCCACCCAAAATAGAATGCACAAATAATTTGTCTGTGGAAAAGCTGCCCCCTGGCCTTCCTAGCTAATTCCAGCGAGGGTTGCTGAGCAAAGGCTTTGTGGAATCCTGTTACTTGCCCCTAAGCCTTCCAAGTACAAGAACTTATTAAGATTTACAGGGCTTAAAATAGCTGCCCTTTTGTCTGGTTGTTTTTCTCCCTTGCTCACCTCTGATGTGCATATTTTTTTTTAAATAAAGAACTGAATGGATCCAGAAACCTATACTTTTTAAAAATCTCAATACACTTGGAAGAGTTCAGAAAGTGGGAGCTTGTACAATGCGTAGTTGCTGGGGGGGGGGGATATTAGCCATGGAGAAAGAGAGGACCCCTTGGTGACCAGATACAAAGGGGCCTTTAAGCATTTGCGAAGAAAGGAAGGAACGTTGGCAAGAGGTGTTAGTCATGCATGCCCAGGGCGAGAAATTCTGTACTTGCCAAAATTCCCTCCTCTGCCCAGTTAGAGCTTCATTTCCTCACACTCGATATAGATCTCACTCTCATCTCTGCCCGCCATCTCTTACCTGGGTGCTGCGAAATGAATCTGTTCTCGCCCTCCGTCCTGATGGCGCATCTGCTTATCTCTTGCAAGTTCTGCAGGCTACCGCCAAAACAGCAGGAAAAACTGTCCAGCTAGCGAGACTCGGGCAGCTCTCAGCGTCTCTTCGGGCTCTGCTAAACCAGCGCACTGCTGCTAAGTACTAAGTACAGCGACTGTCTGCCGCTCAGTCTGCTTGTTTGAAAAGATCAGAGAATACGAGGGGAAACCCAGGAGAAAGACTCCGCCTACTCACGTGATGTCACGCAAGGAGTTCCCACTTGACTGGATCTATTTTGGCCTTTAGGTACCCAATTGACACAGCTGTGTGTTACACAGTCAGGTACAGATTATGATCCCACTTCTACTACACACGTTTCAAAAACTGTCAAGCTAAGAGAAGAAATGTAACTGGGTTATGTTATGTCGGTACAGCTAACCGGATGGACATCGTCGCGTTTGAAGGGGACACACGTTTGTAAAGACGGTCATTTTGGGAGGAGTTGCAGCAATTCCCCTGTGCCAGCCCTCAGACGCATGCCATGGTTTTTAGCAGAGCGTCCGGCTGCAAAGGACGGCCTAGGAGGTTGCGTTGTGTAGAAGAGCACATTTTTATGAGTTGCCACTTTTCTCACCCCTGTGTAAAAGATTGTCTCTTACACACTAGTGGTATTCAATATCGATGAGTCGGACCCAGAGGTCACAGTTGCAACAGTGCCATCACCACTATAATTTTATTTTGAGGCTCAGGCCTGCATGGTTTGAACAATGGACAAGTGTTAGGGGTCTTGCGGTGCAATTCTAGGCATGTCTACTCAGAAGTAAGTCCCATTGTGTTCAATGGGGTTTACTCCCAGGAAAATGTGCATAGGATTGCGAAGAGGCAAATCCCTCTGGAGACTTTGGCCTTGTTGGAGAGGGTTGCTTTGAACAAGCCCCCAATCGTCATTGTCTCCCATCTTACATCTACCTGACTGCTCTCCTCTGCCCCTTGTCTAGCTGTCCCTTCTGCAGCATACTGAGGAATACAGTGTACTTCCTAGTGCTGGCAGCATGCCACTCTCTGTCACTCCTCTTCTTTCCATTGGCCTAGAAGGGAAAAGGGGGGGGGGAGTAGAAGAATGCTACAGTAGCAACATACACTGATTGACAGGACAAGAGGAAATACAGAAGGAGGTTGAGGGGGAATCCTGGTCTTTGCCAATGGGTGCATAGGATTTTGAAGGTGGATCCTATTTGGCAGATTGGATTTGGGGTGGGGCCCAGTGCTGGACAAGCAACCACCACTAACCCACACAACTAATTAATGGTGGTGTCAAAATCCAGGCCTCCTTGGCACTTGGTCACCCTAGACCAGCCATATGCAAGCTTTCTATGCTTGCACATTATTAATGTGTCCATCGCCAAACCCCTGCACATTGCATAACATTTTAGTGCAAGTCTCATTCTACTTAGTCTCATTCTACTTGCCTGTAATAAGCAGCCAGAGGCTGCTTCTCCTGTTTCTTTAAGGAAGAAACGAAGCTTACTGGGAAAAAAGTAAAAGCCTGGGGGAGGGGTCCCCATGATCCGTGGATAACTGAAACCTGAAACCGTGGATAGCGAATCAGTGGATATGGGGGCCCACCTGTATTTGTTTTTCTAAATTCAAATTAAAATTTTTGTCTCATTAATTTTTTTAAAAATCAATAAAGTTATTTAAAAAAGACACAGGACAAAGCTGCAGGCACAGGCAGCTATTTGGCAGTTATCAGTACAACCAGATCACTATTTTCTCCCACTGGTGCATTTTGGTGACTCTGACAGTACATCACATGAAAATATAACAACCACATTTCTGAGATTTGCTCCATTATTGCTTAATGAAACAGTGAACACATGTGCCTTTCTTTTACAAATAAGTTAAATAAAATCAACACTTTTTACATTGAATTGTCTGGGATATTTGCACATTTCCAGGCTTATTTAAATGCACTTGAAATCAAACACTTCATAATATGTATCTCACTCACCAGCATCCTGGACTCAACTCAGACATTTCAACCCCCTCTTCCTGTATTGCCACTTCTACTCCCTTCCACTACCCGGTCTGCCTTCAGCAACCTGCAGCAGCATTGCTTTGGAGACCAATCTCAAAATATTGTTCCTGGCTTCCAAGAAAGTGGGGTGATTTTTGCTTTCCTCTTCCATAGTGGTACAATTTTAGATCACTTGTCCCATTAAGCAAAGGGGAGCAATGCCCCGTTTTCTTAAGGTGGCAAGTTCTATTCTGGTGCAGTCTGCACATGGATTATGACTTTAAAAATACACCAGCTGGCAGATCTCATGTGCAGTGTCACCCAAATCCAGGACAACTCACAAATCCTTACTGTTGGTGGAATTTCATGAGCTATTTATTTCTGTGTGAAGTTCCCTTGGGTCCAAACTCCATTCATATTTTGGGAATTTAAGTGCTCCTCTTTGAGAAGGACAGCCTATGCTTGTTGACTTGCCTTTTTTTCTTAACATTTTCCCCACCCTTCCTTGGTGGTTGTGCTCTCAAGTCATGGCTCTCAAGCTTCAGATTCTTTCAGTGCTAGTTAGCTTTTATAAACTGTCTGGCAGACACCAAAGAAGAACAAAGCATCTAGTGGCACCTGAAAGACTAAAAATGAAACGGTAGTAATATAGTCTGTGGAGACGTGTGTGTGTGTGTGTGTGTGTGTGTGTGTGTGTGTGTGTGTGTGTGTGTGTACGTACACACACTAAGAATTATGGCTGTTAATTTACAATAGTGTCCTTACCTCTGAAGTGATGGTGTAGTTTCTGTAAACAATGTTCTTATTACAGAAGGATTTTGCATTCCTACTTCAGGCAGTTGCTCGTTGGAAGCATTAGCAGTGGAACTGAGCTGTGATATGTTCACAATGCTTCATATACACTATCTTGCTATAATTCTTACAACCCTGTAAGGTAGGGTCTGGACACTAGTTAATTTAAGGCCACAATGGTATACATCAGGGGTGGCCAACCTTCCACCATTAGGGCTACTGTGTTCTTAAGAGTTGTGTAGAAGACAGAATCTTGGCAGCTGCAAGTGCTGATGGTGCTGCTAAAGCAGCTGCACCTGCTGAAATGCCCTCACCAAGACAACCATTTAAAGGGCCAGCGTTCATGTTAAAAGGTTGGCCACCACTGGTATACATAGTTACCTGTAAGGCCCACTGTACTCAACTGAACTTACTTCTGAGTAGACATGCATAGGTGTGCGCTGCAAGTCCTTCAGAATCTGAATAAGGGAGAAGGTTCTGTAGTATGAAAGGGGTTTGATAGCCAATGATATTTATTAAGACTAGCCTTCTAAAAGGGGTCGTCATAACATGTTCCCTGCATGGACACACAGGAGCTGAGGCAGCACACAGGCCTATCTATCTGGCACATTCCAAGTATAAAGGCAATGATGGCAACGTACACAAGGGCAAGGCCTTGCTGCATGCTTAGACCTGGAAGATCCAGGTTCAAATCCCCGCTCAGCCACGAAGCTTCCTGGGTGACCTTGGGCCAGTCGCTATCTCTCAGCCCCACCTACCTCACAGGTTGTTGTGAGGACAAAAAAGGAGGGGAGGAAATATGTACACCACTCTGAGCTCCTTGGAGGAAGGGCGGTATAAAAATGTGAAAAATAAAATAAATGAAATAAATTCACCTCACGCCAACCATCTCAATTGATACATCTATCTATCCCCCCCCCCCTTCATCCACCACTTGGAGAGGCTCCGCCCCAAACAGAGGTGCTGCCGATTGGCTGTCAGGGGATGGATTTTCATTCAGAGGCTCCTCTGAGGCAGGGAAAAGGGTTGTGGCTGTTGTGAGGGAAGGGGGGAGGGGAAGAAGTTCTCCTCACTGCTAAATCTGGTTCTTAGCATAGAGTAGAGCAGTGAGAGAGAGAGAGAGAGAGAGAGAGAGAACACAAAGAGGTAAACCATGATGATATTCCCTCACACAAACACACAGCTCTCTGACATCATGTCCCCAAGCCTTTAGATCCTTTCTCTTAAGCATCTTCCTTCTCATAAGGTTCACATGAGCATAAGGAGCATAAGAAAAGCCCTGAAAAGGCCCATCTTGGCCAGCATCCTATTTTACACAGTGCCAGTGGCCCACCAGCTGCCTCTGGGAAGCCCACAAGCAGGAGAGAAAGGCAGACATCTCTCCCACCATTGATCCCCCGTGACTGGTATTCAGAGGCATACTGGCACTGAACCTGAAGGTAGCACATAGTAGCCATCATTACTAGTGGCCATTGATAGACCTGTCCTGTCCTCCATGGATTTGTCCATTCCCCTTGTAAAGCCATCCAAGCGTAGTGGCCATCACCACAGCTTGTGGCAACAAATTCTACAAATTGTGTAAATAAGTACTTTTTTCAATTCTATAATCAAATTATTGATACAATATATTTCCTAACTTGTGCCTAGTCTTCTACAGGCCTAATTGTTATTCACATTTTGAAAAAAATGTTTAAGTCATTTCAGAACTTCACAATGAAACAATACAGAAGAAAAAAAATGTACGCCATCAATCCCCACTCCCTGAAAGACATAGAGCAGGGGTTCTCAACCTGTGGTATGGGTACCCCTAGGGGTACGCGGACCTCTTGCTGGGGGTATGCCAAGCCCTGCCCCTTATCTGCCCCATCAGCAGCTAATTAAGTGTTAATTAACATGGATTTTAAATTGTAATTATTTTCTGAGTCCTCACTCACTCACTCTCTCTCTCTCTCTCTCTCTCTCTCTCACACACACACACACACACACACACACACACACACACACACACACACGAGTTAAATAAGACATTTTATTATAGAGTCATAGAGTGTACTACGTTCTTATCCCCCTCCCCAACCATAACATAAGTCATGCTTTCCAAGAGAATGGGGCTGGAGAACAACAAAAACAAATTCTTGAATGAGGTGATGCACTTAGTTAAACAGAACTCTGTCCTAATGCTGTCATGATGATAGCCTGAAAGAAATTACTTGCACAAGGCCTTGCTTACACTGATTGCGTAGCAAAAATAAAAGAGTCTTGTTGCCCCTTAAAGACTAGCAAATTTATTTCAACATCAGCTTTTCCACTTCATTATCATGCAGCTGATGAAGTGGGTTCTGGTACACAAATGCTTATGCTGAAATATCTGTCTTTACAGTGCTTCAAGACTTATTTTTGTTACAACAGGTTAACACCAGTAACCCTCTGTATGACTGAGCAGGTACTTGAACTGAAAAAACCTTCCCCTCCTCAAGCCCAATGCAATGGTCCATTTACTACACCACATTGATCCTCAGTTAGTTTTGGCATCAGATTTTTCAGATTCTGGAGTAAAGGAGCAAAACATTTTTTCCCATTTGTCTGAAAAGAAGCAAACGAGTGTCAAGTGATTGAGGCTTAGTGTCAGTTATCTTTTTGACAATAGTCTGTCCTAGTGAAATAGTAATGGTCATCCTTTTTCTTCCCCATCCCTCTGGACTCCTAGCCAGGTTCTTCACTACAGTTAGCCAGGCCCAGGATGAATCAGAATGTGACTGGAATCCTCTCCAACTTACACATAGCACAACAGATGAAATCATCACCTGTTCTCAGCAAACTGGGGGGGGGGGGGGAAGAGAGAATCTAACCAAGACAACAGAGGAACAAATGTTTCTTTTGCAGGCCTAAATGTATTATCTGTGAAACGGCAGTGGATATGGAGGAAGGGCTATATACGGTAGTGCAATATATAGTGGCGTACTGCAGGTGCTCTCTCAGGTCACCCGCTAGGAGCAGTGGCATTTTGTCTTTACTGCAGCATTCCTGAATGCAGTGCTTACTTTTGCAGGGAGGAGGCATAAGAATGAGTGACACTTCACTTATTTGCATAAAACAAAGGAGAACACTCAAGAAACATTACTGGTGTGGTGGGGCTAAACCTGCTCACTGTCCTTTTTCAGCACAGAGTTCACATTTCTCTCCTTCATGCTTTCTGAACCAAACTGCATACAGGCTATTTGGATCAGGGTAGTACTTACACCTACCTCCACTTCTGTCCACAACAAATTATGTAAAAATGCTTAATTGATTTCAAAGGGATTTACTTCCATGTAATAGCCCTGCCCAGAGCTCTGTACTCAATACTCCTTCATGGGCATGCTGGAGCTACTGCATTGTGGTCTCTGTATTTAGAATCAAAGTATAAATGATTGTAAACTAAAGAGCCAGGATGGTGTAGTGGTTCGGGAGTTGGACTTAGACCTGGAAGATCTAGTTTCAAATCCCCGCTCAGCCATGAAACTTCCTGGGTGACCTTGGGCCAGTCACTATCAGCTTCATCTACCTCACAGGGTTGTTGCGAGGACAAAAAGAGGGGAGGTATTATGCACATCACCCCGAGCTCCTTGGAGGAAGGATGGTATAAACATGTGAAAAATAAATAAAAATAATAAACTATGTATTTTCAACTGGATTGTAGACTGGGCTGTCCATATATTAGTTTCAGGACATTATTTCTTGTGTCTTAGATAATACAAATAATTATATGACAAATTAAAAAAGAATAAGTTGTTTCCACTACATTCTAAAGGTTCTCTTTCTCTCATCCTTAAAGGCTATTATGTCGAATCACGAATTTCAATGCCAGGAGTCAGAGCAGGAACAGGATAAAACAGATAACTCATTCTTCACTCACTTAGAAAGAAGTGAATTAAGTGATAATTCATCGAGGTAAGATTCAGGTGTTGGTTTTTTTAAAAAATCAAAGTACCGTACGTTTGAATTTTGGAATGCCTACGTAAACATGATTAACAGCAGAGTCCTATACAGTACATAAATTAGAAGTACCGGTAAGTCCCACTGACCTGAAACGTGCACAGGGGTTCCAGACCTACAGTGCAATCCTAACCCAACTTTCCAGCGCCAGTGCAGCCACAATGCAGCCCTGAGATAAGAGAACAAAATGTTCCCTCACCTTGAAGAGGCCTCCGTGACTGCCCCTGCACTGCAAATGCAGTGTGCACCCTGTTGGCATGGCTACACCAGTGCTGGAAAGTTGGTTAGGATTGTGCTACTAATCTAACAATTTTAACAAGGAGAAGACAGAGAGTAAAGATGCACAGGGTCTGTAGGACTGAATGAGCAATATGAGGAGGTGGGTCCTCTTGGGAGAAGAAGCTCTTCGTTACACAGAGGATATGGTATAATGGCAAGTAAGGTGCTTGCTAAGTTCAAGCTTCCTGGTTCAAAATTGGCATAGACGATCTAATGTGGGTTGGTTGCAGGTCCATTCATTGCATTATATAGCTGTGCAATCTAATTCTGCATTGCATCAGGAGCAGCGTTGGTTCTGGATTCTGCACCACAAAATTATGTTTTAAACCAGGTGTGTGGATAGTTTTATCCTGTGACAACTCCAGGTCAACTACAGGTGTACACACATCCACAATGTATTACAAGATGTATTATAGGCACCTCTTGATTTACTCGAGGGTTACATTCTCGGAAATTTGCACATACTGTATATTGAAAATGCGTAAATTGAAACTAGTTTTCCTGTAGGAGCCAATGTAATTGGGATAGGGTAAGGGAAAAGTCATCGAACATTCACTCTGATGGAGGGAGGGAGCGGGAGGCTACTGGGAGTAGACAGTGAGGCTGCCAATGTCAGTGGCTGAGGTAATTCATTGTCAGACATCAGATCTCGTGATATTTTGGAGAAATACGATAACACTGTCTCTTTTTTCTTGCAAGATTTCTCAGTAACACTGTGTAGCTGAGTGCACATCTGCTCACTTTTGAGCTACGTATGTTTGCTATTTGGATTGTCTTAGTCTAAAATAGCCAAAATACTCTCAATTCAACTACTTACCTCTCAGAGCTCAAACTACATCAACTTCTTCTTTGCTCTCCACCTCGTCATGTTCATTCTCCTTTTCAAGCTCAAGCAAATCTTGTGGCAAAAGCTCTTCTTTATGAGACTCTAATAACTCCAGCACATCTTCTAACTCCACCTCGTCAAGACCTGCTTTCTTAGCCAAGCTCACAATATTTCCTGTGTTCATGGGCACAATTTTTTCCAAACCCCATTCATACACAAACAACTAACTGCCTCCCATGCCTCACTGACAAGCATGATAGAGTCCCTAATGTTAAAAGGATTTCCAGAAATCTTAAACATTCTCCTATTGTCAGTAGCCTTTGCTACAGCTTCAAAAGTTTCCTTCAGATAATAAGCCTTAAATTTGCCAATCATATACCCTGATCCGTTGGCTGGATGAGGGAGGTGGTAGACACCTTGGATATTTTCACAAAGATCTTGAATAGTCCTATACACACACTAGCCTTAGATTTTAAATGAAATTCTTGTCTGGCTTGCAGCTTCTAATATTTGGAAACCGTAAGCAGCATCGGATATTGTTTTTATTCTAGCTGGATTTTCTACATGGCATCTTCACTCGTATACCCCAAGTCTCACAAAGTTTAACATCCATTGTGATCTTCACACTTTTTTTGCTCTAGGTTCTCCATGCAAGGCAGATGGAAGTTTTCCAGGTAGAGTCTTACCCTGGAAAATGCACCAGTGATATCGCATGTCTCTCTGCTGCTGGCTAAACTGTAGCATGTGGAAAAATGGGAAGCTTTACACATGAAAATGAGCTCACACAAATCAGACTTCCGGTATTCATTTGCAAATCAGGCTATTTCAAAAATGTGCAAATCAAGACCATGTAAATCAAGAGCTGCCTATATTAGTAATAATGATAGAAAAATTATGTGTTGAGTTCCTGTCCAACATTCATACCATATTTCACATTTTCTAGCATGATCGTAAGCAACCAAAATGTGACCTTTTCTTTCCTGCATTAAAAAAATGGTGATTTAAAAATAATTTTAAAGCAGCTTTTTTCCCTAAGAAATGCTTCAAAATCTATGCTGCTTTGAGTCCAAAGTAAAAAATGAAAATATTTCAAATATTGCTTTTATGTTTTTCTTGAAAACTAGGAAAGAGTCTCCCAGCACATCTCTTCCTAGTTTAAACACCAATAGAGGGGTGTCGGACAGCAAATCCTCCAATTATTTTGCAGTACTGGATTCATCTATTGAAAATCTTCAGGAAAGAACCCAGCAGCTAATTGACAAGATTAATGAGAACCGGAAGAAAGACCACATGCTGATGAACAACTTTAGGGAAAACCTTTTGATGAAGGTAAATAAAAGTTGAGGTAATGGAGTGCAGAAATTGAGGAGAACAGGGAAGAATCATTTAGCATGAGAACATAAGAGCCCTGTTGGATCAGGCCAAAGGCCCATCTAGTCCAGTTTCCTGTATCTCACAGTGGCCCACCAGATGCCTCAGGGAGCACCCTGAGCATTTCATTCATCCAGAAAAATTAGTCCAAAATGTATGCAGCCCACAAAAAAGGCAGCAGCCTGCCAGCTGTATTTTAACCGAGGGTCACACAATAGGAGCACCAATGCCCTGAAAGAGTCAAGTACCAGACTTGAGTTTGTCCACTCATATCATAACTCCTCATCGGTCCATTTCCCTTTCCTTTCTTCACACTGAAAATCTCTAACACCACTGTGGTGAAAATCCCCAATATTTCCTTATTTTTAGATGCTTCTAACTCTCTAGAGACTTCTGAGGTACCTTAGAATCCTAAACAGGATGTTGAATCATCTTAATGGAGTAGCCATTATCCTAGGATGCTGCCCTTGGAGCATCTTCATCTTCTCCTTGACTGGTAAACAAAGAAACATGACTTCGAGCCAACGCTTTGAACCATGAAACCCATTTGCTGTTGGAGAAATTCAGAGACCCAGGTGATCCTCAAATGATCAATTCCTACGTATTGCAGGATTAACACCCATAGGCTATATAAAGCGGGGGGGGGGGGGGAACAGGACGGACAGATGGACGGACACACACACACACACACACACGCACGATGCTCAGGCCCATTGTTGGAAACAGCTACTGCTTCATGACACTAACCCACCATGTTGCATGTGCAAATGTAGCAACCAAAACCTTGGAACGTGAGCAATTAGGGTAGGGATTGTACCATGTGCCACATCAATAATTTGGGTTTTGTTTTCAGTTTGCCTTTAACCTCCTTGAAAACCTTTGCAGAAACCTTAGAGGGTTGGACTTAGACCAGGAATACCTAAGCCATGGGTTTCCTGGTTCAATGAGCTGGCTCAAAGTCAAGTTTCTGTTTGATGGTCATGGGTCACTGATCTCTTAGCCTAACCTACCACATGGGGTTGTTAATGTTTCCTGCATGGAGTCCATGCGGAGCTATGCGAGGGCAGCTCCAGAGCGCTCGGCCATGACATCGTCAAGCTCTGGTGACAGAAGCTGTGCAGCACATTTGAGCTGTGTGGCTGCATATCTTGCAGGGAACGCTGGTTGTTTTGAGGCTAAAAAGAGAGGGAGGAGCCCTGTACACTGTCCTGAGCAGCTTGGAGCAGACAGTATATAAATGTGAGAAAACAATGTTAAGAGCATGAAGTAGTGCAACACACTCACTACAGTGCAAATAGTAACGGTGCAACTCTGCTCACTTAACAGCCACCATCCCTTCATTTGCTATACTGAGGCTAGGCTACTGCAAGTACCTCTTCCTTGGACGTATTTGTTAATGGTAGGAACCAAATGCAGGTAAGGGCTTTTGGCTCAGGGCAAGCCCTTAGAAGACTCTAGTCCACTTTCACTTTTGATGCCAGTTTTTTCTTTCTTCTAAAAAGGTTTCAAGCTTAGCAGAAAAACTGGAGGAAAAGATGTTTCCTGTTTATGACCACCATAACAAGATCATTCAGGATAAGCTCCAAGAACTTTCTGAGATCATGGAGAGGATCAGACAGATTGAAACGGAGCTCAAGGAGGTCTGCCACACTGTGGAAATATTGTATAAAGACCTGTGTGCTCAGCCGGAATTGTAAATGAACAAAAAAAGGTAAAGCAAGAACAAAATAAAATGTATAGAAATAGAAAACAAAAACTTAACCCCCATGTTGGTAAGCAAATAGACACAAAACAGTTTAGGGGAAATTTTCAGTTGCAGCAGAGCATTCAAGTCTGTATTTTCAAGGACTTTGTTCACCATTCTTTGCTTGAAAACGTCTGAGTTGACATCTACTAATATGAAACCTCAATAAAATTAAAAATATAGTAGCATGAGCCTCCAGAGTTAGATTCTTTACATGGGGTTCAAACTATTGCTACTGGTGTTCATTCACTGCCACAAAAGAACTTAAGATACAGAAATGACCCGACAATAAATGGACGACACAGACAGGTCGTTGTCCTTTGGGGTGCTCTCCTATGCATGTTCCTTCTCATACGGTTCATGTGAACCTAAGGAGCATAAGAAAAGCCCTGTAGCATCAGACCAAGGGCCCATCTAGTACAGCATCCTTTTTCCCCCAAAGTGGCCACTAGCTGTGTATGGAAAGCTCATAAGAAGAAAAAAAAGGCATTGCCATTGCTCCCCTGCATATTCAGAGGCAGATTGCCACTGAACCTGGTGGTAGTACATGCCCATCATGACTAGTAGCCATTGACAGACCTGTCCTCCATGAATTTGTCCAAAGCTGCAAAATCCTACTCAGTAGCAGCGTTGTTCTGAGTAAGGAGTAAGTAGCCTGGTAAATGAAAGCAACTTGTACTCTGAAACTTTGTGACCATCAGCCTCTTGCAACAGTCATGCAACCTAGTTTGCAAATTTATTTGCTTATAATATTAATAAGATGCTTTTCTAACATATCCAACGCAGCTTACAATAAAAAAATCATCCAATTAAACCAATAAAAGTACATAAAAACAAAGCAGCAGTCAAATATTGCTTCCACAACAGCAAACATTGTTATCTTTTGCTCACTCACTTTATATAGAGAACCTGGATGTCATTGCCAATCAATTGCTTTCTGTGTTGCCTTTTTGTCTAAGATCTGATTTACAGCAATTCTATTCACACAGAATGCAACTGTAGCATCAGCCTACCTAATGTGGACAAAGTTTTATGGAAGCTCTTTAGGACTCTTGCACCTTTATTCAGAAGTATCTTCCTCTAGAAGGAATAGCTTCTTCCCCAAATTAAAGAAAAAAAACAAAAAAAAACCATCGTCAAATCTGACTTTTGGACCTAGTAAATGTCTTATGATTTAAGACGAAACGTTGGTCTCTATAGCCTTCGTATGTAATAATTTTACCGCTTGTTTGCTGGAATTTTAAACATCGTGGAGTATTTTTAAAATCTTTTTACTGTTTTATTACGTCTTCGTGGCTTGAAAAATATACCGTTTTTTACATGGCTTTTTTACCCTTGAATCCTTTGTCTCGTAATGAGAGGAAACTAGTAATTAAAGTAGTTCCCCTCCCTGGAACAGACTCATTACCATTCATCAATAATGCTGCTGCACTGAATAGGAAGCAATTTGAGGGGAAGTTGCCATAAGAAGAAAGCTTCTCAGCACAGTTGCAGGGGATCTTTTTGAACGCAATAGATTTCAGGGTAAACGTTGGATCTTGGCCATAAGGATGGACATTGCTGGATAACATAACATGTTTAAAATTATAACAAGCAGTTTAAAATTCCAACCATTACTGGTCTTCCTAGATATCTAGATATGGCAGGCCCTCACCCTAGTACTTAAAATATACCTGTATTTACTGTGGGAAATATGATGGTATTCAACTTATTATTATCCTATAAGAAACAGAACATCTGAATCATAACTGGAAGAGAGCCCTAGTTGAAACAATTTTGTGCACCATCCAAAAGATCTACTCAATTGTCAAAGAGGATTCATAACGTTTATTTAACAAACAGGGACAAGGAGGCACTAAAATACAGCAGCTTGTCCAAGGCCACAAAGCAAAACAGCAGAGTTGGGCAGTACCTTTTGATTTCCAGCTTTCATGTTTGGTAGCACTGCAGAGATCTGGTTAGGCCTTATGTACAAGGCTTAAGCCCTGGATTATCTTTTTTTAAAATAAAAACAGTAGATACAGGTATGAATCCTGCAACAGCCCTAGCTCTGCTTGAATCCTGATCAGCAGAGGGTCTTCCATGGAATTTAGCTATAAAAATGGCAAATGTCACCAGTTACGTATCACAACTGCTTGCTTAGGACAGACAGACAACTGGCTAATTTCTGGAATGCACATTCCACTGTTCTATAACCTGTTCTGCTAGCCTTCTCTCCCCCCCCCCACATCTGTGCTGCCCACTTCCCACCACAAAGACAGTCAATCGCCATAATGATGATGTGCACCTTTACAACAGTGTAGTGTCTTGCATCTCTCACTCTCTCTGCGCTTTCTCAAGGAGAGCTGAACTTCCTGATTTTGGTATTAAGTTTCAAATTAGTGTCAATTATGCTGAGCTGAAGCATTACATTCATTCAGAGTCACGCTCAGCTTTTAAAACCGTTGTGGCATCACGATTCATCTCCACTGATGTTGAGGCCATGAGGAACAAACTGCAGCCTGGAGAAATTCATTCATTTGCCAACAGTGAAAGCTTGAAGACCAGTGATGGCTCTGCCTAGGATGAGTGCATGGATGTCATGGGTCCCTGAGGGCAAAAAGAAAAAGGCCTCATTAGAATTACATTTCTTTTCAGTCTCATCTATGAGATGTGATTGGTTTGAAGAGGGGAGGGAGAGGAAGCACAGCAGTACTTTTTCTAAAATTAAAGTCAAATACTTTAGATCAGTGGTTCTCAAAGTTCTCCCCAAGAGTAGGGAAAGTTGCATGTCTTTGTGGAGACAGGCCAACGGCAGCAGCGGTGCTCCCGGGATCGTGCTCCTGCACAGAAAAGGTTTTTTAAAAACTTATCAGGGGTCGCTCCAGCCCTCCAGAGGGTGCGGGGGGGGGCATGCCCCCCTCTGCAGGCCTCCCTGCTCTTCAGATTGGCTCCCTGAAGTGACTGAGTCCCACTTCTGTTTTTTGTCCAAACCCTGAAGAGGGTCTCAATCGCTTCATGGAGCCGATCTGAAGCACAGGGAGGCCATGAGGCCATGCCCCCCCCTGCACCCTCCGGAGGGCCAGCGTGACCCCTGGAAAGTTTTAAAAAACTTGTCCCCCACAGGCGGCAGGACATTGCCGACGTCACCCACCCACCCCCACTTACGGGGGTAGCGACTGCATCTGGTTTTCCTGGTGGGTCGTAACTCACCAGTTTGAGAACCACTGCTTTAGACTGTAATGAAAGGGAAATTAAGTCAGATATTGAAGAACTGGGGGAAAAACCTGTGTTTACAAATTTCAAATGCCTAAGTAGAAACAAGAAGAGAAGTGGTCATGGAGAGTTTTATCTACAAAAGTCAGTCTAACATAGGGCTTCATATTGGTCAATGAACTGGGCAGTCTGAATTTCTATCTGTGAGCATCTTGCCAGCAGGCTACAAAGTGCAAAACATTTTTTTCTAAGGAAAGAGAAAAATAGAAACTTCCTCTGGAACTGCAAATGAGCCGTTTGTGCTTTCTATTGTTATAAAAAGGTAAAGGTATCCCCTGACAATTAAGTCCAGTCGTGTCCGACTCTGTTATAAATCCTATCAAATCAAATGTTATTCCTCTCTTTTTTCTCTCAATGCTGTGCCTGCCCTTCAATACTCTAAACATGTCACGGAAGGCAGTGTTATTTGCAGCTGGAAAATTGGTTTCAAACAGAAAACTATTTTACCTTCATATGTGTTGACGGCCTCCAGATTCATGACATGCCTTATAACATGGTACTCATCAGCAATGCCATTGCCGCCCAGCATATCACGGGCCTGTCGGGCAATCTCCAATGCTTTCCCACAGGAATTCCGCTTCAGCATGGAGATCATCTCAGGGGTAGCCCTGGAAGCACAAGGCAGGCATGAGAGTGGTACAAGAGGATGCACTTCTGCAGTCTTACTTAGTGCAGACAAGGCTTGTGCCACTTGCAGCAGAGGCTCAGGCCTGATCTATTATTAAGAATACTTGTGTAACGCTTTTCAATAAAAGCCGTTCACAAAGCTGTTTACATAGCAATATAATGAGGAGAATGAGGTAGGAGAATCCTGAAGTAGCAGAGTAGAATGTACCTTGCAGATAAAACAGATAGTACAGGGACTAGGCTATGACCTTTGACAGCGATGTGCTAGTTTTCTACCACCTCCAGATTCTACCACCTCCAGATTCTACCACTCCATTCCCACTAGAAACACAGAGAAAAGGGCTTTTGAACATGAAATGAAACCAGTGCCCCTTGACCAATCCAACAGCCCTCCCCCCCCCCGCCCAGTAAGGCAGACCCACTTGACCTAGGTCCACACTGATGCTTAGAAGGGAAAGGTCATTTGTTCAGGGGGAAATCCAAGCTTCCTGGGACTGTCAAATACCGCAGCAGGAAGCACTGCTCTATTCTCTCATTCAACACTTACTTGTCTTCATCTTTCAGGCGGCCCAACTGCAGACACGCTTGTAAGCCAATGGTGATCTCTGTGAGCATGTCAGCAAGCTTCTTCTGGATCAGCTGGTTTCTTGCCAGGGGGACATTAAACTGGATCCTAGGAAATAGCATTGGTTGGCGAAAGAAAGCAGCTCAGCCAAACTATGAGGAAATCCAAACATCTGAATTATATCATGGAGTGCGAGTGCACTCTCTCTCTCTCTCACTTGTACATGGGGGAAGAATCAGTGGTGTAGCTAAGAGGTGCTGGGGGGGGGTGCTGTGTCTCTCGCGAGAAGGAGCCGTGGTGGGATTTTTGTGCTCTGTGGCTGCTTTTTTTGCAGCCAGAGGGATACCTTTGCAGCCGCGGATCATAAACACACCAAAAACAGTGTTGTTTTTTTTACTCACCCCGAGTCCTGGAAGGCTTGAAATGAAGCCTTCCGGGAGTGCAGGGGCGGGGTGATGACGCGAAAGTTGCCCCATAGTCTTGTTGGGTACCTCTCCCAGGAATACGATTTTCACCCACCACATGAAGCATTACCTGTCCAGGGTGTACTGCCTAGCTGTCTGCATACAGAACTCAGCAGCTCCAAGTGCTCCCCATGCAATGCCATAACGAGCATTATTCAAGCAGCCAAACGGACCCTGTTGGAAAAGGATGGCATTAAAACGTCCGATAAGAAATTGATGGGGGGGGGGGTTTCTCTCATTTCCCCTACCTCAAAAGGGGCCCCTCAGGCTCGCTAGGAGGGAACTCTAGAGCTCTTATTCTAAATGGAGCTTCACACAAACACGAACCACATGAAAACGGCTTTTAAAAAATATTTTGGGTATGCTCATTCAGCCCTTGTAAATTACACAGCCCTCAATTCAAATAGTCTGCCTAGAAAACTGGGGATTGTATTTGGGTGGTGGCAAGGGGGGGGGGGGGAGAGAGAAGGTCCATAAAGGTTTGTTACATGTTTCAAGATCCTTCTTAAGACAATCTCCTTAGTAAATGCATCCGTTTAGAATCAACACCACCATCTCACCCCACTCCACGTAAACACTATGGCACTATAGGACACATTTGAACGTTTGCAATAGGTCACTCCATTTATTACATGCAAGCAATACATTCAGTATCTACATTTGCCAGTAAAATATGAGTAGCAGGATTTAATTTTTTACGATGCCCAAAACCATTCTTAACACCAAGGTTTCCATGGCCACAACATTCAGTAGAATAAAAGTTTCCGAGATCTAAAGCCATGTTCCTGTTTTATTAAAATATACAGCTATAAAACTTCCAACGTTTCGGCAGTTGTTTCTAACTGCCTTCCTCAGGAATCCGAGAGCCTCGAGAGAGTTTGTAGAAATATTTAAATTTATTTACACTTGAATACCTAAGATCAGGTATTATTTCGTTCCAATATGCTATTTTCACATTTCACCAAGGGTGAGCAACAGACCCTTTAGCAATCCAGTGATAAGGAAAGCCTGGGTTGAACTTTGTGCCCCCTAGTGGCAAACCAGGGTCAGGACCTTATAACATGTTCAAACAATGCAGCCATTTTCACTGCAAAGATTCAATGCCATGGTCATGTCCTATAGCAACTGAGGTATTTTATCAGATGGCAGGTTCAAACCATGAATGGGTGGGAGAGATCTTACAGCAAGTCCAGTCACGTTGGGCAGCAGGTTGTCCTCAGGCACCTCCACATCCTCCATAACGATCATTCCGGTGATAGAGGCTCGCAGAGAAAATTTCCCCTCAATCTTTGGAGTAGAGAGACCTTTCATTCCACGTTCCAAGAGGAAACCCCGCACTTTGCCATCCTCACACACAGCCCACACCACGCACAGGTCAGCCATTGGAGAATTGGTGATCCTGACAGAATATACGGTAAGTTTGGTAGGTCATCTAGAACAGTTTGTGCAGAACGTTGAGGACCCTGTCAACTAAACCTTAACCCAGGAAGCCAAAAAGAACTTCTCAGTAGAGAAATCAAGGCATGCATACTACCAAAGGTGAGCAGCAGAGCTATAGCTGGGGTAACCTAGCCATTCCAGAAAGTACGGTAACACATGTCTGGAGCCAGCTGCCTGGAGCCCCTCAGTTTGCCATGGCCCATGTTACAAATACATGGGGGGGCGCCGTATTCCGCTTATCCGTGGTTGTCCATGCCCCCCCCCCCGCGGCCATTACCTTTGTATATGTTCATAGAGCTGGTGCCAAGGTAGTGCGTTTCTTCCTTAAACCAAACGCTGTAAGCAGCATGCTAGCTCCTATTGTAGCAGCAGGCAAGCAGCCTGCATGATAGAGAGGCTCCAGGAAGCAGGCTGCTTGCTTGCTGCTACAACTGACACTGGCATACTGCTTATAGCATGTTAAGTTTAAGGAAGAAACACACTACCTTGGCGCCAGCTCTATGAACATATACGAAGGTAATGGGTGCGGGGGGCACCAGGGATAGTGTTTCCCCCCTATTTGCGGTTCCCAGTATCCACAGGGAACCTATCCCCCGCCGATTTGGGGGATCATACTGCAGTAACCTCTTGCTGTTTTCTGCAATCTGCTGCCTGCTCTGCTCCCCACCCACCCTCTTTCCTGGGCACCAAGACAGTTGAAGCATCTCACCAGGTCTTGGTACCATTGAGTGTGTATGTCTTGCTTCTGGGATTGTACCGGGCCCGGGTCTCCATGCTACCAGGGTCACTCCCATGGTTGGGCTCTGTAAGTCCAAAACAGCCCAGCAACTCTCCTGTTGCTGTGGAGAGAGACAAGATAATGAGTTACGGCTACCCTCAGAAGTACCTCCTTCTTCCTCCCTTGAGTCAAGGATCTCAAAGCTTTTCTGGAATAACATTATTACTTGTTCTATGAAAACAGTCTAAGCATGAGAGTAGTGGAGATGGAACAAAGAATAAGAACAAAAAAAGAACAAAGTAAGGGTACAATTAAGGATTTGAGTTGCAAGAAACAAATTTTTAAAGATCAACCCAATATAAATAAACTGGGAAATGTAAAAGTTTTATTTTTTATTATTATTAAGTATATTTATATCCTGCTTTTCAGCAACAGTAGCTCACAATGCGATTTATGTTATGACTACATCTGTAGTCAGCAGGTAAGTTTCGCACTGGTGGATGCAGGAGCTGGGGGAGGGGGAGGGGGCCAGAGGAGGATAAAACTTACTCACCTCAAAGCACTCCTCAGGTCTGCGCCAGCTATTTAACTGGTGCAGACCCAGAGGCGTCACTACGTGGTCCCCCCAGTGACGTCACGGTTGGAAGTGCTGCTGCCGCCGCTAAATATCCCTCAAAGCTGCAGGGTGGGCGGGAAGATCAAAACCATTGCCATCTCCGCTTCAACTGCCTGCTCTTTGCGCGATGTCCCCGCCAGCCGCTTTGTTGCCCCCTGCGTGCTGCCCGGGGCCCACTGCCCCCCAGCCACCACTTCTGTGCAGACCCAAGTAGCCCCATAGGACTAGCCAGGGTTCTACCTGGAGTAAGGGAATGTTCCCTTACCCCATGGAGGCCTCCGGCCTGCTGCTTCTGAGCACTGGATGCAGCAGACGCTGCAGGCATAGGATTGTGCCAAAAAAAGTTTATATGGTTCAGGAAGAAAGGAGGAGCATCTTATAACACTATTTCAACCAGTGAGAGTAGAGCGGCTGTACCAAGGTCTTCAAATATGATGATACTTCTAGACTATTGGCTGCTTATGGTAACAAAGAATTTATAATTGGGACAGATGAGCAACAACAATACAGTTTTCATTCGAAAGCTTTCATGGCCAGCAGATATAGTTAGAGAAACAGGTAGTACGTTTAAAACATAACTTGAATGTTCATGGTGAGTAAATATATTTAAGAATTTAAATGCTACTTAAATATTGTGGCTCTCAAACATCTGAAGTTAATTCATATGTGGCTCTTTCGTTAAGCAAGTTTGGCCACCCCGGTTCTATATACAGGTGTCCCCCGCTCAATGATGGATCGCTTAACGACGATCCGGATATATGATGGAGGTCCCCAGTAAAAAATAACAAAGAATTTTAAGACGCATCTTTTTAAAGCCCCAGCTCATCAGCTGTTTGGCTTTAGATAAGGGCTTTGAAGTTCAGCACTGGGGCTTTAAGCACAGCGCTGAACTTCAAATCCCTTATCTAAAGCCAAACAGCTAATGGGAAGGTAAGAGCTTGGATGTTTAATGCTGGGGCTTTAAGCACAGTGCTAAACTTCAAAGCACAGCAAGATGCGCTTAATGACGCCTTCACTTTACGACGGGGATTTCAGAATGTATCCCCGTCATTAAGCGGGTGACACCTGTAGATAGGTTTTTGGCCATATACTGTATACTATGCTGAGGCACTGGAACCTGTATGAAAACCAGAATTGATGCTTGGTTGCAATTCTGGCTTGGTAAGGTTGCTCCGATCAATTTATTGGTTTGGATGAAATGGTAAATGATGGTTTAGCAATGAATTGCATGAAGGAAGCAATGAATTGCATGAAGGAATGGGAGAGGCAAGCAAGCAAGCAAAGCACCAGTTCACAATTCATAGATTGGAGGATCATCTGAATGCACCCAATGAGCATGCATAGCCATTTTCTCTCTTCTCTTTGTTGTAAAGAGAATTGACAAACGACTTTGTTGTCTCATCTTTCTTTGTACAGTACTGCTGTGTTTGGATTTATTATACCATCAGTTAAAGAAAACCGGGACAGTAGTAAAACCTGTCTCATCCTGCGCCTCGGATAATAACCACCTGATCTTAATAGCACAAAAGATGTGAAGTTTAGCCTAGGGGGTGCAACTAAACTCTGATCTTACACATCCAGCACCTCAATTCTGTTTACTCACCCAGGCGTGGCAAGTATTTCTTTTTCTGCTCCTCTGTCCCATATACATATATAGGGTGCATAACCAAAGATGACTGAACACTCATGACTGAACGATAGCTGCTGTCCACTCTCTCGATCTCCCTTGCCAGGAGTCCATATGCTACATAGGTGGTTCCTGCACAGCCATAGCCTAATGGAAATGGATGTAGACAGTCAGCAAGCAAGCCATGAATTCCAAGTCCATCCAGGTTGCCAACCTGGTCAACAGAATCCTGCTAAGTCCTGCCAAGATTTGGAGAAAAGAAAATGGTTTGCTCTCTTCTTATTTGTATGCATTAATCCCCCATAGCAATGATCTATGAACACACTTCTTTAAAACATCCTAACATAGCTATGTAGCCATATAGTTTGAGTATCATACAAACAACACGATGTACTGTGATTATACAGTAGTTTGGGTGATGGGTTGTGGTCTGCCTCCTGTGTCTCAAGATGCTCTGCCATGCTGCTTCTCTGCTCCATACTGTCGCCCCCCCAGTTGATTTTATTGTTTTCAATTTAGTTATGTATTATTTAAATACTAGATAAATACTGGTCATGTACTAGATTAGAAGACATTTGGGGGAAAACACTGTGCCCTATAGATGCATCAGGCAGACATTCAGCGTCAGGCAGACATTCATCGTTCAT
Source organism: Plestiodon gilberti rubricaudatus (assembly GCA_026170595.1). Taxonomy (NCBI): domain Eukaryota; kingdom Metazoa; phylum Chordata; class Lepidosauria; order Squamata; family Scincidae; genus Plestiodon; species Plestiodon gilberti. The sequence goes on from JANXHW010000002.1 coordinate 110,066,022, forward strand.
CATGTATATCTCTAGAAAGTGGTTGGGAAAGCTTCACCTCTGGAATCTCTGTCTAAATTCTACCTTCCCCATCCCAATGTCAAGTTGAAAGACCAAGGCAAAGTATAGGTACATTGAGCCTACTTTGTAAAGCCAGCATTGTATTTAAAGCCACATGAATCTTTCCTGCTTTACATGGCACAGAATTTAAGGTCACCACCTTAAATTCTAATTTCCACACTTCTGGAGCACGAGTAAAAATGTTTGAAGTTACTTATCAGGTTTTCTTTTTTGCATTCCTGTAAAGCCCCAGTCAACTTACAAAACACTGAATTGAACAAACTATTGAAACATACAAATCCAGATAAAAAAACTTTAGAATTACTGAACGAGCAAAAATGCAAACTACCAGTAACAATCCAACTAAGCAATTTATTAAAGCACTTTGTTAATAAAATGGCTCAATTTATATTATATATTTATATACTATTCTCTTTGTATTTGAACCTTCAACCCCAAGGACACAGAAACAGGCCCTGTGAAAACATGTGGCCCTTTACATCTCTGCTCCCATACCGTTTTTGTCACAGAAGAGAAGAGCGGTGTAGGTATTACCTTTGATGGTAGGGCCCAGGACACCCAGCGCCCCCATTTCTGACACAATTTCCCTGTGAAAGACTGCAAAGAGAGAGGGAAATGGGTGGAAGGAAACAGGGTTAACAAAATCATAAGCAGAGCTTGCTCTGCCTGCCACATCTTAGAAAGCCTCCCACTGACGCCACAGAACCCTCTTACGGGGGGGGGGGGCTACAATCTGGCTGCTCCTACACTGCTGTAACTGTTGGTAACACTCAAAGGATGGCAATCGCATGTGCGGGGTCAGTGGTCTAGTTACTATCAAAGCTAAAGGGGTGTGAGGACCACTATGAGCGATGGCTGTTCCCGCATCACTAAAGATAATTTATCGCCTGGGCCAGAGCCTCAGGCTGCTCAAAACACCACATTACAGTAAGTTCATCTATAATTGATGCATTTAACAGTGGAAGTATTCAGTTTTAGTTAAACCACTAACAGCAATGGGGGACTCAATCTGCATCAGAACCATAGCGTGTGAGGGGAAGGGTAACACCTTCCCCCCTCTTCCATTTCCCCATCTTCTTACCAAACTAGCTACATATACCGTATTGGTCTGAGTATAAGACTCACTTTTTTCTCCTAATTTAAGTTTTTAAACTAAGGGTGCGTCTTATAATCAGGCTGTTGCAATTTAATGCCAGTGATTTAATTAAAATTTTTTAATAGCACCAAACTTTAAGGGTGCGTCTTATAATCAGGTGCGTCTTATACTCGGGACAATGCGGTAGTTAGTTGGGCAGGAAAATGTTGCCCTCTTCATTTGGAAAACGAAAATAACCCTCTTCTCACATGCTGCAGTTCTAAGCAAAATTGGGCCTCCCTGCTTTCAATCTAGAGTGCACTTCCTGCGCCCCCCCCCCACTAAGGGCAGACTTAGCATGTAGTTGGGCCCCAAGACAATGATGATCTGTAATTGATAAGTACTGCAGCCCCAAACCCAGTGCTGAACTCCTAGGGCCTTGCAGGGTGATCAGTCAGGGAAACATAACACACTCACCATGGAAGTATTCAGACACCCCTTCTGGTGTTGATCCAAGACACATGGCAGAATTCATGGACTCTTTCAACACCCCATAGAACCAGGCCATTCAATTATCAACTCTCTAGTTACCTATTAAATGTCCTGGCACATTCAGGAAATCACAAGGGAAAAACAGAGCATCCCCGCCTCTAGAGAGGGAACAGAATTCTGCACCAACTCACATGGCATACTGTACGCATTCAAACGCACTAAAAAAAAAACAGCGTACCTTCATTTCGATTGGCCATGAGAATCCTGGGCATCAGTTTTTCCTGGCAGTAAGTGCGAAATGTGTCCCGGATCATTATTTCTTCATGAGTCAGGAGCTTCTCCAGGTGTAGGGCATCTCGCCAGTCAAACTGAACTGAACAAAGCCAGAACCAACCTTAGGCACCAAGGACCTCCCCCACTGTTATGGGAGGCATCTGTAAGAAAAGTTCTTCCCTGAACACTTCTAACTGTTTGATCTACCCATCCAGACAGAGAATAACTAACCAAATGAACACTCCCATGTGGCAACATCTTAATATATGGATACTTCCCGGCTGCTTTTCACATGGCCTGCAGACCATCTGATGACCACCACTGCAAGAGTAGGTAACTAGCAAGTGCAAACTTTCATGTCGCACAGAACTCTTCATCCAGCAGAATGGAATCATAGTCAATTGTCACAGAGGCATTGGTGGCACGGGGCAGACGGCCTCTTCCCCCCTCCCCGGCACGGCATTCCAGCAGTGCTGTATGGCAGGAGGGTGCGCAGCACTTGCCACTCAAGTGCAAGTAGAGCGCTATAGGCCCTCCCCTACATTCATTTGGCTCCAAATCGGAGCAATTCCCGAAGTGGGGTGGGTGGGTGACGCCATAACGTGAGGGGGTAACGATGTCATCACGTCACCCCCGCCCCAGGAGCCAGCCAGCCCAGCGACGCTGTTGTATTGTCAAGATAGATAAGATTTCCCATCACTTAATGTTAAAACGCATATAAAAAACACCAACAGGCCAGAGAGCCACAGACTGTTGACAGTGACTCAACCCACTGTCTTTTGTACTCATCAAGCTGCAAGGTTTAATTTCCTAGGCATCTCTCTTTTAAAAGGTATAAGAAAACTTTTTTTTAAGATACACACGCACACAATGGTGAAAGAGGAAACAGTTACATCGAGAAGAACGCCCTCCAATAGGCAAGGAACAATTCTTGGATCTGGACACCTTTTTGGTAAGAGTGCATTTGCAGCTGTAACTGGTTTCACTATGTGAAACTCTACATTAAGTGCAAGTCAAGCTATAGATTACGCCTGACCATTCCTTATATGTCGTATTATTTGCTCTTAATTGTAACTTGTAATAATAATAAAGACTGCAGGTAACAGTTTGCCCCTTCCAAACCAAGGAGAAGATATCTGGGACCAACTACTGACAAAAAAAGGGAGAGAAAACAGCTTTCTAGCAGTTGCTTAGATCACTCACACTATATTTTTCCTACAAACTATTATGTTCCCTCCATGCAAGGCCAGCCCATCCATGAGGCCAACCTCAAGCAGCAGATTGGGGGGGGGGGGCAACCATGTCTTTCCACCTACTTGCCTCCACTGCTCCTTCTTCTTCTTCTACTCATTGGATTGGAAAAGGAAGAGGGGGACAGAGGAAGAGGAATTGTGGAGGGAAGGAGTGTGCTGAGCTAGAACATTGGTGAGTGGGAGGAGCAGAGGCTGGCACATCATCGGGTAAGGGGGCAGCACATGGCACGCTGCCTCAGAACACCTTGGGTCAGCCTTGCCTCCATGGGACAGAATATAGAGAAGAAGAAAGTAAATCAAAAACAGATGACATTAAGGTGTTCTTCTTCTACATATTCAGGGGAGATGCGCACAGCAACCTGGGAAAGGACAATGAAAAAGGATGGGTATTGCTGCAGGCGAGGTGGTAGCTAGGAGTTCTGATATGGGAGCCCTAATCAAAGGCCATCACATTTTGCAAGCAATGAGAACTTGCTTACCTTTGGCTGCTTTCCCTGAGGGCTTTGCTTCTTTTTCTGCAATATAAAATGAGGGGGGAAAATGTCATGTTTCTATTCAGTGACTTTCTCCCCCTTCATCCCCATAAGTGGGTTAAGGTAAAGGTAAAGGTGACCCCTGACAATTAAGTCCAGTCATGTCCGACTCTAGGGTGTGGTGCTCATCCCCATTTCAAAGCCGAAGAGCCAGTGTTGTCCAAAGACGCCTCCGTGGTCATGTGGCCGGCATGACTCTCCTTGCCGCAGCGCGTAGCATGCAGCTGGAACACGGAGCGCTGTTTACCTTCCCGCAAGCGGTACCTATTTACTCACATTAACATGCTTCGGAACTGCTAGGTTGGCAGGAGCTGGCCAAGCAACGAGAGCTCACCCCGTCGCGGATTCGAACTGCCGACCTTTCGATCGACAGCTCATGGTTCAGCAGTTTAACCCACTGCGCCACCTGCTGGCATGAAGTGGGTTAGCCAACTTCAATGAACTTCAACTTCAACTTCAATGATGTTTGTGCTTTTGGATTAGTTTTAATACATTGTGAACAACCTTGAGGACATTCATGCAAAAGAAAATGGCAGATAAACAAAAAAATAAAATCAAAAATAAAATCAAACCAACTTTGTGGGCCAAACCTATCACCCGATTCCTCGTCATCCTTAAAAGCAGCTGCAACAGTCACAAATGCCAGTGTGCTACAGTGCTTCAGGGTCTACCATTTGGTAGAGGCTCTCAAAGAACATCACACACACATTCACTCCTCATCCTCCCAGCTCTCCCCCCCACCCACTGCAACACCATTTATCTCATACATCCTCCAGCAGTGGTCCTTCCCCAATTACAATTAGCACAAGTTGCCCACTGACCCTTTGGGGCAGCTGCACTGGTGAGCTGTGCCCGGATATTACATGGGCCTGCCACACAGCGACTGCACTGCAGGAGCCTCCTGGAGGGTAATCTCAGTGCCATCGGGATGAATGCCTGGAACAGATCAATGAAAGAAAACAAGTCAAAAGACTGAGTCCAGTCAGCATTTGCATTGGAGGGCACCTGTAGCCCTCTGATATCTGCAGCCTATTCCTGTGAGTCTATACTGGTCATGTTAACGCAAGCAGGCATGCTTGCAACTTGAATGTATATAGGTAGTTATTTCTGTCAGATAGACCTAACTCTGACAGCAATATATACTAAATAAACTCCTAGCACAGCAATTAAATAATAGAGATACAGGGATCCAGCCTCCTTGGGTCCACACCATGTTGGTCAGCTAGCTAGCCTAAAGCAGAGGTGAGTTGAGGTCACATTCCAGGATTCTTCTACTGCCCAACTTTCGGCATATAGGGATCAGAATAATGAGGCCTAGTGATTTGCACAAAAGAAAGTCCTCAGAGGAAGAGGTGGCAGAAGTCCTGCATTTTGTGTCCACCTTGCAGGTACCCGCTCTTTGAGGCTTTTATTCACAGAGGCAGGGCAGGGGGTGACCCCAGTCTGGGGTTCCTGTCTTAACAAGTGCAAGGAGCTGCGCAAGAGGGAGGGAGGCAGCCGGAGCATCAGGGCCACGGTAGGTATCAATCCCATGGTGGGATTCCCACCTCCAGAGCCCGGCCTCCCACCGGCCAGGAAGGACACAAATTAATACCCACTCAGGAAGGTAGGAGCTTTCCGTCTAGGTTTGCGCTGCGCTCTGCCCGACGCCCTCCCTCTCCGCTCGATCCTCTTTGCTGAGATTGCAAAGAGCGAGCACCGACTTGCCTGCGTTCTCGTCCAGCGGCTGCACAGCCAGACCCCGCCTGCTGTCTTCCCTTCCTGGCCCCGCTTCTCCCCCATTGGTTAGGAAAGGGAGGCGTGTTCCCGTGACGCGGTCTTTGACCGCCAGCATAGAGCTATTTGCAAGGGAAACGCGAGGACAAGGAGTGAGGGGCCCGGCCAAGAAAGGCCGCGGCGTCAGGTGCAGACTGGTCATGACTTATGTGTGCCCATGGATTTTTGTGGGAGCTTCCCTGCTGAGACAAAATAGCAGCCGTGTGGGGAAGTCGGAGCCGGACCGTGGAGGGGACAAAGGGTTAAAGCCTTCCTCCCCTACGGAGGAAGTCTCGATCCCACCCACGCCTGCTAATTGGCAAACAAAAACCAAGCATGTCGGGGCCAATGTTTAAGTAACGCGTAGTTTGGCTCTTGGGCTGCAATCCTATGTAAATTTACCTAAGAGTAAGCCCCGTTCATAGGTCTGACTTATGCATAGACTTGGACTGCATGTCCTCTGCAGAGAATCGCGTTTTACATAACATAAGCAACCTTGCTTATTAGAGACATTTGATATTACACCATTGCCAAATATCTTTCTCATCTTGATCATGTGATGGCTATATTAAGCATTTTCATCAGTTGTATTTCATAATGGTTCATGTCTGCAATTTTTATTATTTTGCTTAGCTTCCTTTGTACTATTTGAAAAAGTCTGAATAACTTTAAAAGTACCTTGTGCACGTTCGTTCAGAATAGACATGAATAGCATTGCTGTAGGACTGCCAACTTCTGGAATAAAAGATCTTGGCATCTTAAACAGATGTATGTCCTCCTGTATGTCCTATTCACAAACTTTTTTTTTAAAGAACCTCAAGAAAACGTGTGTCTGAAAATCTCCTGACTATTTCCTTTATGAAGAGAACAGGGTTCTGTTTTCACAATGGACCTGACACAGTGCCTTCTCAGGCCATGTGTTAGGGTGGCTTTCTCCTTGGACAAACAGCTTTTCAGATAACTCAGTATAAAAAGAGAGCTCTTCTGACGCTGTAATAGTGCCCCTTCTGGAAGGTTACATAATTTTTTCTTTTAAATTGTAGAAAGTAGAAAAAAATAGAAATAAAAATTATGAGCATACACTTTTTTCAGGCTTCACATTTTAATGACTTTATATACATTTATAGCATTGCCACATTTGGAATACAATGTTCAGTTCTGGTTGCCTCCACTTAAAAAATAATATTGTACACCTGGAATAGATGCAGAAAATGGCAATCCAGATTATTAAACACCTGGAACATTTACCCTACAAGAGAAGACTACAGCAATTGGGGTTTTTTTTAATTTAGAAAAACTATGATTGAGCATATGGGACATGGTAGAGATTTTTAAATTTGTGAATGATGTAGTAGAGAACATAGAGAACATAGAGAGCATAGAGAAAGATTCCCCCTCCCCCCTCACACAATAGAATTTTAGATTACCCAGTTAAACTGATTGGCAGTAGATTCACGATAGGGAAAAGAAAGTACTTCTTCACACATTGCATAACTGATGTGTGGAATTGACTGCCAAGGGTACATTTATAGGTTGATTTTCAGTCCCAAAGTGGTATACAACAAGTAAATACAAATTTAAAAATAATGTTGTTGTTCAGTCATTAAGTTGTGTCCGACCCTTTGTGATCCTATGAACTATATCCCGCCAGGCCTTCCTATCCTCCACTATTTTCCTGAGTTTGCTCATTTTCATGTTCGTTGCATCGGTGATGCTGTCTAACCATCTCATCCTTGGCCTTCCCCTTCTCCTTTTGCCTTCAATCTTTCCCAGCATCAGAGTCTTCTCCAGAGACTCCTCTCTTCGCATTAGGTGGCCAAAATATTTGAGCTTCAGCCTCAGTACCTGTCCTTCCAGGGAACAGTCAGGGTTGATTTCATTTAGGATTGACTGATTTGATCTCCTAGCAGTCCAAGGGACTCTCAGGAGTCTTCTCCAGCACCACAGTTCGAAAGCATCTATTCTTCGGCGCTCAGCTTTCCTTATGGTCCAACTCTCGCAACCATACATTGCTACTGGAAACACCATCACCCTGACTATGCGAACTTTTGTTGGCATGGTGATATCTCTGCTTTTTATTATGCTATCTAAATTTGCCATAGATTTCCTTCCAAGGAGTAAACATAATAAATTAACCAGCAAGATGGAACCCTGTGGAACTCCCCATAAGTCAACAGCCAAGAAGGCAAACAACAACAGTTTCTGAGATTTCGGTTTGGGAATATATGAGACCATTTCCCTTCTCCAAAGCACGTACCCTCAGCCACTTCTGCCCTTTGCAACAGTATTTCCTATATGCTCTTGCCTTCATAAATATGCTTTTAAAACCTCATGAGGGGAAAACTGCTTAGAAGAGTCAATCTGGAGCAGGGAATTGGTGTGCAGAGACCCGGTTCTCAGATTCTGACAGTCTTTCCCCCTCCCCTCCACAGTAGCATTCCAGTTTTAAAAGTGCTGTCAGATTACCATTGTGCACATTTGCATGCAATGTATAGTTTGACGGTTTGAAAATTATTGTTATTAATTATTAACAGTATTTATATACCGCTTTTCAACAAAAAGTTCACAAAGCGGTTTACAGACAAAATCAAATGATTAAATGGCTCCCTGTCCCAAAAGGGCTCACAATCTAAAAAAGATGCAGAACACCACCAGCAAACAGCCACCAGAAAGACACTGTGCTGGGGTGAAAGGGGGGCAGTTACACTCCCCCTGCTAAATATAAGAAGAGCACCAATTGAAAAAGTGCCTCTTGCTCAGTTTCAGTTAGCAAATGCATACTGTATTCCAAAATTCAGCTTTCTAGGTAGTCTAGAAGAACCCTAACAACTTCGATACCCCTTGGGATGAGTCAAGAAGCTTGTGTGAGTCAGCCATCCAAATTTATCATTGGTCCTGAAATAACAACAACAACAACAACAATAATAATAAATATACAGTATTTATATACCGCCTTTCTCGGTCATTGGATTTCTCCTCCGACTTTAATCCAAGGCGGTGTACACGGGCAGGCTGTCCTAACCCCCCTTGGGTTTTTTTACAATATATATACGGTAAATGTCCAATCTTTCATGAACGGCTACTTTCCAGGTGGTATCCTTTTTCCAGTCTGACAATTCTGCTGGCTGGCGCCTCCCACCCTCGACCAACCATTCTTGTATTGCCAATGGCAGGCTCATCCCTCTAAGATGCTTGTACAATCCTGAGGCCTTTCAGCATGTGATGTTTGAATATTTCTTTTCTACAATGGTCTGATTTTGAGGTGTTGCCTTTCTGCTATTCACATTATGTTTTCGAACTGCAATGAACTTCAAAGTAGCTTAAGTCGGAGGCATGAAGGGGCACACCCTTTACAATGGAAAACTCCCAGCCAATGACACTTAAGTGCAGGTTCAGAGTGTGGTAGAGTTTCTGATCTGCAGCATTTTCCATAATAGTTGATGTCCTTCCTTACACTGTCTTTCTGAACTTTCACAATCACCATAAGGGAGGGACCCAACATTGACCCTTTCTGTGGTCAGGGCAGGAAGGGAGGGAGGGGAGCAGATGGCACCCCACGCAGTCACCAAGAAGTACCATGCAAGGGTGAGCATTTACACAACACTGTGTGTCATAACAAGACAGGAACCCATCTTCTCTCCCACCCCCCCATGGCAAATAGGAGCTTTAGGAAGGATTTAACTCAGAGAACCAACATATACGGAGGAAACACATTAACAGCACAAGCCTATGCATGGCTACTCAAAAGTAAGTCCCATTGCATTCAGTGAGGCTTACTCCCAGGAAAGTGTGCATAGCATTTCAGCCTAACCTCCCAGCACCACTGCCCCAATTCAATTTGGGGCCACAACATGGCTGCTTTTAAGTCTAAGGCCAGGAGAGATCTAATCATGGATCTCCCACATCACATGTAGTTTAAGCAGTATAAAGCAGGCTCATATGTCATGTTATGACTCTCAGGTGTGGACTGACAGCATCCACTTCCCAAATGAAAACAAAGAGGTGAAACATGATTCCCCCCCCCCTCTAACAATGGACTTTCACACATGTACTTGTTCCTGGAAGTTGCGAGCCAAGCATGGCTTCTTTGTGCATGCACTTGGTGCATGTGGGGGTACATTACTGCCGTGGGGTTGTTCCATGCCCAGAAGGGGCACTATTTTGTTGCTTGGGTTAGGTTTGGTTGTATTGTATTTTTGTTCTGGATTGTTTTGGTATTTTTCCTTGATTGGACACCACTTTGGGCATCTAGGTAGAAATTTATATACATGTCAGAAATAAAGTTCACAGGACCTTGTTTGAAGCTGTGGCTGCTCGATGTAATTCTTTAAAATATGACATATAAATATAAGTAGTTGGGGAAGGTGTGCAGATTTTATCTGCAACAGAGATTCAGGAATAAAGGATTGATGGGTAGGTAACAACAGTCAGAAAAATAAGTGCAACGTTTACACTTTCCCTTCAACGTCTTCCGGCAATACATAATTCTGGCTCCATACTATTCATACCTGCAAGCTCCTGAGGAAATGGTCCTCTCCTGAATTATAGCACAATCCTATGCGCGTTTTAATCCTATCCTATCCCAGACGTACAAGCTGGGTTTCGAAGAGGCAGAGGAACTAGAGATCAAATTGCCAACATGCGCTGGATCATGGAGAAAGCACAAGAGTTCCAAAAAACCACCTACTTCTGCTTCATTGACTACGCAAAAGCCTTTGATTGTGTGGATCACAACAAACTGTGGCAAATTCTTAAAGAGATGGGGGTACCAGACCACCTTACCTGTCTCCTGAGAAACCTGTATGCGGGTCAAGAAGCAACAGTTCGGACCGGCCATGGAACAACCGACTGGTTCAAAATTGGGAAGGGAGTACGGCAAGGCTGTATATTGTCACCCTGCCTATTTAACTTATATGCAGAGTACATTATGAGAAATGCAGGGCTGAATGAATCGCAAGCCGGAATCAAGATTGCCGGGAGAAATATCAACAACCTCAGATATGCAGACGATACCACCCTAATGGCAGAAAGTGAAGAAGAACTCAAGAGCCTCTTGATGAAGGTGAAAGAGGAGAGTGCAAAAGTTGGCTTGAAACTCAACATTAATAAAACTAAGATCATGGCATCTGGGCCCATCAATTCCTGGCCAATAGAAGGGGCAGAAATGGAAGCAGTAACAGATTTTACTTTTCTGGGCTCCAAGATCACTGCAGACAGAGACAGCAGCCATGAAATTAAAAGACGCTTACTCCTTGGAAGGAAAGCTATGGCAAACTTAGACAGCATAATAAAAAGCAGAGATATCACCATGCCAACAAAAGTTCGTATAGTCAGGGCGATGGTGTTCCCAGTAGCAATGTATGGTTGCGAGAGTTGGACCATAAGGAAGGCTGAGCGCCGAAGAATAGATGCTTTTGAACTGTGGTGCTGGAGAAGACTCCTGAGAGTCCCTTGGACTGCTAGGAGATCAAATCAGTCAATTCTAAATGAAATCAAGCCTGACTGTTCCCTGGAAGGACAGGTACTAAGGCTGAAACTCAAATATTTTGGCCACCTAATGCGAAGAGAGGACTCTCTGGAGAAGACTCTGATGCTGGGAAAGACTGAAGGCAAAAGGAGAAGGGGAAGGCAAAGGATGAGATGGTTAGACAGCATCACCGATGCAACGAACATGAAAATGAGCGAACTCAGGAAGATAGTGGAGGACAGGAAGGTCTGGCGGGATATGGTTCATGGGATCACGAAGGGTCAGACACGACTTAACGACTGAACAACAACAACAACAACAATGCGTGTTTTACTCAGAAATGTCCCCTCTTTTCAATGAGTCTTATTCTTGGGAACATGTGCAGAGAATTGCACCCTTAAATATGTTTTTCTTCAAGCACTCTAAGGCTCAGACATTTTCCATAGAAGCACCTCTGTGGAATATCTCCTGTCCCCTATTCTGGAAATCTTATAGAAATAGGATAAATGTGGGTAAATAGCACCCCCATTTTCCTTCCTAGCTCCATCAGCTAGGCTTTAGATGTTCTCCATCTTCAAAGCTCATGGTGCTCCTGGCTCCTGGCCTTCAGGGGTTATCTCTACACTGGAGCATGTTATCCCCCTCTTGGACACTGGTATCATAACAGGAGCCAGCTGTCAGGCTTCTCTGAGGCTTCCTGATATATAAACCCAGCGCAAGCTGGTAATCTGCGTTTTCATATCTTTCCTTGCAAACAGCCTGCTGATCTTTCTGTTGTCTCAAGAGTTAAGTTTTACCGCAGGGCAACCACGAAATGTCAGCTGGAGGCACAGCTGAAGAAGGCAGGGGGAAGAGAACAAGGTAATACCATGCTGCTACAACAGACCCCAGGAGCCAAAGAGGGTATAGTTCTTCTTCTGCACATATCTATTGAACCCCACACACTTTTTGTAGCCACCACAGCCTAGTGAGTACAGTACTGTGTGTTGGCAGAGTTGAGAACCTTGTCAAAATAAACGCTTAGTCATCATGGGCTCACTGTACAGTTGGGTGCCGCTACTCACTATCTCTTAGTCTCCATTCCCCATCTGCAGAAGAGGGATTATGATCATCTACTCCATCTGCGAGGAGGCTGTTTGACTATGAATGAAATGGGGGGGGGGGGAATTGTAAAGAACTTTTCACATGACAAATGCTAAAGTTAGACAGGGATCATACAGAACTTTAAGAAATTATGATCAGCTTGTAAGGAGAGTGAGAGGGCTTGCTGCAACCAGTAGGTATATATCTTTCTTTTCCTCTGAAAATTATTGGCAATTCTGCTTCCTGTGATGAATTATGCTTCCCTCCCCCCCCCCATTTTTAATTACATTTGTGCCCCACTCCTTCCAACAAGGAGCTCAGGGCAGCATATATTGAGGTTATCCCATTTTATCCTCATAATAGGCTTACCAGATCTCCAACCGGGACAGAGTGCTAGACCTTTAGGAGAAGGAATGTGGGCAGGTGTAGCTTGTTAAACCTTAGAGCACAATCCTAGGCATGTCTACTCAGAAGCAAGCCCCATTGTGTTCATTGGGGCTTGCTTCTGAGTAGACATGCCTAGGATTGTGCTCTAAGGTTTAACAGTGGGGCTTGCTTCTGAGTAGACATGCCTAGGATTGTGCTCTAAGGTTTAACAAGCTACACCTACCCACATTCCTTCTCCTAAAGGTCTAGCACTCTGTCCGGGTTGGAGATCTGGTAAGCCTAGTCATAAACATTAAGTGAGGCAAGTTCAGCTGAGGATGTGAAATGTTGATTGCCCAAGCCAGGAGGCGTAAGCTTAGTGGCTGAGTGTGGGTTTCAACTTTGGTCAGCACAGTCCATTCAGCACGTTATCAGCTATGCTGGCTGTAATGGGATGACATTCAACTACAAAGCCAGCAGAAATAAAACAGACACCTCTAACAGCAGGCTTTATCAAGAGGTGGTACAGGGAGTAGGGTTGTCAGTCCTCCAGGATTAGCATGGAGTCCCCAAGAATCAGTATCAATCTCTAGCTGACTACCAAAAGCAATCCTGGAGTAGTTGACAGCATTTCAGCAAATTTACAACAGTATAATCATTGGGGGGGGGGGGGAAGTCTCCAGGAATAACTTCAGTCTGAGTTGGCAGCTCAGGGTGACCAGATACATTGGAGGACAAAGTGCCTGTACCTTTAACCATTGTATAAAAGAGGGAATTTTGGCAGGTGTAGCTCATCATGGAAGGGTGCAAAAAGCTGCACCTGCCAAAATTCCCTCTTCTATACAATGGTTAAAGGTAGGCTTACCATATCCAAAGGGAGACAGAGTGCCTACACCTTTAACCATTGTAAAAAGAGGGAATTGGGCAGGTGCAGCTCATAATGTAAGGGTGCAACAAGCTGCACCTGCCCAAATTCCCTCTTTTTACAATGGTTAAAGATGTAGGCACTCTGTCCCCCTTTGGATATGGTAAGCCTAGTTAAAGGTATAGGAACTTTGTCTTCCATTGTATCAATCTGGTTACCCTGTGGCAGCCCTAACCAGAGGTGTTGTTAGGGGGGCGGGCTGCTACGCGGGGTGTGTGTACTTGCCTCCAGAGTTGTTGCTGGGTCACCCCCTCTGCTGCTTTTTCTTCGTTGTCATCGCTCTGCCAGCCACAAGATCGGCCCGCCTGGGAGCTGTTTGGCTCCAAAATGCTTCGAAATGCGGCAGGGGGTGTTTTTGTGCCATGGCGGGGCCGAAATTCGGCGGTGGTGTGCGAAAATGATGTCACTCCCCCAGGGGGAGAGGCTTGTGGCATCATGTGGGGGTGTCGCATCAGCGCCCCCCCCCACAGGGTGGTGGTGTAGGAATGCCACTGGCCCCTAACAGAAAAAAGGACAAGGCAGGAAAAATAGTGACTACCAGCCAGGACTAGCCCAGTCAGAATATCCAAATGACAGACCTACCCTTACAATTTAATCCCTCACTATCCACAGTAGCACGCTTGCACAGCTCCTGTTCATTTCAGTGAAGCTGGAGCAGAAGAACTACCTAAGACAGGGGTGGCCAACCTTCCACCATTAGGGCCTCTGCGTTCTTCAGAGTTGTGCAGAAGACAGAATCTTGGCAGCTGCAAGTGCTGATGGTGCTGCTAAAGCAGCTGCACCTGCTGAAATGCCCTCACCTATACAGCCATTAAAGGACCAGGAGTATTCATGTTGAAAGGGTGGCCACCCCTGATCTAGGGGTTGTGCCCCATGGGCCAGACTGGTCTGCCTACCATTCTGACACTCTTAGAGCCCAATCCTGTGCATGTCAACTCAGAAATAAGTCCCATTATAGTCAATGGCACTTACTCCCATGTAAGTGTGGATAGGATTGGATTCTCAGTTGTCCTCCCCCATTGCCCCAGAAAGCCACCTCTGCTCTGCTTCTAAATACAGTATATAGCTCTTAGCTCTGCACAACTCACCCAGAGCCAAGAACAACACAGGGCTCATGACTGTTGTTACCTACCCATCAATCCTTTATTCCTGAATCTCTGTTGCAGATAAAATCTGCACACCTTCCCCAACTACTTATATTTATATGTCATATTTTAAAGAATTACATCGAGCAGCCACAGCTTCAAACAAGGTTTCCTGATGACAAGTATATCTATTGTTTAGTTTATAGCACCATCAGTATACACAACAGCAGTTTACAAATTCATAGCCAAAAGAGAAGCCTCTGTCCTCAAGGAGCTTACAATTTAAAACTGACACCAGAAAACAACAGGTGGAGGAGGGGAGGGAGAGACAACAAGGGATGACCATAGAGGGAAAAATAAAATGTAGTTACATATACGTGTCTATGGCTAGGAATGAAGAGTAAGGGTGTGATCTCAAGCATATTTTCTTGGAAGTTAGACCACTAGTGCTACAGTGCTTACCCCCAACCAAATCTGATCTTACAGCGCAAGCCTGTGCACATCTACCCAGAAGTATATCCCATTGTGTTCAATGAGGCTTTCTCCCAGGAAAGTATGTATGGGATTCCTGTCTTAAATGGCCACAAGAAGACCTTTATTGTTTCAGATATCTTGGGTTGGTCCCTGCTTACACTTTCCAGTGTAACAAATAAACCTGTAATTAGTTTACAGCCAGCTCCACAATCCCATTGAGCTGAAAATTTTGAATTAAAACCCATTTTGCCCTCACTGAATTAAAGTGCACCAACAGCATTTTTTTTAAAAATCCAAGTATTCTTGCTTCAATGGATTACTGCTGATGAGGGTGCAATTCTAAATGTACTTTCTTGGAAGTAAATCTAACTGAAACAATAGTATTTCTTTCTGAGCAAACATAGTAAGGGTTGGATTGTAAATGTCATCTCCTTCACTCCGATGTTTAAAGAAAAGAACCAATAACTGTGCAGTAAAAGAGCTGAGTATAATTAATCCTAATTCAACTCCCCTAGTTCTTGAACAGCCACACCCACCTTCCATCTGATTGGTGCAGATGTTTTCTTTTATTCTTCTCCACGCCTCCAAATTGGCAAGTGAGTGAAAGAATTAAAAGAGGGCAACTGCTAATGGTAAGAGCTAGAATATGAAGTTTTTCGGGGGGAAAGAAGCTGGATGAATTTGGAGAGAGAAGAAAGCTGTGCATGTATGTGAACAAAATTTAAAGGAATGCTAGGCTTTACCAAAACTTAAATTCATTTGGTGTCATCCTCTTACCATTCAGATTTTGTTTCCTTGGTTTCTATGCTAGTGACTTTTGTCACCTGTGAACTATGGCATTTGTGTTGCCCTCAGCTGGTACACTAGGGGTGGGTGGGCTCAACCACTTCCAGGATATGCAATCTGAAGTCTTGCAGGTGAGGAGTTGTGTAGGAGATGGGGGTGGTTGTGGAAATGCATGGTGTTGGAGTAGGGTCTATGCCAGGGGTGGCTAAACTTGCTTCAGGTAAAAGCCACATATGATAAACTTCAGAAGTTTGAGAACTGCAAGAGAGATGTTTGAGAGTCACAATATGATAAACTTCAGAAGTTTGAGAACCGCAAAAGAGATGTTTGAGAGTCACAATATTTAAGAAGTATTGAAAGTCTTAAATATATGTACTCGCTATTAACACTAAACTTACGTTCTAATCCAGAGGACTCTCCGTTTATACCTGGTAAATAATTATAAAGCTTGAAAATGTCTTATTTACTTTTTATTAATTGTGATGCAAAAAGGAGCTCACCAAACATATTCTGAGAGCCGCACATGATAGGTCAAAGAGCCACAGTTTGGCCACCCTTGATCTATGCTTTTCAGTGATTGTAGTTAAGGCTATGAGAACTTGCACTTGCTTTTAACTGGCCTTTTAGCTAAGACATAAGTTGCTACTAGCTTGCTTTTTCAGCCCAACACTTGTGTGTCTTCTTGCCTGCTGCCCCTTTAGTGTGGGAATGATTTTTGGCAGGCTCTAAGGGCCCAGTCTTGGATTTATTTAAACTAGATTGAAAAAAAAATGTTGAGAGCACTTGTTTGATTTTTTTCCCCTTCAAAATAACTATAGAAAGATCCTCCTGTAAGCCACAGACACTGCCTTGCAGTATAGACCTGTATGTGCATGGATGCAGATGCTAGTCTTGGGGAGTGGGCTTGTGTTAAGTGAAAGAACTTGTGTATGTATGTCGATATGCTTGTAACAGTCACTTGATGTGTAGAACCAGTAGTTCAAAAGGGGGCTGCTGAATAGGGCTGAGCAGTAGTAGTGAATGAATGCCATTTCCCTTCTTGATTGGTGTACTTGAAAGAGAGCAATAGTCTTCTCTGGAAGGCTGGTGGGTATGGTACTGTATATAATATGAACTTCTGTTCTCTAAGTCGATGTTTCTCAAAGTGTGTTCCTAGGGCTCCGGCTCCCTGAGACCTGTTCAGAGAGGCTCCACTAGCATACCATAAATGGCTGCTATCTGCTTGGTGCTGCACCAATCCCTGCATGCACCAGTTCACTAGGGCTTCCTGAGACTCTCTATACATGCACCGGCAGGGCTCCCCAAGTCTCTGCTTAAGGGTGTAAAGGGCTCCAGAGACCAAAACGTTTGAGAACCATTGCTCTAAGATCTTAACTGTGTTACCCATTCAAAGTGGGCAAGACGATGTCTCTATAGTTCATGCAGTGTGTTCTGTTCTTGCCATGCACAATCTACATTTGTTTAATATGCGAGTGAGCTCACTAACCATTGCTCTGAACTCTTGTTAGGAATAAAATTATGTCGAAGAGGAAATGTATCTAATCTACTTTTGCTTGCCTATCTTATAAGAAACTTGTTACGATTACAGTATTTAACATTCTGGGGTATAAAAGTTCTGAAGGAGTAAATACATAAGACTCCTGCTATGCCAAGGAAGTTGGAGAGCTAATGTAGACGAGAGAAGCTCACCATGAATTTCTTGGGTCATCATGAGCATTTCTCGGTCCCACTGACCCCCTGAGCTAACACTCTGCAATATAAGGATGTTGCTAACCTACCTTAAAGGCTTAAGAGGACTTCTGAAGCTCATCTTGGACTGTTGACTAGTTTGTCTCCAAAGAGGACCACATGTGGGCAGAGGGATTCATGAATGGGGAGAGGAGGAAGGGGGACCCTTCTGCTTGAAGGTGGGAGCTGATGGCTGGTGCTTCTGCCTGCTCTTATGGTATTTAACTTGCAAGTGCAGTGCTCAGTTCTGTTCCCCTAGAGCCCTTGTACTTCCCCCTCCTAGTTCCTTGCATAATAGCAGTACAGTGCTGCCATGTGACGCTAATAGCTGGAAGGTGGAATCAAAAGTGTGGGCAACACTTGCTTCATGGTGTGACCCAGCTTCAAGAGATGCTTGGTGAACGTCTGTGTTGTTGCTTGTCTCTTTGAGCTTGCTGTTGAGATAACTGGGATTCTGCCTGTTCCTGATGCAAAATAGCAGCTTGTGTGGGATCCTGATAAAGTGTTCCTTATCTTACTTCAGTGGCAGGCAGTGTTGAAATCTAGTTCAGGCCAAGCTCTCTGGGGCTCATTGGTTTGGGAAACTAGCTTTCATGTTAATGAAACAGAATTGGTTATAATATAAACTTGCCCTAGAAGAAGACAATGCTGGCTTTGAAGCACACAGGCCTCAATTCCTTGTACTCTTATCTACTTGCATCCTAGTGGTGGAAAATGGAGGATATCCCAGACCACTCATTTCTGGGGTTCTTGGATGTGACCCACTCGGATGGGGTTCAGCTGGTTAAGCAAGAGTGTGATGATGAAGCTTGCTGGGACCTCGACTTTCTCCTGAGCAACTTTTCTGCTTCAGAGCCTGTTGCTGATGCTCCTCAGGTAGGCCAAGAAGAACAGCCCTCTGTGTCTGCTGCCTGTCAGATGGTAACCATTGAGGAAGGACCCAGAAGAAAGCTCTCTGGAAGCAACAGGGCTCCTCCTGATATTTGGTGTCCAAGCTTGGAGGCAGCCCAGGAACATTTTCCAGGGGACAATTCTGTGAACTATGTCCCGGCCCTGCACAGCCATGTCCAGGAGGCAAGAGATCCTGATAAGGGGCTGGTACCCTTCAGCCATCAGCTGCAGCACTTAATTGCCCAGGCTGACTATGGGGCTCCTGCTCCAGTGCGACCTCATCCTGGGGAGCCAAAACCGTTAACTCATGGTCAGTATTACCGGCTGACGTATGAGGCCTATGTCCACCCAAGTCCCCCTTTGCTGGGCAAGCAGACTCCTTACAGTCAGCTTCCATCGGTGCACTCCCAGCTGCAACACTGCAGCTTGCTGGGTGGCTGCCCTCCTTTCTACCATGGCCCGTATCAAGCTCGATTGCAACTCTACCAGACAGATCCAGCTCTGCCCACTTCACCTCTTCTTAGTCTCAGGACTCCTCCCTTGCCTGCAAAGGGAGCTGCAGCCAAGCCCAAGAGGGGCCAAAGGTCCTGGCCACATAAGCAGCCTGCCAGCCACATCTGCAGTCATCCAAGCTGTGGGAAGACATACACCAAGAGCTCCCACCTCAAGGCCCACCTCCGCACCCATACAGGTAAAAAAAAGCACAAAGACTGCATTCTACCTTCTAGATTGTTCCCCCCCCCAGGCCGTGATGGCGAACCTATGGCATGCATGTCACTGGTGAGACGCGGGGTCATTTTGGATGACACACCAGTGTTTCCCCCCAGGGCCCCAACACACCATACATTTTCGCAAAAAAATTACCGGCTTGTCTTGAATGTTTAGGGCAGAGATTTTGGCAGACCTCTTTCAAATTATCTAGTAAAACTCAGCAACAAAAAAGTCACTAATTGATGTTAAATAAAATGCAATGTGTTCTATAGTTTTTTTTCAGTTCAGTTCAATTCAAAAGTACTATTAAAAGTTGGAGGGGGGGCAACACACCAGCAGAGTCAAGTTAGGCATTTTCAAAAATTTTGACACACCAAGCCCAAATGGTTCACCATCACTGTCCTAAGGGGATATTGTTCACAGGGAATGGGCTCCTAAGGGGTCCTATCCTTGGGAGCATCGGCCTACAAGTGAGATACTAGTCTTCTTGGTTTGGGTTTCCTGGTAACATGTAATCTGCTGTCAATTGTGGTATCCCTCCCAACATCCAAGCATGGGATGTTGGTACTGTACAACGTGTTACTGTACTGTGGAGTGATACCCTTGACAATGGATTTGTATGGTGGGTAAATCCTATGTATTCAGTTCTTACTCCCTCCTTCTACAATACATTTTAGATGTGAATGTGGGGCCCCTCTTCGTATCATTCTCCACGTGGCCAGGAAGTATTCTAAGGATGCAATAATGCTTTGCTTTGTTCTTTTGCAGGGGAAAGACCCTATCACTGCACGTGGGAAGGGTGTGGCTGGAAGTTTGCCCGCTCGGATGAGCTGACTCGCCACTATCGCAAGCACACCGGACAGCGTCCTTTCAAATGTTGCCTCTGTCAGCGTGCTTTTTCCCGCTCGGACCATCTCTCCTTGCACATAAAGAGACATGCGTAGCTGATGCTGAAACTATGGACTGCTGTGAATGTTCGGGGCCCACAAGGGACTGTGGGGTTCAGTGCAGCTGGGGATGTAGATCTTGATATGACTCCTCTTCCGTATGCACTCTTGTTTTCTATAGATAGGATGGGCCATCCTTGGCACAGGGTTGGAATTAGACAGAAGTGTGAGGCTTTGTCACTACCTGGAGCTCCCTGATTGAGCTATGGGGATTCAAATCCATATATTTTTCTTCTTTCCCCCTCCCCAAAAATCCCTTTACATAACTCCTGCTGGTAGGATCCTGCTGGTAGGATCAGAGCTTATCTGTTCAATATCTTGCACTAGAATCTTGAAGGACATCTTGTCCTTCAATAACTTGTTCTGATGGCGTCTTGGGTCTGCTAGTGGCATTGGCTCCTGGGGAGTAGAACCTTCTTTTCATTTTAGGTGTGCTTTTAGTCCTGTTGCCTAAGCAGAGCACTATCACCTGTAGTACCCTATAAATGTTCTTATGGGTTTAACTTGCTTATGGGTTTGACTTGCTAACACGTTGGGTTGGTGCCCAAAGGCTGAGGGAGGCAGTTCAAGGCAGGCCTGGAACAGAGGTATTGGGTCTAAGCTGGTTCTTTGTATTCTGTATAAATGGAACTGGAGCAACAGCACCCCCATAGACAGGAAGTGTAGCTTTCTGTGTCAACTGAATTAAAGTCTCTTGTAAGTGCCCAAATAAAAAAAAGGTAATGTTCATTGTAGAGTTTTCTGGTTTGGATACTGGGAAGTGGGGTGTGTGTGTCTCCTAACTGGTAAAGGACTTGTATGATACAATGGGCATTCACTGGTGTCCTTTCACCCAGCAGAGGCGTAACAAGGGTGGAGCGAAGGCAAGTAGTTCTGCAAGACTCTGTTACACTGGAGTCAGCGGCCCCTCCCTCTTGCTGTTGGAGCCATTCTGGCAGCAAAGGCAACACGCAGGACACTCCCCTGTTGCTGCTGGAATGGCTCCAACAGCAAGGGGGAGGGGCCGCTGACTCCAGTGTAACGGAGTCTTGCAGAACTACTTGCCTCCGCTCCACCCTTGTTTCACCTCTGCACCCAGGACTGGATTGGCTGCAGCGGAGGCAACGCCTGCTATTTCACAGTTGAAAATAGAGATGTATTGGTAACACTTCATTCTTGCATTAAGAAACACACATACTACTGCTCAGGGCTTTTTGCTGCTTGCTGTAGCAATTTACTTGCAAAAGCCAGTCTTGGACTGATTTAAAAGTAAAGAGTATCTTGCTCTTATGGTTGGAGATCCTAGAAAAATTGCCTTGAACCTCATATGTCATGCAAGCACATTCCCTCTGTCCATGCTTGTTAGATACTTTGCTGCCTCTGTCTTGACTGCCTCTTCTTGACCTTGGGGAAAGAACAAAAAGCCAAAGAGCAGCTTACACTAGCAAAAGTCAATGGGGGCAACAGGCAATAGGAGGGACAGGTATCGGAAAAGTGGGTGCAGTTGGAATTGAGGTTGTGATGGGAGCTATGGAGTAGTGTTGGCTGCTCAAGAAGCATTTTCTGAGTAGGAAATTTTGTGGGTATAAGTGGGTATAAGTATCGTATGGAGGGGTAGAAGTACTGGGTATAAGTATTGTATGGAGCCAGAGACTCCAGCATGACCTTTGCTAGGAGGCATTTAATCTGACTCTGGAAATAAACTACCCCATTAATGCAAGTAGAAGCCAGCAGAGCTTTGAGAGAAGAGTAACCCCCCCCTTTAAGGCTGCTGCTATTAGCATTGCCTTAACTAGTATGTGTCTCCTTCAACCAACTGTTCCTCCTTGCTAAACCTAGAAAACGGTGTAGAACAGCTCAGACTACTTAGTGTCAGCTAATATTGGCTCCAGGTATTAGGGCCCTTTGGGCAAAAGACCTGTGTGAGTACACAATGCACCACTCTCCATGATGAAAAGCATGTATATGCAGTAGCATAATAACTCTGTCCCTACCATGGTGCCCAGGAACAAGCTCCGCTGCTGCTGCTATCTGCTGCTATCTGCTCCCACTATCTTCTTGTAAGATAATGGCATAAAACCTTTAAACATAACACCTCCTACAGACACCAAAGAGGACAAGGTAAAGGCAGATCCACACTGCACGCGTCTTGGCACGTATGCTTCTGGTGTCCCGCCCCCAGGTTCAAACAACAGGCTCAGATTGGCTGAGCGCAAACGCTGGCAAGGTGTAGTCCAACTCCACTTTGCTGACGTTCTGTTTGCGTTCAGCCAATCAGAGCCCGTTGTTTGAACCTGGGGACAGGACACCGGACACGTACACCCTGAGATGTGTGCGGTGTGGATCTGCCTTAAAGTGTCTCAGACATCTGGATAATACTCTGCCCACCAGAGTCCTGCAGCTGGTGGTGCACCTATATTCCAACAGGCTGTGGGTGGCTTACTGGGCAATGGTAGAGGGCTGTGGCAGCAGAATTTGTAAAATGGAGCTGGGGGAAGAAAAGATGGTCGTCTACTCTCCCCAGTAAGCCCAAGGGGGAGACTGACCAGGAACTAGGGGGAGTGGTGTTGCCACTGATGCTCAAATCGCAGCAGGGATGGTCTCTGCATGAAGTCATAACATTTCAAATGTGTTGGAAGTGGCTTGAACAGGTGTGTGTCATTCTGAGTTGTCTGCTCCTGGAACAGTGAACGTGTGTTCAGAGTCCTTGCACAGGTTTCTGTTTTCATCCTCTGTGCTTAAAATAATTTCCGGTCTCTTGCCAAGGCCTGCTTACTCGCTCCCCAGCAGCCATCTACAGCTGCTGTAGTAGTAGCCCGTGCTGTCCTACAAGACTGCTAACTGTCCTTAATTGTGTGCAAATCACAGGCTGCTTTTTCCTCCAAGCAACACGCTTCGCCCCTCTCCTGCTAATTTCTCTGCTACATACATCTGTATTCTGCAGCGTTCTACAATATAAAAACTGATCTACCACCTTTTCAAGGTTAGGCTAGTCACCACATCGCATTATTCTTCAGTTGGGGTCCACACCTATGAAATAGGTGAAATTATACAATACTGCTGACTATAATAAATTCCTCTTCCTTCCAGCATTGATTAAAGAAATTTGCATGGAAATTAAGAGAGGGGCTAGCTAGGATGCGCACGTGGCAGGACTGCACATATCCTTTAGTGCCTGAGGTGGGTTTGGGATGAAAAATAGAACCCATTTTGACACTCTACCTACTCAGTTAGCCTGGACTAAGAAGCATTTTTGAGAATGGAATCTTGTAGCCAAATTTGTCTTGGGTAGGAGCCGTTCGTAGGCCTTCAAGGATTCTATGCATGTTTTGTTCTAGTTTTTACTAAGATAGTAAACTTGTATCCTTGTACAAAAAAAGGTCCCTGCACACAGAAAAGTAGCATGTTGGGGAGAAAGGTACAGGCCCAGTCCAAGTATGTCTCCACCACTGGGCACTGGAAGTGGTGTGCCTCATTGGGTGGTGGGTGTGGTGGGTGCTTTCTTCCACTTCCTGTGTCAAGGACACATGCTATCTGTTCCCAGTGAGACCCTGGGGGCTCAACAGGAAGAGGCGGCAGCAGCAGCAGGGTTAAGAAACAGCTAATTGAAGAGCTGCCATTGTTGCCTGTTCCCACTGGTTCCCCAGCCTGGTGACCCCCCTGGCGACCCAGTGGAATAGGGAGTAGCTGGAGAATTGGCTGGTTTCTCAGTCACCTGTCCCAGAGAACACCAAGAACCTCACCTCTTTTCTCTCTGTTTCCTGGGACTGGTGGTTGGAGAATTAGCAGGCTATTGGGATTCTCAGCTTCTTTGAGAATCACCTGCTTCTTTGGTCTCTGCCAGTGTTCTGGGAACAGGCCACCAACAGCAGAGCTGGTTCTCAAGCCAAGAGCTGCCGCTCAGCTCAAGAATCAAGCAGGTGAGCAGCCCAGCAGAACAAAGCAAGCAGTGGGCAGGAGAAGGATGCCCACAGAGCATCCCTCAGTACTAGCTTGCTGCCTGAAGCAGTCACTTCCCCCTGCCTCATTGGTGGCCTGTTCCTGGAAGGGAAGACTAGAATCCTTGTTCCTTTTTTTTTATGTGGAGGCAACCTTCCCCCCCCCCCCCCGGTTCTTCAGATGTAGTGAAGTGGTACAGACCAGGTGTACCTCAGTGAGAACTAGGCTGCTGAGATCACTAAGGAACTGTTGGTTAAACTTAATAATGGTTGGGCACTCGGGAGATGTATTCAAGGCCAGAGTAGCTGTGTTAAGATGGTTGCTAAGCAACCTCTGCTTATGCGATGGCAACCAGGCCTAGGTGACGAATCTCTTAGAAGAAGCCTTGGTCCGGACTATTTGGTGTGCATAATTTGATGTCTCAGTTGACTCAAACTGACCCTCACTTTGCAGAAATCAAGTAAATACTTTCTGACCTCCTTCAGCACTGACTCATAGTGACAGGTAAAGTGTATCACATCACAAGGGACTGTTCCCCTAAACTGCGCTTACTACTTGTTCATGTGCTTGGAGTGTATGGCTTTTTCAACATACTGGTACCCATCTTTGGACGTGCTACGATGTAGCTGGCAAGGAGTGGTTGCTTTCTGTCTTCCTCTCCTCCAGTTGCTTCTCCTCCCCGACAAACAGCTTGATCTCCTAACTCTTTTTTTTTCTTCCAGGGGTCTCCAAAGTCCCTTGTGGAAAATGTGTTTATTTTGCTATAGAAGAGGCTGGGTCTGAATGAGGAACATGGATGTGGCACCGGGAGGAGGCAACAACCTGAAGCAAAGAGGTCCTGGGTGTGTTTTTGACAGTTTTTCATTTGCAATTGGAGCGGTAGAGAGCTAATTGTGACTAGGTCATGATGACAAGGGTGTTCTAAGGCCAATGTCAATTGAGAAGAGGCAGGAGGAGGAACCTGGTGTGGTTAGCCAGAGAAACGATTACCACAGACTGGGAGGAAGCATATACATAACAGGGGTGGCCAAACTTGCTTGATGTAAGAGCCACATACGATAGACTTCAGTTGTTTGAGAGCTGCAATATGATCAGTGCTATCTGAACAAGCAGAATATATCTTTTTATAATAATAATAAATTCACAGCCTGATGCTCTATATGTTCCCAGTGAAGATGATCTACATGTTATGTGAAGTTCTGTGGTTCACGTTTTGGGGACATGCACACGGACACAGAGCTGAGGCCTGTATTATTAACAGGAAGACCAGCACAGCACAGGAGGAGGAAAATTTGTAATTCTTTCCTGTTGGGACAGCAATGTTCAACCTTTTTCATCTCATGGCACACTCACTACATGCTAAAATTGTCAATGCACACCATCAGCTTTTTTACAACTGACAAGGCACACTGTAATGCCAGCAGGGGGCTCAACCCCCCCCCCCCAGGCCCTACTAATGACCATCCCCCAAACTCCTGCGGCACACCTGTGGACCATTTGTGACACATCAACGTGTGGTTGAAAATTGTATTGGGATGTTTTCTGCTGAAAATCCCCCCAATTACTTTAAATCCTGCTGGGCAAAAGGTATGAATACCTGTATCCCAGTAGGAACAAAAGAAGTAGAGTGGGGACTTGGGGACTTTGGCCCAAGGGTCTTGGCGGAAGAAAGGCCCAAGGCCTCTGAGAGGAATTTTATCAGGGGGTACAAAGTTTCTTTTGGGCCCCTTCTCAAAGGGGGAGGGGGCAAAATGGGGCAGGTAGGAGCAGAGATGTAACCACGGTGGAGCGCATGGTTCACTCGAACCGGGCGGGCGGGGCGTTGTGTCAGCCCGCCCACCCTCCCTGGAGCCCGTTACACTCCAAAATGAGCGGAAAACGGGCAGGGGGGGCGCGTCAACGTGACTCGAGGGGCGCGTCGACGTCACATGACGCAGGCCCCGCCCCCACGCGCCAGGCGCTGGGAGAGTGCCCAACATTTCTGGGGGGGGAGGCAGCAATGGCTGGAAAAGTCTCTGGAGCCCAGGTCTACCAGGCATCCCGATATGGCACCCAGGTCTACCCGCCTGATAGACCTGGCTTCCTGGTCTCTGTCTTTCACTCTCCATGAGGGCAGCTGAGATCCCAGGAAATTTCTGGGGCCCCTCCTTTGGCTCCTGGGCCCTCTTTTTGATCCAGGGCCCGGGTACAATTTACCCCCCTCTCATGGGCCCTGCCAAGGGTTAAGAAACTCCTCTCTCTCCCTGCATCAGTCTTTTCATTCAGTTACAGTCTCAGCAGCTGCATTGGAACAACACATAACATGTTGTTTCTCCTGAGCTCAATGGTTTTCCCCCCTCCCCCCCCCCCCATGTTTGTCTTCATGTATAAAGTAGAGGTGGTTTATTATGTTTACATGATATAAAGGGCATGTGGTTCACCCACCAAGCTGAATCTTCCAACCTTTCTTCCTGCACTCCATCAGTTCAATCACTTTTTGTATTGGAGCTGTAATGAGAAAAAAAGGCACCTGAAGAGATGGATGATTCAGCTCCACCCAACATCCCAGTTTTATTCATGAATGAGGCAGACATATCACAAGCAAGCAGCGGAGTCACTGACTGAGGAGGGTGACACCCAGTGCAGTGGCTACCCGGAAGAGGAAGGTTGGGGTGATGCAATGACGTATTGCATTGTAGCACCCGGATTGCTCACTTGCGGTGTTAAATCAACCACGTAGCAACAAAGAGTAGAAACAGGATGATTCATTCCAGGAATAAAGGCACCCAGTGGATTTGAATCCAAAGACTGAGGCCCTGATCACGAGACATACAAAGGCTTTATAGCAAACTAAACATCATGCATAATCATAAGAACATAAGAAGAGCCCTGCTGGATCAGGCCAAAAGCCCATCTAGTCCAGCTTCCTGTATCACACAGTGGCCCCACCAGATGCCTCAGGGAGCACAAGACAACAAGATAACCTGTTTCCCGTTGGCACTCCCTTGCACCTGGCACAGAGAAAACCCACTTCTAAAACCAGGAGGTTGCTTATGGCTTGTAACCTGTGATGGTCTTTTCCTCCATGAATCTGTCCAAACCCCTTTTAAAGGCATCTAGGCCAGGTGCCATCACCACATCCTGTGGCAAGGAGTTCCACAGATGAATTACACGCTGGGTAAAGAAATATTTTCTTTTGTCCGTTCTAACTCTCCCTCCACTCAATTTTAGTGCATGTCCCCTGGTTCTGGTGTTGTGCGAGAGGGAGAAGAATTTCCCTCTATCCACTCTCTCCATCC
Source organism: Plestiodon gilberti rubricaudatus (assembly GCA_026170595.1). Taxonomy (NCBI): domain Eukaryota; kingdom Metazoa; phylum Chordata; class Lepidosauria; order Squamata; family Scincidae; genus Plestiodon; species Plestiodon gilberti. The sequence goes on from JANXHW010000002.1 coordinate 110,093,122, forward strand.
CATGCATAATTTTATAAGTCTCAATCATGTCCCCCCTCAGGCGCCTTTTTTCTAGGCTGAAAAGCCCCAGACGCTGTAGCCTTTCCTCATAAGGGAGGTGCTCCAGCCCACGAATCATTCTAGTCGCTCTTTTCTGCACCTTTTCCAACAATTACATTTTGGAGTGTAACAGGCTCCACTCATTTTGGAGCGTAATGGGCTTCAGGGAGGGTGGGCGGGCCGACACAACGCCCTGCCCGCCTGCCCGCCTGGTTCGAGTGAACCATGCGCTCCACCGTGGTTATGTCTCTGCTCCTACCTGCCCCATTTTGCCCCCTCCCCCTTTGAGAAGGGGCCCAAAAGAAATAATCAACAATTTCTCCTCCTGTTTGCAGGGTTTTTCTAGCCTATTGCCTTCTCACCACCTTATATGCTTATCTATAAAAGAGTGTCCAGTAGTGTCCAGTTTCACAAAGCATGGCTTGTTCATGGCTGAGTCTGCATAGGAGGGGCTCCTTTTTGTCTGATTAGGGTTGCATGCCGTGCGTGCATGATCAGCGCGTGCAAGGACACTTCCTTCTACGTGATTGGCACAGGGTATACTCATGCTGGAATGCAAGAATTAGCGAGGATACGTTTCACAGTTTCAGGCCCCTTACTTCAGCATCACCTCCAATCTATCGGGCTTTCCACATTGCCTCCACTTGGCAGGCTTTGGCCCGCCCTGGAACCCTTTGGCGCTTCGTGTACTCACTGGCCAGCAGTGAAAACATATTCGTTGGTGGGAGCACGCAAGGTGGCAGGGCTCAGAGCAGGCTGGGGCTACTGACGGGAGGTGTGGTGGTGGCGTGGCGCCCCCCTGAGGGAGGTGCCCAGTGTGGCTCTGCACTCCCCACACTCCCCTTGGCATGCCCCTGCAAGCAAGCAAGTAACAGGGGCAAGCAAGCTGCCCCTGTCACACCTAGCTTGGTCTCAGGTCATGCTGCACAGAAGGAATGCAACAGCATCATTTAAGAAGAGACCAGAATCAAGAACAGCTGAGCTAATGAAGAAGTAGCCTAGCATGGCTGTAGTTCTCTTAGACTTTGGAGATTTATCAAGTGTCTTTCTGTAGCCCTGAGCTGGGATTGAGAGACCACTACAACGTCTTGGATTTTACAAGAGGAGTGCCTCCATCATCCACTTTGTGTCTCTCCATCTAAACCCAGGAACTTTGAGGAGGAGAATGCTTGGCTACGGGAATGGATCCATGAAGAACTTGCCCATGGTGAGGTCTGGCAGAGGCAATATGAGGTGCTATTGGGACATCAGGCCCAGCTCCGCTCCTTGCTACAGGCCAAGAGGTAAGAGGCTCCCTCTGAGTCCATAGTGTTGCCTCCCATGTTGGGACTGAAGAGAAAGTGGTTGTGTAAAATTGGGAACTGGAGATGTGATGTGAGGTATTATGGAAAAAGTGTTGAATCATGGCTGCTTCGGATTTATAGAAGGGTGTATGTAGGCTTCCAAGATTTCAGGCTGCTTGATGCCTGAACACTGGTCAGCTGCTTGTGTTCAACTGCAGCAAAAGCCACCACACCCCTGGTTTATATCTACAGATTTTTAGCCATTTTTGTGGAAAATTTCTTTTTATCGTTGCCACACACACACACACACACACACACACACACACACACACACAAATCTGCAATATGGCAAGGGATCTTGGGATAGACCTCTTGGATTATGTGAAGCAGCCACTATCTGCAAAGTGTTCCAGGCCAACTCTGCCAGGCAAGCATGAAGTGGAAGGGCAAACATCTGTGGCAGTTAAACCAGGGCAGTCCTGGGTAAGGAAAAAACATGTCTCAGGGCCCTAGCACAGTAGACCCTGGGGACACAGCTGACTCTTTCCACCTTTCCAGTCTTAAACCCCTGGAGAAGAAGACTCAGGCACTGCAAGAAGAGCTGGAGGAAACCCAGGAGATCCTGCAGGAGTGCCAGAATCGGAGTCGCCAGCGCCAACTGCAGATCCACAAGCATGTGAGTCCCTTAGGGCAATTTTGGGGAGTCACTCATTCTCCGCACACACCCCTGTCCTTCACCCATTCATACTGCCACTTATTCACCTAGGGCAAAGATTGTAAGGTGGATTTGTGGGGGAATGTTTGCAAACGTATGCTGAGAGGGGGAAAAAAAAACAGGTGTTAGAATGGCCCCATGGATTGATCAGACAGATAACTACTTCCCCTCAGTCCATTGGGACTTCAGAATCAAGTAGGACTATCCCCTGGGTTTCACCACATTTCAGAGCCCCACCAGCACACTATTGATTATTAAAACAACAACACGCCCCCCCCCCATCCACGTTACATAGGCTTACCATATCCAAAGGGGGACAGGGTGCCTACACCTTTAACCATTGTAAAAAGAGGGAATTTGGGCAGGTGCAGCTTGTTGCACCCTTCCATTATGAGCTGCACCTGCCCAAATTCCCTCTTTTTACAATGGTTAAAGGTGTAGGCACCCTGTCCCCCTTTGGATACGGTAAGCCTAACGTTACATGTTTATAGGCACATCTAACATGGGCCTTTTTTATTGGACAGAAACAGTGGTTTCCTATTAGAGCAGGGGTGGCCAACTTTTCAACATGAATGCTCCTGGCCCTTTAATGGTTGTCTAGGTGAGGGCATTTTAGCAGGTGCAGCTGCTTTAACAGCACCATCAGCAATTGCAGCTGCCAAGATTCTGTCTTCTACACAGCTCTTAAGAATGTGGATGCCCTAATGGTGGAAAGTTGGCCACCCCTTTTAGCAGGACAACTTCTGTTGAGGTTCTGGGAGGGAGAGACAGAAGGAGGCCTCAGAAGGCATGCTATGGGGGAAGGCACAGTCCAAGAAGGATGGGAGAGGGAGATACTACTGAGGCACTAGGAGCCCAATTATCACATGGGCTGCCCTTTCAGAAACTCTGCTTCTGCCAAGGTGCTGAGAGGAGAGATGGAAGGCAAGGAAAAAAGGTACGGGGGAGGGGCAGGCCAAGAAGGGTGAAAGCGGGAGAACGGAGATGCTGCTGAGGCATTGGGAGATCCCAATTTATCATGTAGGCTGCCCTTTCAGCAGTGCTGTGTCTGCCAATGCAACACTCAAGTTCACAGAGCACCTCTCAGCTGCTGAGCTGCAAAGTGATGCCTTGGCGGAAGCAATGCTACTGAAAGAGCGGCCCAGGTGATAATTGGACTCTCCCATAGCTTAAAGCAATTATCAGGATTTGTGTATTTTCTCTTCTGTTATTTGCAGCTAATGAGTTCTTATAGGATCCAAGTGCTTATTTCTGGCCATTATCTGTTTAATTATGTCATTTCCTGCTTAATGATGTCACTTCCGGCCCTCAATAGGCGCCATGAATGCTATTTTGGCCTGCTGTATGAAACGGGTTTGACACCCCTAGAGCTTACTATTAGTCTATGGAATGTGAGGTATGGTTGGTGACTACTCTTATGTGAAACTAATTCCATTAGATATGTACGATGATAATTTGCTTCGTCAATAATAGGTGATAATATAGTCTTCCCAGCTGAATTAAGTAAACTAAACATTTTTTTAAACTAAGCATTTGAATTGAAACGTTTAAAAATGCTTTCTCTATTTTAAGCTGATGCGGGGTAGTTACTGCACCTGTAAATCAATGCATTTTCACTCAGAAGACAACGTCATTGTATTTTAGTGAAGCTTACTCCCAGATAGATTCAGGTGAAGAAGCTCATTCTCCCCTGAACTCACTACCTGGTCTTTGGCAAGCCAATTTCAGCTTTAGGCCCCCATCTGCAATATGGGGATAATAATACTGACCTGCCTTTCAGGGTTGTTGTAAATATTAGAAGATGTAAATAAAATATGTATTTATTTATTTACAATATTTTTATCCCGCCTTTCTCCCCAAAGGGACTTACCCTGTAAATTGCTGTAAATTTACACTTACCCTGTAAATTACTAGCAAACTGTAATTACAAATATTAGTAGATGATATTGTATGTGAGGCACTTTGAATACACTAAGTCCCCAAGATATGTATGGGTTCCGTTCTGGAGTTTTGTCCGGAAGTCAAAAGTATAGAAACAACTGGCTATTGCTGGCTCAGCATTTTTGAGCCTTTGCAAAAGCATCACAATGGGCGGACTACATTTGCACGAAAGCATCAGTGTAGCTGTCCGTCCGTAACTTTGTTGTTGTACCACAAGTCCGTAACTTGGACATCCGTAATTCGGGGAGAAGTGTACTTTAAAATGTTTTATATAAATTCTTCTTGTTGTTCAAAAATAAATAAATGAGTAATTGCTCCGTATGTGTATGGGGGTGTATGGATAATATGAAGTTACACTGCAGAAGGGAAATATATGCAACTGTGAGGGTAGACAGCCTATGCCACCAAGATCAGGAAAAATCAGTTTCTGGGAAGCAAGTCTGGATTGCTTTTTCTATTTCCCACATTACAGGAGAAGGAAAATCAGAGAATGGCTGAGATTGTTAAAGAGCTGGAAAAGAAGGTGAGTGCTGATGAGGCAAAGTTGTAGCCAGCCAGCACAGCTTCCACATTTTAGTCTGGGAGGACAAGTTTATACATGCAGCAGAATCAAGTGATATCACTTTTCCTGAATTGTTGGAGCAGGTAAACTCATGCCAGGCAGTGGAGGGGCGGGGGAGGGTGGAACGGAGGCAGAGGGTGTAACAGGGCAAGGGAGGGTGGAGAGAGGGACGGATCAGGCCTGGGAGGGAGCAGGATTGGTGGTCCTGGTGCGTGCTGTATCCTATCCCCCCTCCTGGGCCTTTTATGCTTGCACGGGGCTGCTCAGACTTGTGCCAGCTTTTTAGCTGGCACAGATCCAAGTAGCCACATTGCACAGGCTGGGGATTTATTTACCCAGGGTCAGGGGACAAATGTCCGATTACACCGAGGAGACCTCCAGCCTGCTTCTTCCCAGCGCTGGATACCCTATGGGCTGCCTTCCCCCGCTGCTCCAGCACTAGTTAGGATTGGGCTACCTGTTGAGACTACTGGGATATGCATTTAATTGCAGTGACTGAAAACTTCAGTGTCACGGAACATAGCTGGACCTTTACAGGTCATGTGTTCTCCTTTCCCTTGATGAGCTTATGTTGCTGGAGGACAGATATGTTGGACTCATCTAGTCAATGGAGGAAGTCAGGGCTAGGATTCATAGGTAAGGGAAGCTGTGAAAACCTGCCGTCTTTCCCTCTTGCATTTATGAGCCATATCAACAGGAAGAGACTACAGCAGCTGCTCTTGTCTGAGGACAAGCTGCTCTTGTCCAGGAACTTCCTGGTTCCTTGTTGAAGTGAGAGCTGCCTGTAGACTACAGTGGAGAAATCCAGGATTTTAACATAGCATTGATTGGGCATCCGTGATGTGACTGAGCTGCTAGGAACATGTAATATTGGACTGTCGGTTCCACAGGTATTCAAGCAGCAGTTGGAGGAGAAATCCAAGAAGGACGTTCTGAAGGAGCTGAGAACAGAAGGCCATGAACTGAAGGTGAGAGCTGGATGCTTTGCATGACAGTGTGTAAGGACCAACCAGAAGGAACCAAAAAAAGTCCAAGGGACGGAAGGAGGGGAAGCATATGCATCATGTAAATGCATGCACATGAGCCGTCAGTCCCTACAGGCTGCCACTACACACACTGCAGCTGGTAAGGTTGACTTTGAACTGGACAACATTCTGTGCACAATCCAGTCTATCATGGAGGGTAGACCTGCTGCTCCTGGGGAAAGGGCTCTGCTCCCAGTGGGCCAGGTTCCAGCTTGCTCAGTCATGTGGGATGAAGATGAGGAAGTGAAACTAGGATATTGCATTCCAACTCTGGACCAGAAGGAGGGCCTAAAGCAGGGGTTCTCAACCCCTTCCTGGCCAAGTACCACCTCCAGCACCACTCTCCTGCTGTGTACCACCTGAAGTGACTGGCAATGACATCATAGCCAGTTACTTCTGGATTTTCAGAGGCCAGAAAATGCAGGTAGGAGGCTCTGAGCGGATGGGAGGTCCCTTCTCAGCATTCCTGAGGGTCTCTGCCAAAGGCAGGAGCCTCTTGGGAGCGAAAATGTGCCACTGAAAGTGCCGCATCAAGTGAGATTCTGGTGGTCCAGCAGTCTGGGTACCACCACCAGTTGGCTGAAGTACCACTGGTTGAGAACCCCTTGCCTAGAGCACTACTTGGATGGTGTAGGGGGCATTTGCCTTTGAATTATACAGTACTGGCTATCGTAAAAATATTCTGTTTATTCTTCTTATCCACAGAGGCACTTGTCTGAATGGGAAGCTAAGTGGCAGACAAAGAATGACCGGATCAGACAGGTAAACTCAAGATGTATTTGTGGCTCCAATATACCCATGTCCCTGATTTGACCCTGGATCAAAAGGAAGTGAAGGGCAGGATTTAATTTTGAAACGGGCCTTAACTTTGCAAACTGCTATCAATGTCAAGGCTTGGCCACAAGATGCACGATGTGTAAAAGTGTTTGAAAATTGGTTGGCCTTTTTTTTTAAATTTGTTAAATTAAAATGCAAAATGTGGTGTTTTGTGTTTTTATTCATGGGTGAGAATTCTTAAGCATCAATATCAGGTCTGATATCATTACATTACAGTCTTCAATGCAAAACCAACAAATTATTCAATTATTTCTAACTGGAAAAATAATCTCTTTCAACCAGATGCGTTCCAAAACCAGTAGAGAGTTGGTAATTTGGTTCCAATTCTGTTTGGAAATGTGGTGTTTTGTGTCTTTATGTGGTTATCAAGAAAAACAATGTGGCATTTCCACTGATACCTCCAGAGTTATCTTTCAGCTGCTGGACACTTGCTCCTCTTATGGTTTACCTGTACGCATGGTGTTGCAAAGGGAAAGTAGCATCTATGGCTGGAGACAGTTTGTTCAGAGTGTATAAGGTGGTATGATAGAGGCATTGTTGCCTCTGGGGGTACAACACACACCTCATTCTCACTCATGTCTGTTCACAGGTGTTGCAGGCATTTGTACTTCTTTAAAACCTGTTGGATCAGATATTATAAGAGGACAAAAGAAATTAGTGTGTACACCACAGGAAACTATGCTTCATCATCATACCAACTTCTAAAGTATGATTGGCCTGAACAAACTATGGTCCAGCATAAACTCTCCTCGTTTTATTTCAAGCTGAGAGGTATCCTAGAAACTTTCCATGGTTTGTGACATAAGGGGAAGCAGGTGAAAAACCCTGTGTGAGCCTCTAGCAGCAGGTTTGAGGCCTCCTCGGTTTCTGTGGAGCCAGATTCCTCCAAACACAGTCTTCTTAAGTGGAAGGAAGCACAACTTAGCAGCCCGGAAGGTGGAGTATGTATGGCCCTCCCCAGTCGCTAGCTATTTTCCCTCCTATTTATCTACTTCCTTGACAGGGGACATTCGTCTCTGGTTAAAGAGTTGTCTTTACCCAGTAAAAAGGGGGGGGGGGCTTGGGCCCATGCCTTTTTTTCTCTCCTGGCGCTAATGCTTTCATAGCTGCAAAAGCTATGTAATGTATGTAGACTATTCTGTATGTACAGTATGTTGCTCCTCTTCAATCTTCTCATGCCATACACTACTCTGGAGGCTCCTTCTATTCTTTTTGCCTTCTGGTGCCCAGGTAACATCCTGGTAACATCCTGGTCCAGCCATTCCATTAGACCAATGGGGCCATGATGTTTTTTATGGGTGATATCGTATCACCCATAAAAAACATCATGGCCCCATTGGTCTAATTTCTGCAAGTGTGTATGCTTTCAAGATAAGCAGACTCCTTCAAGAGGCAGCTGTTGGAAAGTTCCGTGTGTGGATGCTCGCATGCTCTTAACATGTTGGTCCCGTTAAAGATGGCAGCACAGTGATACTGTTTTGCATCTGTCACTCTCTGAGATTAACATGGCAACAGTCTCCTATGCCAGATCTCCCCAAGGCAAATACTGAATGTGTGGTAATACAATCTGCGGGGTCCATTGTAGAAACGCATTCAAAGATTTTTTTAAAGCCCCCAAATCACCATCCCTACCTTCACTTGGGAGGAGAGAGGAGCCTTCGTGTAAGCCGGAAGTGGGTCTTTCAGCATCAAAAAGTCCTTAAGAGCCTTGGAAACGGTGTGGTTTGCCCACTTGAAGGTAGGAATGGCAATTTGGGGGATTATTTGTTTTTACTTTTGAAAGCAGTTTATGGTGGACCCCCGTATTTGCGGGTGGACCTCCGTATCCACGGATCCTTGGTATGCGCGGGGGATCCGGAACGGAACCCTCGCGGATACCGAGGTCCAACTGTAATACCACATTTTCCCAGACTAGTTTGGAGGGCCTCAGGTGTCTTAATATATTATGAGCATGAGACTAGCTTATTCCTTAGGGCTAGGAGGGAATTTAGAGGGGGACACAGATCGTCTCCGTTGTGTGCAGAAACAGAGCAAATGATTTTCTGTTCTGTTGGGGGGCTTTCAGAGACAGCACCAAGTTGAGAAACTGAGCAGCACCATCCAAGGATTGTCTCTGAGGAGCCAGGTATGTGTCACCAACCCACCCAAACCCTCTTCTGTGGGCCACATGTGATAGGCTGCCAATACCTGGTGTACTGCAGAGGTGAACAACAGCACTAGTTCACATCCCATTGAATTTGCAACATGGACATTAGAGAAAGCCAAGAGCTCTACTCTTGGAATTACTGTGAGACTGACTGTCTTAAGCAGTCTTATTTATTTAATATATTTCTACCTCGCCTTCCTTCTAATATCATGGACGCCAAAGACAACTTACATCAAATCAAAAATATACAAGTCTTCCAAGCTAATAAGAGTGCATGCCTACTAAATTACTTCTGCGCTTGCCCCCAAATAATCTCGTTTTCCTTTTGATTCTCCTGATCTTCTTAAATGGCACATAATGCCTCCCAACCTAGAATACTTAACATGCATATAAAACTTGTATTCCTCCCCCCCCCTCCAATTAACAGTTTTTGTGGGCTACAGCCTGATTGAACTGTAGATGGAGAGTGGGGTTCTGTAAAGCCTAAACTGATGGCAGGTTTTTTCGTTTTGTGTGTTCGTTTGTCAACCAAAATGTAAGGAGCTGCATAGAAGCATCGTCTTAATGGAAGACCGTGTGATGGAAGCTCAGCAAGAAGCAGTGCTGTAAGGATGACCTTTCCTGTTGTGCTGAGGCAGAGGTGCAAAATCACTTGATAAGCTGGACTGTTTAGCCACGGCCAGCATATTGAACAAAGGCCTGAGTTCAAATCTCAACTCAGTCTTTGATAGGACAGTCACAATCTTGCACTCAGTTGCCACATCTGTAAAATGGGAACATCACAGATAAAACGTTAAATAAAATAAAATTGTTCTTTTTCACCTTGGGGATACAGGATGGATTAAAAACAACAAATAAAAGCAGATACCCCAATGTGTTAACAATGTGCTTCTCTCATTGAAAATGCAGAACTCAACAGTATTTGGGCTAGTACTGGGGTTTGCTACAACTGGCAGTGGGAGAAGGTTAATCCACAAAAAGCACATCCTATGTATGTGAGAGTTTGAGTGAGAGAGAGAAAAATGTGCTTGGGGTAAATGGACACCTTGGAGACCCAGGAGACCATGTAGTAACATTCGCCCTGAGGATCAAATAGAATCTAAGAGGAGAAAATGCCATTAGGTTTGAGGCCTACAACCCATTCTACATGTCCTTTCCTGTCCTGCCTTCTGCTTTGTTTCTCTTATGAGCGGGAAAGGGGTAGCTTCTCCTTTTAGAGACCTAATGCTGTGTTCTGTTTCAGCTTCCAGAAAGAGACATCCTCCGGACAGGGTGGGACCCCAACATGGGTCTGTCTTTGGGAGGAGCGAGCATGTGATCAGATGGTATGAAGGATTTGGGCAAGGTGGAATAATACAGGGTGGGGGGCAGGTGGGTCAGAGCTGAGGTATATGTGATTCATGCACATCCTCTCAAGACAGCAGGCCAGTTGTCATCTCAAGGGTTCAAATTGAATGTAGAGTAGAAAGGACAGTACCAGCATCCCAGAAGCTAAACAGAACTGAAGCTAAACCGAACCTGCCTGAAGCTAAACAGAACTGGGGAACCTGGGCTTCGGGGTGTCCATTCTTGCCTTGTTTTTCTTCCTATGTGACCCCCCCCCCCATCTCCAACCACTGCCTCCAGAAGGCAGGTATCATAATATAGAAAGATCATATTCTCTTCTGCAATCCACCCTGCACCCTACGTCCTTTGGAGTTTATGAAGGCTGCACAGTTTCTGTACATAATCTATAAATTGGACTTTGTTTACCTTTTTCTGTCCTCTCAGAAAAGGCTTCCATGCCTGGAACCAAGCAGAACCAATTCCAAGGAGCAGTTCCTTTTCAGGTGAGTGATCAGAATGATGGACTGTTGGGGGGGGGGGGAGAGGGAATCAGAAGTCAGATACTTCAGTAGCATGTAGACACAAAACAGAGGAGTTTGGGATGAGGGGGTCATAGAGGGAGGCATATACATTGTATGCTGATGGAATAAGTCTCTAGCTTCTAGAGAACTCGGGTGTTTTGAAAACTGGAGAGCAAGATTCCTCAATGAGAAGGTGAGTGTTGGAGGACAAGCTTCCTTGAAAGATACATTTACACCCACTGGATCTCCTGAAATGGAGTGCTGGAGTCTTAGGGGGCACTCTCAGTTCATATAGGACTGTATATGAAACTGTATATGAAGCATACAGTTTCATATAGGTAAATCTCAAGAGGCAAGGCCCAACACTCTGTGTGACCTAAGTATGTTTCTTAGCGCATACCTTCTTTGTACAGAAGTTCCTTAACAGAAGCTGGCATGGAAGACAGAAAATTTGAAAACCAGTGACTGAGGTAGGTCATTCTCTTCTTCTTTTTTGCAGATCCTCCCCACCCCGGCACCCAACTCTCCGGGGTGTCTGTAGCTTGCTCTGGGCATTAGGCAAGGCCCTGCTTCTGATCCTGCTGTTGGTTCTGGTCTTCCTCCATGGCTGGTTCTCCAGGCAGCCCTGTCGTCCTCTCCATTCAACTCCCTTGTTCTATATCCACCCCAAGGGGCTCCTGCCCACTCTAGCTTTATGATGAAGCCATCTATGCTTCTGTGATTGAACGACTGCTAATAAAGTATAATAAAATGATAATAAGCAAATAAAGCTTGTTTCTCTCTGAAATAAGTAAAGGTACTGCTGTATTCTGCTTTATTCAGACCCCCACTTGGAATATTGTGTCCAGATCTGGGCACCACTGTTTAAAAAGGATATTGACCGAGTGGCTGCAGAGGAGGGCAGTTAGGATGGTGAGGAGGCTGGAGACCATGTCCTATGAGGACATGTTGAATGAGTCTGGCATGTTGAGTTTGGAGAAGAGACGGTTAAGAGGGGACATAACTATCTATAGCAGGAGTCCTCAATCGGTGGTACACGCAGCCCCTGCGGACACCCATGTTGCGTCCTGGAGACTCTGACAGAGCTTTGCAAAGGCCGGCAAGAGGCTCAGCTCGGCGGGTAGAGCTGAAGCGCATGGGTTTCACGCACTCAAAAAAGCCTGCCTGCCCTGAGCCTCTTAGCGGCCTTTGTACAGCTCCGTCAGGGCTCCAACCCAGAAGTAACTGGCGATGAATGATGTCATTGCCAGTTACTTCCAGCCAGCGGTACATGGGGAGGTCCCTGGCAGTGATGGTGGTATGCCACTCAGGGACGTTTGAGAACTAGCTGAGAGGGACTATCATGTGAAAGAACTGATTTGTTCTTAGTTGCTCCAGAAGGTAGGACCTAAACAAATGAGGTCTAATTGAAATCTCCTTTGTGGTTTAAACTACAACAAAGGAGATTTCAATTAGATGTTGAAAGACGACAGGTCTCGCAGTTTGCCTGGTAGGTTCAGAGTTTCAGTCTCCTCCTCCTCCTCCGCGGGGAGGTGGTGTGTCTGCGGCTGCAGGACGAGCCTGCACTCAAACTGCGACAGTTCATTTTGCGCTTGGGCTGTTGCGACGACCCCACTGCTCTGCCACGCGGCATCGCCACTGTGCAACACATGCTGCCAAGTTCAAACGCACCAGCACCAGCAGCCCTGCGCGCTGCCAGCACCGGGAGGGCGCCGGCGCCAAGAGGGCGAGAGGCAGGGAGGCGCCAAGTGCACGTGATTCCTCCGCCCACTCTCTTTTGGGGAAGTGAGCGAGTGAGGGAAGGTTGTTGGTAAACTGTTGCCTCGCCCCTCTTTCCCACCCGAGCGGCGTCGGCAGTGGATGCTCTGGTCTCTGGAGAGGTGGCGGGTAAGGCGGCATATCACTGAAGGAAAGCCGTTTGGAGCCCGCGCTCGGCAGTCGGCACTGACCGCCGCGTCCCTCTCCCCGGCGCGTTGCATATCACCAGCTGGGGAGAAAGCGAAATAAATGGGAGGCAGAGACGCCACCAGCGGAGGACAGGTGACGACGAGACACTGTAGAGCGTCCAGCGGGTTCAGGCTGGGAAGGGGAAACCGGTGGTGAACGAAGAAGAGGAGAGTGGCGGGGTCGGAGGCTGCGGAAACGCCGGCTGCGCGGACGGATCTCCAGCCTCGAGTCGATCTCCTCTTCCTTAGCCAGCGCTTCCCCTTTCCAGCAGCACAGGCTCTCTCCCCATCCTCCGCTGCTAAACGTCAGAGCCCACTTGTTTGCCCGCAAAGAGAGCGATGAAGAAGGGTTGTAGTGAGAGGCGCTAGGGTATAAATCCCTGTATCATATTATGGACCCTTGTGTCGTGAGGCTGCAACGGGTTTCCCGTTCCATATTTTGTTATTTCGATCAACAGGTGATGAGCTGCCTTCGTTAGCCCTAATCGGAGGTGTTGGGGGAGGTGGGCGTGACAGTGGTCGTAGTAGTCGTTCATCGGTGAAACAGAGGCGTTCTGCACATGCTCTCAGACTTGTTGCTACAAGCCTCTACCACCAATGAATGTTTAAAAAAAACACCTGGTACCTCAGCAGCTGATACTAAGAGGGATGTGAAAGGTGCCAGGTGCAAGGGAGTGACAACAGGAAACAGGATATCTTGTTGTCTTGTGCTCCCTGAGGCATCTGGTGGGGCCACTGTGTGATACAGGAAGCTGGACTAGATGGGCTTTTGGCCTGATCCAGCAGGGCTCGTCTTATGTTCTTAAACGCAAATGGGGAAAAGGACCTGGAATAAATAGAGCATAGATATTGGAAGGAGGAAATGACTGTCAGCAAGGGATTAACAGCCAGCTTCCCCTCTCCCAGCTCTTGAGGGGCAATTGGGTAAGTAAAAAGACTGGATACTTGTGTGGTGTTGCTTTGTGTGTTGTTGTTTTTTGTAAATATGAAAGCTGGATGTTTTGAGGGTGCAAATAGGCCTTCTGTTTCCTGTCCCGGCCACCAGCCATTGCCTGTTCTGTGTTCCTTGCAGGGACGCTTGATGAGGCGTGATGATGCTGCCCATTCTCTTCCTGTCTGTGACCTTCACTGCTGTCCATGGGGCCATTTCCTGCTATGATGACTCCGGGAAGCCTGTGGACTGGTGCGTGGTGCAGGAGGACACCTAATTCCTTTCCCCTTCTCTTCTCAGCCCTCCTTGCTACTTTGAGGCAACTGGAATTTCTGGTGGGAAAATGCTACAAGGACACATTTGCAGCTTCTTCTTTTCCCATGTGTACCTGAACACTGCAGTCCTAATCTGGATTGGGGCCCTCATGGTTGCTTTTTGTTAAAAAAAAGTTTGCCAGATTTAGGCAAATTTCCAGATTTAGGCAAATTTCTTAATTATGCATTCCACATAATGTATAGGCTGGTCCACTCTTTTGCAGCGCAATCCTAACCAACTTTCCAGCACCGGTGTAGCCGTGCCAACAGGGCACACACTGCATTTTGCAGTGCAGGGGCAATCATAGAGGCCTCTTCAAGGTGAGGGAACATTTGTTCCCTTACCTTGGGGCTGCATTGTGGCTGCACCGGCGCTAGAAAGTTGGTTAGGATTGCGCTGTTGGTCTAACCTTCACCCAAATTATCAATACATGTTTTAACATCAACCCTACAACCATGAGGGCTAGAAACTGTTTTTTTTAAGCAATGAATTCTGAGTGATACTGCACACTAGCGTCACTAGACGCGCATCACCCTAGAGCAGGGGCTGCGCGTCACCCCCCGCCCTAGGGTGACCCCCCCCCAGCCGAACGTGAGGCCGGGTAGCCGGCCTCGGAGTGTCCGGCCCCGCCGGCGCTCCAGGGCCTTCTGAAGGCCTGATGGTTCAAAACGTAAAGTTTTACGTTTTTTGCACATGCGCAGTACATTTTCTGAGGGCAAAGGGCTGCCCATTTGCCCTCAGAAAAGTACTGCGCATGCGCGAAAAACGTAAAACTTTACGTTTTGAACCATCGGGCCTTCAGAAGGCCCTGGAGTGCCGGTGGGGTCGGATGCTCCGAGGCTGGCTCCCCGGCCTCGGAGCGTCCGGAGTCGGGACGGTGACGCACATCACCCCCTGGTGGTCCGCCCCCCCGCCATGCTCCAACGACGCCACTGATACCGCATACTGCAGTGGAAATCACCTCATTTCCACTTTTCTGGGGTAAAAGCATAAAACTGTTCTTCTGCACCCATCTTGGAAATCTAGTGATGTTCTCAGCTTCAACAGTGCCTGTCTTGATACTTAACCCCCCCCCCCCTTCTAATCTCTCACCTATTTTTTTGCTAATGTCTGTGTTGCAGTCAAGGCATGCTTTCAGTGGAAAATGAGAACAGGTTACATCATTCATGAAAGTTTTGTAATGTGGAAAGAGCCTGGGCTTCTATTACTTGTGAGGTTCTCCTCTCTTCAACAGGTTTATAGTTTACAAGCTGCCCAAACCCCATCGTAGCCCCACCGAAGAGGGCATGCGGTACATGTACCTGGATGAGCGCACACAGGGCTGGGTGCAAGGCAGGAGCCTGATGAATGATACTGAGGGAGCTGTGGGCCGCACTGTGCAGCAGCTGTACACAAAGGCAGCAGGGATGCAGGTGAGCCTGAGAAAAGGAGCAGCAAGCTAGTCTGAGGAGTATCCTAAGTTGGGGGCAGTGGTGGAATAGCTAGCCCTGATTCTGATGACGCAACTCCTGTTCCAAGCAAGCTACCATTCCAGGCAAACTAACAGGAACTGGCCCAGCAGGAGTGGATCTGTTCTCAGTTGACTAGAACAGGGGTTCTCAACCTGTGGTACGGGTACCCCTAGGGGTATGAGGACCTCTTGCTGGGGGCACGCCAAACCCTGCCTCTAATCTGCCCCATCAGCAGCTAATTAAGTGTTAGTTTAAATGGATTTTAAATTGTAGTTATTTTCAGAGCCCTTCTGTCTGTCTGATTTTGGATTTGGGCTTATTATTGTACTTTGGAAAATGTACTTTGGTGAGGTGGGGGAGGGAAGAGCTGATTTTGGAAAGTGAGACTTGGAGAAAAAAAGAGATCCTTGCATATGTGTGTCTCTCCCCCACCCCCCCCCCCCCACACAGTTAAATAACACATCTTTTCACATTTAAAATTGTTTTAGTACTTTTTAATTTAATGATTAATTACCTAATTAATTGATTAATCCAATTAATTAGCAGTTAATTAGCAGAGGGTACTTCAGAAAATTGGACCGTGATAGGGGGTACCCAGGCCTCCAAAGGTTGAGAACACCTGGACTAGAATGATTCGTTTGGCATCTAATGCCTGAACTTTTAAACATGACTTCTTGATTGCAAAAGGAGGTGTCAGTAAGTGGGTAGGAGACAGGAAAATGTGGTGGTCCACTGGGATGTGATAGTGTCCTGTGTGGCACAGCCAGCCCAAGGTACTTTGTGCAGTGCAGTTTCTTGGGGCTGTGGTCTAAAATGTGTGCCTGAGGATCCCTTGCAGTGTTGCACAAGATGCTGGAGCACAACTGCTGGATTGTGCAGAGTTGTTTTAGGGGCATTAACCTATTTGCTGTCCCTGGGTTGGATCTGTGTGGGAGAGAATCTGGGAGAAGAGGCTGGGGGAGAAAAAGGCAACTTGGGTAGCCTGGATACTTGGGAAGGGAAAAGGATGCGAAATTGTGATGTGTCAGGAATGAGGCAGATCTAACTATCCCTTTGTATTGCTTTTTGTCCAGAAGGAAACAGCCTATGTTCTGTACAATGACCAGCCCCCAGATGGCCTTTCTTCCTCCAGCCTCAAGGGTCACACCAAAGGTTGGTTAGCAAATGAGCACAGCAGTAGTGCCTTACCCTGAAGATGGCTGAGGGCCTTCACTACCATCACTGGTCCTGCACATTCACATGTGTCTGAAGCATGCTTTAGTAGGCTCATTGGGGGGCAGATTTGTTGCTCCTAGCATTACACTAGAATCACTTCAGCACACAGGAGTGTGAGGTTCACTGGAGGACTATGTAACAAACAGAAAATCCTTTAGGCCTTGCACTGTCTCTTCTTGGAAGAAAGTGTGTGAATTGGGAGAGCCGTGAATTAGTTTAAGTAGCATTTTATTTATTCACATTTTTATACTGCTCTTCCTCCAAGGAGCTCAGGCTTACCCATCTGAGCTGAGGTGGGGTACATGGTTCCTTCCCTCCTTTTGTCCTCGGAACAACCCTATGAAGTAGCCGCTCTCTTCGGCTGAGAGATAGTGACTAGCCCAAGCTCACCCAGGAAGCTTCATGACTGAGCGGGGATTTGAACCTGGATCTTTCAGGTCTTAAGTCCAACTCCAGAACCACTGCACCACCCTTTCGTCAACGTTTCTTCTGTTGGGTCAATGTCTATTAGTAGAAATGTCTGGTCTACTCAAATTTCTGCCACAATAAATTCATTAACCTTTAAGGTGCCACAGAACGTTGTGAAAGGTGCCACAATGTGAAATGTGAAACATCCCCCCCTAACTAGCCTTACCACAGTCCCAGAATCGAGCGTGGCTTTGGCCTAGAAAAGACACGAGCCCGCTCCCAAGGGTGCACTGCGGCTGGCCAACAGGGGTCCAGCTTTGGTTGCGTCATCGACCGGAAGTTACGGATGCCGGAACCCTGTTGGCCAGCCACAGTGCACCCTTGGGAGCGGGCTCGTGTCTTTTCTAGGCCAAAGCCACGCTCGATTCCGTGACTATGGTAAGCCTACCCCTAACAGACTTGCGCAGCTGCCACTCTGGAAGTTGTCACTGGTGGAGCATCCAGATCTTGCCTGTGCCCTGCAGTGGTTTCAGGCAAGCAACTATCCTGTCACCCTCTGCATTGCCATCTGCAACATAGGGATCGTAATACCAGCCTTCCCCCTCAGTGCTTTTGGGATATCTCCTCCCTGACCTTTTTGTTCTAATCCTTATCAAGATCGTGTATGTGAAGCATTTTGAATACATTCGGACCTTTTTATCTGCTGGGGTTGTTCCTGGAACCACAGTGGATAAGAAAATCGGTGTTATGAAATCCCGGGGGGTGGGTGGGTCGGGAGCGGTGCCACATTACCTTTTTTCCCAGCATCTTCGCCACTTCCTTCCTCCTGGGTTTGCTTAAACTGACTGAAAAAACAAAAGCCACTACTGGAAGCAACCTGTAAATGGCGCCAGAGACTCCCGGCTGCATTTTTCAACGGTTTGGACATGCGCAGGAGGCTGGAAGTGGCTGGCAGGCTCCCGACAATGCTGAAAGAAGAGGTAGTGTAGTGTGGTTGGACTCCTTCTTCCACAGTTTTGCCATCTGTGTTGAGTCAAATCAGTGGATAAAAAAACCGTGGGGAAAAAGGTCCAACTGTACTTCAAAGCACAATATAAATGCTAAGTGTCACTTCCAAAACCTCGCTTGTAGAGTAAAAATTCAAAATTCTTTTGAATCTGTTGAGGTTGTTTGATGCTTCCATACATTGTACTCTTTTCTTTAATCACCTCTCACGACAAGAGGTTACAGACAGGTATGTTGACTACAAACTCTATTCAACCTATTGCTGCTTGTATTCAACAAGGCTATAAAATGCCTCTCTTCCCAGTATAAAGGAATGGAGTCAGGGAGGAGACACTCATTGGACTGAAAGGGGTAGAAAGGGGGCTGGGTAGCGTTCTTCTGACTCTCCACCCTAGCAGCCACAAACTGCGGGGGGTGGGTGGGGGCTGTTTCTGTTCCTGCAATCTGTTTTTTTTTTTTCCTGTAGGAGTCATCCTTCTGGATAAAACCCAAGGATTCTGGATGCTTCACAGCACTCCTCACTTTCCCCCTAGTCTGGCTGAGAAGGAGTATGGTTGGCCTGAGAGTGGGCTTCCCAATGGACAGACCTTCCTGTGCATCACCTACCCCTACAGCCAGTTCAAGGAGATTGGTAGGTGGAAGAAGACCTAGAAGACTGCCCCAAAGTAGGGCTCCACCCCTAAGATTTCTGGCTTATGTGTGTGACTCCTGGAAGAACGGTAGCATTTTATTATGTGACTTATATAGTGCCAACCATTTATAGTACTTTTACAGAGCAAGAAGGAAAAAACTGGTAGGTCTCTTTCCCCAGGGAATATATCTTAAATACTCCTAGATTTGTGAAATTGTAGAACAGGGCAAGAGAAGCTGGAATGTAGAATTTGAAAGATCCATATCAATTCTGGCTATCCTGTAGTCTGTGTAGGCCTAGGATAGGGTGCAGTGCTTAACGGCCATGGACTGCCTTCTGCCACTTCCAAGGGACCAGAAAAGGATAAGGAGTAGAGTTACCACAGCTGGACTTGGGAGGCTATTCTTTTATCTATTCCTTGGTTAATGTTTCTGGACAAAAGGTGGTCTCCTATAAATTTGGCAGGGAAAAGTTCAACAGAATGATGCTTCCCCTGGTTTGTGTTGTGATGCAAGAAGCCAGAGATTGGCACTGTGCCATTCATCCTTAGACAATTTGTATGTATGCACCAAACTGGCTCTTTCCAAGAGGAGGATGAGCAAGCTAAACCTCCTGCCTTTATGCAAGTGAGGAGTTCACAGCTGTAAAGAGGAACAGCATTCTCTTGAGTAATCAGCCCAGCCTAGGTAGAGCTACTGAGAGTGACTTCTCAGCTGAAATGAGGTTTCTTAGGTCAGAGGCGTCACTGGAGGGGGGGGGCGGGTACTGTAAGTTCTGCACTGTTCCACTCCGTTTACTTCCTGGTACGAGGTGGCCCCACCCCCTCACCATTGGAGCTATTCCGTGCAGCGGCAAAGGCAACGGGCAGGAGACTCCCTGCCCATTGCATTTGCCGGACGGAATGGCTCTGATGGCGAGGGGGCAGGGCCACCTCCTACTGGGGAGTAAATGGGGAGTGGAACGGTGTGGAACTTACAGTACCATCCCCCCTCCAGCGACGCCTGTGCCCTAGATGGCAGAAACTGTGTAGTATCTCTCTCTGTGCAGCTTTCTCTCTGTGTCCATTTTAAGAGGCATGTTCTCCTTGTGCCATTTTGTAAGGGTTGCAATAGATCTGCCAGCCAGGGAGAGCTCCATTCCAGGTGGAAGGCTGGAGTCCTCTCAGCCAGCAGATCAAATGTTCTGTGCCTTTCTGCCCCAGATCAAATGTTCTGTGCCTATGTCTTTCTGCCCCAGGGCATCAGCTGCTCTTCACTGAGCCAGATGTTTATGATTATCGTGTGGAAGGTACCTTTGCTGAGGACCTACCTGCCTTGTTGAATGCTTCAGAGGGGCAGCATATCCAGGAGGAGCCTTGGAACTCCAGCATGGCCCTTACCTCACTTGGAGGGAAGGAATTTACCAGCTTCGCAAAGTTTCGCTTCTTCCACGACGGTAAGTGAAATGACTTGAAAAGGGAAATGATGGGAGAAGTGCAGCACCAGGCTTAAAATATGGGATGGGTAGGAAACCCTTCTCATCATGTCATGTTCCTTTATGTGTGTGTAACTATTTTCCCTACCAGATCTGTACTCTGGTTGGTTGGCCCAGACTCTCTCCAGCGATCTTTTAGTCCAGTTCTGGCTCAGGTCTTCGGGGATCCTGCCTTCCAACTGCTCTGGACACTTCAGCGTCTACAACATGGAAAAGCTGGCTTTCCAAGATCCAGACATCACCTTCTTTTCCATGGTGGACCATTCCAAGTGGTGTGTGGGAACAGAGAGTGATCCTGGTTGGGCCTGTGTTGGGGACATGAACCGTAATCGAGCAGAGGAACACCGTGGGGGTGGCGCTATATGCTGTCGCGATTCAGCCATCTGGAAGGCCTTCCGTTCCCTGGTACAGAAATATACAGACTGTGACAGTGCAGGATACTGACCAGTACATGGCCTGTGATCATCTTGTACCTGTCATCCACATCTCAGTCATGTACCTTGCTAACTGGGCAAAGAGGATTCTTTTGAGTGGTGCTCCTCTCCTATTTAGCAGGGACAGAGTAACTGTTCCTCTTCATCCTGGCAGTGTCTTTTCTAGGGGCTGCCTGCTGGTGTTCTACATCTTTTTAGATTGTGAACCTTTTAATTTTTGTCTGTGAACCACTTTGTGGAGCTTGTGGTTCATGAAACTGGTAAACTGGATTTCTCGATGGAAATGGTAAACTGTGCTTTATGTTTTTAGACGCCCCCCCATTCAGTAACACTGTGCCAGGGGTTGTTTGTGCTGGGTGGAGAAAAACCTGTACCATGGAAACCAGTTTCCTGTACCTGTTTCTCTGTATGAATTTTGTACTTGTTTTCTTCTGTATAAATCTGGTTTGGAAAACTGTATGGGACGGTATGGTGACTTGAGGCAAGGTAAAGTTGCAACAGCCAGTCAGTGAAAGTTCACCACTTCCTGTTTCATTTGAGATTTTAAGATGGCTGCACTGATTTTGAAGTACTGGTATTTTTGTTTCAAATAAATTCATTTTATCTATGACACTAGTGTATTCAATGGAAACCTGCAATACGTATCCCAACCAGACAGCTATGGGCAGAAGAACCAGTTGACTCACTATCCTGCCTACCTCGAGCTCAAATGATACTGTGAGCCTTAAGGAACATTACAGCAACCCTTGGAGTTGTATATCTGCTGCTCAGGTTGTACTGAATGCAGGAATCCGTACTTATGCATGGTATTTTTTTTTAGACCAGGTCTCATGACAATCCCCCCTCAAAAAAACCCCCAATAAGACAGCTTGCAGGGGAATACACCTCACCTATATGTGACAATATAATCAAAGTAGGTGAAGTCTCTGTGCTATCTCTGTGAGACAGCTTCATTGAAGACTGAAAATTTTTAGAAGCAATGTGTTTGGCTATGCCCTCCCCATTTTTAAAGTACCTTCTGTATCTCCTTAAACTACCCACTATCTCCTTGTGAAGCAGGCCTAACATACCCCCTTACTTAGGCTTACCATATCTCCAGCCGGGACAGTGTTAGACCTTTAGGAGAAGGAATGTGGGCAGATGTAGCTTGTTAAACCTTAGAGCACAATCCTAGGCATGTCTACTCAGAAGCAAGCCCCATTGTGTTCAGTGAGGCTTGTTTCTGAGTAAACATGCCTAGGATTGTGCTGTAAGGTTTAACAAGCTACACCTGCCCACATTCCTTCTGCTACAGGTCTAGCACTCTGTCCCGGTTGGAGATTTGGTAAGCCTACCCTTACTGTGCCTCATGCAATAATCACAGAAGACTGTTGGTATAGGTAGAGTCTGCCCTGTTTTTGCAGATGACCCCTCCCCCCCTCCAAGCACAGAGAAAAGGTACCACCACTTTGCTCCTCTCTCATCTCCAGCACTAAACAGTGCCTGTTGCTTTCAGGAAGGGAAGTACTTTAATCTCTGATGCCTGGAAAGAGAAAGTCACCCAACAACATTATCCCAGACAGCTGGGAGGGAGAACTTGGGCCTGTGGACAGCCTCCACCACAGCACAACATAAACTGATCATACGCTTCTTTTCTCAAGGTGGAAGAGAGAACTGAAAGCCAGTCAGGCAGTCCTACCCTCTCCTCTCTAGCACGAAAGGAGCAGAAAAGGGGGACTTGCATCTTCTTTCTACCTTTCTAGCAGGGTGGGGAAGGACAAAGCTAAATGAAGCAGCTTAGAGAGTGGGTGTAATGGATTGTTTTGTAAATAGCAAGAGATAAGTGTCATCCACCCACTCCAGAAGACAGCTCTGTTTTAGGCTCCCGATGGGTGGGCGGGCTGTTTTAAGCACTCCCGAGAGGCTCAGCCAAAGGCAGGAGCCTCAGGAGCAAAAACACGGTGCCAAAAGCACTGCATTTTCATGGGGGTCCTGGTGGGGTTGTGGGGTGTGTGTGTGTACCACTGGTGGTACATGTACCACCGGTTGAGAACCCCTGGCCTAGAGCAGACAATTCTGATGCTGTCAAGACAAGGAACTGGGAATCAGGCAGGAATTGAAGTGCTCACTCAACTGAAGGAAGAAGGGACAAATGAAAGCACTGTGAGAAGGAAACCAAAAACACACACACACACACTCCAAAATGAGGAACCGTTTTTTTTGCTTAATTTATTACTGTTTAAAATCCAGTGACACCGACACAGTTGCCACTGCCACCTTCTCCTCAGCTGGTGGGCAGCTGGCCGTTCAACCTGTTTCATAAAATACAGTACTAGGGAGTGGACTGCTACACACATGCACCCACAGGTTAAAACTACAGTGATTCAATACTGCAACTGAAAATAGTACTGCCATAAAAAGAAAATATATATATATATATCAAGTGTTCCCCAATTCATAATTCTTTTTTAAAACAGTTAATGCTGTTACAAATGCTACTGATGTGAGGACAAGGCAAGACACAAACAAGTCCTACATCTTCACTGCAGTATAAATATGGAAGAATTTTATACAGTTTACCCACGTCCAACACTACGTTTCTTGCTACCCGTTGCGGCTAAAGGAATACAGCATCTCTGCTTTGGAAAGACCAAATCTTGAGGTCTGCGCCATGGAATGTCACTTAGTCATCTTCTGTGCCACTTCCTGAGCGATCCTAAGAAAGAAAAACACATTTAAAAAAAAATTAATATATGGCCCGTCACCCAGTGAGCTTTATGGATGTTTGGTTGTAGTCCCACATTTTATCCATGACGCTATGCGCCAAGTAGAAAAAGCAGATTTATACTAAGAAATGGGACCCATATTTTCTCTTTCTGCCTAAAACAAAGGTCCCTATATTTCTTTCCTTGCAAAGGTTGGTCCCAAGAGGAGATGCTGAAGGACAATTGATAGCAGTTGAAATTCTGTAGTTACCTCTTCTTGTTCTTCTTCACTATCATCATCACTAACTACAGGCTTTGCCCGGGACCCACGGCTGGTGCGTCTGCGACCCTTCATCCGGTCTTGTGCTTTCTCCTTTCTGCCCAGCTTAATCTTCACTTTGACAGAACGAGCTGAAGGGAAACGCACAATTTTGAAACTGAATACCTGAGACAACATTCCTTTTCTCTCCTTGCACAGGACCAGAGTTAACTGTCTCACACACACGTAAAAGCAAGTGTCTGTACATTTCATCTCTTCACCCCCAGGACATGACGCATGCACACACAATATTAGCCCCAAGTTTGCCAATGGTTTGTTTCTCATCAGATAGGTGATACTATTTATTACCTTCACTACCTTGTTGGGCAAGCAGCAATACAGCTACAAGCTCTGAGAAACCACCATAAGAAATAGCTAAAGTAGCCTTCTATTCACACTGAGGTCAAGGACAGTGCAAACTGTGGCAACATGAGCTTCCTATATGCCTTGGGCTCACCTCCATGACAAGACCATACCTCAGTCAAGTGTCAACTTGCTGGTGCTCCGAGTCTCCCCTTCAGACATTTTCTCCTGACAGCATATCAAAGTTCAAAAAATATCCGTTTTTGCACGTGCACACAACTGCGAAGGAAAACTACTTACACTCAGATTCAGATCCTTCCTCTTCTCCTTCCTCTTCCTCTTCGCTTTCCTCACCTTCACTGTCTTCCTCTTTTTCAATTTTCTGCCTCACACTGGTGAAGACAGATTGCAGCACAATTGAGTCCTCGTAAATCTGTAGCCACAAAGGGAGAAGGAAACCAGAATCATGTTCAGGGGTTCTGCAGAACTAGTTCTATTCCTCCCCCCCACCCCCCGGCCTTGTTCTGCCTTGGGTACTTTTCTTTTGAGACACATCTATGCAAGGTTAACAATAATTATAGTACTGTATTCGGAATATTTCAAAAGCTCTATATAAAAGCTAAGTGCTTCATATTCATTCCTCTAACCCTTGAAACAACTCCATAAAAAAGACCAATGTTATGCCCCTGTATTGGTGATGTCCAGGAGCTAAGGCTGAGCAAGTATGGCTTGCCTAGGGCCACCTAGTGCATTCATAGCTGAGACAAGATTCAACCTGGTGAAATTCCTGATTGATCATAAAAAGCTACTACGGTATGCTACAGCAGCTCTTAATAGACGTAGGCATGACCGACGAGTGCAACAGATCATTTTAAGTGCTCTCGCAGTGTCAGATAACCCAGTTTTACTGGATGAGCTTTTAACATCTGGTTATATAAAGGACAGAGAAAGTTCCTCAGTGGATAGGCCCAGAGACCCAGAGAGACTTCCTTCACAGGGTTGAGTACATGTTGTCCCTAGCTTTACACTGGCCATTCCTGAGAAGAGCCTTACCAGAGAGCCTTCAAGGTTGAATGTTTGTGCATTCTGACACAGGAGCATGACATCCTTCTCCAGATCATTCAGGCTGCGGTACTTGTGGTTCCGAATGCGCTCCTGAAAAAGGGGACCAAAGGGTCAAATTCTTGGTTTTACTCATTCACTGTCCATCAGCACTTGCCCAATTTTGTTTCCTTAGACTTTTTCTCCTCCAGCTTTCAACAGTTCAGCAACCAAATCTTAACAGCTCAGGGTGATGGCATACAAACAGCTATCCACTACAACAAAACATTTTACAATGTGTCCAGGACACACTCCAATAAAAGAAGGGAAAGGGGTAGAAAGCAGAGACCAAATGAAACCTACTCAAGCCTCTCTCCTTAGCCTTGAGTCCCAAGGAAATACAGCAGGATTAAACCTCACACATTCTTCCTAGGAAAGTTACATACGCAGGCCAGTCTTGCAGATCAGTCTACAAAAGTTACTAGCCCCCCCCCCCCCCAATTTTTTTTAAGTCAGACTGTCCGCATGTACCAAGTGAAGTGTCATCTGTTGGGACATGTGATAGCCCGAAAGAAGAGAACCAGGTGGCAAGTGACTACTTACCTGCCTGATACAGGTCATTTTAGAATTTCATAAACAACTCATAAAATTGCAATCCGACTATTTGAAAAAGATGCAGATTATTAATAGGCATTTATACAGGTTGAGCATCCCTAACCTGGAAATCCAAAATGCTCCAAAATCCAAAACTTTCTGTGAGCTGACACAACACCACATCCTGCTGCACGTGAAGACGCAGCCCTCTCCCCACTGCCAAGCAGCTTAGTGGTTTCCTGAACTTCAACCAGTGCCGCCGTTGCCCACTAGAGGGCAGCACTCCACTACTGAGCAGAGCAATGGGCGTTGTATAATTGTGCCTGGCTGGCTCCCCATCCCTAAGATATCTCATTAGTCATTATGTATATGCAAATATTCCAAAAAAACCCAGAAACACTTCTGGTCACAAGCATTTTGGATAAGGGATACTTGACCTGTATTGTGCTTTGCAATACTGAAAAAGCTTTACAGACATTATGGGCCCAATCCTATCCAACTTTTCAGCACTGATGCAGCCATGCCAACAGGGTGTGCCAACATGAACATCCTGTGATGGGGAGGCAGTCACAGAGGCATCCTCAAGGTAAGGGAACGTTTATTCCCTTACCTAGGGCCTGAATTGCGGCTGCATCGGTGCTGGAAAGTTGGATAGGACTGGGCCCCACATATTAACAGTGCTAGACTTGCAGGGACAGGATAGAATGCTAATGGCTTGCCTAAATCTACCTGGTCCTTCATAGCAGAGGTCAGATTTGACCTGGGGGACTTCTTGGTTCACAATACAATCTCCTAGCCGCTATACTATACACTTCAAGAGCATGAGGAAAGACTAAAAATGTTCTGAATGATAGAGTCATTGATTGAAATGATTAATACTCGAGTACTAGTTTTGAAGGACATCAAGATATTATTGGAGTCACAGAAGCACTCAATCAGACCTAGCTAGAACATTCATTAATTGGCCCAAGCCAAGTGGAGTTTAATTTAGTGACTACAACAAAACAATTGGACAGATTATGCTAGTACTGTATTGTGAAGCCCCTGAATGATGGATACTCCGTGAAACAAAACCAAAATGTGAAACCTTGGGCATCCCTCGATTAGAAGGGAAAGGTGGGATTAAAATACTTTAAATGAATAAATAAAATTATAGGAAGGTAGTGACATAACTCGATGGTCAACATTATCCTTTGGGACACTGTGACAGCCAGTGGAATGAGGAACACACGGAGGCATTCAGAGGAGCTGCTAATTACTCATTCAGCCAGCTCATGCGCCATTCTTTGCCGACTCAAACATGAAACCTGTTCGAAAGGCTTTGCTGTCGTAGGCAGCTGAAGGGAGGTGGGTGGTGAGGAAAACACCCATATTCAAGATCTCACCAACAGAAATTTCTCCTGATCAACTAGGTGGCAATTTGGAACGTTCACGTTTCTCTGTATAGCATGCAGTTCCAGATCCAGCTAACTATCCACATCTGTACTGGCAACTGTCAAACTACTAGATGCTTCAGGGTAAAAAATAGTTAGCTGCACTGAAAAACAGAACTGGTCTCAACCATCAAACCACAGGGCATTCTGAAATGTTTATTTTCCTTGAATTAAGTGATTAGTACAAAGACTGGTACTGTCCTGTTCAAAGATGGTGCAATGTAGATGTTCACATGTTACAATGGGGAATATTAGAGCAAGGGCTGTGTGTAAGGCTGTACTTATTAATATTAGTATTACTAGAAGGTGTTCAGAGGAATAAAGCGGAAAAATGCCAACTCTTCTTGCTACAGATATTGCTATGGTATCTGTCAAGTACATTGCAACCCTTGTTCACTTGCCTGTGTGCTGGTGGATTGGCAATTAGCTTAGAAACAGGGCTCTATGACTTCCTAATTTGGTCCTCCAAAGCCAGGAGAAAACGTGAACCCATCAGCACAAGAGAAAACTTTAGCAGAGCTGAAGCTCAATGGAAGAGCACACGTTTTGAATGTGGAAGGGCCCAGCTTCTCCAGGTAGGGCTGGGAAAGACCCCCTGCCTCAATCCCTGGAGACCTGCTGCCCACTAGTGTAGACACTACTGAACTAAATGGAGTGGTAGAAGGCAGCTTCCTATGTTCCTAGTATGGCACTGCATCATCCCAGCCAAAAACAATAGCAGAGCTTTAACAAATATCTAGTGCTGCAACAATGACAAAAATGAGGAGCAGCTGTAGTTTGCCACTCTGTTTCCCACCTAGGATCAACTATTTATTTATTTAAGAGATTTATATCCCAGCTCTCTTCTTGTGAACAAGGCATCAGGAGAGCCGTAGATTGTGCTGCTGACATAACACAAGGGATGGCGCCTGGCTTGGGATGAACAACATGGACATTATTCAACTGCCTTAATTGCTGTCCCCGTTTTGAAATGCTGAAAGATGAGAAAAGCAGAGTGACTAGCAAGCTGCTAGAAGCATTCTAGGAGGGCAAAATAAAGAGAGTTACGTTACCTTTATTTTCTTGAAATCTACTGGCTTGCGAATAAGCTCATAGTACTCTGGGAGTTCCTTACGAGAAGGAAGCTGGATGAAGACTTCACTAAGCTGGCGTCCACTGCTGCTACAAGACAAGAAAAAGGAAGACGATTAAAAAACAGAGTCTAACTCTGTTTGAATAGGCCAGCTTGGACTCATTGCTGGCCACTGTTAGCTGCAAAGACTCAATGGCAAAACACAATTCTGCATTTGATATGGAGACCCATCAATGAGCGTCTAACACTATCACAGAGCAGCTGACTAAATGATTTGTGTTGTCCGATACGTATCGACACCAGCAAAAGACTCTCAGCACCCAACAGGTAAGAAACGGCTCTGTTCAGCCCTACTGTGTGTTAGCACATTGAACAGGAAAGGCCAACGGGTCAGGCAAGTGGTGGGTTAACCAAAGAAAAGAGAACTACTATCAAGAGCAGAAAATGAGGGAAGAGAGAAACTAAGAGCATCCAAAAAAAGTGGAATAGGAATAAATACTATTTTTATCAACAAAATTTTAGGCTAAACTATCATTACAAATTGATGAAAGAACAGACAGAGGAGGTAGAGGAAGAGAACTGAGAGTAAATAAAGATGTTGAGGACAAGATGATGACAATGTGATAATACGAGAAAAGTAAGATCACCTGGCAGAAAAAGGGAGCAGAAGAGGAGGAAAATGTGCAATTTATTATGAACAAAGTCCTACAGAGTGAGATTTGTGCCAGAGACATTAAGTGGTACTATGCAGGAACAAAAATTGCATAAGAACAAACTAAGGCTGAGGAGGAGTGGGACAAAGAAAATGAAAAGGAACAGAGGCATGAAGTTCTTGAAAAGGAAGGATGAACAAATACCAATGGGACTATAAATCTCAGCAATCTGTAAGTTAAAAGGAGCAAAGAAACAAGTATTATTATTATTATTTTTCACATTTTTATACCACCCTTCCTCCAAGGAGCTCAGAGTGGTGTACATATTTCCTCCCCTCCTTTTTGTCCTCACAACCCTGTGAGGTAGGTGGGGCTGAGAGATAGTGACTGGCCCAAGGTCACCCAGGTTGAGCGTAGAGTAAACATAAAGTAGAGTAAACATCAAAACGAAAGAAGGAACAAGAGGACAAAAAAAGGAACTTGGAACTGACAAGAAGATGGGGAGATTCACCCCACTACGATAACCTACAGGAACGTAGGGAGTGGGAAAAGGTTAATAAAGCAAAAGAAAAGTGGTGGGGTAGTAGCATCAACTGAAGAAATCCAAGTTCCTAGGAGAACAAGAAAAAGACTGATCAAAAAGGACAAGAACTGGCTCAGTTATTAACTGCAGAATGACAGGTTTGAAAGACCAAGCAAGTCAAAGTTGCAAAGAACACAAACCAGGTTTGTTTTTTTTAACCGAAATGCTATAGAAAAAACCAGCCAACCAACCAACATAGGACCATGGGAGATGTTCAGAAGGGTGAGGGATCATCAGTTAGCAAAATTAAGATGGGATTAAAGTGAAAGGAATAAAGTGAAAGGAAAATTACGGTAGTTGCATACAACTGATCTGTATATGGTCATTTAACTCGTATCTGACACAGCTAGTCAGGCAGCCTGCACCTTTCCTGAAATTACAGTGCAACAGCGGGAAATGCTAACTGACAAGAGAAGTGGAGATCACATCACACCTGCGCTGTGCACCCTTGCACTTGTTGGCATGTTTCCATTTAAAAGTGTCTGAAGGACTGCCTCCTCTCACATGGAACTGCCTATCCTGAGAGGGCTCTCTTATGCATCCCACCACTGATGAAAATATGCCTGGCAATGATGCAGGAACAGGTCTTCTCTGTGGTGGCACCTAGTTGTGCCACTCCCCCAGGAGGTAAGGTTGGCATCAGTCTTGTTTTAGTTTCAGCACTGGCTAAAGACATTTAATGTTCCACTTGTCCTTCTGTTTATGATGAACTGCTGTCAATGTTTTTATAGAGTTGTCCTTGTTGTGCCTGCTGCTGTTACTGCTTTTGATTGCAGTTTTAGTTTGCTTTTTTAATGTATTTTGTTTTTATTGTAGGATGCCGCTTCTCTGGGATGGGATGGGAAAGTGCAGAATAGAAATCTTTTAACAAATAAATAATGGAGTGAATCAGTTTATGGTTTTATTTAAAATAATTTTGGCTGCCTTTTGGACCTGCTGAAGAAGCCAGCAAGGTTATTTACAGCAGTTTCAAAAAAACAATTTAACACAACGATCAGGACAACCACATGATCAAAACAGAGGCATGGAGACAAACACACAAGTAATAAAATGAAAAGCAATAAAACCCAGAGAATTCAAGACTTCCTCATTTCAGTTAGTCTTTTCCTAATTGCCTGCTTAAAGATAGGTAGCATAGGGGTCAGCTAGCATAGGGGTCAGCTAGACTGTGGGGTGGGAGAATTCTAAAGTGGTGAGGGCGCTGTCCTGTGTCCACACCAACCATACTTCAGTGGGCAAAGCAGGGCCGGGGATGATTAACCAAGAGTGTGGGCAGGCGGATGTGGGAGGAGATGATCCTTCAGGTACCTAGGTCCCAAGCCATGTAGGGATAACCAGCATCTTCAATTGTGCCTGGAAAACACTGGAAGTCAATGCAATTTACAGAACACAGGTGCAACATGCTCTGACCAGAGGGCATCCAAAAGCACCCTGTCTGCCGCAATTTGAATCAGCTGCAACTTCTGGACAGTCTTCAAGGGCAAGCCCCAAGCAGAGCACATTACAGTAGTACATACAGTACATCATGTGACTAAGGACTGGATCACTGTAGACAGAACTGCTTTCTTAGAAAGGGCTGCAGTTGGTGTACTAGTCACAGCTGGGCAAAAGCTTTCCTGGTCACAATCACCACCTGCTCATTCAGGAGCAAGGCTTGGACCAGAAGCACTCCCAGACTGCAAACCTGATCCCTCAAGGAGAATGCAACCCTGTCCATAACAGGCTGTAAACCCATCCCAGAATCAGTTTTCCTACTGCTTAATAGCCCCTCTGTCTTGCCGGGCAGGAGAGATTTAGAAAACAGAGGACATCCCCTGCTTCTGTTACCTGTCCTTATATTTAATCACGGCATCAACGATTTTCTTCATTTTCTTGGTGAGGTTGGGTGGATTTGGCGAGAGCTTCTCGGCAGGAGGCCTGCCACGCTTTTTCTGCTTTTTGCTATCATCATCTTTGTCCCGGCTGCGGGTGCTGGTGGTTGGGGTGGATGAGCTGACGTCCACATCTCTCTTGCGCTTGCGAGAGGATTTCTTCTGACGCACCTCCTCTTCTATCTCTTCTAAGGTGCCCTCCTCAATGGCCTACAGACAGAAACAGCACAGTCAGTCAGGTAAAATGAACAGCAAGCATGAAGATACCACACCGTGAAATACTGAAACACACACTCACCCAACTCCAAGCAGCTTACCACAGTGAGGAATGGGATGCCTACATGGGTTGCTCCCCCAGGAGGTCATTAGTTCCTGGGTTAGCCACTTAAGGATCATGGAAGGCAGCAACTTTCAGGGTGGGAATGGGAAACTGGTTCTCTTACCTATGAGCTTTTCTTCTTGTGTTAAACAGGGCCAGCAGACAGGGACTCTGCAGAGGAGTCTGTAGAAACAATGCAGAGCAGGGCGTGGGGATGCCCTTTCCTGCCAGCTCGGTTGCAAAGTCTTCCAAAGCTGCAAAGAGATCTGCAACTGCTAATCACCAGTTACACCAGTTAACCGTAAATATGAATGCTTCAGACTGAACGACAGGAAAGGAAATGAGGCAGGTGGACTGCGGGCCATGTAGAACAGAAGCAGGAAAACTCACAAGAAAAACTGCTCAACTTTCCTTTTACTTGGGTCATACATGGCTATAACGGCTCTTGCTTATTCAGCATCCTGACCAAGAATGCGATTCCGATACTATCTGCAACATCTTTGAAAAGGCTTTCAAAAGGAGAATGGCCTGCCAACATGGTTCGCGTTGTCATCAATGAATAGAGTGCCATCAAAGAACATGGTCTTTGCAGGGTTTCATAAGCAGAGGTGGGTTCTTGTCCTTAAGGAGTTTTATAATCTTTTTTTTTTTGGCAGTGAGGAAGCTGGCATAAGGAGGGGAGGGGGAAGACAAGGGTACCAAGGGTTGAATGTGGTCAATCATGCTTTTGGACGTCTTCTGGCTCTCAGAAGGGAAAGAGGCACAGGACACAGAGGCTGAATTCCCTTTCAACCTCCAGAGTCTGGGTTCAGGGCACACCGACACAGTACGCATTGCTCACACAAGGTTCTGTCTGTTTGGGAGACCCACAGAGTCATCCTTGTATTAGTGTGCGAGAATGAGGACCTAGAGATCTCACTTGTAGCACTAATTCAAGATGTGCAGCATTACTTCTAATTTCCAGGTGCCAGTCTCAAAATTTTAGACATACCGAGTTGTATAATGTTCTCAGATAAACATCAGCATCAAGTTGCTAAGAATCTGGGTGACCAGGTAATTGGCATCCCACCACCCCACCATGTCCCACTTCCGTATGCTACATTCTGACCTCCAAAACATTTCTCACATCACAGTTACACTGTGCTGTACCCTCTTCTCCTCAATGAAGCTGGACATTCATTTCAATTAGGACAAGCTACCCTTTCTTCATGGAAGATGCAGAGTTGGAGATGAAATGGACAGGGAGTTTGACCCTCTATCTTCAGACAACTGCCACTAAGATGCTGTTTATAAGTCTGATCAGTTGATGACTCTCTCCAATAGAGACTTTTTTACGTGCTTCACAGATTACTGAAGTACAGACCCAAATGATAAGCCTGTATACAACTGGAAGCAACTAATCCACTGGTGCAACAGTGACTGAGATCTGGGCTTTACTGCAGCTGCCAATTTCAGCTATGACAGTCAGTTGCCTTTTCAACATGCCTTTTCATTTTCAATGTTACAGATAGCCTATTCCAGGAAGTAAAGGACGACATCAATCTACAGACTAGCATAATTCCTCATTCAACTAGGAACAGCCACTTGCACATGTTGCTTAACTTATCTCAATGACCTATATAAAGGATGTCTAAAACATTCTCGTGACCAGAGGTATTGGGGGGGGGGGGCGGGGAACAGCTATAAGAACTAAAATCATAGCATGGTGCCTAAAGAAACTTCAGAAAGATCTCCAAATACAAGCTGACTTGCCCCAACATTTGGACAGGTGCCTACCTTGAAACAAAGTTGCTTAGATGGCCCTTCCAGGAAAGGCCCACCTACTCATCTCTTAGCAATCTGTAGAGAAACTGAACAAGTTCTGCACATTATGAAGTGCAATTAAAATGAAAGTGGAGGCCTGTGAGAAAGAACTGGGCTTGGAGGACATATACGGGTTCCCCCAAGGCTGATTCCCTATGCAATCCTCCAATGGGGAGGGGTAAACTTATGGGGAATACGCTGGGGGTAGACCCTGAAAAACAAAGTGCCTGGAATCTGTGCCATAGGCACACCACCACAAACTAATGAGAAATTTAGACCCATATGTCATATACCATTGTCAACTTTGGGAAACGTTTGTAGAAAACAACCAAGACAGATGCATGTGGATCGTTACTGATTTGTATGCAAAAGACAGGAGCCTAGAAAACTGCCCAGCCCTTTCTTTAAATACTTGGACTTTTTTTGGGGGGGGGGGGGAGAAACGGGACAATGGTTGCATCTTGGATCCTCCCCCCCCCTTCTAAAATATGGAAGTTACTCACCTATATTCATACCCCTTGAAATGGTCCTCTTTAATCACACTAGGGACTAACTCAACAGAGACTCTTGTGGCACCTTAGAGGCTAACAAATTCACTACCCATTACTTGAAACACTGCAGAAAGCTCAGGTACACAGGGGTCCAGTGCCCTCCCCCCACATCTCTCTTAGTGACAAAACAAAAGGATGGGCAGGACTGCCGCTTACCACTCAGTTCTTCCAGTGCCAGAAATGTCTCACTGTCTGGCTTAGCCAAACCTCCTCCAGAAAAAGGAAAATGGAATGCAATTATGCAAAGAACTATTAATACAAGTTGCTCCAATTGTCTTGTTGGGACATTTATGTAGATTGGAGAGGAATTAGTACCTACCTGGAAGGGGCGTACAGTGCTCAGAACATTAGCTGTGAGACACTGCTATTCCCTCCTGTGCCGTGCCTCTTCAGGAAAACAGGTTCAAAGCACTCAATTTTGCCACAAGTATAGGGGGAAGACCATGCTGCATCCTTGCAAATATCCAATACACAGATACACCCACCAGGAATGCTGAAAGTGGTACTTGGGTGCTACTGAAAAATGCCTTACATTTCTGAAGGGTGCAACTGAATGCACAAGGTATAAAATGTTAATAATAGAGAACAACAGGAAGCTTTTTGGGAGCTCAAGGCCTTTTTCTTGTTCTAGAAGAGAAACTGAGTCCCGTGTCCTGACTGTAGAACAACAGGGACCATCGCATTTAAAGTATAGTAGAAGAACTGTCCTTCTGGCCAGTAGAAGAACTATCACTGGCCAGTTATAGCAGTTGCTTAAATCTTCCATGGGGAACACAGCCTTGATATTTCTTCTCTAGTCAATGGCCAGAAGAGTCAAGTGATCAACTGTTCAGCCACTGAGTGTCCAAATCCTCACTTTCATTCCACACTAATTTTTCTTCTTCTTCTGGACTGGAAGGTTGGGGAAGGCAATTATAAGAAATTCTGCACCCAATATATTAAGCATATTGTCCCCAGTAGCATAATGCTTTTAGGTCCCAGGAGAATTTAGAAGAGGAGTTTCTCAGGCTCCTGTACGCTGCACATCATGGGTGATAAAGATGCAGGCTTCAACCACCGTGGCCACACAGCAACACAGAATTTGCTGAATAGACCAAGAATTTGCCTTGGTCAGGCCTGGCCTAGTGTCTGCAATCCACAGTCAGACTTGAAGGATTATGCCACATTGTAATATTCCTCAGACAGATAGGCTCTTCAGGGAAATCCCAAGTGTTGCTTCTTCCAAAAAAAAAAAAAAAAAAACACCCCAAAAACGTGGAAGGATACATTCTTCAGGTTTGGATGGAGTGGCTTCTCTAGGTCAAGGAAGGGCAAGCACAGCATGCCTGTGAAGGTTACATAACTAAGGACAATGTGTATTTTGTAAAAACAAGCTAGTGACGAGGAAGCCATCTGTACTCCAGAGTAAGAGTTCCTGGGTTTTCTGCCATGGCACAAAATGTTAAAAGAAAGATGTCAATAATCCCAACGTTTTGTTTGCAAATCTTTGGCAAACCTTTTCAAGGAAAAGTCTCAAAGAAAGACAAGGTCTCTCTGAGGGAGTCAAGTCATGTGTACATTTGCCACGCATTATGTGACGGATGCTTCTATGGACATGCTCTCAGATTTCAAGAGATGATTAAGCAATTATAAACTGCCTGACACTCTAGCGGAGTATTTAGGTTATGCATTCATTCTAGTTTTGCACCTTAATCATCATGATGCATTTTCTTTGTGGTGTTCTTTTTTCAGTTCTCACTCAATTGAGTTTCTTCCACTGTACCTTCACTTAGGTGTTCACAGAAGCACCATCATCTTCTCTGCCAATGTTTTTTTTTTTCTACAAAAGCTTAAAGCAATTAGTCTGTGTCTTTTTGATGTTTACCACTAATATGGCTAGTGTAAGATATAAAAAATGGACACATTCAATTTATCAGGAAACAAAGAACAGGTCTGTGGTAAAGGCACAAAGGGCACAACAACCTTGCTTGGCAGGCCATTCTGATTTTTTTTTTTTGAGGTAACAGATGATCTTCATTATTCTTTGATAAAAATGCCTACCTTTTG
Organism: Plestiodon gilberti rubricaudatus; assembly: GCA_026170595.1. Taxonomy (NCBI): domain Eukaryota; kingdom Metazoa; phylum Chordata; class Lepidosauria; order Squamata; family Scincidae; genus Plestiodon; species Plestiodon gilberti. The sequence continues at coordinate 110,128,598 of JANXHW010000002.1, forward strand.
AAGTAGCTAGAACAGGAGCAAAAAAACCTAAGCTATTTTTCTTCCTACTGTTCTCAAACATGGGGTAAAACAGAAAACCTGATCTTCCCTTCTCCGTTTCTACTTATTTGATAGACAGCGGTCCAGACAATGGGCACACTCCCTTCCTAGCCCACAGGGAGAAAATTATGTTTCAGGGCTGGACGAGGAGGGCACTGTGGTGTCCCTCCAGCCAGAGAGATACCAATGTTATTCACTATCTCCAGCCTGCTGCTGGGATTTTTTTTTTACTTTTCCTGTACCCAAACGTATTCAGGCTGAAATGTAGTGGCAGATGCCATCTTAGCAACTATAGTGGCAGATTCAGTGGATCTTCTGAAGTCCAGATCTGTCTTTCTGTTCCCTTGGTCTACACTACAGGCTTGGAGTCTCCTTTGATCCCTTATCAAAGAATCCTGGATTCTTTGATAAGGGATGCAACAGCGTCATATACTTTAAGCAACAAACAAGTCTTGCCCGAATGCTTTGTTTAGGCAGGTTATCCTGTTTGGCTTCACCCAGGAAGCTATAAGAATTCTTAAAATTCTTGAATGCCCTTGATGTCCAAGATGGAAAGGAGGAACTCCAACACTGACTTTCATGGCAAGATTCCCTAGCTCCAAGTCGGTATTCTCAATCTTCAGCACAACATCCAAGAATGCTGAGCACAAAGCAGCCAAATGAATCCTCTTCTGCTGCTGAATTCCTGGGTTGAAATCACCACCCTCTCCCCTCCGACTCATACAAGCCTAACTCAGCACCTGGGTTGTTGCTATAAAAAACTCAAAGATCCTGGCTTGGTTGGCAGCAGACCAAACCTAGCCAAACACGCATACTTCCCCTGCAGCAGTAGAGAGGCGACTGACTCTCAGGAGGAAAGATGATGCCTTGACCAGCCTCTTTTTACCCCTGCCTGCCTTTTACTGACCAGAGAAGGAGAGTACCCCAGCCTCTGGGACCACTGTCCATCAATAAGTAGGACTAAACATTTGCTGTAGATTTTCTGCATCTGAAATGCTTGACATCTGTCTACATCAACTGAATTTAAAAGTTTAGCAACGTGGTACCACACAATCTGTGTTTTCTAATACCCAACAGAAGTTTCATATGGTGAAGCAGATCTCTGTTTCAAGAAAGCCCACCAGTTTTTAATGTAAAAAAAAATTATCGGTTAAATAGCTTCATAGTACTTCTGGAAGTCTACGTAAGCAATGCTGTCACCAAACCGAATACTTGCTAGCATAGTCTTAGGCGATAATCAAAACTTCTGATATTGGGTATTTTCACACATTCAGACACATGGACAGACAACACAGACACAGGTAGGAATAAAATTTTAGAAAATCATTGGAGAACGATGCTGTACCATGTATACCTTGAGCCACTGCTTCTCAGTCAGCGAATCACTATAGTCCACTTCCTTACGGTGACGGGAACCTCGCCCAAACATCTTCTCCTCCTCTTCCTCACACGTTAGCCTCTCTACTTCAGCATCATCCTTAATTATCCAAGAGGGCAACTCATCCTCTTCCATGAGGCGTGGCTTGCGCTTTGGATTGCGGGCTTCTTCTCGCCTGCGATCCAAGTCCATACGCTGCAAGGAGAGCACAGGGTTGCTTTGAAGGTGAAGGAGATGGGGAAGGGGAAAGTGGAGGACCCAGACTGAACCCTAGACAACTGATTGGACTATAAATCTAACCTAAATGAAACACCTGTAAATGAAGCACAGAGGAGTCACTGGTAAGAGACAGTCAGATCCCCCATCCTCCTTTGTGTTCTCACATTGACCTTATACTGGGTCCAAAAAAACACAGTTAAAAAACAACATGTAATGACACACAGTACAATGCTTTAGATCAGGGGTTCTCAACCCCTTCCCGGCCGAGTGCCACCTCCAAGTGCCACTCTCCTGCTGCGTAGCACTGGGAGTGACTGGCAATGACATCATTGCCAGTTACTTCTGGGTTTTCAGAGGCCAGAAAACGCAGCTAGAAGGCTCTGGGTGGGTGAAAGGGCCCTTCTCAGCGCTCCCAAGAGGCTCGGCCAAAGGCAGGAGCCTCTCGGGAGCGAAAACATGTTTCGGTGGTCTGAGTACCACCAGCAGTTGCCCGAAGTACCCCTGCTTTAGATCACAAAATGGCACTCTGAATCATAATAAACTAAGCACAGGCTCTTAATGAGAAAGGAGTTGGGGGGATGGAGGATGTCTGCAATCTTAAATACTGCTGAAATTGAACCCTACTTAATTTAATGAGATTTTCTCCCAGCCCACAGGTGTACACATTTAACTTCTGTTTATATACACCCTTGGGTAAAAATGCCTTAAGCTGCAGGCTAGAAGGATCAGCATCTTTGCTTGATAGCGGATTGAAAGGAGAAAGAACCTTCAAATATGTTTGATAAGGGATTTATATAAGAACGTTTCTATGGAAAACTGTGACTTGAGCTCAACCAGGAGAAGTAAACATGCAGGCACTAAACCTCAAAGTGGTTATTAGTTCAGTGTACAGCAGTATATATGTACTTTTCTACTGCATATAAACACCACATAAAGGGGACAATTGCTTTGAAAGCTACACTTGTTGTTCTCTACACCCCCTCTCTGTATATGAAACAGTGGGAGAAGGTGGAAATTAACCTCTATTGAAAAACAGGATCACATAGGTAAATTCCCCTTCTGCCTTCCTCCCAAAGCCCTGAAGAGAAGGGCTCATGATTATCAGAGCAAAGGAGCAGAGACACATGGGTGACAGAAAGAGACATTTCTACTCCTGTCTTTCTCAGTAGCTCCAAGACTCCGTTCATGGTACTGGCAGGAGACAGGAGGAGAGAGAAAAGTGTTCAGCAACACCCCTGATGGGACCCAGATCTGACCTAGAGTATGTTACCTCCCTGAGCCTTGGAACTGGGCAATTCATTTATATATTAAAACAAATGCAGACAAAGAGCCAAATTAATACAAACGAAAGAGCTCGATTAAGCCTGATTGGTCTTTTGGTTTGTATACAACATTTTCCACTAAGGCGAGTCTTGTTATCACCAGGGTATGAGGCGCAGGCCATCAGCCCACTGTCTCCCATTACGCACATCAAGAGGCCAGACCTGCAATGACCTGTTATTGCATTACATTATAAAACATTGTGATGAAGTGCATGGATTTTGCTTAGTTTCATTGGGCCCCTATCTGCCCTGCTCCAGTAATAAGACCAATTGAACAAACCTGAAGATCTTGCTCAGAGGGGCATGGACAAAACCTGCAAAAGTTTAGTATATGATGTGTGTTTCACTCGGCCATTCACTCATGCTCCTTTTCTACTAACAGGAGTTTATTTAACATCCCGCAATATGTACCTCATGTTGGGTTCAGGACAATACAGCTGACCTGTTTGAAACACAAGGTACAAAGGCAGTTATTCTCACCATAAAGAGATCAAACTCCTCTTCATGTCGGGCAATCATCTGGTTAACTGTCTCGTCATCAGGAACTTCATCTTCTTCCTGAAATATTTCAAAATTCCCTCACTTAACCAATAGTCACAGATACAATATGGTGGCTCATGTGCTTGGGCTCTTTACATCAATTGCAGTTCACCATCTCATGTTTGGTTTGGCTACTCGTGTGAAAATCAGTTTGGTGGTCTCGGTCCATTCTCTAGTGGACAGGTATCTACGTGGCAGAAGTCTGCCCTCCAAAGTGGCAACTTTGCTGAGAGTCTTAAACAGTGATGCTAAGGACTGGACGGGCGCGGCGACTGAATGACCCCTCTCACCTTTAAAGGTGGCTCCTCCAAGTCGGAGTTGAGGCACAGGGTTGAGGCAGTGTGGGGAAAGCTTGCGCTGCCACTGCCGCTGCCCGTGCTGTATCTGGTCTGTGGATAGATAGAGGACTTCAGTCTCCAGGGCTGCCAATCCAGCACCTTTCACTGACACTAAAATTCACGTCCTATGATAACTTTATTTATTTATTTATTTGATTTCTATCCTGCTTTCTCCCCCCCATAGGGGAGACTCAAAGCGGCTTACAACAATAAAATCCATATAAATATAATATAAAACTTTTAACACATTAATATAATCTAAAAAAAAAAAACAGCACAAAACATAACAAAATATAAAAACAGGAATAAAAGGAGTAAAAAAAAAAAAAGGGGGTTGGACCACTAAAATAGTTAGGTTGGGTGGTTAACTCAGAGGGCTTGTTTAAAAAGAAATGTCTTTAGGCCCCGCTGGAAGGCCTCCAAGGAGGGAGCAGTTCGTAAGTTTAGAGGGAGGGAATTCCATAAGGTCGGTGCCACTACTGAGAAGGCCCTATTTCTTGTTACCGCCCCTCTCACCTCAGAAGGCGACGGCACTTTTAGAAGGGCCTTCTCCGATGACCTGAGGGGGCGGGCCGGATTGTATGGAAGTAGGCAGTCCCTCAAATAATCTGGCCTTGAGCAGTCTAGGACTTTAAAGGTCAAAACCAGCACCTTGAATTGGGCCCGGAAATGAATTGGCAACCAGTGCAGCCGCTGGAGCAGCGGCCCGACTGAGTCGAACCGCTTGCTTCTGGTGATCACACAGGCTGCCGCATTCTGCACCAATTGCAGTTTCCGAACCATCTTCAAGGGCAGCCCCACGTAGAGTGCATTACAACAATCTAACCTTGAGGTCACCATGGCATGGATCACCGTGGTCAGGTCTGCGCGATCCAAGTACGGTCGCAGCTGGCACACCAGCCAAAGCTGGGCAAAGCCCCCCCTGGCCACAGCCGCCACCTGGGAATCCAGGAGCAGTTGCGAGTCCAGGCAAACCCCCAAGCTGCGAACCTGCTCCTTTAGAGGGAGTGCAACCCCATTCAGAGCAGGATGACACTCTAGCAAGGATAACAAGGATGTTCATTCCATTTCCTCCAGCCCGTAGTCCCTTGGCCTCAGGATCACACAGAGCAGGAAGCTAGGCAATGCAGCCATGTTCTGGAGAAGAAGACAAGATCTCCATGGTTCCCTTACCTCATCCTGCTCTTCATGCTCCAAGATAGCCTGAAGGAAAGCTCTTCTCTCATGGCTGGAGGATTTCTGGTCAAACATGCCAGCCTGGATGACCTTCTGATCTACATTCAGCTTGTATTTGGCTGCTGCAAGGATCTTCTCTTCCACACTGTTCACGGTACAAAGGCGCAGCACACGCACTTCATTCTGTTGCCCAATGCGATGTGCTCGGTCCTGCGCTTGCAGGTCCTAGAAAAAAGAAGATCCAACTAACGCTCTCACTGTTCACAGAGCGGTTTAAAATTTAGCTCCTTTCCTGTTTTTGAACATGGCACGTATCACCCCACAATATTTCTCCAGGTTAAGTTACACTTTCATGAATATCCAGCGTTGGATTATCTGGCTCAGTTAAAATGATTTTAAAAAGGAAGTGCCACTGTCTCTAAGATGTCTACTGTTTCCCTACTGTGACCCATTCGCTAGGACTATCAAAATGGTCAATTTTAGGGGTCAATTTTAGGGTGCCATATAAAACTGCTCAACGGTATTCTGTCTGCTCAGGAAGGTCTAAAACCATAGTGGGGGGAAAACAATCCTTGCTTGGTGCTGCTCTAAGTTACCATGCAATGCCTGGTTTAAGATCTCATCCTTTGGTTTCGGTGCAGAGAGCTGGCCTTGGTTAACAATGGATAAAAAAACGTTGATTAGCAATCATGTAGCTGCTTGCCAGAAAAATCAAGAACAAAATGTGTTATGTTATTTAAAATATTTTTACGCTCTTCCAAGTTTCAGAGGCTTACAACAATCAACAATTAAAACCACTACAGTAAAACATAAAGCTACTTGAGCAAGAGTCATTAATTCAGGTTAAAAAGATACGTTTTATAAAGATAGTGAAAAGCATTGCTGTGAGGGGGACCAGACAAGCTTCCTTAGGCAAGGAGCTGTAATGTGACCATCGAGGTTTTCTTCCACGTGCGCCTTCCAACCACAGAGTGCGACAAAACATACAAGTGAAGTTGTCCCATTGACCTCAGAGTGCGGGCAGTTTCATATAGGGGGAAGCAGTCCTTTAGGTATTCTGGACCTAGGCCAGGGTGGTCCAACCTTTCGTACCTCAAGGGCCGCATGCGGACTTTGACACGGAACCCGGGGGCCGCACAATAATTAATTAATAATGACCACTGCGGAAGCAGAGCTGTAAAACCCACAGTGGAACTTTTTTTTAAGATTAGAGTACTAATTGAAGGGGAAAAAAGCTTTGTGGGCCTGTGATCTCTGCAGAGATCACAGACAGCTCCTGCTCCTACCACAGCCCAAGCAGACCTGCTTCGCGGGCTTTTTAAAGAGCCGCCCTACATGCTTTGATCCTCCACTCCCTGCAGCAAACAAAGCCCCTTTGGTCACAGAAAAGCAAAATCCCCTGTTCTTTTCTCTCCCTCCCCCCCTTTCTTGCAAGCATCTGTTCAAGAGAAAAATGTTTAAACCTGGCACTCACCTGGATCTACAGGAGCAGATCCTCAGTAGCAGCAACCACCACTACAAGGCACTTGTAGAGGGGAAGGCGCACACACACGCGCGCACACACACACGGAGAGGGGAAGGAACACACACACACACACACACACACACACACTAGAAAGGAGGAGTATCACTTTGCAAGGTGAGCTCTTTGAGCAGAAGGTCCACCCTGTCAGCCTCTGCTTAGCTTCATGGGCTTTTTGAAGAGGCACCCTGCACGTTTTGATCCTCCACTCACCACCCTGAGCTCCTTGGAGGAAGGACGGCAGAAAAACGTGATAAATATAAACACGCACACCAACACACACACACACACACACACACACACACACACACACACACACACACACACACACACACACACACACATATGGATAGCTATGCATGCACGCACCATTTTGAAACATGTACACGCATATCCACACAGGCATATACTGTACATACGGCTAAACATGCGCACGCACAACCCCACCTTGAAGCGGGCCTCTCCTGCTCCCCTTTCTCTCCCTCTCTCTCCTCCTCGGTTCCTGTCCTGGCAGAAGGGTGGGGGGCAGTGGCACGACGCGGCACTCCAACCCCTCCCTCCCACAAAACAACAGCAACAACAAAACCCGGCACAGAGAGGAGAAGAAGCGGAAGTGGCGGCAATAGGCAGGCGGGTGTGTGTGCGTGCACCGACCTATCAATCATGCACCGACCTATCAGTCTCCCAAGGGATGAGGTGGCGGCCTTACTCCTGCTGCAGCGCCTTCTCGTCATCACGGAAGAGCTTGCAGGTGTAGCTGAAGACCAGCAGCTCCACCCGGCCGCCGCCGCCGCCTCTGCCTCCATTGCTGCCGCTGCCTGGGCCCCCAGCCGTGGTGGAGGCCGCTCCCCCGCTACCCGAAATGATCCATGGTGCTGCTGCGCTTGCACGTTCGACGCACATGGCCCCGAGAGGAGCCTTCGCTCGCCCGCATGGAGAGGAGAGCGCCCGGCTGTCGCTCACCTCCCTCATCGACTCTCCCCTGGCCACCTCCTCAGCTTCGCCATTGCCCAAGACAAAATCCCTGCAGCAAACAAACTCTCCCGCTTCCCAGGATGCCCCGCCCACCCTCACTGATGATCAGAAAAGCACTCAGAAGCCAAGCGCTTTTCCGAGCGTCTGTGGAGAGCGAGGCATGCTGGGGCTGGGGCGACCTCTTCCGAGGCAGCCAGACTGACCAGCTCTCTTCCTGAGTTTCAGGAAGAGAGCGGATTTGGCTGGCTGCCTCAGCAGAGGTTGACGTTGAGTGCCTTTGCTGGGGGGAGGGAGGGGGGAGGAAGAAGCCTCCGGGGGCCGCAGGAGAAGCCCCCGGGGGCCGCATGCGGCCGCGGGCCATGTATTGGACCACCATGACCTAGGCCATTTAGAACTTTAAATGTTATGACCAGCACCATATTTTATGCCACCCTTCCTCCAAGGAGCTCAGGGTGGGGTACATGGCTCCTTCCCTCCTTTTGACCTCACAGTCACATACCCCTCACATTTGACCTCACAGCTAACATACCCCTTTGAGGTATGTTGGGCTGAAAGATAGTGACTGGTCCAGGCCCAAGGTCACCAAGAAAACTTCATGGCTGAGCGAGGATTTGAACCTGGATCTTCTAGGTCTAAGTCCAACACCAGAACCACTACGCTATCCTGGCTCTTAGGACTATGCAAGTTGACAATCTATTCTTGGTCAGCATTCGTTCTGACCAGGAGCAGTGGAGCACCCTCTTATCTTTTCTGGATTAAGATTCTGTTTATTGGTGCACAACCTGGCTCAGCACTTTAAAAACAGAGAGGACAAGACAGAACCTTGCAGAACTCCATATATGCCAAAGGCTATTGAGCAGAAACCCCTCCACCTCTTTTAGTATCCTACCCTCCAGTAAGAACCAGAACACATACACACACAGTGCGGTGACTCCAAATGCCATCTCAGAGAGTCAGTCCCAGAAGGATATCTTGATCAACAGTACTGAAAGCTGCTGAAGATCTGGCAGGACTAACAAGGATGCGCTCCCCCATCTAGCTCGCAGCATAGATCATGTACCAAGGCAACTGGAGCGGTTTCCGTAACAAAACCAGGCTTGAAGTCCAAATGAAAAGGATCCAAGTAATACGTTAAGCATAAGCTAAGCTGCTGTCATGGATGGCACAAAGCAGTTAGTGAACATCAGATGCAGGGGATAAGGTTAAAACACAAAAACAAAACCTCAAATACACATTGTATCAGTTTCTAGAAAACCTCAGCGATATACTGGAATGGCACACTCCTATGTGCTGTTGAAAACCTGGTTTCTCACATGTTCTGATCGGGTCAACAGTGCAAGACACAGGGGAAAAAAAAACTTCTTTAGCGTTAACACAACAGATATACCAGGTAACCTGAGATTTTATCAGTAGCAAACAAACGCAAAAAAACCTCCCCTAGTGTTGTACAATAAAACCTTTCTTTTTGAAGTCCATTAACACAATTATTACCTGGTGAGGATTCCAGTCACTATCAAAAATTATCACAGTATCAGCAGACTGCAAGTTGAGCCCCAGCCCTCCTGCACGGGTGCTCAGCAGGAAAATGAAGTATTCAGAGCCCGGCTCATTGAAGGTTTTCAGCAGCATGCCACGATCTTCAGCTTTAGTGGTCCCTTTAAAAAGTGCAGAGGAGAGATTTTTTTCCTCCCCACTACAAATATTTCATTTGAATATAAAAAAAGGCCATTCATAATGAAAACTTTGGAAGGTCACAGAATTTGTACATGGGCGGAGAGAAAAAAGAAACACAGTGGAGAAATAAGTTACATGCCAAAATCATTGAGAATGTGTATATGAACTTGTGTTCATATACACAAGTATGTGAATTCTTAACATTACAAGAGATAACAATTTACAACCAGAGAATACCAAGCTCGTTTGAATTGCCCGATATTATTCGGTGGTACTGGTGCTCCCGCAAAATCTTGCCACTTTCTACTTCTGAGCTTCAAAGCGATGATAAGAGGAGACTATGCTGGAAATGAATACTCGACTATGTACCAGTGGCAACGTAGGTCAATGTACTACTTTCTCCACTATCATTCATCAACAAAATCCTGAGATAGATGTATGGGTCTCTGTGAAGCACACTCCATTGTACTGTTGTCATGTGGTTGCAGCTTCTATGCAGCTGGGGCTCCAATGCCACATCAGCAATATCCACAACTGCAACCACACAGGGCAGGAGGATTGTGTGTCAAGTTCCCATATGCTGGATGTGTGGTTGCCAGATGCAACCTGAAGCAACAGACAATAATGGTAACATATGAACTGATCCTGTTCACCCCAGCCATAGTGCCTTTTCTAATGTGCCGTAGTGCCTTTTCCAATGTTTGTTTCTGGTGTTCCTCTGCATCTTTTTAGATTGCCAGCCCTTTTGGTACAGGGGACCATTTATTTTGTAATGTAAGCCACATTGTATATAAAATATTCTTAAATAAAAAATGTGAATCAGGTCTACTATATTAAATATTTTTTATTATTAATAATACACATCCGCATAAACAGGCTTCTTCCTTACACAATGTAGCATGACCTTCCTATTTGGATACATCTAGCCTTCTATTCTCCCATGTTGATCACAACAGCACTGGAGTGGTGTTCTTCAAACATGGAGTATTAAGTCAGCCTCTGAAATAACCGCTCAATGTCCACAGCAGAAATCTAAAGTACCGTATTGTCCCGAGTATAAAACACTCTTTTTTTTACCCTAATTTAACTTTTTTAACTAGGGGTGCGTCGTATACTCGCACTGATGCAAAAATAAAGAGACATTGCTGGAAGAAGCGAGGCTAATGCATTGTCTTCAAAGCAGCTACAATTGAAGTGATTCTCGGGTGATTCTCGCTGCTAGCTGAGCTTTGCTTTGCAGCTGCAGCTCCGTTGGCAACTACAACTCCGATGCAGCAGGCTCCTTCTTCTCTGCCCTTTTCTTTGTAAAAACAAGAGGACACGGACACACACACCTCCCATGTTACAGGCTGTAACCCTTTCCAGGCTGCAATAAGTTGTTACGTCTTTGCAGCGCCTGCTTTTCAGTTCAGCGTTTGTTTTTAGTGGAGATAGGCAGAGATGCAGCGGGCTCCTTCTCTCTGCCCTGCAGGGCTTTTCTTTGTAAAAACAAGAGCGCGTGCACACACGCACACACGCACCCACCCCCTCTAACTCTACCTCTCCCCTGTACAGGCTCTAACCCTTTCCAGTCTGCAATAAGTTAATTTTCGTTCTCTGCTCTGCTGGGTTTTGTATCCCCTTGTAAAGCAAGATCACATACACTTTCATCCCCCCTCCCCAGGCAATGAATGGTTTAGGCTGCAATCCTGTGCACACTTTCCTATGAGCAAGCTCCATTGAGAACAGCGGAACTTGCTTCTGAGTAGACATGCACAAGATTGCACGGTTTGTTTAAATCACTGCCATATATTTAATGCCAGTGTTTTAATTAAAGTTTTTTAATAACATCACCAAACTTTAAGGGTGCGACTTATAATCAGGTGCGTCTTATACTCGGGACAATACGGTATCTTTTTATTTTAAAGTTGTTTGTCCCTAGGAACTCTTAGGGCAAAAATACAAAACCTAAAAATGACTAGATACTACCACGCTTTTTGGCACTAACAGCAAGCTGCCCCTCCCATACCAGGCCCACTGTTGCATTGCTGTCTGGTCATTCGTCCCCAGTGGTTTCTCTAGCATGGTGATGGCTCAGTGTGGGAAGGGAGGTCAAACTCCTATGAGGCTGCTCTGCATGCTACTCTGTGCACGTGAGCCATGCAGGATTACACCCCAAACTTTCACATGCCAAGAGCACTTCCTACACATCTGTGCTGCAGGATCACAGGAAGTAATCAAGGACACTTCCTGCATGTTCCACATGCAATCTGACTGAGAATATACAGAGACTACTGGACAGAAATGTTACCTCCAAGGCAAAATGGTTACAAAGTTACAAGTCTCAGTGCAACACTCACCATCCAGCCTGAGGTATTTGAAGCCACGGTAAGCAAAATAATCTTCCATTATGGTCATGAGGGAGGTCATCTGACAGAACAGCAGCACCTTGTGGTTGGTAGCCCGTAGCTTGGGAAGAATACGATCTAGGAGCTCAAATTTGCCAGAAGCACGGTACAGGTCAAGTCTGGGTCAAGTGCGAACATGAGGAAGAGAAACAAAAATGTTTTCCCCCCTTTACTATTGTGCTTTTTCAACATTCTGTCTTCGGGTATCTCTTTCCACCATCAGCTTATCTGCTGAGCAACGTGTGCTGTGGAACCTCTGTCGCAGCTCACATGGACCACTGGCTAGGCTTAGTGGGTCTTTTAGCTCACATAAACTCACAGTGTGCCCTACAACGTAACCAACACTCCCCCAAAAGACTGCATTTTGCAAGGAAGGGTTGATAATGGAGGCTAAGTTGTCTCCCAGGGAAATTTGTCTACCATTACGTTCTTCTCACTGAAGATAAGCTTCCTAGATAAGCTTCCAAGGAAGCCAAAGGTTTCATAGAACACTGAAAACCACAGCTCTAGTATAAATAAAATCATTTAAAGCAGGGGTTCTCAACCCCTTCCTGGCCGAGTACCACCTGCCACTCTCCTGCTGCTCATCACCAGAAGTGACTAGTGACGATGTCATCGCCAGTTACTTCCAGGTTTTCAGATGCCAGAAAACACTGGTAGAAGGCCATGGGCGAGTGGCAGGGCCCTTCTCAGTATTTCCAAGAGGTTCAGCCAAAGGCAGGAGTCTCTTGGGAGTGAAAACACGCCGCTGAAAGTGTCATGTCAGAGCAGGGTTCTGGTGGTCCGCGTACCACTAGCAGTTAGCTGAAATACTACTGGTGATACTAGTAACCACTGGCTGTGAACCCCCGATTTAAAGTGTAAAGGAATGTAAGAATGGTCTGCCAGCTCAGACTCAAGGTCCATCTAAGTCCAGCACTGTGTGTCTAACAGCGCAATCCTAACCAACTTTCCAGCTCCAATGCAGACGCGCCAACAGGGCGCACACTGCATTTTGCAGTGCAGGGCCAGTCATGGAGGCCTCTTCAAGGTGAGGAAACATTTGTTCCCTTACCTTGGACTGCATTGCGGCTGCACCAGCGCTGGAAAGTTAGTTAGGATTGCATTGTAAGAGTAGTTAGCCCAATTCCTCTGGAAGCTCACATACAGGACATGAAAGCAAAGTCACCCCATCCCCAGCACTCGATTTTCTGAGATTACACAGGAACACTCTTCAGGTTCATGAGTGACTCAGTCTATTGAGCCTTCACCAAGAAAGCACACCAAATTTTCCAATACTTTGGAGTAATCAAAGTATTTACACTTACCCTTGCACAATTCCTCCAGTGAAGCCCAGGTGCTCAGAAAAGGATTCCTGCAATAAAACACAAAAAAACTAGTGTAAGAATGAAATGAACGTTCAACACAACTGCAGAGACTGCTCCCTCTAAGAGATGGTGGCCCAAATTTGAATATCGTTAACCCGAAGGGACTGAAATACAGAAAAACAACTTGACAGCTAATGTAGGGTGGTTGTTTAACCATTTTAAAGTTAAAATTCTCTACAAAATAAAAAAATAAAAAAGGGGAGGAGGAGACTAGCTTAATATCCACAAAGTGCCCCCATGCCCAAACTATTCTGTAGAATCGTTGATCTGGCCATTTACACTTCTGGTCCTTCCTTGTTGCCCTCAATTATGAACTAAATAGCTTGGGTTGGAAACATCTCAACAAAAAACACTCTTTCACTTAAAGTTACCTCAATGTGCTGAAACATATAAGGATGGTTGCAAATCTTCCTCAGCTGCATAATAGTGTTCATGAGCGTTTTTGTACCACCTTTGCCCTGCAAGAACGAGTTATCGTTAGAATCTATTCCTAAGCATAATGCAATTAATATAATTTTGGCAAAACATTGAAGAGGACAATTATTTATGAAATGTTACATCTCAGTGTTCACTAATATGACAATCATTTTCTTGCCAACAATCAAACCACGGAGCAAAGTTGGAGAGCACCAGGGCCAAGACCTTGAAAAGAGAGCCAGAGAACCCAAGACAACACAACAGCCTAAGTCTCATTTACTGACTGCTTTGCTTCGGTGAAAGCTTTAATCAGTTTAACTAAGTAGGTAAAGAGATCCCAGAATGTGGGGAAAACGTGCTGTGGCGTAGCTAGAGGGGGGGCAGGCTTCTGGGGGTGATACCACTAGTGGACAAAATTGTTGAAACCTTGGTTATATTTCATTCAGTGCATATTCCACTGCAGAATGTAATAGAACGAACCATATCAAATTATCTGTGTACCATCAAACGTTATAGCCAAAAAACCGGAACTGGAAAACACAATTGCCCTATGTAGCATTTATTTATTTTATTCATTTCATGTCATGACTATTACTGAAAATAATTTTTTCGTATGGGGTGTGTGTGTTCAAAAATTTATGGGCCACGGGTATCAAATGACCTAGCCATGACTCTGAAAATGTGCAAACTTTCATATGTTCACAAAACTCTTCAAGTAACTAAGCTGCATTCTGTGTCATCAACATGGCAATATCACTTCAAACTGTATCTTCATGGAGGATCTCAAAAAATAAAGACACAGCAGGGAAGTTTGCCATCCTGATGTTGCTTCAGATCATGGGGCTAATAAGCAATGAAAGTGTTTTTATAGTTTAAAATGCTATTATGGTTCAACAGCTTGCATGAAGTGAGCTAATGGGTCTTCACCAACAATCCAACTACCATTTTCCTCAAAGCTCCAAACTGGCCATATCTGTCTCTTTCCAGATATCTATGAAGACACATGGCCCAATCCTAAGGGCGCATTAGGCCAGAGGAATCCACCACCATAACGTACTTTGTGACTGTCGCAAATGTGACTCTGCCAGAGAGCACAGCTTGGCCACCATCGGAACCGGCAACAGACACCGGCGACAGGTAAGAATGTGCAGTCGCCGGGAGGAAGGTGGCAAAACAGGGTGGGGGGTAGGTGGAATGGGGTGGCAATGGGGGAGGATCTGGCCCAGGAAGGGTCAGACCCCCTTCCCAGGCCTGATCCGGCTTCATGGGTCAATACAAACTTGCGCCAGCAATATCAATGGCATAGATCCGAGTAGACCAGTCAGGCCAGCATGGGCTTCCCCGGGGCAAGGGACCAAATGTTCCCTCACCCTGAGGAGGCCTCAGCATATCAAAACTCCCCTGCAGGATGCAGTGGATGCCACGTTGGTGCTGCTGCATCGCTGCGTGGGGAGTTGCGGTGGATTGGGCTGACAGAATCCTTCAGACCTGGAGCTTCTGTTGCTGTTCTTCATGCGGCAGCCCTTCTAAGAATGAGACCATGTGACCATTTTATCAATGTAGGATGTTTTTGAGATTCTATTGAAGTTGAACACCAGGTAGAAGCTGAGCTATATGAAAGACTCCCCTTTCAAGACAGGAAACTACTTATCTCACAGTAGAACCACTGAATTCTCTTCCCAAAAGGGGTATATATGGCATATAAACTAAAGAGACACTTAGGAAAAGTCTAATCTACAAACCTTTTTATCCTTCTCTGATCCATCTGTAAGCAGCACTCCCTTGGCTTGCATATGTCTATAAAGTACCCTTTGTAATGCAGACATATCACACTTAATCACATATTCCACCTGTTAACAGAAAGAAAATACATTTAATGTGTGGAAAATGCTGGATATTTTTACAATAGATCCAAACAACCCGTGTTCCCAGAGTTCTGAGAATTTCATTGCTTGTACATTCTTCTGTTCTATAGTAACGTTAGCACAGCATACTTAAAAATGTCATTTTCATTTTGTTTCTGTTTACTTATATGACAACTTCTTCATTGTAAAGTTTTGGTCAGAAATCATAGCTCCTCTGTGGACAATAGCCTTAAGCCATCAACTCATTCCAGTGGGTCCCTTTCATGTCCATGGTCAACTGGACTCGGTCTGCAATCCTATGCACACCTTCCTGGGAGTAAGTTCCACTGAACTCAATGGAACTGACTTCTGAATAGACATACATAGGATTGTGCTGTCAATCTGGTTCCCTGAGGTCAGAGGCCCACGACGCAGCTATTAGCTCAGGAATAAGGAAACTTTGCATAGGAAAGAATCAGGGCATGCTTGATCTGTGGTCTCCTTCTGATGATCACTGGAGAAGAATCCAGAAGTGCCGAGAACAATGACCAGGTCAAGACTATACTCGAATCAGGGAGTTTTCATTCAGTTTCAACAGGAAACTGTGGTCTCTCAGGCATTTAAGTGACTTCTCTATCGCTGATTGCTACTACTTATTGCTAGGAACACAGAAGCCACACCCTTGACCACTGTTGCTACACATCATTTCTTTGCCATTTTTTTGTTTAAATAAAGCTTGTGTAGGCGTCTTGCACAAGCCATTCCCAATGAATGTATAAAGGTCAAATGTTCCTCTATTACCATGAAGGTCAAAAACAACTTGATTATTAAAGCATAAGGCTACTAGTATTCTCTTGAAGCCAAATGTTATGCCAGGAATCCCGGTATTGAATGTGTTGAGGAGGCTGGGATGTCACAACAACCCTGAATTATGTAGTGACTGGTCAGCAGAGAAATTGCTGCTACAGACGTTAAAAAAAAAACACCTGAAGAGCAAGTAGATTTCAAGTCAGGAAGAAACTCTTCAGTAACGGTATATTACTTCTGAGGAAGTTCACTTTCTCTTCTACACAAAGGTCAGTGTAACACTATGCTTTCCTCATCAATACATAGGAAGCTTCCTTATCAGGTTCAATTAGACCATTGGTCCACCTAGCCAGTCTATTCTCAATGACAGCAGCTCTCTCAGGTTCCAAGGCAAGGTTTCTCCCAGCTCAGCGACTTAAAAACCCTTTTTATCTGGCACCATCAGGGATTGAACTGGTGACCTTTGGCATACAAAGCATACCTTCTACCACTGAGCAAAGACCCCTCCACAGACATCATGCCCCGAGCCTTTACTTACTTTCCTTAACAGAATCTCCAGCAGTCTCTTCAAAACAAACCAGCTGGTAAAGAGATCATTTATGGGCAAAACACTATTTTCCAGTGCAATTCCAATATCAGCTGGAATGCTGCCTGCTTGATAAGCGTTACCTTTTCAGGCAGCTGTGCTTCTACTTCCTTCTTTAATCTTCTTAGCAGGAAGGGACGCAACACTTTGTGCAAACGACGAATAATCAGGATAGTTTCTTCTTCATTCAAATCCACCTGTTTTGATAGATATTTTAATAACTGTGTGTGTGTTTCTCCAATGGCACCAAAAAGTATCACTAATTTATCCTATCATGAACTAACTAAATTATAAAACCAAGTATACTTTACATTGATTCATCTCTAGCCCTCTAAAATTACACATTCATTTACATATACATGCATGATAAAATATTTGTAGGATGTTTGGGAGCCAGGCTAGGCAGCCGAACTACATATTTGGCAGCAGATAACTCAACAGCTGCAAAGTACAGAGAAGGCATGGATTACAGCAGAGAACTAGCAGTCAAGAGAATGTTCAATCCTTCTCCTGAATGACACTTCCCCTGCCCCCCCCCCAACCCTTTCTGCTATCTGGGGTTCTGGAAGCATTTTTGGTCTGTCATCAAAAGTGGCAGGCTGTTTCCCTCCTGCCAACTGTGCACCCCCTCTGCTGTTTAGCAGCAATCTAGAATGCCGGAACCAAGACTGCTGCTTATTTGGCCTTACCATTGTTATTGAAGGCTCTGACTTACCACTCTGTAACCTTTACCATAGCCATTAAGGTAAAAGTTTACCAATATTATAACAATATAAAAACAGACACTCAAAATATAACAGGGTTATCAACTAAACTTTAGTTACTAAAGAGCTTCCAATACACCATAATAGAAATGGATGCACTAGGTGTAGGGAAAAGAGAGAAGATTCACCTTCTCCTAGCAAAACATTTTTGTTTGTTTCTCCACAGGGAAGCTGGAGAAGGAAAAAAAATGGGAGGGCACCAACAGCAAGGATGTAGAGAGGAACCCTCAAGGTGCACAGTGGATTGTTTATTGGCCCAATGAGTTTGAAGTCTATTACCTAAGTCTTCCTTAGGTTTGGTTATTTTCAAGGTTAAAAACAGTCTATGACAATTTATATTAGAAACATGGATAAAATGATTCAAAGGCATATATAATAATGAATATTCAGTTGTAATCACAATAAATATGCAATGTACAACTGTAAAGAACAAATATGTTCAATGTTATTTGTCTTGGCTTAATCATTTTATTTATCGTTGAAAGGGCCAACCAGTTGCCTCTAAAGATGACTCACCAGGCCTGAAATATTGGTCAATAAACTACCCTTTGCGCCCCTTAAGGTTTCTTTTTATTCTTTACTGCTAGAAAGACACAATTTCCTCACAATCAGTATGCTAGAAAAGCAGAAGGTTATTTTCTTGAACTGTGACTTCTGCTATGGGTTATTTGTAGTCCCATCAGTAATCACTGCATGTAACATTACATAGTGGAAGAGAGACTGTATATCAGATTATCCTGCTTTAACATATACATGCATAGTAAACCAGCGTATTGACAAAACAGCAAAGTCCACTTGTTTCCTATGTCAGCTTTACTATAGGTGGCTTACAGTGCAATTCTGCCTAAAGATCCACAGGCGGCCCTAGGGCTGCCTGCACGATCCTACGCTCGTTCCGGGCCACTTCGAAGCGGCCTGGAGGTCTCCTTGGGGGAAGGGGATGTTCACCCCCTTCCCTCGGTGTAGACCTAGGAGGCCCCAATGGGCCTCCTCAGATTTCCGCCAGTTTGAGAACTGGCGTAACTCTGAGGCATTATGAAATGGCTGCCGAGCCCGGGAACAGGACAGGGATGCGGTGGCCGACATCCCCGCCCCCTCCTGGACCAGCTTGGCCAATCACCGACCTCCCTAGCCACCTGGTCCGCAGGAGGCTTACCTTCCCCGGTGGTGGCTGGGTTGCTTCGGCGGCGGAGTGAGGGCTGCCGGGCTCCGTGCTGGCGGCCCTTACTCAAAAGTAGTCGCAAACGTGCTTTACGGCACATTTGCGACAGTTTAGAACGGCGGAACACACGCTCCGCCGCTCTAAACGTACGCAGGATTGAGCGGTTAACCTCCCAGTTCATTAACAGAAGATGTTGGAAATGCTATATGTCACCTGATCAATTAACTACAACGAAGTCATTTGGAGCCTCACAGAAGCACAAAACTCACCTATTACTTGGTTAGATTTTCTTCCTGCACTTACCTTTTCTCCAGTCATGGCAAAGGGAGCATTAAACCATTGTTCAAATGTGCTACAACTCTTGAAGATAGTAGGAAGGAGGAAGTTGAGTAGAGCCCACAGTTCTGGTAGCTTATTCTGTAGTGGAGTTCCTGTCAGCAGCAGACGACGTGGAGCTACGTAGTGTGTGTTTAGGACCTGGGTTAGCTTGCAGTGGTGATTCTTCATTCGGTGACCTTCATCAACGATCATATATTTCCAACGAATCTGACAATACAAGACAGCAACTGAGTTTGTTAGTCTCTGCATAAATCCTACTTCTCAGAGGGAAAAAACCCCACAATTGTAATGTTGCTCCTTCCCAATTCACGTCTCAAACCTTTAACTGAAAAAAAGAGTACAGTAAGGAATATACCAACACCTGAACTAGATTTCTAGTAGCCCTTTTCAGTTTACACGTGGATAATATACATAGAAGCCATCACCATAGCATTACTTTGTAGTGTCCACAGCAGATGGAACCAGAAATGTTAAATGCAAAATATATAAATAAATAAAAATCTTCTTACTCCTCATACAATGAACTTCAGAGAAATGTTACTTCTAGAGCAGGTCATTTTATGTGCCCCAAAGTCATGCCATACCTTGGTATATGCAGTCAGTCCTTATTTTTGATCATGGCCAGAAAGTTGAGGACTAGCACTTGTTTTTAGCCAATCTTTGGAGCATCTCCTGGGATGCTGCTGCTCTACTGCAAAAAGGCTACTGCTGCTGAACAGAAGGAGCATCCTCACCTACTCAACTGCAGCTGAAGTCAATGAACTACGCAAGGCAGCTGGAATGTGAGCTGGGAAAAACTGTTATTTCTATGTGCCTTTTGCACTGGCTGAATGCTGTTTTTTAAAACCACACAGGTCCATTATACATCCATACTCTCTCATTAGGGATCAATACCATCCTATTGAGCCAAACAAAGACTGAGGTGACAGAGGACTAGATCTGAACTGCTGCAGCAAAGGCACTGACATACGGTAAATACATCTCAAACAACAAGGGAAGACGACAGACGTTCTTTACTAATGACTTGGGTAGATAAAAGATGTAATCTCAGTCTCAGACACAGTAATCTCAGCCTCAGACACAGTAAGAGAATACTGTATCTCCATTTTTCAGTAGACAAAGAAATGAGAGCAACTGTCATTTGTCTGTGTTTCTAATATTCATACATACCTAAACTACTTGTTGGTCTAGCAGAAGGAGTTTCAGGAAATGTTATTGCATAAACCAGTGGTTCCCAAACTGTGCACCGCAGTCCACTCACGGGTGCCGCGGTATGTCCCCAGTGGCCTCTCCTACTGGCTTTCCCGGGCATCGTCATCTTTGATCTTGCAAAATCTCGAGATTTGGGTGCCGCCATCTTGGATCTCACAAGATCCAAGATGGTGGCGCCCTTCTGAGCTGGGAAGAAGAGGCTGCAGGGAAGCTGTGACCCTGGTAAGTTTGGGAACCACTGGCCTATACAATACCATGAGGTTTTGTTTGTTTCCAAAGCTATCAATAAAAACTAACATAGTAGCAAACTTAAAGTGTTTATATAATAGGAAAGTCTCACCTTTGCAAGAATGTGCTTATCTTTGATAATATATTCATATGTAGTGAGCAAAACATTAAACTTTCCACTTCGAAGTTGAGGTACAAATGCCCGTCTTGCAGCTGGAGAGCCCTAACAAACAAGAAATAAGAGAAACTAAGTTCAGCATTTTGCAAATACTCTGCATTGTATGGCAGTAGAGTATCTAGCAGTCTTCCTACTGATCACGAAACAAAGTTGTCTGCAGTCCTGCTTCAGTGAACCGAGGGAAGGAAAACTGCCTGGAGCCTAGACAAAAACGTCACAAAAATCTTAGGGACAGGAATAGCTTTGTGGGGCTGGTTGAGGACTTGGGGAAACTAAGAGGCAACAGGATATAGACAATGGACTAAAACAGAAAGGAAAAGCTAGTTGGAAGGGGAGTCTTGAGCAGAAGAGACAGGAAACCAAGACAAGAAGGGGCACACTTACAGACAGAAGTGATGGTATGCTATGATGGGAGAACTAAGGAGTGCTAGAAGGACTGACCAAGAGACAAGATGGTCAAAGAATGAAGGACAAAATAGGCAATAGGCTGAATTTCTGGAAACAGAAGCAACAGAAACATGCAGGTTTAAAAGGAGGTGCAAAATGAGAAAGTAGCACTGAAGTAAATTTTCACACTGACCAACAGGGGCTGTGCATTATTGGCAGGAACGAAGCAGACAAGCACTTGGAGAGCTGGCAACTATGGGTCAGGGAGCCAAGGAACATAGGGTTGCTAAGTGGGAGACAAGTTTCATTGTTTCATATAATTTCAGATTTGGAAAAACAGAAATTCTCTTAAGAAAAGCAAGACCTAAATTCTCCCTCTCATTAAAGTTATAGGGCAACCTTTGCTTTACTAAAGAGTCCTAACACTACAGGCTCCTCTATCATTGAAGGTCAAAAGCAGCTTAGGCAATATGAGGTAGCTCCCTCCCTTGGAGGATGCTGAAGTTGTTTCTGAATGATGTTCAATGGGGAAAATACAGCAACTTGCTTTTTACACAGGCTATCAGAGAATGTTCTCTTTTGGCCTGAGACTCCTAACTGATTCATCAGTCCATCTTGACAAACTGTTTGATTTAAAATGAAACTATGAACCACAATACTTGCCTTGTATGAGACCTTAACCACAGAAGGAGCCCACTTATCAAATTCATATGCCCAATTTGATAGAGTTCTAGAATAGAAAAAAAAACAACAGTGAAGACTCCATAGTCTGTAGTCACCCATCACACCAAAACGCATTCCTCCTCTAAGTCGCTTTAGAGAGACTAATAAAGTCTTTAACCACAACATCATAATATGCAGATGGACTGCTTAAAGAGGTGCGTGCTGAGCCTGTCTCTCATTATGCTGCATCTCAGAAGCACAGCACAAGTTGGCATTAATAAATAGCAGTTTGTCAGGTGGCAATTTGAACAGACGCAAATATAGTACAGTTTCATAAATTCTGAGACTGTGACATACAAGCCAGTTTTTCAAGCAGCCATTTTCTATTAGCAAAGTTCTTTCTTTACTATCTCTCTTGCAACTATTAAATAGCTACATGAAATATGAATCCGGTTCCTATTAAAGAAAAGATGGTTTAAATCCCTGGAAGAACATATGGTGGATGGGTTCCTCATGGCATTTCGAATACAGTGTTTGCACGCAGGGCTTTCACATCACAACACTTTTGTCCATCATAGTTAGGCTTACCAGATCTCCAACCGGGACAGAGTGCTAGACCTTTAGGAGAAGGAATGTGGGCAGGTGTAGCTTGTTAGACTTTAGAGCAGAATCCTAGGCATGTCTACTCAGAAGTAAGTCCTATTGAGTTCAATGGGACATACTCCTGGGTAAGTGTGCATAGGATTGTGCTCTAAGAGTTTAACAAGCTACACCTGTCCACATTCCTTCTCCTAAAGGTCTAGTACTCTGTCCCGGTTGGAGATCTGGTAAGCCTAATCATGGTCAACCAAATCAAATCAGTTACTGAGGATAAATAATGGAATGGGACTATCTAGCCTCGTTGTTTGCCTCAAACAGGGTGCAACACCAGAAATCTGAAGGAGGAACTTCCAGAGAGATAGTGCGAAGTCTATGAAAGGTTTTGCTGATTTATGCTGACAAAGTTTTGCTGACAAATGAAAAGTACCACAAGACTCTTTGTTGTTCCAAGGAGGAGGTTGCCGAACACCAAGTTAATCATGGTCAGCCCCTAGGCGTGCAGAGGTTCTGGAATAGCTTTACAGTGCAATCCTAGGCATGTCTACTCAGAAGCAAGCCCCACTGAGTTTAATGGAACTTATTCCCAGGTAAGTGTGTTCAGGATGACTGCCCTAGTATGGCTTTGCTTGGCCATTATGGCTAGTAGCCAGTAACAGTTATTGTTTCACATTGTCTGAGCTGTCAAACTCAGTTCAGATATGCCAAAGCATAGTTTTCAAAGCTTAACTGGGCTTTGTTGCAATGTCTGAACTGACAAGCCATGGTCCACAATTGACCAGCAAACTAGAATGTGAAACCATGGTTTCACATTAGTTTGCAAGCCATGGTTTCTGAAAGCTGTGGTTCGGCACTATATTAAAGTTGACAAACGATGATTTTGGCTGTTGTTCTGCTTGGCATGATCGTGCTGGAGTTGCTGTATAGGGATGAGAGTCCAGACTGGATAGAACACAACAGTAACTGCACTCTCTCTCGATGGCAGTTCACAAAACATGCCACAGCTGACCTTCCTACCCACCATCTTGCTCATTTTCCTACATATCCCATATGTTGGATGTTCTCAGGTAATGGGACGGAAAGGGGGGGGAGGGGAAAACATTGCTGGTAAGCAGAGAACATTCATGAACGTTTTGGGGGGAAGAATAAGGAACAAGAGAAGCGATTGGGAGGGGAAGTTCCCTCAGCAGAGTGCTAAAGGAAACATGTGCTATATGATCAAAACAGCTGACAATAGCCTGAAAATTTCTGATTAAGCACATCCTCAGCTGCTTTGCCCCATTTTATTATTGGTTTTACATCATTGCACTCCCTTCAGCTATCTCTTTCTACACTTCAATGTTCTGTGTTTAATGCCTCCCCTCTGAAAGCCCCTACACCACCATATTCAGTTGACAGTGCTTGCTTTTATCACAATTGCCTGGATGTGGTAATCAGAGGTTTCTAAAATCTGCATTTCATTTATTTCTATGTACACAGCAGTCAAGTTGCAATTGTTTATTCTGTGCCAAAAAATGACATTAAGCATTAGAAACTAATCGGCATGTCCTGTTTACATAAAATTAAGTTATTTTACATGAACACAGGAGTTTCCGAACTCGACAAGCCCCTTTTAAATGCAATGCCAACCCAACCAGGATACTTACGACAGAGGTACTATAATGAGAAAGGGTCCGTTGATACGTTTGTGCTCCATGAGGTATGTAATTAAAGCAATGGTCTGGATGGTTTTACCCAGGCCCATTTCATCTGCCAGGATTCCATTCAGATTATTATTATACAAGGATACTAGCCACTCTAAACCTTTAATCTAAGGGAAGAGAAAAAAAGGAATGCACACATTATATTGGATGTACTGTGTCAAAATAGCTTCAAAACCTATTTCCTGTTCTGTGCTTGTCATAACTCATAGCACCATTCAACTGACACAAATCAATTCCATTTTGAAGCTAAGGGCCTTGCTTTCCGCTTCTCACCTGGTACTGTTTGAGGACACCATTCACCATGAGAGAGGACTGCTTATCCACCCTTTCAGTGACTGCATGGGCCACGGCATAGTAAGACTGCAACCCCCTTGCTAAGGCTTGAGACACTCCATACTCATCATCAACATCTTGCTTAGCATTCCTAGGGAAAGAGTTTGAACAGGATGAAGAAAAGGCAAGTGTAAAATTGGATCACACCGACTTTAAAAAAAACAATCCTTCATAGGGCACGACAAAGACTACAGTGCCCAAAAATAAGGGGGCAAAAGCTGTAGAAAGGAAAAAAATCAGCAAGAAGATAACAGTCTTCCCATTAAGATTTTGTTATTCATGCTTCTCTCCAGCATTTTTGAAACGTTATTCAGTATGAATTGCCTTGTCACTTTCTGTGTAGTTCCTCTGTGGGATCAACATGATGGACACACACTCACACACACACACATCTCTCTCTCCTCTTGGGTAACTGGCAGAGGACTCCAATGATCTCTCCCTGGGATGAATATGCCTCAAGAATCACCAAAAGCAGCTGCAAGGAGCTGCTACAGCCCTAAGATCTACAATGCTCCCTATATCTGTACGAGGATGGAGAGCAACACCTATGACAACTCCTTCCCCTCAAAACTGCTCTATTCTGGATACAAGAATAGAGAATAAAATTGCTCTATTCTGACAGGGACAGATACCTTATTCTGTTGGCCCTTTGGAGAGCAGACTCTCCAGAGTGCAAGTAGTCAAGTGAGAAGGGAGAGCAGGAGAAAGGGTTTGTCAGAGCTTGCCTGATTAGCTAGCACCCCGTCGTTAGACCTTTCTGCTCCTGGCTCCCATGTCTCCTTGGGTGGCTTTCATTTTTGCTGGACAGGCTGGCAGGCTCGCAGAGACAGATGCCTCTTGTTGAGAACATGAAAACAACAAACATTTGAGTACTGCTTTCTGAGTGTGCACATGTATTGTCTTGACATTGTGATGTTGTCCTTACAACATCCCCATACTGCAGCTGGAAAACTGAGGTTGAGAGGGAGTGGCTTGCCTATAGCCACCTTGAGAGTTTATGATAGAGGCAAGATTCTAACTGGAGAAGTCCTGATCCACAGCTCAGTCTCTCAGCCTCTACGCTACATAAGCGCAAAGTAGCAAGTCGTCCAGGGAGCAAGGCCCTGCCCCTTCTTTTCCAGTTTCTAATCAAAAGACTCCTTTCCTAGTCCCTGATGGAGGGTTTGAGGGCAGAACTCCATGTACATTCACCATGTTCTTTCTCCTACTTTTTAAAAGAGAAACCTGGAAGACAATTGTGATATATACAAGGATTTGGTAAAGACAATGCAAGACTTACTCGATAATATGCCTTGCGTCCACTTCCGACACATCATCACTGTCTGGATCTGGAATCTTTTTCTTCTCCTCCACAGGCAAAGCAGACTGAGCAGGTTGTGGTTGTTCCTCTTCCTCCTCCTGTCAGAAATTGAAATTATATCAGACCGTAGTCGCAGAGATATAAACAAAACAAAAAAACAGAATGTGAACTAGTTGGAAAACTATAGTTTTTGCAAACAGTCTTGCAAATACAATCACCCCTTTTCTTACGTGCAGCGAATTAAACTACACACGCTCGGCAAAACAAACAGAGAAAAACAATAGTTTAAAATTGCGCTATTGCCTGCACTGCCTGCCACTCCACTTACTAAATACATGCCCCGCAGTGAGCCGGAGATTGGAGAATGAAGCTGCTGTTCCCTCAAGAGTGGTCAACTGCTGCCTCTGTAGTTACGCACCTCTCTGGTGAGTCGTACAGCTTCACTCAACATGGTTAGAGCAGTTTGTGTGGTTGCATACCAAGTCCACCAACTACCATTGGAATGGGCTACCATTATAGGTAAACACATAATCCACCTTGAACAAGTGTACAGAAGTTTTACACATTAGGGTTAATGGGGGCAACCATGAAGACAGCTACCATGCTGTCAATCAGTTTAGCTCAATTGATCTGATTTATGGGTTACATACACTCAGGACCCAATCCTTTCCAACTTTCCAGCGCTTGATGCAGCTGTACCAACAGGGCATGCGCTTTGTCTTGCAGTGGGGGGCAGGGGGATGACAGTCACTGAGGCCTCCTCGAGGTAAGGGAACGTTTGTTCTCTTACCTCGGGGATGCATTGGCACCAGAAAGTTGGATAGGACTGGGCCCTCAAAAGTAGCAACATTCTAAGTTCTGTGCAGGTAAAGCTCTGCTTGAAGAAAAAAAATAATAAGAGCAGACAAGAAATTGAAACAAAAGAACTAAAGAGGCACACAAGGTCATTTTCAGGCATTGTCCACTGCTGAAGATAAGACATATTTAAAGCATGGCATATTTTTATACCTGGTTTTGGTCCAAAACTAAGGAAATAGATTAAGAAAATAATTTTGAAGCCAAGACATTCTCTCTTACCTCTTCCTCCTCCTCCGATCCACTTTCTTCACTGTCAGATCTTGGCGCTACTTCATATCTATTTAAATAGATATTAAATTTGTGAATACTGAAGATACCACAAAAAATACCCATAGGAAAATTGACACTGATTTTTCACTATATTCAGCGACAGGAAAGCAATCTCACTAGGACAGTGTCTCCTTCCAATGATACTGGGAGAGCAGATGAGACAAGTAGCTTAGCACAAAGATATTTAAGGACAACAAAAGAAAGGGAAAGGCAAGGAAGCTGCAACACAGAATATATAATAAAAAAGAGAATAGCAGTTTAGAGTGGTATTGTTGGGTTTAATATTTATATTTCAAATAAAATATTTTACAAGAGAATATTTAGCTTCTTTACAGACCAGCTCACTAGCACATCTCTAACATTCTGAACCTAGAGGTTCTTTCTAGCTTTTGTAGCTGGTAGCTGTTCAAATTTGCTCTGTGAATTTGCCTAGTCCCTTTCAACATCATCTAAATACGCCCATAGCAGTGGTAAAATTTAATGTATAGGAGCTTGTCATCGCACACTCCACTAAGACTAACAAAAAAGCCCAACTTAAATTTTTTCATTAGAATGTTTTCTTTTACTTTTATCTATTGCTACTTTGGAACTCGTACTTCATTTCAACACACAGTTTATTTCATCCCAAAGTTTTGAAGTGGATTGCATTAGTTCAAAAGTATAAAAAATTGAAACGTGGTATTAAAAATTACCCCAGATAAATATAAAAGTCATATTAGAGTGCTAGCCTATATATGTTTACTCAGAACTAAGTTCTGTCCAAGTTAATCCCAGATAAATTTGCACACGATTGTAGGCTTAATGTAACATGAGCTCCAAAAAGTATTCGCAGGTTGCCCTTGGAAAAGATGATGGCCTAGACATTAACATATGCTCCTAGACATATTTACTATTTGCTGAGCCAGATGCTTCCTCTCTCAAAGATCCTCTTAAAAAAAGCGAGAGTCAAAGGCAGCAGATGAGCGCTCCTGATGGTGAAGTCACCACTCCTATTGTAGGAGAAGTTGAGGAGTTCCGCTTTTTCCCCACAACCCCTCAACTATACCCTTGAGTCTGCCACACCTAGAGGTATACAAATTAGCTAGGTTTCTAGCTGAAGTGACTGATACCAAGGACACAAGCATTGCCCCCTTGCCCATTCATCCTACCATTTTCTCTGTCCTCTCTGGAAGCAGATCAGAACTACAGTTCAATGATAATGGACCACCACATTGACACACACACTGACACACACACTGACACACACACACACACACACACACACACACACACACACACACACACACACACACACACACACACGAGTACAAATGATGTACTGAATGTTGTCATTTTCACAGTAAACAAATCAGAGTATGATCGGCTGGCACCTTACCCAGGATTCATTTCTAACCAGGTATCCAGTTGTCCTGCCTTCGGGGCATCTGTGCCAGTAAGAATTTTTCCACTTTCTACATGGATCACTTTCACAGGGAGGTCACTCATTTGGCTAGTTTCATCTAAAGGCTGAAAAAACACAAATATATCTTAAAACATGTTTTTCACTTTTCCATAAGAAACCATCTACAGCAATGCAGGCTCCAACTAATTTAAATTTTAGTTTTATGGTATAAATGGTGTGTGTGGGGAGGACAGGGGAAGCCATAACAGCACAATTTAAATATCACTTGACTAATTTGCAAAGCAGGCATGCTTACTTTCAGGAACGTTGAAGGCTACCTTATACAGAATCAGACCATTGGTCCATCTAGTTCAGTACAGGTGTCCCCCGGTTAAAGACGGGGATACATTTTGAGAAATCTCTGTTGCAAAGTGAATCGGATGTTAAGCGAGTCTTCAGCACCATCTAGTGGTCGGTTTTGGTATAGCGCATAAAGCCTATATAATGCAATGTAATACAGTGCAGTTGTAGTAATGAATGGCAAGTACTCCACACCTGTCTTTTTAAATCTCCAGCCCATCAACTGTTTGGTGCTAGATTAGTGCTTTGATGTTTAACGCCTAACAGCTGATGGGCTGGGAATTTAAAATGACACGTTAAAAAGGATTTGAAAAGGGCTGAGAGTGCTTCCTGCCTCCATTTCGTAATCAGCAGTAGGCTCAGGGGCAAGCAGCAGCGACTTTTTGTAAGGTACTATATTGGGGAACCACCATTGTACCCTGTTTTCCCGAAAATAAGACCTACTGCCATTTTTGCATGCTTTTTGCTGGCACTTGTCAATATAAGTCCTCCCCAAAAGTAAGACCTAGCTAGGATCATCAGCCAGACGTGACCCCCCCCCTCCCGTGACCCCCTGGCACTTACTTTGACCGAATTAAGCTTCGTTCTTTCCCGAAGGTGCAAGGCTCAGCAAGGTCTACACATGGCCTGCACTTGAGTCCTCCACCATAGAGAGGACATGCTAGAGAGGCCAGCAAGGCCTGCAAGGAGGCTGCAACCTTGCAGAGTCTTCTCTAGCATGTCGTCTCCATGGTGGAGGACTCGAGTACAGGCCTTGCAAAGCCTTGCACCCTTGGGAAAGAATGAAGCTTTAATCGGTCAAAGTAAGTGCCGGGGGGGGTCGTGGGGGGGGGGTGTCACACCACAGGTTGGAAAAATAAGACCTCCATGAAAATAAGACCTACTGCATTTTTGGAGCCAAAATTAATATAAGACACTCTCTTATTTTGGGAGAAACACGGTTTATGCGGATCATCTTTAAACGAGCCATCATTAACTGGGGGGGACACATGTATTGGTGATAACTCTGGGTGAATCACCAAAAATGGGGGGGGGAGAGAGAGAAACATTTGTATTTAGCTTTTCTTATTGGTGGAAGGAAAGCACCCAGAATGAGTTTTCCTCCTACTCACTCAAGAGGCAAGACTTATGACAATTAACAAAAGCATTACGAGCTCTCCAGAAGGAACACCAATAGCTCCAAGATGATAAAAAAGGGAAACACAGAACCTCCTCTTGAAGAGAAGGTACAAAATGCTTTCAATCCACATACACACACAACAGCTTCTTTATCTGCTGCTTCTGAACACTCTTTTACAGGCACACATGGAGGATAGTTACTAGGTCCATATAAGAAAGCAAAAAGATTACAACTGTCTCCCTCCAAATATTAAAATTTTCTACCACAGATTCTTTTACTATAAAACAACAGACATTCGTGACTTAAAAAAATGTTTTAAATCCAATTTGGAGTCATAGTTTTGTTCTTACTTCACCATCTGGTCCAATTGCTGGTGTCTGCCCTTCTGCTGTCTCAGCCTTCTGGAATAAAGGAAGATAAGTAATAGCATTCATTTGTGAAGACAATAGCAGAAGGCATTTTTAAAACACATTATTCTGGTGCAATACATCTAGAGTACATTTCCACTTTTAAAAATGAAAGAAGTCAATAGCACAGGAAGGAAATTAACTTTAAACATTAGAAAATATGGTGAACTTAATGTGAAGTTAAGTCCCCTCAAATATCCTCACCCCTTTGTGCTTGCACCAATTATGGAAACTTTCTAAACTGATTTTACTCTAGGAACTCTTGCAAAAATATCTTACTTAATTTTCCAAGAGCCTCCATCAACTCAAGCAATGGTCTCTCTCAACTTTCAGATAATGAGGTGCTGCCAAGCTGCATTTGGATGAGCCCCACATCAGTAAGTCAGGCTTAGCCAGCCATTTCACTGCAAACTCAACCCGACCAGAAGATAGCACTCATCTCAAGGTGCTGCAAATATCAGCTCTACTTTCTTCAATGGCGTCTTAAAAAGTATTCTTGGGAAAATGAGGGGAAAACGGACAAAGCATGCTCTGAGCCCAATGAATGGAAAGGTTTAAATAAATGACCCTCCCCCAAACTCCCGCAGCACACCTGCAGACCATTCACAGCACACCAATGTGCTACGGTACACTGGTTGAAAATCACTGGCTTATGCGAAGCTTGCATTTCATTGCAACTCAACTAAATCCAAGTTACCTTCTTTTTCTTCTTCTTCTTTTTCTCCTTTGCAACCTGTGCAGCCTTGTGCTGTCTCACCAGTTCTGTGAGGTTGGCCACATATTCATCTGTTTGCTGAAGCAGGTAGGCTAAGCGTTTATCTTTCTTTTGATCAATAAGTTTACGGTACCCCTCTTCATCTTCAGCCTTTAAAAGGAAATCAAGCACACAGACAATTTTTATTTTTATGAATACAAAACCATCACTAAAAATAACACTTTTACCAAACTGCAATCCACAAAACTCAGCTAGATACATTTTATGCATGAAACAACTTGCAATCTCAATAACACTCTTACCATCAACCTGCGCATTCTCTCCTTCTCAATTCTCTCATTCTCCTTCTTCTGCTCACGCTCAGTATTGGCATGATAGGTAGCCACAGCCTTTGTAAGCTTTTGAATTTTGCCTGTGACAGATCGGTGGTATTCTTTGAAATCCTTGGCATGCTGAAGAATACTATTGAGGTATTCCTAAAAGGGACAAAGTGACAGAAAGTGGATTGATAAATAAATACAGGACAGAGCCTGTTAGATTGTACTGTAAAAACTGAGATCACGCCTTCATAAATTTATTCAACTGCCCCTTGAGCCCAGCGACATTCATTGATGGTACAAATGTTACAGTCTTCTAGAACAGGGCTTCTCTTTTCCCGGAAGTGAGTGAAATCCCTTTAAGGGGGGGTGGCCAGCTCCAATGTCGGGGCAGTGCTCCAACATCGCGCTCCAACATTGCCCCGGGATCGTGCTCCAACATTGCCCTGCCCCCGCAAAGATTTACAGGGAGTAAACTAACTTGAAGAAACGCTGGTCTAGAAGACTGTTCTGGAATTTGATCACTTTCAATAATTAAGATTGCCTTCTGGACTTCAACCTTATTCTTAATTTCTGCTTGTATTTTCCTCTATGTTCATTCCCACAATGCCAGGAGTTCCCAAGACAGAG
This sequence comes from Plestiodon gilberti rubricaudatus, assembly GCA_026170595.1. Lineage (NCBI taxonomy): Eukaryota > Metazoa > Chordata > Lepidosauria > Squamata > Scincidae > Plestiodon > Plestiodon gilberti. The sequence continues at coordinate 110,160,113 of JANXHW010000002.1, forward strand.
GGGTCAAGGCAACATCTGGGAGGTCCTGAATACACCTAGCAGCCCAGGACCTCCTCAGGAAGCAACTCCAGCAGCACAACGTAAGTATTCACTAGACCTCAGAGCATTCAGAAAGAGACAGCATCGGAGCCATCTCTGGCAGCCAGTTGTAAAAAGGTTCAGGCTGGACCTGGCTGTTGCAACAATCTTTGCTATCCAGTTCTACAAAACTCAGTTTTTAGCAACCCTCTATTGAAACAGAGGGTCAAACTATACATGATACAAGAAATCTGTGATTGGATCTCCCAACATTTTAATTTTTACTTGAAGACAAAGACATAGGTCCTGTCCTATGAATTTTGTCAGAGCAGCAATGCTTGAGACAGCTGGAACGAAACCAGAGTCCCCCTGGATCCACATAAGTGTGTTAGTAGCTAGCAGGATTATTTTACAGGATTGAGTGGCATCTACCTCCTGCCGTGCATTAGAGATCGGTAATAGGCTTGACCTCTGTGCTAAAGAAAAAATAACCTCTACAATAGAAGGAATACCCCTGAGACCCTCACCTCCATATGGCAGGACTTTCCGTATCTCTGAGCAGCAATACACCCACAGCTGTTATGCTTTTCCCCTTTCCTCATATCCCTCCTCTCTTAGGCCTCTATTTAGGTATGAGTCTCCTGTCTCCTTTTTTTACCAATCTGCTACTTTTTTCTCTTGCCACCTTATTCAAGAGATTAGTGAGGTTACTTTATCTTCTGGCTATTCGTTATCTACAAAAATCAACTTCATATGAATAAAAAGCAAAGTATAAATATGACTGAAAATAAATACTGTATTCTCTGGCACCTCATACTACTGCCACCCTATTCTGCATTCCATTTAAAAAACAGAAGCATGATATACCTGATGCTTTTGCCGGCGTTTTCGTTCCTGCTCAATCTTCTGCTGTTTCTCCAGCTTCTCAGTGATGCGCGCCTCCCGCAGGGACTGCCTTTTGCTGCGTTTATATGCCTTGGCATTCAGGGCCGTTTCCAGAGCAGTATCTCTTCTCATGCAGACTACAACTTCTTGACGCAACTTTTGAACAAAAATTAAGAATATTCAGTTCATAGCTGTGAGTTGAGAAGTATTGCGCAGTACATGCGTGTGCGATCCTGGGTGCACACAGAGTGTGTGTGACCCAGGCTGCACCTGAACCACAGGCCTTTGGATGAGAGGCAAACTTGCCTGCAAACAGTACTGCAATCCTGAGAACTTTATGGCCTAAGATAAACAGGACCATTTGTGGTCACACAAAAAAAGTGGCTCTGGCCCCCAGGTTCCCCTCACCAACTTTACGGACAATTCAGTAAATTGTCTCCCTATACCAGAGGTTCCCAAACTGGGGTGTCATGACGCCCCAGCCGGGAACAATGGGTCACTACTCCCTTAAGGGGAGTGGTGACCTGCGGTGACATCGACAGCACATTCGGGCTTGTACCACTGCTAAGACCGGCGAGGGAAAATGTGCCGTTTTTACCTTTCTGGAGGGGTGTGCTGGCCCCCCCCAGGGGGTGGGTTGCGGGGAGCCTACGGACCCCTCTGCAGGCCTCCCCACACCTCAGAACAGCCCTCAGATGCTATTGCGACCCACCCAGTTTTTCTGACGAAACTAGAAGTGGGTCGCGATCGCGTCGGAGGGCCGTTCTAAGGTGCGGTGAGACCTGCCAAGGGGCCTGTCCAAACCCCCTCAGCAGGATGACTGAACCCCCCGGGGGACCAGCACACCCCTCCAGAAAGGTAAAAATGGCACTCTTCCCACGGCGGTCTCAGCAGCAGTGCAATCCTGGACACGCCATCGCTGCTCTGGGGACCTGTCAAGGCCTCTCAGTTGCCTCACTATCTCTGCAGCTTCTTTAGCTTGCTGAAGCTCTCTTATGCTGTAAATACACAGCCAGCTGCGTTCTCCCACAAACTAAATTATCCAGAGTCTACAGTATCTCCTTTTCTAATGGGCTCCTTTTCAATCTCAGAAGTTCAGAAACTGCGTCAGGAGCCCTAGGCTCTGTAGGTGTAGCCAGGATGGTGTTGTGGTTTGGGAGTCAGACTTAGACTTGGAAGATCCAGGTTCAAATCCCCGCTCAGCCACAAAGCTTCCTGGGTGACCTTGGGCCAGTCACTATCTCTCAGCCCCACCTACCTCACAGGGTTGTTGTGAGGACAAAAAGGAGGGGAGGAAATATGTACACCACTCTGAGCTCCTTGGAGGAAGGGTGGTATAAAAATGTGAAAAATAAAATAAATAGTAGCTCTTCGGGCCCCTAACTGGACCTCTGTAACTAGGGTAAGTACCCGTGTAGACAAACTGTTAGTTGGATCCTTTTCACCCCCAAATACTTTTCCCCACTCTACTCTAGATACCATTCTCTCTCTAGGCTAGTTCCACTAGTGAACACAGCCTTACTTCTCACAATAACAAACCACTGTAGTTTTGTATAATCTTCTTAGCCTCTCACAGTAATAAAAAAACCAGAATGCACTCAATTTCTACTGCTGCCAACCATGTCAACGTTGGTTCCCCTTTTTCATTCTGTCACAAACACTGGTAAAGGTTTTTTTTGGTTTATTAGCAAAGATTACTGCAAAAGGCTACAAGAAGATACAAAATCATTTGACTTAAGACACATACAAACACTAGCAGTATTAAATGACAAATACTCTCAACCTCAGAATCGCACTAAGAGCAACTGGCCCAATCTGCAATACCACATCTGACAAAGCAGACCTTCAGATCAGTGGTGAGCCATGTAGCCATTCTAACTCCAGCCTCTCTCTCCAAATGGAGAGTCCTTATTACATCTTAAGCCAAACTCTCCACACCTAATCTCAACCAAGACACACCTGCTCTCACTTCCCAATTAGGATGATCCAGGGCAAAGCCTAATACATTCACCTGTTCTTCACAGGGGACCCCACAAGCACTTAGTGCAGCAGAGATTCTTCCCATGAGTTTGGGAACCTCTGCCCTATACTACTGGAGACACAGGTCTCCTGAGCAATTAAGAAGCACCTAGTGGTACCCTGACCAAGATGTGGTATATTAGGAAACAGCAATCTCCACCAGGGATGGGTGATAGAAAACGTACGAAGAACCATCTCTCTGAACAAGATGATGGACTGGATGAGTTCATCCCACAATAGTTGCCATGTTAGTCAAAGACACTACAGAAGGTCTGCTTACAGACTTCCAAAGCGTACACATTCTTCTCCCACCTAACATGGTGTTTGAGAGTAGTTGCTGGTGCTGCATCATACATCTGCATCCCACTCAGCAACTCAGGACGTACTTTGGCACCAGACATCCAGGACAGGTAATCCTCTTCTGCTTCCCATCTTTCCTGTGCCCCTTTCCTCTGAACTGGACAAGCTACAGCTCTGTGTCTGAATGCCTATCAATTCCTACTTGCAACCCCTTCCTGTGACAGGACCCTCAGCTCCTTTGCCTTGTTTCTTTCCTAAAACGTGGCCAGGCTACTGCCTAGCACTCACTAGGTTCACCTACTGAACCCTCTATCACCCTTCTGCCTTTCTTGGGCTTTTCTCCCTAAAATGGGACCTCATGGCATCTCAGCAGTCTAGCCCCGCAGCTCTTGTTTTGCTATCTGCCCCAACAAAAGCATTTCAGCTGAAATGGATAGGTAACCTTGGCTGTGACCCGGGTGCAACGAAACTGGCAGTGTACTTAGGTCAATCTCCCCCTCCTTCTTTGTTCAGTCCATCTGTGTGCCTAGGACTCTCACAGCGCAATCCTAACCAACTTTCCAGCGCCGGTGCAGCCGCAATGCAGCCCCGAGGTAAGGGAACAAATGTTCCCTCACTATGAAAAGGCCTCCATGACTGCCCCTGCACTGCAAAATGCAGTGTGCACCCTGTTGGCAAGGCTACACCAGAGCTGGAAAGTTGGTTAGGATTGTGCTGTCAGTCTATTTTTCATCAGTTAAGATGGAGGCCTGGAGATTAGTTCCAGATCTCCTTTTTAGGTGAATTCCCTTAATCTTCCCTTACAACCACTTGCGGCCTGGGTGGGCCATCTTACTCTAAAGGCCACTTCTTCAGGCTGAGGTGGGGAAGGTACCCTCCTTCAAAGGAAGAACCCCTTTTTTGAGCCCTGGCAGGGCTGGGTAAGAGATGGTGGGAGAGATGAGCTCTCCCACAAGTAAGCTCTTCCACAAGTAAGCAAAGTGCTTTATAGCTTTTCAAGAGACTCACTTCTTGCCCATAGCCACTGTGTGTTGTATACATAGGTCCTTTTAGATCACTGTTCATTTGCATTTTATTCTTGATTTCCCCTCCCTATTATAAGTTTATCCCCCCCCCAATAAACAGACTGTGTTGCACCTGTGTCTTTGTCTCTTTCACTCTTGTTAAATACCAATTGTTCCTGCCCTCTTCAGCAATCTACATGCTACTCACTAAGTCCAACTTCCCTCCCTTACTCCTTTTTTTGTGGACCAGTGGCTACTAAAAACCTGGATTTTCACATCCCTGAACAAAGTCATTCCTAGATATTAGAGATCTGGAAGGGCCATTCAAACATTCATCAACCTATCCCCCTTCATCTACCCAATCCAGACCACAGTGTGCCAGAATCAGAGCACACAAATTGCAGAAATGTGCCCAAGAGAAAAATAAGTCCAAACATTTCAATCAAAACATGAAAGCCACATGCTGAAAGGCATAAGGGAGTACCAAGGACCTTTATCCAATTTGACCACGATGTTGAGAAGGATAGGTCAATCTCATAAAGGCTGGGCTCTCATTCATTTAATTTCATAACTGCGACATTAAACCAATACAGCACAATTTAGCATCTCTTGCTTCTAAGGGTCAGTCCATACTAACACAAAACAGCACAGGCAAGCCCAACAATCCATTTTTACCAAGTAACCATACTCACATCAAAACAAAAATTTGTGGTGGTGGTGGGTTTTTTTGGTTTTTTTTTGAGAAAAATCAGCTAACATAACCTGGAAGGCCTCAAGGAGAGTTCCCCATTATAAGTTTCTGATTTTATTCAAAGGAACCCAGTCAAGCATCGGTCCTCCTACATTTGCACTTTAAATAACAAAATCCTGCAGTTTTTCAAAACAATTACAGCAAAAGAACAACTTACTTGTCTCTGGAAATTAAGCAATCGTAGTGCTTTAAGTTCAATGGTAGCTTTGGTTCGCAGGTCACCAGCCAGGGACCCAGGAAGGTTTTCAAGTTCTTGGATTCGGTGGGCGATGCGAGCCTGTAGTCTGAACACAGTAGATTAAAGGCAAACCCTAACTTTGTTAAGCATGGTAAACACCAGCACTGGCCTGAGGGGACAGCCAGGGCAGCCCCTCCCCACTTTACCAGGGACTACTTAAGACCTGTGTGTCCAGCGAGGTGCTCAGGCCAAAGAGAGCTGATAACACCAGCTCCTACAAAGACCAACACTGGTCTGAGAGTTTTATTACTGCATTATACTTTTTACAAAGTGGTAAACCACCTTGGGGAACCTCTTCAGAAACAGAAAGGCAGGATATAAATATCTGGATATGGATACATTTAGCTATTTAATTAAACAAGGGGTATTGGACACAGCAGTGATTTACCAGGGCTAAGTAGGAGGAAGTAAGTTAACAATAATTTTGGACTGAACCTTCAGCAAAATTGTCCGGGGCCCGACCTGCCAGCTCTTCCAGCCAGGACCCCAGACGAAACAGGAAGGCGGCGGAATCCAACACTTAGTGCTGTTGGTGTGGAAATGAGATCACCTGGCAAGGCAGGTCCCGCCCCATGCAATGCCACATGGTACAAGTGGCTGGAACCACTTTGGCTGGAACAGCCAGGCATGACGAGGCCCCGCCTGATGAAAATGCCTCCCCTCACCCCGCCAAGAAGTGGCCAAGGGCCAGCTTTGACCTTGGTGGGCCAACAGCACAGACCCATAGAATGCCTTGCAGGAACAGGGCCTTCGAGCAAGGCAACCGGAGCTGAGGGGATGCCTCGCAGGATTAGGGCCTTCAAAGGAGGAGGAGGTAAGGGACAAGAGGATTCCTTGCAGGATCAGGCACTTGGAGCACTGGCGGTGAGACATGGGAGGGGCTTCCAGTATATATTCATCCTTGGCCGATGAGGAGGCTCACTGTAGGGCAGGCAGTTGAGCTGTGCAGACAGCTGACCTGCCTGTGACCCAGCCCTACACTAGAGGAGGCCAAGAGAAGGCTGGAGGGTGCTGTAAACCCCCCCCTTCCATGGACCTGCATCTGAGACCTTGGGAAGCATACACCAGGTGACGCCGGCTGAAGGGTACCCTTCCCCAGGGTGCGGACTATAATATTTATAATCACTAAAGCTATAATGTAATCTTGTCTTTGCTTGTCTGGTTGCCACTGGCAACCTGGAATTTCTGATAGGCAAGTGTTGGTTATGCGGTTTTGCCCTTTTTAAAAACTTTTTTTGCTATGCCTCTGGGGGAAGCAACAACTTCAAGAATACTTCAAGAAAGAGTCAATAGTATTCCCAGCAGCCGACTCCTGCTAGTTGCCGCCACCACCCCATCTAGAATGTTATTAGAAATGGCCCTCTGATATGCTGTAGGGCTGTTTCCTCACTATCAGCGCTTGAGGTACAACTGAAGCCACCACAGCCTGAAACAGTGAAGCAGAAAAACATTAAAAAAATTAAGAAGCCCTGTCACCACCACAGATAAGCCCCCCCCCCCAAAGCAGGCAACTGAAATTCAGGCAGGCAGGTTTTTGGATACTCATTACAAGGCTACTATAATTGCTTTGCTTAGGGCTTGGTAACAGATTCTCTGGTGTTAACTTCTAGCATGAAAGGCCACAACCCAGTGAATCTGAAAACTAGGGGTAGTATCAACATGCCCCAATGAGTCACTCAAGTGACTTCATCTTTGGTTTAAAAAGTCAACTCTTCTAATAACCAGTATCAGTAGAAGGAAAAGATAGAGCGTCACTTAAGAAGCACATAGTTCTACCTGTATTCTCTCTCTTGAAGGATTTCAACTGGGTCAAGTCCTCTTGGTTTCTGGATTGGAGTAATACGATTCTGCTTCTGATGGAGCTGCACCATTGGGGCAGGCTGGGCTGGTTGCCCAGGCGACTGCGTTTGGGGAGGCATTACAGGGGATGCTGCTGGAGGTACCGCTGGAGGTGCTGGTGAAGGACGGCCTGTTGGCTGAGGAGGAATAAGTTTCTGAGGTGTGCTAGTAGGGGCTGCAGCATTTGCCATTGGTCCTGTTTAAAGAACAGCATTAGGAAAAAAAGACTTGTGAGGGAACTCAAGACCTCAAACGAACACAAACACGAGCAGAAAGATTGACAATTTCAAACTTTATTATATTTTAAGCCAACCTTCCCCCCAAAGGGTTCAGGTCAGTATACACTGGTTCCTCCCCATCCCCTATTTTATCCTCACAAAAACTCCATTAGGTAGTTTAAGGTAAGACACTGACTGGTCCCATCACGGCATGAATTCGAACCACCTCTTCCTGGTCTGCCATTCTACCCACTATTATCATACTAGCCCTTAGACCACGAGATACAGTCTCTTAGGCCTTTACATTGTGCAAAGACCTTTGAAATTACAGTAATGATCAAAGCTGCATCAAGAATGCAGTTGGTAAATGAGACCATCTGTGACAACTATCGCATACATCAGGGGTTCTCAACGTACTTGGTGCAGCGTACCACCTATATGGCTGCCGCCGTGCCGAGTACCACCGTAAGTGGCAATTATGTCATTGCCGCTTACTTCTGGGTTTTCAGCCCGTTTTTTCAGTGCTAGAGGCCACCGGATGCTGCACAGGAGGCTGGTAAGAGACTCCAGGTGGGTGGGCGGGCTGTATTCTTTGCTTCTGAAAGGCTTGGCCAAAGGCAGGAGCCTCTCTGGAGTGAAAACGCAGTGACAAAAGCGCCATGTTTTCACAGGGTTTCAGGTGTCCCAGTGGGGGTTGGAGGGCCCGGCGGTCAGAGTACCACCAGAGGTACCCAGAAGTACCAACTGGTGATACGTGTACCACCAGTTGAGAACCCCTGGGTCTACATATAAAAGGCTGAAAACAGTTTGAAGCCTACTGCTATCCAATTGCAAGCTTAAGCCACCAGCTAAACTGTTGTGATATAACAGACATCCTAATTAAGCAAATTAGACACAAAATGGAATTTCAGTGAATTTTTCACCCACAGTCTTACCTTCAGGCCAGGGCTTTGGGGGTCCACCAGGGGGCTGCCCAGGCATTCCTGGGGGAACTCCTGAGGGTCCAGGAGGGGGCATGTTAGGCCCTCCCATACCTGTGCACACATTTGGATAGACATAAGATAAAGAATAAGGCTTTTCTTCCCATACAGTTTTCTTTGTTCCTGGAGGAGAGAAGGTTCACTTCAGGGATGTAGATCAAGTCACCGACTTCCAGTCTCAAGTCAAATCCCTAGATCCGAGTCTTTGGTCGCAAGTTCCTATCTATTTAATGGGGAAAGCAGGTTGGTGCTGTGCTGGAGTGTGTGTGTGTGTGTGGGGGGGGGGAATGGCACTGGCAGGGCTGCAAACTCCCCCCTGATGTTCCCCTCCCTCTGCGCTTCTCAGGAACACTCATTTAGATCCGATTGACTCAACTACTTTGGCTTGAAAATTAATTACAACACTCATATCAAACTTCAAACGATTTATTTAAACCACAAAGCTGAGCTCTGCTTTTGCTCCAATTTATCAAAACTAGCCATTTAATTTTGTCCATAGATGACACAAACATATTAAGATTGCCCCCCCCCACCCCCAGTGTGCTGTCAAACTGAAAAACAACTAGACATCTCAGGAAGGAAAGTAGACTTTTCTCAAAACAACTCAAGGCAATAATTGGCCCCCAGCCTGGTGCTGTAGGTATTATTAATCACACTTCTCCAGATTGCATTTTAGAAACACAATTTTCTCTATACGGTCAGACCCCAGTCTAGCATGGTGAGGTCTCATTACGATGCCGCCCTCGCTAAAGACATGCTCCACTGGGGTGGAGCTGGCTGGAACCAGGAGGACGCTCAGAGCAGCTGCACTGAATAGTCGCAGCTGTTTGCTATGCTGCTTCCAAAACCCCAACGCGCTGATTGGGCTGTACTTGCTAGTAGTACTTTGACTGACAAAGCAAGCATAAGCATGCATCTCAGCATCCAAATCTGGTCAGCCAGGCTCAGGGTTCTTCTTCCCAGTACTGGGGATGGTGGGTTTGAAATATGAATACAGAGATTTGTTCACACAGGCTCTCTTCTTGGGAGTGTCTTCAGGGATCGTTTCTCCAGTGCTGGAAGAAGAGCAAGACAGCAGTGGCAGAAAAAACCCTGGCTTGTTCTTCAGTGGTGTGCTGCAAAACTGCTTAAGTTCTGAGACAATCTTTTGCTTGACTGAGCTGCCAGTGTCTTCATCCTGTTCGCTGATTTTATGCAGCCACCAAAAGTAGACGTTTGGGTCCAGTACAGAAGCGATGAAATAGACGTAATCATGGAACTTCAGAGGTTTATCATCGCCCGGTGGCGTAGGCAGCAAACCAGCGATTGCCAAAATACCACCAAATCTGGTCTCGAGGCTCTTCTTCAGAGCTGCCACATTTCTCAGATGTACGGGCTGCAGGTTTTGCAAGCAGTGAAACAGTCCAAACACCGATGGCACCACAGCTGAAATGGTCACCTCCTTCTCCGCTTGCACTGTAGTTGTGGCTTCTAAGACCGGCTGCAGGATTCTGCTCAATTCCTTCAGCTGGGAATACTCCCTGACGGAAGGTCTCAAGCTGCTCTGGTTCACTTCCTCCAGCACCCTCTTCATTTGTTCCTCAGCAAGCTCCAGGAAGGCGTTGATGTGGTGCAGGGTACTGTTCCACCAAGTGCTGGTTATTTGGGGAATGGTGACATTGGGCCCAAAGCTTCTCTCAAAGGCATCTTTGAAGACCTCGATCGTGTGAAGCAGGCTACAGGCTTTGGATACTTTGGCAAGGGCGCTGTTGATTTTGGCTTCTTTTAAGCCGTCATTGACCAATAACTGGAGGGTATATGCAAAGCAGGCCAGTCTCTTCAAGGGCTGCGTCTGCTTCTTGGTTTGGTCTGCAGAAGAGCTGGCCTGCTGGACAAGGGAAACGACTACATCCTCACCCACATCCTCCCAATATTCAGAGTTCTCCACTGTGCTGCTGCTTCCCTCTAAGTCACTGTCTTGTTCTGCTGACTCTGCCTGGCTTGCAAATTAATCTGCTCCTGGAAATTGCGTGGTGAACGCCTTCACCACATTGCCTGCGTTATCAGTTACTACATAGCGAATTTTGTTCTTCACCTTGTAAGATGCACACATGCTTTCAAAGACATCGAATAAGTTCTCGCTGGTGTGTCACCCGAGAAATCTGTGGCATGCTAACAGTTGTGTTCTCAGCTTGAAATCCAGGATGACGTGCACAGTGACGCCTATGAAGCCTCTCATTTGGCAATCTGACCAGATGTCAATTGTCAGTGCGACATCATCTGCCTTTGCCAAAAGTGCTGTCACTTCTTCTTTCACGCTGTCATGCTGTCTCTCAATTTCTGCGCCAACGACTGCCCTCGTCATTACTCGGGAACTCGGGTCTAGCACTGCCCAGAAGTGGCGAAACTGCGATCTCTCCACCAAGGACCGCAGTAGAGAGCATCCAACAATTAAATCGTTGACAATGGACCTCACTATCCTCTTGTCTGGGGTCGTTAGGCTTATAAGACCTGGATGTGTCTGTGACCTGCACCACCCACACCCAGGAAATCAGAAAGCCCGGTCTGGGAGGAAGAGGCAGCAGCATCGACTTCAAACTGAAACCACTTAAATTCTTCATCCTTGCCTGGGTGAGTTTTCATGTGCCTTAAGAAGTTGGTGTTGTTGACATGCCGTCCATGATTTGGGTGCCACAGAATGTGCACTTCGCAGTGCGCAATTTCTGTTTTCTTGCAGACTTCTATGAACCCAAACGTGACAATAGATTTTAGAACCGCTCATGATTCAGATTGTGTGTGTGTTGAAGCTTTGGCGAGGAAATCTGAAGTCAGTGTCTGTCTGCCCTCAAACAGCCTGCCTGATATTAATAAATATATAATACATAATATAGCAATAACCCCAAAGTGGAAAAAGCAAGCAAATCAGCAACCTGCCTTAGGCTAGAAAGCTAACTTGGTGGAGGGTTTTTTTGGGGTGGACAGAGGAGTAGTGGCCTTGAAATCCTGAGGTAATATAATAATTAAGAGTATGTACTATAAGCGCTCCGTGTTCCAGCTGCATGCTACGCACTGCGGCAAGGAGAGTCACGCCGGCCACATGACCATGGAGGCGTCTTCAGACAACGCTGGCTCTTCGGCTTTGAAATGGGGATGAGCACCACACCCTAGAGTCGGACATGACTGGACTTAATTGTCAGGGGATACCTTTACCTTACTATAAGATTAGAACAAAGCAGTAACACGCAGTCAGCAGCAGCAATCTTGTGCAATCCTCCTCCTTAGATTGTGAGCCCATTTTGGGCGTGGTTTTTTATTTTCGTACAGCATCTCACACATTTAAGAGCTTTAAAAATAATAGTAATTTCCTGCTCATGGGCACTTCTGCTTTTCATTATCCAAAGAGAATGTTAGTGTGTGATGGTACACACAACAGAATGCACTCCCGTGTGTGTGTGAGTGAGAGAGAGAGAGACAATCTACAAGGTGTTCTTTTTGTGTACTAGCCTCTGTGTGCACGCACGCTCTGAGCTGTTTCTCAGCAGACGTCTCCCTACAAGGGCTGGTGGTTTCATCAATAAAAGCATCCTGATCAGTCTCACTGATTCTGTATTGGGATCCTTCCACACATTTGATTAGAATACATTCCAGCAGTCACTAGATGCTGACATTCAAACCCACCCACCCCGATTCCAGTGCTGCTTTCTCTGGAGAAGAATTTCATTCATGTTTCTTAATTTCAGGGAGTTTCCCCACGCCATTTCTCCCCTCTTCCCCTGTGGCCTGTATGATTGGATTCAGAGGTGAGAGGGTCATTCTTCTGCCATGTCAAGATTGCCTGAAAGGGAGCTCATATTTGCGCACCTGAATCTACAGGTGGCTGTTTTGTATGCCTTAGCCCTAGGCATTTAGGCGGTAATTGCTTGGTTTTTCTATTGTTGGTTAAATTTGTTTAGTCAAGTGTAATCCCCTTGTCTTTTATAAGACATTGTTTGATTTTCTGTTGCTCGCTGAGGTGAGACTAGTTGACCTCATAAGCTGGGATCTTCTTTTCCTGCAGGAATTACCATATCCAAGGGGGACAGAGTGCCTGTACCTTTAAAGGCTTTAACCATTATAGAGAAGAGGAAATTTGGGTAGGTGCAGCTTGTTGCACCCTTCCATGATGAGCTGCACCTGCCCAGATTCCCTCTTCTCTACAACGGTTAAAGCCTTTAACTCTGTCCCCCTTTATCTTTGGTGTAACTGAAACCTAATTTAACAGAAGAGAACAATACTGAAATTCTGCACTAGCCTGTGTGTATGTGTTGTGTTCAGTCACTGGAAGATTCCTGGGGACTTTATTATTATTATTATTATTATTATTATTATTAACAGTATTTATATACCACTTTTCAACAAAAAGTTTACAAAGATGAGAAGAACAGAAACTCTCAGTGCACCCATCCAAGAACTCCTGCTAACACCCCCCATCTCCTTCTGATCTCTCCCCAGCAATGAAATTGGAGGGGGGGGGAGGAGGAGAAAAAGTGATAGTTTTATCTAAAGATCTCCTGTTGTCCCCATGTCTGCTGGGGAACTACAGGCTGGGCAGCCCCCTCCTGTGCCTCCCGCTCCATCATTTGAAGAGCTTCCGGACAGGAAATTGATAAAAATCTTGTTTTTACCTTTGGGCGCCTTTACACGTCAAAACACTGAGATTTCTTGCTTTTACAAAACAAAATCGCGCTCCAGGAGGCACTTCCTGGTCACACAATTCCTCCCTCCCTTCCCCCAGACTCTCACTAGAATGCATTGCGCAATGCGTTCTGGAGCAACCTTAGGGGAAGGGAGGGATTGCACAACCAGGAAGTACCTCCTGGAGCATGATTTCGTTTTGTAAAAGCAAGAAATCTCAGTGTTTTGACGTGCAAAGGCGCCCAAAGGTAAAAACAAGATTTTTAAAAACTCTTTTTAAAACACCCTATCACCCCTTGGTGAGTCAAGTCTGAGTCAGTCACTCGTGGGAGCCGAGTCGAGTCCGAGTCAAGACGCAGCAGCAACTTGAGTCGTGGGACTCGTTCTCAAGTCCGACTTGAGTCCCCATTACTGGTTCACTTTGTTCCCAAAGAGTTTCCAAACACACATTCAAGCCTATACGCACCATGAGGTCTGTTGTAGTTTGGAGGTGTGGGTCCAGGTGTAGGCCCTGGTCCTTGCACTGGTCCTGTCCCAGATACAGAAGGCGGAGGTAGAGTTGGCATTTGTTGCTGCATTCCAGGCATTGGCCTTTTTCCCTGCACTGCCATTTGAAGATGATCAGGTAAAGGCTGTCCTCTGGCAAGCATCTTGTAGGCCATGATCTGAGCCCTCAATTGATGCAGCTGATTCTGGTTAAAAGGAGTTGGGCCTCGATTCTGCTGTCCTAGTGCTTGTGGGTCAGCCCCATCTAATGGGACTCCGCCGGGACCAGAGGGCATCTGGGGGCCAGAAGAAGGACCATTAGCTGGCACTGGACTTGATGCATGCTCAGAGCCACCAAGTGGAGAAGGGTAGCCTAGGGAGAGCAAGAGAGAATTTGCTGTTTAGTTGCCCCAGTCAAGCATAAAAGAAAAGTTTTATTTTAAATACACGGTATTCAGAGATACATCTTTCTTTTAAATTAGCAGTCTGAAGAGAGACTATTTACACCATCAAGATTTGCTAGCAATCAAAACAAATATCCAAACATGTAGTTGAGGACATGAATTTGCAGAAAGGATTCTGACTAAACGTGAGATTCCTACCTGCTGTATATGCATATGTCCAGCTACTGTAAAAATACAGGTGGGCCCCCATATCCACTGGGGATATGTTCCAGGCCCCTCCGTGGATACTTGAAACCGTAGATAAGAGCGAACACCCCCTCCATGGTTTCCTGAGGGGCCCCCCACCCTGCCTCCCCTGCAGGCAGGCATGCTTGCCCCCCCCAGCTCTTCTTTTTCTTTCAGCAAGCTTTGTTTCTTCCTTAAAACAAACAAAGAAGCAGCCTCCATTGCAGGCAAGTAGAACAAGACTAAGTCCTAGAGAGGCTCTGCAAGGTTTCGGTTAACCTTGCAGAGCCTCTCTAGTACCTAGTCTCGTTCTACTTGCCTGTAATAAGCAGCCAGAGGCTGCTTCTCCTGTTTCTTTAAGGAAGAAACGAAGTTTACTGGGGGGGAAAGTAAAAGCTGGGGGGGGGGTCCCCACGATCCGTGGATAACTGAAACCGTGGATAGCAAATCAGTGGATATGGGGGCCCACCTGTATAGGCAATCCCACAAAATGTTTCTTGCGAGAAAGCCCACTCTCCTACACAGGTTTACGTGATCATGCTAACGTGGCACATGATGAAGAACACCCAGAAGCATATCAGTGGCAGCCTTGATTGAAATACTATATTCCTTCTTGTGATATCCAGAGTTCCCTCTAAGCCATGTGGCCGTACAGCTGCGCAACTTTGAGCAGCTCAGAGCTCGGTGACCTGGAAGTCAACATCATCGCCGAGTGTCTGGACATACCACCGCACAGCTATGGAAAGGCTCCATACAGCAGCACAAAAATTACAGGGGGACACTGGTGATGTCCCAAGGTAACATCATGGCTGTACATATTATGACCATTCTTCTCTACTACTGCAATTCCAAAGATGTTCTATCTCAAGGTCAATAACTTATATCAAGCCAGAGGACTGACTAGCAATCTGATCCACATTAATCCAGAAGAGAATAGTACCTTGAGAATGCTGATCCATTGGGCTTGGAGGAGGTCCCATTCCTGTGTGCCCACCAGCCCTCATTCCCATGCCCTTCATCTGGCTGTAACGGGGGTCCTCAGATATCCCTTTCTCATGTATGGAATCCATTGGCTGCAAAAACAGTAACAACTGAACTTCTAAAATTCATTTAGGCACAATATGTTCCAATGAAAAAATAAGCTCTTATCACACATGATATGGCTGCTTGATGAAATTATGATATCAAGCTGCTATCACTCACAACAACAAACATTGCCCATATGTATGCAATTATTTGAAGAGGAATCATGGATTATGCGTTTAACAGCATGTGACTGAGAGGTACTGTATACATTAAGTCCTTTTCTTAATGTATTTATCCCTCAACTTTCCTCATTTCATAAACCATTCTATTGTGTTCTTGTAACTTTTACCACATTATGTGCATTTTCAGTATTAATATTCTGGTGTGATTTTGCATCCTGAATACAACTATGTCTACTTAAGAGTTTGTCAAGTATTTGGTATGAAGGGACACATCAATGCATTTCTGCTAACAGCTTGTGTTATTAATCGGGCATGAGATTTATTATCCTAACAAAATAGTTTGTTTTGCAAACAATATAATCCTGAATAAAGGTAATTTAGCTGCAGGGCTAAGGTAACAATTGTTCAGAACGTTGTAGATTGAAAAGAATGAATGAATTTAATTCATTAATTTAATTCACCACCACAACACAGAACAAGGAATACGTTTTATTTGCCAATGTACACAATTTAATTAAACTGACATCAGTAAGTACGGCCCATCAATATCGATAGACATGCTGCCTTTTAAAAAAAATGCTGACAAATTCACAAAAATCTATGAATTACTGTCTAGAAAGGTTTCACATGGTAAGATAGCAACAAAACATTTCAAAAGGGGAAAAACTGACTGAAACATTGAGGTTAACGTAATCTGGAAAAATAAAAGTCCCACTACCACTTGGAAATGTACTAATTTCCAAACTGCATTCAAAGCCCCAGGAGGTAGTTAAAAGCCTGAGATATGAATTTCTAAGGGTAAGAGATCAATTGAAAATAGCTTCCAAAAATAAGTGAGCCTTCTACCTTCTATATATTAAAACATAAGGTTAAGAAAAACAGTTCTTCTGTGCTACATTGTATCAGTGAAGCAATAATGAAAGAGAGAGGGGAAATGCAGTACTGATTACTCTGTTTCCATTTTCTACACCGGGAAAGCTAACAATGCCATTAAAAAAAATGCATAGAGACTAACGTGAACCAAATTATGGTTTATTACCTTATGCATCTGGTGCATGTTGTCCTGAGAATAACCTCCAGGTCCCTGTGATGGAATAGGATGCCCTGCTGATGGTGGCCCAGGGCTGGGGCCCATCATGCTATGTGCAGAACCAGGGGATGGTCCAGGGCTGGGGCCCAACATAGCACCAGGAGAAGGCCCAGGCCCAGGAGAAGGCCCAGGACGAGGTGTTCCTCCCATTGGAGGATCAGGAGTGGACATTTTCAACAGTGTAGTTCAAATAATATCCTAGTGCAAGAGAATTCATGATTAGCAAAAATATTCTTTTAACTGACCAACAAAACACAAGCAGCGTTTGACAAAATGGCAGAATTCTAATATAGGACATGCTGGTCTGGAGACATCATCACATATGATTAGGGAGGAGAATGGAGAGACAATATCCCCTTGCTAATTTCACCTGCTGACATGATGCTCCCCCTCCTGACAGCTTGCAGAGTGGCACCAGTTTGCTAGTGTATTTCAGTTATTGCTGCAGTGTTGCTTTACATACTTCTCCATCCCCAACCCCAAATTATAATTCTTTCAATAAACCATGTATGCATTTCAGTGACACTCAAACTCCGACTCCCTTTTTCTCTGGCACCAGGTTGGGAGGTGGGTAAACCAAAGCTAACAGTGAACGGTTCCTTAACATGTGTATCTTAGGGGAGAGTGTGTATCGTTACTACCTGTGTTCCTGAGCACACATGTTAACAACTGTGTACAATAGGGCCCAGGGTCTCTGACCCTCCTGTTAAGTTATACGATGAGCAGGGTATAAATATATAAAACACCACATCAAAATAATAAAACAACCTCAACAATTAAAACTAATAAAGCTGTTACGATAGTATACAATAAAATACAAACCACTGCAGCACAGTACGTAATCAGCACAAAATCAAGTCTCCATGGAAACAATCACGAAAGTCCATTGATGTCAATGGAAGAGTTTCTCTTGTGGGGCTAAAAGCAGTGCTAGGAGCACAGTTTTCCATCAGGACTGCAACACAGCAGAACACTCATGTGCCCCCCCCATCCCGTGGCTGCTACTTAACTGAAACATACAAACGTGCAGGGCCAAGCTATGTGTTTAGCATAATGTAAAGTTTGATCCTGGCCCAGAGGGCTAGAACCACACGTTTGTGTAGATATCTCTTTTCTTTTTTTAAAAATCAGAACATTAGGCAAACTTCCATACCCTTCTCCTTCTATAGATGTTGGTTCATCCTGTGAATTTCTGCATCATACTACATCAGACCAGAAGGTCCACGTGTGTGGCAAGACCTACCATGTTGCAGAATGGTCCTGAACTGTGATGGAATAGTGCCAGATAAGTCCCAATTCTAACACAGTTCTGCCAGAGCTACAGATTCACAATGTTATTCCACCCTGGGCAGAAATCAGAAACATCTTGAAGGAGGGCCTATGCTTCTATCCTTATGCCCGTTTTGCTTCCTTGAAACTCTTTGATGAGGAAATGTATCAAATGCTTTTCAAGAGTCGCAATATACTGTA
This sequence comes from Plestiodon gilberti rubricaudatus, assembly GCA_026170595.1. Taxonomy (NCBI): domain Eukaryota; kingdom Metazoa; phylum Chordata; class Lepidosauria; order Squamata; family Scincidae; genus Plestiodon; species Plestiodon gilberti. Next base: position 110,177,901 of record JANXHW010000002.1, read on the forward strand.
CAATGGCTGGAACCCAAAAGAACTACTTTAGATGAGACTTGGACTCTTCCTCATTTAATAAATGTGTATGCAAAATTACAATAAATTTTAGAAACTCCCTTAAGGTTCTAAAATGGCTTGTATGTGAATTGAGGGGTGGAAGGAAAGTCCCTTGAGCATACTGAGCAAGTTGAATGCTTCTTTGGATCCAAAATAATATCTGTTGAAAGTGTCAACAGCTTCAAATCTTTTAAGATGTTGAGAGGCAAGACTTTGCTTTGTCGAAGCCATACCTATTCTCTTGCAAAACTTGTTTTTCTAGACATTTAGCAATTCTAGCCTTAAGATTCTCCTCTAATGTACTTAGAATAAATGTTAGCTAAACAGGATGTAGCGCTATGGATTCTTTTTAAGATTATTATAGTATTACAGTGAAATATATCCATTAGACTAAGCTTTGAAAAAGACAATACAGAAATCTCAAACACTTTGCGGGTGGCTGTTCTGCTGATACAATTTTATTAAAATGCCACAGAGGTGTTAAAAAGGTCAGCTCAAGTCTAGCTGAATCTCTCTCACAGCAGTTGAATTTTTCTACCAGTGCATATTCTGTCACTGTGTCAGCACACTCCGGTATTTGCAATCTCTGTCTGCTCAAAGGACACACTATTCACGTACATGCAGTAAAACAGAAGTACACAATTGTCATGCATGACAGTATACCCAAGTTTTCTTCTGCACCCATATACACTACTGGAGGAAAAACTGAAGTGGTCCTTAGTGTTGTAGGATATTAAATGGAAAGTATTAGTGTACTTTGAATTAGAACATTTAAAATTTACACATTTCATATTCTGTGATTTTCTCTGTAAACCGATTTGTGAACTTTTTTTGTTGAAAAGCGGTATATAAATACATGTATTAATATTCCTGTCCCTTTTATTTCTTCCACCTGATCTTTCTTGCCACTTTTTCTCCTTTCAAAAAAATGTCCTTTGCATGAAACTCTGCTTAGAAAACCCCCCCCCAATTCATTGCTAAACAAAATATGCTCTCTTTAAGGTATACTTAAAGGAAAAGAGGTTGAAGTGCTTTTGTAGACAGAAATGAAATAGCTTCAACTTAAAACTGGTACCTTGCCTTACAAAAACGTCCAGTGAAACCAACCAAGACTCTAGTTTTCTCCACTGTCTAAAAACATTAGCAACATATCGTGGTTTAAGAATGTCAACACAATTTTTCCAGAGACTTAATTACTGAACTACTGATGACACAAAACTATCCAAAATATGCCTCTTAATTGCCTATTATTAAATTTCTATTAACTGGGAGATTTTTCATCCTCTAATTTCACTTACCTGCGAACATCAACGGCTTGGTTAATTCATAGCATAGGTCCTGCGTGGCAACGAAGATACTCTCTGGATTGCCAATCTCTATTCCAATGCTATTGGAAAAAGAACTTGCAGTTACTATCCTGCTTAAAATCTCTGTATTCTGTCAGCACTTTAAGGTATAAAATGGCTGCCATCTACTACAAATTTACCATGGCAACCCATGCCTACAGATGTAGCCTTTCCAGGATCATCATGACTAACCCCAAGGACTACTACATTTCAGTATAAGAAAATCAGGCATTTCAACACGCACACACTATTTGCAACACAGAACTGGTAAACACTGTAATAAACAGATCGCCCCATTAACCAAGTCTCTGTGCACATGAACAAAATCATACAACATTATGTACTTCAGTTAGGATTATTCAGACGTATTCTTTATTTTTGTCCAGTACTCACATTTCCCAAGGAGGAGGACCATGGTTAATGCATAAAAGAACATTCACATTTATCCTTAACTTTTTTTTTTCAGAAAACAAAACTACTCTTAAAGGATTTCCTGCTCCCATATGATCCTGCTTGCTCAATTAGATCTTTGGGAGAGGCCCTATCATGTTCCGCTACCACTGAAAACACAGGACTGGGCCTTCTCAAATGCAGTGTGAAACTCCTTCCCTGGGAGGTACTGACGATCAGACATTTGGTGAAAACCATCTTATTTTGACAGGCCTTCAATATTGCCCCCACCCAAACTGGCGATTCTCTTGAGACTGCGGGCTTTACTGTGGATGTTGCTCCTCTTTTATATGATATTGTTTAGCCTATGTTTATTTTTTAATTTGCTACATTTTTAGTTCCCTGTCAAGCTGCTTATACACTCTAATATAAACAGAGAAGTCTCCCTTCAGCGAGGTACCCTGAGAAAGGGTAGAACAATCCCTATTCAGGTGGATTTCCTAGAATACTGACAGTGTAACACTGTTCTCTGCTCCTTTAAATCCTTCCTCAAAACTCTATCCTGCAAAGTCACTGGGCCTCAAACTGGGTTTCCATGCAATCAGTCCTCCTGCACAACTCATGCCCTGGCCCTTCAGCTAAGTGAACATCCTGGACAAAGGGCATCCTTTAGGGAGCAATGTCAGGCTAAATACAGTCTGTTGAGCCTTAGGCTTCATAAAATTTGCAACTCTAAGCCAGGCCAGCACTCTAAGCAACTTGTTGCTGCAGGTCTGCTGCTAGACTGATGCATAGGCCACAGAGAGCAGAATTAAGGGGAGTTTGAGTAAAATGACCCCCAGCACTCAAAGTGCCTCCCATGCACAGAAGAGAAATTCAGGATACAAGCTGTGGGGTTGCATCTAATGTGAATGGAAATGCACTTTGAGAATAGAAGGAGAGTTCCACTTGTGCAAGGGGTCCATTGTGCAAGTACAACTTACTTAAGTGGAATGCTCCTTATGTTCTCAGAGGATTGCACTTCAAGTCACAGAAACATTATTCTGAATGCAACCCATAGCCTTTTAAACTTGCGGCCCAATCCTATCCCTGTTCCCCCTGCCAATGCAGCTGCGCTGCTGACGCACACACTGCATTCGGGGTGGGGGGGAGTTCTGGAAGTATCATCTGGGTAAGGGAACATTTGTTCCCTTACCCAAGGGTAAGCCTCCAAGGCAGGGATAGGTCTACTTGGACCCAGGTGGGGGATTGGGTCCAGGAAGGGGGAGGTTGGATTCGGTGGACACCGCTGCCGTAGAAACCGCCACCTTCCTGAACCCAATTCGCCCTCCTGCCCATCCCCGTTGCCGCCCTGTTCCACCCACCCCCTGCCCCCATTCCACACACACCCCTGCCGGCCCACCTAGGTTAGTAGGCCTTCCCCAATCTGCCACCAAGCGTGGGACTGCTCCGGCCTCTCTGCCGGTGTCCTGGCGTTGTGCGCTGCCAGAGAGGTTTTTGCGACCACCGTAAGGTAGTTCCGCCAGCGGATAAGCCCAATAGGATTGGGTTGCAAATTTCGTTTATCAAACACATTGAGTTAAATTCCTTTTTATGTAAAAGAAAAATAATATGGAAACATATCTGACCTCTGAGGTCAAGCATTGTAAATATGTCACTCTAGATCACATATATTTATCACTGAGAGCTTTCTACTGGACTGAGGGCCATCATAATGGGCACTAGATCCAGGAGACAAATATATTCTATAGTAAAACTGGGTTTCAACCCATGGGTCGCAACACCTCATATGGGAGGTCGCGAGCCTACCTACCAACCGTGCTGGCATAGCACATGCTATGCTGGTGCGCCAGGCTACCGTAAAGTGCTTTGTGACAGTGCAGAGGCTAAGCCACACTAGCGCAAAGGCGGAGGCCTTCGCATGCGCACGCTGGTCCAGTGGAGGAGGCCCACCAGAGCAGGTGAGTCCCTCGCTGGGCCACGCAGGGGAAGGCCAGGAAGGGGCGGAACAAGGAGGGGGGGGTCGCGGCACAAAAAAGGTTGAAGACCACTGACCCAAGGGATTGGATACTGGAGGGACATCTGTGCCCTTGACTTTGCCATTATTGGGAATCAGATCAACTTAATGGTCCAAAGACCGGGCTCAATGCCAATGCCTTTGTTACTGGTCAGTTGGGAAAGATGAAGGGCAAATAATAATACAGGCTGAGTATCCTTTATTCGGACTGCTTGGGACTGGAAGTTGTCTGGATTTCGGATTTGTCTGGATTTTGAATATTTGCATAAATATAATGAGATCTTGGGGGATGGGACCCAAGCCTAAACACGAAATTCATTTATGCCTTATATGTACCTTATACGCATATCTTGAACATAATTTTATACAATATTTTTAATAATTTTGTGCCCCAGCATGCCTTGCACTATGCCAGCCAGGTTTTTTTTTTTAAGTCATAGTCCAAAAAGTGTCTGGATTTCGGAATAGTCTGGATTTTGGATGTCCGGATAAGGGGTAACTAACCCCTTAGGAAAACATGGCTAGTGCATCCAAATGACCAAGCAGTCTCTTGAAGATGCTAAAGCCTCACAGGAGCCTCAGAGTTGAGAGGAAGGTCTCAAAAAGAAAGGTGGAAATAACGGATTTTCACAAGGTTACAGCTACCATTACTATACAGGGTTATTCAAAAAGGATGGTGCAAAAGTAAATTCTTAAATGAACTGATATACCACAACCGTCCGTCATGACGTGAAAAGACAGAAAAACGGTCCACGTTTCACATGCACATTAAAAATGCGTCCCAGCATATCCTTGGATATTGATGACACCCTACCGGAACGTTGGATCAGCCATGTCAGAAATGAGGATTTGTCAATGGAGCCCTGGCCTCCACGATCGCCAGACTTAACACCCTGCGACTACTTTTTGTGGGGATTCATCAAGGATGCTACGTATCTGCCCCCATTGCTACAACAACTGGATGACCTGAAACAACACATCTTTGATGCAGTGGAATCAATATCCGAGGATATGCTGGGATGCGTCTGGACAGAACTGGACGCATACCGGAGTGTGCTTGACATCTGCTGTGCCACCAACAGCGTCCACTTCGAACATTTGTAATGTGCTTGGACCCTTGAATGTAAAACATTCGAACATGTGAAACTTGGAATGTTTTTCTATCTTTTCATGTCATGACGGTTGTGGTATGTCAGTTCATTTAAGAATAAATCAGCTTTCGCACCATCCTTTTTTAATAACCCTGTATTTATGCATACTTGAGTGGAACTGTCGCAATATTTTGATTAAGACCCCTGCTCCATCAAGAAGGTAACTGGCTGGCCCTGGGCAAAGTCACTATCTTCAGTGAAGTGGATTTTCCAGAAAATGGCCTGATAAACTAAAGATCAATTGGGATCTCATTTAAGGCACAATTCTATGCGCATCTACTGAAAAATAGATTCCATTGTGTTCAATGGGGTTTACTCCCAGGAATTTATGTAGGAATGCAGCCTTAGCATCAATATTTTACCTGAAAAGTTAGATACAACACTGGAATTGCTTAATTTTGACTGGAATTGCATCCATTTGTTACGTTACTAATTAATTTTATCCAACAATGCATTTTTAGAAATGAACCTCTTTCCACAAAAACTATAAGCAGGAAATCTTTTCAAAATGTGCTGTCCTGTATCACTGACAGTGCAATCCACCGTAAGTATCCGGGGGCGGCCGCCGGATCCTATATCTGTTCCGGGCCGATTGGGCTACTCGAGGGAAGGGGACGTTCGTCCCCCTTCCCCCGGTGTAGCGCGGGGAGGCCCCAATGGGCCCCCTCGGATTTCCGCCAGCTATTTAGCTGGCATGTCCGAGGAGGCCGTGAACTTTTTGTTGAAAAGCGGTATATATAAATACTGTTTATTATAATAAAGGCCGCGCCATCCCAGGAACAGGATGGGGATATGGCGGCCGCCATCCCCGGGTTGGTTCAGCCAATGACCCTCTTCCCTCGCAGCCCGGACCAACTCCGCCAGGGGATCCCTTACCTTCTCTGGCAGCCACAGGGACCATCCGGCGCCGAAGTGAGGGTTGCTGGCCTCCGTGCCAGTGGCCCTTACTCACGAGTCATCACAAACGTGCTTTACAGCACGTTTGCAACAGCTTAGAGCGGCGGAGCACTCACTCCACCGCTCTAAACTTACACAGGATTGCGCTCTGACTCTCTCAGCCTAACTCATATTAAGGTTTATTGAGGGGGGAAGAGACAAAATGAGAAAAGGATACATTGTAAACCTATGCTGACCTCATGGGAAGGGCAAAGAAAGATATCTTGAACAAAATTAATAGATATTATAAAATCAAATATCATATAAAATCAAATATCACTCTTTCAGCTGTGTCAGTCAATATTTCTGCATCTACATTATAATGCCTGCACATGTTTTATACATTACGCGGTATTACTATGTATTATTTTAGAGTCCAAGTGATATAATTATTAAGTAAATACTGTAAATATTTCAAAGTAGTATCAATTTCTTTCCACCTGGAAAGGAAAGAATTGTTGGGTAGACGACAAGGAAAAAAGTTCAAGATGATAAAATGCTCAGGGATAAAAATGAAGGGCAACAGCAACACAGAAGCAAATTCCCTTGAGGAGGATAGTACAGAGAGGCGCTGATTCAGCAAAGGGGGGGAAGATAAATACTGTTGAGTACAAAAAAAAAGCAATTTCAACAGTGAAAGAGAGAGAGAGAGAGAGAGGAAAAAAGAGCAGTGGGGAAAAAGAGCAGTGGGGAATAGTGAGGTAGAGGCAGGGGCAAAAAGAAAAATGGTTCTGACCATGAGAGAAGCTACAACAAGAATGCTCATGGTTCAGTAGGGCAGTGTATCTGAGGAGAAAGAAAGAGGAAGAACAATTCTTGGGAATAATGACATGCTCTGAAAGGAAGATGGATGTGCGTATGGCTAGCATCAGGAGACTGGGAAGGGGCCCACCAAGTCAGTCTACCACACCGTCGAAGTCTCCTTGCGAGGAAACGGCATGACTCTCTCTTTTGCTGCTTCCTATCACTCCAACAGCCTGGCACAAGGCAAAATATCCTGCCCCAAACTCTTCTGCACATAGCAAAGAACTTGCCGGCGGGGCCCCAGACAGCGAAAAAATAAGGTAATTTAGCACCGCCCTTTCCTCCAGTGGGCCTTTTCCGCAGTGCCTCCACGGATGAGAAGGTCCGACTTGTACAGACATATTCAGCTGGTGAACGGTACAGAAACTCCACTACTTACAAACATTCAACTTACAAACTTTCAAATATATGCACATGCCTGGCCATATGCCCACTGCCTGCTTGGAGCGATAGTGCAACAGATGGCATCAGTGCCCATTCCCAGCATCCCTGAACATTCCTGCCACCATCTTTTTCCGATTTTCAAGGTAAGATCTCACAAGCGGTCTTAGTACTGTTCTGTACCTGTACTGTATCACCGTACTGTACTGTATCACTACCAATAATAGCAATGTTGGAATTACAAACCGACCCCTGGAATCTACCGTATTTTTCGCACTATAAGACGCACTTTCCCCCCCCCAAAAAACATAGGGGGAAAAAGCGTGCGTCCTATGGTGCGAAGGGGGCGCTTCGGGGAGGCCTGTGCGAGCCCCCACAGGCCTTCGCAATCTTCAGTTCGGCCAAAAACAGCGATTTTTGGCCATTTCCGGAAATGGCCGAAAATCGCTGTTTTCGGCCAAAGTGAACATCGGGGAGGCCTGCAGAGGCTCACGCAGGCCTCCCCGAAGCCCCCACAGGCCTCCCCGAAGCGCCCCCAAGCCCAGGTAAGTGTAAAACTTTTTTCTGTATTTTATGCTCCATAGGATGCATGCGTCCTATGGACCGATGCGTCCTATGGAGCGTAAAATACGGTAATGTGTTTATAAGCAAGGGAGCTTCTGTAGTGGCAAGAACACTGAGCTGCCAATCAGGACTTTCTTAGGTCAAATCTCCTCTGCCATGATCTCACAAGATGGCCTTAGGCTAGCCACTCCTACTCAGACTCACAGCACAATCCTATCCAACTTACACCACCAGTGTAACCAGCGGTGCAGCGAGAATGGAAGGCCCCAGAATGGAAAGGTGATTCAAATCCCCTCCAAAGGGAGATTCAAAGGGGATTTAAATCTCCCTTCCCCTCCAAACCTCCCACCCTGCCCTCCCCACACTGGTTACACCAGTGGTGTAAGTTGGATAGGATTGCGCTATCAGTCCTCTAGCTGAAATATGGGGATGATAAGACTTACCTTAAAGGGCTGTTGTAAGAGGAAAGCAATATAATGCATGTGAAACACTCTGCAGAATCAGAAAGCATTATACAAGCGCTAATAATAATAAATATATGCATCAACTCCTCTGTGGTTTGCAGAGTACACTGGGATGAACATTACTTTGAGTAGTAATTAAAGGACTATTGAAATGGCACAAGAAGCGCTAATGCCATTTCTGGCATTCTCGTAAGTCCACACAATGTAAGTTTCATCTCATGTCACCCTCCCCCAAATGGGTTTGGTGCTCCTAGTTTGTGCCACGCTCCCAAAAGTCAGATCAGAGTGGCAACAGAGTGAATGACATGTTAACACTAGCCTTGCACGAAGTGATTAACTGCACTCTCCCCGAGACCACAGCAATATTCAAAAGGGTTGGGAGACCACAAACTAGGAAGATGAGAGTTATGTGAACCAGAAGAGCACTTGCAGGGTGGCGAAAAGCCTGGATAGTAGCAGGTAGTGGAGAGTGACAACTGGAAGCAGGCTGGGCAAGGGAATAGGGAAAACAAGGTAGAAATAACCTTCATCCTTAGCTGGTAACAGGGGCCAAGAGATGAGCCTCTTGTTTAAGGGCTTCCAAAATTTTTGGAACTGTCCCATGGGGATGTGGGGGCAAAGGAGGACAAGAAAGCTAAGTGAGGTATTTCCTAAGAAAAGAAGCAAGGAAATAATAGACTGAAGATGGGTTTGGACAGACAGTACTGGGAAAATAGGACATGAACCAACAGTGATGGAAAAAGCAAGGCTACCAGTGACAGTACTACAGAAATAGAATTGGAAGTGAGAGAAAAAAAAGAGAACTGCTCTTCAGAAACAGAAGAGAATCATGATTGATGGATAATCTTAGGAGGAAATATCATGTTTGAATGATGTATTGGGAAGTTCTTAAAGATAAGAGGATATATGAAAAATTAAAGGGGGGGTGTACAGAAATTGACTGACTTCAATCTTATGTGACCTACTTTTTTATTAGAATTGTCATGATCCACTGATGCATTTTAAAATTTACAAAGCAAGAGTGTATACTCAACATCCCTTAACAGTTAAGGCACAACTGATTTGTGTTAAGTGATCTTGCATCTGCACATTTGTTTAACACCATAAGGAAGCCCTTGCTGAATCAGATCATGGTCTAATATCTTTGCAACAATCTGAGCAACCAGCTTGAACATGTTGGTCTACTAGAAATTGGCCAGTGGTCCATTGATTGCCATCAACTGCTGTAAAGACTTCTACAGAAGAGAATCACTGAGGATGGTGAGAGAAGGAGCAAGTGCTGTTCTAAGAGATGCTAGCTTAGTGAAAGCAACTGTTGGCTACAGAAGAGGGAGAAGGGAGGGAGAACCAGCATCCAGTGAGGGGGGCGGGGCAAGTAAGTAAAAGGGGCCTTATTGGTTGGGGATGGGCAAGGTTAGCGATAATCCAATTTCAGCTGGCTTTTAGGTGTACATGGTGTAAACTAGTACTTTAATATTAGTTAATTGTAAACACAATTGGACTTCTATTCCGATTTTGCAGGTTCTTTTGCCTTTTTTATGCTAAACCTAAATCTTTGGGATTGAGTGGGCTGTTACAAAAGTATAAATGACACTGATCCACAATTATTTCAAAACATTTTTAAAAATAAGTTTATTGCTGTGAATGAAAAAAGTCATTTTAATGTGTTCATTGTAACATAATACATGATCTATAATTGTGATCTGTTTCTTTGTACCACTTACTAATTGTTAAGCATTACATCCCCAGATAAATACATGGGGGGGGGAGAGATTATTGATGATAAAATGAATGAATGAATCAATCAAATCTAACCGGGGGACTTTACCGAGAAGACCTCCAAAGCTTGAAAGATCAATATAAGGGCATTTAAAAGACAAGCTGAAAAAGATGCTCATTCGAGGGTGGGGGAGGGATAGGGTATGCTGGTGGGAGGGGCCCTGTGGGGAGCGAGAGAACGGAAGATGAAGGATGCTGGGGGGGGTTATTAACGAGGCGGAGGCAGACACGCACACACGCCTTTATCTTCTTACCGTCAAAGCCGACCCCGCAGGTGCGACTCTAGGGGGGGGGGGAAGGATGATGACGGCGCCCCTCCTGACCAGCACGCGCTGCTGCTACCGCTGCCGTTGCCCCCTCAGCCCCACGAGCCCTTTTCATTCGTTCACACGTTCATCCATCCATTCATTCACGCGCGTGCGCGACGTACCTCCTCCCCCCCCACTTACCGTGCTGGCCCCCTCCCAGCCGGGCGGCCCGAGATCCCTGGCGTGGGTGGGGAGGAACAAAGGAGGAGCTGCTGCCGCCGTATCTGAAGAGATGCTCTCACTCCCCCTTCCCTCTTCTGCACGCCCTCGCGGGAGGTCGCGCGCGCGGGCACACAATTCCAACAGGCTAGACGGGTTTCTCCCGCGCGCGCTCCTAACCGGCTAGACGGGGTTGGGGGGGAGGGCGCTCGCTCTCGCCTTAACCTGCCTATCTTTCCCACCAATGGAAGAGCTCTTAACTAACATCTCCAGAGTAGTGACACCTACTGCCGCCCTAAACCAATCATACAAATGAAGAGGGTGGGAAAACTACTTCGGAGAAGTACGCTCCCCTATATCGACCAATGAAGAGCCATGTCACATTCCTTTCCCCGCCTTCTTCCATTCTCACAGCCAATGGGTACACCTCTCGCTCAAACTGCTCAGCCAATTGATTAAATAAGGCGTCCGGATTTGTTAAAACTTTGGCGGAGAGTGCTCGGTAAGATCGGAGTTGAAGCAGCTTCAGAGCCAGGCGTGTTCTTCTGAAAGGCGGAGCATCTATCCGCGATAAAGCTCCGCCCCTTCCCTAGCGTCAGCCAATAAAGTGGTGGAAGAAGAAGGTTTCGCGCCCCTTTGTGAAAGCGGGGGTGGTCTGGTAGGGCGAGGAGACGCGCTTTTCCTTCAACAAGTCGCGCGCTGAACTCCCGTTGCCGTCACCTTCCTCCCCTACACCAACTCGCGCACGCTCACGAGCAGGCAGCCCGACGATGCGCATGCGCAGTGGTACCATCACTGCGGCTGAGGTGAATGGGGGAAGGGGGCTTTGAGGCCGGCTGTTTGGGAAGGGGAGGTTAGTAAGAGACCGGTTCTCTGTACTGTACTCCGCATATACTTGCATCCCTTCGGGGAGAAAGGCGGGGTAAAAATACATGAAAATAAATAAATATTGGTGCTTGGTATTTCGCATCATATTCATGAATCATGCAGCAAACGCGTATGTTCTGTGAAAACCGCTCACCCTGTAGGAAAGAAAGCGGCTCATGATGTGTTGCCGAAACGTTTAACTTAAGTGATGTTTAATATATTGTGGATTTTGTTTTTCTTTTGAGGTGTATACCTAGAGATTTTAAGCGCACTTCCTGAAATAAAGCGTGTGAATGAGGCAGACCAGTGATAAGAAACATGGATGCCATCCAACCAAGTACAATACATACATACACTTATATGTGGCCTAGTTTTCCCTAGCAGCCAAACTAACCATGACATAATGTTAATGTGTGTCTTTTGCCGCCCCCAAGCCCTCCCCTCTTTTTATTTTCATGTAGCTGCTGAGCAGAGGATTCTGAATTTGATTGAAATAGCATTGGTTAGGGAAGGGGTGCTTGATCTGTTTCCTGTGGGCTACTATTTGCCTAATCAAAGTTGCCTCCCCTGAACGATTTTCCCTCTCAAAGGTGAAGAGGGCAGTGTCTATGCTGAATATACAGGGTGTCTACAAATGATTGGAGTGGTAAAAAGGATCGAAAACTGTTATGACCAGCTGCAATATACCAGGATCGGATCATCTTCAGGATTGTGGTCATAAAAATAAGGATAAAATGCTTAAATGTTTAAAACATGTATTAAAATGCTTTTTTAAAAACATTAAAATTAAAAAGTCTCCTAAAACACACACATGCCTTGCGTCTTCCTGCCTGCGTTTAGACTTATGTTTTTGCATCTGATGAAATTCACGGATTAATGAATGAAACGTCATGTTTGTGTTTGAAAGTTGTTTTATTGTATTTTAAAATAGGCTTTTAAAGTATTTTATTCACACACAAGTGTGTTTTAGGAGACTTATAAAGCATTTTAATACATGTTTTAAACATTTTTAAGCATTTTATCCTTATTTTTATGACCACAATCCCAAAGATGATCCGATGCTGGTAGATTGGAGTGGTTTCGTGATTTTTTAATGGCTGTAATATTAGCGATATGCCGTGCGAGTTGGATGTTACGAGACACGCTTTGCTCAAAGTTTGCTTTGGACGCTGCTAGTGGCCGTGAGAGGGCAGTAGGTTTTTTTTTTAGTTGGCAAGATGGCTTCAAACAGCGAGAAAGTGTTTGCTGTACTCAAATTTCATGCTTAGTCAATCTGTGGCAACAGCGCAATGACACTTTCGACTTAACCCCCTGCAATTTTTTTGTGGGGGGTTATGTGAAAGACTCCATGTTTGTGTTGCCTACCAGCCAATCTACCACAACTGCGAGCTCGCATCATCAATGCCTTTGCTCACATTGATAGAGACATGCTAACTCGCGTGTGGGAGGAACTTGATTACAGAGTTGATGTTTACAGAATCACTCAAGGGGCGCATACCTGTAATATGCTGCCAAAAAACTTTGTGCATTGTTATATGTTAAGTTTTGTGATCATATGTCAAATAATATACCTATAATAAAATCGTGAAACCGCTCCAATCATTTGTAGACACTCTGTACATTGGGGCCGGGGGTGCAGGGCCAGTGATTGTAAGCAAGCATGATTCTAATATCTTCTGTACCCAAGTTCAAATGAATGCCTGAACAGTGTTCCATTTCAAATGAAGAAATTCATTGTCACTGTCTGAAAGAACAGTATATACTGTGTGTGTATATACTACAAACCCTACACATGCTCACCACCTGTGCAATTGGGGAAACTGAATAGGCGGGGCGGGGCAGGGGGCCACCGACCAGAAGCGTTCTGGCGGCCCTCAGAAGCGTCCCTTCATATGCCGGTTAAAGTAGCAAAACTATCCCCTCTATCTCTACAGCAAAGTCACATGTTTTTCTATAATTATTTTTGATTATTTTGTACACCTCCATAATATTCATATCACCAGATATTAAAAAAAGAGGATCTCGGGGGAGAACAGCAATGTGATGATTGCTACACTTCTGTTACCTATATCACCACTTATTATGCATGGATGGGATATTGTGTAACAATGACTGAAACGTACATACTTTCAGAAATATGCTACAGTGTTTAAAATTTGCTTGTGATACACTTTTGGTCATCATGCACGATAGTACTAATCTCTTTTCATGCAATCAGATGCTGTTACAAGGTACCGTAACTCACTTCACTTGCGCTGTTTGCATTGCAGCAAGTATCCTGTTTTGACTGCACATGTTCTTTTGAGTTTTATGCTCAACCTGTATCTCTGCTTGTTTAAAGCAGAGATACAGGTATTATTAAAGGTATTAAAGAGATAAAGGTATTATTACTAAAATACATATTTATATTCCATTTCTCAGCAAAAAAAAATCATAAGGTGAAAGGGGTATGAACTCATTGCATTAACAATTGCAATGCAATTTAGCAATGATTCCCCTTCACCCCTGGTGCTACAAAAACCCTGTCTGGAAGTGCTTTTTCCAGCTAATTGTGGGACAGCGGCTATGGTCCCAATATGGAAAGGACAACCTAGACAGCCATTCTCGTAACTGTAGAGCCTCATTTCCCTGAACTCAGCTGAGGTCATCCTTGGAAATGGATGTGTCTTGCCAGATGCCTTCCACTACTTCATAGGCAATACTTGTGTTTAAAGACCAGGGACAGAGGAGATTAACACATATTTTATACATGTGTTACATACTACCTGCCCCAAACCTTCAGAATGACAGAGTGGAACTATCAATAAGAAATATCAGCTGGAGAGTCAGACTCCATGGATGCTCCATGGATGCTAGATCACAACCTTGGATTGCTTCAGAGACTTGCTGCCTAGATTCCTAGAAGAAGAAAAATTCCTGTGTTGTAGAATAAGGGGCATTCAGCCTTGATACATTCAGCAGAATCATGTGGTAAAGTTATTTTGAATTCTTCCCCCATGAAATTAAAAATACCCTGTGCACAGAAAAAAAGAATGCCAAGAAGAAAGCGAGACTACATGCAGGGAGTTTGTGGGTAGGGTGTTTTTGTTTGGTGACGGAACATTCAAACATACACCCTCAGCTGCCCACCTGAAATACTACTGTCCAACTTCACCATTCGATTCCACTGATATTGTAAACTGAAATATGCCATTCCACTTTTAGAAGCCCTAGACATTTTGTTGTCTCGTTGCTTTGTACACACACTTCAATGCTGACCCTAAAAGTACAATCACCCCCAAATGACTCAAAGGATTCTACAGTTATAGACATTCTAGAAGTTTTTATTTTAGACATTTTAGACCAGGGGTTCCCTCAGGTGGTCCGCAAGATCCTGCAAGGTGGTCCACAAGGCCTCCAGAGCCGCGCGTGCACGGCAATGACTTCCAGGCCGCCTGGCTCTTGCACGAGCTTGGGCAGCCCCTGAGGCGAGTGGGGCCTTGGTTGGGCAGGCGACAGAACCGTCATCCAAGTCTTTGGCCCCCTCTGTGTGGTTACCAACCAGAGGCAGAGCGCAGCCTGTCTGCCCTTGGTCCGAATCGCCAGGAAATCCTGGCAATCCAGAAGTGGGTTGGTGGTGACACAATGACATGTGATGTCATCACATCACAGCCGGATTACTTCCAGGATGCCAGGGTTTGCCGTAGTGGTCCGTGGTTGCCTGAACATTGGGAACCACTGCTCTAGCTAGCTAGAACCTTCCCCTATTCCCCTTAAATCCCCTGGAGGGGCACAGAACAGTTAGGCATGCAAATCAGTTCACGCTCATTGGCTTTGCTAGAAATGGCCTTTCAGCAGGTGTGACACTGCAGTCGTCAGACCAATGACCAGGGATCAAGTCTACATGATGACAGTTTTTTAAAAGGAACAGGAAAGTTTCCTTGATCTGTGTCCAGGACGGTAAACTGAATTTGTAGCATCACTTACAGTGACAGGGCTGGCCCAAGACCTCCTGATCAGGCAGCATGCTAAATGTTACCTCCCTCATCCAACGGTGTGCCAGCCTCTGCTCCTCCCACTCTCCAGTGTTCAAGCTCGGCACTCTCCACACTTCCTCTCTGTCCCTCTCTTCCTTTTACAATGCAGGGAGTGGGAGGAGCAGTGGAGGCAAGGAGGAGGGCAAAGATGACGTCACCTAAGAAAGGAGCCTAGCTGAACTGAGCACGCGTACGCAGGATGGCCGCGTAGAACGCCGGTGTCTCGTGGAACTTCTCCTTCGCCTCCCCCCTCCCCCCGCGACAGCAGTGTCGCCTTTAAGTAGAAGTTCCTTTCGAAGATGCTGTTGCGGGCGGCGCCTGTGGCGCAGCCAGCTAGACCACCGCGCTGTGGTCGGAGGGACGTTAACCAGAGGGTCCAGAGTTCGCGGCTCTGAGACCAACCGGTCCAGGGTGCGCGTCCGGTGCTGGGGGTTCTCTTCGTCGGGTTGAGGGCCAGCCCGGCGCTCTTTTGGCTGCTACTGCTGCAGAGAACTAAGCTGCCCCCAGTCTGCCCGCAAGCCCTTTGGGCAGCGGCAGTTGCTGCTGCAGGCGCAGGCGGCGGTGCGAACGAAGCGTGCTCCTCCGGGCACGCGGATTTGGGGGCGCTCCTGCTGCTGCTGTCAGCGGGCCCGGCCTCCCCGCAAGCAAGGCTGCAACGTGAGCACGAGCGCGGCTTCTTGCAGGCTCGCAGGCACCTCGGAGAGGCCGGCCTCCTCGCCCGCGCTCGTGCCAGGCAGGCAGGGAAAGTGCCGCAGTCCTTTTCCCTCTTGCCCGTCCCGTGTGCAGCAACTCTATGGAGGATCGGAGCCTCCCTGCGCAGGGGCAGTCTTCCTCTGGACGGGGACCGGCCCCAGGGAGCCCGTCCCTTCACAAGCCAGCCAGCCCTCCATCCAAATTGTGGAGTCCCCTCCCAAGGCACGCTCACTCATCTAAGCACGCCAGTTTACCATTTCCCCTCTCAGCACCTTCTGGATGAGGAGAGCCTCTCTCTGTCAGTCTCTTTCAAAAATCCTGACAGTTACTGGGAAGAATTAGTTAGGATCGAATGACTGGGACTAGGAAGGAGGGGACATCTGTTAATATTTTGATAAACATTGAGCTCTAGTGTAAGTGAAGAGCAGACCCCTGTGCCCATTCTGGTACATTCTGAGGCTTGTAGAAACTAAAATGGTGAAACGAACCTTTTTGTAACTGCTTTGTTGTCAATACTTTAGACAGATGTCAATACTTTAGACTGATGTAAGGTGAAGAAGCATGGCCCAGGCCTAAAGATCCTAAATGGTCCTGCCTAAAGATCCACGGGTGACCTAGGGCCGCCCGCAGGATCCTAAGCTCGTTCTGGGCCACTCCGGAGCAGTTCGGAGGTCTCCTCTGGGGAAGAGAACATTGTCCCTTTCCACCGGTGTAGAGCTGGGAGGCCCCAATGGGCCTTCTTGGGTTTTCGCCAGCTCAAGAGCTGGTGTAACTCCGAGGTGGCCGTGTAATGGCTTCTGAAACCGGGAACGGCGGCGATGATGCGGCGGCCGACATCCCCGCCCCCTCCGCGCCGGCAGCCAACCACTGCCCTCCCTCGCCGCTCGGCCCGCCGTTGCACCCACCGGTGGGAGACGTACCTTCCACGGTGGCAGTTGGGTTGCTGCGGTGGCGGCAGAGGCTGGGTCGCTTCGGCAGCTGGGTCACTTTGACGCATGTTTGCGACAGTTTAGAATGGTGGAGCGCACACTCCACTACTCTAAACATACGCAGGATTATTTATTTTTCACATTTTTATACCGCCCTTCCTCCAAGGAGCTCAGAGTGGTGTACATATTTCCTCCCCTCCTTTTTGTCCTCACAACAACCCTGTGAGGTAGGTGGTGCTGAGAGATAGTGACTGGCCCAAGGTCACCCAGGAAGCTTTGTGGCTGAGCGGGGATTTGAACCTGGATCTTCCAGGTCTACATCCGACTCCAAAACCACTACACCATCCTGGATTATGCTGTGAGTTTAGTTCTTTAGGACTATGCAATTTGACCCACACTTTGAGAACCCCTGCACTATACCACACTAGCTTAAGTTTATTTTGGGTGAATTGCATTAGCAAGAATGTTTACAAACCAAACTATGTCAGGCTCAATGGATCAAGTGTTCAACTTGAACATAAGAACCCCTTGTTCTGTGTATGAATAATGGCCTAGCTGATGTCCTCTCTCTTTGCCAGATGGATTGTTTCTATGCTCTTGCTGTAGATACGGAAGTCAAACCAAAGGCAATGGCACCCTGCACGTGGAATGCACATGGGACAATGCAGCAGGGATTGCTGGCATCCAGTACAGTGGAGAACTGTTTCACAGCCTGGAAGCTGTTCAAGAGAAGTTCAGGTTATAGGCAGGTCTGGCAGTTCTTTGGCCAGCCCTGTGATGCAAAGGTTTGCATGATGAAGAATAGGAGGTCTAGTCCCAAAGTTTGTCACAAGTTACCTGGCAGCATCAGCATCTTACACTAGGACAGCAAGGTACTTGGACACTAACATTATTCAGCAACTGGGTGAAACATCTGTTCAGCATAATAAGAGATGCTTGGCTCAGTGGGGAGAGCTGCTGCCTTCAAAGCCTGAAGACCGGTGAACTTGATAAGTTCGAGACACGCCGCCGGCAAAAAGCTGTGAAAGCCTCCAGGAGGAGAGATAAGAGCTTCCAGCTGTGGCGGTCGAGTGTGGGAAGTGCCAGCCAGCAGAATTGTCAGACTGGAAAAAGGATACCACCTGGAAAGTAGCTGTTCATGAAAGATTTGGACATTTATATATATTGTAAAAAAAAACCCAAGGGGTGTTAGGACAGCATGCCCATGCCCTTGGATTAAAGTTGGAGGAGAAATCCAATGACCGAGAAAGGCGGTATATAAATACTGTATATTATATTATTATTACTATTAATGCAGAGTGCTCCAGCACTCTCTTAGGGGGAAACTATGGATTTCTGTTGCTGTTTTGACCAGCATCGCTCATCGCCTTCCTTAAGGGCATTTAAAACTAGTAAGGTGGTCTTAATTGTCTTTTGGATGAGCTTTTCAGGAAAGGGGATGAATATGATAACAACAGCCCAGTCCTAACCAACTTTCCAGTGTTGATGCAGCTGCAATGCAGCCCTGAGGTAAAGGAACAAACGGTCCCTTACCTTGAGGAGGCCTCCATGACTGCCCCCTCACCACAGAATGCAGTGCGTGCCCTGTTGGTACAGCTGCACCAATGCTGCAAAGATTGTTAGGATTTGGCTGTTAGGCAGAGGAGGTCATATGAAGCTGCCTAATTCTGAGTCATTGGCCACTCAGACTTGCAGCAGTTTTCAGGTAAGGGTCAATTGAACGTGGGATTTCCTGCATGAAAAACATGGCCCCTCCTTAGACAGTCCAAGAGAAACTACAGGGTGGCCACAAAGTCCCTATGCTTTATTAAATGGCTTCAATCCCAAACCCACAGAATCTCATGCATAGCGACTTTGTGGCCACCCTGTATAGACACAGAGTTTGGTTATGCAGGGTTCTGCCCTCTAGAGAGCAGTCTACTGCCCTACGCTTGTGAAAGGAGGGGGAATTCCAAGGGCCTGCTTTCCATGATGCAAATTCCCTCCTCCATTACTCATTATCACTTTTGGACAGTTGTGCAAAAGGGGAACTTCAGAATGTTAGCAGCTTCACAACTCACATATTCTTAGACCAGGATGTTTCTATCACTGTCTACAGTGATTTGGACAACGAGAAACTTGAGAGAAGGTGAAGTCAGATATATAGGTATGACATACACTGATTAAGAGCCTAGGCCAACAAAATGTTTCTGGCTATGTATAACTGAGACGTTAAAAGAGCAGCTGTTCATGTTGGAGTTATAATTTTTTTTCATGGGTATAATGTTCACTTCTCTGGTGTAGAGATGTTAGGTCTCCATTGGTACGGGCATGGGCAGAGATGCACTGACATTGGAGTTTTAATTACCCACCCAGTTTATTTGACACAAAAACACAATGAAGGAGAGAAACTGATGGGAGATAGACTAAAGACAGTTTATAAATAATAGCAGTTGTTGCACAAAAATGGCTCCTGTAACTAAAGAGACAGATTGCATTGGTTGTTCCAGGATATGCTGCTTCGGCAAAAGAATCCTTCGGCATGCCCATCTGGACTGTGTACTCAGCAATATTCGGAATAATCCTCCTCCACGTAATTTGCTGGGAACCAGCCAACCTGTAGGGAGAGCAAAGAATGTCTAGAACCCCAAAAGGCAATGAGAATAGTACTCCTAGGAGAGAGACATAGACTTGTTCTTCACAGGTTGTTTTGCAAATACTGGTACTACCCTAATTTACAGCGCAATCCAGTGCAAAGACGCACCGGTGGAGCAATGACTCTGCCGGCACCACTCATTCAGCCTGGGGTCACAGCCAGCACTGGTGGATGCAGTTAAGTCCTGTGCCTGGTCGGGGCAGGGGCGTAGGGAGGGCGGACAGAGAGGGGGTGATTGGCCCGCCAGGTCAGGGATGGGGGAGGGATTATTTGTGGCACGCTCCACCGATTCCTATCCCTCGTCCCGGGCCTGCCCGGTCTTGCAGGCTCTTTGGATTTGCGTCAGCCATTTTGCCGGCGCACATCTGAGGAGGCCCATAGGGTCTCTCCCCAGGGGAAAAGGACGAATGTTCCTTTTCTCCAAGGTGCTTTCCAACTCCACCGGCGCTGGCCCAATCCTGCCTAGGACCCAGTGCAGCGTGCTTTTGCACACTGCGGTGGCTCTAGGCAGGATTGGGCTGCCCATAAATTATGATACATGCTAGGGATTACCCTTTCACCTGAGGAACCAGCTTCAGGGGCCAGAGATTAGCAGCCAGATAATCTCAGTGAAAGTACAACATTTTTAGTGGCTGCCCCAGTGGCAAATGTGACATTCTGTAGTCTGACAGAAATGTAGGCTAGTGCTTTGTCATCATTCTAGGACAATAATTATAAGCAAGACATGATGATTCTATAGGTCATGATGAAGGGATACGTTTATGCAAAAAGCAAAGCTGTGCATATATCAGAGGTAGAAGACGTGTTCTGCTCATTCTTCTCAAGCATCTGGCCCTCCAGGCACTCCCAGGAGACACCTGAAGTTCAGCTAATACATTCAAGCAGTGCCAGAATCAACCAGGATTTGATCTGTTTTGGTGTCTCTTGCAGTGAGCCACTCCAGGCTGCAGAGTAGAGTTAACCATGCCAACATGTACAGCGAGAGGAAAGGTTACACCGCGAGGAAAGGTTACAATGTATAGGGTGTTTTAGTAAGCAAAAAAGGCAATTAAGGGGAGATAGGATTGAGATCTATAAAAATTATGCATGGAAAGAGAAGTTATTCTCCCTCACTGTATTAAAATCCAGGGGGTAATCCAATGAAATTGATAAATGGGAGACTTGACAGACAAAAGGAGGCACTCTGTCACACAGTAGGGTACAGTTGGCCCTTCGTATCCGCGCGGGTTCTGTTTCTGGAACCTCAGCGGATGCCAAAACCCACAGCTGCTCAAGTCCACGGTCGGGTGGGGGGGGTGGGGGGGCACCATTTTGCCTTATTGAAGAGCTGTGCAGGCCCACCGCCCACTTCTTCCCGCCAGGACCGCATTGTACTAGTCTAAAATGCCTGTTAGAAGGAAAAAACACACAACCCAAAGCGACTTCCAGTTGCACGTGCAACTGGAAGTCGTTTCGGGTAACATTTTTTCCCCTTCTAACAGGCATTAGACTAGTACAACGCGGTCCTGGAGGGAAGAAGTGGGCGGTGGGCCCGCGCAGCTCTTCAATAAGGTAAAATGGCGCTGCCCCCGCCCCCAGTGGGTTCCTTCCCTCCATGGATGGCCAATCCGCGGATGCGAAGTGCCCACTGTACTTAATCAGTGGAATGTGTTGCCTCAAGGTGTGGTGATGGTTTAATGTCACAATAGCACCATAGTGCTTCTTCTGGACCTACGACTCCTTTACTTCTTGGGGGAGCTCTTCATGTGCATGTCAGTATCATTTCCTTTAGAAATGCACCACATTCTCCAGCCAAGCAGTGCAGACTTGTACAGTTGCAAAGGTCTTTACCCGGCCATAGATCTCTCCTTTCCACCATCCCAGCTGCCCCTTCTTGTTCAGAATCTTGATGATGTCTCCCTCTGTTAGGGACAGCTCAGTCCGGTCTCGGGCACAGAAATTGTAGCGAGCCTTGGCTGAACCAAAGTATTTCAAACTTTTCCCTGTCAAAGAAATGGTATGGGTGTATTAGTCATTGTTTGTGTGTGTCCACGGGCGTGCATGTGCATACGCACACATACTCATATCCCTCAAACTGCATGGACTCTCACTCCCCATTGCCCAAAGGCCAAAGATCAAACGTGATGCCTAAAGTGATTGTGGTCAACAACTAGCATACAGAATATAGATCGCAAGGTCTGTATCAATTCCAGGCCTTTTTCTCTCATGGCCCAATCCTATCCAACTTTCCAGCACCAATGCAGCCCCGAGGTAAGGGAACAAACATTCCCTTACCTAACGGAGGCTTCCGTGACTGCCCCCCCCCCACTGCAGGATGCAACGCACACTCCATTGGCATGGCTGCATCAGCACTGGAAAGTTGGATAGGATTGGGCCCTCATGACTGACAAATGCTACAATCCTATATACGCTTACATGGAAGCAAGTCTTATTGTACTCAGTGGAACCTACTTCTGAGTAGGCATGCATAGGATTGCACAATTAGTCCCCAACTTGTTCTCCCTGCTGCAGCCATGTTAACTAGTAGAGAGAGAGAGACCTGGCAGAAGAAAGATGAACCTTCTATTTTGTGCTTTGGCCAATTATCACACCTCAAGGAGGATATTGCAGAGCTGAAAAAGGCGCAAAAGAGGGCAACCAAAATGAGCAGGGGGGCTGGAGCACCTTCCTTAAGAAGAAAGAATCCAATGTTTGCTGTGTTTTTTTTCACTTGGAAAAATGTGATTAAGGGGAGACACGACTGAAACATAAAATTATGCATGGTATGAACAGAGAGAGATTTTTCCTTCCTCTCTCACAGTAGTAGCACGGGGGGTGGGTGGGTGCCATCCAATGAAAGTGACTGACAGGAGGTTTGGGATCGGTAAAAGGGGGCTATCTTTCCAGCATCAGTGCAGCTGCATTCTGTGGTGAGGGGGCAGTCATGGAGGCCTCCTCAAGGTAAGGGACCATTTGGAACAAACGGTCCAAAAGACGCCATGCCCCCGCCCCTGCCCGGGGCGGCTGGGCCTATGGCCGCCCTCCACCATCCCGCCTCCGCCAACCCACCCCCCGTCTGCCGACCCCCCCTGCCCGCTGGATCCAGACCTACCTGGGTCCGGTGTTGGGCCGAGGGCTCCGGTGGCGGAGCTGGGAAGCACGAAGGTGCAAGGCCGGCCTTCCCGGCTCTAAAGTAGTCCGCAAATGTGCTTTACGGCACGTTTGCGACTATTACGGGCGGCGGAACGCTAGGTCCGCCGCCTGTAACGTAAGCAGGATTGCGCTGTTAGAAACAGCCACTGGCCATCACATGATAGCTGACACTGGCTGGAACATGGAGGTTCACTGGCTGAACCTATGTTATGCCCCTGAATAATGGCAGAGCAACCTAGTCTCATTTGATTTCCTAGGAGCCGATGTTTGTTATTGCCTCCCATCTCCTCTGTCTTGAAATTGTAGAGAAGAGACCCAGATCACACACCAGCTGGCCTGGACATGGTTTTAGTCTCCGGCTCTTTGAAAGAGAGCTGCAGCACGGTATCGAGGTTCTTGAAGCAATCCTTCAGGGAGTTCTGCTGGTAAAACTCAACCAGCTCCTAGAGAGAAAAAGGAGAATAACTTTTTCATACACACAAACAACATCACAAAGGTAGTACAATATCTCCTGTGTGGAGGCTTGTGCATCACATTGATGAGATCCATGAGCATTAGATGTCCTATAGATGTCCTATAGTCCTATATTGTAAAATATCATGGAGATTTTACAAGTGATCCACAATCCACAATCCAGGATGGTGTAGTGGTTTGGGAGTCGGACTTAGACCTGGAAGATCCAGGTTCAAATCCCCGCTCAGCCACAAAGCTTCCTGGGTGACCTTGGGCCAGTCACTATCTCTCAGCCCCACCTACCTCACAGGATTGTTGTGAGGACAAAAAGGAAGGGAGGAAATATGTACACCACTCTGAGCTCCTTGGAGGAAGGGCGGTATAAAAAAAATGTGAAAATTGTGTTACAGCACAAGAATGGGCAAGGGCCATTTCTTTGATTCTGTATAACGTGAGAATCTCAGGCTCAAACTAGACATTACTTGAGAGGCAAGTGAACAGTCTTCCAATGATATGTTTTAGGGGTGTTTTTTTTTTAACTGAAAAAGGGCAAGGAATGCTTAAACTTTTCTTTTCCTGCCATTGATCTCCAAATTGCCTCCCCAAGAAGCTTACCTCTCTTCAGGGGGAAAAGACTCCCCTCTTCTCTGTAGGTGGGAAAGAAGCTTTGGGAAGGGTGTTTTTGAGCAAATAACAGGAAGGAAAAGAGTAGAGGTGGATCAAGTCTCTGACTCCAAGTCTTAAGTCAAGTCCCAAGTCTTTGGTTGTGAGTTGCGAGTCTCTATCTATTTAATGGGGAAAACGGGTTTAAACCTAAATAAAATTCAACTTATTGTAAAAGTCTCCCAAGTCTCGAGTCGAGTCTTTTGAGTCTTTTACAATCACCGAGTCAATTCTGGGTCGGGTCATTGACGTGACTTGAGTCCGACTCGAGTCCGAATCAATAGACTCAAGTCTACATCACTGGAAAAGAGCCATGTGACCCATCCTCACCACTGCTGTTTTTACGTCCAATTGTAGCCTTGGAGGCTACATTTCAGTATAGGAACAAACTATCAAGACAGTTCATAAGTCTCCCATGTATCATCTAGTTTTGCTCTTAGCCACTACCTCCAATGCAATTGAGCTTGTCAAAGATCTCACTCCACCCACACCAAATATGGAATTGAAATGAAGGTGTTGTAGCTTTCACCTCCCTCCTACTTTCTCTCATTCTCCTCTTCCTGCTTCTTCCCCCCCTCCTATTTTTACCTGAGTTGTAACAGGAAAGCAAACCAGTTCTTACTATGAGTCCTTTGAAGGCCTTCTTCTCCGTAATGCGATATAAACCCTCTGTTGTTTGGATTTTGATGTGCTTGATTTCAGTGTTGTACCTGGGTGGGGGACACACACAAATCCACAGTATATTTGGACTGATGGTTTTCTGCCCCTCATAGTGATTATTGACACTAACAGGACCAACTTAGCTCTAGCCTGAGAAACAGAATGCCAGGATGGGCAAGACCCCCCCCCCACTTCATTCGAAATGAAAACTTGGGGAGGCAACATTGATTGACATTTTCTTCACTGACTGATATTAAAATTATTTATATAATATGCAGCTTTCTGGCTCAAAAGAGCCCCCCATTTGAAGGGAGGTGGCTCTATTAGGGCAGCTCTTCATCTGTGAAGGCCCCCCCCCGCAGAGACCACTTCCCGCCGCTGGGGGCCAGTCATGACGTCCCCTCTAGGTTGCTGCCTGGGGGCGGTGGACCCCACCATCCCTCCCCCAGCTGGATGTGGCACAGCAATCAATCTTGTTCCAATGAAGGCTAATTTTCCTTTGCCTGAATTCACTCCTGCTGCAGGTGGGCCAGGCAACCTTGTGAGGTGGTCTGCTTAAAATGACTGCAGAGGAGTTAAGTCTCCCCCTACAGAGGGATTAATTAGGCTAGAACACCATTCTTAATGAGAGGTTTGGATCAAGCCTGATGGGCTGAATCACAGCAACATATGGAGTTACTTTATACAGAGCAGACCAGTTGTCCATCTCATCCAGTACTGTCTACTATGACTACCAGGGACTCAGGCAGAGAAAGGTTGACTTGAATCCTTTTAACTGGATATATGTGAGAGTATTAAACCCTTCTGCATGAAGGGGATCTCCTTCTGCCTAGAGATCTTGTGCTCAGCCACTGGAGATGCTACTGAGAAGTATAATACATTCACTTCCAAAGAAAGCTGAGTAAGCTGGTGAGCACATTGCATATGATAACAGTACTCCTCCTTTTCAGTTTCAGTTCTGCCAGCTTCAAGGGTTTCTGGTTTTTCCCCTTCTTTGTTACACATAACAATTTTCCCCCTGAAGCTCCTCCTCCAACCTGTCTTACTTATATGAAAGCAATTGTAACAAGAATTAGGATTACTTGATGCTGATAGCAAATTCAGCAGCATCCTTGATTCTCTGCCGCACCAGGAAAGTCCCATCTGAACGATTGGTAAGGATCTGCTCTGCTTCCCCTCGTTCCATGGGTCCCGCATACCTGTAGTCAAGGAACATTTGCAGTACATTGTTCAGTCACTGGGTGTCTCTGTAGCCCACAAAGTTTATCACAACCATAAAGGCAAAAGCAGGAAACCAAGCTGTCACAGAGCTTATTTGCCTAATTTGTATTCAGTTTTTAAAGTCTGTGTCCTCATGTAGCCTTCGAATAAATGCCCATCCCCTAATGCAACAATGAAATGAGGAGCAAGGGAGAGCTGGAGTGTTCACCATCTTCTCTCTTCTACTACATTCCCACAGTTTGGGGCTTCAGCATTAAACTTGTGATGTGGGAAGGATACACTAAAAGTAGGTATGATGTGGCCCAGGAAGAAGCCCACAGCAAGCATTATACAGACTGCATTTGGTCTCCCAGCTCAACTTTGGGCAGTGAAAACTGAAAAGTGAACAAGGGGACTGCTACCACCCGACAGCCCAGGTCTATGTAGACTGCAGGTTTTGGATAAGCTTTGTATTTACATGTGTCCCAAAACAACAGTATAGCTTAGGAAAATCACAGCCAAGAGCTTCACAGCAGACAGCATGGAATGAAAAGCTTTGGGTTACAGGTTTAATATTGTAGTGTTACTTACCAGAGATAGACTGATAGATCTGGAGGAGGAGTCTGGGAGGGGAAGAGAATATTTTTTCTGTTGATTTGTATTTTGCACTTAGGAAGGTTTTTTTTTAAGCAAAACAAAACAGTGGGTAGTCCTGGATTGATTGGGGTTTTTTGGAAGAAAAATATTGACTAAGACCAGGACTTCATCCAACTGATAATGGCTTGGCTGCAGTCCTGAACAGAGTTATGCTGCTTAAAACCTATTGACTTCAGGAGGGACATAAACATCTCATATTGCCATGGCATAAGTGATTTCAGCTGGGCTTCTCTCTAATTCAGCAAGCGCAGAGCTGCCAGAGTCTTTCTTGGGAACCTGAGCGAGAGTGTTTTATCTTGTCTTCTATCCTGAAACAATGATGGGCAAAGTAATTGAACAGTACAATGTTCTGTAATTAATTGAACAGTAAGTAAGTAATTGAACAGTACAATGACAACAATGCAGTTGTCAATGACAATGACAACGATGCAGGGGATTAGTTAACACTCATCCAAGTCTTCACATGCCTCAATCAGGCACACCAAGTTGGTTTCAGGAATCTCTGTTCTGGTCAGCCAAAACACACAAAGAAATCAACCTTCCCTGTGTATACTAGAGATGTTCTACTCACAGAAACATAAGGCTTCACTTTCTTGCAAGGAAACCAGCCAACCTCATTGCTAGATGTGTTCTTGCCCTGCAAATCAAAGGAGAAAGCAAAGACCACATCAGATACAGGACAGGGCTGCTTCTGATGCAACTTAGTAGCTTCTTATGTCTTGAAGTAGGGTAGCTATAATATGAGTCCACTCAGTGTTCAAAAATGCTGCTGAATTCATGGATCAGGCCAAGAAGAAATTCAATGGGTGCTCTTTCTGTACAGTGCATGAAAAGATAGGTTAGTTCATACTTGAATATATATTTTTAAAATCCTCTAGGTCATGGGGGAAAAAATTCCAGTGAATGACTTCATGATGGAACATGGCTGACCTTAAGCACCCTGGAGAATTTTGTCATAGTTTCATCCACCTCACAGAATGACTCACAAACTGTTGCAACAACAACAAAAAGGCTCATGGATAGGAGTGTGGTGTAACTGGAAGTGAGCTATTGTCCTTGAACATTCCAGCTTCAGTGCAATTTGCTCAGTAGCAGCTCTAGCTTGAACCAGCCCACATCCAGGCCCCGCTAAGAGAAGAAGGTCTTCTGGGAGATGAACAGACTGATGATTTTTCAGAATTGCTAAATTAACCCCTGGAAATAGTTAACAGAATCTAGAGGACAGGCTGGATGGTACACAAACTTTCCTGTCTCAGCACTGATGGGGATCCTCAAGCGTCAAAGGTTGGAGTGGATGACTGCCACTTCCCCCCCCCCCCCGCTTCTGTCAGGCAGAACATGGGTCATGGAACATGGGTACTTTCATGGCACAGAATCCATATAATTCCATTACAGTTGGCCTTTCGTATCCGCAGGGGTTCCGGCGTTCACAGAATCCCCACAGATGCAAAAATCCGTGGATGCTCAAGTTGGTTGTGGTTGGGGCGGCGCCACAGTACCTTAGTTAACAGCTGCTCAGGCCCGCCACCCGCTTCTTGCCTCTTGCACCGTTTTCTAAGCTTGTAAAATGCCTATAAAAAGGAAAAAAATGCAACCGAAAGTGGCTTCCAGTTGCACACGCAACCGGAAGTTGCTTCTGATCGCGTTTTCTTCTTTTTATAGGCATTTTACAAGCTTAGAAAGCACCGCAAGAGGCAAGAAGCAGGTGGCAGACCCGCGCAACTGTTAAAGAAAGTACGGTGGCGCCGCCTCCCACCCCCAGTGGAATCCCTCCTCCGCGGATGGCCATCCACAAATAGTCAAATCCGTGGATGGCTAATCCACGGATAGTCAAATCCGGAGATGGCTAATCTGCGGATAAGGAGGGCCCACTCACTGTATATGAAATTCTTATAGCTCAAGTAAAGAAAATATATTACTTTGCTCACAGCAGCTGAGGGGTGTGTGTGTTGCTTCTGATTTGATAAGAAAAACAACATTGGGAGAGGGGTGTTTAATACTTTTCCTCCACACGATTTTCTGGATCTAACTTGCAACCCCACAGCTGCTATTAGCCCTGCTTTTTTTTTGGGGGGGGGGGGGAAACAAGCACCTTCCAAGTACTTGCACTTTCTCACTATTGAGGCTGATTGCAATTTTGGGGTGCTGGTGGATTTTAACCCAGTGTTTTTAGTGGTACTTCATAGTACGGGAGGTGAGACTTCATGAGGAGCCTCACACACTCTAAAAATAAACATTTTGGAGTGTGAGGGTGAATTGTGCCTCCAATTTAATTCAGTAAAAAGTGTGCCTCAGCTATGAAAACACTGATTTACATACTTTGCTCCAGCTGCTAAACTGGCCTTTTCTCATTTCAGAAACTGGAATTTTACTTAGCTGAAGTGCACACACAACCATAGTGTGAAGTGCCTACCAAAATCAATGGATCCATTTCTCAGCTGGGTAAGAAGAGGCTGAAGAGATTGTCAGCAGCAACCCCAGACTGGGTAGGGCAGCTCCTTCTCAGATTCCAAGGAAATCCATAAGGAAGACATATACACACTGTTCATCATCTTACTTATCACACCCCATGGCCTGATACCACTCCAACAGTAAAAAGCTATGACTGGAGACAGTGTTGATGACACCTACCTGCCACCACAGCTGCTCTGCCTCAGCTTTGTTGAGCTCTACAATATCTCCCACGTTGAGTCTCAGTGGTGGACCAAATGCCACAGGTGGTGGAGGCAACCCATAATAGCCCTGGCAGACCTCCAATTTGGGTAGCCCTGAAAAACAAAGTTGCAGCATTTGCAGTGGCGTTCCCAGCCCTCCCGGCGCCTGGGGGGTGGGGGTTGGAGCGCCCCCCCCAAGCATCCGGGCTCGGGGATGAGCGCCCACTCGGCGCATCCCCGGCCTCCGGAGGCTCCGCTCCGAGGCCGGGGATAAGCCCTCTTTAGAGCGACCGCCCAGTTCGGCGGTCGAGGGCTTTATGAAAAGGCCGAACGCGTCAACGGCTTTTATATGGGTTTTGCGCATGCGCAGAATCTTTCTGAGGGCAAACCTTCTCCCCCGGCCTCGGAGCCGGAGAAAGCCCTGGAGTGTCCACCACGACCGGTGGCCAGGGCTTTCTGAAGGCGGCCGAATGCAGCGCCACGCTATTTATCCTTGTTTTGCACATGCGCAGAACATTTTAACGTTCTGCGCATGTGCAAAACAACAGTCAGCTGCCTTCAGAAAGCCCTGGCCACCGGTCGTGGTGGACGCTCCGGGGCTTTCTCTGGCTCCGAGGCCGGGGGAGAAGGCCTCAGAGCGCCCGCATAAGCCGGGTCACCCCCCGCCCCCAGAGCGGCGCCCCCCCGGGGCGGCTTAGCAGCGAGTGCTCCAGGCAACACTCGCTGCTGATACGCCTCTGGCTATCACTATAGCTGAGGAAAGGAAGTGATGAGATGCTTGTCCCAGCCCTAGGCTTGGACTATAGTCTCTTCAATTCAGTTTCATTCTTTCAAGTGTAACACCAATTCAGAGTTGCCCTTGAGGCATCAAAGCATGAAAAGGGGTCACCACTGGGTGGAGATAAGGGGGGAAAGGCACACAAGGCACCCACTCCCCTCAAAGCAGTGGCAAAGAGAAAAGTCAACCCATAAGAGGCTGGATCCTACTGAAACAAGTCTGAATGTGATTTTCTGCTATAGCTGATAAGGTAAAGGTATCCCCTGACAATTAAGTCCAGTCGTGTCTGACTCTAGGGTGTGGTGCTCATCCCCATTTCAAAGCCGAAGAGCCAGCGTTGTCCGAAGACGCCTCCGTGGTCATGTGGCCTGCATGACTCTCCTTGCCGCAGTGCGTAGCATGCAGCTGGAACACGGAGTGCTGTTTACCTTCCCGCAAGCGGTACCTATTTATCTACTCGCATTGACATGCTTTGGAACTGCTAGGTTGGCAGGAGCTGGCCAAACAACGAGAGCTCACACCATCGCGGGAATCGAACTGCCGACCTTTCAATCGACAGCTTATGGTTCAGCGGTTTAACCTGATAGTATCTATAGCTGATAGATATATGCAAAATCTAGGATCTTTACCTGACTCCTAACCTTACTCATTTCACATTTGGCGTTTCCATCCCTCTTGGCCCCTTCTGCCCTTGGTAAATTTAATGCCACTTGTCATTATCACTGTCACCCTGGACACATGACAATGGGCTACCAGCTACAACTTACCTATATCCGATTTTTTTCTCCCTTGTGTATGCCGATTGGATTTATACTGCGGAGAGAACACAGGAAAACGATTCAGGTAACAGGTGTGGGACATGAGCCAATAGGATATAGAAAATTACAAAGATAAAATCCCAGGTTTCAGGAAAGATATATCATATTGTGTGTTTCATTCATTATACATAATCTATATCATTTGAGCAAAAATTTGTTGTTGACTATGGCCTGTCATGGTCCACCACCACCATTCAGAGGCTGAGTTGCTGTGAGGTCATAGAATTTTCACAAGTATTGACATTTCTAAAGGGAAGTTCAATCCATAGCACATTGACAAATTTATCTCAAAGAAATGGAAATTGCTGGCCTAAAGGCCCAGACCAATTGTGCAGTACATCTGTGGGAAATCACATCTGTGAGTCACATCTGTGAGCGTCAACCAACATGGGATTTGCAACCTTACATTCACTCCAATTCAGACATTTATCTGTGGAAAAAGCCATGCTAGTCCCTCCTCCTCCAGCAATGTCAACCATCCTTCAGTTGTCTTCCTGTGTCTGCATGTATCCCAGCCATTTTAAACACATTTATCTGGGAGTAAGCCCCATTGAACTCAATGGGATTTACTTCTGACTTAATTGTCAGGGGATACCATTACCTTTTTTTTAGACATGCATAGTATTGTGGTACAAGCTACATGTTTGTTGCCACAATGATAGTTCTTCTCTTTGCCCACTGTTCAATTCAACCCCAACAATAACATTTTAACATTTGTTTTCCCAAAGTAAACTCAACCTCATTTTTTTTTTTACCTTTTTCATGGTAGACCCAGAATCTGCAGTAAACAGAAAAGGAAACATTACAATAAGCATAAGTGAAAAGAGTGTGCGGTGATTACAATGAAGCAGGTAACTGCAGTTCATCACCAGATAAAGGAACAGAGATCTGATGCAGACAGTGAACTGTGTATATGTTGACTTTTGTGTGTGTGCATGTATGTACGATTTTAGTAGAGCTAGCCAGTCTTGTGACATACATTGATACCTTCTCTTGTCACCTTCTGGCCTAACCCATGTCTGGAAGATCTTCCAAGGTATGGTGAGTTGACAGGGCATTCATAAGACCAAAACCCTGCCTAAATAATAAATAGGTAAACTAGTGGAATACTAGCCAAGGAATCACACTTGAGACGGAACTGATCTCTGCAACCCATTTGTACACTGAAAAACCTTTTGAGTGAGTTACTAGTAACTCAGAAATTTTAACAAAGGTGCAATAATATATCAAACTCCTATTGTTTCTTTTTTAATTCTTAATAACTTTCCCCCAATATCCATCTCCCTTACTGAGTTCTCTTGTGCTTGCAGTTCAATTCAAACTATTTCTAATACAAAAATGCTTTTAAAAAAATCAAACACTGAAATACACAAAAAAGTAAAGACATTATGAAAGAAATGCCTACGGGAGATGTCTAAAAGGTGTTGACAGTCACAAAGAAACCCGGCATATTTTCATATGTCTTTAATTCTCTTTGTACTAGGTAGCAAGGGGTAATATTTGCCTTCCAGGCCCAATACATTATACTGTACATTTTAACACAAGAGCAACACCCCCTCCAGTGTTCCCCTCAATGCTTCAGCTGCTGAGGAATTAGTTGAAATGGGGAAAAGATTTTTAAACCCGATTCTCAAAAATTGGGCTAAATAGGTGTCACAGGAAATTTAACTGTATGAAATATATGCTTGACATCAAGTAGCAAGTCTTCGTTGAAAGAGAGCAGCTATTATTTATTTTATTTATGTATTTAATATGTTTATATCCCACCTTTCCCCCACACATAGGCACCTAAGGCAGCTGATAAAGAAAACTGACTAGATATAAGTACTGTATTTGCTATTGTAGGCACTGTATTAGGCCTTAAGATGTACAGTACTAGAAAACTAGAGATCTGCGAGCTCTTTCAAGGTAAGTGAAATGCTTATCATGATAGATAGGCAGGGAAGGAAAGGAGAGTGACAGAGGAAGGCCCTGTGTATTGCAATGACCCTGGGGGGAGCGCGATAAATGTTTTGTATAGTTGTACATTTTATTATAGAACTTTGTAAGCTCCCTTGGGCAATTGCTTTGGCTTGGGAAAGGTGGGATATAAATTCAATAAATAAATAAATAAATAAATCTGTCAGTAGTGTGTGTTTGTGTTTGAGTTTGTGTGTGTAAATGCATGTTTATTAAATTTATTCCCTGCCTGCCTTTAAAGCCATGATGAATAATCTTTATCTTAGCTCTGGGCCTCCAATGCCAATTCTGTAGATAAGAGAAGTGAAACTGAAAGAGCGCAGCTTGTCCAAGGTCATGCAGAGTCCATAACTGAGCTGGGATTTGCATCCCAATTGCTCTACCCACTGGTTCACATGCACCAACGCTCTAGCACCAGAACTCCCATGAATGCTGGACCATTCCTTCCTAGGCTGTGGGTTGCTTCCCAAAAAAACCCGGTTACCGGAGGCTGAGCATAGCTGAACGAAGTCAACACACAGATCTGTGCATGATCCTCCCCAGACCCTCCCCACCACAGGAGACTAAATGCCTACCTGAGCTAGATTTTCCACAGGGTGACACCCGTCCCAGACATTCTTTGTGAGCAGGTGACCGACATTTGCTACAGCGATAGCCCTGGTAGAAGGTGCCCCTGCAGGCAAATGGGAGAGAAAGAAGGGATCATGTGTTGAGGTTTTCAGGAAAAAAATGGAATCTTGCATAACTGCTGTACAAGGCTTCCTCTTTCTGCACTCTGAAGTTCAGCTGATGCAGTTCAGAATAACACTTTGACATCATCTGAATCTTCATCTTCCAAATCAAGGAGAAAACACTGATGTGGAGCTTCCCAGCATTAGCATCTCCACCTGAAATTAACTTGGTGGGATTTATTTATGTGAAATAAATAAATAAATGATATAATACTGGTACAGCGCAATCCTGTGTAACCTTGCAGATGTACCGCAGATGTGTAACAGCAGATGTACCGGTGTAAGTGCACTTACACTGGCATAAGTGCACTTGCACTGGTGCATCTGCTGTTACACCGGTGCATCTGCTGTTACACCGGTGCAAGGCTACACAGGATTGCGCTGGTAGTTATGTTAAGATGGCTATTGTCCCTTCCCATAACTTAGGTGAAACGGTGTGACATGCATACCTCAGCAGCATCTGGCAGGCTTTGCAAGTCGTGGTCTCCTCAAAGGAGAACATATGGAACTCGTGTCCATTTGCTGTGGCATGTTCAGGGTAGATATTGGAGCTACATGAGGG
Organism: Plestiodon gilberti rubricaudatus; assembly: GCA_026170595.1. Lineage (NCBI taxonomy): Eukaryota > Metazoa > Chordata > Lepidosauria > Squamata > Scincidae > Plestiodon > Plestiodon gilberti. The sequence goes on from JANXHW010000002.1 coordinate 110,211,646, forward strand.
AGTGAGAACAAATAGTTATCAAATTACAGGAGCAGTGGCTAGAAAACAGGGCACTTCCACCTACCCAGAAATTTGGCTGGCAAAAGTTATTATAGTCCCCACAATGGGTTAGCTGTCCCTTTTAAGATTGTGTTTTTATCTTTGGCAGCTCTGGGGCTGTGTATGTGCGTGAGCAGGTGTGATTTTTAACTGTACATATTGTGTTAGCTTCTGTTAGCTTCTGAAAAGCAGGCTAAGAAATGTTGACTTCTTCAAATAGAAGAACATCTTCTCCCACCCCTGCCCATCCAAAATTAGTTTTCTATATTCCATTTTGGTAAAGGTTCATTCATAGCAAAGGCTGAGATTCACATTAAAAAAAATTCACATTATCATTATTTCAGCAGGCAAACAGAGATACCCTGAAAGCATTTGCTTGCTTGTGAGAATTAAGAATGTGAGGTGGAGAATTAATGCTTGAGGACAAGAGCCAAGGAGACAGGAAACTGAGGCAAGAAGGAGCTAATTAGGGGGCCTGCCCAACTACAAATGTTTGCTGGAGTAGTTTAACCTTGCAGTCATTCAGCAAAGCAGGGCTTTTTATATTCTTATGCATTTGTTATTTTTGTTCTCTTGATGTCACAGCCTCGTTAAAAAATGCTGATTTATCAAATATGCCAGTTCAGACATTTCACTGGGAATATTATGGTCAAATTCCATACCCCAGCTATAGCAGTGTTCTACTGCCAAGGAATTATTCCAGTGACAGGAATGGATCTCTATCTATAAATTATGGATACGTTCCTGAGAAATGGGAGGATTGGGGTTACAAGGGATAGCATATAAAGAATACAGGGACAGAAGAGACCTACAGGGCCATTTCAAATTGTTCCATCCACTTCTTCTTCAGTTCCCTTGTCTTGAAGTACAGCTCAAAGCCCGAGGAACCGTAAATCTCAATTAGAACAAACATGTATGTCCACTGGCAAGAAAAAAAAGAGAGAAGAACTGATTAAAATAAAATGTTCATTGGGGCATTTTAATTTGGCCTCCACTTGCCCTCACAGTCCCCTTTCTGAGGAGAGTGATACCAAATTATTTAAAAGAGAGAAGAGAGAGTTTGGGGAGGGGCATGGAAGTGGTGCCTGTTTCATTAAACCAGGAGGACAGGACCCATGATGACGACTACTGTTCCATTCTCAGCTTTTTCCCTTAAGAAGAGTTACACACATATCCAAACATTACCTTCTTCTTGTCCTTCTCCAAAGAAGTGTCATCTCGGATCTGGTAGCTGAGCAGGTCAACAAATTTCTTCATTTCATATGAATCCCCTTTTCGCTTGCAGATTAGTAGAGCTTTATCCAAGAGGAAAGCATACCTGCGAGAGATTTGTCACTTGAGAAACACCAACAGAGCTGAGCTATATGAAGCATGCATTTTATAATGACGACACATACAGTTGGTTGGTTTGTTTATTTACGGTAAATATTTATATCCCACTTGTAGTCAGAGATGGTCTGAGTCGGATTACATGGCTGGAACTGAAGTTTCCCTTTTTGTCACAAACATACGTATTTTGTACACAGAACACTGGATTGTTTTTCCCAGACCCAAACTAGACACATTCACAACTGTGTGTCATCTTTCCCCTGCCTTTCCCCAAAGAGGCATCAAGATAAATGGGGGAGGAGCAGAAGGTGCTACATAACTTTTTCCCCTCTGACTTTTTTCGACTTAAAAATTCTATCTCCACCCAGGTGCTTTCCATCTGTGGAGAAAAAAGCAAAAAGGAAAATACAAGTAGTACCCATATTGGAAAAATGGCTATAGGGAAGAGAATCAAGTAACTTCTCATCCTCTGCCAGTCCTCATCCTCTAAGACTGTTTTTGGATTAAAAACAAAACAAAAAACTCTGTGCAAAAAAGAGGTAGAGATTTTTATGGGTTTAAAAGATCATGTAAAAAATTTTTTATAATATCAAACAAGTAAGAGGAATTCCAGTTTAAAATATATAAAAATATATAAAAACACAGAGAATCCACATAAATTGTCAATATCAGTCCCAACGTTTCATCCACTCTCTGGACATTCTCAAGGGAAACACAGGTATGCTGTGCAGAATGAAATTGGCTGCTGGAGCAGAAGCACAGGTTTAAAAAGGAATAGGCTTGAAAAAGCGCAGGAACTGTAATTATCAATTGGCAATGGAGCTAACACGGAAGCAATCAATTAAAGTGAGGACAGGACACTCAAGTACTGTACTTACATCAACGACCATCTCCATTACAGACAAAAAAACTCTGTGCCATGCCCAGCTCAGGCCTCAATTCCATATCAATTTATTCATTTTGCTGTGTATATAATCTCCTAGCTTTCTCAGAAACCCCCTTTTTTCTTTACTCACTTTTTGGGCATGTATGTTTTCTTCCCTCTGCCTTTGTTCTATACAGGCATAAGAACTGTGCCAACATGATTTCACAAATTATGATCCTATGGCAGTCGTACTGGGGCGTTATACAGTACGTACACAAATGTTCAGGATCTGGGCGCCAGTATGTTAGAAACTATGTATTTCAAAACTTTATCATCTTATTTCTGATCCACTCAGTATTTCCTAACTAGGAGCTGGAAATCTGCTGATTCCTCTTCCTGTCCGCAAGTATGGTTTTGCCCTGGTTCACTATTTTGCAAAACTTTTAAATAATTTGCTGGGCACCAAAACAGAGATATGCTCTGTGAAGAGATTTGTCTTATTGGCTGCACCTTTCTAAACCCTCCGTTTGCCTAAGCAGAAACATTTCCAATAGTAGGCTAGTAGCAATAGCACTGAGAACTTGCTTCCTGTTTGTGTGCTTCAGGTTGGTCTTTCCTATATTAATTTCTACTGCTTTATGGATTTGCATGGTGTCACCTGTCCATCTTGGAGCGCTTTTCTCCAGTGACGATCTTGAGCTCTCCATCTATCTTCGGCCTCCCAAAGTGAGCCAGAGACTGTGTCTATAAAAAAAGGAAAACTATATTCCTCGCAAGAGATCAACTGACTGCATGTCAAGCATGCTAGCTAGATCATTCCCTTCTATCTGCTGGAACTCAAAATACAGGGATTCTCTCTAAGACCTCCTTCTCTTAATTAAAAAAAGACACTATTCACAGAAATGCCAAGTCTTTGCTGAGATTACTGACCAACTCCTAACGAAGAAGTCTCTCTCTTTGTCAGCGCAATAAGAACATAAGAACATAAGAAGAGCCCTGCTGGATCAGGCCAAAAGCCCATCTAGTCCAGCTTCCTGTGTCACACAGTGGCCCCACCAGATGCCTCAGGGAGCACACGAGACAACAAGATACCTGTGTCCAGTCGCCACTCCCTTGCACCTGGCACAGAGAAAACCCACTTCTAAAAACCAGGAGGTTGCTTATGGCTTGTAACCTGTGATGGTCTTTTCCTCCATGAATTTGTCCAAACCCCTTTTAAAGGCATCTAGGCCAGGTGCCATCACCACATCCTGTGGCAAGGAGTTCCACAGATGAATCACACGCTGGGTAAAGAAATATTTTCTTTTGTCTGTTCTAACTCTCCCTCCTAACCAACTTTCCAACCAACAATCCTAACCAACAATCCTAACCAACTTTCCAGCGCCGGTGTAGCCATGCCAACAGGATGCACACTGCATTTTGCAGTGCAGGGGCAGTCATGGAGGCCTCTTCAAGGTGAGGGAACATTTTGTGCTAGAAAGTTAGTTAGGATTGTAATCTCTCTCTGTGTGTGTGTGTGTGTGTGTGTGTGTGTGTGTGTGTGTGTGTGTGTGTAAGTGTGTAAAAAAGAGAGAGAAGACATGTGGCGGGTAGGGACCGGAGGTTCCTGGTTTAAATGGCTTTACAAGGCAATTAGATTAGACTATTCATGGAGGAGACTGGGTCTAATTATGGCTATCAGCCATGATAGCTAAATGGAGCCTCCAGGGTCAGAAACAGTTTACTTCTGAAATATTATTGCCGGGGGGGGGGGGGGGACGGGACGGACGGACACAGTGGAGTCAGGCTGTTTCCTTCTTGACCTGCTTGTGGGCTTCCCAAAAGCATTCAAATGGCCACTCCTGGGAGAGATTTGTGGGCTCAGGGAGGCTTGTGGGGACCTGACTCAGGAATATTCTGTGGGTAGCAGTGTTGAATTAGATAACAAATGATGGGGTCATATTATATACTTAAATTAAGATTAAATAGGGAGGGGATGCTTAACCGGCTCTCCACCCCACAGTATTTTCCTGATTGAAATGGCGCACGTGTGCGCGCGCACACACACACACACACACACACACACACAAGCCTAGGCACCATACAGGCAAATAAATAGCAAATAAATCCACATAAAAGCTCAGCTCTTGAACTGTATCACAAACTTTGTAAGTTTTAATTTTACTTTGTTTCTACACAGTTTTAAAACCCGAAAAAGAACTATGTTGAGATGTATCAGAAATGTTCCATGTCTAAAAGCAATGCTTACCAAGTTCTCTATGGAGAGCTGGAAATTAGTGATTTGCTTCAGTGTTTCATTGTCTCTCTTGACCTCATTTACACACTGAGCCAGATCCTAGCACAGGAAAGAATTAATAAGATCCATGTTCAGTAAAAGAAGACCCACTAGTTGCCAAGATAAAAAAGATGAGTTTAACAATAAGATTAAACTCACTCTCTCTCTCTCTCTCTCTCTCTCTCTCTCTCTCTCTCTCTCTCTCTCTCAATTTAGTGCTTGGGTTCATTTTCCAATTTTAGAACATCTTTAGAAACTTCTGCCAATCATATTTTCCAAGTTGTTCTTATCAAAAAAGGTCTAGACAATTAATATTTTCTTTTCGAACAAGATTGTTGGGATTTCAGCAGCCAGCCTTGTAGGTTGCTCATGGTGTTCTCCTTCCCACTTCAACATAGGCCCAAGTTATGGGTGGAAGTACACATTTAAAAAAAAAAAAACCAATGGAGTGGCCTTAGACATTCCCTTCACCAAACCAAATCAGGGCACCCTATACTTAAAAACATCTCTAAATCTTCCTTGAAAGAATCCAAAGAACATTAGTCCACTTGTCATGGAGATGAACAGAGGATTGGACCATGAGAGAGGCCATAGCTCAGCTCTCTTGTTGAGGGTCTTGGATTCAATCCTGGGCACCACCAGTTAAAACATATCTCAGGTTGCCGGGCTGTGTAATATTCTCTATTGGTCATCTGCCATTCAGATTATGGCCATAGCAATTCCAACCTCTTGTCTTGACCAAACCTTGGCTCTCAAGCCAATGAGAGCCAGGATGGTGTAGTGGTTCAGGAGTTGGACTTAGACCTGGAAGATCCAGGTTCAAATCCCCGCTCAGTCATGAAAATTCCTGGGTGACCTTGGGCCAGTCACTATCTCTCAGCCTCACCTAGATCACAGGGTTGTTGTGACGAAAGGAGGGAAGGAACCATGTACACCACCCTGAGCTCCTTAGAGGAAGGGTAGTATAAAAATGTGAAAAATAAAAATATTACTCAACTGACAGGTGCACCAGCATCTATTCTCATACAGCTGGGGTTGCTTTACATCATCCTTTTTGCAATGGGCCCCAGAAATCCTAAGGCCACAAACATGTCCTGTCATCTATGTGACCACTTAATCTCAGGACAAGAGGGGGATAAAAAACATGTTAAACCACTGCCTGAATCCAGTTGTGTGTTTTACCCGCATTGCATCCAGAGCCTGCCTCAGGTTCTCCTTTTCAGTTGGCTCCACTGTGTATTTGATCAGTTCCTGGAGGGAAGGAATAGAGAACTTAGCAAGCTTCTGCATTTCAAGGCTTAAATACCCAGGGCATCCTGCGCTGCATACAGATATTTGTGTGTCAGCAGCATCAGTATTGAAAGCTGAAACCAAAACCCATGTCGGGGTTTTACCAGCAAGAATTGCTGAGTCCTGTGCAGAATTTTGATTACAGCAGCACAAAGAGCTGAGGGCATGCCAGGAAACTCAGTTACAAGTTTACACGAGGAAAGACGGAGCCCCTGGAGTTGGGAGAGCATCGCCTAAGAAGATCGCACAGCAAAACCTACTGTTTTTAGTTCCCAATTCCTTCTTTGCTCTCTCTAGTCTCACTCACTATGCTAAACTTGTCTTCCTGGTTTAGAAAGAGAAAGAACCCTGGGGTCCTGGCTCTCCTAGTTCAAGCCATTGCGAATATCTACAGCTCAAGCTCTTTTGAAATGAATGGAGGCTGCACAAAAGAGGATTACCTCACATTTTTTCCCAGAGCAACATTCCTCCCTCTCCTTGTCTTTCCCCCCTATCTGGCATGACATAATCTGGTAGAAGACAGTCATAGATGGTTCTTACCTGCAAGAGCAGATGATATTTCAGCACACGTTGCATGGGTACCATGAGGAGGTCACGCAGGCTGAAGCGGCCATTATTGGCTCTTTGGGAACATTCCTGAAAAATAGAAATCGGAGCAAGACTGGAGAGGTAGAACTTGTGGTTGGGGTGAGGTTACAAAATAATATACAGTATTAACCCTTTCTCGCTGTGGCATCTTCCTAATCTAAAACTCACCCAACCTTACCTTCTGAAACTGTTGTTAGCCATTCAAGGGGGAAAAAAATACAGGCACAAAAACAATATGTGGGGAGATCCAAGCACTGATCTTTTGCATAATGTATAGTTTGGCCTCACATAACCTTAGTTAGGAATCATATGTTAACGGTAGAACAGTGAGTGACGGTTTGTGATGATGTTAGGCTTCTCAAAAGGACAAGAGGTAGAAAAATATGTTACTTGCCAGAGTGGCTTAGCATAGCTACTAATTAATTAATTTATTAATAAAGTACTGTGTGAATTTAAGCAGGGGGGAACATTTGACATCACAAGCGCTGGACACTGCTTACTTCCCCAGGCAGTGAGAGGTCGCAGGAGTAGCGTTAATGGATTTAGTTCTCTTGGGAGGAGAAAGAACACTGGGAACTTAAGGTTTCTTTGTAATATTTGCTTTATTTAGTAATATACTGTTATAGCAGTGTTTCCCAAACTGTGGGTCGTGACCCACCAGTGGGTCACGAGCCGATTTTTGGTGGGTTGCGCAAACTGGACTGGGCACCAGCTGTCGTGGTGCATGGCAGGTTGGGTGCTACCCGGCTGCCGCGGCTGCTAGCAAAGCCAGCCATGGCGGTCGGATGCGGCCCCTGATGCCAGGTGATGTGGGGAGCGACAGCTCTTGCCTCTCCAGCATAGTGCCAAGGCAGCCAGGCAAGCCGTGCATGGCCGATTTCACCCCTGGACAGGCTGTGGGAGAGGGTGGGGCATGGTGTGGGAGCGGGAAGATGGCGAGATGGGAGGAGGTGGAGGCGGGGTCCCTATTAGGCCTGATGAGTGACCAGAAGTAAAGCTAAGAGGGTCACAACAGATTGTCTAGTGAAGCTATGTGGGTCACGATAGATTGTCATTTTAAAATTTGCATCGAGGTGCTAAAGCAGGGGAGGGGAACCTCTGGCCCGCGGGCCGGATCCGGCCCGCGTGGCCATCGGCTCCAGCCCCCGGGGAGATTGCCGGGAGGCCGCCCAACTGGCCCCTGGAGGCTCTGCCGGGTCCACGCGCAGCCTCCGGAGGCTGGGAGAGGGCCTCCGCACGTCCTCTCGGGCCGCCGGCTCGGCCCATTCTGACAAGGCCCTCGTCGACGATTTTGCACATGCGTACAAGGCCTTTCCCTTAGCAACCATTGGTCGCGGCTCCCTATGACCTTATGTTTATGCCTGCCAATAGGCCTTGCACTGATTTCCAAGAGGTGGCAGTCCGCGGTTCCCCTGGTTGGTTTTCACGGCTCCCATTGGAGCCGCGCCTCCCAATTTGGGAACTAAGGCTTTCTGAAATGTGCATAGGAATAAGCTCACTGGGTTTTACAAAAGATTAGGTTTTACGCTGGGACAATTTACAACACTCCATTTTAATATAATGCCACTGTGTAATTATGGCTTGTTTTGTATAACTTGAAGTAGAATGCACTGAATAAAGGCTTGGCGAGAGAGAGAGAGAGAGAGAGCGAGAGAGAGAGAGAGAGAGAGAGAGAGAGAGAGAGAGAGAGAGAGAGAAACAATCATAGAACTGGACAGGAATCTACAGACAGGGAAACTTAACAGCCAGCTGCTTTGTGGCGGGAGTCCAGGGAGAATGGCCCTTACCTCCAGTTTCATGCGCACATCCACATTGGTATTGGTCATCTGGTCTAGGTGTCTAGTGGCTGCTTCCACCTGGCTGCAGTATCGACCATACAGCAAGAACCTACAAGTGAAGAGAAGAAAGCTGATGTGAATAGGGAGCCAACAAGCGATGGACACAAACGTCTGGGCTTGAAATGTGGTCATTGAGGGCATGGATTTGCATCCCACTTGCATTGGTGGTGGTGGACAGGCACACCTGTCCGGAATAATAAGTCCAGGATTTAAATTAGCCATGGCTGACCAAAGCTTAGCCCTGGTACCCAATTTTCATGCCAGGATTTGACCTGAAACATGTAAAGCAATTAGCAGGCTACTTTGAACACAAGCAGAGTGCATTTCCCTTAGTACTAGGTAACTCTAATCAGCATCTACATGTTTAGGATGAGGACAAAGAGCTTCCAAGGCAGGCAGAGTTGCGACGTTTTGGGTGTTTTGAGCCCTACCACTGGACGAGAGAACCTGGAACCGACCAAAGATATGCTCCACATTTTGAACCGTGACAGTCGCTACACATGTTACACTGCAAATCAGTTATCCCATCTGACTAATATTGCATTGTACAATATAATACTTTTTCTATACAGAGAAGGAAAAAGATGTGTAAACGTAGTGCTCCAGGTAGAACATGGTACTGTATGAAATGGTCTTGGTAATAAATAATAACAACATTATTATTGTTAATTGTTGCTGCTGCTCCTGTTCTTGTCTTTATTAATCTATGCATGTGATGTGTGTGTGTGTATAAAAATGTGCTTTGGTGTGTTGAAAGTACTTTGCATAAATTATGTTGGAAATGCTTATTACACCAACCCTGTAAGGTTAGCTAACAACCCAATTTATTTATTTTATTTATTTTATTTATTTCTGTATTTATATACCGCCTTTCTTATCCTCAGATTACTCTTCAGATGTTATTCAAGGCGGTTTACATAGGCAGGCTTATCTAGATCTGATAAGGATCTTTACAATATTGTTGTGTATAGAACCCTATAATTCCAGATGGTTTCTTCCACGGCATAGTCATCTTCACTTAGCTGCTGAACACAAGCCTCAAGCTCTCTGCAGGACGCCACAGATCATGCTGAACAGGGAAACATTTTTCCAGTTGTCATCGCTCTGTCACTGACACTCTCAGCATTCCAGTCTGTTCTCTCACCGCACCACACAACAGCGACTCCTCTCTGCCACCGAGGATCATGACAGCTTATCAGTGACTTCCTGATCCCCTTCCAGCACGAAAACTGACTGTTCCTGCTTAGCTTCCCGCAGTCTTCAGGCAGTTCAACCTCGGGACCACACCTCCTGCCAGTCCTACCTATCCTTTTGCCCAGCAGTGAAGAGAGGCCAGCACAGACTGCACTGCATCCTGTGCAGAACATTAGCAGGCTGAAGGTCTCCCCAAGGTAAGGAGACATTCGTCCCCTTGACCCAGGGAAAGTCCCAGCTGCGGCAATGGGTCTCCTTGAACTTGTGAAAACTAAATAGCTGGTGCAAGTCCAAGGTGATCTGTGTCGGGAAAACAGGCCCAAGAAGGGGGATAGGATGCAGTGCAAACCAGCGTCGCCGATTCCGCCCCCCTCCTGGGCCTGATCTGCCCCACCCATCGCCACCCTCCCCGTTACATCCCTCCCTGCCTCCCCTGTGCGGAACTTACTGGGTCCACGGTGTTCTGTTCCTTGGGCTGGTGCGCAAAGGCCGGTGCAGTCCTTCGCACCAGTCCAGCAAACTCCTGACCCATCGCAACACACTTTACAGTGTTTTTGCGATGGCTTGCGCCAGCCCAGGACACGCTATACCGGCCCAGGAGGTAAGTAAGATTGTGCCATAATATCAATTTCTCCATGATGCAGGTCTGCGAGGGTGTGGGGGGGGGGGAGCAGGGGTGAGGTTGAGAGAACAGTACCGTGCCCAACAGTGCAATCCTATGCATGTCAACTCAGAAATAAATCCCACTGTGCTCAAAGGGGATTACCATACTCCCAGAAAAGTGAATTGCACTTTAGTGTAGGATTGCAGCCGGGCAGCGCAATCCTGTCTAACTTTAGACCAGCAGAGCTCTCACTCCGTCGGCCTAAAGTGTCACAAACTCATATACATTTTTTTTAATACCGCCCTTCCTCCAAGGAGCTCAGAGTGGTGTACATATTTCCTCCCCTCCTTTTTGTCCTCACAACAACCCTGTGAGGTAGGTGGGGCTGAGAGATAGTGACTGGCCCAAGGTCACCCAGGAAGCTTCATGGCTGAGCGGGGATTTGAACCTGGATCTTCCAGGTCTAAGTCCGACTCCCAAACCACTACACCATCCTGGTGTAACGGGAGAGGTTACAAAGCACTTGTAAAACATGTTTGCGATGACTCGGGAATAACTGGTGCTGGTGTGGACCTCGTCCCGCGCCTACTGACACAGGCGGGGCTCAGGCTGGTTGGTGGGAGGGAGGGCCGGGGCAGCGAGGGAGTGGGACATTGGCCAGCCCAGGCTGGGAGGGGGCAAGAATATCGGCGGTGATATCACAAGCCCCTTACCAGCCCATGCTGGCCTTACACGGCCTCTCCGGATGTACGCACCTCGGGAGAATGAACGTCCCCTTCTCCCGTGGTGCACTCTAGCACTGCCGGGGCAGCCTGGAATGGGCTTAGGATGCAGTGGCCAACCCTTTAGGTCGGCTGCACATCTTTACACAGAATTGCGCCGTAAGTCAATGAACATATGGTTTGCATCAGGGACTCTTACCCATTATACTACGCTAGCAGCTTCCACCATCTCGTATCTAAAAGATTATCAGATAAAGAAAACCAGACCATTCAAATAACAAGGTTGGGGAGAGGGAGAATGACTAGCAAGGAAAGGGGACCTGATGGAAGCAGCACTCCCTGCATCCTGATCAAAAGAGGCTATTCAGAGGCAGTGCAAGGTTCGTTTGGAGGAAGAGATGACTGTTCTGGATTGCAATTCCAGAGAATCCTGAAGATGCTGAACATGGGACCACCTGGGAGCCATCTCTGCCTGGCATCACAATATCACTAGATATGCACAGCTGGGAGGAGGACTTACCTCTCTTTGTATTTGAGGAACAGATGGTAAAGGTTCTGAGAGTTGCTAAAAGACAAGGCATTTTTCAGCTCCACCAGAAAGCTCCGATGAACCTTCAACAGTTCCTGATGGAGAGAGAAAATAAAGCAAAAAGAGTAAGGAAGTAGGATAAGAGCCAAGCAAGAACAACTTCCCTTGCCACACAACACAGGAGGGCTCTCAAGAAATAGTGTTGCAGGAGAACTGCAGATAGAGAACACTGGGAATTTGGAACATCTACAAATCTTGTGTTTTTCTGGTTTACAGAGTCTTTTTTTTTTGCCAGTTTAAGAAACATTTTCTTCCTTTTGCACTTAAATGACATGTAAACTCTGGTTTCCTTCATCATACATTCAAGTTTGCTTTTTAATTCCAATGTTGTGCCTTGCTTTTCCTGTCTAACTACTCCATATCACTTCTCCAACACGACACCAAGATAATATTGGGATTCTCTTTATAAGGGCCAGATAGAGGCAGTCCACTGAGGTTTGGCAAATTTTGAAACTTTAGATCAGGAAATTAAAGGAAAAGCTCTGCGTGCCCCCTGGACTGCAATAACCCCCCCCCAACACTGAAGCTGGCCCTAAGTCTTCCTACAAAAGGAAGGGCAGGAAGTCTGGCTCAGTTGGTAGAGTTGCCACCTCGTAAGCCTGAAGATCGGTGAACGGTCAGTTCGAGACATGCCGCTGACAAAAAGCTGTAGGAAAAAAGCCTCTGTGAAGAAAGATAAAGAGCTGCCAGCTGCGTCAGCCGAGCGTGGGAGAGGTGATGGCCAGGGAGAGGCCAGACTGCAAAGGATACCATCTGGAATGCAGTTGTTCATGAAAGATTGAACATTTATATATATTGTAAAAAAAAAAAAACATTAGGGGGGTTGAGAAAGCCTGCCCATGTAAATCGCCTTGGATTAAAGTCAGAGGATAAATCCAATGACCAAGAAAGGCGGTATATACAAAACAAACCAGGATTAAGCTATTTTTGCTATCTCTCGCATGGCTATGATTTTGTGGAAAAGGGAGAGAAAGCTGAAAAGGACAACGAATCCAGAGGCTATTCTGACTTGGGTGGAACCCCAATGACTGGCAGGGCTTCAGCAGCTACTGCTGTCAGGAGTGAGGCCCAGGCAGCAAAATGCTCACCAGAACAAATGGCTCAGCCTCACAAGTGAGTCGTTCTGGCTGTGGAAACAGAGTTGGGAGGCAATGACACATATACACACTCATAAATGAGAGAGGTTACAAAGGACACAGCAGAGGAAGTAAGTCTAGGCCACAAGCGAAGCAGAATACATAGTTGGAGAGAAGAGAGATTATTATAATCAAACACTCACCCTGGGCGAGGGGTACCTGGTGCAGGAAATAGCCTATCCCTTTAAAATGTTTGCTGTTTTTGTGTAGTGCAGTGATTTTCAACCAGTGTGCCGCGGCACATTGATGTGCTGCGAATGGTTCGCAGGTGTGCCGTGGGAGTTTGGGGAGGGTCTTTTATTAGTAGGGCAATTGGGGGGATGAGCCCCCCGCCAGTAGTGCAGTCGACAAGGGGTCAGAGCCTCGCTTAGCGGCGCGGGAGGAAGAAGTGGCTCAAGTGGCCCAAGTGGCCAGTGAAAGGGCCAGAAGTGGCCACTTTGGGCCTCATGTGGCAGTGCAGGAGAATGAGGCAGCCTGGATATATCCTTAAAAACTGATAGTGTGCCTTGACAATTTGTCAGTGTGCCGTGAGATGAAAAAGGTTGAAAATCGCTGGTGTAGTGGAAGGTTTTAGTTCCAAGCTGTCATTAGAGCTGAGTGACTTCGACATCAAATACAAGATGCAACATCTGCACATTTGCACATCTGTCTGCATAATATATTCTTCTTACAGAATCATAAGTTGGGTGGCAGAGGATTAAGCGGGAAGTAGATGAAGAAGGGAGAGAAGAACTCAGCAATTGGGGTTGATTTGAATGATCTCTTTTTCCTGAATTCCAATGTTGCTAAATCTTAATGTAAGCAAGAAGTCATATATTGTATAAATATGCAGCAATATGATTTGTAATGTGTGGTAGAACTAAAACCTTCAGCTTTCTTTGCCAATGTAAAAAAACATTTAGATGAACATTTCTGACAGAGCTCAGGAATACTCATCTAATGTTTTTCTCTCCCCCCCCCCTCTATGCACATTAAGATTTGGCAACATCAATATTCAGGAAAAAGAGATCATCCAAATTAAGGGTCATGTGATAAAGCTTTCATATCTTTAAGATCTGAGAATGCGGAGACCCAAAAGTTCCTGGGAAGATATCTGAGAACAGTATTGGAGAGATGGTGTATTTGTGGAGGAAATTAGAGAGAGGATATATATTGCTTGCTATTTTTTAAGCTGTCCAATGTATATCTACATTTGAAAACAATTATGAGACGATTTGCTATCACACAAGCATTTGGCCAATTAGATTGGGGTGGGGAGATGGCGGGAGGAGGTGGCGCGTGCTGGATCCTATCCCCTTTTTTTCAAACCTCCCTGCCCCTTTCTTCTTATTGGACGTGGTCTGAGGAGATCCACTGTGGAGCGGGAGGCTTAAGGAGGGGTAAGGGAAAATAATTCCCCTTTCCCCTCTGAACCCTCCCAATCTGCCCCCCCCCCGCGCTGGATACGGCATGCGCCTTTTTGGCATGGCTGCATCGGCGGGGAGGCAGGATAGGATTGGGCTGTTAATTTACTTCTGACAGTGGACTATAGGAACATGTTGTGCTTCATATTTATTTATTTATTTTTCACATTTTTATACCACCCTTCCTCCAAGGAGCTCAGAGTGGTGTACATATTTCCTCCCCTCCTTTTTGTCCTCACAACACCCCTGTGAGGTAGGTGGGGCTGAGAGATAGTGACTGGCCCAAGGTCACCCAGGAAGCTTCATGGCTGAACTAGGACTGCCTAAATTCAACGTAGCTGAAAATGTAGAAGCATCTTACCTCAATATTAATAAAAATATTCTCCGTGTCCTGAGGCTGCAAGAACATCTGTAGAGGTTTCATAAAATGCTGAAAAGAGAACAAACTGATTGAAAAGACTAACAAGCTCCATTCAAGGGCAGGGCGTGTATTGGACTGATGAGGGATAAATGCACAATGACAGGGAAACATCTAATGCCAGGGAGGAAGCTGGAAAGACCCAAGAAGAGGAAAATGTGCTCATGCATGCCACCAGACTTGCAGGCATCCTCTCCCTCACCTGCAAAGTCAGCTACGTCAGCCATATCTTAAAGAAGCCGGAGGTGAAGGCTCAACCAAAAGTCACATGTGGGAGCCGAGCTTCAGTAGGTGGATTAGGAAAAGGGGCATGTTCTGGCCTCGAGATCTGATGTTCTCCATTTTTGGATTAGAAAAATATCACAGGAGCCACAGTTTTTGTATTGCTGATGGAAGCTTATGCCACACTAACACATTTGAGGGCATGATCTATCTAGGTGTTTTTACACGTTGTCCCTGATCTCCACTAGTGACACAGCACCTACACACAGCTGCTCCCTGAGGCAGCTGGTGGGGCCACTGTGTGATACAGGAAGCTGGACTAGATGGGCCTTTGCCCTGATCCAGCAGGGCTCTTCTTATGATCTCCCACCTGTCCTCACAGAAGGTGTGGGGAGTCCTGAGTGATGCGTCACAGCACACCTGGGACATGGAGTACACAAAACGCACACATCACAGCCCAATCCTGTGTAAGATCTGCCGCAGCGCACTAAGCAACGCTGCACCGGATCCTAGCTCCAGATTGGGCCAGCGCTGGCGGGGCTGGGGGTCACCTCGGGGGAAAGGGGCGTTCATCCCTTTCCCCCGGGGAGAGCCCCAGCGGCCCCTATGGGCCTCCTCAGATGTGCGCTGGCAAAATGGCCAGTGCAAATCCAGGGAGGCCGTGTACGGCTGGCCAGGCCTGATATCCCCACCCCCGTCCCTGGCCTGCGAATTGCCCCCTCCTCTGCTACCCCAGCTAGAGGCGTTGCTCCGGTAGGGGCGGGGCTGTAAGTTTCGCTCCGTCCGAGTCCCTTTACCGAGCGAGCAGGAGGCAGCCCCGCCCCCTCACTGTCGGAGCCTTTCCCCTGAGGAGAAAGCAGCAGGCAGGGTCCCCGACAGTGAGGGGGCGGGGCTGCCTCCTGCTCGCTCGGTAAAGGGACTCAGATGGAGCGAAACTTACAGCCCCACCCCTACCGGAGCGACGCCTCTGACCCCAGCCCGTCCTCCCCACGCCCTCCCACTGCAGGACATACCTGTGTCCGGTGGCGGGGTCTATGGCCATGGGCTGAGTTAGCAGTGCCGGCCTCGGTGCTGGCGCTGCTTACTTGTGCAGTGCTGCAAATGTGCCTTATGACACGTTTTTGCAACACCTTCCCGCTGGAGGATATCTGCACAAGATTGTGCTAGTATACTTTCCCCTCACCAGGTCCTGCTTTCTGCATGCCCAGTTTAGCACCACAGTGTTAAACTGGGAGTACAGAATATCTTTAGCCTATATAACTCGGGGACATATTTTTGCTTTTTATTTCTACAAATGACGAATGAAACTATAGCTATGGCAGATATGAGGCAGTCACTGAAAACCGCAGCCCCATGCCCAGTTTATTTCCCACATTTTTATACCACCCTTCCTCCAAGGAGCTCAGGGTGGTGTACATATACATGGTTCCCCCTCCTTTTGTCCTCATAACAACCCTGTGAGGTACATTAGGCTGAGAGATAGTGACTGGCCCAAGGTCATCTAGGAAGCTTCGTAGTTGAGTGGGGATTTGAACCTGGATCTTCCAGGTCTAAGTCCAACACCAGAATCACTACACCATCCTGGCTCTCAGTTCTTCCCTAATCCCCCATAATGCTGAGTGCAGCTTACTGCATAATGAGTCATCATCCTGTTGCGAGTCTCCCTGTCCCTGCTCCACATGATTGGCTGTTGCTGCCAGGGGTGGGAAAGCATGGTGTGATGATGTCATATCATGCAGTGAGTTGCAGTAGATGTGATGGAAAGGAAGGAGAGAACAAGATATGGTGATACTGCTTGTGTTTGCCATAACATCTAGTTCTACCCAGCAAGGCTGCTCTTCCAGAATGGGTGGCAGAGAAATTCACCTTATCAAACCTGAGCTGCGAGAGGAGACAGGTCATCAGAAATATATACCTGATGAATGGATTCTAACGTGCTTGTGTATTTCTCTTCCGTCTGCTGGATCTCCTGAAGGCAGCATTTTCTCTTATCCAGTTCAGTCATTTTCTGCTGAAGAATATGCAACATAGTGGAGAACAGTGTTATCAAAGAAGCTGATGGGTGTGGAGGAGGATGGAGACCCAAATTTAAACTCATGTTGAAACATCAATTTAGCGGGTCACTCCAAGGATGCCAATGTCCTGTGGGCCAAATGTCCCATGTATGAACCAGGCATCATACTCCATTTATTCATTTGAAAGTGCCTACAATCTAGTAGGTGCTTCCCTCACAGTTCTTTACAGAAGTCCTTTATAGATAAATGAGGGGATTTCTTTTTTTGGGGGGGGGGGGAGATCGCTGGGATCAATGTGGAATCAGCAGCAGTAATTTTTGCACCTAGGAAATTTCAACAGAGCACTCCCTCTTGGCCACTTACCGGCGTGACGCTTGGCTCTGACCTCATCAGGTCCTGGTAGATTTCATCCCCTTCCACCTCTTCATTCTCCACACAATCATAGAGATCATCATCCTCTTCCATCGTGTCACTGATAGAAAGGGGAAGGAAAAACATCCTTAGCCTGTGACACAACATGGGAAGCCAGGCCCTTACTTGAAGAATGGTAGAAAAAGACAAATTTCAGGAAGGCCTGATCCAGATTGGCATTTAGAGGCAAGGGATCATGTGGCTTGTACCTCTAAAAATAAACCCAGTGCAATGTGGGAGTGATATGAGCTCCCAATTGGGGATGAGGCACCTGCAAGATCAAGAAAAACTGATGCCAAAAGATTGCTTCTGACCCAAAGAACCAGAGTATACAAAAGGAAAAGTATTGTATTATGCCCACTATCTAAGTGGGCATAGAAACCGAAGCCAGGGTAGCTTGAGGTAGACTGAGATGACTGCTACAGCTACATAGGGATAGAGTGGATTGTTGAGAGGTCCACAGTATCTTTCAAGCACAGAAAAGGCTGACAACTTTTTTCTGGGAGGGCTCTTGTGCCTTTTGTGTCACTGTATGAATAGCAAAAATTCAGCAGGTAAAAACTGATTAGTAAAAATACAGCAGCAAAAAAAATTGTGTAGCTGTATGAATAGCAAAAATTCAGCAGGTAAAAACTTCCCAGCCTACAATGACAGGAGCAGTTTTGAATCATTCAAAGCATAGGATCCCTTCCATTTAAAAAAGTGGCAAGAATGATTTTCCCCTGTCCCAGAACGAGCTTGCTCCTTACTCAATTTGATCCGATAAGCCACTGTATATGTCATCATCAGCAATGCTGTCCTCAGTAGGGAATGGCCTGTAAAGTAACAAAGTTGCTTTAAGATCAAGCTATAATGCTCACAAGCAAAGCAAGTAGACCACTGTTCATCACTGCTGCTACGGGGTGTGTGTGTGTTCGTTTTTTTTTGAGATTCATATTGGAAAGGAGGTTACATTTCTCAAATGTCACCACTCTGCTGTTGTGACCTCTCAGCTGAAGTCTGATGGATGAACCTAGCAGCAATCCAAGGTTTGGTACTTCACGTAATCACTATTGCCTAATAAAGCTAAGGTGGCCAATTTTTTGAATAGATCCTGTAAATATGCTTTGAAACTGAGCTCCATCTGCAGCAATTAGCAGATGGTCACTATTGCCTTTTCTTTGCTGTGAAAAGCTTCACCTACTAATGTCTGAACATCATGTTCCTTATCAAGCCACTGCTGAGACTGGCTGAGAAGTTGGAATGCCCTAGTCAAAGGCCAGAATTATGTTTGAAAAACAAACTTTCAAATGGTGCCAGAGCCAATTTTCTATAAAGGTATAACCAAAACAGCAAAGAACATAGACAGTGCTGACTTTCAGTCCCAACTTGTCCAAATGATCAGAGGAAAAGGCAAGGATAACGACTACGGTTCATGGCAGGAAATACAGTTTTTTTTCCAAATAGGAACTGCAGAGAAGCAAAGTACCCCTTGAAAATGAAGGGTCCCACAATTCTACCTGAAAAAGCTGAAAAAATCCTACATACCAGAGGGGTTTGTCTGCTACAACAGAAACAACACAGTCTTCAAGGGTAACAAATTTATCATGATGGAAGTCTGCATGAACTAGATGCAGGAACTAGTCCAATGGCTGCATCTGACAAAGTGGACTCGACTAGAGGATCTGACAAAGTGGACTTGACTGTATAGGATTGCAGCCTAATAGATGTATTATGGACTAATCTATTAGGCTGCAATCCTATATACACTTACCTGAGAGTAAGCCCTACTGAACAGAATGGGACTTACTTCTGAGTAAACATGCATAGGATTGTGCTATTAGTCTTCAACCTGCTGCAAGACTCTGTCTTGTGAATGGATGTGATCATCATCAGTTTCGGGCCTGATCATCAATACACATATAAGAAGACCAGGGAAAAGTTCACAGTCACCTGTGCATCCTTCTCACACTCTGAAGAAACCTATAAAATTATGGATTTGGAGAACCTCTAAGCTGACTCACTTTAACTCTAAGGTTATTAAACTTAGGGCGCAATCCTATCCTACTTACGCCACCGTTGTAACCAGCGGCGCAGCGAGAACGGGAGGCCCCAGAACGGAAAGGGGATTCAAATCCCCTCCTAAAGGGGATTTCAAAGGGGATTTGAATCCCCTTTCCGTTCTGGGGCCTCCCCTTCTCGCTGCGCTGCTGGTTACAACAGAGGCGTAAGTAGGATAGGATTGTGCCCTTAAACTTTTTGATATTTGAATAAACTGAAATTTCCTGAGGGTCTCCCACACTTTACACCAGGAGTGATACCTAAAGTTCATCAGGATACAGAGATTATCCAGGGGCACAGGAGAGTTTCAAGAGAAGCTGAGGAAGGATTGGTCCATTGCCATATGAGGAGGGTTTCAACTGGTATAAAGTGCAGGAACGTGTCAGGAAATGTCTACAAGGCATAGTTGTGTGCTCTGAGATTCTGCTGCAATTTATGCCATGCAAACCCTCTGGTGGGTGCCCTTGACCACATTCACCATTCTTCACTGGAGCTGCTACTGTAGGTACAGGGAGAACAAAGCCAGAAATAGGGATGCTACATCTGCTTGAATGACGAACTGCATGTCAGCCCAAATGAAAATGTTGTCTTTTTATTTAAAAAAAATTGTATAAAAATGTGCAAGTATCCCATTGCTGCCCATCATAGGAGAAAGCCACCTGCACTTACACGAATCCTTTGTTTTGGGCAATTTGTGTCCATGACAGTATTGATAAGGAATCAATCACCTGCATGGAGGAAGAGAAAAAAGATGTAGTCATGTGCAGCATTGCAAATGCAGTCAATGGCATGGAATTTAATTTGTTTACTGATTTTCTTATTTACTTAAAATATTTATACCCCACCATTCTTTATAGAATCAGAGCATCTTCTAGTGATTAAAGTAATGTACATAGGGTAAAAACAAAGCATAATACATACTACTACGTGGAAGTTTTCTCCTTCTGGAAGGGGAGAGGCGCAATCCCAATCAAAACTACACTGGGGGAGAAATATTAAGGCCCCCCCCCATTCATTTAGATAAATTTAGATAGCATAATAAAAAGCAAATTTAGATACCATAATAAAAAGCAGAGATATCACCATGCCAACAAAAGTTCGTATAGTCAGGGCGATGGTGTTCCCAGTAGCAATGTATGGTTGCGAGAGTTGGACCATAAGGAAGGCTGAGCGCCGAAGAACAGATGCTTTCGAACTGTGGTGCTGGAGAAGACTCCTGAGAGTCCCTTGGACTGCTAGGAGATCAAATCAGTCAATCCTAAAGGAAATCAACCCTGACTGTTCCCTGGAAGGACAGGTACTGAGGCTGAAGCTCAAATATTTTGGCCACCTAACGCGAAGAGAGGACTCTCTGGAGAAGACTCTCATGCTGGGAAAGATTGAAGGCAAAAGGAGAAGGGGAAGGCAAAAGATGAGATGGTTAGACAGCATCACGATGCAACGAACATGAAAATGAGCGAACTCAGGAAGATAGTGGAGGACAGGAAGGCCTGGTGGGATATGGTTCATGGGATCACGAAGGGTCAGACACAACTTAACGACTGAACAACAACAACAAATTCATTCCCTCTCCATGGTTTTGGTATTCCCTGTGTCTGTTACTTTAAATAAAACATTGTTGTTGTTGTTGTTTAAAAGAACTGGCCAAAATATGTGTTTCTTGTAATTTGGCCCTAAGATAACATCTGCAAAGGACACATATTAGCCCAAATTATTATTAAGCATTTAAACTTATTATTATTATTATTTAAACTTCATTAATTTCAGTGAGAAAAATAAGTACATTCTTAAATATCTCCCACAGAGATCAAAAGGACTTGAAAGTGCTTATTTTGACTGGCTCACGTCCTACTTAATATTCTTCTTCCTGCAGTTAGTTTGGTAATTGGCACTTTGTGTATTTATAATAATGCAGACCCCCATTTCGGAACATATTGTTCCAAAGTGATGCTTGAAAGTTACAGCAACTTAGAGGCTGAAGTTCAGTTGAAGTTTGGAACTGAAGAGCAAGGACAGACAACAGTGGTTGTCAAATATTTTTAGAGGCCCACACCCAATCCAACACTGGGCACCACACTGGCCTCTGAAGTTGGGATTGTTTGTTTGCTTTTGTTACTAGTACAGTATTTTAATTGAGTGCTGCCTTCTATTATGGAAATTTCTTTCTTGGAAGCAGTCTATTAAATAATGAACACGAATCTATTGTAGTGTCAAACTAGATGTGATGAGGGCAGTCACATTTGTTTTGTTTATTCCTGTGTTTATTCATGAGTCTGCCCTGTTCATCATGGATAAAGTAGGGGGTGTCTAATAAGACCCTGTGTAGGTGGAAGGAGCTGCCTTACTTCCCAATGCTTGATGGCTTCAGACAAGTTTCTTCAGTTCCAGCTCCAGTCCTGAAAGAGGGGATGGGGGAAAGAGAACCCAGCTCCCCTCTCACCTGCATATCCTTTGCAATGTTAATAATAAGACTCCCAGTCCCAGCCAGCCACTTCACTTTATGCATTTTGAGGGCAAATCCATGAATAGATGTGACCCATCTGAATTAGCTTGCCCCCAGGTATAAAATAATCTATTTTAGGGCTAGGAGGTAAACTGGAGAACTGACACGGTCCCTTCTTCTTCTGTGACCCTTCTCCATCTGATATCATTTGGATCACAAAGCAGGTGTCAGGCTTTTCTCGGAAGCCAGTCAAGGCAGCTACTGAGAATGGACAATCCTCCTAACCTGCTCTCTCTCTCTCTCTCTCTCTCTCTCTCTCTCTCTCTCTCTCTCTCTCTCTCATATACAGTTTGCAACTTCTGGCTTCGCTGAAACCTTGTGCAGCAAGTCTGCACATGTTGCAGGCTTTTTTCTCTAGGATACGCCTACTGCCGCAGGCCGTGTGGTTCTGCTGTTGTATTTCACATCCTGTTGTGGGCAAATGTTTGCTTGCTTTCTGGCCTACTGAGATGAGAGCAAGAGGTCTGGGAACTCAGTTCCCATGAAGCTGGACAGCCCCCAAACTTTGGTGTTATTATGGTGTTATTATGCAACTTTGGTGTTATTATGCAATACCTCCCTTTTGATAGGTAATGCTGAATACAGAGCAATTTTACAGAGAGACCAGTCCATGACATTTTGCTACCTCAAGCAGTTGCACCACATGATCTGAGAAATACATCCCAGCAACCCCTATGTTTAGAAGGTATCTTCAGGAGCATCCTTCAAATGGTCTGCAATGCAGCTGCTTGGTGGAAAAAAAAAACAAACAGGCATCGGATACAGCAAATGAGAATATCCACCTGCTTTGACAACCTGGTCAAACACACCCTCAGGGAAGGCTAGAAGTGCAAAATGCTGGTTGAAGGCACAACTTTGCACAGACACAAAGCTTAAGGAGCACCTGACCCTCCCATATATTCCTCCTCCCCTATCCCTTGGGCAGCGCAATCCTGCCCAAGTTTAGGGCGGTGGAGGGAGTACTCCGCTGCCCTAAGTTGTTGCAAAGTGCTGTAAGGCACATTTGTGATGACTCTAAGGGCATCATCACATTTGTGATGACTCCTAGCGCCGGCAGCCCTTACTCCGATGCTGGATCTCCCATGCGGCTGCCGGAGGAAGGTAAGGGATCCCCGTCGGCCGCATGGCCAGTCCGGGCGGTGAGGGAGGGGGGCCATTGGCTGTGCTGGCCCGGGAGGGGGCGGGGATGGTGTTTGCCATATCCCTGTCCCCAGCCGCCTGGCACAGCCGTTACATGGCCTCCTCCAACTTCTGCCAGCTAAATAGCTGGCGGAAATCGGAGGAGGCCCATCGGGCCTTCCCCAGTTTACATCGGGGGAAGGGGACGAATGTCCCCTTTCCCCGAGTAGACCTCCAGGCCACTGCAAAGTGGCCCGGGACAGGGATAGGATCCAGTGGGCGACCCTGGGCCACCTGCCGGATAGTTACATAGGATTGCGCTGACAATCTGGAATTTCTTCCCCAGCATCTTGATGTCTGGAATTCCCTCCCAGAACACCAATGTGATGCCACCTCGCCCTCTTCATTCCAATCTCTCTTCATAACCCTCCTGGCACAATTTCTTAATCTTTATCCCCTGTTGAAACTAAGGACAAGTACTGTATGTATAACTGAAGACATGTTCTGTTGGCTCCTGGGGCAGAGACCTGCCTGCTTCTTTGTTACTCTGTAAGACACCATCTGTGTGCATAGATGTAAATATAAATGTGGATGTGGAGTTGTTTACAGAAGTCAGATCAGCTGAGCATTGATCAGCCTTTTCTATGGCATGGCAACTTGTTCCCTAGCGCACAAAGTCCCTACTCTTGGTTCTTTCCATGATCAAATTAAAGAGGGCTACAAATACCCTTTAAAAAACCCAACCAAATTGCTGTTATGCAGTTACGAGTGTATTTTATTAGTACTTATTATTTGTATGATTTTACTGCTTCAGGGGGGTTGCTTTTATCTCTGTACTCTAGTTTGTGTGTAGAAAATGAAACAAATATGCATAAATAAGTTACAAAATGAAACTTAGAATTATTTGCATTTGTTTAACAAATTATAACAAATTATTTCATTTGTTCCATGCATTTCCCTTGTCTTTCCTAGGGAAGAAAATCAGCAATCACCCCCTTGACTTCAGTAGGACTTCATCAATGAGCATGGTAAATGAAGCATTCCTGTTGCCTGTATGTACTTTTAACCCTACAGGGCAAGGCTTCTGTTCTTTTAATAATTACTATATGGAAGGAAGAATTGAGGCAGTTTTACAGCTTCTCCCACGTTTGCAAACCTGTAACAGGAGAAGCTGCTTCTGAGAAATGCTACATCCTCTCTGACTATCAAAGGCAGGGCAGTGCTGTCCGATACAGAATCTGGCAATCCTACATTTCCATTTTGTGGATCTGCATATACAGTAGTAGGAGAGCTCTTTTCTGCTTTGCTTGATAGGAGTTTTTGCTATTATTGCCACCCCCACGTTCACTGGTTTCCATTCTGAGGGAGCAGGCACAGCCAGACTTTGCACCTTGACTGCCATGGTCCCAATCTGGAACATACACACACCCATCCCATACCTGGTAATTGTTCGGGGAGGAAAGCTCCCATTAGCACCTCCATGGCTCTTCTTTAACAAATAAAACTTAAGCACATCAGGGTCAATGATACATTTTTACTGTAACACGTTTTGGTCCTGAGCCTTAAGAAACCTGGCAATCCCAGTTTGATCAATGAGGACATCATGGCAAACTAGGATTACTATCAACCAGGAAGTGGAGGGAAGGAGGGAATCGGTTAGGGGTATGTGTGCATGCACGCGCATACGCACGCACCTGCAGCACATTCTCAATGACCAAACCATAGTTTGATTACAATGAATGAACTAGGTCCTACTCGCAAACACCAGTTGTTTGTTACATGCCACACATTGCTTATTTGTGGCCAAAGACAACACGGCACATGAATATTTGTTCTTAATTATATGAATTGCTTATTTATGTTATTTTTGCTGTTGTTTCTTACCAGGTGCATTCACTGAAAGCTGCTGTGTGTGCAAACCCTCTCGAAGCTCATATATATATATATATATATATATATATATATATATATATATATATATATATATATATATATATATATATATATATATATATATATATATATATATATATATATATATATATAAGGTAAAGGTAAAGGTATCCCCTGACAATTAAGTCCAGTCGTGTCCGACTCTAGGGTGTGGTGCTCATCTCCATTTCAAAGCCGAAGAGCCAGCGTTGTCCGAAGACGCCTCCGTGGTCATGTGGCCGGCATGACTCTCCTTGCCGCAGCGCGTAGCATGCAGCTGGAACACAGAGCGCTGTTTACCTTCCCGCAAGCGGTACCTATTTATCTACTCGCATTAACATGCTTTGGAACTGCTAGGTTGGCAGGAGCTGGCCAAGCAACGAGAGCTCACCCCGTCGCGGCAATCGAACTGCCGACCTTTCGATCGAAAGCTTATGGTTCAGCGGTTTAACCCACTGCGCCACCCGCTGGCCTATATATATATATATATATATATAAATAAATAAATAAATAAATAAATAAATAAAAGTTTCAACAAGCATGGACTATTTTTGTGCTTGGTTTTAGACGTACCCAAGACAGCACAGAAATGAGCTCATATCTTGGGTTTCTGTGCCAGCTCCTTGACCCTCGTTCATGGCTGTTGTTCTCTGACCTGTTCCTTTATAGCTGATCTATTCCTAAATTCCTCCCTCCTTCATTCTCCCAGGCCTTCTTAATTAAAATAAAATAATAGTAAACATTTTTTGAAATGTAGGTCTTGGAAACAGAATCAACATGAGCAAGGCAATATGGGCCACGCAAGGTTGCCTTTTCCCAACTGTCCCCAGCAATCAGAGGCGTCGCTAAGGGGAGGGAGGCAGGGGATGGTGTGCCCCCGGGTGACAGTTGCGGTCTCCTCGCGAGGAGGAGCCACGGTGGGATTTTCAAGCTCTGCAACTGCTTTTTTGCAGTCAGAGGGAGCTGCGGAGCATAAATGCGCTGAAATCAGCGCATTTTTTGCGGGGCGCCCGCCCTGCGTCATGGAAGGCTTCAAATGAAGACTTCCAGGAGTGCAGGGGGCGGGGCGATGATGTGAAGCATGTCATTCCCCCCCTGGGGGGGGGCTGTGCTAGCTTCGTTACTACCCAGCATGGAAACCGGAGCAAACTGAACATGACAGAGTACCTTGCACTAGCACAAAAATTCAGGAGTCAGATGTGCTCTGATGTTCATCTGAACCCTGTACCATGCCTGTGTGGTTGTGTGAAACAAAAGATGGATTAAGCAGTCATTCAGACCTTCCCAAAATCCTTCACGTCGAACAAGTCAAAAACCTCAAAGAGCTCGCTCTTGCGCAGACCAAACTTCTCACAGCAGGTGGAAAGGAAAGTCCGGATGTTCTTGAGGCACAGGAACTGGAAGAGAAATACAAGGAAAGGATTTAAAGCTGCGACAGCCGTACAAGACTGAGCCATCATGCCACTACCATGCTCAACATGCTCTCTCACAATACAGGTGGGCCCCCATATCCGCTGGGGATATGTTCCAGGCCCCTCCGTGGATACTTGAAACCGTGGATAAGAGCGAACACCCCCTCCATGGTTTCCTGAGGGCCCCCCACCCTGCCTCCCCTGCAGGCAGGCATGCTTCCCCCCCCAGCTCTTATTTTTCTTTCAGCAAGCTTTGTTTCTTCCTTAAAACAAACAGAGAAGCAGCCTCCATTGCAGGCAAGTAGAATGAGACTAAGTCCTAGAGAGGCTCTGCAAGGTTTCTGTTAACCTTGCAGAGCCTCTCTAGTACTTAGTCTCGTTCTACTTGCCTGTTTCTTTAAGGAAGAAACGAAGCTTACTGGGAAAAAAGTAAAAGCCTGGGGGGGGGTCCCCATGACCCGTGGATAACTGAAACCGTGGATAGCGAATCAGTGGATATGGGGGCCCACCTGTACTAGCACCAGGGGTCATCCAAAGAAACTGTTTGCTGAGAGATTTAGGATGGACAAAAGGAGATATTTTTTTTACATTTTTTTTTATACCACCCTTCCTCCAAGGAGCTCAGAGTGGTGTACATATTTCCTCCCCTCCTTTTTGTCCTCACAACAACCCTGTGAGGTAGGTGGGGCTGAGAGATAGTGACTGGCCCAAGGTCACCCAGGAAGCTTCGTGGCTGAGCAGGGATTTGAACCTGGATCTTCCAGGTCTAAGTCCGACTCCCAAACCACTACACACCATCCTGGCTCCTTCACACAGCTTAGAGTCAGTCTGTGGATGGAATTCTTTGCCTCAAGGTGCGGCAATAGCCACTAGTTTTGATGGTCTGAAAGGGGGAATTGGACAAATTCATGGAGGACAGGTCTATTCATGTCTACTAGTCATCATGGCTATGTTCAGTGGTGATCATGGCCACCATGTTCAGTGGTGTTCTGCTGAACTGTTGCAGGGGAACAATGGATGGAGAGAAGAACCTTAGAGAGTGCTTCATATATGCAGTTTCCTATACCTGTTTAAGTAGACAGATTGGGGAGACCAGGGAGAAAAAAAGAGCAGCTGATGACATGCAGTCCAGAGAGGAAGCTGACGCAAGGGAAGAGGAGGAAGATTGGGATGATGGAAAATCCCTTCCACTCTGAGGCCTCAGGAAGTAGTGGGGGCGGGGGGGGGAGGAATGCCACCTCGATCAAGGGATGGAGAGGCTCCACTATGCATATTAGCCAGCAAAGTTAAGAAAACAAGAGCAGGGCTGGTCTACATAGCATCAGTAATGCCATAGGAACGTTTACATTTATCAATTAGCATTATTATGGTCAAATTGGTTTGTACATGGATTGCACTTGTATAGTCTGGCACTTTCACACCAGTCAGCTGTAAAGCAAAAAGCAGAATATATTTTTTTTTAAAAAGTGTGAAGTCAGGAAGAAGAGCAGTAACCCCCATCACATGCACAACTGACTTCCCCATCTGGTGTGGATGAGGACACAACTATTTCCCCAGCACGTTTACTTCCTGCAAAAAAAAAAAAGTGCTGAGCAGCATGGTTGGTACTATAATGCGTTTAGCACTCTCTTATCACCACATTTCTCAACTGCACTTTGACACCATCATCTGCTAAATATTTTCAGCTAGCTAGAGAACTACAAAGCTTGATGAGTGGGAGCAAAGTGGGAAATATAGCTCAGTGTGGTAGAAAACCAGCTTTGCATGCGCTAAGTCCCAAGTTAAGTCTCTGGCATCTCCAGATAGGTTTGGGAAAGACTCCTCTCTGAAACCCTGGAGGGCTGCTTCCAATTATTGTAGACAAAAATCAAATGTCTGCATATACAGTTTCATGTGTTCACTTCCAGTCCTTTCTCCAGCCCCACTCAACAGTAGCGTAACTAGAACAGCGCCAATGGAGTGGTGGGCGGGGCGACGTGTCATGGCCCCACACGCCCTGCCACCAGAATGGCCCTGATCCATTTGGCGCCGGATCAGGGCTATTCCGGTGGCGGGGCAGGCAGGGCGATGATGCATCGCTCCGCCCACCACCCCACTGGCACCAGTCCAGCTACACTACTGCTACTCAAAGTCATCACCTCTACTATCCAAACAGTGAAGGTGGCCTGACTGTGGCTCTCATTACAACAGCAATGGCAACTTTAGAGATGGCAAGGAGTTGGTGGACGGGAGATCTTCTTAGAGGCTATTGATAGTGGAGTGTACCTGGTGTCTCCTGGGTAGGGACATAGCTCAGTGTTGGATGATACGCCCTATATGCAGAAGGTCCCAGTTTCAATTCCTTATATCTTGAGGTGGGATGCTCACGGGCAGCCCAATCCTCTCTGACGTTTTGACTGGCGGAGTGCTGCTCTACTGTTCTCAGATGTTGCAAATGTGCCTTACAGGGTAGGTTCCCCGCTGAGTGGCAGAGGGGCGGGTGAAGCGGTGTGTTTCAGGGGGGTGGGATTGGTTGGTCAGACCAGGGAAGGGGGAGGGATCGACAGCTAAAATCCTACCCCCTCCCTGGGCCTAGCCACCACTACACGAGCCACTCGAATATGCACCAGCAAAATAGCTGGTGTGCATCTGAGTAGCCCCATTGGGGATGGTTTCCTTCCCCCGAGGTGACCTCCCAGGCAGCCTTTTTGTGCCCTGGATGCAGCGCAGGCAGCATCGACCTCGCTGCATTGCAGGGCACAAAGTTAGACAGGATTGCACCGTTGAGTTCCTAGGCTCCAATAGGTCCTGCCCTTAGGTCCGCACTTAGCAGAGACAAGTAGGCTTGTAAACAATTTCTATGTATTGAGAACAATTCATAAAAACACAATCAGCTAACACCATGCTTTACTAACATGCCTTCATGTCAAGCACTAGAGAAAACAAGAGCTCCATCCAATACGACTGCGCCACGCCAGGCAAATATCCAATGGGAGCCAGACTGCAGAGGCGTTTCTACGGTAGGGGCAGTACCGTAAGTTGCGCCCCATCCTAGTCCCCGTTTACAAACCAGAACGAGGAGGCCCCGCCTCCTCGCTGTCAGAGCCATTCCGCGCGAGGGCCTCCTCGTTCTGGTTTGTAAACAGGGACTAGGACGAGGTGCAACTTACGGTACCGCCCCTACCGTAGAAATACCTCTGCCAGACTGTTCTGTTACTTACCACCTAAAGTCCCACTAAATATACCACCTGGGTGATGTCTTCCCTGCCTCAGATCTTGGGAGAGCCACTGCCAGTCAGAATAAACAGGGCTAGGCTAGATGGACCAATGGCTGATTCACTATAAAGCAGTTTCCTATGTTCATATTTATTTGCCTTGACCACGCTAAGGGATGGCCATCATAGGCACACATGCACCTTCTGAGTTAGCCTCCTTTGAACTTACTATATAAACCCACTCCTGCTAACTTGCCTGTATTTTGGACCCTATATTCCCAGAAGGACCCATTTGCACCATGCTGGAGCCAACTCTAAGAAGACGTTAGGCTGCAGGCTTCTATAGATCTGCCAATTTGTGAAGACAGGAAGACAAAAAGAGCAATTCAGAGATGACTGGGTCTGAGGGCCACATACTGTTTTTAGATGCTTATGGGATGATGCCAGTATGCCTATGCATCCTAAAAGACATGAGTACTAAACTAATGCACCCGAAAGCACTTTTCCATCTTGCCAATCCAGTGTTTTGGGATGTTCCTAACGGTTGTTGTGCAGCCTTAGGTTTCCACAGCAATTTCTTCATTGTTATGCTAATGTTAGCACACTTCCTGTACACATATGTAGCTTCCTCATTTTCAGACTGAAGGTTTGAGGCTTTATTTAGCTTTTTTCTTAAAATAGCCCTGAATATGCATAAATGCAGCATTATTTTGATAATAATTATCAAAATTATTTTGATGAGATACAAGATATACAAATCTTTCCCCACATGTGGTGAACAGGAGCTCTTCAATGTAATAGGAAAGCCCCCCCCCCATGTGTTTGTAATATGATACTTGTTTGCCTTGATCTGCTAGTACAGCCACCCTTGGTATCCACGGGGGTTGGTTTTGGCCCCCTCCGCGGATACTGCGAATCCACGGATGCTGAAACCCAGCACCACATAAAACAATAACTTACCGGATCCTGCGAGGAGGGGCCTCTGGAGGCCTCTTCCGTGTCACGCCAGGCCCACAACCACCTCCATAGGCTTCTGTAGGCCTCAGAACAGATCCCCAAAGCAACCAGAAGTGACTTCTGGGTTCTGAGGCCCGTGGAGGTGGTTTCGGGCCCAGAGCAATGCAGAGGAGACCTCTGGAGGCCTCCAACTCGGCATCCGTGGATGGTGAAATCCATGAATGCTGGTAAATGACCTTTAAAGCCCATCATGGTTTGGGTCCGGGATATCTGAGGGACCACCTTCTCCCATACATTCCGGCCTGCCCTCTTCTTAGGTCATCTGAGGGGCTCTCCTGCGAGTGCCACCTCTATCTCAGGTTAAGCATTATGTATTTTTATCTTGTTGTAAGCCACCGTGGGCATTTGCCTTGGCATAGGATAAAGTGGGGTATAATTTTTTAATAAATAAATAAATAGACCCAAACCTAGATACCTAGGCTGCCAATCCTGTCCTCATTTCAACTGAGACAATTATAGGACCTACTAATATCAGCCTTAACATCAAGGGGCTGATCCTCCAACATGATATATGCACCATCACTTGCCAACAATGCCCTTCTGTTGTCTACACAGGACAAACAAGTCAGTTTTTATGTAAGAAAATACTAGGCACAAAGTTGACGCTAAATATGGCAATATTCATAATACCTCAGTGAGAGGACTCTGAGTCCTCTGCTGTGGACTGTCCTTACCTTGTATATTTTAGGCCCTGCTGTTTCTTATATGTCATGTCGTCTTACATTTCTTACATGTCATGGCCTTTCCCTCCTCTGTACCCATATACATAGGCTTACCAGATCTCCAACCGGGACAGAGTGCTAGACCTTTAGGAGAAGGAATGTGGGCAGGTGTAGCTTGTTAAACCTTGAAGCACAATCCTAGGCATGTCTACTCAGAAGCAAGCCCCATTGTGTTCAGTGGGGCTTGCTTCTAAGTAAACATGCCTAGGAGTGTGCTCTAAGGTTGAACAAGCTACACCTGCCCACATTCCTTATCCTAAAGGTCTAGCACTCTGTCCCGGTTGGAGATCTGGTAAGCCTACATATACAGTATATCTGCCAAGTGACAATAAGACTTTGTGCATTTGATTAAGTTCATGAACTTTTCTGCTACAATAAATCTGTTTAAGACTAAAAGGTGCCACAAAATGTCTAGCTTTTTTTTTTTTAATAGACTAACATGGATACCCCTCTGGAATTAATCTCCAAGGTATTTCTTCAAGCCTCAAGAACTGAGAGCCAATGACTGAAGGGAAAAGCAATGCCTTGAAGCTGCAGTAGTAAAAAGGGTATTCCTTCAGAACCACATTAGCTACTTCCGTGTGTTATGAGCTGGAAACAAGAGTTCCCAATTTTATACTGGCTTCTGCTTCTGTGCCTTTAATAGCAACTTGATCTGCAGTCATTAGCAAGTGATGAAACACAGCTCTCTGCATTATCTACTGAGCAGGCCAGGCTTTTATTTCTAGTCCATTGGCTACCCTAGGTGTGGTAACTTAAGGGTTAGCCTCCTGCCCTGCAGAAGATATGGGTAAGCTGTTGGAGGCAGGGTTTATACATTATTGCTAGACAGGGATGGCACAACTGGATCAGCTGCCTGATGCTGTTCCTGACTCACCAGTGGTGGTGGTGCAGCTGCTGCTGCTGCTGCTACCACCACCACAAAAAAACTCAGAAAAAAATGCAGCCATTTACCTCACTCTTTCCAACGTGACAAAACAGGAAATGCTGGTAATGCTGAAAACTCCCAGTGTGCCCTGCATTTTTGGTTTTATGAGGGGATAAGGAAGTAATTCCTTGCGGAATTAATTAATTTAAAGACTCCGCAAGGAACTACTTCCTTATCCTCTCAGCTCCTTCCTTCCCTGCATGGGGACCCTTTAGGTTTAAAGGGACTGCGCAAGGAAGGAATGAGGGGAGTGAAGCAGATCACCACTGTCTGTGCAGTTAGCGTGTAGGTTTTTTTCGGGAACAGGCAGTGGTGATCTGATTCCCTACCCACTCACCTTGCTCCTTCATCGACGAGGGAGGCGAGTGGGTAGGGAAACAGACTGATGCATCTGCGGCGGGTGGGGGGAGGTGCTGGCAGACTTGGGAAGAAGTCTGCGGCTTCCCCCCGCCACCCGCCGCTCAATGTGAGCGGCATCGTTCATGCCATGGATGGGCCAGCCCTGCTGTTAGAAGGCTGTGCTTGGTTTGTGATCTGCATTTTACACACCCACACTAGGGTAGCCAGCAGACTAGGAAAAAAAAAAGCCTGGCCTGCTCTTGTAACCTTAACAGCAGCTGTATCTGCAGAAATCAGCAGATGGAAAACAGAGATAATAAGCATTAGCATTTGCTAATGTCTGCAGATCAAGTTACTAAGGCACAGAAGCAGGAGCCAGTATAAAATGGGCAACTCCATCAATAGCTTATTATTTTACCAGGCAAAGGTAAAAGATTCTCCTTTCTGAGTTCTGCCTCTCCAAAACTATTGAACTGTGTGGAGTGGCCACACAAAAAGAAGTTGCCCTTGCTGGGTTGCTATTATAGTATGGTCGTGACTCTTACCAGCCTAGAGGCATTGTAAAAATCTGGGTATTTAGATGTTTTAAATATTATACCAATAATAAAATAAATAAAAATATATTGCAAAGGGAAAAAAAGAAAGAAAGTCTGGGTATTTAGCACCCTCTGTCTTGCCTGTTCTAGGTGATTGCTACAAATACTATTGTTATCCTGGGGGGAAGGGAGAGGTAAAAGTCTTCAACAAGAAAAAGAGGCCCAACTTTGGTTTTGGTTTTTTGCTGGGTGACTCAGTGCAGCAGGATCTACCCAGTGGTTGCCTCCAAGTCTGCTAGAGGGAGTTATAGGTGTTGCACCTATTATAAAGCAACTAAGTTGCTCTCGCTGGTATGGAGCGGCCGGCGAGAGTGGGCGAGCACCATGGGCCGGCAAGAGCAGGCGAGCCTGCGAGAGCGGGCGAGCTGGAGAGCGGCTGAGCTGGCTCAGCCGCTTTCGCCGGCCCGGCCTGCTTGCTTACCCACTCGCCGTCGTTGCCGCCATTTGTAAAATGAAGACACTTACCTTGGCGCCAGCATCTTGGCTCACGAAATCTTGTGAGATCCAAGATGTAGGCGCCCAAATCTCGTGAGGGCATTGGGTGATGACATCTTGGATCTCGCGAGATTTCGCAAGCCAAGATGCCGGTGACCGGAAAAAAGGTAAGTTTAATTTTAATTTAAAATGGCGGTGGCAGCAATCTGGGATGGCGCCATACCTCCCGGGATGCCGGGACCAGAGCCTGAAATCCGGGAGGGTCCCGGCCATTCCGGGACATATGGTAAGTCTAACAATATGTAACTGTGCCCTCCATCAGGCAAGCTCCTTTTACACTATTTATTCGTAAGCAAATTCCATTCAGCAATGGAATCCTTGGAGGATCCTGCCTGTTTTATTTATTATTTCCTGTTTAATATGGCTGGGGTATTAGCAATGAATCGTCTCTTACCTTAATTAGTAAATTTCTGTTCCCCAAGATGGGTGAGGTGAACTTAAACTACTGGTTTCACTGCACTACTTTTTTCTTTTCTTTCTTTTAGAGTGAAATTTGATAAGGAAAAAAAATGCAAAGAAGGTCCTTCCAGTGAGGTATAGAAGCTGACTCATGGTCCAATCCTATTCAGGCATTACGCTCGCCACAGTGGCAGCCTTTTCACCATCCTGCAGAACGCTTCCTCCAGTATGAGGCCCAGAAGGCCTCACACCACCGATCAGATGTCAACAGACCCTGGCCAGCAGAGAGGTAAGTTTGGGGGTATTTCAGGGGTGGGGCTGGGGCAGATCGGGCTGGGCCAGGGGTGGATCTAGTGCACGCCAAATACTTTACCCCTCTCCTGGCTTGGACATGCCCCCAGAAGTCTCCTCAGAGCTATGCCAGCAAAAGAGCTGGCATAGCTTTGAGGACTCCCATAGGGAACCAGGGAGTGGTGGAGGCGGTAAGTAAAAAATTTCATTACCTCTCCTGGCCGGCCTGGTCCCTAACCGCCTTGGGCATTTGCCTCGGCATAGGATAAGGCGGGATATAATTATTTTAAATAAATAAATAAATGATGCAGCTGCGTTGCACCTTGTGTGCCGGTCAAGGATAGGATTGGGCCATAAATATAAGGCAGTTCATCGCTAATCCCTCAGCATATTGAACAGGAAAAATAAAAACAAGTACTGTATTAAACAGTAAGCTTTTAATTTAAGGCATAGTAGTAATGAAAAGCCTCAAAAAGAATAAAGGTAAAGGTAAAGGTATCCCCTGACAATTAAGTCCAGTTGTGCCAGAATAGCACTTCTCTTATTCACACTGGACAGGCAAGTGTTGCAACTGCGTTTTATAACAAAAACGTTTTCCTACCAATCAGGTCCGTCTGCACACACACACACACACACACACACACACACACACACACACACACAGGAGGGCAACACTGAAATGCAACAATTTGACAATGACAGTGTATGGCTTCACTGTAAAAACAGAGTCAAAAGAAGGCAATTCAGAGAGAAGGGCTAGCATGGAAGCAGCCACTGGCGATCTAAACGCCTGCATCACGAGAGCGGAAAGCTTATAATAACCCAGGATCCTTTGCAGAGTTAGAATGCTGTGTGTGAGTCAGCTTCAGTCTGTAAACTGTATCATTTTTTTTAACCACAACTATGAGGCATTGGCTTAGGACTAAGATTGTTTCCAGAGTGGTGCAAAAAACTAGTAAATGTTAACCAGGCATTTCATTCTAAACCTCTGGATCATTTCTTCCAAAAGCTTCTTATAAAAATGAAATAACCATGGTGATATACGTTGGGACCTGGGTGCTTGAAGGACTGCCCACATGTGCCACCCATGCACTCCATTCTACATCGGAGCCCTTGCTTTGTGTCCTGCGTGATGAGGCACAATTGCAAGGGACAGGGCCTTTTGGGTAGTGGCACCCAGGCTATGGAACTCCTTGGTGATATAGGTTGGGACCTGGATGCTTGAAGGACTGCCTTCTCCCACATGCCACCCATGCACTCCATTCTACATCGGAGGCCTTGCTTTGGGTCCTGCGTGATGAGGCACAATTGCAAGGGACAGGGCCTTTTGGGTAGTGGCACCCAGGCTATGGAACTCCTTCCCTTGGGAGGCCCAAATGGTCCAGTCATTAGATAATGACTTTGTTGATCTAAATCTCTCTGCCTCTTTTTCTTGTTTGTAATGGTTTTGTACTTTCTTATATGGAAATGTTTGAAAACGTGTGCATAAATCTGTGGTCTATTGTTTTACAATAGTTGTAAGCCACTTTCAGCACAACCCTGTGTAACTCTTGCACCGTTGTAACAGTAGATCCACCAGTGTAAGTGCACTTATGTCAGTGTAACTTGCCATATGCCGATGGATGCAAAATGGAAACCAGCGTAACCCCTCTTGCATGCCGTGCACGCACAGTTCGGATGCAGGACGGACACCAGCACAACTCTGCTGGCGCAGGGGGCATTCCGAGGGGTGTCCGAATGCCCCCTGCACCGGCGGAGTTGCGCTGGCGTCTGTCCTGTGTCTAAACTGCGTCTGAGAGAGGTTACACTGCTGTACGTCCTGCGTTCGTCGATGTACAGCAAGTTACACTGGCATAAGTGCACTTACACCGATGGATCTACTGTTACATCGGTGCAAGAGTTACACAGGATTGCACTGTTTGAGACAGAGCACTGAACAGTGGCGTCCTAACACGGGGGGAGCAGGTGTGCTCCACCCCAAGCGCCGAGCTTCCGGGGGGTGCGGCAGCCGGGCTCGGGGCTGCGCAGCGCGGCACCGGAGCCCAGCTGGCACGCCCCTCGGAAGCGTCACCGGCTTCAGAAGGCTCCGCTCTGAAGCCGGGAGAAGCGCTACTCCGAGCGACCGCTCAGCTCGGCGGTCAGGGCCATCTGGGAAGTTTCTGCGCGTCGAAGCGCCTTTTACTCCCTTTCGCTCATACGCAGAACCTTTCTGAGGGGCAGCCCGTTTGCCCTCAGAAAGGTTCTGCGCATGAGCGAAAGGGAGTAAAAGGCGCTTCGACGCACAGAACCTTCCCAGAAGGCCCTGACTGCCGAGCTGAGCGGTCGCTCGGAGTAGCGCTTCTCCCGGCTTCGGAGCGGAGCCTCCTGAAGCCGGTGACGCTTCCGAGGGGCGCGCTGCTTCCGGGGGCTCCGGTCCGGTGGCGCGCTACTCAGCCCCGAGCCCGGCTGCTTGGGGGGGCGCGGAGCGATGGGGGCGCTCCAACCCCCACCCCCCCCAGGCGCTGGGAGGGCTGAGTACGCCACTGGCACTGAATACAGCATAGACCCGATTCCACAGATGCTGAATACCACTTTCTGCATGTACTGTGACCTTCCAGGAAACTCCTAATTCATTCTTGGGTTATTCCCCTCCACACCAGCCGCCTGCCAGATAGTTCAGGCCGTCCAATAAAAAGGTAGTGTGTTGAAACCTCCTAAGAAACCTAATAAGATCAACAGGGTGGTATTTCTGTTCTCCATCTTCCCTTCCTGGCATGTGTTTTCCAGAAAAGGAGATCAGAGGCTAACCAACAATTTGAAAGATCATATGAACAACATATGAAGTTACCCTAAACTGAATCAGACTGCTGCTTCATCCAGTCCTGTACTACTACAGTATATGCACTGACTGACCATGGAGAACCAAATTAGGTGTGAGGTGGAAGTTGAAATTCCATCATCCGATTGCCTGACATCGTTTTCCTAAGTTAGAAGCTTAAGGGCCTAATTTGGGGGTCCTGATTTGGATCAGAGCCACAGCACAGGGGGAAGGTTTAATCCCTCCCCTCGTGCCATTTCCCTGATGAAAAACACCCCTCCGAGCTGCTATTAGCCACAAAGGGAGGGAAACACAGGTAAATATTGGTACCCATATGTTTTCCACTCTGCAGCCAACAGGAGCTCTGGGAGGGGGGGATTTCCACTGTGGAAATAATGTGTGTGTGTGGGGAGAAATCTCTCCCTCCCTGCTAAACTATGGCCCTCATCCAAACTGCCAAAGTTGTCGTCCCCCCCCCCCCCAGACACCTGGTACATATCACATCCGTTTCCCCCTCCGAGATCCTTTTGGCTGGCGGTGCCAGGCACAGAATGTGGGGCCCTTCTGCAAATACTGCATGTGCTCTACTACTGTCATATACTGTAGCTCCTCCCCATCAGATACCACTAATAGCGGTTTTGTTTCCAAGAAAGGCCTAATCAGAGCATCCATACTATATATACACAAAATGACAATTATATGAATCTGTCCTTGCTGCATTAATAATCTTTCCTCCCAAAGTTTCCTCTCCTCAATTACTCTGTTATATCCTCCTACAAGATCACTATCCAGGTAACCGTGAACAGGCCTGCAATGTTGACTTTATTTCTGATTGCTCCCTCTCCCAAAGAGTAGCCCCACCAACTCTCTCATTTACCATCCAGTCCCATGGATGAGAAAAATGTTTCAGAAGCCACACACTGCCCCTGTTATTCTTCACCACAACTTTGCCACAGGTACTTTCCAAGCCAAAAACAAAGCCTTTTCTCTCTCACTCACTCCTCTCCCCCTTCGCAACTTCCTGACTTCTTATGATCTTTACTTTGATAACTCAGTGATCAGTGGAGATTTAAAAAGCTTATTTCTCCCAGCCCCACCATTTACATTTTGGATATCTACATTCTTCCTTTGCATCACCAAAGAAGCAGGAGAAGAAATAGGATGCTGGGAAGCATGAATCCCCTCCCCCACCCCCCATAAAATTTCCCTAGTAAAGATTTGGTATATGAGTTTTGTCCTTGGTTGAGGCCCTGATTGGGAGGAAAGGTTCCTCCCTATTCCCTAAGTTTCCTCTCCTCAATTACTCTGTTATATCCTCCTACAAGATCACTATCCAGGTAACCATGTCACATGTGTCACATGGAGAGATCCTTTTAGATTTCTTAATAGTTTGGTTAGGATTTCACCATCTTGAATAGTTGGTTGCAAACCTCACTGGTTGCTCCAGGCACCAGATCATTTACAAACAGAGTGATCCCTCCCTGCACAGATCCTTGGACTCCACGGCTTACTTCCTTCACTGTGCTCGCTGTCCATTTATTCCTAGCCTCAACTTCCTGTCTTTCTGCCTGTTACTAAGCCACGTGAGGATGAGTGCTACTATTCCTGAGATATCTGGATGAAAGGCTTTGTCAAAATGTTTTTGAGAATACAAGAATATGTTATCTACTGGATCACCCCTGTTTTTGAGAATACAATAATATATTATCTACTGGATCACCCCTACATGCTAGTTGAACACTCTCAGCAAATGCTAAAAGGTCAATGAGGCAGGACTTCCTTTTGCAGACGTTGTCTGGATTCCCCCCACAGCCAGGCTTTTGGGTCTGTAATTACAGCCGCCTGTGCCTCCTGGACTGGGATGCGTCAGACGGCATGACTCAGGATGGCTACTATATGAAGCAGTGGGCTTTATCAGTTCAGCCGAGAGATGGGTCGTTTGGAGGGTACAAGTCGTTCTGACAAATATCTGTATTTTGATCTAGGCACACTGTAAAGGAAATGGCAAGCTAGTAACTAAAATGATGCGAGTCAGCTGTGGCTCCTTTAGTGAGAATGACATTCACTTTGGTGCACAGCAGGCGTCTTTTCTTCCTACCTACTTGGAGTTAGGTGTGCTGCAGTGCTCATGGCAAAGGCAAAGCAGACATCTGACATTACTCCATCATGACCACAAGCCCTTCAATGTACATGAAATCATATTTTGTGCTTATGAATGTCAGAAATTTTACGGCTCAAGCCAGAAGTCCCAGTTGTAGTCAGGCACCAAATTCTTACTGGGAGATATTTGCTGATAATCTCTCTCTCTCTCTCTCTCTCTCTCTCTCTCTCTCTCTCTCTCTCTCTCTCTCTCTCTCTCACACACACACACACACACACACACACACACACACACACACACACACACACTCGTCCATAATTAGGCACTCTATTAAGAAACGCAGTATGTAAAAACTAGACATTACAATAGAATAGATTCAACATAACCAGCTACTAATTGAAACCTAACTGTAGATTCACAAACACACATTCAAGATATATACTGTAGCAATTATCCTTCCCTCTGAGACAGAAGATAATGACAATGCAATTATGTGAGAAAGGTTCTATGAATAACCACAGAAGGTGTAGATCACAATTCAAGTCACTTTTGTGATTCCATTCTGGCAGTAACATAATTAGGGAGTTAGGGGGTGCAGACCACACCAGGTGATGTGCTGGGAGGGGGTGATACGCTGTGGGGCCCGAGTGTATCCTTCGCTTCATGCAGGTGCGCAAGGCTGAGACTGAGCTCAGAAACCTCCGGACCAAATCGAATGTTCCCAAGCGGAGTCTTGACCTCATGCACCTGTGTGAGATGAAGGTTACACACATTTAGGTTACACACACTCAGCCGAAAGCAGCCAGGTGTGTGTTTTTGAGCCGGAAGTAACTGGTGGTGACGCAATGACATCGTCATGTCACTGCCAATTTACTTCTGGCGCTGCACCATGGGGGGGGTTGATGGCCCCCGCACCAGTCTACAAAATGGTGACGCCGCTACACCACCAGCCCCTCTCCTATACACTTCTTTGTGGAAGATCAAAATCTGTGCAAGTATCTCAGATGAAACTGGTTGCTCGGCAAGGCTATTTCCTGGTAAAGGCATATTGGATTCAACTTCCATCAGTGGCACTGGAAATAAGGTGATAGAACATTCTGAGGATGTGGTTTCAGCAGTCCATGCTGGGGTCACCCTGGAGTTCCATAGCTGATTGAAGTGAAGGTATATCAGGTGATAGCTGAACAGTATAAGACAAAGAACCTGGACAATAAAGGATATCATTTGTTTAGTCCTCTGTCCACTGAACCATGAGCTGTCGATCGAAAGGTCGGCAGTTCGAATCCATGCGACGGCTCCTGCCAACCTAGCAGTTCGAAAGCAAGAAATCACAAGTAGATTAATAGGTACCGCATCAGCGGGACGGTAACAGCGTTCCATGCGCCTCGGTGTTGAGTCACGCCGGCCACATGACCATGGAAACGTCTTCGGACAGCGCTGGCTCTTCGGCTTTGAAACGGAGATGAGCACCGCTCCTTAGAGTCGGACACGACTGGACTTAATTGTCAAGGGATACCTTTACCTTTACCTTAATCATGGGCCAGCAATGTCTAGACCACTTGTAGCAGACAAGGCACATCACGTCCTCTTGCGGATACTTGGCTAAGTTGTTGATTGCCATCATGCATATCATACTGTATCATGTTGATTGCCATCATACTTATATCTGGTGTTAACAAGTTCAGGCATGAACATAAGTTTCTGTCCATAAACAACATTGCAGGCGATTGATTGTTGGTGGCATGTGCAGCACTGAGCCAATAAGAAGTGTGCTGGTTTTTGTTGCAAGGATCCATTTTCACTTGCCTTCACTTTGGCTTCAAGGCTTGCTTTAATGTTTCACAGAACTTCCAATCTGTTGGTGGATGGATGGTATAGTGCAGAGGTGGCATGCTGAATGCCACTGCAGCACAAACTGCGGGCCATTATCACTGACCGCTTGTTCTAGCAGACCCATCCTTACAAACAAGCTCCAAAGAACTTAATCATCTGGAAAGTGGTAGTAAATTTCATGCAAAAATCCTCAGACCATTCCGAATGGCCATGAAGAACTACTAGGAACATCCTTCCCAAAAATGGCCTTGCCAACAAACATTGCCATGGAGTAGAGGGCCACTTCCATAGATGCAGAGATGCTGGCTTGGGCTGATGCTGTGTTTGCTGGAACCTAGAACACTACCTAGCCAGCTGTTGCATATGCTGATCAATTTCGGACCACTATACAAAGCTTCTTACCATGTCCCTCATTTTCCCTACCACAAGATGTCCCATGTGAAGCTCTTCCAAAACTTTAAAGTGGAGTTTAGGTGGTATGATGACTTGGATGCCCCCCGTTACACTGCCCTGATGTATAGTAAGCTCTCTCCAAGAACTGTAAAATGGCACCAAATGAGGGTCACCAAATTATTTCCAGCTCTTGAATGAAGCTGTATACGCCTGGGCCAATACAGGGTCCTTCTAGGTATGGTTGGGACACACTCAAGTTGGAACAAGTTGACACAGTAAACAAATGTACAGTAAACAAATAACACAGTAAACGACTTCCAAGTCACAAGAAGTAGTGGTTCTGCTTTTTTTCTGGTGTGTGTTTTTTCTGTCTGGCAGGTGAAGCCTGGGTTATATCACTGGCAGCGCAATCCTCCAGAAGCTGCCAGCGCCGGAATGAGTGTTCCGGCTCTGGGAGACGTGCTGGAAAGCTGGCCTTCCTTGCTCACGAGTCTGCCGGAAAGCACGTTTGCTACAACCCGTGAGCAAGGAAGGCCAGAGCAGAGGCCGGCCTCCCTTGCTCTGGCGACGGAGCCCCCGAGTGGCCGCCAGACCAAGTAAGTCAGGATCCGGCAAGCGGGGGGAGGGGCGTTTTGCCGGGGGGGGGGGAGGGGGCCACGGGGGATGGCTTCGGCCATATCCCGGACCCCGCCGGGCGGCTGGGCCGTTACACGGCCTCCTCCTACTTCCGCCAGCAATTGGTGGAAATCTGAGGAGGCCGGTTGGGCCAGCCAGGCTTTACACTCGGGGAAGGGGATAAGCGTCCCCTTCCCTGAGTAGACCTCTGGATTGCGCTGTAAGCCCCTTAAGCCTTAGGGCTGCTTCATTATGAGAAATGGATTGAGGGTTTTTTTTTTTTACAAATAAACAAAATAAACAAAATATTACTTGTAAATAAATGAATATTTTATTTCTTTTTTTTTAAGTCTCGTAAAGCTAGGTGAGTCCTGATACGGTGTCATTTTAAAAAGTGGGTCCCGGTGCTAAAAGGTATTTCAAACACTGAAATACCTGAAGGGCTGTCATATGGAAGAAGGAACAAATTTGTTCTCAACTGCCTCTGAGAGTGGAACTAGATCCAGTGGATACAATATGCAAGAGAGGAGATTCCAGTTGGACACCAGGAAGAAATTCTTGATGGTAAGGCAGTTTGGCAGTGGAACAGATTGCCGGGGGAGGTGGTGAATTCTCCCTCACTGGAGATGTTCAAGCAGAGGCTCGACAGGTACCTGCTGGAGATGCTCTTTCTAGGAGGATGTCCTGCTACAGAGAGGGGGTTGAATTAGATGGCCTTGTGGGTTCAATAAGGGGTTAGTATGAGTCAGCTCTAATTTCTATGTATCAGAGCTAATACTAGAACTCTTATTTAGTTGTGTGAGTGTCATCAAGTTGGCCACTATTTTTTCTTGGTTACTGATTTGTTGGGCGACCTGTACTAAAATATATAACCTGTATTAAAATATATAACGTTAAAGGGGGTGACACCATGAATTACCGCACCCGGTGACACCAACCCTAGTGACATAACTGGGGTGATGCGGTGAGTTCTAGCACCAGGTGATGCAAATCCTAGTGACGCCTCCGCTCTGAGATCATCTGATTCCTAGGACCAGAAAGATTCTGATCTATGGTACTAGTGTCTGACTCAAACTGCCCCCATTTAGCCAGCACATGAAGTAGACGTTATGTGTATTGAATGTGTCTTAAGTGAGTCTGCAGTTAGGTTTCACTTCATAGCTGGTTATGTTGAATCTGTTGCATCTACTAGCTATTACATTCTGTGTTTGATACTCAGTAGAATGCTTTGTTATGAATCCAGCTGAGTACTTGTGTGTGAGTGTGCATGGGCTTTGAAGCACTTTGTGTGATTAGCAGACATTTCTTACAATTGGCAAAGAAAGTGGGATTCAAGAATCTTGGGTGGTACAAAACTGTATATACCCTGAAGATGAGTGGTATGGCAGGCTACATTGGACAGAGACCTTTAATAGTGCTGGGAAAGGCTGGTCTACCTAAATAGGAAGGCTGGGCACCAATATGGGTTACACAGTTTAATAAGCATGGCCTTTTTTACCCCAAATATTCTGGCAAGTGACTCAGAGGCCCAAAAACTAGCTGGGCCATTTTTTTTTCCTTGTTGGATGGCAACCCTTATTGGCACAGGACTGCGCTCTCAGCTCTGGGTTTGTAGAGCAGGTACTCTGCCTAGATGGAGCAGCTCTTTCACCTTCCCAGCCCCTAAATGTTACAGGTGAGCAAAACCTCTCACCTTGCTCTTTTCTATGCTGGACTAACTGGACCCAGTCAAGAGGCCAACTGCCACAAGCGTTTCAAGTACATAAGAACATAAGAAGAGTCTTGCTGGATCAGGCCAAAGGCCCATCTAGTCCAGCTTCCTGTATCTCACAGTGGCCCCACCTGATGCCTCCGAGAGCACACAACCAACAAGATAACCTGTTTCCAGTTGTCACTCCCTTGCACCTGGCACAGAGAAAACCTACTTCTAAAGTAGTGCATTGGGGGGAGGCAGCAAACTGACAGGGCGTGTCCTGTATCCTGAATCTACCTGCCACCTTGTGGCACAGAGAGGGTGTACCTTGCACACCTCAGTTCCCTCTGGGTGGCTCATATTCCTTGAGAAGGGAAGGGTTTGAATGACCCCAGTCCTCCTCTCCATAAGGCACTGTCACAGAACCTCCACTCCTTAGATAATTAGTTCGTCACAAGCTTGGGGAAGACCCTGTCTGAAACCCCAGAAAGCCACTAACAGTAAATGTAGGAAATAATGAACGTGATGGACCAATGGTCTTACTCCAGGAGTTCTCAAAGTGTGGCTTGTGACTAGCTATAATGGGGGGGGGGTTTCCCCCATAAATTTATATCTTATTTTTCAGGGATTGCAGTAACATAATGTTGGAGAACCCCTGCCTTAGGTACATCCTGGAGCTCTCTGCCAGCCTGTTCTTCCTCTCTCCTCATCAGCACATGATCTCTTATACCTCCCCACTCCCAGCTGTGCCCTGTTTCCCTGCCCTTCATGTCTCCTAGTTGCTCCAGTGACCAGGGAGGGGCAGGAACCAGAGATGTTACAACGGTGGAGCGCTTGGTTCACTCGAACCAGGCGCTCAGCAGCGGAGCGCGTGGAGCAGAAGCTCCAGGCGCTTGGGCGGGTGGGGCAGTCACCGACGCGAAGCGCCGCGTTGTGTCGGTCCGCCCACCCGCCCTGGAGCCCGTTACGCTCCGAAATGAGTGGAAAATGGGCAGGGGGGCGCGTCGATGTGACGCGACGCAGGCCCCGCCCCCACGTGCCAGGCGCTGGGAGGGCGCCCGACATTTCTGGCAGGAACCAGGAACCCTTGCTCCTCACAAGAATGTCAGGTTTACCCACTGGTTCTTGAATC
Organism: Plestiodon gilberti rubricaudatus; assembly: GCA_026170595.1. Lineage (NCBI taxonomy): Eukaryota > Metazoa > Chordata > Lepidosauria > Squamata > Scincidae > Plestiodon > Plestiodon gilberti. The sequence continues at coordinate 110,256,135 of JANXHW010000002.1, forward strand.
TTGCCATGGCCACACAGTGTCCCTTTGGCCATCCAGGGTGTGGTTCCAGCATTACTATTGCCCCTACTGGAAGAGTTGGCTGGCAAGGTGCCGGTCAACGCAACTCACCCGGCCAATTCCACCCAGCTGCTGTCGCATCTTTTTCTTCCATGCTTGGGGAGCATGCAAAGGAGTCTCCTCTCTTGCGGCTCACCGCTGTTGCAATCCTTTTCCTGATTCCATTCCCCTGAGGGCTTGGGGAAAGGGCTGCTGCTGTTCCTCCCCTGCAGCCTCTTGTAAAGTGGCTGGGTGGGGATAGCATTGCTAACCTTCCAGATTGACCTGGAATCCCCAGGAATCAGGAGATTTCAGTCTCCAGGAGAGGAGACTACTGCAAGCAATCCTGGAGATTTTAACAGGGCCTCCAGTAATGTCCAATGTTATGTCATGTTGGGGGAAAAAAAAATCTCCAAGAGAAGTTTCAGTCAGACTTGGCAGCCCTAGATGTGGAGGAAGCAGAGATATTCCACTTCTAGGATCCTCTCAGCCTGGCAGTTTAAAAGTACCTAGTGGAGAAGGAAGATGACAAGGTGCGGTGCTGGTACGGGGTGTGTGTGTGTTGGCTTGGTGGGTGGGGATATCGGGTCTGAACCCACAATACTGGTGGTAGCATGAGGGACAGGCCAAGGGTGCTTTGGGGGCTCCAGGGTCCCCAGCAAAAATGCTCCTTCTTGGAGACTGTACTGTTGTGATCTGTGGCCTGCCATAACAGCCTCCATAGTGATCTGTATGCAAAAAAAGAATTTGCATACACAAAAATAAGGCTTTGCATTTGGTCATCAAGACCCCCAAGATAGTTCTCCTCTCCTCCTCCGATTGTCACATGAGCATTATTTTTATGGATTGTTCATATGTTGGAAAACTCTGTCCCTCCTGATAAGTAAGAAATTGACGATGGACAGAGGTTGTTCATGTTTGTTATAAAGCCAGACTTTTATGTCTTAGTGGCAAGCTACACATTATTTCCAAAGCATGTCAATGCGAGTAGATAAATAGGTACCGCTTGCGGGAAGGTAAACAGCGCTCCGTGTTCCAGCTGCATGCTACGCGCTGCGGCAAGGAGAGTCATGCCGGCCACATGACCACGGAAGCGTCTTCGGACAACGCTGGCTCTTCGGCTTTGAAATGGAGATGAGCACCACAGCCTAGAGTCGGACACGACTGGACTTAATTGTCAGGGGATACCTTTACCTTTACACATTATTTGCCAATACTTGTATATGAGATTATAGAGTGGGCCCTCGGTATCTGTGAGGGTTCCATACCTGGAACCCCCGTGGATACTGAACCAAGAAGTAAGTCTACTGTAACTAGGTTCTGAAAGACAGTTTACTTGTCTGGTTGCCCAATTTATGAATCTAGTAATTCAAATCCGATGGAATCTTCCATTTCTGGGTTCTGAGAGCTAATTTTGATACTATGGGGGTGAGTTGGTATGGTGGACTATGTGGGTGGGTAGGGAATGTGAACTGCTGTTAGGGATCTTTGATGTTAATGTTTGTTCTGAAATGTTTTGTTGTGTATTGTATTCTTTGTGTGTTTGTTTATGCCAGTAAAGGTTATGGTATGGTATGGTATGGTATGGTATGGTATGGTATGGTCTAGCTAGGAATCAGTTTAGGTAGCTTGCATTAGGATTTTATTTCATTTGCCTCATTTCAATACCTGATTTTGCCTATCCAATTGCCTGCTTTTGAATATTTGAACCTTGCTTCATTTCCCTTTTTATCCTTTTGTCCTTCTTAATAAACTATTGTTATTTTTGAAACATCTCTGTCCAGTTTGAGTCAGAGCAGGGCAAACACAGACAGTCTTATAAATTGCTCGTGGCTAATTTATTTATTTTAAAAAATTATACCCCGCGTTTTCCTATGCCGAAGGCAAATGCCCAAGGCATTTAATCTACAAAATAGTGTAGGTGTCTGTAGGTGCGGAGGAGCTGGGTTTGGCCAGGGCAGTTGTCTTCCCAGATGTAATCTGCTTTCCATGCTGAGGTAACCTTGATAATTGGGCTCTTAATCTGAGCACAGCTCATCATACCTTCTCTCATGTCACAGAATGCCTAATCTGCAGAGAATGTGGGCTGGTTTTTGTCCTTTGCTGTTAACATGGCTGCCCCTGGTTTTGCTATCTCAACTTGAGCAAACCCTTTACCAATTCAAATATATGGTTCCCAGTACTTGCTCAGACCTGCTCTTCCTCCTCTTCATTTCCAAAAGAGTATCTCACCTCACCCAGCCAACCCTGACAATGAAGTATCAGGCACCCCAATCTCACAGTCAAAGTGAAATCTACCCTTTTTCTGTTCATCACCATGCACCTTAGTAAACCCTCCCCATCTCCACTTTGCACACCACCAGTTATGAGCAAGAGACCAATACTCCCCACCCACACACAGATATATGATCACACTACAATAACTTCCTCAGATGTCTGGTGGTAACATTTTTGCTGCCAGATTCCACCTCATACATACAGATCAAGTGGATTTCATGTCCCACTAATGCCTAGTATCTTACAATATCTCCTGCTCCTCTCCCACGAACTCACAGATATTGACCCTATAAAACAATACCAAAGGGGACTCTTATCTCCATTGTGACATCCTACTCTTCCTAGGTGTCTGATCTCTCTCTCTCTCTCTCTCTCTCTCTCACACACACACACACACACACACACACACACACACACACACACAGAACGCAATCCTATCCAACTTACACTACCGGTATAACCAGTGGGGGAGGGCAGGGTGGGAGGCTTTGGAGGAGAGGGGGGATTTAAATCCTCTTTGAATGGATTTGAATCCCCTTTCCGTTCTCGCTGTTGGACAGGATTTCTCTCTCTCTCTCTCTCTCTCTCTCATTTCTGTGAACATGTTCACTAACAAATTAGCAAAATACCAGGTTATTATTACCCCGCTACCCCCACACACAGACAGCTGAAGCTTTGAACTCCTCCAGTGACTAGCACAGCCCCATACGCTCCCCAAAGCAGCTGCTGGTGAAACTGTACCCCACCCAGAACTAGGGATATTACCCACCCCCTCATGTATTGTTACTCACACCCATACCCCACCGCCACCCATCACTATCTCCTTCACTCACCTGAGACATTTGAGGGCGCAAATTGATCTCCCGCAGATTGACAGCATGAGGCATGAGGTTGTTGAGAAGCTGACAGAGGAGGACACCATCCCGCAAGGCCTGGGCTAAGTCACAGACCTGGGCACTCTCCCAGGTCACTCTGTGATTGGGGGGCAGCACCCGGCACTGGATAAGCCAGTGGGCACATTGCTTCCACAGTTCCATTGCCTCCCCCCTCGGACCCACGCGGCTTCTTCTGCTGCTGTAACACTTCTTTCCCCTGCCACCAGTAGCACCTTTCTCCTTGGCTGTGAAACACAGCGACAAGCAAGAGCTTCCTCTTTTGCAACTGACATCAAACCACACACACACAAAAGTAGTGTGGGGGCTGGGGAGCTTCCTCACCCCACCCCTAGGGAGGAGCTGTCAAAGGGAAATAACCCAGCTCTCATGCTTTGTGAGCCATTGTCTCAGTTCTCTACTGGGGAGGAAGGTAGGAAGGGAAGTAGTGACCTTTCCCTCATCATCGGTTTGGTCTCTCACCTGTTTCTATACCATTGTTGCTAAAGGCCTTTCTCTTCTATCAGCACAGCAGCCATCAGCACTGCTGTTTGCAGTCGTAGAGCCAGCCCTCCTATCAGGCACGGTGAGGCAGTCTGTCTCAAGTGACAGATTTTGGAGTACCATGACGAACTGGAATAGTTTGAGCCGTCTCTGATTGTAGGGCCAAATCCATTTCCATTAAGATTATATGGGGCAGATTTTGGCTGGCTCACACTCTAAAGTGCTGAGGGCAAGTCATGTTTTATCTACTTATTTAAAATATCCTAATTTTTAGTCAAAAAGACCCTCAAAGCAGCTAGCAATGAAACAATTTTTAAAAATTACAAAATAATTCAAACCTTTTTGTTTATTATTATTATTATTAACAGTATTTATAAAAGTTCACAAAGCGGTTTACAGACAAAATTAAATGATTAAATGGCTCCCTGTCCCAAAAGGGCTCACAATCTAAACGTTTATAGCCAAATGCCACCACAATTAATATAATAAACATACAGCATCCCATATAGAAACATGCAAATATATAGTAATGAAGGCCACCCATGCTGATTTTTTAAAAAAGGGCAAATTCCTAGGCCACATTTTTATAAATGTCCTCTTTTCCCCAACACGTGTGCAGCCAATCCTAACTCCATTTTGGTTTCTGGCTGAGAATCCTAGGAGCTAGGCAGGCCTTCACCCTGGAAGGGGTGACGTAATACTGAACTCTTAGGAGAGGTTATGCTAATTAAGGGTCATGAAGGGGAAGGAAGGCTGTAGCACTGCCGGGCATCCATGATTCCTCTTTCCACTAAGATGTTGCAAATTTGGGTGCCCCGTCCTGATAGAATTTTGCTGCAATAACAAGTCCTACTGAAGGTTTCAAGTTGCCCAGTGAGTGACCAGGTCACCTGGAGAGTTTCAAGTTGCCCAGTGAGTGACCAGGTGAAGGTTTCAAGTTGCCCAGTGAATGACATAAATGAAGGTTTCAAGTTGCCCAGTGAGTGACCAGGTCACCTGGAGAGCCTTTTCAGATTCCTATGCCAAGAAGCCTCTTCATCAACAACCTGAGCATGGGTGCAGCACACGCCCTGCCATGCCTTTTGTCTCAGGAACGTCTCTGACTGGGTCGCAATCAAGCCTTTGTATGCTTCTGGGAAGGACACACGAGTCAAACTCAAACAAGTCCAGGAAACCCATTCTGCATACCCAAGGAAAAGCTGCAAACCCCTATTGACTACCCAGAAATGCCTTTGTGCAAAGTCGTATAACTATGGGAGCAGAGCTTTGGCATTTTCTTCTTGGAGGTGTCCATGCTGAGCGCCTTGTCATCTTTCTTCCAAGCAAAGGTGTCCATGCTGAGTGTTTTCGTCATTTGCCAAGGTGCCCTGCTGTCCTGCTGTGCTTTTTAAGTTTTCTTCTCCCCTTAGAGACTCCCTCCATGCTACCCCCTTTGCTGGACTGTTCCATGGTTGGGAATTCTCCCTGCTTGGCAATGCTGTCCTGCGGTTGGGAAGTCTCTTGCTGAGCCCCCTTGCCCTGGTAGCTGTCCTCACCTTCGGAGGAGCTACCCTCGCTTAAGGAGCGCCCTTTTTGCTGCCATTTCCTCCCCTCTGGAACCTGAATTGTGCAGCCCAGCCAGTGGCATAGCTAGGACATCTAGTACCCGGGGCCACAAAAATTCTTAACAACCCCCAATACCCCCCCTGGCCTCATTGATGGAGGGGATATGGGGGTGGTTGTTACAAAATTTTGTGCCCCCGGGTGCCAGATGGGGTGTCCTGAGGCTTTCTGAGGCTCGGGAAGGCCGTGCACAGCTTCCCCGGGCCTCAGAAAGGCGCTTTTGGTGAAAACCGGAAGTGTCTTTCAGAGGCCTCTAGGACATGTCCTGAAGGTGTGGTACCCAGGGCCGAGCCCTCCATCCTTAGGTACGCCAGTGAGCCCAGTCCTTGCTGTGTAGACGGATATCGTATGCTAATTCTAGCCAGCAGAATAGAATTGGTAATCTCTCTCTCTCTCCCCCTTCTTTGTTCCTCCTAACAGTTCCTTCTTTCTGTCTTCTAAAGCCTCCATTTTCGTGTACATACAGTCTTTCAAAGATTCCAGCTAATCGCCTTCTTCAGCTGGCTGGCTGGGGAGGAAACCCAGCACAGTGCAGCCTCATTCAGTTGCTTTCTCTCCTTTCTCTTTCCAATTAACTCCCGCTTGTCCAAAAACAATTATTTATAAGTATTTCTTTCACTTGCAAGGGTTTAAAGCTCTTTAACTGATCTCTTAAGCAAAGTAATTGAAGGTAAACGTGTCATTTTCTTGTTTGCCTGTATTCATTAATAAACTTTATCTTCGTTTAAAGGCTCAGTCTCATGGTTACTGGTAGGCTAATTTTGAAGCACTTTGAGTTCACACAGCTCACCCACATCAATGATCCCAAAACTGTCAGACACTGCTAAATTTGACCTCTTGCTTTAAAATTGGAAGTATTGCCAATATCCTCAATTTGAGGTGTGTGTGTGTGTGTGTGTGTGTGTGTGTGTGTGAGAGAGAGAGAGAGAGAGAGAGAGAGAGAGAGAGAACAGTGTTGGTAACAACATGGACCGTGCACACATAATTTCTAAAAGTGGATTACTCAGCCCTTTACAATCTTACACATATCACTGCATATCCTTTGGTTGCATATTTTTTATGTGTGGTGGGATGATTCAAATCCATATTTGTTACTGAGTACAGAATGAGGAGAAATAATTCAAAATTAAAAGGTGCAAGTTTGTACATGTTTCTTCATTGTATGTTCTCCTCATTGTGGGTTGTGAAGAAAAATATGTAAACAAGTCTCCATTCTCAACTAAAAGCTCAGAAATCCAAGAGGTTCTAGTAGTGAGTACAGTTCCTCAGTAACTTTGTAACTCACTGCCCTCCTACTTGGTTTCAAGTCTCTGTCCCTCCTAATGGATTCCCCCCTAATATGTGTTCCCTAGCCTCTTAGTTTTACAACTTCAGCTCTTGTCAGGATGTTCTAAATACTGTGAAAAATTGGGTATAGCAGTTCAAATACATTTGTCAGGCCAATACTTGCACAATAGTGTAATGTCCTGCTTACCGGTAAATAAATAAATAAATAATATCAGTATTTATATACCACCTTTCTTGATCACTGGATCATGGATATGCACAATGTACATCCCATAATCACTCAAGGGCATGCATCAACGGGTTACAGTTTTCCATTGCTCACTGGCATGCGTCCACTGCATGTGTAAGGATACATACTTGCGCCTCACACTTCACATGTCTACTGTGTGAAACTCCAGCAGAATGCTAGTTCAAGCACACTGCCGCATAAAGCGGCTCTTCAGATGTTGGAAGGAGGGGCGGACAGTATGTCTGCAATACTGTTCCTCTGCTGCAATTCTTAGCCTGTTGCTTCCTCCTTCTTCTTCTCATTCAGCATTTTGGGTGCTGACAGTACACATATACACTTCCTCCTCTCATGATTAGTGGGGCAGACTTAGGAGTTACAGGTTTTTAATGAAACCCAACATGCTCACAGATTCCATGTGATTGTAATGTGTTAACATTCCATACAAACAACATAGTCAAGTGCTGTAGGTCTCAAATCTGGGGCACTGGCAATAGAGCTCAGGCACCTTGCCCCGCCAGGGCATCTGCCAGAATGAGGAAGCTATTGGCCTGACCTGTGCCAAACTACATCCCTCCCTCCCACAATGGCCAGTGCTAGTATGGCTCCTGTTCTGCCCAGGTGACCTCTACATACCGTAGTTGCTCCAGGCTCAGGTTCCTCATTCTGTGCAACTCGTCAGAGAAGCCATACTGCCTCGCCTTGCTTCCTTTCTACTCGACCCCAGCCTCTGATGCTACTTTCTGCCTCTGGCTCTCCTGATCATTGTCTACCTAATCTGACATTTGACCCCCAGAGCATACCTGCAGCATGACCTTCCTAGCTGCAGCCTGGCTGGAAGCCGGACCAAGGCCTGACAAATCCTAACATTGATGGGCTGTGCAATTATTTAAATGGTAGCAGTTGAGCAAAATAATATGGCATCTCTGTGAGATTGCTTCGGTTGAGAATGTAGTGAAAGGGAGGGAGAAGTTGACCCAGGCCATTTGTCTGGTGGAGATTGGTGAACAGGTGGAGGTGGAAGCAACTGGATTAGAACTTGGAGGGCAGGAAATATTGAAAAGAAAAGAAAGTGGAGATGTGAAACAGCTGCTGAGACGAAGGGTTAGAACTAGGATGAAGAGAATCTGAATTGTCCAAGCAACCCGCCTTGAGTGCTCCATTTATTCAGAGGGAAAGGTGGGATATAAATCATTTAAATAAATAAACAAATTTCATACTGTTAAAGAACATCATGATAAAGTTTGCTTTATCCGATACTAACTCAAGTGCTCAATAATTTGGAAGTTTGATTTTGATTCAGAGGTCAGCATCCTGGGGCAGCCAGTGAGGCTCAAAGGCCCTCCTCCAATCCTTCACCCCATCCCCTGCCCTATATTATTATGTGCCCAACAAACATTTCCCCAAACCTTCAGTGACTGGCCTGTGATTGGACTGAGCTGGAAGTGGAAGTTGGTAAGTTCATGCATGCTGCATGCATGTTCTTAAATGTCTGCAGCACGCCCCAAGCCTCTGTGTGCCAACTTAGCAGCAGGCACAGGGAAGTGTCCGGGTCAGACTTACATGACTCAGGGAGCGGCCTGCCTGGCAAGCGCAGGACTGGGTACAGGCCGGGAGGGGCTAGAAAGGCCTCAGTGCGGCAGAGTGTGGGCTATCAGCCGGTTGAGCAAAGCTCGCCTACCCACGCAGCAAGTATCTGCAGGAGCCTTCCCATCCCCTGGAAGAGGAAGTGTAGGACCGAGAGGGCGACCAGGCAGGGAGGTTTAGGGTGCCCTGCCCAGATTCAATAAGGGACAGGGTGCCTATACCTTTAACCATTGGAATTTGGGCAGGTGCAGCTCATCATGGAAGGGTGCAACAAGCTTCACCTGCCCAAATTCCCTCTTCTTACAATGGTTAAAGGCATAGGCACTCTGTCCCTCTTTTGGATATGGGCACCCTAGGGAGGGTGGAACCAGGGAGGAGGGATCAGCCAAGGCCAGGAGAATATAAGGAGTGGGCCAGGGATGAGAAGGGGCTGGCTGAGGGCTGGAAAAGAGACTCCAGTGCCCTGGGAGGCTGGAGAAGGCCCAGGCTTGGGGGCTAGAAACCGCCTTTGCTCTGAGGCCCAGGGGTGGAAGAGGGAGACAAACCAGGCAGGTGTGGCCCTGGAAGCCCTACATAGGCTACGGACCCTATACGGGAGAGGACCCCAATGGCAATCAGGAGCCCAAGACCCCCCTTCTTGGAGGGCCTGACAGGAAGAGAGACAGAGAGGTGGTAGCTGTGCAAACACATTCTATCATAGTATTTTTACTTTAGGCATAAGCAAGATGACCCATACAGTTGATGAGGGAGTTGCTTGTCCAAGCTTGCAGTGGCGGATGTCTGCCTGCCCAGATGTCTAGCCAGAGTTACAAGGTCCGGACTTGGGAGAATGCTGTGCAATTTTGTTTGAAGTAAGCGGCAGGTTTGTTGGGGAAGGTTCATCTAGGGTCACAGAATCATAGAATGTAGAGTTGAAAGGGACCTTAGAGGTCATCTAGTCCAACCTCCTGCTTAGCACAGACAACTGCAGCATCTCGGGCAGGTGACCGTCCAGCCTCTGCTTGAAAACCTCCAGTGAGGGAGAGCCCACAACTGTACGAGGCAGACTGTTCCAGTGCCAGACAGCTCTTACAGTTAAGAAATTCTTCTTTAGGTCTAGTGCCTAAAGCTACTTCCTTGTACAGGTGGGCCCCCATATCCGCTGGGGATATGTTCCAGGCCCCTCCGTGGATACTTGAAACCGTGGATAAGAGCGAACACCCCCTCCATGGTTTTCTGAGGGCCCCCCACCCTGCCTCCCCTGCGGGCAGGCATGCTTGCCCCCCCCAGCTCTTATTTTTCTTTCAGCAAGCTTTGTTTCTTCCTTAAAACAAACAGAGAAGCAGCCTCCATTGCAGGCAAGTAGAACGAGACTAAGTCCTAGAGAGGCTCTGCAAGGTTTCTGTTAACCTTGCAGAGCCTCTCTAGTACTTAGTCTCATTCTACTTGCCTGTAATAAGCAGCCAGAGGCTGCTTCTCCTGTTTCTTTAAGGAAGAAACGAAGCTTACTGGGGAAAAAAGTAAAAGCCTGGGGGGGGGGGGTCCCCACGATCTGTGGATAACTGAAACCGTGGATAGCGAATCAGTGGATATGGGGGCCCACCCGTACTTGCAACCCACTGGTTTTAGTTCTGCCCCCAGGAACCACAGAAAGTAGGTCCTTCCCCCTCTGCTGCATGACAGCTATTCAGATACTTGAAGACAGCTATCATATTGCCCCTTAGTCTTCTCTTCTCCAGGCTAAACATATCAAGCCATTCCTTATAGGACTTGGTTTCCAAACCCCTCACTGTCTTTGTTGCCCTCTTCTGAACCTGCTCCAGCTTATCCCTTCTTAAAATGTGGTGCCCCAAACTGGATGCAGTATTCCAAGTGAGGTCTGACGAGTGCAGTATAGAGTGGAATTATAGAGTGATCCTTCCAGGGTGTGTGCAAAGCTACAGCCCAAACTGCACATCGCATGTAAAAATATGTAATGATAACCCAATAGCCGTTTTAGTGTTGGAGAAACTACTACCACAAGGGATAGTCAAGGGTGGAGGAGAGGTGGTCATCCCTTTTCAGTAAGCCATTTCCCCACTTTTCCCCCAAGTGGAGATTCTCCACCCCAGTCCCTCTCCCCTCTGCTCTTTTGTCCTTTCACCTCAACAGGTGTGAATACCTCCTTTGCTCCTTCTTTCCCTACTGCTTTGTCTTACCTACGTTACTCTCACCTTTTGGATTAGGATGTATGATCCTTTCCCTGTCAAGCTTCCTTCACTCAACCTGTACTGCACAGTGTATGCTCCTAGTACTGGAAAAGACCATCACAGGTTACAAGCCATAAGTAACCTCCTGGTTTTTAGAAGTAGGTTTTCTCTGTGCCAGGTGCAAGGGAGTGTCAACGGGAAACAGGTTATCTTGTTGGCTGTGTGCTCTCGGAGGCATCTGATGGGGCCACTGTGAGATACAGGAAGCTAGACTAGAAGGGCCTTTGGCCTGATCCAGCAAGGCTGTTCTTATGTTTAGTACTGAATATGGGCTAATATGTTGGTGACCTGACTGGCATCACTGTTGGACTGGCATCACTGATCTCAATTAAAAAAAATGACGGGGGGATAACAACCTACCAAAGTAATTGGAATGTCATTGCATGAACGAACAATGACATTGTATTGTTAAAATAAAATGTTAGGAAGTGACCAATTCATATTTTAGAATGCATTAACGTTTCTTAATGAAAATGGACACATTTGTATGTAAACATGAAAATGTAGTTCGTTAATGTCTCTGTTTCGGTACATTAGCATTACAATAGTAATTGCCTTACAAACCATGCATGCTGCTTTTTTCAAATGTTCCTCCTGTTCAAGAGCCACTGAAAACAAATCACTCATCCATGATGAGCTAAATGCATTTATTGCCACTCTTTAAAATTAAGCCCCAACTGTCAAGAATGCAGCTGGTAAACGAGAAGTGGCAAAAAGAAATAAATATAACAATGACATTCATATCGTGGTGTTCTCTTCACTTCTTTGAGGAGTAATAGTAGGAAGTTCCAGAGACCACCTTTTACAGAGTCAGTTTCCTTATAATGAGAGAGTACAGGACCTCGGGCACCTTGGTCACAAGGGATGAAGGCGGGGTAGAAATTTTCAGATAAATAAATAATTTGAGAAATACAAAATTTTCCTTTTGTAATAAAACTGTTGGAAATGTACTGGCTGAGTAGTTGGAAAGTAAGCACATGCACATTCAGATAGTACAAATACTAACAGAGCAATCCTGTCCAGTCATGGACCGGTGGAACTATCGTTCTGCCAGTGCTGGGTGTTGCAAACGTGCCGTAAGGCAGGTTTTCGATGCCTGGAGAGTAAGTGGTGCCGGCACCGAGGCCAGCACTGCTTGCTCCACACCAGACACAGTCTGCTGCCGGCTGCAGGTAAGGACTGCGCGGGGTGGCGTGCGGTGTGTGGGGAGGGCGGAACGGGACAGATTGGGAGGTAGGATTGGGTGGCCAGGCCCAGGAAGGGGGAAGAGATCCTCAGCAGCATACTCCGCCGAATTCTATCTCCCTTCCCGGGCCTCCCGGATTTGCGCCGGCCATTTTGCCAGTGCATATCCGAGGAGACCCATTGGGGCGGCCAGGCTGTTTCGAATGTCCCTTTACCCTGAGAAGGCCTCTGCCTGTGCTAGCACTGGCCCGATCTTGGATAGGATCCAGCGCAATGTGCTTTTGTACGCTGCGGTGGTCCTACGCAGGATTGGGCTGCCCGTAGCGCTACTTCAGCACCCCAATTTTCCTTTCCCCTTTCCTTCTGCTTCCATTCTGTCACCTTCTGTTTTCTGAACCTGCCTGCTCCACATGACCATTATGACTGATAGCCATTAGGAGACCCCTGTGAATGTATCAATCAGCCATTTGTTGCTGAATGACACAACTGGGCAAGCACATCATCCCCTCTAAAATAAACTTTGGGAATGGGTTACTCACCCGGTGAGTAAGGGCCACCAGCGCAGAGTCCGGCAGCCATTACTCCACCTGTGCAGCCCCCGCACCCCCTGGAGCAGGTAAGAGTTGCACTAGCTAGTACAGGGCCGGGGGGAGGGAGGGCCAGGTGGCCAGGGAGGGCAGCCGTTGGCCAGCCCAGGCCGGGAGGGGGTAGGGAAATTGGTGGCGAGCTCCGCCGATATCCCCGTTCCCTTCGTGGCCTGCACCGCTATTACCCTGCTGCTCCGGATGTATGCCAGCTTGAGAGCCGACGTACATCCGAGGAGGCCCATTGGGGCCAAATATCCCCTTTCCCCGAGGAGACCATGGACTGCGCCGGAGCGGCCCTGGAAGGGCACAGGATCCTGCGGCTGGCCCTATGGGCCGGCCGCAAATCTTTACTCAGGATTGGGTTGTTAGACACGGACCAAGGGTCCACACTCATCAGAGTGCCAGCTGGCCCATGCCATCTCCTAAACTCTCAATATTGGTAGCAGAGGTAGCACCTAATGTGGAGGTGGGTGGAGTAGCATGGTGGGCTGGTACTGGTGCCAAGGATTAGGACACTGGGATTTCAGGAGTCAGGGTTTCTGGGTTGAGTTCCTGGTTTTGAACAGAAATGAAAATACCAAACTTCTACAAAAGGTTGCATGCACAATTTTGGACAACCTAAAGATGCATCACAAATGGGGAATTTCCAAGGGAGTGGTACCTTAGGATTACTGAGGGGGAAGATGGGATTTAATGATGGAAAAGCTGCAGTAACTAACATTTGCAACAGACAGTGAATTCACCTCTGTATTTGCCTGAGATTATCATCTCCACAGCAACGTGCAACACACACACACACAAATCCCCACAACACTTACGGTAATACTTCCTGTTCCTTCTTATATCTCTGTACATTCTAAATTGACCTGGGGCAGGAGGAAAAAAAACAGGCTTCCTTTTGCATAGGAAGCTGCCTTGCAAAAGGATCAGGCCATTGTTCCATCTAGGTGATGTTGACTGGTGGCTGTTCTTCAAGGTTTCAGATGGGAATTTTTCTCTGCCCTACCTGGGGATGTTGGGATTGAACCTTCAGTGCTCTTCTGTTGAGTTGGGACCATATTAGAGTAGTACCAAGATGGTGAAGATTCCTGTCTAGTGTTGCAGAATAGGGATACACTCAAGAGTGTAGACAAAAAGGAGCAGAGGGGGGGGGGGTTGGAGCTCTAGAACTTCTCCTATAGCAGAAGCAGTGATATAATCAATAGGAATGCTTATGCTCAGTTGCTGCCTTTTGAACCTTTTTAAAAAGGAATTTAGCCAAGAAGCAGCATCGGCTTCAGCAGAAGGCAAACTCAGAAATTTGCCTAAAGGCACGGCATAAGTTAATGCCTAGCAGCACAATCCTGCTTAACTATAGGCCGGCGGAGCGAGCACTCTGCCGGCCTAGCGTGTCGTAAACATGCTGGAAAGCATGTTTTCGGCACCCAGAGAGTAAGTGGTGCCAGCGCAGAGGCTGGCACCGTTTATCCGCCACCTACCTGGACCCGCGCTGGTCGCCGCAGGTGAGTGCTGTGCCAGTCGGTGCAGGGGGCAGGCAGGGGCATGGGGAAGGCAGGCAGTGGTGGCGAGGGAGGGGGCCATTATTTGGCCCAGGCTGGGAGGGGGCGGTAATATCAGCGCTGGTTTGCGCCAACATCCTATGCCCCATCGCAGCCCAGGCCAGCCTTACACGGCCTCCCTGGTTGTGTGCCAGCTTCAGACCTGGTGTGCATCTGAGGAGGCCCATTGCGGCCCACCAGGGGAAGGGGATGAACGTCCCCTTCCCCCAAGGTGAGCCCAGACTGCGCCGGTGCAGGCTGCAACGGTCTTAGGACACAGCGGCCGGCCACTTAGGCTGACCGCGCAAAGTTACACAGGATTGTGCTGTAGGTCAACTTCTTTCCCAATGCTTATACACTTGTTTTAGAACTATTGCAACCCACTCCACAGGTTTGGGATTAAATGAGTGACAGCTTTAAATGAAGCATAATACCGGTATGTTTCAGAGTATAAATAAAAGTCAGGAGAAGATAACATTCTAATGAATAAATAAATAAATATGTGGGGCATGGCTATGGAAACAACTATCATGACAAACTCCTGCATTTCAAAATTTACCACTATCCCCATGGGTACAATTCAGCCAGAGCAGGAGTCTCATAGACTTCAATGAGAGAATTAAGCCCTAGTGTCATTGGTTCACTTTGCCATCTAGTGGTGAGCACAGACCTGGCAGGGAAGTCTTTTTAACACCGATTGGCTGATCTAGATGGAAAGGCGTGTTCATGATTTTAACTTTCCATCTGCTCAAGGAAAAGAGCTGTTGAAATGTTTGCATCCAGTTTGTCATCCAGAGACTCTCTTCCCTCAGGTACTTATGGGAAGCCAGGATGGTGTAGTGGTTTGGGAGTCGGACTTAGACCTGGAAGATCCAGGTTCAAATCCCCGCTCAGTCACGAAGCTTCCTGGGTGACCTTGGGCCAGTCACTATCTCTCAGCCCCCCCACCTACCTCACAGGGTTGTTGTGAGGACAAAAAGGAGGGGAGGAAATATGTACACCACTCTGAGCTCCTTGGAGGAAGGGCGGTATAAAAATGTGAAAAATAAATATAAATAAATAAATAATCTGATTGTGCTTTTCACAATGGCCTGGGGAAGGCCTGAGACACTGCCACAGGCTCCTTCTCCTCACACTTCTCAGTTACGGCTCAGGTAAGGGTGTCAAGGGCTCACCTTACATTTCCTTGTATTGACAACACAGCAGTTCATAATATTTAAGTAGAATGGATGGAAAGGGAAGATGGCGCCCTGTGCCAACTCCAATCAGGCCTAGAATAAATGCATACAGAAGGTTTGTTTCACCATTTTAATTTCTACAAACCTCAGAATGTACCAGACTGCTCTTCACTTACACTAGACAGAGCTCAAAGTTTCTTTATCAAAATATTAACAGATGTCCCCTCCTTCCCAGTCCCAGTCATTCGATTGTAACTGATTCTTCCCAGTAGCTGTCAGGATTTTTGAGAGACTGACAGAGGCTCCAATCCTCATCCAACATGCTGAGAGGATAAATGGCCTCATGGTAAGGTGGATAGACCTAGGTGCCGCATCGGGAATCCTGGTAGGCCTGGGCTCCGAAGACTTTTCCAGCTATTGCAGCCCTCCCCCATCCTGTTTTGTCCCCTCCCCTTTTGAGAAGGGGCCCAAAAGAAACTTTGTACCCCCTGATAAAATTCCTCTCAGAGGCCTGGTCATAGGCCGCCGCCCACAAGAGTGTTCGGAACTTCTACTTAAGGCGATTCTGCTGTCACCGGGGGGGGGGGGAGGAGGAGAAGTTCCACGAGACACCGGCGTTCCATGCGGCCATCCTGCACGCGCATGCTCTGTTCAGTGAGGCTCCCTTCTGAGGTGACGTCATCTCTGCCCTCCTCCTTGCCTCCACTGCTCCTCCTCTTTCCACTCCCTGCATTGTAAAAGTAAGAGGAGGACAGAGGAAGAGGAAGTGTAGAGGGAGGAGAGTGCCGAGCTAAAATACTGGAGAGTGGGAGGAGCAGAGGCTGGCACACAGTCGGATAAGGGAGGTAGCATTTGGCATGTTGCCTCAGGCATCAGGAGGTCTTGGGCCGGCCCTGTCACTGTAAGTGATGCTACAAATTCAATTTACCATCCTGGACACAGATCAAGGAAACTTTCCTGTTCCTTTTAAAAAACTGTCATCATGCAGACTTGATCCCTGGTCATTGGTCTGACGACTGCAGTGTCACACCTGCTGAAAGGCCATTTCTAGCAAAGCCAATGAGCGTGAACTGATTTGCATGCCTAACTGTTCTGTGCCCCTCCAGGGGATTTAAGGGGATGGTGTAGTGGTTTGGGAGTCGGACTTAGACCTGGAAGATCTAGGTTCAAATCCCCACTCAGCCACGAAGCTTCCTGGGTGATCTTGGGCCAGTCACTATCTCTCAGCCCCACCTACCTCACAGGGTTGTTGTGAGGACAAAAAGGAGGGGAGGAAATATGTACACCACTCTGAGCTCCTTGGAGGAAGGGCGGTATAAAAATGTGAAAAATAAATAAAAATAAATAAATAAAACCTCACACAGGCGCTTGGGCAGGAGTTGCTTTGTGTGTCAGATTTACTGGGAAAAGGTCTTGTTGCTCTGATTTTTTATTTAGTTTGTGTTTAAAAAAAAAAACCCTACACATTCCAATTTCTCACAGTATTCCTCAATAATCCTAAAGAACAACCTCGGCACCAGCGCTGCTTAAGGCCGATTCACACTACAGTTTTCCCGGCGCGGATGGCCCTGCCCCTGCGTATGCGCTTGTCTATGCGGTTGGAGCTGGGGGAGTGTCTTGCCGCCTGTTGTCCCTCTTTCTGTCCCGCCTTCTTAAGAAAGCGCAGCTGTGATTTGGTGAACAGAAGTGCGCTCCTCCAATTGGTGGGCTGCTGTAGCTCCGCGAACATCCCCAGCTCTGCAAGCGCAACCGCCTCAAAAGATGAGGGGAAACCATCTTGCCTGCCTCTGCGTTGCTGCTCCGCAAGCATAAAAACAGCTCTGCGCTACCCTCCGCAGATCCGCAACGAGCCGGGAAAACTCTAGTGTGAATTGGCCTTTACTCTCCAGGAGTTGAAAACATGCCTTTACAGCACGTTTGCAACACCAGGCGCTGGCAGAACGATAGTTCCACCGGTCTACGACTAGACAAGATTGTGCTATAGACTCTAAATCCACTACTACCTCACCCTCTGAAACGGACCTGCATACTCATGCCTGAATACTCTGTACTTGTGATCACCAATCTCTTCCCAACGTATGTAACCATGTTTTGGGGTTTGTTATATTTACTATTTTGCTGATTCTCTGTAAAACTGAAACATTCTCTAATAAAAAGTTAATCTGAGTGTGCATGTGCTTACTGTCGAACTACTCAGCCGTCTCATATGCCTGAAGATCTGAAGGATGGCCAGAAGTATCCATGTCTGTTGGAGAGCTGTCAGCACGCCACTGATAAGCTGCAGAGCCTCTGTGAGGAAGAGAAGCTGCAGCTGAACTTTAGAGTGGAAGTTGTTGCATCGAGCTGCGTTGGCTCAGACCGTTAGACAAAGGAAGGACACGAAGGCCAAAGTTTCTGTTCGTGGGAAGACTTCCAGATCGCTCTCGGGAGCTTCCGGGGGGAAGGTGCCGGTTGAAAGGTACCCCCGAGAAGACACACCGATTGCTCTTGAAGCTCCCATTTATTAAGATCTCACAT
This sequence comes from Plestiodon gilberti rubricaudatus, assembly GCA_026170595.1. Classification (NCBI taxonomy): domain Eukaryota; kingdom Metazoa; phylum Chordata; class Lepidosauria; order Squamata; family Scincidae; genus Plestiodon; species Plestiodon gilberti. Next base: position 110,273,759 of record JANXHW010000002.1, read on the forward strand.
TCCATAAAAGACAGTATGAGTTGATACAATTCAGTGCAGCGCATAAAGCTGTTTCAGCAGGTTTTAGTTCACACAGGCATATGGAGAATGTGTTACAATCATGTACTGCTTATCATGTACTGCTGCTGTAAACATGCTGTGCTTTTCTACAGGTTCCAGATAGTATGAAGAAATGTGAGGACAGGTCAGGAAAGGTCAGCGTGGTTTGCCAGCCACTGGCCCGTCGTCAGCGTGGTTTGCCAGCCACTGACTTAATTGTTCCCACAGGAAGTACAGCTGGTGCCCTTTTTTCTTACCAGATGCATCCACCAGAGGTCCTTCTTTCCCTTGCACTGCCAAGTTGGCAGCCAGAGGCATGACAGTTTTCTCCACTGACTCTTGGGAGATGCATACGGCTTGTTACTTGGGCTGAGATTCTTTTGCTTGTAAGACCCATCTTGGCAGGTTATGATGCAGCACCAGCCCAATTGAGAGCCATCAGTGAGTGGTATGTGTGCCCTGGCTGGCTTCCTGGCTTACCCCTCTTGGATCGTGTGCTTGGGGAACAGCTTGGGGAAGCCAAAAAACAACTGCGTCCTTGCTACAATACAAAGAACGAAAGCACAATTCATTGCTGTCACTTCTAAATTTCAAATTCTAAAAGCACAATCTGAAAGTTGGAAAGAACATGTGTGCTATCTAGGCCACTTCCCTGCTGTCAAAACTTAGAGCATCGCTCATCTCAGGCACCTCCAACCTTTTCCTGGAAACCTTCAAATAATGAGGTTCTACTGCCTACTAGACAGGTTACTGCATGAATGAACTGCTCTAAGAAATCATGCTGTTGGCTAAATACACATCCTCTCTGGCCCAATCTATCAAGTTAGTCTACACATCTCAGTTAATCCCAAACTGCATTCATCAAGCCCCAAACAAATCCATTTTCAGAAAATTGTTGTTTTGCTTGGCTGCTATTACTGGTTTCTATGTAACACACGGAATTTGAAATAAGTAAAGCGTGTTTTGCATGCAAAAAGTCTCAGGTTTAATTCCTTGTGTCTTCACATAAAGGATTTTAGGTAGCAGGGTTGGGGAACACTTCTGCCTGAGATGCTGGAGAACCACTGTTAGAGAAGACTTCTTATAATGGGCTATATAGATTATGAACGCAATCCTGCTCAGATCAACACCGCGGGGCTCCTGCTCTGCCAGTGTTGGGTGTCGCGAAAGTGCCGTAAAGCATTTTTGTGACACCCAGCGAGTAAGTGGCACTGGTCCGGAGGCTGACACTGCTTAGTGTCGGCCTCGGCCACCCTCCAGACTCCGTGCCGCTGGGCAGAGGTGAGTCCTGCGCTGGGCGACAGGAGGGAGCCATTGGCTGGCCTAGCCTGGGAGGGGGTGGGGATATTGGCACTGGGTTGCCCCGATATCCCAAGCCCCTTCCCAGGCCGACCTTACACGGCCTCCTGGGTTGTGCGCCAGCTCCAGAGCTGGCACGCATCCAAGGAGGCCCATTGGGGCCTCCAGCGCTTACACTGGATTCGTCCCCTTCCTCAAGGTGAGTCCTGGTCGTGCCGGCATGGGCTGCATCCTGACTAGGATGCAGCGACTGGCCATTTCGGCTGGCTGTTGCATCTTAGGCAGGATCGGGCTGTAACAGTGCAATTCTATGCAGGTCTTCACAGAAATAAGCCCTATTGTGTTCAATGGGGCTTACTCCCAGGAATGTGCAGCTTAATAGTCTGACTGGTAGTATACGGCAACTTCGTATGGGAGAGTGCTTTGTTTATGTTATTTTAGAGCCAATGTCAATAAAAACAAAAAACGTGAACATCTCCATATTTCCTGTGAACGTTCATGAAGCACTGAGAAGTGATTCAGATCTGGTAGGCAATTGCTCATTGTTTCTTGGGTGAGATCAAAACAGCACATTCCTTTTAAAGGATTCCTTAATGCTGTCTAAATCTACTGGTAAATCTCAGCTCTCTCTAAATCTACTGGTATGAAATGCAGAAAAGTATACAAAGGTTGTTTAAAAGCCTTGTTCCTTGTCCAGGCAAGGACATTTTCCAGGCCTGAGTCACCACTTTCAGTATTTCACACACCAGAGGATGCAGCAACAGGCTGAAGAAGGGGTGGGTGGAGGGGTGACTAAACCAACTGGAAATCAGCATTTGCCAACAGCACAACAGGGACCTCTGTGAAAGAACCAGGACCTCAGTTAAAACTGTAATGTCTCTGGCTCGAACGTGAGGCAGGCAATGCTGCATAGGTGTCTTGAGTGACCTGCTAGGGACCTGAAAACATTTATTATTATTATTATTATTATTATTATTATTATTAACAATATTTATATACCGCTTTTCAACATTTGCTTGTTCTCTGTCTGTCTTGCCAATTAACTGGAGGGGAAGTTTTAATCTGTGCTGAAAGCTTTAGCAAAGAGTTACACATTATGAGGGTTGACAGGGAGTTGTCAACCCCATGCTTGCCTTGTAATGCTAATAGCAAAATAAAATGGGCAGGTGGGGGGTGCTTTGCCCTTCCCCCACCCACCAATTCCTTGCCACCCCTCCTCCTGGGGCTTTTCCCTGGTTTCTCCCCTAGTCAGCTCCAAGATAGGAAATAATCTTGACTTGGAAGAAAGTTTGAGGAAGGGATTGCAGGGGAGAAAGACATTTTAATACAGCACCCTCCCTCTTGTTGGTCAAGTGAGCCTCCTTTCCAAATGGCCTTTCATTATTGTTAACCAGGAAATAGATTTGCCAAGGTAATATTTTCTCTTCCTCCCATAGGATCACACTGGATGTCACAACCTCATTCATGTGTCTGCTCATTCACATACAAAGTGTGTGTGTGTGTGTGTGTGTGTGTGTGTGCGTGCGCGCGCGCGTGCATGGAGGGGTATGATTCTGACATTAAAAAGGGGGTGCAGAGGTGAGGGGAACCAAACCCTCATGTACTCCATCATTCAGGTACCTTCCTCCCAAATTGGAGATATTTTCTTGCCTTTGTGTGTCATTTTGGTACCAGGGCTAGGAAGGGAAATGTTCCAGGTGATACAGCATAAAGAGGCAATAAAGGGGGAGGTGGTTCAAGGCCTCTCATTTTTGTGAAAGGCCTCTTGTTTTTGTGAAAATGAGACCCCATCCTGTCCTTTTCATGTGAACAAGGCAGACATATGAACAACAAACATGGCTGTCCCATCACATCTGGCCATTACCTGACTGATTGAAACTCATGACCACAGATCACAATCTGTTGTGAGTTGAGGCACAGCAAAATCCAATAGACAACACACAGTCAAACCCACGGTACGGTACTGATGCAATAACTAGGATCTACAACGCACACGCTTACTCATACACTCAACATTCAGAAGAGTTACTCAAGCCAAAATGACACTCAAATGACGTTTCATGAACTCAATCACACCCTCAAAGCATACAGACTTCCACCCATATGTACACACACACAGGTTCAGAGAAAAGGAGGACAGACAGTACTCCCCCCATATCCACTGGGGATATGTTCCAGGCCCCTCTGTGGATACTTGAAACCGTGGATAGGAGCAAACACCACCTCCATGGTTTCCTGAGGGGGCACCGCCCTGCCTCCCCTGTGGGCAGGCGTGCGCGCGCCCCCAGCTCTTATTTTTCTTTCAGCAAGCTTTGTTTCTTCCTTAAAACAGAGAAGCAGCCTCCATTGCAGGCAAGTAGAATGAGACTAAGTCCTAGAGAGGCTCTGCAAGGTTTCTGTTAACCTTGCAGAGCCTCTCGAGGACTTAGTTTCTTTCTACTTGCCTGCAATAAGCAGCCATTTGTGACTGTGGTGGTGTTCATGCATGGGGGGGGCACAGTACAGAGCTGTGCCTTAGAGCCCCTAGCAACCTGTCACCAGCACCATACAGATGCACTAGTCACAATTCAGAGATTTAATTTCTAGAAATACTGTGTGTGTGTGTGTGTGTGTGTGTGTGTGTGTGTGAGAGAGGAGCCAAGACGCTTGTGCGTCGTAAGCACGGATGGCCTTTTTTAGCGCATGGGCCTGGTGGGACAGGGTGGTGGTAATGTAGAGTCCGAAGCGGCCTAGCGGGGGAAAGTAGGGGCTGCCTCCCAAAAGGAGCCATGATCAAAGTACAGTACATGCTGACGAATCGCCCCACGCACGGTCTACTCTTCATTGGGACTAAGCGGGACACAACCCTCGCATCGCCACGGGTTTGTTTTGTTTTGTAGTGTTTTCTAAAGAGAAACGTAAGACAGGAAGAGGCCAGAGTTTCCACCTCTCGTAGTCGTGCCGAAGGACGTTTGACAGGTGCAGCTTGGCATTTAGGGGTAAAGAAGCTGCGCGCTTGCTGAGATCTCCACTTCTACCGAACTATGAAAGGTTCATGAGCTCTCTAGGGCCTCTTTCGTATCGTAGCTGGTGATCTTTGAGTTGAATTGGGCTCTGTGTGTAGGTGTATTTATTCTTGAGTTAAAAAGAGAGAGGAGGTTATATCGGGTCAACAATTAAAAGCGGGCCTCGTTTTGTAGGCTGGGATTAAAATAGGTTCTAGGGTTGAAATATAGCACGTACCCTAACCCACCCGCTTATCTACTCTGGCTACGGTGGGCGACCCCGCTCTACTCCATGCCAGCCTCGTTTCACCTTCGCCGTCTCCGGCTCTGCAATGAGCGACGACGCCACGCGAGGCGGTGAGTCGCAGCCGAGCTTCCGACTTGGGGTGGAGCCGGTGCGGGCAGCAGCGCAGGAATGTGCAGAATGGGGAGGGTTGGCCGGGAGGAGATCTGCTGCTATACGGGCAGGTGGGGGGAGGGAGGAAAGACGCGCCCGCTCGGGAAGGTCCCGTCCCAGGTAGCCGCGGGAAGACAGGCGTGGACGGTGCTTTGGCTTGACGGGTAAAGGCGCTTGCAACTTTTCGGCTTTGTGGTTACCGCGTTATATGGAGTTGGGATTTCCTTTGCCTTAAAAAGGGACACCTCGGGGTGGTAGACGCTGATCGCTGGACTTGGACCGTGGAACGGGAGGGCGAGCTCCAAACTCTGTCCCATCTCCTCCTGACCCGAGGAGTCGCTGATGCGCCTTTCCAACCGACTTCTGCACAGCCTCCGAGTAGTTTTGGCGCAGCCTTACATTTCGTTTCCTCCCACGAAATAAGGTATGCCCCTAAATTCCTTGGAAGCTTTATGCTTCTTAACCTCCCGTTTTCAAAATGACTTTTTTTTGTATGGAATGTGTTCGCGAAGGAAGCTTGTATTCTGCTAGTATATACTATAGTAATATAGTCTAGCTGCAGCTAGAAAGGCTCCAATGTGAGTCCCATCCCCCAAATCTACAAGCCTTGAAACTCCCTCCCATATTCTTGCCTCTGTTTCGAGATGAACTTCTTCCCCCTACGTTTTGACTCCTAGGCGCGTGCAAGTATGTTCCAGACTTTTCCGGCCATATGCTAAATAAATTTCACTTTTTCTGGGTAACCTGGAAGCAGGGACTCTGAGAGTAATTTTATCAGGGGGGTACACAGTTTCTTTTGGGCCCCTTCTCAAAGGGAGAAGGGGCAAAACAGGATGGGGGGAGGAGGGCAGCAATAGCCAGAAAAATCTTCGGAGTCCAGGTCTACCAGGATTCCCGATGTGGCACCCAGGTCTGCCCAACTACCATCTTTCACTCTCCATGAGGCCAGCTGAGATCCCAGGAAATTTCTGGGGGGCTCCTGGGCCCTCATTTTGACCTTGGGCCCCGGTACAATTTACCCCCTTTACTCTTCTCTCATGGGCCCTGCCTGGAAGTAACCCTTTTGCTCCCCACCCTGTTTCTAGGACTGAGAGTCTTATCACTGTGTGCCTTTCAGAGTGTGCTACTACATCATCTGCATGTCTGGAGGCAGGTGTGTGCTAGATGCCTAGCTTATCAATAATACCATTGCAGTACCTGTGTCAGAGGTCAGGTGCCTTTGCACTTTTTGTAGGCATGCATATTGAATGCTCATGTCAATCTAAAACTTTTCTGGTTTACCCAAACGTGTGAAAGCAAGGGACCCTGCCTGTTTGGGTTGTTTTGCTCCTTCCTTTTAACTGCATCCCTCTAGATTTCCCCACCATCGACGACAAGACATATTTAATACTTTCTGTATCCGTGTTTCTGTATCAGCTGGGCAGTGATCTGAATTGTGGTTACCTGCTGTTCCTTTTGGGCTGGCATAAGGCTGCATTCTGTAGTCAAGATAAGAATGCTATCTGGCTGCTTTTTTTTTTTTTTTGCATGTGGCCAGACCATGTTTCCTTGGAGGTCAGCCTCTCCAAGTTCAGTGGAACTTACTCCTGTGTAAGTGTGTGTAGGATTGCACCCTGCATCTGTTAATAATTGGAGCCCAAGGGAATGTAAAAACATTACTTCCAGCACTAGCAGAATACATGGTACTTGACACACAGTAACAGAAATAAAAATGTATTTTTTACCTGCTGCTATTGCATTAGAGTCAGACCCTGCTGAATCCCTATAAAATGAGGGTAGGAGAAGGAGGGCAATTTGGAAATGTAGCATGGGCAGGTAGTAGCGGGAACTGAACCCGTCACTTGGTGTCAGATTTAGGTAAACAAGCTACAGCTTAGGGCCTCACAATCTGCAGGGGCCTCAAAATATTTTTAGAATTTTTTGGGGAGGCTTTAAAAAAAGTGTGCTGAATATATATATATATAATAATAATAAAATGTAGACCTTTTAAAAAAAGCAGCTTGTGCAGCAAATTTTGGTTTTTTAACAAGGGACCTCCAATTTTTTTTTTAATCAAGGGCCTCCAAGCTTTATATAGGGCCTCACCAAGTCTAAATCTGGCACTCCCAAACTGTTGTGCCTCTGCCATTTTCTGCCCATGGTTTAGGGAGGGACATTTCTCTCCAACTGGGAAGAAATATCTGAGGGGCAGTAGTTGTCGGGTGAAAAGTGTGGGTGGAGGGAGAACTCTGTTCCTCTAGCCCACTTATACTGCATTTAAAAAAAAACACCCCATTTTGTATGGATTTGGCATAATCTTAATGCACACGCCTCCTGTTGTCATGTCTAGTTTGGCCCTTAGCCATAGGGGGAGACAACAGAAGGGAGCTGGAGAGGCAAAGATAAATGAGATATTAAAGTGAGTAAATGTATACCTCATAATAAACAAAATTGTTTGTTAGCAACGTGTTCTCCCAGACCCTGAGGAAGTGAATCATATATTTGGAATGCTTTGTACCATTCCCACTGCCACACGAGGACATTTTGCCCCTCCCCATGACAAAGTTCGTATAGTCAGGGCGATGGTGTTCCCAGTAGCAATGTATGGTTGCGAGAGTTGGACCATAAGGAAGGCTGAGCGCCGAAGAATAGATGCTTTCGAACTGTGGTGCTGGAGAAGACTCCTGAGAGTCCCTTGGACTGCTAGGAGATCAAATCAGTCAGTCCTAAATGAAATCAAGCCTGACTGCTTCCCTGGAAGGACAGGTACTGAGGCTGAAACTCAAATATTTTGGCCACCTAATGCGAAGAAAGGACTCTCTGGAGAAGACTCTGATGCTGGGAAAGATTGAAGGCAAAAGGAGAAGGGGAAGGCAAAGGATGAGATGGTTAGACAGTATCACCGATGCAACGAACATGAAAATGAGCGAACTCAGGAAGATAGTGGAGAACAGGAAGGCCTGGCGGGATGTGGTTCATGGGATCACGAAGGGTCGGACACGACTTAACGACTGAACAACACATGACTGCCTCAAGGGGTGTCCGCAATGCACCCCAGCATCCCTTTGGTCGGATATTGCACAGTGTCTTGGGACTGGCTTTTCTGACTGACTGGGTGCTGCTTCATTGAGGTTCCTAACCATGTTGCGAACTTGCTATCCTCTGCACCTGTGTAGGTCACTTGTATGGTCCAAGGTTGAACTGACCACACAGTAACGGGCTTCCTTTTTCACAGAGCACGATCAAACTGCAAACATTTGAGGATCATTTGGCTCTTGAGCAGCGGAAGCCTTTTGTCAGGCTGAACTAAACACCAACCTGTGTGTCATGAAAGCAGTCCATCAGGATCCCAGTTTTGTGTTGGGATTTATGGAGCAGAATGGCCAACTTTTTTTTTTAATGCCAAGGGCTCAGCTCTGCTTTCTGTGAAGTGATCACAGCTCAAGCACCTCTGAGCATGAGTAAGATCACTGAGCAACTGCTGCCTGTCCTGCGGACACATCTGGGAGCTGTGCCTTGCCAAGTCGAAGGGTGTGACCTCCAGGCAGACTTTTAATCTTGGTTGGCTCCTCCTTGTTGTGTTTGTGACTAAGCTCTTTGTTGATCCAGGCCAGTATTTAAAATGTCCTAGGTTAATTGCAGTCCATTCTAACTTGGACTAAGCCAAAAGAACCTTGGTATTAAACCCTGCCTTTTGTTAAGACCTTTCTGCTTTCCTTGTCTTATTCTTAAGAGTTCCCCCTTTCAAGAATTAAGCCTTAATGTGTGATGCTGCTCTGGATTAGTGAGGAGGTGGTCAGGGGCTTGACTCCAGATCTCGCCCTGACCACCCATGGCACACTCACCCAACCACAGGTGACGACAACAAAATTGGGAAAGTGTCTTATCTTTTGTTATAGCTGCCTCGTTGAGTGATAAAAATTATCTATGAGGATGTTAAAAATGCTCTCCTCCTCATTCTGTAAGAGATTTGCAGTGGTAGCTTTTCTAGTACTTATGTTTTGTCTTTCCCATGAGTTGTGCTGGCTACATCACTGTTCTTGTATAGCGTCTTCAGTGTGCATGGTGCTCTAAGAAGTACAAATAGGCAAGTCTCTGTCCTGAGTAGCTTGTAGTCTAAAATTTAGCAAAAGTGAGAGAGGTGGAGGCGGGGAAGTACCAGTATGTTTATTTCACAAGTACGTATGCTTGGCTATTGTAAGGAATAGAGACTTGGGGCCCAATCCTATTCAATTTTCCAGCGCTGGTACAACCATGCCAATGGGGTGTGTGCTGCATCCTGTGGTGTGTTGCGTCACGGAAGCCTCCTCAAGGTTTGGGAATGTTTGTTCCCTTACCTTGTGGCTGCATCGGCACTGGAAAGTTGGATCGGATTGGGCCCTTTGGGGTCTTTGCCAAAGACTTCATGGAAAAGATGCCTTTTGAGAAGGGGTGTGAAGAAAGTAAGAGGGGAGGCATCCTGCAGATGTTCTTGGAGGCAGTTCCAGGTGCGGGAGAAAGGATGGAGTCATATGAGGGATCTGGAGGCCCTTAGATGCCGAGCGTGGTGGAGCTGAAGGAGCAAATGTCACAGGCAGGGTTGTGTTGGGATAGGAGGTTCTATATGGGATATCTCCTCCTCATTGCCTTTTAAGGCATCTTTTACACTGTGTCAAGTCATTGATGATATCAACCTCCTGGTGGTGGAAAAAATAGCTGTTGGAATTGGGTTGGCTCTCCCACCATAATCGGTGTGAAGTTGTGGGACTTGAGGCAACATTGTTGAGTGTTTGAGGATCAGGAGCATTGTTTTAAAGGTGTGTGTGTGTGTGTGTGTTTAGGGGAGATTCACAGTAATGTTCAATAACCGGCTTTTAGATATATTCAATTAAGAAATCACACATACAATCCCATGTATTTGAAGAGCATTTTTAAATTATTTCTTAACACTGGCTTCAACCAGACACTGTAAGTGCCCGTGAGGGAAAAATGGTATGCACAGCAGTGTGTGTGTGTGTGTGTGTGTGTGTGTGTGTGTGCGCGCGCGCGCAAATGCTGCTCAAGTGGTGTTGCTGCAACGGATTAGGCCCATGCAAGTCTCCTTCCAGCACCTGCCTTTCCAAAACTGTTGCTCCTGTGTTGACAGCAATGAGCAGAGTTTGGAGGAGGGCGGGGGTGGAAGCAGAGAGCATTTCCTGCCTATTGTGTGTCTCATCCTGTCTCTCTGTGCGTTGATTCTGGCTGGTGGAGCTACTGGAGTGAATTTCAATAGCCTTGCAGCAACGAAGTTGGCTGTTTGCATGTATGCATGGCAGTGTGTGTGGGGTGGAGGTGGGGGGAAGGCCATCATTTGGGCTTCCCATAGTCAGATCTGTCTATCAGCAGTAGGCTCTTGGATAATTGTCTTCTGGAATCAGAGCAAGGTAGGACAAGTAAAGGCATAATCTCTTCTGTTCCGTTTCTTGATTTTTGGTAACAATGCTGTGACCTTCTACAAAAAAAATATATATATACAGTAGATTCGAGGCCATCTCCTCCTCCTCCTCCTCCTCCTCCTCCTCCTCCTCCTCCCAGCATTCCAGGATGATCTCTTGGACCTTCAAACTAGTTTTGTTGGGAGTCAGTCTTGTTGAATTGGGAGTGAGTGAGCACGAGTGTCCTTTCTTTAACTGTTTATATAAATAAGGCATTGGCAAAACTGTTTCCCATGGTTTTTTCTTGGTTTTTCTTACTTTGTAAGTTGAGGTTTTTCTGGAATGTCTTTTTAAGGTCCGTTTAAACTGGTGTGCTAATATCTCCTCCTTGGGGTTGGAGAGTTCAGGAAGGACTTCTGCTTTAATCTAACACACTTTGTGACCTCTATTTCCTCCCGCACTGACTGTTTTTAATCTGAATCTTGTCATCACCTTTCCTGTCCCTTTAAAAGGAAGCGCTTTCTGCTGGCTGTGGGGCAGAGATTAATGCGGGAGGGCAGCTTGGAGGCTGGTAAATAGGGAAACTACAAATGGTCCTGGAGCCTGGGGCCACACATTTGCAACAGGGGAGTTTCTTCATACCAGGAGATGATGGTATGTGGTACTGTCTGCATACTTATTTTATTTGCGGTGTTTACTATCTTTCTCCAAGGAAAACCCGGAGAACATCAGCCACCTTAGGTCCCTTTGGGGAGAATGACGGGGTAAAAATACTGTAAATAAATACCGGTAAATCTTTTGACTCACTTTCTCAGACTCTGAAAGTGATTGGAAGATGACTATGACTGGGATTCAGTTCCCTTTCTGCAGGCAAGTGCATGCAGCTTCGACTGCATCTGCCTTTTTACCTTGACTCACAAGGGAGAGTAGAGACATACTTAAAGAAGAGTTGCTGATCTCTGGGTGTGCGCTTGCCATATTGTCGTACGTGGATGTTCCAGTCTTCTCTGCAGGATGAAGTGGAAGGGGAACCAGTCCAGACAGCAGGAGCCAGCTGTGTCCTGTGCTGACTGAGGAAGGGGCTTCTGACATCATCATGAACCCACCACCCCTCTTCCTGGAGTGTATTTGAGCTTTGAGAAAAAATGCTTTAAAAAAAAAAAAAAAAGGAAGCCAAGGGATGAACAATCACTCCTTAAGGAAAGACAAATGGCTTTCTTAAATCAAAACTGAAAAAGAAATCTGTGTTTGGTGCAAGCTCAGGTATGTGTTCTTTATCAGTGTGAGAAGGTGGGGGGGGGGAACTGGGCATGTGTAGTAGCGGGTGATGTTGTTTGCATTGAACAATGGATTGTGGGGTACAGTAAGCAGACTCAGGGTGCCCTTCACTCTGAGCCTGCTGCCTCCTCCCACCGTGGGCAGAGCTGCTGTATTTGCCACCTTATCACCTTGCCACAAATCAGGAAGTGTGCTTGCAAGGAAGGAGTGTGGGAGGTGGATCACTGCTACCGCCCCATGCCTGAAAAAACTGCATGGGAGGCGATGATCCAGCCTCCTACCTCCTCCTTTGAGCAGCCTTGCTTTGAGCCTTGTGCAGTTCTTTTCAACATTAGTGGCGAGGGCTTTTTGTCAGTTTGAGGATCATGTTTTGAGAGCCAGGATGGTGTAGTGGTTTGGGTGTTGGACTTAGACTTGGAAGATCCAGGTTCAAATTCCTGCTCGGCCACGAAGCTTCCTTAGTGACCTTAGGCCAGTTGCCATCTCTCAGCCTCGCCTACTTCACAGGGTTGTTGTGAGTACAAAAGGAGGGAAGGAACCGTGTATGCTACCCTGAGTTCCTTGGAGGAAGGGCGGTATAAAAATGTGAAAAATTAAAACGTTGGCACATCCTTGGAACTGGGCTCACCCCACAGGACAACAAATTGCACTGTCTCCAGTTTTAAGGTGGCGGTGCATCTGGTGTCTCCAGAGCATTTCTTGTGATGATCATGATGTGTCTAGAGTGGATAGATTGGGAACCAGCAAAGAAGGGATATTTGCTACCTTCTCTATGAAATGACATGTAAAAGAAATAATCCTGATTTCAAAAGAAATTGAGAAATGCCTTTTTTTCTTAATCTGTGTCCGAGATAATGCGATACAGCCATAAGTAGAATAAACTATTGAAAATCAATCAATCCTTTTTAATAAAATAATGAATTTGTAGGAACGTCCAGAATGGGGTAAAAACTGGGGTGAATTTGTTAGGATTAATTTGTATAAGGTACAACTTCACCTTTATTATTACACATCTTCTGTTTTCTATATTTTGACAAGTTTGGGTGGTATTCAGAGGTAGCAAGAGGCAATAAACCTTTATCCAAATATCCCATATTTTTGATGCTGTTTATTGTTGACTGAGGTGCTACTCCTTGTTCGTTTTTCTTGCAGCATGTCTAGTAGTATAAGCCCTATTGTTTCCTAATTGTTTCCATTCACCTTGTTTGACAACAGGACTGGAACCTAGAAAGCAATGTAAATATCCTTTTAGGTCAGGGACTGCCAGTTTACCTTCAGTCAGTCGCCTCTGTAATACATTCTCTCTTTATCCTAGTTACATTTCCCTGCCTAAAGTGATATACTGAACAAACAAAAAATTGCTATTTTTGTAAAAAGTACTTGGAGAGTAAAATTGGCAATGTTGGGCTCAAAAAGGGAATTCCTGGGGAATTTTATTCATACAAACAGTTGCAGTTCTGGAGAACCATGAGAAATATCTCTGACCAAATTGTCAGTTATTTCTGTAGGTCCATGGGAACATGTAGCACACTGCTGGGACTCAGTAGGGACAAGACCAATAACTATATCAGATTTGTTACAGTTATAGCTAGCTAGACAGTTTTGCATGTCATTCATAATTTCAGGTAGGGATGATAGAGAGGATTGAATATATATATATATCATATCATATCATTGGCATAAGTCCTCTCCTCTCTGCATTCCCTATTGTCAAACGTTCAGCATCTGAATTGCTCCTGTGGGTAATTGCTAGTGGGTTCCACTGCCAAAGCACACAATAAAAGGGGCAAGTTAGTTGGCCAAATTCTCTACGTAAAGATGAGGAGGTCGGGAATCGCAGGAGTTGCTTCCTAGCATTTACTAGTCCAGAAGCTACTTATAATTTTGTCATAGTGATTATGTCTGTAGAGTCAGATCACCTGGGTTCTTGCTTGACTGTAGAGCTGAGAGCAGGGTTTTGTAGAAGGGGGTTCGATTCCTGAGCATTGAGAGTAAGTGAAGTTTTGCAGAGTTTCTTTTCCAGCATTGTTTTTCTCATGGATCTGTTTGGACTGTACTGCTCACCCACTTTCTCTGCTCTCCTTCCATCGCTCATCAGCAGTCATTTAATATGAGCTCCGATGGGCAGCCCAATCTTGCCTAAGTATCCGGCGGGCAGCACAGGCCGCTTGTCTGATCCTATCCCCGTTCCCTGAGGCCTACTCGTGGAAAGGCAACGTTTGTCCCCTTCCCTCAGTGTAACGCGGGGCGGATTTCCGCCAGCTATTTAGCTGGTGCAAGTCCAAGGAGGCAGTGTAATGGCGGAGCCGACCCGGGAAGGGGACAGGGATATGGCGGCCGCCATTCCAGCCCCCCTGGACCGGCTTGGCCAATGGCCCTCCTCCCTTGCCGCCCAGACTGCCCCCGCCGGGGATCATTTACCTTCTCCGGCCACAGGGACGATCCGGGTGCGGAGTGAGGTCAGCCGGCCGGCCTCTGTGCCGGCCGCCCTTTAAAGTCTTGGAATGGTGGAGCACTCGCTCCGCCATTCCATTGGATTGCGCCCTCTGGCAAGGCGGCAAAGAAATACAGCTTCTCCTGTCGTTGTGAAGCTTTGCTAGAAGGCTAGCTGCTTTGATTGGGTTAGCTGAAAGCATATGTCTGCCACCTATTTTGGGAGTATCAATGGCTTGGCATATTTTGAGTTCTTAACCATGGGGCTTCAACAAAGTCTTGAAAAAGTACAGTAAGTTTTCATGATCCTAGTATGACTTTCTGTATGTAAGATAGGATGGGTTTTGCTATGATCTGGGTACTTCTAATGATAAGCAGTATCATTAGAAGCAGTTCCCTAACGCAATTTGCTTGTTTAAGCAGGAGCAAGTCTGCAGGTGTTCTTAGAATAATATTTTGGAATTGGATACCTTTGCTTCCCCCAGAGCCCCTTAAATCAAAAGTTATTTCTGTATTTCCAAGTCATCCAGTTTGTAGTGAAACTGTTGCCTTTTTCTTTTCAGATAAATTGCTGTATTAAGTGCCGTGCTTGTGATCTGTTTCACATCTCTGCTTCTTCTTATAGCCGCCTTGGGTCCCTTCGGGGAGAAAGGCGGGATATAAATACTGTAAATAATTCTTGAGAGTGGGTCAGTTTGCTCTTTTTATTGGGTGACATCTCTCACTGCTCTTATCTGGGAGAGCATCTCACCCAGTTTGTTGCCATGTCTTTGGGCAAAGTCAAAGCTTTTGGGAATTCTTGGACAGATTCCACCATCTCTGTACTTAGTGGTGTGGAATGATTTGGCTCTTTTCACTATAGTAGATCTTTGAAGGTTTAAGACTGCCTGTTGGTGTTCAGCTCACTAGCACCACAATCTAGTACTAGGTCTTGATATTCGTAATGAATGGCTGGTGAAAAGTGTTGATTTTTTTGGCAAGCAGGGGCAGTGAGCTGTTCACAGCCATCTTGGTTGATGATTTCCCAGATAATTGCTTTTCTTGTATTTGTAGGGGAAAGTGGGAATTAATCAACTATTGAGTTTTTCCAGGGCTGTGCATTTGTGCTACTAAGGGTGCCAAAAAAAAAAGAAAAAAAAGTACAAAACAATGTAAATGAAGATGTGACTGGGGTGTGGCACTAAGTATCAGAATTCTGCACAAAGAAAACTGAATTCTGCCCACACAGAGGCGTCGACGGAGCGTGGCGGGTGGGACGGACCGCCCGGGGGTGATGCGCATCATGGGTGACGCGCGTCACGGTCGGACGCTCCGAGGCTGGCTCCCCAGCCTCAGAGCCTCCAGAGTCCGGAGGCTCCGAGGCCCGGGAGCCAGCCTCGGAGCGTCCGGCTCTGCCGACGCTCCAGGGCCTTCTGAAGGCCCGCTGCTTGAAAACATAATTCTTATGTTCATAATGTACTGCGCATGCACGAAAATCATAATGTACTGCGCATGCACGAAAAACGTAAAACTTTTACGTTTTCAAGCATCGGACCTTCAGAAGGCCCTGGAGCGCTGGCGGAGCCGGACGATCCAAGGCCAGCTCCCCGGCGGGCTCCCCGGCCTTCAGGTAAGGGGGTGTTTGTGGGGGGTTCACCCTAGGGCGGGGGGGGTGACGCTCACCCCCCCCGCCCTAGGGTGTTGCGCGTCTAGTGACGCTACTGTGCCCACACTGTACATTATGCAGCTATGTTCAATAAGTACAGGGAACAGCATGGAATGGACTGGCACTGGTGGATTGTATCCTACACAAATGTGGATATAGTTCTGTAGTTTCTTCAACTCATTCTGCTTCTGCCTAATTATAGGGGGTGTGGTTGGAGATAGTGAACTAGGAAGAGCACTGAACACTCCACCTTGACCATGAAGGCTGAGCTACATTACACGCGTCGCGGAGCTTCTGACATCATTTTTGAAGCAAGCGGAGTCGCTGCGACCTCCGCACTGCTGTACCTCCATACCTCAGGCTGGAATCCTACTTTTGAGGGGGCGTGTACGCAGAGCTAGGGGGGTGGTTCGCGGAGCTACTGCAGCCTACCAATCCTAGGAGAGGGAGGAGAGTGGCTGCATGCCAATCAGAACTACCTCCAATCACCTTCTTAAGAAGGCGGGACAACAGGAGGGACAACAGGCAGGAAGACACTCCCCCGCTCCAAGCGTGTAGGCAGAGGCGGCGGCAGAGCCTCTGCATGTAATGTAGCTCAGCCTTGACAAATCCCATATGTCTCCCTCTCTGACTTCAGTACTTCTCCAGGCATAGGATACACACTGTAAAGCTGTAAAATCTAGAAGTGTGTCTTCTTCCCCCTCAACATCTTTTTTTTTTTTTTTTAACGAAAGCTGCAGTTCTGAAAATGTTGCATTTTGGGTACCACAACCATCATTTGATGTTGTCCTGTGCCCGCAGACAGTTGCAGTGTAGGCCCTGGTTTGGACTGTACCACCCACCCCTTCGTTGTGTTTTTCTACCCAAGGCATATTGTAAAGCAAATCTGGTGTTGTAATGGATGGAGTACATGGGGTTTCAAATCCCCTCATGACTACAAAGCTCTAGTGGGTGATCTTGAGCCAGTTGCAGCTTCTCAGCCCCTCCTACTACCTCACGGGATTGTACTTCAAGTATTAGCTTCAAGTATTGCGAGGTGGGGAGAACTGTGAATATTTGCGGGGGCAGAGACGGCAGCGGTGATCCCGGAGATTGTTCTGCCGCCGGGGGAAAAATGTACATTTTTTACTTACCGGGAGTCCTGACGGGGCTCCGGAGGGTGTGGGGAGGCCCATGGCCCTGCTCTGCGGGCCTTCCTGCTCTGTAGATTGCCGCTCTGCAGCAGTTGCGACCACTTCCGGGGCCACAACAAACAGCCGCACATAGGCGGCGGACAACTTCTCCTACGTTCTCTGAGCCGTTCCGCCACCTCTGCTGCCGCTGCCTGCAGCACTGATGCCGCCGCGTTCTCCGCCACCGCCATCTTCTTGCTGCCACCACCGCCATTTTGTCGCCCCCACCGCCTGCTGCCCGGGGAAGGTCAGCCCCATCCCTTCCTCCGCCTCTACCACAGGCCTCTCCACACCCTCCGGAAGCCCACCTGGACCCCCAGTAAGTAAGAAAAAGTACACTTTCCCCTGGCAGCGGCATGATCCTCGGGATTGCTACCGCAGCTGTCATGCTGTCCCCGCCCCTTAAGGAGACAAGCAGCTGTCATGCTGTCCCCGCCCCTTGAGAACTGCTGGTTTAGTCAGTCTGGTGTAGAGCGTAGTTCCTTCTCCCATATATGCAGTTACAATGGGAGCTATACAAGCATGGCTGGCCCAAGGCCTTCTGAGGTGGCATCCTTAATGCTGTTCCCCCTTACCTGATGATGTGCCAGCCTCTTCTTCTGCTCCTCCTCCTCCAATGTTTTATCTCGGCACTCTCCTCCCCTCCACATTTCCTCTTCCTCTCTACCCCCCTCTTCCTTTTCCAATCCAGAGAGTAGAAGGAGAAGCAACAGCGGAGGCAAGTAGGTGGACAGAGATGAACCCTCCTCCACCAATCTGCTGCTGGCATCAGTTTGCTTCATGGATGGGCCAGCCCTGTGTTCAAGAGCACCTCTTTGGGCTTGCACTGGGATATTTCCCAGTGTATGTAGCCCCTACTCTGTCCTGAGCAGGACAAGAGTACAATAAAGCTGTGTGTGGTCACTATGCAGCCCAAGAGCTCACTCCAGGTTCAAACCCTCTCGCTCTCTAGTGTGGGGAAAGAGCTATCAGTGCCCGTAAATCACAGTGAATGTTTCCCATTAGTTGCCCCACCTCCTGCTTTTTCAAATATGTCAATTTAATTGTAGGTGGGACAGGTCTTGAGTTCACCATTGCTCTGGCTCCCTTGGGAGAGAATAAGCTTTCTGATAAAGAAAAAAGTTCAGCAAGTGTGGTTGTATTCAGTTGGAATGTCACTTAGACTGATAATGTTTTGAGGATTTTTTAAAAAGTGCACATTAAATTACTTTCACAACCTGGTCCCAATTGACCTCTTAAATGCCTGGGAACAATAGCAGTACTGACTGGGGTAATACAGCTTTAAGATGAGAAGCTATTTCTGTGAGAAATGTTGACTAGCTTGTTGGGTAGAGGAGATCATAGCATACCCTCTGGCTTGTGTTTCTTCATTTGCATCCAGCATTTTTTTTTAAGACTATAAAGCTTTGTTCTTTTTCCCTTGTTAATGGTTAACTCCATCCTAGGCCAACAGTTCTGAGAGGAAGCGAGTTTTTGCTTCAGGTTGTCCAAGAAACGGTTGTTCCTGCAGGGCCAACCTAAGATATTTGCCAGGCTGTGCAGCTGCACTGCACCCTTGGAGAGGAGCGGCTCTTTTGATCTCCTGCAGCGTTGCAAAGGATGCCAGGCGTGTAGCTCTGGCTGAGCAGTCTAGCAGTTGCACCCCAGAGTCCTTGGCAACACTT
The DNA here is from genome assembly GCA_026170595.1 of Plestiodon gilberti rubricaudatus. NCBI lineage: Eukaryota > Metazoa > Chordata > Lepidosauria > Squamata > Scincidae > Plestiodon > Plestiodon gilberti. Next base: position 110,292,042 of record JANXHW010000002.1, read on the forward strand.
AAAGGGCTTCCGTGGACTGCATACCGCTTCGTTGGTGACCCTACAAATGGTGCCACTACAAAACTGTCTGGCTGGATTGTGCAGATCGGTCTGCTGGCCCTGTGTTTTGTAACCAGACGGGACTGGATAAAAAAAGGTAAAGGTGACCCCTGACAATTAAGTCCAGTCGTGTCCGACTCTAGGGTGTGGTGCTCATCTCCATTTCAAAGCCGAAGAGCCAGCGTTGTCAGAAGACGCCTCCGTGGTCATGTGGCCGGCATGACTCTCCTTGCCGCAGCGCGTAGCATGCGGCTGGAACACGGAGCGCTGTTTACCTTCCCGCAAGCGGTACCTATTTATCTACTCGCATTGACATGCTTTGGAACTGCTAGGTTCGTCGCTAGGTTCGTCTCGCTTCGTCGCATCCCAGAGTCTATTCTGATTGGCCCAACGCATTGCTCCGCGTCCCATACCCACAACACCGAACGCGGCCTCTTATTGGCCGAAGTTTGATTTATTCAACTTGGAACGCACCAAAACAACCTTCGGCCAATGAGAGGCCGCATTCGGTGTTGTGGGGGCGGGATGCGGTGCAATGCATTGGCCCAATCAGAATAGACTCCGGGATGCGACGAAGCGAGACGCGTGCGGTCTGTGACACTCTTAAAGATCCAAGGAAAGCTGTATGTTTGCTGCATCTGTGTAAAATTTCCTGAGTGCTTTAGCTCAGTGTTTCCCAACCTTTTCGGCCCACGTACCACCTATGTGGGCCTCTGGCTGGCTGCATACCACCGGAAGAAAGTGCGGATGATGTCATCAGTATTTTCTTCCGGGTTCGTGGCCGGCCAGAGCTCGGAAAAGGACAGAAAAAGCAAGGTAAGACGCAGGGGAGGGCAGGAGGAGCGCTGCTTTTCAGGCTAGGATGCGGCACCGCGTGGCCAAGATGGTGGCTGCCTTCTTGGCCGCCAGTAGCCCTTGTACCACCAGCTTGTGGTCCACATACCACCAGTGGTACACATAGCACAGGTTGGGAACCTCTGCCTTAGCTCGTAGCTGGGAAGCTGATTTCTCCACCTTCCCACAGAATTGAGTTTAAAAGCAAACACTGGATGGCTTTGTGGAAGATATTTCCAACAGTGAAATAAAGACCAAGCCAGATGTGGTGGTGGTGGGTGTATATTTAGCCGTGTTCTGCTCTGTTGCTATATAAAGCAGTGTTAATTCTTATATCAAAAGGGCTGTGTATACAAGATGAACTGAACTTTCTCCTGCCTTCCCTACATCACCTCAGGCCTGTTTCCCCCAGCTCAGTTCCCTTCTGATATAGGAGCCAGGCTGGGAGAAAAGTGACTGTGACTACCCAAAGCTTGGATGCAGGGATGGTTCCAGCTTTTAGCACCTGAGCATCATATTGGATTTTAAAATCAGGGTCCACTCATCCTGCTTCGTAAGTGAATGGTGTAGAAGTCCAGTGGTTCCCAACCTTTTTGGTGCAGCGTACCACCTCCAGGCCACTGTTGGGCTGTGTACCACCGGAAGTGATGATAATGTAATCGCCACTTCCGGGTTTTCGGCTGAGACGGAATCCTGAAAATGACGGTAAGGAGGTCAGCAGGGGCGTTAGCTGACTGGGGGCCGGGGGGCGGTGGGCCCCAGGGCGTAAGGGCGGAAGGCTGTCCAGGGGGGCGGGAGGCTCCGGAAAAAAGCGGGAAAAATTTGAATTTTTCCCGCTTTTTTTCGGCGATTTTCAGCGATTTTTTCGGCGATCTTAAAGGATTTTTAAAGTGTGTATGCTTTTACCTGGACTTTAGTGAAATTGGACGGCTCCCACGACGATATCAAGCCTTCTCCCGGGGGCGCAGCGTCTCCGTTCAGCCGCTCACTTGGTGCGGCACTTGCTGCGCCCCCAGAAGCAATCTCCGTAGTTTGCGCATGCGCAAAACCACGGAGTCTCCAGGGACGTTCTGGGCATGCGCAAACTACTTCCTGGAGCGTCCCTGGAGACTCCGTGGTTTTGCGCATGCGCAAACTACGGAGATTGCTTCTGGGGGCGCAGCAAGTGCCGCACCAAGTGAGCGGCTGAACGGAGACGCTGCGCCCCCGGGAGAAGGCTTGAAATCGTCGTGGGAGCCGTCCAATTTCACTAAAGTCCAGGTAAAAGCATACACACTTTAAAAATCCTTTAAAAAATCGCCGAAAATCGCCGAAAATCGGCAAAAAAAGCGGGTAAACTAATTAGCATAAATTATGCTAATTAGTTTTGGGGGCGTCGAGGATGCCGCCCCCCCTGCCAGATCGGCTGGCTCCGCCACTGGAGGTCAGGGCAGGCAGAAAGGAATTTCCAGGTGTGGGAAACCCACGCATAGGAGCTCTGCTGGCCGCCGAGGACCACTTACCATCATTTCAGGGCTTTGCCATGGCTGCCATCTTGCTGTTTGAGTGTTAGCGTAACCAAACGGCAGTCTGCGTACCACAGATTGGGAAACTCTGGTGTAGACTCATGAATAAACAAATCTGGCTGCCTACTGGGTTGATGAACGTACAGTTTTTGTGTCTCATGATTACATTGTGTGTCTAATACATTTTGTGTATTGGATTGGCCTTCCCATTGAGTGTTTGAAATTGCACACGGCTAAACTGTAGCACTGGTGAATTTAATTGTGCCTCAGTATTTGTGCCACAATACTTTTGTGTCCACAACGTCTTTTGTGTTCTCCATTCCCAGCTTTGTCTATAATATGTCTTTCCAGTACCTTATTCTACTACATCAACATGTTCCTGCAGAATTCTAATAATAATATTTCTAGGGAGCTTTCTTGTGTTCTGGGTCGCTTACCTGCCTTGTACGCATCATCTCCCCACACTTTTGACCTTTGTGGGCGTTTCTGTTCTGCTGTGGTTGCCAGAGATACTGGAGAGGCCACTGTGTTGCAGTGCTGTTGACGACTTTTGATCCCTTGTTTTTTTTCCAGGAGGTGCAATTCAAGAGGAACATGGATGTGACCAACAAGAAGCTAAGGAAGGAGTTGGAGGAGGAGCTGAAACTTGCCACTGAGCAACTGTGCAGCCATGCCTGGTATCATGGTTGTCTGCCGCGGCAGGTACTTGTCAACAACCAAGTGGGGGTGGGGGGGGACCACCTCTTAATCATATCCTCTTTAGGACTGTCTGCTCTCTAAGACATTGGTTGGAAGCATCTTGATCTCCTTCTTATAGGTTGATCTCTGTTGGACAGTGTGTAGCTTCTTCTGAGGATGGGATGTGGCTTGTAATGCTTTCCATCCTCAACATCAACCTGCCCTTTGCAAAGCTTGCTTTTATCCCTCCCTTTTTCACCAAGAGGAACTATTTAAGCTCAGATAGCTTCCCTGCATTGGATGGTGGAGGGAAAAAAAAATCACAGACAGATCTACCTTGAAACTGCTCTTGCAAGAGAGCAATATCTCCATTTCATACCTGTGGAAGTACAAATTGCCACACAGAGGGTCCTTTTTAAAGAGAGATTTTAGTTTATACCTCTCCTAAGTGTCACCATTTTGTGTCCATGGATTGCCTCTGGGGATCTCCAATGCAAGGCTGCTGATCCTTTTTCACGGATGTACAAAAGGGAAAGTTTTGATATGCGTACCATCGCTTTGTCATCGTGGCACCTTTGATAGCTACAGTACGTAGGAGTCCTTCAAGGTACTGGATCAGACACTGCTAATGATCTCTCAGTACCCTCCTGTTGACTCCTGAGATACTATTTGCCTGCAAGAGAACTCCATCTTTCTTTAACATCTGCACCCGCGTGTGTTGATGGGGATATCTGACAAACGGCTCTTCCCTCCTGCTTTGTTTCCCCCACCTCCCTGGCCTTAGGAGGCAGAATCCCTACTGCAGGAGGATGGAGAGTTCCTGATCCGTGACTCCCGGTCCAGCCTGGGTGACTACATACTATCCTGTCGCTGGGGTGGCCGGCCTCTGCACTTCAAGATCATCCGGGTGGTGCTCCGCCCTCGGAAGGGCTATTCCCGCACCCTCTTCCAGTTTGAGGAGGAGCAATTTGACAATGTGCCTGCCCTGGTGCGCTTCTATGTGGGCAACCGGAAGGTCATCTCAGACATCTCGGGAGCTGTGGTGTCCCAGCCCGTCAACAGGAGCGTGCCCCTTCGCTGCCTGAAGGAGCGCTACAGTGACCTTGGCCAGCCCCCTGGGCCAGCTAAGCAGAATGGAGCCCCTGCACGACGGTTCAGCTTCCGTGCTGCCACGGCTGGAGAGGAAATGGCGGAGGGGAACCTGCTCCGGTAAGGGAATAGTTGCGGTGCAACTGCTGGAGGGTTGAGATGTAGGGTGGTGGGTGGGGGATGCTTGGGGATGGTGGTGGTGGTGGTGGTGCATATATGACACAGCTTCCCTAGGCTGTGAAACTGTTTGGAAGCAAGTACTCCTGAGATCTAGACCAGGGGTTCTCAACCTTTGGAGGCCCGGGTACCCCCTATCACAGTCCAATTTTCTGAAGTACCCCCTGCTAATTAACTGCTGGTTAATCAATTAATTAGGTAATTAATCATTAAATAAAAAGTACTAAAACAATTTTAAATGTGAAAAATGCCTTATTTGTGTGTGTGTGTGTGTGTGTGTGTGTGTGTGTGTGTGACACACACAGACAGAGGATCTCTTTTTTCCTCCAAGTCACACTTCCCAAAATCAGCTCCTCCCTCCCCACCCCACCAAAGTATATTTTCCAAAGTACAAAAACAAGCCGAAAACCAAAATCGGAGAGACAGAAGGACTCTGAAAATAATTACAATTTAAAATCCTTGTTAACACTTAATTAGCTGCTGATATGGCAGATAAGGGGCAGGGCTTGGCGTACCCCCAGCAAGAGGTCCGCGTACCCCTGGGGGTACTCGTACCATAGGTTGAGAACCTCTGATCTATACCACAGTAGCTCTCTGGACAATTTGCTGTCTCAACCTCACTTTCCCATCTGTACAGTTAGGAATAAGGGTGATGCAGCTCCCGGGATTGTGAGATCAAACATAATAAAAAGCACTTTGCAAAAGTTAAAAGTGCCGTATCAAGGATGTAGCAGTAAGTAAAGGTGTTTAAGAATGCAGCGCAAGGATATAAGAACATGTGGATAATATCACACGTTTTTGTGTGTGCGTGCCTGTGACTTTATCTATTTCTACAGTTAAGCTGATAGCTCTTTAAGTACCTGGATCGCCCCAAGAACCCTTTTTGTAGGCTTGCAATATTTAATCAATTGGAAATTTTTTGGCCAACTATAATGGTGTCCCTAGGCAACAAATCTTAAAGAAACACTATTGTTAATTGTGTTAATACAGGTACTTGCCAAAACCACGGTAGCAATGTAGTCTTAGGTATTCTCTCTCATTCGTGAGAATTCTTTTTAATATGGAGTCCTTTGCAAAAACATAGGAAGTGTGCTGTTTCCTTCAGAAGTATATTTTCTTAATGCAAACATATGCAGATTTGAATGGATAGATAGCCTAACAGCGCACTCCTATTCAACTTACACCACCAGTGTAACCAGTGGTGCAGCGAGAACGGGAGGCCCCAGAAGGGAAAGGGGATTCAAATTCCCTCCAAAGGGGATTTAAATCTTTCCCTCCCTTCCAAAGTCTCCCGCCCTGCCCTCCCCCGCTGGTTACACCGGTGGTGTAAATTGGATAGGCTTGTGCTGTAACAGTGATTTTCATCCAGTGTGCCGCAAAACATTGGTGTGCCGTGAATGGTCCGCAGGTGTGCTGCGGGAGTTTTGGGGAGTGTAATTTCTTAGTAGGTTCATTGGGGGATGTGAGCCCCCCCCCAATGGTAGTGTGGTTTGCCTTGTCAATTGTAAAAAAACCTGATGGTGTGCCTTGACAATTTTAGCACCTTGTCAGTGTGCCATGAGATGAAAAAGGTTGAAAATCGCTTAATTATATACTTACCCTGGCAGTAATCCATATTATCCAGTAATCAGTGGGGCTTACTTCTGAGTAGACATGCATAGGACTGCACTGTAAATTTTCTTCAATAGGGTGACAACCCTAGTGACTGCTTTGTGCTCCCCGCAGGGCAAAAGATCGAAGTGGAAGTCAGCCTAGTAGCTTAGAGCAGTTGGGTTGTCGACCTTCCCTTCACAGCGCCCAATCAGACAGCAGTTTACTGACAGGTAAGTGATGGGGGGGAGGGTAGACTGAAACAGGCAGGCTGGTGAAAGGCAGCTTGCACTTGTAAGAGGGATTCTCTTGTGTCTGCCATACAGACCTTGCTAGACTACAAGATCCAGGTGATGTGTTTTTTCTCTGAAAACTATGCAGGAGGAGGTTCCATAGCTTTCAAAGGTGACTTTGTTCTGTTGCTCCTGGTATCCACCCTAAATTAAGCAAGGAGAGAGATGGCCTGGGTTGTAGAGTGGGATCAGAATTGTTCCAGAAGGGATGGGGGGGGGGGGAGGCCAGAACAAGAGACTCCAAAGTAGAACGTCCTGCTGCCTCATACTCCTGAAAATTCTTTGCTGCCATTGAAAGAAAAAATGGGATTTTAGTTGTCGTTGTGGATAAAATCTGAACAGGTTGAGCAATTTTGACCTTACACTCTTCCAAAGGACCTCTGGAGGCACTTGCAGTTGATGGATGGTGCCTTAAGCCTGATTCACATATGACAGCGTTGTCCCTGCTGTGCGCTTCACGGACCCGCTCTGCCCTGTATTTGCATATTCATAATGTAAAAGGACACCATTAGGGGGCACCAACGCTAGAATCGCTGGAGATGGCTTGGTTCAACTTTGGCAAAGCGTGTCTCGTGGAGCTTGTGGGCGGGTTCAAAGCGCAACAACAGCCACCAATCGCACGAGAGGGGGGGGGAGAGTGGTTGCATGCCAATCACAAGTTGCTCCAATCACCGCGAATGTTACAAGTCCACTGCTCTTCAGAGAGGGAAACCCCTTGCAAGGAAACCCCTTGCAACCCCTTGCACACACAGGCAAACACAGGAAGAGTAGAGAGCAAGCCGCAAGCACCGAAAAATATCCAAAATTTGAAAAATATCATTGCAAGAGTCGCAAACTGTTCCCAGTTCATGCTGGGATGATGATATAAAATTTAAAATTTGTGTTGGAAGTGAGGGCAAAACGATATTTTACTGTCCACAAACTGTTTTTTTTCTCGTTTCAATGACTGGGATTGGCCAATCAGAGCGCGGCTGTGTTTACCCAATCACAGCTGCGCTCTCTTAAGAGGGCGGGACAGCAGGAGGGACGTGTAGGGACGACAAGCAAAGCGGCGCTCCCCCTGCTCCAAGCGCCAGATCAGCGCGTACGGCGGACGGGGACATCCGCGGTCATATGTGAATCCGGCCTCAGGCTTCCCTACGCCTACCCTGCCTACCCTTTTCTCCTCTTCCATTTAGGAGTTACTGTTAGGTTTAAAAGATTAAAGCTGAAGCACAGGAAATATCCTTAGCAGCTCAATTGGGTCAAGTAAGACTGCCTGCACCTGATAAGGACAATCACCAAGTTAAACAGACCCAAGTATGTTGTACGCTTTGTTCCTTTGTTTGGAGCCTACCACAGTCAGAAGGCAAATTTTAATTGGTTAGAGTAACTAAGTAACTAATCAACTAAAGCTTGAATCGCAGATTGAGGGACAAACTTTAATCAGTGGGGCTGACAACAGCCCAAACAGGGGACTTTAGTTGTAGTGGCTTCTTCTTCTTCTCTGTGTGTAAACAAGTCTTATTTGCAAAATGAAAGAACAGAAAAGTAGACAAGGTTGCATGGCTTTAAAAACAATATTTAACTTGGTATTTTGTAATGCAAAAATAAACATTTTTCTTCATTTTAAAGTTGTTCAAATTTTTACCCAATTGCTTTTAAATTATAATGGTTAAATGACAAGATTAATCAACGCTGGGAATTTTTATACTGTAGGGTGGTATCTAACTTTATGAAATAAAAATAAATTGATTGACAGTATTACAAAAATAGTAAAAGCAGGCAGCAGGCAGTGATGTACTATGTGCATTTTTTTTTCCATGATTTCTCTTGCAAAACTGCATAGCTGTCCTGTACCATTTGGGATGTCTTGGCTATCTTGATTTGATAGAAGAGGTGCATAAGGATAGTGGAGGTTTCAGGGGGTGTATACTTTGCAGGTTGTTGCCACCAATCAAAAAGATGCCTAATCAACCCAATTGGTTCCATTTGGGCCCCATTACATCCCAGTGAGGTATCGCTATGTGTATTATCATTGATATCATTTGCTAGGACTAATGCCATGTCTATTTTTGGTTACTTGAGTGAATGGAGTTAATTTGGGACCTACAGTTTGGAAAAGTCCAACTTCTCTCCAAATGATACCCCCCCTTTCTTTATCCTGTCCATAGGCAGCCCAGAAACTTCTCCAGGACCCCAGGAGAAGAGTCAACTCCCTCCCCTGTCTCCTGCATTCCGCACAGGCAGTGACCCCGTCCTGCGACGGAATGCCCCGTTGTCTCACTCACTGGGTATTCTGGCACTGAGTGGTTCTGAGGGCCGACTTCATTCCAAGGCCCCACCCAAGCCTCTCAGAGCCCCGTCCATCCTAGTGAGCGACTACTGTGAGCTGGTTCCCAAGGCTCCTGAGGGCCTACGGAGCCATGTGGAACGCCTGCAGACAGAAGAGAGATGCCGTGGCTGGGCCCACCACCTCACAGAGACTGCCTTTGGGTTCCTGGACTCGGAAGGGCTACCTTTTCCCCCGCCTCACGTGGTGGATGCTGAGGAGGAATCTAGATTTGAACGGCCCGTGATGGAGACCACCTCCTCCTTCCAGCCTCGCCATTTCCACTCGCTACTCTTGCCCCCGGACAACAAGCCCCTGGAACCCAACGCCCTCAAGCGCCTTAAAGACCTCTTTGTCCAAAATGACTGCCGGACAACAGCCCTTCACATTCTGCAGATGGATTGCCAGGTGAGGGCTGCTAGAGGTGTCTTTGTCTCTGCGTTCATTCTTGTGACACCCCCTTGAGCTTTTTGCTCTTATTTCACAGATGGCAGAAATTGGGTTGTGTCCAAATCTGTGCCAAGAGCTCAGAGCTGAACTGGGATTTGCACTCGGCTCTCTGACAGAGACTTTGCTGGACCAGTGCACAGGCTGGTGCTTGGCCGTGGAGAAAACAGGGGAGCAAATCCAGGAAATTTTAGCTCAGTACTTCCTAGCAGGGCTGTGGAGTCGGGACGCAAAACCTCTGCCTCCACCCAAAATTGCTTCCGACTCTGACTCCACAGCCTTGGTTCCTAGCACTAGAAAATATGAGCATCCACTTTTTTTTTATTTTGAATGAGTTGATCTGGCACAACTTCCACTACCTGCTTTTGCACAGGCACAAGTGCAGAGTAGAATCAGTCTGGCTTGCTTGGTGATGATGACGACATTGCCCAGCTCTGGAGTGCCAATAGGGGGACAGCAAGGTGACAGACTGGAAGGGGGGCTCAAACACTGCCACTGCCTTCATGAATCAGCTCTGCCAAGTGGCCATGCAGTTGCCATACCACCCCCTCGTGGTGCACAGCAGCTGTGCAGGGCTTCTGTTAAAGCTGTGCTTGCAGCCATGCTGCCAAGCAGCTTACAGGGAAAGCTGGTCCCAAGATTGTTTTGCTGCAACAGACTAACAGAGCTGCGTTTCAGGAATCCACTTATTTTTCACCCTGACTATATGTGGGTTGTTAAGGACAAAGATACCTCAAGACATTTGGTGCTGGAAAGAGAGACACCATTTGGATTTTCTGTTTCTCCCCACCCACCAATTTCTCCACACACACTACAGGTGGTAAACGATTGATGATTTGCTGGCCTTTAATCCAAATAACCAGAAGGTGCCAAAGGTAGCTAACAGATTATAATATTTTATAAGAACACGAATCCATAAGACCTATTAAAAGCCTTTTTTAAAAACCCGATACAACCAATAAAAAGGCAGCAGTAAATTAAAAAAAGCTCCATAAAGGCAATTGAAAATCCACTGAATGTTGAAAGTCTGGCAGAATAAAGGCATCTTGGCCTGACGGCAAAAGGGGCGAGATGGACCTTCTTTGGGATGGAATTCCATAGCGAGTTGATCTGTTGACGATGGTCCAGGGATCAAGGTGCAGGGAAGCCCATGTGGCTTTTCAAATGGGGGACAAAAAATGAATGTTGTTGCAGTCTTGCAACCCTAGTCTAGAGGTTTTACAGGTATTTCCTAAAACGTTTAAACATGCCCATCCTAGTGACTCGGGACAGGGTCTAACATGTTGGAACCAAGATACAGTTTCTTTTTGTGTGACCACCTGAGCATGCTTGCTCTGAAGCGACTGTGACTAATTTGATATATGTCAGCCTTGAGCTGTGAGCGTGCATCTGTTGAAAGTTCTTGCCTGGGAAGAGGGGTGGAGTTGCATGGGTCAGTTATCTCCAACTCTTGACCATTCCCCAAATGTTCCATCTGTTCTTCAGGCTGCCAGAATCATTGGGGTATCCCGGAAGCAGCAGCAGGCTATGGGGGTGAGCTCGGGTCTGGAGCTCATAACTCTGCCTCATGGGCAACAACTGCGGAAAGACTTGCTGGAAAGGTATTGACTTCCAATCACGTTTGTGTTGTGGCAGGCATTTCTAAAGGGGGAGGTTGCATTGATGGGATGGCTTCAGCTATGTTAACCCTACTCAAGACCCCCCTGGTCTCTCTTGTCCTCTGTAAGGCACCACCTCATTGCTCTGGGTATTGCTGTGGATATCCTTGGCTGCACAGGGATGGTGGCTGAGCGGGCAGCAACCCTGCACAAGATAATCCAGCTGGCTGTGGAACTCTGGAGGTCAGCGGGGGACCTCTTTGCCTTGTCTGCTGTGATGAAAGGCCTGCAGCTGCCACAGGTGAGCAACGGTGGGCAGAGGGATCACTGACTAAAGGTTGTCATGGAATGAACCATTGGGAACCTGCCAAGAGGAGAATGGGATTTGACCAAGGGTGGGTGGAGTCTTCCAGACCTATCCACAGAGTAAGCACCACTAACATTTATATCCTGCCTTCCTTCCCGTAAAAATGAGGTGCCCAAGACATCCCACTTGCAGTTTAGAAGGCCAGTGGGGCTTGGTATGGTATTGGGTGGTATGAAATTTAATTGGTGGTCACTGTCAATTAAACACCTGATCTCACTTTTGTCTGAAAAATGAGGAGCATATTTCTGGGTGGTGCAAAGATGTGGTGCAGAAATGTGTTAACATAGAGGTCGTTGGTACAATGCATCAAGGCACAGTGACTACGCAATCTCCAGTTCGCCGCAGTGGGGGCTTCCGCAGGCTCCCTTGTGAGCCCTGTTGCCACTAATGGAGTTGCAATGTGAGATGACTGCAGTGCTCAATGCTTTGTCTGGTCTCTGCAAAAGGTTTCAGAAGTTTCTATTCCCCAGAAGGATGCCTGTTCTCTATGACCTGTCATATTTCTGCCTATATATGTACTTTCTCACTCCCTCTTATCCATTCCAACCTCTGTATGGCAGCTTGCCAAGTATTTCCATGCTTTGCAAATTTCCAGAAGAACATCAGTTGTCTTGCTGGATCAGGCAGAGACAGTGGCATCACTGGGGGTGGGGGGTGGGTGCGAACCACACCGGGTGACACCCTTGGGTGTGTGTGTGTGAGAATCACCACTGGTGACCAAAATTGGGGAAACCTTTTGGGAAATTTGTACTTATGAATAATACCATAAAGTTATATATAATTGGAAAGGTAATTTAATGCAGAATGTAATTAAACAAACCGTGTTGAATTATCTGTATTCTTATGGCCAAATAACCAGAAAAAGAAAACACAACTGCCTTATGTAACAAAAAGTGGGTTTCCTTAACTCAAAACTGACCAATGAGACTGATTGTTCTGAGAACCAATGAGGTGTTATGACATAGCATGGAACCAATAAGGTATTAAATAAAGTTAATGGGGGGTGACACCATGTGTTACCGCACCAGGTGACACCAACCCGTGACACCACTGGGGCGATGAGCTCACGTACTGGGTGGCGCAAATCCTAATGACGCCCCTGGGCAGAGGGCTCATGTAGGAGTCAGTTGGATGCTCCTAGGAAGCTGACATGTAGGGCACAAGGATAGCTGCTTAACTGCCAGACTACCAACCCAATCCTATCCAACTTTCCTGCGCCGATGCCAACGAGGTGCACCCTGCATTCGGGGGGGGGGGGGAGAAATCGCAGAGGCTTCCTTAAGGTAAGGGGCTGCATTGTGGCTGCATTGGCGCTAGAAAGTTGGTTAGGATTGGCTGTAAAGTAGCCTATTTTCCAAAGGGTGTGTTATGTCTGATTCATTCCCTTGTTTTTGCTGCTCTGAAAGTGTTGCAGCTAATTAGTATTTCGGGATGTTTTAAAAACTTGGTATGCTTTATTCGAGTGTTAATGGCTTGTTGGCAGGTTAAAAATATTTTAATAAAAATAATAGTCTTAGGAACTAGAGATAGGAATAAAATCTCCCTATTCAGAGGCAGTCTGAATAGGGAGTCATTTATTTTTAGTCATTTATTATGATTAATAGCCAGACTTGGTGAATTACCAGCTTTAAAAAAAAAAAAATCTATGCCAGTGGCTGCTACAACATCCTATGTCAATAACTGCATAAGCTGATTGTGCACAGACACTGATTCTTTCTGTTGGTCCTGCACTTACTGTTGAGGTTTGTTTTATGTGACACACAGGTACTTACAGATAGGTGAGATAGGCAAAGTTTGTTTCTCTCTCCCGGTTTCTCTTCTTCGCTCTGCAGATTGCACGGTTGGAACAAACCTGGAGGCAACTGCGCCAAAGCCACACTCAGAGTGCCATCATGTTTGAGAAGGAACTCAAGCCCCTCATAGGACGCCTGAACCGAATGGAAGGTGAGGCCTGGGCAGAAATGACAAGCGCCCTCCCGGCGCCCGGCGCGTGGGGGCGGGGCCAGCGTCACATCACGTCGATGCACCCCCCCGCCCTCGACGCACCCCGCCTGTTTTGAGCTCATTTTCGATCCGAATGGGCTCCAGGGAGGGAGGGCCGATCCAGTGGGACGGTAAGTTCTCCGAGTGCGCGCCCCACCCGCCCGGAGCTCCTGCTCCACGCGCTCCACCCAAGTTCCGCCGCTGCTGGGTAGGCCTTGCAGCTATTTTGACTGGAGGAGGAGGAGGCGGCGGCAGAACTGAGGGCTGCCTTATATTAAGCGGGATACTATGTCACGCCACAAGGGGCAACCTAGCTCCTCCTTTCTATGTGCTTTAACCTAATAGTGTAGATCAGATCGGGTGACAGCCGCTGTGTGGTGTGGTGCCACGCAGTGCCCTTTTTTCACAGCCTTCAGACAGGTAAAGCCTGTCCCTGCAATGGGCCTCCTCGGATCTGCGCCAGCCATTTGGGCGGGCACAAATCAAGGCTGCCCGTGTTGGGAGAAATGGGCCTGAGAGGGGATAGGATATGGTGTCCCATCCCAGGCCCCGCCCCCGGAACACCCTCCCCCTCCCTTGCCCCTGTGCCACACGGCCCAGCCGCAGTTTACCTGGGTTGCACACCATCGGGTAGGATTGCATGTATTTGTTTCAAATACTTGTGGACCTGTTTTTCTTCAATTCAAACTGGCTTGTAGCCAGAAACTTGCAAACAAAAGGAGGAATGGGTGGCTGGAAGCAAGTTTTTCAGTCTTTACCAGCCACAGTTATGGCTGTGTGTGTGTTTATGTGCCTATTCTGAGGACTGGAGGCAAGCCAACAAAATTCTGCACTAAGGAAACTCGCATTCTGCTGCAGCATCAAAAGTTGAATTCTGCATATTGCATGTTTTACTATTCTGTTTCTGCCTATAATTGTGGGAAGAAAGAGAGCTATATAGGGTACTGGTCCTGCTTCCTAATAGGAAGAAATAAGCCGTGTGTGAGAGAAGAGTGAGTAGTGCTAGTAGCAGCAGTGAAACTGCTCTTCTGTCAGCTTTTGCACACAACACTGATTGGTTTGGTTAGTGCAGCACATCGAGTCAACATCACTTTTCTCCCATCTCAGTCAGTGTGAACAAGCAGCATTTGTATAGGACAAGGGTGGCCAACCTTCCACCATGAGGGCCTCTGCGTTCTTAAGAGTTGTCAAAGACAGAATCTTGGGAGCTGAAAATGCTGCTAAAGCAGCTGCACCTGCTGAAATGCCCTCACTTATACAACCATTAAAGGGCCAGGAGCATTCATGTTGAAAGGTTGGCCATCCCTGGTATAGGGTCTGTTCTCCCAGTGGTCAGAGAGAACAGTATTTGGAAAGCCTGCATGTGTTGGCACTTGATGAGGTGTACATGCTGGCGTGTGCAGGATTCTGCTTTCGGCATGAATTGGGAAAGCTTCGTGGTTGCATGCATTTCAGATCTCTTTGAGTGGCTGTACACACCTAACTTTTCACTGACTGGGTACTGCTATGCAGAGGAGTTTCCTGCAGTTGTGTGACCTCTAAATGGCCAGGCAAACAGGCCCTTGGAAAAGCAAGCCAAAGGGCCAGTGTAAGAGCACCTGCTTTTTATGCCGAAGGTTCCTGCTCTAAGCCCTGGCTTCTCCAGGTAGGGCTGGGAAAGAGACCCCTCGCCAAAAGCCTAAAGAGTGGCTGCCAGTCAGTGTTCAGTGGTCTGACTTGGTGCAAAATCTGTGTCCTTTCGGACCATGTGTGCGAGTGAGCCATTGTTGCAATTTCAGAGTGCTCTGAATCTCACAGAGTGCCACTGTGAGATACAGGAAGCTGGACTAGATGGGCCTTTGGCCTGATCCAGCAAGGCTCTTATGTTATGTATTTACAAGTATATGTGAAGTGGCCTCATCCTGACTTGGACCATTGGCCTGCCTACCCCAGTACTGCCCACTGACTTGTTGTTGCATCTTTCCAGGGCCTCAGGCAGAGAGACCTTTCCTAGGCCTGATATTTGAGATCCTTTTACTGGGGCTGAATTGGGGATCTTGCATGTTGTTGTTGTTGTTGTTAATAATAATTATTTTTACTTACCTAGACATTTTTATCCTGCCTTTGGCCTTCAAGGGGGGAGGGACATCAAAAGCATGCACTGTACCACTGAAATGTAGGTCTTTCTCTCCAAAGCTTTTCATTCGTTACACAATAATCTGACAGTTCTGTCTCTGCCCCACAGGGAATTCGGCCCCCTCCCCGAAGGAGGTTGCATTCCCCCACATCCTGCCCCTTCTCTGTCTCATGGAAGGAGAAGAGCTGTGGGGCGATGACGAGGAAGCATGCGATGTCCTTCTGAGGACGCTGGAAGCTGCAAGGTCCATGGTCAGCAATGCTGAAGCCTATCGAGTCGGCGCTGAGGCTAAGCTCCAAGGTAGGGTACCATTAGTGGTGATGAGTGCCATCCATTCCCAGAACCAAGCCTGTTCCATCCAGCTGCTCCTAGACTTGAAGTTAGCAACGTTATTCCTTTATGTATCCCATTTTTACATTGTGCCCTGCATCACTAATGTACTCTGCTTGGGGCTACCCTTGAAGACTGTCCAGAAATAGTGGCTGGTGCATTTGTAGCACCCTGGGTGCTTTCAGGCATCCGTTGGTCGGTGCGTATTATACATGTGCTCCATAAATTGGCATCCAGTGTGTTTCCTGGCTCAGTTGAAGGTGCTGAACCCCTACATGGCTTGGGACATGGATACCTGAAAGAGCATCTCTTCCCCCAGCACCCTGCCTGCACTGATCCGAGGCCTTGCTTTATGTCCTGTCACCAACTGGAGTATGGTTGGTGGGAGGTGCAGGACAGGGCCTACTCAGTGGAGGCTTTCCAAGTTGCAGAATTCCTCCTCCAGGGATGTCTGCCTGTTTCCAATGCTGCCTACCTTCAACTGAGCATTGAAAACCTGGTTTCTGTTGACTGTCCCTTGAATTCTTAGTTCTTCTCCTGATCACTATGTATTCTGCTTGCTGCTTTATTTGAAGCTGGTATTTAACATTAAGTGTTGTAAGTTGTGTTGCTGGTCCCTTCAATACAACCAAAAGGCAGCCTAGAAGTATTTGAGGAATAAGGCGGGTCTCATTTTAGCCTTGCAGCGAGGCAGTTTGAGTTGAGAGAAACAGCTAGCCTAGGCAGCCTTAAAATCACACAAAGTGTCACAGTTGTGCAGGGATTTGAACCTGGGCCTACACTTCTGACTTCTGCAGTAGCCCCTTCCCTGTGAGAGTAAATGCTGCTGCCTGGTTATCTTAGTAGGTGTACATTCCTTTTTTTCCCTTGTCTGTTTCTACCTGCCTACCCCCCCCCCCTGGCCTCCCTCCACTCATCACCTGACACAGGACAGGCTTGTTGATGCCTTATCTAGCCCGCCTGGCTGTTGCATCAGAAGCTCTCTGCAAGGAAAGGCTCTGCCAGGCATGAGTGGCTTGCACAAGGACCTTGCCCCCAGGCAGCACAAGGCCCTGTCTGTGGTGGCTGACCCAGCCCCCCAGGCACACTGCCTACCCCACCCCTTCTGATAGCATCATGTAGATTGCAAAGCAAGCTACAGCTAGCCTTGTCTAATACAATTCCCTATGTGCCTGCTAGCTTCCTTTCCCTGCAGCTCAGAAGAAGGTGACCTGTGGAATAAATTAAATCTGGCAGTTCTCTGACTTGCGTATTCATGATACCACTTGTTTTAGCCAGGCTCTGGTAGTTTCCACAGAGCAGCTCTCATGTCCAAAATTAATTTCTCTGTTTCACCAATATCAAGGAAGTGGTGAAGGGCACCACTTTTGTAGGATGTGTCAGACTGAAGGGTTGCAAGGATCCTGGAGTATGATTCAGCCTGGAGTCTTCTCTGTTAATCCAGCACTACTCGTCTGGTTCTTTGGTTCTGGTCTTCTTAATCCCAGGTTGAAACTTGACCTTAAACTGCCCTGTTACTGAGGGAGAACCTGTTGCCTGATCTAGGCTATGGCTCTCTTGCATACTCCCCTCCTTTTGGTGCTTTGGCACTGCTAGTAAGATGGTGCCTCTTTGGAACAGACAGTATCTGCAGTGCTCTGTAATGTACATAAACATATCTTGATCTTGTCTCATGCTTTTAAAACATTCTCCCCTGCAGGATTACAACCCATCCCAGAGCTCCTGGAAGCATTCAAGACTGAGTTCTCACTGCGGTTATTCTGGGGCAGCAAAGGCGCAGAGGCAAATGTGACTGAGAGGCATAGGAAATTTGAACAGATCCTGACTGTTCTTTCACAGAAGATTGAATGAACAAGGCATGGATGGAAGAACGTTACACTTCTGCTGCCACACTTGCTGGAACGCAAGCCAAGACGGGCAAAGAGGAACTGCGAGGAGCTGGCACCTGCTAGGATGCAATACTTACAGAGCCCAGAAACAAGTGCAGGACCTGCTAGAAACTAGGTGGACAGAGAACATAGCAGTGGACAAAAGTTCCTTACTGGAGATGGACAGGCTTCCTTCCATGCAGCCACTTGTGCCTTAATGCTGTCCTCTTTTTCAGTGCTGACAGCCTATTCAGGAGGAGTCCTTATGTATCTGGAGAAATGGGCCTTTTTCCCAATACAGGGGATACATTCTAGCCCCCACCATGGCTACTTGAAACGATAGGGGCATATGTGCCCTCTGGTTTTCTGAGGTCTGCCCACAGGTGCACACAAACCCCTGTATGACCCCCCCCCTCCCAGGCACTTTTAGTGTCAAGCTGGTTTCTTCTTCCAAAGGAATGTGATGAACAGCCTCTTTTCAGGCCCCTCCAGCGAGACTAGGTGCTAAAGAGGCTCTGCAAGGTTGCAGAGACTCTCTAGCAGCACCTAGTCTCACTGGAGGGGCCTGAAAGGAGGCTGCTCATCACATTCCTTTTGAAGAAACAAAGGTTTCTTTGCTAAAAGTGCCACAGATAAGTGAATCAGCAGCCAGCCAGCCCCCCCCCCCTATACAATAATACTCGGTTTTGCTCTGCCTATAGCAAGATCAAACATTTCATACTGGAGAACACAGATTACAGGCAGGGGTCAAACTCAAAGTTACAATTTTGGGGCATTTCACCATGTTTCAGGTGGCAGCTGCTGTAGTTTCTAGTTATCACTGTAAAGAGTCTTGAAAAAGCGTGCACCTTACTGTAAAGAGTCTTGAAAAAACGTGCACCTTACAAGGAACTTCACTATTCAACTTGTACATGTGTACTTTGCAAGTAGCCACACCATCTGAGAGTTGCATAAATTCATGTAACTACTTTCTCTCCTGGATTAAAAGTAGTGAGGGGAAGGGGAAAACTGAAGAGAGGCCACAGCCACAACCATCCTCCAAGCAGGGTAGTAAAGGGAAGTACCAACTGTCAGGTGCAACTGTCACCTCCAACTGTCTGGTGCTACCTTATGCCCAGGAATGACAGGATTGCTCTACTTCACTTTTCTAGTCTGGTTCCAATTTTTGTGTCTTGGGAGTATAGCTTTCAAACATCTGGGACAGTTTGAGTATTTTTTGGGGGTATGTGTGTGGAGAAATAAGTAGCAGCATAAAGGCAGGCAGTAGATCTCTAGCTTCTCAAGGATCCACACATACCTTGCAGTATAGCATTTTTATAAACTTCTTTTAAAAACCCACACTTGGGAGGCCTGTGAAACAAAGGAGTCAACTGCAAAGGCACCCAGAAGCTATTTTTGTCTATTTACATAAAGTGTAAAAAGGCACCAGGATAATCCAGAAATACATTCTACATCTTGAGAGAGAGACACTGGCTCAAGCCCCTCCCCCAACCCAAACTCAACCCTCCCTGGGAGGGGGGTAAAGTGGGAAACATTGTACAGATTATGTGAGTAACAAGCTAAACTGAGTGGTAAAATAAATTGGTCACTGTATAAAAAAGCTAATACATTAGAGTATTTTTTTTCCTAGAAAAAATCCATCACACAAATGCACAGGGGAGGAGGAGGAAGAAGAGACATAAATGGGATACAGGGAGCCAGGACCCCTGGCTTCCATGACAGAAAAGGCTCTGAAGAAAACCACTTTTTTCACAGAGCAGGCACTTTTGAATAGCTGAATGGGCCAGGCCAATCAAATCCAGGAAAAATAAAGTGCATTTCAGGGGAAGAATATTTGGATGTTGATTTGGTGCCAGTAATCGCAGCAAATAGCCTCTAGGTGGCACACACACACACACCTAAGTAACATCAGTGGCAATCTACTGGCCTGCCAAGCAACCAATAGGTTCTCTCTCTCAATTCACACCTCAAAAGGAGAGCCAAAGGCAGGCATAGCAGCAGTCATGTGAGGGTGCAATGTACAAGCCCCCTTCTCAACTGTACTGAGCACCTAAGGGGTTCCATAGTGCACACTCCTATGTATGCGTCTGCCTACGTGATGCAGCACAAAGCAGCCACCACTCTGTAAGGAAGGTAGTCTGCTTCAACCAGCCTGCTAAGGCACAGGGAAGCAGTGCTGTTGCTGTCACACCAGGAGGAGGAACCAGGGTCGTTTCTGCCAGTGCAGCTGAGAGAAGGGAAGCTGTGTGCACCATACGAATCTTCTTGGCTACAGGCAATTCCTCCCATCTATAGCCATGAAACAAGACACACTCTCCCCTTTAGGCAAAATTGTAAATAATGCCAAAGTAGAAAGAGGGTAGTGGTCTTTAACCAGAGAACATTTCACTTCAAGAGAACATTTCACAACAAATACATTGTAGTTATGCTTGCTTTGAAGGCATGTAAGCAGGGTGGGTGGGGGAGAAGGACTGGTTGGGTACAGGAGTACAATGGGGTCAATTTCCCCCTTGTGCTCTAATCCAAGATCTTATCAGGAGTGAGCAACAGCCACCATTTCTCACTTCGGCAAGAAATCTGTCCCACAGCTCTGCAGAAGGGATGTGGTATGAGATTCCTTTTTTGACAGGCACTACGCACAGATGGGTGGGCGTTGGGTGGTTCTTCCTCATTAACCGGAACACTTCACCTCTTCCACTCATGGCCTGATGTTGGTTTGTCGTCTCCCAGCTTCAGCTCTTGGGATGCTGCCACCAAATCCCCACTCAGTTTAGACTGACCCGTAGGTAGGAGGTAGGGACGTAGCCTTCACCTCCTTTGCTTCGCCGCACGCGTGTCCACCCATCGCCCTTGTCCTCCTCCATCAAACTGAGCTCTTCACCCTCCAGCATGGAGATGGTGCCCTCACTGGAGCCTGGGGGGGGGGGGGGGGAGAGCAAGGAAGCAGGTGAATGAGCTGAAACAAAGGATGGCCAGAAGGTAGAACTGTGCACAACCAACTGGTAGCAGGAGAAATCTAAGCAGTGGCGCCGCTCTAGGTGGGGCGGAGCTGTAAGTTCCACTGTGCTCTGACCCACCATTACATGGCTGTACGAGGCGGCCCCGCCCCCTCGCCTTCAGAGCCTTTCGGAGCAGCGAAAGCAACAAGTAGGGTCCTGCGCGTTGCTTTCACTGCTCCGAAAGGCTCTGAAGCCGAGGGGGCGGGGCCGCCTCGTAGTGTAACAGTGGGTCGGAGTGCAGCGGAACTTAGAGCTCCGCCCCACCTAGAGTGACGCCAGTGCATCTAAGCTAAAGCCAGCCACGTCCAGATAGGGGGGAGGAGGGAGAAAGTACCAGAGCTCCTTCAGGGTTCAACATCTAGGCCAGCAGGGTAAAGGCAAAAGGGGTTATAACCTCTGGCTGTAAGTCACTCTGAATTTATAGACATGCTTGTATTCACATCCCATGCTGCTACAACCACTGTCTCCATCCTACCCTAAACCAGAACAGCAGCTGGGATACGCTATGAATGCCCTCTCCCCAGCACTAAGGAGACTGTATAGGAACTACCTTTTTGTCACCCCCTTCAAACCTGAAAGAGCCAGACACTCTCTGGGGATGGCTCTGGAAAGGCCTGGTTGAGAGTCTGCAGGGATACACAGACAAGGCAGACTGGTACAGGGTTTCCCAAGAGTCTCCACTTTTATTCTGATTTCTCAAAAAGCAAGTTCCTAACTCTTAGGACTCGCACAATAGGCTTAAGAGGTGTGGCCACAAGTCCAGTGAATAGTCTGGGAAAGCTAGACACTGCAGCACCGCTGAAGGCGAGCAAGTGTAGACTGATCAGTCCTTTGAACCGGAGGCCCAACAGAACAGGAAATCATATTTACTTATTTAACCAAGTGCAGGCAAAGCTAGTTGAAATGCAAGAAGCCCGAGGAGCTGCCAAATACATTTCAAGAGGCCAAAGGTCGAGGCTTCAGGGCACAGGCAATAAATTATAGAAACAAAAGTTGAAAATGCAAAATTATGGAAAAATACATAAAGCAAAGTGGTTTGATTTCTATAATTTAGACAGCTTACTGAATTCAGAATTTCTTGCTGTAGAATTTGAAATTTTGTTTAGTACCAAGGACACAAAGCCCTAAATATAGAACACCACTTTTTTCCTAAGAAAAAAAATGTGCTGGCGAGGGTGGGAAGATCAGCGCTGCAGCAGCAGCAGCAGCAGCAGCAGCAGCAGCAGCAGCAGCAGCAGCAGCAGCAGCAAAAGCCCTTCCGGGAAAAAGTCAAATCTCTTCCTTCCACCCGTCCCTACCCATAAATATGAGGCAAGTCAAGGCAGTGTTGACTGACAGTAATCTGCACCCGCTTGCCCCTGTTCCACAGCATATTTCACCCAGCCGCCCTGGCACTCCAACCTAGCAGAGTAAAATGGCACACATTGCCCACGAATTTATGACTGTTTGTTGTTGAGTGCAGCACACTGGGAACCCTGCTGGGTTTCAAACTGTACCTTCAAACTGATAGAGGGCCACACAAGTGCCAATGGGCGATACCAACTCCTCTTCAAAGTCCTCATCAAACTCTGTGTAGATGGGCTGGTTGAGGGTGTCCTGGCTCTCGTCTGAGTGAGTGGTGTCAGGGCTAAAAGGCAAAGAGAGACAAAGTGGAGTGTTCTGGGTCTGCCTCCAGCAGCAAGAGCCAAGAAACCAAGAGTCCAACCAGGAAACCAGGCCACAAAACCAGGAGTCCATTCACAAATTCCAGTTATTGCTTTCCCAAGATATATATTTTTTATTTTTCACATTTTTTATACCGCCCTTCCTCCAAGGAGCTCAGAGTGGTGTACATATTTCCTCCCCTCCTTTTTTGTCCTCACAACAACCCTGTGAGGTAGGTGGGGCTGAGAGATAGTGACTGGCCCAAGGTCACCCAGGAAGCTTTGTAGCTGAGCGGGGATTTGAACCTGGATCTTCCAGGTCTAAGTCCGTCTCCCAAACCACTACACCATCCTGGCTCCCCTCTGACCTCCCACTCCTTGGTGCTGACCCAAACAAGGGTAAAGCAGTACTGGAAAGTGACCTTTCTATTTGGCTTCAACCACTAGCTGTGATTACCATATCTGTGAAAAAGCCAGATGAAAGAAAGGTGCATGTGCATATCAGATACTATGATTCAACCATCTGAAGCAAGAAAAAAAAAGGGAAGAAACCGAGTCAGAAGGGTTTAAAGTTACCCCAGCCAACGCCCCCACCCCAACAGGCAGAACAAACCATCAACCTTCCAGTTCAGCCTCATACTGAGCCTACAGAGAGTACCTGTAAAATAGTCCAAGTAACTCGTGTAAGTGGATCAAGTCATTGTACTATACAATGGATCCCTGCCAATCTGACCTCAGAAAAAGCTCCTTCTCAAACACCAAATACAGCAAATCCTCACTTACAAGTTGTTTCATTATAAGTAATTTCATTTTATAAAGTTGAGAAAAAAAAGATCCCCAGCCAGGGCCACTGTCTGTGTGGAGTTTGAACGTTCTCCCCATGTCTGCCTGGGTTTTCTCCGGCCCAGAAAGCTCACATTTATTTCAAAGTTTTATATTAGAAGGTGTTTGGGGTCTTTAGAAGTTTGGTGATGTTTTTGTGACCAGAAATATGCTGTAAACTCTTGTAAAAAAAAGTAAAGGTATCCCCTGACAATTAAGTCCAGTCGTGTCCGACTCTAGGGTGTGGTGCTCATCCCCCATTTCAAAGCCGAAGAGCCAGCGTTGTCTGAAGACGCCCCCGTGGTCATGTGGCTGGCATGACTCTCCTTGCCGCAGCGCGTAGCATGCGGCTGGAACACAGAGCGCTGTTTACCTTCCCGCAAGCGGTACCTATTTATCTACTCGCATTAACATGCTTTGGAACTGCTAGGTTGGCAGGAGCTGGCCAAGCAACGAGCGCTCACCCCGTCGCGGGAATCGAACTGCCGACCTTTCGATCGGCAGCTTATGGTTCAGCGGTTTAACCCGCTGCGCCACCCGCTGGCCAGAAATATGCCGTAAACTCTTGTAGCCTACAGTAAAATTGGTTTCATTATAAGTAGTTTCGCTAAAAATTGCAGTTTCCAAGAACCTATCGACAACTTTAAGTGAGGACTTGCAGTAATTGTATTGTTTTTATTGTACTATTTTTATGATTTTTGTGACTGCACTTGATATTTTATCCCTATTTGGGGCATTCTACTCTGTTTTTCCTTCTACACTATGTTCTTTTATTTCAGAAGGAAAGGTGAGACAAATAATTTAAACAAATAAATATTTGTAAGAAAACAGTGCGACAGACATTATCTCCAGTAAGCGATAGTGTGAGAGAAGCGCCACTGTTCTTGCATATATTTGGGCTCTGCACAGAAATTTTACAGATCGACTGCCACGTCTTGCAGCTCATGGCCTTTGGGGCCGCAGTGTTTCCTACTTTTCATCTTCTCCTGTGCGTGCGTAAACGGCAGCTGAAACTCTCTTTCTTTTGGTTCTCTCTCCAGCCCTTAATATTCAGGGTTCAGAGAAGCTAGAAGTCTACCGCTTCTATGCCCCGAAGTTATTGTTTTTGATAGAGACAGATAGGGAAGACAGCCTGGTTCCCTGGGTACCTACAGAGAGGTTAGATTCCATACGTAACTTGAAACAGACATAGGTCAGAACAGCCAGTTCCTGCCAGCTCAGTGCTATTATGCCTGCGCAGAAGCACTAGCAAAGGATTACTACAACTGTGCAAAAGCACCAGTGCAGCCACCCATAAGTTGGGAAGTGTGCATATAGTTAAACTGTATGCTACTATAAACTTTCTGTGAAAGGGTTAACATATAACTGACTGTTGGAAGGAAACGTCGGGTCTTTGCTCCATTCCTTTATGCCAACACACTTCATATCAACTTGTTACCAAGGTGTGAGTGGGTGACTGCAGAAAAACAGACCCTCAAGGGGCACAAAGGAAAAGTGCCCGAAAGCTTAGCTCCTCTTCCTCCCCCTCCTGTTCTCCATACATGGGGTCATTCTGGGGTAGCTACAGCTCCTGCACAGTACTCCCCAAACCCAGCTCTCACCTGTCTTTCTCATGCGAGCAGTTGTTGTTGTTCAGGGCGCTGGCGTGATCTAGGTGGCGATTGTAGCGCGTGACCGTATCAGGGCGGTTACTCAGCATCCGGCTCTCTGCATCTGCCAGCCAAGCCTGCATGGAGCCCAGCAGATGGACATAGGTTACAATTTCACTGCCCAGTGTTCACCCAACATTGGGTTGTTTTCTTCCCAGCCTGCTTGGAAAACTCTCCTTGCAGTTGTAGCTTCTTGAAGGCTGAAAATATGCTTATGACTTGCCTAATTTGTTACCGACAGAAGAAGTAGACCTTTCCCTACATCTAGCCTTTTCCTCTTATTCTTGACTCTGGTTGGGCAGATTCACAAAACTGGAGACAAAATCACTGTACTCTTAAACCTGTGGCTTCATCATGAGACCTCCAGGGCCAACCAGTCAGACACTGCGATGCCCAAGGTAGAAAATCCAAAGGGCACCCTCATTAACTCGGAGCACAATCCACTACAAAGCTTCCTCTGAGCAAGCTCCACTGAAATGAATGGGAGCACTACTTGCCCATTCCAGCAAGCAGTCCAATTTCTCAAATGGCAGCTAAGAATGTGAGCTGAGAAGTGTCTAACTCAAACCTAGAGCTCGTTCCAGGATTGGGGGGGGGGGGGATTCTGCAAGGCACCCTCAGTGGGCACTCTCAGTCTGGAGCAGGTAGGGTGTACAAATTGAAGCTCCCCTCTCTCTCAGCCACTGTTTTTGAGTGGTTTCATGCAGAGGATGGAAAGGCTATTGGGGTAGGGGCCCATTTGCTAGTCTTGATGCCTGGTAAATGACTGTCCACTGGAGCCTCTTGAGTCAAGTCTCAACCACAGACTTACTAGGGTCAACCACAAGTATTTTGGCATTAGGTCTTCATTCACCATATGGTATTACCACCATCAACTTATTTATTTATATTTATTTTTCACATTTTTATACCGCCCTTCCTCCAAGGAGCTCAGAGTGGTGTACATATTTCCTCCCCTCCTTTTTGTCCTCACAACAACCCTGTGAGGTAGGTGGGGCTGAGAGATAGTGACTGGCCCAAGGTCACCCAGGAAGCTTCGTGGCTGAGCGGGGATTTGAACCTGCATCTTCCAGGTCTAAGTCCGACTCCCAAACCACTACACCATAGATAAATTATAAATAGACCTATAGGGTTTATTACCTTCCCAAGGAAGACAAATCATCAGGGTCAGTGCCAGCTTCTTCTGGGCCCTTCTGGGTCAGGGCTGGAAACTGCTCCCATGGCATGTGGGTCTGGGACTTCCCTCCCAAAGCTCACACCTCGGTACTGAGTGTGGCTGCAGCAGTGAGCGGCTGCTACTGCTGCTGCTCCTCTCCCCATTGGCCAATACCTTTCTCTCAAAGGCCCTGGAAGAAAGTCCACTGGCTGGTGCAGAGGGCAGGCCAAGGAGCTGCTGCATGTGTCCCATGTACGTCTAAGAAGACAGAGTCTCATGGCAACTCTGTGCTCTCTTATCTCCATATGCACACGACTCGCGGGGTCACTTCTGGGTCCTGATCCATCCTGGGGGGGCCCCTGGGGCTGACATGGTCCCAACTGTGGCACTGGCCCTGAAAGCATGGTATACTGTCTTTATAAAGTACCTGAAGCACTCTGAACACTGGGAAAAAAAGCATTATACCCCTGCTAAATTTCATCATCGTCCCCATCATTATTAAGCCTTCTAGTTTTAGGGATGGGAATGACTTCGGGATACCCTAACTTTGAAAGAAGCCTTCTCTCAGCCACGCCTGGGAATGTGGATGTGGAAATTCAATAGCTGCAAGGAAAGGTGCACCGTTGCCTCTCCCCCAAACTCCTTACTTCATATTTCTGGATTTCTAGGCGCAATTTCTCAATGTTGCCCAGAGTCTCTGACATCTTTGGCTCAAGACTATTGGGGTCTCCCATCTGGGGTGTCTTCTGGTAAACATCCTTCATCTTATTTAAGGCATCCCTGAAAAGAGGGAAGGCGGTTAGTGCTGGTTACTGGTACAAGGAACAGTGAGAAGAAGAAAGAAAGAAAGAAAGAAAGAAAGAAAGAAAGCATCCCAAACTGAGAGCATCTGCAATACGAACATACACTAATGAGATCAAATCTATTAACAAACAAATTAGTTGGCTTGTTGATTTATATTGGCCCTTATTCCTTTGTAGCTCTAAACAGACAAATATTCCCAGCTGTTGTGAAACAGGCATTACTGTTTGCTTTGGAAAGTCAGCCACTGAAAAGCCTTGGCACAACTTGTCATTCACACACAAAAGCATCACTGCACCACCATGTTTTTAAAACTGCATTAAAAACACATGTACTGATTCCTGCTCTATACCAAGTAACAATTAACAATGTATTTTGGGGCATGTCATGTAACCAAGCCCTACAAGTTCTCAAGCTGGAAAGGCTGAAGATAATTTTCTTCTCCACCTGTCAACAAAGATAGGAGACTGTCAGCGCAATCCGACTTAACTTTTGTACCGGTTTAACCAGCGGCGCAGCGAGAACGGGAGGCCCCAGAACGGAAAAGGGATTCAAATCCCCTCCAAAAGAGGAATTCAAAGGGGATTTGAATCCCTTTTCCGTTCTGGGGCCTCCCGTTCTTGCTGCGCCGCTGGTTACACCGGCACAAATGTTAAGTCGGATTGCGCTGTGTGGCCTTTAGTATTTAAGGATTACTACTAAGACAGGCAATAGAACTGCTTGGCTTAAGTACATTTTGTGAAACATCAAAGCCTGAGTAGTTCCTATTGTTTTTGTCCAATTGACAGGAAAAATACATGCCTCTTACAATTAAATTTTAATTATGGATTTCAGAAGGTTCAGGTTTTGAAATCTCAAGAGACAAACTTGGCAAGGTTCTAACTTTTTGCAGGTGTAAACATTCATTCTTAACTGTTCAAGCCACACAAACTTCTGTCTTGAAGCCCAGCCAGAGAGAGATAGTTGATCTTTCATTCTCTGACCTCTGATCTAGCTCCTTCTGCAGCTCCCGGTTTCTTTCTTCTATCTTCTGCTGTAGCTTTTTCCTCCTTTGCTCTGGAGGTAGGTGGCTAAAGTCTTCTGTGATCACAGTCTGGTAGCAGGAAAAGATACACACATCAATCTCCTTATGTGCACCTGCCCAGTAACATCCCTGACTTGTCCTACCCGCCCAAACTCAAATCTCTCATCCACTTTCAGGCTATCCAGAACACAGTCTATCATGGCAAAAGTAACACTCGCTCAGAAGGGCTGCTAGACCTGGCAGGAGTTTAGCACAACCTCAAGGGGTCTGACACACGCCCACCATCACTGAGTGATCCGTCTCTGGAGAAGTATAAGTGGGTTCAGGTCTCAGCATTGGTCAGTGCAAGCTGTTTCACCTACTGGAGTCTTAGTTGTAAGAGTCTAATGGTGCAATCCTATTCAACTTACACCATCAGTGTAACCAACAGGGGAGGGCAGGGCGGGAGGCTTTGGAGGGGAGATTTAAATCCCCTTTGAAGGGGATTTGAATCCCCTTTCCATTCTGAGGCCTCCCGTTCTTGCTGCACTGCTGGTTACACCGGCGGTGTAAATTGCATAGGATTGCGCTGTAAAGGTAGAGAGGAGGTAACCCCCCCTCCACACCCTGATAGCCGACGTGGTACAGTCTAGGAAAAACTCTACTACTTGATTTTGCTATACACTGGCTTATAGAGAAGAAAACTCTTGTCCCGTTTTTCTAGAGTGCTTGGAGTACTAAGTCAACATGCAATCCTAATCTGCCCAGCCCATCAGAGTGATATCACTAAAGTACATCACTTTCCATAGCCTAAGGCAGAGATGGATAACTGG
Source organism: Plestiodon gilberti rubricaudatus (assembly GCA_026170595.1). Lineage (NCBI taxonomy): Eukaryota > Metazoa > Chordata > Lepidosauria > Squamata > Scincidae > Plestiodon > Plestiodon gilberti. The sequence continues at coordinate 110,320,173 of JANXHW010000002.1, forward strand.
TGCCAATAGGCAGCAATTCCATCAGATCTTGAACCTGGTACTGCATCAGATCTTGGCTGCCCAACCTGGTTTCTGGTACAAGGGAGGCTGACACAAAGAATCAGCAATTAAGGGCTCAATTCTAACCAACATTCCAGCACCGATGCAGCCGTAATGCAGCCCCAAGGCAAAGGAACAAATGTTCCCTTACCTTGAGGAGGCCTCCGTGACTGCTCCTCCACTGCATGATCCAGCGTGCACCCCATTGGCATGGCTGCATCGGCACTGAGAAGTTGGATAGGATTGGGCCCTAAGTAGTGCTTTAGAGAGTTCAAAGTATTTTACAGTTGTCCTGTAAGGTAGGTATCCATATCTTTCCCCACACAGGGTGAAAATCATCCTGGGTTGAGGAGTTGATAGAATACATGGTTCACAGGGAAGAAATTAAGTACCCCTCCCTTACGTCTTCCACTCCAAAAGGGGGGGGGGAAGGTAAGGTCATTCATGTGGCTGAGTTGTATGTATCGCTTGACCTTGAGACCAAGGTCGCTTGCCTAAGGCCCCTTAGTGATGGCCAAGGTTGGATGTGAATCAAAGACTTTTTAGCACAAAGCAAAAGGAGAGAGTTGAGTGGCCTCCTCGTATACCTTTGTGTCATTCTCTATTCTGATCTACATGAGAGCTTGGACTAGAGAAGAGACTACAAAGATGCAACTCCCATCCTACCCTGTTGCTGGGGCATCATAGCCATTTTTGACCTTGTTGGACAACCAAAAATCATTACAGTAACATGTTGTAAGCCTGGCTATGATATCACAGCTGGGGATGATCCAGGCTGCCAAGGATCTGAACAGCCCTAGTCTGAACAACGTAAAGGAGCGGTATAACCTGCCCCACACCAAGCCAACTGCTGGATCCTGCTATAGGTGGGGAATGACGGGATTCAATTGTCTTTTGATTCCTTCTAATACCATGGTTAGGGCTTTCTAAAGAAAAACACACACACATACAGCACAGTCTGACTGATCACCATGGACGATGTTTGGGAAATCTACCCCTCTGTGGTAGTAAGCTTCTTCTCTACAGGGTATGATGTGACCCAACTGCATGAACCACCCTGAGATAGCTGGTCCATAAACATCGTCTTCCAAAGCACTCCTCCTGGTACAACATAGCTGAATTGTGTGAACTGATCGGTAGGGACCAGAGCAGGATGACTGAAGTTTTATGGTGTATGAAACAATGGTGCATGCACAGCTTTTCACTGTCAGCAGGGCCTCTGAGAGGAATTTTATCAGAGGGTACAAAGTTTCTTTTGGGCCCCTTCTCAAAGGGGAAAGGGGCAAAACAGAGTGGGGGGAGGGCAGCAATAGCCAGAAAATTCTCTGGAGCCAAAGTCTACCAGGCTTCCCGATGCAGCGCCCAGGTCTACCCACCTGGCCTGGCCACCATCTTTAACTCTCCATGAGGCCAGCTGAGATCCCAGGAAATTTCTGGGGCCCCTCCTTTGGCTCCTGGGCCCCCTTTTTGACCCTGGGCCCAGGTACAATTTACCCCCTTTACCCCCCTCTCATGGGCCCTGACTGTCAGTTCCATGGGACAGACACGGGTTCTTACTCTGTAGTTGTGCTCCCCCCCCCCCACTTTCTTACAAAGTCTGTATCCTATCCTCAGGGTGCATTCAGCTACCAGTATCCTGCCCATACCTCAAGACTGACACTCAAAAGTTCTCCTGCCACTGATTCCCCTTTTCACCATGAAGCTCCCATTGATCACCTACTATTGGTCAGAATGTTAAGAGGGGAACGGCAGCCTCTCTTGGGGCACAGAAGGCCTCAGAAGTGAGTTCCATTTGGTGGCACTGACCTGTTAGGTGCCAAGAATTGAGAAAGGAGCAGGCACCTGGTGAACAGACCTGAACCAGTTACTGGGCCAGTGCTGAAGAGCCAATTCTGACCATGGATATAAACTGAATGGATTTTAAAAATCTCTCTTCAAATGCAAAAAAATAAATCAAAAAAATTACTTTAAATCAAATAGTACAGGGCTGGGGCCTAGGAGTCTTTAATCTTTCAGCAACAAAGTCACAACTAACATCCTACTTGGCAGGTGCCTTTGGAAGCAGCAGGCGCATGATGCTGATTTAGCAAAGAAAATAAGCCACTTACCCCCCGTTTGAGGCTGCGGAAAGACGTGATGCGGGGTTTGACTGTCTTATTGATCTCGTTCAAACAGTAAGACAGGGGGTCACGGGTGAATTTGGGGGATGGAGGTCCATTGATGGCGGATGAGGAGGGGGAAGACGAGGAGGAAGGGCAATTTAAGGGGGAGAGGGGAGGGGGTGGGAGCTAGCGACAGACAAGGGCATGAACAGGAAACGAACACACAGAGAACAGAGAAAACTCTGTAAGAAAATAAAAAGGCACGTGCACACATACACACACAAAAACCAACAACCCCAAAACACAACAGGGAAAATTACAGTACATTCCATTTACACAGTACATGCTTACAATTGAGAGCAATACGTTGGCCAAAACGTTTTGTTAATAATTTGCCCTAATTATCAGTGGGCAAAATGCAGTGCTTATGTTGGCTTCTTCTTTCAGATGGCAACAACGTTAACCTTGTGTGTTCAATAGAAGAGGAATGCACTGTAATAATAAAAAAACAACAACACCAAGAATACATGGGGAAAGGGCAGGAGGAGAAGCACAAAATCACCATCAGGGAGGAGGAGCAGCAATGCCTCAACCATCGGGGAGGAGAGAGGAGCCATGCCAAGACGCAGAGCTGTTTTTCCAGGAGGGCAAGAGTGTGACATGGGTACCTCATTTCAACAATATGAAATCGTCTGAAATTCCTGGTCTTGGACTAGTCCGTTCCAGATTTGGGGGCGGAAGAAGAAAACTAAACTAGCCCTAAGCCTCAATGTGCCTTGGAAGATGTGCAACGTTAGTAGCAAGACAGGAGCCATTTTGAGGGAGTTTTAGAAAGGCAGGCAGGCCAGTTCAGGAGTGCCAAAGAAGCTGCTCTGAGTGACAACCATCATTTTCTCTTCCCTGCCTCAATGAGGCCTGTATCTTGTCCCCAGCTGACACCTCCCATTGCTACCACTTGCATCCCATCTCTTGGTGGAATCCGTTTGCTTGACAGCCCTTGCTTCTAGTGCGATAACTCACACAGCAGGTCCAGGGATTCTCTAGAGCAGGGCCCGAGTTTCTTGCAGCCCTAGAGTCACGTTGCCATTGAAGCAGAGTAGGCTGCATTCCGATTGCTCCAGAGGAACATGCACACACCCAACAACTTCTTGCGGAGCTGCACAAATTGGCAGCTTAATTGCAACAGCTGGAGAGCAACTCCCAAAGAGTTTGTTGTAGTCTGTTCCAGCACGGCTGCACCTCCCTGACTGCAGCTCCAAGGGCTACAGCTCTGTGGCCACAGGGGAGTCATAAGCAGAAGGTTGTGGGAGCCCTGCAATTGCTAGGAGGAGAATTCAACCCCATGTAAAATACTATCTTGCCTGTGTGCTCTGTTCTGGTCTGAAGTTCTGTTTCAAGCCCCATCTCAATGCCAGAGCATCCTACATCTTACACTGTTTGCAAGACCTTCCATCATTTGGGCCAGCGGGGAACAGACAACTAACTATGTGCTGGATTTGGACACGGAGACGACCCTGGCTCAAAAGCCCACTCAGCTAAGAAGCTGTCTCACTCTAGGCTACCTCACAGGATCGTTGCCAGGACAGAGTGAGGTGAGAGAGGGTAGAGCAGAAGAAGCTGGTGTAACGCAGCAGCTATGAAACTGTGATATGAATCAAGATATCCTTGGTTGAATCTGGCTTCTGCCATGAACTCACCCGGTGGTCTTAGGTAATATACTCTCCTTGTCTTGGACCCAGATGTACAATATGGGTGTAACTTATACTAAGCTACCTTACAGGGTTGCTGTAAAGGTGACTGAGGTGATGTAAATTAAGTTCTTTGAACAATGTAAGGTGATACAAATGCTAGTAGTTTACAAGTCATATTCTCTGAGTGGACAGAAGTTCTATCCCTGCACAGCTACTTGAACCTCCAACAGGGCCTCTCATTTTCCCTTTCCTGCACATCCTTGGATTGCTTTCTCTTACCTGTCCTTCCTCCCACAACACTGCTTGCAATATTAGATCAAACGTTAGCTTAAAAATAAATCCATAAAATAAAAAGGAAGATTTGCAAGTTAAGCAATAATGCAACGTGCATTCATTCATTCATTCTAGCTTCAATGTACGTATATATTGCAGAAATCATAATTTTCCAGTGCAGGGAGGAATGGGTAAGGAAGTGCAGTCTGAGAGCATGTGGAAAGGGGAATTGGGCTTCGCAAAAATTACAAACAACCTCCCCCTCTCCAAGGCTGCAACAGAACTAGGAGTCCCTGCCAAATATTCCTAATCGAAGAGCTACAAGGAGCTTAGTAAGTTCCTCTACAGATCTCTAGAATGTCAGTTGGCACCCTTATTTCTTTTACCCCAGGAAGGTTTATGGATACAAAAAGGAGAGACGGCAAAAGAGGCAGCAAGCATACAGATGTCAAGCAGGAGAAAGACCACACAGATGATATGGAAGAAATTATGTAGCATAAAAAGCCATGCAGGCAAAGGGGAGGCCAGCAACAGAAATGAGCCAAGACAGCCGAGTCTGGCAGTCCTGCGACATCTGCACTGCAGGGTTTACAGGACAGATGTGGCTGCAGAGAGAGTTCATAGCCCAGATCTAGCGCCAGAGGAGTCGGAAAGCGAAGCAGAGCTCACAGTTCAGAAGCGAGGCAAGAGGAAAGAACCTTCAGGATGGATGCCTGTGTGGCAAGTGCTCAGGTGGGTGAAAAGGACCACATGGGGAGGGAAAGGAAGGAGGTCTTTGCTAACAGGCCTTCCCCCCCCCAAAAAAAAACAACAACAACAACACACCAGTCCAAGCATGAGTTGTAGAAGATCCTTTGGGGAAGAGTGGGGACTTGCCAAAGTAGATTTTGGACCTCAGCCATGATCTCCACCACACAAATAAAAAGGTCAACCCAGGACTCCAGGAAAAAAAGAACACCCTCTAGAAATGAATGACAGGGGCAGCTGGGAATTGCTTCTTGGAATAGTCCGTTCCAGAGGCAGTGACCCAAGGCCTCCAGAACAGAATGGGTCTGGACAACGTGATGCACAGGAGAGGCTGACACAACCAGTGGACGAGGAGGAGGAGCATTTTGGCCAAGGGCCCCCCAATGGCAAATAGAACAGCCTTTGGTAGTCATGACACAAACATTCCTGGGAAGAATTTGTTTGGCCCAGAAAGTTGGAGGAGAAAGTGCTTTCATGAGGACTAGTACAAGCAGCCAGAAAGGAGACAAAAGGCAGCCAGAGACCGGGCAAAGGTGGAAATGGGTACCAGTAATATATGTAGCATCCTGCTAACTGGCATGTAATGCTGCCCTCTAATTGAGGAAAGGCATACATTCGATTGGAGGTGGCAGGAGCTGGCAGAAACGAGTGAGAGGGTTTAGTGGCACAACACTATGCCGCATGGCAGCAAACAACTTGCTAGGGATCTAGAACTCAAGACAGGGAAAGGATAAATGCTGTGGCCACCACTTTTCTCCTGTGCCGCCCCCCCCCCCCCCCCCGGCCGCCCATCTCACTGAAACTACTTCACAACCAGAGCTGGGGACACAATCCAGTAGCTCTGTGAACCGTGCAAACAAGGGGTTGAGGTGGATACTTTTCACCCACTCTGCCCTCCATTGTGAACCCCACCTTATTCTTCCTGCTAAAGGGCCAACGCTTCCCCTTGTTCTTGCCCAGCAGACGGGGATCGAGTCGACCATCGAGAGTGCCACGGGGGTTGCCCAGGCTGCTGTCTGACGAGGTGCGGTTGATGGGCTGGCTGAAGTCCTCAAAATCTATGTCTCCTGGTTTCTCAAAGCCTGACTTGTACAGTTCAATCAGCACCTGCGAGTCCTATCACAGAGGAAAAGCATCGTTCTCAATGGCGCACAAAAAAGACAACCCTGTGTACAGACTCCCTCAATTCAGTTCCACCTCAGGGCCACAATAGCACAATAAAATTCAGTATCAACCCTGATGGAGTCTAGAACAGAATCTGCGCAGTGAACATTCCCACTGCCCTAACACGTGAAAATATTTCAGGAGTCCTTCATATCTTCATTTTAATAAAATAATTTAAGAAGTAAAAATAAACAGATACCAAGTGCTTAAAAATAAACAGATACCAAGTGCTTATCAGTCACCCCACTGTTTTTGCAGATACTGGAAAGTAAAAGCAGGCACATTCTAAGCAATTTGATTGTTTATGGAGACAGGGCCATAGTTCAGTGGTGATTCGCATACAGAAAGCCCCAGGTCTGATCCCCCAGCATCTCTAATTAAAAGAGGTCTCTCTGCTCAAGACCCTGGAGAACTGCTGTCACCCACCAGGTTGGACAGGAATGACATACTGACGGCTTAGGTCAGCATGAGGCAGATTTATACAGCAGTTTCATATGAACGTTCAAGCATGGTTTGCCCTGTATCACAGAATTGCAATTCTGTATCACAGAATTGCAATGCATTCTGAAGCTATTTTGGGAGAGGGAGGGGAAGTCGCACAACCCAGAAGAGGCTTCCGGAGCACGATTTCAGCTTGTATAAGGAAGAACACACAGCAGCAAAAAAGGTAAGCAAACCGCTTTTTAACCTTTTAACGTTGGACCCAGTATCCGCGGATTACAGTATCCGCAGGGGGTCCGGGAATGGAACCCCCGCGGACACTGAGACCCAACTGTACATGTTCAGCTCCATACCAGACTCCTAATGAACTGGAGGCAGGCCTCACTGGGAAAGTCAACCTCTTATGTTGCTGAGGCTCAAAAACAGACACAAAAACCAGACATTCCAGGCAGTGAAACCTTCAAACAGGATGGGGTGGAGGAAATGCCCCCCCCCCCTTATAGCACTACCAGTTTCTGTATGCTTTGGGATTTTCACAGATGAAGAGGTTTCTGGGAAATGTAGCCCATTCCCATTACCCAGTATACCACCCATGCTTCAGCCCCTTCTACAAAGCAGACATGAAGACTCATCTGGCAGGCACCCACATTTTTCTCATCCACCAGGTCTGCCGCTGACTTCATGCCTTCCAGGCATTTGCCAATGATAGGCACAACCTGCTGCTCTGTCTCCGAGAAGACACTGTAGCCTTCCTTGAGCCGCCGCGTCCGCCGCTCATCCATCTCCTGTAGCTTCTAGGGGTGGGGGACAAAGAGGCACAAAAGAAGCGCACAGAGAATAATTTGAATTTGAGCATTAAGGAAGATGCCCTGCCTGCAAGCAGGAGCCCCTCAGCACCACTTTTCTAGTTCATCCCACATCACCTATAATTAGGCTTACCAGATCTCCAACCGGGACAGAGTGCTAGACCTTTAGGAGAAGGAATGTGGGCAGGTGTAGCTTGTTCAACCTTTGAGCACAATCTTAGGCATGTCTACTCAGAAGCAAGCCCCATTGCGTTCAGTGGGGCCTGAACACTTGTGTTCACTTCCACCTTTTTAAAGCCATTTTAACTCTGGTATGTTATAGCAATGTGAAATCTGGTTATTTATTTAAAACATTTCTAGCCTGCTCTTCTGTCCTCAAAAGGGCCACCAGAGCAGCTAACCTCATAATTTTAAAAACCAATAATTAAATAAATAAGAAAACATTAACAGTAGTGGTTTGGGAGTCGGACTTAGACCTGGAAGATCCAGGTTCAAATCCCCGCTCAGCCATGAAGCTTCCTGGGTGACCTTGGGCCAGTCACTATCTCTCAGCCCCACCTACCTCACAGGGTTGTTGTGAGGACAAAAGGAGGGGGAGGAAATATGTACACCACTCTGAGCTCCTTGGAGGAAGGGCGGTATAAAAATGTGGAAAAAAAAAAAACAGAGCCTTTTCCTCTTTACAAGGTGTGACAGCTTTGGATTCAGGTATTTCAAAAAGGCACAGACTGAGGTTTTGTTACTATGCAAAGGTAGTCAACTGATCAGTTGAAGAACAACTCATTAACTGGTCGACAGCCTTAATAATATTAAAAGAAAAACAACTTGGAAGGAAAGACAACCCACAGGAAATGGCACCCGTAACTCAGGACTCGCAAAAGGCAGCCTTCTGTTACCATCCACCTCCCAAGTTAGCACTAAAGTAAGGAGGTGGCCCACCTGCTCTCCCCAAACCTTTTTCTGTGCAATTCTGTCATGGGATCCTGTGAGAGAAGAAATGCCACATTCTTTCTTCACCTGGCACTTTTCTCCAAACGTTGGATTGTTGTTGTTGTTCAGTCGTTAAGTTGTGTCCGACCCTTCGTGATCCCATGAACCATATCCCGCCAGGCCTTCCTGTCCTCCACTATCTTCCCGAGTTCGCTCATTTTCATGTTCGTTGCATCGGTGATGCTGTCTAACCATCTCATCCTTTGCCTTCCCCTTCTCCTTTTGCCTTCAATCTTTCCCAGCATCAGAGTCTTCTCCAGAAAGTCCTCTCTTCTTCGCATTAGGTGGCCAAAATATTTGAGTTTCAGCCTCAGTACCTGTCCTTCCAGGGAACAGTCAGGGTTGATTTCATTTAGGATTGACTGGTTTGATCTCCTAGCAGTCCAAGGGACTCTCAGGAGTCTTCTCCAGCACCACAGTTCGAAAGCATCTATTCCAATTACTAACAAGGCTGCAGGAGCCCAAGGTGAATTTATTGCTGAAAACATGTGTTTTGGCCTCCAATGAACATTCCTGTCAAGTTATGTTCTGCTGGAAGGAGGTTGAGAGTCTAGCAAACAGCCAGAGAGGCACTGAGAGAGAGAGCATACTGTATATAACAGGGGTGGCCAAAATGCGGCTCCTGAGCCACATGCCGCTCTTTGACATATACCGTAATGTAACTTTGACATAATACTGTACACAAATACTCTTGAAAATATGTTGGCTGAGCTCCTTTTTGCATCGCATTCTGTTTTGCAAACACAATAAAAAGGTAAATAAGACATTTTCCACCTTTATAATTATTTACCAGGTATAAACTGAGAGTTCACTGGATTAAAACATAAGTTTAATGTTCATGGCGAGTAAATATATTTAAGAATTTAAATGCTTCTTAAACACTGCGGCTCTCAAACATCTGAAGGTTATCACATGTGGCTCTTACGTTAAGCAAGTTTGGCCACCCCTGGTATTCTGACACTGGCAACAAGGTTACACTATGTCAGAAAAAGAGCTTTTCCAGTCAAGTCCCCTCCTTTGAGAGATCCATGAGGCCGGTTCTGCTGCAGTTTGTAGGTAACTGGTGCAACCCCATCTTTTCTGCCAGCTTTTTTGTAATCCTCAAGGTTACCGATTCCATTCTTCCTGCTATTTTGTTAGCATTAAGTCTTTTAGATTTTAAATGTTAAGATTGTACTGTGTAAGGTTCATTTTAAAATTTAATTTTGCGACAGTGGTTGTTTGTTTTGAGAGATTTGCTAGGGGTAGAAAAGCAGCATGAAAATAAAATGCAAAAGAACAGCAACATAGAAACTTACACTGAAGATCTGTGGCATCTCCAGAAAGTAGAACTGGCTCTGATTGTGGTTGAACTTCTGCAAATAGGAAGCGTATTCATTCTTGCTCTCCTCAGCCATATGACTACGCAGATTTGCCTGCTGCTTTGCCTGCAGAAGGTTGGAAAGGCTGCATTAGCAGAAAGACCACATTACAATCAATTCTGCAGTCACCTCTCAGTTCTCAGAAGGAATAAAGGGGGGAAAAAAACAGTGCGGGCGGAATGACCAGGGAGACCATGCTCAGCCATGAAGTTTATCTGTTTAAAGTGGTAAGACTGTGCCTGGTATGTACCATTTCAGGTGACCAAATGCTCCTCCATACAAAAGATTCCCAGCATACAGACAACTAGATGTCAAAGAGAAGAGTTACAGTCTAATCTTCTCCCTAACACAGAACACTAGTATGCTCTGCAAATTATTTTGTAATAAAGAAGCATTCAATCACATGAATGCTGCCCTTTGCAGTCTAAAGTTGTACAGCCCAGATACAAGTTTACTCCTCAGTAAGAATTACAGGAGCACAGGAAACTCCCTCATACCGGGTCAGACCCTTGGTTCATTTAGCTTGGTATTGTCCATATTGACCAGCAGCAGCTCTTCAAGGTTTTAGGCAGCTGTCTTTCCCCAGGCATATCTGGTGATACCGGGTGTGGTAAAAATCCCCTTTTCCCCCTCCTATTTTTCTACCCTTCCAACCCCTAAGAATCTTGTGATGTCTCCAACACCTAAAAATACTGCTGAAAACAAAACACCATCCAACTGGGTGGAACTACATATTCCACCATGAAACCTAGGTTTTATAAGGTCACACACAGGGATGCTTGTGGGTGTTGTCTGGTCCGGTCCATCTCTGGAGAATGGCTGCTCTTTTAAGGAAAAGTGACCTAGCCTTGCTGCATCATGGGTGGACAGACACCTCTGGAACAGTATCAGTAAACTAGAACAGGGACAATGTTCAGTGAACTGCCAACACGGCTTCCTGAAGAGACACCTCTGCATTTACAGCTTCACGGGGAAAGAAGCCTTGGTTTGCTTAGAAACGTTACACAAGCAAAACAAAGGGAAAGCTTACCAAGGCTCAGGGATGTGGGTCAAGTCTCTGGGTCCAAGTCTTGAGTCAAGTCCTAAGACTTTGCCCCCAAGTCCCGTGTCTTTGGTTGCGAGTCCCTATCTATTTAATGGGGGAAACGGGTTTAAACCTGAATAAAATGGGACTTGTCATAAAAGGCTCCAAGTCTCGAGCCGAGTCTTGCGAGTCTTTTACAATCACCGAGTCAAGTCCGAGCCGAGTCATTGACGTGACTTGAGTCCGACTCGCGTCAGAGTCAATAGACTCAAGTCTACATCACTGCCAAGGCTCAGTTACTGGACTGATTCAGGGTATCAGCTATTACTTCCATTACAGAAGTACCCTTGAGTTCTCCCAAGATGCAGTGGTACAGTCCCATCTCAAACTCTGACCTTCTCCACATCTGCCTTGGTAGCATTGATGTCCTGGTCCAGTTTCTCAGCCGTCAGCACGGCTTTCTCCGCCTCCCTGCAGTCCCGCTCAAACTTGCGCTTGCTCTGTGAAGAGAGGCCAAGTGAGCAGGGCCCACATCAGCACACCTACAAAAGGTGCATACAGGATCACATTCTTTTACTCTAGATGCTGTGCGTGCCCTTGTAGACATTTTTATGCAGGCATCACCCACTTTGCTGTAATGAAATTTCTTGGCTTCAAAGGCATGGTTAACAACGTCGGCAAAAATCACCCCTCCACACATAAATATTTGTCCTATTTGTCGAATTCTGGGCTTCCAAATAAGGGGGAGTTAAAAATGTAGATTGCAATTTCTAAAGTGTTTTCAAAACAAAGTACTGTACAGTCAATCACATTAAGAACAGAGCCTTGCCTGCATGCTTACAACCAGCATGCTTACAATGGAAGCAAACATTGACCAAAATTGTGGCAGGAAATGCTTTTATGAACCTGTTTGTGTACACAAAATTGGAAGCGCTTTGAGAAGGAGCACAAAGCTGACTTCAAAACTTGTGAGAACAAGCTAGCAAAGATTCCTCTCAACTATTCACTTTTTATGGTGGATTTGGGTATAATTTTACCCTGATAGAGAGGAAGGACAGATGATCTTTCTCATTTGCACAGGCAAGATTCAGAGCTCCACTGCAGTTTGCCAATTGCTATACCAAGAAGACTGCCCTACTCCGTCTTATCACCATATTTTTGTCCATGCCAAGGAGCTTACACTTGGGACAGGTTAAATCCCAACCTGCTACTCCATCTCTGCATTGCCATCCCCATAAGCAAGATCAGGTTCTACTGTTCATTCGTGGATATTTTCCCTATGTAGCCCAGGGATGTGGATCAAGTCTCAAGTCAAGTCCCAAGTCCCGAGTCTTTGGTTGCGAGTTACGAGTCCCTATCTATTTAATGGGGAAAATGGGTTTAAACCTGAATGCAATTCAACTTGTCGTAAAAGGCTCCAAGTCTCGAGTCGAGTCTTTCGAGTCTTAAAATCACCAAATCAAATCCGAGTCAAGTCATTGACGCAACTCTAGTCTGACGCAATAGACTCAAGTCTACATCACTAATGTAGCCCATGTTAAACAAGACCTGTTCAGAAATGTTTGGAGAGATGGTGGATTCTAAATTGGGTTTTACCATAGCAGAAAACCTATCCAACAATGGCTTCCATTTGGTGATGTATTAAAAAATAAAACAGCAATGTGGTTGTGCCCTGTGGAATGCAGGAAGGCAAAATGCAACAGAAGCACTGCAGGACCAAAATACAGAAGCCACGGAACTAGTTTATGCATGAGTGTGCGTGTGCATGCACGCAAATATACTGTATTTCTTCAATTCTAAGACACATGTTTTTTCCCAATTAAGCATTTCAAAAAATGGGGTGCGTCTTAGAATCGAAGGTCTCCAAAAAGCACCCCAAAATGCTATCTTCTTACTTACTGGGGCTTGCGGGAGCTTCAGGGAGGCCTGCGCAACCCTCTGCAGGCCTCCCTGATCTTCAGTTCGGCCAAAAACGGTGATTTTCAGCCATTTCTGGTTTTCGTGAAAACCGGAAATGGCCAAAAATCGCTGTTTTTCACCAAACTGAAGATCAGGGTGGCCTGCAGAGGGTTGCGCAGGCCTCCCTGAAGCTCCCCCAAGCCCAGGTAACGAAGGAAATGGCACTTTCTGATGGGGCCAGAAATGCTATGCAAAGGCAGTGCACTCAGTCATCCTCAGCTGCAGGAGACATGCTGGGGAGAGTTGGTGCTGAACGGGTAGATTCAATGAAGGGAGGCGAGTCTTACAATCGATGGATTTTTTTTCCCCCTTGCTGGCGGTACTGAAAGTAAAGGTGCACCTTAGAATCGATGGCGCCTTAGACTCGAAGAAATACGGTATTTTACACACACACACGTGAAATTTGAGCGCAAAATTGTGTACATATTCATATTTTATGGAACCTTTTGCTGCTTTTGAGCAAGCAGTCCATATCAAAGTGTACGCACGGGTAGGCAGTGACCCTTGTGATCTTCTGTCTAAAGCTCATTTGTAAACAATCCTGTTTGCAATCCTCCCTTAAACATGTCATGTTACAAGAGCAAGACAACGGACAACAGTTCTAGAGATGGGGCGATTTTGTCTCTAAAGAGCTTGTGCCTCTACTCTTTGAGATTTACCATCAGCAATGTGTGGTAGACTTAGGATTCACTTCAATGAACAACATTTCAGAGGCTGTCGGAGACATTCAAAGGTCACAGAGGAGAGCCTGTGGCTGACGACCTAAAGCCAGGGCTATAGTACGTGCTCTCTCCTTTCACTTCACATGTGTTCTTTCTGGACTTTGCCATCTTCCCCCCTTTCCCCCACCAAAGCTGATTTTTTTTTTTTTAAGGAACCGATAGCAAAAACATTCTCTGAACAAGCAGCTCTCTTCAGTCTGCTCAAGATGTTTCCATCCTCCAAATGTTTGGAGAATTCTAAGGGGAATGGTGACTCCCACAGCTGTGTTTTTGCCCCGAACGTTAACCCACTCAAGGAGGAAGCCCAAGACTACTCTGAAGCATATAATCCTCACACTCCGCACATAGCATGCCAACTTAGGGTGAACATCAAAAATAGATAACTCACATTTTCAAGTTGTTTGAAGGAATTCTCTAGTTGCTGCTGAGCCCTTCGGCCCTCTTGCAAGTGCTAAGGACAGAAGAAGAGGTTAAAAAAAAAAAAGAGCCTTATTAGAAGCATCCTAACATTACAATTCAAGTCTCCGCAGAACGTTTTCCACTACGTAGTGACAAAAGTAACACAAAAGAGCAACAGTGACCCGCAGCCCCAGGTGTTAATACCAAAAGGGGTTTCCAGCTCCCACTTGTGACCTGGTTTCTTTTACATCAAAGGCAGTTGAGCCTTGAGTGAGGCCTGACTACAGTTACATACTACTTCTTTTTTCTCACTTAAGGACTCATTAGCTGCAAATGACAGAAGAAGAAAAAATATGCAAATCTTGATCATATTTTCAAGATATAGGACAGTCCAATTATCACATGGGCTGCCCTTTCAGCAGCGATACCTCAGCACAGCTCAGCAGCTAAGAGCAGTGCTGGGAGAGCCCAACTATCACGCAAACCGGATAAAGAGCTTCCATGGGCCGCATCCAGCCTGCGGGCCTTATGTTTGACACCCCTGTTCTAGACTAATTTTTGGAGATTACCCTTAGCAGAACACTACAGCTCCACAAGTGCGTGCTGTAGTAAAGTATACCCAACAGATTACAGGACCAAGTGTCTAGCCTCTGAAAAAGAAGTGTCTTTAAGGGAAGGCCTCCATTTTCAACTTGAAGTAGCTCAAGTGCCTCTAACACTGATACTACCATAGTAGTACCTACACTTCATGCCTCCTTTCAAATCAAGGATCTGTTCCAGGATCTCCCGCGGATAATGAAATCTGCAGGTAATGAAATCTCCAGGCGAGAACACAGGTGGAACGCTCCCCACAGAGGAAGGGACACTTGAGAGGATATCCTTAAAACTGAGGTTAACAGGATCAGAAGCCCTTTTGGTGTTCAATTTACTAGCCCGACTACCTCACTGGATGCCTTATCTCCACATGACAAAGGTAAAGGGTACTTTACCGATTTTCTCTCCTGCTTGAGTTCCTGTGAGTACTTGGCAAGTTCCACACAGATCCGTGTCAGAAGATTCTCTGCTACTACTTCACGCTGGCCTGCAAAGTCATTCAGCTCCTTCACGACTTGAAGAAAGGCCTGGTATTGGCAAAACCTGCAAGGAAGACGCAAGGGAGTCACTAGGGGTTGGGGCAGGGAGGCAGATCACCCTGGGTGTCACCCCAGGGAGAGGTGACACCAAAATGACTTTCTATTCTATTTTTCACCAGTGGTGCAAAAATGCACCACTGGTAGAAAAGGGGGTTTACCGGTGGTGCAAACACACACCACTGGTAGAAAATGTTTTTTTTTCTAATCTCTGCTGCGATTCGTGCAGGGATTGCATTTCCCAGGAGGCCTCCACATAGTATGGTCTGGTATGAGAGAAGGTCCATGGGGGTGACACCATGAGATCTTGCCCCAGGTGTCACCAACCCTAGTAACACCCCTGGGAAAAGGAAAGGAAGTTGTGCTGAACAGTCTAGGCTTGCAATGAAGGACATTCCATCCCCTCTATCTTCTCAGTTCTCAGAGTTGGTTATTTCTCTCTCTCTCTCTCTCTTTCAGGTTTCAAGCTGATTTTATTAAAATACATTCCTATTCACAGACTTGTCTCTTTCTGATAAATTCCAGATCAATACATCATTCTCTATAACTGAGAATTATATAGCTTTTACCCATTAGTCCTTTGGCATTCAGTTGTGCTCTGCACAATACTGTGATGCCCCTACCACAATCGCCTGCATTGCTCAGCTTTTGACTTTGCTTTGCAAAACATACTCTTCTCCTCTCTGTATTCAGATTATATATATAATCTGGAGTCCACTTCGTCAGTGGTCACTTGAGTGAGTGAGTGAGTGAGTGAGTGAGTGTGTATGTGTGTGTGTGTGTGTGTGTATATATAAATAAATAAATAAATAAATAAATAAATAAATAAATAAATAAAAGTTTATGCCACCAGGACATTTGCTTTTCCATCTGTAAAATGGGAACATCGATGCCCTTCTTTGCAGTGTTGGTGGGAAAATAAATGATGAGGGCACCCAGAGACAGTGTGGAGAGAGAAGAGCAGAGAGCTAAGAACAGATCTCGATGGAGGGACCACGACACAAAGAGGAGAAAGTTTATCCCTGTGGAAGCAGGTGCTTTTTCCTACCCATATAACTGGTTGAAAGAACAATCGGAGGACAGATTTTCCCTCAGTAACAGTCTGCCCATGCGCAAACGAACGTTATAAATAACGTTCGCGCAGCGGGCCTTCCTCAGAAGGCCCCGGGAAGCCGGCCGGGGAAGACGTTCCCGAGCTGGCTCTCCCAATTGAGGGGGTGCCCGGCCCGGCGAGGCGGGCGGCCCCCAGGCGACGCACGCTGTACGCGCGTCACCTTCCTGCGCAGCGTGTGCGCGCGTCACCTGGGGCCCCCCGCCACGCCACAGCGACGCCTCTGGCAGTATATAAATACAGAAAATAAATAAATAAATAAATAAATAAATAAATAAACCTATACAACCATTAAAAGGCCAGGAGCATTCATGCTGAAAGGTTGGCCACCCCTGTTATAGAAGGATGCATTTCTTGGATAACGTGTGCTGTTTCATGAATATTGCCTCTCTGAATGATTGCTTGGCTGGCCAGCACTGCTAAGTGCCAAGGTCTTGCCAATGACTTGCCAGACCTACTTAGGACAACATCATCATTATTTATATACTGCTTTTCAACAACAAAAAAAGCCTACAAAATGGTTTACAGAGAAAATCAACCAACATTTGAAAAAAGCTGACAAGTTTTAGTAATAAAAGGCTCTGCTATCTCAAAAACATACAAGATTACATGGGAATAACTTGTACGAGTACATACTGAGCAATGCTTACTTGGATTCTGGGTCTTCTCGTGTAGTCCTCTTGGGGAGATGCTTTTTCACAAGATTCCTGTGAATAAGACAGACACAGGAATGAGCAATAGAAGGTAGGTCAAAAATTGGATGGCTTCATTATTAGGTCTTTGTGTCCTACGTTTCAGTTGATGAGTTATGAGATGGAAGTGTCAATACACAGATCTTCCTTTTTACAATGTTTTAAAGTGGACTCCGTGGATCCAGGACCTGCAGCAAGTCAAATCCGCGGATCCTAGATCCGCAGACAGAAAAGGTCCACTGTACATACAAAGTTAATTGCATTATCAATTTTCTATTATCTGTACATATCGCTTGTTTTCAAGCTGGTTGATCCAAATTGTACATTATGCCCCATAGATTTGTAAACTGGTATTTAATTCTACCATGTTGCAAAAATTTCTAGCTGTCCAGCTGGGGGAAAGAGGATTTCCCCCTTCTGTTTCAGCGAAGAAACAGGGCATCCAAAATATTGACCATTACATACTTCAAGCCTTGACATAGCAAGGCATGCTGAAGTGAATGGGACTTGTGGCCATCAGAGTACAATGAAGAGGACAACCAATACAGGCGTCCCCCTATATCCACAGGGCATATGTCGTTGTACCCCCGTGGATACTGAAACCGCAGATAAGAGGGAACCCTATATTTACTGTGGCGCCAAGCATTCACATATCTTCCTTTGCAGAACAAATGCAACAAGCAGTCAGTCGGAACACTAGAGGAGGGAGACAAAGAGAATGCTAACAGGAAGCTTCCCAGGGAGGATATTCTGGGACCGCAGAAGTGAATCTGCAGATAAGTGAATCTGCAGATATGGGGGGAGCCTGTATATGCATTGATATTTTTCCTCTTGCATGCCTCATAACATGGACACATCTGGCTGGTAAAGAGCAGAGGGCTAGTTGTGTAGTAGCTTAGCAAGGGGGGTATTAACCTTTGAATTCTGCATTTGGTGCCATTATTCAAACGTCCCCAGCTTGAGGCAGTGATCATATTCTAGACCCTGTAAGAACATCAACATCATCCTCCCCTTTCCTACTTACCTTGCAGGCCTGCCTATGAGGGATTTTTTTAAAAAAATCTGTAGTTACTCATGTCACCCAAACCCAGAAGCAGTGATTTAACTGGGGTTTACAAATCAGGATCAGATTTTCAGATTTGTTTCAACAGTGATTCATGTTTGTTTCAACCAGAGATTCAGGTTTGTTTCAATTTCCTGGAAAGCATGTGAACACGACAGCTGATTGGGTCATGCTCATGACCCAACAAGCCATGGTTTGTTGGATCATCTGAACCTGACAACTTTCTGTTTGGATTAAACACCCCAGCCACAACAAGACAAAATGTAAGCCTGTTTGGATAGCATACTGCAGCATTTCTCAAAGTTCTCCCCTCGAGGCAAGGAGAACTTAGTGCCTGTGGGGGCGGGGCCAGTGGGGGCGGGGCCAGTGGGGGCAGCAATCCTGGGGAATCGCTGCTGGCGCAGGGAAAAAAGTACGCCAAAATGGAGGTTTTAACTCATTAGGGCTTCAGGGGTGTGCGCGTGCAGGGAGGCCCTTTTTCGGCAATCTAAACTCCCCGCACCACCACCCCAGAAGTCCCGGTGAGTTAAAAAAATGCCGTTTTCAGGCACCTTTTTCCCACCAGCGGTGGTGATCGCCAGGATCACTGCTGCCGCCGGCATGCTCCCCCTGCCCCTTAAGGGGGCAGGGGAAGCATCCAGTTCTCCTGGTGGGTCGTGACCCACCAGTTTGAGAACCACTGGCATACTGAATCCAAGAAACAATGAAAACTTGCAAAATTAAGAGTGTGTTAAGAACTTGGTGGAGACCCACAGCTTCGTTACAAATCCAGAGTTCCTTTTGTGGGAAACGATGACAGTGAAACTAGTTTGTAGCATTATCACATCCATTCTCTCTAGGGAATTTATACACTACTATAGTGAACAGGAACCGAGGTGGCTTAGTGGTTAAGATACTGAACTGCAGACTGGAAGGTCCATAGGTCAGAAGTTCGAGACTCGAGTGCCGTGTGACGGAATGAGCTCCCATCTCCTGCCCCAGCTCCTGCCAACCTAGCAGTTCAAAAGCAAGAAATTACAAGTAGATAAATAGGCAGGAAGGTAACAGCGTTCCATTAGTCACGCCGGCCATATGACCACGGAAGCATCTTCAGACAGTGCTGGCTCTTCGGCCTTAGAAATGGAGATGAGCACCGCACCATAGAGTCGGACACGACTGGCTTTCGAGCAGGGGGTACCTTTACCTATAGTGAACACAGATGTTGGAAACATTCTCCATTTGCATTGCCAAAGCCATTTCTATTGATCGTATTAGACACCAAGCTCTTAGCTACAGTAGTTTGCTCCAACCAAAAAAAGAACAGGCCTCTCCAACCTCAGCCACAGTTTCCAAGTGCTGTTTAATAGTTTCAGAATGGGAACAATAGGAGGGCAGTACTTGCTCTGCAGACACCTGGTTTAGGTATATCCTGGTGCTTGTAGTAAACTGTGGATGGGGTGGGAAGAGAGGGTGATGTGTAGAGAAATCCATCTTGAAAAATTGGACTTTGTGCCCTTTTGGCCTCTTTCCAGTTATATGACACAAGACAGGAAGAAGCATTTTAAGGGGTGGGAAACTTGTGAGTAATTCTCGATTCTGAGGAAGAAAAAGAAAAGAGTCCAACACTGCAGGTTGAGGGTGGGAAGGGAAACAAAGCAACCCAGCTGTTGAGCAAGCAAAGTTGCCTGGAATTCCAGGAGCAAAAAGCTGGGTGTAAATTCCTGACAGTTGCATTGCTAACAGGGTCACCCCTGCATCCTGTACTCCACGAAGGCTTCCAAGAGCCAGGGCAGGTGGGAAGGGCGAAAAAAGTGCCGATTTTGGCGCATTTCAGCTCCGTGGTGGCAAACACAGCCCTCCGGCTGCAAAAAAGCAGCTGCGGAGCCCCCCAAACCCACCGTGGCTTCTCCTTGCGAGGAGACTGCGGTTGTCACCTGGGGGGCACTGGCTCCCCCTGGCCCCATTATAGCGACAGCACTGGACCCAGATCAGGCTACCAGACAAAGCACTGGAAAATTCCAGGCTCCTGCCAGCTCCCAAGGTTTGGGGGGGGGGGGGGGAGAGGAGAGAAAAGCAGACAAGTTCTGTCTTGCTGCTGCCCAGACAGATCACCTCAGAGGCCTCTATTTCCAGGACTGAGTTTCCTGGAAGTCAAGGGCATTTCGTAGCTAGCAGACTGGGTGAAAGAATGGGAATCCTAGCTAACGTATCCTGCCAAAGAGCAAAAGCGGTGTGAATAACTCTGAAGTAATCAGTCAGTCAAAAGGTTCCTCTTCAGGGTCTTCCTGGAGAGGGACTTTATCAGAATACAGCTTGTACCTGAGAAGAAGACAGTTTACAAGAAATGCGAGAACGAGAACGGGAGGAGGGGCGAGAGCCACTATGCCGTGAAGGCTGGACAAACTGCTTGAGAACCAAGCTAAGTGACTCTGCCAAACAAGTTCTGCTAAATCAGTGAATCAAAGAAAAAGAGGGGGGAAAAAAACACCCATGCACAAACACAGGGAAGCACGGACAAGACGGATGCTGGAAAGAAACCTGGAAGTGAATTAAGAACACGCTTTGTTGGACCTGCTTCAAAGGACCATCCAGTAACACATTCTGTTTTCACGAGTGCCTCTGGATGCTCAGGAGCTGGGCATGAAGGCAACAGCCCTTCCCAGCTTGTCCTCAGTTTCTGGTATTCAGAAGTAAACTGTCTCTAAACAAGGAAGTTCCACCTAGCCTAAGAAAAGGAGTAGATGTTTCTCCTTTAGAGGACTCTTCTGGCTGCTCAACCTGCCCTACAGGACGACAACACACTATGTTGAATGTGCAGTTTGGTCCAGCACATGTGCACTTTTTATTTTAAAATAGCAGCTGTACAAAGCAGCTACAATCAGGAGCACAGCACATGGAAGTGCTGCTTCCCTCCTGGAGAAACGACAAGATTTGGGAGAGTGTCCATTTTAATTGGAATTGAAGCACTAGAGCAGTGATTTTCAATCAGTGTGCCAAGGCGTGCTGAGAATGGTCTGCAGGTGTGCCGCGAGAGTTTGTGGGTCATTTATTAGTAGGGCCATTGGGGGATGCGAGCCTTGCCGGCAGCGCAGTATGCCTTGTCAATTATAAAAAAACTATTAAAAAAACCTGATGGTGTGCCTTGACAAATTTAGCATCTTGTCAGTGTGACATGAGATGAAAAAGGTTGAAAATCGCTGCACTAGAGGAAAGGGCTTAACCCCTCCCCCTACACGTGCCCCTACATACATGTGCCATGAAATGGGCATACATGCAGGACCAAACTATGCGTTAATGTGTCCTTGGCTTTGTTACTGGCCATCACCACATCTTGTAGAGATGAAATCCAGTATTATTATTATGAGTTACATTTTTACCCCCTCTTTTCTCTAAGGTGTTCAGGGCACTGCACATTCCCCCCATCCCATTTTATCTTCACAACCAACCCTGTGACGTAGCTTAGGCTGAGAGAGAGAGCATCTGGCCCAGGGTCATCCGGTGGTTGAAGTGATCATTTGAAGTAAGCTCTTCCCTGTCAAAGTCAGGATGGCGTAGTGGTTTGGGAGTCGGACTTAGACCTGGAAGATCCAGGTTCAAATCCCCACTCGGCCACAAAGCTTCCTGCGTGACCTTGGGCCAGTCACTATCTCTCAGCCCCACCTACCTCACAGGGTTGTTGTGAAGACAAAAAGGAAGAGATGAACTATGTACACCACCTTGATCTCCTTGGAGGAAGGGCGGTATAAAAATTTGGGAAATAAATAAAGCCCTACATCCTATCTACTACACCACGCTGGCTCTCACCATTATGCATGGAGTGGGGAAATACTCTCTTTTGCAGTAGGTTCCAGGCAGACAAGTCATCATCACTGAGTGAGTCCAAGCTCTAAGTTGAAGAGAAAGGGAGAAAAAATTATTTCCATCCACTTTCTCTACACTAGTCAAGAGTTTATACCCCTGAAACCGAGCAGAGCAACCCAGGAAGAATTCCCGGGCTTTAATCCTTGTAGTGCCTGACCACAGAGTCAAGCAATGAACTTGGCTTTTGTCATTTCTACCTGCTTTCCTTTTCAGACCTGAACACTTAAACCCAAACCACATCATTCAACGCCAGGCACAGCTGCCCTCGAATCACCTGCATGCCTACCTCAGCTGCTTCGCATACGCCTGCTCGATTTCTGTCCTCTCCTTCACAAATTTGACATACTTGTCCACCAGATCCAGGCCCCACTGCGTGTGACGCTCAATGGTGTCAAATTGATCCTGAAGGAAGAAGAGCGGAAAAGCATTACTAAACAAACAAGAGCTGAAAATGACAGGCACTATATTTGGCCCAAGCAGATCAAGTTACAAATACCTAGTTTGGGTGTTTGAAAGAAAATATATTTATTTACTTTATTTAAAGAATTTGTATCCCGCCTTTCTCCTGGCAAGGGCACTCAAGGCGGCTTCCCACCCTTTGTATCCCACCCTTCTTCAAAATAAAACACAAGGTGGCTAACAAAATGTTATCACAGATGGTAAACTTGCATCTAGGCTATAGAGACTGCAGGAAGGAGCTCACATGAAAAATTCCTTGCACATTGAAAATTAGCATGCCAGGGAAAAGGGTTCTAGCCTCATCTTCTCCCTGACATGCTAGTATTCTACGGTATGTAAGGGAAAAAAATTGTATGGAGCAAATTTCAGTCCTTCAAGCTCTTGCTTGCAGTCTTAACAGTTCAGACACAAGTTTCCCATCTAAGTGGAAGCTTCCCATCTAAGGTTAAAGTGGAGGTCATAGAACCTGTGAAGTAAGAAACAGACAGGCATTGAAGATTTCAACACTGAAATACAGAATGGGTAGTAAAATTTATCTGGTATATTCTGATCCGTCCATATGGCTCAATACCCAAATTTCTTCAGGCAGGTACAGGTCTGACCGGATGTATGGGATGCCAGTGATATCGTTCTGTTCAAAAGCCTATGTGATAGATGCACACCCTTCCCTGCTTGATGGAACTCCATTTATAAGATCAACCCATAACATGCCTGGAAATGACCCCCCCCCCTGCCCAACACAGGGTGCTACGACAATGCACCAAGGCCCTCCTCCCAACTTTGACCCAGAATGCACCCTGGGGCAAGGCTGGGAGGAGGGAAGAGCCTTCGTGCGACCCGGAAGTGGGTCATTAAGCTTGAAGAAGCCCTGTGGAGGCTTGAAAACGGCACAATTGTGCTATTTAAAAGGTGAAAACGGCAATTTGGGGGGCTTTTCCCCCCTTACAACAGGGTTTTTAGTGTGGACCCTAGAATGCACGGGGGATCCGGAATGGATCCCCCATGGATAGCGAGGGCCAGCTGTATTCCCCTTCCATCACCCCAAGACTTGAAAAACAACAACGCAAAATTTGTGGAGTTGAATTGCCAAAGCAGAACTTCGCAAAATAAGCACGCAGGCAAATTAACTAAATTCACAACATTTATTCCAATTGCATAGTTACCGTAGCTGTTTTTTTTTTTTTGCATTGAATACGTAATGATTATGATACAAGCATAGGGAATATGCTGCCTTTTTTGCATCCAGTCATAAACGTGATCATTGTACCACATTGCAATGATACATTTGCAAACACACATGCGGAACATCAGAAGCTGTCCTACTGAGTAAGGCATTGGTCCTAAAGCTGCCTTTGATCCATCTAACTCAGTGCTGTCCACACTGACTAGCAGGGGCTCTTCAGTGTTTCAGACAAGATTTTTTCTTTGCCTTACCTGGAGATACCAGGGATTGAACCCAGGGCCTTCTGAATGCAAAGCAGACACTTTTTCTCTGAGCTACAGTAAATGTGAAGTTCACATGAACAGAAGGACTCAGAATGTAACATCAAGCATAACCCAAATAATAGAAGACATCTGAGAAACAGTGTCATTTCTGTGGCTTCCACCGAGAAATACTGGAAAGATGTTTGGTCCAGTCTCTTAAGAGCTTCAAAATTAATTCCAAAAGGAGACCAAAATCTACAACTGCAACCCTGCGTGGTCCACAGAAATTCATTTCAACTTTTTCTGGAAGCACATTAAGACAATGTTGGTTGAGCTGGTGCAATAGCTAGCAGCCACAAGGAAATTTTAAATAGTGGGTTTGGGGTGTGTGTGTGTGTGTGTGTGTTGGGGGGAGGTGCACTTTTTGCTTCAGTGGATATTTTATCTGGTCTGTTTCAAGTGAAATAAATAAATAAGAATGAGTGGACAAGGCAGCTCTGCCCCAGAGACACGGGACCAATTCATGGCATTTATATCCACTGCAACATTTTGCATTCTTTTTAGCTCAGCACCACAATGTCAACACCAGTTTATTTATTTAAAGGATTTATACTCCATCTTTCCCTCTAAAATACAGGGTGCTCAAGGCAGTCAGTCCCCAGAGCAGATGATACAAGCAATGCCAAATCACAGGTGCCTCAAAATCAGCTCTGATGCTTTGTGAACTGCAACACAGACAAGGCAACTTGTAACATACTGGCAGTTTTCATAGCTTTAACAGGACACAAAAGTGCAACACACACACACACACACACACACACACACACACACACACACACACACACACACAAATTCGCAGATACCAATATCACTTTTTTTTTTAGGAGGAGTCACCCTTGCAGAATGCGGAAGGAGGAGGAATGCTTTATGCAGGCATAAGGGCAACCCGATTTTTCCCCCAGCCCAAACACCCAGCAAAACCAAATGGTTGACTTTCACTTCCTCAACCTAGCAGTCCATTTTAGGTACCTACTTGCAGCTGGGATATGCTTGAGGAACCTTTCCAGCACAGTGGCCAAGCAACTTTTGTTTTCATACAGGCACGCTGGGGATGGGAAGAAAGGTTTTAACTATACCATTTTAAAACCTCTGACTCTATTGGATATTTAAATATCTGGTGTTTCACTATTATTATTAAGAATACTGATATACCACTTTTCAACAAGAAGTAGTTCACAAAGCAGTTTACCGTACATAGCAAGATAAATCAATAAATGGTTTCCTGTCCCCAAAGGGCTCACACTCTTCTAAAACAAGATGCAGAAGAGACACCAGCAACAGCCACTAGAAAAGATACCATACTGGGGTAAAGATGGACAGTTGCTTTTCACCTGCTAAATATAAGAGGACACCACTTTAAAAAGGTGCCTCTTTGCTCAGTTAGCACCAGTACTGAAATTGAATTGCATTTGATTGCACAGGTGTTAGGCCAGTGTGGCCACACCAGACGCGAGCTGCGGTGAGGGTGTGAGTGAGTGAGTGAGTGAGTGAGTGAGTGAGTGAGTGAGTGTGTGTGAGTGAGTGAGTGAGTGAGTGAGTGAGAGAGTCCATCGCCACTCGGCCTTTACCGCAAGGAACGGATCTCCGTGGTTGCAGGTCGGTGTTAGCGGCAGCATTGGGAATTGGAAAAGGGTCCTCCTGCCTGCCCTTGCGTTCGAATGGCTCCAAATTGAGCCACTTTGGAAGCAATTGGCGGTGTGACATCGTTGTGGGATCAGCTCTGCTCCCCTCCCCCCCCCCGCGCTGGGTGTAGGCCAGCCCAGCAACACCGTTGTTGGATTGTATAGCGAGTGTAATTAAAGCACCTTGCTTGAAATTCACCGCCAGTCACAAACTCGGGGGCAACAGGCTAGGTTCCGAGTTTACTTCAGTCCTCAGAGTTTGCTGTTCCCAGTACTCTGTCTTAGTATGGAGCTTGACCTCTTCCCCTCTGCTCTGCTAAAAGCTCCAATTACCTTCGATTCCCACAAAACATGCTGGGGGATTTAGCAATGCCTTAAAAGTTTTTCTAGGGTTCTCCTAGTTCTCCTAACCCTCTCCCCCATTCCTGGGTATTCCAAGGATAAAACTACAGTACATGTTTTGCTCGATATGCAACTGCTGCCAAAATTAGCAACCTTGTATTAAATTCTCTCCCCATTCCCTAATGCACAGAATCACTTACACAGCGTTATGTCATCATAGTGTTGCGTATATTCCTACTCCATGTCATTGGCTGTTCATGATGGGGAAACGCATAGTGCCATAATGGTACGACAGACACAAGAATAAGTGATCTTGCATGATACGGAGTGGGAACTCAAGAAGAAGATGCTGTTTTCTGTGACAGCCCATAATGAAAAGTTCTATCCAAACACATGTTGTGTTGAATGTTCCACACGCAGATCCTCAAACTATCTGTTATGTAATGCTAACTTCTAGCTCAAGAGGAGAGGCTAACAGCAAGGCAATATTTTGGCCAACAGGAAGGAAGAGACAATCCTAGCAAAGCCCAGAATGAATCATTTTAATGATTTACATGCCATTTCCCTGAGTAATTTCATCACATCTACTCAGACCTTGGCTCTGCCTACACTGTGCAGACAGACACACAAAAGAAGTTCCAAGTAAGAGGCACATTCAAATAATGAACTCCAGCTCAGAAAAGACGGTTAAAATGCCATTCTGCTTCATCAAAAGAAGAAGAAGAAGAAAAAATCCACAAGCAGAGAGGGAAATGTGCTGGGGAAAGAAGGGCTACCGTGTTAGTGTTGGTCATCTTCACCTGTAATTTCTTATTGCACATCTGGCAACAGCTGGGTCTAGACCACAATGCCTCGATCCCATCTGCTTTTGGCCGAATACACCACGCACAATGGCAGCGTACTTGCCATACAGTCAGGGGGCTTTTCTTCACAAAGTAGTGGGCAATTCCTGAATGGCAATTGTCCTGCATTTTATTACTTCAGCATACAACACCAAACTCCCCCCCCCCCAAATGCAGTCAGGGTTACAGCCAGGCCACGATGACCAATAATGGAGAGCCACATTCTCCATCCTCAGCCGCACCTCATTTAGCAATGCAGAGGGGACTGAAAGAGAAAGGCAGGCTCTGAAAAGGCAGGCTCTACCTGCTCATGATGCCCTTGGACTCTTCACCTCAACTGGGATAAGGCTCCAGTGTTTCCCAAACTTTTTCGATCTGCAGCTCCCTTGACCATTGGCCACGGCTCCCATTACATTATGTTGATGCCTGCCAATTGGCGTTGCACTGTTTTCCAAGAAGATTCCATGGCACTTCGCGGCTCCCCTGGCTGGTATCCGCGGCTCTCCTGGGAGCCACGCCTCCCAGTTTGGGAACCACTGGCTTAAGCAAACCCTACTTCCTACCCATGTTTTAAGTTGACAGAGAGAAAAGTGGGAAGCAGCAACTTTGCTGAGCTCTGCAGTCCACAGAAGCCAGTTCATGGCAAGACTACCCCTGGCCTGCTTTCGAGGTTAGACACATTAGACGGGAACTACGAGGAATTTGGCTAAAGTCTCCGGCATATCCACATACATATCACAAGCAGACCTGTAGAGAGAAGTGATGTCCTGCTGCATACCTGCCAAGTCTATGTGAAACAGAAAAGACCTACAGTAGTCTAAAAGTCAAACCACATGCAACTAACAGCCCAATCGTAACCAACTTTCCCAGACCGATGGAAACACAATGGAGCCCCAAGGCAAGGAAACAAGTGTTCCCTTACCTTGAGGAAGCCTCCATGACTGTCCCCCCACCACAGAATGCAGTGTGCGCCCCATTGGCACATCTGCATCGGCACTGAAAAGTTGGTTAGGATTGGCCTGAAAGAGTATTATTGTAGTTTCCTCTTAACTACCCACAAGAAACAGCTTGAAGGGCCCCCCAATCCACTCCGCAACTATGGTGGGGGCAAAAAGCAAACCCTCTCCCCATATGCCACAGTCCTGAACCATATTGCCTCTTCCCCAAGCTGATATTTTCATATACACATACTCGCCCCCTAACATCACACATTGGCCCTTTGTTAGTTACATGCCTTCAATGAAATTAAAGAAGTGAACGTAAGAGTTGTGACGCTGACTTTGGCTTTCCAAGGCATTAACATCTAGACAGCTCGTAGTGCTGTCGTTCACTTTGATAAGGTCCACAGAAGAAGGACGAAACGTCAGTGATTTTTATTCGTTTAATGCTTTTGGATGTTTCATTGTGTTTTAATTCTTGTGTGTTTTTAACTTATGGGGAACATTTCATTAGTTTTAAAGAATTTTCTTGGACGTGGCTAATAAAACCATATATCCTATTTCGTTGCACAGATGTTACATTATTCCCGGTGTCTTTATTCTCACTGGCCAGAATACTGGAAGGTGGGAACAGGTTAAGTTATTTCTGAACAAACAGAACACTATCTGCAAATTTTGCCATATATCTCAGAACATAAAAAAGCCTAGACACAGACTTAATATTTTTTTTAATGAACATTAAAGGTAAGGGGCCTGAAATATTCTTAAGGGCACTCTTGTGGCTAACTTCAGTTTCTTTCTATCAAATTGTGATAATTAACTTTTTAGCCGCCCCTTTGCTGGAGGTGATCGTGCACCTCAGTCACAGCTATTCAACATCAGCATCTTATAATGGAGCTCAGGATCAGATCGATTCTCTGAATCCTGTCTTCCAATACGGTTCCTGCACACACACACACACACACACACACACGCACGCACGCACGCAGAGCATAAAAATGTACATTTTTCACAAGACAGAAGATGCAATGAAACTGTCCAGAAAAAAAAAGTTGACAAAGTTGTCTTGGTTTGTACTTTGTAGACATCAAGGTCGAAGTGAGAACACATTCCTGTGTGGCTTTTTAAACCCACAACCCAGCTTTAGCAGCAGCTAAAATATGGCTAAATCGAAGGCTGAAAGAACAAGTCAATATTTGGCTTTGGAGTGCCTTCCGTCCAAAGACAGTCAAAATGCTTTGCAAGCTTTTTGGCCCATGTAACTTCCAGGAAGATGCTGTAACCATAAGAGTGGGGATGTGTTCTTGCCTAAGGTTATGCAGTGGAGAAATTAAAAGAAGAACTCAGGACCTTGACAACTGATTTTCAGTGTGTTACAAGACAAAGAAAGCAGCAGCAACTCAGATTTCACATTTACATGCAGCTTGCTAATCTGTACTTGCCAAGGCAATGGGGAGGAAGGGGAAAGAAAGCCAATCTGTTTTGGAGTTGGAATTCCAGGGTGTTCAATGCTTTCTTTCTATTCTGTATACCATGTAATGCAGAATTGTTTTGTTTTTTTTGGAGCTCAGCTTTCATTTTAAGAATGAAGCATATTTCTAGCCCTCATGACTGAAGAGGGAAATTTGAAGAGAGCATGGTCAAGCTTGAAGAATGAAGAACATGCATGCAAATGTGTGTGAAAGAGAAAGCGATAACAAAATAGCAACAATGTGTAGCACTTTAAAGCAACTAGTTGGTCTAATTAAGAGATCTCACACAATTACAGTACAGTACTGTATATCTCTTTATATTAGATCTCTAATAATATCTCACTATTCAGGATTGGGCTGTTGCGCAGAAGCGTTTCCA
Source organism: Plestiodon gilberti rubricaudatus (assembly GCA_026170595.1). Taxonomy (NCBI): domain Eukaryota; kingdom Metazoa; phylum Chordata; class Lepidosauria; order Squamata; family Scincidae; genus Plestiodon; species Plestiodon gilberti. The sequence goes on from JANXHW010000002.1 coordinate 110,349,266, forward strand.
GCAATGGAACAGAGTTCCGCTGTTGTAAAATAGCTGTCGATGGAGTGTGCAGCACTCCGTCAGCGGCCATTTTGTAAGCACTGCCGCAAGAGGCGGCAGCACCACAACTGCACCAATGGACCCCTCGGTGCCCGCCGGACCAGGCAAGGCATCGGTGGAGTGTGGGGAGGAATGGGGGGCAAGGAGGTGGCAGGAGGGGTGTGTGTGGATCCGGCAGCAATGGACCATGCCAAATCCTATCCCCACTGTTCGCAGGTTTCCCACCCCTTTCTTCTCCTTGGACGTGTGCCAGCTAAAGAGCTGGCGTAGGATCGAGACGACACATTGGTGAGTGGGAGGCTGAGGGGTAAGGAGAAATAATTCCTCTCAAGTCACCCCCCCCCCACACACACACTGGATACAGCATGAGCCTTTTGGGAGGGGTGGATAGGACTGGGCTCTTATTCTGATCCCCAGTTCATGCATTTACAGTTCCCCCACATGAACTGGCTCCGATGCCATGCCTATTGGGAGCCAGGGAGAACCTTATACAAGCCAGGCACTCTACACAAGAGGTCACGACCTGCTCACAACTTCTTTCTCTCCTCCTCCTATTTTTTTTAGGGGGAGAAATCATGAGGAAGTCTCTCTCTCACAAACAGGCATAAATCAACATATGGCTCATGTTACTTCTCCCACACGGCTGCACTGACAGAGCTGTTCCAAGTATAGGGAGTTTGAATGTATGAATGGGCTCTACCTGGGGTTGAGTGCTGCAGGGCGAGAAGAAAAAAGGCCACTCAAATGCTTAAGCTGAAGACTTCTATGGATCAAAATAAGCTTCTCAGCAATCCCACAAACTTCTTGGGCCAGCAAATTCTCATCAGGGCTTAAAGATAGTACCTCTTAATCCTAAAATATCCAGCCAGGCTATACACGTATTGCTAGACCCATCACAGAAATAGAATTATTGCTGTCATGTATCACAGTTTAGCAATGGTTATTCAACATTTAATGGGAGTAATGGACAGGGCCCTGCATCACTAGACCACCATTCCCATGGTAGCAGGAAGGTTTGGAGCTTGCCAATATCCGAGGGGGGGGGGAGAAGATAGCCAATTGGCTTTGGAGTAAAAACGTTGTCCCCTCAGCCTGCAGGCAAGGAGGAAGTTAAGAAGCCACCTTGCAAGAAGTTCCATTAAAAATCCAAGTCTTTTTCAGTTTCAGGGGAGCAGAGGCCTTTCCCAAACTCTCTCCCCGATATCTTTTTCTGTACCAAGAAGCAGCCATGGTGGTAGCCCCCAATGTGGTCTGGGGCCATGGTGTGGTGGATTTGAGGTGTTAACCCTTTGTCCAATGAACTCAAATTGCACAGTGGGGGGAAAGGCACAAAAGGTGTCTGTAATTTTCTCCCTCCGTGGCTAATGGCAATTTTGGGGAAAGGGCGCAACTTGGATCAAGGCTGCAGTGCAGGGGCAAAGGGTTAGGCCTCTCCTTCGCTGCACTGCACCTCTTGTCAAGGTATGCCCAACGACTTTTTGGTACCTCTTGTCAAGGTATGCCCAACGACAATGTCAAGGTATGCCCAACGACTTTTTGAAAACTGTTCCAATCACAGAACTTCCATTTTATGTCTAGCATTTTATGTTTCCAAGCAAGGAGAGATATAGCAGGAGAGGGTTCAGCTCTCCTTCATCCTGTATTCCTTTTGATGTTAAATGTATACCACAATCCTTTTATACATGAACAGTGCAGACATTTGAACAAACAAGTGTGGCTGCCTCTGTCACATCAGGTTTGGCCCTCAAATGCACGTGTCGAGCTACTGCAGCTATTTTGTAGTTGCTGAATCTCTCGCGGAAGCTCTCCAATTCTGATCCAAAAAATAAAAGAAGCTGAACAGATATCCTGAGAACTGCAAACTGGGGGGGGGGGGGAGAGAGAGAGACAATGTATTGTAGGAATTGGGGTCTAGTAAGATGGCTTAATATCAAAGTTCAAATGGTCAGCAAGGGGCTCTTTAAAATGCCAATGCCCCAAAAAGATTAAGACCCTTTGTCAACTGAAGCAGTCACTTTACAGCCCTGCAGTAGGCACAGAGCAGATGTCTAGAATAGTTTTCTGCTTCCAAAACGCTGCCCAGAGGGCTCCTTAGTGGTACTTCTCTTCTATGTGCTCTGCAGTCACACAAGAAGGACCCCATATTTCAGAAGCCAGTTAGACCATGGAACCAGCTTCCACATCGCAAAAATTCCTGTGTCTACAAATGCTGCCATTGCAACATCCTGATGCACAGGGGACTACTGTTTCTCAATAACAAAGTGAGTCAGTGTCATCAGCCAAAGTAATTCTCCCAATGCTCTCAGCCTCACAAATGCGTCACTTGGAACCTCCACCAAGCAAGAGCTCTCATCCCACACCCACACACCATTGAGGTACATCTGTCTTCTTCACCCTCCAAATGTTGGAAGCTGCCTTCCTGGGGCAAGAAAAGCAAGGTTTCAGACTTGGGTCTCAAATGGGGAACAGACTCGAGCCAGGATGGATGCCGTTACCTAGCCGTTACCAGATGAGAACCAGATGGAAGTTTGTCAAATAACTGAGTAGTTCTCCTGGGACAACCCACTGGCTAAGTTTCTAAGCCCAGAGTATGAGCACTTCCCCAGCTCAACTCTGGTCTCTATCACGAACTAGGGGTGGCCTCAGGCGTGCCACTCCTCTCTCTCAGCCTCAGCTGCAACAACAACTTACCTTACAGGACTGTTGTAAGGCTCACATCAAGGTAATACATGCATAGCACTGTCTGAGCATGCAACGTGTATTCAGGGAGACAAATACTTGTATTCTCCCACTGGCTTCTGAAATGTTGTGATTTTTTAACGTCAGATTTGTATCCAGTTATTATTTTGCTTAAGAGGCGGGCACGTTTGTCCTATGCAGGCAGCAGAAGGAAACTGGTGTTGGTAGGTGATAACATATCACACTGGAGGATGGGCAGGTGAATGATTCAATGAAAAACACACAAGCCATACAGAACACCTCACTAGTACCAGGCTTCCTACATTCTGTCCCAAGTATCTAATGGCCACACGGCGCAATATAGCAAGTGGCTATTCCTACACTTGGAAGAACTCTGCCAGCGGAAAGAAAAAAGCTAGGGAGTTTTGTTCACCAGGTCTTCTCTCCACAAACATCCCAACACCAACTATCCTGCAGAGGTTCTTAAGAGGCAGAAGCCTTCACCTATTCATTCCATGTCCTTACTGGAATGAGAGCTATTCCTCAAGATACCATATCCACTTTGATTATCTCGACTCATTCGGAGTACGAGAAACTTCAAGAATACTGTACATGCTACTAAGATGACTGTTTAAGAATAATGTTAACACTTGAAAATAATACCTGGAAATAGATGACTAAGCCAAATAATCCTTACAACAACATCTCTTTTAAGCAAGGTCAGTGTTATCCCGATATGGAGGAGCTGAGTGACAAAGAATTTGCTTAAAGTTTGTAACCGAACAGAGATTACAAACTCTCTGGTCTCAACAGCTACACTGCACCGGCTTTCATTAATAGGACATGTTAAGATGGTCTATCCCAGCTGCCCCATTGCCCAGTATTTTATCTGCAAAGGGGACAAAAAGACCATAAGCAAACAGGGGGGTGCTGAGGTTCATTGCTGGAATAGCAAGGCAGTGATCTGAATCTCAAAGAGGCCTAGTTTGCTAGCTTGTTTTAAAAGGGCAGCACAGCCATCACTGGCTAGCACAAGGGGATTCTCTGGAGCACAAAAACTCAGACAAATCACTGAGAACAAGCAGTTGCTTCCAAGGAACTGGACATCTGGCAGGAAGAATGGTTGGTTGGCTAGTAAACGAGAAGTTGGCTGAATGCAAGTTTCAGACTGGGATCCTCCCAGAGCATAGATCCTATGGGGGGATTACAAGAGGAAATGCCGATCCTCCCACTCACAGCAACATTAAGAGAAAAAACAATTTAGGATTTCTTCTGAGTAAACATCTCTCATCACAGAGGCCTGGTAAAGAGAATGCAGCCAGCAACAGGACTTATCTTGTGGACAGACACGAAGACACAACTATACAGATCAAGAGAGCTGAAATCCAACAGGCTAGGCACTTGCTGCCTAAAGCGCATTACACTCAACAACTTGAGCACGCCAGAGTAAGAAAGGGACAAATATGAAGCTGCCTAATGTTACATCAGTCTATTGGCCTTTCTAGCTCAATGTGGCTTACCCTGACTAGCACTGGTTCTCCAAGCCCCCCTGCCTACAATCCTTTAATTCAGTGGTTCCCAACCAGTAGTCTGTGAACCACAGGTGGTCCGAAGTCTCACCCCCCCCAAAAAAAAAGAAAAAAAAGATTGGCCTTTAGTCATTTTAATAAGTGCCGACCCCCACTCTGAGCAGCAGTATCAACCCAAGAATTTCACAGCTAGTGAAGCAAATGCAAGTGCAAACATCGCATTAAGATACCTACCCCATTAAGTTTTCATTTTCTTTTTTAAAATCATAATACAAAATACATAATACAGTAATTTACTTATAAATGTAAGTACGAGACCCAACACATCTTCTTTAGAAGCACCATCAGTATTTGCAGCTGCCAAGATTCTGTCTTCTACACAACTTTCCTGAGAGTAAGCCCCACTGAATACAATGGGACTTATTGAGTAGACAGTCTTGTATGGTAGGTGGCCTTAGACAACTACTATTATCTCAGTCTTCTATTTCTATCTGCGATGTAAAGTTAATTGGTCTACCTTACAGGGCTGCTGAAGGAATTACTAAGACATGAGGAACATTAAGTACAGAACTCCAAATGTTCCAAAGAGCAAAAGAGGCAGACAGAAAGAGCTAGTCAAAGGAGGATCACAAAACAGGGGAGCCTGACAAAGACAGAGCCACACAATGGTGATCCCACTTGTAGCTCTGCCCATAATCACATACAAGTACAGTACACCACCCTGTGCTTCTTTGACAATTCTTCCCACATCATCTAAGACCACAGTGTGGATCTGATGCCATATAACAGTGCAGTTTCAGTTATAGGTTTTTACACTCACTTTCCCCCAATCCAGCTCCTACAACATACAAGTCCCCTTATAAGTAGTGATGTGCTTTCTCAAGCCCCATTTCACTTTGATAAATAAGGTCACTAAACTGTGGCCGTGGTGGCTTAGTGGTTAAGACGCTGAACTGCAGACTGGAAGGTCGGTAGGACAGCAGTTCGAGACCAGAGTGCCGTGTGACGGAGTGAGCACCCATCTCCTGCCCCAGCTCCTGCCAACCTAGCCGTTCAAAAGCAAGAAATTGCAAGTAGATAAATAGGTACTACTGAGGCGGGAAGATAACAGCGTTCCGTTAGTCATGCCAGCCACATGACCACGGAAGCATCTTTGGACAGCTCTGTCTCTTTGGCCTTAGAAACGGAGATGAACACCGCACTCTTAAAGAGTTGGACACGACTGGCTTTCAAGCAGGGGATACCTTTACCTAAACTGTAACAGATTTCAACCTGGCTTGAATTCCCAAAGGGCGCAATTAATCACGGCATCGGGAGATCCATGAACAGATCTCCATGCTTCTTTAAAATGAGAAAAGCAGATACGGGCTAGAAGTGGCGATAACAAATTGGATGGGGGCTTTTAAAAACACACACACACACACACACACACACACACACTACTTTGCGGGGAAGCAGCTGGGGGTGTGGAAAATATGGGAGGGTCAGGTTAAATCCCCTCCCCCCAACTCCTCCCACTCCACAGCTGCTTTTAAATTTTTAAAATATACGAAGGAGATCCAAGCACAGATCTTCTGCCATCTCATCTGGTTTAGCATTTAGAGACAGGACCCTGTCCAAGCAATCTAAACATGGCCAGTACCTTGTCTAGTTAACTAAGCCACAAGCCACTTACAAGGGCAAAGTAAGAGTTTTGTCCGGGCCAGGAGCACGCTAGGCCCATCACTCAGAGCCACACAATGATGTACAAGACCCACCTTATCAACAAGGCTGATTTATTGTTTACCGCCTGCTCCATTACATCCTGGGTCAGGAGTCGACAATGTAAAGCCTGAGAGTTGCACCTGGACTAAAGGCGGATCCACACCGCACGTGTCTCGGCGCTTATGTGTCCGGTGTCCCGCCCCCAGGTCCAAACAACGAGCTCCGATTGGTTGAATGCGAACGCCGTGCATTCAGCCAATCAGAGCCCGTTGACTGGACCTGGGGGCGGGACACCAGACACATACGCGCCGAGACATGTGCGGTATGGATCTGCCTTTAGTCCAGGTGCAACTCTCAGGCTTTACATTGTCGACTCCTGACCCAGGATGTAATGGAGCAGGCGGTAAACAATAAATCTTTTAGCTTTAGCTTTTCTCTTTAGCTTTTCTTGGCTTTTCTCCCCAAACAGACGTGCCTCCCCCATCTCCACAAACTGGCACACTTCTGGAAAAGGTATTAGTTAGACCACAGAATGGGGGACGGGGCACGGAGAAAGCAGCCCAAGGGCAACTCACAAGTCTTGTGGGCACAAGAACTGCCTGGCTGAGTCTAACCAAGAGGTCCAGCATTCCTCTTCCAACAGCAGCCAGCCAGATGCCTCGAATGTCACAAACACGGCATGAAGGGAATTAGCTTGCCTCCTTTTGCCCCCAGCAATTACCTGTATTATTTACAAGTTATCTGGTTCTAGTTGTGAAGGCGCCCTAGCATAAGCTGTCCTGGTTTTGCCTTAGCCCAAGGTCAAGTCCCATGGTTTTAATCTATTGTTTGCTTTGCTCTTTATATAAACAGCAGGCTGGAAATATCAGACAGGGCTGACCCTTATCGGGATCCAATAAAGGAGGAAGCAATCAGAGAGATTCTGAGGTATTGCAAAAGATGCTGGACCAGCATCTCTCAGATCACAGAGTGTCTGGCAAAGAAACTGTCTTAGTCTGGACCTGTTAACATTAGGCTTCACTCTGGGAGTACTGGATTGCCAAAGCAGCACAAGAAGGGCACTCCTTGCTATGCAAGATCCCAAGGGAACAAGGAAGGCAGTCAAACAAGAGTAGCTAGACTCCGGCTTCCTGATCAGATCTGCAATTTGATCAGCATCTCAGCTGCAGACTTACTATAAGACTCAACGTTCAATCGAAATAGTTCCATGGCCTTCATTGAAGATATTCTGCAAGGCATTATTCAAACGCAAATGGCTCAAGCGACAAAAGAACTGTTCTTCAAATTATGGGCTTCAAGAGTCCCCTCCTCAAAGCTCACTCCCCATTTTATCCATCTAAAATGGATAGCCAAACCTAACCATCCCCCATCTTTTTATTTGCTGAGGAAAAACAGAGCAGTACAGAAAGGCCTCTTTTCATCACTGTGGTCACAAGAAGTTCCTGTGGCAGATTTTAGAAGAGCACAGATTTTTCTGGCTTAGATCCAAATCAGATAATTAAGTCTTGACTCTTCCCCCCCCCCCCCGCCCCAGCATTGTCCTCTGTTGCAGCAACATTAGTAAATGAAGCAAGAGAGCTCCAGACAACGCTTTAGGAGGGTCGATATAGCCTCCAAGCCAACACTGTCCTCTGTACAGAGACATGGTGCAGTTAAGGCAGCTTGCCAGAGACCACAAAATTTATACAAACCTAGCCTGGTGCTGACCATTTCCTACACAGGTTGCCTCTCGTTCACATGCTATCCTAAACCATTTGCAGTAATCTTTGCAAGTTCCCACAGCTCTTTATTAACCCTCTTCTCCTTGTATGCACCCACCAACCTCTGTAATGCCCAACCACAGAGAACTATGGCGCAATCCTGTGTAAAATAACATCTGCGGAGTGCGCGCTCCGCAAGCGGAGGGTGCCGTAAAGCTCGTTTTCGGCACCCTCTGAGTAAGGCCTGCTGGCACGCAGGCCGACAGGCCTCACTCCACCGTGGAACCATCCTACAGCCACCAAAACAGTAAGTGTTACTTCAGTGGGAGCAGGGGCAGGGCGAGGACGGGCCAGGCAGCGGGGGAGGGTGCCTGTTGGCCGACCCGACCCGGGAGAGGGTGGGGACGTTGGCCGCGATATCCCCATTCCTAGGCTCAGCGTTGCTCCGCTGCCCCGAATGTATGCCGGCTTGAGAGCCGGCATACATTTGAGGAGGCCCGGAGACCCCAGGCAGCCCTATACCGGGGAAAGGGGACAAAAGTCCCCTTCCTCCGAGGAGACCCCGGGCCAATCCAGAGTGGCCTGGGAAAGGCGCAGGATCATGCACCTGGCCCTATGGGCAGGCCGCGGATTTTTACACAGGATTGGGCTGCCCATCACATGGAGGGCAGAGAAAGCAAGACTGAACACATGAGGCGACAGTTTGGAGAGTCTCACTTGGGCTCTGAATTAATACGGTGCCTTTAGGCAAGCCTCTCTCTCTCTCAACCTTCCCTCTGGAATAAAGGGAGGACACTACCCTATGTTACAGGGATATTGCGTGGTCTAAGCTTATGACTGAAGTCACCTGAACATGTTGGAAAAGCTCAACAGGATCGCGCTTAGTATTTGGGACTAGATGTTTGAGTTAAAGAAATAATACTAAGAAGAGACAAAAAGAGGGTCAAGTATTGTCCCTCCTCTCATACTGTTCATCCCATTTCCTTCTACTGTTGAGAGTTTGGGAGAACGTATATTAAAACATCCAGCATACCATATGGTCCATTCCAACATGTTGTTTCAGGCTTCTGGAATCAAGGATTTGCAGACACATTAAAGGAGGAAATCGCATCCACTTCTCTTCTGGGATCAGCGTTGCATTGATCCTCTATTCACAATACTGTGTAAGATAGATAGAACATTACTGGTCTGTTACCTGTCTATAGTGTAAAATGGTAATTTCCTTTGTTGTAAACTTGCTCCCATTACCACCACAACCTTCTTACGTGCACTTTTAGTGGCACATGTTTACTCCTGAGAGGCCATTTTCACTTCCTGCCTTTGGCCGAGCCTCTTGGGAACACTTAGAAGGGCCCTCCCACCCACCTAGAGCCTCCTACCTGGGCTTTCTGGCCTCCAAAAACCTGAAAGTAACTGGTGATGATGTCATCACCAGTTACTTCCAGTGGTACGCCGCAGGAGAGTGGTGCTGGATGTGATACATGGCCGGGATGGGGATGAGAACCCCTGCTGCAGAGCAACTTCTGCTTTGCAAATTAAAGTGTTATATAAATGACAAGCAGCAGCAGAGCAATTATACATCTGTCACGCTTCCAGGGACAGCTGGGCTTATTCAGAGTTTGTGTATATTGAGAGCACAGGAAAGAGGGGCAAAATGTGGAATTGGTGCAGCAAGCCAGCTTCCTGAAAGCTGAAGCTCTTTCTTTCAAATAAAGTAAAGTAAAGTAAAATAAAGTGTAGTAAGTAAGTAAGTAAGTAAGAAAGAAAGAAAGAAAGAAAGGCTTGCAGACAGCTAGGAAGAGAGATGCATGGCATCTGAAGCAGGATTTGATAAATGTTTTTATTGCATTTTTAAATAATTGACTTTTAAAGTATTTTATTCACATATGTGATTTTAAAAAGACTTACAAAGTCATATTTTTAACAATGCAGATCTTAACATTTTAAAAAATTGTTGTGCTTTTTATGACCACAAATCCCGAGGATGCTTCGTTCGTGTTATAATGTAAGGTGTGTCGGGGCCCAGGGGGCAACAGTCACCCAAAATGACCCCGCGTGTCACCAGTGACATGCATGTCATAGGTTCGCCATCACGGCCCTATGTGATTGGGGCAAAATGTAAGATTGTGGTTTTTATCTTTTTAGTGGACCATGGCCAGAAGACCCATTGATATCTTTTTTTAATAATAAAATAAACTATGGTTATTTGGAAAAAGAAATTCATTCTCTCTCTCACACACCCCTTTCCAATTCCAAAGAAAGCTTGAGGCAACTTAATTTGCAGGAAAGAACATACAAAGATTAAGTTCATACTACTTTTCTTTTAAATTTTGGTTCTCTTTAGTTTACATCTTCCAAAGTAAAACAAAACCCTTTCAAAGGAACAAGGGGTGGGGGGAGTTACTTCTGAGTTGCAATATGTAGAAGGGCCCCTGTGCTCAGATGGGGCAGGTCTTGCATATAATGAGAGCTCTCCATGGTAGAGTCAAGCCTCAATCTTGCCTGAAGTCATTTATCTTAGTCTGAGCCTGAAGGAAGAGACCAGCAACAGTTGTTGCTTCAAGGTGTGGCATTTGATTTGCCTATCTGTAGGTCAAGTGAAAGACAGATATTCCTAATAGAAGTCAAATAAGGGCCGAGTCTGGTTTCTTGTCTTCCTTCCTGCAACAAGTCTCTAGGTCCGCCCAAGACCCAAATTTGACTTGATTTGGTGGCAGTATTTGCAGGGTCAAACCTCTATTTCTCTTCCCCCTCCCCCCCAAGCACACACTTCTTTGAAGCGTAGGATGTGGAGAATGTAGCCAGCCTGGTTTTCCTACTTAAGAGAAGAAAAGACCAATTTGACAACTCCCACAACAAAGATGGCAGATACACACCTGGCTGCATCAGGGGAATGAAGGGAGAGAATGTACACATTCACCATCTTAAAGCCTCATGTCCAACAACTGGAAAGACACACAGAAAAGGCTAGAGATCACATCAGTTGCCATTGCTGGCTGTACCGCATGAAAAACACAGAGTAAGAAAGCAACACCCTGCCTAGATGAAAGTCTCGCCGAGGTGGCAAACTGGGCTGAGTCACTCCAGGCTGTAGGTGGGGTCTTACATGATGGGAACACTCCTCCATACACAAACAAGTTCCCCCTACAGAGAACGGCTTCTCTTAACACAGCTTTTAACTGCTATTTTTAACACGATTGCTGCTACGTCGGTTATTTATTGTTTTAATTTTATGTTACGAGTCACCTGGAATACAATCCACTGTAGAAAGGTGGGAGAGCGATAGATAAAATTGAAACTAGCATGTCAGGGCAATTTCTTTTGCATGGAGGAATATTCATGCAGTCTGAAGTGGTACATCCCAGACAGTCCTTCATTACAAGTAGAGTTAAGTATTCAGTTAAGACACCCGAGGTTTTCATACAGTATACTGATTATTAAAAATAGGTATTCAGAAAACACACACAATAAAAAACCCAAATTTTATACCCTGGGTTGATGATTACCTAGAAGTCACCTGATTTGCAATAGAAAAGGAGAGTTGGGAGTTCAGAGCAGACTAACCAAGTGAACCTGCACAGTATTTATTTATAAAACGTTTTACATACTGCCATTCAAAGAGGTGATCAAAGCAGCATACCAAAAAGTTTGCTTCCTACAGAGAGCTGCTATAACACAGTGGCTAAATGTTTTGAGCTGTACACCTGTGGTTCAAGTCTCTCATCTCAGCCATGACCACACTAAACGGCCTTAAAGCAGGTCATTAAGAACGTAAGAAGAGCCCTGCTGGATCAGGCCAAAGGCCCATCTAGTCCAGCTTCCTGTATCACACAGTGGCCCCACCAGATGCCTCAGGGAGCACACAAGACAACAAGATAACCTGTGTCCAGTCGCCACTCCCTTGCACCTGGCACAGAGAAAACCTACTCCTACAACCAGGAGGTTGCTTTTCCCCATCATGGCTTGTAAGCTGTGATGGACTTTTCCTCCATAAATCTGTCCAATCCCCTTTTAAAGGCATCCAGCCCAGGTGCCATCACCACATCCTGTGGCAAAGAGTTCCACAGATGAATTACACGCTGGGTAAAGAAATATTTACGCTGGGTAAAGAAACATTATGTTTCCAATCTCACCTTGAGGCCTGACCTTTCTAGTATGTAGCAGGGTTTGATGTACCAGGGTTTTAAACACACCAGAGCTGCTGCTGCTTCTTTTAAACATCAGGGGTGGAATGGGGGTGGGGGTAAGTCTATGTGGATTTCCTGCCCCATGCACCAAAGTGCCTTGGATCACCTCTGCTTTGCTCCACCATAGACAATATGGGTTGTTGTAAGGATAACCAATAAATAATCCATGGACTTATTTTACGTTGCTTATATCCTGCCTTTCAGGATAACCATATTATGGCAGCTTACAAACTTGAAAACAATTAAACCATATAAAATCTGCAAAAGACTTGCAAAACAACAATAATAATTCATGTACTGTAAAATGCTCTGAAGACTCTTAAGTGCTGTATGCTAAATACGATGACAATTCAAAGTTAACCTCAAATGACCCAGGAATTTCTCCCTCCCACCACTCTAAAATGGAGCCCCCTCATCCTTACTGCTTCACCCAAGAGGCCCTCCATTTGCTTTTAGAGCTTAGAGTAGAGATGTTAAATTTCTGAACATGGGGAAAAAACAGAGACCACATAAGTCACGAACCCATTTACTAACCTGAACTGCTTGAATGTGCAACCAACTGCAATTAAAGTCAGGTCATAAGAGGCCTTCATTCTGGGATGTGTAGAGAAGGTCAGCTATTTATAAACACACAAGGAACTGCATTAAGGCCTGAGAGTGGTGAGAGCACATAGCCGCCTTGCACTAGAGCTGCTAGCTATAGGGTCCTTGCCTATGCTGTGGAAAGTTGCTAGTTAGACTACCATAGCATCACTGAAATAAAGCCACTTGATTGCCTTTCAACAATAGCACCTATTGTCAAGCATATACTGTAGATATAGGCCATCCCTTCTATCCCAACATCCAGCGTTTGAATAATCAAAATATGCCTGCCATCTGAATCGCCCATTGCTTATCTATTCAAAGTTCTCTCTCGGCCAGAAGCAAGCAGATCAATGGAGAGCCAGTCCAGCTAATGTAAATTTGCTATGAGGAAAGATGTAATCTTTCTGACATACTGTAGCGCCATACACAGAATGCAGAAATTCCACATCTTTGTCACTTCCCAGCTGAAGCTACTACACCTCTCAACTAGAGGCAAAAAAAAAAAAAAACCACACACACTAGGTATCTTCCAGACTCTACCTCCCTTCTAGAGCTGAAAAGAGAACCCCAAAGTGCTCATCATTTGTCATTTTTCTATGTCATGTTTTTGATAGAGATCGCATGTGTGGCTTCAGCTGCACACCTCCAGCATGTTCAGTCTCCACAAGAGATGGCACAAAGTCTCTTGATAGGAGTCAATTCACACAGCTTCTCTGTAGCATTTTGGATGTCAATGCTTCAAACTAACATACAAGGCAGCAGGACACCAAGTTCCCAGACTGCATTAGGATGTATAGGCCAGGGACAGTGCAACTCATTGTGTTGCACTGAGAATAGGGTGGGAGTCTCGAGAATAGGCAGTTCAAAGTCGTCTGCGTTCCACCCTACACAGCTAACTTGGTAAGAGAGAGATCAATCCCTGTTCCCAGGCTCCTGCCTAAACATGATGCTGTAAATCGAGCACTCAAATCACAGGAAAACACTTGGCTGCTACCCTGTTTTACAGACGGGAAAGTAGATGTAGGAAAATTTTATTAACCAATGCAAGTGATAAAGAATTTGGTAGATGTAACCGGTTAGCACTTGTAGGCTCTCAGACTCATTTATGCAAACATGAACACATCAAAAAGTTTTGCAAGAAGGGTCAGCTGCACAACAAGAGGAGCAGACCAATCCCGAGTTAGAACAGCACTCTGTCCTGGTAACAAAATCGTGTCACCTTGGATGACAGAAGCTCTCCAGCATTCCAGGTCACTCTCAGCCTTATGACCCAAGATGCTGGGGACTGAGCTTCAAGGTGTGTGCTTCCACCAAACTACAACCAATCCGATGTCTTGGTTACTTATTATATGAGCATTTTCCATTTGTATTCAAAGAGGATTTGCCGTTACGGTAGAACTAGGCCTGGCCATTCAGTAACAATGGTGAAGTAACAATAAGGTAGATTGCCTCCACCATTTTCTAAAAGGTATAAAAGGTATAAAAAAATGTGAAATGTGCAATAAATAAGGTCTCTACAAGAAGGTAAAACAATGACATCTTAGCATTTATATACCTCTTTCAAGTGTCTAAAGCACATTACATACGTCATATTGTTAGCTTATTTTCAAGATATATATTCTACTTTTCTAAAGAAACTTTACTCAAAGTGAACAACAAAATTTAAAACTAACCCAGGAATACAATTTAAAGAATTAAAATAAAAGCAGCAGTTGGCAAAAAGCAGTCAGAAAACCATATCTAGCTTGCTTGAAAAGAAGCAGTGACAGAGCCAGGTGAACTTCTTTCAGTAGGTCATTCCACTGTCTTGGTGCCACAACAGAGAAGGCTCTGTCTCTTGTTCTCGCCCCCATGCAAAGCAGAACCAGAGGGACACACAGCAGAGACTCTATAGAAGCTCTCAAAGCAGAGTCATAAGAATGGAGGTAAGTTACCTGGTTCTACCCATTTAGAGGTTTAAAGTAGAGGAAGAACACATTTGAGTAGATGTAGGAAAATTTTATTAACCAATGCAAGTGATAAAGAATTTGGATTTATTTATTTAAATATTTTTTACCCCACCTTTCTCCCGATAAGGGCAATCAAGGCGGCTTACAATTGAAACATGTTAAAATACATAATACAATACTGTACAATACAATAAAAAATTAAAACAGGTATTTAAAACAATTGAAACAAACAAACCCAGTGGGTCACCTTATGATTGCATTTATTAAAAAGCCAGCCCACCATGTCAGCCATCAAACGCCAACCTGAATAAAAAACGTCTTGAGGCCCTGCCAAAAGGTCTCTAAGGAGGGAGCCGTTCTTAATTCCAGGGGGAGGGAATTCCATAGTTCGGGCGCCACCGCCGAGAAGGCCCTATTCCTCGCCGCCGCCACTCTCATCTCTGTCAATGGCAATACGGTTAACAGGCCCCCCTCCGATGACCTCAGAGTACAGGTCGGATTATAAGGAAGGAGGCGGTCCCTCAAATACCCTGGTCCCGAGCCGTTAAGGGCTTTAAAAGTCAAAACTAGCACTTTGAATTGTGCCTGGAAATGAACCTGCAGCCAGTGTAACCGCCGAAGCAATGGCTCGACTGAATTGAACCGACAAGCCCCGGCAACCAGGAAGCCGCATTCTACGCTAGTTACAGTTTCCGAACATTCTTCAAAGGCAGCCCCACGTAGAGCACATTGCAGTAATCTAATCTAGATGTCACTAGGGCATGGGTCACTGTGGTCAGATCTGCACGATCCAAGTACTGGTGCAACTGGCACACCAGCCGAAGCTGGGCAAAAGCCCCCCTGGCCACAGCCGCCACCTGGGAATCCAGGAGCAGCTGCGCATCCAGGAGAAACCCCAAGCTGCAGACCTGCTCCTTCAGAGGGAGTACAACCCCATTCAGAGCAGGGCGATGGTCCAATACCTGAATCGTAGACTTCTGAACCAGAAGTACCTCTGTCTTATCAGGATTTCGTTTCAGCTTGTTTGCCCCCATCCAGCTCCCAACTGCCTCCAGACAATGATTCAGGACATTGACCGCTCCCTTCGCGTCAGGTGAAAAAGAGAGAAAGAGATGGGTGTCATCCGCATACTGATGACTCCCTACCCCAAACCCCCAGAATGACCTCTCCCAGCGGCTTCATATAGATATTAAACAGCATGGGGGATAGAATTGACCCTTGTGGCACCCCACACCTCAAGGGCAAGGGTGCCGAGCAAAGGTGCCGAACTTGTGTGTTCCACGCTGTCAGTTCCAGTTATCGTTCGGGCAGCTGCATTTTGAACCAATTGAAGTTTTTGAATTGTCCCGCGTAGAGTGCATTACCGTAATCCAACCTGGAAGTCACCAGGGCAGGAACCACCATGGTCAAGCCCGGCATCTCAAGGAAAGGGCATACACAGCTGGTATACCAACCGAAATCAATAAAAAGCGACTGTCGCTTTGCAATATTATAGTGTTGCAATATTTATGACTGCGTTAAGAGAAGTCTGTTCAGTTACTATTCATATATCGCAGACGAAAAGGGAGGGAGGTTGAGAAAGAGCGGTTTGCTTAAGGGCTGCCAGGTGAGTTCACGGCAGAGGAAAGAGTCAAACCAGGAATTTCCCAATTTGTAGCTCCGAGTCAGACTCTTAGCCACAATGCTACGTAAGCTCTCATATAAAATAAGAGCTCAGAGTGCCCTTCCAAAGGGTGACTCGTCGAGATCTCAGTGGCAAGCAACAAATTACACGCCAAACAACAATCTTGGCAAAGCTGCAGGCCAGCAAATTTCTGTGCCTTGGGGGGGGGCAGAGTTGGCAGGGGGGGCATTTTGGGGGTGAACCTGTAAGCACTGGGTTCCAGGCCCGGACTCCGCTTCTTGCAGCAGCAAGGCCTGGAATGCACTTTAACAGCCTGGATAAACAGAGCAGGAATTCTAATGAGGCCAACCCCACTGAGTCACGAGATTGCATTGTTCTGGCAACCCCAGACTAATCAGCTCTCCCTCATCCCCTCACCCAGAAGACTTGATGCTTACCTTTCAAACAACATTACATGCTGCTAAAAAGTTACTGAGAAGAGTTGCAAGGTATCAAAGAGCTATTCATTTTAAAGCTATTTAAGTATGAACGTTTGGGCAGTGTAAATCTTCAATTTAAGTTCTGTCTTGGCATAATGATAAGTGGCACAAAATGGCAAACAAAAAACCACCACCCCAAAAATCAAGTCTGGTGTGTAACGACAGAGCTTGAAATGACAAGCAGACGCTGAAACTTTCATCCATGATTATCACTGCACATACATGAGCCTTTAATATACAGCGACTTAATGCACACCGACACTCCTGAAGCAAAAGCAAATCTTAGTTTCTGTAGGAGAAACTCCACAGTTTGATAATTTAAGGAAGTCCCTCTGCCCTACCTTGACAGACAGACAGGACGGGGGGGGGGGGAGAGAGAGAGAGAGAGAGTAGTGTCAAGTATACGGCTGACTACAGTATAGCATCACTATCTCCAAACCACACTGGAGGCCTTCAAAAAAAAATCAGGCCAGCATTTGTCATCTCTGCCTCTCCACAAGACAGATGTCTCTAAGGACTCCACAAAACTCAGTGGAGAAATCTTAAAAGAACATATGAAGTCCAAAAGGCCTGACTTCAGATACCACATTGCCATATATTTTGCACCTTTCCTCTCCCACTTGAAAACAGATCCCAGGATTGTGCTAAAGCTGACATCAAACAGAGAATGAGGTTGCAAATATACAACCAAGCAAACACATAACTGATAACTCAATGATCTAATAAGATATTGCATTATAGCGGCTCTTTTATCTTTCCTGAAGATTTTATCTTTCCTGGACAGGGATTGAGCTGGTGTTCTACAAAACCTGAAAACATACAATTGTATCCTAAATGGGTGTACAAAATTTCATTCAGATACCTCAATGTGCAAGAGATTTTATTACAAGTAAACAAACTTGCATAACAAGAGAATGCCGAACCATCAAGTTAAACCAGCGGCCTCGCCAAAAATACTTAGAGCCGGAATAAGAGCTGAGATTATTAAAAAGTTGAAATACTACAAAGCAGCAAGGCACTCCTCAAACATATTAACTTACCCAAGCCTGTTAGAGTTTTATGGGGGATGGGGTTCGTACGGGAGAAGGTGCTCTTCAAGGCACGTTGGGCCCAGGTCACTTAGGTAAAGGTAAAGGTGACCCCTGACAATTAAGTCCAGTCGTGTCCGACTCTAGGGTGTGGTGCTCATCCCCATTTCAAAGCCGAAGAGCCAGCGTTGTCCGAAGACGCCTCCGTGGTCGTGTGGCCGGCATGACTCTCCTTGCCGCAGCGCGTAGCATGCAGCTGGAACATGGAGCGCTGTTTACCTTCCCGCAAGCGGTACTTATTTATCTACTCGCATTAACACGCTTTGGAACTGCTAGGTTGGCAGGAGCTGGCCAAGCAACGAGAGCTCACCCCGTCGCGGATTCGAACTGCCGACCTTTCGATCGACAGCTCATGGTTCAGCGGTTTAACCCACTGCGCCACCCACTTAGGACTTCACAATTGATCAATAACCATCACCTGGCACTTTGGGTCCCAAAGCTTTGATCTTGCTCAGAAATACTTTTTTTTGGGGGGGGGGGAAGGAGTTATTAACAGTATTAATGTTGTATTGCAACAATCACTGACATTTGTCGATACCTATGTCCTTCTGAAGGCCAGTGGGTGGCACAGCAGGTTAACCCGCTGAACCATAAGCTGTCGATCGAAAGGTCGGCAGTTCGATTCACGCGACGGGGTGAGCGCTCGTTGCTTGCCGGCCACATGACCACGGAGGCGTCTTCGGACAACGCTAGCTCTTCGGCTTTGAAATGGAGATGAGCACCACACCCTAGAGTCGGACACGACTGGACTTAATTGTCAGGGGATACCTTTACCTATGTCCTTCTGAACTATCTACCTGTATCATGGAAGTTAACAGTGGGACAGAGGAAATGGACTCTCTGTGCCCTTGCGGTAGCTAAAAGACGGATATTGAAAACTTGGAAGGATAAGTGCCCCCCCCCCCACTATTAGTCAATGGACTGAAGACCTTTTAACTTTGGGTCCCAAAGCTAGCCAGGCGGTCAGTGCAACTGAGAGTGCACCAATTGTAGATCACTATATTTAGCACCAGTTAAAGGCCAGCGGGTGGCGCAGTGGGTTAAACCGCTGAACCATGAGCTGTCAATCGAAAGCTCGGCGGTTCGAATCCGCGATGGGGTGAGCTCTCGTTGCTTGGCCAGCTCCTGCCAACCTAGCAGTTCCAAAGCATGTTAATGCGAGTAGATAAATAGGTACCGCTTGCGGGAAGGTAAACAGCGCTCCGTGTTCCAGCCGCATGCTACACGCTGCGGCAAGGAGAGTCATGCCAGCCACATGACCACGGAGGCGTCTTCGGACAACGCTGGCTCTTCGGCTTTGAAATAGGGATGAGCACCACACCCTAGAGTCGGACACAACTGGACTTAATTGCCAGGGGTCACCTTTACCTTAAAGGAGCATAGCTCAGCAGCAGAGTATAAGCTTTACATGCACCATGTCCCAGGTTACATTTCCTGCCTGGCATCTTCATTTAAAAGAGGAACTAGGACTGGGAAAGGCCTCTGTTTCAGACCTTGGAGAGTCACGCCCAGTCACAGTGCACAATCTTGGCTGAGGCGGACCAATGGTCTGATCCTGTATAAAGCAGCTTCATATGCCCTGATGCTGTTGACGGTTATGAGGTTTTGGCTTCTGGCTTCCACATTAGAGAAACATCTTTAATAGGGAAGTAGAGAAAAAGTATCAGAAGTAGAGGAGAAATGAATATTCACATGTATTTTAAGTTTCACCAAGATTTCCAATTTGCCACTCAAGTTTTGGATGTGAAATTTCCAGTTGGATGCAATTGCAGTTAGAGCAATTTAAATTTGCTGGAACCTCTTAGCTATCAAATACTAATTACAATTGCATGCCAACTATCAAATATTCACTGTCATAAATCAACACCAAATATTCAACAGCAAATTCATAAATCAATGCCAAATCCAGGTGGTGAAGTCCAGAAGAGATTGTGAAAAGTTCCAAAAGGATCCGTCTAAACTGGGGGAACGGGCAATGAAATGGCAGATGCGCTTCAGTGTAAGTACGGTAAGTGTAAAGTAATGCACACTGGGGCAAGAAATCAAAATTTCACATATATGCTAATGGATTCTGAGCTGTTTCTGATGGATCAGGAAAGAGATCTTGGAGTGCTGATGGACAGCTTGAGGAAAATGTCAACCCATGCTCAGGGTAATTAAAAAAGGGACTGAGACTAAAACAGCCAATATTATGCCATTGTACAAATAGATAGTAAGGCCACATCTGGAGTAGTGTGTCCAGTTCTGGTCACCACCTCTCAAAAAGGATATAGTAGAACTAGAAAAGGTGCAAAAGAGTGACCAAAATAATAGGGACACCTCCCTTATAAGGAAAGGCGTTTGGGGCCCTTCAGTTGAGAAAAAAGGCACCTGAGGGGGGACATGATTGAGATGTATAAAATTATGCATGGTATGGAGAGAGTAGAGAGAGAGAAGTTCTTTTCCCTCTCGCACAACACCAGAACCAGGGGACATCCACTCAAATTGAGTGGCGGGAGAATTAGAACAGACAAAAGAAAACATTTATTTTCCCAGCAAGTAATTAATCTGTGGAACCCCTTGCCACAGGATCTTGTGATAGCACCTGACCTAGACATCTTTAACAGGGGACTGGACAGATTTATGGAGGAAGAGTCCATCACAGGTTACAAGCCATGACAACTGTATGTAATCTCTGAGTTTTAGAGGTAGCCTCTCTCTGAATGCCAGATGCATGGGGTGACAACAAGATACAGGTACATGTATCTTGTTGTCTTGAGTTGCTTCCAAAGGCATCTGATGGGCCACTGTGGAGATACAGGAAGGTGGACTAGGTGGCCTGATCCAGCAGGGCTCTTCTTATGTTCAACCAATATTTGAGTATTTGGAGAATTTCTGACAAACACACAAAGGAAGAGAATTTGAGGAATATAATTTCAGCTATAAGCTCAAGATGAGAAGCTAAGCAGGGCTCATTCTGGAGAAGACCATCTGGATAAAACCATCTGAGAAGCCACCCCACGTATGTAGCTCTGAATTCCTCAGGAAAAGAAGCAGGAAACAAATGTAAGGAATAGATTATATACTAGCCTACTGGTGGTAGGGGAACAAAGGGCAAATATAGTGTATGATTGAAATGCTAAATGATGGAACACATGCATGTGACTGTATAGCCCCTTGCACATGACTTTTCAGTGAGGGCTCGAACATTTCTATTTCATCTGGTGTTTGGGTGATGAGATTATCTCTGCCCTCTGTAATAGTGTTTCGGTTTTGCTGCCTCTTTCTGGACCAAATAGCTGCCCCACCCCAATGGTTTTATTGCTTTTATTAATGATTTTATTCATTGTTTGTATACACTGTACATTTTATTATGGAACTTCATAAGCCACCTTGGGCATTTGCTTTGGCTTGGGAAAGGCAGGATATAAATTCATTAAATAAAAACATAGAATGTAGGTGATAGAAATCAAGGTGTCTACCTGAAGGGGGACCAACGAATAAAAATCTCCTGGATGGGGTCAGCCAAGCCAGAAACAACATCGCAGTACAGAGAAAGGAAATGCTTCCACTAAGGAGGTTGTGAAAACACAGATATAAACCTTGAAATTAAGTCCTCCCAAGTCATGACAAACTACAACTAGAAATTGGACTCAAGAATTCCAAAACCTTCCAGAAAGAGAACTCTAGAATCCAGCTTCCTACTCACACAGACCTGAATCATGAAGCTGAAAACATCTCAGGCACCCACTTTTAAGCCAACATACAAAGGACACATTAAAGGGCATCACATCACATTAAATGCAACCAGCACCTAAGAATATTTTCTTCTAGCCCTGATAGTCATACCCCCCGTTTTATCTGCAGAAACCTGACATTCCTGGGTAGCTCAGAATGAAAGAGGTGCAGGAAAGAAGCAAGATAGCGTCTCAGGCACAGAGTTGGCTGCTTTGGTATGTTTGTGCATTTGCAAAGCTTGTTTTTCTAGAGCGTTTTTGGATCCAGGCCATGTCATGTGGGAGGGAATTAGAGAAAGAGAGAAGGGACAGCAAGGAGGCACACATCTTCACATTGTACATGGCTTGCTTTGTAAAGCCCTGCAGAATCTTGTCTTCTTTTTGAAAGCCTCTTGGCAAGTTGGCCACCCAAGCGATCCCCTGCTCTTCTTTGTCCCCAGCTTTTTTCTTTGAAGCTGCTGCTCATTTGCAAGGGGCATCAAAACAGAAGGGCATTCAGAATCGCCCTTGGAAGCTGGCGTTTGCTGTACAGTGCCCTTGCCAAGCCACTGCTTCCACCATGTATTATTTTTAGGATACAAGTAGGTTGAGTGGCACAGAAAGGCGAGAAGTTCAGGCATAAATCCAAGACAAGGCAGCTGTTGCAGGAGTGGAGACTTAAAGGGGAAAGAATAGATCTGCTAAACCTTTCAATTCACGTTGCAAGCCGCCATTTCAACCAGTCCTCATCTTGCAATCCAAGAACCACTGCCAGTCCACAGGAACATACATGCACACCAAAAACTGGCATATTTTTTTTTTCAGTTCTAGGCATCATCAAGAAGTTCTAGGTGTTAAGGAGGGAAGAGTACACAAGGACACGGCAGACCTCAGCTGCACGTATGAAAAACAAAGCAACTATCACCATCTCAATAAGGTGGTGATACCAGAAGACCTTATACCAGAAGCCTGGTGACTGACACACTGGGTTCCAGCTCCTCTTTGGCAATGGCAGGAGTGAAGGAAGAAACAATGGTACTGACCTGTGCAAATGCCAACAGCTGAATCACCAGTGTTACCACTCCAGTGTTGCCACTCTACTCCCTCCCGAGTCAACCTACCAGCCAGGGCAAGGGGCAGAAGAAGGGAGTGAAAAAGGCACTCTTCACCCAAAGGGCTGATATACCAAGGGTAGCATCAGTACTGAGATTGACACGAGCAGTTTGGGCCGCAGTAGCAGCCCTGGCACCCCGCTAGTTGGCTTAAGTAGCTGCAACAAGTCAGCAGTCCCTCCCTGGGAACAGGCA
Organism: Plestiodon gilberti rubricaudatus; assembly: GCA_026170595.1. NCBI lineage: Eukaryota > Metazoa > Chordata > Lepidosauria > Squamata > Scincidae > Plestiodon > Plestiodon gilberti. The sequence continues at coordinate 110,371,831 of JANXHW010000002.1, forward strand.
GCAGAAAACTGGTGCTCCCAAGAAGTCAATGGTCTTGAAGCATTTCTGTCAGTGCGCATCAGGTCCTCGTCTGGCTTGAATGCATGCGCTGCAGGAAGGTGCTCAAGCGTGGGCAGGACTAGGCCCACCTCTCTAATAGCAGCATGCTCAGCCACCTGAAGACTCAGCACAGCACACTGCAGCTGGCAAAGGAAGTGGGTGCCATGGGGCCAAACAGCTTCCTTATTTTGCAGGTCAAGGGCCAGCAGAGGGCGAGCTGCAAGCCCAGGGAACAGGGAGGCTGATGGCAAGAGGTGAAAGGCAGCAGACCCCACTTCCCCATCCCCAGCATCAGTGCCAGGCCCCGGTGCAGGAGCAGGCCTTCTGCAAAACATAAAAATGCCAGGGTCACTTGTCGCCTTGGGGAGATGATAACCCTGGAAGACCAGCCATTCTCCCTCTTGGAGCATGCTGGTTTCTGTAGGTTCACAGCAGAACTGACACCCTGTTACCAATTGCCACCCAAAGACCACCCATAGTTGCAGAGTGGCGACAGGTTTATATTGGGGTGTTAAGCAATTGGTGCAGCAGCAGTTGGCCGGGACAGATGGCATATTTTACAAGTGACATCTGGAACAGCCAGAGTGCAAGAGTGTGCCTCTCTCTCCCTAACGGGGCACTGCTGGGAGGTGGAGGTGTCAGGCATAGCATAGAGCAACCCACAATGGCAGAGTACAGGTGGGCCTTGTTGAAGGTGACTGTGAGGGAAGGCCAACTGCCAACATTCAAGAGGCCCTGAGGGGAATGCTGCAGCAGCGGAGTCACAGACAACAGGGCAAACGTGACAGCAATGCTCCCACACCCCATTACATGAAGAACTGACTGGTCAGAAGACTGATCTATCCTGTTCATTTGCCTTATCGTCTTTTAAGCCATCTATGACTGTGGTCATCCATCACCACATCATGGGACAGTAAATCCAATGCATTTGGGCTGTGTGTGAAGAATTTTTCTCTGCCTTGAATCTACTACCCATTAATTTCATTGAGCAGACCTGCCCAAGCTTAATGTTAAAGAGAGGAAAGTTCTCTATCCACCATCTTTCTAAGCGACCATACTCAAAAGCCTTTGAGGGTGCTCCAAGTCCTTGATCATTGTGGTTGACCTTTTCCACACTTTTCCAGATCTAGGAACTCTTCTGAGGTCCAGTGACCAAAATTGTACACAATATTCCAAATCTGGACACACCACCAAAATTGTGTTATAAATGCAGAAGTTAGCTCCTGGTTCTCAGCTCATGATGATACAGTTCCAGCATAATCCTCTGCTCTTGAACAAGTTATTGAGCCCTGGGATAGAATCAATTACAGAACTTGCTTAAATTTAAGAGATGCATTTCTTTCCACCGAATTGGCTTTTTTTTTTTTATAACAAGTCAGAAAGTGCACCAGTAAAATTCAGTCTTGGGTACTTGCAGCCATTCCACAGGGATTCTTGGGGCCCTGTTTTTATTCCTCCAACCCAAACCAACGCTTTAAAGGAAACTTTGATTCTTTGCACTGAAGTCATGCCAGCGCTTTTATCACTACGATAAAGTTCTATTACATGGTCAACAGACTTGCTCAATAGAACAATAAATGCCAAAGACAATGGCACTTAATCCTATCAGCAAAAGATACAAAGAGTGACCAGATTACAGCAAAAACCGGAGATTACACACAGCAATGGAGTTGGTAGAAGCATGTGAGAAGACACGTTTGGGAGTATAGATACATATGTACCAAAACGAAGCACAAAGGGAAAAAAAAACGCTGTGTGACTAAAGCTCGTTTGTTTTCTTCTCTACAATGTAGAAAGCATGCAAACACAAGAAGCATCTTATATTTTCACTTGTAGATTACCAAAAAGGAGGCAGCCTCCCACTCTCTTAAAAAAAATCCCTCACCAAACCCACATTTTTCATGATTTTTTTTTTGCCATAAGCCATCTTGTCTTATACTGAAACCAAGGGCCAACCTGGACTCTTTTTTTAAAATCCAAAGCAGTCACAGCATGCAGGTGGCCTGAACTGGGTAGGGAAGCAACACTGGGAACGAGGTGTTTAACTCTTTCCTCCTGCAACATTTCACCACATTTAATTCACTCCCTCCCATAAAAAGTTGCTACTTCCCAGGAGGAAAAACCTGTTGTTGAACATTCCTCCCCATGGATGCTTTGAACTAAGACACATGTACACATCCTACAGGAAATCCAATCACAGATTTCCTAGCAACTCAAAATCATTTGATTTTGTCTGTAAACCGCTTTGTGAACTTTTTGTTGAAAAGCGGTATATAAATACTGTTGTTAATAATAATAATAATTCATATTCTTCCCCGTAAACCTTACCTCCATACCCTTCCCTATGCCAAATTTTAGATTGTAAACTCTTTGGGGCAGAGACCTCTTTTTTTGTTAATCTTGGAGTACTATGCACGTTGTTCCTGCTATACAGTATAAGAATATGATTCTTATCTAGAAAACAAAATATCCAAAGACAACTCCAATAATGGAATGTTTAAAAAATTTGCTAGAGAGCACCCCATTAGGTTGATTAAAGATGGGCACTTTTCTGAAACACTAGGCACCTCTCAAAATCCTGCAGTGAAAAGCCTTGTTCAGATAATTCACTTGAGCTGGTTCTTCTCCTGGGCTACTGCCTGGTTGTAGTAGTAATACAGTAGTCATGGTGCATTTAGCGCTAGGGAGAAATTCTCATGGACTGCTTTTGCCCAAACACTGCACACCCCTGGACAATTCTGGCTGGTCAAGAAGTGGATATTCAAGTCCAAAACCACAGGATACATTTAGCTAATGACAAGGTCCAGAGTGCAGTATTTTCCTCCCAAACACCACAGCTCCCTGCTGAATAAATGCCACCTCCAAAACTTAGTCAAACATATAAGAATCTGATGCTGCAGAAAAATGTGCACTTGCTGCTCTCAGTGTTCATGTCCAGAGAGCAGGTGGTGTGTACATGTGTACGTGAGAGAGACACACACACAGACAGACAGAACAGGGTGCATAAGCCCTCAACCCAACCTTGATTCTGACTCATTCTGCTGGTTGCACTTTCACTCATGAAAAATACCTTCAGAGTGCTCCAATGCATGATCTATCCCTATAAGTTGGCTTACCAGACCTCCAACCAGGACAGAGTGCTAGACCTTTAGGAGAAGGAATGTGGGCAGGTGTAGCTTGTTAAACCTTACAGCACAATCCTAGGCATTGTGTTCAGTGGGGCTTGCTTCTGAGTAGACATGCCTAGGATTGTGCTCTAAGGTTTAACAAGCTACACCTGCCCACATTCCTTCTCCTAAAGGTCTAGCACTCTGTCCCGGTTGGAGATCTGGTAAGCCTACCTATAAGAAGCCTAGTTTTGGAGAAGTGTCCTCAAATGGATCTTAAGCAAACCAAGTTGTCTTGCTCAGTCTTAGGGGAAGTGATGGCACATGGCAGGACAGAGTTTAAACTGGATAAGAGGCAGCCCTTTCAGGTTTTTTTTTTAAAAGTGGTCTTGTTCAGAACATAGTGGTGTCAGGGAACATGATGTGGGGGGTATAGAGACACACTCTACACCCACTGTCATTGCTCTTGATTTGCTGTGACAGATCCATATTTGAGTGATGAGTTGAAGACTTCTGCAGTTTCTGCATGGTTACCCATCATTTCATCTTTAGCCTGAGATAACGAAGGACCTGGCTGTCAAAAACTCATGATTTCATTCCTTTCAGGAACCCTAGTGGGGTCATGATCTACACTTCGGAACATCACAAAATCACATATTTCAATAGTTGATTGTTTGTGTGGCACCCCAAAAGCTCGCCTCCACCAACTTACAATGATACAACAAAATGGAGTCTACGGTGCAACAGTTCCTGAATAAGATTTGCATTAATATTTCAAAACATTTTTGCTGTCATAGGGTGCATATATCCATCAACAAAGAGGAACAACAGAGCTGTTGAAAAGAGTCATTAGCACAACACAGGAGTCCAGAGAAGCAAGCCGCTGACCAAGCATCAGGGGAGGACTTCTACATAACCCTGTCACCTTGAAATAATTTTGGCTAAGTTATAATTAGTCGATAGCAAACCTATCCGGCAGCTCACTCAAACACACTCTCTGCCAAGGCAGACAAGACAATCTACCATTGCATTGGTCACTTGTTGCTCTTAGACAGAAGAGCTTTTTTCCTAACTCAAGCAATGCTTGGGGGAAGTAATGCACAACACTGGTGTGTGTGTGGGGGGGGGGGGGAGAGAAAGAAGGTTGATGTTTTCTGAACAGTTCTGGAGTCATAAGGCAGTTTAAAAAAAGAGGGGGAGGGGACACAGGAAACTGCAAGCCAGTCAGCCTAACATATTTTCCAGGTAAGGTGGTAGAAAGCCTAATCAAGGATAACATCTTGAAACATACAGAAGGAAAAGCTTTGCTAAGGGAGAATCAGCATGGGTTCTGTAAGGGTAAGTCCTGTTTCATAAATCTTTTAGAGTTCTTTGAAAAGGTCAACAGGCATAAGGAAGTGGGTGAGCCCACTGATGTTATATACCTGGACTTTCAGAAGGTGTTTGACACAGTCCCGGCCTCACCAAAGGCTCCTGAGAAAACTCAACAGTCAGGGAATAAGAGGGCAGGTCTTGGATTAAGACCTGGATTAAGAACTGGTTAAAGAATAGGAAACAAAGAATGGGTGTAAATGGACAATGAGTTCTGAGCTATCTGTGATGGATGAAATCTTGGGATGCTGAAAATTATGGAGGAAAGGTACATCATAGGTTACAAGCCATGACGACTATATGCAACCTCCAGGTTTTAGAGGTAGCCTATCTCTGAATGCCAGATACAAGGGAGTGGCGACAGGATATAGGTAACTTGCTGTCTTGAGTGCTCCTAGAGGTATCTGGTGGGCCACTGTGAGATATAGGAAGCTGGACTAGACGGGCCTTCAGCCTGATCTAGCAAAACTCTTATATTCTAACTTAACATTTTCTCTCTTCAAATATTTTATCACTTCAAATGAAATGTGGGATAATTACATAAGGCACTTCTACCTCCGCAGCACTCCCCAAACTATGTAAGCAGTCCAACAACTGATGCACCTAAGAGCTTTCCATCATTTCATTGGTCTATTACTCCATGAGTTGCTCAGGCATCCAGCAGCTCCATTAATTAAAGATCTCATGTTTCACCAATGGGATGAGAGGAGGGGGGGCTTTTTGCCAATCAGAGTGTACTTGTGTTTAAAGAAAGAGGTGCAATACTAAATGGACCTCTGTGCGTGGCATGGATTTTCCATTCTTCCCCCCCCCAAAAAAAAATCCCTGCAGAGGAATGGCGAGAGAGGGGGGGCAGATAGGCAAAGGAGAGAAAACAAACAAATCATTTGTGCCAGGAATCTCAAAGAGACTGCATTTAATAGGCTTACCAGATCTCCAACTGGGACAGAGTGCTAGACCTTTAGGAGAAGGAATGTGGGCAGGTGTCGCTTGTTAAACCTTAGAGCATAATCCTAGGCATGTCTACTCAGAAGCAAGCCCCATTGTGTTCAATGAGACTTGCTCCCAGGAAAGTGTGTATAGGATTGTGCTCTAAGGATTTAACAAGCTACACCTGCCCACATTCCTTCTCCTAAAGGTCTAGCACTCTGTCCCAGTTGGAGATCTGGTAAGCCTACATTTAATGTGGTATGATGGGGGGGCCTCTTTCCAAATCACTGCTGCCCAGGTCAAATGCACGGGAGTTTTGAACATCCTCTACAGTGGAAGGTGGTCCAGAGTAGAGGACGTTCCAAACTCCTGTGCATTTGATCCTGGGGAGCAGTGATTTGGAAAGAGCCCCCCCCCCCATCATACCACATTATCCATTCTTCCTTCCTTTCTCCCTTCCTTCTCTGCAGTCTTTGAGATTCCCGGCACAAATGCTTTGTTTGTTTCTCACCTTTGTCTATCTGCCCCTCTCTCTCGAAACACCGCTCTCTACAAGGCTCCTCCCCCCCGCAATCGTCCTATCACAGGGGGCAAGCAAGCGACCAATCAGGAGGGACAAACAGGTAGACAACACGTTGAAAAAACTGGTGGAGCGTCCTGTCCCCTATGCTCGCGACCCCACAAACGCGAACAGGTTTGGTGTAGGTCAGCCTTAAGTGGAATAGCCTGCCAAGTCACCTGCACTATTTAAACTTTCGGGGGTGGAGGGTGAGCGCATATACTTAAATTTGTGCAAGTCTATCGTGTGTAAGATGCAGGCTGACTGTATATATTTTTATTGCAGAGGGGTTCATCAGCATCCTCCCTATCAATTTAATTGGAGGCAAGTCTCAAAAAGGACCTGGAAACAAATATGAATGCCGAAGTCTGTGTGCGAGAGATGCATGCACACACCAAATAACCCAGGTAATCATACATTATCTGTATGAAGAGGTGAAGCCTCTGCTTGCAGCACTGAATCTACTTCAGTAGGAAACCGGAACACGAAGCTAGGCACTTCTTTCTGCTTAGTGATCCAGGTCAGCAAGACAGGACAGTCAAACAGGTAAGTGACCCAGAAGTGTAGCAGAAGTGTGAAACGTCTTGAACCAACCTTGTTTATTATTATTATTATTATTATTATTAATAATTTATTTATTTAATAATTAAATTAAATAAAGTAAGTCAAAGTCCTGAGGGTTCAGACATCACACCAAACCACAGTGCATAAAGCCATAGTTTTGAACCCAAGTCATGATTTAAGTTTCCAAACAGGCAAACCATAGTGTATAGTTGCTGACCAAGTTTTATTTTTCATCTGCTAGGCAGAGACTAGAGATGTGAAGGACCAGAAAAAGCTGGAAAATTTTGGACACAAGACTCCCCCCCCCCATTTTTCCCCCAGGGCAATTTTCAATGTTTCCAATGGAAACATGGAAATTAGGTGGAAAAAAATATTTCAGAAAAAGATTGATTCATTTGTGATGCTAACATTTTCAGGGATATGCTCATTGTTTACGACTCATTTTGCCCACAACTAATATGCCATATAATCTCTATTATAAGAGTTCAATATTTTCAATGTTGAGCTAAAGTTTATATCCAGTAGGTTGCTAGCTGAGTCCTTAAGACTGTGACTTTATGAGACAGTTTCCGTCTAAAATAATACACTTTTTGTTTATTACAAAATTTGGGGTTTCTATTTATTTTTTTCCTACTTCTCATATGGCAAAAGCTGACACATATGCTTATGTGGCATAGGGTGCAGCATTTTGCAGTTTATGGATGTATTTGTAATTACGCATGTACAAAACGGGCAGCCCAATCCTGCTCTAAAGATCCGCCGGGCGGCTTAGGCCTGATCTCTGTCACAGGCAGCGTGCAGCAGGCAGCCCACGGTGGAAAGTCTACTCGGGGAAGGGGATGCTCATCCCCTTCCCTAAGTGTAATCGCGGCTTGGGCCAATAGGCCTCCTTGGATTTCTGCCAGCTATTTTTGCTGGCGGAAGTCAGAGGAGGCCGTGTAACAGCTCAGCCGATCGGCGGGGTCAGGATTCGGTCGAGGCCGATCCCCTCCCCGATCTGCTGGGCCTATCGGGCCCTGCCATTTGCTCCCGGACCGCCCCCCCTCCAGTGGATCCTCACCTGGTTCAAGCGGCGGGCAGGAGCTGGTCCGGGCAGTGGAGCAGGGCAGGCTGGCGCCCTGCTCGCGAATCATCGCAGAAGTTCGCGACGGCTTAGGGTGGTGGAACACTTGTTCCGCCGCCCTATTTTAGGTCAGGATTGCGCTATACGGCTTTTATAAATTTCATACACACACACCCCAAATAGTACCTATTTTTATGCTAACTGAATTATAAATGATGCATTTTTTATTGCTAAAGCAGTAAAATAAATTTGGGCTTTATATCAAAATAACTATTGCATATACAGTAGTTCAATATTTTTTCCAAAAAAACAAACCCTTCCCTCCCATAACTTCAAAATTTCTGGAAATTTTACTTCTCTAGTAGAGAGGTTCCAGAGGCAGACCACTGACCATAACTATGGTTTCTCGATTCAGACACCACATCACACAAGTCATAATTAGCAAACCCAATTCACATCGTGGTTTATGATTCCAGATTGCTTGCCGATAGCAGTGATTTGACAAATCAGATGCCATGTGCAATCACAGTTAAGCTTCTTTAACCATGATTTAGTGGGGTACCTGAATTGAACCTAGATAACCAGACAAACCAGTCCAGTCTCCACAGGAAGGCAGAAGCACAATGACTGGATTTTGAGCCTTTGAAAATGCAGCCAACAATCCGTGAACACAGAAAGAACCTTGCAGAGCCAACAGCCCTCAGAGGCATCACATTACATACATCTGCTCCAAATAGGCATGTTCTCACTGGGACCTACGGTAGGTTACCAGTTGGCATGGGTAAGCATCCTGAGCTATTCTTGCATTGCTATTTTAATAATGAGTCCCAATTACTGAGTACAAGAGCTATAGAATACACAGGTTAACTCTGCCCGTATGTCCTGTGATACACAAGAGATCTGAATCAATTTTGTTCCAACAAGAGATAACTAGTGTCCCATCCAGAGTTTATTCTCACACTAGTCAAGATACAGGGCCTTCTTCGTAGTGGCACCAACTCCCACCCAGTTTTTAATCCCCCACTTTTTTTTACTTTTTTTGATACTGTTTGGTTTTCCGGTTATTGGTTACTTATATTTGGAGTGGTGGCAGCTGCAGAAGCAAGTCGCATTTTAGGCATTTTATGTAATTTCTTGCTTGCTTGCTTTTAACAGCATGTTGGCTACTGCTTTTTACCTGTTGTTGATTGTATTGTAAGCCACTTCGTGTCCCATTATCGGGGGGGGGGGGATATAAATCTTTCAAATAAATAAATATTTTCCACATTGTTGTTGTTGTTCAGTTGTTAAGTCGTGTCCGACCCTTCGTGATCCCATGAACCATATCCCGCCAGGCCACATACAGGCATACTTTGCCGACTGCTTCCCACTGAGTACTGTGAACACTGCCTTCTTATTGAACAAGTTAGAAGTCAGAAAGATGTTGCAGATCTTCCACAGCACCAAGCCAAAGCCTTTCTCCCCTATAGCATACTTGGAGCAGCCTGATAGGTATGAGGGCAAAAAGGTTTATTACATACGTATAAACTATTCCCACCTCTTACATAAAGCAAGTGCAGAAACAGCCTTGCTATGAAGTCTTTTTTTTTTTTTGCATTGGGCATGTTCACTTTATTGAGGCTTGCTTAGGAGAACTTCCATGTGGATTGTGTCCTATATTCATTCAGGTTGGGGATAGTGGTGTGTCACTCAAATTGTCTACCTTTGGCGCCAACATCTCAAGCTTGTCCCAAGCTTACAATGAATTTTGATTCCGATATGGAGGGCGAGGCTCCCCAAAACACAAAGGAAGCATTCTGGAAATGGCTGGAAGTTACAGCACGTAGTACATGGCTGACTTGTCTATTCTCTCTCACCATGTTCTAAATTACTCAACCTTTTGCACACATATAAAAAAGGTAAAGGTGACCCCTGACAATTAAGTCCAGTCGTGTCCGACTCTAGGGTGTGGTGCTCATCTCCATTTCAAAGCCGAAGAGCCAGCGTTGTCCGAAGACGCCTCCGTGATCATGTGGCCGGCATGACTCTCCTTGCCGCAGCGCGTAGCATGCAGCTGGAACACGGAGTGCTGTTTACCTTCCCATAAGTGGTACCTATTTATCTACTCGCATTGACATGCTTTGGAACTGCTAGGTTGGCAGGAGCTGGCCAAGCAACGAGCGCTCACCCCGTCGCGGGAATCGAACTGCCGACCTTTCGATCGACAGCTTATGGTTCAAATCTAATCTCCCCCATTTCACAGTCAAAATACATCAGCCCCTCTTCCTCCATCTCTCTCATGGATGCATGTAGTGCAAGTCAGTCTCCAGGACAAGTCCAGCTAGGGCTCCACCTCAACAGACTAGGCCAGCTTTGGACTGGGAAGCACATGTAGGGGGGGGGGTGGAGAGAGAAGACGAGGATGAGATGAGAAAAGCAGGATTACCCCTTATCCGGACATCCAAAATCCAGACTATTCCGAAATCCAGACATTTTGGGGGCTATGACTTTTTAAAAAATACTTCTTCCAGCACCTGGCTGGCATTGCACAAGGCATGCTGGGGCACAAAATTATTAAAAATATTGTATAAAATTACCTTCAGGCTATGTGTATAAGGTGTAATACGAGACAAATGAATTGTGTTTAGACTTGGGTCCCATCTCCCAAGATCTCATATTTATACAACTATTCCAAAATCCTGACAAATCCGAAATCCAGACAACTTCCCGTCCCAAGCAGTCCGGATAAAGGATACTCAATCTGTAATGTCAGGTGAACCAGTGGCGTAGCTAGACTGGGGCGGCGGCAAGTAGTTCTGCAAGACTCCGGCACACCAAAGTCAGCGGCCTCTCCCCCTCGCTGTTGGAGCCATTACAGCAGCAACCTGGGGAGCGTCTCTGACGTTGCCATCGCGAGTGGCCACTGATTCCGGTGAAACGGAACTACTTGCTGCCTCCCCGGTCTAGCTACACCACTGAGGTGAACACATTTTCAACCGCCAAGGCATTACAGCCACAAGACCAGAGGAAAGATTAACCAAATAATGAGCAACCAATTCTAGTATAGGGACAACACTGGCTGAAATGAGAAGGGCATATTGCATTTCCTCTCTCTAAGAGAGATTGAAGCCCTCATCATCAGGCTGGGTGCAGAGACACAGAGTATAATTTCACACATTATTCAGGGCAAATCACCAAATACACACTCAACAAGGAGCTGCAGCCAATCCCAGCTCTTTTGACTAATGTACCTATAGCTTCCTGAGTTTGCAAACACATTTAATGCATTCATACTTTATAATTTTAGGTGTACATTTACAAGTATAATTTACAAGAGGCTCCAAAAGAAAGCAAGACAACCTGAACATTTACAATAACAGATATTATGCCTAATGAGTGCTCACCACCTCTCAATTCCCTTCCTTGGCTACCGTGGAAGCTGCTGTCTCCCATAGAAACTCACCAAGGAACAGCTATTCATTACTCTGTTCTTTGAACCAGTTGCTTCCCACAAAACAAATGGAACTCCCCTCCCCAACCCTGGCAAAAATCCCTCACAAGGGGAAAAGGTGTCACTATCAGAAACAGCATCATTCCCAGGAGACAGCTTCACTCCAGTTAATTACAGCTCAGAAGCCAAGTTGGAAAACTGAATGAATTGATCCAGTTTGTTATGTTTACATGAGACCTTGCTACAGACACCCTTATGGTTAATAGCTGGTTTCAGTTCTGTACAATCCCATTTCTTCCCCAGGAAAAACTCAGAATTAAACCACCAAAGGGATTCCTGGCGGTTTTAAGCTTAATGTACACATGGTCAAGGACCAGGAAAGCATCAGGAAGAAAACTTGAAATTCTCTCTCTCTCTCTCTCTCTCTCTCTCTCACACACACACACCTACCTCATCTTGTCTCCAAGTCAACACACACACAAAAAAGGAACAGTGTCTACTGCCAGGAAGCTGCTTTTATAAGAAATGCTAGTGTACTGGAAGAAGTGCCGGAGGCTTTCATGGTCAGAGATGGGATGTGGTTTTTGTTTTTTATGCAGAGACAGGACAAACACACTTAACTTGCATTGGGAGTTGGTGGGAGTTCATAACATACCTGGTGGATAATTTCTTTAACCCTCAACATCATTGGGAAGAATCTGTATATCTTAATCACATTACTTCTTCTAATGTTAAACTTTCCAGCGAGAAGAAACTGGGCTGGTCAAATCTATATTCCAAATATAGGAGTCTACCTGGTGCTCTCTTGCTAAAGGAATCAAGACCTGCCACACATCATTCTCCCCCCACCCCAGGTGCAGCCCAATCTTGGGTACATTTACTCGGAAGTAAGTCCTAAATTGAAGTTGCAGTCTTAGCACTTCACAAACTTTACCCCATTTAATCAACATATTCAAGGTCTCACAGTCACTAGTATCAGCTACTGGTTCTCCAGGAATAGACAGGTTTAGCACGCTGGAAGCTAAAGCTAAAGCTAAAAGTGAAAGCGAAAGCTAAATGCTAAAACTAAAAGCCATGGCAAAGCTAAAAACAAACTAAAACCAAGGCTAAAAGTAAAGCAAAGCCTAGAGCTCTTGGTACATTTCATCCTGACTCTGGAGGGTATCATCAGAAGCAATTGGTTTCTTCTGGTGAAGAGAGACCTATTTGTACAGAAATCAGTTAAGTTCTTAAAGGTGTACCATCCTGATTGGGGAAACAACTGGGTGTCCTAATGTTGTTGTTTCCCCAATCAGGATGGTACACCTTTAAGAACTTAACTGATTTCCATACAAATAGGTCTCTCCTCACCAGAAGAAACCAATTGCTTCTGAAGATACCCTCCAGACTCAGGGTGAAACTTAGAACTCTTGCTTTAGCTTTTGCTTTCAGCTTTACTCTTAGCCTTGGTTTTAGTTTGTTTTTAGCTTTGCCATGGGTTTTAGCTTTTGCTTTAACTTTTAGTTTTAGCTCTAGCTTTCAACTTATTTACAGAGTCTTTACCCCATTTGTTCTTGCACTTCTCTCTGAAGCAAGGCAAGGATACTCTTACCACTGTAGCTAGAGGAAGTGTGTCTAGAGAGGGCTAACGCCCTGCCCAAAGGCACTCAGCTAGGGAATTTAATCGCAGTCCAAGCCTAACCTGGTAGCCAGTGGGACACTGTTTACTATGAATAAGAATCCTAAAGAAAAAACATCTTAGCTACTCATTGCTAAAAGGGAAGATTGTATCCAAGGAGACAAGCCACTTACGTTTATAGTATTTAGAAAACCATGAACATAGTTTTACAACCAACTAAAAAGAAAAAAAACAACTTTGCGGAAATTCAAGTGTTCACAGGCAAAAATGAATACATGAAGTTCAATATTGAAAAAAGATTCTTAAAGAATCACAGAACTACATTTAAAACAGGCATCAGTTATTAACACCACTTCAGTTCTGTATTTATACAAAACTTCCAGAGTCTGCCCATGTCTTTGCCCTTCTGTTGGTCCCAATAAAAGTCAGCCCCCTGAATTTGCAGTTTGCTCCAGGAGAAGAGAGGCCACAGGCACAAGTGAGAGACTCAGTTCATGGATGGTGTTGACTGCTGAAAACATGTTTTTCCATGAATAAGAATCTAAAACAGGCTACTGGACTAACTTCCCAACTTAAAATACAATTCCATGAAACTTCTAGATATGTTTTTGCAACATCAGTCTTTAGTAGTGTTTGTTTTTGCAATGTAAGAGCCTGAATGCCTAAGAAATCATTTTGGGTCACTCCGATAACCTCTTGGGCAGTCCGATCCTGCGTAAGATATGCGGCCAGCCCCTAGGGCCGGCCACAGTAACCTGCACCCTTCCTGGGTCGTGTCGGCATGGCACTGCAAAACCTCAGGAGAAGGGTATGTTCGTCCCTTCCCTGGGTGTAGGGCTGCCTGGCCCCAATGGGCCTCTTCGAATGTATGTTGGCTCTGGAGCAGACGTACATTTGGGGTAAGGGCGGCCCAGGCCGGGAACAGGCACGGGATATCGATAGAGCTCGTCGTCAATATCCCTGGCCACTCCCAGCCCGGGCCAGTCAACAGCCACCCTCCCTAGCTGCCTGGCCCACCCTCCCCCCCCATCCCTGCACCGACCGGTGCAGGACTTACTACACTGGTAGTTGAGGGTCCGGGGGGAGGCAGAGTAAGGGCTGCCAGCCTCTGCATTTACGACACCCGTCACCTGCGGAGCATTTGCTCTGCAGGCGTTTTTTTACGCAGGATTGGGTCATAAGGCAATGCTCACTTAGGGAAGGAAGAGACTGTAGTTCCAGGTACAGCTGGGATTGAGAACCCTGAAGAACTGCCAGTCAGTCGAGAGATAATACTGAATTAGATGGACCAATGTCCCAATTTAGTAATGAGGCAGTTTCTTTAACATTGACAGGTAGACTCAAACTGCCTCATTTATCATAAAAGAGGTTTATGCCTGTAAGTTGAAATGAGATGGGGGGGGGGGGGAGTATGCAGCAAGGAGAACATATCAAAGGCAGCAGAGCAGACAACACACTACGTCACCGCAAACCAGCCCTGACCAGATTGTAAACACTTGAATGTTTGATCCCACACAATTCACCCATATAAACACAGTCCCTTTTAAGCTCCATGCATTAAGAGAATTGCAACCAGAGACATACAAACACTTATCAAAAGGGAGAGAAAAAAATACCTGAGACCACACCCAGACATAGAGTAGAAAAGCTTAAACTGACTACAAGTTGAAAAGATCTGCACAGGAAGCAGTACAGGTTTTTCTGTATCTCCTAACCCAAGAAGATATTCCAGTGAACCCTGTAACTAGAGGTAGCACCGCATGTTATACATATATATATATAACCATATATATATTTCCTAAACAAGTGTCTGCCAGTTCATGTTAATCAAGGCAGCGGCATTTGCAGAGAAGAATCACCAGGCAGGAGAGATGCTTAACTCTTCCCGTATCTGTCAATTCTCCCCTGAAAATCCTCCTGCCCATAGTGGTTTTTCCTCCACTCTGGGTTTCATCTGGTCTTAGAGTGCAGCTGGAGAAAAACAAACAAATATTAGAACACAGCAGGGTGGGGGCCTTCGCAAGGGAGATTTTCTGTAGACGAGAGACAGTTAAATACCCTTTCCCACCCACTGGAACATTATGAAGGAAATACTGGATTGGGAATTCATGCTTCCCTCGTTAACACATAGTTCCTTCTGATTCTCAGAAACTTACTCAGCATTCCCATTCAAAACCAGAAATGAGAACTATCCCCCTCCCCTACCACCGCACATTACAGAGATAAGCTGCAGACTTCATGTCCAGCCAAGATGTACAGACATAAGTTCAGACATCAGTGTGGTATTTTTGCAAAACAAAACAGACACCCTATGGTACTACCGCATGATGGGAAGACTGGCATATGAATTCACCACATCAGACTTGGGGACACTGGAGGCATGACAACTTTTCTATGCAGGTAACACTATCATTTTATCCTACATGGAAAAGTATGAAAAATTATATGATTGCCATCACTAACAATCATAGAGGTGAATTTTGTTAATACAGTACAGGGTTATTAAAAAAAGATGGTGCAAAAGTAAAGCTGATTTATTCTTAAATGAACTAATATACTACAACCATCATGCCATGAAAATGCAGCTGTCCAAGTTTCACATGCACATTACAAATGCATCCCAGCATATCCTCAGATATTGATGACACCCTACCGGAACGTTGGATCAGCCATGCTGGAAATGAGGATTTGCCAATGGAGCCCTGGCCTCCACGATCGCCAGATTCAACACCCTGTGGCTTCTTTTTGTGGATTCATCAAGGACGCTGCGTATCTGCCCCCACTGCCACAACAACTAGACAACCTGAAACAATGCATTTCCGATGCAGTGGAACCATATCCGAGGATACGCATCTGGACAGAACTGGACTATTGTGCTGACATCTGCCATGTTACCAACGGTGCCCACATTGAACATTTGTACTGTGAAAGTGAAACTTGGACAGTTTTTCTGTCTTTTCATGTCATGACAGTTGCGGTATGTCAGTTCACTTAATAATAAATCAGTTTTACTTTTGGCCCATCCTTTTTTAATAACCCTGTATATACATGGTGCATGTGCCATGGGAAGCTGTGGAAAATTGGAGCTTCTCAGCACATCAATGCCCAGCAAAACAGACTGTGTGTGATAACATGCTCTACATTCATGTTTGCAAGCTTTTCCCTACATAAAAAGGTAAAGGTGACCCCTGACAATTAAGTCCAGTCGTGTCCGACTCTAGGGTGTGGTGCTCATCTCCATTTCAAAGCCGAAGAGCCAGCGTTGTCCAAAGACGCCTCTGTGGTCATGTGGCCGGCATGACTCTCCTTGCCGCAGCGCGTAGCATGCAACTGGAACACGGAGCGCTGTTTACCTTCCCGCAAGCGGTACCTATTTATCTACTCGCATTGACATGCTTTGGGAACTGCTAGGTTGGCAGGAGCTGGCCAAGCAACGAGTGCTCACCCCGTCGCAGCAATCGAAATGCCGACCTTTCGATCGACAGCTTATGGTTCAGCAGTTTAACCCACTGCGCCACCCGCTGGCCTTTCCCTACATACAATTCATTAATTTATTAAACAGAGCTTAGATCAAGAATAACCAGCCCGATTCAATCAAGCAGTTTCCAGAACAATCAATTCAGATATGGTACATCGCATTTCAAAATTGAGGAGCCTTGTTGAATTAAGATATTCAGAAATAAAGGATGCTCAGTAACCATATAAACCCACAGGTACCAACTTTCAGCTTTAGTACCGACACCTCTAAATATGGGACCAGGACCCAACAGACTCAGAAACTGACTCAGAAACTTTTGTTTTGCATACATGGGAATAAGGCAGTTATTGTTAGCTGCTGCCAATGACTGCTGTTCAGATGCTGAATCTTTAGAGCATTTAAGTATTCCTTGTTGAGAGCACCCAAACAGCTGCATCAGCTCGTTTGCCCCTGCAAGGATGGGTGCCAGAAATAGCCTGCCTACTCAAGCAACCAGGCTAGAGTTAATCTCTGATCTAACTAGATTAGACGCAGCAGCTTTGCTTAGGGGGTGAGAAAGACACCTTTAGGATCCTGTATCTCCCTCGTGCATATAGCAAAGAACAAGCCAAACATGATGCAAAAGAAAGTGCTGAACCTTACAACAATCAAGAAATTGCTTTAGGGCACTTGAAATACGGGTGTGAAATGTATCTAATAAGCAAATTCTCTACTCTTTACCTCAAAGAACAACACAGCACCTTCCAAATAACCAGCCGCAAAACTCTTCTGACTACATCAACAGAACAGGATTTTAATAAGGCACAGCAGAGACCTTAACAGAAAACTTACACAGTATACCGTAAATAAGAAGGCTGACATTAACATACATTCCAGGGATGCTCTGAGACTTGGGAGTTTTCACTTTCTACCTGTTAAAAAAGAAAGCTGAGAAGAGTTCTTTTTTCACAGCTTCCCTAAATAGACTTTTACAAATCAAAACAGAAACACTGATTTCCATGTGACAGCAAGTGCTCTCCATAAGCTTATCTTGTCATGGGTAAGATATACATATCCAACAGTTGGAGGGGGGGGGGGGGAAGAGACAGATGTTACATTACCTTCTCTGGGAACAGGACAAGTTACAAGTAAAAATTTCCCAAAACTTTTTCTCCAGCTCATTTTGGACAGAAAACTACCACCCTATTTGCATAACATGAAATTCTCCTTCACCTGCTGTTATATTATTAAAGGAGTGGCCATACTTCTGTCATGCCCCACACCAAATTCAGGTGACTGCTAGTATAACGAAGTCAGACAGCCCTCTTCCCTCACCTGCTTACTGAAGTCTCCACCCCCCCTTTTTCTTCATCCTAACAGGGTACACAACAACCTTATCAAGAGTTTGTCCAAGATGATAAAGTACAGATTAAATCAGGTGGATGCAAAACCTGACAGGGCCTGCAGAGACTCATCCTAGGTAGTTGGATTTGCTTCTGTCCAATAAAGATTTTCACTGGATGTGGCATATTCAAAACTAAGTGCGGACAGAAAGGAGATGGCAATCCATTGGTGGACCACTGTCAACTTCCAGTGAACCATCTTGCACTTGCCGATATTCTTGCAAAAATAAAATAAAAATGTTATGCTATGTTGACCTTGGTTTGAGACATTATTGCACATCTCAAAATTGTTAAGCAAGACTTAATACTCAGGATCGCTTAACACAGACTAATTATGCCTTAGTTGTTAAAGAGATCCTTGCATGTGTGCTCTCCATTTGATAAATTTAACACACACCAGTGGATCACAGATTGTCCCATTTTAGATTAATGGAGTATAAAACAGACAATTCTGAAGGCCCAATCCTATCCAACTTTCCAGCACTGATACAGCTATGCCAACGGGGCATGTGCTGCACTTTGCACGTCACAGCAGTCACAGAGACCTCAAGCTTGGGGCTGCATTGCGGTTGCAGCGGTTCTGGAAAATTTATAGGACTGGGCCCTGAGTAACCTACACCCTTTGAGTAACTAGCACCCAGAATACTTATTCTGCATTCGTAAACATTAACGTGGGTTTGAGTTCCCAGATGACCTATAAATTACATTATTTTGCCACTCTTCACCTATTTGGAGCGTAAGCACAGCAGGACCATTAAAGGAGGGTAAGGGGTAATGCATAATAATATTCAGGTGTTCTTGAAGGTATGGCAAGCCCAACTGCACAGAGCACCCCAAACAGTTGCTTGCGACAGCAATCTTTTTCAGGGCAACAACAAAGCAGCACATTATGCAAGATGCAGGCCCCAGGATTCTGGATATGGTTGTAGAGGATATGACACAGGACCTTTCTATCACAACATAGCTGTGCACTATCTGAGAGCTGCAAAAAGGAGCCTGGTGTAACACAGTCAAAATGCCTCCCACTAGCCTAGCTGGAGTGGGCACAAATGGGATACAGGGCTACAGTTGTCAAGCCCTGCAGCTCTCTCACACTACTCATGATAAAACAACGGACAAAGTGTTTCTGAAGGATGTTAAGGATCTTAACCACTTACAAGACGCTTGGACCTAGAGACAAAATGTTAAGAGAAGTAGATAATGTTAAGGGAGAAGTAGTGAAGTGGGCACTGGGCAGGCTTGCAATGATGGGCACATCTGAAACACTAACGCTTAGAAGTTTAAAAGCACCTTATCTTTCTTATTTATTTATTTAAATAATTTATACACCACCTTTCTCCCACAGTCAGGGCACTCAAGGCGGCTTACAATACAATAAAAACAATACAAATATAATTTTTAACACATTAAAAAATTAAAACATTACAAAACAATTTAAACTTGTTTTACGATGTTTAGCTTTCCTAGAGGTTCAAAGTATTATGGGGGCACAGCTTGGGAAGATTTAGATCCACTACTACTTGTAATGGGGAGGGGAAGGATCATCCCAACCCCTTTCCCCCCCCCCCCCGAGGTCAAAGGGAGGGAAGGGAGCAATAGAGCCACCAAAAGAGAAGAAACAAGGATGAGGAAGACAGGAGGAAAGCGCGGGGGGGGGGGGGTAGTTACCAGAGGGGCATAGCGTTAGCAGCCATCAGGAAAAGAGGGGGCGGAAGGAGGGAGTAAAGCGGTAGGGAATGGGCGAGAAATTGGGTCGGAGGGGACGGGAGACCAAGCTCTGGCAGGAAAAGAAATGGAGAGAGCTGGGGGATCAAGCCTTAAAGCAGGGGCAAGTCCAGAAATTACAGAAGAAGCCAAGCCCTGAGTGGGGAGACGAAGAGGTTGGTTGGGGAGAGAATGTGGCCAAAGCGGAAAAAACAAGACAGAGGGGAGAAAGATACGGGGGGGGGGGGGGAGAAAGAGAAGGAGGAGAGGATCTGGGTAAAAGATAAGGAAATCCAGAACACAATCTCCAAGGAAGGGAACAGAAAGCAGTGCAAAGGCAAGGGCACCCAGCCCTGCTGGTTTTTGCGCGCTTATTGGCTCACCCAGAGCTCCGTGCCCCAGTCCATGCTGGCAGCGCCCCCGTCTTGGGCTCTCTCTTCCTCTCCGCAGGCCCACCCGGAGCCCAATCCACCACTGCTGCTGCTGCTGCCGCCGCCGTCCCAGGGAGTTCCACTCCTCCGTCCGCACAACCTCCAGCGCTTGCCCGGGACACTCCCCGCTCCGCCCCCCGACCACAATCCTTAAAGGCGCAGGCAAGGCGAAGGCACCAGCCCAAGAGCAGGCATTTGTCCGTCTTGCTTGGAGAGAGCGAGGCGGGGCGGGCGCCTATCTTGTATATCTCTCTTCCTTTGCCGCTTCCAAAATGCTACTGATGCAAGGATGCAGACCACCCCCCAGCAGCCCCTAAAGGGATCAACAGGCGGAGTGCGACGGCCTCTCAGCAAGCAAACGCTGCTGCTGCGTTTGCTACCACCACGGCCGCCTACTCAAAGAAGAATTTCCACGGATTTCCACAAGGCACTTACAGAGATGAGGCTGCAATCGCTTGTCTGGGATTAAGACCCACTGAACACACTGCGACTTACTTCCGAGTAAACATGCCTAAAATTGCGCTGTGAGGCAGGCAGTTAATTTGGGAGTAAACGAAACTCAGATGATGAACTCAGTGGGGCTTATTTCTCAATAAACAGGGAGCAGGCTGTTGAAGATCTGACCAGAAGCAAAGCGACGACGTTAGCAGATTCCCGCCCGTCGGTTAATATTCACAGCTAGCCTCTTGGATAGATTCTGCCTTATCACCGCCGACCGGTTTGCTCGAATGTGAAAAGATTTTTCAAAAGAAGGGTTAACAACAGACCCTCAGACTCCACTTTTGGCGGACCTACAGTGGAAGAGACTTCCGGTGCAGACGGGAAACTCCTCACTACTGCGCCGAGGCTTACCGTGCTAAAAAGCGATGATTCCATGTTGCTTGCTTCTAAGGAAGTTGTAGCGTTTGCGTTACGATTCTATAACATACATTACAACTGCTGTGTTACCAAAGGTGCTTTGTCGGCAAGAGCGGCGCTTCTTCTGGCATAAGGTGACAACGCAAAGGCAATTTTTCATTAATAATTTTTCATTCCCTGCAGCTCACGAAATCAACGGACACAAACATCCTTATTGTAAGTCCATATGTAAGTCCAGCGGGCGGCGCAGTGGGTTAAACCACTGAACCATGAGTTGTCAATCAAAAGGTCGGCAGTTCGAATCCGCGACGGGGTGAGCTCTCGTTGCTTGGCCAGCTCCTGCAGTTCCAAAGCATGTCAATGCGAGTAGATAAATAGGTACCACTTGCGGGAAGGTAAACAGCACTCCGTGTTCCACTTCGGCAAGGAGAGTCATGCCCTCTTCGGACAACGCTGTAAACATGAAATTCATTTTCATATACACCTTATAAACATAACTTGCAGGTAATTTTATTCAATATTTTTAACAATTTTGTGAATTGTGTGAAACACAAACCTTGTTTCATGCACAAAATTGAAAAAAAAGTCATGCAAAGAAGTTTTAAAAAACGTCATGTCGGCACATAAAAAAGTTGTGGATTTCGGAGCATTCTGGTTTTCGGAATAATCAACCTGTACTTACCTACATTGTACAAAGTATAGGGCAGTTTTAAAAGGCAATGGTGGATTCCTCAGTACACACAACATTCCCAAAGTCTAAACATGCCTTCCAGCTCTACCTCATGCTTGTCCCTTCTTGTCATTGCCAGATTTTGGCACCATCAAAGGTCATGGCAGGAGGTGCATATAGCCCACACCGCCCAAGACATTTTGCCACCCCAAGCAGCCACACTGCAGGATTGTGCTTCTGTCCACTGCCTCCTCTCCCTTTTCCTTTATATTAGTTTTCCATCTATTTATTTTATTTTCTGTATTTATATACCGCCTTTCTCATCATCAGATTTCTCATCAGATTTATTCAAGGCGGTTTACATAGGCAGGCTATCTTTAGACCTGATAAGGGTCTTTACAATATTGTTCTATTCCTATATAGAACCTTGCATGCGTGAGATGTTTTCCCTTCCGAGTGCAGCCCTCCTTCTGGCTTGTGCTTTGCACTTCCAAGCTTCACAGTTCACCCTCGGACGGTTGTCTTAGATGTTCTCGCTCTAGCTGACTCCTCCGCATTCCACCCTCTCACGATGCCTTCTCAGTGTCTTTGCGAGGTTCATCAGCAGCTTCCGTCTCCCATCCAAGCGGGAACTGAGGTCGACCCTGCTTAGCTTCTTCAGGCAGGGCACCGGCTCACACCTCCTGCCCTTTTTTCAGGTTTCCTTTTTTTGTCCACACCCTACCTTAACTTTCTCACTTCTGAGCACACCATCCCTTCATTTACATTCCAGGCACCATGAAGCAGGGTGAAGTGGATTGCTTCAGGTAGCAAATTGTGGGCCAGGTGTCCGGGGCAGGCAGCCCACATAGCACCCTCTCAATGGATGGCATGCAAAGGAAGGCTGTTTTGCCTCATCATCTCCTTACTTCTTTTTCTGTTAGAAAGGGGGAAATGTTTGAAAGGAAGGAAGGAACTGGTGATGTGATCTCAATAGGGGAGAGGGGTATGTGTTGGTAGTCCACATTAGGGAGCAAAATGTCATAGGATGGGTTGCAAGACTTCATCCTCAGCCTGCCTCAGTGGGACATTCTAAACCCAACCAGACTGATAGCTTTCCCTTTCCTCACAGAATCTGGACTGCAAACTGTTTAGTTCCCTGGCAACCTGAACAATCTAGCCATCACACCACTGAAACTATTCATGTCAAATACTTCATCACCACAAGTATTATAAATATAGATGGGAGATGGAACCCTGGAGTAGGTAATTTACCTATTCTGGATGGGGAAAAAAAAAAGTCTTGTAGCACCTTAAAGAATAATGTATTGATTTTAGCATAAACTTTCATGGGCTACAATCCACTTCATCAGATACACTTCAACAGATTCATCACCTCTGGAACTTGTTCTGAATGGGACCCTCCTCCACTTTAGTTTTATACTGTAGTTTGGTTGCAGCTGTGCCTAGGAATGCTTTTTTCTGTCAGTTTTAGCTGGTATGCCAACTGCGCCCTCTCCTGGATGACAGGGACCTAGCTGCTATCATACATAGCACTCCCTGGCTTGATTACTATAACAAGCTCTTTGTGGGGCTACCCTTGAACACAATTTTAAAAAATGCACCTGGTTAACTATTGACAAGAGTAAGAAATATTACTGCCCCACTGGTTACAGTATGTTTCTAGGCTCAGTTCTACAGTATTACCTATGCAGTTTAATCCTAGGAAATGTGTGAAAATATGTTGCCTTCACTATATATGTTTAGGGATTGTTAAGCTAGCTCCTGTGTTGTTTGTTTTGGATTTGTTCTGTGTTTTTGAGGATTGTTCTGTGTTCTTATTCTTGCTGGTTTATGTTTATTGTGCTATTGAAATTGTACCCTGATTAGTATGTCATCTGAGAGCCTTTTGAGCAGAATGCAACGACATAAATTAGTATTTCTATGTGCAATTTATCTCTAATTAATCTTAGTGATTGTAAGTATGGAACTGGACAAAGTAGTTATTCCAGATTGATGTATCTGAACTGTATGGACATGCTCTTAGGTACACACCCTCTTTTCTGAGAAACTTACTGAACGTCTCTTTTAGCTTCAGCTGTGAAGAAAAGTGCTTAGCACAGCAATTTTCAGCCTTTTTTCATCTCATAGCACGCTGACAAGGCACTAAAATTGTCAAGGCACACCATCGTTTTTTTTACAATTGACAAGGCACACTGCACTGCGGGGGGGGGGGCTCACATTCCCCAATGGCTCTATTAATAAATGACCCTCCCCCAAACTCCCACAGCACACCTGGCACACTGGTTAAAAATTGCTGGCTTAACAGAAGTGCAGTAGATTGCTGAGATTATCAAGGCATCCTTCCATGGTATCCCAAGACAAAGCTTTGTCTCAGCAAGAATTATTTATTTACTTATTTACAATATTTTTATCCCGCCTTTCTCCCCAAAGGGACCCAAGGCGGCTTTCACAAACTTTCAAACTTTTTACAAACTTTCTTGTCATCAAACCACCCCAACACCATGTAGTATTGAACACTACCCCAGCTTTCCTGCTCCTGACCTCAGGAAATTTCACTTCCTCTTAAAACTAACCCTCTGAATGAATCAATACCAGAAGGAAATGCTGTGCTACAAACCGCTACGTGATGAGATTGTCTGCAAAAATGCTACTGAATGTGGGGAGGGGGTGCTCACAGAATCCTATTGTGTTGTCATGGTGACTAGGAGAGGTGAGTGAACACTTCACTGAATAAGGCGGTTTTGCTTTCCTCCTAAGAGTACATGCTGAGGATCACTTATCCCAGATTACTTACCCCTTAACTCTCTTTAGTCACCCTGTTGTAATCAACTCGTAGCACAATTCTATACAATTATTGTACTCTGAAAATAGTGGAACTTATTTCTATGGGCCTTACTCCCAGGTAAGTGTGCATAAGATTGAAGCCTCACAGCCCAATCCTAACTAGGACTACGTAGCCCTGTATGACAGCAGAGCACAGTTCCACTGTTGTAAATGGCCATACGGTGACACGTGGCCATTTTGGGGCTGCCACTGCAAACAGCGGTGGTTGCAGAGGCTTAGGGCGCAATCCGATCCTACTTAGTCCACTGTTGTAACCAGCGGCCCAGTGAAAACGGGAGGCCACAGAACGGAAAGGGGATTCAAATCCCCTCCAAAAGGGGAATTCAAAGGGGATTTGAATCCCCTTTGCGTTATGGGGCCTCCTGTTTTCGCTGGGCCGCTGGTTACAACGGTGGACTAAGTAGGATCGGATTGCGCCCTTACTGCCATAGCCGGCTACCTGCAGCAGTGAAGGTAAGCCAGGTTGGGCAGAACAGGGCAGGAGAGGAACTGGGGTGGAGCAGGGGGCAGGCAGGAGGCAGAACAGGGAGGGAGTGGTGGATCCAAGTGGCACCAGTGTGTGCCAGGATCCTAACTCCATTCCCTCTCCCTGACTCTCCTCAGACTTGAGCCAGCAGAACAGCAGATCCGAGGAGACCCATTGGGGCAGCACCAGTCACGTCGCTACGACGCGCGACACCCCAGAGCGGGGTCGTGCGTCGCCCTTAAGGGGGAGGCTCCGCCCCCGCACGTGACGTCACGCGCAGGAGCAGAGCGCCCTCCCCGCTCCGTTTTCGGCTCATTTTGGAGCCAAACGGACACAGGGGAGGGCGGGCGGGCGGGCCTCCAACTAGAAACTGTAAGTGGGGGGATCGCGCGTCACCCCTATACGCGCGACGCCCCCCGGCAGCCCGCCCCCCCCCCGCTTCCCCCTGTCGACGCCAGTGGGCAGCACAGGCACTTGCCCCAAGGTAAGGGAAAATGTTCCCTTACCTCGAGGAGGCCTCCGGACTGCCCCCCCCCCCCCGCAGGATACAAAGTGTGCTCTGTTGTTGCAGCTGCATTGGTGGTGGTGGTGGGGGAGATTTAGTTAGGATTGGGCTGTCAGTCCAAAATGGTAAGTCCTTAAGTTTTATTGCAGTAGGAAGCAACAATAGGAGACCATTGCTCCTACCACACAATACTGGCTCCATCCTTGTTTTCTTTCCAAAACAAAATGAGGTGATCGTACTCTTTTCAGCAAACAATCCCACAGCCTCTGCTAAGAGATTAATCCAAGAGTAGGAGTTTGTCCATGATGACTTACTGATGTGGCATGTGTTTCTAGCCATGAATGCACAGATAATATCTAATATTTATACAGGGTTATTCAAAAAGGATGGTGCAAAAGCTGATTTATTCTTAAATGAACTGACATACCACAACCGTCATAACATGAAAAGGCAGGAAAAACTGTCCAAGTTTCACATGTACATTACAAATGTTCAATGTGGGCACTTGCGTAGCTACAATGGGGAAGGGGGGGCAAATGCCTCAGGAGGAGACAGTGGTTGTTTGCCCCCCCTCGCCTCATTGTAGCTGCGCAAGTGCCCACATCGAACATTTGTAATGTGCATGTGAAACTTGGACAGTTTTTCCTGTCTTTTCATGTCATGACGGTTGTGGTATGTCAGTTCATTTAAGAATAAATCAGCTTTACTTTGCACCATCCTTTTTGAATAACCCTTTACAATGCTTTGAGGTGATCAGAATGCTTTGTATGTACACAGATATTGTGTTGCAATTCTTACAACCCTTTAAAGTGGTTTAGTATTATCATTCCCACATTGCAGATGGGGGCAGGCTATAGTGGCTTGCCTAAGGCCACCTAGCAAGTTCACAACAACGACATTTGGACCAGGGAGGACCTGACTTGTAGCTCAGTCTCTCTCAGGCCCATTCCATGCATTTCCATTAAAACAAACCGCCAAGTTAAAACATGTAGGCCCAAAATTATTACAGTATCCTGTGTATTCCCTGACTGAAGCAGGGATCAGCCAGATTGGGTGCTGGCTGAGGTCTCAGACCCATCACTCACCTGGCCATGTTGCAGCCTGAACCATCCAGTGAGTGATGGTGGCAGTAATAGCATTCAGTGCATCTTCAGGGCTGGACAGGGGATGTTTGCCATGAAAACACAGAAACTGTGGCATTCCAGTATAGCATGAAGCATTCTGGGAATGGTAGTCCTCCTTCTCCATGTTGTGCAGTACTGCAGGAACAGGTTCTATTCCTCAGCATTCTGGGAAACAGGCCTAATACTCACCTGAAGTGGGGAAACCTGTATCTGCATTATCCCACTCTACAATGCAGGTGGGGGCTCACATGCCTGATTGCTCCTTCACCACATATAGAAAAACAGCATGTCAGGGAGAAGGATGTCCTAATTCTACCGTGGATCTCCTCATAACTAGGCTTACCATTCGTCCCGGTTTCGCCGGGACAGTCCTGGAAATCGGACCTGATCATCCTGATAGGGAACAAGTTCCACCCAGCTTCGAAGAATCCATATCTCCAGATTTGCCAAGAGGAAGAGGAACAGCTGATAAGATGCAGGTGAAACCTGGAGGGGTCCTCTGGGGCTCATGGCCTTTGCTTCTGTAAACTGCCAATGTGAATTTCTCCAAGAAGCCTTTCACTAGATCATACTTGTGTACTCCAATACTTAATTTGGTATACTCAAACCCTTGGCTTTTGTACTAGTAGTCACCAACGTGGAATAGAAAGGATTACTGTATTCTGGACTCCTAAGCAGTGCCTTGAAAATGTAGAAAATCTCTCAAATGTTGTTTGGGGAATAATTTTTTTCCACCGCACCATCACTTCCAACCCTGGTCGGGCTCTCCTCCCCCCCCCCTTGTTTTCCACATTGGTTTCAGATTATCAGCTCCTGCCTATCTGTCTGCAAGGTGCTATGTAGAGATGTGGTATTATAGGATATAAATAATAATTTAAAAGTAATAATATATTCAAACCTTTCTGTGGTAACCATTCAAACCCAGTGAGGGAGTTCTTTGAAAGGCTGTGAGCTCCACCTACAAGAAGTTGCCAGTTCTCATTGCAAGATGAAAACATATATAAGGCCTTCATGCTTGTAGACATTCCCCCACCCACCCAACTTTGTTCTCCCTCCCAAAGATTTAGCTTTTAGAAAGAATTAGCTTTCTAAAAAGACATCTGTCCCATCTACATTTGTCTTTATTTTTTATATATATATATATATATATATATATATATATATATATATATATATATATATATATATATATAAAGTAGGGTAACCAAATAATATCAAAGCACTCATTCCTGTACAGAAGTATTTATTTAACAGACTACTGAATGGTGTAATGTGCAAAACTAAGGCTGAAATCCTATGTACACTTACCTGGAAGTAAGCCCCACTTAAGATAATGGGGCTTACTTCTGAGTAGACATGTATAGGATTGTGCTTTAAGACAGCTTCTCACCAAAACCACTCCATATACATACACTGGAAGTTCTTTTGGGTTTGGTAAAAAATACTTCACACATACACCATTTTTCTCCAGCATAATTAACCTAGATTACCTAATTGGTCCAGATCCCAACGAATTACAATCTTTACTGTATCCACAGTGAAAGGGCTAATGAGGTAAGAAGTTCAAAAGAGGGGCACAGAAAAGAAAGGCCCTTCTTAGGGCAACCTTGTTATATTTTTATCCCAGGTTTCCACTATCATACATCATGGCTGTCATCAACTGAGCCTCACAATAAACCCGTGAAGACAGGGAAGGCCGATAGTGGCTTGCCCAGGGTCACTCCATGAATTATAGGCCAGAATGCGGGTTGAAATACTGTCTCCTGAAAGACTATCTCCTCTCATATGAATCTACCGAGATCCTTGGGACTGACCTGGGACTTTGTGTCCTGCTGCTATCCGAAGCATGATGGGTGGATATATGAGAGGAGGCCTTCTCAGTAGCAGCACCCCAGGCTCTCAGGCATTGCCCTGGGAGACTGGTCTGGCACTCCCCTTGCCTGTTTTTAGGCACCAGGTCACGCCTAAGCAAGCACTTGACCCTGGCAATGATTAAAATGCTCTGGTGGTTTTCTGCTGCTGCTCTGTGCCTCTGCTGCTGCTGGTATAATAGTTTTATTGTGTGTTTGCGCCCCACCGTAAGTGCTCTCTACATACTGAAACGTAGGATAGAAATGCTTTTAAATAATACTACTAAATAATATCTACTATATCAAACTAGCTCTTAAGCCACCCTGCTGTGCCAAGTGGCTATCCCATTCAGTTTGGGGTGTGCACTTTGGAGTCCCATGCAACACCACAGAAGATCCTCTCAGATAGCAGACGACTGTTCTTAAGAGTTACCACTGCCCACGTCGCTTCTTGGTCTGCTTGTCAGCTCATCCACCTGCTGTTGCTGTTCTTCGCACTTACCCTCTCCTCTGCAATCTCTTTCCCCCTCGCCCCACATCTCCCTTTCTGAAATTTAGTTCCTGCTTTGGCAAAGTCCAAAGTTGTTTACAAAACCAGGAAGCTGTTTCCTTTCTCTTTTGCCTCCTTTGTGTGCCCATCCTTTATTTCTCTTCCCACCCCGACATCACTGGCCAAGATGGTGTGAGGAGTCAGCCAGGGGCTGAAGGCCCAGGGTGCATCTGGCCAGATTGACCCCCCCAACCTCAATGGCAGTAGTAGCACCCAATGCACCATCAGAGGGTGTTGGGAGGGCCCAGTGCAGAGCTTTGCCCCAGGGCCCTCAGCACCCTGGGACCAACACTGATTATTGGTTCCTCTGAATCAGGTGAAACGAGGATGCGGGAAGCAGCAGCCTCGAGAGCAGTTAGCACATGCAGCCCACACTGCAGTTGGCATGGAAGAACACAGCTCAGGACAGCAACTCTGGCAAGCACACACATTCAGATGCTTGGGGGTTCTGAGCCAGACTTGGCTACCTTGACTAGTTAATTGTTACAAATATTTGTTTTTCATGTGAGGGAAACGTTTGTTTTAACAGACATACAAATTGCTTTGGTAAAATCTACAGAAAAGTCCAAACCTACAAACCTCATTCTTAAACCAACTGTGTCGTCTTTTAGTGGCAGCTTAGCCTGCTGGTGAAGTCTGGGGATTAGGGTCAAGGTAGTGGCACCCTACGATGGCTGGGGTGGAGGATGGAAAACATATATGTGGGGTGGAGGATGGAAAAAGCTGCCACCCTCTTTTTCAGACTCAAGGACTGCTCCAATGGGCACATCCTCAAGGCCACTTCTTCGTTTTCAGGGTTACTTAACAGCTGTCAGAAATTGGGAGGGTCAATGATTGATACACATTTTTCAGAGGAATTCTTAAGCTAGCAGGATTCATTCAGGTAGGGAACCAGAAGCCAGCTGTATTCCTGCTTTAGGAAAAAAATAAATTTGAGAGCCAATCTGCACATTATGCAGAATGAGGTGCTAGGCCAGTTCAAGCGATACTCATCCTACCTGACTGGCCCCATGAGCGTACTCACAATGCAAGCATGGCCTGGCTCCTCCTCTCTCCTATGACGGAAGTGAGGGCATTTTCTTTAATCACATCGAGAGGCAGTTTGTTGAATCACCCCTCTATGTGAACTGATCAACCTACTTTACATACGACACCTATAAATTGCAGCCTGCTATAGAATAGCTCAGAACGCAACCACCTCATTCTGCATTATATGTAGAACACCTCTAACCTTACTATAAAGAGAGAACTTCATGGAGAATAGATTTTTCTGAACATTAGATCGCATGTGTCACATTCTGCAATATGAATGCAGAATGTTTCTGCATTCTGCAATAAGTTTAGTGATAATATTTGACCATGTGTGCTTCTCTCTATTGTAAATGGAGGTCGTATTTATACTGATCTCTCGTTTATATGCATTTCCTTTTTCTATTCCATAATAGAATAACATGCAGAACACTTCTGAGGTGGCAGCTAGAGCAACGAAGGCCTGAAATTGGTCATTTCCAAATTCCTCTCTCCCCCCCCTCTCATCCTTAACGTCATGAAAGATGTGTAAACAATAATCCAACAAAGCATTTCTACTTGCCTGGGTTAGTCCAGATGACCTTTTAGGTCACTTTTGGTAATGAGAGTCCTAAACAGTTCAGAAAGGAAAGGATGCTAAGGCAGGTCCCAGACAGCAGAGGATTGGGTTTGCTTGCCCCCACCTGCTAGCAGACATGGAAAATCTAAGCAGGAGCCTGTAATTGCTCAGGGCTAGCCCAAGACATTCTGGGGTCAGAGACAAACTATCCAAATGGCATTCCCTCTCAGTAATTAACATACACAGAGCACAATTTACTGGGAAGGTCTCATTGGAATGAAAGGAAGCTATGGAAGAACATGGCCTTCCCAGCAGATTGTGCCCTATAGATTATATCTATTCGTCTCGCACTTTGCCACCACTAAAGACATCCAGAAACTGCTGCCTCACAGTCAGTTGATAGGGCTGCCTCTGTGTACAGGGTGTGTATGCAGCCCTGCAGTCGGGACTAGACTCAATGCTAAACTCTCTAGGAAGCCTGCAAGTTGGCTGTGTCCTATCCAGGGAGCAAGAGGCTCCGAGGTGGGGCAGCCACATCTTCTCAGGGGGTCTTCTTGTATTCCAGGTCCCGCCTTTTCCTCCACTGGAGCATTTTGAGGAGGCTGAGGCTGGCCTTGAAGAGCCTATCATGCTGGAAGATCATCTGGTGGAAGGCATTGAGGGGCAGATTCCCGCTGGGGTCAGCATGTTTGAGAGTGGTGATGGGTGTGTAGAGGCTGTTGGTCTGATACCGAAAGGCAGGCTTCTCTGAGGTTATCACTTTCATAGCATGCTGCCAAAAGGAAAGAACAAGGCACAAAGTTAGAAGTGCTGAAGCCATCATGGTGGTATGTAGCAGGGGCACCATTTCAGATTTTGACATCAACCTGGACAACATTCACAGGAAGACTTTAAGGCTTACTCTTACGAATTCAAGATTCAATGGCAAAAAAAATATTAATCCAGTATATTTTATGAACTTTTAGCTGGAGTTACTTTTTAGTAGTCAATAAAAGTGTTGCCATCACCAATCAGCCAGTTGCTTAAAAAAGAAAAGGGGGGGGGGGGGCTTGTGTCTTTGGCATGTGTACCAAGTACGTAGGTCCATTTTATTGTCCAGATCAGGGGTGGGGAACCGGCGGCCCGCGGGCCGGATCCGGCCCCCGGAGCGATCCGGTCGGCCCGCGCGAGACCGGACCCGAGTCAATCAGGTCCGGCCCGCGCGAGCAGACCGGAGGCTCCGCCAGCCCCGCCCGCGCTCACCTCGGCGCGACTTCTTTCGAATCCGGCTGTTTCTGCGCATGTGCAGAAGCAGCCAGATTCGAAAGGAGTCGCGCCGAGGGGAGAGCGCACGGCGCACTCACCTCGCGCGACTCCTTTGGAACCCGGCTGTTTCTGCGCATGTGCAGAAACAGCCGGGTTCAAAAGGAGTCATGTGAGCAGCGTGCGTGGGGCCGGCGGCCGCCGCCTGAAAAAGGTAAAGAGAGCATGGGGGGGAGGTAAGGAGAGCATGGGGGGGTGTGCGCCCCCCGGCGCACGCCAGGGGACCCATTTGCGATGGAGGGGCACATGGCCCGCGGGACATTTTCCCCATGGGAAAATGGCCCTCCATCGCAAATAGGTTCCCCACCCCTGGTCTAGATGCTCAGGATGGAACTACCCATTATGAAGCAAACATGGAATTCCTAACTTTATGTTTGCCTTGTAATGTTCATGTGCAGGGTGAACTGCATCATCAGGCAGAAGAGTATTTAATTCTTTCCCAGTAGGCGGATTCTTCTTGTCAAATTTGCCCTTCACCCACCCTTTCAAACTTGCCAAACATAACAAGGCTTTTGCTAGTCAACAAAGCCAGCTTCCAAAGGTTGAGTCTAGCATCTCCACTAAATATTTTTTGCTGAAAAAAACCAAAAGGTAACCGTGGACCTTGGTTAGCATCAGTGATGTGTTTCTTTGGCTCCAAGTAAAAACAAATCTTGTTTTTACCTTTGGGCGCTTTCGCTTGCCAAACTGCTGCGTTTTCTTGCTTTATAAAGCGAAGTCGCGCACCAGGAGGCACTTCCTGTTTGTGCGACACCCTCCCTTCCCCCAGACCCGCGCTAGAATGCATTGCACAATGCATTCTGTGATTACCTTAGGGGAAGGGAGGGAGGAGTCACACAACCAGGAACTGACCCCTTTGTAAAAGCAAGAAAACGCAGCAGTTTGGCATGAGAAAGTGCCCAAAAGTAAAAACAAGATAAAAAAAAAACTTTAAAAACTCCCTGTCGCCCCCTGGTGACTCGAATCGCGACTCGGCTGAAAAGGGGCCAAGTCGCTCGTGGGACCAGAGTCAGTTGCTCGTGGGACCCAAGTCAAGTCGCAGCAGCAACTTAAGTTGGACTTGAGAACGAGTCCTGCGACTCAAGTCCCCATCCCTGGTTAGCATTCAGTCACTTTTTCCAGGGGTGAATTCCTGATGCTTTTGTGGGTTTGACAGTGGTTAAATGAAAGCTAGGTCCTACCTCAGCCACCTCTTCTGGAGATTGTCCCAATGCAGTAAAAACATCCTTGGAGTAGGACATGTAAAAGCCCTGAAATATATCCAATGTCTCTTTATCCACTGCAGAGAGATCCATATCGGCTGCCTCTTCATAGAGCTTCCTCTCAAACTCAGTGATCACTGGCCCAGGTTCAATCAAACTGATGCTGCAGAATGAAACAAGCGGGATAATTGGAACACAGGACCCTCCAGGGTGGAATCTTATGGTCTGCTGGGCAAAGAGAGACCCCAATGTCTCAGCTTCACTAGCCAGCAAAGAGCCTGCATGCTGGTCTCCGGCATTACAACCAGTTATTGCTCCTCTGTTTTTGAGCACTTGTCACGGTCTCCTTTCTGAGGTTTCTATCAACTTAGCTTAAATGAAAGCACAGGCGGAACGAGGGCTGTCTGTATAAGAGATGAGGCCCAGTAAGAAAGGGTGATGAGCAGGCCTAGTATTGCTAGTTTAACTGGGGGGGGGGGGGGGAAGAGACAAGCTCACAAACTTAAACCATATGATAATTTTGGTTCAATGGGTAGTCTCTTAATTTTAAGATTTTCATTCACTCCTCTCACAATTTTCAACCACTGCTGGGAGAAGCCCAAGACCTCATGACACCCAGGGCGGCATATCAAATGCCCCACCCTTACCAGATGATGTGCCAGCCTGTCCTCCTCCCACTCCAATGTTCAGCACTCCCCTCCCCTCCACATTTCCTCTTCCTCTCTGTCCCCCTCTTCCTTTTCCAATCCAGGGAGTGGAAGGATGAGGAGGGGTGATGGAGGCAAATAAGCAGACAGAGATGGGCATCCCCCCAACAATGTGTTGCCTGAGGCAACTGCTTCTGCTAAAGAGACCACAGCTCTGCTAAAAGAAAAACATTATATAGGTGTAATAGCCCAGATACGATGCTTTCACCAACATCCATTAGGAAAAGGAGGAATTTTATCAGCATGTTTCCTTCGTGCCGTACTGCTTCCTATTGCTTCATGAATATACACCACTGAACCACTAGATGGCAAAGGCAAGAAGGAGCAGGCAAGAACAAAGCAGGCAAGTGTTTTATTTCCTGTTTCTTTTATTTTATTTCTACTTTTTTTTTGCTGTATTTCAGCTGTTTCTGAGCAAGGTGCTGCTCATATTTGTAGAGATTCAAATAAATAGGCATGAATAGGGGATTCAGTGGGGAGGGAGGAATAAAACATAACTGTTTTTGGGAAAGATAGGCCGAAAACCAGAGAGACTGAAAACTCAAGATGCATGATATTCTACTCCTGAGGATGCATGATATTCTATTCCTGAACTGATACTGCCTATTCTGCTCTTTTGGATAAGCTTCCAAAGCAGGAAATGGATCTGCGAGTACTACTATTTGAAAAACAACCACCACCACCACAGTGGCTTAATTGCTGCATTTGCTGACACTATCGCCTATCTAGTGCACATATATTTATTATATAAACAAATTTATTTATTTATTGGTGCAGGTGGTACTTAGAAAATTTGACTGTGACAGGTGGTACACCTAGTGAAAAAGGTTGGGAACCTCTGTCTTAGGCACTGAACCACGAAAGGGAATTTTATCCCTTCTTATCCAACAATGAAATACCCAGATAAAAATTTATTTTAAGTGTCAGATAAGCAGCCACTCAAAACCCATCTTTTTATGACACCTCCCCCTACAATGTGTCTCTGTCTAGTATAACTGGCTTCCTTTTATTATAAAGTTCTATTTACGCAGGGGAGAATACTGCAGATCTGCTCACCACAATCCACTTGGAGCTTGAACCACCTGGATCAGGCAAAAGGAAAGGATGAGAGGAGATAAGAAAGGCGTATACAGACCTCCTGATCTGATCTGGGTGGGAGTGAGCAAAGTGGGCTCTACAAGTGGGCCCCTGTCCCAAAACGTTGCAGTATATCCCTATACCCTAAGCCAGTAGTTCTCAAACTGTGGGTTGCAACCCACCATTGAGAACAAAAGCTGCCCCTGCCCCCTTAAGGGGTGGGGACAGCATGGCGGCCGTGGCAGCAGCAATCCTGGGGATCGCTGCCACCGCAAAAGTGCCCGAAACCACCGTGTTCGTCCTTACCGGGGCTTGGGGGTGCTTCAGGGAGGCCTGCACAACCTTCTGCAGGTCTCCCTGATCTTCAGATCGCTGAAAAACGGAGAGTTTTGGGCGCTTCCAGTTTTCGCAAAAACTGGAAGTGCCTGAAAATCGCCATTTTTGCCAAAGTCATCATGCAAGGACAAACACGGCGGTTTCAGGGGCATTTTCGGCAGCAGCAATCCCCGGGATCACTGCCGCTGCTTGCCCTGCCCCTGCAAACACTCAGAGTTCTCCCCACTTCGCAGGGAGAACATCGAGAAATGCTGCGCTAAGCAGAGAGCTTCTTCCCAGGGGTTCAGAGTGACATTCTGGGTAAAGGACATGTGGTTTCTTTCCCACTCCCTTGAGGCCTTGTGTACAGTACAGTTGTACTGCTGTGTACAGTGCTAGGGGGTCATGTTTGGGCCTGGCAGTGGCTGCAGACCCATTTAAGATAGCATTTTATATATAGCATTTTATAGCTAAATACTATTAGTACGTACTACATACAGCTAAAGAAGACTAAGGAGAAATCCAGGATTTTAGCTCAGCTGAGTGTTCACACCAAACAAAGAATGGCATCAAAGACAGGCATTTCTTCTCTCTGACAAGTTCCCTAAGGCTTTGGAAGCTCACAGTAATGTCTTGAGGGATTAAACTTTTTTAAAAATATAAAATGTACTTCTGCATACCTAGGGTGTCTTCCCCCTCCCCCCGCCCTGAGTACATAGAAACCACTACCTTATTTTTAGGTGGGTATCAGATAGTGAAACTATCAGT
This sequence comes from Plestiodon gilberti rubricaudatus, assembly GCA_026170595.1. Lineage (NCBI taxonomy): Eukaryota > Metazoa > Chordata > Lepidosauria > Squamata > Scincidae > Plestiodon > Plestiodon gilberti. The sequence goes on from JANXHW010000002.1 coordinate 110,407,336, forward strand.
CTCACTTCCAAACTGATAGTAAACTCAAGGTGTCAAATGCCTAGGAGAAGGAACAATGGGACCTGCAACAAAATGTTTCCCCCCCCCCACGCTAATGCCCACCTTCAGGATACTACAAGATGTTAACAGCTCTAGCAAGCAAATTTCCTCTCTTCCCCCACCCAACCTCCATAGTCTGCTGCTTCCTCCCCATCAGATACTTTCAATGTTCTGTGGCTTCAGGGGGCCACTGGTTGTTTTGCTTTTCCTTCTTTACTTTTTCTTTCAAATTTACAAACATATGTACTACTGTGTACCTAGGGAGTTCCCCAAGTACTGTAAGTATGAAAGTTCCTAACTTTCTCTACACTATGCAGGATTTTAAAAATAATTTTAAATAATAATTTTAAAATCCGAGTGAAAATTCTCTGAGCATGCAACAGGTTGCAGCATCACCATAACAGCTTGCCTTGGTATCAGGAAACGCTTCATGCTACAAAGAAAAAGTGAGGAGAAACACCAAAAGAAAGTTAAAAGGGATCACCTGCAGAATATTAGATGTGGGCGCAGCGGGTTAAACCACTGAACCATAAGCTGTCGATCGAAAGGTCGGCAGTTCGATTCCTGCGACGGGGTGAGCGCTCGTTGCTTGGCCAGCTCCTGCCAACCCAGCAGTTCCAAAGCATGTCAATGCAAGTAGATAAATAGGTACCGCTTGCGGGAAGGTAAACAGCGCTCCGTGTTCCAGCTGCATGCTACGCGCTGCGGCAAGGAGAGTCATGCCGGCCACATGACCACGGAGGCGTCTTCGGACAACGCTGGCTCTTCGGCTTTGAAATGGGGATGAGCACCACACCCTAGAGTCGGACACGACTGGACTTAATTGTCAGGGGATACCTTTACCTATATTGCTCAAACACTGCAGGCAAGACTTGCAGTTTCAGCACCAATCCACATAACATTGTTCGAAATCGTGTTTGCAGATTTCTTTGGACCAACATTGTTTTGTGAATGATGAATACAAGCGGCAAAGAAAAAGAGTAACCAAGTTGAAGGTAAGCATCACATATGAGGCAAGATGGAAGGAATTGGACAGTTAATAATCCAGAATGAACTTCCAAGTCCTCCTCAGTGGCGAGGGAATCCCAACCATGGTATATTATGAATCTAATCCCCTCAATACTCACTTGATCCCAAATTTCAGGGCCTGCAGGGCCAGACTCTCACAGAAACCTTCCACAGCAAATTTGGAAGCAGAATAGATGTCATTGAAGAGGAGACCTGTAGAGAATTGGATATTGAGAGGGGAAAAAAATTAGCCACACACACACCCCTTTGCTGCTCAGGAGAAGAGTTACCATCTTTCGTACTAGTGCTTCTCCTCTGCCTTTAACAACATCCTGACCATCAGAAATTAAACATGGAGACAGAATGATGGGCAAAACGTCACCTGCTTATTTTTTGCTTGCCAAGCTGCAGTTAAAGGCACAGGAGCAGCCAGTAAAAAAGGTGGCGACCCTGGGCAGAAGATGGCAATTCATGCACTCCACCGAGGGAAAACATCATGCAAGTACTTCTAGCATAAAGCACTAATTTATTACACCAATTAAGGGCCCAATCCTAGCCAACTTTCCAGTGCTGATGCAGCCGTGCCCAATGGCGCGCATGCTGTATCCTGCGATGGGGGGGGCAGTCACGGAGGCCTCGTCAATGTAAGGGAATGTTTATTCCCTTACCTCGGGGCTGCACTGGTGCTGGAAAGCTGGATAGGATAGGGCACTAACAGCCCGGTCCAGCCCAAGGCAACTGCGGTACAATTCAGGCACAATTGCAGCCCAAGTGCTTTAGGCCCGAGTTGTGCCTGAATTGGGCTGCAATTGTGACTGAATTGCAGCCCGGTCCAGCCCAAGGCAACTGCGGTACAATTCAGGCACAATTGCACAATTCAGGCACAATTGCAGCCTAAAAGTGGGTGTGTTGGGGGCGTGTCGGGGGTGTGACGGGGGCGGTTACGAATTTTGGTCCGGTTCCAGACACTGGAGAGCCACTGACACGCCCCCTCGAGCCCAACTCAGGCCCAAAATTTGGGCCAGCAAAAAGGGTGGACCCAAATGTGAGGAGACCCATAGGAGCCATTTTACCTTACCCACACCAGCCCTCTCCTGAAAAGTTCTAACACCCTGGGCCCGAGTTGGGCCTGAGTTAGGACCGAACAGGTGTGGCCTAACTCTGGACATGGACCCAAATAGTTACCCTATCAGCACCCAGCCCCACCCAGCCTCTTTCCCACAAAAGCCCAGCCCCAGCCCTCCACTCTCTCTCTCTCTCTCTGAGCACGTGGCGTGGGGTTCTGTCCCCCAGCAGCCACAAAGTGGGACTTTGAAAACTTTTCTAACACCCCACTTCTCTCTTCTCTTCTCCTCTCTGCCCCCCTCTAGGGCAGAGAGGGCTGTTCTGCCTGTGGCCAAACTGTTTACTGCTGTGCCTGGGCAGCTGTCTCCATGCAAGTGTTTGCTAACCCATGTCTTTCTCCCAGCCCCTCTCTCCCCCCCCCCCCATACAGGCAACAACACCAGCAGGTAAGTGCAGGGTTTGTGCTGACATGTGGTCTGACGTCTGCCTCTTTACGTAGAGAAATATAGGTAGGATACATGCTTTTATACCAATGTCTTGTCTCATAGCTGCCTGCATAGCCTGCCATGATATGCCTCTATACCAATGTCTTGTCTCATAGCTGCCTGCATAGCCTGCCATGATATGCCTCTATACCAATGTCTTGTCTCATAGCTGCCTGCATAGCCTGCCATGATATGCCTCTATACCAATGTCTTGTCTCATAGCTGCCTGCATAGCCTGCCATGATATGCCTCTATACCAATGTCTTGTCTCATAGCTGCCTGTATTAATGTGAGCACACAATGCCATGAGTGTGGAACTGTAACCCATATGTAGACACCAGCTGTTCCCCCCCCCTTTTCTCCACAGGGTCTACCGACAGGTCAGTATTGCTAGGATTGCCATGGTTGTGACCCCCAAGTTGTGTTGTTGTCTCTCTCTTTGACCCCTTTCCCTTACAGGATCATGCTCACCGTACACCCAGGGAAGGAGCGCAGACCAGGCTATGTGTCTCACACCACTCAGCTGTGTTTGATTTCTCTCCCTGCAGACCTTTGCAACTGGCACACTGGCTCCTCTTCAATGGCGATTGCTACCACGCAGCAGCTGCCATGGAACACCCCCATGTTGTTCGTCCCCCCAGGAATGCCCACTACCACAAACCGTCCGGGGAGCACCCCTGGGCCTGCAGTCTGGTTGCCCCACGGTCACCTGCCTTGATGCTGCCAGAGAGGTCTGGGAGCCTGCCCTGCAACCCACCTCAGCTGCTGCTGCTGCCCCACCGCCCTGGCTGCCTACTTGCTGTCCCTCCCCTTTCTATGGAGCAGGCCATGGTTCCACAGGGGAAGAGCCCGCATCTCCAGGTCCATGGGGCTTGCCTGATGCTGCTGCTGTGGTCCTAGAGGCTGCTGTGCCTACCCCCTGGCAGCCACGCCCGGCCATCTCTGCCACTGTTCCAGAACAATAAAGATGCCCCTGGAAACACATGTCCCCAATGTTGCACAAGCACTGCCCCATACACCCAAACAGGCAGGCCCCAGCACACAAGCCTCTGCATGAATCCCAGCCAGGGTCCGCCACAGCCATCCCTGGGAGAACACAGCAGGGGGGCTGCCGGACCCTCTGGGACCAGAGGGGAGGGGGGAGTTGGGGGGCCTGTCAGGCAGGCAAACACTGACGGGCACTGTGGCGCACGTCCGCCACGTCCGTGAAGAGCCCTTTCAGCAACCGGGGCTCTCACCCACCCTCGGTCCGCCCATCACCGGCGTCCGTGTCCGCCCGTCACCGGCGTCCGTTTCCGCCCTCTGTCCGCCCGTCACCGGCGTCCGTTTCCGCCCATCAACGGCGTCCATGTCCGCCCTCGGTCCGTCTGCATGAGAGGCGCCCGTTCCTGCATTGCCTCCATCTGCGAAGTGCCCCCTGTGCCCCTATCGGTCTCTGCAGACCCCTCTCCCTGTATCCCTCTCCCACCAGCCGTGTTGTCTGTCTGTTTCTGACCCACCCGTGCCCCTCCCCAGCACCCCCTGTCAGTGTGCCTGCCTCCCCTCCCACTCCCTGATGATGGACGCTGGCACCCCCCATGCCGCCAGAGCGCCTGCCGCAAGGTGCCGACGTTGCCCCATCTGGGGGTGTGATGAGCTGCGTGAGCCCTTCCCGCTCGCAGCAGACAAGCCCACGGCATCTCTCGGTCTTGGCCGGGGCATGGAGCAGAAGGCATGCTGGGATGCCTTCTTTGTGGGCATTGCCACGGCCCTTGAGGCCCAGGGCTTCAGGCAGCGCACGGGCATGTCCTGGCGGAGGCGGTTCCAGACCTCATGAGACCCGCCCCTTGTGCGTGCCGTTCCCACCCCCTCCTTCCCTTCTCTCCCCCGCTCACCCCCCCATGACTCCCACATGCAGCCTCACCGTGGCTTGGGGGTGGCATCGCAGTCTGCAGGAGGGAGGGCAGTCGCACTCCCCCCTGCGGCAGGTGGCTGATGCCCAGGGTGCCCTGGGGCAGCTGGCACTGGCACAACCTCTGCCCTTCAGCTGACTGTCAAACGCGCAGTGCCTGCAGGCCCGCCTGTAGCTGCCCATCTGCTGCGACCGCTGCAGCAGCTGTGGTAGGTGCACGCAGACGGGCTGAGGAGGGGGCTCTTCGCTTCCACAAGACTGACAGCTCCCCACAGGAGCCTGCCTGCCTCTGCGGTAAGTTTTGCCGCGATCCTGGCCCAATGCTGTTGCCTCCAGCCTAACTCAGGCACAGTTGCAGCCTAACTCGGTCCTAGTTTGGGCCACAATTGGGCCACAATTGGGCCTCAACTGTGCCTGAGTTAGGCTGGACTGAGCCCTAAATGAAATTGCTGGAATGGACAATTTATTTGAAGAGCAGCAATTAAAAAGAACTCAACTTGAAAGAGAGACAGCACTGTACCTTACAAAAGCACTCTAAAAAGCTATTACAGAAAAAGAGGATAAGATTTTGGGGGTTAAAGGGCTTTGCAGCAGGTAAAAGAGCCAATAGCTATGAACACCGTCAACACGTTTAGGCTAGAAATTCCAGAGACTTTTTTCATGAGAGGTGTGCATCATGTCCTGTAGTTGTCAGGCTCTTTAACCAGTTCAGCTCTTGGCAGTAACTTGTTGGATAACTTTATGAAGGTTTATTACGTTTCTTTGCTGGCACATTCTTACAGTCAGTAGAGGCTCCCCTGCCATGTACATGATGATCTTGCCTCCCGTTCTCTTTCTTGGTGGTCCCTTTCCCCTCTGCATAACGCTAGGCTCATTTGCCCAATTTATCTGGAGTGCTTTGCTCTGCAGGGGTGTTCTTGCCATGTCCTTGATCTCCGTTGCTGGGATGCACCAGGTGATGGGTGTCAATGGATGGGTGAAATAAACAGTGGGTGGATGGTCTCCATCACAGGAGGGAGTTGGCTTTGATGTACCATATTGTCCCGAGTATAAGACGCACCTCATTATAAGACGCACCCTTAAAGTTTGGCGCTATTAATTTTTTTTTAAAAAAAAATATTAAACCCGAATCGCAACAGCCTGATTATAAGACGCACTCCTAGTTAAAAAACTTAAATTAGGGGGGGGGGGGAGTGAGTCTTATACTCAGGCCAATACGGTACTTTCTGTTCTCTGCTTGTGACACACTCTAATCCTGATGAAAGAGGCTAATGCATAGGGCACATATGGGCCGATGTTTACAGGATCCCCTTCATCACTTTGCAGGATACAGACAACCAGCTCACCAAATTATTACACGCACATTGTGGAAAGTTATTGTTTGGTAAATGTGTATTCCCATTCTCCTTAAAAAGGTAAAGAAATCAGGAGATTCAGAAATGGAAGTGTGGCAGCAGGCTCAAAATTATGGGGAGCTCCAAACCCTTGGGGTTTGGAAGTTATTCAAAAATAGGTCTAGGGCAGGTAGGGACCTGAAGGAGGACCACAGCTCAGCAGTAGAACAAATGCTTTGTATGCAGAAGGTCTGTGACATCTCCAGTTACAAGACTCAGGAGGATGGAGAAAGGCCTTTGGCATGCCTGAGGCCTTGGAGAGTCACTGCCAGTCCGAGTAGATAATATTGGGCTGCTAGATGAACCACTCAATGGTAGTGGCGTTGCTAAAGGGGGGGCGTGGGCGGGGCAATGACGTGAAATGCATTATCGCCCCGTGTCACAATGTCACTCACAGAAAGGCTCCATTTGGAGCCTTACAGGGGTGAGGGCAGGTGGGAGGGCCATTCTTCCACCCTGAAATCAGCCCAAACGGCCTCTGCAACCACCACGGCTGCGAAAGAAGCCACCGGGCTCACAAAAGCTGCCATCACAGCCACTCTTTATGAGACCATGGGCGGCACCCGGGGCCCTGCCACCCTCATTCCCCGCAACAGCTTAGCTATGCAACTGCTCAATGGTCTGGCTCAGTACAAGGCAGTTTCATATGTTTCTAGAGAAAGAAAAGAACTGTCTAAATTTAGAAAGCTCTCTCATAGTAAGGGAAGCAAAGTCTCTTGTGTTCTTCCTTCCTTTGGAGCCCTTCTCATCACCATCAATACCCTACCTTCCTGATACGAATCTCACCTTGCAAGCCCAAGACACTGCTCATCACTACGATGTGGCCCTGGCGCCGCCGCTTCATGTCAGGGAAGATTTCCTTTACAAGGCGCACCAAGCCAAAGAAGTTGGTGTCAAACAGACGCTGCATGGAGGCCAGGCTCTGGCTTTCCACTGGACCAATCATGCCCAGCCCAGCATTGTTCACTGCAAAAGGAGGCAGTGGGTTAGAGATAGGGGACAGGAGATAGTCCGGGGATGTTTGAAAAACAGCACTTTCTCATCCATAAGCGAAAAGAATGACAGGATGGTGGTCCATTCTACAATTCACCTGCCATAAACAGTTGGCAACTCTAGCAATTAGGAGTAAAGACTAAATCGACCCTCTCTGAAAGGCTAGTGTGCTCTTTCACTGTAGGGGCAGAAGGGGCAGGAGGTCTGGCTCAGTGGAAGAGCTGCCGCCTTGTACGCCTGAAGATTTGGGGATGGCAGTTCAAGACGCCCGGAGGTGTCTAGGAGCTGTCGAGAGCTGTCGACATGCTGCTGACAAGCTGCAGAAGCCTCGGTGAGAGAGAATTCTGCAGCTGGCACGCTGAGTGAGAGGCAGTGTGCCGTTAGTCGAGCATGGGAGGCAAATGCCAGACCGTGAAGGAAACCACCTGGAATGAAGTGTTCTATGGAAGATTAGAACATGCCTGCCTATGTAAACCACCTTGAATTAAAGTCGGAGGAGAAATCCGATAACCAAGAATAAATACTGGTATTAATAATAATAATAATAAATAACATCCTTCACAACAAGAAGACATGGTTGCTTCCCAAGGTGACATGGCTCCCACTGTACCCCAAAGAGACACTCTGCCCACAGCTACTAATCAATTCACGCTATCACTCTGGCATGTTGCAACGTTAGGGCTTCACAATGTTTGTGCAATTTGCACTGAAACTACCTGCTTCACTGACAGCACAGATCAAAACTGATCACATCTACCAGTTTAAAAGGCTTTCACAATAAGGTGGAGCCTCACAATATGGTAACACTCACACCAGCACTTTTGCAGAAGGAATGCAATAATTGGGACGGCTTCAGTAATCCCACAGTCTGCCTACTAAGAGAGTTGCGAGAATTAGCTTCAACTCTAGATCTTGTGTCCCATTGCCAATATATGCCCCCAGTGGCTTAATCCAGGGCTTGCAACTGACACACTGGGCTAAATGGATCCATGTCTGATCCAGAGCAAGGGCAGTGATGTGACCAAGGCTAGCGGGACCCAGGGATGGCCAGGCTGATCTGTGCAGAAGGGAAATCAGACTGTATATCGTGGCAAGATTATCGTATTTCGTGGCAAAACAAATACTGCTTCTATATCTATGATCCTGGAGTCGAAAGGCATTTTCTGGAGCTGTAGTAAGGAGGGGTGGGGGTGTCTTTCCTACCGAGCACATCTACCCTGCGCTGAGGGATGCTGTCCACACACCGCTGGATCGACTCCTCGCTGGTCACATCTAGCTCCTTGATTTCCAGAGTCTTCTCTAGTACAGGACCCGCCTGCTTCTGCAGCTCCTGACTCTTCTCCAAATTCCTCATGGTGGCAATAACTAGGGAGGGAAATTAAGAGTGAAGGGTTATATGATGCCAATGTACTCAGGTTGTGGATAGCCTGCCTGGCACACAAATGCACATGCACACCGTACCTGTGTGATGCATCTGCTCTTGGACTGGACTACTTTAGACTGCAGGTTAGGGAATGAATGCTTGATGCTCCTCTGCATAAAAACACCCCACCCCATACATAAACACAACCTCACTCCACATAGCAAACTAGAATGTCAGATAGAAAGACACAGCTAGGCTAGAGCCTTCTCCCTAACAGGCGGAGGGGCTGAACACTGGAGGCTGCCTTCCAGATGAGCCAGACTCTTGGAGAAGAGTCAGATTCTGGTCCATCTAGATCAGCATCGTCTCTACACTGACTGGCAGCAGATCCCCACGGTTTCCAACAGGGCTCTGGCTCTCTCCATTTTTAACTTCTACCAGGAGATGCCAAGGTTGGGATCAAGAACTTGGGATCGTCTGCATGCAAAGCAGTGTGCTAGCACTGAGTGACAGTCCCTCCCCTAACTTTCTAAGTCAAGGGAGGCCCTTTAATTCAATTCACAAGGGTTACTAGCCCTTTAAAAAAAAACTAGCTCAACTGCATACACATATCTATGGTACTCATGTGTGGTCTCCAAGAAGCCATCTCTTGCAAGCTTTCCTGCTTGGTTGCCTGCACAAGCATCTTACTTGCCACAAGCAACTAGGTGAGTGGCTATTGTCTGGCCTCTTTTAGTAGAGGCTCAACATTTGCTGTTCAAAATGGGTAAGATGGAACAGTTACAAAGAAATGTTTATGACTTGGAGTAAACCATGGGCAGCGCAATCCTGCCTAACTATATGCAGCCGGCCTAAAGGGCTGGTCGCTGTATCCTAAGCCCATTGTGGTCTGCCCCAGCACACCTTAGGAGAAGGTGTCAGCAGAGCAGGCTGCAATGGGCCTCCCTGAAGCTGGCGCACAACCGGGGAGGCCATGTAAGGCTGGCCCAGGCTGAGACGGGGCATAGGATATCAGCACCGATATCCACATCCCCTCCCAGCCCAGGTTGGCCAATGCCCCCTCCCTCGCCCCCCTGCCCTCCCTCCCCTGCACCAACTGGCATAGCACTCACCTGCGGTAGCTGGTGCAGGTCCAGGTAGGTCGCAGAGTAAACAGTGCCGGCCTCCGTGCTGGTGCTGCTTACTCTCCGGGTGTCAAAACGTGCTTTATGGCATGTTTACGAATACCCTAGGCCGGTGGAGCGCTAGGTCTGCCGGCCTATAGTTGCGCAGTATTGCGCTGTAAAGTACATAATGATGGGAGGGTTCTAACCAAGTCTCTATGTCATTAACACTAGGATGGAGGGGGTTGAAGACTGCTTCAGCCAAGATGTGTAGCTCATGTGGGAGCAAATCAGGGGCAGAGTCAGTAGGGCTGGCCCTTCACCAGCCCTTGCTCAGATCAAAGTATGGCCACCCATCAAAAATTAGTTGCCAACCAAGGCTCTCAAGGGTCATTCCTGGAGCTATACCCGTCCTAGACTTTGGAACAACTGTCAATGTGCAGCTGCTGCTAGAATTTCTGCACTATAGCTTGATACTTGAAAACCTCCTCTGGGTACAAACGTATTTGAGGATTGAATGCAACAGCAGACTCAGGAGTGAAGAACTGGATTGATGGATGAGCTTCTCCCCATCCTTCTCTGTTTCCAGGCAGCCCCTCACCTCGGAATCGTTTCAGCTCATCCCTGGCCAGACGCACAGCCAAGGCCAGCCCGATGCCAGAGGAACAGCCTGTCACCAATATATTCTGGACAGCCATCCTACTGCCTGAGGGAAGAAAGGAAAAAAAGACAAAATATTATGGAAGAGAGGACTTAATAGTTCATAGAGAGTTCCTTCACCTATAGCTATTAATAGAATAGTGGTAAAGAAACCAAGCTATGAACAAGCAAGTCCCTAGTTCAAAGTGCTAGTTTTGACTTTTAAAGCCCTTTACGGCTCGGGACCAGGGTATTTGAGGGACTGGCTCCTTCCTTATAATCCAACTCATCCTCCGAAGTCATGGGGGGGGGGGGCCCTGTTAACCATGCCATCATTGACGGAGGTGAGGGGGATGGCGGCGAGAAATAGGGCCTTCTCAGTGGTGGCACCCCAATTATGGAATTCCCTCCTCCTGGAATTAAGATTTCAGCAGGACCTCAAGACGTTTTTATTTAGGTTGGTGTTTGATTGCTGACATGGTGGGTTGGCTTTTTTAATAATATGTAATCATAAGGTGATCCACTGGTGTTTGTTTTAAATTGTTTTAATTACTTTGTTTTTAGAATACAAGACACAGGTTTTATGGGTGAAGTAGCCATGCAATTAAATATAAATACAACCGACGTTTCGTCTTATTTCCTAAGACATTATCTAGGTCTAAACAGCTTGGCTGTTGGGATGGTACTGAAAACCAACTGACAGAAACGGAACTTAAAGGGAAACACAGGCAGAGCTTAACATAGATCTTAAAGGAACATCAGACAGATTCTAAAGGCAAAAGGCAGAATTAACATATATTGTTCCCTGTATATTTGTGCAATACTGGAAACCATATTTTGTCAATAAATGTTAATTTTTGTTGGCAGTTAATAAGATTTTGCGATCTTCTTTTACTAATTTCAATTGCTTCCAGATTCTGGCGCGTTCTATTGTTAGGATCATTAGCCAGACATTTAGTCTCATTGAACAAAATACTATGGTTGGTTGTCATTGAATGTTCTGCGAGAGCTGAGACATGCTTATGTCATAGACGAACCGTGCGTTCATGTTCCGATATCCTTGTTTTGATCATTCTTTTTGTAGTACCAATATATTTTCTCCCACAATCACAAGGTATACTGTAAATTCCAGAATTGGACAGTAATGGTCTGACGTCCTTTGGGTTGCGGAGCAGTTCTATTTTGGAGGTGGGTTTAAAAATTGTCTTGATATTGAAGTGTCTAAAGGTCCTGGAGATTTTATCAGTAACCCCTTTTATAAAGGGCAAAGTAACCCATTTCTTTTCCTCTTTTGCTGTCTCCTCTTCCTGATCCCCGGGTGGTCTTATGGTAGTAATTTTCTTGTATTGTTTAGTCCAGGTCTTATCAAACTGTGCCGAATGATCCTAGAACGCGCCAGAATCTGGAAGCAATTGAGATTAGTAAAAGAAGATTGCAAAATCTTATTAACCGCCAACAAGAATTAACATTTATTGACAAAATATGGTTTCCAGTATTGCACAAATATACAGGGAACAATATATGTTAATTCTGCCTTTTGCCTTTAGAATCTGTCTGATGTTCCTTTAAGATCTATGTTAAGCTCTGCCTGTGTTTCCCTTTAAGTTCCGTTTCTGTCAGTTGGTTTTCAGTACCATCCCAACAGCCAAGCTGTTTAGACCTAGATAATGTCTTAGGAAATAAGACGAAACGTCAGTTGTATTTATATTTAATTGCATGGCTACTTCACCCATAAAACCTGTGTCTTGTATTCTAATAGCTGACCATGAAAGCTTTCGTTCTATGATACTTTGTTTTTAATTTTTTTTTATTGTACTTGTATATATTATAACATGTTTTAATCCTTTAAGCTGCCTTGATTGCCCTATCAGGCGAAAGACAGGGTAAAAATTCTTTAAACCAAGAAACAGTTCAAATCTTGCCTCTGCCTTGATTTCAGTAGGGGACCTTAGGACAGTTACACTCTCAGCCTCGGCTCCCCCACCTAAAAATATGAGGAAAACAACACCGACCTACCTCACAGGGCTGCTATTACTGAGAATGTACAGGAAGGTCTTTGAGCACTCAGAAGACACTAAATAATATGTGGCAACAATAGCAGGAGCATGATACTGTTGTAGAGTTTGTTATTACTGCTACTACTGCAACAGGGCAAGGGTGGAAGCGGAGGGGATTAGGACTGGGAATCAGCCGCGAAGGAGGGACATTTTCCCCCTTCCAACTTCACCACCACCAGTGACAGGGCTGTGACACCAGAAGTACAGGAATATCAAATGGTGAACCAGTGGAATGCAGAGAAAACCACACAGGATCAACATCTTAGTGAAAGAATAAGGAGACTGCAGTCTCCATGCTTCTAGGACCACACAGCTGGGCAGAAAGAATTTTCCTACATCCCTGTTTAACTGTACACAGTCAGTCAGAGCCACAAAAGGGCCCAAATGTGGCACTATGTCCCACCACTCTGTCTAGGAGGAGGAGCAAGGTTATCAGTCCCCGCCAGGTTTCTTGCCTCCGCTTTTCTCATTAGCTCGCCTTCTGTCTCCCACTTCTCACCTTGGTTTGAATCTGATTATGCCCCCATTCTGCCACCTGTCCTTCCCCTCAAACCTATTTGGGAAAGGCCTGATCCTCTTATTGCTACAGAGACAGGTGCAAGTCGGGGGATGAGCAAGGTGGGAGCCTGAAAGGGCAGAATCATAAATCATAAACTTTCAAATGGCAAGTATCACACACATACACGTTCTACAATTCACACAGCGGCCATTTTATTTTTTATTCCATTGATATTTTAAAACCAAACTATTTATATTTTTAAATATATAAATAAAACAATGAAGAAAGGCTTTCTAACCCTATTCAGAAATCCTGTTTATATAGAAATACACATTCCACTGTCACATCAAGGTGACTACTATTGTCTTAAGTCTCTTACTGGTCTTTTCACTTGGACTGCTCTCTTGCTCTCGAGGCAGCTAGTCAATATTTCTACGTATACCATGTGAATACCATGGAGAAATGGTGTCTGGGAGCTGAGACCAATCCCATTTCCCTATTTGGCGTTTTTAAATTGCTCCTGGACAGGGTGGGAGATGTGTAGCTACCTCATGCGTTACCGGAAAGGAACAAAGTAGAGGTCAACTATTATGGGCCATCCGCTTCTATTGTAATGTGTGAAGAGACTCTAACAGCCCAATCCTAACCAACTTTCCAGTGCCAATGCAGCCGTGCCAATGGGATGCGTGCTGCATTCTTGGGGGGGGGGGGAGTCACGGAGGCATCCTCAAGGTAATGGAGAACATTTGGGAACATTTGTTCCCTTACCGCGGGGGCTGTGTTGCAGCTGCATCGGCGCTGGAAAGTTGATTAGGATTGGGCTGAAAGTCCTGTGTAAACATGTGTAATGAAGTTGAGTACATGATCCCAGGACAGGACTCGAGAATTCTGGCTCCATATCCCCAGCCTAAGCAGTTCTGCAGTGTTCCTAGAGCATTTATGCAAGAATCATCCTTTCCCCTCGTCAAAGCCAACCTCTTCTGCAAAGTGTTGGTTTTACCTATCTGTCCTCATCTGCAACCAAAATGAAGGGTCAGCATACATAACTGCATCTGCTCACATTACTTAAGATAGTTATAGCACACTTCTTAATTAATATACAATAGTCACATTCATCTCTTGCTTTTCTCTCTCTCTGCCATCTCCCCCACTCTTGAAATTCAATTGTAAGCTCCACAAGCAGGGACTGGTCTTCTTGGCTGACTTCTTGGCTGAAAAAGCACCAAGTATGCAGTTGGCAGGGCTGGCCCATCCGTGAGGCCAACTGAAGCAGTTGCTTCAGGTTGCAGATTTGTTGGGGGGTCCCCACCTCTATCTGCCTAGATGCTGCCGCTGCTCTTCCTCCTCCTTCCCATCCCTGGATTGGAAAGGGAGACAGAGAGTTAAGAGGAAATGTAGAGGGGAGGAGAGTGCTGAGCTAGAACATTGGAGAACAGGAGGAGGCTGGCACATCATCAGGTAAATGGGGGGGGGGTGGAGAGCGGCATTTGGCATGTTGCCTGAGGCACCAGGGCCAGCCCTGACTGTTGGTGCTTGTAAATGTCCCTATTCATCCCAGTGATTGTTGCTGCTGGCTCCCTTGCCATTTATTTTTAGATTGTGAGCCCCGTTGAAATAGAGTGCCATCTTCTAATTCCTTTTGCTATGTAAAATCAAATGCTTTGAGAACATTGATTTTTGTTGCTGAAAAACAATATACAAGAACACTTACAACAGTTAATTGGCCAAACAAGGTATGGCCTTTGGCTCATTTATTTGTACCATGTGCTTGTAATGCAATAACTCCATTGTACACTGAGATAACAAAATTACAGCGCAATCCTGCCTAAGATGCGGCAGCTGGCCGAAATGGCTGCCCGCTGCATCCTAAGCAGGATGTGAGCCACGCTGGCGCGGCCCAGACTCACCTCGGGGGAAGTCCCCTTCCCCCAGTGTAAGCGCTGGAGGCCCCAATGGGCCTCCTTGGATGCGCGTCAGCTCTTAAGCTGGCACACGTCCAAGGGAGGCCTTGTAAGGCCTGGGAAGGAACATTGGATATCAGTGCAACCCAGCACCCATATCCCCGTCCCCTCCCAGGTCAGGCTGGCCAATGGCCCCCTCCCTCATCACCCCTGCCCGCCCTCACCACGTCCTTACCTGCGTTGGACGGCACAGGTCCAGGACGGCGGTGGTGTGAGTGGGGCCGGCCTCCGTGCCAGCGCTGCTTACACCCGAGGTGCCGCAAAAGTGCCTTACAGCACTTTTGCAACACCTTAGGCCGGTGGAGCGCTTGCTCCGCTGGCCTAAAATTGGGCAGGATCAGGCTGTTAAATATACCGGTAGTTTGCAGAACACCAGCTCAAACCTCTCAGTCATTTACAAGGCTGCAACTTCCTCCCCTAAATACAGACACAATGCAGTATCTCCATTGAAGAGTGAGTTATTGGAATGAAAGAGGATAAACGTGTTCAGGGAAATGTTCCAGACTGAACCTTCAGTTTGCCTCCCATCACCGATGGGTTGTGGGTGCAGAATCCAAAACTCCTTTCTTGCCTTGCCCCTTCACTTAACCACTAGACTCACCTCTACCTAACAGCCCCTCCTTTCCTCTTTTGAAGTGGAAATCAGATTAGCTGAACATTATTTCAGAGAGCCTCTCCTGCCAGACCACCATATAACCCATTTGCAACTAGAATGCATTGCTCTTAATAAGGCAGCCCCTTCTGTAATCCACATAGCATACGAGGTATATGCCATGCTGAGCAAGACTGAACATGGCTTTAGGTCAATGGTTCTCAAAGTTCTCCCCGCCTTGCAGGGAGAACTTTGAATCTTTGCAGGGGCAGGGACAGCGGTGAAACCTGGAAGTGGCTGTAATCGCTGTTCCGTGGCGACCTAAAGCTTGGGGAGGCCCGCAGAGGGGAGCGCGGGCCTCCCCACACTGTCTGGAGGGCTCCAGGACCCCCGGTAAGTGAACAAAATTACCTTTAAACATTTGTTTTCCAGTGGCGGCGATCCCTGGGATCGCCACCACCATGCTGCCCCCACCCCAGCGGACAGCATCCAGTTGTGTTGGTGGGTTGCGACCCATCAGTTTGAGAACCGCTGCTTTAGGTCTTCCCTGGAGCCTGTGTCTCGCTTCATCCCTGTCTGGTTGCTCCTTCGTCATCCTTACTAAGCACTCACAAGCACAAAAGGCTAGATGTTTCACTGTGCTCTCTCACTCTGTGGTACAGATTTTCAACCCAGTCCATTAAAGCTGTGCATGAGCCTTACACTCCTCCCATGAGAACACCAGAGGGATTTTATTTACTACATATTATGTTTAGTGGCAGAGTTCAGAGGCCCAGAGAGCTTCTGCAACTTGCTCAAGTTCCCATGGGCAATTTGAGACAAAGCCGAGACGTATCTGCACTAGTTTTCCACTGCAGGGCAGTTGAAAGCATCTCCAATGCACTTTACTTGTACTGATGACATACAGGGATTGTAGTGTCCATTACCACACAGATAGATGCTCCTGCTATAGCATAAAAGAAGAATGTCTGAAAAGAAATCTGTCAAATCAAGCACCAGGACTAGTCCTTCCCACACAGCCTGGTTGAGCTGGTGAAGCTGATTGGGTGGGACAAGTCTATTCATACAACAGTATGGCCTTGTCCAGTCTAGCAAGGGTGCCATATGAAGCTGCTTTGTACAGAGTCAGGCTATTAGTCCATCCCGGCCATTGTTGCCTTCTCCAAGTCGTTCTCAACTCTTTTACACAAGATCCCTCAACTGATGATGCCAGGTATTGGACTCTGGACCGTTTGCAAGCAAAGCATGAGCTCTACCATTGTACTATGGCCATTTAGGGAAGGCATCCCTGCTTATTCCCCAGGAGCACTTACATCTCTGGCCAACTCACATAAGAAGAGCCCTGCTGGATCAGGCCAAAGGCCCGTCTAGTCCAGCTTCCTGTATCTCACAGTGGCCCCACCAGATGCCTCAGGGAGCACACAAAATAAGATACCTGGTGTGAAGATTAAGAAAGAAACATTCAAGTTAAGAGCCTTCGCAGATGACTTGGTATTAATGCTGGAAAATCCGTT
The DNA here is from genome assembly GCA_026170595.1 of Plestiodon gilberti rubricaudatus. NCBI lineage: Eukaryota > Metazoa > Chordata > Lepidosauria > Squamata > Scincidae > Plestiodon > Plestiodon gilberti. The sequence continues at coordinate 110,423,939 of JANXHW010000002.1, forward strand.
AAAAGATATAGAGTTGTTGATGAGCAAATTAAAATAATTTGGATCTCTTGCAGGATTTAAAGTTAATAAACAGAAGACAAAAATAGTGACTGAAAATATGAAGATTCAAGATCAATTGAAACTGATGAATAAAACAGGATTTAAGGTGGAAAAAAGTTAAATATTTGGGAATTGTATTGACGAGTATGAATTGTACATTATTTCAAAATAATTATGTTAAAGTATAGAATGAAATTAAGAAAGATCTGTTAAGATGGGAAAGATTGAAATTGTCTTTACTAGGAAGGATATCGGTGATTAAGATGAATGTATTGCCAAAAATGATTTCAAACGATACCAGTGATTATATCTGATGCACCATTTAAAGAATGGCAGAAAGACATTTCTAAATTTATTTGGCAAGGGAAAAAACCAAGGGTGAAATACAAGATTCTTCAAGATGCAAAGGAGAGAGGAGGATTAGGACTACCGGATTTGAAAGTATATTATGCAGCATGTTTTTTATGGTTGAAAGAGTGGGTGTATTTACAAAATAGAAGATTATTGGAGTTAGAAGGCTCCGACTTGAGATTTGGTTGGCATGGGTATTTGTGGTATGATAAAGTGAAAGCAAATTTAGAATTTAAAAACCACTATGTTAGACATGCATTATGGAGAATTTGGAACAGATATAAAATGAGGTTTTATGAGAAAATACCATTATGGGTTGCACCATATGAAGCACACTTTGGTGAAAGCAGCGTGCCAAAAGAGAAAGGACTATTATACAAGAATTTATTAAATTTTTCACAAGGAGACTGTACCATAAAGTCAAGAGAAAAATTAATGGAAGAAGACTTTAATTGCCAGTGGTTTGTATATGTTCAAATTTTGGAGAGATTTAAAGTGGACAAGAAGGCATATGGATTTGTAGAAGAAGAATCAATACTGGAGGTACAATTAAAATCTGAAGACCAGGTAATCTCAAAAATGTATAAATTGCTTTTGAAGTTCGAGACAGAAGAAGAACAGGTTAAAGAATGTACGATTCATTGGGCGAAAAATGTAGGTCATGTTATTTTAATGGAACAATGGGAACAACTATGGTTAAAGCAGTTGAAATTTACGTTAAATGTTAATATTAAAGAAAATATGTATAAAATGATGTATAGATGGTATATAACCCCAAGCAAATTAGCAAAAATGTATGAGAAGGTGATGAATAGATGTTGGAAATGTAAAAAGCAAGAAGGAACTTTTTACCATATGTGGGGGACATGCCCCCAAGCAAAGAAGTATTGGACTCAGATTCATAAACAGATTGAGTTGAGATTAAGGTTCAAATGAAACCGGAAACCTTTTTGTTGGGTATGTGGGATGATCATGTAGGCGAAAAATTTCAAACTTTATATGACAGCTGCGGCAAGAATTTTATATGCACAATATTGGAAGAATTCGGAGATACCTTCGCTGGAAGATTGGTGGCTGAAAGTTTTGGACTATGCTGAAATGGATAAACTTACAATTTTAAGGAAAAGTCAGTTAACCTTTTCGAGAATAACTGGAAACCATTTATTGATTTTTTAAGAGAGAGAGAACAACGATGTGATGATATGCGGATTTAATGAATAGAATGTGGGTGTTATTTTGACTTAGTTGGATATTATATGCAGAAAATAGTGAATAGTATGCTAGTAGGATGTATTGCTTTGTGCTTGCTTTAACTTTATGAAATATGTATTGTTTTTATGTTTTAATATATTAATAAAATATAAATATATAATAAAAAAATAAGATACCTGTATCCTGTTGCCACTCCCTTGCATCAGGCATTAAGGCTCCCTTGCATCAGGCATTTTAAGGGCTACCCTTAAAATCTGGAGGCTGCGTATACCCATCATGGCTTGTAACCTGTGATGGACCTTTCCTCCATAAACCTCTCCAACCCCCTTTTAAAGGGCATCCAGGCCAGGTGCCATCACTACATCCTGCTCTCCACACTGAGCACCACCTACGCAGCATGTCAAAAGCACAAATCCCTTTTTCGGAAAGAGATGCCTGTTCTACCTGTATTGATAATCTTGTTACAACTATGAAATATAAGGAAGAGTTACCATTAAGAGCAGCCCGATCCTGTGTAAAGATCCGGCCGCAGGATCCTCAGCCGATCCTGGGCCGCTCTGGCACAGCCCGGGAAATCCTCAGGGGAAGGGGATGTTTGTCCCCTTCCACCTGGAGTAGGGCTGCCTGGGTCCCATCGGCCTCTTCAAATGTATGCTGGCTCTCGAGCCACCGTACATTCGGGGCGGCGGGGAAAGGGCCGCCGAGCCCGGGAGAGGGCTAGGGATATAGAAATAGCTCTCCCGCAACCAATATCCCCGCTGCCTCCCAGGCTGGCTCGGCCAACAGCCACCCTACCTCCCTCGCTGCCTGGCCCACCCTGCCCAAGCCCCCCCCAGTGTAAACCCACCACTTGTGCTGGTGGCTGCAGGTCGGGTCCACGGCAGAGTGAGGCGTGCCAGCCTCCGCGCTGGCGGGCCTTACTCCAAGGGTGCTGAAAACGCACTTTACAGCACGTTTATGGCTCCCTCTGCCTGCAGAGTACACGCTCTGCAGGCGGAGCTCTACACTGGATTGGGCCGACATACTTTTAAAATGTTTTGTCCTTTCGTTTTTTTTTTTTTGCAATGTACTCTTGAATGTATGCACAAGCAGAATTTTGAATCTTGCTATGGATACTTTCACTACCCTGCCTTGCCAATGAGCTACAAAATGGTGCATTTGTTGGACGGAGTGTTATATCTGAAAGACCAAGGTCGAAATTACTTGGCTCAGTCCTAGGCAAGCCATTTTCTCTTAGCTTTCTGGTCACTCACTGCAGAGACTTTCCTCCCAGAATAGAATCACTGCACATGATAATGATGGATATTCATATACAGTACTGATATTCATATGCTTTTCAACAACAAATTGACTAAGCACAGGAAAAGGAATGAGGACAGGATACTGCATGCTGACACCGGAAAACAAGCACATTAATTTCAGTTATTTTCTTACAGACTTAGATCGTGAGTTTGCCATTATCCTCCATCTAAACAAATTCAAACTATTAGAACCAGTTACCAAACCACTTTTCAAAAGTTAATGAGTGAACCTGGAATGAACCAGAAAGCTGAAAAATACTGATGAGCCTAAAACTGAACTGAACCTGCATTTTAAATGGTTTGAGCCCCTGGTTCCTCAGTCTCAGTTCTCCATTTGTAAAATAGGAATCTTGCAGCCCAATCCTACGCATGTCTACTCAGAAGAAAGTCCCATTGGACTCAATGGGACCTACTTCCTTCCAGGTAAGCGTGTACAGAATTGCAGCCTTAGTGATCCCACACACAGATTTGTTGTGCAGATGAATGTGATAAAGACTGCAAGTGTATCAGTGCTTCATCCACACCCCAGACTACAGGGAAACTTCCACCGGGATTCCCTGCCTGTTGCTCAGTTTTCCTTCGGCTCAATATATCCCCTCATTCCTTCATCCAACTGCTTTACCTGTACAGTAGACTCTCTTACACTGAGAGTCAGGCTGCGTGTTCAAAAGCATCATGAAGTTCAACCTGTATGGGATTATACCACTTCAAAATGTAGGTGAATGATTGCTCGATTAAATAGCCCCTCATATAAAAAGTTCCCTGAACATGAACAGCTAGCATGTTGGGAGAGGTTTCGGTTAGAACGATCTCCTTGATGGACCGGTGTTAGCATGGAGAGCATTCATTCATCTTGCCTCCCCACTCTTCTGAAAGTAGCCTAGCAGAACGGTATCATGCAATTCTTTTGAACATGTCCATCAACTAGTGATGAAAAGGGAAGTCATTATGCCTGCTGCAGCAGCAAAAAAAAATGCAACATTAGATTACAAAATGAATAGCAGCAAACCCAAACTACTACTAGTCTGAGTCTAGAACAGTATCAAAATCAGGAGAATAGAGATAGACCATAAGTAAGTCCTAGCTGCTGTATGGAACAAGCAGCTCTCCTTCCACAAAAGGTTTTCCTCAAAAAGATTTTCACTTGTCACTGAGAAAAAGGAAGGAGAAGATGCCACACAAATGTCCCTGATAATAAAGGACATCTACAAGGTAGGCACCACCACCTCAGGATGGGGAATCATTTACCTCACTTCACAAGATGAAGGCTAGTCAGAAGGCAGCTTTCAGTTATGACTAAAACATCCAGGCAGATTCATACGTAGTTCTTCAGGTAACCTGGTTTCAGAAACTGTTCAAAGCTTTATAGGCCAATATCAACACTTTGAATTGGGTCAGTGAAGTTGCTGGAGACCAGGCAAAAATATGTTCCTTGGGGGCTTCCTGTACACCTTGTGCCACAGCATCCTGGACCAGCTCTCATTTCTGAACACTCTTCAAAGGCAGCCCCACATAAAGTGCACTGCAGTGCTGTAGCCTAGAAATTACCAGGGCATAAATCAGGGGTGGCCAAACTTGCTTAATGTAAGAGCCACATTACATATGATAAACGTCAGATATTTGAGAGCGCAATATTTAAGAAGCATTTAAATTCTTAAATACATTTACTCACCATGAACATTAAACTTAGGTTTTAATCCAGTGGACTCTCAGGTTTAACCTGGTAAATAATTATAAAGCTGGAAAATTTCTTATTTACATTTTATATTAATTGTGATGCAAAAAGCTCAGCCAACATATTTCCGAGAGCTGCACATTATACAAAGAGCCGCATGTGGCTCAGGAGCCATAGTTTGGCCACCCCTTGCATAGATAGTGGTGACGAAGTCCCTCCTTTTTTGAAACAAAAAACAGTTGTACCCCTGGATCTTTAGCCCACTTACATTTAGTAGGCAAGGCATTTTTCTGTTGTATGAAGGTTCTCATGGCTCATCATGATTCGCAGCGAGATCGGAAATATGGGTAAAAAAGCCATGTAATATTTTGTTGGAGAAATATAAAGTTTACTATTCACCAAATGTCTCCTGTTGTTGCGAATTTGTTCATGGAATTCTTTGAACAGAAAGCCTTGCAAACAGCATCCTGCAAACCTTCCACCGGGCTTAGATACGTTGACGACGTTTTCTGTATATGGGACCACGGTGAACGAGAACTGGAAATTTTTTGAAACATCTGAACAGAGAACTGGATTTTTTGAAACATCTGAACAGCTTAATTCCAGAAATTCAGTTCACAATGGAAGTTGAAAAAGAGGGAGTATTGCCTTTCCTAGATGTCCGTGTATCAAGGAAACCTGATCTGACATTCAGACGTACAATTTACAGGAAACCCACCCATACGGGAAGGTATTTACAACAGTTCAAATCATCACCCCTCTCAAAAGAATTCTCTAATAAATTCGTTAATTTACAGAGCCATTCACGTCTGTGACCCACAATCTTCACCTGAGGAAAAGAATACCATCATAAATATGTTAAAGGCTAATGGGTATAAAGGACATCAAATTGAGGCATGTTGGAAGAAGCAATTGGCAAAGAACCAGCAGAGAGTGAGACCTGGGGAGAAGGAACAACAGACCCAGGAAACGAAAGATCAAGTCTGGCTGTCACTTCCATATGTCCAAGGTGTCACAGACAAAATTGCGCGCATCTTTAGACAGTATAACATCCAAACTCGTTTTTCTCCCACCCTTAAAATTGAACAACTATTACGCAACCCGAAGGATAAGAGACCTCATCTGTCTAATCCAGGGGTTTATGAAATTGCATGTGGTGATTGCGCCAGAACGTATGTGGGGAATACTATGCGCCCTATAAGGACACGTATCCTGGAACATCAAAGAGCTACCAGGCTACATCAGGAAGATAAGTCTGCAGTAGCAGCACATGTGGTACAAACTGGGCATACTATGGCTTTTCAGGAGACCCGTTCTTTATTTAATGAAGTTAACAACAGACAAAGACGAAACCTGGAAGCTATCGCAATCACCTAGAGAAGAAAAATGAACCCCCTTAACCGTCAACAGGAATTGGTGTATGTAAACAAAATCTGGTACCCCTTCCTAAGTAAAGCAGGATCACAGACAGTAAGGCAAAGGCTACTCTCGGTCACAGAGGAAACTGACAGTCCTGGGATCAATTAAACAATCAGCTCCCCGCCCCTTTTTGCAGCTTGTTTTTGCAGCTTGTCTCTGTTTAAATCTAGCCTACTTTCTCCTGTAGGTATCGGAACATCTACTGGTGTATATCCAGTTTTGCTTGAAAAAAACCCTGGAGCGGGGACAAACGTTGCAGGAGGACTGTGGGTTTATTTTTATCTTTTATGTCTGCTTGATAATCCTTGTGCGTCTTCTCTCTTCGGTACGCTGAAGACTTTCTGCGCTAAGAGGAATTTCTTCAGACATTTGGTGAATAGTAAACTTTATATGTCTCTTCAACAAAATATTACATGGCTTTTTTACCCATATTTCCGATCTCGCTGCAAAGGCATTTTTCATCACTTTATCTTTACGCCAGGAAAAGCAACACCTGCCTAATTTCTGCATGTCAAGCTCTGTTAAAAAAACAGGATGGTCAAAAAAGATGTGGCAATCCTGTGAACTTCACAGATTCCCAAGAAAACTGCTGCAGTTACAGGTTTAGAAAGGAATTTGTCTTGCAGGTCAGAATGACCATCAGACTTGAGGGGCTGTGTGTTTCACTTGCCCTGCAGCAGAGCCAGCCCAACCATGAGGCCAACTGAAGCAATCACATCAGGTAGAAGATTGGTGGGGAGGGGGCACCAATCTCTATCTGCCTGCTTGTCCCCACTACTCCTCCTTTGGAGAGTGGGAGGGGAGGCTGGCACATCATTGGGTAAGGGGGGCAGCATTTGGCATGCTGCCTCAGGAGGTCTTGGGTCAGCCCTGCCCTGCAGGGCTTGGCTCACTTAGGCAGGAATTTTGTGTATCACTTCCTTAGGAGAAAAGTCCCATTTAACTGTGTTCAATTGTGAGTCATGGGAACAGGTTGCCAGGAGAGCCCTCTGGAGTGCTGCTTTCCACAGGTACCACTAATGTGGCTCCACTTGAGGTATGCCATAGTTTATGCATGTTAATATGTTACATTCAAGTTAATGATTAAATGAGTTAGTGAGAGAATTGAAAGCAGGGCTGGAAAAGTTATTCCAATTCCTTAGTGCCAACATCAAATTTCAGACACTAGATAACCAAAGTTTCTCAAATTCAGTGAGCTGCGCAGGGCAGGTAAAGCCCCCCACCCAGCCAGTGCTCCTCTTGAAGCCTGATCTTGCTTACTCAGCTAACTACAGGGTCCCATAGCTGTCGCCCACCACTGCTCGCAAACGACTGCTGTACTTTCTAAGAGCTACAGGTCAGACAGAAACACAGCAGACGAAGCTTATCTGGGCATGAACATGGTGATGAAAAATGCTTCCGCTGCAGACGCTGAAAAGCACAAGAGCCGGCGACCCTGCTTTCACCCCAGCCAGTCAGTCACTCAGCCCTGGCCAAGAGCACCATCCGGCGGGGCGTGAGGGGGGGGGGAAAGCTTACTGGTCACGTCACGGGGGATTACAGGGTGTCCTCATGGGGCAGCAGAGGCCGAGAAATCGCTGGCACCGGGGGGGTCACCCTGGACTCTGAGAAATGACGGGCTGGGCAGCAGCAAAGGAGCAACAGCTCCCCTTCCCAGGGCACTACTACCATTCACACACAGAGAAGGGCACGAAACCACGGGTAGAGGCTCTACCGTAGAGCCCGCGATCCTGTTCGGGGCAGCCGGATCGGCTGCCGCGAGCCTACGTACCCACAAGCTAATGCCCTCTTTTCCGAGACAGGCTGGTGCTGCAGCAGCAGCAGCCGCCCACTCTGCCGGCTACATACCTCGAGAGACTTTGGTTCTCTGGTGCCCTGCCCGTGACCCCTCCCAGCACAGGGAGGAGGAGGGACGGACACACGCAAAACCTTTCCAACAGACAGGGTCCTCCAAACAGCCGGGCAGGCACTCCCTCCTGCGCCTCTTGCCTACCCGCCTCGGCTACCTGCTGCTCCAAAACGGAATCCGCCTCTCCTCCCCTCTTCTTTTTCCTCTCCCATTCAGTTTCAGCCAGAAGGACAAACGAGCCCGCCCCAGCCCGGAGGACGCCGGGCGTTGTAGTTCTGCTGCCGCCCTTCCCACGGGCCTCCTCCCTACAGTCCCGCCTTCCCAGGGCTGAGAAAAGCAGGCTCCATCCGGGGTTTCTTGCCCCCCCCCCGCTAAATGATAATAAGTTAACCAGAGGTGTAGAAGACTTTAGAAGATAATTACCGTAGATGAAGCTGGCTTGGTGTTCTATGGCTGTTAACTAATGGAACTTCCACGTATATAAAGACAGTGTACTGTGCTTCTGAAAGCTGATGGGCGGGGGTGGCGGCTGCGAGCTGCAGGAGGAGAAGGATGTTGTTTTCATGCTCTGCTGGTGGTAGTGGAGGAGAGGCTAGCAGCTGACGGACCACCATTAGAATGGAAACGGGATACTGGACTACATAGTGACCCAGCAGGGCCTTTCTTTAGGACGACAACATGGCTAATTGGATCAGGGCTTAAAGGATATTGGCCTCATTAACCCTTGCATGTACAAAAGCTCTTAGTCATTCTCTGTAAACTTCTCACCATTTTTTTTTCTGTCGGCTTTTCTGCCTTATTATAACAGGCAGGAATTAAGCTGGCACAGCTTTTGTTTTCTCAGTTCCCAACATAGCAGAATAAGGCCTTCTCTCGCTCTCATTGCTGCAGCCACATAATTCCATGTGTGTCCTTGTGGGTGGGGTGGTGGAAACAAGTGAATTGAATTTGAGCAAAGGTTTCCTGTAGATCTCCCACATCCAAATCGTATTGCCTGGTTAGATGGCACAGGAATAGTGACAACATATCTGCACAACCAATGTGTAATTCTGTCCCTTTGGCCCTGGACTGTGTGCAAAAAACATTGGTCAGGATGTCAGAATACATGAATACATATCATGCCGCCTGACCATCAACATTCTTCAGATCCTTGAGTTTTCTGTCAAACTGGGCAGAAACTATCTGTGAATATGGACATTATATAGGTAGTATATACTGTGTACAGTTGCACCCATAATGGCCGCAGTTGCTCCAACACATCTCACAAAGTCCCACTCCAGAGAGCTTGGAGCATGAGCATAGTTTGCAAAACAGCCTACACATATGTTTGACACCCATATCATAACATTAACTTCACAAAATACAAGAGGTGGCAAACATGAGCTGTAGTCACTTCTATGCCATTGAGGCTGCATGCAGGATTAATTTTGGGAGGATTTGTAAGTGCTGTACCAAGGATGTTGTGGGCCAGAGTTTTAAATAGCTTGAGTACAGCAGGCATGCCTGTAAGCATGGTTTATTATAGGCATCCCAATGGTTCCCTCTGCTCTGCCAGGGCCTCACCAGTGACAGGCTGTTTACAGCTGCTCCTACAGATTTCATTCAACTCCCCTGCCCTACCATCCAACCATCATCACCAGCAGGTAGGGCCTCTGAGAGGAATTTTATCAGGGGGTACAAAGATTCTTTTGGGCCCCTTCCCAAAGGGAGAGGGGCTCCTCAAACCAGGGCAGGGGCAGGTGGAACAGGTGGGTGGAAGGGGGTGGGATGGGCAGATTGGGCCCAGAAGGGGGTGGGATTCGCAGCTTTTAAATAAATAAATAAAAGAGGATCAGAGAGAAGAAAGCACATTTGAACATCTTTGCCTATGCTTAGGCTTGCCATATTTCCGCCCCCTCAAACCGGGGCGCCCCCCCACAATTAATTAATTAATTAATTAAGTGAACAGGGGTATAATCTTCAAAAGAAATAAATAATTTCACAAATTTTAATTATTTATTTAATTTTTACAATAAAAAATAAATTAACTTACCCCATTGTCACCCGTCACCACTCCTCCTTGTCGCCGCTCCTTGTCGCTGCTGTCGCTGGCTGGCCCGGTCTCTCACCGGCGAGCGGGAACCCCAGCGACAGCAAGCCCAGAGCTGCGCGTGCCTCCGGGCTTGCTGTCGCTGGGGTTCCTGCTTGCCGGTGAGAGACCAGGCCAGCCAGTGACAGCGAGCCCGGTCTCTCACCGGCCTACTCACCCGCTCCTCGCCGCTGCCGCCGCCTCCATGTTGAAAACGTGGAGGAACTTAGCTGGGCGCCGCCATTTTGACTCCGGAAATCTCGCAAGAGCTGAGATTTGGGCACCCAAATCTCGGCTCTCGCGAGATTTCCGGAGTCAAAATGGCGGCGCCCAGCTAAGTTTCTCCATTTTCAACATGGAGGCGGCGGCAGCTTCTTACCAATTGGCCCGGAAAACCTTCCCGGGACAATCTCGGTAAATGGAGGGCATTTACCGGGACTGTCCCGGTTTTTCCGGTACGAATGGCAAGCCTACCTATGCTAAGAATTCACAATACAGATAAACTTACTATTTTAGTCAGGCCAGGGACAGAGCTTATGCCCCTCCCTCACAGAGTGCAGGTCCTTGTAGTAGCACTGCCACTGCACCACTATGCCTTGTGGGAGGCCAGGACCAGGTCGTCAGAGCCAGCAAGAGCTACCTGCAGCAAGGATCCATATATTTTTTTTTTGTTATTATAGAGTACGTGCACACGCAGCACATGCCTCCCACAGATAGGAAAATTTCTGGGGGCCCTTCTTTGTCTCCTGGGCCCCCTTTTGGACCCTGGGCCCAGATACAAATTACCCCCTTTACCCCACTCTCATGGGGGGTGTAGCCAGTTGGTGTTTCAGTGTCGAAGAGTGGAAGGCAGAGGCGTAACTAGGGTTTGTGTCCCCCGGTACAATTACCCCCTTTAATTATCCCCTTTACCTCACTCTCATGGGCCCTGCCTGGAGGTAGCATAGTAGCCATCATCGTGACCTGCAGCCATTGATAGACCTGTTGCCCACGAATTTGCCTAATCCTCCTTTTAAAACTGCCTAAGTTAGTGGCCATCATGATCACCACATCTTATGGTAAGGCTCCTGTCTCATGAAAACTGCTTGTGCAGCCAGCAGGGGGGTGTAGCCAGTTGGTGTTTCGGTGTCAAGGAGCGAGACTGGAAAGCAGAGGCGTAACTAGGGTTTGGGTCCCCCGGTGCGAGAGCTCAGTGCGTCACCCCCACGATGGACCCCAGAGGTGAATAGATGACCTCATTGCTTGTGGTCTGGGAGAAATCCAGGCGCTACCCTGCACCCCAAGCCTCCTTGGGTAAGACCCTAGTGACGGGCCTGGTCCAATCTCCTCCCAATATTGGAGCTGCCAAGAGCAAGGGGGGGATCTCTTTCAGTCACAGACAACCTATGGAGCCATGAGTGGGTCATGTATGATTTATGATGGAGAGTCTAGAAAATGGAGATGAATCAAAAGTCTTTTGGTTTATTAGAAGAACAGACATGTGAGGAGCATGGAGAGAAGGAGCCTGGATGGAACTAGAGGGCCCCCAAAGCTCTGAAGAAGCTTCTGTTGCTCAGGTAACTGTTGGTGACTGTTGAGGTGGGAGGCTGAAGCCACGCCCCCACCCCTTGTGACATCACCTGTTGCACAGGTATAGAGGAGAGCAGAGAAAACTCACCAGTTGAATGGGAGGGTGATTGCGAGAGTGAGAGGAAGAGTGAAAGTGTGAGTGAGAGATTTAGAGGGGTGGAGTCAATGGATTCAAAAAAGATAGAGAGGGTCAGGGGTAGGTTCAGGGAGAGAGCATGAGTGAGACCATTCACCCGGTGACAGTGTAAGTCTGAGTTCCCCACAGCGCCTTTTGGGGTTTTTAGTCCCTGATCCTGTTCAGGAGGGTCCTGGGAAGCCCCCCACCCCAGCAAGATGATGTATACCACCCCTCTGAAGGTACGTTTTCCCTTAGAAGGTAAATTGTGTTGAACGTCTCCCTCTGATGGCAAAGATGCTTTCCTCCTGGTTGGGCCCCGTGGCTCCTGGTGAATTTGGGGCCCTCTTGATTGTCTTCTTTAATAAAGTGGCAGCTGGTTGGGGTTGGGGAGTCATCTGGGACTGGCAGCAGGGCCATTAATTGGTCTCTTCTGATTTAGGCAAATGGCTGGGTTTGTCTCCCACTGAGCTGGATGCTTCTTCTCAACTTGGGTCCATTGAAAACAGTTTCAAAAGCAGCACCTGAGTTGCTCCTACTGCAGGAACCCTGAAGAACCCTGCTGGATTGGGCCCAAGGTCTATTTTGTCCAGCACAGCGGCCAGCCAGATGCCTCTGGGAAGCCCACAAGCAGGGGATGGAGCAGAGGCAAACCCATCTCCTGCCATTGCTCCCCTTCCACCGCTATTTGTAGTCATACCATATACAAAGGGGGACAAAGTGCCTATACCTTCACCATTGCATAAAGAAGGAATTTGGGCAGGTGCAAATTTTGCACCTTTCCATGATGAGCTGTACCTGCCCAAATTGCTTCTTTATACAGTGGTCAAAGAAGGTATAGGCACTTTGTCCCCCTTTGTATATGGTAAGCCTAGATTCGGGAGCTGCTGCCTTGAGCAAAGCCCAGGCAGCATTGTGAATCAAGTCACATGGCCTATTTATTTTTCATACTGGGAACTGGAGCCATCGATTCAACTTTACATTCAGCTTCCCAGCCTTCTGTTACCCCCTCCCTGCCTCAATTTAGCTCTAGTTGCTGCCCCTGTAGCTGTGTGGTATTTCCGCTAAGCCCCCGCTGACATCTCAGATGAGATGGGGAGAAAGGGACTGCCTCCAGCAAGAGTTTCTAGGGCAGCAGCACCTGTGTTAAGGAAAACAAAGGGTCACATGCAACAAAGGGATGAAGCAGGGGCTCACTGCCCTCCCGATTCTTAGCCATTGCCTGCCTCTCAACAACATGTAACTCCTAGCTGTTGGCCGACTGCAGCACAAGGAAGAGACCCACACATCATGCACAAAGAAGTTCTCTGGGTTTATAATTTGTGGTTTTGGGCATCGCTTATGTTTCCAGTGTGCAATGCTGCACCATTTCAAGGAGGGAGCTCAAACCTGAAGTGGTGGGCTTGGGTGTCAATACAGTGGAGCTGGCTGCTCCTCTGCTCATTTTTGCCTTTGCATCACAGAACAACTGTGCTAGACGTTTCAGAGTCTTGGGCTGCAATCCTAGTATACACGCTTCCATGGGAGTTGATCCCACTGAATTAAATGAGACTTACTTCTGAGTAGACATGCAGAGGATCGTGCTGTTCTGATGTAGCACAACTTCCACAAACACTACCAGTGATTAGCCGCATGGATGGTAGCAGCACATAGAGACTGAAGTGTGGCCCTGTCCCACTTCTTGTCCAAGTTGTCGTAAAGAAGAGGGTCCTGCTGTTTATTCAGAATCATTACATGAAAAGCAAACTTCTCTATCTGTATTTTAATACTGTCAGATTGTATATTTTGGGTGACATTGTTTAAGGAGAAAAATTAGTTTGGAAACAATAAGCAAAAGCTGTGAAATATATGCTTATGCAGCCTGGGTCAGGGAGCAACGCGGAGGGTTCTCCTCACCCTGCAAAAATAGGGCGGCTGTTAGCAGATTTCCATTCATGTCAGTTAATGGAAAGATGCTCTGAAAAGAATCCACGTTGTAGTGCTGCTTCACCACAGGGAAGAGAAATGAACCCTGCGAAGTGGCTGAAAGTGGATCACAGGCTCCTGGTGGTGAGTGGTGAAAGAGCAACAAGCAGGATGAAGAGATCTCAGTGGGAGCTCTAGGACACAGGTGTCTTCTTGACTAGATCAGATGGTGAAAACTGAGAGCCCTGAAGGAAACCCAGATTCCCTCTCCAGCTTGCTGCTAGCAGAGGAACCAAGGGGACTCCAATGGCTTTCTGCTGAATAGCTCTACCCACAATCATGGAGTGTTTCTCTTCCTCCCTTTGGAGTAAGAAGAGCAGTTGAATCAGATCCAAGATCTCCTAGTATCTCCTAGTCCAGCATACTATTCTAACAGAGGCAAGCCAGATGTCTCTGACAGGTCACAAGCAGGATGTGAAGGTGATGATCATCCCTTGTTGTATCAAGTTAATCAGGAGTGCCTATTTTTTTTTTGTACTGTGGCTACTAACCATTGAAGAAGGTTAGTAGAAGCTTCTTTGAGTCAGTTAATCTACCCCTCCCCACCAGTCTGTAGCTTATGATGACTTGTAGGGCTTTTATTGCATTATGGACATGGCTACACTACATACTTCTTTGTGTCACAGTGTCTTGTCAGTCTCTATGATCAGAGGTGTACTGCCTCTGAACATAGGGGAGCATATGTAACATTTGAACATATGTAACATCATGCCTCTGAACATATGTAACATTTAGCTACATAACTGAATAAAGGAATTATGTCCATTTCAGACAAAACACCCAGTATAGAAACAATTTTAAGTTTTATTTTAGCAATGAGGTTACAGCAGCAGTAGGATAGCAAGCAGTGGGGAAGAGAAGTGTGTGCATCGCATCCTTTGGGATGGTCAAAAGTTGACTAGTGGTTTTTCAACCATAATCAGAGATGTCTAGACATCTTCCTGTTATAGGTACAGACCCAATATAGTGCTCGTGGCTGAAGGATCTTTTCCTGGAATGCTCTTGTTGATGATGCAGGATGGTTAGTTGTCTATGAAAGGATGCAGATTTCTTACACAGCGACATGGCTCAGAATAGATGGAAGAAAGAGGCACCTCCTTTTTAGAGTGTGCAGCCAGTTTCCTCCAAGTGCTGGACAAAGTCCTCCAGACCCTGGCAGAAGAGCTGTTGGTCTTCTTGCTGACATTCCAGGGAGGTTGGCCACAACTCAATCCAGGTGTGGCTACTGAACAGATAGGCCATCCTGGAAAACAGAGGGAGGTTTTTTGTATGTTAATTGCTTTATAGATGGTTTTTTTGCTGTTCGAAAGCCAATACTTTCCCCTCGTGCTAAAGAAAAAATGTGTAAAGAAGTCACTCTGCTTATCTTGCACACGTTTGCGTTCCACATAGAAATGGGACAGAATGACGGATAGCTGTTGCTTTTCATGGCATTTTGGCCACGCTATTAAAATGTTTTCTCTCTGTTCACATGTATGCGCATATGTATGTATGTATGAGGCCAGCGGGTGGCGCAGCGGGTTAAACCGCTGAACCATAAGCTGTTGATCAAAAGGCCGGCAGTTCGATTCCCGCGACGGGGTGAGCGCTCGTTGCTTGGCCAGCTCCTGCCAACCTAGCAGTTCCAAAGCATGTCAATGTGAGTAGATAAATAGGTACCGCTTGCGGGAAGGTAAACAGCGCTCCGTGTTCCAGAGTCATGCCGGCCACATGACCACGGAGGCGTCTTCGGACAACGCTGGCTCTTCGGCTTTGAAATGGGGATGAGCACCACACCCTAGAGTCGGACACGACTGGACTTAATTGTCAGGGGATACCTTTACCTTTATGTATGTATGTATGTATGTATGTATGTATGTATGTATGTATGTATGTATGTATGTATGTATGCATGCAAGCATGCAAGCAAGCAAGCATAAGCAGTGGCGTAGCTGAGGGGGTGCTGTGCCCCGGGTACCACGCCTCGGGGGGCGAGGTGACAGAAGCCTCTTCTAGCACCCTTGGCACCCCCTGCACACACCGACTGACGTGATTTACTGCAAAGACAACATTTTCCCAGAGTACCCAGAACTGGCCAAAAACATTGTGCTTCTCCAAGTGCTGCACTGCTTGTCCAAGAGGCATGCTCTGCAGTCCCTTGCAATGGGGCAGAGAATGCTAGGACCCACCACTCCTGAACTGCATGCTGCTTCATTGGAGGCTGCTTTCCCACTCAGTACTCACTCTTTCTTAAGATCCCACATGTCACTGCGGGGGCCCCAGACCAAGTATTCTCGGTTTTCTTCCATACTCAGTGCCTCCTTGCAGACTAAGGGGCTAATGAATTGCCGGGTCTTCCCCTGGATGGCTCGCTCTGTTCCTGCAATAAAATGGTTTTGAACAGCGTAGAAGTGGCAGAGCAATTGTTGGAGGCTGAAGAGGAATTACTAATCAAATACAAGGGTTATTGATCCCAAGTCCAGCCTTGATTACATGAAAGGCAATGTGGAACCGTTGTTTGCGACAGGGTAATACTGAGAAAATTCCGAATCTGATGAGTAATATTAGAATAGAAAGTATAATACATTTTTTCTCCTTTTGTTTTGAACTTATTTGGATTTGTACAATAAATTTACTGAAGACTCAGTTGATGATATTGTCGTTGTTCAAATTCTGATTTTCATGATCAACTTGTATATCGTCATTACAATTAAAAGTAATTACAGTAATCTAATAAGAACTCATACGGATGATCGGAGATATCCAAAGCAACATAAGTTGCTTTCCTGGATCTGCAATTTCTTTCTTAATAGGCAAAGTATTTCCAAGTGTTTCAGCTACAGGTGCTACTGAACTTCTCCAAGCTTGGACTCAGAGAATTGAAAGAGCCCACCACAGACTGATGGTGAATTTCTGAAGTCCCCAAGGTTCCTCTTCAAGCCTGACCCTACAACGACAATAGCCCTTTGGACGAGTCCACATCTCAAAACTACCATGTCACAATGTGTCAGGTTGACCAGGAAGGGAGAAATTCCGCTCCCCCCCCCCCCCCGCTGCTTCTGCCACTGCCACAAAAAACAATAAGTAAACCAGTAAGTAAACCAGTGGGGTTTTTTGGGGAGCTGACAGGCTAATGGAAAGGCTGACGAGCAGGGGCTGGGTCATTTTCTGAGCTTGGAAGTTGGATCGCCTCAGAAAATGATCTAATTTCTTCCTGATTTTGGGGAAAGATATTAGATTAATCCTGGGTTACTCTGATGCAAGCTGGGGAGAGCTTGCACATTTCAGCCACACAATCTTGCTAACAACTTTGTGTGATTCATAGAGGATTTGTAATTTCAGAGAACTCTGCACTTCACCCAACTCTGCTGCATGCCAGAAATACCAACCTTGCTAATCTTCAACCTTTTCATACCTCTGGCCCACCTATAACCCAACTCTCCAAATGGGACCCACTTTTGATTTTTCTTCATAAATCTCTCTCTCTCTCTCTCTGTCCATCTTTTCCCTCTTATTGTCTATTTTTCTTTTTGCCTCTCTCTTCTACTCCTATTATTATTATTATTATTATTATTATTATTATTATTATTATTATTATTATTATTATTTTGCAGTGCATCTCACTTGAAACTGGGTGCAGCCCAGTTGTGATTCATAAAAGCAATGGTTTATAACAACACCCACTCCTTTCTGGGCTTCTGAAATTTTACCAAGCACTGATCAAACACATTCAAATCTATCCTCATGGCCATAAGAGTAATTTATAACTTGACCCGTCATCAAAATTCTTGAGATGCTGAGTTTGGTCACCATATGGCGTAGCTACTGAATGCACAGCCCTTGCTGTGAATAAAATAGTATTCAGGATGAGATGTCCTCTTGGGATCCACCAACAGCCATCTTGCAACACATGATAAGTCTGATTACCTTCCTTGATGACTTGCACAATCCTCATGGTGTAGTAGACATACATTCCTTTCTGTGCGATTTCAACCACGTAAAGTTTATAAACTGGAATGAAACACAGAACAACCTTTGTAGTCAGCCAACCTTCTGCCCTCCAGAAGCCAACAAGTCACATCAAACTTGTAAGATTATCTCAAGTGACAAATACATCAATGAGTGCTGAAGGCACCATTTCAGATTTCAGCATGTGAGGGATGGGGAGGAAGGAACACATTTCGGTAGTGTGGGACGAGATTTACGGTAAAGTTCAAAGGTCTGCTCCTGGATGTACTCAAGGTAGGCTGTGACACCAGGAAGAAGCAAGGCGGAGAGGAAGGAGCAAAGTAAGGTAGTGGAGCTTTGTCCCATATACAGTATAAGATCTCTGAATGAGAAGTTACGGTATACTTAAGGCTAACACTCTCATCTTAAACAGAGTGAGCCCATGGTATACATCTCGATTAATGATAATTAAGAACTCTGAATATGTGAAAAATGCCTTTGCATCAAGGAACCACAGGGGTTCAGCCATGGGAGGGCAAGCAGAGGGGGAAGCTATTGCTGGGGAGGATGCTTGCCCATCTACATCCCTTCTCTAGCACCATCCAGATTCAAGATTAAATGTTAAGTGTATTGAGAATTTGTTGTACAGGTTGAGTATCCCTTATCCAGACTGCTTGGGATGGGCAGTTGTCTGGATTTCGGATTTGTCTGGATTTCGGATGTCCAGATAAGGGGTAATCAACCTGTAGTTACTTTTTTATTACACATAATAATGTTATCAACATAGATCAAACACACAGTTATTCCCCCATCCGCCTTTTGAAAGCAAAAGAACATGTGCCTTTGGCATACAAAACACGTTGACATTTAAAAGCACCATTTTCTGGTGCTTATGGAAGTCAAGTTTATAAACCTGCAGCATGATCATCTCATGCTTCTGCATATAATACCATTATTGAATATTTTCTAGTCCTTCCTGCAACTATGGCTAGCAATATTAATAATATTAAGAAGCAAGGACAGAAAAGCAAATGCTTTGAGTTGACAATAGCCCAGCACCATCAACAGGGACAACAGAACTCGATGAGGCAGCGAAGGAACATACAATGATAGTGTGAAAATGTTGAAGATATGAAATGCTATACCTATACTTAATGCTATACCTTTTAAGTATTACTATTACAGAGCACTGAGTGTTTTCTGTTGTGGTCTAAGGACCATGCCTTACCATAATCCACTTCTGGTTTACAGGCAGACTTTATCCTTATATCGTTGTTACGTGGTGTGGGAGTGAACTTTGTTTTCACGCCACATTTCCCTGGAAACAGAGCAGTAAAGTAACCAGTGAGAATCTATAGGATGTGCCCCCTCCCTCACCCTAGAATTCCTCACATCATGCTCCTGTATGGCTTCCATTCATTCCAATGATGCTTCTACAGGATACCTTCCTGGTGGACTGTGCCCTGTGGCTCAGATCTACCACTCTGCTGCTTTGAATGACATCCAAGGTCTGCCACATCAGACAGCCACCTCATCTTCCCCCATAAGAGGACTGGCACTCAGGTGTGAATACTTGCTTGGAGAAGGTTTTGTAAATGGCTTACTTTCCATACAGCGGCAGGTGCGTTCCTGACACACTGTGTTGAGGAGGCCTCCCTCTTTGGATGGATGGTAAAATTTGGTGCAGCGGTTCTCTAGAGAGAGAAAAGGGACGTTAAGAATACCAAATCCTCACCTGTGCATTTAATTGCTGCCTATGTGCTTTTGATTCCAGACTGTTGTTTTCCCTTTCTATGAATGTGGATTCTCACTGTATCTCAGGGATCCTTAGGGATCTTGAAATCAGTAAGTCCTCCTCTCTACTTCCCTTGGTAAGGCGTGGCCCTTAGACCACACCTCTATACTTCCCTCGAAGTTGCCAACTGCTGATCAAGGGTTTAGGTTACTGGGTTTTACTGTGCATAGGTGTGCTCCAGTCACAATGCTGAATGACACAAACGGCTATGCTTGTGGTTGAGAAAAACTGCACTTGCTGAAATTCCCTCCTCTGCACAATTAGGAAAGATACAAGAGTTCTTCCTTTGCATTCCATCACCCTAGTTATAACTCTTCAATACTAGTAGTAGTAACCACAGTCAAATAAGATAAGCCATGGTAACAGCTCACAGACATGAATGTTTGCTCTAACTAATGGCCCAGGGAAGCTAACTAACTAACTGTGCTAACTAACCCTGTGCCGGCGGAGTGCACACTCCGCTGGCGCGCCAGGACTTTGCACTGTTGCAAAAGTGTATAATTATAAAGCTCTTCGAAGGCTACGCTTGCCAGTGGGAAGGCTGAAGCCTTTCCATGCACACTGGTACAGTGGAGGATGCCTGTTGGAGCAGGTTAAGTCCAGCATTGTTCAGCCCAGGGGAGGGCGGGGAGAGATGGAACGGGATGGGGGAGGGCGGATTAGGTCCAGGAGGGGGCAGAATTGGTGGCGCTGGCACATACCATATTTTATCCCACTTCCTGGGCCTGATCCAGCAACATGGATCAACTTGGACTTGCACCAGTGATATCGCTGTCACAGGGCCAAGTTGACCCATAGCGGCGGCTGGGGCTTTCCCTGGGGCAAGGGGACAAATGTCCCCTTACCCTGAGGAGACCCCCCCCCCGCCTACTAAATTCCCCTGAGGGATATAGTGTAGCATACAATGCTTCATTCTTGAGTTGGCAAGAAACATTCATCTGTGTTTTCTTCCCCAGCTACATGTATTGTGTGCTGCTGGAGCTACATGGCAGTATTTTCAGATTCTTCCATATTGATGGGTAGCATTTTCAAATACTTATTTGATTTAAATTTCAGACTCTCACCCACTGTGTAGTATTCGTATATAGTCACAGCTGCTGGCTGGATTAGCCCCACTTCAAAATACTGGTGAGCCTTGAATTTCAAGCACTCCGTCTCTGTCCGAGATACCTGTGGGGATTCAGAGTGAAGCAAATGCCAATCACGGAGAGCTTAATATCCCCTCTCTCTGTTTTGGGGCTCCTGAGGAGGCTCCTTTTCTTCCCTGCTGCAGCCTGTTCTACAGAACCAGATGCTCTTCATCGGAGAGTTAGCATCCTCGGGCCTGGTAAGGACATCTCAAACAATCTGTCTAACCACCCGGTGGAATGAAATTAATGCTGGAGGAATCATTGACCAACACCTCCCAGGTATGAGATACCATAGATTCTCTCCTCAGAATTGTTATTAGTAAGTTAGATCTACTTCCTGTAATGCTTCTTCAACGGTTGGTACTATAGACTGAGCTGTGAATTAGGACTTCCCTGGTCCAAATCTAACCTCTGCCATGATTTTTTACTAGGAGGCCTTAAAGAAGCCACTCCCTTTCATCCTCAGCTCCCCAGCTGTTATATAATATTCAATTTATAGAGTTGTTATAAGGATTACATCCAGTTAATGCTTATATATGTGATCTTACATAAGATGATAAGTGAAGCGCACATTCAGAAAGTGCCAGACAAATGCTATTGTTCTTAATCAGAAATGGTTCTCTTACATCTTCTTGACATCCAGGTATTTATCAATACATAGCACACATGTACAGTACCAATGCCCCCAAACCCACTATAAACACTACAGCTTTATTTGCGAATAAAGTATTACTGATAGAAAAAGTTTGGATAGACAGACAAAAGAAACAGAAATACAAGTGGTACCTTGTCTAGGTAGAGGATGAGGGAGCCCTTGTCGGAGAGAACCTCGTCCATTTCATACTTGGAGATGTATTTGTCAACTTGGTTTGTCAGCTGGCCCCAAAGAAGGAGAAAGAAACTATCAGAAATCCATGATATGACCCCTCTTCCCAGTGACTGTCACACTCTTTATCACTACCAGACTCTTCAGTTTCCTTTTTTAAAATGGTGAATTTGCACCATTTCACCCACAGACCTATTCACCGCCATAATGTCTTCTGCTAATTTCTTTTAACAGAAGCTAGAATGATTTCTTCCAATTGCTGAAACCCAGCTATTTCACAATCAAGGTGTCCTCTTTTGGGGGCACAGTTTTGGGCACACTGTATCTAGTTTATACTGTAGTTGTTTTTTTTTAATATGGATGCAAACATGCACAGTTATTTATATCATGGATGCAAACGTGACAGACTAAAAACAAAACAGACTAAAAAACATGACAGACTAAAAAACAAAACCAAGCAAAATCAAGGCTGCAATTCAGGGAGGAGGAATGAGAAATGTGAAAATTGGTACTCGGTGAAAAAACAAACATCAGGGGTGGTGTTGGGGTGGGCAAGGCTGTGCACTGGCCAAGGGCCGATGCCCATCAGCCCCAACCTCCCCTTCCTCGCCCAGGAACGCCTCCCCCCCCCCCCGACTTACCTTTGTCAGTGGGGCTCGGGCTCCACGGTGGCCGGAGTGCGGAGCTGCCACTGCTTTGCTTTGCAGCAGCACAATTTTCAAGCCATCACTGGGCCTTTTATGACAGGGGACTGTGAGATCCACTATCTTAAAAGGCCCATACACACTTACATGGCGTAAACTCCATTGAACAAAGTGGGATTTAACAAACAGGCTGCAGTAAACATGTATTGGATTGCACTGAGAGTGTGTGTGTGTGTGGATGTTGTCTGACTGAACTGCACCTTCATATGTGATTGATTGAATTAATTACTACTTTAACGAATAATTTAAATTGTGGGTGGAGGGGCAGTTTAGATTATTCCCCCCTCCCAGGAGATTAGGTGGCAGCACTCTGGCACAATGGGAAGAGACAGAATGAAAACACTCACAGAGTGCTCATGTCCTTAATTGTGTGGGAAAGAGGCTGGTCAGACAGCATCATTCAAACCAGTCCTTCAGCTTCAAGTACTTGCTTTTGGTGACTGGAAAAAACCAGACCCAGGATGCTCCATCTCAGCCTTGCAATTTCAGAAAGTAATAGAATCCTTGTTCAGTCTTTCCCAGCCCTCCGTTAGCCCTTTCAGGGATGCCAGGGGCTAGTGCTAACCCCTTTACTATGTGCGCAAGCACCAGCCCTGCACAGTGGCCAAAAGCAGCATGGGCAGATTTGTCTAGGTGTGCCCCACCTTTTGTAAGTCTTGGATATCTGGGGTGAATCCAGTCAGCATGGAGATATCAACGATAGTCATTGTGGAGTCCGCCTCTCCCCGGAACCTGACAGACAAAAAGGGACTCTAATCAGGCCAAAAAAGCAAGAAAAAAAAGGCTGCTGAGACGTTCTCAAAAGTCACATGAGTAAGCCCCCTCAAAATCCCCTGCTGGGATAGGGTCACTGTGGGGTAATCCCTGTGCTCCTGTGGCTAAAGTGGTTGCGTGATGCGAATAAGTCTGACTAGGGTGGCAGAAGCCATGATTGGAGTTAGCCCAGAGGAACAAAGCAATAAAGCTGGAGTAGCTCTCATTTAGCCTGTGCTTTTAATAATCTTGTGGTGAACAGAAATTGGGTAGGTGAAGCTTAGATGTGCTATGAATCTGGAAACATTGCCAGCTCCATTAACTGGGTACAACTTGGCTTTGTAAAGAATGGAGTTCAGCTCTAAGGTTCTGTTTTCACTTCTCCATCAGGTGAATCTGCTGGCTGATGTAGTGAAGGCATTGTGATCATAGTCAGAGACTGAACTCAGCCGGGTAGCTTTACACTCTACCAGTCCCATTACTTCCCCAGAGGAATAGTGTAAGTGTCCTTGGATGGGTGGGGATGATAAGTCATTGTTACAGAAAGGAATTCCTTGGTTTGAGGCTGCTTGTTATATACCGGTACATGCTAGGAAAGTTCATTTAAGAGGACCAGAGCCATGGAACAGCAGGATTAAAAAAAAATTAATTAGTTAGTTAATTAAACAGCGTCTGTGTGAGCACATGTGCCTGACTCACTTCATGCAGATCTCGATGTCCACAGAGCCCAGGGCTCCCTCTGGCTTCTTGGCTGGAAAGGAAGATGGAAAGAGCTGAGAATCATCACTCTCATCACTTCTCTCCCTGAGTGAGGTGGCTAAATATTTCTATATTATTATAGAAATATCAAATATTTCTATACTGGAGACACAATGGAGTGTTGCTCAGAAGCATAGCTAGCGCTTTGCCAAGGGGGTCCTGGGCGAGATGATACGTCATTACCCACTCACCCCGCCACTGGAATGGAGCTGGACCGGAGCCAAACCGTTTGGCTCTGGTCCTGCTCCATTCTGGTGGCGGGAAAGCGGGGTGATGACGCATTGTCTCGCTCAGGGTCCCCTTGGCAAAACGCTAGGTACGCTTCTGAGCAACACTCCATTGTGTCTCCAGGTAGAGGGATTTCCATAGCAGGACTGGAAAGAACTTCTCTCTGAAACCTTGGAAAGCTGCTGGCAGCCAGAATATGCAACAGCTGGGGAGTCTACAGATACCCAGAAGCAGAGAAGAAGAAGTAAGGGTGGAGACTGGAACTGAGACACAAAGTCAAAGCTTATGCCACCTTTCCTAAGTGCTCAGCAGCCTGCAGTGGGGTGGTAGGCTTAGACAGGCCAGAAGCAGGTGTGGGTAGCAAGAGACAGCAGGCAGGGGGACAATAGCTTTTGGTTTATGCTACTGGTGTTTGCCGAAACCTGTTGTCTGCAAAGTATTGGCTCTACCACTGAGCTATGACACAGGGGGCTCAACCTGCTTCAGCCACAAAGGGCTATTCCCTTTTGCAACATATTCCCTTATGTTAAAAGGAAAGTTAACTAAGTCCTTGCTTGCCACCCACCCACCCATAGGACAAAACAGGATTCAAACTCCTTACCAGCAGAAGAGTTTTGCACAGAGACTACGAGGTCAAACTTATTGCAAGGGGCCATCTCTTCCACCAAAGGAACATAAAACACTGCCATGACCTGAGCAGGAAGGAAATTGATAAATGAGGGCAAACTCAGCCTAGGCAGGAGAGAGAGAGAGAGATCCCCTAACCCATTTAGATATAACAACACTGAGGATGTGGGCCCTAGAGTGTTGCCACACATGCACATGTATGCCACACTCATGTATGGGCAGGCATCCCATCTGCAGGGTGTGTGCAGATAAGAGAAAAAAAAAATCTTGGTCTGCCCAATCTCAGCCTAGACTTACCAAGAGAGTTCCTTTGCTAGTTCCTCTGGCGGAGACAGTGAAGCCATCTGTGGCTGTAGTCTACAAAGATGAGAGGGGAAAAGAAAAGTCTTTGCTGATAGTTTATTTTAAGCCACAGTGACATCAAAAACAACCTTTGCAGAGAGAGAGAGAGAGAGAGAGAGAGAGAGAGAGAGAAATGTGATGGATATTATTATATTGGCTGGCTTTTAAAGATTTGGTCAAATTAACCTGACTGGTTCCATATTTCTAAGGCAAAAAACCCCACACTTCAAGCCCCATTCTCAAGCAACCTGTTTGCTAGTACATGTAAGCATATTTAATTTCTTTTGTGGATTCTGTATCTGCCATTGAGACAAAAGGAACCACTTCCACGAGGTCTAGGGAGTTGCCTTCTACTGAGTCAGTATTATCACTATCTAGGCTAGGGTTTCAGACAAAGAGGAGTCTTTCCCAGTCCTACTTCAACTGTATGAGTTTTGAAAACTTTGGGTCAAATCATGTTACTTTAAATGTGTGTGTTGACTCAGTATTCTTCTTCCTTTTTTAGTAAATAGAACAAGAGGGGTGTGGTCTGCTTGTCACACAGTTGGGGCTTTGCTGTGCACCCTCCTTCCCCAAACCGTGCCTCTTTTGAAGGGCCACTGCACAGCCACAGTTTCCCTACTTGTTTACCACTGTCCCAGCCATCTTCACTTTCAGTGAGGTCAAACCAAACAGGGCAGTGCAATGGTGGCCCTCCGGATGTGGAACTCCTCTACCCCCACCCTGTTGACTCACTTGGCGCTCCCTCTATTCATTTTTGGACCTTATATGAAGTAGTGTGTATGTGTCTCTGTGTGTGTGTGTCTCTGTGTGTGTGTGTGTGTGTGTGTGTGTGTTAGTTAGCAGGCTTCAGTAGCATCGTTGGGGTAGGGGCGTGGGCCCCAAGCACACGTGGCGGCGGAGGGGTGTGTACTTACCTCCTGGATGCTTCCCCTCCGCTGTGTTCATCTTCTCGCACTGGTCGTCTTCTTATTGGGCCCGCCTGCCTGCCCTGGAGCCATTTGGCTCCAAAAAGGTAAGCAAAACAGCAGGGTGGTGGTGATTGAAGCCGCACCGGCGGCAGTACACACGAAAATGACGTCACGCCCCCAGGGAGCATGGCGTGTGGCATCACGTGGGAGTGTCGCGTTGGCGGCCCCCCCTCCACGGGGGGTGTACGCTAGTCACTGGCAGGCTTTTACAGTACAGTGGACCCTTTCTATCAGTGGGTTTGGGATCCGCAGATTTGGCTCACCGTGGCTCCCGGACCCACAGGATCCACCTTAAAAAAGCTGTAAAAAGTTTTTAAAAAGAGTAAAAAAATGCAGGTTTTTACCTTTTAGAAGCAAACCGCTACATGTTCTTGCTTAAACAGGCTGAAATCGTGCTCTGGAAGCCTCTTCTGGGTTGCGCGACTCCCCCCCTCCCAAAATAGCTCCAGAATGCATTGCAATGCCTTCTGGAGTAACCTTGGGAGAGGGGCGGGGGGAGTCGCGCAACCTGGAAGATGCTTTCAGGGTGCGATTTCAGCCTGTTTAAGCAAGAACCTGCAGCGGTTTGCAAGAACATGCAGCGAGAGCTCCGCCAGCCTAAGGTTAGGCAGGATTGGGCTGTTAGTTTTGTGTTTTGGTTGTGTTTTTAGCAGGCGTTTACAGTACAGTACTTAGTTTTGCGTTTTTGTTGCATCTGCTGATTTTTATATTTAGGATATTTTTCCTGCATTTAATTTTTATTTTATAGTAATTTTTATTATGTTTGTGTGTGATTTTAATTTTATTGTGATCAGCTTTGAGCTCTTATCTGATTGGAAAGACAATTTGTCTTTAAATCATCATAAAGAAAGCTCACTGAGGGCCAGAGACAAGTTGTTGGAGGTCCTGAGACAAAGCCCTGCACTGTACCCCTGATAGCATATTGGGTGTTCCCAATGGTACTCATGGGTCAGCTTAGTCAGGTGAGCTTCTTTATGAGCTCGGGCCCTTGGCTAGTGTCCCACCCCAACAACCTCTGACATTATCCCTGCATCTGCATGTCTTTTGTTCCTGAATTGGGAGCTCTTGTTCAGTGGGCATGTGGTGTCGAAAATCAGACAAAGTCTTATTATTCCAAGATTCTGTGATACTTCAGAACTATAAACACCCCTTTTAGAATAAAGGATTCACCCCACCCCTCCACCCTGCTATCAGCTCATAGGTGAGGTGAGGCAAGGAGGAATTGTTCCATTTGGAGCTGTCCTTGGCCCCAGCCATAGTTACCTGATCAGTTCGGGACACCATGGCATTCTCATAGGTGATCCGCCAGTGAATGTCATTGCTGCGGCTTGGCAGCTTAATTGAAACGTCCAAGAACTCATCCTGGTTGTTTGACTTAGACGACTGGTACTGAGCTAGTGCCTGGAACACCATAATTGTTGCCTGCAGGGGGAAAAGAGAAAGTTTCACAAGGGCATGAAAAATCTGTTTGAATAATATTTATGTAGCACTTTTAAAGTGTTCAAAGTACTTCACAGACATTTTAGTAATCCTTCCAACAAACCCGCCAAGCAGGTTAGTTCAGAATTATCCCCATATTGCGAATGGGGAGTTGAGACGAAAAGATTACCTTCCTGTAGGCCGCCTTACCTCCAGTGGGTCTCCTTGGACTTTTGCCAGTTATTTACCTGGTGAAAATCTGAGGAGCCGGGGGGGGTCAGGTCAGGAAAAGGGGGATAGAACTCTGTGTGTGAGGCTTCCCTGAGATGATCCACCCGCTCCCACTATTAAACCACCCCGTGCCCGGCTTGCTCCCCACCTCATTCTGCTCATGATCCTCCCCAGAACAGCCCCCGCCACTGTCCTACCCGCTCTGGCAGGGGCTGGGCGAACTGCTGGCACACACGTGGCACCTCCCACCATTTGCGCCATTGGCCCAGACTTGCACATCATCAGAGTGGCTTTCATGCCAGCAGCCCAGGGTTTACACTGATGGATTGCGAGATGTAGGATTGGGCTGTTAATTAACCAAACCCCGTGTCTCAGCTCACTTTAGTGCAATTCAATTAATACCAATATATTTTGACATGTATTGGAGACTATTTTGGAGAGGAGGATGAAGAGTTGTAAATTGTTAAAAGGCGTTATACTTTTGTTAGCTGCTCTGAAAGCTGTAATGCTGTACGACAGCTTATACATTTTTGAACTAGCTATCTAAATAAAATTGCTGCAAAAAGCATCTTAATGACTTATTGGAAAGATGTGGGCAGGGTGGAAGAAGAGAAGAGCAAAATTAGGTTTCCTTTAGCTTAGGGTAGTGGTTCCCAAAGTTTGGGAGACCACGGGCAACTCAACAAGCCGCCACGGACCCCAGCAACCTGGAAGTTAATCTGGCTGCGATGTGATGATGTCACCACCAACCCACTTCCAGATTGCCAGGATTTCCCAGCGATTCGGACCAAGGGTGGACAGGTGGGCCGCTCCAACAGCGCTCTCTGCGTTCTGCCTCTGGTTGGCAGCCACACATTGGGGGCTGAAAA
Organism: Plestiodon gilberti rubricaudatus; assembly: GCA_026170595.1. Classification (NCBI taxonomy): domain Eukaryota; kingdom Metazoa; phylum Chordata; class Lepidosauria; order Squamata; family Scincidae; genus Plestiodon; species Plestiodon gilberti. Next base: position 110,452,083 of record JANXHW010000002.1, read on the forward strand.
CTCAGGCGGTGCTTCTGTCGGCTGCCCGACCGAGGCCCCATTCGCCTCAGGGCCACCCAAGCTTGCACAAGAGCCAGGCGGCTTGGAAGTCATGCACGCGTGGCTCCAGAGGCCTTGAGGACCACCTGGCAGGGTCTTGTAGACCATGGGTTAGGAACCCCTGAACTAGGGTGACAATTTGATTATTCACTGATTCTGAACTGCAGGCACAGGTATTTATCAGAAAGTCCCCTAGAAAATGTTCCCTATGGAAAACCTAGGCAGTGTCTTAACAAAAATTGGTCAAAATACTCCATTTTGGAAGGCCCCAAAACCTCATTTTAAAGCAGCTATTTGCTCAGGACGATATGTGCGCCTGCATGTGTGTGACCAGGTACTTGGAATTAATGTAATGAAAAACTGATGCCTCCTGGTCCACCTAACAGCACAGACCCAAGAAGTAAGATATTGCTTTGTTATTTTGACTTTTAAAACATCTCCATCCTTTTACTCTGATAACCTATAAATTCTGACTGCTTTAAATAAATAAACCCAATTTTCTGTTTATTCCTCAAAGACTGTGCCATCTCAAAGATTAATTCCACACTCAATCTTACTCCTGCTGCCACATGGTATACTGTATATTATCAAGGTTTAGTAATGTTCCTAGTTTAAAGGGGATTCTCTTATGCACCTTGGTGGATGCCTCACAAATCTTGGAGGTCTGTTTGGCTCTTTTTGGATAAGGTACGATTGTAAGTCTTATTTAAGTTATTTGTATTTTATAGTTTTGAATAATTTTTTAAAAATAAAATTGATGAGGTTTCTTGAGAAAAATGGTTGACACTGCTGAAATATAGGGAGGTCTTAGGGTGTTTTAATTAAGGTTTTTTTGGGGGGCCTGAATGCTGCTGTGTGACCCCAGATTTCCATCCCCATCCTGCATTAATTACAACTTTCTGGCTCAAGCATAAGAGGGAAATGTAGTGAGAGCCCAAAAGCCACTCTTTTCTGTAAGATTGTGTCAGGAAGTGGAGTCTTAAGAAAATGCAGGTATGACACAGAGAGAGCACATGTTGAAAAGTAACCCAGCCTAGCACTCTGGGATCCAGGCACCTTCTTTATTTAGTTTGGAAGTTCTTACCTGGGTGGAGCCATATCCGCCTCCATAGAATCTCTGCTCTGTTAGCCAGCGGACAATGGGGCTAGCAAGGTCAAATTTGCGCAACTGGAGCAGGGCCAGGAGGCCGTAGGATGTGGCCTCAATGGTGTAGAGTTTGGAGTTGGGGTCAGGCCAGTGAGTCCCTGCATGACAAGTACAAGACAATTTACACAGCGCAGTAGTTCTGCACATTAGATCCTGACCCAACCTGGGAATGGTTGATGGCAGGTCACTTACTCCAGCCATGGAATGACAAGTTAGAATAGTCCATCTGAGACAGCAAGAGCAGGCTAGATGGGTGCTTTACTTTAACAGGATGCTAAGGACAAAGGAATGGGACTCATTGATTTGCTGTGTATGTAATGTGGCAAACAGGGATGCACATCTTTGATGTGATCCCACTTGGTGTATTTACATAAAGGGTCACCTTGTTGTTACAGTACTTGTACAGAGACAGAGGCCAGATCTGGAGTCAACCCAAAGGCCTCTACTCTACTATTTTGTTGATGTCTGTCCCAAGATGTGCCAAGGCTGTCCAAACCCTCTGGCTGCTCTGGTAAGGTCTCACGCACCAGCCGAAAGGGAAATCAGCTTTGTGCCATCATTGGCCCTCCCCAGCAGTGACAGTGCGTAGGAGGCGATAGCAACTGTGTAGCTCTTCTGCAGTCTCTCCAGTTGTGCAGCCAGGTAATCCCCTGCCCTGCTAATGCTCGTCTCCAAAATCTGCAAGATACCAAGTGACAAGAGTTCATATGAGAACTAAGGGGCAGAGGGAAAGAGAATAACTAGAGCAAGTGATCATTAGATATCAAACCAATCCCAAGCCGTTATGTGGGTTTTCAGGAAAATGTTGAATTGGAATTTTTTTTGATACCCTAAAAACAGAGTGATCCGATTTAGCATATTTATTTGACTTATGGCGCAATCCTGCGTAGCGGTGTGCCTGAGGAGCGCATGCTGTAAATGCGCTGTAAAGCACATTTTTGGCACCCAGGGAGTAAGGCCTGCTCGTGCGCAGGCCGGCAGGCCTCACTCCGTGGCGGAAACCTGCTGCAGCCATCGGAGAAAGGTAAGTGTTCCTCCGGTGGGAGCAGAGGCAGGCCGGGTGGTGAGGGAGGGCGGCCGTTAGCTGAGCCAGCCTGGGTGGGGGCGGGAATGTTAGCCGCGATATCCCCGTCCTCAGTCCCAGTCTCGGTGGCCCTTACACCGCCGCCTCAGATATCTGAGGCCTTTCAGCCCTACACTGCTCTGGAGCGGCCCAGGAATAGTGTAGGATGCTGCAGCTGGCCCTATGGGCTGGCTGCGGATCTTTACACAGGATTGGGCTGTTATACAGTGTTGAGTAAATAAAATTTAAAAAGTACCATATGTTAATTTTATGTTCCAATGGCCACAACTATTTAAATTTGAACTAGATTAGGACTGGATCATGGAGAAAGCATGAAAGTTCCAAAAAAACACCTACTTCTGCTTCATTGACTACGCAAAAGCCTTTGATTGTGTGGATCACAACAAACTGTGGCAAATTCTTAAAGAGATGGGGGTACCAGACCACCTTACCTGTCTCCTGAGAAACCTGTATGCGGGTCAAGAAGCAACAGTTCGAACTGGCCATGGAACAACCAATTGGTTCAAAATTGGGAAGGGAGTACAGCAAGGCTGTACATTGTCACCCTGCTTATTTAAACTTATATGCAGAGTACATTATGAGAAATGCAGGGCTGAATGAATCGCAAGCTGGAATCAAGATTGCCGGGAGAAATATCAACAACCTCAGATATGCAGACAATACCACCCTAATGGCAGAAAGTGAAGAACTAAAGAGCCTCTTGATGAGAGTGAAAGAGGAGAGTGCAAAAGTTGGCTTGAAACTCAACATTAATAAAACTAAGATCATGGCATCTGGTCACATCAATTCCTGGCAAATAGAAGGGGCAGAAATGGAAGCAGTCACAGATTTTACTTTTTTGGGTTCCAAGATCACTGCAGACGGAGACAGCAGCCATGAAATTAAAAGACGCTTACTCCTTGGAAGGAAAGCTATGGCAAACTTAAACAGCATAATAAAAAGCAGAGATATCACCATGCCAACAAAAGTTCGTATAGTCAGGGCGATGGTGTTCCCAGTAGTAATGCATGGTTGCGAGAGTTGGACCATAAGGAAGGCTGAGCACCGAAAAATAGATGCTTTCGAACTGTGGTGCTGGAGAAGACTCCTGAGAGTCCCTTGGACTGCTAGGAGATCAAATCAGTCAATCCTAAATGAAATCAACCCTGACTGTTCCCTGGAAGGACAGGTACTTAGGCTGAAACTGAAATATTTTGGCCACCTAATGCGAAGAGAGGACTCTCTGGAGAAGACTCTGATGCTGGGAAAGATTGAAGGCAAAAGGAGAAGGGGAAGGCAAAGGATGAGATGGTTAGACAGCATCACCGATACAACGAACATGAAAATGAGCGAACTCAGGAAGATAGTGGAGGACAGGAAGGCCTGGCGGGATATGGTTCATGGGATCACGAAGGGTCGGACACGACTTAACGACTGAACAACAACAAGGATATCCACCCTAGGCAGAGAATTAGATTACGGTAGTATTTTTTGCAATAGTTAGTTACATCTACCAACTTGCTTCCTTCAGTGACTTTACTATAATGTCACACAGAATTTTTTCTTTTTCTTTTCGCAAGTCACGACGTGACCAGATTGCAAAATTAAAAATTCGCACGCTGCCGGGAAACTCCGTCGTTTGAAACATTTATTTTTAATAAAGCCTGTAACATCTGTTGAGTTAATTTTATTAAAAATAAATATTTCAAACGACGGAGTTTCCCGGAAGCATGCAGATTTTTAATTTTCTTTTTCTTATTAGGCATTATTGCGACTCCTTCAAAGTAACCCAGATCACTAAAAAACTAACAGATCTTTCAGAAACGCTTTCAACTTTCCTGGCTCGAGAGAAGAAATGAGACACTGTTCTGTATGTTGGCTGAAACTGAAACAAAAACTAGGCTGCAATCCTACGAACACTTACCTGGGAGTAAGTCCCATTCAACTGAGTAGACATATATAGGAATGAGTTATTAATCACAGTTTTGGTTTTACTTTCACTTGAAGTTGAGAATTTTAGCTTTGGCTGTGCAGATCAAATCAAAACCTATCAGGTGGATTCATAGCTTGATCTTTTATTTGGGTTATTTGGATTTGGGTTATTGTGTGTATTTGTGGTTTTATTGTACCCCATGTTCTAAATCAATAAAACATACAGTAAATGTACTCTCAGGTACATCCTAGGGAAAATCATCCGAAAAACATTAATTACAACTTTGAAACTGCCAAGTGTGGCTAATATTGTCTTGTTTATGAAACAATGGATCTTTAGAAACAGAAAAATATTCCATGGAAAATGAGAGCACTGAAAATGTTTCTGAGGAACATTCTGAATCCGCTTCTCGATATCGATTCTACTCACCGGTACATGTTCCTGACAGATATCTTTGGCCTCGTGCAGAGCAATTACTACAAAGGCTGTCAGAGAAACTTCTGGCTCAGAGCCTGTGTATCCACCCTAGGCAGAGAAAAGAGTTATTATGCCCAATTGTCTTGGTGCTGTTGTGACTGCTTCCCCAGCACTGACACCCACCAGGATTCCATGAACACCACCCAGGCTGTACTTGACAGAAACCCTTGGAAATGGCTACCGCAATCTTGCCCTGCTTGTAGGTTTTCAGAGTCATCTGGTTAGCTGATGTTGGGACGAAGAATACTATACTGCAAATGGAATAGACATTAAGCTATGAGAGCTGATATAGTGGCAAAGAGCAAAGAAGAAGTCTCCTGCTCAAATGACACCTCTGCTATGAATTCCCCAGGTATCTTAGGTCACCCTCCCTGTTTCTCAGATACTACTACTGACCTATCTTACAGAATGTTAGATGATACCGTGGACACTTGAAAATGCTATATGAATGCTCTGCATAATTACTATCTGTTCAGAGGTGTGTGCCACCGTAGTTAGACTACTGGCAGAAACAAGCAAGTTAGAAGACAGACAGCCCAATCTTAAGTAACTTTCTGTGCACCAATGCAACAAGGCCAGTGCAGACGGATGGGAGGTCTCCGCAAGGTAAGGGAACTTTTGTTTCCTTACCTCAGGTAAAGCCCCAGCCTCTGCAATGGGTCTCCTCGGATCTGTACCCGCTATTTTGCTGGCGCGGGTCCAAGAGGCTAGTGTAAGGAAAAGTGGCCTGGGAAGGCAGATAGAATTTGGCACACGCTGCTGCCGCTGATCCACCTCCCCTCCCGGGCCCGATCTACCCACCCCGTTACACCCCTCCCTGCCCCATTCACCTCCTGCGCCACCTTACCTGCACTGGAGCGCGACCCGCAAACCGCTGGTGGGCCAGTGCAGGCCTCTGTACCAGCGCGGGCCTCTGCTACGCAGTCGCAACGTGCTTTACGGTACGTTTGTGACAGTCTGCACTGACACAGCTAGCGTTACGCCACCACAGAGGCACAATGATGTGATGTGTTTCCCAGGGTGAAAAGCGGCGATGGTGAACAAGGATCCTCACCCTGAGATATATGACAACCTTCCAAAAGAAATGTAAAGCTTAAGTGCACCCTATAGGCCCTGACTCCCAACTCGCACAGGCTATGCTCTCTTACCACCATCTCCCCGTGAATCACAGGGGCATCTTCCTTGAATATACCGTCAGGATTCTGCTTTGTCAGGATGAGCCATTTCACAGCCCCACAGAGGACCTGTTGGTCAATAGCAATCAGCTGGTAGGCCATGGCAAAGACCTTTACTACATATGCAGTCAGCCTTGGAGGGGTAATAAAAGGAAGAGCTGAGTGAGTGAGCAAGAACCTCAATGGCATTCCCAGACAAATTTGTGTCACTTGAATAAGGCCAGCTTCATAAATTACATAAGTAATACAGAAGGAGTTGAGAAGGTCAGATTGTCCCATTCACATCCTGAGGCAAAACGAGGCCTTCCAGGAAACTGAAGCCTCAAAAGAAGCTTTTTGTCTAAAAGCAAGCAGGGAATGCTTGGTTGAGCTGGGCCCTGAATCTTGGGCTGCGATCCTATATGCCAGTGGTTCCCAAACTGGGAAGCATGGCTCCCAGGGGAGCCACGGAAACCAGCCAGGGGAGATGTGGAGTGCCACGGAATCCTCTCAGAAAACAGTGCAATGCCAATTGGCAGGCATCAACATAAGGTAATGGGGAGCCGCAGCCAATGGTCGACAATGGTCGAGGGAGCCACAGGTCAAAAAGGTTTGGGAAACATTGCTATACACTCTTATCTGGGAATAAGTCCCGTTTAGCACAATGGGACTTACTTCTGAGTAGATATACATAGGTTTGTGCTCTTAATCTCTTAATCTCTTGGGACATATATTTAGATCAGTTATCTTTTCTCTGCATAATGTCTTAAGGCAAATACTGAAGACTTGTCAGCTGAATACTGAATGTCAGCTGAATTAAGGCAAATACTGAAGACAGACCAAGCTTCAGACTTGGTACTGAAGCTAGCACCAAGGCTTCAGGCAAGACACTGCAGTAATTATTTGTGCTGGAGCTTATTTACCAGCCTCTGCAATCTGTGACTGGAGCTATATATAATAGCCTCAGCTGCTATTCTCATCAGATCACTCGCATGCAAAAGGAATAGCTAAATGCATGGGAGGACGATACCTAAAGAGAACCTCCGTATAATGGTGAGAGCATGTCTCTCAAGGCTGTATGCTGCAGAGAAACCGCATGGGAAGAGCATCTCTTCCAGACCCTGCTTGTGAACTTCCAAAGATCTCTGGCCACTTGGGGCTGGACCCAGAACGCTAAGCTAGACAAACCCTGGTCTCATCCAACAGGGGGCAGTTCTCATGTCCAGACAGTACTCACCCCCCCACACACTCTATTCCCACCTCCACTCACACTCCCAATGCTTTACCAGGTGCTTGATGGTCGATTTGTAAATGCTGCATAGGAATTGTCCTTTTTCCGGTAGGCTAGTTGTTGTGAATACCCTGAAAACAAATAAAGACAGATTGCAGGCCTATAAACATATAGTTATAGCCTATTAACAGCTTAGGTCCAGCAAACCATGGGGTGCACGTCTCCCCAAAAGAGGAGAGGTTCTGCTTCAGACCCTTTTGTTTCAAGAGGTGAGGTTCACCAAAGGCAAAATCTCTGTTATTATGGCCTTGACTCCCTGGAACCAAGTATCCACACAAACCTTCCCTATTTTAACCTTAATGCATTTTATTTGTTTGTTTAAGCATTGTTCCACTATTAACAATTAAAATGCAACACAGGTGTACAAAAGCAGAACCAAAAACCAACAATTAAAACAATATCAAAGGCCATTCAGCAACATATGTAGCACATCATAATGTAGATGAACATCAGCTGTAAAACATCAGCCATGATGCAGTACAAAAATCTGCTGGAATGTCATTTTTCCCCAGTGGCAAGAAACCAGCAAAAATGGGGCAAGAGGAGCTTTCTCAAGGAGGAAGGGAGTTTAAAATTCTGGGAGTGATAATAACAGAGAAGGGCCTCTCCTGTGTCCCAGTCAGACAAGCTTCAGATTTTGGTGAAACACAGAGCAGCCCTCCCTCCCACCAGATCTTAACATTTGGGCGGCAGATTCATACAAGAGAAGGTGGTTAAAGTTTGCAGCAAGTGGTACATTAGGGCTACACAGCTGCTTCATAGAGGGCATTTTCGGTGGCAAAATAGCATGGCAGTAAACTACTTCTATGCTGAGGTCCTGATTCAAATTGCGGTCCCCATGCAGTTGCTCTACAAGAGTAAACCTAAATCTGTAAGTACCTGCTGAAGTGTTTAACATAATGTGTAGCGTGGCTGTTAGTTGGCTTGGAACTTTTCAGACCCATCAGGACAGAAAAAAAAATCAAATAAACAGGATAGGACTGGATTTGGAACCTCATTTAGTGTCCATTTCACTCTTGGCACTCATCCCCCCTGCCAAGTAAGAAGAGAATCTAGGAATCCTAGTTCTGGTGCCTTGTTGCTCCAGCCAGGTATAAACTTCCATCTGGAGATTACAGTCTCCTCACTCAGGGGTGGCCCAACCATGAGGTCACCTGAAACGTTTGTGTGGAGTGGCAGAGAACAGATGAGCCTCCTGCCCATCTGTCTGGTGCCCTCTCCAGCTTGCTGCTCCGATTCACTTCTAACTTGCAAGTTGGAGGAGGATCGCAGTGGTGGTAGCCTCCATCTCCCTCCAGTGCTGCTGGAGGAAGAAGTAGGAAAAAAAAACCTGCCACCACTTATGAAGCACCAAATAGGCAGGGAAAGGTGATTTGGAGCCCACCCGCCCTTTTCCCGTACTTATGAATATCACTGCGTTCAGCCTCCCTGCTTCACCCTTATTCTGTTTGCAATGAGCACAAGCCGAAACAGAAGAGGTGCAGACCAAGAAGGCTGCATTAACACACCTTTTGTAAGTAAAGGGAAGGGGGGAAAGCTTTGGAGGGGTGCATGCCTTGGAGGGGTGCATGCAGGTGCACATGAGCAGAGGTGGCAGTGGGTGGAGGATTCAGGCGGCGCAGAGGCATGCGTTGCCCCTATCCTCACTCATCAAGGAAGACCCAAAGCATTTCCCACGTCTCTAGAAAGAAGTCTGAATATATGGTTCTTGGAGATAATGACTGCCCAGAAACTAGTCAAACTCCTGCTGATCAGCTGGGACCCCAATGTCCCCCCAAGTGGACTTACCTTTCTTAATGAAGTTGATGGCCTCTGCACGGCGTTCCACCCCTATCCGCTCCCACTGATTAGTATTGTCCAAATAGTGGGTGGCAATCACTGCAGGGGTCAGACCAATCATGTTTTGCTCCCCGCAGCCAGAAGGGACCCGGATGAGGTGCTTCAGATTGGCTCCATCAATGGAGTTCTCTATAGTCTCACCCACAATGTCTCCTAGAATGTAGAGAGGAGGCATAAAGTCCATTTCACATAAGGCATCACCAGTGCTTATGTTATGGGGACAAATGTGGAGATGACCTTAATGAAATTCACACAAACTCACCCTCTAAATTCCTCCAGTTTTAGCCAAATTATGGCCCCTCTGTAGCCTTCTAAAACCAATGGCTAAAAAAGCCATCGCAGTAGGTAAGGGGAGTGGGCCCCCTCTGAGTCCCCTGGTCAGTTCATCCTCAGAGTATACTCTTGGGTGAGTGAGGGAAAACAGTTCAGTGGTAGGAGATTAGTTCTTTATTATTTTAGAAACCTTAATGTTTGTGTCTGTCAATATGATATATATATATATGCAGTGATTCTGCCTTCTATTCTATGCTGGCATAGCTTAAATAAAACACCTATATATTTTTACACCTGGTGTGGTTATTGGATTGGACGGATCTTACCCTTGCCAGACGCTTGGCTTGTTACCTGGACGTACCCAAACAGTTGGAGCTGTTTCACTAAGACTGCCTAGCTCAGGGGTGGCCAACCTTCCACCATGAGGGCCTCTGTGTTCTTAAGAGCTGTGTAGATAACAGAATCTTGGCAGCTGCAAGTGCTGATGGTGCTACTAAAGCAGCTGCACCTGCTGAAATGTCCTCACTTGTACAACCATTAAAGGTCCAGGAGCATTCAAGTTGAAAGGTTGGCCACCCCTGGCCTAGCTCATGGTTGCAGCCGAGTTGCTAAGTCTAACTGCGAGCGCACAGTCGGTGCTGTGTTGCTGAGCCTATGAGAGCACACGGTTGGGGCTGTGGGGCTAAGGCTGACGGGGCGCACAGTTGGTGCTGTGTTGCCAACTTACCGAGGTTGTGTTTGCTGGACCTGTTGGAGCGGGGACCCCAAAGCAACTCTCTGGGAGGCATGCAAGTCCTGGGGTGGCGTGGCCTACCGTTAACTTCCCCAGGTGGTGGCAGCGAGTCTACCCTCCCTTGTTGGGGATGTGTTTGGGGGTTCCGTTGGTGTGGAACTCAGGGGGTCACTGCCTTCCCTCGCGGTAAGGAAGCCCTTCGCCACAGGCATCATTCTTATTCAGCCAAAGCCTCACCCCAACAGGTTATAACTAGGGGTGTTTGCTTTTGTTGATGACCACATAAAAACATAAAATTCCACAGTTTCAAACCGAATAAAAACACAAAACACCACATTTTCAAACAGAATCTGAAACAAATTACCAACTCTCTACTGGTTGTGAAATGCATCTGGTTAAAACAGATTACTTTTCCAGTTAGAAATAATCGAATAATTTGTTGTTTTTGCATTGAAGACTGCAATATAATGATATTAAACCTGATATTGATGCTTAAGAATTCACACCTGTGAATAAAAACACCACATTTTGCATTTTAATTCAACAAATTTTCAAAAACCCCTCTAGTTTCAAACACCTCTAGTTACATCCCAGCCCCCACCAGAACCCTGCCAGGCACTGGGTCTCTTCTTGGCCATTGTAAGTTACCTTTCTGTTTCATCAAGCTCGTGATCCACTGGACATCCTCTTCCTTTGTTTCAGGCAAAGATTGCCAACCTACACTTTCATGCCTTTCTTCACCTCTAGGAAAACGTCCTCCATTTTTGCTTTTGTATATGGAAACATTCCTTTCAGCCCTTACCTTCAGGTTACTTATAAAGAACAGGATCCCCCTTCCTGGCCCACTAAATCCTAAATATAAACTGCTTTGTGATATTTTTTTCTGTCGAAAAACAGTATATAAATCTTCTTTTCTTCTTCTTAATAAATAACAACAATAAGACTGGTTTCTTCATCTTGGTGGCAAATTCTGACTGGAGCTGGCCTTTACCTGTCACACTGATGAGAGTTACTGGTTCAGTGTTAGGAACTATGTTGCTCAAGTCCAGAGGCTCAATTGTCACCACCTGCTCCCCAGAGGCTGCATTGAGAACAAGAAAAACATGGACGGTGAGAAATGGGGTGGGGAGATGGGAGAGTCCTCAATAATATGCCCTGAATGGCAGGTTTATGTCACACTTATTCCCTCAACCCCTTTCCAGATTGTCACACCTGAATTTTGGCCCTTTGGGTCCAGCAAGATGCTCTTGATATTCTTGAAGATTTTCATCCCTTCTGGCTATAAAAGATAATTGGAGTCTTTACAAAAACTAGTACAAAAATTCAAACAGTATTTACAAAAATACAAAAAGTATTTACAAAAACCTGTTTTCAGTTCATGTGTACATACACACACACACACACACACACACACACACATGTACACGTACAATACGACCACTTCGTTTTCATATTTGTTTGTTTTTATGATTTATGTGACTTTTTTACATGGGCTGCTAAATGATGTGGTGGTAGCCTGTCCCCATTCAAAACTACACTTCACTGCTGCTTCTTGGAAAGATGCAGTTCCCCAGCTAGAGTCTCTGACTGGGAAGTATCAGGAGAAAAGGTCTAGGATCCCATGGTGATCTCTCACCCACCCCAAGCCCAACGGGGGATAGCTCCCTTCCTGTAACCCAGGATGGCCGCCCACAGCACTTACCACCACCCGAAGCTTTTTTCTCACGCCATCTGCCACTGGAACGCCCACCACAATAGCTTTCACTTCAATTTCCACTTCCCCCAGCTCCAGAGGAATGATCGTATAGGAGACAGCTCGAGAAGTGCCAGCTTGGAGTGCAAACATCTGCCGTAATCGCGTCGTCTCTCTGCTGAAGCCACAGATTTTTTCATTGTACACCAGTTCAACCGAGACCTACGAAAGGACACAACAAAACAGTGTCATCAGTAGAGATCCCATCAGCAACATTTGCCTTCTGAAGGAAATGGAATGCCCCTGCAGGTCAGATCAGGGGTAGATTCACACAACCTTTTTCCAGCCATCTCATTGTGGGGAGCAACTTTAAAATGGGTCCTAGGAACATTATTGCAGTATTTTTTATCGTTGTCATTATCACATTATTTGTATAGTGGGAACAAGGCAAGGACAGAGGAGGATGGCTGCTCAGTACCTGGGCAGCAGCTGTGGTGGTGGCTGCTGCTGCTGCTCTTCTAGGAGGCAGTGGATGGGTGCAGGTTGTCACCTGAACCAATCTGCCACCTAAGGCGACTTCACTATGGCTTGTTGGTGGGCCAGCCCTGTGGCGTATACAAGGGTGGAGCGAAGGCAAGTAGTTCTGCAAGACTCCGTTACACTGGAGTCAGCGGCCCCTCCCCCTTGCTGTTGGAGCCATTCTGGCAGCAAAGGCAACACGGAGGACACTCCCCTGTTGCTGCTGGAATGGCTCCAACAGCAAGGGGGAGGGGCCGTTGACTCCAGTGTAACGGAGTCTTGCAGAACTACATGCCTCCGCTCCACCCTTCGTTTCAGCCTTTTGGAGGCCCTGTCAAAGGCCAAAAGGGGGTACAACTCTCGAAAGAAAACAGTGTTTATTACTGTGTTTTTGAGCTGATAGCTCAAATGGTCTCCTTTCTGCGGCCTGCTAAGTGAAGCAGCAAAGACTCCAGGCAGAAGCTGAGCAAAACTGATAACACCTTAGAAAGACGTAGAGTTATCATCACGTGACATGCAACTCTGGCATCCCAGTTCTCCCAGCTAGACCATATCAAATGGCAAAGACTTACCCTGAAATTCCATGGCGCATAGTTGTACAGTACAGCTCGTATGACCACCTGCTCATGGCGCACAACGGAGTAGGGAAGCCGTAGATCAACAAAGAAATCTTTCTTCACTTTGATTTCATAGGGGTCAGCCACACAGATTCCTGATGGACCCAGTGGGAAAGATTCATGTTAATACAGAAATTTATACAGCACTTTTGCAACCCTTACCTATAATGCACCTGTCTTTGGGTGGGGTCAATGTCACTCACGCTAGGACTACCTCTTTAATTCTAGCCTATTGGCCATGGACCCTTGACTCCATCCATGAGCACAGTGCTCAGAAATTAAGATATGTGGTCAGAGAAGGACTGTTATCTCTGGCTACTCTGGTAAGGATCAGTTAAATTCAAGTTGCCAAGATTATCATTTACCACCATAGAGATGGAAGCACATTAGGCTTAGAAATTCTGATCTCTTCTGCTTGGCAGCAGCTAGGAACCCTGTACTACATGAGAAAAAGAAAGAGGCGAAGATGGATGAGCTGCCATATCCTTTTCATGTACTTGAAAGCTAAAGTAGCGTAGCTGGGAGGGGGGGCGGCGCGGTCTGTGCTGCACGGCGCTACACGGCGGTGCAAAGTGGCCCCTCCCACTCGCCATTGGAGCCATTCTGGCAGTGAAGGCATCATTGTCTTCACTGCCGGAATGGCTCCGATGGCAAGTGGGAGGGACCACTTTGCACCGCTGTGTAGCCCCGCACAGTACTTACCGAGCTGCCCTCGAGCCTAGCTACTCTACTGGCTCTAGCTGCTCATCTGAGGGCCTTTTAAGACAATTAATTGGGTGTTTTGTTCAGTAAATGTGAAGCTATTCGTTTTTTGCAATGGTGACCAGAAACAAAGGAGGTTTGCTGCATTGAAGATGAAAGTTTCAGTAGGCCAGATTTTCTTGCCTCTGCAATGACCTCTACATCTGCTGGTTCTCTCTTCTCCCTCCCAAACCACAGAAGAGAATCCAGAAATCCTGCCTCTTCCAATATTATATCTTCTGATCTAAGAAGCTTAATCAGTCAGCTATACACCTGACCAAAGTTGGACATACTACAATTGTCTTGTGTCTTTCACCTTTTGTCTGGGAGAGACTGATGGCCAGCACCTCCCAGGTGGTGATGGAGTCTGCCAGATGCACAGGTACAGTTTTGGAAGAGAGCCTGGAAGTATGAGAGAAGATAATGATGAGCAAGGAAATGTTTGACTGGGAAGGGCATGATGGAAGGACTGGGGGAGACATTCCCATTGCTTCTGGTAGGAAGGAATTTATTTGCTCTACTTCCCCAAACCAGGGGGCATTATGACCTCCCTCACACAGTGAACTTGTCCTTCTCTACTAATAAAGAATATGTTCCCTGGGGAGAGGACTGAGGAAATGGTTTCAGGCGATGACACCAAGTGCCTCCTTCTACAGCTATTTCTTTCCAAAGTAACAAGGAGTCGAGCCCCCCCCCCGAGGAAAGTGAGGGTACAGGGTTGGCATCAGCTTTGGGAAGCCTCTCAGGCACAAGCTCTGTAAGTCTCCCCTTTATCTGTGTACGTGCTTGCATGCCAACTATGCCCCCTCCCTATGCCCAGAAACTGGGCAAGAGAGACAGAGAAGATGTCTCCTTTGTGCTGCCACTATAGCAGTGGCATGAAGGAGAACTTTGTCTGCTGCTTCTCTCCCCCTCCCCTCCCCCCCCGCCCAGTAAGTGACCCCTGGCTTACCAGATGATGGGGGCAGGCAGGGAGAGAAGTTGCAATGATCATTCTCCTCCTTCCCGGGTACCAATTTAAAATTCCCAGATGGCCCAGCGGCCCTGATGCTATGGCAGGTACTGGATATATCCAGGAATTTTTAAAATGGTACTTGGGAAGGAGGAGACTGCTGCAACTGTAGCTGTTCCGTCACTCAATAAATGATAGGAAAGTTTACCAAGCAATGGGGCGCAGCAGCATGTCTGTTGCTGGGATCAGGCAGAGCAAAGCATGGTTAGGCATGGGCTTTGGCCCCTTCAGGGGTGTAGACCCTCATCGTGTGCCCAAAGCCCCACCCATGACACTGGCCCTGCAAAGGTGCATGAGGGGTGGCTTTGCTTAAAAAGGTAAAGGTGACCCCTGACAATTAAGTCCAGTCGTGTCTGACTCTAGGGTGTGGTGCTCATCCCCATTTCAAAGCCGAAGAGCCAGCATTGTCCAAAGACGCCTCCGTGGTCATGTGGCCGGCATGACTCTCCTTGCCGCAGCGCGTAGCATGCGGCTGGAACACAGAACACCCCCCCCAAAAAAAAAACCATGAGCTGGTACTAACTAAGTGCCAATTTTCTGACCTTTTCGTTTCATTAAATCTCTGCGCAAGCTGATATCTGGCTTTTCATCTAGTTTCTTAAAAACATGTTTAATTATTCCATACTGAAAAGAAAGCATGGCATAATTTAATGTTACTTTGTTAACTGTCAATTATTTATTACCATAACTTTAATGTCCCTTTAACACTGAATGCTCTTCCCTGCAAAGTATCTTTGTATCCTTTTAGAAAATCAGCATGGCAGGAGTAAGGTACTAGCCTGGCATTTCTCCTAAAATGCTAATTTTCCATGTCTAGAATTTTTTCAGGAGGGATCATTCCCCTACCTATGATCAAGATGCAAGATTACTACCTCAGTGAGAACTAGGCTTAGGTTTTCCCCTAGCCAGATGAAGTCCACGGTAATACCACAACTGAAGACAATGAGCGAGAAAAGAGACAGTATGAGACTTCTGTGTAGACCAGTTGCACAAAACATTTTATCTCTTTAATATGGAAGAACATTTTGCATAAGAAGATAACAGGAAGTGCAGCACCACAAACCAGTGACCCATTCCATGATGCAGTGTGGACTGCACTCCTTTCTTGTGCAAACACAGCAGCAGAACACTGCACCTAGAGGTGCCCGTCTGGATCACGGACATGCGGTGCAGGTGCAGCAGGTGAGGTAACCCTGCCCCCTTGTGTTCCATGGAAAATCGCCACAGCCCAACTCTGAGATTGCGCATGCGCACCACCCGCTAACTTGGGTGCAAGCACGCATGCAATCTCAGGGTTAGCCTGTGGCGATTTTCCGTGAACTCTACGAGGGGGCGGGGTTGCCTCACCTGCCGCACCAGCACCGCACATCCCTGGTCTGGATATAACACAAGTGCCAAATTAAAAGAGGTGGATTCTTCTGTATGTGGGGTTTCCCCAAATGAACTAGCTCCCTTTTAGTCAGAAATTATTCAAGGCAAATATGACCCACACGTTTGCTTCATATGCATGGAAACTGGCATTTGGCATTCTAATAGTCCCAGGTTCCAGTTCTCTCTCTCTCTCTCTCTCTCTCTCTCTCTCTCTCACACACACACACACACACACACACACACACACACACACACGTTTCTAGTTCTTTAAATATGTAAGCTCAGCAAAACATGTGGGAAGCATCTGGAGTAATCTCTGCACTTTGGGATGGGTTGGGCCTTCACATAGGAAGGGAGTGGAGCTTCTCCACATTCTCCTGAGTCCACTGTATCCAACCTCTTACTACTTGCACAATCTACAATTCTCATCTCGTTTTCCATTTCTTCCCAATCCATACCACCACCACCACCCCCAAAAGTCTTATTATGAAAACCTGAATCCCAGAACAGAAGAAATAATGCAGAATAAGCAAACATGGGTGAAGTGGCTTAATCAATGCTATTTGTTCATGTAGCAGAATGTGCATTTCCTTGGTATAAATCAAGATTATTATTATTGTTTTTTAATATCAACACACACACACACACACACACACACACACACACACACACACACACAGGCGTTCTTGTTTTTACCCATCAAAATCTGTCTCCAGAGGGAGGGTCTCCTGCACCCACAGCAAGCTCTCAGCAAACTGGGTCCGAGACACAATTTCCTCATCTGTTATGTCATCTTCCTCTGGATCCTCTTCCTCTGGCTCAAGCTCAGACACTGATGATGTTAACACCAGAGTGAATCTTGTTTTCTCATTCTCAGGAATACTTTGAACTTGTATCTGGTGGTTACTTAAGGAAGCTGATCACAAAGAAGAACAGATCTCAGTTAGGGTGACCATACTCATGGAAGGGGATGTTTGATGCAGGTTTTGTTGACAGCTCTTGCTCAATCCTGCAAAACATACCGCAGCTGGTCTAAAGGGCCAGCTGCAGCATCCTGAGCCCGTTCCCAGGCTGCACCAGCGCAGCCCAGGAACACCTCGGGAGAAGGGGACATTCATCCCCTTCCCCGAGTGTAGGGCTGCCCAGGGACTATGGGCCTGGCTCCGACATTGAGGGGGCAGGGCTGCCTCCTGCTCGCTCGGTAAAACGGGACTAGGATGAGCGAAACTTACAGCCCCGCCCCTACCGGAGCAACGCCTTTGTCTCACACCATGGTTGGAACCTTAGTACAGCATTCCTCCCACTTCTTTCTCTCCTTTCCCCCGTCTTTCCTCCTCCCCCTTCTCTCTTGCTTTCACATACCCCCTAGTTCTTCAGCCCCAATTTCCCCTAAGTAATCCCTTCCTCTCCTCTCCATCACTTGTGCCATTATGTGCCCCCAGTGGTGTTCCTAGTGGGGGGGGACGACGACGACGACAGTATGGTATTTTGCAGTGGTAGTTTGTTATTGTCTCTTGCAAAAGAGACAATAGCAAACAAACTTACTGTGTTTTTTCGCAGAAAAATGTCCACCAGAAGGATTTCTTTCGAAAACCCTGAATGGTATCCAATCTATGCCATCGATGCGTCTGCCAAAGATGTGGTTGCAGCAGTCCAAGAAGGCCTGGATACACTCCTTGTCCTCTAAGATGTATTTGGTTCGCCGATCACAGGAATAGCCCATGGGATTTTCTTGCATGGCATCCTCGCAACACTTCCGAAGGAATTGGCTCTGATATTCCCGTGCTCCAAGAAGTAGGAGAGAAAGAGAAAGGATGGGTAAATGAGAGAGGGAAAAGTAGTATGTCAAGATACACACCCATGTGCAAGGGGCGTGTCATGTGTCTGTTCTATTTTTTCTATATGTGCTATAGAAAAGGCTGAGGCTTGTGTGGAAATCACTGCATGTGCAGAAGTTTATAGGATTTATATCCTGCCTTTCCCCCTAAAATATAGGGTACTCAAGGCAGAGGTTGACCAACGCAGTAGGTAAACTTGGATTGTTCTGAATTCCCTCAGGATTATTTCTGAGTAGGATGCTTCAGGAACAACAGACATTAGGAGTAAACCTTAGTTCAAGTCCTGGTGCCAGCAAAAAAAAATGATGTACAAGGAAGGGTGTTCCTGAGCATGTGTTCAAAGGAGGAGGAGGAGGAGATGTGTACCTTTAGATGCTTTCTTGTCTGAGATGGAACGTGAGAGACGGACGAGTTGTACTTGGGAACGGGACGTGCACTGCGTATCTGCTAACAAAGGCCAGTACATGTCAGTATTACTTCATGAGTAGTGGAGCTGAAGAAGGGGATGGGAGGTGGGTAGCTATTCTAACAAAACTGCTCCCATGTCTCTCGATGCTGTAGTATACCCAACATGCTACTGCCTTTTCCAATCTTCCGGGGGGGGGGGGGGGCTGCAATCAACACACAACTCAATGCTGTAACATTTGACATAGCCTTGAGGCTTCTTATTGATGGTTTTAGTTTGACCCCCAATATTTGGACTGTGATTTGAAACTTTTTAGCTGGACACTGCCAAAGCAAAACTCTCAAGGAGTCCCTCTTCTCTTTGCCTAGAAACTATTCTATTTCATCTCCCTTGTGAGTTCCTGCTTGCCAGCTGAGTGTTCTTATCAATTAAAGCACAAATAATCCAGCTTTTTTAAAAGGAAGAATGGAGGTAGAGCATGGCCTACCTCCTCACTGTAGTAGGAGGCCTATCCCCTTCCATCATTCTTTACATAGCATGCTATTGCTATTTAAACAAGAGGAGGACTACCCTATAAATGCATGCTTTAAGCCCTTATACAGTATTCTGCCTACATATCTTCTATTCCAAACGAAAGCCACAGCAGGGTTAAATCAACTTGTGTGCCTCTTGCAGAGGTACCCAACCCATCATTGGAGCCTTCCCTTTTCATCTTACCTGTTCCATAGCCAGAACTGGTCTGAAATGCCAGG
The DNA here is from genome assembly GCA_026170595.1 of Plestiodon gilberti rubricaudatus. Lineage (NCBI taxonomy): Eukaryota > Metazoa > Chordata > Lepidosauria > Squamata > Scincidae > Plestiodon > Plestiodon gilberti. The sequence continues at coordinate 110,470,981 of JANXHW010000002.1, forward strand.
CCAGCGTCCACAAAGACCCCAGCAGAATCTCTGCCGCCACCGCCAGCTGTGCAGCCAATATCACTCTTCTCCACTGTATCCCAGATCTGAGGAGACAGATGGTGCATGACATTCCACCTTTCCGTGAGAGCTGACTGAAAGCCAGAACTGAGCAGAGCTGGTCCAGTAGCTTAAGTAACCTCATCCGTCTCTCTGAGAGAGAGAGAGAGAGAGAGAGAGAGTGAGTGTACAGGCAACTGGGACAGTGCTTGCAGTGTCAGCTCCAGCTTTTGGTGTGCCCTGGGGCAAAAGCCCTGCAAAGGTCCCCTAATAATGATCTTAATCCCCTAATCTTCGGGCCCAATTCTATCCAACTTTCCAGCGTCGATGCAGCCATGCCCGTGGGGTGTGCACTGCATCCTGCTGGGGGGGGGGCAATCATGGACACCTCCTCAAGGTAAGGGAACATTTGTTCCCTTACCTCGGGGCTGCATTACAGCTGCATCAGTGCTGGAAGGTTGGATAGGATTATGCCCTTACTTCCTGTTTATGAGTGGCTGTGAACAGTAGCGGAGCTACGACTGCCCCCTCCCCCACGCCAGAAGTGACGTCACCGCCGCTACTGGATTTCCATAACAGAGAGATGCAGGGTAGGAGGGCAGAATCCGTTGCCGCCGCTTGCTCGCACTGCCGACGGCCGCTATGACACCCCCCGCCTGCTGCCTGGGGCCCAACCCCCCGTACTGCAGAGGGGCCACCAACCCACCCGTTCCTATGATACTGGCTGTGAAAAGGAGGGCTCTTGTCTGCTGCTGTCATCTAATCTACCCTACCTCCTGGTAAGCCTCTTCAGGGGCCCCAGATGGCTTATCAGGTGATAGCGGCAGCAGCGGCAGCAGGATGTATAAAGTGAACCCATTGAAAAGTAAGGGTCCACCGTATGTAGTAGCAATGCCTTCTGCCGGTGGTAGCACTGGCCTGTCCATGAGGCCTGCTAAAGTCACCTCCCACCTGCTGGTCAGTCTGGCTACTCACTCACCCACCCTCCGCTCCAAAGCCATCCCCTCCTCCTCTCTCTGCCCTCCTTCCTGGACATGACCCACATAAGCACGACTCACTTGCTGTCGCTTTAATAGTTCCTCTTTAGGTAAAGGTGACCCCTGACAATTAAGTCCAGTCGTGTCCGACTCTAGGGTGTGGTGCTCATCCCCATTTCAAAGCCGAAGAGCCAGCGTTGTCCGAAGACGCCTCCGTGGTCATGTGGCCGGCATGACTCTCCTTACCGCAGCACGTAGCATGTGGCTGGAACACGGAGCGCTGTTTACGTTCCCGCAAGCGGTACCTATTTATCTACTCGCATTAACATGCTTTGGAACTGCTAGGTTGGCAGGAGCTGGCCAAGCAACGAGAGCTCACCCCGTCGCGGATTCGAACTGCCGACCTTTCGATCCACAGCTGATGGTTCAGCGGTTTAACCCACTGCGCCACCCGCTAATAGTTCCTCTTTACTCACCTTCAAATCTGGAAGGGCTTGGAGAAAGTGAAGACAGGAGAGTCAAGAGGAGCTGCTGCAGCACTCCAGTTGAAAGAAAGAAAAAGGTGACCAATGGGGGAGGGGGAAGGAGAGAAAGAAAAGGCAAGCCGGAGTGGGGTGCAGGGAGAGGGAAAAGCTCCTATGAGGATGAGAGCAGAGGTCAGAGAAAGGAGAAAGAGTCGCATTTTGTGCCTTGCCCCTGGACCTTGGGCCTCCCCTGCTGGCAACTGAACAGTTCATTCCACTTTCCTCTTTGAGTCCTGCTTGCTACAGCAGTGAAGCAATTGGATCAGCTGAGGACTAAGTGGGAGACACAACTGTCATGTCTTATCTTGCTGCCGCAGAGATCTGAAGCTAAAAATGCCACTTTGGGGTCTTTTCTGTGTATCTGATGCACACCAGGGATAGTGCTCATCTAGAAACTCATAGGTAAGGAGGAACATACCAGGGATGTGCGGTGCTGGCTTGGCAGGTGAGGCAACCCCCCCCCCAGTCCTCAGAGGATTACCACAGCTTCACCCAGTGATCGTGCAGGTGGTCCTCTCGCTTACTGTAAGTGGGAGGAACGTGTGCATGATCACTGGGTGAGGCTGCGGCAATCCTCCGAGGACTATGGGAGGGGGGTTGCCTCACCTGCCGGGCATCCCTGGAATATACATGAATCAAGGGTTATTATTAGAATCTACTTCCTGCTGCCTCAAACTAATAATAATAATAATAATAATAATAATAATAATTATTATTATTATTATTATTATTATTATTATTATTATTATTATTATAATATACCACCTTTCTTGGTCATTGGATTTCTCCTCTGACTTTAATCCAAGGCGGTGTACATGGGCAGGCTTTCCTAATCCCCCTAATGGGGTATTTTACATTTACATTTTACAATATATAAATGTCCAATCTTTCATGAACAGCTACATTCCAGGTGGTATCATTTTGCAGTCTGGCTTTTTCCCCACTGGTTGTAGCCTCCCACACTTGACCGACACAGCTGGAAGCTCTTACCTCTCCTCATGGAGGCTTTCACAGCTTTTTGTCGGCGGCGTGTCTCGAACTTGTCATTCACCGATCTTTGGACTTGCAAGGCGGCGGCACTACCGACTGAGCCAGACCCCTCTGCCAGACCCCTCTGCCTCTACTATGATGGCAAGAGCTAGCATTCCAGTCTCTGGGTTGCAAACAGTGAGAGAGGAAGCAAAGAGAGGAAGCAAAGACAGCCTAGTAGCCTGCTACCAAAAACTCACCTTCGCTTGGGAAAGTTTGGATTTCTTGTTCAAAACATATACAGCTTTATCCACAACTACCAGGCCCACCTTGGCCCCAGGATCACCAGACACTTTGAGAGACATGGTGGCTTGTGGTTGCTGATCTCTGTTGTCTTGTTCTGATGCACCTGTGACCTTGAGCTTTTACAGGGAGAAAAACAAAAAATGAGCAGTAAGTCAGTGTGTCTATGCAATTGTATATGTCTACTTGGCAGAACCTGGAAGCTCCATCCTCCCATCAAGATGGCTTTGAGAGACTGTACTGCAATATCGACAAGAAGTCTGCTGTTGGCTACTGCATAGTAGCTACTTCCCCTAAGAGCTAAGAGATATGTCCACCAATGGCATGAAAAACTTGACCCACATCAGAGAAAAATGTTATGTTTCACCCATTTCCCTTGATGCAATAGTAACATCTCAATTTTTCACATGGCAGTCTCTGCAAAGACAAGGTGGCAAAGCCCACCACAAAATAAGATGTCATGGGGACCTTATTGTTTTTTCACAAGTGACTCAAGCAGCCCAATCTTACCTAACTCCTTGCACGCCAATGCAGCCACGCCAACAGGGCACGCACTACATCCTGTGGGGGAGTTTTGAGCTGCGAAGGCCTCCTTGAGGCAAGGGAACATTTGTTCCTTTGTCTTGGGGTAAGCCCTCACTACCCAACTGGGTCTACTTGGACCTGCGCCAGCTATATAACTGGCGCAAATCCGAGTGGACCCTGGGAAGGCGGTTAGAACAGGGGTTCTCAACCTTTGGAGGCCTGGGTACCCCCTATCATGGTCCAATTGTCTGAAGTGCCCCCTGCGAATTAATTGCTAATTAATTGGATTAATCAATTAATTAGCTAATTAATCATTTAAAAATAAAAAAGTATTAAAACAATTTTAAACGTGAAAAAATGTCTTTTTAAATTCTGTGTGTGTGTGTGTGTGTGTGTGTGTGTGTGTGTGTGTGTGTGTGTGTGTAAGGCCCAACACACAAAATCAGAGAGAAAGAAAGGGGGGATTGCATTTTCTCAACTACTGTACAAAAAATACACTGCATAGATGGGAGAGAAGGAAAAAAACCAAACAGAGAGCTTGATCTCATGTTAGTGCAAAAAGACACATGCCAGGATCTCTTTTTTTCTCCAAGCCCCTCTCCCAAATCAGCTCCTCCCCTCCCCCACCCCACCCAGTCCCTTATCTGTTAGTATCTGACAGAAGCAGACACTCCAGAAGCAGGCAATCCTCATCATGTTGCAAGGAACCCTTGGCTCACTTTCTGCTGCTCTGAAGTGAAACTGAAAGTGAAACTGAAGAGCAGTTTGAATTTAAAAATACTTGGCTTGCTGACACTCAGCTGATTCAGGGAGATCAGTCTCTTGCATACCCCCACCAGTGGGAGGATGAGATGGGAGCTTGGGGGTGGAGCAAATAAAAACACCTCTGGTCGCAGATAATTAGTTGATATTTAGCTGATAAGGGGAAGCCTCTCATGTACCCCCGCCTGATGGTCCGCATACCCCTAGGGCCAGGGTACTCAGGTTGAGAACCCCTGGGTTAGAACATTGGCGGCATTGCTGCCACCATTACCACTCCCAGCCTCGATCCAGCCTCCCCCTAACCCGGTACTCCCCCTCCCGCCCGCTCCTGGCCTCCCTCCCACCCCCTGCCAACATACCTGCACTGGGGCTCATTGAGAGGCCACTGGCGTGCAGACCCAGCCACTCACTGCTTGGCAGTGGCTAGACCATGCTGTATGGTGTGTTGCCTTTTGCGACAGCCATAAAGCACCCTGCACCGCTGGAATGCAAGTTCCATTAGGATTGGGCTGTAAGACAACAACTGGCCCTATCTACACTACAAACTTATACTTCTTTTATATCAGTTTAATAATAGCTTCCCCAAAGGATCATGAAAGTTGTAGGTTGGCCAGGGTACTGAGAATTGTCTATTTTGAGCTTACCCCAATTTCAGAATTAATGTTCCTAATCCTGGCTGTCACACCAGTTTAAGTCTGTAGTGTGGACATGTGTAATGTCTTTGTGTCCTCTACAGTGCACTTTGGCTAAAGCAGAAGGTTCCCAGCCAACATTTGTTGTGTTTCCACAACCACTCCCTTCCACAACCACTCCCAATACAGAGCGGCAAGCCACACAACTACGATAGAAGATTTTTCACATCTCGTGAGAACTTGTCTTTTCCATCAGATAAGCCAGCATTAGCTGATGGGGGTGGATGAGTTCCAGTTGCCTTGGCAACCCAATCACTATGCTGTCCTGTGTCCTCTGCCCCTGAAGGACTTGTTCCCCTATCTGTGCTCTGACAACCCCCCCCCCCACCTTCAGTAACTTTACTATGAGAGGCTGTATCTAGAACCTCTGAAAAGGGGTGTCTGTGACAATATGCCTTTTCAGTTTGGAATGCATTGCTTGGGTATACTGTATTAATGTGAGAAGGGATGTGAAAAGAGAATGTTTTTTGTATTAAATATACATTGGTTGGAGCAATGCACATGCTGCTAAAAGCATCCTTTTTCATGGTTAGGACTACAGAATGCGATTGCGTGACGTTCTGATTCATATTTGTATTTGCATGGGGTCCCCCATGTGGGATTTTAGGCTGTTTCTGGCCTGGGCCTAAAAGCGGCCAAAAAACGTTGGGGTGTGTGCATTTTCACTGCGCCACGACCAAACTGCCGCTGAATCCGACGGCAAGTGCACACACATACCCCCGGTGTTTTTTCAGCCGCATTTAGTCCATTTGCGGCGACAGGATTTGCCCGCCCGCCCCACAAACGGCCTAAAAAATGCTGGGGGTGCATTTTCACCCCGCCGCCGCCGAATCCGGTGGCACGTGCACCCCCCGGCACGTGTCGCCCCCTGCACCTTGGGCCCACACACCCCCTAACGACGCCTCTGAGCCATACTTGACTTCTGACACCCGAAACATGACCCCCCTGAAATCTATGAAAAAAAACCTTTTCCTAACACTTCTACATATTATCTTTACAAAATTAAAAAAATTAACATTAAAAGGCTCAGGACGTGCAGAAGTTCAACAGATCACCACATCCCCATGCCTGAGAGTGCAATCTTTACTAAGTATCCAGCGGGTAGGTATAATCCTACCCCACTCTGCTGCTGGTCCCTATTAGAAGAACCTACTGTTCCCATGCAGGTGTCTTTCACATCCACCCAGACAGAGTCAGCCACAATTTCATCATATCCAATTTTGTAGTAAGCCACAATCCGGAAAGAAGGAATTAAATCTGGAGTGATGGGCAGGGACATAATAACTGGATTCTGTCCTGTTTGCCTGGGCTGCCTGCCAGCCTGAAACACCTTCCCTTTGCTCAGGATCTGAAAGAAGAACAAAATATATGAACTGTTATGAAGAAAGTCACAGCAATGTGTATTTAGTAGTACTAGCAAAACATACAAAACAACCATCGGTAGGGGCAGTCTTTTTCGATAACGAAATAAAAACACATAACACCACTTTCTGCATACCCCCCCCCGAAATCTATGAAAAAAACTTTTTCCTAACACTTCTACATATTATCTTTACAAAATTAAAAAAATTAAAATTAAAAGGCTCAGGACAGGCAGAAGTTCAACAGATCACCACATCTCCATGCCTGAGAGTGCAATCTTTACTAAGTATCCAGCGGGCGGCCCAGGGCCACCCGCCCGCCGGATCCTAACCCCGTTCTGGGCCGATCATGATTGGCCCGGGGGCCTACTCTGGGGAAGGGGATGTTCGTCCCCTTCCCCTGGTGTAACACGGGGAGGCCCCAGCAGGAAATGGATCTGTGAGTACTATTGTTTGAAAAAACAAACACCCACCCACAGTGGTTTAATTGCTGCATTTGCTGACACTATCACCTATCTCTAGTACACATATTTATTTACATTAAATATTATAAATAAATTTATATTTATTACATAAATAATTTATTTATTGGCGCAGATGGTACTTTAGAAAATTTGACTGTGACAGGTGGTACACCTGGTGACAATGGTTGGGAACCTCTGGTATAACCTATACCACCTACCTAGTACACTTTTAAAGTGGTTACAATTGATGACAATGGGAAAATTTTGGAATAAACACACCAGCTTCTGGTTTTAACTTAGAAAAAAATTATTGTCATGGCTTCTAAACCTGTCCTTTTTTCTACTATTGTCGCTGGCCATCAAAGCTTCAACTCGTATCTACACATAACACCACTGTCTGCTATTTCGTTTTGGTTAAACACTGAAATCTGTGAAAAAATAAAACCATTTTCTCCCACCTCTACCTATACAACCATTAAAAGTCCAGGAGCATTTATGTTGAAAGGTTGGCCACCCTTGTTCTATATAAATACAGTACATATAATTCCTCGGATTCTTCACAGGGAAGCCATGACAGTTAAGCTGGTATAAAAATAGTATAAATTGGTAATACATGTATAAGATATTCTGTGAAGCTCAGGAGTTTATCCAACAAAGTGCAGCAAAGCAATGCTGGTACTGGGAAGAAAGTCCAAATTCTTGACTTTTGCTTGCTTTCATCCCAGTATGATCATTCTTTTCTTGTGAGTTGGCATAGACGCCTGGGTTGCTGCTCCATACCCGGAAGCCAGTCCTCCTTTCTCTGCCTTTCATGCTTACCAAATAAGTGAAATAGCGGATCTGGTTTTGAGTGGCTGGGTTACTGTTCTTCAGATTGAAGTACACAGGCACGGTGTCCCCAGATCGAAGCTCTGCTGCTGCTGCCACTGTGAGGTGGAGGTAGTTCCCAGATCCTCCTGGAGTCTGGTAGGCATCTGCTGTCCAGACCGCTGAGCTCTGCCGGGACGTATCCAGGTTGATGACAGCTGTTTCCACCTGGCCACGAGGAGAGGAAAAGGATGAAAAGGGATCTCAAAACAGGAGCAAACTGGAGACAAGGGAGGGACTGAGAGTATGCTGCTGGAGAACCTTATGCAGAGGGGCAGAATGGAAGAAGCAAAATTATGGGCTCAGAAGGTGCTATGCAGATTTTTATTGGTCAAAAATGATGATGGAAAATAGGAATAGAGGGAGAGAAGGAGCTGAAGCCTGCTGTTAAATCTCCCTGCGGGGTCAAGGAATGGGAAATGTGGGAGAAGGAGGATTGGAATAAGATACTTAGTCTAACCCTAACCAACTTTCCAGTGCCAATGCAGCCACAATGCAACTCTGAGGTAAGGGAACATTTGAGGAGACTCCTTGAGGAGGCTCCGTGACTCCCCTCCCCCCCCCCCCGGATCCAGCACGCACCTCATTGGCACGGCTGCATCAGTGCTGGAAAGTTGGATAGGATTGGGCTGTTAGAGTCAAACAGTGCTGGCACTCGGTTGCTGGGGATCAGCCCACCCCTGGGTCCTGCATGGTGCCTCCACCCACCTGATAATGTGTTTGACACAACCACCGCCACCAGCACTGAAGGTTCAGGTTTTGGCTCAGACATACGGGCCCTTTGATGGCTGTGAACCTTCAGCCAGCACCTGACCTGGTTGACCTCTGCTTCCGCCCTTCTACATATATATTATATGGCAGCTCCATGATTTGATCTTCTGAAATTTTCTTTTTCCATGAAATGCAGTCAGGGCAGGGGGCTGTCACTTGATCAGAGCAGCTGAGAGGGGGTGTTTAATTCTTTCTCTCTGTGCTATTTTCTGGGGAAAACTACCTCCCTCCATGAGCTGCTTGTTTGCCTCACAGGGGCAAGAACAGAGGTACCAGTATTCTTTTTCCCCACAGGGCAAAACAGCAGCTAGGGGGAAAAGGGCTAAACATAGCTTTAGTTCTTCTTCCCTCGCCTCTGATACAGATCAATTTCCATGACTTTTTCAGTCAAAAACATTTATTTTTTCTGCACAGAACAAACATAGTCCTCAGAAGCGTAGCTGGCGTCGTGCCAGCCGCCCCCTCGTGACGCTGACATCACATCACCCGAGTGATGTCAGCCAGAGCCAAACGTCCCTCAGGGGTTGGGCAGCAGAAAGGGGGACAAATCAAACGTGGCGCAGAGGCAACAGGAGCCGTCTGCAGGCTCCTCCGAGCCTTTCCACCGCGTTCTCTGCCGCCGCCCGGATCACCGCCACTGCCATGATGGCCCCCTGCCTCCGATTTGATGCCCCCGCCTGCTGCCCAGGGGCAGTTTGCCCCCCCCATCCCATCCCCCCCCTCTGATAGTCCTTTTCCTGTCTTGCTCTTCCACAGACTTTCCAACATCTTGAAATTGCACACACATATCCCTCATTGCCTCACTGATGCAACCAGTCAGAAAGTTGGATCCTGGACAGGGCTGGCCATCCATGAGGCCAAGTGAAGTAGTTGCCTTAGACTACTAGATTGGTGGGGTGTGTGTGCCCATCTCTGTCCATCCAGTAGTGTAGCTAGAGGGGGGGGGGTGGCTAAGTAAGTGCTGCACGGTCCTACATGGCAGTGCAAAGTGGCCCCTCCACTTGTCATCGGAGTCATTCCGGCAGCGAAGGCAGCATTGCACCGCCATGTAGCGCCGTGCAGCACTTACCACTCTGCACCCCCCCCCCCCAGCTACATTAATGTGTCCTTCTCCTCCTTCCACTCCTTGGATTAGAAAAGGAAGATAAGGACAGAGAAAAAGAGGATGTGTAGAGGGGAGGAGAGTGCTGAGCTGGAACATTAGAGAATGGCCTGGGAAAAGCAGAGGCTGGCACATCATCGGGTAAGGTGGGCAGCATTTGGCATGCCGCCTCAGGCATCAAGAGGTCTTGGGCCAGCCCTAGTCCCGGAAATAATTCAGTGTTCTCTGCCCAGGTCATACAGCTGCCCAGGTCATGCAGTCCTTTGCCAGTTGCTGAACTCACAAAGGCAATAGCTAGTGTTTGCACATTCAATAAAGCCAGTGCCTTTTCAGGAAATCTCAATTTGGGCATGCAAAAACTCCACAGGGAAGAATCAGAATATAATTGTGCAATATCCTGTCTACTCTCAACTGCATCCTACTTCACAAACCAAGACTCTGGGGAATGTATCAAGGAATCCAGCTTGAGAGGGCAGGGCCAGAACGTCAGCTGGACATGTACCGTCACAGAGAGGTGAGATGTGCCAGGTAGTGTATTCACAACCAGTTGTGCCGTTCCATCTGCCCGAGAGACACTGTTGGCTCCTGCTGGAGTCACACTGCGGACAGGCACTTGAGAGGCTGGGGAGCCATCTGGGTTTATCACAGAGACCTAAGTGCAAAGAAGAAATGTCTGAAGAAGAGTGAAGTCTCCAAAGGCTGTTAGTACATTGTGTTAAATGATTGATTTTCATCCCCTATCCAATATGTAGGGGCAGGAGAAAATGGTGATCACGAAATAAAAACACATAACACAGCTTTCTGCTAAAATATCTGCAAAAAAATAATAAAATAAAACCATGACAATTTTGTGTCATTCTTCATCTGTGCAACCTATACCACCTCTTAACTAGTACACTTTTAAAGCAGCTACAATGGATAACAATGGGAAAAATTTGGAATAAAAACACGTAACATTGCTTTCTGCTATTTCGTTTTTGTTAAACTGTGAAATCTGCAAAAAAAATAGAACCGTTTTCTCCCACCTCTATCTATATGAAATATTTAATTACCATGAGGCTGAAAGGCAACCCTGGTTTAAAGTACTTGGAGGTTTTGGGGAAGATGATCTTGTAGGGAGAACGTACAATGCGGATTCCAGACTTCTCCGCATGCACCATGTCGCTCCCTGTGAATGGAAAGAAGCGCCATGAAGCGGATCACAAAGATGTCTGCAGACGTAGCACTGCCTGATCAGCTAACCATTGTTAAACCATCAAGAATGCTTTGCAAATCCATATACTTCTGTCCTCTTCCCTCCTGCTTCAAACAGGCATTTCTTCTTCTCTTTAAGTTTCAGACCTTATTATGATTATTAGCATGACATATGCACTACTACAGTTAACTAAACAACATAGTCCAATGCACAGGTTTCCAAATCTGTTTCTAGGCATGGTTCCAACTGTGTGCTTTAGTGCTGATAACGGTTCATGGAAAAGTTGGCACAAATAATGCTAAGCCACCTTTAATTCAACTGAATGCAAAGGGGGAATAGTTCTGCAATATAGTAGCTGTCGATCGAAAGGTCCCGCGACGGGGTGAGCGCTCGTTGCTTGGCCAGCTCCTGCCAACCTAGCAGTTCCAAAGCATGTCAACGCGAGTAGATAAATAGGTACCGCTTGCGGGAAGGTAAACAGCGCTCCATGTTCCAGCTGCATGCTACGCACTGCGGCAAGGAGAGTCATGCCGGCCACATGACCACGGAGGCGTCTTCGGACAACGCTGGCTCTTCGGCTTTGAAATGGAGATGAGCACCACACCCTAGAGTCGGACACGACTGGACTTAATTGTCAGGGGATACCTTTACTTCTACCTTTTTATGGTAGAAGCAAGAAGTCGTCGGCAAGCAGTGGCATACAGGGCTATGACACGAGGGGTGGGGCAGCCCCTAGTCGGCCCCTAGCCGGCCCAACCACACCACTGTCAGCATGCCTTCAGTACTGAGTCAAACAAGTGACAACAGGTCAGTAACTTGGAGACTGAAAACTGAATTCCTCTTCCGTTGCAGATTCCCATTTATACATTCAGTAGAATTAAGTGATAAAAGCTTTTATTGGACTGTACTACTTCAGACTGCAGGTGAAAGATAGTGTGTTTGAATGTCCCTTCACAAACCACTAAATGTATGGAAGGGTTCAGCCTAGCCTGATATGCTATTTTTCTACATGGAAGGAGACGATGCACCATGCCTGAGCAACAGTAACCATACAAGAATTTCACCTTCACCAGGACAGCATGAGCCGTAGAATTCTGGTTTTTCAGGCTGAGAGGGGCTTACCTGTGTCTGTCACCACTGTCACAGTCACATAAATGGAGTGGCCCAGAAGCATAGCAAGACTGGGGAATCTGCTCTGCAGCATGTTTCGGGTGATCTTTATCCGCCCCTTTCCATCTTGAATCTGAAACGATCAAAGAAGGAGTGTATGGGGAAAGGGTCAGAGGAATACAATCCCTCTCTCCTTTCCTTTGCTGAAATGTCCCATTCCCTGCCTCTTCTTCAAGCTCTTCACTACTGTTTATGGATTGGGAGCCAACACAAATCCTCTTGAAACTGCACACATCTGAATCAGGTTCCATCTCTGTAGACCAGTGTTTCCCAAACTTTTTTGATCCACGGCTCCCTTGACCATTGGCAACCCTTGGCTGCGGCTCCCCATTACATTATGTTGATGCCTGCCAATTGGCATTGCACTGTATTCCGAGAGGATTCCGTGGCACTCCGCGGCTCCCCTGGCTGGTATCCGCGGCTCCCCTGGGAGCCACGCCTCCCAGTTTGGGAACCACTGCTGTAGACTGTCACTAATAACAACGGACAACAAATTTTAACAAAGGTCATACCCCCAAGATTAAATTAGTCATTTCTTATAGATTTTGAGGTGCTGAACACAAATATGACAATAAAAATGCAAAATTGGCTACAGTTTGTGAGAGATCAACAATAGATACAGTAGTTCAATAGACATGTACTGGTAAATGCCCGATGGCACTTACAACACCTATGTACGCAATGCACACAGTTTCTCCTAAACTAGAGCCAATCAACAGATTTTATTGTCATTTTCGTTTTCAGCTTGTTGAAATTAGTAAAGATTAGGTCTTTTTATTATTTCAGGGCCTATTTCATGTTGTCCAGTGTAATCCAGTCCCTGGCATAGACCCCCATACAAAAGTCAAAACCAGCTCTACTTAAACTCCTCTACTTAAAACAAGGAGCATGTTCAGTGCATGGAATGAGGGAGAGGGCTATCTAGTTCCTTATTCAATTATACCAGCATTGGCAATTATTGGCTTCAGGGCGGGACACTTGACTACTGTCTTGTGCAAAAACAAAGTTTTTGGCTGGATATTATGCTAACGTAGGGACTAGTCTAATGGTGCTATGAATGTTTGATTTAGGGTGGCAAAATACTGTTTCGGGGTGCACGCCCTTAATGTCTTTCCTTCTTGCATGCCATGGCAATGAGTGGACTGGAGCCAGCACATTTGGAAGGGGTGCACAATCAAAGCCACAACTAGACACAATGCTCAAGTATCTCATAGGGGACAGTGTCTCAGTAGTGGGGATCATCATGTAAGGTATCCCAAAGTTCATTTTGTGGTAAAACACAGATTCATTTTGTCTGAGAAAGCTCATTCCTAAGTGTTCCTTGGGGCCATTTTGTGTTAAAACACATTTCACAAAATGCTTGTTTTGGGCTGAACATAGTGCTTGTGCATCTTAAAGGGGACCTTCTTCCAGTGATGGAGTATGAAGAAGGAAATGGGGGAGCGTTGGGCGGTCTAGGAAATGTTTTCGTGATTGTTGCAGAATTGGTCTGTGAGAGGTTCAACTGAATTCAAGGAATCTGGTTGCTTAGCAATCTGCTTCAACTGACTTCTGAGGCAGCGTTGGGAGTTGGAATCATGCTAATTGGAATGGGATATCGTTGGAGTACTGCCTAATAATGTCACAAAGATTCTGAAGCCTGAATATACAGTCGGCTCTTTTTTCTGCAGGTTCGGAAGCTGCCGAAGGAGGGTCTCAGAAGATATCCTGAAAGCTTCTGAAAGGCACTTCCGGTTTTTCTGAGAAACTGGAAATGCCTTTCAGAAGCTTCCGAGAGGCCTTCTGAGACATTGGGAGGCTGTGCACGGCTTCCGTGTGCCTCAGAAGGCCTTCCAGAGGCTTCTGAAAGGTACTTCCGTTTTCTTGGAAAAAACAGAAGTGCCTTTTGGTTTCTCAGAAAAGCTAGAAGTGCCTTTTAGAAGCCTCCGGAAGGCCTTCTGAGGTGCACGGACCTCCCTGCACCTCACGCGTGACCTCCCTGCACCTCAGAAGACCTCCCGGAGGCTTCTAAAAGGCACTTCTGGTTTCTCAGAAATGCCCCAATGAATTGGGTTTTGTTACCCAAGGATTTCATTATCCATGGGGGATCCTGAAACGGATCCCCTGTGGATAAAGAAGGCCAACTATACAGACAGCTCATTGCAATTCGTACTGGGCATAGACATTTGGCAAGGCAGAGATTTCTCTCTGCGTAATAAGTCCACCGGTGTAAGTGCACTTATTTTATTTATTTACAATATTTTTATCTCGCCTTTCTCCCCAGTGTAACTTGCTGTATACCGACGGATGCAAGATATAACCCCCCCCTCGGACGCTGCGCATGCGCAGTTCGGATGCGGGATGGATGCCAGCGCAACTCTGCCAGCGCAGGGGGCATTCCGGGGGCATCTGAACACCCCTGGAATTCCCCCTGCGTCGGCGGAGTTGCAGCGGCATCTGTCCTGCGCCTGAACTGCACATGTGCGGCGTCCGAGGGGGGTTACGCCAGTCTCCGTCCGTCGATGTACGGTAAGTTACACTGGCATAAGTGCACTTACACCGGTGGATCTACTGTTACACCAGTGCAAGAGCTACACAGGATTGGGCTGACAGTCTGTTATCTTTTACTGAGTCAGACTTTGAGCCATCCAGCTCAATACAGTGAGTGGCAGCAGCTCTCCAGGATTTCAGAGAGGTGTTTCTCAGCCCTACCTGGAGACACTGGCAGGGATTTTAGCTAGGTTCTTATCCCTGCAAAGCAAGTGCCCTACCACTGAGCTTTGGTACATCCCATACTTTCCAGTAGTATCTCTCCTGCCCCCGTTGGAAAAATGGTTCAGAAGGAGAAGGCCAACAGATGTACTTGCTTGCTTGCAGCCACATGGCACATTATAAGATAAAGGTAAAGGTTAGGGTGACCCCTGACAATTAAGTCCAGTCGTGTCCAACTCTCGGGTGTGGTGCTCATCTCCATTTCAAAGCCGAAGAGCCAGCGTTGTCCGAAGACGCCGCCGTGGTCATGTGGCCGGCATGACTCTCCTTGCCGCAGCGCGTAGCATGCAGCTGGAACACGGAGCGCTGTTTACCTTCCCGCAAGCGGTACCTATTTATCTACTCGCATTAACATGCTTTGGAACTGCTAGGTTGGCAGGAGCATTATAAGATACAGAGGTTTAAATCACCCATCCTATCACCAAAGGATCAAGGTATATTAAGAATATTTATATACCACTAACAGGAGTATTCACAAAGTGGTTTACAAAGCAAAATAAATCAATAAATGATTCCCTGTCCCCCAAAGGGCTCACAATCTAAAAAAATACAGAAAAGACACCAGCAACAGCCACTGGAAAAGATGCCATGATGAGGTGAAGAGGGACAGTTGCTCTCCCCCTGCTAAATATAAAAGGACACCACTTTCAAAGTTGCCTCTTTGCCCAGTTAGCAAGGGTTACACAGATATACAGCAACCTTTTAAAACTATTTCCAAACAACCAGCTGTCTACCCCTGAAGAGAATGGTTTTTTTCCTCCCATTTTAGTTGCTTGACATTTTTGTTAACAAGGAACTCAATTTTCTTTAGCCCTTAGTAGATCAAAATTGAAAACAATTTTCAGTGCAATATCTTTTCTAAAATGATTTTCAGCTGTTTGCATTTTCATATGCCAAAATCTGGGCCCAGAAGATTCCTAGAAAACTTAAGGCCAAACTGAACCCGAGGGACACAGGAAAACTATGGAGCAAGGTTCTTACCGAGACTTTGTGGAGTGATTCAGCGATACTCTTCTTGACATTCCCCATCATCACTCCAAAGAGGGCAAAGGCCTGACCTTGAACAGGCTGACCAAATAAGAACCTGCAAGGTAAAATACCACCGCAGAGAGCAAGGTTCCTTAGGCAGCCAACATTGTGTGCAGGGGTTAAAATGTTATCCTTAGAGCAGTGGTTCTCAAACTTTTTAGAACTTTTTAAAATGACACTCTGTTGGGACCCACCTAGCTTTATGAGACTTAAAAAAAAAGGATGATCTAGAAAGAAATAACATTATAATTTATTTATAAGCAATATTTTATTTATTTATCTATTTGTAAAGATTTATTTATTTATCAATCCATTTCTCGTAATGGGGCAGCCCTAATGATTAGCCCCAAGGCTTGAGGGGCTTAGTTATGTGACCCAGCCTTCACCTGCCCTCATTACCTGTTATTGACAGACTTGGAAAAAACACACCAGAAAAAAAGATGCTCACATTTATCTCCCTGTATTTACACAAGCTTGCAAACTGCAGGAGCTCAGCTGTTTGTGTAGGCTTACCAGATCTCCAACCGGGACAGAGTGCTAGACCTTTAGGAGAAGGAATGTGGGCAGGTGTAGCTTGTTAAACCTTAGAGCACAATCCTAGGCATGTCTACCCATTGTGTTCAGTGGGGCTTGCTTCTGAGTAGACATGCCTAGGATTGTGCTCTAATGTTTAACAAGCTACACCTGCCCACATTCCTTCTCCTAAAGGTCTAGCACTCTGTCCCGGTTGGAGATCTGGTAAGCCTATTTGTAGGGCAAATCAGCTCTCTGATTTTTGAATAGCCTCAGACCTTCAGGCAATTAGTTATCTGATCTTTCCAGCACCAGTGTGTTTTTTCATTGGAGGCTCTGTGGGACCCACCAGAAATCGGGTCGTGACCCACCAAGTGGGTCCCGACCCACAGTTTGAGAAACGCTGCCTTAGAGCATGGAGATCTGGGTTTGAATCTGTACTCAGACTTAAAGCTCACTAGGTGACCCTGGGACAGTCACTATCTCTCCGCAGCCTCACCCATCCCATAGGATTGTTGTAAGGATAAAGTGCCACCTTATACGTGCCACCCTCAACTCCCAAGGAACAGCTGGACACAAGTGTAATAAACAAATAGCTTAGAATTTTACAGATAAGCAAAGTGACTGATTAATCGACTTGTTTAAGCACTTCTGTCACTTAGAGTGAAGCAGCAGCAGCAGCAGCGTTAAGACTTCTGTTTGCACATGCAAAACGTGGAAAATTAGTTATCGGTATTTCACATAATTGGTCACTTTCCACCACCACATCACACCACCACTTTCCACTTTCCACACCACATCATTGGTCACTGTCACTTCCTCCCACTCCTTAGTACCAACTAAAGGATTAAGGAACAGAGAAGTGCCTACTTGGCGGTGATGTCAATGGTCAGCTCGTCGTCATCAACATAAAAGAATTTTTGAGAGGGCTCCAAAATCACCTCAAAGTTTGGCAGCACTATAAAAAAAAGAGAGAGAGAGAGAGAGAGAGAGGGCTTTTTCAAGCTGAAAGGTACTTCTGTGTGCGACAATATGTCACTGTCACAGAGGTGCTTTGAAGCTGCAGATGTTTCTACAGGCCCGGGAAGGAGAGATTGGCACTAACCCAAAAGAGCAGGCTGCAGTGCTGTTGACTACATCTTCAGAGCTCTGGCTGCCCCCACCCCCCCATACAAATCAGTTGCGCCTTTTGGTGCCAGAAGATAGAAAGAAAAGCTAATGAACAACACATTCACACCAGAAGCCTTCTGATGCTGCCATAAAGGGGGGGGGGGGAGACTCAAAGCATTGTTTTTTTACTAGAACCTGAAGATAGAGCCAGGTGCAAAAGTGTGGCTGGGGGTAGGTGGGGTAGGTGGGACATACATTTTGAATGACAGAACAACAGGCCTCTGAGAGCACAAGTTCAGGCCAGGATTTATTTTTTTCTTATGTACCAGAGCTAAGCTCACAGTTCTTTCACACAAAAGTTCATTTTCACTTTGTCTCCAAGCTTTTGTCATTTCAGCAGTTGGGGGGGGGGGGCAACCTTTCTGTTCTTGCTATTGTTAAACAACTGGAAGTCAGAAACCCTTTTTGCAAAACACCCGATAACAAGAAAAAAAAAAGTCTCGTCTTGCTGCCCTACTTTCTTCCCTGTCCCCAATATAGAAGATGGGACCGTCTGAAGTAATTTTGTGCCACATCCACACTTAATAATGCAACATATTGTTTGGCAGTGATGGGGATTTGAGTCAAATGACTCGACTCGCAAGTGTGACTTAGACAGATGGGTGGTGACAAGACTGAGAGGTGAGGGGAAGGGCATAGGGGAAGCCAAGTGGGTGCTTTAAAAGCCTCAGAGGCACACAGACACACACCCCACACAGACACAAACCCCATTTTCAGGGGGGAAAAAGCCATTTGCCCCAAAGTGACTCGACTTGTGACTTGTGGTTTTTGGCCTTACTTGCACTCGACTCGTACTCGGGGGAAAAATGATGCGCACTTGACTCGTACTCGTGCGGACTCGTACTTGGACTCGTACTTGTGCAAAAATGATTGTACTCGCACTCGCACTCGCGACCTAGTTACCTAGATACATCCCTGTTGTTTGGTCCTCCGGGGGGGGGGCTGTCTCAGGGCCCCAATGC
Organism: Plestiodon gilberti rubricaudatus; assembly: GCA_026170595.1. Classification (NCBI taxonomy): domain Eukaryota; kingdom Metazoa; phylum Chordata; class Lepidosauria; order Squamata; family Scincidae; genus Plestiodon; species Plestiodon gilberti. Next base: position 110,489,127 of record JANXHW010000002.1, read on the forward strand.
TGCACAGGAAAATAGGAGCATATTTCATATTATGCATGGCTACTTGATCATCTACTGGCTACTGATCATCTGAGAATTCACTCCAGCATCCTCTGTGGCACTGCAAAGGATCTTGAGATATTCTTCCAGGGCCTCTGAGAGGAATTTTATCAGGCGGTACAAAGTTTCTTTTGGGCCCCTTCCCAAAGGGGGAGGGGACAAAACAGGATGGGGGAGGGCAGCAATAGCAGGAAAAGTCTTCAGAGCTCAGGTCTACCGGGCTTCCCCGATGCGGCACCCAGGTCTACCCGCCCAGTAGACCTAGCCTGCTGGTTGGCCCGGCCTTTGTCTTTCAATCTACATGAGGCCAGCTGAGATCCCAGGAAATTTCTCAGCCCCCTCCTTTGGCTCCTGGGCCCCCTTTTTGACAATTTACCCCCCATGTGCCCTTCTTCTCCCATCATGCACTGCTTTACTGGCACCACTGACCACTAAACTACTTCTGAACTAACCAACCACTGATGATGCTTGTCAGCTGGCTGGGGTTACAGTACCATATTCTTTGATCTCAAATTCTGTGGCAAAGCTTTCTTGAGGGCCATGTTCATACTTGGCAACAATTTTCCAGATTCCATTTCTGCAAGACAGACACAGAGAATTTCCTTTACCATAGGGACAGGGTTATGCATTTTACCAACCAGGTCATTCCTCTTCACCTGCTTAGGCTGAGATTACACTTGGATTAACAGAGAGGAGTGTTTTTAATCCAGCAGAAAGAGGCCAAACACAAGTACCTTAGGGGGTGTGTGGGGGGGGGGGAAGAGGTGATTTTTGCAGTATAAAAATACAGAATTATAAATTACTGCCCAATCCTAACTAGGGCTGCACTGTCCATACGACAGCAGAACACTGTTTTGCTGTTGTAAAATGACTTCTGGTGGCACACGCAATGTGCTGACAGCCTCCATTTTGAGAACACTGCCACAAACAGCGGCAGCACCAACATCCCGCTCTCACAGCTGGCTACCTCTGGCAGGGCAGGTAAGCTGGGGGTGGAATGGGGCAGGGAGGGGCAGGATTGGGGGAGTATCTTGGAAGGGACAGGCAGGAGGCAGACTGAGGGAGGGAGAGGATGGTTACTGACAGCACTCAAGTGCACCGGTATCCTAACCCTGTTCCTTCTCCCTTACTCTCCTCAGACTTACACTAGCAAAACAGCTGGTGCAGATCCGAGGAGATCCATTGGGGTGGTAGCAGACACTTACCCTAAGGTAAGGGAACAAAAGTTTCCTCCGGACTGCCCCCCCCCCCCCCCCGGATGCAAGAATGATAGATTCTCTCATACGGTACCAGACCTTGACATGAGAGAACCTATGAACTTGGTGCTGAAAATGACTGTGTCTGATTTCCTTTCGGTTCTTATCAGGACACCAAGAATGGGGGGTTGGGGCAGTCTTGGGCTCCTGCCTGTCATCTGGGTGAGGCACCCCCAAGGGACACCCACTTGGCTTGTCTCCTCAAGGCTGTCTTCATCCCCCCCCCCCCGGGCCTTACAGCAGACACAGGGAGGAGTTTTACAGCAGCACCCTATTTCCCCTCAGACTGGGGGCCTTGTCCAGCCTCACAGGGTTCTGGAGCCTCCCTTCCAGCTCTCACCAGCCCCTTCTCATTCCTGGCCCTCTCCTTATATTCTCCTGGCCTTGGCTGGTCAAGTGCTTCCTGGTTCCCCCCTTCCTGGTCAACCCCCTTCCTGGTTCCCCCCACCCGGCCTGGTCGCCTTCTGGGTCCCCTATGCCTCCTTTTCCTGGGGACGGGAAGGTTCCTGCAGATGTGTGCTGCTCCTGGCTGCTCCAGCATGGGCAGGCACGCTCTGCTAAATGGGCTAATGGTCCACACCGTGCCCTGCTGAGGCCTTTCCAGCCTCTCCCGGCCTGCACGCAGCCCTGTGCCTGCTGGGCAGGCCGATCCCTGGGTTGGGTAAGTCACTCACATCAAAATGTCAGGGATCTTGTAGTTCCAGGGGATGATGCCACTATTGTCAGCTGACGAAATCAAGTTCTTCTCAACCACAATCCCATCTGGGTTCTGAAAGCAGACAGCAGTCAATCCAATCAGAAATACTGTACAAGGGCCTTAAGTTAACGACTTCCTTTCACCCAATGAGGAAGTAAACAAGTGAAGGTCGACTAATCACTAAATAATGGAACTATTTACAACGAACAGGCACAGGTGGAATCCCTCCAGTCACACAGATGTCAGGAAGTCTAGTGTCTGAACAGAGAACTCAGCCTAGTGGGACCACAAACTACTGTACTAGAGTGACACACAACTGGGATGTCACAGTGGCATAGCTAGAGGGGGAACCTCATGGTAAGTGCTGCATGGCGCTACACGACGGGGCAAAGTGGCCCCACCCACTTGCTGCCGGAATGGCTCCAACGGTAAGTAGGAGGGGCCACCTTGTACCGTCATGTAGTGCCATGCAGCACTTACTGCCCCCCCCCCCCAGAATGCATGGCCATTGGAATGTCATGCACTAAAATGAAAGCCACCATTCACAATGATGTTCTATGGGCAGGGCTAGGCTTACCAGATCTCCAACCAGGACAGAGTGCTAGACCTTTAGGAGAAGGAATGTGGACAGGTGTAGCTTGTTAAACCTTTCAGCACAATCCTAGGCATGTCTACTCAGAAGCAAGCCCCATTGTGTTCAATGGGGCTTGCTTCTGAGTAGACATGCCTAGGATTGTGCTCTAGGACTTAACAAGCTACACCTGCCCATATTCCTTCTCCTAAAGGTCTAGCACTCTGTCCCAGTTGGAGATCTGGTAAGCCTAGGCAGGGCACAAGTAGGGATTTCACTCTTTCTCCAATTCTCCATGGTAAAAATCTTGTATGCCTAGAATTGGCTATTACAGTGGCCAAATCAACCAGACTGACTTAATACTAAACGTTTCAGCTAGAAAGAATGTCTTGGGGTGGTACCTCCTTGCCTAGGATGGTGTTCAGCAGTCGCGTCGCAACGACGCGCGACACCCCAGAGCGGGGGCGCGCGTCACCTTTAAGGGATAGGCTCCGCTCCCGCGCATGACGTCACGTGCAGGAGCAGAGCACCCTCCCCGCTCCGTTTTCGGCTCATTTTGTGCCCAGCTCCGCCACCAAACTGTAAGTGGGGGGGTCGCGCGTCACCCCTATGCGCGCGACGCCCCCCGCGCTTCCCCCTGTCGACGCCCATGGTGCTCAGGTACCAGAGCCACCTACATTCTCAGAAAGGAATATTGCAATATTATTGGCCCCTGTGACTGGCTGGAAGTAGAACGCTTCTGTATTAGTCTAAATATTAGGTCCTTTTTCTATCCTAGCCTCTTCTATAGATCAGTGGTGTGGCATCTGTCAGCTGCACCTCTTCAGGCTACAAGTCCTTACCCTACAGCTCAAACCCTAGCTCAAACCCTAACACTCCTAGAAAAATTTCCTAGGTCTGCTGGGGCTCAAGCTTTGAGGGTCAAACTACATGAGCATATAAACACATGCTTCAGAGGCATGCTATCAACTAGAGGTGCCTTCTTTTTCCTTTAAACAAGTCATGTGGGGCAGCAAGATCTGTTGGAACTGGAGTGCATGGAGATGGGAAGGTTCATTCAGATCCTGGAGACACTTGGTGATTTTTGCAAGTAAAAAGATTTTAAAATGGGGGTGGGCCCCATGGTCAATAGCCTGCCTCTCACCCTGAGATTTAACTCCTTCACCTGGGGACTCTTGAGAAAGAGTTTCAACTCTCAAACTTCCTGATCAAACCTGGAAATTGAACCATAGGCTAAAGAACACATGCTGCTCTAGGTCTGAATTTGGCTATGACTAGGCTTACCAGATCTCCAACCGGGACAGAGTGCTAGACCTTTAGGAGAAGGAATGTGGGCAGGTGTAGCTTGTTAAACCTTAGAGCACAATCCTAAGCATGTCTACTCAGAAGCAGGCTCCATTGTGTTCAGTAGGGCTTGCTTCTGAGTAGACATGCCTAGGATTGTGCTGTAAGGTTAACAAGCTACACCTGCCCACATTTCTTCTCCTAAAGGTCTAGCACTCTGTCCCGGTTGGAGATCTGGTAAGCCTAGCTATGACTGTCCCTGGCCCCAGCCGTGCATAGCATCAACCCAGTGATCCATCCACTGCATAGCATTGGCTGCTCAAATAATAGTTCACTGTAACATTTTATTATGCTCTCATGGGTAGCAGAAAAGATAACAGGAGAGAAGCAAAGAATCAACTCTAACAATCTAACAATTTCTAACAATCCTGTTTCTAACAATCCTGACAAAACTTGACAGGATAAAAGAAAATTGGGTGTTCCATGAAGTGGAAAACAGAGGTGAATGCAAAGTCTCTTACCACAATTTCTACAGATACACTCTTTATTTTGGGGTCCAACATGTGTCCAACGGTGAAGAGTCGGTACATCACTGTGGAAAGGACACGTTTAGTGTGGTGTGCATAGGATCAAGTCTATAAATGCTTCCACCCATGGGTAGAACTCTGCCCCTCTCCTCATTTCTTGATGAGGTCTATGTCCCCTTCAGCCCACCAGAATGACAGAGTTAAGCTGCCTTGTACTAAGGCTATCGATCCATCTAGTTATGTCTGAACCCAACCCTTAAGTGACACAACTGCACAGAAAAAGATGCCAGGAAACTTTGGATATTGTCTCAGTCTGGGTGATAGGGGAGCAGTTGTGCTTATTTTTTCTTTCCTTGTATTATGTAGAAAAAAAGTGATGTAATTATGTGAAAAGGCCAGCGGGTGGCGCAGCGGGTTAAACCGCTGAACCATAAGCTGTCGATCGAAAGGTCGGCAGTTCGATTCCCGCGACGGGGTGAGCGCTCGTTGCTTGGCCAGCTCCTGCCAACCTAGCAGTTCCAAAGCATGTCAATGCGAGTAGATAAATAGGTACTGCTTGCGGGAAGGTAAACAGCGCTCCGTGTTCCAGCCGCATGCTATGCGCTGCGGCAAGGAGAGTCATGCCGGCCACATGACCACGGAGGCGTCTTCGGACAACGCTGGCTCTTCGGCTTTGAAATGGAGATGAGCACCACACCCTAGAGTCGGGCACGATTGGACTTAATTGTCAGGGGTCACCTTTACCTTTTTTAATTATGTGAAAAGACAGCTATATCTGGATTTGCTTTTCCCTGCTCAGTAGTTTGGTTTCCTTACATCTCCATACTATTGAGGGCCTGGGTCGGCAGAACATGTGTTCTGCTGGTGTGCGCTGCCGCAAAAGTGCCATGAAAGTGCTTTGCGGCAGCGCAAGGCTGAGGTACGCCAGCAGGAAGACCAGAGCTTTTCTGCTAGCGCCGGCAGAGAGATAGAGGCCCGTCGGATCAGGTACGTCCAAGCGCAGGGGTGGAGAGAGGGTGGGAAGGAGGTTGAACGGGACAGGGGAAGCGTGGAATAGGGAAGAGATGGGTGGGCGAGTTGGGCCTGGGAGGGGGCGGGATCAGCGGTGCCGGTGCACACTGAATCCTGAGGCCTTTCCTGGGCCTGATCCACCTGCACAGCATAGCCGGCGCCGGCGCCATTGCATTGTCACACATGGATTAGGTTAGATTGGGCTGCCCTTCTCTTTTTAATAGGCAATGCCAACACTTGGCCACCAGGGGACAGCAATACATAAATCACCTAAGTAAATCAAGCTACAAGTCAACAGTTCTTAACTTCTTTTGGGTCACACACCCTTTTGAGAATCTGATGAAAGCTACGAATCCCCCTACCCCGGAAAAATGCACATAAACACATACACAACTTTTTCTTTGTGCCCAGTTCACAGATCCCCTGAAGTCCATCCACAAACCTCCTAGGGGTTCATGGTTCATTGACCAGAAGGGGAGAAAGAGGAGTGAGAGAAACAGTTTAAGACTCAAGCTTTTGAATGCTCTATCAAGCTGGTGTTAAGCTGGCTGCCAGAACTCACCTGTGCTGAAATGCATGAATAGAAAGATTTTCCTCTCTGTTCTTCACGAGACTGGTTAATCTGGGCTCTAAAACTCAGTTGTTACAGTGCAATCCTATGCACAGTTTCCTGGGAGTATTCCCCATTGAACACTAATGCCCCAATCCTATCCCCCGCCACCAGTGCTGATGCGCATGCGCCAAAAAGGCCCATGTACCAAAAAGGTGCGTGCTGCATCCTATGGTGAGGTGCACACGGACAGCCGGCAGAAAGTAAGTAAAAATATTTTCTACTTACCCCCTGGTAGGTTGCCTGAGCAGCAATGTGTCTCCTCAGACACACACCACCTTTTTTTGTTGGCGTATGTCTGAGGAAAGGGGAGGGTAAGTTTGAAACGGAGGAGATAAGAACTGGCGGCATCATTGCCACCACCGAATCCACCTCCTCCCTGCCTCCGGTTCCTCAACCCCCCACTCAGAAACACCCCCGATCCTACCACTGCCTGCACCCACTGCCAACTCACTTCACACCAGTGGAAGGAGGCCTCATTGCGCTCACTGGCGGTGTCAGAGCATGTGACACCATTGCGCAACTTCCTCTAGGTTCCAGGCACTTCTGCCTCTATCCTGCCAGTGCCGCTGGCGGAACGTGTGTTCCGGTGGCAGAGCCCAGCGGATAGGATTGAACTGTTAATCTGAGTATACATGCATAGGATTGTACAATAAGTCATCCCACCTGTCATGCAAAGTTTGAACCCCAACCTAATCCCTTGTACAACTGAAAGCTCTCTCATTATTTATCAAATATTTATCCGATATTTATCACACGCAACTGTTAAACTGATGGTGTGTTAAGAGAAAAAACTCCCCATGGAACCAAACACAAAGGTGGCCCATATATTCTATATTCCACCACTGGGACTTAGGTGGTACCATCTTTGGGATGAAGTGTCCACCAGACAGAGCTGTGTGTTACCTGTCGACCCAGGTGTGTAGATGGGTTTATCTTTCTGAATAAAGATGTAGCCACTGTGGAAGGAAAGGAGAACAACCTTCTCCAGCGTAAAGAGTGAGCTGGTAGCTTGGACATAGACATATTGCTTATTCTGGCCTTTGATTGTCAGGAGATCAGCTGGCACCTACAGAAAACAAGACATCAAATGAACCCAAGGATGGATCCCTTCTTCTCCCTTCTCAACATGGGTTGCAAAGAACACCACATGACATTCAAAGGTGTTCACACTACATACCATGTCCTTGACTCTTTTTGACTCCTTGCTGCTCCTTCTGTGTGAGCGGCAGAAGAAACGATTTGGCCAGTTTCCTCTGCCAATATTATACAGTATTTTATTTATTATACCTTCTTCTGGCACACTTCTTGCACATGTTAAAATGCTGTTCAGCCTTGGATTAACCACTGAGCAAAATAAGCAGGACAGGTGCTTAGGGCATTAACGGAAGGGGGGCACTACAGAGTTTTTTTTTACAGAGCTCTATTTATCATGGCAGAAAAAACCCCAGCTAACCAAAACAAAGTCTGGAAAAAGAAGGGAGAATCACTGAACCCAAAATATATTAATTTGAAATATATTTTATCGATTGTTTTAGTTTATTTTTTAGTAAATTATAATTTATAATTACATTATATTTATTAACTAATAAATATATATGGGGGCACCATAACCTTTTCAGTGTTTGGGGCCTCTAAAGGTCTTAATCTGACCCTGATGCTGTCCATTCCACCGCTCCCAATATCTATGTTTTATTTTTGAAAAAAAATGGCTTGCTTTTTGCACCGGAATGCACATGTGCATAAACTGCAAATAGCATGCTCTGGCTTTTTGTTCTCAATTTTTCTGTGGTCAAGTGTTTGCTTTTTTGTTCTAAGGAAGCCAATTTTTACTCTTGTGGAGACTCGCGTATTTTTCAAGGTTTTCTAAAAGGGTGGTGGTGATCCATACCATACCATACCATACCATACCATACCATACCATACCATACCATACCATACTGGCATAAACAAACACACAAACAATACAATACACAACAAAACATTTCAAAACCGAACATCGACATCAAAGTCCCCTAACAGCAGTTCACATTCCCTACCCACCCACCTAGTCCAACATACCAACTCACCCCCATAGTATCTGGTTTCTCTTCAGATCGTATAAATCTTTCGCCTTCTTTTTGGTGGTGATCAGAGACCACACCGCTGCTAATACACCATCCACTTGTAGCTTTTCAAGAATGAGTGGGGTGGCGGTGGTGGTGGTGGAAATTATGGGAGGTTAAAGGGAACAAAATCAGTTGGGTAAATGTGAGGGGGATTAAGCAGTACAAACATACGGATGTTGCAGGGTCAAATGTGGATGTAATTCACAAGATAGTATGATGTAGCTATCATTGTAACTGTCATTGCACACCCATTCATTTATTTTCCTACCATGGCCAAACTGATTATGAAGATTTCTGTAGATTTTCCATCAGTATGACACCATGGGGAGAAAAAACCCAAACACTATATGTAGAAAAATATATGAATAGAATGTCGATAAGGCTTCCTCCCTGACATGCTATTTTTCTATGTGCAGGGATGGTTTTTCCCCCATGGGGAGGCAGTCCAACGTGCAGCTCCCATCTCATGTGACCTGGTCTAGGCTCAGAAAAGCTTTCCTGTTTGATTCAAGTAAATATATAAACTAGCTCTTGCAAAAACACTGCAAGCCTCTGGTTTTGCATTCAAATTACAAAACAATTGAAGCAATTATGCCTGAAAGTGTGAAAATGCCCTGTAACAATTAGCAATCAAGATTTCCCTTCCAGCTTCAAATTCTGTGCACCTTTGTTTTTGCAGAGACCAACATGCCATTCTCAGGTTCCAGTCTGGCTTTAGTCTGATTCAGTATGCGATTCTTCTTGGGGAAGTCAAAGATGGTAATTGTAGTTTCAAAAGGACTGGTATAATCATGAGCCTCCACAACGACAGTCTCCTCACTCTCCACACGCATGACTCTGGGGGTGATGAGTGTGTACCTATGAAAAGGCAACAGGGCAGGGGGTTATATCATTCATAGGTATGTTAATCCATATCATAGAAGCTATGGCTTGGCTTCTATGATATCATAGAGGCTATGGCTAGTATCATAGAGGTGTCATATCATAGTATGGCCATATCATAGAGGCTACGGCTAGTTTCTCTTCTGCACATATTACACTACCACTGAATTTTGAATTATAAACTCCTCAGGACACAGACCTTTTTTTGCTTCTATTACGTTGTAAAGTGCCATGTGTACTGATGACATTATAATCATAATACTGTATTAATAACAATGTGCAACTGGAGCTCAAATATCTTTGATTTTTATCTTCAGAGATACTTTGTGTTACACTGCCACTAAATTTGGGGGTTGCAGTAGCATTCAGTACAAGACATGTGATTAATGTTCCCCTCCCAAGGCTACTTCCTGTGGCAACCCTAAATTCTACCCATGGATCCCATGTGCATATATTATTATTATGTTATAATTTGCGTTTGGCCCCTTGCGGATAACATTTTGTGTTTTGGCCCCTTGCGGTTCCGTTTGGCCCCTTGCGGATAACGCGAACCACGGGTGCTGGGGTCCAGCACCCAATGTGTCCATTACTCTCCGGGGGGACCTCTGAAGGCTCGTTCCATGTCACACCGGCCTGCAAAACCCTCCACAGGACCTCCAAAAGCCTCTCTGACATGATTGAAAGTGACTTCCGGTTTAACATAATGGAATAATGTCAGTGATCAACAAAACAAAAAAAACCAGAAGCAAATCACATTTTAAGAAGAATTTAATACCATAAAAAGTCAATTACAGTGTCAGAATTGTGAAATCTTGAATGGAAAGTACAGTTTTTCCAGGTTGAGAATATTAAGCTTTTAGAATTCAGAATCTTTTCTTAAAAACTAAGATAGGTGGCTTTCTTTTTTTCAGATGCAAACCAAAATTAGGAGACAAACAGTACTGGCTGATGTTGCAAAAATCTGGCTCTCTTTCAAGACATCTCCATCACTCACAAAGATGAAGCATAAAAATATGGATGGTTGACTGCCTGTCTCAGAGATACTTACAAGGGCTGGGTGTGGGATCTGGTCATCAAGGGTAATGCCAACACAGCCAGCCAGCCGAGAGCAGTTGGATATCCTTTCATTGTAGCTGAATAAACCTCCACCTTTGAGAGTGAAGTGATTTTAGTTGGGACTTTCCTGATATGCAAAGAAATCCTGATGTTAATCAGTAATCAGAGAAGCTCTCACATTCCCAGCACTAACACCCAACATTTTGTTGCTGGGCCAACGGAAAGCTTTGCTCTGAAGGGGGAGGTGGGAAGGGTGAGCAAGACAATGCAACTTGGCAAGGATCAGTCCTCTAATAGTAATTGGAAGCAACCTGGGGTCACAGGCAGCAGGAGATCAGTGATGACTCTCATTTCCTGGCTTGTGTCGTTTCTTCATGAGACACAGCATAGCCAGGTTAGTAAGGGGACAAACACCTCCCACCCTGCAGTGCCCTGCCTCCCCATTGCAGGATCTGTTGCTGAAAGTGGAAATCTGCACTCCAAAACATGCTTACTTGAAAGTTAACACCATCAAAACTAATAGGATATTTACTTCAGAGAAAATGCATTTAGGATGCAAGAGTTAATGTATGTATGTGAAACATACAGTTATTTCTTGCTGAGATATTTGATGTGGGACAACAAAGCCCCATGGACTTTGCCCCCTTGAGATCTCCCCATATATTTTTCTGGTGAGAGGGACTCCAATGGTTCATAAATGTGCTAGAGACCCCCCCTGGTTCTTCTCGTTCAGTGGGCTTCAACCAGTTCAGACCTGAGATCCACCTTGAACCCAGCTTGCAACACAGGCCTCACTTTTAATTTTTTCAAACATGTTTTTTTTACTCTCTTTTTCTGTCCACCTCTTTCTTCTCTCAATTTTTTTCATTTTTTTTCTCTCTTCTCGTCCTACACAAACACATTAGTCTTCCTCCTTCTTCCTCTTTTTTAACAGGGATTTTTTCCTCATTCTCTGGTATTATGATGACTTAGGTTAGGGTCAACTAGAGAAATTGAATGACAGTAGTATTTCTACAGAAAATGTATCTTCACACAATTTATCTTCACACAATAAATCTACATTTATTTGTTTATTCCTATACTGTACGTTAATTAGCTAACGTACGGAATAGGAATAAACGAGTTCATAAAGAATGGATCTACAAATGGAACCTCCATGTACAGAGGCAGTATACCTCTGAATACCAAGCACTAATGAGAAACAACAGAAGCAAGCCATCACCACCTTGACATGCTTGTGAGCACCAAGAGGCATTTGGGCACCTGCTGCTAGAAGCTGAATGGGCTTCAACTGGACGTAAGTGTGATCCAGCAAGGCGCCTGTGATTGTTATGTGTTCGTGCCCCACAGTGGAAGAAAGACCAGTACCAGCAGCACCATGACACCTAAAATTGAACAGCTCTTCTTCAGTGGTGGAAGGCAGACCTCTGAAAGCAATTAGCATAAGCCTGAACACCCTGATCTAGGGCAATGCCCACACACAATGCCAAGTGCTCCCTTCTTTTAGGGGAGCCAGTAGATGGTATCAGATTTAGAATTAAAATGCCGCCAGTTTCCTACGCATAATCAGTACATACTACAATGTTATGATGTTCATACCCAAAGTGCTGCCATTGTTGTGACACTTCCTGACTTCTTTCTGTTAACCAGTTTTGGGTACAAGTAACTTTGCAGAAATGCAGGATTGCAAGGTGCGTGAATGAGTGTGTGTGTGTGTGTGTGTGTGTGTGTGTGTGTGTGTGTGTGTGTGTGTGTGTATGAGAGAGAGAGCGAGAGAGAGAGAGGGGCCAGGGCCCATGAGAGGTGGGTAAAGCCAGGGGGTAAATTGTACCTGGACCCAGGAATGAAAGGAGGGGCCCCAGAATTTTCCTGGGATCTCAGCTGAAAGACGAGGAGAAAGATGGAGAAGTGAAAGACGGAGGCTGGGCTAACCAGGAGACCAGGTCTACTTGGCAGGTAGACCTGGGCGCCACATCAGAAAGCCTGGTAGACCTGGGCTCCAGAGAGACTTTTCTGGCTGTTGCTGCTCTCCCCCTGCCCCGTTTTCCCCCCTCCCCCTTTGAGAAGAAGCCCAAAAGAAATTTTGTAACCCCTGATAAAATTCCTCCCAGAGGCCCTGAGAGAGGCTAGCCTATGCCAGAAATACATTTCCAGACTGCAGGGAGAGCTGAAGAGGAAGCGATAAGAGGAAATTGGCAGATCTTGAGACACTGATGTTGCAAATACAGTACTGTACTCTTTGCAAGCCTGGCAGACACAAAGTCAGGGAAAGGGATGGGGCAAGGGGTGGCTGATGAAGTGGGACCCTCAACTTCTCTTTCTGACCAGAAATCCAATTTAGACCAGTCCAGAAGCTCCCCTCCCTAGAGGACATGTGTGACGAGGCCAGAGGAGAAGCCAATGACAATGAGAGACAGTTGCAATGAAAGGCATGATCCAAAGTTTTAAAAGACAAGGTACTGAAGGAAGCTGGCAGAGATCCCAAGTAGTTTGGCAGGCAGGCACATCATCTTCTGCTCCAGGACTGGCCCAAGACCTCCTGACACCTGAGGTGACATGCCAAATGCTGCTCCCTTTCCTGATGATGATGTGCCAACCTCTGCTTCTCCCATTCTCCAATGCTCTAGCTCGGCATTCTCTTCCCCTCCACATTTCCTCTTCCTCTCTGCCCCCCTCTTCCTTTTCCAATCCAAGGAGTGGAAGGAGAAGCAATGGGGTGTAAGCAGGGGGACAGAGATGGGCATCCCCCCCCCCCAATCTGCTTACTGAGATGACTGCTTCAGTTGGCCTCTTGGATGGGCTGGCCCTGCCTAGGATAGTAATTCCATGCACACCACAAATGTGTGTGTGTGTGAGAGAGAGAGAGAGAGGGAGAGGGAGAGGGGGGGATGAATGGACAGAGAACAGCTTTTCCATCTTAAACAAGTCCTTAAACAAACAAACAAACAAACAAACAAACAAACAAACAAACAAATAAAAAAGCAGCCAGCCAGAAAGGCAGAATGAAGAAGGAACAACTTCATAAGGATAAAAAACTGTAAGTAAATGTGCTTAATTACCGTATTGGTCTGAGTATAAGACTCACTTTTTTCTCCTAATTTAAGTTTTTTAACTAGGGGTGCGTCTTATAATCAGGCTGTTGCAATTTAATGCCAGTGCTTTAATTAATTTTTTTTAATAGCAACAAACTTTAAGGGTGCGTCTTATAATCAGGTGCGTCTTATACTCGGGACAATACGGTATTTTATTTAATTTTTCTCCCATCCTGGTGTGAGCCCCTTAAAATCTGGTAAGCCTAACCATACCTAGGCCCTGTTGGTGCATTGCCAGAGGGGAAGTTACTTCTGATTGGGCCCTCAGTGTTGCTACTGTGATTTTCTGGCTGGGAGGTATGTGTGGGATGAGTGAATGGAAAGGGTGTTAGTCTTAGAGGATGTATGATCCCTTTCCCCTGACGCTGGGCAGACTCTGGGCCCAAACCTATCCAACTTTCCTGCCCCAATTTAGCTGTACCAATGGGGTGTGTGCTGCATCCTGCAGTGGGGGGTCACAGAGGCCTCCTCAACAGTGGGGGGTCACAGAGGCCTCCTCAAGGTAAGGGGAATGTTTGTTCCCTTATCTTGGAGCTGCATCTGCGCTGGAAAGTTGGGGTCAGAGTCAGTCTGCCCTCTAACAGAAGCAGCACTGTGCAGGGGGATCTTTGTCCCTCTTCTCTAGCCCTAGCACCAGTACCATGGCAGATTTTGAAATTTGGTGCTTGTTGTTGGGCACCAAGATAATTAGAAACTAAAACTGTTTTTATGGATACTTCCTGAACTTCGGCACCTATGTTTTTCAAGTTTAGCAGGGGCGTCTCTTCATGCAAATTGACCAGAAAAACAAGTGCAAGACCAGCAAAGACCTTTTCTAATTATGAAATGTGAAATTCCCATAGAATGAAAATTCCCAGGCCAGCACCTATTTGGATGAAATTTAGTGGTCTCTCTCCCATTATGGTGGGCTTCCATCTCTGTAGAATTTCATCAGCTTCTGAAAAGAAAATTAAAGAATTGCTGTAAATTTAATTTTGCCTACTGAAATCAATGGGAAATAATTTTAAAAAACAAATCAAAAAGTAAAACGAGCAGTCATCCAAATCAGGCAAGCAAATTGTTTGAAACGAGGTAGCAAATTGATATCCAATTTTTGTGCGTGTGCACATCCTTACTGGTACCTTGGGTCACCCTGCCAATCTAGAGGCCTCCACAAGTCTTTATCTGAGGGTGTCTGTCTTGCGCAAGACCATCTTGGCCAACCTGCTCAAACCAGCAAGCTGAATTTCCTCTTTCTCTCCATCACCCCAATCATCTGCACAGGGCATGATCTCGACGGAGACAGAAAAACTCCCCAGTCTCTTTGGCTTCCTTCTGTAACCTGCAGGCGTTTGGCTTACTGCCACTGCTGAAGCTTGCTTCTGGGGTGCACCGACTGCAAGGGCTCAAACCCACCCATTAAGACCTTCAGATGGCATACATGGGGTAACAGAGCCCATAAGGAACATTTCCTCACCCATATCCTGGAGATGGCTGTACCAAGTTCTGACCCACACTCTTCCTCTCTAACACATGCTCTCTTACCCACACAGTGTGACACAGTGGAGAAGGATAAGCAATATCTCCTCACTTTCAGGCTGCAGCTTGTTTGTCTCTCTGTCACTCACTTCCAGCATAGCCTGTGCTTTTTCTTCTCTCTCAGCTCACACTACCCTTTGTATTACGGTACATACGAAGGCCCAGACCAAATATGCAGTACATCCATGGGAAATCAAATCCATGAGTCACATACGTGAGTGTCAACACACACACGGGATTTGCAACCACACATTCAGTCCAATCTGGGGATTATCTGTGGCGAAAGCTGTGCTAGTCCCTCCTCCAGTGTTGTCACTCATCCTTATTCTCACCTCCTCTGAGAACTCAAAAGTAATGGATATGAGGAAACCACCTGTTTCCAACCATACGTTTAAAACCCATGTGGTCGACTCCAAACTTACGGATTAAGAAGTGAAAAAGATACTTGGCTTATTCTATGGGGAAAAACGCACAGATATGGAAACCATGTGGATTTTGTATCCAAATTTGCACTACATCTGTCTGTGGGAAGTGCTGATTTCCACATGGGTTTTGCACTTTTGGTCTAGGCCACAGAGAGGGAGGAATCATCTTATGCCTTAATTCCTCCTCTCACGGCCCAATCTTATACTTATTTATTTATTTGTTTGTTTGTTTATTTATGTATTTATTTATTTTTCA
The DNA here is from genome assembly GCA_026170595.1 of Plestiodon gilberti rubricaudatus. Lineage (NCBI taxonomy): Eukaryota > Metazoa > Chordata > Lepidosauria > Squamata > Scincidae > Plestiodon > Plestiodon gilberti. Next base: position 110,504,459 of record JANXHW010000002.1, read on the forward strand.
CATTTTTATACCGTCCTTCCTCCAAGGAGCTCAGAGTGGTGTACATATTTCCTCCCCTCCTTTTGTCCTCACAACAACCCTGTGAGGTAGGTGGGGCTGAGAGATAGTGACTGGCCCAAGGTCTCCCAGGAAGCTTTGTGGCTGAGCGGGGATTTGAACCTGGATCTTCCAGGTCTAAGTCCGACTCCCAAACCACTACACCATCCTGGCTCTACAAACCACTACAGCCATACTTACTGGCCATCATTGTTGTGCCTCTTTTGCTGGTGCTGACTGCTGTAAAAGGTGCTCCTTCCTGCCAGCACCAGTGTATCCGGAGCTGCTCGCTGACCCAAGTAAGATGGCGGGGGTGGCGGGAAGGCGGAATGGGGGCGGGAAAGGGTGAAGAGGTGGTGATGGGGCAGGGATGGTGGGATGTGGCGGTGACGGGGCGGAAGATGAGTGGATCGGGTCCAGGAAGGGGGTGGGTTTGGCGGCAGCGGCAGGCATTGAACCCTAGCCCCCCTCCCAGACATGATCCTGCGCTGCGTACTATTTAGCTAGTGCAGGTTCGAGTAGACCCCCTGCGCTGCATAGGCTTACCCCCAGGTAAGGTAAAAATTGTTCCCTTACCCAGGGGAGACCTCCTGGACTGCCCCCCTACTGCAGGATTCAGCGGTAGCCATTTTGGCACCGCTGCATTGGCAGGAGGAACAATAGGATTGGGTTGTTTGATATATTTGACTGTCTCACAGGTACCTGGTGGAGGCTCCCATTTAAGGAGTCTCTTGGGTATTCACATTTGTTAACCCTCTTTGCCCATTCTAGGTAATTGATAAGAATTGCCTCCGGCTCTGGCTGTAGTGCCATGCTCATTCACAACTTCAAAACCCAGAGGCGTCGCTCCGGTAGGGGCGGGACCATACGTTTTGCACTGTCCTAGTCCCGTTTACCAAGCCGGCAGGAGGCGACCCCGACCCCTCACTGTCGGAGCCATTCCCATGCGGAGAAAGCAGCAGGCAGGGAGTCTCTTGCCTGCTGCTTTCTCCGCTCGGGAATGGCTCCGACAGTGAGGGGTCGGGGTCGCCTCCTGCCGGCTTGGTAAACAGGACTAGTACAGTGCGAAACTTATGGCCCCGCCCCTACCGGAGTGACGCCTCTGTCAAAACCCCAATTTCATATCAATACTGTCCTTTTAAGTATTCAGAGGCTAGGAGGCTTAGAGCCCAATTCTATCCTCCCCTCCCCCCCCACTCCAATGTAGCCGCGCCAAAAATGAGTGTACTGTATCCTGTGGGGGGCAGCAGATTGGGAAGCTTCAGAGGGGAAAGGGGAATTATTTCCCCTTACCCCTCTGTAAGCCTCCCACTCCGCAAACGGGTCCCTTGGTCATGCACCAGCCCTGTAGCTGGCGCAAGTCCAAGAAAGGGATGGGGAGGCCGCTAAAAGAGGGGATAGGATCTGTCGCGCACCATCACCAACAGATCCACCCCCTCCCACAACCTCCCTACCTCCCATTCCTCCCCGCCCAGTTTTGACACCTCCCTGCCCATCCCCTGCCCCCGCTGCTGTCCTACCTGGTCTGGCAAGTGCCGTGGGAACTGTCATTTGATGCGGAGCACTGCTGCCTCTTGTGGCTGTGCTTGCAAAATGGCCACCGACGGAGAGCTGTGTGCTCCATTTGCAGCCATTTTACGACAGTGGAAACATCGTCCACCGTCGTAAATCCATCCCCTTGACAGCCCAATCCTGCATAGGATTGGGTTGTTAATTAGGTTAGATCATTGTGGGTGCAAAAGAGATCTAAGCTTCCATCAAAGACTAGTGGGAGAAATAAACAATGTTCACTGCATTGTGTTATGTGGTTCTCCTTTTTTTTAAATATATATTTATATTTTATTGATATATTAAAACATAAAAACAATACATATTTCATAAAGTTATAGCAAGCGCGAAGCAATACATCCTACTAGCATACTATTCACTATTTTCTACATACAATTTCCAACTAAGCCAAAACAACACCCACATTCTATTCATTAAATCCGCATATCATCACATCATTCCTCTCTCTCTCTCTTAAAAAGTCAATAAATGGTTTCCAATTATTCACGAAAAAGTTAACTGACTTTTCCTTAATTAAAATTGTAAGTTTATCCATTTCAGCATAGTCCAAAACTTTCAGCCACCAATCTTCCAGCGAAGGTATCTCCGAATTCTTATGTGTTTCTTATGTTATGTGGTTCTCCTAAAGGCATTACCCCTGTTACTTCTGGACTTTTATAATGCACTAAAACAGTTAAAAGCAATTAAGAACAATTGGGGGATCGTTTAGGGGAACTAAAAAGTATGCACACTTACCAGGTCGTGACATTTTCACTGATTCTAATAAACGTGTTACCCTACTGTTACTTTTGGACCATTCTTAGTAGTTTTGTTTTATTATGTTTTTAAGTTCAATTTCAGAAGAAATGGCAAATTAATTACTATGCAAGGAAGTTGGTTTGGAGAATACCAAGGAAAAGCCCTCATATTCATAAACGCCTCTCTCTTTGTGTGTGTGTGTGTGTGTGTGTGTGTGTGTGTGTGTGTGCGTGCGTGCGTGCACACTAGAGAGAAATCCTCCTGTCCCCATAGTGATGCAGTGACTACAGTATGTGTTATGGCTTTTTGCAGGAATAGACTCTGATAGTTAACATTAACTCAGGCAGAAAGGAACTCGAGAAGAGAAGCAATTGTACTAGGAGGAAACTCCTTGTTCTTTTCAGATCAACGGCAACAGAAGGGGTTTTCCCTGCAATCCTGGTTGCTGGCCAAAGGGCTAACGGACAGGGGAGTGGAGTTTTTGATTATTACAAAATTCCAGAGAAGAAGCCCTTGAGGTCTGTTATTAAAGTGAAAGAGCAATCAAGAAAGCGAAGGAAAAGGTGAGCCTTCCCAGAGGCAACTACCTAGTCATGATTGATTACGCATGAAGAGAAGATGTGCATATGAATAACCAGCCTGTAAGGCAGCAAATAAGAAAGCTGACATACATGTAATCCATCCAGCATGCAAGTACCAAACATCAGCAACATGATGTTTATAAAAAGTACCAGGTGGTTTTCCCTCAATTGCAGTGTTGTTGCTCTAATGTTCCTTTTAAAAACCCTGTTTTGTGCAGTGTTCCCTTTTCTCTCTCCAACTCTAAACGAAAGCACAGGCCTTTTAGCGATCAAAGGTCACTATCAATGAGCATTGCTTATCAGGAGGATGCCAGTCACTATTGGCCATGGACACACTGATCCATGTCTTTAGAAATCTTTTTTCCCAATTACAGGAAGGGTCAGAAAGGAGAGGTGAATGCTCCCAGACCATGACCCAGTTCCAGGAATGAGAGAGAGCGAGAGAGCGTCCTGCAGTCTTGTGCAAGCTACACAATGCCAGGGCCAGGCCAAGTCTGCAGGCAGTTCCTTTGTACGGTGGTATTTTTAGGGTACCAAGAAAGCAGTTTGAAATGAGATGTCCTCCCCAGGATCCATTGCAGTGGGCTTCTTCTGACATTACATCCCAGTTTTCAACCTTTCCTTTTTCCCAAGAACTTCTTTTTCAAGCACCGCCTATTGCGGGTACCACCTTTTGCAAACTCCCCCCCCCCCAAGCTGTCCCTCTTTTGAAGGGCCAGGCAGCTGTACAGCCCCACCTTGGCCATTAGTGCACCACCACCCCCGGGCCTGGCATCTTCACGTCCAACGGAGTAAGACCAGGCAGGGCAATGCCACGTGATCACCATGGCAACAGGTTCAAATCCCACCTACCATGCCATGGACTACCACTTGTGAGGTCCCACTGCTTGTAAAACATTGCATTTATAGCATAGAGCAGGGGTGTCAAACATAAGGCCCGTAGGCCAGATACGGCCCATGGAAGCTCTTTATTATCTGCCCTTCCCCAGTGATAATTGGGCTCTCCAAGCACTCTCAGCTGCTCTCAGCTCCTGAAGTAAGAAGTGTGCATCAGCAGAAGCCACACTGCTGCAATGGTGGTGCTGGAAAGATCCCAGACTAATGACAATACTTTATCACTTAACAATGATAAAAGCAGCAAGGAAAAAACAGCAAAAAAAAAAAAAGCAGTCAGCAGCAGCCAGGTAAAATTCTGATTTTATCAGAGCCAGAGGCGTCGCTGGGGGGTGGTAGGGTGGCGGGCCGCCAGGGTGACACGCAGGGAGGGGTGATGCGCCCGCTGCCCCCTCCGCCCTCTGCCGACTGGTACGACCTGATCGCGTTTTCTTCGGCCGCTTCTGACTAGGGCATAAGGGAGTCTTCCAATAATTGGGCTGTTCTTCCCATTTAGGGGAATAAATCTATGGTTACTGAGTTAAACACTTCCATATTCCGGGAAATACGTCGCTTAAGAGAATTGACAGGTTTATTAAAACATTAAAGTCTCCTGCGCGTTGCCTTTGCCGCCCTGAATGGCTCCAAAGGCGAGGGGGTGGGGCCGCCTCATGCCTGTTCGTAACGGAGGGTCGGAGCGCAGCGGAACTTAGCGCTCCGCCCCCCCCCCTGGAGCGACACTACTGAGAGCAAAGATACAAGATGCTTGTATCAGCTGTTTGCTCTTGTTACTCTGATGAAGCCACGAGTACTTACGTGGCGAAACGTCAATTCTTTTTAATGTTTTAATAAACCTGTCAACTCTCTTAAGCGACGTATTTCCCAGAATATGGAAGTGTTTAACTCAGTAATCTACACTAGTCATGAAAACCTCAAAACATATATAACAGTGCAATCCTATCCAATTTACACCACCAGTGAAACCAGTGGGGGAGGGCAGGTCGGGAGGCTTTTGGAGGGGAGGGGAGATTTAAATCCCCTTTGAATCCTCCTTTGGAGGGGATTTGAATCCCCTTTCCGTTCTGGGGCCTCCCGTTCTCGCTGCACCGTTGGTTACACCGGTGGTGTAAGTTGGATAGGATTGCGCTGTAAATCTATGGTTCTTTTAAAATCGCTTTGGATTTATGCACTGCCAGGTGTAAGCCGTCCATATAGATTGATAAATATTTGAAAGAGTGAAAAAAAATAAATTAGAAGCTGAAACAACAGCTCTTTGTGATATTGCACAATATGTGAGTATGTGCAAAAAATGTGGGCTCTTTGTTTGCTGACACCACATAAAAAGGAAAAATAAAATCAATAAGGAAGAAATGGGTCAGAGGAGGTGGCAGGAAGGAGAGATGGGAATTGAAATGAAAGAGAGCTGGAACATTCTTATATTATTATTATTATTATTATTATTATTATTATTATTATTATTATTATTATTAATAAGTGAATCATTATTAATTAAGTGGATTATTATTAATTATACATAATAATTATTATAAAGTGGATCATCTGCCTCCATACTGTCCTCCTCACATAGTTTCCTCAAATGTGGAAGTGCAGGACTTCTGGATTTATTTACAGGGACTGTGTGAAAGAAGGAGCTCCTTCATTCACAGCAGTCCTATCCAACTTACACCACCAGTGTAACCACCGGTGCAGCGAAAACGGGAGGCCCCAGAATGAAAAGGGGATTCAAATCCCCTCCAAAGGGGGATTCAAAGGGGATTAAAATCTCCCCTCCCCTCCAAAGCCTCCTGCCCTGCCCTCCCCCGCTGGTTACACCCATGGTGTAAGTTGGATAGGATTGCGCTATCAGGCAGTTCCTTTAAATAAAACTACAAGTCCCACACTTCCATGTTTGAGGAAACCATGTGAGGACCATGGTAAGGAGATTTTTTTATATATACACAGTATAATGCAGAAGCAGCAGCAGCAGACCCAAGGCAGCATCAGGTGGCATTGTGGGTTGCCCTGACCCATTTTTCTCTATATCGTAATGGGGTGATATGCAAAAAGGAACGTGAGTCTGCCATCACATCTCATTTAGGATCATATTACATAAAGGACCGTCTACTCCTATACCAACTTGCCTTGTTTTTGAGATCTGGTACTCTGATCTCTGTAGGCCAGCGGGTGGCGCAGCGGGTTAAACCGCTGAACCATAAGCTGTCGATCGAAAGGTCGGCAGTTCGATTCCCGCAATGGGGTGAGCGCTCGTTGCTTGGCCAGCTCCTGCCAACCTAGCAGTTCCAAAGCATGTTAATGCGAGTAGATAAATATGTAGGTACCGCTTGCAGGAAGGTAAACAGCGCTCCGTGTTCCAGCTGCATGCTACGCACTGCGGCAAGGAGAGTCATGCCGGCCACATGACCACGGAGGCGTCTTCGGACAACGCTGACTCTTCGGCTTTGAAATGGGGATGAGCACCACACCCTAGAGTCGGACATGACTGGACTTAATTGTCAGGGGTCACCTTTACCTTTACTCTGATCTCTAGCTCACCACAGACACTGATACATTTGGCAGTTGCCAGGGACAGGGCATTTTCAGTGGTTGCACCATAGCTGTGGAGTTTCCTCCATACAAAGAGTCATATGCCCCCCCCTCACTGATTTCACAAAGAAAAAAATTGTGCACATGATGTGTTGTTGATGCCATGATGATAATTGCTTTTTGGATTGTTTTGTTCTGTTTTGAACATGCTTTTAATCTCAGAGTTAAACACAAGCATCATCCCGGGAAACTCTGTCGTATATTACACTTTTATTTCAAAATATAAAGATATTAAATAAAACTTTTGAAATAAAAGTGTAATATATGATGGAGTTTCCCGGGGTGATGCTTGTTTTTAACTCTGAGATATGGACACGTCGCGAAAATCTGAGAACATCCTTTTAATGTTTGTTATTTTAATGGGGTGCGCTTTGGGGAGAAAGGTGGGATATAAATCAAATAAATAAATTGTTCTTGTGTGTGTGTGTGTGTGTGTGTGTGTGTGTGTGTGTGTGTGTGTGTGTGTGTGTGTGTGTGTTTAAGAAGGGCAGTCTAAAAATATTGTAAGTAAATAAATAGCTCTCAGAGTTGTTGTGATAGGACTGGTACCCACTCTGGGAGGTACCAGTGTTTCCAGAACCCAGTTAAATGAAGTGTAAATTGAGACAGGACACTCTGTTAAGCGCAGGAAACTACTAGTACCGTAATTCTGAACAACGACAAAAAACAATGCCGGATGTGGCTTATGTGAGGATAAACTAAAATGTCACTCTGACTTTCCATTCTGGCCACATAGATGTTTCAGCAAACACAGCCAAAACTAAGTTAGCCATTTTGTAACTGAACCATAAGCTGTCGATCGAAAGGTCGGCAGTTCGATTCCCACGACGGGGTGAGCGCTCGTTGCTTGGCCAGCTCCTGCCAACCTAGCAGTTCCAAAGCATATTAATGTGAGTAGATAAATAGGTACCGCTTGCGGGAAGGTAAACAGCGCTCCGTGTTCCAGCTGCATGCTACGCGCTGCGGCAAGGAGAGTCATGCCGACCACATGACCACGGAGGCGTCTTTGGACAACACTGGCTCTTCGGCTTTGAAATGGGGATGAGCACCACACCCTAGAGTCGGACACGACTGGACTTAATTGTCAGGGGTCACCTTTACCTTTACCTTAACAAAAATCACAGGGATTGACACTAGGGCCTTCCTGTATTCATTTTCTCTTTAAACATGTTGCTCTGAACTACCAATTTGGGGAAGCATTCTGAATAACTTGAAAGTGTTAATGCTACATTGAGAACACCAGCTAATTCTAATAAAGGTATTGTAATTATGTCCCAACAAATACCCCCAAAACCCAACTGCGAATGGAGTGCTGAAGGTGGGGTGGTCAAGGACTCCTATATATTGTCAGAGAACTGAATCGTAATTTCTCTGGTTTAGCTGGATGATCCTTCTTCTTTGAGATGTTCTTGAACCCTCTTGAAATACCTTGGATGCTTCCTATCTCTCACCCCCCCCCCCCAACACCCTGCAGTGTAGCCATAGATCATTTCCACTCCCAGAATTATGACACTTATGTTCTGCAAGCCTTGCTGAATGTTTGGTCCAGAGTAAACATATAGGTATGTTGCAATTGATTGAATGTCTTTGGGACTTGTCCAGGCTTTATTTCTATTCCAATGCCCTTGCCAGGAAAACAAACCTGTTACTGGAAACCAGCTGATAATCAGGAAATACTGGTTAACTCTTGATATTCAGGAATTGACGTAATTTGTAAACTGTTCTTTGACTGACATCTCTTTGCATTTTAGCTGGCAAGAGTTAAAAACCACCCACTTGTAACTTTTGCCTATCTGCTGGCGCCAGGCTCTTCTGGTCTCTAGGGTAGGCCCAGGAGCTGGCCCTCAATGGTGCATAGGCCCAGGGAACCCCTGCTCCAGGGCTGGCCCATCCATGAGACCAACTAAAACAGTCGCCTCAGGCAGCAGATTGGTGGGATGGTGCCCATCTCTGTCCATCTACAGTCAATTCTCGTTATCCATGAGGGTTAGGTTCCCCAAAAACCTTGTGGATAACAAAGTCGCATTTACCGAAGCATTGAGCCTATGGGGGAAATGGGGTTAGGTGCAAGGGGACCCCATTTTTCCCATAAGTTTAACACACACACTGCGATTGACTTACAGGATCCTGAAGACAGAGGCTTCCAGAGACTGACTTGTTGTCACACCGGGCCTGCAAGGCCTCCGCAGGCCTCAGAACACCGTGTCTGGGAGGTGTTCTGAGGTGCAGGAAGGCCTGCACAGGGCCTGCAGCCTCATCTATAGCCTTCTGTGAGCTTCAGATTGCCACGCCGAAGGAATCGGAAGTGGTCTTCACCAAACTGGAAGTCACTTCTGGTTGTTTTGGAGCTGCATTCTGAGGCCCGTGGAGGCCTCTATGGAGGAGGCTGCAGGCCCTGAGCGTACCTTCCCGGGACTCAGAACACCTCCCGGATGTGACTTCTGGTTACATCCGGGAGGTGTTCTGAGCACTGCAGAGTCCATCTGAAGCGTGGAGAAGCCACCACCTCACGAATCCCAAGGAAGGGGGTTGCAAGAAACGCGAGGTAGGTGACCAAACTGCCTCTCGCAGATACGCGAATTCGCGGGTTGCAAATTCATGTGTAGCGAGAATTGGCTGTACTTGCCTCCACTGCTTCTACTCCCTGGATTGGAAAAGGAACAGGGGGACAGAGAGGAAGTGGAAATGTGGAGGGGAGGAAAGTGCTGAGCTAGAGCATTGGAGATTGGGAGGAGCAGTGACTGGCACATCGTTGGGTAAGGAGGGGCAACATTTGGCATGCCATCTCAGGCATCAGGAGGTCTTGGGCCAGCCTTGCCCTCACTAAGTGCCAAGCACAGCAGCAGTAGTCAGCTCTTCTTCATCTCTCCTTTCACTGGCCAATAGCTTTTCCTCTGGGAGAAAACCATTGGCTGCTGGGGAGGGCAAGCCAAGGAACTGCTGTGTGAGTTGCTTATAAATACAAGAAAATATAGGCAAATGGCAACTCTATGGTTTTTAATCTATATATACAAGTTGTAAGTCAGTTCTTTGGGTCAGATCCATCCCAAGTGGGTCCTTGGGCATGGAGGAGTCCTCCCTGTGTTGCCAGTGGAAGAATGGCTAGACGGAGCTTCTGTCCAGATCAGCCACTGGAAAATGTGTACCAAGTTAGCACGATTTAAGCAAGACTGAATCTGAGGATGGATGGGGAAGGATACGCAGGGAAACTGGGGAGTGGAATACATATAGAGCTCATGGAATGCTAATGCTTGAAAACATGCAGGAAAGTGAATGCACTATCTTGGGTGGGCAGGTGGGACAATCAAGATGGCAACACTTGTACACTGCCCAACTTACTGTATGTGATCAGCTTAAATGAAGCAGTGTAATATGTGATGCCGGGATCACATTGCACCTGCTAACTCTGCGAGTAGAAAAAGGGCAGGATGTTCTTACAATCACAGAAGTAACTGCCGTGATAGTCTGTGATCCCTCACATCACATACTACACTGCTTATGAAATTATTTGCATATATCAGTTGTCACAGTGTCACATCTGTATGGGTTCACAGTTTGATGTTCTAGGGAGCAACCAGAAAGCTACTGCCATTCTATACTTGAGTCCAGCCCACCCATGAGGCTACTTTAAGTGGTGGGCTGGGGAAGGTGGTGGGCTGGCAGGGGGTGCCCTGTGCACACCCACCACCTCCCCTGGCCTGCCACATGCCCAGTTGCTTCACCCAGCCACTGTTGCAGCCTTCTTTTGCTCACTCTCCACTGTTTTTGATCACTCTCGCTAGAGTAAAGCGAGAAGGAGGAGTAGGTAAGCGCTGCTGCCAAAAAATGCTCAGGTGGAGCTGGAGGAGGAGGAGGTAAGGTTGGCCAACCGTTGGCCACTGCAATCCTGCAATTGCTCTCCAGCTATTTGGAAGAGGATCGCGACCTCCCTCCATCTTCTGTCCTCCTCCACATGTTTGCTGGCCAAGCAAAGAGGGTCTTGGGAGTGGAGCTACCAAGTTTCTCCTTGCCCAGCCACTTTTGAAGAATTGAAGGGAGGAAGAAGTGAAGGTAGAGGTAGTAGTGATGGGGGGGGATGGGAGGCATGTATACCAAAAAAGGGCAGAATTTGGTCACCACTTTGGGCCTGCCTATAGCTTGGGTTGGGCCCGCCTACACTTTGCCGCTGCCACAGTAAATGTGTTTTTTACTAACCAATTTTTGTTAGTTGAAACAGTGATTGATTAAATAAAGGGACAGTGGAAACATCCAAATTGCCCTCCAAAACACCACCCTGTTTACGTATAGATGCTCCTGCATATCTGAGATGATGCCATCTATACATAGAGTGATGTCCTAGAACATAGGTGGCCAACCTGCGGCACGGGTGCCACTTAGTGGCACGCCGAGCCTTTTGAAGTGGCACGCACTGCTGTTCCTGCTCGAGCGGAGCACTGAAGTCCCTCTCTCTCTCTCGACCCCAGCGCACCTTTCCAAGCCTGTGACACTAGAGGGGGGTCTCTGCACCCCACTGCGCCTTACTCTTCTTGCTTTAAATATTTTCATTACCTTAGATTTATTTATTTATTTATTTATTTATTTAAGTGGCACGCTCAAGATTATCTACATAAAATGTGGCACATGGCGTGCCACGGGTTGGCTGCCACTGGTCCTAGAACAAACGTTTTGGTATCCGGAGCCCTTTTCACTCCTAACAATGGTCTCGGGGAGCCCCAGGGCTTCAAGGAGCACACACTGAGAAAGGCTGGCCTAGAGGAACGACTTGAATGCACCTCTTGTCTTACTGATGGTGGTATGGGGTTTCCTCTCATGGAGTGGGTTGTGGGCAGAAAGCTGTGTCCCAGGACTGGCTGAGCATAGTCTCCCAGCAGGACCAGCCCAGTACCTCCTAGTGCCTGAAGCGGTGCACCAGATGTTGCCGACGTCTGATGATACGCCAACCGTTGTCTCTGCTGTGTCTCTCCCTGCTCTCTGGATTTGAAAAAGAAGGAGAGAATAGAGTGGAGAAAGACTTGGGGAAGAGAAGAGTGGACCAGAGTGTCAGAGAGTCTCTAGCCCACAGGTCTTTTCTCCTCCATGCTTTCTTTTCTGCTCCATTCCCCTCTTCAAATCCGGAAACGGGGAGGAGGAAAAACGATGCAGGCAGGTGGGTGGGTGGAGGTGAGCACGTTCACCAATCTGCTGCCTGAGGCAACTGTCTCAGTCAGCCTCATGGACCGGCCAGCTCTGTCTCCTATAGCAGAGGTTCTCAAACTGGTGGGTCGTGGCCCACCAGGAGAACTGGATGTTGTCCCCTGCCACCTTAAGGGGCAGGGACAGCATGGCGGTGGCGGCAATCCTGGGGATTGCTGCCGCCAGTGGGGAAAAAAGTTTAAAAATGCAATTTTTACACTTACTGGGGGTCCTGGAGCCCTCTGGATGGTGCAGGGAGGCGCGCAGCCCCCTCCGTAGGCCTCCTTGTGCTTTAGATCGCCGTTCCACAGCGATTAGGACCACTTCCAGTTTTTGTCCGAAAACTGGAAGTAGTCATAATGTCCACAGAGCGGTGATCTAAAGCTCGGGGAGGCCTGCAGAGGTGGCTGCGGGCCTCCCCACATCATCCGGAGGGCTCCAGGACCCCCAGTAAGTGCAAAACGTACCTTTTTTCTGGCAACTGCAGCGATCCCTGGGATCGCTGCCGCCGCCCCAGCCCCCACAAACACTTAAAATTCTCCCCGCCTCGTGGGGAGAACTTTGAGAAACAGTGTCCTATAGTATGCTTGTGTACATAGGCAAATGTGCAGATTGCACCATCTCAGACTTAGCACAATTATCAGGAGCAGACAGTTTACGAAGAAAAAAAAGACAAGGAAAAAACTGTTTACTTGCTGCTTTAAAAAGAGAAATAAGTCCTTGTGGTTTTGGACAGCATTGTTGGTTCTGCTAAAATTCCCAGGTTGCTCAAACTCCTCCCCATTTACTGATTAAACCCTGAGCTATTGCAAAAGGGCTTGGTTTAGAAGGGGGCTCAGCTCACAGGATAAATACTGGAGTCACCAGTTGCCCCGACCTGGCCCTCCGGATCATCATGGAGGGGACTGCTCTCTATCTGGTGGCTGCCCTTGTGATTTGTTTCCCAGCTTCTTCCCACAGTCAGCTGTAAGTACAAGGCACATTTTAGAAGGTGCACGCGTTTTTTAAGACAGGCAGTTGCTGCCTTCTCTTTGGAGTTATATGCTAAGTAGATCTTTCAAATTAAACTCTGCTCTTTAGAGGTGGTTTTTGGGCTGCTTCAAATGTAATGAATTTCCCCAGAGTCAGCTGAAGACATTTTAGTACCTGGACAGAACATCCAAATGTCCACAAGGTGGTATAAATACTACTACTACTACTACTACTACTACTAATAATAATAATAATAATAATAGCCTTGCTGGATCAGACCAAGGGGCCATCTAGCACTCTGTCTCCAATGATGGCTAGCCTCAAGCAACGCATGAAGGCAGCAGCCCTCACCGGTATCTGACTTCTTCTGAATATGGAGTTTCTGTTTAGACTTATGGCTAATGCTTTAGCTGTCAGGAAAATTGGCGTGTGTGGCAATAGCAGACTTGGCTCTTTTACTGTGTGTATATTTGCTGGGAAGCTGCAATCAGTGAGTATATGTGAGTAATCTCACACAAAATTAGCAGTGGTCAATTTGCTGGTGTGAGCTGCCATTTTCGGATGCCACCAGTGAATGTCCGCTGTGGTGCAGGGAGGTGAGCAGATCACAAGGCAAGACATACATCCGTGTATGTACGGGTTATGTCAGTGTATGTACAGTGTAGAGCAGGCGTAGCCAAAAGGGAAAGTCACAATTAAGGAGTTAAACTGAACCAAAACCAGAATCCAACAACTGGTTTAGAAAGATTTTGTGACCTGGAATTAAGTGCAAGCCTAAAAACCCTTTGTTGCCTTGGACCTCCTGAGTTAAAATCCAGCTCTGAAACATAAACATTAAGAACCAATCTTGTTTGTGACATGGACCACAGAGAACCACAGAGGGAGCTCTTTTACCTTTGGAGATTGACACCCTTAGCTTGACCAGAAAGCAGGGAGCTGGGTTGGGGGTGATGAATTTAATTAAAGGCACCTCATAATTTGAATACTGGCAATCAGCTTCAAGTAAGTGGTTCAATAAGCAGAAGATTGGGAGAGTCTTTTGAGGGTTATAGGAAAATATCTTTCTCCTTCAGCCTTATGACCAAATGACATATAATGTGAGAAATCTGTTACTGAATTTCCTGAGGGGGAGGTTCGGGCCTGAATTGTCTTGGGGCAGCAGTCATAGAATCATAGAATGTTAGAGTTGGGCCTTGAAACCTTGATGGTCATCTAGTTTCATCTAAGCCCCTGCTCTGTGCAGGCAACTGCTACGGCATCCCTGAGGTGGCCATCCAGTCCCTGCTTGAAAACCTCCAACAGGGGACAGTCCACAAATGCAGGAAGGAAACTGTTCCGGCACCAGACAGCTCTTATAGTTAGGAAATTCTTCCTCCTATCTAGCCTAACAGCGCACTCCTGTGTAACTCCTGTGTAACTTTAGGCCGGCGGAGCTTCTGCTCCGCCAGACTAAAGCGTCGCAAAAGTGCCGTAAAGCACTTTTGCAGCAACTCGGGAGTAAGCGGCACGGAGGTCAGCACCGCTCACTCCCCTGGCATCCTAGACCTGCACTGGCCACCGCAGGTAAGTGCTGTGTGGCGCCGGATGGTGCAGGGTCGTGGATGGGCGGGACGGGGCAGTGAGGGAGGGGGGCCATTGGCTGGCCCAGGCTGGGAGGGGACGAGGATATTGGAGACGATATCCTAAGCCCCGTCATAGCCTGTGCCAGCCTTACACGGCCTCCCCGAATGTACACCAGGTCTGAAGCTGGCGTGTATCTGAGGAGGCCCATAGGCCCCAGGCTCGCCAACACCTTGGGAAGGGGACAAACGTCCCCTTCTCCCAAGGTGCGCTCCAGCAGCCCTGGCACTGCTCGAAAAGGGCTTAGGATACAGCGGCCAGCTGTACACTGGATTACACTGTAACTCTACTTTCCTGTAGTTTCACCTCATTGATTCTAGTCCTGCCCTCAGGAGCCACAGGGAGCAAGTCTTCTTTTTCTTCTGCGGGATAGCCCTGAATACAGCGGCTATATTCTCCCCTCAATCCTCTCTTTTTCAGGCCACACATACCAAGCTTTGGTGCTGGTGTTTAACTTGTTCTTTTCCTGCTGTTTTCACAATCGATGCTCTGGGTCATGTAATTGTGTGGGGAAAGAGTGTTGGTTTGATCGGCACACCAGCCTACAATTGTTGGTGTGATCAGCACATTCATGCCTATATGTTGTTGTTGTTGTTAAGTCGTGTCCGACCCTTCGTGATCCCATGAGCCATATCCCGCCAGGCCTTCCTGTCCTCCACCATCTTCCTGAGTTCGCTCATTTTCATGTTCGTTGCATCGGTGATGCTGTCTAACCATCTCATCCTTTGCCTTCCCCTTCTCCTTTTGCCTTCAATCTTTCTTCAGTCTATATAGCCACGCACAAACCTCTGTCTTTCCTCTTACAGTTTTCTCATCTTCTAAACCCCTGAATTACAGGCACTGAGGGTAGATTCTATACAACAAACTCATATGAGTTTCATACCGGTTTAACTCACATGGTTTTCCCCAAAGAATCTTTGGAATTATGATCTGATGGGGGTCCTGCAAATTCTCTGTTTGAGATCCCAGGCTGCACCCCACGCGCTCAAAGAATGACAATTCCCATGGATCACTGAGGAAAGGGAATAATTGTTAAACTTGTGTAAGTCCATAGTGTAGTATAGGGGTGCTCAACCTCTTCAGCGTGGTGTACCACCTCTGCCACGCCGAGTACCACCGGAAGTACGTCATCGCCACTTACTTCTGGGGTTTTGCTGTGCCAGAGCCCAGAAATCAAACAGTAAGGGAGCAGGGACAGGCAGGCCCTTCACAGTGCAGGAAGTCTGCGTGCTCGAGCTGCCGTTTTCAGGGCTCCAGTGTGGCGTGGCTGCCATGGCGGCTGCCATCTTGCCAGCTGGGGGGTTGAGTACCACCAAACAGCAGTCTGCGTACCGCTAGTGGTATGCGTACCACCAGTTGAGAAACCCTGCTGTAGTAGATAGTTCTGCTGATTTCAGTAAAACAATCCCTGTCCTGGAATCCCTGTCCTGTTGTCTTGACACATTTTGATTAAAAAAAAAGTCAGTAGAAGCTTTTTAAAAGGATACATACTGCATGGTGGGAGTTGTGATCAGGATAGGAACCGGGCTAAGGACCATGTGCTAAAGCCCCCTATCCATCCCCATGGTTTGGGCCATTTCACGTGGTCCCTTTCCACTCTTGTTAAAAAAACAACCAACTGGGGGGTACATTTGCATACACATCTAGTTTGACTGTAGCACAACTTCATTTCCTTGTGTGCTTGAACGTCTCTTTGTGATTGCACCATTGTATTCCCGGCAGGTGCAAAAGCCTCACTTCAGCAGTTTTCTACCAGTTAACGTGGGATTGTCAAAAAACGACTTAAAATAAATCTTGTTGTTAAGAATCTGAGGTTGAACTACAGTAGAATGCAATACATCCAGTTTTGACATGTGCATTTTTAAGATAAGGCTGGAAAACCAGAAGGCTGAGCAGTCCATCCTTCCTAGCCCCTTTCCCGTAGGCAGGGCTCTCCACCATGTCCAAACACTCCCAGCAGATTAGCTCATAGCATGGAGAATGCAACCTGGACCCTTCCGATTACAACAGCTAAAGGAATAAAACAACACCAATAAATATGGATAGAAAGATTTGCTGGATCCACCTGTCACGGCTGCTTACTCTGTTCATTTCCTTCTGCCACACTGTCTTTCTGGGCTCCGTGAAAGTAAGCGTCCCGTTAGATGTGTGCTTAATCACACACCTGGCCCCACCAGGGCTTAAGTTTAATAGATAGTGGGGTGGTGGTGGTGCAGAATAGGGCGCTGCAGGGATAGGGGGACTGTAGTAGTTTGTTGTTGTTGTTGTTCAGTCGTTAAGTCGTGTCCGACCCTTCGTGATCCCATGAACCATATCCCGCCAGGCCTTCCTATCCTCCACTATCTTCCTGAGTTCGCTCATTTTCATGTTTGTTGCATCGGTGATGCTGTCTAACCATCTCATCCTTTGCCTTCCCCTTCTCCTTTTGCCTTCAATCTTTCCCAGCATCAGAGTCTTCTCCAGAGAGTCCTCTCTTCGCATTAGGTGGCCAAAATATTTGAGTTTCAGCCTTAGTACCTGTCCTTCCAGGGAACAGTCAGGGTTGATTTCATTTAGGATTGACTGATTTGATCTCCTAGCAGTCCAAGGGACTCTCAGGAGTCTTCTCCAGCACCACAGTTCAAAAGCATCTATTCTTCGGCGCTCAGCCTTCCTTATGGTCCAGCTCTCGCAACCATACATTGCTACTGGGAACACCATCGCCCTGACTATACGAACCTTTGTTGGTATGGTGATATCTCTGCTTTTTATTATGCTATCTAAATTTGCCATAGCTTTCCTTCCAAGGAGTAAGCGTCTTTTAATTTCATGGCTGCTGTCTCCGTCTGCAGTGATCTTGGAACCCAAAAAAGTAAAATCTGTTACTGCTTCCATTTCTGCCCCTTCTATTTGCCAGGAATTGATGGGACCAGATGCCATGATCTTAGTTTTATTAATGTTGAGTTTCAAGCCAACTTTTGCACTCTCCTCTTTCACTCTCATCAAGAGGCTCTTTAGTTCTTCTTCACTTTCTGCCATTAGAGTGGTATCGTCTGCATATCTGAGGTTGTTGATGTTTCTCCCGGCAATCTTGATTCCGGCTTGCGATTCATTCAGCCCTGCATTTCTCATAATGTACTCTGCATATAAGTTAAATAGGCAGGGTGACAATATACAGCCTTGCCGTACTCCCTTCCCAATTTTGAACCAATCAGTTGATCCATGGCCGGTTCGAACTGTTGCTTCTTGACCCGCATACAGGTTTCTCAGGAGACAGGTAAGGTGGTCTGGTATCCCCATCTCTTTAAGAACTTGCCACAGTTTGTTGTGATCCACACAATCAAAGGCTTTTGCGTAGTCAATGAAGCAGAAGTAGGCGTTTTTTTGGAACTCTCGTGCTTTCTCCATGATCCAGCGCATGTTGGCAATTTGATCTCTAGTTCCTCTGCCTCTTCGAAACCCAGCTTGTACATCCGGTAGTTCTCGGTCCACGTACTGCTGAAGCCTAGCTTGTAGAATTTTGAGCATAACCTTGCTAGCATGTGAAATGAGTGCAATTGTGCGATAGTTTGAACACTCTTTGGCACTGCCCTTCTTTGGAATTGGAACGTAAACTGACCTTTTCCAATCCTTTGGCCACTGCTGAGTTTTCCAAATTTGTTGGCATATTGAGTGCAGCACTTTCACAGCATCATCATTTAGGATTTTAAGTAGCTCAGCTGGGATATTATCATCTCCGCTAGCTTTGTTGTTAGTAATGCTATCTAAGGCCCACTTGACTTCGCTCTCTAGGATGTCTGGCTCTGGGTCAGTGACCACACCAGCGTGGTCATCAGGAACATTAAGCTCTTTCTTGTATAGTTCTTCTGTGTATTCTTGCCATCTCTTCTTAATCTCTTCTGCTTCTGTCAGGTCTCTGCTTCTTCTGCTTCTGTCTGCTTCTGTTCTGCTTCTGTCAGGTCTCTGCTTCTTCTGCTTCTTCTGCTTCTGTCAGGTAGTAGTTTACCCCACCATGATTTTGATCCCAGCCAATCATGTACCCTCATACACTATCTTAAATTTAAAAATCAGGCCTGGGAGGGGGCGGGATTGGTGGCTGCGTCGCACGTCAAACCCTATCCCCCCCCCTCCCAGGCCTGCCTACACGGGGCTTCTCGGTTCTAAGCCAGCTAAAGAGCTGATGGAGAAACGAGTAGCCCCATTGTGGCTGGGGGTTTACCCAGGGTAAAGGAACAACTTGTATAGCCGACTTCTTCCCTGCTTAGGATACAGCGTGGGCTGCACAGGCCGCACTGTACATGGCCCTGTGGGGAGGGGGGGATAGGATTGAGCTGTTATATATTTCTTTTAAGATGAAAACTCCTATAGCCAGTTTACTAAGAGTGTAGCAATTGAAGAGACTTCAGCAAAGTGGAATAGTTGGGGTGGTGACTCAGACTGTGATCCTTGGTGCGAGAGTAGAATGTTTCTGTTTTTATCAATGAAATATTGGAGGAATGTCCAGAGAGAGAGACAGAAAACAGAACCTGTGACAGATACCATAAGGATCTGTTACTCCCTTTCAACTTTGCACTCTGCTTTAGCATTAATTTGGGAGGATACTTGGTATACACATTCAGGGCTCGGTTCCACATTTCAAGTTCACATAGCAGCTCAAGTTACATACACATTTGCAAATAGAAGGAGGAAATGCAAAATACAACACACTGTGATATCTTCTTTGAAGAGGAATGCATTGGAATATATGCTGGTGTTCATGTTTAGAACATCATTCTATGTTTCAAGAACACAGCCCAGTTTAATTGCATGGCATTTTGTCAAATGCTAATCTTTTAGCCCTTGCTTAGTTCACAGTTTGGCCTCGGTTAAAAATTAGTTGTTGACCGGACCCCCATGCCCTTTCTTGGGATACTAAAACTCTAGAACAGTGGTTCCCAAACTTTGTAGCACAGGGACCCACTTTTTAAAATGACACTCTATCAGGACCCACCTAGCTTTACAAGACTTTAAAAAAGTTTCACTTTACCAGCACTCAAGCCTCTGTTTCTATCGTTTTTTACTGGGGGGGGGGGGGGGAAACGGACCTTCTGGACTCTAGAAAGCAGTGATGACTTACTACTTTCCATTGATTTCTCTTGCTCTGTGACTGGGATGAATGTGAGCACTGTCTATATAGAATGATTTCAAACCATTTGTTTCTAGACTTTTCCAAAGCAAGAGACCCAGAATGAGATATGATGTGGCACTGTGGACTGACATATAAATACAACCCCACAAATTAACAGCGCAGGTACACTGTTCATTTCTCATTTCTCTCATTTGCAGGTACACCCTCATCACCCCTGATATCCTGCGGGTAGAGAGTGAAGAGCAAGTTGTGGTGGAGGCTCATGGACTGAATGTTGAAACAGAGGTCACCATCAGCGTCCATGACTTCCCGCAGAGGAAGAACACCTTGTACTTGGTCAGAACTAACATGACCCCTCAAAATAACATCGCGGTCACTTCCATAAAGGTGAGCGTTAATGATGGTTGTAGATGGTGCCATTATGCAGTGTCTTAGACACTTAGCATCTAAAAATAAAAATGTGGGGGGAGGGAGGGAGAAAGAGCAAAATATGAATGTAGCCAAGTCAAGAAAATGAAGCAGAATGATGGTAATAGAACCATAAATTAATAGATTCAAAATGGCCCTTCAAGGCCATCTAGTCCAACTCCTGGAGGCAAATCCTCTCTAGAGCCAGTGGTATAGCTAGAGGGGGGGCTGTACGGTAAGTGTGACACAGCACTACACAGTGGTGCAAAATGGCCTCTCTCCCGCTCGCCTTTGGAGCCATTCCAGCAGCGAAGGCATCAGCGATGCCAGATGCAAGGGAGTGGCAACAGGATACAGGTATCTTGTTGTCTTGTGTGCTCCCTGAGGCATCTGGTGGGGCCACTGTGAAATACAGGAAGCTGGCCAAGATGGGCCTTTGCCTGATCCAGCAGGACTCTTCTTATGTTCTTATGCCTTCACTGCTGGAATGGCTCTGATGGCGAGTGGGAGGGGCCACTTTGCACCACTGTGTAGCGCTGTGTGCAGCACTTACTGCGTGCCCTTCCTTCTAGCTATGGCGCTAGCTAGAGCATCTCCAAAAGATGCCTGTCAAGCCTCTCTTGAAGACCCCCAGTGAGGGAGAACTCACCGTTTGGTAAAGGGTTCTATTGTCAAACTGCTCTTCCTTCCAGCCACAACTTAAGCTACTCAGGGAGTGCTTACAACCTTTTGTTATGGTCATGTTTACCCTGGTTGTAAAGGTGAATGACAGTGTTTCAATACCAACACAAAATTTAAGATAACTAAAAAAGTTTTGATGATACAGAAATCCCGAGAGTACCGTTGGAATCAGCACCTCTGAATTGTATAAGAAACATAAACAAGTTTTGTTTGCGGTGGAAGGCTCATGGAATTGATGTAATCTGATGTTACACAGTGTAACCTGATGTGATCACTGTATGTCTGGCTATATCTCCATCACTCCAATTATGCACATTTGCGTGCTTAATGTTGCTCCCAATCAAGGAATCTTGCATACTGTAGTTCCGTGTAAGGATAAGAAACAAGTGTGTGCCTGGGAAGGCAAATATTTTGTTAGCTACATTTATCCCCCATCTTTTTTTTCACTATGGCACTTAAGTTGGCATACATGGGGTTCCTAGGAAGTCACCCATCCAGGCAGAAGCCAGCCTGAGACCAGTTTAGCTTCAGAAAGCTAATTATATACATGCCCTTGGACCATACCCTGGAGATGCAGGTGTTGAAGGCAAAGACAGCTTTTCATTCATTGGTCTCCTCTCCTGACTGGGGAGTGGGGTTAATTTGACAGTCCTGGAGGCTGTCACCCCCTGAAGTACACTGTATATAATCTCCATGGCACTATTTGTTATGCTGACAAAGGCCACGATAAATTAGTTATCAAGCCCATGATCTTCCCATGCAGGTTCCTGCGAAAGACTTGAAGAAGGATTCCAAGCAAAACCAGTATGTGTATGTCCAGGCCAGCTGTGCTCAATTCACATTGGAGAAAATGGTTCTGGTCTCCTTTCACAGTGGCTACATCTTCATCCAGACAGATAAAACCATCTACACACCTGGAAGTGCAGGTAAAGCCTTTTGCTGGGACCCCAGTATACTTCTCTGGGACCCTAGTAAGTGTGTGGAGTATGGTAAATAAGCACATTGGGATCCATCCTTGACCTCTCCTGCCTTTAGTCTCGTTCAATGTCTCTCTGGGGTGAGATAATTTTTTTTTCCAGAAGTTAAAATTGGTTTGACAGAGGAATGTACACAGTCAGCAATAATTATAATAATGGGTGCCTTCAACTATCCTCACACGGACTGGATAAATTCATGTTCAGCTCCTGATAAATAGACAAAATTTCAAGATACGATAAATGACTGTGCCTTGGAAGTCATGGAACTGACTAGAGGGGAGGCAACTTGCACTTAGAGCGCAATCCAGCGCACGGCAACAGAACGTGTGTTCCGTCGCCGGAAGCCATCGCAAACGTGCCGTCATTCCTTGGTCTCCTCTCCTGACTGGGGAGTGGGGCACGTTTGCGATGGCTTCCAGCCAAAGCAAACGTAAGGCACATTTGCAATGACTCGCGAGTAAGGAAGGCCAGTGCAAGGCCAGTCGCCCTCACTCCGTCGCCGAGACGTCCATGTGGCCGCCGGAGGAAGGTAAGGCTCTCGTCAGCTGCCGCATGGGTGGTCCAGGTGGTGAGGGAGGGGGTCCATTGGCCGAGCTGGCCCGGGAGGGGGCAGGGATGGCTTCCACCATATCCCCGGCCCCCGCTGGGCCAGCTCGGCTGTTACACGTTCTCCACTTACTTCTGCCAGCTATTTAGCTGGCGGAAATCCGAGGAGGCCCATTGGACCGGCCCCAGTTTACACCCGGGGAAGGGGACGAATGTCCCCTTCCTCGAGTAGACCTCCAGGCCGCCGCAGGGCGGCCCAGAACGAGAATAGGATCTGGCGGGCGGCCCTGGGCTGCCGGCCGTATCCTTACGGTGGATTGCACTGTTAATCCTGAGTGGTGCCCAGGACTTGGTGCAAAATATAGAAGTTGTTGAGCTTGTTAGAAACTGTGGTGACAGCACTATCAAATTGTAAGTGTATGTGAGTGGAAAGTATATTTCACAGGATGTCCAACATGTTCACATTTAATTTCAAAAGCTGAAACGGAGAATCAAGAAATCAGATATCTCCAGGATCTTAGATATGATTTATCTAAATAAAATATACACCACATACTGTACACCACATACCGTACACCGCTCCTGTATAAACATGTCCCAGCAGATGTCAGCATTGTTAATGAACAGAATCAAGGAGGTTCCTGATGTAGGTCAACATTGATTGGCTTTAGTTTCAGGACAATCAAAAGCTCTTTTCTCTGCAGCACTGGGTGTTTGCTGTTGTCAGAGATGCAGAGGATAAAGACATTTGAAACATGAGCTTGCCTGATCAAATTCTGTCTGTATGCTGTTTGAGAATTGCAATGAGAATCGGAATGACTGTTTGAGAATCGCAAAGTCACAGAGAGCAGCAGACATGTTTTTCAAGGTTGAGAGCTGTTGATCCTCAGTGCCTAACTCAAATTTTCTTCCAAATAAATGATGCCCTCTTCTATTCCTCAGTGCGCTATCGTATCTTTGCTGTGGGTCATCACCTGGAGCCTTTGGCTAAAACTGTGATCGTTGAATTTGAGGTGAGAGCCATGGCAGGCATGCTTGTTTGTTTATTCAAGTGACTAGGGTGAATGTAGACTATATCATGTAGCCACCTGAATCGACATTTACTGTTGGCATTCCATGAATCTGTGATGATGGCAGAGGAAAAGCAAAGGCTACTCTATTATTATTATTATTATTATTATTATTATTATTATTTATTATTATTATTACACACACACACACACACACACACACACACACACACACACACACACACACACACTGCAGTTCCAATCCTGATGGATCCTCATGGTTGTAAAAGGTTTTGTGTAGGGCGGCGGAGTGAGTGGTGCCGGTCTCCACGCTGGCACCGCTTACTCCTGAGGTGCCGCAAAAGTGCTTTAGGCAGGATTGGCCATGAAGTTGGTAATCTTATATCTGTAGTTGACTTACAGACAGCCCAATCCTATGCATGTCAGAAGAGAACCATTGAGTTCAATGGTATGGTGCTACCCCTGATAATTGTGAATAGGATTGTAGTCCTAATTAGCTATGATGCATATGGTCAGCCAGAATAGATCTCCCCATCAATCCTGTCCATGTTCTCAGGTTGAGCAAACTGAAAGGTGTCTGTAAGAGGAAGCTACAGACACCTCCAGAACTACCACTGAACAAGACCAGAAGGAATGAGTGCAATTTTATCCAGACTGCTCTGCAAACTTGCTGTAATGGACTTCTCAACATACTGAATAGGCAGTTTCCAATCCTTCAACACCCCAATAAAACCTTATATATGTGTGTTTTTCCCTCCTAGACCCCAGAAGGTATTGTGGTCAGCCAGAATTCCATGCCTTCCAACGCACCAAACATTAGGCCTTACAACCTGCCTGAGATTGTCAGGTAATTTACCGTGAATGTTATCAGACAGCAATTTTTTTAAAAAGCTGAACTAAAACCTCAGTTACAGAATGAAGCTTATTAATGTGTGTAGGGTTCTCCATCCTGCTACTCTGGTTTCAGATTAAAATAGGAGCTCCCCAGTCTCCCACAGTATTATTTATCAACCACATTTGTATCCCTCTGCTTCTCTAAGTTGCTCAGAGTGACACCCTTGAGAATGATTCCATTTTATCCTGAAGCAACTTTGAAGGTAGGTTAGGCAGATAGACATTGACTTGCCAAAGACCACTCATTAAACTCCATGGCTGATTGAGGGTTGGAACCCAGTGGCAGAAAATGCCAGATTTATTTCAGCCTCCTTATATCTAGGACCTCAGATTTCAAGGTAAGCTTAAGTTTACTTTCCACAGATAATCATCAAAGATCACAGAAGAACGCCCATCTCTTAGTGTCCAAAGTAATACCACCCATGCAGGGATTCATGCTTATTGTATGTTTATTGTCATGAGCTGATAAAACAGAAGCAATGAGGAATCTCTTCATTTTCCTTCTCTAGCCTGGGGACCTGGAAAGTTGTGGCCAAGTATGAAGACTCTCCACAGCAGACCTTCACCACGCAATTTGATGTCAAGGAATATGGTAGGAATGACCATCCCTCCTCAGCACCATCCTTACCTTCTTCCAGGCTTCATCTCCCTTTCATCCCCTGACTGTTTCTCATGGCGCAATCCTGCATAAGGATACACGGCCGGCCTAAAGGGCCGGTTGCTGTATCCTAGTCTGTTTCCAGGGTAGCCCAGGGAGCAGACCAGGAGCACCTTGGGAGAAGGGGATGTTCGTCCCCTTCCCCGGGTACAAGCCGGCCTGAGCCCTATGGACCTCCTGGGATGTACGCCAACTCTGAAACTGATGTACATCCGGGGTGGGGGAGTAAGGCCGGCCAGGCCAGGGAATGGGTCGAGGATATTGGCGGAGTGCGCCGTTGATATCTCCGCCCCCTCCCAGCCTGGCCCGGCCAATGGCCCCCCTCCCTGTAGCCTCTGTAGCACCCCCCACGCATAACGTCACAAGCCCTGCCCCCACCGGTGGTGTCACAACCCCCCCCCCCGGTGTTTTTTCGCTGGATTTAAGCTCCTAAGAGAGCGGGCGGGCCAATCCTCCAAGCGGTTTTTCAACTGCCTCTGCAGCGCGATGGATGTCCCCACCGGTCGCTTTGTTGCGCCCTCCACATGCTGCCTGCCCCCCCTCCAGCCACTGCTTCTGCCCTCCACACCCCTGCCCTGCCCGACTGGTGCAGGACCTACCTCCGCCGGTGGGTGCTGGGTCCAGAGAGCGGCGGAGTGAGGGATGCTGGCCTCTGCACCAGCAGCCCTTACTCTAGAGTCGTCGCAAATGTGCTTTCCGGCATGTTTGCTATGCTTTGGAGTGGTGGAATGTGCGGTTCGCCGCTCCAAAGTTACGGAGGATTTTGTTGTCAGTGACGAAGGCTCAGTTTTGTCCATCACTGCTTTGCAAATGAGCCTAACACTGACCTAAGGGGAAAAAAACCCTTTGTTTGTAAAGAAATTGGAAGTATGGGTTTCTCAGCCATGTAATTAGTTGAAGAATAAAGTTTTAATACTAAAACATTAGTCCTGCTGACGTCAGGCAGGACTAATGTTTTAGTATTAAAACTTTATTCTTCAACTAATTACATGGCTGAGAAACCCATACTTCCAATTTCTTTACAAGTAATAGCTAGCCATGAGAACCTACATACCAAGATAAAACCCTTTGTTGTTTACTGTCCTAGAAGCTTGCTTCTCATAGTTCTCTCTTTTTTTCTTCCAGTGCTGCCAAGCTTTGAAGTAATAATAGAGCCATCAGAGAAGTTTTTTTACATTGAGGATGACCAAGATTTCAGAGTGTCTATCACTGCACGGTGGGTATGCAAGTATAGGAAAGTGAAAGAAAGTTAATTTGACAACTGCTATCATTTGTATAGCATCCCGGTAGCAATGTATGGTTGCGAGAGTTGGACCATAAGGAAGGCTGAGCGCCGAAGAATAGATGCTTTTGAACTGTGGTGCTGGAGAAGACTCCTGAGAGTCCCTTGGACTGCTAAGAGATCAAATCAGTCAATCCTAAATGAAATCAACCCTGACTGTTCCCTGGAAGGACAGATAGTAAGGCTGAAACTCAAATATTTTGGCCACCTAATGCGAAGAGAGGACTCTCTGGGGAAGACTCTGATGCTGGGAAAGATTGAAGGCAAAAGGAGAAGGGGAAGGCAAAGGATGAGATGGTTAGACAGCATCACCGATGCAACAAACATGAAAATGAGCGAACTCAGGAAGATAGTGGAGGACAGGAAGGCCTGGCGGGATATGGTTCATGGGATCACGAAGGGTCGGACACAACTTAACGACTGAACAACAACAACAACAATCATTTGTATGAAATCAGATTGTCCTGTATCCAGAGAAATACAATTTGAAGCCTGATCCAAAACATGGAGATAATTCATAATGAGTTCAAAAGTGTTTGTGTCTAGTTATGGAGGTTCAGGCATTCAGTTTCATAAAAACAGTGCAGATAGATCCACATTTCTCCATAACATTGCCCTTAGCCTCTCTCATGAGAGCACGTTCTTCGTGATGACGGCATGACTCCTCTTTTACAGATGAGATTGCGATTCCTTTTCAGAGGCTGTGATTCCTGCAGGTTCTGAGCACGCTTGACTATTTAGTTGAGAATGATCGCCAGTGCACAGAACCAGTCGGGATTTCAGTGAAAGTTTGCTCTCCTACGTAAAAAGGTTATGATGATGCCATCACACAGAAAACATCCTTACAAGAGAGGCTAAAGAGATGCCTTTTTCTCCACTGCAGAACTTGTGAATGTGATCAATACACAGCATGTCATGTGGAAGGTAGCCATTTTAATGTGGAAAGGAGCCTCAGGAAATGTTACTCTGAAATAATCATCTTTAGACATGTCACTATTTAATTGGGGGGAAAAATAAACTAAATTGTTTCATGATATGGACTGTGAACCACTCAGTGGAGCCATAGTTGTTTGTCCCTGCATCTGCACTGTTCACATCAGAAACAGGGGGTCTAATCTAATGGTAATATTAAAAGGTATTCATGGCTGAGATAAATTAGACCCCTTGATATTAGCCCCTACTTTATTTCTGAACAAATAAACATGGCCGCTGCCATCACGCCTAGTTTGGCCCTTGCAATTTTGGTCTTTCAGGTTCCTCTATGGGAAGAAAGTAGATGGGGTGGCCTTTGTTCTCTTTGGAGTGAAAATGGACGACGAGAAAAAGAACATTCCAGACTCACTCACAAGGATTTTGGTAAGATGATCCAGGTGTGTGTGTGTGTGTGTGTGTGTGTGTGTGTGTGTGTGTGTGTGTGCATGCATGTGTGTGTGCGCACGTACACACACATCACTTTGGTTTCCTCCTTTTCTTTTCTTTTCTTTTCAGATTGAAGACGGAGATGGGGAAGCTATCCTAACAAGAGCCATGCTACAGAAGCAATTTCCCAAACTTAATCAGCTTGTTGGTCACTCTCTTTACATCTCTGTGACAGTAATGACGGATTCGGGTAAGTCATGGTTTTAAATTCAGATAAAAAAGCAAGGGATCCCCCCCCCCTTCTCAAACCACTCAGTTTTATATTCTTACTGACATCCTATTCCTTCCTTTTGCAGGCAGCGATATGGTGCTGACTGAGCGAGGTGGCATTGCCTTTGTGACCTCTCCCTATCAGATCCACTTCACGAAAACCCCTAAGTACTTCAAGCCAGGGATGCCCTATGAATTGATGGTAATGTTAACCTGACACTCTTTTCCTCTCTCATGGCCCAGTCCCAGGCCCATTTATGGCATTTTCAAACCCAATAAATCACGGTGGAATTCTCTTGATCCACTGAGGTTGCAAACGGATTGGGAGCAGAGACTACTGGATCCACACTCATTCCCCTCATCCTTCTGAATTGCTTCAGGTGTATGTTACCAACCCAGATGGCTCCCCAGCTGCCCATGTCCCCGTGGTGTCCGATCCCCTCCAGCTTGAAGCAACTACTCAGGACGACGGGACTGCCAAGTTGATCCTGAACACGCCTTCTGACAGCGAGAGTCTAAGAATCACAGTGAGTCACTCTAAGATAGTGCTGCTTTCCATTCTGATGTACTGTGGTTCTGCACACCTAACTAAAGCCACTGTTTATCAGAGTACTTATGAGTTTTTAGATTAGGACCCACAGCTCTGTGATAGAATGCTATATCCAGAGGTATCACTAGGGTTTGCGTCACCCAGTGCGAGAGTTCATTGCGTAAACCCAGTGATGTCACTAGGGTGGGTGTCACCTGGTGTTTTAACTCATGGTGTCACCCCCATTAGCTGTATTTATTTTAATATATAGCAGTACAGGTCATCCAATAAATTAGTAACCAACAAAAAACCAGTGGCCAACTTGATGACACTCATGCAACTTAATTCTAGTATTAGCTCCGATACATAGAAATGAGAGCTGACTCATACTAATACCTTATTGGTCCCATGCTGTGTCATAATAACACCTCATTGGCTCTCAGAACCAGCAGTCTCACTGGTCAGTTTTGAGTTAAGGAAATCCACTTTTTGTTACATAAGGCACTTGTGTATAACTTTTTCCAGTTATTAGGCCATAACCATTGATAGAATACAGATATTTGACATGGTTTGTTTCATTACATTCCACATTAAATTACCTTTCCAATGATATATAACTTTATGGTATTATTCATAAATACAAATTTTCCAAAAGGTTTCCACAATTTTTGCCACTAGTGGTGTCACACACACACACACCCATGTTTATTTTTTTAATTATTTTTTCACATTTTTATACCACCCTTCCTCCAAGGAGCTCAGAGTGGTGTACATATTTCCTCCCCCTCCTTTTGTCCTCACAACAACCCTGTGAGGTAGGTGGGGCTGAGAGATAGTGACTGGCCCAAGGTCACCCAGGAAGTGATTCCGTATCGTTGAGGGAAGATGTACCCAAGGCCCGTCCACTTAGTTTAATTCTCATATGACAGTGAGGTTCTTTCTGAATATGTAGGTCAAATAAAAAAGGTGTCATATAGATCTTCATGGTTTCAAGATACTAGTCCTCTCATGTTCATTCGTTCTCTCTCTCTCTTTTTTTTAAACTAGTGCTCAGTGTGGAGTTTCTACTTATCCACATGCGTTGAATTAATGGTTGCCTCAGGGTTCCGTTAACACTTCTCCCCCTCTCTAGGTGAAAACCAACCATAAAAGACTCTTAGAGAAGCGCCAGGCCACAAACACCATGGTGGCTACAGCCTACAAAACCCATGGTGCATCTAAGAACTATCTCCATTTAGCAGTCACAGCAGCAGAACTCAAGTCTGGAGACAACTTACCAATCAATTTCCATGCAAAGAGCAACGACCAAGCCGTACTGAACCAGATCAATTATTTCACCTACATAGTAAGTGCTATCGACCAGAGCAAACTAGAAATCCAAGGGCCAAGTCTCTAGTCAGCTTTTAATATTCTCACGATCTGAAAGGAGCTCCTGTAGCTGAAAATCCATTATCATTGCAAATCACATGATTGTGGAGGAAAATCATGCTACAATCAGCAATACTTTGACTTTCATCCACTTGACTTTTATCGCTTTGCTCTTTCAACCATTTTCAGTTATCAATTTTCAAATTTCGTCCACCTGATTTCCTCTTTTGTCCGATGTCCACAACATTCGCTGATGTTATATTTATTTTCCTTTTATGTCTGCTTATTTATGTTTCGCTCGCAGTTGCATGCGTTACATAGTTATTTTTTTGCTGGCTAAAATAAATTTGCAATCTAAATAAGGCTCTGCTTTGACATTCATCCATTTTTGACTTTCATCCATGCTCTGGTCCCTAACCAGATGAAAGTGCAAGGTAGTCTTGCACTGTAGTCTTGTCCTGCAAGAGAGAACTAGTGTAGGGTAATAATGGTGAAAGGCCAAGCTGCCTGTTACACTCCTACTGTATGTAGCAATAGCCCGACAGTCATTATTCTGTTGCTTCCTCAGTTCAGGAGGGGACGCTTTGCAGCACTGTAGGGGAAGAACGAAAGCAGGGCTCTTAACCTGTCCCCTGAAAGCTGCTTTCCACCTGCAATTTTCTCTCACGTTTTTCCTCCATGGAAACCTGTTGTGTGTTTTTTCCTACAGGATTGGCGGCACAAGGTTCTCCACAATGTTTAAAGCCCTGCTCTTGGATATATTTAAAATCAAATTGTGCCTAAGTGAATAACATATTTTGAGAGCATTTATTTTGAAGGCTATTATTATGGTAATTATGGCAATGTTATCAACCCAAGTGAAATTAATCCTTAAAAAAAGAAAACGGATTTGTGCCGTTTGACATGTGTATCTAGTATCAAGGCCCATTTAATTAGAGTGGCATGTAGATTTTCATGACTTGTTACAATTGTAGACATTGAATTTATGGGATTTTCAGTCATGTTGAAGTAGAAGATTAAAAATAAAGAAATACAAATACTAAAACTTGCCTGGAGAGATTCCTTTCAAACTCGGTTCAAAGATGTTATAGTAACCGCTTCTCAGGATTGTCCAAAACGGTCAAGCACAAATACTTCTTTAAGATCTGCTTTACGTTTCATCCCAACTTGGGACCTTATCAAAAGCTAAAAGAACACTCAGCGATGTGCTGGTAGCTGGACCTGAACTTCGAGAGCACTGCTACCTTTTTAACAAGAGAGAGGTCCAGAAAATGGTACCTCTTGTTAAAAAGGTAGCAGTGCTCTCGAAGTTCAGGTCCAGCTACCAGCACATCGCTGAGTGTTCTTTTAGCTTTTGATAAGGTCCCAAGTTGGGATGAAACGTAAAGCAGATCTTAAAGAAGTATTTGTGCTTGACCGTTTTGGACAATCCTGAGAAGCGGTTACTATAACATCTTTGAACCGAGTTTGAAAGGAATCTCTCCAGGCAAGTTTTAGTATTTGTATTTCTTTATTTTTAATCTTCTACTTCAACATGACTAAAAATCCCATAAATTCAATGTCTACAATTGCCCATTTAATTGTTTAAAGCAATAGTCAAGCAGCGTAAAGAACTAGTGAGGTTGCCAGAAATACGGGCCTGCCTGAGGAATTTAGGGGAACAAGGGTGAGGGACAGCAGTCAAAAGGATGGTTCTTTCTCGTGTGTGAAGCTTGCATTGTTCTAGCAATCCCTTCATTTTAAACAATCTGTGTCTCTTGCTCACCATCAGATCATGACTAAAGGGATGATATTCAAGGCTGGGAGACAGCCCAGGGCAGCTGGACAGAATCTGGTGACCATGTCTCTACCGATCACCCCAGATCTTATCCCTTCTTTCCGGATTGTGGCTTATTACCAAGTAGGAAACAATGAGATTGTGGCTGACTCTGTCTGGGTGGATGTGAAGGACACCTGCATGGGAACGGTAGGTGATTCCCCAGCGCACTGTTCTTCAACCTGGGGGTCCGGACCCCAATGGGGTCGTGAAGCCCCATTTGTGGGGTCGCAGCAACTTACGGGAACCAAAATGGCTGCTGGGGTGTAATGTTGGGGGGCGGGTGGTGGGGAACCTGCTGGGGAGGGCTTCCACAGAGATTTCATCCCCCTCCCTCTTTCGATTTTCTGGGGGGGGGGACAGCGGCTTGGCTCTTCTGTTCCAAAATGACCCCACCGCTGGTGGTGCAGGCCAGGTGAGCTCGGCAGGATGAGTCTGCTGGTGCCAGGGCAAGGGGTGGCGAGAGGTGCTGGGGGTGGGCGGATCGGGTCGTGGGAGGTGGCAGGATCAATGATGGGTCCCCAGCCTCATACTTTATTTTATTTATTTAGGGGGGGGCATGGCACAAAAAAGGTTGGAGACCACTGCAGGCCCCGTAAGATTTGCTGCAGCCAGGTTAATGGAAGGCACCCCTTTCCAAAGCAAAAGCATGGATACAACTTCAAAAGTCCATGCAGGACAGGCTATTGCAAAAGAACACAGAACAGAGCAGGACTAGAAGAAGTGTCGGCAGGAAGGGGGCAGTGCTATTGCAAGAACAGGTTTTACAAACGTGTGTCCTTGTTTTTATCTGTGAAATGCTGGAAGATATAGAAGAGCTGAACATATTTGCATTTGAATGTGTTTTTTTTTTTTTTAATAAATCCTCTTTGGGTTTGGACCAGAGAAGTGTGTGGCTGCTTAGAAGAGTTAAAGCAACATCCAGATGCCGATTGTTTGAGGGAGGCACTTCCACAGTACTTCTATCCTCTGAAAATCTCGCAGAGAGATCAGCCCAAATTATGTACTGTGCACAGTTGACCTTTTACAATGGGCTCAGTTGTTTCCTGGGAAAATACCGTATTGGTCTGAGTATAAGACTCACTTCTTTTTCCTAATTTAAGTTTTTAAACTAGGGGTGCATCTTATAATCAGGCTGTTGCAATTTAATGCCAGTGATTTAAGTAATTTTTTTTAATAGCACCAAACTTTAAGGGTGTGTCTTATAATCAGGTGCGTCTTATACTCGGGACAATACGGGTACCTACCTACCTGTGTCCCCAGCTGCACATTGTAGATCAGACCAGATGTCCAAGAAGCTGCCTGCTCATGTCCTGCTTTAGCGTTAAGAGAAGGAAACTTACAGGAGACTTGTAAATCAACTTAAACTATTTAAAAGTTTGATACAGGCAAATAACAGTTCTTCTCCATGACGACAGTCAGTCAGCCACACACATTTCCTGGCCTGAACCTTGTTGTTGCCTTTTGTTCAAACAGCTGCTTGTGAAAGGAGCAACCGAGGCAGACAATCGAATTCACGAACCAGGAACTCAAATGAAAATCAAGTTGGAAGGGGATGCCAATGCTCGGGTCGGTCTTGTGGCTGTGGACAAAGGAGTCTATGTCCTAAATAAGAAGCACAAGTTTACCCAAACTAAGGTAAGGCAGGAAATTCCTTGGGGTAGGAACTGAGATTTTTACAACTTGGAGCATGTTGACTCCACACTCCCCCCCCCCCTCTGTTGTTTGTGTTTATTCCCTGACAGATATGGGACACTGTGGAAAAGAACGACATTGGATGCACAGCTGGCAGTGGCAAAGACAACTTGGGTGTGTTTACAGATGCTGGACTGTCCCTGAAGACCAATAAGATTTCCACACCCCAAAGATCAGGTATTACTGTGATTGATTGTTGTGCTTTCTGAGACTATAAAGAACTTCCAGTGTGAGAAATACCTTTCCCTTCTGGGCCAGGCCAAGACGTTTTTGTTGCCCAAGTACCAGCACTGCATGAGCTGAAAGGTATGCCCCAGGCTCCCATGCAGAAGACGCTGGGGCACATTTTTTGGGTTGTGTGCATCCTCCACAACGTTATGGTCCAATACCAGTAGCAAATCCCTGGTGGCTTCAATTTTTTTTTTTTTTTAAAAAGCAAACAAATCTTGGAACAGGGTTTGGAACAGAGAAGAATTGAGTGAAGGGTTGAGCACCCATCACACCTGCTACTACTTCTCTGATCCAAATTGCCATCCTCCTAATAGGTAACAGATTGCCAGGGGCAGAGCCAGGTGCCCCACACCTGCCTGCTGCCTCCCCTAGCTTCCTCACTGCATCATTAACTGGAAAGTGACTGCCCTCTCTTTTCCTGGTGGTGCTGGTGCTGGTTGTGCTACCCTTGCTGTTGCCCCTCCAGATCTTCCCAGCTCCTTGCTTTGCCTTTTTCAAAAGGCAGATGGAGACAGTGAATGGAGGGATAGAGCAGTGGGCTAGAGAGGAGATGCTCTAGTCTTCCACTCTGTTCTTCCACATGTCCTTCTCCACCCTCTGCGTTAAGGCTGGGCTACATTGTCGACGGCTGCGTTCCGTGTGCGTCTGTTGTCCCGCCCCCAGGTCAAACAGCAGGCTCTGATTGGCCGGACGTAGCACGGACGCAGCAAAAGTCGAGGCCACCTCGACTTTTGCTGCGTCCGCGCTACGTCCGGCCAATCAGAGCCTGCTGTTTGACCTGGGGGCGGGACAACAGATGCACACGGAACGCAGCCGCGACGCAGCCGTCGACAATGTAGCTCAGGCTTTATGGAAAAGGCAAGGCAGGGAGCAGCGGTGGTGGACGTGGAAGGGAAAGAAAGCGGGGATATTGTGGGGTGGGGGAAAGGATCATAACGGGACATCAGCATGCTCTGTGTGGGGCAAGTGGGGAATCCATGGTGGGGAGATCAGCATAGGGGATGGTGGTCAATGGGTGTAAAAAGGAAGGATGACCACTTACGTCACCACCTCAGGCACCAGGGGGCTTGGGCTGGGCCTGTCTTGCTGTTTATGCTGCTTTGGCTTAGAAATAGTGGCCAGAGTTCATTACATACCTGTGCATGCAATGTACAGTTAGGTCTTAAAGCTGCAAGGCTGTGTTCTCTTGCATGGGAGTAAATCCCATTGAATTCGGTGAGAATTTATTCTAAGTAAACATGCATAGGGTCCATGTATCTTCTTATTTAAAGTTAGGTAAATAACTGTTTCCGCACAGTTCTTGTATCTTCTTATTTAAAGTTAGGGAAATAACTGTTTCCGCACAGTTCTTGTATCTTCTTATTTAAAGTTAGGGAAATAACTGTTTCCGGCTACTGCCTTTTCTCACCAGATCTAAACTGTCCTCGGCCTGCAAGACGCAGACGCAGTTCCGTGCAACTTATTGAGTCTAAGGCAAGCCAAGGTATGTGACACCCCCCCCCCCCCCAGTAACAAGGACCCTGTTTGCCCCAAGAGATGAAAATATTTTGAACCAATGTCAATAAATTGCCCTGAACCCCCTGGCACATGGGGTTGGGAGTTTGGTCTGCTTCACTTTTGGATGCAAATATTGTGGAAGTGGATCATTAGTGTTCTTGCTTGTTTCCCTCTCCTTGTGAGGCGACTACCAGATCCTGCTCTCTCAAGGATCATGTCAGTGTCTGGCAGAGAAAGAACAATCTCCATTAAGGAGAGCATTCCATCATCAAGGCAAAGCATCTCCTGTACACATTTCTGGAGAGAACTCCTAGCTCTGTGGTAGACCACATGTGTTGCATGCAGAGAAGACCCAGGTTCAGTCTTCAGTTTCAAAAGATTTCAGGTCACAGTGTTGGAAAAGTTGTTTCCTTGGAGAACTTTTCACAGTTTTATCCTGATCATTTCAACTAACTATATTTAGAACAAACTGCAGCTTTGTGAGTGTGTAGGTATTGTAGAATTGGGGTTTATGGTAGCCAAAGCTTTAGTTTAGATCTCCTTCTCTTGTGCGCTAGAGGGGGAGGAGGGAGCACATAAGCCTGTGGCTCACAGAGGCTCGTTTTTGTACCTCTAAACCAGTGGTTCTCCAACTGGGAGGCGTGGCTCCGAGGGGAGCCGCGGAAAACAGCTAGGAGAGCCGCAGAGTGCCATGGAATCCTCTCGGAAAACGGTGCAAAACAAATTGGCAGGCATTAACATAATGTAATGGGGAGCTGGGGCTAATGGTCGCCAACGGTCAAGGGAGACGCAGGTCGAAAAAGTTTGGGAAATGCTGCTCTAAACTATGATTTAGCATTACAACTGAACTGGGGAAGATCCAATGTTTCATGAGGTTTATCTGTTTCAGCGGCCAAATATGAAAACCGAACTCTACGGAAGTGCTGTGAAGATGGCATGCATGAGAACCCCATGGGGTACAGCTGTGAAAGGCGTGCAGAATACGTTGTGGAACTGATTGCGTGCAAGGAAGTGTTCCTTGAATGCTGTCGCTACATTAGAGGCATCCGGGATGAGAAGCAACGGGAAGACCAGCTGATCCTGGCAAGAAGCAAGTAGAGGGTTTTGTTAAGACTGCTCAAAGGATTACGATTGGGGAGAGGGCGATACTGGGGGCAGATGGGATCAGTGGCGTCATGAGTCGGCGCGTCACCCCATGCGGGGTTGGCCGGCTCAGCGTGTCACCCCCCACTGGCGCGTCCCCACCCCACCCCAGGCACGTCACCCACCTCCCCAGAGCCGCCTCATCCCCATCCTGGTGCATCATTCCCGGAGCCGGCAAGCCGAGCTGCGTCTTCCTTGGCGGCTCGGCTGCTTCTGAATAGGCTGGCAAGTCTTTGAGCGGCATGCGCACAACACTGCTCGAAGTCTTGCCCTCAGAAGGGCCGAACAAAGACCCAATTGTGCATCACCCTCCTGGCGCGTCACCCCCTCTGGCCACCTCCCAGCGCGTCACCTCATGCGCTCCCCCCCCCCACCACACACCAGTGACGCCACTGGATGGGATACTTGACTGGTATGTCTATCAGGTTATGCACTGGCACATTCTGTTAGTGCAGGGGTGGCCAACCTTTCCACACGAATGCTCCTGGCCCTTTAATGGTTGTACAGGTGAGGGCATTTCAGCAGTTGCAGCTGCTTTAGCAGCACCATCAGCAATGGCAGCTGCCAAGATTCTGCCTTCTACACAACTCTTAAGAACGCAGAAGCCCTAATGGTGGAAGGTTGGCCACCACTGTGTTAGTTCGTGAACAACCTAAGGCTTGATCTGCCCTTGTGAAAATTGTTGGCTGCATACCAGTGTGCAAAAAAATGTGCCCTGCAAGTTGATGAGATCACTCATTGGCATCTCCATGGTGGCAGGAGCACCTGATCATAAAGCATCATCTACTTCCTAACAGTCCAATCCTACCCAGCACTGGTGCAGTGGTGGAGGGCAGAACAGGAGGCTTTGGAAGGGAAAACCCCTGTCTGATTATCCCCTTTCCCTTCCCGTTCTGTGGAGGATACCAGTGGAGGAGCTGGGTAGGATTGCACTGTGAGTGAGGAAATGCACTGTGATATTTGGCCCTTCCCTTAGAGACCTTCCATATCAGACATATGGCTTCCAAGAATGCAGTTGCCACCCAAGTCACAAGTACTAGCCAACTAAACATGGGGAGATGGTGGCCTAATTGTTTTTAAATAGTTTTTTCCTAGGCTCCAAATGTAATTTATTCTCTCCTTAACTGAGAGAATTCTAGAGGTCAAGCTTTGGGTCAGTTTTCCCACAGTCAGAAAGTCATCACAGCTAAGCCTTTGTCTCGATTTCCCAGGTGACTTTGAGGATGAATTCTTGTCGGATGAAGAAATTGTCTCCAGGACGGAGTTTCCACAGAGCTGGTTGTGGCAAACAGAAGTGCTGCTTGCACCTCCGAACGAGCAAGGGTATAAGACTTTCCCAGCTACATTCTCCTTTGGGGGATCGGTGTCTGCTGCACAGCCCTAAACTAGTTTGACGGTTATTATTCCCTTCCCCAAGAGACCAGGGTTCTCAAACAGAGAATTCTCAGCACCCTCACCAAACTACAATTTCCACAGTTCTGTGGGGGAGGCCATGACAATTTTAAGCTGGTATTATTGAAGTGATAAGTCTGTAGTGTAGATTCACGTTTCAGTCTGTTAAAGGGAAAGACTCCAACAAGGAGGGAGCACAGTTAAAATACTCCAGTTTCATTCTCAGGGCAAATTGGGCTGACCCACACAATTCACATATGGATGTAACACCAGGTTGACTCTAGAGAAAGTGTCTTACTTCATGGTCCCCTGTTCTAGCAAAAGGGATACAGGATACTGAGCGGACCCCAGGGCTTACCCTTCACTCTCCATAGTTTGATAAGGAGGGGAAATGCTTTTGCTCAATTCTGTAGGCAGGAACGGCCTACCTTTCCCCATTGTACAGACCAATCCTGTCTGTCTGTATCCTGTCGCCATTGCGGCCTGCCCCAGCACAGCCTGGGTGTACCTCGGGGGAAGGGGAAATCCGTCCTCTTCCCCTGGTGTAAGCCGTACTGGCCGCAATGGGCCTCCTTGGATGCACGCCAAGTATGAATCTGGTGCACAACCAGGGTTGCCGTGTAAGGCTGGCCCGGGCTGCGACAGGGCATAGAATATCGGCGCATCTCAGCACATGGGATCTCATATCTAGTGCATCGGTGCATCTTCCCGCCCCCTCCCAGTCCAGGCCAGCCAATGACCCCTTCCCTCTTCACCCCTGCCCTCCCTCCCCACGCCCCTGCCCGCCCCCTGCACCGACCAGCACAGCATTCACCTGTGGCAGCCGGCACGGGTCCAGATAAGTGGCGGAGTGAGCGGCTTTTGCCTCCGTGCCAGCGCCACTTACTCTCCGGGTGTCAAAAGTGCTTTACGGCACGTTTACGACACCTAGTGCTCCGCCGGCCTAGGGTCCGCCAGCCTATAGTTAGGCAGGATTGCGCTATTAATTGCACAGAAGGAAAGAGACATGGCAGAGGGGAAGGAGTGGAATGTCTCTGAGCTCCTGCTTGCTAGACTGGTCATCAAGCTTTGGGGAAAAAGAGGGCTTCTAAAAACAAACAAACCTGCACTCCTGCTGAATGAATACGGTTCCTCCTCATAAGTGGACTCTAAGTGCAGTCCACCCAAGCCTTTATGCAGGTGGATATAGATTGGAACTGGACATCGCAATATACCTTCAGCTTCTGCCAGAAACAACAGCCATGCCTCTGGGTTCCTCCTCCTTTCTCTGTAGTACCTTGGACAATTTACTCTTGTCCTGGTATCTTATTTTTATGATTTTCCTGCCCCATATCATTGGCTGCTTCTGGCAGGAAAATGCTCAGTGCCTGTTAAGTTGGAATGCAGAAGTTGTCCTTGATGTTACAGTGGGAGAAGAACTATACATCCATCCGGGTCACATTTTCAGCAACTGCAACATGTAGTATTGTCACTTCTGGTTCTGGCCTTACATTGCACCTCTTAACAGCTGCATCCAGCCTCGATATGACTTGGCATCTTTTTCTTTGTACCAGAATCTCATCCAAGACGGTGTCTCTTTTCCTGAAGGACTCCATCACGACCTGGGAAGTTCTGGCTGTGAGCATTTCAGACACAAAAGGTGACAAATGCTGGACAGCGGGCATGGGGGTGGGACACTGAGGAAATGATGTTGGACATAACTTGCCTTGCAATATCCTTAGGACAGAGGTTCCCAAACTGTGCGCCTCGCGGCATGTCCCTGATGGCCTCTTCTTACCAGCTCTCTCAGGTGCCGCCATCTTGAATCTCAAGAATCGTGTGAAATCTTGCGTGATTCAAGATGGGGGCGCCCGGGAGAGCCGGGTGATGGTGCAGCTGCGACAGGGCACTGTGCAAGAAGGGCGCCGTGACCGTGGTAAGTTTGGGAACCGTTGCCTTAGGATATTGGATATTCCTTGGATAAATTATCCTTAGACCAAAAGGATACTTGATGCATAATTGATTGTGATTTTGAACTTCCTTTCTTGTTGATCCTGGCAGGTATCTGCGTTGCGGACCCTTATGAGATAACTGTAATGAAGGATTTCTTCATTGATCTACGGTTGCCGTACTCAGTAGTGAGGAATGAACAGGTGGAGATTCGAGCTATTCTCTACAATTATAGGGAACAACTTATCAGGGTAAGCATGAGGATTTTAACAGAAGTCTTCATTTAGAATTGAGAACATTTTTGAACTCATTATGTTACAAACTCTACTGGATGCTGGGGCACAATTCTTGGTTAATGCATAGCTGATTACAGTCTGACAATTGTGCTGCAGCATCTGTCTTAACATCCAGAGGCTGGTCCAGCCAGACCAGGATTGTCCTTGGCTACCCTCCAGACTCTGCTTTTCCCAGGTTTGGAAGGTAGCCAAGGACAGCATAACAACAATGTACTGTATGTTAGAAATAATAAGATGTATTGATC
The DNA here is from genome assembly GCA_026170595.1 of Plestiodon gilberti rubricaudatus. Lineage (NCBI taxonomy): Eukaryota > Metazoa > Chordata > Lepidosauria > Squamata > Scincidae > Plestiodon > Plestiodon gilberti. Next base: position 110,543,978 of record JANXHW010000002.1, read on the forward strand.
TACAGAACGAAGCAAGAAACCGCAATAGGTAAAATAAAGCATATATATGTGATGGAATAGAAATGTTTTCACTTACATCCTGCTGGCTGCCGGAATGCCTCCCCCCCCCCCCACTGGATGCAGCACATGCTCTGCCAGCATGGCTGCATTAGCCCCAATGGCGGGGGATAGGATTGGGCAGTGAGGCAAGTCACTGTTCTCTCTCAGTATCTGTTTTCCCATTAACAATATGGAAGTATGGCCCCCCCAGGGCACTGAGCGTGTGAGTTGGGGCCTTGTTTCTAGAGCCAGCATTGTTGGGTGTCAGGTTAGCTGCAGCATTGGGCAGAGACTTTTCAGTGGTGGTACCCTCATTAGGGAACTTCACCCCCAGATGAATCCTGTCAGCTTTTGAGCAATTTTATTTGACAAAAAATGAATAATAGGAATGGCGATACATGGCAGTAGCCTACCTTTCTGGGCTGTTGTAATGAGTACTGACGTAATGCACGTCGTAATTGTGCACACCATAATTTAGCATTCTTGGATGTTCAGAGCACTTCATATACTTCAGGATCATGTTGTAATCCTTTCAACAACCCACTAAGGTAGGTCAGTATTATTATCTCCATGTAACAGCTGGAGAGGGGCTGGGGCTGAGAGAGTGACCAAAGGCCACCCAGTGAGTTTATGCCAGAGGCAAAATTTGAATGAGGGTCTTCTTGATGCACAGGACAATCCTTGAATACGAGACGCTGAAATATTACCATAAATGCTTAGGTTCCTGTGTGTGCCTTCTGGGAACAACAAACTTGCTGAAGAAACAGGAAGAGATCAGATGCTGTGATAAATAGACCCATGCAAGCATAATTGCTGGTAAAACCACAAACCCACAAAGACTCTCTCTGAGGCAACAAAGGAGGGCTCAGTCTTTTGTGAGTACATGTTTATCACAGGACTTAGAGGCCACATTTCATTGCAAATGCGACTTTGCATAACACGCCGTATTGGAACAAAATACACAAGCTGTTGTGAGGCAAAGTAAACCACTTACGGTGGTATGAGTATGCGCTTACGAACTTGGGATCTGCAGCCTTGGGGCACCATCCCATAGGGAGCTCTCTCGTACAAGCCTAACTGACGAATGGGAGCTGTGCTAGAGCATGGTAGTGCTTTTTATTTTTATTTTTCACATTTTTATACCGCCCTTCCTCCAAGGAGCTCAGAGTAGTGTACATAGTTCCTCCCCTCCTTTTTGTCCTCACAACAACCCTGTGAGGTAGGTGGGGCTGAGAGATGGTGACTGGCCCAAGGTCACCCAGGAAGCTTTGTGGCTGAGCGGGGATTTGAACCTGGATCTTCCAGGTCTCAGTCCGACTCCCAAACCACTACACCATCCTGGCTCCATCCTGGCTTTTTGCACAGGCTTGCGCAGAAGAACCTCCCACTTGGTGGTCCTGGTGATCATTTGACCAGGGAGATGTTGAATGGAAACAGCTCTTGAAAACAAGGGAAAGGGCAATTTTTGGGATTAAAACAGGAGCTTGGAATGCTCTCCTCCTCCTCCAATGGGCTGAATACAGAAAAACATGTCACCCATAAAGCAGAGCATAAAATATCACAGCCCTCCTAAGCCATTCAGAGGAAGACGTTCCTTTGGTCTCCTTGTCCAAAGAGGTAAAAACGGTGAGAGTAAAAACAGGCTGCGGTATTTGTATAGCTGTATATATGCAATCTTGCTGGTGTACCATTTACGTCACTAGTCGTGAAGCTGGGTTCACACTGCAAGTGAAAGGCCCATTATGATTATGGACCCTGAAGGAGATGCAGATCTTCTCTGGAAAAGGGCACTCCCTTCCTTGGTTGCACAACGCCAAGGTAGCGAGATAAATCACTTCCTCTTCTCTTTCTCCTCAGGTGCGGGTGGAGCTGGTCCATAATCCAGCTTTCTGCAGCGCCTCCAGCGCCAAGCAAAGATACAGACAGGACCTCACCATTAAAGGCATGTCCTCCATCGCAGTCCCACTTATCATTGTTCCACTGGAGCTGGGATTGCATGACATTGAAGTTAAAGCAGCTGTCCGGGGTCAGTTTGTGGCTGATGGTGTAAAGAAGAAGCTGAAGGTTGTGGTACGTAATGAGTCTTTGTCCTCCAATGGTTCTTGGAAGAAGAGTGGTTGGATCCCACAAACCTCTGCTGTTGCCTTCATATGGAGTGCTTCCACCTGTCTCCCTCCCCCAATAGAAGGACACCCCAATCCCAAGGCACTAGTTTAACTGTGGTAGCACATGCCACTGCATATACCAGGGGTGGCCAAACTGTGGCTCCTGAGCCACATGTGACTCTTTGACCTATAATGTGAGGCTCTCGGAAAGATGTTGGCTGAGCTCCTTTTTGCATCACAATTAATATAAAAGGGAAATAAGACATTTTCAAGCTTTATAATTATTTACCAGGTATAAACTGAGAGTCCGCTGGATTAAAACAGAAGTTTAATGTTTATGGTGAGTAAATATACTGTATTGGTCTGAGTATAAGACTCACTTTTTTCTCGTAATTTAAGTTTTTAAACTAGGGGTGCGTCTTATAATCAGGCTGTTGCAATTTAATGCCAGTGATTTAAGTAAAACTTTTTAATAGCAACAAACTTTAAGGGTGCGTCTTATAATCAGGTGCGTCTTATACTCGGGACAATATGGTATTTAAGAATTTAAATGCTTCTTAGATATTGTGGCTCTCAAACATCTCTCTTGCGGCTCTCAAACATCTGAAGTTTATCGTATGTGGCTCTTACATGAAGCATGTTTGGTCACCCCTGGCATATACTATTGTGACATTGTCCACTAACCAATCTGGGCTGGGTTCTGCCCTGCGTTACCTTTTGAAACACCATTTTCAGAAATCCTTGCTGCAGAGTTGTGCTGGTCCTGAGGAGGCAGAGTTATGCCAATGACCCCCAAGCAGGGGTGGCCCGTCCATGAGCGAAAATGATGCGGGTTGCAACAGCGGCAAATTGCAGGGGGGAATGAGAGGCTGGCGGATTTGGGGTGCCCTTTACCTTGAGTCTTCCACTGCTGCCTGCCATGAATGTGGGCCACATTGATCCACATTCCAGCCGCTAAAAGTGGAAAATGGGGGAGGGGGAGAGAAAAGTATAGAAGTATGTTTTACAGGGTAGGTGTGTATGTTGTGGGTCTTTTTGCACTTTTTGAAATGACTGTTTTTGGATTGAAAATTGAACACTATGAAAATTCAGTGCAATGCCTGCTGGACCCCCTTCACCCCAGAACGTATGAGCTCCTTCCTTTATCTAGTACAGTACGTTCAAGCTGTCACCAGTTTTTTTTTAGTGCCTGCAATCTTTCATTTCACCACATGAGGGCATGCCTGTATAACCTTTATTCATAGTTGACTATAACATCAGTCAACTACCTATGGTTTGCAAGGAAAATGCAGTATATGAATGCATTTCCATGGCTTCCTGCTTGGCTAATAGTCATCAGCTCTGGCTGATTGCAGGATTGCTGCTGGGGACAGGTAAGCAGGAGTGGGCAATTTCAGCAGTTTCAGTTTAGCTATGCATTTTGTGTGTTTGTGTGTTTGTGTTTGTGTGTGTGTGTATGTGAGAGAGAGAATGAGAATGAGAACGAACTGTTGTTACCCACCCTGAGCCCTTAGGAAGGGAGGGGATAGAAATTGAACTAAATAGGCACTGGCATAATTGAATTATAATGGAGGTTTTCACCTGAATAACCAGTGGTGCAATACTGTTCATAAGACAGCAGCACACTTGCGCAGCTCCTGGTTCAATTCAGTGAGGCTTGTTCAGGAGAACGTGCTGGATTGTGCCCCTTTTAATGTCCCACTTCGCTCACCAAAGTGTCTCAGGCCATCCATGTAGAAGAAAAGACATTTACCAAGGGAAAGAGCTGTAGCTCGTGATGGAGCATCTGCTTTGCATTTAGTTTGCCTTCTTCAATCCCTAGAATCTGCAGGTAGGGGTGGAAACGACCCCTGTTTGAAACCCTGTGCATTTCTTTGTCGGGCAGATCACTGGCTTCTAGCCCAAGATAGCTGGCTTATAACGCCAATAGGGAGCTGCTCAGGTGAGAGATCTCACTGGAATATTCTGAATGAGGAAATGAGGAAGCCATCAGAATTTAGTAAAGTGACATGATGTACCTCATTTCAGCTGGTGGCAGGGGAACCAGCTGTGCAGGGCGTGCATGGGTTCAGGAGCAAAAGAAACAGCTTGGGACAAGACAAGCAGGAGAAAGAAACCGAGCTTCGGAGGAACTGAATGGAGAAGCTGAGAGCTTAGGGTGTAGGGGGCTTTTCTCTGGGGATCTCTTGCAGACTTGTAGGTGTATATTGCTGTTCACCTCCAGCTGATGCTCAACATGTGTATTTGTAAATAAACCAAATATTACAAAAACACCACAAGCCTCCAGTGATCTCCAAAGAAGCCAAGCCCCTAAAATGTCTCACCCCTCAGGGAAGTAGTGTGTCTGTGTAACAATGTGTTTGTCCCTTATGAGTGCCACAGGGAGACAAAAGCTCTCTTCCCTATCTTGGTGAGCTCTGTCACCTTGCTAGGATGTACCATATATATGGTGTGACACCAGGCCTGGCCTAGCTGTTGCATGAGCGGAAACGTCTGCTATGGGCGCATCCAGAAGTGGTGATAAAGCAAGGCAAATGGGGTGCTTCTTGTGGAAGCATTGATTTCTAACCAGGACAGTTGTGATAAGCTGTTGGGAATCCATGGGGCTGATCTGAGTCTCTTCCCATATTGTATTCAGGCATAAATATGTGACTGACCCACACTGTTTGATGCGTTAGTTTGAGCTTCCATATTGCTTTTTTTAGTCCCTCCCTCTTTGCTACTGTGTTAAGTTTTGATTGCCGTGAGTCTCCAGTGAAGAATAGCTCCTGTTCTTTCTTCCTTACCAGCCTGAAGGAATGACGAGAAAGCTTGTAAAAGTTGTTACACTGGATCCAGAAACACAAGGACAACGTGAGTAACAGTGCGTCTTCACTGCTTCCCTTCAGTAGCGGAGGAATGCCTCAGTAGCGGGCCTACACCCCCTGTGGGGTGCCGCCGCAACAACCCCCGTGGGACGCCATACGCCCCCCCACGGGACGGCACACACCCCGCCCCTGGGGGGGCGTGACATCATCTTCATGCGCCACGGCGGCACGGAAGCACACCCTGGCGCTTTTCGGTCCCTTTTTGGAGCCGAACGGCACCCGGGAGGGCGGGGGGGGGACCCAACTTGCAGCCGAGAATGGCTGCACGAAGACATGCTGGTGGCGGAGGATGCAATGGATTTGGCACCAGGTACCGCGTCAGCGGGACGGTAACAGCGTTCCATGTGCCTCGGTGTTGAGTCATGCCAGCCACATGACCATGGAAACGTCTTCGGACAGCGCTGGCTCTTCGGCTTTGAAACGGAGATGAGCACCGCTCCCTAGAGTCGGACACGACTGGACTTAATTGTCAAGGAATACCTTTACCTTTACCTTACACCCCCGGCAACCCGCCACTTGGGGCCTACTGTAATGACGCCTCTGGAATGTCTGAGGTGGGGGTGGGGTCTGCAGCTTACCGGCAGCGGCACAGATGTGAGCAGGCGGGCGGCGGTGAAAAAGATGCATGCCTTTTGGCCTGCCCGCCCGGAACCTTTTGGCTTACGTTCCGGGTGGCCGCAGCATCCTGGGGGCGCGTGGCTACACTGCTGCTTCCCTTTTTACTCTTTCTTGATTCTGTGAAGGCCTCTCTCTATTGCTCAACAGTGACATCATTTGGGGATTGCGGAGGGTGTGACACCCTCAGGGCGGGGGGGTTGACACCGCTAGTGGCCAAAACTTGTGAAATATTTGTATTTACGAATAATACCATCATGTTATATATCATTCGATGTGTAATGGCATGTAGAATGCAATGAACTGAACTGTGTTAGAATATCTGTATTCTATCAAAGGTTATGGCCACATAACCCGAACATAAAACACAACTGCCTTGTGTATCAAGAAGTGGATTTTCTTAATTCAAAACAGACCAATGAGACTGATTGTTCTGAGAGCCGAGTTGGTTACTGATTTGTTGGGTGACCTGTACTGTTATATATTAAAATAAATAAAGTTAATGGGGGTGACACCATGAGTTACCAGACCGGGTGACACCAACCCTAGTGACACCCCTAGTCAGTCTGGGCAACAGGGAATTTTCTGTCTCCTTGTGATTTTCCCTTTCCCACTTTTTTCAGAGGGCGTACAGGAAGTGCAAATCAAATCCGACATTTTAGACGACATTGTTCCTGGCACAGAAACTGAGACCAAAATTAGCATCCAAGGTGAGAAACCCCTTTCTTACTTTTAAAATACAGAAATTTACTAGAATTAGAAAGAACAAAAAAGCCGCCCAGCCCAGTCGTTGCTGCAACTCAGCATGCATTGCTGGGGCACTTCCTAAGTGTGCACTTCCTAAGTGTGCACTTCCTAAGTGGATGGAAAATACATGCCCCAATGGATCTCGGTGATTTTGGGGGTAGGCAGAATCATTCCCACAGGTGCAATGGCTCCAGATATTCAAAGCTTTCAGGGGTATAATCAGCACCTGGAACTGGACTGTGCAGCTAATTGTAGCAGCTCCTGATGCCCCAAAGGAAGGAGAGGGGGAAAGCCAACATTAGTTATGGGAGAGAAGGTAATCCTGCAAAGAGCTCTTGATGCACAGCATCCTTCAGGAGCAAGTTCAATGCACAAGTAGGGGACAAAACAGGGTGGTGGTGGTGGGCTGCCTTCAGCAACGGCTGGAAAAATGTCCAGAGCTTCCCAGTCAAAGTGGTTTTCCTTTTCATCCATGGGTCCAGGTTGAGTATGGGTGAGATCGGAAAATGTTCTAGACTGGGCCCCCTCCTTTGACTTCAGGGCCCCCTTTTTTGACCCCAGGCCCGGGTACAATTTACCCCCTTTACCCCCCTCTCATGGGCCTTGACTCCCCCTGTCTTTCCACATGCCAGGAAATCCTGTGACTCAGCTTATTGAAAACGGCATTGATGGGTCCAAGCTGAATCATCTCATCATAACTCCTTCTGGCTGTGGGGAGCAGAACATGATTACCATGACACCCTCAGTTATCGCAACCTACTATCTTGACAACACTGGGCAGTGGGAGAAGATTGGAGTGCAACGCAGATCCGAGGCAGTCAATCAGATCTTGAAAGGTAAATCAAAGAGGCTGCCTCTAGACTTTTTCTCCCTGCCACCAGGTGTTGCAAAGGTCTGTCAGTGGTTTCTTCATCCCAGGCCCAAGTTGCTAAAAAGTCCATGAGTAGCAGCAGCTCAATAGCAGGTTCCTGTGTTGCAAAGGGTACTGCGATTTCCTTTGCACAAGGTATTGGTGATCTACAATTCTGGCCTATAAGCACAATACTCTTACAAGGAAGAGAATGTACACCTCTGTTTTGTTGATCTGAAGAATTGAGGCACCAACATGGAAATGGACTATTTCCATGTCTGAAATAGAACCTTTCTAGGTGGAGCTTTGTCTGGGAATTGCCAGAGGCAGATCAAGGGGGAGTAACATCTAGTGGTTAGCGCTCGGAGCACTTGGTGCACTCCTCCCTGTTCTCCGCTTCCTGGATTTACTGGGTCAGCAGTTGAATGAGGGGGGAACTGAACATAAGGGCATAAGAAGAGCCAAAACGTCTCTCCCAGAAAAGCACAGAACCCTCTGGTTCTTGTTTAAAATCAACTTGGAGTAGCACCCACAAGCAATCAGATGTGACAACCCACTGAATTACTTGTAGACATGGACCAGGCGGGCAAGGAGTCAAAATATAGCCAGTTTATTAAAAACCTAAAAGAAAAAGGAATTAAACAAAGTGGGACCAGACGTACAGAAGCGGGCTGGTGAAAAATGCCTGAACTTGACTGGATGGACACAAAGAGATGATGACCAAATAGGTTGCAGTAACTTGCAGCACTCAGAAGAGGGAGCCAGGTAGCTACTTAAGAGCACAAAATTTGCTGCCCTGGTGAAATTTGCAGGTTGGCTTGGAGTGAAAAGAGAAAATAAAACAAAATTAATTCCCTAAACGTGTCTAATTAGAAATATAATACTTATACTACTTACGTTGTCCCAGGAATCCTGATATAGTGGAACTGGAAAAGGTGCAGAGGAGAACGACCAAAATGATTAGTGGACTGGGGCATCTCCCTTAAGAGGAAAGGCTACAGCGTTTGGGGCTCTTCAGTCTAGAAAAAGGGCGCCTGAGGGGGGACATGATTGAGACGTATAAAATTATGCATGGGATGGAGAGAGTGGATAGAGAGAAGTTCTTTTCCCTGTCACACAACACTAGAACTAGGGGACATCCACTCAAATTGAGTGGAAGGAGTATTAAAACTGACAAAAGAAAATATTTCTTTACCCAGCGTGTAATTCATCTGTGGAACTCCTTGCCACAGGATGTGGTGATGGCACCTGGCCTGGATGCCTTTAAAAGGGGATTGGACAGATTTATGGAGGAAAAGTCCATCACAACTTACAAGCCATGATGGGGGAAAAGCAACCTCCTGGTTGTAGGAGTAGGTTTTCTCTGTGCCAGGTGCAAGGGAGTGGCGACTGGACACAGGTATCTTGTTGTCTTGTGTGCTCCCTGAGGCATCTGGTGGGGCCACTGTGTGATACAGGAAGCTGGACTAGATGGGCCTTTGGCCTGATCCAGCAGGGCTCTTCTTATGTTCTTATGATAGGCAAAAAATAAGAAAAAAAATCCAGGGCATTGATCACAAGGTGCAAACAGTTGTTTAGGAGACAGCAGCACATTTTGGCCTGAAATTCCCCCCAGCCCAGTTAGTGCTGTTGCTCTGCTGCCCCCATTTCCCTTCTGTACTCAACTGATGTAGCCTGAGCTAATACTCAGAGCGGCATTCTCTCGCCAGAGACCCGAAAGAAAGGGGTGAAATAGTCAGATGAGTGTGCAAAAGAAAAACAGCACAGATTCGGTGGTGCAGCAAAAGGAGAGTGAGAGGGGCTTCCTTCTGTGCAGGAAGGGTGTTGTCAGCTCTGCCTCCATTTGGATGCCTGCTTAATTTAAACAACTGGACCAGGGTTTCACAGCTCTACCTGTCCTCCTCCCATAACAGGCTACACACAGCAGATGGTTTACAAGAAAGACGACCACTCCTATGCTGCATGGAAAGACCGCACAGCTAGCACTTGGTAAGTACAGGTGCCCCCCCCCCATATCCACGGATTCGCTATCCACGGTTTCAGTTATCCACGGATCGCGGGGACCCCCCCCCAGGCTTTTACTTTTTTCCCAGTAAGCTTCGTTTCTTCCTTTAAAGAAACAGGAGAAGCAGCCTCTGGCTGCTTATTACAGGCAAGTAGAATGAGACTAAGTACTAGAGAGGCTCTGCAAGGTTAACAGAAACCTTGCAGAGCCTCTCTAGGACTTAGTCTCGTTCTACTTGCCTGCAATGGAGGCTGCTTCTCTGTTTGTTTTAAAGAAGAAACAAAGCTTGCTGAAAGAAAAATAAGAGCTGGGGGGGGGCACACACGCCTGCCCGCAGGGGAGGCAAGGCGGGGGCCCCTCAGGAAACCATGGAGGGGGTGTTCACACCTATCCACGGTTTCAAGTATCCACGGAGGGGCCTGGAACATATCCCCAGCGGATATGGGGGGAGTACTGTACAGTATTTCTTCAGCAACACCCTTAGATAATTTACAGGCTTTCTTTCCCACATTCCTCTTGTTTCTATTGACTTTCAGTATGTTTCCATTCTTTTGCTCCCACTTAACTAAATAACACCTCTCCCTCCCTCCCCCCCTCTCCATTCCTCTTCTTGCTCTCTTCAGTCCTCTAGTACTCTTCTCCAAAATGACATCCTCTGCTCTGCAACTTTGCCCCTTCTCCCTCAACTCTCCCTCACTGCTCCCTACACTTGGAGCATCCGCCAGGCTCCTTCATTTCTGTGTACACCCTTGTCAAAAACTACTCAAATTGATCTTCTTCCTGTTGTTTCCATTCTCAATAAATGGGCTGGGCCTTTCTTTCCAGTGTTCTTTCCACTTCTAAAGCCCATACACTAGACCGGGGGTCTCCAAGGTTTTCCGGCCATGGGCTGAACGGGCGTGATTGACAGGCCAGCCCACAGCCCCGCCCCTTCAGGCGGCCCCACCCCTTCCAGCTGCATCAGTGAAGCATGAGCAGCCAGTAGGGAGCTGCTCGCTGACTGTGGCAGCCTCCCACAGCTGCTCGCCTGTCATCCAGACATTTCTGTTTTCTATTATTGTTATATTGGGTGTATTATGTTCGAGGTGTCAGTCCAAATGAATTCATTATTATTATTATTATTATTAAGAATACTTATATACCGCTTTTCAACCAGAGTAGTTCACAAAGTGATTTACATAATACAGTAATTGGGCCCACTGCAGTCAGAGGCATCACTAGGGTTTGCATCACCTGGTGCGAAAGCTCATCTGGTCACCCCAGTGGTGTCACTGAGGTTGGTGTCACCCGGTGCAGTAACTCATGGTGTTACTGTATTCACTTTAATTCATTTAACCCATGCACTTTATCCATTTTAATATATAACAGTACAAGTCACCCAACAAATCAGTAACCAACAAAAAAACTGTAGCCAACTTGATGACACTCTCACAACTGAATAAGAGTTATAGTATTAGCTCTGATACATAGAAATGACAGCTGACTCATACTAACACCTTATTGGTTCCATACTGTGTCATAACACCTCATGATACCGTGTCATAACACCTTATTAGTCAGTTTTTGAGTTCCACTTTTTGTTACTTAAGGCAGTTGTGTTTTCCTTTTCTGGGTTTTGGCCACAACACTTGATAGAATACAGATAATTCAACATGATTTTTTCATTACATTCTGCATTAAATTATCTTTCCAATGATATATAACTTGGTATTATTCATAAATACAAGGTTTCCACAATTTTGGCCACTGCGTGTGTCACCTGGTGTGGTCTGCACTCCCCTAGTGACGCTACTGGCTGCAGTTGCTATGCTAAAAATGATAAAAGCATTCATGACACTTTAGCATCCCATGCAGGAGTGAAACAAGGGTGGAGCGGAGGCAAGTAGTTCTGCAAGACTCCGTCACACTGGAGTCAGCGGCCCCTCCCCCTTGCTGTTGGAGCCATTCCAGCAGCAACAGGGGAGTGTCCTGCGTGTTGCCTTTGCTGCCAGAATGGCTCCAACAGCAAGGGGGAGGGGCCGCTGACTCCAGTGTAACGGAGTCTTGCAGAACTACTTGCCTTCGCTCCACCCTTGTTACGCCTCTGACCATGTACAGTAGTTTGAGTCTAACTTTATTAAGAGCTTTCAGGTTGTTTGACTGACACACCATACAACTTGCAGGCTCACAGCATATGTCGCAAAAGTCTTTGCCATGGCTTCCAACGTTGTACAAAAAGGCATTAACCACCAGGTCCTTTGTGGAAGTGTGAAATGGTTGATTCTGATGAGGCAAAACCCAGATGGAGTTTTCCGTGAAGATGCCCCTGTGATCCACGGAGAGATGGTGGTATGCTTTCTTTCTGCTATTAATGTGCTTGCTTTGCATGAACCCAAGGATTTTCTAGTTCCTAATTCATAACAACAACACAGGAATTTGCACAAGAACAGAGAGGTGGAAGTGACAGAACATACAATCAACAACAGATGTTGAACTGAGAAATGACCATTGTTTGTACGTAAAAACCAGTAGGAGCATAAAGGGAGATGAAAGCGGAGAATCAACCAGTGACAAAGATCTGGAAAATTATAATGATGAGGACTAGAAATGTGAATTATTGGAGCCAGGTTGGGAGACAATGACATAAACGTACAGCCCAATCCTGCATAGGATACACCAGCCGACCTAAACGACCAGCCAGCAGAACCGGGGCACACCTTGACGGAAAGGGACGTTTGTCCTTTTCCCCTGGTGTAAGCCCCGGCAGCCTGAATGGGCCTCCTCAGATGCGTGCACGTCCTGGTGCGCGTCCGGGGAGGCGATGTAAGGCCGGCCAGGTCTGGGAATGGGGTGAGGATATGGCGGAACGCACCACCGATATCCCCGCCCCCTGCCTGGCCTGGCTGGCCAATCGCCCCCTTCCCTGCCAGCCTTCCCTCCCCATGCCCTCCCACCGCCCGGCGCAGCACTTACCTGCATCCAGCGTCTGGGTCCGGTGCCGGCGGTGGAGTGAGCGGCGCAGGCCTTAGCGCCGGCCCCACTTATTTCCAGGGTGCCGCGAAAGTGCATTACTGCATTTTTACAACACCCTAGGCCGGCAGAATGTTTGCTCCATCTGCCTTTATTTGCACAGGATTGCGCTGTTAAAGTGGGGAGTAAAATCATCATGGCAATAGGATTGAAAGTTGAAATTAGACTGGGGGGGGGGGGCGGGAACTGCAGTGGGATGGAACCAACATGGGTTAGTCCAAGTATCTCTAGCCAGAAATTGTCACGGGTGTGACAAAATAGTAGGGAAATTGATGTAGCTGGTGTGTCCTACTGAATTCAAATAATCCATTATCTCCAATGGAGATTTGGCCTTCTCATCTAAGTTAACAAGGACTGCCTCCATCCTCGTTATGTTGCTAGAGTCTAGCAAGCTTCCAAAGGATCAGTTGTAGTGCTTATTTTATCTACAAACTTGGTACCAGATTTGGGGGAGATGAGAAACCCTCTCCCAGCCTTCCCAAAGTGCTTCCTTTTGAGTGAGGTGTCCCTGCACCACAGACTTGTTGCGATAGCCATCCAGTCCTCATATTCTACTGTAACTAAGCTTAAGTATACATAACTAAAATAATTGCATAGTCTTCCTTTTGTTTATCGCTGCCTCTGCTTTATCTATTATCTTCCTTATTTTGATTTTATTTATTGTAAGCCCCTCAGGGCAGGGGCCCGTTCTTTCATTTTTTGTAAAGTACTATATGTGCAGATGGCAAATGAATGGTTAAAATAATTCGTTTTACCAAGAGGCGCTAGACTCAACTTGTTAATCTGGAGCAGTCCTCAGAAACTGTGGAATGGCTTGCCTCTTTGAGGGAACTCTCATGGGCAGATTACAACCAGTTTACTCATTGAAGACCAACATTGTATTTGCTGGCAACATAACTGTAGGATTATCCTTAAGCTGCAGAAGGTTCCTGTGCCCCGAAATCATTTATTTTTTTCAAACACTGTTTAGTTTTTTTCAAGCATCTGTCTATTCTCAGTTTTCTAAAGTTTTCAATTTTCTGATATGCTCTGCCTTGCATTTCACTTTTGCAGTGAAATTCACTTACTGCCACTTCTTTTGCAGTATCCGAACTTTGACTGTTAGGGTTTTTGGATCATTAAAAAAAAAAAACCCACTGGTTTTCCCCCTTCCTTTTCTTCCTTCTAGGGTGGCTATCGGGGTGCAGAGCCAGATGTGTCGTTAACAGCCTTTGTTCTGATTGCACTGCTGGAGGCCAAACCAATCTGCAAAGACCAAGTCAATGTAAGTATCTCTGTGGTGTGATATCCTCTTACAACACAACCCCATTCCTAGCATGTTTTTCTTTTTTACATTTTTGCTACCTGCTCCCCGTTGATCCAGCCATATCCCCAAACTCTCTTTTTTGAAAGGCAGACAGAAATCAAAGAATAACCCACGTGCAGCAGCACTGCTCCGGGGCATCCAACATTTGTAGTGTAATGAGAGAGGCAGTGCTGGACGTTTAGGAGGCTCTAACAGGCAGCCATAAGTTGCAGTCCCTTTTGCTTGTTTGTTTTGGAGGGTTACGGTGTGACCAAAATGAAGCCTAAGGATGCACAACTGCATTCCTACTTGGTTACCTTTGCCTCCCCCATGCGTCTGCTTCTTTTTGTAAGCACTTTACACAATCTGGCTCGGGGCTATAATAAATCTATGGAAGCAGGTTTCCATGAGCAATGCATATACCTAGGTGAATGAGGAGGCCGGAATCACATTCAGAAAGTGTGCTGAGTGCATGATTCTGCAACCCTAACCAACAGAGAGGGCTGTGCCTGCCTGTTTAGTCTAGTAAACGAAGCAGAACTTCTGTTCAGGATAAAAGGAGAGCCCCTCTGCCCACAGTTCCCCTTCTCCACCAAACAGCTGATCAGTGGGATCCTAATTCCTGTTACTGGATTACTTGCATGCATCCCCATCTGCTGTCCATAGCCAGTGCTGGATCAGAACCACTGGCTAAATTTAGAATGTAAACTTCCTGGGGCAAGATCCTGCCCTTTCCTTATGTTTTTTTTTTTTTAAAAAGCGCAAATGTTTCATGTCTGAAAATTGCTCCCCAGACACTCTTAACATGTAGATACTTTGGTTTGTTTGTTTTTATCCAGATTTTAGAGAACAGCATCACCAAAGCCAGTGACTATTTAGAGAAGAAATACGAGACACTGGAAAGGCGTTACACCGTGGCCATCACAAGCTATGCTTTGGCACTAGCAGGAAGGCTGAATGATGACACTGTGCTCATGGGCAAATCAACAGGTACATTTAGTGTGGTGCACTGAACACAAGGGAACTATTGTTAGGCTCTTGAGGACAGGCAGGCTGTGTAAGGAATAGAAATGTACAATGGGTGTAAGTCCTAGACATCGCACTGGCACCACACCAGCCTGGCTGACAGCAGTATTTGAGAGAGGCCCTTTCAGCTTCTGCCCTGCATGAAGTGAGAATGGGCTTCAGCATTCAGAGTGATGTTGCAAAGGACTCTGAGTCACATTCTTGTTCATGTGGGGGCAGCCAGCTGGCTTGGAATTGGAGCATGACTTTTATGTTTGGGTGCAACGCCACCTGCAGGACTCTGGGGGCAATGTATTGACCAGGCACCTCTAACCTGCCCTCTATGATACCAGTAGGAGGTGTGCCCCTTTGTGCAATTGCTCTGCTTGCTAGAACCCCAGAACTCCCCTTTCCTAATTTATGCACACTGTTTCTGGTCTGGCTGGTGTGGATGTGGCTACCGCTACCCTATGCAAAGTAGGACTTGGACCCCAGTCCTTTTGGATTATCGCATGGTATTTTGGGAGCTTTTATCAGGGGATGAGCAGCACCAGTCAGGCTAACTGCCCTGTATGAATTGGGAATGCTCCTGGAACAGGCCAAAGGACTCTGGGGTGCATTTCGGCTTCACGCACCCTCTTTTCTCCAGGCTGCCTCTTTCTTTCCTCTGCTATTAAAGAAAAAGAGCATCAGCGGTGTGACCCAACAGCACTGGGGTGGGGAAACGGGAGGGGGTGGGGAAACGGGAATGTGCCCCATGGCTGGAATCAGTCATTGATGAGGTTTATACACTGGTGATTTCATCTAGACAAGTGAAGGAGACGGAGACCGCCTTTCTTTTCTTAGCCACAAAGAATAAATAAATGCACTGTATGTGTGCAAATGAGGCCCAGGCCCTACTTTGTCTGTCTGTCTGTCTGTCTGTCTGTCTGTCTGTCTGTCTGTCTGTCTGTCTGTCTCCTCATCCTATGTGAAATTCTTTCTTCCCACAAACTGATATTCTGTTTCTTGAATCGATTGTCCATGCACTTTACTGGTTAGAAAAATTCTGTGTGTCATTAATGCTTCCCAATCGCTGTTGGAATGTTTATTAACATGCCATGGCTTCACAGCAGCTCAGCCAATGGATGGAGAGTAGGGAGAGGGATTTTGCAGGCAACTGGCAGGTGACAGTCAGATTTTAGTTTATTATGCATGATAGCATATTGGTAAGTTTCTTAATAAAAATGGAACAGTGGTGTTATAGAATAATTATCCACAAGATCTGTTTAGTCAAGATCTGTTTTCTCTGCTGATATTTAGATAGAAATCGGTGGGAAGAATTCAATGCTCGCACCTATAACATTGAAGGCACATCTTATGCATTGCTGGCTTTGCTGAAAATGAAGAAGTTTACTGATGTAGGTAACATAGTCAAATGGCTGACGGAGCAGAAATATTATGGAGGGACATACGGCCAAACTCAGGTGAGCATTTACCTTCCTGTTCTTTGATTGAAGACTTGAGATAGTGGTTTCTGAAGAGGAAGTTCCCCAAATTAAACTGCTGGTAGCTTCTTGTTCTAAGCATTTGCACTTCTAAGCACTTCTTGCACTGTAGGCCTTGTTGTGACCGAGGTGGTAAATGTGTTTCTGGGCTCTACCACTTCACACCGCAATCTCGCATGACTGAATGCTTGCTTGTACACAAAAAAATATTTGAATACAGAAAGCTAGCATGTCAAGGTTCTAGCATAGGAATCTAACATCTCTCTCTCTCTCTCTCTCTCTCTCTCTCTCTCTCTCTCTCTCTCTCTCTCTCTCTCTCCTCCACCCCAAGCGGGGGCACCCAGAGTGGCTAATCATCACTTAAGAATTACAATAAAAGCAGGTTTAAAACATCAATAACAAACAATAAAAAGCAGTAAATAAAATAATGGCCAGCACTGCCAAACCACACCTGCCAAACAAATGGGTGTATTTAGATGGGTCCTAAGAAGAGAGGGAGCTGATCTCTTATCTCCCATGGCAGGGACTTCCACATAGCGGTTCTGTTGTTACATGTAGCTACATGGAAGTGTCTGGTTTCATCCTCAGGTAGTTTCTTCTGCCACTTCACATAAGGCATAATTCGAACGAATGAATGAATGAATGAATGCACTGCTCTGACGTCCTCCATCTTTCTCCACTTCAGGCAACCATCATGGTGTACCAGGCTCTTGCCCAGTACCAGATAGACATCCCTTCCCATCAGGAGTTGGACTTGGATGTTTCTGTTTTGTTGCCAGAAAGGGAAGCACCATTCTCTGTTAGAATTAACTATGAGAATTCACTTGTAGCCCGGTCAGCAGAGGTACGCATTCCTTTGAACAATTTTGTGCATGACTTTTTGTTTAGATTTCTGTTGCAAGTGCTGAGTGTGGGTAACACTGATGCTCCATGAAACCCACAATACAAAATATTGTTGAAAGCCTAAATAGTTGTTTGCCACAGTGGCCAGCAGCAGGTCACTCTGAAGCTACTGGTAGCTCCTATAGTGATCTGAAGTCATTCATTCAGTAACCTCCTTCTTCCTGTCCCTTCCTCAGTGGCTTGAATTTTTTCCTTGTGTCCTCCCCAGCTCCCAAGAATCTGGGTTCAAATTCCACTCCAGCCTTGTTTGAAACATGGTCAGAGTACTGAGCAGAGTACACTGTTGTGTTTTGTGCGTGTGTGCAAAAACAACCCCAAAATGTAAATTATTGTACAAGCTGTCATTTTGCAATGGGCTTTGCCTCTCCAGGCTAACATTTTGCAATGTGCTCCACCTCCCAAAGCCACTATTCCTTGGTGGCTCCCACGGCTGGCAAACAAAAAAGAAGAAGAATGGAATGGGGAGGAGATGGGGGCGGGGTGGAGGGCGGATTAGGCCCAGGAAGGGGTGGGTTCGGCGGCAGCAGCGCCCAGTGAATCCTTACCCTCTTCTGGGGCCTGATCCACCTTCACAGGTCAACATGGACATGCGCAGATGCGAAACAAGGGTGGAGCGAAGGCAAGTAGTTGTGCAAGACTCCGTTACACTGGAGTCAGCGGCCCCTCCCTCTTGCTGCTGGAGCCATTCTGGCAGCAAAGGCAACACGCAGGACACTCCCCTGTTGCTGCTGGAATGGCTCCAACAGCAGGGGGGAGGGGCCGCTGACTCCAGTGTAACGGAATCTTGCAGAACTACTTGCCTTCGCTCCACCCTTGTTTCGCCTCTGGACATGCGGCAGTAATATCACTGGCGCAGGTCCGAGTTGATCCATGGTGGCAGCTGGGACTTACAAATGTTCCCTTATCCCAAGGAGGCCTCAACATGCCAAAACTCCCCTGTAGGCTACAGCGAATGCTGCGTTGCTGCAGCTGCATCAGCCGCAAGGGGAGTTATTTAGGATTGGGCTGTTAGAGTACCAGCCAGTGGCGTTGCTGTAGGTGGGGCGGAACGCTAAGTTCCACAGCACACTGACCCTGCACGTTGCCTTCGCCGCACTGAATGGCTCCAAAGGCGAGGGGGTGGGGCCGCCTCATGCCAGTGAGTAACGAAGGGTCAGTGTGCTGCGGAACTTAGCGTTCCGCCCCACCTACAGCAACGCCACTGGTACCAGCTTCCACTCATTAAGATTGTGGGTTTTACTTTACATTGCAGATAGCTAAATCCACCTATTCAGCATGACCAAAATTATGGTAGATAAGAATGATTTAGGCCCCAACACTATCTGGGGCTTATGATGGTGGGGGTGGGTCAGGATTGGGGCAGGGAGCGGACTGGGCAGGAGGCGATTTGAGGGCGAGAGAGGATGAAACTCTGCAGTAGCCACGCACGGCAAGTTCCCATCCCTCTTTTTTTGGCCCGACACACCTCTGACTCTCCCCAGACTTACGTGTCCTCTCCCTAGCTGTATGGTTGCCCCCTTCACCATAGCATGCGGCACATGTTTCATCAGCAGTGCTGTGTGCTATTATGGGCTGGTGGGGGATAGGATTGGACTGTAAGATCAATAGAAGCTGTTCAAGAGCACTGTAGCAACAGTTCACTTCAATGGGGCTTCCACATGGGAAAACCTTGGTAGAGTGTGTCCACAGAAAGGAGGTGAATGCAGTGGCGTCGTCTGATATGGGGCGGTGGGGCGGTGGGCCCCAGGGCGTTGGGGCGGAAAGTCTCCGTGGGGGGCGGGAGCCTCCTTAACTTTCGTTTTTTCGTTTTTTTAAAAAAGGTTTTTTAAAAGTTTTTTAACGCTAACGGGGCTTCTAAAAGGGCTTCTAAAAGGGTATGTGTGCTTTGCTAAACTTATCTGTAGTTCTAGGAACCTCCAGCGATGATCAGGGGCGCAGATCGTCCCTCTGCAGCTCTGCTCCCGGTCGCGAACTCTGCAAAGCGTCCAGGAGCGCGCTGCAGAGTTAACGCATGCGCAGAGCGACGATGTTTCCAATCGTCGCTCTGCGCATGCGTTAACTCTGCAGCTCTGCTCCCGGGCGCTTTGCAAATCGCACAGGAGCAGAGCTGCAGAGTTAACGCATGCGCAGAGCGACGATTGGAAACATCGTCGCTCTGCGCATGCGTTAACTCTGCAGCGCGCTCCTGGGCGATTTGCAGAGTTCGCGACCGGGAGCAGAGCTGCAGAGGGACGATCTGCGCCCCTGATCATCGCTGGAGGTTCCTAGAACTACAGATAAGTTTGGCAAAGCACACATACCCTTTTAGAAGCCCTTTTAGAAGCCCCGTTAGCGTTAAAAAACTTTTAAAAAACCCGAAACTCATTATGCAATTTAATTATTTAATTTGCATAATGGGGTGGCGGGCCTTTCCGCCCCAGTACCACGGGCGCCTGGCTACCCCTCTGGGTGAACGAGTATTTCCTGTTATTCTTGACATTGTCATATAGAACCCATGCAAACTTACTGTCATTTCACCATGCATGCGAGATTTGAAAAGACTCCAGTACAAGAGCATGCTAATGCTGGTTGTTTTCCAGACCAAGCTCAATCAAGATTTCAACGTGAGAGCATCAGGCCAAGGAAAAGGAACGATGACTGTGGTGACAGTGTATAATGCAAAGCTACGGGAAGCAGCAGCTCAGTGCAAGAATTTTTCTCTGCAGGTGTCGGTTGAACCAGTTCAGCTGCGTAAGTCTGAGTGGTGGGCTTAGATTTGCTGTGGATGAAGTATATGTGTGTAGGGCAGGTATTCTTGACAATTTTCATTTCAAATACAGGCGTCCCTCGGTTAACAACTAAAACTCCGTTGTAAAGTGAATCTGTCGTTAAGTGAGTCTTCAAACATCATCTAGTGGTCGATTTTGTTATAGCCTACATAATGTAATGTAATACAGTGTAGTTGTAATAGGGAATGAATGGCAAATACGCCAGAGGTCTTTTAAAATCCCCAGCCCACCAGTGTTTGGTGCTAGATTAGTGCTTTGATGTTTAGTGCCTAAAAGCTGATGGGTTGGGGATTTAAAAAGATGCATTAAAAAGGATTTAAAAAGGGCTATGAGTTCTTCCTGCTTCCATTTTGTAATCAGCAGCAGACTCAGGCAGCAAGCTTCAGTGACTTTTTGTAAGGTACTGTACTGTGGGACTGCCGTCGTATATGCGGATCATCGTTAAATGGGGGACACCTGTATATTCAATATGATGGAACAAATTTACATACCGTATTTTTCGCTCCATAAGACGCACCACCCCCCAAAAAATAGGGGAAAATGTCTGTGCGTCTTATGGAGCGAAGTGTTAAAAAATGACATGCTTAAACAAGTTTTCTGGCCGCTTGGCTGCTTACCTGGTTGTTTTTCTGCAGCTCCAATCTTCTTCCGGCGTCCCTTAGTCAGCAGCTCGAAGACGCGAGCCTCCCAGGCGCTGGACGCAACCAGAAGGCTCTGCGCAAACTTCGCTGCGCAAACATTTTGCCAGCGCACATCCAAGGAGACCCATGGGGCAGCTAGGGCATTTCCTGGGGGAAAGGGATGAATGTCCCTTTCCCCCGAGGAGGCCTCCAGCTGCACTGGCCCAATCCTGGATAGGATTTGGTGCAGTGTGCTTTTGCACGTTGTGGCGGTCCTAGACAGGATTGGGCTGCCCACCTGCTACTCTTCTTCTAAACCTTCTATAGATTCGCACTGTATTGAATGTATACAGACTGATTCTTTTTCCCTTCTTCAAACTACGTGTAGATAATAAGGATGTCAAAGGAGCCCTGGGAGCAATCAACATTAAAATCTGTGCCAGGTGAGAATGTTGGGCTTTAAAGATGACCCTGACTCATTACTTGGGGTTCAGATTAACAATGGCAGAAACTAGTCATTGCATAGACACTGTTATCTAAACAGTGGTTATCATTTGGGGATGATTTGATTCAGATTTGCGGGGCAGTTGAGCATTCCCCATGTTTGGCTTGTGTTGGTAAGAAAGAACACATCTGAAACCAAAGAGCATTTGTCTTCTATCCCTGATTCTAGGTATCTTGGTAAAGTTGATGCCACCATGTCCATCATTGATGTGTCCATGCTCACTGGTTTTGCACCTGCTACAGAAGACCTTAAGAGGGTAGGTGAGCCCTATCTGATGCTGGAAATGGCTGCTTATTTGTCCTTCAAGGGCTAGAAAATTCACCACAGTCAATGAAAAGCTTTTGGTCATAAGATTAGATGGACAAAATAACTTGATTAGGTTAATCATGGATGCCAACAGCTCAGTTGGGTGTAGCAGATAAATGGCTATCTTCAGTCCCTTGCAGACGAGTGTCTGCCGAATTTGACACCCTTTTCCTATTTAGGATTAAATAAACAATTTTTTATAGAGCTGAGGTTCTCAACCCCTTCCTGGCCGAGTACCACCTCCAGCGGTATGCAGCAGGAGAGTGGCGCCGGAAGTGACTGGTGATGACATCCTCACCAGTTACTTTCAGGTTTTCGGAGGCCAGAAAATGCAGGTAGGAGGCTCTGGGCGGGTGGGAGGGCCCTTCTTCTCATTGTTCCCAAGAGGCTTGGCCAAAGGCAGGAGTCTCTCGGGAGTGAAAATGCACCACCGAAAGTGCTGCGTTCGAGCAAGGTTCCTGTGGTCTGGTGGTCCAAGTACCACCAGCAGTTGGCCAAAGTACCACTGGTGGTACTAGTACCACTGGTTGAGAACCCCTGTTATAGAGTGAAATAAGCGAAGATGGAGAGGACCTTGCCCAAGTGTGACATCAGAGGTTGGTCAGATTGGGCGCTGGCTGAGAGCCCATGCTCAACAGAAGGTCCACCTGGCTAGGCTGATCCCTGAACCCTCAGTTACAGTGGAAAAGCCCAATGCAGCATCGAAGGGGGCAGGGACGCCGCTGGAGTGTGGCGGGGTGGGCGTGGCGCCCCAGGGTGATGCGCGACACCCTTTGGACGCTCCGAGACCGGCCCGGGAGCCTGCCTCGGAGCGTCCGACCCCGTCGGCGCTCCAGGGCCTTCTGAAAGAAGGCCCAGGCAGCGCGTATATCCGGGTATTTTTCGGATTTTCGCGCATGCGCAGACCCATTTTGAGGGCTTTTTGCCCTCAAAATCCGGAAAATACCCGGATGGATGCGCTGCCTGGGCCTTCTTTCAGAAGGCCCTGGAGCGCCGACGGGGTCGGACGCTCCGAGGCTGGCTCCCGGGCCGGCCTCGGAGCGTCTGGAGGGCGACGCGGGGTGGGAGCCGCGTCGCCCCCTGCACCGCGATATCGTAGCGCCAGGGTGACACGCGTCCTAGTGACGCTACTGGAAGGGGGGGGAGGAGGCACCACTGGGTGACCAGTACAGGGCTTTGCTTGCATATCCTGCAACAGGTGAGGCTAACCACATCTCTTGTTTGCTCTCTGTGTTTAGCTTTCTGAGGGAGTTGACCGATTCATCTCCAAGTTTGAAATTGACAACCCCATGTCTGAGAAAGGAAACGTTCTCATCTACTTGGACAAGGTAGAGAAACGTGGAGGCATTCTGTAGAGCAGCCAGTATGGCTGGAAGTCTACATGGCTGGGCCAGAAGTGATATGACACTGATGTGTGTTAAAAGGGAAGTTCTTGGAAGGGAAGGGTTGAGGAGTGTGGAAAGTGTACTCTGGATATTCTTGAGCTACAGCTCATCCCCTCTCTGAGACTGAGAAAAGACCCTGAAAGAAGACTTCTTCGCTATCTTGCACTCTCATCCATCCCTGTTAGTGAGCACCTCTGAGTTGAATGATGGAGTGACTTCCTCAAAATCATACAGGGAGTTTGCGAGCAACCGTTTCTCCAGTGGAAAGCTGGCACCCCAGGATTTATCATCTTTTCTCTGTCTCCATCTCAGGTCTCTCACACACAGGACGAATGTGTGCAATTCAAAGCTTACCAGTATTTTGAAGTGGGTCTCATTCAACCAGGAGCAGTCAAAGTGTACAGCTATTATAATCTAGGTAATGACATTTTTCAACTTCTCAACATAGTGGGCTCAAACATAGTTTGGGGCTCAAACATAGTGAAGGTCAAATAGCATACCTTTGAAGTAACACTTTGCAAACTTGTTTGAGTTCCCAAACCCATTTTTATTCCCATTTTATGTATGCAGAGCCATGCAGGGGATGCTGGGATACATCTCCTAAGAGCATGTCCTTCCTAGATCACTGGTTAAGGAAGCATATGTAGCCAGGCTTTTGAATGATTTCTTTCCACTGCATAAGTTCAGGTTGATATGACGCTAATATTCATCTTGGGAGAAATAGATTCCCCCCCCCCCCGTGTGCTTCCTAAGTCCCTCCCTTTGAGGTGCCCTCCTAAGAAATTACCGGTAAATCAGTAAGCTCAACAGACTGGTTGTAACATCATTTTTCATTCTTCCTTTCAGATGAACAGTGCATCAAATTCTACCATCCAACCAAAGCGAGTGGCCTCCTCAATAAGTTATGTCATGGTGATGTTTGTCGGTGTGCAGAAGGTAAGGAGGATGAAGAGATGCTGCTTCTGCACTTAAAACTTGGGGGGGGGGGTGTTTGTGTGCAGGTGCAGGTGTCTGCATGGCAGCAGCGGAACTTGGGTGGAGCGCATGGAGCAGGAGCTCCAGGAGCTCAGGTGGGCGGGGGGTGCGCTCGGGGCACTTACCCTCGCGAAGCGCCGCATTGCATCGGCCCTCCTGCCCTCCCTGGAGCCTGTTAGTCTCAAAAATGAGTAGAAAATGGGCGGGGGGCGTCGACATGACGCGAGGGGCGCGTCGACATGACGCGACGCAGGGCCCGCCCACGCACCAGGCGCCGGGAGGGCGTCCATCATTTCTGCATCATGGAACTTGTGCCACCGTGGAATTTGTGATCTCTTGTTCTAACAGCGCAATCCGACTTAACTTTTGTGCCGGTTTAACGAGTGGCGCAGCGAGAACAGGAGGCCCCAGAATGGAAAAGGGATTCAAATCCCCTTTGATTTCCTCTTTCGGAGGGGATTTGAACCCCTTTTTCGTTCTGGGGCCTCCCGTTCTCGCTGCGCCGCTGGTTAAACTGGCACAAAAGTTAAGTCGGATTGCGCTATAAAGGACTTAATTCACAGCAGGTTCTCACTTAAAGTTGTCGATAGGTTCTTGGAAACTCCAACTTTCAGCAAAACAACTTCTAACAATTAATTTTACCGTAGACTGATTGATATACGTAAATAAGAGTTTACGGCATATTTCTGGTGACAAAAACATCACCAAACTTCTAAATAAATACCCCCCCTAGCCCTAATCCAAAACATTGAAATAAATGTGAGCCTTCTGGGCTGGAGAAAACCCATGCAGACATGGAGAGAACGTTCAAACTCCACGTGGCCAGTAATCGATTTTTTTTCTCAACAACTTTAAAACAAAACTACTTATAACGAAACAACTTTAAGTGAGGACTTGCTGTACATCTGTGATCTGTAGGTTAGTGTAGGGTTGTTACTTTTTTAAGTTTGCAAATTATGGGCAGCCATTCACTGTGTCTCTGGGACTCATATGAGCAGGACAGCAAATGGCTTATTCAGGACACAGTTCAGTCCTGGGTATCCAGCTGTTCTTTTTATTTTATTTTATTTTAATTTCAGATTTTGAAAACAGATTAGTAATGTCTTATGATTACTGCAGCTGGTTATTATCCCACAAGGTGATTTCCTTTGTCACAGTGGAAATGCCAAACAGAACAGCAGTATGCATTACATATTTCCAAAACAATTTATGGCCTAATCCTAACTGCTGACTTATATGACAGTGAAACAGAGTTCCGCTCAGCCATGAAACTTCCTGGGTGACTTTGGGCCAGTCACTATCTCTCAGCCTAACATACCTCGCATGGTTGTTGTGAGGACAAAAAGGAGGGAATGAACTATGTATACCACCCTGAACTCCTTGGAGGAAGGGCAGTAAAATAAAAAAATAAACACCCAGTGCACAAAATCCGCTCGTAAGAGGCTGTACGGCAGCGCGCGGGGTGTGTCGGTGACGGTCATTTTGGAGCCGCTGCTGTTTACGGCAGCGGTGGCAGCCCACTGCTGCAGCTGGTAACCTGCTCCGTACCAGGTAAACTGGCATGGGGGTGGATCATGGGTGGGGAGGGGGTGGAAGCAGGGGTTCTGGGGGAGGAACTGGGGGGGCAGGGAGGGGGCGGATCCAGTGGCCATGGCACATACCGGATCTTATCCCCTCTTTTGAAAACTTCCCTGCCCCTTTTCCCTCCTTGGACATATGCAACCAAGGTGAGTGGTACACTAAATTCCCTCCCAAAAGTCTTGTAAATCTTAAATTTCCATGGAGTAGACACATCAGTGTGAAAAGAAGATTGCAGTGCTGGGCTGTTGTTAGGACTGCTGCTAAATTCTGTAAATAGGTAGAAGTCAGGGAATCGCATAATAATCGCAGGGAAATCAGGGAATCACAGTGGCAGTAGCGTAGCAACTGTGGAGTGGCTAGTGTGGGCCGCACCGGCCTCCACAGCCTGAGGGGGTGCTTGCGGTTGCCACGCTACTTGCAAGGAAACCCGAAGAGGAGGAGGAGGCTTTTCAATCCGGCTGGGGCCTCCCTTCCTTCTCCCTTGTAAACCCGATCGCAAAGCCTCCTCCGCCGCCGCTGCCTCTTCTTCAGGTTTCCTCACAAGGAAATCTGAAGAGGAGGCAGTGGCAGCAGAAATGACGTCACAACGGCACGCGACATCACAATGTCATGTGTCATCGGGCCGTCACTGCCTCGGGCAGCGGTGATGCTAGGTATGCTTCTGTTCGGTGGCAAACTCCATCTGGATCCAGTTGGGGGCTCCCATCCTGCTAGATTGCAACAGGGGGTATCGGTGAGTGCTAGTGCCTGCTGCAGTCTGCGTGGTGTGGATCAGGCCCTCCGTCTGCCAAGGAGGGAGCATCCAGGGTGATGCTATTCATGGGAATGATAATAGTCCAACCAATCACATTGTCATGTAACCAATATTGGGTAGCTGAAAAGCCAGTGAACTCCAGATTCCGCCAGGCTCCAGCACTGACCTACCAAGTGCTGTCAGATTCTGCTTTGCCCCTGCTTGACCTAAAAGTTTTAACTCAAAACCTGGCAGCCCTAGCGATCAGTCTTCTAGCACATCTGATACGTAATGCCCCTAGAGATAATGAACAACTTCCAGGGAGAAATCATCTTCTCTTCTCTCTCTGTGCTCTTCTCCCAAAGAAAACTGTTTCTGGTCCAACAATACAAAGGTTCCCTTTGATGTGCAGATACGAATTGCAGAAGCCTGTGATCCACGAGTTGATTACGGTAAATCTGGTTTAGATTGTTGAATCCTGTAAATGAGGGAGGGGATGGGGCTAAATGTTAATAGACATTAACCAGGATGGTGTAGGGGTTATGGAGTCGGACTTAGACCTGGAAGATCCAGGTTCAAATCCCCGCTCAGCCATGAAACTTCCTGGGTGACTTTGGGCCAGTCACTATCTCTCAGCCTAACCTACCTCACATGGTTGTTGTGAGGACAAAAAGGAGGGAATGAACTATGTATACCACCCTGAACTCCTTGGAGTAAGGGCAGTAAAATAAAAAAATAAACACCCAGTGCACAAAATCTGCTACCTGGGTCAGCTGCCTCATTGCAAAGTGTGCAATGATGACCTGCTTCTACACAAAGTCACCCATGGTGCTGTTTTCCGTGGGTACTGCATTGCAACTTTTTGGCGTACGTTAGGCCTCAGATGAACCACAACAACTCATGTCTACTGTTCTAGAATTACATTTGGATCATTGAGCATGTTTACTGGTGCCAAAATGCAATGAGATTCTCACTCAGCAACATGGATGACTGACGGTGCAATCCTCTCTAGTCTTTGACCAGCGGAGCAACTGCTCCGCCGGTCCAAGGTGTCGCAAATGTGCCATAAGGCACGTTTGCATCACCCTAAAAGTAAGCGGCACCAGCAGAGAGACTTGTGCCACTCCTCCAGTGCCGCAGAACAGTGGAGCGCTGCAGCGGAGAGGTGAGTCCCTGCCAGGTGACAGAGGGGCATGAGTAGGGCAGAGTGGGGCATTCCAGGGGAGAATGGTGGGCTTGGTCCGGGAAGGGGGAGGGATCATTGGCAGTCTCCTTCGCCGAATCCTATCCCCTTCCTGGGCCTGGCCGCTGTTACACAGCCAGCTCTAATATGTGCCAGCCAAATAGCTGGTGCACATTCAAGTAGACCCACTGGGGCAGCGGGGGCTCTACTCAGGGTAAGGGGACAAACATCCCCTTCCCCCAAGGAGACCTCCTGCAGCACTGGTGCTGGGTCCTATCTGGATACGATGCAGCGGAGGCTCTACATGGGCTGTGAGTCTCACCACTTGATAAGGAGCTGAGGCTTTTATGGAACAAAGTAACCATACCTAACACTTTTTCTCTTGTCTTTGATTTTAAGTGTACAAAACCAAGCTAATTCAAGTAGAAGAAGACAATGGTTATGACAACTACGTCATGCAAATCCTGGAAGTCATTAAAGCAGGTAAGACATTCCCCCCCCCCCCCAAGGGAAAAATACCTTGAATACAAATGCAGGAGAGCATTTTCTTCAAATATTAATTAATTTCAAAGCTCACATTAGCCTGGGTCAGTGATTTTCCCCCCATTTGTTTTGGGGTTCCCTAGAAGCTTATCTGGGATCTCTTAATAATGTAGGTGAAGCTTCTCCAAAAGACATCCTGCCCAGTGATGGATATATCCAACATATTGCTTAAAGTTTCAAGGAACCCTTGAAATAAATATAAAAAATCACATAAATAAAAAAAAAACGCATCAGGTCTTCCAGACAGAAATTTTCCATGTATGTCAATTGGAATATTAATAAAAGTAATTTAAGAAAATATTAAAATTTGGACTGATAATTAACTAAACAAGTCTTAGTTTCCTTTTAACCTATCACTGGATTAAACATAAATAAATCCAAATCTTAACAGAGCCTCCAGTATAGGTATCTTTTTTAGATATTGAAAGAAATATAAGATGACATCATTTTTTAAAAAAAAACGAGAGTCGCCATGCATTGCTAGGTGGAAAGGCCATCGCTAATATTCCCCATTATAGTACTGGTGCGTATGGGCATATGTACACATAGAAGTGGGTGCATTTTTCCTGTTGTGGGTGAGCTTGGCTTCCCCCTGCTTTTGCTCCTCAAGCAACACACATACTTCCTTCAAAATCTGCCACTGATCTCCTCTCCCCCCTCTCCCCCCAAGCTTCAAGTGGAGTACCTACCCTTGTTATTTTCAAGCTTTTTGCAATTACTGTAATAAACTGTAAGACTCCTCTGGGGTGAGGGTGGGGAAGCGGCTTTGTGATGTCGCAAAGGCCAAACAATCAGCTTCTGTTGAAAACTAGCAGGACCGCTTTCCTACAGGGGAGATTGCATGCCTGGCCCAAATGCAGCAAGTGCAGATCCACAGTAGTTTATGCACTCTAATCACAATGCCTGTACTCATCCCAACGCAACAGGGGCAAAAAGGTGTTGTCAAAACCAGTCTGCCCTTCAGTCTCCAGCGCACTTACAGCGTTGCTAGCCCGGCCGCTGCCCAGGACGGGACCAGGGTGATGACGCCTCGCAGCACCCCTGCACCTGCGCAACACCCCCCACACCTGTACGTCACCCTCGCCTCCTGAATGGCTGTTTGGAGGTGAAGGCAGGAGGGACCAGCTCCCGAGCCGCTGCATCACCGAACAACCCCCCCCTCCAGCAGAGACGCCGGAAAACGGCCACTCTGCTGCCACCTGGGGGGGGGCTACTGCCCCCACTACCTGTTCACTACCCACTCTGCTGCCGCAAGGGGGGCTACATAGCCCCACTACCGCCAGCTATGCTACTGCCCCCACTACCTGTTCAACTTCAGTATTAGTTAACTGATCTGCCAATTAGCCCAGTTAACGCTCACAGCTCTGATTCAAATGTTCCTTCATGTTTGACCTGATTCCTCCAGGGAGCGACAAGACCGTGCAAGGCAAGCGCCGCAAGTTCACCAGTCACACAAAATGCAGACAATCTCTGAATCTGCAGGAGGACAAAGAGTACTTGGTTTGGGGTGTCAACACTGACATGTGGCCTTCAAAAAATGAGTAGGTGTTCTATTTCATTTGTTTCTTAGCTAGATACTCTGCTTTCCCACCACCAGGCCCTCAAAGCGCTTAAGCAAGTAGTAGACCCCTCAGTGGCCACCTCCACAGGTTTCTCGTGTGCTGTGGGCCTTGTGGTTATGGCTGACATTTCCTTAGGATACAGTTGAGGCTATAAAACCTCTTGACCACAGTGCAAAGCCCCCTTTACACACCTTTGGAGTGATGTGGTTGCCACCTGTGCAGGTGCTTCCTTGCCGCTCTAGGAATTTCATACCCTGGTGTTGGTTACCTGCCAGGATGCAATTTTATTGTTTGACCTGGTTGAAAATCTTCGTTCAGAGCAAGGTTTTAAATTAGATATATAAGAAAGTCTACAGTTGCCTTTCATAGGCTTACCAGATCTCCAACCGGGACAGAGTGCTAGACCTTTAGCTTGTTAAACCTTAGAGCAGAATCCTAGGCATGTCTACTCAGAAGCAAGCCCCACTGTTAAACCTTAGAGCACAATCCTAGGCATGTCTACTCAGAAGCAAGCCCCACTGAACACAATGGGGCTTGCTTCTGAGTAGACATGCCTAGGATTGTGCTCTAAGGTTTAACGAGCTACACCTGTCCACATTCCTTCTCCTAAAGGTCTAGCACTCTGTCCCGGTTGGAGATCTGGTAAGCCTATCTATAGATACTTGTGTGCATACAGAGGGGGAGTTGCAGATTCCTGGTACATGTAAGGTCTTTGTTTAGAAACACGTGATGCACCTAAGGCAGCATGTATTTGCTGCAGGAAACACTAGTGTAAAACCTGTGACCTGGCAGAATTCACTTGGCAGAATTCACTGCATATGCCACATGACATATGAAGCAATTTATACTCTAACAGCGCAATCCTGCCTAAGATGCAGCAGCAGGCCTAAATGGTTGGCCGCTGCATCCTCCTATGCAGAATGTGGCCTGTGTTGGCGAGGCTGGGGCTCACCTCGGGGAAGGGGATGTTCGTAAGCCCAGGTCACCCCAATGGGCCTCCTCGGATGCATGCCAGCTATTTAGCTGGTGCACAACCGGGGAGGCCATGTAAGGCCGGCTAGGCCCAGGAAGGGGGTTTGGATATTAGCGCTGTCCAGCGCCAATATCCCTGCCCCCTCCCAGGTCTGGGCGGCCAATGGCCCCCTCCCCCGTCACCCCAGCCCACCCTCCCTCACCACCCCGGTCCACCCTCCCCACGCCCTTCTACCGGCCGGCGTAGGACTTACCTGTGCCTGGTGTCTGAGACGGTGTCGGGAAGCTGAGTGAGCGGTGCTGGCTTCCGCACCAGCCCGCTTACTCACTTGGTGCTGCAAAAGTGCTTTCCAGCACTTTTGCAACACGGTAGGCCGGTGGAGCACTTGCTCCCCCGGCGGTCTATATTTAGGCAGGATCGGGCTGTCTGGCTCCAGTTTAAAACTGATCCTCTCTCTTTTAGCCTGAATCTTTTTGGAAATTGTTTCTGCTCCCTAAAGCAGTCTCATTTTCTATCCTAACTGTATCCCAACTTGTTCCTACAGCTGCTTTTGGGTTGCACCAGCCTAGAAACAGCCTGGGGTGGCCAAGATCCATGATTAGAGGGATCTTTCATTCCCTTTGGGTTGTTTTTCATAATCTCATGAGAGGTGCGAAGGTTGATGTTCACCGCCGGTAGCATCTATTTATTTTATTTATTTATTTATTTATTTATTCACATTTTTATACCGCCCTTCCTCCAAGGAGCTCAGAGTGGTGTACATAATTCCTCCCCCTCCTTTTTGTCCTCACAACAACCCTGTGAGGTAGGTGGGGCTGAGAGATAGTGACTGGCCCAAGGTCACCCGGGAAGCTTCGTGGCTAAGCGGGGGATTTGAACCTGGATCTTCCAGGTCTAAGTCCGACTCCCAAACCAGTACACCATCCTGGCTCTCTATAAGTTCCTCCGTAGCACACAGGCTATTCACGTTGCTGGTGGCGCTAAGAATACAAAAGGACTAAACTTCTTTTCCCCTTTCAGTGTCAACTACCTCATTACCAAGGACACCTGGATTGAGAAATGGCCAAATGAGGAAGAATGTCAAGAGGATGAATTCCAAGACTTGTGCAATGACTTCATTGAGTTCTCCAATTCACTTACCATTTTGGGCTGCCACCAGTAACCACAGAACAACTTGTCTGCGGTGAACAACTTGCATAAGAAGCATCTGAGTCAATACTTGGAAGACACCTTCCCTCCTGATATTCCAGCTCCCTATTGCTTTTACTCCGCTATTCCCCCCCATTGTTTATATACAAAATAAAGGACTGATTTCTTACTCTGATGTAGTATGAATTATTAAGAGACAACTGATATTTTAATACATTTTCTATTTTGAAGGCCAAAGACTGCTTATAAAGGAGCACTGATTGGTCTGGGTTAGACCGAACTGCACAATAATAGCTAAGCTAAGTGCTTGTGGGCTTGATCAATATCTGTTTTTAGGAGAAGTCCAGAAGCTGTAGTGAGCCTCTCTGAGCGTTCTATAGGAATGAATCACAAAGGCTTGCGGGTGCAGATGATGGGTGCCTAGGACAGGAATTTTCTGAACATGTCAGATGTACCAGAGAAGATTTTTACTGAGTCATACGTGTAAGTGAAGCTGTGAAAGTCTTCCATACCAAAGTGCTCATCCGTCTCATCTAAGATGCTGTAAATGTTACATCAAAGCCTCAAAAACCACACAGCAAAAGTATCAGATCTATGATGGGCTGAAACCGAGTTATCCACTCTTGTGATTGCTTTTTTTGCAAGTGTCAAAAAACTCCGGTTTTCAGAGAACGTTGACACTCATTGCAAATGTATTTGTATTATTTCAGTGCTGTCTTGTTCCTCTAGGCACCTGCATTTGTTCAGCTTCATTTGCCTTTTCTTTTTGCCCCCATATGTCCTCAGTCTCATTAGTCTCTCTGCTATTTAATCTAACTAGCTACAGTATGTCACTCCATTTGATTTTGTCCATGATAACATGATGACACTACATCTGAAATGATGTTCTCACTGATACCTGCAAACAAATGAAAAATTAAATGGCAGAAAGGGCAAAGGAAGGAGAATTGTACTAAATGGAAGTTGGGGCAGGGTCCAGGGAACACATACAATGGGACACCAACGGCATCAAAACAATGCAAGTGTTCAGCAAAATATGTTTGGGGTTCGATTTTTATAAGTTTAATAGCTTGGCTGGGTTAGATTTCAAAGCAGATATTGAAATAAATGAACATTTGGTGCTATCCTAGATCTATATCAGGAGTGTCAAACATAAGGCCTGTGGGCCAAATTAGAGTCCATGGTAGTTCTTTCCCTGGCTCATGTGATAATTGGGCTCTCCCAGCGCTGCCCTTTCAGCAGTGCTGCTTCTTTCGAGGGTCTGGGAGGGAGAGATGGAAGGAGGCCTCAGAAGGCAAGGAATGCTACGAGGCAAGGACAGACCAAGAGGAGTGAAGGAAGGAAATGCTGGCAAGGTCCAGGGTGAGCCCAATTACCGTATTGGTCTGAGTATAAGACTCACTTTTTTCTCCTAATTTAAGTTTCTAAACTAGGGGTGCGTCTTATAATCAGGCTGTTGCAATTTAATGCCAGTGATTTAATTAAGTTTTTTTAATAGCACCAAACTTTAAGGGTGCGTCTTATAATCAGGTGCGTCTTATACTCGGGACAATACGGTATGTGGGCCACCCTTTCAACAGTGCTGCTTCTTCCAAGGCATCACTTTGTAGAGCACCTCTCAACTGCTGAGTTGCTAAATTATACCTCTGCACAGGTGGCCCTGCTGAAAGGGCGGCCTGTGTGATAACTGGGTTCTCCCAGCATGATAATTGGGCTCTCCCATGTCTTGAAAATATGGTCAAGATTTGCATATTTTCTCTTCTGTCATTTGCAGCTAATGAATTCCTACATTTCCGAACAAAGTGCCTATTTCTGGCCATCATCTGCTTAATGATGTCACTTCTGGCCTTCAGCGGGTGCCATGAATCCTATACGGCCCACTATATGAAATGAGTTTGACACCCTGGTCCAATGTGTTTAACAGCCCAATCCTAACTAGGATTGGGCTGGTGCATGCAGAACTTTACAACAGTGGAACAGTGCGCTGCTGTCGTAAAATGGTTCTGGATGGCGTGCACAGTGCGCCACTGGCAGCCATTTTGTGAGTGTCACCAGAAGAGGTGGCAGCACTGGAGCTTTGCTGCTGGAGCCCACTGTCCCTGCCAAAGCTGGTCAGCCAGCAGTGGGGATGGAGGGACAGCAACTTGTGCTGATATCCCTGTCCCGTTTCCCCCCCCCCCCATTCCATCTCCCTTACCTCAGACCTGTGCCACAAAGGGATCTAATGGAGATCACTGCACTAATGGAGGCTTACCCGGGGTAAGGGAACAAATGCTCCCTGACTTGGAGGAGACCTCCGTGATTGACCCCTCGCAGGATTCAGCACATGCTCCATTAGCGTGGCTGCATTGGCGGGGTGGTGGTGGTGGGTTAGTTAGGATGGGGCCGTAAAATTATTTAATGTATTGACGATTTTAACAAAACTACATTAATTTGGTTAACATTTAAAAATCAATGCCAAGTATCCAAGCTGTTGTCAGTTAATCCAATACTATTGTACTTATTGGCCAGAATACTGGCAGGTGTAAACTAGTTTGCTCCTTATAGGGCGTCTGGGTGGATCACTCCCTGCACATTTTTCTTTATTTTTCTCTGAATACATGGGCAAGGACCACCACACTTTTAATTTAGGGGTGGAAGGGGAACTGAAGGTGCAATATTTGGGGAAACTGCCTGGAATATCCCCAAGGGAGTCAGGTTCCCATAGAGTTACATTTTAAGCAGCCCCCCCACGTTGTGGTTATAAGTGTGAAAAGCCTTCGTTGAGCAAACGTTAAGGGGAAATGAGCAAAAACTAATTATAAAACGAAACGTTTCCAACCAGAGAAATAACGCATAGGCACGGCAGCATGCCTGTGTGAACAGCAACGTTGCTGCCTTCTCAGTCAGTCAGAGGCCTTCCAGCAAGTAGAACCCAAGACCGCCTGGCAGCGGAGGTGGCATGTGCCAAATGCTGCCCTTCTTCCCTGACGATGTGCCAACCTCTGCTCCTCCCATTCTCCAATGCCTTCACTCAGCACTCCCCTCCCCTCAACATTTTCTGGTCTCCTGATAAACATCTAGACAGACCAAATGAGAAGACGTTTACAGGTGCTCAGGGTAACATGGTAAAACCTTTTGACCATGTTCAAGATCTGTTGGTCAGGGGTGACAAGTTTCCAGAAACTGGAAACGTCTGGCATAGGCAAAGGGATGCCAATATTTTCAAATGTACAACCTTCTGTAAAGAGAAGAAGCTTAAAATCGTCTATCATACTGCAAGCGACATATCATTTAAAGAACTGCTCCAGTCTCAAGCTGCTAGAACAAGAGGTTTATTCACAAGTGCATACTTCTCTCGATTTTATTAGTGTTGAGGTTTGGTTTGCAAGCAATGATTGGGCTGGTAATTTCAAATCAGTATATGA
The DNA here is from genome assembly GCA_026170595.1 of Plestiodon gilberti rubricaudatus. Taxonomy (NCBI): domain Eukaryota; kingdom Metazoa; phylum Chordata; class Lepidosauria; order Squamata; family Scincidae; genus Plestiodon; species Plestiodon gilberti. The sequence goes on from JANXHW010000002.1 coordinate 110,578,585, forward strand.
ACTGCAGCCTTCACCTCTCTCTCTCTCCCTCCCCATCTGACCTGTATCTTTCCCTCTGTTCTCCTGACTACTCCTTTTTGATCACCTAGGCCTTCACTTCCCTTGGCTGTTGCCTTCTGAAGTCCCTGCCTCAGCTATTCTCATAGTCCCTCGCCCAGTCGCCCTGCTGACTTTCCCTGACAACAGACCCATCATTTCAATGGTGGACTGAGGTCAGGGATGTCTGCCCAGACCCTCAGGCTCAAACTACACATTATGAGTAGGCTTACCAGATCTCCAACCGGGACAGAGTGCTAGACCTTTAGGAGAAGGAATGTGGGCAGGTGTAGCTTGTTAGAGCACAATCCTAGGCATGTCTACTCAGAAGCAAGCCCCATTGTGTTCAGTGGGGCTTGCTTCTGAGTAAACATGCCTAGGATTGTGCTCTAAGGTTTAACAAGCTACACCTGCCCACATTCCTTCTCCTAAAGGTCTAGCACTCTGTCCCGGTTGGAGATCTGGTAGGCCTATCTTTAACTCTCTCCCTCCCTGCTGTAGTCCTGATCTGGATTGCACACCCCTGGCTGCTATTTCCCCAGGAAGCAAGCTCACTTTGGCACCAGCCACCAAGCATCCAAAATGTCCCCAAAGCTGCCCCTGTCTCTAGGCGCTTTGCATTCCATCTCAACTTGCCTCACTTAAAAACTATTTGCAAACCTTCTGTGTTGCCAGGTATGTTTTCACAGAAGTTAGAATTTTCGAACGGAAACTGTTATAACTGGCAATTATTTTCATAGAAGAAGGTAACACGGGTAGCGCGGTCATAGTAGAAAGTAAAAGTAGCGATCCAGCCGATAAAAAACACACTGACGATTTTATCTGGTTTGGACGTGACAGCCCAGAAACCCGGACAAACAGAAATGTTTAAAATCAAGAAACTGGAACTCAAGGACCCGACGTTTCGTGTCTAATCCAGACACATCTTCTGGGGCATTTCCAAAGTAGATTGGTAGCTGTTAAAGTGCTCAGCATCTCGCTCTGTTCTTTTTATTTTTCAAAAAAGCGCGGGAAACTCCCGCTGTCAAAACGGAAGCTGCTGCAAAGACAGTCTTCGCAGAGACCGATGATCCTGTCAAAACTCAGCAGAGGGTTGTAATCAAATTGTCCTGAAGGAAACCTTTTCTCAAGGGGCTTGAAACTGTTAGCAACAGTTATATTAGCTGTTATTCTGAGTGGTTACATTGTTGACAGATTGTCTGTAACTTCTACGAATTATGGGAAGCCAAATGCGATTTGCAAAACTTAATTCCTGTTGTCTGTTCATCAGGGTATTAGGATTTTTTCTACTTATTTCTAGAGCCTCCAAATTTTTCAGAATATTTAGTTTATTCTCTGTTCTCAAGGAGCAAGTGTCTTTAAATTGGATGGAGTGTCCTGTGGCTCAGCTACTGCGGAAAGTTGTGGGTGCTCTAATCTCACAGATCTTTCATGTTCTTTCAGCCTGGTACCAATGGACCGCTGCGTCAAACCAATATATTCCTTTCCACAGGTGCCACATGGTATGCTGTAAATTCCTGGGTTCGCAAGCGGAGGTCTCTTGTCCTTTGGATTTTTGAGCATTTCTTCAATTTTCCTTGTTGGTTTGAAAATGGTTTTTATATTCCCCTGTTTAAGCACTCTGGCAATCTTATCGGTTACTCCTCTAATAAAGGGCAAAATTGTCCATATTTTCTCTGTTTGGTTGTCTTCTGTTGTTTTATTTATATCCTCAGTGTTGGAAGTCATTCTATTTCTCCCCTCTCTCTCTTTTTGAATTTTATTATTTTGCACAGACCATCTTTTATTGATTTGTGCCTCAGGATAACCATTGGCTCTCAGTGTGTCAAATATTATTTTCTTTTCTTCATTTATTGAATCTTGATCACAATTTTTAATTGCCCTATAGGCTAAGGTATTTATAACCGAACCTTTCTGTGCAGGGTGGTGATTTGAACTGTAGTTCAAATACCTACCCGTATTAGTTGGCTTCCTATACACTGAGTGATTGAAAGTTAGATCCTCCCTCCTGGTTACTAGCACATCTAAGAACGCCAATGATCTGTTGTTTTCTTTTTCTATAGTAAATTGGACTTCTTTACAAACGTTGTTTAGGTGTACTAAGAAATTTTGTAATTCTGTCTCCCCATGGGACCATATACAGAAGATGTCATCAACATAGCACCACCATATGTCAGGTTTAAATTGGGCTGTTTGAAGCACATGTTGTTCAAGATACTCCATATACAAACTTGCCACTAAGGGGCTCAGGGGTAAGAAAACCTACATACATACTGTGCATGCTGCACATATATGCTGCCCCCCAAATACCGGAATTTTAAACCAACCAAGGGTCTTAAAAGTAATGTAGCACATCAGCTGTCCTTTAGAGCTGAATCCTGAATTCTTCTGAATCTGATAGAGACAAAAGGGAAATGTGCTGTCCCCAGAAAGGCTCAGTTATATGTATGCAAACCACAACAAAGGATGAGTCAACTAAAGCAAATGCTTTTCTCCATCAAAGATATGACGGCTTGCAAAGATTTGAGACACTGCTTGAACGGAGAAACAAATGCCCCAAATATAAACAGCACAGGGCCATCAAAAACAGGGGGGTTGTGGATATATGGTGACCTTTTCTGCAGTAGCATAGCTAGAGGGGGCAGCGCAGTATGTACTACACAGCAGTCGCATCGCGACGACGCGCGTCACCTCAGAGCGGGGGCGCGCGTCACTCTTAAGGGGGAGGCTCCGCCCCTGCGCGTGACGTCACGCGCAGGAGCAGAGCACCCTCCCCGCTCCGTTTTCGGCTCATTTTGGAGCCAAACGGACACAGGGGAGGGAGGGCGGGCCCACCTTCAGCTCAAAACTGTAAGTGGGGGGTGATCGCGCGTCACCCCTATACGCGCGATGCCCCCCGGCGGCCCACCCCCCCGTTTCCCCCCGTCGACGCCAGTGCTACACAGGGCTACATGGCAGTGCAAATCAGCCCTTCTCACTCTTCTCAATGCTGCCTTCGCTGCCAGAATGACTCCAATGGCAAGTGGGAGGGGCCACTTTGCATCGCCGTGTAGCACCGTGCAGCACTTACTGCACAGCACTCCCCCCCTCTAGCTACGCTACTGCTTTTCTGAGTTGTGGGGGAAAGTGAACAAAGGAGGAAACCCTCGTTGATGGACAAGGTAATCAATTTATTTTGCCCAATGTGTTTGCTTAAGAACTTTCATCGGGGCATTGTAGAAAGAAGGCACTCTGTCAGAAGCGTCGTTAGGGGTGAGGTGGTTGGCCCCAAGCAGCGGGGTGGCAAGTGGCGGGGGGTATACTTGCCTCCGGATCCATCGCCCCCTCCGCTGCTTGTGCCTCTTCGTCCCGCTGCTTGGTCCTCTTCGTGCAGCCGTCCTCGGCTGCAAGATTGGCCCTACCGCCCGCCCAGGCACAGTTTGGCTCCAAAAAGGAGCCAAAAGGTGTGGGTGTGGGTGTGTTTTCACGCCGTGCTGCCACTGAATTTCAGCAGCAGTGCGCAAAAATGACGTCACGTCCCCCAGGGGGCGTGGCATGTGGCATCATGTGGGGGTTGTCGCGTCGGCGCCCCCATGGTGTATGTGTAGGAACGTCATTGCACTCAGTTCTCCAAAAACTCTGTTGCGAAAACGTGTGTGTGTGCGCGCGCACGCGCACGCACGTCCCTTCTTTCTTTAGTGCACCTAATGAAGATTTTAATTGAAATTCTTGGGCAGAATAAATAGATACATTTACATTATGTGGGGAAAGTGGTTGGAGAAAAGATGGACAAGCCTGTGTCACTGCTGATCTTCTCATTAAGGAACCTGAGGTTTCCCCAGAACCCCGCATGAAAACCACTGGACTACAGAGACACACACACACCGTATTTCTCTACTGAAACATGCAACACTTTCAAAAAGATCTTGGTAGCGAAGGGAGAAAGTGAGAAAGCCTTTTCTTGCAGAGACTTCACTTTTGTAACACTTCCTCTGAGTAAAAGACACGTTACAGCAGTGTTGTTCCAAGGCTGGTGCGGAAGCGTACATATAGCAGGATTCCGCTTCGCGTGTGAAAGCGCCCCTTCCCCTCGCCGGTCGGAGCCATTCCCAGCAGGCGATGGCTGCCAGTGCGGGAGCCGTCGCCTGCTGGGAATGGTTCCGACCAGGGAGGGGGAGGGGCGCTTTCACGCGCGAAGTGGCATCCTGCTATACGTACGCTTCCGCACCAGCCTCGGAACGCCACTGTGTTACAGCACAATCCTATGCATGTTTACTCAGAAGTAAGTCCCAGTGAGTTCAGTGGAACTTATTCCCAGGTAAGTGGATATTGTCAGTTTCATTGTTGAAATTGCTGGATATTACACAATGCTAAACATTCTTACACTTGAACACAATGGAAATTGTTTCTGAATACTGTACCACATACATAGGATTACACTGTTACTGACTTTTGCCCCTATTGATGCCAGCAAGGAAGACAAAGTTTAAACAGTTAGGTACAATTAGCCACTAGCCAAATGTTCTTTGAGAAGATGGTTAGAAAATTACAGAGCTTTCTATTCTTACTAGCCCCCTTTCCCCCCTGGTGATTAGGATTGAAATGCATAAGGAATATCTGCTGGTTTAATAAAATGCTGAATATCCACAGGGATCAACTCTGTTGCTAGCTAAACAGCTAGTTGAATAGAATAGAATTCTATTTAGTTTCTATAACTCAATAGAACTCAATAGTTCTATTTAGTTTCTATAACTCAATAGAAACTAAAAGGAAACCCTTTAATAGCATATGCAGAGGACAGCATGCCTTTTCTGTTGAATTTTATATAATTTCTGTCGAATTATATAGAGGCAAAAAAATTTCCTAGGTTCTACACATCCTTACAAAAAGTTTTTGAAAAACTTTTTCTAACAAGCATAGTTTTTTTAAAAAAAAATCATCTTGCAGCCTTTTGTTCTTTGACTTTTCTGTGAAACATCCTGTCTCCTCAAGGAATTCTGCAGTTTGAATTCTGCAGACTTATAGGATTGGAAAGGTGTCTGTTATACCAGATGATTGTTGTACCCTACTGTGGCTCATCAGAACCCCTGACCTACCTGCAGCCAAAAATGTTTCTTTCCATGGGTTTAGTTTCCACTGACACCTGAGTATGGGAACAGATGAGCGGGTGGAACGAACGCCTGACTGGAACAAAGACAGGCCTCAGACCCCCCTGCTTGTACCTTCTGTCTTCACAGCAATATGCGTGGGAGTGAAAGACTCCAATGTTCAAACAGAAAGACGTATGCACCCACCCAGGAAAGGACCAAGAGGAGTGGCTTCCCTCGAGGAAGTCCCAGCCCACCAAGGCAAGCGTACAGACCTAGTGTGTAGAGAGGCCAGTTGGGTAAGACTGTGGTTTCCTCCCTAGGGATGTGGGCGTTACACTCTCATCGACATAACTCAGGCCGCAGAAAAGCAACAGGCCTCTTTCCTCAGCAGCTCGTTTTACTCTGCGCTACGATCATCCCATTTGCCATCCATCGAGGAACAGCACAATAATGGAAGCCAGGGCAGAACATCCATCCGTTTTTGTGGTGGATGTGCCGCAGAGGGATGTCCCCTTCGTGCCACCTACGCGGAGAAGTCAGAAGACATGGTCGTGGAGCCAGTTGATCCTGGGGATTCTGATGGTGCTGACAATGGCTGGCTTAGGCATCCAAGGCTATTTCCTGATCCTCTTCCGCAAGGAACTGGACAAAGCTACAACACAGGTCATGTATGGTCCATAGAGGGCAAGGGGAGTGGGAAGCAGACATGGAAGTGAAGCCAGACATGAAATGAAAGCCATAGTTTAGCGCATCTTCCATTTATGAAGCCAGAGAATGAAAAAATGCTGGAAATACTGTGTGTTCACCACATGTGCATTTCAGGACGGGCAGCTTTTTGCATCTCTGTGGCTAGGAACGTATGCATGCTTTAAGACAGAGTGTTATGCACTATTGTGGAATGGCATATGTTTGTGCTGTTTATTTACTTAGGCTCAGCATAGTGTGTGCGCAACAAGGACGGTGGGTACAAGTAGGTTGTATAGAAACTGTTTCCATTGGAAGATGGTCTTCAAGACATAAAGTGCTCTTCATCACACAGAATGGAAATGGAGCTAATTCTTAATTAAATTATATAGATAGCCTTTTCCCACAAACCAGTTCAACTCACGGATTTAGACTTAAAAACCCATTGTAGTCTTCATTTTAAGATAAGGAAGCTAAACTTAAAAACAAAAATCCACATTCTTCAGTTTAATTGGAACATGCATCCGGCTGTTAATTGTATAAAGTTGCCATCATTTTCCCTGCCTCTGCTTCTTCTTGTGCCTTTAACAGCTACCTGGCACATGGAAATAGTGAAAAGTTAAGTTTTTAGAGGTGAAGTTTTTAAGTGGTGGGGAAACGTTTCCCCTGCTTTAATTTCGGTGTGTCAAGCTGCTGCTACAAGCAAAGGAACAGTGGGGAAAGGTGGCAATTCTTGCTGGCTTCAGGACCTTGGGGCTCTTGGGCAATGCATCTTCAGTGGGGTCTGTTCACCTGAAAGAAGGTGCAAACAGAGGGCGCAAACAACATGTGCAAACACATGCCAACAGAGAATTCTCATACGTTGCCCCTAGTCTCCCTGAGTGCCCTGCATAAAGTGAGGGTGGTGGTGCCACGGGAGTGGCAAGCCCCAACAAATGCCAAATTTTGCCACCCTCTGGAGACACACTTGGTGGTAACTGGTGGCAATTTTTGTTGATTGCGACTGGAAGTATTTCTAATCTCTCTGGATAGATCACTTGATCTGTCACACATATGTATTCCAATGACGGTGCTGCAGATCCAAAGTATACAGTATCTTCATGTATCATAAATGTATGCTGAATGACTTAGGTGGCCGAAGTGAGAGAAAAAGATGTTGGCCCTATGTAAGCTTTCACATTTTGATATTCTAAATTCTCTGGGATCAGCGCAGCAACAAATGTCTAAGGCAGGGCTTCTCAACCCTTGGAGGCCCAGGTACCCCCTATCACGGTCCAATTTTCTGAAGTACCCCCTGCTAATTAACTGCTGATTAATCAATTAATTAGGTAATTATTCATTAAATAAAAAAGTACTAAAACAATTTTAAATGTGAAAAATGCCTTATTTAACTCTGTGTGTGTGTGTGTGTGTGTGTGTGTGAGAGAGAGAGAGAGAGAGAGAGAGAGACAGACAGACAGACAGACAGACAGGGATCTCTTTTTTTTCTCCAAGTCACACTTCCCAAAATCAGCTCCTCCCTCCCCCACCCCACCAAAGTACATTTTCCAAAGTACAAAAATAAGCCCAAAACCAAAATCAGACAGACGGAAGGGCTCAGAAAATAATTACAATTTAAAATCCATGTTAACACTTAATTAGCTGCTGATGGGGCAGATAAGGGGCAGGGCTTGGCGTACCCCCAGCAAGAGGTCCGCGTACCCCTAGGGGGTACCCGTACCACAGGTTGAGAACCTCTGGTCTAAGGCAAGCAAGGAACAAGGAAAGAGATGGGGAACTATGTTCCCCACACATAGAGGCCTCTGATGCAGGACACTCAGAGTTTGCATGTGGGCACAAATAGATGCTGACCCAAAGCAATGGGTGAGCGCCAATAACTACACATGCATTTTTAAGGACAAGGGATCTCATCGAGGGCACAATTCACCAAGCCTCACTGAAATAAATGGAAGATGCACTAAACTATGGCTGCAATCCTATACACACTTACCTGGGAGTAAGTCTCATTGAAAGCAAAGGAACTTACTTCTGAGTAGACATGCATAGGATTGTGCTGTATGTATGTTTGTGAGACTTTCATTCATTTTGCAACAGCACTTCCTGGTCTTTCAACAGCACTTCCTGGTGGATTATACCTGGTCTTTGAAACAGCTATGAGACATTCACAGTCTTACTACTAGTGTTGTAAGCACTAGTACTACTACTACTATGAATATTTATATATTTCTAAGAACAAAAAGTAGTTCATAAAGCAGTTTACATCGCAAATTTAATTTCTATCCACAATCTCAGATTCCCTCCCCCCCCCCCCCCGGGGCTGTGTCAAACCGTGATAGAATTTTGCACATATTCAGTACAGGTGGATCCATTAGTGGCACAATCCTATGCATGTCTACTCAGAAGTTAGTCTCGTAAATTCAACGGGGCTTTTGTTTGAACAGCCTTCAAATGCCTGTTGAAGAGAGGCAGAGAAGGGAGTGTGGCAGGATCCAGGTTGTGCTTCGGAATTGGGTTATTGTGTCTGTCTATCACTAATGTCCTAAACATGGATAGAGATTGGAATGAATTCTGCAGAAGGATATTTTGCCTAGAACTGGAATCTGTGACAGAACTGAGGCTTTGGGTGTGAACGAGGTGCAGTAGGTCTTCCTGAGGACTGACCTCTTGGTTTTCTTTGTTTAGGAAAATGTTGAAGCAACCCATGAGAAACTTATACAAGGTAAGCTTGACTTGCCCATTATCTTATCCCTCATTTAAGAGATGCAGAATCAACTTAGCGCACAGGGCCAGCTACAGTCGATGAGTCCGCAGATCCCACCTTACTAGATAAACTTGACCTAGGATAAGCCCATCTTGCCACTCCCACCAGATATGAGATGAGAACCCCAAGATCCCCTTTAAGGACATCATAGAAGATGATGGGACACAACTCTTGGATCACACCTAGCTGTATGTGATTGAACAAGTGAATGTATGAAGCTGCTTAAGAAGGCATTTTTACCCAAGGGTGTATATAGCTACAGGAGTTAAATGCATACACCTGTGGGCTGGGAGGAAATGGGCTTAGCTGCCTTAGAACGAGTCGGATCATCACTGGCGTCACTACAGGGGGGGGCAGAGCTCTAAGTTCCTCCGTGATCCGAGCCTCCATTACACGGAAGAACGAAGCGCCCCGCCCCCACGCCTTCCGAACCAGTCAAAGCAGTCAAATCGCTGGCGCACACTAGGGCTGCCAGAGTTCTTTCTAATGGAGCGCCTGTGCTTTTAGTGATACCGGTAGCATATTAAGCAGAAATTCAGCAGACAAAGGTGAAGATTTTCTCAGCACTGGACCTTCAAGCAAGGAAAGGCTTCACCTGCTGAATTTCTGTATGATAAATGATGACTCACAAAGGCACGGAAGCCCTACTAGGGGAGAAAAAAATCTCCCAGCCTTGCCTAGGCGCAGTGAAGATAATCTCTGGGCATGTCCAACAAGGCAGGCAAGAAGCCAGGAAACTTCCTAGGGTGCCACAATTCCAGGGACACTTATTTATATATTTATTTTTCACATTTTTATACCGCCCTTCCTCCAAGGAGCTCAGAGTGGTGTACATATTTCCTCCCCTCCTTTTTGTCCTCACAACAACCCTGTGAGGTAGGTGGGGCTGAGAGATAGTGACTGGCCCAAGGTTACCCAGGAAGCTTTGTGGCTGAGCGGGGATTTGAACCTGGATCTTCCAGGTCTAAGTCCGACTCCCAAACCACTACACCATCCCCAGCCTGCAGTTTTATAGCACAATCTTATGCATGTCTACTCAGAAGTAAATCCCATTGTTTTCAATGGGACTCACTCCCAGGTAAGTGTGTTTAGCACACACCTAGGAGTAAGTCCTATTTGAATACAGTGACACTTCTGAGCAAACATGCATAGGACTGTGCTGTTAGGGAATGTACACCAAGTCAGTTTAGCTTTGTAGCTCCTCAGCAGTCCAGGGAAAATGACAGAGAGCTTTCTGATCTCTACTAGCTTCTCAAAGTACAGATCCAGTTATAAAGGGAAGTTACAGACAAAGGAAAAGACAGACATAAAAAAAAAACACCCCACAATATTCCTCTCAATTCTTCATCATCTAATCTGCTATTGTTTTAGCAAAGGTGGTGGTGGGGAATAGTTTAATTCATGTAGGGGAAGCAAAAATAAATGCCACCCATTGATGGACCCTGCTGAAGATGTCCCCACTTTCCCCACCCCGCCCCCTCAGCCTACACTTCCTCTGGTTACAGCCTACGATATCAACTTTTCCACTCTGTAGAGGAATGTTGCATAATCCATTAGTGGAATTAATGACACCCCAGAAGGGTCTGTGGGCCACTGGCTTTGGGTGTGTGGTGTGTGTGTGTGTGTGTGTGTGTGAGAGAGAGAGACACACACACACACACACACACACACACACACACACACACATACAAAAGGCCAGTGGAAACTCTGAAATCAGAAATGTTTCTTACAATGTTTAGTTTTAATATGATTGCCTGCTACTTTGAGGGCCCTTGGGCTGAAAACCGACCAATACTCTTTAAAACCTTTATACAGTGAGTACAATATGTGCCAGAATAGCACAGAATTAGAATGGAAGCCACTGAAGCCGCAGTGCATTGTATACACCAGCTGTAAAACGATCCTTCTCTTGCCTTGCACCTCAATGCAGAGGTGTCCCTCACATGAGACAAGGAAGGTTAGGTGGCTCTCCTCAGGTGACAGATTTGGGGGCTCCGTTAAGAGCAGCAGAAGGGACGGATCTGACTTAGGGGATCCACTGCACAAGCCATATTGAATTGAGCAGAAGTTGTGGAAAAGCAGGTTAGCATTCATGTGCTGCTTGCATTCCTTGAGGCCCATACAGGCAAATTACTTACAGCGCAATCCTACCTACAATTAGACCGGCGGAGCGACGGCTCCGCCAGACTAAGGTGTCACAAATGTGCCAGAAAGTACATTTGTGGCGCCTGACAAGTAAGTTGTATCAGCAATGTGGCTTGCGCCATTCCACCAGCGCCGCAGAACAGTGGAGCGCTGTGGCAGAGAGGTGAGTCCCCGCCGGGCAGCGGAGGGGCATGGGGAGGGAGGAATGGGGCATTCCGGGTGTGTTTGTCGGATTGGTCAGCTGGGCCCAGGACAGGGGTGGGATCAGAGGCGGCACTCTCTGCTGAATCCTACACCTCTTCCCAGGCCTGGCTGGTGTTACACGGCTGGCTCGAATGTGCACCAGAAAAATCGCTGGCGCACATTTGAGTAGACCTATTGGAGTGGCTGGGGCTTGCAGGGCACTGAAGCCCCCGCCTCTGGAAATATATCTTATTCAGCAACTTTTCTGGCTTCTGTTATTTTAGCCAGCATTGCCTACGTATTTCCAACAAGCACCGACGTCACTGGAGCATGGTGGGGGGGGCGGACTGCCAGGGGGTGACGCGCGCAAAGGGGTGACGCGCGCACCCCCGCGCGCGTCACCTCCGTGGGGCGCGTCACCTCCGTCCGGCCCAGCCGGCGCTCCAGGGCCTTCTAAAAGAAGGCCCACTGCGTCAATACGCGAACTTTTACGGTTTTCACGCATGCGCAGACCATTTTGAGGGCAAGAGGGCAGGCCCTTGCCCTCAGAAATGGTATCTGCGCATGCGCAAAAACTGTAAAAATTCGCGTATTGACGCAGTGGGCCTTCTTTCAGAAGGCCCTGGCCTGGAGCGCCGGCCGGGCCGGATGCTCCGAGGCCGGCTCTCGGCCTCGGAGCATCCGGTGGGCGACGCGGCAAAACTGTGAGTTCCGATAGTTCCATTGGGGGGCATAGTCGGGGGGGTCACTAGGGTGACGCGTGTGCCCCCGCCTTGGGGTGACGCGCGTCCTAGTGGTGCCACTGCCAACAAGCACATCTTTACATCATAAGGGCTAGAAACTTGCTTTAAAAGAAAAAAATGGAATCTGAGATTCTTGGGAAACAGAACCCAGTGTCACATTTCTGTCTTCTTTTGGCTCTACCACAGCAGCATAGACACAGCCTTGGTAATCATAGCCTGCCATCCAAGGCAGTTACTTTATTTTGCTTTCAGATACCTGTTGGCAAGAAAGCAGCTAGCAAAACTTATTTTTTTCTCATTTTCTATAACAGGCCACAAACCTGCAACTGAGAAGCCTGCTGCTCATCTGATAGGTAAGAAGAGAGTAATGTACCATAATTTAGCCAAATTCTATGATTTGTCCCCAGTGGCATCACTATGGGGGCGCGCGGGGTGCAGACTGCACTGGGTGGCACCCTCGGGGGTGGGGGATGGGTGACACCACTAGTGAGCAACATTGTGGAAACCTTGTATTTATGCATAATACCATCATGTTATATATCATTGAAAAGGTAATTTAATGTGGAATGTAATGAAACACGCTGGTTTAAAGTATCTGTATCCTATTAAAAGGTATGGCCAAATAACCAGAAAATGAAAACACAACTGCCTTAAGTAAGAAAAGGCCCAATCCTATCCAACTTTCCAGTGCTGATGCAGCCATGCCAATGGAGTGTGTGCTACATCCTGCAGGGGGGGGGGGGGGCGGTGGCGGCACGGAGGCCTCCTCTACGTAAGGGAATGTTTTTTTCCCTTACCTGGAGGCTGCATTGGCGCTGGAAAGTTGGATAGGATTGGCCCAAAAAGTGGATTTCCTTAACTTAAAACTGATGCTGAATTCAGTGGAGCTAGTTGGCTGGAAGTCACCCAGGTGTAGTTATTTACAGCAGGTACATTGGAGCAAGGCCAGGAACGTGGGTGGCCCATCCATAAGGCCAGCTGATGCATCAGTGGGTTGCATCAGCAGCTGACTGCGAGGGGTCCAAGAGGGTGCCGGATTTGGAGTGCTTTTCACCCTGAGTCTGCTGCCATCAACACTGCCTCCCTCCAACCTACCGCCGATGCAAGCCACAATGATCAGTAGCGTAGCTGCCATAGGAGGGGGGGGCATGACCCCGGGTGCCAGTCTCCTCACAAGGAGTTGCCACAGCGGTGTTTCCCAGGGTGAGCCGGACCCTCCCAACTGTCCTTGCTTCCGTAAGGCTCCAATGGAGCCTTTCCAGAAGCTAGGGGGTGATGTTGCGACGCAAGGGGTGGTGCGAGGCATCATGATGTTACCTGGCCCCGGGCGGCACGGGGGGTGGGCTAGCGATGCCACTGACAATGATCTACTTCCCACTCACTTGAGTGAGAAGCAGATCATTTCCCTCCTTACTGTGCTTCTTCTATGCTGTCATCAGACCTGGAAGTATGGGACTTCCGGTTTTATTTCCAGGGACAGTGCGAGTGTTTGTGCTGTCCTTGTAAATACATCCAGAAGTCCTACACTTCCAGGTTTGATAACAGCGTGCAAGGAACATGGTAAAGATTTGGGCGTGTGTGTGTGTGGCGTGTGTGTGAGAGAGAGTGAGTGAGATACCGTCATGATGACGACTGTATGCACCCTCTGGGTTTTAGAGGTAGCCTATCTCTGAAGCCAGATGCAAGGGAGTGGCAACAGGATACAGGTATCTTGTTGTTGTGTGTGCTCCCTGGGGCATCTGTTGGGCCACTGCTGAGATACAGGACTAGATGGGTCCTTGGGCTCTCCTTATGATGAAGTCATTTTTAGTTTCAATTCCATTTTCATTCTATTAGAAAAAGGGGGTAGAATGGGTCTGTTTGCCTTTCCTCACCCTGCCCGAAACAATGCTGACCATGCAGGTTGTTGTGTTTTCAAGGTGCTTCCTTCACTGAGACTGGGAGTAGCACTCTGCAGTGGGAGCACAGTGGGAGCCTTTCTGGAGGGGGCCCCTTTCTCCAGGACATGGGCTACAAAGAGGGCTCCTTAATCTGCAACACGTCTGGACCGTACTACATCTACTCAAAGCTCTGCTTGGGGAATTCCAACTGTTCGGACATGCAGCAGAAGAGCACGCTGGTCACCCACAACATTTACAAGAGGACTCCTGGGTACCCAAAAGCAATACCATTGCTGACCAACAACATTCCCTTCTGCAACTGGAAGGGCAATACATTGTGGTGGCACAACAGCTTCCTAGCTGGGGTGGTACAGCTAAAGGAGAAAGAGGAAATATACGTCAAGGTGTCAGAGACGCAGCTGGTGAGGGTCAAAGATGGAACAAGGTCATATTTTGGCGCCTTCATGATCTAAAGAAGTGTTGAGCTATGGACAGACTGTGGACCAATGAGAATGTCTTCCTCTTTATACTGCTACAGTGGCATTAGCCCCCCATGCTGCTTCAGTAAATGGACAACTATTCAAATATGATGAAGGAAAGGGGAGGCTTGCTGTAGGGGGCACTGCCTTGCTGCGGGGGAAGCTCCTGTTCCTTTTTCGCGGGTGGGGAGGAAGAACTTGTTTGCCGTGCGGTTGGTGCACTGGCAAAAGTGGATATTAAAAAATAAGAAAATAGTGGATATTGCTCGGGGTGGGTGGGTAGCCTTGCATTTTCGTTAGTCTTAAAGAGCTATACGAGTGCTTGTCTGGATAAAATCACATTCTTTCACGTGCTGAAAAAAACCAGAGTGTTACTCATCGTGAGCATTGCCCAGGCGCCCGCAACAGTCACACCAAATTAAATGTGCATCTATTGTCTCACTGCTGGTTGCCCTTCTAGGGACTAGTTTTGTGTCTCCTGATTACGTTCTGAAGTGCTGCAAAACTCTTCAAAATCAATTTGACCAGAAACAATGGTGGGACACTCTCTGAAAAGTTGCAGCCTTGGAGACACAGATGGATCATTTTTAAATTTTGCCATCAACTGGCTTTGTTCATGAATGGGCTACCTGCTGGCACAACCTGGAACGCAAGTCTACAGCTCCACTCATTGCCCAGCTAAGGAGGTCCCTGTGCTGAAGACCATTACTCATCATTATTGCAGCGAACAGTAGAGATGAAGCTGATTTTGAATGACAACGGGGCAGCCTTTTGGCCAAGACATGGGATCTGCAGTCCATTATCAAGGCACTGTCAAACTTGGAGCCCAGCAAACAATTTGGACCTGCGCTACTTTGGCAGGCGTTGCTCCTTTGTGCCCTTATGTCTTATTTATTTGCAGTGTTTTCTTCCCCCACCACCAATGTTCCAGAAGGCGGAGCCAGGAGCAGCATGTGGCAGCCTCAGGCAAGTGGCAGGACTCCAGTGTGCCTAGGATGCACAATGGCTCACCTGCTTCACCCCATCATCCCACCTGCCACTATGCCCCAACCCCCAATTGTTGCTAGTAGGCAGGCACTGCTGCAGCTGGAGAAGCAGTGCCATTTTAGTATTCCCAAATGCCTTGGGAATACAGTGTCACTTCAGAGTAAAGTAAGCAGTGCCTACTGGTAAAACCCAGTAAGCCCCAGAGCAGGACCCCACCTAATGGTGGTAGCCAGGGGCACTCAGAGGAATTTTATCAGGGCCCCTACCCTTCTACCCCTACCCTTTTATTCTGGGCCCCTATCCTTCATGTGAATTTGGCTCCTGCCCCCCTTTTGCTCCTGAGCCCCCCTTTTGACACATTTTTGACCCTGGGCTCGGCGGGTACATTGTACCCCCTTAACCCCCATCTCAGAGGCCCTGGTGGTAGCAACTGGAGTATGACTGTGTTGCTGCAACCACACATTGCTCACCAAGGTCCAGGGACCCAGCTTTGTCCACGGATTCATCAAGTTGGCCCTGCCAGAAGGGACTGCATAGGACAAAGTATACAGTATTGTGTAGATTATATTTAGTAAATCACTGCTATGTGCAGAATGCTCCCTTCTACGCACAAGTAGCTGCTTTTTCTGTAACAGTCCTTGCCTCAAGACACAAATATGACAGCAGTACAACATTTGACTATGTGATTATGTCACTGAGATAATAAATGAAGACGACTGAAGGTGAGAGCAGTTCCTCCTGGATTAGTCATTTGGGTGATTCCAGCCAATGAAGAAGCATGCACTGAATGAGGCAATGATGACATGATGCAATGTAATAGGCTTACCAGATCTCCAACCGGGTCAGAGTGCTAGACCTTTAGGAGAAGGAATGTGGGCAGGTGTAGCTTGTTAAACCTTAGAGCACAATACTAGGCATGTCTACACAGAAGCAAGCCCCATTGTGTGCAGTGGGGCTTGCTTCTGAGTAGACATGCCTACGATTGTGCTCTAAGGGTTTAACAAGCTACACCTGCCCACATTCCTTCTCCTAAAGGTCTAGCACTCTGTCCCAGTCACTCAAATTGGGTGATGTAATGTCATCACTGAGGGCAAATGAAGGCAATTGTGCGTAAAAGCAAGAAGGGGAATGAAAATGAATAAGCCAGTTCTGAAAAAAGGTTTGGATTTTTTGATTTGGTAAAGCTTGATTTTACTGCTGGAAAAAATCATGTGCATGAAACAGTCATTTTGGCTAAAGTCTTAATAATAAAAATAGGTAAGAAGCCAAAACACATCATTGGGGGTGGGTGGGCCCTGCCTGATTAGTGTGAACAAGTGTATTATGCGAATCTGCCTTAAATTTATGCCTAATCAGAGTCTGAGATTTGATAAAATAATGTTAATGTTCCTTAATGTTAATGTCAGTCGGATGTTTCTTTATGGGAACTGATTGTTAGGAGATAGTGTCTGGGTACAGAGATCTTTCTGGAATATGGGGGAAACCATCTCTGTTATGGCAGGGCACACATCCTGCACCTTTCCAGCTAAGGAGGAGGAGCTGATAGAAGATGTGTGAGAAGAAAAGAAACAGCTGAGAACAGATAGGGGGGGGGGGAAGAGAGCTGAAGGAACCTTGGGAGTGCAGGACCTCCTGGGGATCTGATGTAAGGTAGCAGATCTGTTGCCTGGTAGAGACACTTGCTGCTTGCCTCCACCTATGTTCTCCTTGTGTATTTGTAAATAAAGCGAATATTACTAAAACATACAGCCTGTCTCCAGTATTCTCTCCTCCAAAGGAAACTTGGCATGAGTAGAGCTACCCCAAGAATTCCTCGTTCCTTGGGGAAGTTTAGAGCACACAATGATCTGTAATCAAAATGATCTGTTTTTGGCTAGGTTAGGAAATCTGCCAAGGAAATCTGCCCTTCTTGAACTGGAAGAGAATTGCTCTCCTGGCTTAGCATAGAGTCATTATGTTGGTACTTGAGAACGGCTCAGAATGATTCCGCACTGTGTTCCGGGAAGCTCAGTCCCAAGAAAGGGTGTGTGCATACCTATGGCTAGGGATAGGCACTACTGTATGCACTACCCCCTCCCCTGGGCACAAGCTGCCATTTGCTCTTACCACTGTTATCTGTCTACAAGTGAAAACCACCGCAGCCACAGCATCCATCAGTCAGCTCAGTTGCTGTGCCTGGGTGCAGAAGGGTTGCTTTTTTGCAGAATTGCTTCTGTGTTGCAGCCGCTTCTGTCTGCTCAGAATGGCTCTCAGCCTTGCAGATGAGAGGAGAGCTGCTTAAGTGGAGAGCTGCAGAATGGCTCTCAGCCTCCACAGGTGAGTGGAGAGCTGCTTGAACTCCACCTAAGTCAAGAGAAATCCCCAACTGCAAATTTAATAGCTGATGTCGCATTTAAGCTTAACATTTATGTTTTCTCGATGCTTATTCTGTAACATTATAATTTCCCAAATGCGTATAATATTTTCTTTATATCAGGGGTGGCCAACCTTTCACCCTGAATGCTCCTGACCCTTTAAATGGTTGCATAGGTGAGGGCATTTCAGCAGGTGCAGCTGCTTTAGCAGCACCATCAGCAATTGCAGCTGCCAAAATTCTGTCTTCTACACAACTCTTATGAACCAGAAGCCCTCATGGTGGTGGCTACCCCTGATTTATATTATTTGTGTAACATTGTCAAAGTCTAGGTGGTTCACATAGGAGAGGACAAGATCCTGCCCAATCTAGATAGCCACAAGAGAAACAGCAGAGGGAGGGGAAAGGGATGGAGGCAGGAGGAAGCCGGTAAATGTGATTGTTAAAACATAATTAAAAACATTTTAATTATGTTTTAGATTCGCCCAGCCACGAAAGCCTAGTGTGTTTATATGATTATTTTTTCACTTATATATACACTGAACTGTAGTTGCAGTAGGAAAAGAGACTGCTAGTGGCTCCACAGAGCACATAGCCAGTGGCGTCACTATCACGTGGCGGGGTGGGTGGGATGCCAGGGTGACATGTTGGGAGGCAGCAGGAGGGGGTGACGCGTCAGGAGGATGACCCCTTCCCAGTGCGTTACCCCTGGGAGAGTGTAACCTGCCGGCAGGCCGAGCTGTGTTTTCCTTGGTGGCTCGGCCGCTTCTAAGTAGGCCAGGCAAGGCTTTGAGCAGCATGTGCACAATGCCGCTTGAAGCCTTGCCCTCAGAAGGGCCAAATGAAGACCCAATCAGGGTCTTCTGAAGGCAAGGCTTCGAGTGGCATTGTGCGCATGGGCCACTCGAAGACTTGTCCAGCCTACTTAGAAGCGGCTGAGTCGCCGAAGAAGACGTGGCTCGGCCTGCCGGCGCATCACCTCCTCCCGGCACGTGGGGTGAGTACTGGGGGGATGATGCGGAAGTGGGGGGGGTGACATGGCTGGGTGGGTGACGTGGCTGGGGTGGGTGGGGGATGTCACGCCGAGCCAGCCAACCCCTCGCCTGGGGTGACACGCCAGCTCGTGACATTGCTGCACATAGCATTTAGAATGGAGGCAAGAGAGGAGGGCAGGGATGTGGATCAAGTCTCCGACTCCAAGTCTCAAGTCAAGTCCCAAGTCTTTGCTCCTAAGTACCAAGTCTTTGGTTGCAAGTCCCTATCTATTTAATGGGGAAAACAGGTTTAAACCTGAATAAAAGTTGACTTGTAAAAGGCTCTTTCGAGTCTTTTATAATCACCAAGTCAAGTCCGAGTTGAGTCATCGACGCAACTTGAATCCAACTCAAGTCCAAGTCAATAGACTCAAGTCTACATCACTGGAGCCTAGGCCTGCTGGATCAGGCCAAGGGCCCACCTAGCCCAGCTTCCTGTATCTCACAGTGGCCCACCAGATGCCTCAGGGAGCCCTCAAGACAACAAGGTACCTGCATCCTGTTGCCACTCCCTTGCATCTGGCATGCAGAAATAGGCTACCACTACCCCTAAAACTCAGAGGGTGCATATAGTCATCTCTCACCAGTGATGGGGACTCGAGTCAAATGACTCGACTTGCAAGTGTGACTTAGCCACTTTTTCCCTGACTCGTACTCGTACTTGTACTCGTGACCCACTGACTCGCACTCGTACTCGCACTCGTGACCCACGGGACTCGTACTTGACTTGCACTCGTGGGGGTAACGACTTGCCGTTTCCAAGTCATTTTCCTTTAATGGCCGGCATCAACACAGGCAGGCAGGCAGGCAGGCGCAGTGGAGACCTCGGAGGAGGGAGGGCAGCAGGGAGGAAGGGTTTTCAAGGGGGTGGGAAAGCAAGCCTGGCTCTGAGTCCCCCCCCCTTTTGTTGCTGTCTGTTTGGCATTGGCCACAACTCTGAGCGCGAGGGGTGGAGAGGAGTGAGGGAAGGCGAAGCTGCCGCAGCAGTTCCTCCTCATTGACCAAAACTCCGAGCCCAAGGGATGCTTGGCTCAGCAAGGGGAAGGTGCAGGGAGGGAATAATAAATGGTTTGAATGTAGACACGCTTGTTTTTCCCAAACCAGATGGGTGGTGACAAGACTGAGAGGTGAGGGAAAGGGCATAGGGGGAGCCAAGTAGGTGCTTTAAAAGTCTCAGAGGTCCCCACACACACCCCACACACAGACACCCACCCACCCCATTTTCAGGGGAAAAGCCATTTTCCCCAAAGTGACTCGACTTGTGACTTGTGACTCGTGGTTTCTGGCCTTACTCGTACTCGACTCGCACTCGTGCAAAAATGACTCGCACTTGACTCGTACTTGCCCAAAAATGTTGACACTGACTCGCACTCGGACTCGCACTCTTGCAAAAATGACTCGTACTCGCACTCATGACCTAGTTACTTAGATACATCCCTGTCTCTCACTGACTTGAAGGCAAGCGGCATGCACACTCCTACATCTGATACTCAATTTGTATACTGTATTTGTAAATAAACCATTGCAAAAACACCAGATACCATAAGTCTCCAGAACATGTTTCCACTACTGAACAAGAAGCTGCATATTTTAATTTTTCCCCCCAACAAAATGCATCTTTTTAAAAGTCTCCACAGCCCATAGCAATGCTTTAATGTAGACTGGAGACAGGGCAACAGATTTTTCAGAGACCTGAAGTCTATTGGAAAGAAGGATCCTTGCTCTGCAACTTTCACCTCTCTGGTGAATGAGCCCCCCCCCCCCAATTTCTCAGTCATGTTTGTGACCTGTAAAAAGGGCCCATTTATCAGTACGGTTTCTGTGTGTGGGGAGGCTGTGAAAAGGGGTGACGTTTGCCCATGGTGAATGGAAAGGGAGCACATCCCCCCCCCCATTGCCTGGTCAACACAGGGACTCTTCCTGTGCTGCAGTGCAGCCAGGGCCAGCCCATGAGGCCAACTGGAACTATTGCTTAAGGCTAGGCTTAACAGATTTCTTCCAGGGACAGAATGTAGCCCATTAGGAGAAGCAATGTGGGCAGGTGTAGCTTGTTAAACCTTAGAGCACAATCCTAGGCATGTCTAATCAGAAGCAAGCCCCACTGAACACAATGGAGCTTGCTTCTGAGTAGACATGCCTAGGATTGTGCTGTAAGGTTTAACAAGCTACACCTGCCCACATTCCTTCTCCTAAAGGTCTAGCACTCTGTCCCGGTTGGAGATCTGGTAAGCCTACTTAAGGCAGCAGATATTGGTGGGGGCGCCTATCTCTGTCCACCTACTTTCCTCCACTGTTCCTCCTCCTTCCATTCCCTGGAGTGGAAAAGGAAGAGGGAGGGGGGACAGAGAGGAAGAGAAAATGTGGAGGGGAGGAGAGTGCTGAACTAGAACACTGGAGAGTGGGAGGAGCAGAGGCTGGCGCATCATCATTTGGTATTTGACAAGCCGCCTCAGGCATCAGGAAGTCTTGGGTCAGCCCTGGGTGCAACCACACAGCAAAGCAACAAAAGCTAGGGAAGCTCCCCTGCATTATACTTCTTGTCCTATGCAGTGTGTTGTTGTGAGTCACTCCGGCACTGTGTGGCACAACAGTAAAGAGTCATTCAGTTGTGTGGACAATTCAGGGACACTTCCCTTTCCTCCTTTGCCATGTGAGGGCAATGTTTGCTCTCAGCAATGGTGATAAGTACTGTAGTAACCTCTGAGTGGATATACAGGTGGACCCCCGTATCCGCTGGGGATATGTTCCAGGCCCCTCCGTGGATACTTGAAACCGTGGATAATAGAGAACACCCCCTCCATGGTTTCCTGAGGGTCCCCCACCCTACCTCCCCTGCAGGCAGGCAGGCAGGCATGCTTCCCCCCCCCCCCCCCCAGCTCTTATTTTTCTTTCAGCAAGCTTTGTTTCTTCCTTAAAACAAACAGAGAAGCAGCCTCCATTGCAGGCAAGTAGAACGAGACTAAGTCCTAGAGAGGCTCTGCAAGGTTTAACCTTGCAGAGCCTCTCTAGGACTTAGTCTCGTTCTACTTGCCTGCAATAAGCAGCCAGAGGCTGCTTCTCCTGTTTGTTTAAGGAAGAAATGAAGCTTACTGGGAAAAAAAAGTAAAAGCTTGGAGGGGTCCCCACAATCCGTGGATAACTAAAACCATGGATAGCGAATCTGTGGATATGGGGGCCCACCTGTATATTATTAACAGTATTTATATACCACTTTTCAACAAAATGCTCACAAAGCGGTTTACAGACAAAATTAAATGATTAAATGGCTCTCTGTCCCAAAAGGGCTCACAATCTAGCAGTGCAGTATGTATCTCTCACTCTCTATTCAGTCCTGAATTGGTTAAGATCAGGCAGTCAGCAAGCAGGCAAAACAGCCTGGTGGAGCAGCAGGTTATCAAGGCGAAGCACATGCGAAGAGAGGACTCTCTGGAGAAGACTCTGATGCTGGGAAAAATTGAAGGCAAAAGGAGAAGGGGAAGGCAAAGGATGAGATGGTTAGACAGCATCACCGATGCAACGAACATGAAAATGAGCGAACTCAGGAAGATAGTGGAGGACAGGAAGGCCTGGCGGGATGTGGTTCATGGGATCACGAAGGGTCGGACACGACTTAACGACTGAACAACAACAACAACAACAAGCTTTTTATTAATTCCAAAACCTGACAATTCTGGCCTCCCCCAAATAAATCCAATTACGTGTCTCTTAGAAGTTACTCTTTCTGCACAGATTCTCTGCATTTCGAAATGATTGCTTATCTCAGTGTGTTGCAAACAGGAATGAATCCTTGCCCACAGTGAACTGCCTTGCTTTGAGCCGTGCAATGGATTCAGATCTCTGTGCATCTTAGAGCCCTCTAAACATTACGGCCTACTGCATGCGATGTCCATCTGGATACATATGCGTGAAGAATATGTGACTGCTGCATTAAGGTCACTTGAGAGAAATACCAAACTGGGTGGCAGTGACAATGATATCGCCTGAAATGCTATCGTCCCACCAACGTACCTCACTTCTGCTGTGCCTCACGCACAGGCTTCCTCTCAGTCAAACCGCTAGGGGCCTGCTAGCACAACAGAGAGGATTTCCTGTGGCCTGCAACACTTGGCTGGAGCACGCTTCAGAGAGGGGTGAGTGGAAAGCTGCACCAGTTTCTGCGATGTGAGCTGAAGTCATGCACCCAAGCATTAGTGACACTGACTACATAAGAACATAAGAAGAGCCCTGCTGGATCAGGCCAAAAGTCCATCTAGTCCAGCTCCTGTATCTCACAGTGGCCCCACCAGATGCCTCAGGGAGCACAAGACAACAAGATAACCTGTTTCCTGCTGCCACTCCCCTGCACCTGGCACAGAGAAAACCTACTTCTAAAACCAGGAGGTTGCTTATGGCTTGTAAGCTGTGATGGTCTTTTCCTCCATGAATCTGTCCAAACCCCTTTTAAAGGCATCTAGGCCAGGTGCCATCACCACATCCTGTGGAAAGGAGTTCCACAGATGAATTACACGCTGGGTAAAGAAATATTTGCTTTTGTCCATTCTAACTCTCCCTCCACTCAATTTTAGTGCATGTCCCCTGGTTCTGGTGTTATGCGAGAGGGAGAAGAATTTCCCTCTAATCCACTCTCTCCATCCCATGCATAATTTTATATGTCTCAATCATGTCCCCCCTCAGGCGCCTTTTTTCTAGACTGAAAAGCCCCAGACGCTGTAGCCTTTCCTCATAAGGGAGGTGCTCCAGCCCACGAATCAATCTGGTCGCTCTTTTCTGCACCTTTTCCAATTCAACTATATCCTTTTTGAGGTGTGGTGACCATAACTGGACACAATACTCCAGATGTGGTCAAAAGCTTCCACAGCCTGAGCATTACTTGTTCTGAAGCAACTTTTTAAAAGTCTTTTTCTGAATCCTAGATGAAGAAGAAACTTATTGCTAGTACAGCCCCCCCCCCCCCAGTATCCACAGGGATCTGTTCCAGGCGCCCCACAGATACTGGAGAACTGCGGATAGGGGTGAACCTCAACCTCCCCCCACCGGCCATTATTTTACCTTAGAAACTGGTCTGTGTCTTTCTTTCAACAAATGCTATAAGCAGCAGCATGCAGTTCCAGTTCCTGCTTCCTGTTCTTTGGCTGAGCCTCTCTAGCACTCAGCTGACACCAGTGCTATAAGCAGCATGTACCTACAGCTTATAGCATTTGTTGAAAGGAAGACAGACCAGCTTCTAAGGTAAAATAAAGGCTGGTGGGGGTGGGGCTTCCCACTATTCACAGATAATTGAATCCGCGGATACTTCTCCCCCCCCCCATATATGATAATGGTACAAATTCAGGCAGAGGCAAAACTAGGGCAGAGCGGGCGGAGCACCTGCTCTGGGCGCCGCCGCCCGGCGCCCCGCCCGCGAGTCCGAGTCGGACTCGGAGACTCGCATCTCCGAGTCAGACTCGGGGACTCGCGTCTCCGAGTCTGAGTTGGACTCGGGGACTCGAGTCCCACCGCCCCCTCAATCGGGAGCCGGCTCGGGGACGTCTTTCCCGGCCGGCTGCCCAGGGCCTTCTAAGGAAGGCGCATGAGAACGGTATTTATACCGTTCTTTTTGCGCATGCTCAGACTGTTACTGAGGGAAAAAGGCTGCCCTTTTTCCCTCAGTAAGTCTGAGCATGCGCAAAAAGATAAATACCGTTCTCACGCGCCTTCCTTAGAAGGCCCCAGGCAGCCGGCTGGGAAAGACGTGCCCGAGCTGGCTCTCCCGGTTGAGGGGGGGGTCGCCGCCTCCCGGAGCGCACCAGCCGCCTCCTCCTGGATCGCGCCGCCCCCCTCTGGATCGCGCCCCCCCTCCGGATTGCGCCTATTAATTATAGGGGCGTCACTACCTCCGTTGCTCCGGGCGCCAACGGGGGTAGTGACGCCTCTGAATTCAGGGGTATAAATACAGAAGGACTTAAAGACACATGCAAAATGGTCACCGTTTCTTACGTGTGAGAATTGTTCATAGATTGAGAGGGAATGAATTCCTTGGCTTCTGGATATAGGACAAGGTTAACACTATTAGTAGATCTGTGGGAAAAAAAAACAAATCATTCACTTCAGAGCTGAGTTACACGAAGTGCTTTATACAGTATATACAGCAAAAGAAGAGCAAGAGAAGCAACTGGTTGTGGCATGGATGGTGTAAAACAACAAGACAGGAAAAAGACACTATTGAGAAGTCTTAATTAAAGTAGGAGAGAGCAACTCACAAGCCTTTAAACTAGGAACAGTAAACTAGGAGTTTACAAGTAGTTCCACAATTGTCCAAAAATGCAATAGTATCTGGGGACTATCTCTAGCGTATATGTCATTCTGATCATGTAGTAATTTCATGATTAGAAAAAAATCTGCTGTTGTGACTAGGGCTGTAATCCTATCCACACTTACCTGGGAGTAAGTCCCATTGACTATAATGAGGCTTACATTCTGAGTAGACATGCATAGGATTTCATTGGGCTATAGGACTAAATTCAATATATGCCTGTTTTGGAGTTAAAAAATAGATTTGGGAGCATATCTCTCGCTCAAATTCTCTTAATAATGAGAATGGCTTATTTTTTATTTTGCCTTTTGCTTTGTTTCTCCTTCTTGCCTCTGCTTCAGTTCCATTTTTATTTCTCAAATGGCAGCATTTAGTATTTTTCCTGGTTTACTCATGTGGTGATTCCCAACCATTTAGATCAGGGGTGGCCAACCTTCCACCATTAGGGTCTCTGCGTTCTTCAGAGTTGTGCAGAAGCCAGAATCTTGGCAGCTGCAAGTGCTGATGGTGCTGCTAAAGCAGCTGCACCTGCTGAAAGGCCCTCACCTATGCAACCATTACAGGGCCAGGAGACTTCAGGTTGAAAGGTTGGCTGCCCCAGATTTAGATCGTAAATGGGATGCTACCATGGCACTATGTAGCCAAACAGATTTGGCTATGTGTTGATATCACTAAAGTCAAGCAAAGGCAAAAGAAATTCAGGAAGCATGGCCCTCACTTTGAAAGGGCAAACACATTAGTAGCCCAATCCTACGTCACTTCCTGTGCAGCTATGCAGCTGCATCAGTGGGGTGCGCGCTACTTCCCACGGGGGAGTTTCAGGTCGCGAAGGCCTCCTCGGAGTAAGGGAACATTTGTTCCCTTGCCCCAAGGTAAGCCCTCGCCATCCTGCTGAGTCTAAGACCTGCGCCAGCTAAGCTGGTGCAAGTCTGAGTGGACCCAGGAAGGTGGATCAAGGCCAGGAAGGGGAATACCCGTATTGTCCCGAGTATAAGACACACCTGATAATAAGACGCACCCTTAAAGTTTGGTGCTATTAAAAAAAATTAATTAAATCACTGGCATTAAATTGCAACAGCCTGATTATAAGACGCACCCCTAGTTTAAAAACTTAAATTAGGAGAAAAAAGTGAGTCTTATACTCAGACCAATTCAGTATATCAGTGTCACTGTTGCCACCAATACCACCCCCTTCCCAGCCTTGATCTGCCTTCTTCCCTGCCCCAGTCTCTTCCCCATTCTTCCCTCTCCCCATCCCATCCCACTCACCCCCACCTGTCTCCTGTGACCCACACTGACTTACTGGTGCTGGGGCTCCTTCTGTATCTGCTGACGTACAGACCCAGCCGCTTGCCAGTTGTGGCGACAGCCAGGCAGCACTGAATGGTGGGTCGCACTTTGCAACAGCCGTAAAGGACCTTATGCTGGCTGTAAAGGACCAACAGCCATAAAGGACCTTATAGACAAGTTCTGGCAGCATAAGGCCCTATTAGAATTGGGCCCTATAGGTAGGCTTACCAGATCTCCAACCGGGACAGAGTGCTTGACCTTTAGGAGAAGAAATGTGGGCAGGTGTAGCTTGTTAACCTTAGAACACAATCCTAGGCATGTTTACTCAGAAGCAAGCCCTACTGAACACAATGGGGCTTTCTTCTAAGTAGACATGCCTAGGATTGTGTTCTAAGGTTTAACAAGCTACACCTGCCCACATTGCTTCTCCTAAAGGTCTAGCACTCTGTCCCGGTTGGAGATCTGGTAAGCCTAGATATAGGTCTTTTTCAATGCAGTTCTTGAACAATCACCAGAACAGCAAGAAGATTTCAATATTGGCCAAAAATATTCATGAAATAGCCCCTTCATGTTTGGCTTAACTCTAGTTGCTACACAGGGCAAATGGAGCCTTAAGCATTCTGATGGTTTGTGGCTATTCTTGCTATATGTAGCTCAGAATATATTTCTTGCTAGCCATGACCTACATCTGGGTTGATCAGTAGCGCAGTTTGCACTGCAGTGGGCAATTTTAAAAACTCCCTTCTGTCTGAAATGCTCGACTTCCAGGACTTTAAGGTGAGAAATGGACCCACAATGAGATCATCTTGCTTGAACATTTCTTGTAAACCTAGATTTGGAGAGATACTGTCTCCATTCTGAGGCTGGGGCTTTTTGGCAGTGCATTCCCTCCTTGGCTGATAGTATTTATTATTCCCACCACACTAATTTAACTGCTACTTAATTAACCACACTAATTTAACACCCCACCCCTGCTAACTAGGCAAGAGGCACTTTTTAAATTGGTGCTCCTCTTATATTTAGCAGGGGGAGAGTAACTGCCCCCCTTTCACCCCAGCACAGTGTCTTTTCTGGTGGCTGTTCTTCTGCATCTTTTTTAGATTGTGAGCTCTTTTGGGGCAGGGAGCCATTTACTCATTTGATTTTGTCTGTAAACTGCTTTGTGAACTTTTTGTTGAAAAGCGGTATATAAATACTGTTGTTAACAATAATAATAATAATAATAATTTATTGCATAAGTCATAGCAATACAAATGAAATACAGTACACATATAAAACAAATGCCATGCCCACATGGTGTTTAGTTAATTAAAAAATAGAAATATAACAAAATGTATTCGGTACAGTATTTGTATATAACTTTGAATAGGTTTACAGAAAATATTTAAATATTTTAAAAACAAACATGCATACACCACTGTTCATCCAAAAATTCCAGCACAGCTCACAAATTAAAACAAGTGACTAACAAAAACCAGCAAAAAAAAAAATTACAAAGCAATTAAAAAATGGAAAAGCAACCACTGAGCCATGAAAGCACCATGCAAGCCAAACACAGCAGCAATGCTACAAGGTATAGCAATAGCTGGTCATGGTCTCATTCAGCAGTTTCTGATTTCTGAAATAAAAAAGGGTTTAAATGTTTTTTAGAAAGACAGCAAGAAGGAGGTTACATGGGTCACACTCAGAAGAGCTGGAGAGAGCTCTAAAGTGGCTAAACAGGTAGACCCTGTTTCTGATACTCCCGACTTTCACCCCCCTAGGGAACTATCGGCGCGGCCATAGGCCGTGCCGCGATTTTTTTTGGGGGGGGGGTGACCCGGCTGCACCTTGCCCCGGGTGCCCCCCTGCCCCGGAACTTGCAGTTGTCCGGCCCGGCCGGCGCTCCAGGGTCTTCTGAAAGAAGGCCCAATGCGTCAATACGGGTACTTTTAAAGGTTTCGCACATGCGCATGCGTGAAAACTGTAAAGTACCCATATTGACGCATTGGCTCCCGGGCCGGCCTCGGAGCGTGCGGATCGGCACAACTGCAAGTTCCGGGGCAGGGGGGCACCCGGGGCAAGGTGCAGCCGGGTCACCCCCCCCCAAAAAAATCGCGGCACGGCCTATGGCCGCGCCGATAGTTCCCTAGGGGGGTGAAAGTCGGGAGTATCAGAAACAGGGTCTACCTGTTTAGCCACTTTAGAGCTCTCTCCAGCTCTTCTGAGTGTGACCCATGTAACCTCCTTCTTGCTGTCTTTCTAAAAAACATTTAAACCCTTTTTTATTTCAGAAATCAGAAACTGCTGAATGAGACCATGACCAGCTATTGCTACACCCTGTAGCATTGCTGCTGTGTTTGGCTTGCATGGTGCTTTCATGGCTCAGTGGTTGCTTTTCCATTTTTTAATTGCTTTGTAATTTTTTTTCCCGGGCCGGCCTCGGAGCGTCCGGAGGGCGACAACGCGCGTCACCCCGTTGCTCGCGTCACCCCCTGGCGGTCCGCACCCCGCGCCAGGCTCCAGTGACGCCTCTGACAGTGGCGTCACTAGGGTGCGCGCTGCCCTGTAGCGGGGTGCGCGCATCACCCTAGTGACCCCCCCGGACACACCCCCTTTTAGAAATCTTTGGCGCGGCTGTGCCGCTCTTTTGGGGGGGTGCCTGGCAGGCCTTCGCTCCGGGCGCCTGACAGGCCACTGCCCCGGGCGCCCCCTTAATCATTGCAGCCGGCTAGGGGAAGTCTTCCCTTTCCGGGGCCTTCTGAGGAAGGCCCGCTGCGCCGAACGTTATTTATAACTTTTTTGCACATGCGCAGACCGTTCCTGAGGGAAAAGGCCAGCACTTTTCCCTCAGGGACGGTCTGCGCATACGCAAAAAACGTTATAAATAACGTTCAGCGCAGCAGGCCTTCTTCAGAAGGCCCTGGCGCATCAGCCGGGGAAGATGTCTCCGGAGCCGGCTCCTGGCCTCGGAAGGCCACTCCGAGGCCAGGAGCCGGCTTAGGGGACGTCGGAGGCGACGCGCGCAGGGGAGGTGACGCGCGTCACGCGCGTGCGTGCGTCACCCCAATGCGCGCGTCACCTCCAGCGGCCCACTATAGTCGCTTCGCTATAGCGACGCCAGTGACCGTGTTCCAGGAAAACTGGTTGATAGGGAGACATTTCAACTTATCATGGTCAATATCTAAAATGTCACCTCAAGCCTAAGTAGAACAGCAAAACACACCTAATTGGATCCAGTGGATGGAGCTATAATGCAAAGCTCTGTTGCCAGCAGGTCTGCAAACCTGCTGGTCTGCAAACCTAATAAATGCAATTTGTTTCATAAAGATCAGGTAGACAGAACATATTGTAAAGAACAAAAATAACTTTCTGGCCTTGCATCGCACCTTTTAGTGCAAGTATTAAGACACAATAGTGTTCAATTCAGCAAGTATTGCAGAATGTCATGCCACAGTGTTGTAAGCACCCAGGAGTGCAAGTGATTTCAGCTCGTTTTGGTCCGGTGAGCAGACACCTGACTCCAAAGATGGAGAAGGTACCCAAAAAGGAGAGAGAGAGAGAGAGAGAGAGAAAGAGAGATCCGCGTTTGCGGAGGCGCCAAAAATAGAGCTCTGACAGACCAGCGCTGGGTGAAAAGGAAGATCTTTACTTTGCTAGCAAAGGACACAGAATGCAGGGCACAATGTGTAATATATAAAATCATTACAAAAGCTTATATACATTTCATTATTTCATACAGAATCATGGAGTTCATTGTTTAAAGAATACATAATAAAGGAGAACCAATACAGAGGAGGATCCAAGAAGTTACACTTTGATACAGCCAATAAGATGTTGGATTCAAGTTTTTACACCAATGAGATGCAGCAGCAACGTTTGTAAACTTTAAACCAATAAAAAGACAGATTTCATTAAGAGACCAATGAGAAGTGTGGTGCTTTGTGTTACTGGGATCCAATGGGTTGATGGGTCTGGGGTATGGTGTGGCAGAGGTAATAGGATTAGACCCCCACTTCAGGTGAAGTAAGGTTTTCCGGGGTTTTATGAATGGGTCCTTTTGAGAAGCCTGCTTGACACAAAAGGCAGTGTTTCCAGTTAGATAGCCCGGGGGTGCCAAACAATAGGTCCCTGCCCCATGGCACCATGTATCCCAAAGTAGACAGTTGAGGATATTTGAATTATTGTAGCAAAGCAGGATGAGGACAATGCAGGTAGCTAGAAGACATTTGAATTATTGTAGCCAAGTAAGGCAAGAACAATGTAGATAGTTGAAAGGCATTTGAATAATTGTAGCAAGGCAAAACAGGATCAATGGGAGGGGAGATAGTGGTGGTTAAGATAGAGAGGAGCATGCGCAGAGAGACAAGTTTGAAATACAGGAAATGGTAGCAGGAGATAGACATTTGAATGACAGCAACAAAGGAAGGCAGAGACAATGGTTTCAGGGTGAGGGAGATGGTGGTGATTGACAGAGAGAAGGCACACAAAGAGATTTTGGAGTCCAGGAAATGTTGGCAATCTGAGTTCTCACGGTGCCTCAGGAGTTCCCTGGATTCCCTTCCCCCAGCTAGCTCCCCAGGTAGAAGGCAGCCATTTGAGAGCAACACAGAATAGGAACAATGAGTCTTAGGTTATGTGTTTTAAAATGGTCTCTCCTACTCCCTGCAGTACAGATTCTTGGCAGGAGGCACACCCCCGGTGCACCTACGTTCGACCTCTTGTGTTCTCGCTGGAGGGGGGTAGAGGGCCTCGAACCGCTCTCCTTGTTCCCATACTCCCTGGAACCCCAAGTAGGACGTCCAGCCTCGAACTGGACTCTTTAATGGCTGCAAACCTATTGTACGACTTCCAGGAGCCTCTCCGCTCAGCGTGAGGCTAGCCCCAGCTAAGCGGGAGGATCGGGACCATTCTGTGTAGGATCCCATCCCTCGAGAGATCCCGATGACCTCTGAGAAGATCCAGACACATAACCCTCAAGGGAACCCCCAAATAACCAATAATTACTTCAGAAACCTCCATTCCTGTGAAATAGATCACTGCGGCTTTAAGAGAGAGAAAGCCGGACTCTGTGCAGAAAGGCGAGAGGTGATAGTCGGGTCAGTTAACAAGCGGCACGCTCCGTCTGCTAGTTTTGGCTGAACGCCCAGAAAGGGGATTATAGGCTTAGTGGGTTAAGAGGCTTAAAAGATTAAAAAGGTACAGAGTGAACTTTTGCCGCTGCTGCTTCTCTTAAGGTTCGGGAGGGCTTGTGTCGGGCGCGTGCTGGTGAACTTTTGCCCTCAGCTGGCACGCGCCGGCTGTCAAACTGTGCGCAAAGCGGAAAGGAGCCGAATTTTAAATGTGCTTGGCTTTAAATGGCTGTATCTCCGTGGTTCCTGGACGGATTTGGATGGGGTAAAAGGCAGGGGGTTCAGGGAAGAGTGATTGATGACATAAAAATATTTGGGGAGGGGTGGGGTCCTTACTACAACAGTCCATTTCAAAGAGGGTCAGGACATGCAACTGTTAATAAATTGCTGTAGTATATAAAAAGCCACATGTTAATTCATAAAATATATAGTGGTGGTTTTTTTTTTTTTTGATGATTTTAAAGTGATTTCACTGTGGAATTTAGCTCAGTCAGCCTATGAGCCAGTCGGTGGCGTTGCTGGAGGGGGTGTGGTGCAAGGGGCACTGCACCGCACCTTGCAAACCAGTGTAACGTGGCCCTTCCTGCTTGCCCCCAGAGCCATTTCGGTGGTGAAGACAACACGCAGTGCCTTCACCGCCGGAATGGCTCCAAGGGCAAGTGGGAGGGGCCATGTAACACTGGTTTGCAAGGCGCGGTGCTGTGCCCCTTGCATAGGCTTACCAGATCTCCAACCAGGACAAAGTGCTAGACCTTTAGGAGAAGGAATATGGACAGGTGTAGCTTGTTAAACCCTTAGAGCACAATCCTAGGCATGTCTACTCAGAAGCCAGCCCCACTGAACCCAATGGGGCTTGCTTCTGAGTAGACATGCCTAGGATTGTGCTTCAAGGTTTAACAAGCTACACCTGCCCACATTCCTTCTCCTAAACATATAGCACTCTGTCCTGGTTGGAGATCTGGTAAGCCTACCCTTGCACCACTTATGGTGCCACACCCTTCCCCTCCAGCAATGCCACTGGAGCCAGTGCATGGGAGGTCTCAAATCCCGACATGTTTGGACTGTGGTTTGCAGACCTCTAAATGACCACCACAAACTGGCCTGGCTGGCTAAAGCAGCCAATAGGAATTTCTTGGTCCAACTGCAAGATAATGTTGTCAGGTCTCCAGCATCTCGAAGTTGGAGACTGAAAACTCTACCTCTCCACTACCCCTTGCACACTTGCCTGGAAATCATATAACAGTGTGTCATGGCCCCAATCTCAAGTGACAACCAGGTCTTGGACTCAGAGGAGGGAGAGCTGGTCAGATCTCTCACACCGGTACCAGTTGCTGAGATGCAGCACCAGGCGCTGACAGTGAGGGTAGACTTGGCAGTGGGGACAAGTCCCAGGAATCTGAAACTGACCCCCACCCCAGACTCCTCCGTCCTGAGTCAAACTCACAAAGACCTCTTTCCCTTCGTTGACCTGTTCACTGATTCAGGGAACATGTCCGATGAAAAGTGACCCAGAAGCAACAGAGTGTTCACATCCATGCCCAAAGGTATGCCCAAAGGCACCTTTAATTTAGATCCTGACTCGGCAGCCATGGGGTGGAGACTGAAGGCTGATTCACACTAGCCCTTTCCGTGCGTGTTTTGGCTTAACGTTTGGTCTTTTCGTGCGTTTTTCATGCTTGCGTCAGACGCAGCATGAGCTTACGACGCAGCCAGGAGAGATGGTTTCGGTTTATCTTTTTGCTGCGCTCGCGTTTAAGCTAGCGTTTATGCTCTCGGTGCTAGGCAGCTCACCAATCAGAGAAGCGCATTTCTCTTCACCCAATCACAGCTGCGCTTTCTTCAAGAAGGCGGGCAAACGTTCAGAGAACTGCTAGACGCACGTACAGACGCTAGAGTAGAGCAAACGTGCACGGAAGGGCTAGTGTGAATCAGCCTTGAGAGAGGTGGTAAGAGCCAGGAAGTGTAAAAGAGCTCAGCTGGAGGTGGGACTGGGACTCATCCAGTTGCTTCCTTGGCGCTCTCTGATTGAGGCCCTGTCGCTCTGCCTGCCTTTGCCTTGTCATTCCTCATCATGAGTCTTTTCATGAGGCTGAGGCAGTGCAGGGCCTTGTGATATCATGGAGTGAGTGGGCCTCACGATGTTATGAGGCAGGGCCTTGTGATGTCACAGGACAGCCAATGCTTGAACAACATAAATCTGATACCTGGTGAGGCCTGAGGTTGTGGGCCTTCCTCTGGCTCTGCATTTGTACTCCGAAGAATTCCCACAGAGTTCAATCAGAGTTCGTCTTTCCAAGCAAGTGTGCACAGGAGCTGAGGGGTAGAGCTAGAGATGTAAACAAAGAAATGGGGGGGGGGGGAATCAGAAACACTGCCTCCCCCGTCTCCCACTTTTAAAACGTTTTCAGAGGATTCCCCCCCCCCCCCCCATGTTTCCAGACTTCAATTGTGTTAAAAGCATGAAGTGTATTATGAAGCTAAAAGCATATAACTCAAACTGGTGAGCATAGACCCAGGACAATCAGTGAACCCAGGCAGCCAACTCAAAACACATGCGTAGCGTAAGCAAACCCACCTGTGCTCTCTCCTTTCCCTTTTTCTTTCCCACCTGCCACTGTTTCTTTCTGAATCCCACCTTCCTCTCTTTTGTTTGTTCGTTTTCATTCTACCTGCATGCTGCTCCCCACACATTCTGTCTCACACACACACACACCCCACACCTGCCCCTTTTCAACTAGCCTACTTCTGGGACTGCAGCTTGGGCTCCCTGCTGACGGTGTTCTGCTCAGCAGAGGGCAGGATACTGCCACTTGGGTAAACTCACCGCCACTGGCCACATCCTGAGCAGCCAGAGTGGCTGCATGGGCACGGTGACCAGATATAATGGAGGACCAAGTGCCTATACCTTTAACCATTGTATAGAAGAGGGAATTTTGGCAGGTGCAGCTATTTGCACCCTTCCATGATAAGCTGCACCTGCCAAAATTCCCTCTTCTATACAATGGTTAAAGGTATAGGCACTTGGTCCTCCATTATATCTGGTCACCCTGTGCGTGGGCCAAGCTGGCCGAACATAAAATGTGTTGTAAGTGCTGGTGCACCTTTGCTCCCCCCCCCCCCCCAGGCCTGTCCTGTCTTTCTTGTTCAGAATTTTGTGCATGCTATTTCCAGGACTTCTCTTTCATAAAAAAGAATGAAAACCGAAACGGAATGAAAACCGGACGCGCTTGGAGATCACTGCAAAACAGCGATCTGAAGATTGGGGAGGCCTGCAGAGGGTCGCACAGGGCTCCCTGAAGCTCCCCCAAGCCCCGGTAAGTGCCGCAACAGCCGTTTTGGGGGCGGTTTCGGTGGCAGTGTTGGCAATCCCCTGGATTGCCGCTGCTGCTGACTCCACCCCCGCAAACACTCAAAGTTCTCCCTGCCTCGCGGGGAGAACTTTGAGAAACGCTGTATTATTATTTTCCAGAGCAGACAGCAGCTACAGGAGCCTTGATCTGTATAAGGACTCTGTGCAAAGGGTTAAAGCCCCTTCCCCATTGAGGTCCCAATCAGGATCACTCCTCTGCATGCTGTTTACAATTTGAAAAATCAAGCACACAAACCCCAGTCATACAATAGGCATATATTACAAACACACTACTAAGGCTTTCGTGGCTGGACATACTAAAATATAAAACATACTGATATGTTTTATAAATATAAAACTAAAATATAGACATACTGTATTGTCTAATTTGGCCGCACAGTAAGAACACAAGGAGTTTGCTGTATCAGACACAAGGCCACTCTTGTCCAGCATCCTGCTTCTCAGATGGGCAGACATGTTTCCAGGAAGCCCACAAGCAGAGTTTGAAGAGGCAACAGCCCTCTCCAGTTGCTCTATGGCATGCACATGTCTTCCCATTTGAATCGCAAGTGTGTGCTGAATGTGTAAATGCAGGCCCATGTGATAGTTTGCAGTGGGTAGCAAGAAATCAGGAGTTGATTCTAGGTGCAGTTTTGCAGCTTGGCACTGGAGGGACTCTTAGCTGCATACAAGTCAAGGTTTGGAGGTTTTGGAGCAGAGGCATTTCTCTGGGGTTAAGACTCATCTCAAAGTGGATTTCCCTTTGAGTGGCCAGTTTACACTGTTGTTGAATAGTCTATGTCTAATCAAGCTGTCCTACACAGATGTGTGAAAAGAACCACTTGCCATTTCTTGACGTATTGCAAGCTGTCAATCCCCCAGCGTAGAAATGCAAACACTGTACAGTGAACCCTCAGTTTAACAGACCTCCAAAGCAATGGGTGTTTTCTGCTCCATTAAAAACTAGTCACATACATTTTGCTCATCTCCATTGCTTTCAATGCACTCAGATTTAATGGACTTTTGGCATTAAAAGATACCCCTTCCCCCCATTAGTCTGTTAAATCAAAGGTTTACTGTAATCATACCAAACAACAACAACAAAAGAACAAAAAGACATACAGTCAAACCAGAAATGACGGGCACCCTCCCGGCGTCTGGCGCGTGGGGGCGGGGCCTGCGTCGCGTCACGTCGACGCGCCCCCCGCCCGTTTTGAACTCATTTTGGAGCCGAACGGGCTCCAGGGAGGGAGGGTGGGCCGATCTCACGCGGCACTTCGCAACGGTGAGTGCTCTGAGCGCACCCCCCCGCCCGCCCGAGCGCCTGGAGCTCCTGCTCCGCGCGCTCTAATCCAAGTTCCGCCGCTGAGTCAAACACACACACACACACACACACACACACACAGAGGTAACCAAATGGGCTCTAGATGCCATGAAATGCAAGCATTGTAGTGGCGCCACTGTTTGTAGTTTTTTCCCCTTCTGGCCCCTTGCATGTACAGTATTTATTTATTTAGTAACAGATTTCTATCCCATTCCTTTTCCCTCCCATAAGGGAGCTGCTGAAAGTGGCTTCCAAAAACGCCAATTAAAACAATCTAGAACAGCCACCTGAGGCTATCACTCTATGTATCTGAAGAAGTGGACTCTCTAGTTGACAAAATAATTCCCCTACAGCACCATCTTATGCCTGTTTATTCAGAAGTCAACCCCTCTCTTTTCAATGGGGCACCCCCTGCCCTGTGACGGTATATAAGATTGCAGAATGAGACTTTTAAGGTGCCACTGGGCTCTTTTTTTTTGTTTACTGAAGAAACCAGCATTACAACCCCTCTGGAAAATAATTATTTATTTATACAATATTTTTATCCCGCCTTTCTCCCCGAAGGGACCCAAGGCGGCTTACAAGAACAAGAAAAAACCAAATACAAAAATCCATCACATTAAAAAAGCAATAAAACAGTTAATGAAAAAGTCATAAACACAATCTAAAAATGATAAAAGAGACCACTATTACAATTTTAAAAACAAGAATACAAGAACAGCAGCACCACACCTGTAACCGCTAGATGTTAAGAAAAAGGCCAAGACTCAGAAGGCTTCTTTGAACAAGAAAGTTTTCAGGCCTCGCCGGAAAGTATCCAAGGAGGGAGCAGTTCGTAAGTCAAAAGGGAGGGAATTCCAATTTTCCCAAATATTCATCAAGGTCTGTTGCTATTTGCACTGAAACGTTCTAATGTTTGTTTTAAATCATTGCAATTCCAGATCATGTTCAAATCCATCCAGATCATTGCCATTAAATGCTAAAGGCGCTAAGGCAGAAACTGATATGAAATATTTTTTTTCTTTACTCACTAAAATTAGGCATATATGTATGCACTGTTGAAAGTACGATTATTCCTTCTTGTGGCTTCTTTTTTCCAATGACCTTCTAAGGACCCAATCGATATATCTGTGAAACAAATAATAATAATTTGAAACTACATTGCATCTTGGAAAACAAAAACCTCAAGGCTTTTCTTTTCCTAAAGTCAGTGGGTGTACACTAGTGAGAGGAGACTGGCTGAAAGTCTCTGGTCTCCCCACATCCTCTTACTTCTCTATGCTGTGACCAGAGACTAAATATATTACTTACTAATGGAAACCGGAACATGAGAGTCAGAAATGGAGAGTCAAGACAAGCTCACCCCTTCCATATGCACATGTACCCTACCAGACAGTCATAGCAAGACCCGGATAGACTTTGGGATATTAGACCCAAAGTTCACAATTCCCAGGTGAGAACTGCTCTCTGATATATTGTAGCTGGTTCTGAAGTACATCCTTGATTTGGATAGAGACCCAGTCAGGTCTCTTCTGGCCTGCCTGATAGAAACTAATGGCACAATCCTGTCTACAATTAGACTGGCGGAGTGGCCACTCTAGGATACTCTAGGGTATCACAAATGTGCCATGCCCATAAGGCACGTCTGCAACACCTGGAGAGTAAGCAGTGCTGGTAGAGAGCCTTGCGCTGCTCCCCCGGCGCCGCAGAACGGTGTAGCGCCACAGCGGGAAGATGCCCTGGCCGGGCAGCAGGGCAAGGGAAGGGCGGGATGGGGCATTCCGGAAGGGTGGAGGATCAGGCCCAGGAAGGGGGAGGAGGGATTGGCAGAGGAGGCCTCTGCCGTATCCTATCCCCCTTCCCAGGTCGGGCCTTACACGGGCCTCCCAAATGTACGCCAGTAAAATTGCTGGCGTGCATCTGAGGAGAGCCATGGGGCAGCTGGTGCGTTTCTCGGGGTAAAGGAACAAACATCACTTTACCCTGAGGAGGCCGCCAGCTGCTCCGGGGCAGACCCAATCCTTCACAGGATGTGGTGGGCGTCTTGTGCACTGCCACGTCCTGCTAGACAGGATTGGGCTGTAAGAGATGAAATTACTGAACATTTCTTTTATATTGATATTGATATAATAGTAAAAATAATATATCATATCCAAAGATTACAGCAAGCGTGAAGCAATAAATCCTACTAGCACACTAGTCTCTATTATCTACTTATAATATCCAACTGAGCCAAAATATCTATAACGTTCTATTCATTAAAACCACAAATCATCACTTCATCTCTCTCTCTCTCTCTCTCTCTCTCTCTCTCTCTCTCTCTCTCTCTCTCTCTCTCTCTCTCAAAAAGTCAATAAGTGGCCTCCAATTATTCATCATCTGCATCATCATTTATTAATACGGTCAAAGACCAACAAGAACATAGTACAACCAAGTTAAAAACAGTGAGCAAACATTACTCGTATTATCAAATATTATCAACACTAAAATTTAACAAATAAGCACAAATAAAAGCAAGAAACAGAGAAGCAGAGAATATGTTAAAACCTTTCCTCAATGTCAACAATACCCTTGCGGATCTTGCAAGCAGCTGCCAAGAAGCTTGCACTCCAAATTGTGAGCCGAGAATTGGTTCCCAATAGATGTTTTTTAGTCATCACAGCATCAGGCAAGTCTGGGAATTCCCTAATCAGGGGAGAAATGAACTTGGAACGGATACCCTGATAGAATGAACAGTGAAGCAGGATATGTTCAGTTGTTTCTACATCTCCTGAGCCACAAGGGCATACTCTTTCAGAAATAGGGATCCTCCTATAGCGACCCTCAACAATTGCCAAGGGGAGCGCTCCCCATCTGGCTAGGAAAAAAGCCCTCCTATGCCTCGGGAACTCCAGTAGTGCAAGATAGGTGGCTGGCGCAACTATATATCTAACATCCTCCGCAGCAAGAAAGGTTGGGGTTCTACCAATGTCCCCCTGCCGCTCGATATCTAATACCCTCTGCCTTATGATCAATCTTGCATGATCTTGATCCATTGCCAAAATGGCCTCTGGAGAAAACCGCAAGTGGCTCAGTTTCCTATATACAGCTTTGAGCCAAGACGATTGGAAATTGTCTTGTAAGATCAAAGATGTACTTCCAATTATTCAAAAAAATATTGACTTCTCTTTAATTAAAATTGTAAGTTTGTCCATTTCAGCATAATCTAAAACTTTCATCCACCAATCTTCCAGTGAAAGGTATTTCTGCATTCTTCCAATACTGTGCATATAATATTCTTGCCACACTGATCATATATAAAAACAAAGTTTCAATTTTCCCCTCTACATTATTATCTCTCATACCCAACAAAAAAATCTTCCCGTTTCATTTGTACATTGATCTTTAAAATCGATTGCATCTGCTTATGGATCTGAACCTAAATATAAGTGCTCCTGTAGAGCCACTGAGGCAGAGCGGCTTTACTAAAGACAGACCACTCACTGAGTTTACGGCAAAGGCTTCACACTAGGGCAATCCTGACTCATAGCACAGTTTCTCAGCCACTGTGCTATCCCTATTCTAGTGAGAGAAGATCCTGAGCCCTGCAACCCACCATTGTTTTGAGTGGGCCACTGTAGGAAGGGGAAATGAGAAATCAACATGAGGTAATCAGGTAATCAGGCACATGTTTTGATCACTTTCCCCCCAGCCCTGACAATTCTTCTCTTGCTACCTGCTACCTACAATGTGCCTTTTTGAGAGTAGGGCTTGATTTTGTATACCTTTCCACAGGGATGTGGATCAAGTCTTGAGTCAAGTCCCAGGTCTCTGGGTCCAAGTCTCGAGTCAAGTCCCAAGTCTTTGCCCTCAAGTCCCGAGTCTTTGGTTGCAAGTTGCAAGTCCCTATCTATTTAATGGGGAAAACTAGTTTAAACCTGAATAAAATTTGACTTGTTGTAATAGGCTCCAAGTCTCGAGTCGAGTCTTTAGAGTCTTTTACAATCGCAGAGTCAAGTCATTGATGCGACTTGTCTGACTTGAGTCCGAGTCAATAGACTCAGGTCTACATCACTGCCTTTCCAAACACTTATAAAAGTCACAATCTCCAGAGTCATCACATAAGATCTATATCATGGAATAGCTGTTGTGTGGTTTCTGTCCAGAGGCCTGTCTCATGACATGCCTACAGTATGGGGGCTTGAGGCCCATCCCATAGAGATGTGGCACTTGTCGTACGCACGCACGCACGCACGCACGCACGCACACATTCAACTAATCAAATAGAAGGCTGAGCCTCTTTCCCATGGGGAGGGCCAGCAATGTGTTTTCCATTTTGAGTTCTGCTCAAAATAAAAAGAGAATAAAGATCTCTATTACTTTGGAATTTTAAAATGACTTACATGCTATACGTTTCCGAAACATTTTGTGGATTTATATGAGATGATCAAATATAACACATGTGTGCATGCATGCATGTGTGTATGCGCGTGCGTGCGAACACATGTGTGCATGCATGCATGTGTGTATGCGCGTGCGTGCGTGCATGCGCGCGCGCGCGCGCGCGCGCACACACACACACACACACACACATGTATCAAACCAATGTGTTGGAAAGAACCCCCTATCTTTGCATGTGGGTTTGATCAGATCATGCCCCCAAACAAAGCAGAATCACCCAATATTGTCATATGACCACATGCATATCCTGGACATCTCTATGCAACCCCCCCAGAAAAAACACCCCATTGGTTTGGAACCAAATAACAATAAACAGAAGGAGAAAATTACCACGTTTTCCCAAAAATAAGACAGTGTCTTATATTAATTTTGGCTCCAAAAAAATGCAGTAGGTCTTATTTTCAGGGAGGTCTTATTTTCCCAACCTGTGGCGCGACCCCCCTGGCACTTACTTTGACCGACCGATTAAAGCTTCATTCTTTCCTGAGGGTGCAAGGCCTGCACAGCCTGTACTCAAGACCTCCACCATGGAGACGACATGCTAGAGAGACTCTGCAAGGTTGCAGCCTCCTTGCAGGCCCCTTGTTAGCCTCTCTAGCACGTCAAAGTAAGTGCTGGGGAGGGGGGGTCGCGGGGGTGCCGGTGGGGTCGCGTCTGGCTGATGATCCTAGCTAGGTCTTACTTTCGGGGAAACAGGGTACCTAGTGCTGTTTCTGTTTCATGAACTTTCTTGAGTTAGTAGAGTACTAGCGGAAGACTTCCCATCATGCAGAGCCACAGTGTTTTGCAGGTTGCACGAAACACGCAAGCAGTGGCGTCACTAGACGCGCGTCACCCTGGTGCGGGGACGCGCGTCACCCCCCCTAGTGGCGCGATGTTATAGGCGCGGGGGGAGGGGGCCACCCGGCTCCCCCCCTGCGTCGCGTCGCCCCCCTCCGGATGCTCCGAGGCCGGCCCGGGAGCCTGCCTCGGAGCGTTTGGAGGGCGACGCGCGTCACCCCATGACGCGCGTCACCCCCTGGCGGCCCGCCCCCCCGCCACGCTCCAGTGACGCCCGTGCACGCAAGGGGCACGTTTGGGGGGAAGGAGAGTGCAGAGTGAAGTCCCAATGCTGAGCCAAATACATTGGCAGTATATGGAACATGTCAATGTTTCCTCCACTTCTGTGCTCCACTCCAATACCTAGGGAATGATGGACCATGCTCATGGAAATTATAACAACCCCCCCCCCTTCTAAGCACACTGAAGAAAAAGTATTCAGACTGGTAAACGAAATACTGTCTGTTGCAAAATGTTTGCCTGGGAAAAAAGCAGCTCTTCGGTTCTTCACTGGTCCTCATGTTTCTTCATTAAAACATATGGGTAGCACAATCCACCGTAAGAATCAGGCCAGCAGCCCAGGGCCGCCCGCCGGATCCTTGCACGGGCTGCCTGGTGCGCACTGGGCCGGAGGTCTACTCAGGGGAGGGGACGCTTGTCCCCTTCCCTGAGTGTAAACCCGGGCCGGCCCTATCGGCCTTCTCGGATTTCCGCCAGCTAAATAGTTGGTGGAAGTAGAGGAGGCCATGTAATGGCGTAACCAGCCCGGTGGGGATGGGGATATGGCCGAGGCCATCCCCTGCACCCTCACAGGCCGGCTAGGCCAATGGCCCCCCTCTCTCGCCTGGCCGAACCGCCCACGCAGCCGGCGACGGAGCGCTTACCTTCTGCCGCCGTCCGCGTGGAGATACAGCACTGGAGTGAGGGAGGCCGGCCTTGCCAGCCAAATCGTCACGAACGTGCTTTACGGCACGTTTGCGACGGCTTCCGGTGCCAGAGCACTCACTACAGCTGCTTTTCCAGGATTGCGCTCTTAATAATGTAGAATGATTTTTTTTTCTTTATGCTAACCACAATAAACTTGGGAGGAGAACTAATCTTATTGAAGTTTGTTCCAAGCAAAGATAATTTATGACAACCAATAGCATAATTTATGCTATTGATGCACCAATTCTGTGGAATGGCCGTTTACAGAGAACTCTTGAGATTTCTCACCAGCCACAGAGTTCAAGGAAGGCTAATGGAACAGCTCATTTGATAAACACAGGAAAAACATACACCATGCCTGGTAGTCATTGACTTTTTGCAGGTTGCATAACAATATGAGACACATGGTAAATATGGAGGATACTGGTTGTGGCACATCACTCTAGTGGGCCATGAAAAGGTTGTGACGAGAAATTGCATGAGCTTGTACAGAAGAAATAATTCCTCTAGATTTGGGGTCACTTTTCTCATATAATAGCCTTCTGCAGGCAGCCCGATCCTGTTAAAAGTGCTCCACCAGCGGACTGTGCATTCTGCCAGCAAAGGTGGCAGGATCCAGGTGGAAGTGACTGGATCCTGTCGTGTTCGCTGGTGGCGAGCGCAACAAGTCCACCAGTGCAGTTGCTGCCTGCGAAGACACTGTCTGCCGACGTCAGGTAAGGCAGCAGTGGCGGTGGGCATGTGGAGGAATGGGGGAGTTTCTGGGCAGGGGATGAGGAGCGAGGCGGAATGGAGGGGTGGGATTGGCAGCACTCACATGCAGCCGGATCCTGTTCCTCTCCCTTTCTGCAGCTGTTACACTCCTTGGTTCCGCACCAGCAAAACAGCTGGCACAGAACCCAGGAGACCCATGGGGGAGCAGAGGCTTTCTCCAAGGTAAGGGGAGGTTTCTCTTGAGGAGACCTCCGAGACTGCCCGCCTGCCATAGGATGCAGTGCACACCTCCTTGGCGTGCATGTATCGAGGGATTTAGCTAGGATTGGGGCCTAACAGCCCAATCCTATTCACATGCTCCGTTGCCGGAACTAGCAT
This sequence comes from Plestiodon gilberti rubricaudatus, assembly GCA_026170595.1. Taxonomy (NCBI): domain Eukaryota; kingdom Metazoa; phylum Chordata; class Lepidosauria; order Squamata; family Scincidae; genus Plestiodon; species Plestiodon gilberti. The sequence continues at coordinate 110,621,583 of JANXHW010000002.1, forward strand.
TCCAGTGGTGGAACACACTTTCCAGCTGTGGCAAAAGGCAATCTTGAACCGTGCATAGCCACACACTTCTGGACCGCCACCGGAGAGGCTGCGGAGGCCTTGCAAGCAGCAGTGGGACAACAAGGAAGGTCTGCCAACACAGGTGAGTCAACGGGGTGGGTGTAACAGGGCAGGAGGTAGGTGTGACGGGGGAGGGGAGGAGGCATGTCAGGGTGGGAGGGTGTACGTCCTGGTACATGCAACCTGAGACAGTATGCTATCCTTTCCTCTTCTCTTCTTTCCCCCTTTCTCTTCTTGGACTTGTGCCAGCTAGAGCTGGCACAGGTCCGAGGAGACCCATTTGCAATCAGGAGGCTTATTCCCTCCCAATCAGCCACACACACACACACACACACACACACACACACACACACACACACACACACACACACACTATAGCATGCAACACACCCTGTTGCACAGCCACTATAGCATGCATACTATGGTGAGGAAAAAGATAGGACTGGGCTGTCACTCACTCTTCTGCTAAGCCTTCTGTGTAAATTGTAAAACCACAAAGATGAATCATGTAAGATGCTAGCTGCAAATATCAAATATTCTTATGGGCACGCTAGATCTTAGATACTCTACTTCAGTGGTGAGGGCCCTGGGCAAAGCCCAGTACTGGGCCCCTGTAATGCGAGCATAAGATTGGGCCATTAATAATATACCCTTATCTGCTCAAATATATCCCAAACTGGTTTATATTAGTTATTTTTCCACAATTTTCCAGAAAAAGGTGGACTAGAAAGGCTTTGTCTGAGACTGCCTGGCTTTGATATTTGCAGCTAGCATCTTTCCTTGTGTATTTCCTTGCGCCTACTGCCATTGTTGTCTTCAGCAGCCTCTCATTCCATACTGGTAGCCATCTCAGCAGTTGTTCAATTGGATTAGGCCTTAGATCCCTAGTGGGAGCACACAAGACAACAAGATACCCGTATCCTGTCACCACTCCTTCGCATCTGGCATACAGAGAAAACCTACTTCTAAAACCAGGAGGTTGCTTATGCCCATCATGGCTTGTAACCTGTGATGGACTTTTCCTCCATAAAATCTGTCCAATCCCCTTTTAAAGGCATCTAGGACAGGTGCCATCACCACATCCTGTGGCAAGTAGTTCTACAGATTAGTTACATGCTGGGTAAAAAAATATTTTCTAATTCTCCCTCCACTCAATTTTAGAGGATGTCCCCCTGGTTCTGGTGCTGTGCAAGAGGGAAAAGAACTTCTCCCTATCCATTCTCTCCATCCCATGCATAATTTTATACGTCTCAGTCATGTCCCCCCCACCCTCAGGCACCTTTTTTTTCTAGATCAGTGTTTCTCAAACTGTTGGTCACGACCCAATTTCTGGTGGGTCCTGCAGATCCTCCAATGAAAACACAGGTGATGGAAAGATCAGTAATTGTCTCAAGCCTGAGGCTATTCAAAACCCAAATAGCTGCTAATTGCCCTTCAAAGAGGTGAGCTCCTGCAGTTTGCAAGCTTGTGTAAATATAATAATAATAATAATAATAATAATAATAATAATAATAATAATAATAATAATAATAATGATATACAGTATTTATATACCGCCTTTCTTGGACATTGGATTTCTCCTCCGACTTTAATCCAAGGCGGTGTACATGGGCAGGCTGTCCTAACCCCCCTTGGTTTTTTTTACAATATATACATGTCCAACCTTTCATGAACGGCTACTTTCCAGGTGGTATCCTTCTTACAGTCTGACAATCTGCTGGCTGGCGCCTCCCACACTCGACCGACGCAGCTGGAAGCTCTTATCTCTCCTCCTGGAGGCTTTCACAGCTTTTTGCCAGCAGCGTGTTTCGAACTTATCAAGTCCACCGGTCTTCGGGCTTTGAAGGCAGCAGCTCTCCCAACTACACCAGACTCTTCTGTGTAGGGAGATGTTTGGTCGTCTTTTTTCTGGTGTTTTTTCCCCCCGTCAATGACAGGTAGTGGGAGCAGGTGAAGGCTGGGTCACATAACTAAGCCCCTCAAGCCTTGAGGCTATTAATTAGGGCTTAATTAATAGCCTTGAGGCTATAGCCTTGAGGCTATTAATTAATTAATAAAATATTACTTGCAAATAAATAAATATTATTTCTTTCTAGATCACCTTTTTTAAAGCCTCATAAAGCTAGGTGGGTCCTGATAGAGTGTCATTTTAAAAAGTGGGTCCTGGTACTAAGAAGTTTGGGAACCACTGTTCTAGACTGAAGAGCCCCAGACGCTGTAGCCTTTCCTCATAAGGGAGATGCCCCATGCCCACTAATCATTTTAGTCGTTCTCTTCTGCGCCTTTTCCAGTTCCACTATATCCTTTTTGAGATGCAGCGACCAGAACTGGACGCAATACTCCAGATGTGGCCTTACCATCAATTTGTACAATGGCATAATAATATTGGTCATTTTATTCTCAATCCCTTTTTTTAATGATCCCAAGCATGGAATTGGCCTTCTTCACAACCGCCGCACACTGGGTTGACCCTTGATGGACATGTTTATGTCCAAAGTAAATTCTTACAATATAAGTAAATATTTGTCACCATCTGTCACCATCAAGTGATGTCAGCAACACTGGAGCACTCAGATTCTGAGATAAAATGTAATGTTTAATATGGAAATTAATATTTCAAATTCAAAATGTGGCTTCTGTTCCTAACACATAATAAGCTGTTACCATGTCATACATAAGCTTCCGTAAAGGCTGGCATGAGAAAGGAAAGCTACACAGTTTATTTTCCAAATGGACAAACAGATGTGAAAGGCATGTGCACATTCAGGAAAGAGGTTGAGTTGGTGGAGGACTGTGCTGGGTTCCAATTTGATGCCTTCCTTCCAAGCATCACTGCTAGCTGCAGCAACGTAGAGGAAATAGAAGTCTTTTTAGCTCGAGAGAAAATGCTGAATTACAACAAAGCAGTTTCTCTCAAAATGATCCCCCACCGGGATGTGGTTTTCTCACCTTTAGTACGTTGCATTGACTTCCTTTGCAATTGTTTGTAAGCGAGCAGATGACAGTGGCGCAGAGCAGACTGAAGCATCAGTTTCCACTGAAGTGGATGGAAGGATCAGCTGAATCATTCCACTGCCTCTTTGCAAATTTGCAGCTGCAGAGGGCCAAGCTCAGTGCGATCTCTCTTACAAGCTGCTACCTATTGGACAACAAGAGGAATCTTCATGCGAAGATCTCAGATTGTGTGTGTGTGTGTGTGTGTGTGTGTGTGTGTGTGTGTGTGTGTGTGTGTGTGTGTGTGTGTGTGTGTAAGGTAAAGGTGACCCCTGACAATTAAGTCCAGTCGTGTCCGACTCTAGGGTGTGGTGCTCATCTCCATTTCAAAGCCGAAGAGCCAGCGCTGTCCGAAGACGCCTCCATGGTCATGTGGCCGGCATGACTCTCCTTGCCGCAGCGCGTAGCATGCGGTTGGAACACGGAGCGCTGTTTACCTTCCCGCAAGCGGTACCTATTTATCTACTCGCATTAACATGCTTTGGAACTGCTAGGTTGGCAGGAGCTGGCCAAGCAACGAGCGCTCACCCCGTTGCGGGAATCGAACTGCCGACCTTTTGATCGACAGCTTATGGTTCAGTAGTTTAACCCGCTGCGCCACACACACACACACAAATCCAGGTTGGGATCTTTTAGTAGCAGCTCCTCAAGTTGCAACGACTGACAAGGCAAATAATTAAAAAGCATTTCCCCCACACTCTCCAAAAATCTAATTATACTGTGGAAAACAACTTGTCTATAATCTGCCATAACATGATTCAGAAATGCACACACTTCTTCAGTAGCGTTTCCTCCCAAGTAAACATGCGTACGTTCGCAGTTATCAAGTACAGTACAACATAGTACAGTACTCCTACTATGCACAGACTTCTTCAGTAGGGTTTTCTCCCAAGTAAACATGCATAAGGTCGCAGTTATCAAGTACTACATGATGTTGTACTTTACCATGTGTAGTGTTTGGGTGAAAGTACAATGTGCGCGGCCAGCGGGTGGCGCAGTGGGTTAAACCGCTGAACCATGAGCTGTCGATCGAAAGGTTGGCAGTTCGAATACGCAACGGAGTGAGCTCTCGTTGCTTGGCCAGCTCCTGCCAACCTAGCAGTTCCAAAGCATGTTAATACGAGTAGATAAATAAGTACCACTTCCGGGAAGGTAAATAGCGCTCCGTGTTCCAGCCGCATGCTACGCGCTGCAGCAAGGAGAGTCATGCCGGCCACATGACCACGGAGGCGTCTTCGGACAGCGCTGGCTCTTTGGCTTTGAAATGGGGATGAGCACCACACCCTAGAGTCGGACACGACTGGACTTAATTGTCAGGGGTCACCTTTACCTTTTTACAATGTGCGCAGGGGTTCTTGGCCTCCTAGACCAGAGATGACCCGCTGGAGGCCTGCAGGCTGGACAAAGCCTCTGAAGCATTTTTTTCTGACTCCTGGTAGTCCCACCAAAAATGTTTTTAAGCTGTAAGAACTCAAAATCCCACACATCATTCAACACTTCATCTCTCTTTGATTTTTGTATGTAATATTTTGTGCATAACTTTACTGTAGAGCTGAGCATTCCTGGTCCTTGAATGTGGAATTTTGCACAGAATCGTGTGTGTGTGTGTGTGTGTGTGTGTGTGTGTGTGTGTGTGTGTGTGTGTGTGTGTGTGTGTGAGAGAGAGAGAGAGAGAGAGAGAGAGAGAGAGAGAGAGAGAGAGAGAGAGATTTGAAAATAAATGGAGGCAGTGATGACTAGCAAGGGGCGCGCGTGTGGCTTTGCATCATCGATTCTGAGTGCATACATTGAGCTTCCTCAGCACTGAATTTGGACAGTGCAGGAATGGGGAGGCTGATATGAAGAGGCTGGGAAATAGCTTTGGTTACGGTGGCAGCTTCAGCTCCTGGGGCAAAAGCCCTGCAAGTGTACCCCAATGGTGAACACACTAACTACCCCCCTTCATGGTGCCCAGGTGATGGTCCTCTTTCACCGTCACCACTATAATTACAAGTTGCAGTGTGAAGGAGAGCTGTGTCTGCTGCCAGCTGCTCCCCACTGCCTCCTAATAAGCACCTCTGTGTGGACCCTGGCTGGCTTCCTTCCTGGGCAGTGGTGAGGAGGAGCAGCAGCAGCAGCAGCAGCAGCAGCAGCCCCTGCCTTCCTCTGAGGTAGACTTGCTGTAACCCCATCATTTTAGTATTTTCCTATCCTGTAGTTTAAATGTGGGAAACCCATACTGTTGTGAGATTGCGTCCTTAAAATTGAATGGATGCAGCTGCTAGTTGTTCTGTAACATTTCTGAGTTCATTTAGAAATTGAGATGATGTCAAATATTATTTTGATGCTTTCAGCAGAGTATGAATTGAGATCCCCGCAGAGTACAGATGTTGTGATGGCTGCTGCAGTGTCGGACACCCTGCCTCCATACTTGAGAGAGAGAGAGAGAGAGAGAGAGAGAGAGACAGACAGACAGACAGACAGACAGACAGACAGACAGACAGACAGACAGTATTGTTTGTGCCAGTGGTTTGTGGTTCCTTTGATACGTAGGTGCTGGTTAAAGGTCCAAGATAGTGAACTGATGTTTCATCCGTGGAAGCTAATACTGAGCAAATGGTCTCCTGATCTCTGGCATCTTTTGAAAGAGATTCCATTAGATGGAATCGATGACTCCTTTAGATTGAAGGCAAAAGGAGAAGGGGAAGGCAAAGGATAAGATGGTTAGACAGCATCACCGATGCAACGAACATGAAAATGAGCGAACTCAGGAAGATAGTGGAGGACAGGAAGGCCTGGCGGGATATGGTTCATGGGATCACAAAGGGTCAGACACGAGAAACAAATTGACTGAGACGGACCTGTCTAGCTGGAGTTGGCTGAAACAGGAGAGGCCAACACTGGGAGAAGGCTGCAGACATCACTCTCTGAGGAGCTGCTGCCTGCCAAACAAACCCATCTGCTTTCAGTGTTCTTTGCTTATATATGTCAATAAAGTGAATTGCATAAACTCTGTATGCTCCTGTCCAGAAAACTACACAATTCTCATTCACAGGAAGCAAAACTCATTCACAGGAAGCAAAACTACTTACGGCTCAAGAAAGTGGAGAAAATGTAACAATAATTCACAGTACACATTTCTGCACTATCTGGATTTCTGTAAGTGAGTGGGTTGTGTTTTAAGAACATAAGAAGAGCCCTGCTGGATCAGGCCAAAAGCCCATCTAGTCCAGCTTCCTGTATCACACAGTGGCCCCACCAGATGCCTCAGGGAGCACATAGCCAACAAGATAACCTGTTTCGTGCTGTCACGCCCCTGCACCTGGCACAAAGAAAACCTACTTCTAAAACCAGGAGGTTGCTTATGGCTTGTAACCTGTGATGGTCTTTTCCTCCATTTAGTTATTTATTTATTTATTTAAAGAATTTGTACCCCGCCTTTCTCCCGAGGGCACTCAATGCGGCTTCCAACACATTAAAATACATATATACACATTTAAAAATTAATTAAAAACAATTTAAGTTAAAATAAACAACCCCAGAGGGTCACCTGCATTTACATATGTTAAAAACCATTTGTTAAAAAGGTCAGCCCACCATGTCAGACATCAAACGCTGTCCTAAATAAAAACGTCTTAAGGCTCCGCCGAAAGGTCTCTAAAGAGGGAGTCGTTCTTAATTCCAAGGGGAGGGAATTCCACAGTTGGGGCGCCACAGCCGAGAAGGCCCTATTCCGTGCCGCCATCCCCCTCACTTCTGTCAATGGCGGCATGGTTAACAGGGCTCCCCCTGATGACCTCAGAGTACGGGTCGGATTATAAGGAAGGAGGCGGTCCCTCAACTACCCTGGACCCGAACCGTTAAGGGCTTTAAAAGTCAAAACTAGCACTTTGAATTGTGCCCGGAAACAAACCGGCAGCCAGTGTAGCCGCCAAAGCAGTGGTCCGACTGAGTCAAACCGACAGGCCCCGGCAACCACCCGGGCTGCCGCATTCTGCACTAGTTGCAGTTTCCGAACAGTCTTCAAAGGCAGCCCCACGTAGAGCACATTGCAGTAATCTAGTCTAGATGTCACTAGGGCATGAGTCACTGTGGCCAGGTCTGCACGATCCAAGTACGGTCGCAGCTGGCGCACCAGCCGAAGCTGGGCAAAAGCCCCCCTGGGCACAGCCGCCACCTGGGAATCCAGGAGCAGCTGCGCATCCAGGAGAACCCCCAAGCTGCGGAATCCATGAATCTGTCCAAACCCCTTTTAAAGGCATCTAGGCCAGGTGCCATCACCACATCCTGTGGCAAGGAGTTCCACAGATGAATTACACGCTGGGTAAACAAATATTTTCTTTTGTCTGTTCTAACTCTCCCTCCACTCAATTTTAGTGCATGTCCCCTGGTTCTGGTGTTGTGCGAGAGGGAGAATAATTTCCCTCTATTCTTTTAGTATTATTTAAGCAAAAAAAAAAAAAGTGTGTGCACCAGTGTCGTCATTGTTGACTACTAGGGTGGCCAGGTGTGCAACTGACTGTCCGGGACAACATTCATGCTGGATACTTGAGTTACAAGGCAGTAGTCCATGCTGAAGAGATCTCATGTGGATTTTAAAGGGTTCCGCAGCAGCAACTTCCACCTGCCTCCTTTTGTGAACTGACAGAGATATCTTTTTTTTTTTTTAAATCATCTGGAAGGGGGAAGATCTAAAACCGGGTTGTTTGTCTGTTGAGCAAAAGAGAGCGATCTGAAGAAGATTCTGGACAAAGTCCTGAGTGTCAACGGTGGGACCTGACCCGACAATAATGTAAAGCCCAAAAATGGGATGGGCACAAAACGGGTCACTAGTCCTTCTAGATGCCTATGAGATGAAGTGGTTGCCATTGATTGATTCTGAAGTCATTGACTGAATCATTGATTGATTCTGAAGTCGGTTGATTCTGAAGTGGAAAATGGCCTCGTCTTCCCAGAAAAAGGGATCTGACAAATAAGGAGGTGGCCCTGCTGTCCGCAGAAATTGCTGTTGGCTGGTTTGGAGTTTGCATCAGCACTTGGCAATGGTTGGACACTTCCAATTAGATTCCTGTCCTGCTCCTCCACACCATCACTGCCTGACAAGTTGCTTGCCTTCATTTTTTCTCAGGGGGAGAGGAGAGCAATGAGGACAGCAAGGAGAAACAAGAGCAGCTGCTGCCACTACCTGCAATGAGGAAACAAGAACAGCTGCTGCCACTACCTGCAATGAGGAAACAAGAACAGCTGCTGCCACTACCTGCAATGAGGAAACAAGAGCAGCTGCTGCCACTACCTGCAATGAGGAAACAAGAGCAGCTGCTGCCACTACCACACTCATTCACTCTCCTACCTCTGAGCAAGTGGTGGTGGCGACAATGGCAAAAAGGAGGAGAAACGGTAGCAGTTGCCCAGTTGCTCACCTGCCGATCCTCATCATTTTAGGAAGCCCTTTATGGGCACCTTGCCCAAGGTTCTTCTACACCCTGAAGTCAGTCTTGAGCTGGTCTTCGAAGAGAAAAGGGGAGGGGGGGGGGAAAGATCATTCTGAAAACAGACACTTTTGATCTATGGTTGTGTGTTATCGAATTGAGTAAGAGCTGATGGTAGGAAAATTGTGTGGTCGGCGTTTGGTGAGGGAAAAAGAGGTTTCGGATTCGGGACTATCTGCAAACCAGATGGTTTTCAAAGCATAGTCGCAAAACCAACGTAACGTATGTTTGATTTGACTGGATTTTAAAAACCTTTCTCCTGTCTTTTCATCTCCTAACAAGATGCTCAAGTAGCTTACAACAAGAATAAAATAAAAGCAAACCCAAATATCATTAGAAGAATAAGATGCAAGAAACATGATTTCAAAAGTGAAGTCTTAGCCCCACACTAGACTGGGCAGAATGAAAAGATCTTTTTGCATCAACATACCAGAAGGGAGAGTATCTGGTAGATCTTCTGGGGCTGGAGTTCCAAAACCTCTTTCTCTGTAGCCGAGAGACAGCCTTCTCCCACGTCACTGCCAGTTGTACCTTTGGTGGTGGTGGAATACAAAGCAGAGCTTCCTCTGCTGATCTGAGTGGACAGGCAGGACCATATTTGAGAAGACAAACTTTTAGGTCTCTTGGTCCCAAGCCATTTAGAATAATGTGGTCATATGATGGCTGCATCGTTGTTTGTTTCGATCAACCTATGCATTAAGGCTATAACACACCGGCTGCAGTGCGGCACGGCACGGCGTGAGAGCACCGCACCGCAATGCACCCTGTCTATACTGGAGCCGTTGATTTGCAGTGCGTCTCCTTCAGCAAATTGGTTGTCACTGTTGTGACATTTGCCGCATGGAGAAGTGTAAGACGTCCTGCCCTGTCCCCTGCTCTCTGTTAGCCAATCAGAATCGATCCATTTCACACTCAATTCTGATTGGCCAACTCTCTGCTTCGTGTCCCTCCCCCACTGCACCGAACGCGGCCTCTCATTGGCCGAAGTTCAATTTGTCCAACTTCGCTCACAGGGCAAGATTGCATGGCAAGTTGATCTATGTTCCAAATTCAGAACCATGCACATGGGGAAGGAGGTGTGTGATGGGTGCTAATGCAATTGCCCTCAAAAGAGGGAGGACTGTAGAGAGGCCACGCCTCAGGCACAGGGTCAGTTTAAACCCAGATTGATTATCGGAGAATTATATAGGATAATGTAAAGATGCAAGTGTTTATTATGTGTTGTGACTGGGCAGGATATTGTCTTGCAGCCCAATCTTTCCCCCCTTCCTCACCAATGCAACCATGCCAAAAAGGCAGAAAGATAAGTCCCCACCAGGTATGAGGGCAGAATGGGGCATTCAAGGGGGGGGGGATTGGTCGGCTGAGCCCAGGAAGGGGAGGGAGTGGTGGTGGCCTCCTTCGCCATATCCTATCCCCCTTCCTGGGCCTGGCCACCATTACACAGGGCTCTCGAATGTGCACCAGCAAAATAGCTGGCGCATATCCGAGTAGCCCCGTTGGGGCAGCTGGTGTTAAGGGGGCAAATGTCCCTTTACCCAGGGTTAAGGGGCAAATGTCCCTTTACCCTGAGGAGACCTCTGGCTGTACCGGGGCAGGTCCAATTCTGCTCAGAATGCGTTGGGCACCTTATTTGTGCCGCTGCGTCCTGCTAGACAGGATTGGGCTGCCCAACAAACCAGTCAGCTTTAGGAAAATTCATTTAAAAAAACAAACAAAAACATTGTATTAAAAACAAAAAAGCCATCTGAGCTAGAGATATTTTGACCAAAACAGCTGACAACATTAACAACCACAAAAATACATACTGTCACGGAACCAAATGTATCTCAATCACCGCTTGGCAATAATTTACACTCATCACATGAAAAGTAGCCACCTCTAATCCAAGCTCAGACTGTTGAGAATTCTGAAGGCTTAACAGCCAGGGCTGATTTATTGGTCAATAAAGGCAGAGCAGAAAAAGTTAAAAGGAATCCTAAAGCTGGCGTCCATTTTTCTCTGTCTATTGTTTATCTCTGGTTATTTATTTATTCACAATATTTCTATCCCGCCTTTCTCCCCCGAAGGGACCCATCTTATCTCTTCTTCAGCAGCTACTTTTTCCGGGACTTTGGGGCATGGTGGAGTAAGAACAATTAGCTTCTAAAGAAGAGTACACAAGCAAAGGTAAACATCAAAGAGAAGAGAGAATGTGGCCAATAGCTCTACGATCCCCTCCAACTTTCTCCTTCTACCTCTGGGGGAATCCTTTTCAATGGTTAAGCTGAGTTTACATAAGACTACTTTTGACATGTTAAGATGTAATGTCTAGCCAGGTTCTGAGGTCCATAGGGTAGCTACAACAACTCTGAAAGCTTTGTTACTTATTTGGTTGACATAGCTAAACGTGTTAATAACTCAGACCTGTGCTAACTACCTCTATGTGGACCCGCACCATGGGATCAGGTCTGGGAAGGGTCTGATCCCACTGCTGATCGCCGCTGATCCCACCTGATCCCACCTCTTGGACATGATCCACCCGTTCCCGGCCCTCGTCGCCACCCTCTCCGCCCCATTCTGCCACCCGCTCCTGCCTCCCCTGCCATCATACCCTTGGCAGTGAGTATTGAGGATCCGCTGGTGAGGGTGGGAAGGCGAACGCCTTCTCACCAGTGCTCTCAGCAGTGTGCTGTCAGAGCGCCTTTTACGACTGCTGCTGACTGGTTTATGGCAGTCGGCACCAGCGCAGTAGAGGAAGCGACGATGGCTGGTAAGTGTAGAATTGGGCCCTTAGTCCTTAATACAGAGTGCCTGAAAGTTTTCATACTGAGTTTTTTCTAGATTACACTGTACAGCACATTCCATTCTGAGGTATACATATTTATAGTTTAAAGACAAGGTAGGTTTGGAACAGTTAACAGAGCAGTCTACATGCAGGCAACAAGGACCTATGGAAGAGATGGGGAAGCAGAGGGACTTTGGGAAACAGACTATATGGATGGTGTAGTAGGTGGCCAAAATATTTGAGTTTCAGCCTCAGTACCTGTCCTTCCAGGGAACAGTCAGGGTTGATTTCATTTAGGATTGACTGATTTGATCTCCTAGCAGTCCAAGGGACTCTCAGGAGTCTTCTCCAGCACCACAGTTCGAAAGCATCTATTCTTCGGCGCTCAGCCTTCCTTATGGTCCAACTCTTGCAACAATACATTGCTACTGGGAACACCATCGCCTGACTACGAACTTTTGTTGGCATGGTGATATGCTAACAGGATGGTGTAGTGGTTTGGGAGTCGGACTTGGACCTGGAAGATCCAGGTTCAAATCCCCGCTCAGCCACGAAGCTTCCTGGGTGACCTTGGGCCAGTCACTATCTCTCAACCCCACCTACCTCACAGGGTTGTTGTGAGGACAAAAAGGAGGGGAGGAAATATGTACACCACTCTGAGCTCCTTGGAGGAAGGGCGGTATACAAATGTTAAAAATAAATAAATAAATAAAATATATTGGACAGAGAGGAAGGTCGGCAGCAATACTTCGTGATGCTGCAGACAAATCTACAGATACACACAAGTCACTTATACCAAAACAGGTACACGCGTGCGTGTGTGTGTACATGCCACTAATTGATTATACTGTATATTGGACACCATTCAAAATAAAATACAAAGATTAAATATATCAATAGAATACACTCTATATTAGACACCATTCAAAATAAAACACAAAGATTAACTATATCAATAGAATACACTCTATTATTATTATTATTATAAATATAAATTAATTATAAATATAAATTAGTCTTTCATTTAACAACATTCCAGCCTGGAACTTGGCTACTTTAGTAGTGCTAGCAACTTTTTTCCATTCATCCTAGCAGAGACCCAAGTTGCTGCCCGGATGATGGGTAATTTAGTCTAAAAGGTAAAGTGGTCTGGAAAAAGAAAGTGGGGAAATCTGCATGAAGGCTACAATAATTTGTGAGACGGGCAAGCAAGTGTTTGGGAAATATGGGTCAAATGAAAGTAGGAGACGTCTTATTCTGCTTCAGACTGAAATCAAAAGATGTGACATACTCGCTAGAGTCCAAAGCGCTGTGAAACTAGTTCCACGAATATATTTTTTTCTCAAACAGCAGCCCCCGCCCTCCCCAAATATCACATAGCAAACAATTTTTCATTGAGGGGAGTTTCAACAGTAGTTTGTCAGTTGTTTGAGGGGATATAAAATATATTAGATATAAAATCAATAGATTCTACTGGGCTAGCACAAGCTTCTTCCATGAGCCTCAGTGGTTCTGTGCATCCTGGCTTTGGGAGAAGGGATTTAAAAAAAAATTGAGAAATTAGGCTTGCCAAGCAAAAAAAATTCAAACTTTTGAGGGAGTTTCCAGAACATCTGCTTTGGGCTCCACTAGCTTTCTGAGCCAAGAGAAAAGAGCATGGATTGGTGGACATACCCGAGAAGCCTGCATAAACACAAAAGTATGTATGATGCAATAGTGTGGTGTTGCATACCTTTGGGAATTGCTGTTTGAATGAAATCTGTTGCACATAAACGTGATTTCAGCTGCTGAATACAACAGATACAGAAACAACATCTAACAGTAGAAGGAATTTCAAAAAAAAATCACTTGGTTTAACCTCATTCTCAGAGACTGGACTCATCATAACCAAACCATCCCTGGCCAATCAGTGGGTCCTGTTTTCTCTCTTGAATAACCTCAGAAATTGACTGACCTGCAGTGCAATATAGTCCTGATGCATCCACATTATCCACTTTAGCCTAGTTCCTACACAGATTCATGTATTTCACTGCAATACTTTTGAACAGATAATAAATAGAAAATTTTGCATGAAAGTTCTGATCCAATTTCAGCCAAGACACTAATCTGCATGATCCTGCAAGCAGCTACAGTTCTGACTCTTGGAATGGAGAGATCCTCAAGCACAGTTTGAATGAAGTAAGCTACCATCCATAAGCACTGGCTTCACACTCTTGTCTTCAGAAGAGACGTCATTGTTTTCAGTTACTTGTGACTTAGAATACCCAGGGATCTTGGAGACTCTAAAAATGGTATCACGGTTTTCAAGGTTCCAGGATAAGAATTTTGTTGACTCACTGGAGTTTGTGCTTGCTGTTAGTGTCACATGGAGCAAGTCGTTTTCTTTCAGTGGAAATAAGACACCCATGGATGCGGAGAGCTTTTCATTCAAAGTGGGATACAGGTGTACGTTGAGGGTCAGAATGGGGTCCGAATTGTGGGCAGTCTTGTGATGGATGATGAGGGTGACATTTACCTGCTCTTTAGAACCAGTGGGAAGGCGTTTAGCAGTCACTTGGGCATAGATGTGGTACACGCCTTCGGACTTAATCTTTAGCATGCCAGAATCATTGTCATAGTCAAATTCCTGGCCAAAGATTACGCTTTCAACATCAGTACTGGTGAACCACTTCAGCCTTCTGTTCTCTATTGCTGCAGAAAGATGAAAACTCAAGTCAAGCCAGCATCAATCACTGCTTTTCACATCATGATATACACTCATAATTTTGCATTTATTAGAAGGCATTCTGAGTAGGTCTTCTAGGAACCCAATAGGGCCACACCAAGGACAAATTTTACACTGCACTCTGAAAGGTGCACCCCTTGCAATGTCATTGAGGATATTGCCACTCTCAGATTGCACAAGATGAACACTGGCTCTTACAGAGGCATACTTACAGCGCACGCAATCCTACCCAGCTCCTCCACTGGTGCAGCAGTGGTGGAAGGCAGAATGGGAGGCTTTGGAAGGGAAAGGGGTATCTTGTATCTTTCCCTCCCAAAGCCGCCTATTCTCCCTCCACCACTGCTGCACCGATGGAGGAGCTGGGTAGGATTGCTCTGTAAGACCAGGGTAAGTGTTTCTGGTCCAGACTCTCCCAACAGAGATTTCTTCACATTTATGCTGCAAATGCTGCAAAAACTGTGATCTAATCATGAACTACATATGAAAAAGCCAGCTCTCCACATTCTGTCACACTCTACAAAGAGAACCCAAGCTGCAGCAATTGAGATAGGAACCGACTTCTTATGCCTGGGACAAGACCCCTGGCAGTCCCCAAGTGTACCCTTTAATTTCTTCCATATAAATGAATGGCTGTGTCATTCATTCCTATTGAATGAATGGCTGTCATGACATTCCTATGTAATTCATCCCAGTGGTGTTCCTAGAGAGGGTGTGGTACCGTAAATTGTACTTCTAGGAATTCATTCCCCATTCCTATGGAGAAAAACAAAGTGTTTCACTTGGCACACTCAGTGGCGTCGCTCCGGTAGGGGCGGGGCCGTAAGTATCACTCCGTCCCAGACCCTTTACCGAGCGAGCAGGAGGCGGCCCCACCCCCTCACTGTCGGAGCCTTTCCCCTGCGGAGAAAGCAGCAGGCAGGGTCTCTTGCCTGCTGCTTTCTCCGCACGGGAATGGCTCCGACAGTGAGGGGGCGGGGCCGCCTCCTGCTCACTCGGTAAAGGGTCTGGGACGGAGTGATACTTACGGCCCTACCCCCACCGGAGCGACGCCACTGGGCACACTACTGCAGCAAGGGGAGAGCCTAAGCCTAACCCTGACCCTGGATGACTTGACCCTCATGAGTAGAGGGAGCCTGGCAGGCTCCCTCTACTCATGAGCCTCAGCCTGCAAAGAGACACAACGTGCGTCTGGGTGCAAAGCCACACTGTCTCTCCCAGGAATCTTTCTGTGCTTCACCCACAAGTGTCTTAGGACAGGGGTTCTCAGCCCCTTCCCGGCCGGGTACCACCTCTGGTGCCACTCTCCTGCTGCGTACCACCGGAAGTGACTGGCGATGACATCATCGCCAGTTACTTCTGGCAGTTACTTCTGGGTTTTAAAGGCTTTTGGAGGCCAGAAAACGCAGATAGGAGACTCTGGACGGATGGGAGGGCCCTTCTCAATGTTTCTGAGAGGTTTGGCCAAAGGCAGGAGGCTCTCAGGACCGAAAACGTGGCACCAAAAGTGCCACACCAGAGTGGGGTTCCAGTAGTCCAGCAGTCTGAGTACCATCAGCAGTTGGCAGAAGTACTAGTACTACTGGTTGAGAATCCCTGTCTTAGGGGGAAGATTTCTTTTTCCCATGACACTGTCAACATCATAGCACTGTCTCTCGGCCAGCAGCAGCTACGTGGATGAGCCCTGTGTCTAGAAATACTACCAAATTCTTGTACGGAAACCATATTTGCAGAGGGCCAAACTGCATGCATGAGTGCACCGATCTCGTAATTTCATTAAAACGGGGTGTGTGTTTTTTTGAAAGCTTTGTTAGGCTGCAAGTTTGAGTGAAGGAATGGTGAAGAAGGACTGCTTAATTATTTCATACCAGCCATTTTCCTCACAGATGCATGCATTCCACACCAAACAGCGTTTCCATTGTAGTTTCTTTTCCCTGCAGATGGAAAAGTAGCTAGTAGGGGCAAGGGAGAGCCGAGCAGAAAAACAGCCAGAGGGGAAAGGGCTGAATCCTGAATAGCCTCTCCCTGCTTCTCTTCCAGACAGACCGGGTTTTTAAAAAACACAAATTGGGAGGCTGATGGGCCTTTGCCGTGTTTTAACGTCTAACGTGGTCCCCCAATTGGTGGCTCAATGGCACCAACAGCATGGAAAACTCTCATGGAGAGTTCCTGATATGCCAATCACATGCATGATACATATGCACACTGCGAAGAAGCTGCGGTCGGACGGACCGCACACGATCCACACGGGGTTCTCAATTTCATGCGAAACCGTTGGGTCGGGGGCAGGTGGCAAGTGAGTGCCTTCCATCCAGGGCCGGTTCATCTTGGATTTACTCCTGGAGTAAATGATCCGTGACCTTGCCCAGTCCCGCCTCCCACCTTCGGGGGCTTCCACACAAGCAGCAGGAGGTATGTTCAAGAGAGAAGGGTACTTACAGGATCCGTTAAGGACAAGCTGAGCACAAGTCTGAAAGAAAAGGAGAAGTCCGGCGTTAGGATTCCCCCAGCAAAACCGAAAGCGACGGGGCGGGCTTTTCCCAGTCCGGCGCATCATGAGCGCACCGAGCCCACCACTATCCCCGCCCGCGGCCCGAGCAACCCGCAACTGCTCAGTCTGCTCCCCCCCCCCCCCTGCAGTACCTGACTCCGCGGTGGCTGAATCTGACTCCTCGATGGCTGCGCCTCCGGGGTCTCCTGCGGCCTCACCAGAACCAGGGTCAGCGCGACCAGCGAGCCCAGCAGGGCGCAACCGCCCAGCGCCAGCGCGCAACGGACGGCGGAGGCGGCGTGCCAGCAGCGCCGGCGCTCGGACACACTCTCCACGTCCATGATCTCAAAGGCCACCAAGCCGGGAGCGACGCCTCGGCTCTTAAGAGCCTGCCCGCCCGGCCTCCTCGCCCCGCCCCGTGATGATCTGGGGGCGCCCCAGCAGCACGTCACGGTTGGAAATCGCCGCTTCTGTGGGCAAGAGGTGAACTCCCTGCCAAAGCCGCCGAGTTCCCTCACAAAGGTTGCAATCCTACTGTGCACACTTACCGGGGAGTAAGTCCCATTGAACTCCATGGGTTTCTTTTCAGTAGATGTGCACAGAATTGCACTAAAAGTCATCTTCAGGTGTTCTACTGGACCCAGAGTGGGACACTGTTAATTCTTTTACTTCACACCTGCAGCTTTCTTATTGGTTTTATGAGTGTGTACCAGCAAATAGAAGGGGCAGAAATGGAAGCAGTAACAGATTTTACTTTTTTGGGCTCCAAGATCACTGCAGACGGAGACAGCAGCCAGGAAATTAAAAGACGCTTACTCCTTGGAAGGAAAGCTATGGCAAACTTAGACAGCATAATAAAAAGCAGAGATATCACCATGCCAACAAAAGTTCGCATAGTCAGGGCGATGGTGTTCCCAGTAGCAATGTATGGTTGCGAGAGTTGGACCATAAGGAAGGCTGAGCGCCGAAGAATAGATGCTTTTGAACTGTGGTGCTGGAGAAGACTCCTGAGAGTCCCTTGGACTGCTAGGAGATCAAATCAGTCAATCCTAAAGGAAATCAACCCTGACTGTTCCCTGGAAGGACAGGTACTGAGGCTGAAGCTCAAATATTTTGGCCACCTATTGCGAAGAGAGGACTCTCTGGAGAAGACTCTGATGCTGGGAAAGATTGAAGGCAAAAGGAGAAGGGGAAGGCAAAGGATGAGATGGTTAGACAGCATCATCGATGCAACGAACATGAAAATGAGCGAACTCAGGAAGATAGTGGAGGACAGGAAGGCCTGGCGGGATATGGTTCATGGGATCACGAAGGGTCGGACACGACTTAATGACTGAACAACAACGACCAGCTCCTGCCAACCTAGCAGTTCCAAAGCATGTTAATGGGAGTAGATAAATAGGTACCGCTTGCAGGAAGGTAAATAGCGCTCCGTGTTCCAGCCGCATGCTACGCGCTGCAGCAAGTAGAGTCATGCCGGCCACATGACCACGGAGGCGTCT
Source organism: Plestiodon gilberti rubricaudatus (assembly GCA_026170595.1). Taxonomy (NCBI): domain Eukaryota; kingdom Metazoa; phylum Chordata; class Lepidosauria; order Squamata; family Scincidae; genus Plestiodon; species Plestiodon gilberti. Next base: position 110,639,587 of record JANXHW010000002.1, read on the forward strand.
TTGGACAGCGCTGGCTCTTCGGCTTTGAAATGGGGATGAGTACCACACCCTAGAGTCGGACATGACTGGACTTAATTGTCAGGGGATACCTTTACTTACCAATGAATGCGGGTATGTGGGCAACAGGTGCAGGCAGGGTGGGAACTGTGGCACCTGCTGATTCCCCCCCCTCTTCGTCGCAACTTGGAACAGGCCAGGCAGTGGTCAAGCTGGTCTCTTCCTCTGCTTTTCTCACTCTGTCTGGACTCTTGCAGTGCTGTTTTGTTTTTGCTCTTGGTTTGTTTTTTTTAAGCCGGTGGCTCTACCCACCTTAGGTTAGATGATCGGAACTCACTAACGGGTCCTGCTGAGGCAATGGTAGCATTGCAGCACACAGCACTTGACCATAGCTGCAGCACAGCACTTCTACCTCTCTAGGCAGAAAAAAAAATGACACCACCTAGACACCTAGAGTTGCCTTTGCTAGAAGCAGGACACACAGCAGGCTCACATGATGGAGCTTGAGGCGGAAAGTCCATGATATGGCCATTCCCAACCCAGCCTTCACGAATTGACGTGGGGTGTGGGCCCCTGGGGCAGAATACTGGGCCAGGATGGACTTCTGCACAAGCCCATTCATATAGCAGCTGGGCACATTTATTTTTATTTTTTCACATTTTTATACCACCCTTCCTCCAAGGAGCTCAGGGTGGTGTACATATTTCCTCCCCTCCTTTTTGTCCTCACAACAAGCCTGTGAGGTAGGTGGGGCTGAGAGATAGTGACTGGCCCAAAGTCACCCAGGAAGCTTCGTGGCTGAGCGGGGATTTGAACCTGGATCTTCCAGGTCTAAGTCCAACTCCCAAACCACTACACCATCCTTTGTTCACATTTGTGTTCAGAGAAGGCTTTTTCTGGATCTTCAAGAGGAAGGTCGTAGGTTTGAAAGCCACATGGCTAGAACTCTAGACACTTGGCCATTTAGCAAATAATGGTGTTGAAAACAACAGATATGTTTCTGGTACGTTACCTGTATGCATCAGCACCTGTATTTTCATATACAGGTTTTTGTTTAGTGCAAAATTCAAGGTGCATAATCTTTGCACAAGACTTGTATAAAACATGTTGAATATGCAGAAAGAGGAATGTAGGTTAATAGGAATGTAGTAATATTTTAATGCAAATACGTGCGCAAGTTGTCACGACGTGACCAAATTTCCGAGTTAGAAATTAGCATGTTGCCGGGCAAACTCCGTCGTTTAAAAGATTTATTAAATTCAACAAGATGTTTTAACAAGCTTTACGTTTTGCCACACACATTTGTGGCATCCTCTGCCCGGCAACATGCTAAATTTCTAACTTGGAAATTTTAATGCAATTTTGTTTATTTTAGGGGCCATATAAATGAGAGGAAAATGAAAGATGTAAAAGGAATAGAAGCACTTCTGCAGAGAAATGAAGATGGAAGGAATGAAATTGATTCTCACAGTTGAATTATATACCAAACATATATTTGGCGCTTGCCCAAGCAATGATGAGTCATTCAGTGTGTTTTTCTGAGCATCACCAATGCAACGAACATGAAAATGAGCAAACTCAGGAAGATAGTTGAGGACAGGAAGGCCTGGTGGGATATGGTTCATGGGATCATGAAGGGTCAGACACGACTGAACAACAACAACAACAACAGTATGACAGGATATACCATAGTTGCTGAACAACTACAAAAGCTTGCAGATACAGAATGTATGCTATTAAGAGTACACACTGAAGAAAACCTTGGGAATTATAGCTTTCAAATCCAATTAGACCGATGATGAAGAGGACCACTCATACTGTAGACTTTCAAGACTTTCAGGAATTACTCACTGGAATTACTCACTGTAGACTCATTACAGGATCTGTAACAGCAAACTCAGAGAGATTGCTTTGCTTTTGTGAGATTTATGGTGTTAGGGCTGCTGTAAAGCAATACATTTTGTTAATTGTCCAGAGGAGTTCAGCTTTCGTTTTTGCACCTAGCATCCTAACTATTTGAGAAAGGAGAGGTGTTTATCAGTCAAAGCGGCATTTAAGGGAGACAATTTCAGATAGAAATTGTATTAAAAGGGAGTGGGGTGATTCCCAAGCATACATACATCTGGAGTATTGTGTCCAGTTCTGGTCACCACACCTCAAAAAGGATATAGTTGAATTGGAAAAGGTGCAGAAAAGAGCAACCAGAATGATTTGTGGGCTGGAGCACCTCCCTTATGAGGAAAGGCTACAGCGTTTGGGGCTTTTCAGTCTAGAAAAAAGGCGGCTGAGGGGGGACATGATTGAGACGTATAAAATTATGCATGGGATGGAGAGAGTGGATAGAGGGAAATTCTTCTCCCTCTCGCACAACACCAGAACCAGGGGACATGCACTAAAATTGAGTGGAGGGAGAGTTAGAACGGACAAAATAAAATATTTCTTTACCCAGCGTGTAATTCATCTGTGGAACTCCTTTCCACAGGATGTGGTGATGGCACCTGGCCTAGATGGACAGATTCATGGAGGAAAAAACCATCACAGGTTACAAGCCATAAGCAACCTCCTGGTTTTAGAAGTAGGTTTTCTCTGTGCCAGGTGCAGGGGAGTGACAGCAGGAAACAGGTTATCTTGTTGGCTGTGTGCTCCCTGAGGCATCTGGTGGTGCCACTGTGAGATACAGGAAGCTGGACTAGATGGGCCTTTGGCATGATCCAGCAGGGCTCTTCTCTTATGTTCTTATTCCACTGCATGCCTTCTTCCATATTTTACACTCTGTGGTCTGTCCCTCCTATCACATCACCTGATCCACATCTGTTGTTGGTGCTCCCTGTTCTCATGCAGGGAGGATAGCAAATGTGACTAGGGTGACCAGATACAATGGAGGACAAAGTGCCTATACCTTTAACCATTGTATAGAAGAGGGAATTTTGGCAGGTGCAGCTTTTTGCACCTTTCCATAATGAGCTGCACCTGCCAAAATTCCCTCTTCTATACAATGGTTAAAGGTATAGGCACTTTGTCCTCCATTGTATCTGGTCACCCTGGGCTGCCAACTCAGACTGAAGTTAGGTAATTCTGCTGCGTCTCTGCATCGAGTACAACCCGATTGTTCAGTCACTCCAGAACTGCAGAGATGTGGCAGAATAACCAGCTCCCAGAGGAGGCTGCCTGTTGCATCTCTGCCTGAATAACAGCCCAATCCTAACTAAATTTCTAGCGCCAGTGCAGCCATGCCAACAGGGTGCATGCTGCATCTTGGGGGGGGGGGCAGTCATCATGGAAGCCTCCTCAAGGTAAGGGAATGTTTATTCCCCTACCAAGGGACTGCATTGCAGCTGCATCGGTATTAGAAAGTTGGTTAGATTGGGCCCTTACTTCTCTGGGCAGAACTACAGAATGAATTCTTCTGAAGACAGGTAATTCACACTCTTAAGAGTAAATCTCTTGCAGTATAAAAGTGAAGTGGGCCTCCAATTTAAATTCAGAAAGCAAAGTGTCTTGGCTGCCAGAAGTTTCGGAAAGCTGACACAGAGCCAGCTTTCCTTAGAATGGCTAAATAAATGATTAATTAGGTTATTTAATATATGGTTGCTTATTAATTCCTTTTAATAGAATTGTGCAGGTCAGCTCTTTGCACAGAGCTATCCAGCTACAAAACTCCGCTAATTCTTGGTCTCTGGGACAAAAATGAAGTGTGGTTAGATCAAGCGGGGGGGGGGGGGGAAATCCCTAGGCCCAGAGTCACAGGTCCAAACACTGTGGAAGCACCAACTCATGTGTTCAGAAGCTAGGGCAGTGGGGGGCCTGTGGGGATTGAAGGCGGTGGGTCAGATTGAAGGTTTGGGTAATAGACATGCCTAGCTGTTTCCCAAGCCATGACTAAGAAGCAGCAGCAGAGGATGACTGATTGGGAGCAATGGTCACCACTACATCCCAAGAGGACCCACCGTCCATCACCATCTCCCACTGTAGTTGGGTGATGGGCTTTTAAACATCTTAGCCAGCTCTGTGGACAAGCAGGGAGAAGTCACATTGCCAAGGGAGAGATTGGCACTCTCCTAGCAAACAAACTGTATCATCTCCACTCAGGACTAGTCAAGTGCACAAACTACCCAGTCACCTAAACAAGGCACCAATATTCTACAGCAGCATGCAATTTGACAGGTGCACTCCTGGATCTCTTGCAACGTTAGAAGGACAATTGGAAGCCCTGACTGGCACCCAGAGCAATTTCATCAAGTCTAGGGTGACCAGATACAAAGTGCCTATACCTTTAACCATTGTATAGAAGAGGGAATTTTGGCAGGTTTTTGCACCTTTCCATAATGAGCTGCACCTGCCAAAATTCCCTCTTCTATACAATGGTTAAAGGTATAGGCACTTTGTCCTCCATTGTATCTGGTCACCCTGAACGTGACAAAACACAGTCCTTAACTTACAGAGCAATCCTGCCTAAGGATCTGCTGGGCCGGATCCTGTGCTCTGGCCGCCGGATCCTGTGCTCTGCCGCAGGCAGGCTCCCGCTCAGCCCGAGGTCTACTCGGGGAAGGGGAAGCTCGTCCCCTTCCCTGAGTGTAAATGGCACTGGGGCCGATCGGCCTCCTTGGATTTCCGCCAGCGAAATTGCTGGCGGAAGTCGGAGGAGGCTGTGTAATGGCCCAGCCACTTGGCGGGGGACGGGATATGGCCCCTGACCGGCTGGGCCAATGGCCCCCCTCCTGCTACCGCTGGACCGCCCGCTGGATCCTTACCTGGGTTCGGTGGCGGTCCTTCGGGCGCTCCGTCGGCAGAGCAGGGGAGACCGGCCTTGCGCCGGCCTTCCCTGCTCTCGGGTAGTTACAAATGTGCTTTATGGCACATTTGCGACTACTTAGGGCGGTGGAACACTCGTTCCGCCACCCTAGACTTACGCTGGATTGCACCAACAGACTACAATCCTGTACACACTTTCCTGGGAACAAGCCTGACTGAACGCAATGGGAGTTACTTCTGAGTAGACAAGCACAGGATTGCACTGACAGTGCACCAGGCTGAGACCCTGAGCATGTTCAGACTAATGCTGCCACAACTGAGGGAATGGGGAACCTGGCTTGCTGATGCAGTATTCTAATTCAAAACGTTTTCACACCGAGTCTTCCTTTGAAAGTTGCATAAATAGCAACTTTCAGATCAGCAAAGGAACTTCAAAGGGCAGTATGAAACTGCTGAATCAGAATTTATCACAAGGTTTGATTCTATTTGTTCAGGCTTGAATTGAAACAATGGTTTCCTGTCATATTATAGGTGTTAATTTGCAAAGCTAGTATCCGCTGGACTGATATCGGCTGGCAATTAGACTTTTTCCCTTTTGCCATTCTCTGCCTGTGGGATAAATGTGAAGCAAAACAACAACCCCAGAATGATTTGTTATTCGAGCCGCTGATAGACTGCTCCTTCTGCTGGAGGCTCGACTGGGCTTCCAAACACGACCTAAAACCCTCAAAATTGGTTAAAACATAACATTGAACATGAAAAAAATTCCTAAGCAGAGTTAAAACCTTAGGAAACTTATAATTCGGCAACATCAACCTCAGAAGTCTTGCTCACTTTTTGCAGTTTTTTTCTTTTGTGTGAGGGTGGTTGTCCCAATGGAAGGAACAAACATGATTACCACTTACTAATGCCAACATCCTTAGCATTCCAAGTTTGACACTTTTAACATTTTTCAACAATTTTTACTCTCATCTGATGTTACATGAGGTACACACACACACACACACACACACTCTGTACATGAGGTTCCAAAACATAGCTGATAGCCATTCATTTTCCAGGGTTACACATACCATAGTTTTGTTTAGCCCAGATTCTTGCCAGGTATTGGGAGGAAAGAAGAGACGTTTGGAACCCAATTTTAAACCAATTTTTCTGCAACTTCAGGAAATTAAATCCAGGTGATCAGACTGGATTTTATTTCCTCGGGGGGGGGGGGCCAAATACAAAACGGAATATATAAAACAGAAACACCCCTTTTTTCTCATTGTGGAGTTTTCCTCCTCTCCCCTCAAACAGACAGAGAGAGAGAGAGAGAGAGAGAGAGAAGGAGAAACAAAACACTGTTCTCTATCCTTTGCAATCAGCAGATCTTCAGACAAAAAAACACTCAACAGCTGCAAGTTTAAATGTTGTTGGTAAAATGTTAGTATTTTCTAGAGTACTAGTAGCCTGCTTTTAAAATCCAAAAACTTGGGATGGTCAAATTCCTTCCCCTTCCTAAAATTCTAACTGCAACATAAAACAATCAAATTCTCCCCTTTTTCATTTAAAACTTTATAGACATCTATATATGAAATAAATCACAGGCCAGGAAAAAAAACAACATTTCGAAATGAGGCGGCAAACTGTAGAGTTACGAAGGAAGGGGGGGGGGACATTCTTACGTCAGCCCCCTGGAGGAGGGAAGGAAAAATGTGCTATAAAAATGTGCCTCACCGCCCAGCACAGATAAGAAAGCTGAGAAAAAAAAAAACCAAAGTGCGAAATGGTTCCTCCCTCTCCTCCATCTCAGTCAACCCCTTTCAATAAAGAAAGCTCTTCCTAACAAGATCCCAAAAACCAGGTCCCTCCTGCTCTGCGGTAGACAGCAAAGAAAAACATACAAGCAAACACTTACAGCAATTAGCAATCAAGGGGCAAAAAAAAAAAGTTAACAATCAGAACAAAAGTAACCCTTTCCGCCTTCAAAGGAACATCTGAGGCAAGAAGCCTGCTGTCCTCTAAATCACCAAGAGCTGCTCGCATATTCAAAACACACGCTGCCAAAACCACATCCACGTGGTCCCAGCTTTCCCAAAACAAACAGACAGACAGACACATAAACACACTTTCCGGAGCTTTCAAACTACCAATTTCACACTCTGCATTCCATTCATGCTCTTTCACTCAACCCAATGCTTCCCTGGTTTGCTGTTCCTTTTTTTTCTCCTCCAACACTCAGTGTCATTTACACTGGTGCAAACATCCATTTTTTTATTATTATTATTATTATTATTAATTTTTCCCCCATATCCATTATCCAACCTGACCCACAAGCCGATTTACGAAGATCTTGCCCATCTTCTGGGGGGGGCCATCTGGGTTTGCAAAGCCCAGATTTTAATCTTACCTTAATCCAATCCTCTGGCCATTCCTGTGTGCACTTCCGATTCTCTCTTAGACCTGGTCCATTACTCCATGCAGTTGGTGAGGCAGCTGATCTGCCCTTACGGGTGCCCAGCCCCTTCCCAACAAGACATTAGGGTGTGCACAAAAAAGGCCTGTCCAGTCCACCCAGAAGGGCAGAGCAGTCTGCCTGCTGCAACCGTGAAGAGGCAAATGCCACTAGACTAATCCTGGACGAGCCCCCAGGTTGTAAACTGGAGATGTTTACCAATAATCATTCCAGGATAGTCGGAGCAGGAACACAAAGAGAATTTATTATCTTGCGCAAGAGACTCACACTCAGAGCTTAACAGCTTGAAAACAGAGTGGAGCATGGAAGCTCCTTAGCTTACAGTTTTTATACTATCTGGGCGTTACCTTGATTAATTCTCATGTTTTTCAGTGTAAAGTTTCACACATGCGCAAATGAAACGGCATATCTTCAAAATCTTTCCTTTGTTCAGTTTGTTGTTGTTGTTCAGTCGTTAAGTCGTGTCCGACCCTTCGTGATCCCATGAACCATATCCTGCCAGGCCTTCCTGTCCTCCACTACCTTCCTGAGTTCGCTCATTTTCATGTTCGTTGCATCGGTGATGCTGTCTAACCATCTCATCCTTTGCCTTCCCCTTCTCCTTTTGCCTTCAATCTTTCCCAGCATCAGAGTCTTCTCCAGAGAGTCCTCTCTTCGCAATAGGTGGCCAAAATATTTGAGCTTCAGCCTTAGTACCTGTCCTTCCAGGGAACAGTCAGGGTTGATTTCCTTTAGGATTGACTGATTTGATCTCCTAGCAGTCCAAGGGACTCTCAGGAGTCTTCTCCAGCACCACAGTTCAAAAGCATCTATTCTTCGGCGCTCAGCCTTCCTTATGGTCCAACTCTCTCAACCATACATTGCTACTGGGAACACCATCGCCCTGACTATGCGAACTTTTGTTGGCATGGTGATATCTCTGCTTTTTATTATGCTGTCTAAGTTTGCCATAGCTTTCCTTCCAAGGAGTAAGCGTCTTTTAATTTCATGGCTGCTGTCTCCGTCTGCAGTGATCGTGGAGCCCAGAAAAGTAAAATCTGTTACTGCTTCCATTTCTGCCCCTTCTATTTGCCAGGAATTGATGGACCCAGATGCCATGATCTTAGTTTTATTAATGTTGAGTTTCAAGCCAACTTTTGCACTCTCCTCTTTTACCCTCATCAAGAGGCCCTTTAGTTCTTCTTCACTTTCTGCCATTAGGGTGGTATTGTCTGCATATCTGAGGTTGTTGATATTTCTCCCGGCAATCTTGATTCCGGCTTGCGATTCATTCAGCCCTGCATTTCTCATAATGTACTCTGCATATAAGTTAAATAGGCAGGGTGACAATATACAGCCTTGCCGTACTCCCTTCCCAATTTTGAACCAGTCGGTTGTTCCATGGCCGGTCCGAACTGTTGCTTCTTGACCCGCATACAGGTTTCTCAGGAGACAGGTAAGGTGGTCTGGTACCCCCATCTCTTTAAGAATTTGCCACAGTTTGTTGTGATCCACACAATCAAAGGCTTTTGTTCAGTTAAAGGTAAAGGTATCCCCTGACAATTAAGTCCAGTCGTGTCCGACTCTAGGGTGTGGTGCTCATCCCCATTTCAAAGCCGAAGAGCCAGCGTTGTCCGAAGACGCCTCTGTGGTCATGTGGCCGGCATGACTCTCCTTGCCGCAGCGCGTAGCATGCAGCTGGAACACGGAGCGCTGTTTACCTTCCCGCAAGCGGTACCTATTTATCTACTCGCATTGACATGCTTTGGAACTGCTAGGTTGGCAGGAGCTGGCCCAGACACTAAAGGAATTTTATCTCTTGGTTTCTCTCTCGGATGTAGGTGCCTGGCTCCCAGGTTATTTATGGCTTAGCCTCAATGCATTGCTTATCTGATCTGTCCCTCTCTCTCTTTCTGAGGCCCTCTCCTGTCTTCCAACTAATTTACTACGAAGCTTACATAAACATTCATTATGAAGCTTAGGTACAGAAGCCAAAAGCATTTTTGCCCTGTCACATGTGAATTGTATGTTATATTAATTTTTTTTCCTTTTTCATCATACTTCATAAGGGCATGGAATGGAGTGGGGACAGGGGCAGGGGTGGGCAGATCGGGCTCAGGAGGGGGTGGGATATGCAGCACTTGTGCACGCTGTATCCTAACCCCTTTCAGGGCCCCATCCACCAACACGGGTGCACGCGGACTTGCGCTAGCCATATGGGCAGGTGCAAGTCCGAGTAGACCCATTGCAAAGGCTGGGGCTTTCCCCGGGGCAAGGGGACAAATGTCCTCTTACATCGAGAAGACCTCCTACCTCCTGCTTTTCCCCATAGGATGCCGTGTTGTAACCTGCACTGGCACCGCTGTGGGGAAAGTTAGGTAGGATTGGGGTGAAAATTCCTATAGTTAAGCTTTAAACGCCCTGCATGAAAGGAGCACTTTGCTACCCCTCCTATTGCATGCAGCTCATTTCATTTAACATTGAAATGCATTAAATGTATTTAAAGGGATGTGTTCCCTTTAAACCTCGTGCAAGGACAGAGCATGGTGAAGAGGTAAAGAGCTTTTCCCCATGACAGACAGGGCAGAGGATTCAGTTGGGTGGTAATTTATATCCCTCATGAAATCATGGTAGATTTCTTGCCACCAGAGAAGGATTTTGGCCCCTCACCAGTGTGCAAAACTGGGTGCCTTTCATCATGCCACCTTCTGGTCACCTCAACACGGACGTTGCTTGCTAGAGGAGCAATCTAGGGAGCCAATTGCCCTGGCTAGCCTCAGTGCCTTAGCACCCACACTTGCCCTAGCTAGGCCTGGGAGGCTGACAAGGGCGAGGGGAGATACTATAATAACTCTTTGCTCTGGACAGAAAAACAGGACAAGCAACTTGTGAAAACAACAGGAGCTTTTTGAGAGAAGGGAGTAACAAAATGCTGGTCAAACAGACAAAACAGGCACTTGCAGTTAGAATCCAAACACAGGTCTCAGAATCCAAACAAGAAATCCTGACATGACTACAGTAGAGACATTAGCCCAGCCTAGAAAAGTTCTCATTTTGATACAATCTTCTCATTAACCTCCAGGGGGTGCTGGAGGGGCCATCAGCAATTTTAACCAGTAACCTTTTTATCAGTGCTGAAGACTTAAATTCAAACCAGGCTGCTTCTTTTCAGGACAATTCCTGGTTGCTGCTCCTACTGATTTGATTGGTTGCTCAGAGGCGGGAGAACTTGTTGGAACAGAGCTATAAATAGATGGATATTAATGTATGATTAAAAGAATGTCTTATCCAAGGCTCAGTAGGACACAGTTTTCAGAAAAATAATGTTGCTTGTCTGTTGCAAAACATACTGCTTAGAGCTTGACTTGCTTCTCTGTATTCGGCTGCTGGGCCCCTTTCCAACAGCTTGCTGTTTTTGCATCAGACAGACATAAAGGCACAGTAATGTATCCCCTAGCTTGTGGTTTGATTTGGGATCTCTGTCGTTCTCCGTGTGTGACTTCATGTCTACTTCATATAAATGACTGGAGCATATAATGCTAGCAGGGTTATTGTTAGCTTCTCTCGCTTGTCTTCTCCCTCCACCTGCAATATGAAGATAAGAACACTGGACTTCATTTCAGGCTTGTCATAAGTACTTCCTCATAACTTCACACACACACACACCTCCAACAGCTTCTGTTACATATTCCAATGAAAACAATGGAATATGTAACAGTAACAGAGGTGCCATATGCCTAGCCTTATCATCTTTTTCCGGAACCCAAAGGAGGACAGAAGTGACATCATGGGGGGGCGTGTCAGCCAGCCACGCCCCTCTGTGACATCACAAGGGGGTGTGTCAGCCGGCCACACCCCTCTGTGACATCACAAGGGGCGTGTCAGCCGGCCACGCCCCCTCTGTGACATCACAAGGGGCGTGTGATGGCCAGTGCTGGCCGCCACAACACAGTCAGCTGGCTGGGATGAAAACAGTGGTGACACTCTGCACGTGCTCAGAGGCACAGGGAAGAGGCAAAATACTGTATTTTAATAATGTTGAGCTGGCTGGACCTTTCCTGGCCCGTAACCCTAACCCAATCACAGCCGTTTATCTTTCAGCAACTAAATTCAAACCATTTAAACATCCTGCTTTCTCGACTTTACAACCTTTTCCCACTCTGAACAACTCCACAGTCTCATACATACATTCCTTCCCTTCCCCCAAGCAAGAATTTGCTCCTGCTAAGCAAGTTTAGCTTCAAGTACTGTAGTTAAAAAAAACAAAAGCCACTGCCAGACACCTTTTGTGTTGCTAAATGCCTCGATTTGCATTGGAATGCGCTGGCGGATGCTTCAAACAAACGGCTCTAGTCTATAGAGTTAAAATCCGATTCACAGGGACTTCTGGTTACAATGCAAAACTGAATCTAAGTTTTGGCTCCCTTTGAAGTGCCGGGAATTCCGGGACAAATTGGGGTGCTGCCCGGTTCTGTCCGGGACGGCGGTGCTATTCCAGGACTGTCCTGGTCAAATCAAGGACGATGGTAAGGCTACATATGCCACTCTTGGCCTCAGTCCTGCCACCTGCAATGTGGGGTTAATAACACTGGACTGGTTGTTAATAACACTGCAGGGTTGTTCTTGCAAGCCATTCTCTTTTAGCCTCACTCCCCCATCCCTAAAATATGGAAATAGTCTCTGTAAGCTTATCCCTCTGCCTCTCCTCAACTAGAACCGATATGGGGACAATTAAAATAGACCTCCCCCTAATGCAGGAAGAATTATCTCCCCCTAATGCAGGAAGGCCAGCGGGTGGCACAGTGGGTTAAACCGCTGAACCATGAGCTGTCAATTGAAAGGTCGGCAGTTCGAATCCGTGACGGGGTGAGCTCTTGTTGCTTGGCCAGCTCCTGCCAACCTAGCAGTTCCAAAGCATGTTAATGCGAGTAGATAAATAGGTACCGCTTGTGGGAAGGTAAACAGCGCTCCGTGTTCCAGCTGGCAAGGAGAGTCATGCCGGTCACATGACCACGGAGGCGTCTTCGGACAACGCTGGCTCTTCAGCTTTGAAATGGAGATGAGCACCACACCCTAGAGTCGGGCATGATTGGACTTAATTGTCAGGGGTCACCTTTACCTTTACCTTAATGCAGGAAGAATTTGAAGGGAAATATTTCAAAATAGGTTTCAGTGGCAGTTAATTGCAGGGCTATCAAAGGGAATACAAGCAGCATAACTAGAAATTAGCATGCTAATGGGAGTAGTTGAGGTTACTTTAAGCTAGGAAGAAGACTAATGAATGCAGGACCTGTGCAATTTGTAAGTTTTGAGTGTAACTGTTGAATTTACACACGAACTGGGGAGTTGCAGGCAAGAGCCTGGAAATTGGTAATGAAAATCAGTTGTGAGAAAATTAGCTGTAATGCAAACATTTGGGAGAACAGGAGAAGGCTTTTATAGCTGGTTGCAGGGTGTAGCTAAAGACTTCTGAGGATGCTTTCAATGTTGGGTGCGAAAGGTAAAGTTTTACCATCAAAATTTTAATAATAAAGTGTATTTTACGACAGAGTTTTCCCTGCAGAATGGTTGTTTTGAACTCTAAAATCTCTGTTTATTGTTTGCTCTTTCAACATATAATGTACACTTGTAATTGGCGGGATATTTGAATCTGGGTTTTTATTGGCTGCTTTCCATGAATTCTCCTTGGATCCTTCTGTCTGTTGGTTTTCTTTACAAATTCAAATGTATCCATGTGTTCTCCAGTGCACCAAGGTCCAAATCTAATGTATATAAACCCTTGTAATTGTATCATTCTGTACAGAACTTGCTGTGGTTGGGTTGTGTCCTTTGCTGGCAAAATAAAAGATCTTTCCTTTTGAAATAGTACTGCATTTTACCATCTTTTGACCTCATTTTTGGCGACCTGTATTTGCGGTCCTTTTTCTTTCTCATCCCGTGGCTGAAGCAGAACGTGGCCTGTCGTCCTGCCCACCGGGCAAACACGCGTCGTCTGCGTCTGCTGCTTTTGCTTCTACCGTTTCTTCTTCTGCTTCTGCTACTTTTGCTTTTGCTTCTTCTGTGTCTGCTTTTGCTTCTGCCATTTCTGCTTCCGCTTTTGCTTCCGCTTCCGCTCTGCTGCTTCTTCTGTTTCTGCTGCTTTTGCTTCTGCCACTTCTGCTTCTGCTTTTGCTTTTGTGTCTGCCGCTTCTGCTTCTGCTGCTTCAGCTGTTTTGGCTTCTGCTTCTGCTTTTGCTTCTGCTCTGCTGCTGCTTCTTCTGCTTTTGCTTCTTCTGTGTCTGCTTTTGCTTCTGCCATTTCTGCTTCCGCTTTTGCTTCCGCTTCCGCTCTGCTGCTTCTTCTGTTTCTTTTGCTTCTTCTGTGTCTGCTTCTGCTTCTGCCGCTTCTGCTTCTGCTGCTTCAGCCGTTTCGGCTTCTGCTTCTGCTTCTGCTGCTTTTGCTTCTTCTGTGTCTGCTTTTGCTTCTGCCATTTCTGCTTTTGCTTCCGCTTCCGCTTTTGCTCTGCTGCTTCTTCTGTTTCTTTTGCTTCTGCCACTTCTGCTTTTGCTTTTGCGTCTGCTGCTTCTGCTGCTGCCGCTTCTGCTTCTGCTGCTTCAGCCGTTTCGGCTTCTGCTTCTGCTTTTGCTTTTGCTTCTGCTGCTGCTTCTTGTGCTTCTGCCACTTCTGCTTTTGCTTTTGCTTTTGCTTTTGCTTCTGCCGCTTCTGCTGCTTCTGCCGCTTCTGCTTCTGCTTTTGCTTTTGCTTCTGCTTCTGCTGCTGCTTCTTGTGCTTTTGCTTCTTCTGTGTCTGCTTTTGCTTCTGCCACTTCTGCTTTTGCTTTTGCTTTTGCTTCTGCCGCTTCTGCTTCTGCTGCTTCTTCTGTTTCTTTTGCTTCTGCCGCTTCTGCTTCTGCTGCTTCAGCCGTTTCGGCTTCTGCTTCTGCTTCTGCTCTGCTGCATCTGCTTCTGCTTCTTCTGCTTCTGCTGCTGCTTCTTCTGCTTTTGCTTCTTCTGTGTCTGCTTTTGCTTCTGCCACTTCTGCTTTTGCTTTTGCGTCTGCTGCTTCTGCTTCTGCCGCTGCTGCTTCAGCCGTTTCGGCTTCTGCTTCTGCTTTTGCTTTTGCTTCTGCTTCTGCTGCTGCCACTTCTGCTTCTGCTGCTTCAGCCGTTTCGGCTTCTGCTTCTGCTTTTGCTTCTGCTGCTGCTTCTTGTGCTTTTGCTTCTTCTGTGTCTGCTTTTGCTTCTGCCACTTCTGCTTTTGCTTTTGCTTTTGCTTCTGCCGCTTCTGCTTCTGCTGCTTCAGCCGTTTCGGCTTCTGCTTCTGCTTTTGCTTCTGCTGCTGCTTCTTGTGCTTTTGCTTCTTCTGTGTCTGCTTTTGCTTCTGCCACTTCTGCTTTTGCTTTTGCGTCTGCTGCTTCTGCTTCTGCCGCTTCTGCTTCTGCTGCTTCAGCCGTTTCGGCTTCTGCTTCTGCTTTTGCTTCTGCTGCTGCTTCTTGTGCTTTTGCTTCTTCTGTGTCTGCTTTTGCTTCTGCCACTTCTGCTTTTGCTTTTGCTTTTGCTTCTGCCGCTTCTGCTTCTGCTGCTTCAGCCGTTTCGGCTTCTGCTTCTGCTTTTGCTTCTGCTGCTGCTTCTTGTGCTTTTGCTTCTTCTGTGTCTGCTTTTGCTTCTGCCACTTCTGCTTTTGCTTTTGCGTCTGCTGCTTCTGCTTCTGCCGCTTCTGCTTCTGCTGCTTCAGCCGTTTCGGCTTCTGCTTCTGCTTTTGCTTCTGCTGCTGCTTCTTGTGCTTTTGCTTCTTCTGTGTCTGCTTTTGCTTCTGCCACTTCTGCTTTTGCTTTTGCTTTTGCTTCTGCCGCTTCTGCTTCTGCTGCTTCAGCCGTTTCGGCTTCTGCTTCTGCTTTTGCTTCTGCTGCTGCTTCTTGTGCTTTTGCTTCTTCTGTGTCTGCTTTTGCTTCTGCCATTTCTTCTGCTGCTTCCGTTTCCGCTTCTGCTCTGCTGCTTCTGCTTCTGCTTCTGTTTCTGCTGCTTTTGCTTCTGCTTCTTCTGCTTTTGCTTCTTCTGTGCCTGCTTTTGCTTCTGCTGCGTCTGCCGCTGCCTTTGCTGCCGCTGCCTTTGCTGCTGGTGCCGCTGCCGCTGCTTCCCCAAGTAGGAACTTCAAGTGGTTCAGATGACCCCCCTGCCCCATATCCATCCCCCCCAGGTGAAACCTGGCTAACACCCACAGGTTATAAAAGGTGGTGCTTAATGTCTAAAAAAAAAAAGACACTGGGGCACAAGTGTGCCTGGAATTAGTAACCCCTCATCTGGAAGTCATTCCTCCTAATCATGTTCCATGAGTGGGGGTGGGGGGAGACTCTCCTTATCTACTCAGGGGCGGGGGCAACATCCATTAGGGCCATTAGGCCCAGTGCCTAGGGCCCATGATACTTTTAGGGGCCCATGAAAATGTTTTAATTTCTTTTAAAAGCAGAAGAAAAAAATGACTTTTAAGGTCAAAGAAAATGTTTTTTTCTCACATGAGAACAAAATGGGAACTTTTAGGGCCCACGAAATGTATTAAATGTTAGTAGTGTCTCAGGTTTTCATGGCAGAAGTTCCAGAGGAATAAAAAGTTTTGGGTATTGAAGCCATGTAAAAGATTTTACAGGTGTACCCCGCTTAACGATGGGGATACGTTCTGGAAAACCCATCATATAGTGAAACCATCATTAAGCGAGTCCTCAGCACCATCTAGTGGCCAATTGTGGTATAATATGTAAAAGCAATACAGTACAGTGTAATGCAATGTAACACAGTGGAGTTGTAATAGGGAATGAATGGCAAACACAGTGTACATTGGACGAAGTCTGAGGTATTCGAGGATTAAAAACCATGTAAAATATTTATAGTAAAAATTCAACTTAAAAGGCTTCACAAGCATAAAAGGTTTTAAAAGCAGATCTTAAAAACAATTTAAAAGATTCAAAAGCACAGTTGACAAGCTTTAAAAGCAATCAAGTAAAAACAACTTAAAAGTTAAAATAATACTAAGGCCTCAGTCCAGCCCAACACAGGCACAGTTGAGGCACAGTTGAGGCCCAAAATAGGGCTGAGTTAGGCTGCAACTGTGCCTGAGTTAGGCAGGAGGCAAGAGCAGTGGGCCAGGATCGAGGCAACACTTACCACAGAGGCAGGCAGGCCCCTGTGGGGAGGTGTCAGTCTTGTGGAAGCGAAGAGCCCCCTCCTGAGCTCGTCTGTGTGTACCTACCACAGCTGCTGCAGCGTTCGCAGCAGATGGGCAGCCACAGGTGGGCCTGCAGGCACTGGGCGTGCGACAGTCAGCTGAAGGGCAGAGGTTGTGCCAGTGCCAGCTGCCCCAGGGCACCCTGGGCATTAGCCACCTGCTGCAGGGGGGAGTGCCACTGCCCTCCCTCCTGCAGAAGGCGATGCCACCCCAAGCCACGGTGAGGCTGCACATGGGAGTCATGGGGGGGTGAGCAGGGGAGAGAAGGGAAGGAGGGGGTGGGAACGGCACGCACAAGGGGGGTCTCATGAAGTCTGGAACCGCCTCTGCCATGACATGCCTGTGCGCTGCCTGAAGCCCTGGGCCTCCAGGGCCGTGGCAATGCCCACAAAGAAGGTATTCCGGCATGCCTTCTGCTCCGTGCCCCGGCCAAGACCGAGAGATGCCTTGGGCTTGTCTGCTGCGAGCGGGAAGGGCTCACGCAGCTCATCACACCCCCAGATGGGGCAACGTCAGCACGTCGCGGCAGGCACTCTGGCGGGGTGGGGGGTGGCCAGCTTCCATCATCAGGGAGTGGGAGGGGAGGCAGACAGACAGGCAGACAGTGGGTGCTAGGGAGGGGCACGGGTGGGTCAGAAACAGACAGACAACAAGGCTGGTGGGAGAGGGATACAGGGAGAGGGGTCTGCAGAGACCAATAGGGACACAGGGGTCACTTCGCAGATGGAGGCAATGCAGGAACGGGCGCCTCTTATGCAGACGGACCTTGGGCAGAATGGACGCCGGTGACGGGCGGAAACGGACGCTGTTGACGGGTGGACCAAGGGCGGAAACGGATGCCGTTGACGGGCAGACGAGAGCCCCGGTTGCCGAAAGGGCTCTTCACAGACGTGGCGGACGTGCGCCATGTCGCCTGTCAGTGTTTGCCTGCCTGAGAGGCCCCCCAACTCCCCACTCCCCTCTGAGCCCTGAGGGTCTGGCAGCCCCCCTGCTGTGGTCTCCCTGGGCTGGCTGTGGCAGGCCCTGGCTGGGATTCATGCAGGGGCTTGTGTGCTGGGGACTGTCTCTGTGTGTGGGGGGCAGTGCTTGTGTAACATTGGGGACATGTGTTTTCAGGGGCATCTTTATTGTTCTGGAACAGTGGCAGAGATGGCCAGGCGAGGCTGCCTGGGGTAGTCACAGCGGCCACTCGGACCACAGCAGCAGCAGCAGCAGCAGGCGTGCCCCATGGACCAGGGGATGCAGGCCCTTCCCCTGTGGAACCACAGCCTGCACCATGGAAAGGGGAGGGACAGCAAGTAGGCAGCCAGGGAGGTGGAGCAGCAGCAGCGCCGGCAGCTGAGGAGGGTTGCAGTGCAGGCTCCAGGACCTCTGGCAGCATCGAGGCAGACAACCATGGGGCAACCAGACTGCAGGCCCAGGGGTGCTCCCAGGAAGGTAGGTGGTAGTGGACGTTCCTGGGGAGGCAAAAAACACGGGGGTGTTCTATGGCAGCTGCTGCGTGGTAGCAATCGCCATTGAAGAAATGCCAGTGTGCAGGTTGCAAAGGCCTGCAGGGAGAGAAATTAAACACAGCTGAGAGGTGTGAGACACATAGCATGGTCTGCGCTCCTTCCCTGGGTGTCAGGAGAACATGATCCTGTAAGGGAAAAGGGTCAAAGAGAGAGAAGACAACAACACAATGTGTGGGTCACAACCATGGCAAACCTACCAATACTGACCTGTGAGTAGACCATGTGGATAAAAGGGGGGGGGGAACAGCTGGTGTCTACATAAGGCTAACAGTTCCACACTTGTGTCATTGTGTGCTCACATTACTACAGGCAGCAATCAGACACAACATTGGTAAAGAGGCATATCATGGCAGGCATGGCAGGCAGCTATGAGACACAACATTGGTAAAGAGGCATATCATGGCAGGTAATGCAGGCATCTATGAGACAAGACATTGGTAAAGAGGCATATCATGGCAGGCATTGCAGGCAGCTATGAGACACAACATTGGTAAAGAGGCATATCATGGCAGGCATTGCAGGCAGCTATGAGACACAACATTGGTAAAGAGGCATATCATGGCAGGCATTGCAGGCAGCTACGAGACAAGACATTGGTAAAGAGGCATGTATCCTACCTATATTTCTATATGCAAAGAGGCAGAAGTCAGACCACATGTCAGCACGAACCCTGCTCTTACCTGCACTTACCTGCTGGTGTTGTTGCCTGTGGGGGGGGGGAGAGGGGCTGGGAGAAAGACATGGGTTAGCAAACACTTGCATGGAGACAGCTGCCCAGGCACAGCAGTAAACTGTTTGGCCACAGGCGGCACAGCCCTCTCTGCCCTAGAGGGGGGCAGAGAGGAGAAGGGAAGAGAGAAGTGGGGTGTTTGAAATTTTTCAAAGTCCCACTTTGTGGCTGCTGGGGGACAGGACCCCACGCCACGTGCTCAGAGAGAGAGAGAGAGAGAGTGGAGGGCTGGGGCTGGGCTTTTGTGGGAAAGAGGCTGGGTGGGGCTGGGTGCTGATAGGGTAACTATTTGGGTCCGTGTCCAGAGTTAGGCCACAACTGTTCCGTCCTAACTCAGGCACAACTCGGAACCAGGGTGTTAGAACTTTTCAGGAGAGGGCTGGTGTGGGTAAGGTAAAATGGCTCCTATGGGTCTCCTCACATTTGAGTCCACCCTTTTTGTTGACCCAAATTTTGTGCCTGAGTTGTACTCGAGGGGGCGTGTCAGGGGGTCGCCAGTGTCTGGAACCGGAACAAATTTCGTAACCGCCCCCGTCACTCCCCGACACGCCCCCAACACGCCCACTTTTAGGCCAAACTTAGGACGGAATAGCTCTTATGCCGAACTTAGGACTGAATTGGTCAACTTTCCTTAACCCGTCCTATGTCAGTCACAATTGCAGCACAAATTCGGCCTCTGCGGCACAATTCAGGCACAACTCGAGCCTAAGGCGCTTAGGCTGCAGTTGTGCCTGAATTGTGCCGCTGAGGCCTTAGGCTGGACTGGGCTGTAAGTCTTATTGGTTTTTGTGCTAATGGTAGAAGCGGGGGGGGGGGGGGTTGGAGGAGGGAGTGGAATTTCTCCCTTCCTGGTCAACCTGACACATTGTGACATGGTAGTTTTGAGATTTGGACTCTTCCAAAGGGCTATTGTCGTTGTAGGGTCAGGCTTGAAGAGGAACCTTGGGGACTTCAGAAATTCACCATCAGTCTGTGGTAGGCTCTTTCAATTCTCTGAGTCCAAGCTTGGAGAAGTTCAGTAGCACCTGTAGCTGAAACACTCGGAAATACTTTGCCTATTAAGAAAGAAATGGCAGATCCAGGAAAGCAACATAAGTTGCTTTGGATATCTCCGATCATCCGTATGAGTTCTTATTAGATTACTGTAATTACTTTTAATTGTAATGACGATATTATTATTATTATTATTATTATTACAGTATTTATATACCGCTTTTCAACAAAATGTTCACAAAGCAGCTTATATACAAGTTGATCATGAAAATCAGAGTTTGAACGACAATATCATCAACTGAGTCTTTAGTAAATTTATTGTACAAATCCAAATAAGTTCAAAACATTAACTGGAGAAAAACATGTATTATACTTTCTATTCTAATATTACTCATCAGATTCTGAATTTTCTCAGTATTAAAAAGGTAAAGGTAAAGGTGACCCCTGACAATTAAGTCCAGTCGTGTCCAAATCTAGGGTGTGGTGCTCATCCCCATTTCAAAGCCGAAGAGCCAGCGTTGTCCAAAGACGCCTCCGTGGTCATGTGGCCGGCATGACTCTCCTTGCCGCAGCGTGTAGCATGCGGCTGGAACACGGAGCGCTGTTTACCTTCCCGCAAGCGGTACCTATTTATCTACTCACATTGACATGCTTTGGAACTGCTAGGTTGGCAGGAGCTGGCCAAGCAACGAGCGCTCACCCCGTCGCGGGAATCGAACTGCCGACCTTTTGATCGACAGCTTATGGTTCAGCAGTTTAACCCGCTGCGCCACCCGCTGGCCTCATACATACATACATATGCGCATACATGTGAACAGAGAGAAAACATTTTAATAGCGTGGCCAAAATGCCATGAAAAGCAACAGCTATCCGTCATTCTGTCCCATTTCTATGTGGAACGCAAACGTGTGCAAGATAAGCAGAGTGACTTCTTTACACATTTTTTCTTTAGCACGAGGGGAAAGTATTGGCTTTTGAACAGCAAAAAAAACCATCTATAAAGCAATTAACATACAAAAAACCTCCCTCTGTTTTCCAGGATGGCCTATCTGTTCAGTAGCCACACCTGGATTGAGTTGTGGCCAACCTCCCTGGAATGTCAGCAAGAAGACCAACAACTCTTCTGCCAGGGTCTGGAGGACTTTGTCCAGCACTTGGAGGAAACTGGCTGCACACTCTAAAAAGGAGGTGCCTCTTTCTTCCATCTATTCTGAGCCATGTCGCTGTGTAAGAAATCTGCATCCTTTCGTAGACAACTAACCATCCTGCATCATAAGAACATAAGAAGAGCCTTGCTGGATCAGGCCAAAGGCCCATCTAGTCCAGCTTCCTGTATCTCACAGTGGCCCCACCAGATGCCTCCGAAAGCACACAGCCAACAAGATAACCTGTTTCCTGCTGCCACTCCCCTGCACCTGGCACAGAGAAAACCTACTTCCAAAGCCAGGAGGTTGCTTATGGCTTGTAACCTGTGATGGTCTTTTCCTCCATGAATCTATCCAAACCCCTTTTAAAGGCATCTAGGCCAGGTCGGTGCCATCACCACATCCTGTGGCAAGGAGTTCCACAGATAAGAACAACAAGAGCTTTCCAGGAAAAGATCCTTCAGCCATGAGCACTATATTGGGTCTGTGGCTCTAACTACCTATAACAGGAAGATGTCTAGACATCTCTGATTGTGGTTGAAAAACCACTAGTCAACTTTTGACCATGCCAAAGGATGCAATGCACACACTTCTCTCCTCACTGCTTGCTATCCTATCTCTCCTCCCTGCTTGCTGTTCTTATGTTATGTTCTCTATCCTTGCTTCATATATTTCAGGGATGGCACTAAAACTAGATGCAGGGGCCTCATCCTGGGGGGAGGGGTACCTGCAAAGGTGTGTAGGGCCAAGGACATGTGACATGGTGCCAGTGGGAGTCCTTATTCTTTTTCAAATAGCAGCTGCAGCGGGAGTCCAATCTGGATCACCCCCCCCCTTCCCGGCTGCTAGTTTTGAAATACAAGTTAACTGCACAAGTGTGAATGTAATGCGTGGTTTGATCCCAAGAGAGCCTCCCTCTTTTTCTTTTTTTTTTAAAGTCATTTTTGGAAGAGGCTGTTGGAGAAGTGGAGAAGTTGTGGACAGAGGAAATATTAAGCACACTTTTTCCCACCCCACCCCTGAAGTTATCTGTCACAGGGCTCAGGTTCCCATCTGCCAGCGGATGAGTCACCTCTCCAGAGGCGTTCTAATATGGGGGGAGCAGGTGTGCTCCACCCCAGGCGCTGAGTGGGCGCGGGGGCGCGGCAGTCGGGCTCAGGGCTGCGCAGAGCGGCGCGGCACCGGAGCCCAGCTGGCGCTCCCCTCTAAAGCAGCGCGTCCACTCGGCGCTTCCCCGGCCTCCAGAGGCTACGCTCCGGAGACCGGGGAGAAGCCCTCCTCAAAGCGACTGCCTTGTTCGGCGGTCGCTTTGAGGAGGGCTTCTCCCCGGTCTCTGGAGCGTAGCCTCCAGAGGCCGGGGAAGCGCCGAGTGGGCGCTCAGCCCCGAGTCCGGCTGCTTGGGGGGGGCGCACCAACCCCGCCCCCCCAGGCGCCGGGAGGGCTGGGAACACCACTGCACCTCTCCTCAGGCCGTGAGAAGCCAGGCCAGCAGTTGCATCACCAACTGTTTCCCTTCTCCCTTCTTCTCCCCCCCCCCAGTTTCTTAGAATTCAGATAATGATAATAATAATACTTAGTATTTCTGATGATGAAATGATGATGATACTTAGTATTTCTGTAGCATTTCAAATGTTTCTTTCAAGGGTTCCGCATCCATTACCTCGATATTCTTAGAACCTTTTAAGAGAAGTGAGGTTCATGTACTCCACCTACTTCCGATTTAGCAAAGAGATTTTCTATTTTTGACAGTACGTACACACACACACACACACACACACACACACACACACACACACACACACACACGAAATGCATATGGACACGAAATGCCAGTGTGCTTCCCCACCCTCATTCTATCCTGAGTCAGATCATTGGGCCATCTAGCTCAGCATTGTCTCTCCATCAGTGCTTTTCAATTAGCACTTCACAGTACAGCAGGTGGTACTGGGTCCTATTGCCACCTGTGACCATGTGACACTGCCCTGCCTGGCCTGACCCCACCAGAAGTGATAAAGATGGCTGGGGAAGTGGTGCACCAGTGGGCAAGATGTGGTTGTGTCTGGCCCTCCAAAAGGGGCACAGTTTGAGGAAGCTGGGTGCAGAGCGAAGTCCCAGCTGTGGGGCCACCTGCCCACTCCTATTCGCAGTTGCTGTCCCTGGTACCTGCAAAAAAGAAGTGGTGGTACTGCAAAAAAGAAAAAAGTGTGTGTGTGTGTGTGTGTGTGTGTGTGTGAGAGAGAGAGAGAGAGAGAGAGAGAGAGAGAGAGAGAGAGAGGAGTCCTGACAATGGCTTTCCAGCCTCTTTCCCAGCCCTACTTGAGGATGTCAGGGATTGAGATTGAACCGGAGACCTTCTACACACACAGCAGGTGCTCTACTACTGAGTTCTAGCTCCGTTCATTGTACCTATTTACTCAGATAGCAAATGTTTCTGAATTACAGCTATTTATTTCAATACATTATAAATATTATAAATAATTCCCCCCCAAAAAATTATAAATAAATGCATTACACCCATATAGGGTGTAAATATAGGGAGTCTATACCCATATACCCTAAATCCTGCAAGAATATACCTAGCCATGAAAGCTTTCACTCTAATTTAAAATGCATTACAATAAATTCATCCAGCTGAATTGTTAGATCAAAGCTGCAGTTCTAAACCTGCTTCCCTGGCAGTAAGTGCTGTTGAACTCAGTGGGCCTTAGTTCCAAGTAACTAAGTTTAGGGTCACGCTGTAAATGTTCTATTAGCCAATCTGAAGTCTTTAAAAAAAGGGGGGAGGAGCCTGTGGTCAGTTTACTACACTTCTGCTTCTGAAACGAGTACAGTACTGAACAGGCTATTGTAAATGGATAGAGTAAGCAGAGAAGAGCCTTCAGCAATATGTCATTGAATGGGGGTGTCTCAAATTGTGATCCTTGATTTAGGGTTAAGGATGCTAGAAGTACACAAGAATGTCTCTATCTTCTTCAGTGAAATGTCGGAAGTTATGGCAGTGATATCATCATCATCCCCATCCTTGTTGAGGTTGAAGAACAACAGCTTGCCTAAGGCCACTATGTGAGTTCATGACACGTGCAAGATTTGACCAAAGGTCTTTCTGATTTTTAAGTAGCCTGTGTCAACTCAGTTTTGCTAAACAAACAAACAAATCATTCCCAGCAGCATCACTACCACTTACAGCAGATACATAAAAAGATGTTTTAGTTCAGTGTTTCTCAAACTGTGGGTCGGGACCCACTTGGTGGGTCATGACCTGATGGAAAGATCAGGTAAGTGGTAATTACCACAAGCCCTGAGGCTATTCAAAAATCAGATAGCTGCTAATTGCCCTGCAAACAGCTGAGCTCCTGCAGTTTGCAAGATAGCTGCTAATTGCCCTGCAAGGAGCTGAGCTCCTGCAGTTTGCAAGCTTATGTAAATATAGGAAGATAAATGTTTGAGTGTCTTTTATTTTGGTGTGTGTTTTCCCAAGTCTGTCAATGACAGGTAGTGGGGGCAGGTGAAGGCTGGGTCACATAACTAAGCCCCTAAAGCCTTGAGGCTATTTATTAGGGTTGCCTCATTATGTGAAATAGATTGAGTTTTTTGCAAACAAATAAATAAAATATTACTTGTAAATAAATAAATATATTATTTCTTTCTAGATCACCTTTTTTTTAAAGTCTCGTAAAGCTAGGTGGGTCCTGATGGAGTGTCATTTTAAAAAGTGGGTCCCGATGCTAAAAGGATTAAGATCCACTGCTTTAGTTTATACAGAGTCAGACGACCACCGGTCCATTGAGTGCAGTATAGTCTAAAATGCCTGGCAGAGGCTCTCCATAGATAGTTCCAGGCAGAAGTCTTTCTCAGCCCCAGTTGGAGATGCCAGGAACAGAAATGCAGTTCTAACAAGAAAGCAGCCAGTGAGGTCCTGCTAGAATGTCCTCTTGGGTCTAGAATCAGTTCTCTATGCAAGAACATAAATCACCTTTCTGACTTCCTTTTCTAAAGCAAGATAATACAATGGAAATTTTTCTGTTGCAGGAATAATATAGCTTCCCCCCCAGGTCTAGAGAACCCAGCAGCTGCAGCATGAAAAAAACCACAACTGGTTACATGTGATTTTCCTCTCAGCTAGGTCCTGCACTGGAAAAGCAAAAGTGTTTGGGACTTTTTAGTTTAGAAAAAAGATGATTAAGGGGGGGGGGGAAGGAAAAATGACAGAGGTTATAAATCTATGAATGGTATAGAAAAAGTAGGTAAACTTAGAACATGGGGTCATCCACTGAAACTGATTGGCAGGACATACAGGACAGATGAAAGTACTTCTTCAAACAATGCATCATGAACTTGTGGAACATACTGCCACAAGATGTGGTGACCAGGAGTGTAGTCAAAGGGAAGCAACACGGGAGCAAACCTCTGGGACTTCTTCTACAGCAGAAGTGATTTTATGAGGGGGTCTGGCTCAGTCTTGGGGTCTGAGCCAGTCTGGGGGACAGGGGCTCTGACTCAGTTGGTAAAGCAGCCACCTCATATGCCCGAAGATCTGAGGATGCCAGTTCGAGACACCCGGAAGCATCCGTGAGCTGTCAAGAGCTGTCGACATGCTGCTGACGAGCTACAGAAGCCTCAGTGAGAGAGAGAATTCTACAGCTGGCACTCTGAGTGGGACACAGTGTGCCGTCAAGTCGGTGCGTGGGAGGCAAATGCCAGAGCGAGGCCAAACCATGAAGGAAACCACCTGGAATGAAGGGTTCTATGCAAGATTAGAACATTTGTAATATGTAATATGTAAAAACCACTTTGGTGTAGGAAGTCTGCCTAGGTAAACCAACTGACCAATCCCCCCCCCCAGAATGCCCTGTTCCACCCTCCCCACACCCCTCTGCCGCCCAGCAGGGACTTAACCTTCCCGCGGCAGTGCTGCTCTGCAGTGCTGGAGGAGCGGCACGAGCCTCTCCGCCAGCTCCGCTTACCGAGAGCCACAAACATGCTTTATGGCACGTTTGAGATACCCTAGACCGGCAGAGTGGTGCTCCTCCAGTCTAATATGTAGAAAGGATTGGGCTGCCCATATACATAGGCTAGTACTTTAAGGTTGCAATCCTATATACGTTTACTTGAGAGTAAGCTCCATTGAACACAGTGGGAGTGGGACTTACAGTGAACAGTGAGACTCACTTCTGTACTATACCGTTTATATTTATTTGAGATAATTTTAATTACATTTTCAATGTTTATATACTGTCTTTGTTTTAAAAGTATTGAGTTTGGGATGAAATACATAGGATCAGGAGTGGCCAACCTTGCAACATGAATGCTGCTGGCCCTTTAATGGTTGTACAGGTGAGGGCATTTCAGCAGGTGCAGCTGCTTTAGCAGTACCATCTGCACTTGCAGCTGCCAAGATTCTGGCTTTTACACAACTCTTAAGAACACAGTAGCCCTAATGGTGGAAGGTTGGCCACCCCTGTGCACGGGCGTCACTAGACGCGCGTCACCCTGGTGCGGGGACGCGCGTCACCCCCCCTAGGGGCATGACGTTATAGGCGTGGGGGGAGGGGGCCACACGGCTCCCCCCCCACATCGCGTCGCCCCCCTCCGGACGCTCCGAGGCCGGCCCGGGAGCCGGCCTCGGAGCGTCCGACCCCGTCGGCACTCCAGGGCCTTCTGAAAGAAGAAAAATTTACCTTATACCACTGGCCATCTCTGCGCTACAAAAAAACTCCTCAACTCTTACCATGCTCATCTGTTGTCAATCCTGGAAGTGTGGGACTTGTGGTTTTATTTACAGGGACAACACAAATGCTCTGTCGCATGCAAAGAGGACCGTAAGGAGGGGAATCACCTAGTAGTTCTTGCTTGAGCAGTGGGAAGCAGATCATTGTGTCTCGTATTGGTGGCTTGCGGTGGTGGCGGATTGGAGATAAGCAGCGGCAGCGGCACCAGGCTCTTGGTGAAAGGCTCCCCAAATCCGCTGCCCCCTCGGACCCCTTGCAATCTGCCTCTGATACAAGTCACATTAGCCTTACCAGATTTCTTCCCAGGACAGAATGTAGCCCTTTAGGAGAAGGAATGTGGGCAGGTGTAGCTTGTTAAACCTTAGAGCACAATCCTAGGCATGTCTACTCAGAAACAAGCCCCACTGAACACAATGCTCCATTGTGTTCAGTGGGGCTTGCTTCTGAGTAGAGAAGCCTAGGATTGTGCTCTAGGACTTAACAAGTTACACCTGCCCACATTCCTTCTCCTAAAGGTCTAGCACTCTGTCCTGGGAGATCTGTTGGAGATCTGGTAAGCCTCCTCCTCCTCCACCTGGCTCCCTCCCTGGGCTTGCCTCAGCCCCAGGGGAGCAGATACAGAGCAGCCCTCAGGTAGTCAGAGACCTCTCATCACCAGCCCTGGGTGCCTTATGAAGCCCTGGCCCCTCTCTTTCCTGGGCTGTCTGTCTCTCTCCCATCCCCATCCCTTGCTTACCTGGTCCAGGCCTGTGGTTAAAGGATCAGCATCTCCCCAGAGTAGGGAAGCCCTTTGAGGAGCAGCCAACCCTGTTCCTTGATGACCCATGGGATGATGGGAGGACCAGACGTCCAGCCATGCATTGGCTGTACTGGACTGGTTGCTGCTCCCCCGCCAGGGTTTTGATGGGGCAACTGGAGTCCCCGAGACGGAGCAAGTCTGGATGCTCTTTGCCCTGAAAAACTGAAAGACACAGGAGAGAGTGATTTTCAGTGGGAAAACGATGCTGGGGAAATGATTAGACCTTTTCCCCCTGTGGTCCTCATCTAGATTGGGGGGTTTAGAGCCACTTGGTTGGTTGGTTTTTTAAGGACATTGGGGCCAGGTTACAAGGCTGCTTTGTCTTGTCTTGTCCATTTGTCATTTGTTGCTGAATTACAAAAAACAACAACTTTGGATTGTTCTTGTCCTTCTGTATATATTGTAAGCTTTTCATTATAAATAAATAAAAAGGTAAAGGTATCCCCTGACAATTAAGTCCAGTCGTGTCCGACTCTAGGGTGTGGTGCTCATCTCCATTTCAAAGCCGAAGAGCCAGCGTTGTCCGAAGACGCCTCCGTGGTCATGTGGCCGGCATGACTCTCCTTGCCGCAGCGCGTAGCATGCAGCTGGAACGCGGAGCACTGTTTACCTTCCCGCAAGCGGTACCTATTTATCTACTCGCATTGACATGCTTTGGAACTGCTAGGTAAATAGGGAGCTCCAAACACAGAGTTCCCATGTCATGTCTATTTTGGCCCCGTGTTTATTTTGATGAATCAAACAAATCAGAAGTTGATGCAATACAAGTTATATAAGGAAACTGTTATTTCAGCAAGTCTGCAACTGCAGCACTGATGAAAAAAAAAAAAAGCATTAAAAAGTCTCCCAGGTAACACATGAACGATTTGGCAGGCAGGGGAAACACCAGACAGGCCGACGGGAAAATCCCAGTAGCTCCTGGAGATGGGAAATTCATAATCAACCCAGTTTCTCTGTTGTCACCCACTTTCCCTTCACTGGCTGGAAAGTGTAGAGAAATTATAGAGATTTAGAGAAATTAGAGAAATTATCCTGAAACTCAGACAAAGCTTATCAGCATCAAGTCTCT
This sequence comes from Plestiodon gilberti rubricaudatus, assembly GCA_026170595.1. Lineage (NCBI taxonomy): Eukaryota > Metazoa > Chordata > Lepidosauria > Squamata > Scincidae > Plestiodon > Plestiodon gilberti. The sequence continues at coordinate 110,667,949 of JANXHW010000002.1, forward strand.
GAGAGGAGGAGCACACCTACTGTGGCTGTTGTTGTCACACATCTTTGCAGTCTCCTGTACAGTACTTGGTAAGTCCCTTTGGTTTCTGTGGGGGTGGCTGAAAACCCCTTGTTTAGATTCTGTAGCCTGGTGGTGGCAGGTCAAAAGGAAAGAGGCGGAGGATCCTTTATATACAGTATAAGCAGCGCTTCTATTTTTGAGGCAGTTGCAGCGGGTCAGTGTAGAAAGGGGAGGTTTAGGGAGCTCATCTGACTACTGTAAGATGGAAACTCCGGGCCTCATGACACAGAGGGTTGCTGCCTTCCTTGAAACTGGCCAAGGATGTCGTCTTCTTGCTTTCTGGTTCCTGCTTTCAGGTTGCTGCTGATCTGGAACTGCCTGCTCTGTATTCATTTCTAAAGCTAAGTGTCTACAATACACAGAGGATTAAAAAAAAATTAATGCATCAAACAAATTAAAAGTGGATAGTGGCAACCCTGCAATCTGGTACCAATGTCCTTTTTGTTTTGTTTTGTTTTACAAAAAGCAGCAGTAAGGCACTCCCCTCCCATCTAGATTAGGACTTCAAGGGGGGGGGCTTAATGCTTTCCCTGGCACCATTTTCCCACTGGAAATCACACTTCCTAAAGCTAGGCTTACCATCCGTCCTGGAATGTCCGTCACTGGATCCAGGCTCCGGTCCTGGGTCGGTCCAGGGCTTTCCAGACCCTGATGAAGCCTCCGCCGCTGCAGCACCATCCAAGATGGTGGCGCCCAAATCTCGTGAGGGCATGAGGCAGTACAGTATTGCCTCATGTGTCCTCATTAGATTTGGGCTCCACCATCATGGATCTCGCGAGATCCAAGATGGCAGCACCTAGAAAAAAGGTACTTTTTACCTTTTTTTGAAGTGGCGGCGGAGGCTGAGGGGGAACAACAGGCGGCAATGGTGGCGACACGACGGGCGGCAATGGCGACACGACGGGCGGCAATGGTGGCGGCGCAGGCAGCAATGGATGGCGACAATGGGTGGCGGCAATGGTGGTGGCGGTGGAGGCTGAAGGGCATGACGAAGATGATGGCGGTGGCGGCAGAATGGCAGAGGCGGGACAGGCAAGTCAATTTAATTAATTAATTAATTGGCTAACTAAAAATAAATAAATAAATAAATAAATAAATAAATAAATAAAAATAATTAAAAGAATTCTGACGTGGCACACATTGTTTTACACAGGGGAGTTTCAGCCTCTGGAAACTACCTTGGGGTATGGGAACATTTGTTCCCTTGCCCTGGGGTAAACCCGTGCCAGCCTGCTGAGTCTACTCAGACCTGCACTAGCTATATTGCTGGTGCAGGTCCGTGTGGATCTGGCTTGGGGGATCAAGACCAGAAAGGGGGATAGGATATCGGCATGCACTGCTGCAGCCGATACCACCTCCTTCCTGGCCCTAATCTGCCCTCCTCTCCCCCTCCCCGCCTCCCTCCCACCCTGTGCTAAGTTACCAGTGCTGACAGATGTCTCCGATCCACTGGACCTGGCCGCACCAAATGGCGTGTCGCATTTTGCGACAGACATAAAGGGTCTAACGCCGCTTGAATGAGTGTTCCAGCGGCGTGAGGCCCAAATAGGATTGGCCCGTTAATTTGATATGGGTTGGGAGAATACAAATGTTGAAAATGAACATTTTACCACAAAGTATAAATATACTGTTTATATTTGACAATGTGATGATTCTTATACAAAATGCTTCCTTGAGAAAATGGCAGAAGCTCTTTAGTATCTTTTTATAGAATTTTTTTAAAATCCAAGAGTATCTATGAGTGTTTGAAATCCCACAACCTATATAAAGTATAATGATGCTTCTTGACCAAAAGTTATTTCACAATGGATTAATAGTAATTGTGATACGGGATGGCTCATTTTTTAGCTGGACAGTGTTAATGTTTCTTTTATGATACTATGCTGGCAAATATGAATGTTCATTGGTAAACTTTAATTTAACTCTTTCAATAAAAGCAGTTTGGGGAGTATAGAATTGTAAGGAAAAAAAAACACCCCTTAAGTATTTCACACAGTTAGCTTCCTTACAGCGCAATCCTAACCAACTTTCCAGCACCGGTGTAGCCGTGCCAACAGGGCGCACACTGCATTTTGCAGTGTAGGGGCAGTCATGGAGGCCTCTTCAAGGTGAGGGGACATTTGTTCCCTTACCTCGGGGCTGCATTGCGGCTGCACCGGTGCTGGAAAGTTGGTTAGGGTTGCGCTGTTAGCAGAGGCGTAACGTGTGCCGGGGCGCCCTGGAGCACCAGGGGCGAGGGGTGCCCCCCGGCTCCGCAACAATGATCTATCTGAGCCTGGATGTCAAATCTGGATTGCTATTTCTGTTGCTTAATACAGACTAGTTCTTCCTTCACGCTTGAAGCAACCCTTCCCGGCTGCAGCTATAGGCTTACAGTCATACTAATTACCCTTCCCGGCTGCATTTCCGAAGCAGAGTAACAACGAAGAGAGGCTATAGGCTTACAGTCATGCTAATTTTATGTCCTTGGGCTACCAGGTTTGATAATAAGAGATAACATATTCAAATGGAGGAACTCCAGGCCCATTCCCCTCTTAGTAAGGTACTTAGGAAAAAAAAAAACACAGCCAAGAAGATAACAATTAACCAGAACAGCGGGGGGGGGGGGGGGGCGGCAACTTCGGGTGCCCGGACGAAGTGTTCCAATTGTCCACCGAAGATACGCCTCTGGCTGTTAGAGTACTAACAGCCCAAACCTTCAGCTGTCTTAAAATGGCAACCAATAGAGCGCGCAGCCACAACTCTGCCGCTGGACCCTGCTGTGCCTGCCGGACCAGGTAAGGCAGCAGTGGGGGCATGGAGTGGGCGGGGATCTAGGGAAGTACTGCTGTTCCCATCACATTAATTCTAACCAAAAAAGAGAGCTTTAAAGCTGACCAGACAAAATTCTTATCTGATCTCACCTCAAATACAATGCATTTCACTGGAGTCACTCGCACATTCATCCCAAATGATGAGGAATCAAATGCACATTCATGCATGAACGTCCCATAGTCTCTAAAAATATTGAAATAAACCATTAATATCATCCAGGCTTCCTTCCTTCCTTCCTTCCTTCCTTCCTTCCTTCCTTCCTTCCTTCCTTCCTTCCTTCCGTGGAGCAATCCCTGCCATTTTGTGACTGTTCTCTTTTACATTGAGGTTGTGTGACACTCACTCACTCACTCACTCACTCACTCACACACACACACACACACACACACACACACACACACACACACACACACCAGGGTCATAGCTAGAGCCTGAGTCAGCAGTCTGCCCACACTAGCCCTGTGCATGCCTTTAGACTGCTGAGAGGACAACCTGACTGCTGTGATTTTTTAAATTTATATTTGTATCTGTTCTTTACTTTTATGCTGGTCAATGACTGTAATAAAGGACTGACTGCTGTGCTGACATGGGGTGGGGGTGGCAGACAAGGAATCCCCCCCCCCATGGCTTAATGGAATGCAGAAATGAATGCAGGAAGGTAAGAGGCAGACAAAGAAAACAAAACCCCTCGATCGCCTTCATTAGAAACACCCTACAGTGGGAGGAAGCAGCACGGACCCAGGTCTGTGATGCTTCTTGGCTTTCAGGGATTTTTTTAAGCTGTTTGGGGGCTGGGGAGATAAAATAAAAGGCTTTTAAAGTAAATACTACCTGCCTCGAAGTGATACGTTTTACCTTTGCAGGGAAACTGTGATACTGGTGTGCAAAATGAAAGGATAAGTTGCATGCTATTTCTATGTAGAAAAATACATTTTACAGTGCATACAGAGATGCATTTATTCTATGCAAAATCTTGGTACATTGCTTTTATGAGATGATGAATGCATCTTTCCAAATTAACCCCAAAATACATAAATAAATAAAATATTTGACCGGCCACAAAGCGGCTGGCAAAAGAAAAAAAGAAAAAGCCCATCGATTGCGGTGGGAAAAAAAAAACATACCCGATATAATTGCCCACACACAAAAAATAGTAGCTCAACCACCTCTACCGCTTCTTTTGCCCCTAGCGGCCTGGGGGCAGGTGCTGGATCCTTGGTTCTGCCCATGAGACGGGCGAGGGCCCGAGCCCTTCATTCTCATTCCCAGTGGCATTGTTAGCAGTGGGGGCCTTGGGGCGGTGGGCCCCCGGGCAGCAGGATCGGGTAGCAGGCGGCATGCGGGCGGGGGTGCAACGGCGGCCAGCGGCGGGGCGGATCATCCCGTTCGCCAGGGCGAGCAAGGAGCGCCGTCGGCATTTTTGGGCCTCCCACCTGCGCTGCACCTCTGAGTGCTCGATAACGGTTGCTGCCGTTACGTCACTTCCGGTGGGGGGGGGGAGCCAGGAACGCCACTGCTCATTCCCACCTTCAGCTGCGCCAGACCTCACCCTGAGGCCCTAGGCTCTGCAGAACACCCCCATGGCACAATGGAACAGGTGCGAACCTCACAGATGCTGTACCAAGCTGCAAAGCTCTCCGGAAGCGTTCTAGTTACTCGGATGTTTCTGGAGTGCTTTGCAGTCGTGTACAGCATCTGTGAGGTTCGCGGCTGGAATGGGGGCAGCCCCGGCGGAGCCACGATGCAGCCGGCCCACGGGACTAAGAGGAGTTGGACAGTAAACAAAGGGGTGGACAGCAAGAACGCGGTAAGCGTCCAAGTGCTGCGAAAACGGTAAAAACCCACGGATTTATGACCAGAATTATTTTTTTCCTGTTTTCTAACGCTAAAATCTACGTGCGTCTTAAGGTCCGGTGCGTGTTATGGAGCGGAAAAAATACGGTATATGAAAGAGAAACTCCTGATGGGTGACAGAATAAAAAAGGTTACCAAGGTACGAAGCCAACATTGTTCACAGTGGATATGCCAACACTGAACTGAAGTCAAAGGCACTGAATAAGATTCCTGGAAAAGAAGAGGAACTGGTTACAGATCAAAAGTGTTTTGAAAGTCATTACAGTACAGCATTTGAGAGTTGAGCAGGAATGCAAAGTTTCCATTCATTGCAGGAGAACGTCTGCAAGAAGAACTCCCTGCCAGATTGTATCCTTTTAAATTATTTTTGTCCCTGAATTAGATATTGGCCTGGTCAGCTTGGATCCAAGGGCTTTGACTGGTTCTGTTGCGTCTTGTGAGTAAAGCAGAAAGGGCTTATCAAGCAGATGTAGCATTTCGAAGAATCTCTGTGCAACAGCTGGTGTCTCAGATCCTGGGTCTGAGCCTTCAGCATTTCCACTTGTTGAAGAGCATCAATTGATGGTAAATTCTGGCTACTGGAAAAATATTTCTCTCAATTGAACATATAAAAGTATTTGCTAAATGACAGCATTCCCCACCCAACACAACCTAATGTCACAGTGTTCCATCATTGCTGCACAACTTTTCTTCATTTCTTATGACTGGCTCGTGATGAAGAAGACCTTCCCAGTGGATTGGGCCCCATATTAGTGGGAATGGAAAGCCATCTGAATCTTCATGATCTGCCTCATACTAAATGTCACTGGAATTTCTCTAATCCCAAACAGGGGGACAAAATGGAAATAGTGTGTACATTATGTTTCTGACAATAGACACGTCTACTTCTTTCAGCCCCAGCACAGTTTAGGCAGCTTTGAAGCGGGGAGCACAATCCCCGTTTTGAATCCAATATAAGGCTTTCCAGTCCTTCCAGTGAATAAAATAAGAAGGCAGCCAAAGCCTATGACTTAATAATAATAATTCAATGGATGTATTATTCATTCTGATGCAGGTTTAAAAATACTAAGCTCCCCCAGATGCTACTAGGCAAGGTTGTGGAACCTGGGAAAACCCATTTCTGAGAACAATGAATAGCCTTTGTGGTGCAACGTGTACTCTGTATTTTCAAAGTGTTTTACGAATGTCTTGGGTGCGTTTCGGCTCTAGCAAGGCTGACAGGGACCTGGGCTTCATTTGACCCCTGTGACTCCTACTGAGGATTTTGAAATCTGGTGCTGCATCTCAAATGCATTGCGCATGCAAACATACACACAACAAGAACCACAACTAAAGGAAAAATTATCCTGTAATTGTTTTTTAATAAGAAAGCTTTTCTATTCTTTAGCTCAGTGGTGGCCAACCTTTCAACATGAATGCTGGCCCTTTAAATGGTTGTATAGGTGAGGGCATTTCAGCAGGTGCAGCTGCTTTAGCAGCACCATCAGCACTTGCAGCTGCCAAGATTCTGTCTTCTACACAACTCTTAAGAACACAGTAGCCATACTGGTGGAAGGTTGGCCACCCCTGCTTTAGCTTATCTCCTGTGTGTAATGAAAACTCTCCTCCTGAAATCCCACCCTGTAATGATTGAGCTCTCCCTGTTTCCCCTTAAGGGAAGTCTTGATGTAAGGAGGGTCCATAAGAAAGAGGCTTTTCGAAGACGCCATTATTGGAAAGCTCCATGACGGAATTGGCCAGCATCTGGGTCCAACAAGAACAATTGACCCTAGCCAGCCTACAAGCCACTGGGATTGGCATTGGTGTTCAAATTTGGGCACCCAAGCCCATCTGGTTATGTCAGTGGGGCCCAAGTGATTGTAAAATACCCAACTGAACACGGCAGTGAGCTCAATGGACCAAAGTTATTTAAGGTCAATCCCAAGGATGCTTGTGTGTGTTCAAATTTAGCTCCTTCGGAGAGAATCTGTGTGTGGCTAACTCCACCCGCCTCCCCTGTGTCTGGAGAAATGTAATAGCGGATGCTGATGCTCTGAGTAAGTACAGCTAAGACCAATGAGATAGATGTGTAATGTGTGTAAGGGATCTTATTTCGCTACAAGCGTTGCCTATATAACTGCCTGTTTGTACATTCACTGAGCTATGTACCTGAGCTCTTCCACTGGCCAAGCCATATTTATACACCTCCTCAGTAATGTAACTAGGGTGGGGCATGTGCACCGGGTGCAAAAATAACAGGGGGTGCAAAAATATTAAAGAGTGGTCATCTGCACCCCAGAGACTGTCTCAATTTATGTTTAAAAATATGTTTACAATTGTCTCAATTTATGTTTAAAAATATTTTTTTGCACTTGAGTCATGCCTAGCTGCCTGAATTTGCATCCAAACGAGGCAGTTCAAGGCCAGATATGTTAAAGCCCCACCCACCTCTTGAGACTGGGAGGAAGTGGCGGGTTTCAGCTTTCATTGCATTGAGAGTTGTTTGTAAGCACTGAACTGATCACACATACTGGAACTGCTCTGTACACACATTAGTCATCACTGCCACCAATGATCATTTCCTCAACGACAAAATAGCAAGTGACAACTGCTGCTATAAAAATTGGAATACCAAATATATTCAACATACATGATTCAATGACTAAGTTTGAAAATGTATGCCATTTTAATTCTACCAATTAAGGGAGGGGGCGCGCTCTTTTTTCCTTGCCCCAGGCACTAATTATCCCTTGTTATGGCATTGCACCTTCTTGACATTTTCCTTCAGTTTTTTTTCCCATCTTTGTATTCTTCCCCCCACCCCAAACATTTTCATTCTTCACCTGCCAGTTGTTGATTGACCTTATCACAGCTTTGCCCCAGTGTTTCTGGATCAGTGGTGGCTGCATGCATAGTTTTGGGGGGGATCTTCCCTGAAACTGGGAGGGAGCCTTTTGAGGATTGTCTCTGTCTGGCCTCAAGGTGGCAGCACAGCCTGCCATTTTGACCCTGAGCAAGGGGCAGATCTGGGTGAAGGTGGGAGACGCGGGCACCAGGGCACCCAGCCCCACCCCAGTCATCCCATACATCTACAACTTCCATTCCCAGCTTTGCTTTGCCTTTCAGAAGAGAATCAAACGCTTTATGTTTCAACAGGACAATTGTATGTTATTTTGGAGGCAGATACACTACAATCTCATATGAATAGAAACCTTGTGTTGTATCTAAAGAAGGTGAATCCTGATTGAGCCCTGGTAATATCAATGAGACAAATTAGTTGTGCCTATCTTAAATTAACTGAATTAATAATTACTTATGACTAACTTTCTATGGATACAACCATCTGTATTCATAGCCTGTCAGTAATAGAATTCAGTTATAGAATATTTTTTACTGAATAAGAACTCTCTTAAAAAAAGAAAAGAAAGAATTGTTTGTTTCCAACTGATGAGAAAAAGCACATGATGGGCAAGGGAAATGCATGGAAGGGTTTCCTACTTTCTTGGACTGAGGCAATGGAGACAGACTGATTATAGGATGAATATCAGAAGATACGAATTTTGGGGGAAGACATTATTAGCTACAGTACTCCCCCCATATACGTTGGGGATATGTTCCAGGCCCCTCCGTGGATACTTGAAACCGTCGATAGGAGCGAACACCCCTCCCTGGTTTCCTGAGGGGGCCCCGCCCTGCCTCCCCTGCGGGCAGGCGTGCACCCCTTATTTTTCTTTCAGCAAGCTTTGTTTCTTCCTTAAAACAAACAGAGAAGCAGCCTCCATTGCAGGCAAGTAGAACGAGACTAAGTCCTAGAGAGGCTCTGCAAGGTTTCTGTTAACCTTGCAGAGCCTCTCTAGGACTTAGTCTCGTTCTACTTGCCTGCAATAAGCAGCCAGAGGCTGCTTCTTCTGTTTGTTTAAGGAAGAAACGAAGCTTGCTGGGAAAAACGTAAAAGCCTGAGGGGGTCCCCGCAATCGGTGGATAACTGAAACCGTGGAAAGTGATATTTGTTGATACTTATGTTCTTTTGCCTATTTATCTTATCTGCCTATTTCATAGAAGTTAACTGCATGACGGTGGAAATGGACTCTTTGTGCCCTTACTGTAGTTAAAATACTGATACTAAAACATTGGAAGGATAAGTGCCCACCTACTATTATTCAATGGACTGAGGACCTCTCAACTTTATCAACATTTGAACGTATGGCTTAACGTATAGACAACAACTACATTTTTGTTGTTCAGTGTGTCCGACCCTTCGTGTCCGACCCTTCGTGATCCCATGAACCATATCCTGCCAGGCCTTCCTGTCCTCCACTATCTTCCTGAGTTCGCTCATTTTCATGTTCGTTGCATCGGTGATGCTGTCTAACCATCTCATCCTTTGCCTTCCCCTTCTCCTTTTGCCTTCAATCTTTCCCAGCATCAGAGTCTTCTCCAGAGAATCCTCTCTTTGCGTTAAGGTAAAGGTATCCCCTGACAATTAAGTCCAGTCGTATCCGACTCTAGGGTGTGGTGCTCATCTCCATTTCAAAGCCGAAGAGCCAGCGTTGTCCGAAGACGCCTCCGTGGTCATGTGGCCGGCATGACTCTCCTTGCCGCAGCGCGTAGCATGCAGCTGGAACACGGAGCGCTGTTTACCTTCCCGCAAGCGGTACCTATTTATCTATTCGCATTGACATGCTTTGGAACTGCTAGGTTGGCAGGAGCTGGCCAAGCAACGAGCGCTCCCCCCGTTGCGGGAATCGAACTGCCGACCTTTCGATCGACAGCTTATGGTTCAGCGGTTTAACCCGCTGCGCCACCCGCTGGCCCTCTTCGCGTTAGGTGGCCAAAATATTTGAGTTTCAGCGTCAGTACCTAGCCTTCCAGGGAACAGTCAGGGTTGATTTCATTTAGGATTGACTGATTTGATCTCCTAGCAGTCCAAGGGACTCTCAGGAGTCTTCTCCAACACCACAGTTCGAAAGCATCTATTCTTCGGCGCTCAGCCTTCCTTATGGTCCAACTCTTGCAACAATACATTGCTACTGGGAACACCATCACCCTGACTATACGAACTTTTGTTGGCATGGTGATATGCCAACAGGATGGTGTAGTGGTTTGGGAGTCGGACTTAGACCTGGAAGATCCAGGTTCAAATCCCCACTCAGCCACGAAGCTTCCTGGGTGACCTTGGGCCAGTCACTATCTCTCAGTCCCACCTACCTCACAGGGTTGTTGTGAGGACAAAAAGAAGGGGAGGAAATATGTACGCACTCTGAGCTCCTTGGAGGAAGGGCGGTATAAAAATGTGAAAAATAAATAAAAAATATCTCTGCTTTTTATTATGCTATCTAAATTTGCCAAAGCTTTCCTTCCAAGGAGTAAGGGACACATTTTTGGACATTTGGAAGCCCCCTTTTTTAGACATTTCTGTATAGGTTGCTTATTAATATTCTTTGCAATTTTCCATCTATTTTGTTATGTGTTTTTTTTTTGTTCAGGAAAGGGGGGGGGGATGAATAAAAGATGCCCAATGCAAGGCCTAGCTTCCTTTTTCCTGTAATTCTCTCCTTCATTCTCACATCCCCAAAGCAGCTGCAGCTAGAGAGTAAGCTCTTGGGGGACAACCATAAGGATAGCCAAACAATTACAGGACTGAAAAAAAATCTGTGATGGCGCTTCTTTTCCCCACCCCTTCTACTGCTGCCTTTAATTTTGTGGAATGCAACCTTGCCTGGAAGTCTGATCTCATCTAAGGAAGTGTGATCTCATCTCATCTAGGTCCACAACATCTAATCATTCTTTTCCAGAGTAAGAAGAAAGGCAACCTGCTGTCATTCTGCTCAGGAAGCTATTGTCCCTTAGTCAAAGTTTTGGCAAGGAAGCTGCATGAGCAGACATTTCTGCTGTGATTGCTCTTTTGGAAAAAAGAGGCACTCTGCGCCTTATCATCGCTTTATTCCAGGGATGATGAGCCCTGGCATTCTAAACCGGAATTGGTTATACTTATACGGTATGCTGAGAACTTCGCAGGCCAGTTGGTTGCCTTAAAACAAGAGGAAAGCCCCTTGGTGTATTTTTCAGATGTTTGCAATGCAGGGCAGGGAATGGCCTCCCCCCCCCCCCCCGTGTTTTCTCCAACTTTGTTTGATTGCTTATAATTAAGGAGAAAAGAGAAGGGGGAAAGCAGGGGTCCCTATTCCTCTGCTTTTTGAAGGCAACCCCTCTTTATATACTGCATAGACTTTATGGGAAGGAAGGAAGAAGAGCAATATTAGATGAATGAGGGCAAAATGTGAGCCCACTAAAGGTTTTTACTTGTGGGCCCACAAAAAAATGGAACTGGCATGCTGCCTGCAAGAGCTGATCATGGTCCTAGAATAATAGGCCCTCAGGGTGTGAATTTGAGGGAAACTCCCATTGATTGCTCTGAAATGATATGTACTTATAACAGGCATGCTGTTTACAAAATAATCCCATCATGCTATGTAAGCAAATAAACTACATTTGGCTGCCAATGGTAGCAGTCATGGGTCTTGCCCTTGTGCTAGGCAGCTGCCAGCAATAATTCACAAAAGGGCAACATTTGCTGCAATTTCATTCATGCATGCAGTAGCCAACCAACACAATTCCCAGGGGTAATGCGATAATGCACATGGATGTGGTGCCATTAGGGCACACGAATCAACATTACAATTCAAGATGTATCAGAAAACAAATGAGACTTTTCTGAATACTTGCTGAGAAAGTTTACATACCTGGCAAGAAAGTTAAAACTTTAAGAAACAATCTCAGGTTTTCACAACTCGTCCATATAACAGAATGAAAAACATTCATGATTTCCGGGAATTCAGTCGTTTAATGAATAGCTAATAAAAACTAAAGCTAGAGCATAAAAGATGTATCTTTATTAGCTATTTATTAAATGACGGAATTCCCGGAAGTCATGAATGTTTTTAAGGGTGCAATCCAAACCTACTTAGGCCACCGTTGTAACCAGCGGCCCAGCGAAAACAGGAAGTCCCAGAACGGAAAGGGGATTCAAATCCCCTCCAAAAGGGGAATTCAAAAGGGATTTGAATCCCCTTTCCGTTCTGGGACCTCCCGTTTTCGCTGGGCCGCTGGTTACAATGGCGGCCTAAGTAGGTTTGGATTGCGCCCTAATTCTGTTAAAACTTTAACCTTTAACTCAGTGTTGAAAATCTTGCTTCCAAGGCAGAAAATTCCATCCCCCTCAATATCAAAATGGGACAAGCAACTCACCTGCTGCTGCTTCTCAACTTTGGGCTCATCTTCAGTGGACTTGGGAAAATTTGCAGGGCACTAAAAGAGAGCAAAGGAAGGGAATGACTGTAGTTCCTTTACCTCAAGGAGGTCTCCACTACTGGTCCCCGCCCCACAGGATACAGCAATACAATACAACCCGTCATGGAATTTCTGGGTTTTCAAAAGGGAGAAGGGAACTAATGGAGAAGAAGGAGGTTTGAAGGAAAGTAGAATTTTGGAACAGCTTGAGTTACACGGGTAAAAAGCCATGGCAGAATTACATACAAATGTCTCACCGTTACGGGTCTTGACGCCATGTAGAAAAAGACTCAAACAGTTTAAAATCACTTTCCAACACGCCGCGGGTTTCCCGATGGGGCAGCCGCTTGCGCGGTAAAAGCAAATCAAATTGTCCGAGGCAAAAAAAAGGTCCCAACGTTTCGTTCTATTCGTAGAACATCTTCCAAGGGAAACAATCCATCAGAGATTGCTGATGACATTGACGCACATAACTGGAGGTCCGTATAAATCCAAATGAGAAGGAAAAAAGGCGGGAAACCGTGAATGTTGAAAAAAACGGAAGTTACCTGTTGCGCACGTCACTGGCTGTCAAATACTGCAACTGCCTCATGTCTCTGATTCTCCATGTCCGTGTGTGTCTTTTTGTGTAATATTGGCAGCCAGATCCGATTTGCCAGTGTCAAATCCTGCTGGCGATTAACCAATTTGCCAGTTTCTAAATGTTTGCTGATTTCTAAGGATTCTAAGTGTTTCAGCACCCTAGGATTGTTTTCATTCTGAAGGCACTTAGTCTTGTTGAAGCAGATCGAGTGTTTTTCCAGAATGGCATGCTCAGCTATGGCAGATTGACTTGGATGATTCAATCTATATGATCTTTCATGTTCTGCCAGTCGTGTATTAATGCTTCTGCCTGTTCTGCCAATATAGAACCGATCACATTCGCAAACAATCGAATAAACCCCTGCATTAGAAAATATTGGTCTTTTATCTTTTGGGTTTCCTATGGCTTGTTGTATCTTATATGTTGGCTTAAAGATGGTTGTTATATTACGTTGTTTCAATATTCTGGCAATTTTGTCGGTTGTTCCTTTGATGAAAGGTAACACTGTCCAAATTTTTTTCTCTTTGTTAATCTCTTCGTTATTGTTCTGTATGGTATTACGTCCTTCTCTCTGTGTTTTAATCTTGTAACTTTGTTGATTCCAGCAACGATTGATCTGTGTACGGGGGTAGCCATTAGCTTGTAGTTGCTCAAAGATAACTTTTTTTTCCGATTCTAGGGAGTCACTGTCGCAAACTTTTATGGCCCTATATGCCAGTGAATTGATTAAGGAATTTTTCTGGGCTGGATGATGGTTGGAATTCCAGTTCAAATATTTCCCAGTGTTTGTTGGTTTCCTATAGACCTTGTGGCCTAAGGATAGATCTTTTTTTCGAGACACCAAAACATCCAGGAAGGGTAGAGACTGATTGTTTTCTTTCTCCACGGTGAATTGTATTTCTTCATATTGTCCATTCAGGTGTTTTGTAAATTTGTCCAGCTCTGATTCTCCATGTGGCCATATACAAAAAACATCGTCCACATATCGAACCCATGGCAGAATTTTTTTTTAAAATGATAAGAACAGGCATCACGAGTTCATTCACGTGAAAAAATATATTAAAATATAATTTAAAAAAACAATAATGCGAGGCTTCTCTCTGCCTTATGTAGTGTGTTTGTAGACCCGTCTGGGTAACATCTTCCTGCTGCATGTGGATTTGCCTGAGGATGCTCAATGGAATTTGAGTGAAACGTCGTTTTTAAACATATGATTTTGTACAGGTTTTACTTGAGATTTTAATGTTGTGATATTATTGTATTTTAATATTATATTTTTTCACGTGAATGAACTCGTGTTGCCTGTTCTTATCATTTTTTAAAAAAAATCTTCCATGGCTTTTTACCCATGTAACTCAAGCTGTTCCAAGATTGTTGCTGGCCATGAAAATTTTAAATCATATTTGAAAGTAGAATTTCTCCACATGAATGGATTAATCAGATTATACACTGACTAGCTGTAGAATAAAATAGAGTATGGTATAAAGCGAACAGCGTTCAAAGTTGCTCAAATACAATTAAGAGCAGAAGTAGCAGCAGCTGGCACATGGGGATTTGCATGACAGTGGGAGAGATTGGTAGAGTAATTTCTTTCTTTGATGATTGAGAAAGTGGAGGTGGCAACAACTGCATGCTGAGGAATAAGAGAAGAAGACAGGTTCATTAGACAGAAGCAGTGACAGACACCCTTCCCCCCCATTTCTAAAATGAGAAAATTACAATGGTTCAGCGCATAAATGATTGGTTACAAATGAAATAGATACATGCAGCAGAGACCAGGTGACTTCGGCTGGTGGTCACCCATGCCCTTGTCTGGAGTTCAACCTTGTTCCTAAAATGACTCTGGGGACAGAGATTGAGAAGGTTTTCACAGAGTTGAAGGTGCAAAGCAAGTTGGCAACTAGACAGGAACAGGGCCTGATCTGTGGACCAGTCTCATCCCTGTCACATGAAGTTCTAATCCTGGACTCCCCATGTCACTTCAGGTTTGGGCTGCAGGCTATCTTCAGAAGGTGAGACATGCAAAGGAGAAGTAGTTTCAGATATCATCACACCCACAGCAAAGCAGCTGATTAACTGGAATTGAGCACCAAAGCAGTAATGAACCCTGTCTGAAACCCTGGACAGGTTTCTGCCAGTCAGTCAGTGTAGAGAATATGACACTACGGACAATAGTTGATGCAATGCTTGTTCTTCAGCCTTGGGGGCGGGATCCCAATGGGCTGCGAAACCTCATTTGTGGGGTCGCGGCAACTTACAGGAACCAAAATGGCTGCTGGGGGTAATGCTGGGGGGGTGCTGGGGAACCTGCTGGGGGGGGGCTTCCACAGGGATTTCATCCCCCTCCTCCCCGTCCCTCTTTCAATTTGCTGGGTGTGTGTGTGGGAAACCACGACTCGGCTCTCCTGTTCTAGAATGACCCCGCCACAGGGTGTGTGTGCCAGGCGAGCTCGGCAGGACGAGGTTGCCAGTGCTGGGGCGTGGGGTGTCAACAGGGGCGTGGGGTGGGCGGATCAGGTCCTGGAAGGGTGACGGGATCAATGGTGGGTCCCCAGCCTCATACTATTTATTTATTTGTTTGTTTATTTATTTATTTATTTAATTATTTGTAGGGGGCGTGGCATGAAAAAGGTGGACTTACCTAAGCATGTCAATAGCTGAGCTAGAGTTTGAATCCTAAATTCTCTTAGGGCCCAATCCTAACCAACTTTCTAGTACCGATGCAGCTGCAATGCATCCCCTTGGTAAGGGAACAAACATTCCCTTATCTTGAGGAGGCCTTCATGACTCCCCCCCCCCCCAGAAGATGCAGCATGCACCCCGTTGGCACGGCTACACTGGCACTAGAAATTTAGTTAGGATTGGGCTGTTAATTTCTGTTTGTTGGACCATGCCCAGACCACTTGGAGCGACTAATATAGGTGTCACACCAATAACTGTGCCAGGTTGTGGTGATTGATGAGCATTCTGTGGCCACTAGTGTACTGATATAAAACGAGCTTCATGAGGGGATACACCATTAGACTGGTCTCCTATGTATAAAACATATTCCCGTGAGCCTGTCTCTTGCTATTTTTGCCCTGTGGAAATGCTGGGTAGAATGCACAAGGGAAATTCAATGCATATCCTAATTTATGTTCTAACAGCAAGATCACCTCGAGGAGTGTTCTGGGGTCATCCCAGAATTATGGTGCTCCTTTCCCTCAGAGAGTCATCCAAATCTGCATGATGAAATGTTCTGCATGCATGATGGAATATTTTGGATGGGCATTCAATGGCCAGAGTCAAAGAGCTGTGGTACAGTCTAACTTTAATGTTGTTTAATTGGACATTTCGTTTTTATGTGTTTCAGTTTTAACCCTGACTATTGTAGACTGATGTAAACATAAACTGATTTCAAGACTGTCATGCAAAAACACCTGTTAAGCAGAAAATTAATTCTATTCCATGAAATTGTTGGTCTTGTGACCTGATGCTGTGGTTTTATCGGTGCTTTATTGTGGCTGTTTCAGGGTTTTTTTTCCCCTAAACCCTGAATTGCTCAGATTCGCCACGACTTGGACTCTGGTTTAACAGCTCCAGAAGTTGTCCCTACGGCATCTGTCAATTCCATCATTATGGATTCTTTTCACCTTATACAGCCTGAGGATGTGGATAGGGTCCTCTGTAGTTTGAGATCGTCTTCCTGCCCGCTTGACCCTTGCCCAGCTTGGTTAATACGATCTGCGCGGGTTGGGCTGGCAGATTGGGTGGAACCCATTGTGAATTCATCATTGCGGGAGGGAGTGATGCCTAGCATCTTGAAGACCGCAATTGTGCGCCCCCTCCTGAAAAAACCATCTCTGGATTCCTCCAATTTAAATAACTATTGGCCAGTTTCCAATCTGCCTTTTTGGGGTAAGGTGATTGAGCGGGTGGTGGTGTCTCAGCTCCAAGGGATACTAGATGAAACGGAGTATCTGGACCCTTTTCAGTCTGGCTTCAGGCGGGGCTTTGGGATGGTGACAGCCTTAGTCGCCCTGTTGGATGATCTTCGCCGAGGACTGGACAGGGGGAGTGCATCCCTGCTGGTCCTTTTGGATCTCTCGGCGGCTTTCGATACCATCGACCATGGTATCCTTCTGGGTCGGCTGGCCGAGTTAGGACTAGGGGGCACAGCTTTGCTGTGGTTCCGTTCCTACTTGGCTGACAGGTCCCAGATGGTGATGCTGGGAGACGCCTGTTCAGCGCCCTGCCCCTTACAGTGTGGGGTGCCACAGGATGCTATTCTGTCTCTCATGCTTTTTAACATCTACAAGAAACCATTGGGAGAGATCATCCGGGGATTTGGAGTTGGGTGTCACCAATATGCTGATGACACCCAGCTCTATCTCTCCTTGCCATCTCGTTCCAGGGAGGCTGTGGAAGTCCTGGAGCACTGTCTGGAGGTGGTTGGGGTCTGGATGAGGGCTAATAGGTTGAGACTGAATCCAGAAAAGACAGAGGTCCTACTGGTCAGGAAAGCTTCAATGCAGGTACTGAGTCATCTGCCCGTTCTGAATGGGGTTGCATTCCCCCTGCAGGAATGGGTGCGCAGCTTGGGAGTACTTCTGGATTCACAGCTCTCCTTGGAAAGCCAGGTGGCGGCTGTGGCCAGGGGTGCGTTTGCCCAGCTTCGGCTGGTGCGCCAGCTGCGGCCGTACTTGAGTCTATCGGACCTGACCACGGTGGTCCATGCCTTAGTGACTTCAAGACTGGATTACTGTAATGCGCTCTATGTGGGGCTGCCCTTGAGGACGATTCGGAAGCTGCAATTAGTGCAGAATGCGGCGGCCCGGGTGGTCGCTGGAGCTAGGCGGTTTGACTCTGTTGAGCCGCTGCTTCAGCGGCTGCACTGGCTGCCCATTCGTTTCCGGGCCCAATTCAAGGTGCTCGTAATGACGTTTAAACCCCTTCACGGTTCGGGCCCAGGATATCTGAGGGACCGCCTTCTCCCATACATTCCGGCCCGCTCTCTTAGGTCATCTGAGGGGGCTCTCCTGCGAGTGCCACCTCTTTCGCAAGTTAGGGGAGTGGCAACACGTGGGCGAGCCTTCTCTGTTGTGGCGCCACAACTGTGGAACTCCCTGCCAGGGGATCTGAGAACCACCCCCTCCCTCATGACTTTTCAGCGAAGGCTCAAAACGTTTCTGTATCGTCTAGCGTTTGGGTGACGGGCTGTGGTCTGCCTCCTGTGTCTCAAGATGCTCTGCCATGCTGCTTATCTGCTCCATGCTGCCCCCCCCCCCATGGATTTTATTGTTTTTAAAATTGTTATGTACAGTTATGTATTGTTTAAACTTTTTAATGTATTTTTTAAGTTATGTATTTTAAGTTCTGTTGTAAGCCACCTCGGGCATTTGCCTTGGCATAGGAAAGGCAGGATATAAATTTTTTTAAATAAAAATAAATAAATACTGTTTTTATGGCTTTTCTTTAAACTTTTGTACCCTGCTCTATTGTTGTTGAGTTTTCCTACTAAAAGCAGAATAGAAATAAATAAATAAATAAATATGAATATCCTCCAGGGAAGCTGTCTGGTTTGACTGCAGAAAATAATTTCCTCTTGCAGAGTGGTGTTAGTTTTGATTTAGGTGGGGCCTAGCTCTGTGGCCTAGCTCTCAGTTTCCATCAGTTTACGATGACCTCTTTTCTTGGCCGCCAGCGATATGGCAGACATTTGGGAGGGAACAAAGACAAAGACAAGAATGTTCTGAAAACTCTGTCTGGAAAAGCAGGTGCATCAAGGGAGCATGAAAAAGACTGCATTTATATCTTGTGACTGACTCTTTTCTGGAGAAGGTTACTAAAAGCTGTAGTATGCCTGTATCTGCCTATGTGCCTGCATACATACACAAATTACTACAGTCAGACCTCACTATCCGCAGGGGATCCATTCCAGACACACACAATACTGCGGATAGTGAAGATCCGCGGATACTGGAGTCCGCCAAAAAAAGCCTTTAAAAAGAAAAAAAAGCCCCCAAATCTCTGTCTTATCATTTAAAAAGCCAAGCCTCTGCGTTTTCAAGCCTCCACGGGGCTTCTGCAGCCTTAGCAACCTACTTCCAGATCACACGAAGGCTCTTCCCCCCCCCTCCCAGCCTTGTCCCAGAATGTACCCTGGGACTAGGCTGGGGGGGGGGGGAAGAGCCTTTTCTTTCCTTTTTTTCTTTTTAAAGGCTTTTTTGGCGGACCTTCGTGTAACAAATCCGCAGATCCCGAACCCTCGAATAAAAAGGGTCCGCTGTACTATTAAGATTACTACTGCTATTACTACTATTAAGAATATTTACATACTGCTTTTCAGCAAAACATAGTTCACAAAGCAGTTTACATAGCAAAAAAAATCTGAGGACACCCCCATCCAGTCATATCAAAGTCTCTGATCCTCACTGATGTTGAAACCATAACACACAAAGGTAGGTGTCCCTACCTGACCAGTAGTAGGGACAGCGCTCGTTTTCCCCATGACAAGGAGGTACAGTATTATTCCACCATTGATTAATATCTCCCTGCCCTGGAACTCATAAAGAAGATGTGTGAAGTCTCTTTGATAGGAGGTGGAAACCCTGGTGTAGCCATCTCACTTTTCACATTTCTCATATTGACTGAAATGGTAATCCTCAAACATGAAGAAAGGTGCCACTCTTAAAAATGTTTGTGTAGTGACTTTGAAGTGAAAAGAGCTGAAAACATAATGGATTTGATTCCCAAAGGTCTGAACATGGCCTTCTTTCCCCACCTGCCCCCAATGTTAGTGCATGTATGTATACAGGAAGCAATAAAGGGCAGTGGCGTTGCTAGTGTGCCCCAGGGGGCGGGGCAATGAAGCATTTCACATCATCACCCCGCCCCCTGCACTCCCGGAAAGCTTCATTTGAACCACTGAACCATGAGCCGTCGATCGAAAGGTCGGCAGTTCGAATCCGTGCGACGGCTCCTGCCAACCTAGCAGTTCGAAAGCAAGAAATTGCAAGTAGATTAATAGGTACTGCGTCAGCGGGACGGTAACAGCGTTCCATGCGCCTCGGTGTTGAGTCACGCCAGCCACATGACCATGGAAACGTCTTCGGACAGCGCTGGCTCTTCGGCTTTGAAACGGAGATGAGCACCGCTCCCTAGAGTCGGACACAACTGGACTTAATTGTCAAGGGATACCTTTACCTTTACCTAAGACAGCAGGCGGATGGATGGGTCCATGAAAAGCGCTGAAAACAGTGCGAAAAGCCTCCGCGGCTGCAAATGCAGCCACTCCGGCTGCAAAAACGTTGCCGCCATGGCTTCTCCTCGCAAGGAGACTGCAGCTATCACCAGGGGCACAGCACACACACACGGCCTGGCTATGCTACTGTGCTAAAAGGGCATTACAATGAAAGGAAAAGCATGCACACCTGCCATAATCTCATCCAGCCCTCCCTCTTACTTTGATACAAATTATGTTTCAGAGCACAAGTAACTTGCACAGCACAGAAGTGAATGGCTGCATGGGAATTTGGGAAGTCAGGAATTCCCCCTCATTCCCTGCAATGCCCCCTCATGCTGCCTGTGTGCACCTTCCAGTAACGTTGAGAGGGAGGGACAGGATAACAGGTGGAACTTCTCCATATGTGAGTGCTGTGCCTGTGCTAAACTGGATTCAACTAAGGCCCAGAACAAATGTGCAAAAGCTCACAGGGAAATCAGCATTTCCCACAATATAGCACATGTTTGGATGCAAAACCCACATGGGTTTCTTTATCCGAGAGTTTTTTTTCCCCATGGAATAAGACAAGTACCTTTTTCACTTCTTAATCCATGAATTCGGAATTTTCCGCATCGTTTTTGAACATATGGTTGGGAAACGCATGTGGTTGTCTTATATGATATCCTTGGGTTTTGAGTCCTCAGAGGAGGTGAGATGTTAATTTAAGCCTGATTCACACTACAGGAATCCAGGTGCGTTACGGATCTCCGGAGCGTAGCGCGGAGCTCTTTGACAGCGTTTTAGAAGCTTGCGGAGCAGCTGCGAGCTCCGCAAGGCAGAAGCTGGAAAAATGGTCTCCCCTCATCTGGAGGCTGGCTTCACGGAGCTGGGCAGGTTCGCGGAGCTACTGCAGCCTACCAATCGGATGAGAGGGGGGAGAGTGGCTGCATGCCAATCAGAACTACCTCCAATCACCTTCATAAGAAGGCGGGATAGCAGGAGGACTTCTGGCCAGCTCTGCGCGCTGGGGCAGGGACAGGGGCATCCGCGCCTGGAAAAGGGTAGTGTGAATCAGGCTTTAGACTGTCTCCAAGGGAAGGTTGGCAGGACCAGAAGGTTTACTGCCTCAGAAGGGCAAAACCTCAGGGGGAAACTCTCTGCCCCTTTCTGCAAGCAAATGCTGCTGGGATGTGTGCAGGTATAGGAAGACAGCCATCCGGAGGATGATTGACAGCACCGGAGGAGGAACTAGTACAGCTTTTTCCACCCCTAACTGGAGTGAATGTGTGGTTGCAAATCTCACGTGGGTTGACATTCACAGATGTGATTTTCCATGTTTGGTCTGGGCCTAACTGAAGCTGACAGTGTAGTTTGTTTGTTTGTTCATTGTTTCAGCCTGTTTATTAGTACAGTATTCCTGCAATCTCTTTTTTTCCTGAAATTGTCAGGTGCTCAGTAGCATGGTCACAGCCAGGGGAGGTCAACAAAGAGCTGAGTATTATGATTATGCATAGATGGGGGAGCGTCTGGCCCAAACTGAGGAGTAGTTTGGTGACTCCCCGAGGTGACCTGTTGCCAGGATTCATAGATTTTTTTCTTCCAGCAAATTTCCCTCCACATGCTCAGAAACTTCCCTTACTGTAATGAAGTTTCCTGCCAACAATCTGTTCTCAAAAGGACAAAGTACCATACTGCCCCGAGTATAAGATGCACCTGATTATAAGACACACCCTTAAAGTGTTGTGCTATTAAAAAAATGTAATTAAGTCACTGGCATTAAATTGCAACAGCCTGATTATAAGACGCACCCCTAGTTTAAAAACTTAAATTAGGAGAAAAAAGTGAGTCTTATACTCAGACCAATACGGTATATATGCTAAAAACACAAAATATCCAGCACAAATTTCAACAGGCCAAAATTGAGCTTCCTGCTGCTCACCCTTCTAGCCAAAGCATCTCTCAATCTGAGGTTAGCAGCACCCTGGCATGTCTGTGTGTGCAAGAGAAAAGGGAAACATAATGCATTATGACTGGAGAGGACACCACTCCAAATTACATCTTCGAGCCACTTTTAAGATGCAGGAACAGGAAGAACAGCAATTGTGAAACTAGCAAAATGAGGCAACCTACACAAAACACAAAAACCCCTCTTCCCATCATTCTCACAAACTTCTCCCTGGCTAAAAATACTGCTATTGCTCAGAGTGAAGAGTAACTGCTGGCCCTGGGGGTTTAAATAGGAGCAAGAGGGGTTTAAATAGGAGCAAGATTCTCCTGATCAGAGGTTTCTGTTTGTTTCCTTCTAGAAGGGCCCACATCCCTCTGATCTCCTGTTCTGATGGTGTAGTAAGAAAGAAGTCAATGCCTGCCTCTTAGTTTGAGTTCCCATGGTTTCATACACAAACCTGTGGGTAGAAACCTTAAAGCATGGTGTGAAGATTCTCATGGCTTGTTGTATTATGTAAAGGAAACGAAGTTATGGGTCTTGCAGCCATGTAATTTTATTGAAAGACTAAAGTTTAATACTTGTACTATTTGTCTGACGAAATTCCTTAATGCCGAATTCCCCTCTCAACGAGCTGGAGAAGACACGTCCAAGGATTATCCTAACAGACAAGAAACCCTAGTCCCCGCTGACGTTTCACCCTGCACTTAGGGTTTCTTCAGAAGAAAGTTTCTGAACCAGAGAGTTTCTTCTGAAGAAACCCTAAGTGCAGGGTGAAACGTCAGCGGGGACTAGAGTTTCTTGTCTGTTTAGGATAATCCTTGGACGTGTCTTCTCCAGCTCGTTGAGAGGGGAATTCGGCGTTAAGGAATTTCGTCAGACAAATAGTACAAGTATTAAACTTTAGTCTTTCAATAAAATCACATGGCTGAAAGACCCATAACTTTGTTTCCTTTACAGAAACTTTAAACATAAAACCGAGCTTAAAAGACACTGCAGGTTGGAGCAGGGAGAAAAGTCAGCCGTAGCGGAACACTCTATCAAAACAGGTCATACAGTGGACTTTGCAGGTACACAATCATTGGCCGTAATCAAAGATTTTCAATCAAGAGTGCATCGAGAACCTATAGAAATTATGAAACACAAGCAAAATATGAATAGAAAAGAGGAAACTTGCGATGTAAATAAGACCTGGCTGCCAATACTCAGAACTGCCAAAGTGAAGGGGGAAAAGAAAGAAGAGGGAAATACAGTATGAATGAGATGTGTATGACCTTGGAATGAAAACAGGGCGAATGAGGTCATTCATAAGAACAGTGCAGTGGTTTGTTGTAAGCTGTTAGTCAGAATAAGGACAGGAAGAAGGGAGAGTCGATGTCTACTTCTGATGAAGCTCAGCACAGTTCATGAGAGAAATGTAAAGTTAAGTTTTAATTTTTACTTTGTTTATTTTACATGGTTTTAAAGCCCGAAAAAGGACTATATTGAGATGGATACGGACCATGAAAGTTTGAGTCAGTATATTTAAACATGAAAGCTGAAATGCTCAGGAATGTACCACAGGCCTGTCACAGTAGTGCCTCTGTTTCCACATGTTGCTTGCGGCACCCAACTGCTCATGTTGCTTGAGTAGGCACAGAAACGTATGGCGTAATCCTGCCTAACGATAGGCAGTGGCGTTTCTAAACTTGGGGCCCGACCATAAGTCGTGCCCCGTCCAGTAGACTCCCTGCCCATTCGGCTTCGCTGCGCGAATGGCTCCATCAGTGAGGGGGCGGGGCCTCCTCCCTCCGGTTGCTGAATGCGGTACTGGACGGGGCACGACTTACGGCCGGGCCCCAAGCTTAAAAACGCCACTGACAATAGGCCTAACGAGCACTGGCGTCACTACAGGGGGGCGGAGCTCTAAGTTCCTCCGTGATCCGAGCCTCCATTACACGGAGGAACAAAGCGCCCCGCCCCCGCGCCTTCCGAACCAGTCAAAGCAGTGAAAACAACACGCAGGAGACTCCCTGCGCGTTGTTTTCACCGCTTTGACTGGTACGGAAGGCGCGGGGGCGGGGCGCTTTGTTCCTCCGTGTAATGGAGACTCGGATCATGGAGGAACTTAGAGCTCCGCCCCCCTCGTATTGACGCCAGTGCTAAGGAGTCACAATTGTGCCATAAAGCACGTTTGTGGCTACTCTAGAGTAAGCGGCACCTGCGCGGAGGCTGGCACCGCTTACTCTGCCAGCCTCCTGAACCTATGCCAGCCGCCGCAGGTAGGTCCTGTCCTGGTCAGCGCAGGGGCGGGGGGAAGGCGGGCAGGGGCGACGAAGGAGGGGGACTTTGGGGCAGGGATATCGGCACTGAGATGCGCCAATATCCTGTCGCAACACAAGCCAGCCTTACACGGCTTCCCTGGTTGTGCACCAACTAAAGAGCTGGTGCACATCCAAGGAGGCCCATTGCGGCCCATGCTGCTTAGTGCTTACACCAGTGGAAGGGGACGAACAGCCCTTCCCCAAAGGTGAGCCCGGCCTGCGCCGGTGCAGGCTGCAATGGGCTTAGGACACAGCGGCCAGCCCTGTAGGTCGGTCGCGCATACTTGCGCAGAATTGGGCTGCCCAACTCTGCCTTGAGAGGCACAGGCTATAAGGCCAGAAGCCAAAGCACTGGAATGGAAAAGGCTTTGGAATGGAAAATGTTGTGTGTAATCAGTTCCTTTTGCATACTAGTACATTGGCAGGACTTAAAGGGAGACTATCTCATCTTGAGTTGTCAACTCTTGCACCAGCCTGCGAAGCTGTGCTTTCAACAGCAGCTTAAGCTGCAGGAATCAGCAGGCATGTTTATTTCCTTATTGTGAATAGTTTTACTTGCTGATTTTTGTAGCTTATGTTGCTGTGAACATTAAAACCAGGCCAGGTTTTTTTCTATTGGTCAGTTGGCAACCCTAGAATCCCATCTCATCCTCATTTCAGTACTTGCAAACAGAGCTCACATCTATCTTTCTATACAGGAAGCTGAAGAGATTAACATTCTTTACCGGGCCACACAGAAAAAGTAGCAGCCCATACTTCGAGGACGCTATTAATGCTTGGTTGTTTTCACACAAGCTATTTCCCCCAAAATGAACATCATTCATTCATTCATTCAACTATTTTATAGAATCTAGATGACATTGCTGCCTAGTCATTATGTTCCAGTGTTTTCCATGTTGTCCTCCTGACATTAGTTTATGGTAATTTTTCCGAGTTTAAATGCTATTACAGCACTGTGCAGAGTGGACTTGCAAAAATATTCTTTTCTTGAGATTTGATCCCACTGTCACCTGTTCACACCAGCCACACCATTACTGGCCCTGTAACCAGACATTATCTCTGCTTTGCCAGTAAGCCCTTTAAATAGTTTTTCCTCTTTGCAGCCCACATAATTGCTCATTCCTTTTTTTTTTTCCATAATACAGTTGCACTGGCCTGGATGCCTTTAAAAGGGGTTTGGACAGATTCATGGAGGAAAAGACCATCACAGGTTACAAGCCATAAGCAACCTCCTGGTTTTAGAAGTGGGTTTTCTCTGTGCCAGGTGCAAGGGAGTGTCAACGGGAAACAGGTTATCTTGTTGTCTTGTGCTCCCTGAGGCATCTGGTGGGGCCACTGTGGGATACAGGAAGCTGGACTAGATGGGCCTTTGGCCTGATCCAGCAGGGCTCTTCTTATGTTCTTATGTTCTTAATTGCAATAATCAACAATATTAAGATATATTTGAGCAGTTGCTCTGGATCCAGTAATGCATACCAGATCTTAACCTTAGATAGGGTGATGATGCTGTAAGTGTAAGGGGCGTTATGAGGAAACAGCTAAGTAAAGGGCTGGTGTCACCATACCTCAAAAAGGATATAGTTGAATTGGAAAAGGTGCAGAAAAGAGCGACCAGAATGATTTGTGGGCTGGAGCACCTCCCTTACGA
Organism: Plestiodon gilberti rubricaudatus; assembly: GCA_026170595.1. Lineage (NCBI taxonomy): Eukaryota > Metazoa > Chordata > Lepidosauria > Squamata > Scincidae > Plestiodon > Plestiodon gilberti. The sequence goes on from JANXHW010000002.1 coordinate 110,693,629, forward strand.
GGAAAGGCTACAGCGTCTGGGGCTTTTCAGCCTAGAAAAAAGGCGCCTGAGGGGGGACATGATTGAGACTTATAAAATTATGCATGGGATGGAGAGAGTGGATAGAGGGAAATTCTTCTCCCTCTCGCACAACACCAGAACCAGGGGACACGCACTAAAATTGAGTGGAGGGAGAGTTAGAACAGACAAAAGAAAATATTTCTTTACCCAGCGTGTGATTCATCTGTGGAACTCCTTGCCACAGGATGTGGTGATGGCACCTAGCCTAGATGCCTTTAAAAGGGGTTTGGACAAATTCATGGAGGAAAAGACCATCACAGGTTATAAGCCATAAGCAACCTCCTGGTTTTAGAAGTGGGTTTTCTCTGTGCCAGGTGCAAGGGAGTGGCGACTGGACACAGGTATCTTGTTGTCTCGTGTGCTCCCTGAGGCATCTGGTGGGGCCACTGTGTGACACAGGAAGCTGGACTAGATGGGCTTTTGGCCTGATCCAGCAGGGCTCTTCTTATGTTCTTATGTTCTTATGTTCTTATGGTGCTAGCCGAGAAGTTTAAGCAACCTTGATAAAAATGGAGATGTATTTCAAGCAATCTAAGCACACTTTCTCTTCCTTGCTGTTTTTCCACTCAGAACTTCACTTTTCCATCCAATGAGGAAGAGATATGGATTATTTTTTATTCGTTCAGTCGCTTCCGACTCTTTGTGACCATGGACCAGCCCACGCCAGAGCTTCCTGTCGGCCGTCACCACCACCCCCAGCTCCCCCAAGGTCAAGCCTGATGACTATTACCTTTTCCAGCTGATTCATATGGGACCAAATGACAACAAATTGTTTACTTTGCCATCATTTGCTTTGCCAGTATGACTGCTTAGCAGTATATCTACTAAATATTCTAATTTAAGTACCGTATATTAAGTATAATTAAAAAAAAACTAAATATTCATGGCAAATGAATGAAACATCTCCTTTGTTGAAAGATCTTTATTGTTTTTAATGTTGTTTTAAACAGTAAACTATATTTTTTTAATGTGACCTTTAAGCCCGGTGAGATGGTCCATTCTTATTCAAAGACACAACCTTCATGGGATTTCCAGCCATGTAATTTCAGCTCTTAGATTGAGGAAGTAAAGATTAATCTTACGTTGTCAGTTGAAATTCCTCAGTCCTACCGCGATGCAAGGCAATGCAGAGCGGGCAAACGGATTATCCAAAGCTTCGCGATGCATTGCCTTGCATCGCGGTAGGACTGAGGAATTTCAACTGACAACGTAAGATTAATCTTTACTTCTTCAATCTAAGAGCTGAAATGACATGGCTGGAAATCCCATGAAGGTTGTGTCTCTGAATATAATAACAAGCCATGAAAACCTGCATGTATATCTGGTCCATTCTTGTTAAATTGTAAAAGACTTTGAAGGTCTTGGCCAGAAGGTGAAAGAATTTGGTGCACAGCTTGTGGTTTCTTCAGTACTTCAGAGGGTCGCACGGTGCAAAGGGAACAAAGAACGCTGGATGTGAATGAATGGCTGCAGAGATAGTGTCGATAAGAAGGGTTTGGTTTCCTTGACCAACGTGAATGTCTTTTGGCAAGAGAAGGGCTGCACCTCACGATGCCTGGGAAAAAATGTATTCGGGGAAAAAACTTGTGAGCCTGATCAGTCGAGCTTTAAACTACCGGTAAGCTGCATGGGGCAGTGATATGACTCCGTGGTTCGATGTGACACTGAAGGCTGCAAAAGGGAACATAGGTGATGTAGAGATGACGGGGACTGAGGTGATGAGAAACACCAATACAAGGGACAAAATGGAAGAGAAGCGGAATGGAGGGGGGGGGTTTCTTACCTGTAGCTTCAGGTGTCTCTATACCAATGCACAAATTATGGGGAACAAACAAGATGAACTAGAACTGTTGCTACAGGAAGGTAAGTATGTTCTAGTAGGCATTATTGAAACCTTGTGGGTTGAGATACTCGCGTGGAATGCAGTCATTGAGGGGTATAACTTATTCAAGAGGAACAGACAAAATGGGAAGAGCAGAGGACTAGCCCGATATACCTGATAGGTGCCTGGTGCCACTCCCCTTGGGTGCTCCGGGGGGTGCACGAGCCGCGGTGGCGCGAAAAATACACGAGCCACCGCCGCCCCCAAATTGCCGCCCAAGCTGCGGCTTGTTGCACCCCCATCCGCGTGTTGCCCCCAACGTCCAGGGGCCCACCGCCCCCTTACCCCACCATGATGCCTCTGGCGCCACCTAAAGAGCTGGCACGCATTCGAGGAGGCTGTGAGGCACAGGTGAAGGCATTAAGCTTTTGTGAAGGAAACAAAGTTATGGGTCTTCCAGCCATGTAATTTGTTGAAAGAATAAAGTTTAATACTTATACTATTTGTCTGGAGAAATTCCTTAACAAATGGAAAAATCCCCTTCAATCGAGCTGAAGAAGACAGCGTCCAAGGATTATTCAGTTCCCTTTACAAACTGCAACAAGCCATGAGAATCTTCATACCATGATTAAGCTTTTGGCCTGGAGTAGCTTAATTGGGAAATGAGGACAGCTGCTGTTTCCTTTTTGGCTGGGAGCAGTGTGGAGAGTTTGGGTAAGGTATAAAAAGGGCTTTCTAGGTGGAGAAGGAATGGGGTGAGTTAGCTACACTTCTCCTTGCCTTCTTCTAGCCTTGATTAGATGAGTGTTGGATTAGAATTTTAGGAGAGTCAGTATTTGTTGTTTTTAGTCTGTATGTGTATTGTATATGTCTTCTGAATTGGGTTGACTTTCTATGTAGGCTTACCAGATCTCCATCCGGGACAGAGTGCTAGACCTTTAGGAGAAGGAATGTGGGCAGGTGTAGCTTGTTAAGTTGTAGAGCAGAATCCTAGGCATGTCTACTCAGAAGCAAGCTCTATTGTGTTCAGTGGGGCTTGCTTCTGAGTAGACATGCTTAGGATTGTGCTGTAAGGTTTAACAAGCTATACCTGCCCACATTCCTTCTCCTAAAGGTCTAGCACTCTGTCCCGGTTGGAGATCTGGTAAGCCTATTTCTATGTAACTTTTGTAAGGCAGTGGTTCCCTAATTGGGGCGTCGTGACGCCCCAGCTGGGAAGAAAGGGTTGCTATGCCCTTAAGGGGCATGGCAACCTGCGGTGACGACACCGCTGCACCCGGGATTGCCGGTTTTACCTTCATTGGTGGGCAGTGGGTGTCCCTCGGGGGTTGTGGGGAGCCTGCGGACCCCTCCGCAGGCCTCCCCAAGCGTCGGAGCAGCGCTCCAATGCGATTGCAACTGCCTTCCGGTTTTACGCGAAACTGGAAGTCAGTTGCGATCGCGTTGGAGCGCTGCTCCGACGCTTGGGGAGGCCTGCGGAGGGGTCCGCAGGCTCCCCGCAACCCCCGAGGGACACCCACTGCCCACCAATGAAGGTAAAAACGGCAATCCTGGGCGCAACGGTGGCGGCGGCGGCGCGATCCCAGGCGTGTCATCGCCACACCTGGGACAGCCCCGCTGCTACTTAGAGCAGCGTAAGGCCTTCCCAGGAGTTAGGGAACCTCTGCTATAAGGGAATAAATTTAAGAAAAAAATCTATTTATCAGTTGTTGTAACTGAATTGGAAGAGGTGGGAACCCATTGGGGCCTCCGGCACTTACACTGGGGGAAAGGGATGAATGTGAGCCCTGGGGCCATGCCAGCGTGGGCCGCATCCTGACTAGAATGCAGCGGCCAGTCATTTCAGCCAGCCACCGCATCTTAAATAGCACTTTGAGGCATTCAAAGACTTTCATGTGCATCATCCTGTTATCCTTACAACAACCCTATATAAGATAAAATACCTGTATAATTATCCCCATATTGCAGCTGGGGGATGAGGCTTAGAGTGAGTGGCTGGACTGAGGTCACCCAGAGAGTTCATGGTAGAGTTGAGATTCAAACTAGGGAGCTCCTGATTCATAGTGCAGTCTCTTAGCCACCAGTCTACACTTTTCCTAATTGGCCCTAGATCAATTATTCCTGAATGTTGAGGTGCTAGTAGCCACAGTGTAACCTGCATCAGGACAGAGATACCTGAGAAGAAAGTTAAAGACTTGGAGCTTCATGTCAGACCTTGAGACCTAGCAACCATAGCCCCCAGGGCCAGGGCCGCTTGTTCAAGGTCAACACATAATAAGTATTGCCTTATTATGGGAAGAGACCATTCTGTTTCCAACACTGACCAGCCAGATTTACAAGAAGGGCCCTTCCCATTATTTGTTTCCACCACCTAGAAATCAGTGGTATGTTTATCAGAGATTGATACAAGAAAGATCTATCTTTCATGCGGCCTACCCAATGGGTACCATATGTGCTTGTTTTTTAAAAAAAAAATTCCAAGGACAAATTCTGAAATTGCTAGTGATCTTGAGGCTACGGCATCTATTAACTGTATGGTCAAGAACTATAACCCTACAGATTGGTGGTGGATTGGAAAAAAAAATGTTGGAAAATGGGGAAAAAATGGGAAAAAATGATGTACAGACAGTAGAGGGCGCTCAGCCCTCATCCATTCTAGTATTTTATTTCCTCTCTGTGTGTGTACATGTGCCTGTGTGCCTGCCTGCCACCTTAGAAAATTCTTCATGCACTTGAGGAAGCATTTTCTAATTCAAGAAAGCTTATGTGATATAAATCTGTTCCTCTTTAAAGTGCCACAAGACTCTGCTGTTTTGCCTACAACAGACTCACAGAGTTTTCATAGGGGAAAGTCAAAGATTATTCACAATAATTTAATGTGGTGAAATTGGTTACAGATTCAGCATGAGTGACACGCTGGAGCCCTAAGAATGCAAGTGTACTGTATGGCTGACAAGGATTTATTTTATTTTATTTTATTGCAACTACAGCTAGGATAAAAAGGTAAAGGTATCCCCTGACAATTAAGTCCAGTCGTGTCCGACTCTAGGGTGTGGTGCTCATCCCCATTTCAAAGCCAAAGAGCCAGCGTTGTCCGAAGACACCTCCGTGGTCATGTGGCCAGCATGACTCTCCTTGCCGCAGCGCGTAGCATGCAGCTGGAACACGGAGCGCTGTTTACCTTCCCGCAAGCGGTACCTATTTATCTACTCGCATTAACATGCTTTGGAACTGCTAGGTTGGCAGGAGCTGGCCAAGCAACGCGGGAATCGAACTGCCGACCTTTCGATCGACAGCTTATAGTTCAGCGGTTTAACCCGCTGCGCCACCCGCTGGCAGATAGGATAGGAACCTGCATTTGTGGGACTCTTTTTACCCTAGGCCAGTGTTTCTCAAACTGTGGTCAGGACCCACTTGGTGGGTCGCAACCTGACAAGTTTCTTGTCGTCATGCAGAAATTCATCAAGTTACATTTCTTCCACCACTTTAGCTCCATGTTGGGGGGGGGGAAGGGGGGTACCAATTGTCTATTTAATAATTTCTGTATACTAGGTTGCTTAAAAAAAACAGGGCCAAAAATGGGTCAAATAGGAATTGGCTTAGTATAAAATGTGCACCATGTTGTACCCACAGACTCTACCTGTACACAGGCAAATGTACCCACAGGCTCTACCTGCTGTACCCCATAACAAGGCAAAATGAACCAATCTAGCAGATTTGAATGGCTCTGACCCACCAGCAGCTATTTTAATTTTCTCCTGGCCTGTTTCATCAGACCTTCAAAATGCCTTCATTTTCTAATGCATTTTCTAATGCAAAGACTTCAAAACTAATGCAGTAGGATTTCTTTTTGGCCTAAGGCCCCCATTTCCTACACCAGTACTCCTTCCATTGTATTTTGCATTCTCTGCTATGCAGATTGCAACTGGCCCAGGCTGGTTTTTCCAGGAAGAGTCTCATCCCGTTTCTTCTTGTCTCCCTTTGCATGCCTTTGATGCAAATGTCTTTGCTAAGAGTGCCCAAGGCAGGCCCTCTGCTAAGCAAAATGTAGTGGGAAAGATGTTGCTGAGAGGGGCTAGGCCAGGAGATCCAATTTGGTGGATTATCTGTGAGTTTCAATAAAGAACACAAAGTTGTGGAGAACTTCCCCAAAGGGATATCCACCAAGTCAGGATGATAAAACAAACTGCAGTATCAGAACTTGGAGTCGGTGGTACGTATACCACCACAACGATTTGGTTAAACTTACATTATGGTCATTTTCTGTGGTGTAGCACAATATGTGTGTTGTGTTGTGTTGTGATGTGATGTGATGTGATGTGTGTGTGTGTGTGTGTGTGTGTGTTCAGTAGTGAGTTCCATTGTGTCCAATGTCCAGTTCCTAGTACATGTGTGTGGGATTAATGTCTGAATCAGAGGCACATTTTCTAGTTAGTAAACTACGGCCAACTTTCACAATCTTCAGGACAACCTGCTAAATTGAATTTGAGTTGTTGTCCACGTATGAAATAGATTTTTCATGTAACTTCTGCTGGTGCATAAAAAATCAGATAATTTCCCCCTGGCATTTTCCGAATGGTTCCCCCTTGTCATTATGAAGCCAAGTAGCCCTTTGTGTAAATGGCCCTGTATCTTTCTTGCTGCATCTGGGTTTGTCACCTGATAGCAAAGGCAGGAGTTGAGAGTCTTTGTAATCCAATCCCATACCCTCCAGCGACAGAAAACAGACACTGTTCTCTACTCCCCCCCTTCTTATGCTAAGGATGCTCATTGTATAAGCATATGCTAAGGATGCTTTGAAATTATCTATTTGGAGAATGCTTTATTATTGAGTCTTTGTATGTGTTGATTACTCATACAATACTGTATATAGGCAATAATTTCATATTATCTGCACCAACTTTTGAAGAACAGTAGATGGCAGTATGTAACCATCAGTCTGGAAATCGGAGCAGAACAGAATTAGAACAAAAAACATTAACACAACTTGATTGTGCTTAAGCCCAGTGACATCAATGGACTTGTGCTTGTTTAACTCTTTAAATCTTTGTGGCTTCATGCAGGACTGCATGTACTCTGAGCTTTATTTATATTATAGAGCAGGGGTGGCTAAACTTGCTTAATGTAAGAGCCACATACGATAAACTTCAGATGTTTGAGCGCCTCAATATTTAAGATTAAGCAGCATTTAAATTCTTAAATATATTTACTCACCATGAACATTAAACTTATGTTTTAATCCAGTGGACTCTTGGTTTATACCTCGTAAGTAATTATAAAGCTTGAAAAATTCTTATTTATCTTTTATATTAATTGTGACGCAAAAAGGAGCTCAGCTAACATATTTCTGAGACATTATACGTCAAAGAGCCACATGTGGCTCAGGAGCCAAGGTTTGACTACCCCTGTTATAGAGTATTGGCTTACCAGATTTCCCCTGATGGGGGGGGGAATTGATGTCACCGGGGGTGGGGTCCGGGATCGTGATGTCACTGGGGGCGGGGACTTTGAACTTGGACGCTTTCTGAGTGTTTCTAGCTTCGCACAAGTACGCACGAGGCTGGAAGGTCTTGGAAAGTGCTTCTAGCCTCACGCGAGTGCACACGAGGCTGGAATGTCTCGGAAAGCGCCCACTTTTTGAGTGCTTCCAGCCTCGCGCAGGCTGGAACAAAGAAGATGAAGACGCCACGGGGGCAGACCTGGACGGCCGGGACAAACGGGAGACTGGCCGAGAGCCTGGGATTTGGGCTCCCGAACTGGGATTGTCCCGGCCAGATCCGGGACTATGGTAAGCATATAGAGTGCCCACTGTGGGAATCACTATCTAACTGCAAATTCCTAAGGAAAAAGCTGAATTGAAATATAACATTCCCGTTTCACAGGCTAGCAACGTTGTGCTACTGTTGTATAACTTTTCAGAAAGTCAGGACAAATACTGTATACACTCCACAGAGATAACCTTCTAGGGGCTTAATAAGTGAAAGCAAAACTTGTTTCACATCTTAGGGAAACTGATATGAGTCCCTGGTTACTCTTTCGGCCCCTAACCTACTTCAGAGGATTGTGGTAGGGATAAATGGAAGATCTTTTAGAAAGACCCTCTTGTGGGTTCTGCTGCCCCCTGAAGTGTGGCTGGTGGTGACCCATGAGAGGGCTTTCTCCTTGGTGGTCTCCTCCTACCCTGAGAAATTCCCTACCCAAGGAGTTGCGGCAGGACCTTCCACTGTCAGTCTTTCAGAGACAGATGAATGATGAATGCCCTCTTTTTCCAGCAGGTCTTTGCCCATCAGAGCTGATGCTGCCTGTTCCTGTTTGCTTGCTTGCTTTTTTGCTGCTGTGTGATTTGATTTCTTTTTTCTGTTGCTATTAGTTTTTAGCAGGGCCTCTGAGAGGGAGGGAGTACAATCGTACCTGGGCCCAGGGCCAAAAATGGGTCAAAAAGGAGGCCCTGGAGCAAAAAATAAAATAAAAAATGGGGGGGCCCGCAGGAGCCAAATTCACATGAAGGGAACTAGGGAAGGGGCCCAAAATAAACTTTGTACCCCCTGGTAAAATTCCTCTGAGTGGCCCTGGTTTTTCGATCCTGGATGCACTGTATTTTTATTCTGTTAAACTCTCTGAAAGCCCAATCCTACGCGCACCACCCAATGGTGGTGCGCCTCCCGCACTGGCTGCCATAGTCAGCACCAGTGGCAAAAGCCTCTCCGTCCAACAGCACGCTGATCAGCACGCTGCCGAGGACGCCGGGGGGGGGGGGGGGAAAGGCCTCTGCCTTCCCAGCAGCACTGGTGTGCCTCTGGATGCGCGCCCGGAAAGATAAGCTGTTGGGAAGGGGTGGGTGTAATGGGGCTGGGAGGGTGTAACGGGGGTGGGGAGGAGGGGGAGGATCCGTCACAGAAGGCCCGTGCCAGACCCTATCCCCCTTCCCTGCAGCCTCCCCGCCCCTTTTCTCTCCTCGGATTTACGCTACCGAAATTGCTAGCATAGGTCCAAGGACACCCGTTGCAGGCCAAGAGGCTAATGGAGGGGTAAGGGGATTAAACATCCCCTTGCCCTGCGGAAGCCTCCCGGTCCACCACCACCCCCTGCACAGAATGCAGTGGCTGCCATTTTGGCACCACTGCATCGGCGGGGGAGGTGAAGGATAGGATTGGGCTCATAGTGTGTGTGCGTGTGTGCCACCTTGAATGAAAAGGGCAGGATAGAATGTTTTCAATAAATTATAATAAAGGAGGTGAGAAGTACACTACCCTGGGTTCCTCAGAGGGTGGAATATTAATGAATAAATCAATATATATGTAGGGACCCTCTGGGGCCTCTTGGCCTCCTCTAGATTCTCTTCCCAAATCTCCTCAACCCTCTTTTTCCAACTGTCACTTTTCCAACTATGACTTCACCACCATTCTATGTTCTCAGACCTTCCCATCAGGTAGAATTCAGCAAGCTGATTTATGCACCACTTGACGACACCACTTTGTCCGTGTGAGGCACCGAAAGCCAGACAGCACCTATGGTAGCACTAACTCATCGTGAGCTAACAAACATGGCCAAAAGTCGGCGCAGGCTGACTTCACAGTTTTTTGTTTGTTTTTTTTTTAGCAGAAAGCAGTGTTACTGTATGTGTTTTTATTTCATGATCACCATTTTCTCTTGCCCCTAACCATTAGGTCTTGGTTCTGTGAGAGAATCAGTTGGGGGGGGGGGGTTTGCTGTTGGATTTTCTGTCCCAAGCACCTCTTGAGCTGGCTGTGCCTTGCTTCCAGCTAAGGAAAATTGGTCAAGGTGATTTTTTTTCCCTCCCTGGTGGTCCATTTAATCAATCAGTACCATGGTCTTCAATTGGACCCATTTCTTTTCATTACTGTTGTACTCAGTTCTTCCTCCAAGAAGCTCAGAACAGTGTACAATGTTCTTCCCTGTCCCCCAATTTTATTCTCGCAAGGTTAGATAGTGCCTGGTTCAAGATCATCCAGGGAGCTTCATGGTTGGGGGGGCAGAGTAGAACCAGGGCCTCTCAAGTCTAACCCTCTACTGTCGTGCAATCTGGAACTTTTACTTTTGTGTAGCAGCCACACCAAGCCATGAGTTCGATCGGGGCCATGGTGTGGAGGTGTATGGTATTTAAACCTTTTTCTCTGTGCGGTCTTCCCACTGACAATTACATCGCTGAAGTGGCTAGCTATCCCTTGACGTGCCAGTTGCTACAATGCAGGTTGCCCCAGAAGAACTAGGTGACCCCTGACAATTAAGTCCAGTCGTGTCCGACTCTAGGGTGTGGTGCTCATCTCCATTTCAAAGCCGAAGAGCCAGCGTTGTCCAAAGACGCCTCCGTGGTCATGTGGCCGGCATGACTCTCCTTGCCGCAGCGCATAGCATGCAGCTGGAACACGGAGCGCTGTTTACCTTCCCGCAAGCGGTACCTATTTATCTACTCACATTAACATGCTTTGGAACTGCTAGGTTGGCAGGAGCTGGCCAAGCAACGAGAGCTCACCCCGTCACGGATTCGAAGTGCCGACCTTTCGATCGACAGCTCATGGTTCAGCGGTTTAACCCACTGCGCCACCCTACTGTACTACTATTTTAAAACACCCGGTTTTGTAAGAGAGACAGAGAATATTAGCATGGGTTGTGTCCTTGCACAGCTCATTACAATCGCATTCAAGAGACTTTCCCAGGTGGTCCATGCCCCAACTAGTTAGATCTGTCAGTGTCTTGGTTTGCTCATGGGAGTAAGCAAGCCCCACTGAACACATTGGGCTTACTTCTGAGTAGACATGACTAGGCTTGTGTTGTTAATGATGTCTGAGATCTGCCACCCAGTTTATGCACAAGGATTTTTAACAAGAACTGGGAAGGAGTATGTGTGTGCCACTCTTCCACAATGTGATACAGGAAGCTGGACTAGATGGGCTTTTGGCCTGATCCAGCAGGGCTCTTCTTATGTTCTTACTTGCAGGCTCCCACTTGTATAGATCTACCATTTCTGGTGACAGAATTAAAACTCCAGTTTTAATCCAGGAAAAAAAAAACCTGGCCCCCAAATATCAAAAGTTGGAGAAACCAAATAAAAAAATATGAGAGCCAGGATGGCGTAGTGGTTCTGGCGTTGAACCTAGACCTGGAAGATCCAGGTTCAAATCCCTGCTCAGCCATGAAGCTTCCTTGGGCCAGTCACTATCTCTCAGCCTCACCTACCTCACAGGGTTGTTGTGAGGACAAAAGGAGGGAAGGAACCATGTATTCCTTGAGCTCCCTGGAGGAAGGGTTGTATAAAAAATTGAAAAATAAACAAGTCTATCGAGTGATGGCTCTACCATAAGGCAGGGAGAGGTGGCTGCTTCCATTCAGGGTGGCTGAGAAGGAGAAACAGGCAGATCTGACTCACAGGATATACACTTCATTGGGAGGTTCTCCTGCACAGTTGCCATTTATTTCAATATCCAGAAGCATTTACTGGCAGATCATGCCCCATGTTACCTAGCATCTGCGCATGTATGTGGGGAGGTACTTTTTGGATCTCATGCCTGAGGCACAAGACATTTTGAAGCTAAGTCTGACACTTTCCAGGATAGTTTGCATTCCTCTATGCCTGATCTGAATATGCTAACATTTCTTATTAGACAGTACTTGTTAGCCTAAACTCATTCATTTAGGGAATTGATTGATATATACACATGTTTATTTGCAATCTGTTCTAGCTTCTGTATAATAGTAGATGTGTGGTTTGGAAGTTCCAGCGAAACTTGGCTCTCTTGCAAAGAAATGTTCTGCTTACACCATCCACGCACTAGACTGTTATTGTAGGGTTGCCCACAAACACTTGTCTACAAGCCCTGATTTTGATTGTCTGAAGCCAGAAGATGGCCAAACAGAAACAGGAAAGGGCAACACATTACAAGGATATAAGCCTGGATATTTCTTCTGTTGCAGGATGAGCATGCCAAAACATCCCTTTTAAATTATTGCAAAATAGTTGTTTCATGAGTTTCTTCTCAGTCCACAAGTTGGCACTGTTTTCTATCCTGGGGCTGAGCCAGCCTGAGTTTCTTTCTGCACTAGTTAAAGCTTGACAGGGTGGGGAAGGGATGGGTGGAGAGTTTTCCAGTCTTTTCCTGTACCTCACTCACCATCATCACTCCATATACTACTGACTCCCGGAGCAGAGAGGGTTGGCTAACGCTGCTTCCTATATGCTAGTCAAATGCCTCTCATGATGTGTGGAGTGAGATCCTGCATATATTGCATCCTACTCATTGATCAGAAAGTCCCACAATTTCAGATCATCACAGATCAGGCTAAATAGGAGCACAATTTGCATAGGGGCCCCAAGGCATTCAGCCACCCCAAACAGATGCATCACATAATCCAAGAGCTCCAAAGCATCCTCTGCGAGACAGTCTGGAGACAGTCCAGGTATCATCATCATCAACACACCAACCTCCAGGTGACCACTAAAAACAATTCTGGAGATTTTAACAGGGCCTCCAGGAATTTCCAACACTGCATCACGCTGGGAAAGAAACCTCCAGGAATAGCTTCAGAGTTGGCAGCTCTACACCCCAATATTGCAGTGCCGTAAAAAGCTGCACTGGCTGGAATTCTTCCTTTACGCAACTCTTAAACGGACAGGATCTTACTCAGGTCAGGAGTCAGGACAAAGCATCCCTTTTTGATAGCCACTATCGAAAGGGGGGGGGGGGCTGAGGTCTATCCTTTCTGTTCCTTCCCTTGTTCCCCCCGCCCCATAATATTTTCTCCTCCAGCCTCTCAGGAGTTTAAGGAGATGTAGCCCGATTCTATACACATTTCCTCGGAAGTAAGCCTGACTGAGCCCATGGGATTTACTCCCAAGTAAAAGTGTAGCCTTTCCTTCACTTCCTTTTTCTTTCTCTAGGAGCGCAGCCGAGGGGCGGAGCGGCCGCGTTAGCGGCTCGCCTTTCAGGAGGGAAAGGGAAGAGAAGGAAAGCAGCCGGAGCCGAGCCAGCAGCAACGGCGTCGAGTCGAGAGCAGAAGCAGCGAGAGAGGTTCTTCTGCTTTTTGCATCCTAGGTGGCTTTCGCCGATACACACATACGCGCGGCTTGGAGAGCGGGCAGCCAGGTGGGTCTCTGCCCCGAAGCAACTGCTACCCCCTCCTTTGCCTCACCCTGCGACAAGAGTCTCCCGTTTAGGACTGCCACAGAGCTGGCGGTGGGGAGGAAATGAGAATTGCCTCGCCATGTGACCCCGGCGTGCGAGTGTGGGGCTGGTCTTGTTGGGGCCAACGGTTGAGCTTGGACACACACAGGCTGCCCCTTCCTCGTTGTTGTTGCACTTTGCCCCCTCCTTCCTTTGTCACGCCTCTTGGAAGACGAGGAAGCGCCCCCTGGGCGTGCTGCCCAGGTTGGAGCAATTGCCCCTTTGCTGCAGGGCTGCTCTTTGTCCAGACTCCCGAGGGTTGGGAACATTCCTGCTGCGCTGCGGTTGCTAAGAAAAAGTTAGTGAGTGAGTTGCTTTTTGTTTGTTTTGCTGCTTGCCAGGTTGCCTGGCCCTTCCCCACCCCACAAGAGGTCTGGAATCTGGAGGACTCTGTTACTATCTGCTGCTGCCCTCTAGGAACCTGCTAAGCTGGAAAGAAGATTCACCACCACCACCACCCCCGCCGCACCAGGTGCTCATGGTCTGGATTCACCCCATCCTAGATTCACCCCCTCCACAGACCAGAAGCCTGGATCCTTCTTAATTTTGCTGCTAGGAACTAGCAGACTGGATTCTTGTTGATCTCTCCTCCACCAGGGAACCAAGGATATTTTGTATCGGAGGCTAACAAGCTGGATCCAGCCTGATCCCACAGTGACAAGTAGATCTGAAAAGATCATGCAAAAAGATCATGATCCGTCCCAGCACCCTTTGGCTGAGCCTTTGAGATGGCCTCAAGGCCATGGAGAAGTCCGAGTTACTGCACAGAGCCCAAGATCCCAACCTGATGACTTGGCTGCTCCTGGGGTTGTGCTGAGGAAGACCTTAGTGGCTGTGGATATTGCTTGTCTATTTGTGGGTGAGTGGGGCAGTGGGGTGGAGTTGCTGAATTAATGCTGGAATTTCTGAATACTGGCATGCATAATGATAAGGGTAAATTCAGACAACCATTTAGCAAGTGCAGGTCCACCTGCATTGCCCTGCCATGTGGGGAGGAAAATAACGATGCTACTACAGTACAGCTGATCAGCAGCCAGAGAGTGGTAAAATTCTCTTCCCCAGATGGATGGCAAGATTATGACTGACTGATGTCTAAAAGCAGATTTAGTCAGGCATTACATGTACCTTGTGGTAAGATACTGTACTGTTTGATAAATGATAATCTGTAGTCGACAACTTGGTACATTACTCTTTCAAACCAATGGAAAAGGGAATCTGCTCCAGACTAATGCAACTTCTAAAACTGAAAGGTTGAACAGAGGCAAAGGTTGTGTAACCGTTCTTGTTACTCTTGGTAGTTTGCCTGCCTGCCATTGCTTAATTTGAAGTTTGGGTTTCAGTTTGCACCTTTGCCATTTAGGCTGGTAATGTCGCATCCTCCTCCTTGTTTATAGTATTGAGATAACACGGTTAGATGGATTCACCAAGTCAGCATGCCAAACTGTCAGTTGTGCAAACAGGAAAGGCCTCTCTAAATGAAAGCATATGCAGTCCAAATCTCAGCTCAAATATTCTTTTAATCCCTGGAGGGCTTTGGTTTGGTCCTTGGCATCTACTGTACTTACTGGGGTGGGGGTGCAGCTCTCAGGCACTGTTGCCTGGGGCTGGCGGTAGAATGCAGGACTGAGTCAGGCCAAGGGCAGAATCAAGTCTCCAATCTCAGCCCAGTTCTAACATGAGTAAATTGCTCTCTCTGGAGACAGGTCTGTGATGCTCAGCAACAGAGTTCACTTCCATCCTTTGCCCAGTGCACTCAGTTTCTCTGTGGGATGCTGCTGCTGTTGGGAAAACAGCTATGACTCAGTGGCTATGCTGTTTCCTTCTAGATAGCTGGAGGCCATGTGGCTGTATCAAGAGGGATTGCAGTGAATGACAGCTCATTGGCTGTTTAGTTTTTGATGCCATTGCATGAACATGTGATAAGGAGTTGCGACAACTCAAACTTCTTAACACGAACTCATGTGTACACGTGCGCAAAATGATTGTATGGATAGGCTCTGCAATTATTATTATTATTATTCCTGACTCTTGGAACTGGACTCTTGGAACTTATTCCTGCAACTTTTTAGCATAGTTGGTAAAACTTTGCAATTTTGGCTACCAAAGACCCCCAGTTTCATGCTCCTGCCCCTTGAGCAAAGGTGACCTTGCCATGGGTCAAGGTAGCCTCAGAACAGAAGAATACGGTACACCCACAAGCGTGTGCTTCCTTGTTAGCAAGAATGAAGGAGCAGAAGACGTTTTCAAGAAAGAATTAATGGGGTGACTGCTTTATTCTCACCCCAGACCTTCTTCTTCTCCTAAGTTGTGCTTATTTCTGCCCTTTAAGTCAACTATGTGCAGAGGTTTGGGGGGAGGGGTTCTCTGCAAATGCCCCCCTGCACCACAATAGTATTCAGAAGCAATCAGGTCTGGACACCCCATGACTGCCTATAATGTCTAGTTTCACCCTCAGGCAGTGAATTTTAGTCACAATGCTGACCAGGAGACAAAACAGATGTGGCAGTGAGGCATAATTCATGGAAAAAAATTCCCCTGAGCAAATCTGATGGAAATCAAGTTGTTAATCTTCGGATATGGTTTGAATGAAATGTCTGGGTGGAATCCTTGTCCCAAGGTCTCCAGCCAACCTTATCTGTGCTGGCTTACTCTGCAAGCATTCATTCAAATTCAGGTTCTGATTACCGTATGTTAGTGATTGGCGGGTGACGGGAAGGAGCTATGCAGGGCGCTCAAGTCCCAACCTCTGGGAATCCAGTTCAACAACTCTTCTGATATTTTCTCAGGCATCACCTCCATACTGTGTCAAAGCATATCTCTGGACTTTTCAGGGCTACAAACTTGCTCTGTCTCTCTTTTGAAAAACACACACACACACACACAAAAACATCGTGGACTGAATATTTATGGGATTAAAAGCCATGGCTAAAATTTAAAAAATGCTTTATAAAATCACAACTTAAAACACAAGTTAAAAACTTTAAAAACAGTTTTTAACGTATGTTTTAAGTTGTGATTTTATAAAGCATTATTTTATTTTAGCCATGGCTTTTAATCCCATAAATATTCAGTCCACAATGATTATTGCTGGCCATGAAAACTTCAAATCTTATTAAACACAAAACACTGAGATTCCTAGGACACTAGATGTTGTCCCCAATATTAGACTTCGCATATACACAGAACTGTGGCACACACACAATCCTGACTATCTGCTGAATGATTTTTATTAATATATAAAAAGGGAGGGGGATGGTTGCGAGAAAGCTAGGTCGGCAGGTTTTTTTTTTTTTGAGGGAAATCCAGTTTCAAGTCCCAGTTTAGCAGAAAACTCCTGTCCCTGTCTCTTTAAATCACCTGGCCATATTCCAGGAGGAAATAGCTAGAAATGGAGGTGAAGAGAAGGACAAGGGTGGCGCTGAACAGGGACGGAGGGAAATGCTTGGTTACTGGGGTAGATCATGAGAAGTTAAGGCGGGGGGGGGGGGGATTGGAAAGAGCAGCTATATAGGGAAGGCTATCTAGCTTGGTAGGGTGCTCAAGTCCTTGCTACAAATTACTGTACAGTATTCTGTTTCTCAGATGTTGGAAAGTGCAGCCTGTTATTGCCACAGTCTGGTGTACAACCATGAGGCCTAGAGTCTTGCACTTTAAAAAAAGGCAACCTGAGGCTGGGTGCTTGACGAAGGGCTACAATCCTGAGCAGCTGCCCCTTTGCACTCCATTGTCATTCCACAGCCTTTGAGCGACCAATAATTTCAAATAGCCTGTTTGTCTCAAGAGGCCGTATTTACTTAAAGGGTTCTTATTTGTTTTGATGCAAATCATGCCAAAAATCTAACCAGCCCCTGCACTGTAAGCTGTACTGGATACTAAGAAAGCAGTTTGGAACAAAAAGAGGGAGAAGTCAAGATGGGAACAAAGGAAGGAACTGTTTATTATACCATCGTTGCCACTGTCAGGATATCAGTTTCCACAGAGTTCAAGAAAGCATCTCTAAGACAGGGATGGACTTGTGTCTATATAAGACAATCTGTTTCTTATCATAATTAACATTACACTTTGTAATTCTTATAACAATATAAGGTAGGTTCAGTAGCCAGTGTGGTGTAGTGATTGGAATGTTAGACTTTGAGCAGGAAGACCTGGGTTCAAATACCTACTCAGCCATGAAGCTTACTGGATGATCTTGGGTGAGCCTTTCTGACCTAGCCTATTCCAGTATCCTGCGTTTCTTGGAAGATGTGATTAGAAGAAATATATACAGGTGTGTGTCCCCCTTAATGACGGATCGCTTTAATGACGATCCACATATATGACAGAGGTTCCCAAAGTGTAAACAAAGAATTAAAGCTACAGTTGTTGTTCAGTCGTTAAGTCGTGTCCGACCCTTCGTGATCCCATGAACCATATCCCGCCAGGCCTTCCTGTCCTCCACTATCTTCCTGAGTTCGCTCATTTTCATGTTCGTTGCATCGGTGATGCTGTCTAACCGTCTCATCCTTTGCCTTTCCCTTCTCCTTTTGCCTTCAATCTAAAGATGACAATTTTTTTTGCATTCAAAATACAGTACTGTAAAGCTACAGTACTGTATTTTAAATGCAAAAAAAAAAATTGTCTTTGTTTCTACCTCCATTGACAGGTAGAAATCTTGTTGTGCTTTGTGTTACACTCATAATGTACACTGTGTTTGCAATTCATTCCGTATTACTATTCATTCCGTATTACTACTCTGCCGTGTTACACTGAGGACTCGCTTATTATTTATTTATTTATTTATTTTTCACATTTTTATACCGCCCTTCCTCCAAGGAGCTCAGAGTGGTGTACATATTTCCTCCCCTCCTTTTTGTCCTCACAACAACCCTGTGAGGTAGGTGGGGCTGAGAGATAGTGACTGGCCCAAGGTCACCCAGGAAGCTTCGTGGCTGAGCGGGGATTTGAACCTGGATCTAGATCTGGATATATACTGTACAGTATATATTTACCCTGCTAACTGGGCAAAGGGTGTTTTGTCAAGTGGCACTCCTCTTCCATTTAGCAGGGGGAGAGTTAATTGTTCCTCTTCACCCCAGCACAGTGTATTTTTCTAGAGATAGTTTGCTGGTGTATGTTCTGCATCTTTTTAGGTTGTGAGCCCTTTGAAGACAGGGAGCCATTTAATTATTTTCTCTGTACACTGCTTTGTGAACTTTTTTTTTTGTTGAAAAGCAATTTATCAATATTCTTAATGAAAAAAAAATATGAAAATTAACAATATCCCCCATATTGCAGATGCAGGGGGACTGAGTTACGAGTAGATTGCCTAAGAAGGCTGCCTAGTTTGTTCATGACAGAGGTGAGCTTCTGAATTGCTACCTGTAGTGTTCGGATTGGATGAGATCCACAGAGTCACAGCAGTGTGACTTCTGACGTGTGTTGCTGTATCTGAAATGTTACCCTGTCTCTATGAATGAGCAGAGTAGATTGCTTGCTGTGCCTTGCTTGCCAAGAAACTCTTTTCTTGCCAAGAAACCATGAGCAGGGCAGTGTGTGTACTTTGTGCTTGCATGAACAATAATCAAACTCTGCACAAAGAAAGTCTTGCGTCCTATAGAAGGTAAACAAATTAAACAAAATATGTATATATCTTTAGCCATGGAAAGGGGGAAAAGGGCACTGAGGTGCTACCCCTAAATTCCTAGAAATTGTGCTCAGCTTTCCTCTTGTTGCCATACACTTTTAAGCCTACTTCACAACCTTAATGGTTAGGGGAAAGATATGACTATGAGATTCTCAGGATGCTAATTTTTTGTGTGTGGTGGATAGTAGAATTGCAACATATCCCACACTCTGGCTCATAAGGAGCAGAAGAGCAGGATGGCATTTACTTAGCAGTTGTGCTACTATATAGGGATTGGGGATTACTGTACAGTAGCTTCAAAAGAGTGAGTTGTCTCATATGGATGCGTACTTTAATCCTGTGAGCTGCTGTATCTGCACAGCAGTATATAGGATTGTGTCATAAAAGAAGTAGCATACCTGGAGAAGGGTTTGTATTAATCAGCTGGGCAGAACAATCCTGCCTAACTACCCGGCGGGCAGCCCAGGTCGCCTGCCAGATCTTATCTTTGTTCCAGGCTGATCGAGATCGGCCCGGAGGCCTATTCGGGGGAAGGGGACGTTCATCCCCTTCCCCCAGTATAGCACTGCCCGGCCCCAATGGACCTCCTCGGATTTCCGCCAGCTATTTAGCTGACTGAAGTAAGAGGAGGCCATGTAAAGGCTGCACCTGCCCGGGAGGGGACAAGGATATGGCGGCCACCATCCCCACCCCCTCCTGGGCTGGATCCACCAACCCCCGGCCTCCCTCGTCACCCGGATCGCCCCCACTGGGGGATCTCTTACCTCCTCCAGTGGCCGCATGGGCGATCCGGCGGCGGAGTGAGGGCAGCCAGCCGGCCTCTGCGCCGGCCACCCTTACTTTTAAAGTCATCGTGAATGTGCTTGCACGTTTGCAACGGCTCCCGGTGGCAGAGCGCTCACTCCACCTGTGATTTTTGCACAGGATTGCGCCGTTAGTCAGCATTCAAGTAAAGCATTTGTTGATTACCTAATCAGTTACCTAAGATGTAGCTAGTTTTTTGTTCTGGTGTGTTACTGTAATAAGCAATGAGAGAGTATTGCCTTCTATCATAAGCATTTTCTAACAAATGAATGGGTAGGATTGTTCATCAAATTGAATGTTACAATTGTTCATCAAATTGAATGTTATCTCATCCTTTCTTTCACATCTCAAAAAAGTACCCTTTAGAAAGCTTTTGGCACTATACAAATTTATCTCAATGTGACTTTTTAGTTAATTGATTAATCAGTGAACAGGCCAACAATTTAAACAAACACAAATTATTTAAATAGCAGGGAGCTCTAACTTATACAGGTGCCTGCCAGTGAGGGGGGGGGCAATCCATACCCATCTCCCAGATTTCTTGGTGTTGCTGCATCCTACTCCTGCCACATGTGGCAACCTTTTCACATGTAATTTTTAAATTGAGGGAGCACATGTAATGTACAATTGTCCAGCCAGAAAGATACGGGCAGACTGTAGTTGATTCCAGGAAGCATGATTAGGTTGGTGGAAAAGTGAGCAAGACCTGGGGTGGGAATACCTGTTTTGCAAAGAACAAAAGGCTGTTTTCAGAAAGGAGGCAGAGGCTAACTGTCTTCCCTGCCTGCTTAGTGTAGGACAAGAGAGAATGGACTCAGACTGATGTAAGGAAGTCTTGGATGGAGGCTTCATCCAGATGGCAGCTTCTCCCAGGGATTGTAATACTAAACCAGGAGTGGGGGAAAATGTATATTGAGAAGGCATGGACAAGGTTTAGATATAATGGGAAACCATGGCTTCCTGCTAAAAGAACGAGCCTCTGAGAGCTATGGGCTTGCATTCACCCGGGGTGAATCACCCCCTCCCCTTCACATGCAAGGGAAGGGAGGGGGGGTGAAATCTTTCACTTGAAGAACAAACTCATGTTTAAACTCAGCAGAGGCATCACTAGGGTTTGCGTCACCTGGTGCGAGAGCTCATCACATCATCCCAGTGGTGTCACTAGGGTTGGTGTCACTCAGTGTGGTAACTCATGGTGTTACCCCACTAACTTTATTTATTTTAATATATAACAGTACAGGTCTCCCAATAAATCAGTAACCAACAACAAAAACCAGTGGCCAACTTGATGACACTCTCACAACTGAATAAGAGTTCTAGTATTAGCTCTGATATATAGAAATGAGAGCTGACTCATACTAACACCTTATTGGTTCCATGCTGTGTCATAACACCTCATTGGCTCTCAGAACAATCAGTCTCATTGGTCAGTTTTGAGCTAAGGAAATCCACTTTTTGTTATATAATGCAGTTCAGTTGTATTTTCTTTTTCCGGTTATTTGGCCATAATGTTTGATAGAATACAGATAATTCCACATGGTTTGTTTCATTATATTCTGTATTAAATTACCTTTCCAATGATATACTGTATAACACTGAAGAGCACAATATTATGGTATTATTCTTAAATAACAAATTTTCCAAAAGGTTTCCACAATTTGGGTCACTAGTGGTGTCATCACCACCCCTGAGGGTGTCACCTGGTGTGGTCTGCACCACCTAGTGACGGAACTGAATCTCGGAGAACTGTGACTTGTTAACTAACTAGACTAACAGCCCAATCCTGCCTAAGGATCCGCCGAGGCCGCCCGCCAAATCCCGTGCACCGTCTCGGGCAGGCACCCGCACGGCGGTAAGTCTACTTGCGGAAGGGGACGCTCGTCCCCTTCCCCAAGTGTAACCGGGGCTGGGGCCGATCTGCCTCCTCGGAATTCCGCCAGCTGGAATATTTTGCTGGCGGAAGTCAGGGAGGCCATGTAACGGCTCAGCTGCCTGGCGGGGACCGGGATATGGTGGGAGCCATGACCCCGACCCCGCCCGGGGCGGCTGAGCCTATGGCTGCCCTCCCGGCTCCACCGAACCTCCCCCCCATCCGCCGGATCCTATCTTACCTGGGTCCAGCGGCAGGGCAAAGGCTCCAGCGGCAGAGCAGGGAAGGCGCCGGCCTTCCCTTCTCAAAAGTAATAGCAAATGTGCTTTATGGCACATTTGTGACTAATTCAGGCGTTCTGCCACCCGACTCGTTCTGCCGCCCGACCAAGGAACAGGATTGCGCTGTTAGAATAAGTCAGGTCAAGATATCAGTCCTGGCTTGTTCTAGAGATCTAGTATTTAACAAATCACTGTTCTCCAAGTACATACGTAATGCCGACCTGAGGTTTCTTCTCCTCCGCTTGCACATGGAGGGGAAGTGTATGAGCTCATCTCACAGAGGCTCATTCTAATTTTGGGGAACCATGAATTGCCATTACAGTACTTTGAATCCAGCCATAGGTCAGAGGCCACATACTATATATGCTGTAAAAAGGTAATGGTGACCCCTGACAATTAAGTCCAGTCGTGTCCGACTCTAGGGTGTGGTGCTCATCCCCGTTTCAAAGCTGAAGAGCCAGCGTTGTCCGAAGACGCCTCCGTGGTCATGTGGCCGGAATGACTCTCCTTGCCGCAGCGCGTAGCATGCGGCTGGAATACAGAGCGCCGTTTACCTTCCTGCAAGCAGTACCTATTTATCTACTCGCATTAACATGCTTTGGAACTGCTAGGTTGGCAGGAGCTGGCCAAGCAACGAGAGCTCACCCCATTGCGGATTCGAACTGCCGACCTTTCGATCGACAGCTCATGGTTCAGCGGTTTAACCCACTGCGCCACCCGCTGGCCTTAATATACTGTACTTAAAAGCAAAGTGAAAACCCTGCTACCTGTATACATCATGAAAATTAAGTAAATGTGCTAGTGTATCTAATTTTGTATAACATATTCTGCAATTTTTGCTATGTTGTCTATTGCTTCAGCTTCGGGGCCAACTATACAGGGCCATCTGATTACAAGAAATCTTCCCCGGCCAACTCTTTGGTTTCTGAGATCTCAGCAGGCCAGTGGCGTCACTAGGGCGCACGCCGCCCTATACCGAGGATGCGTGCACCGCCCTAATGACCCCCGTGCCGCCGCGTCAGCCGGCCAGAGAGGATGTCTCCGGAGCCGGCAGCAGCGGAGCCTCTGCTGCTGCGGGCTCCGGAGACATCCTCTCCGGCCGGCTGTCAAATTTGCCCTCAAACGTTCTGCACAGGCGCGAAAAACCTAATAAATATGACGTCGCGCATCGGGTTTCCTCAGAAGGCCTCGGAGCTCCGCTGACGGTGGACGCTCTGAGTCCTTCCTCCTGGAGTGGGAGGCGACGCGCACGGCGTGCGGGTGCACGCTCAAGTGCGCGCGTGGGACCGCGCGTCACCCTTTGCGCGCGTCGCCCCCAGGCGGTCCGCACTCCCCGCCGCGCTCCAGCGACGCCTCTGCAGCAGGCTATGTCTCAAGCGTATCTTTGCAGCCATAAGGACTAGAAGCTTACTGCTACTTTTTTTTTTGGGGGGGGAGAGCTGAGATTCTCAGGAAACTGAATGTTGGCCCTTAAATTGCATTTTGCAATTGCCTCTGTTTTTCTGTGGAATCGCAGCATAGCATAGTCTAGAGTATACGTAGATATAGATTTTGATATTTTCTGTCTTCAGTTTTCTTCTTCTTTTGCAAGCAGAAAACTGATAAACAGGAATCCATAGTTTTAGTGACTCAACTTGTTGTATCTTAGCCAGAAAGGTAGCAACTAGTAGTAGAAGGTGGGTGAGGTTTCGAGCAATAGTTTCTAGTTTGCAGTATGCTACCTATAACTGATCTAGCTATTCTGCTTGGATTAGTCCTGTATGTCTAGTGGGTATGCTGATCTAGTGAACTAGAAGCTGTGAAAGGAGCATTACAGGCCAAAACCAACATATAGCTTTAATTGTTTAATATCAGAGGACAGTACAATTAGAAACATCTCTACTGTGAGGTAAGGTGAGATTGCTGCCATTAATGGCTCTGGAAACCAGCTGAGTGTATGGTAGACAGATCTGACACAAACAGCACAATTCACTATCCCTTTCATGGCTCTCTTCAGTTCAAAGAGCATCATATAAAAGAACTTTCTGGTAGATTGTGCCCCACATTGTGTGCTTGCGTGCATGCCGTTTTGATTTTCCAGCTTGGGCACAAAAGTATCTTGCCATCCCAGAGTATAAATAAGCTAAGTGCCAGCATTGCTTTGAAGGTTCCCTGTCTCCAACTTCTATATAAACCTAGCCTCAATTTTTATTCTAAAATTGTTAGCTTCTCTTGTGTCAATCTAAGAACTTGGAATAGATCCCTTCATAAACATTACAGAGATAGAAATGATACTCATACTCTCCGACATGTCAGATGAAAATAGGCACACAGGTTTTGTGTTTCAGGAGGGATTCATTCCCCAATAGAGTATGCAGAGGCAAGAAACTGTTACTGGGGGCACCACCCCCTTACTAAGGAATTTTGTAAATCATTTTGTACCCAATAGGGGCCAGTCAGGAAGCCTTCTGGATTGGAAATAGTGCCCACCTCCCCATGCGCATCATGTATCTTCCAGAAACTGGTACAGTATTCAGAGGTATACTGACTAAACCTGGAAGTTCCATTTAGTCATCATGCTTAAAGTCACTGATAGGTCTATCTTCCATGAATTTGCCTAATTGTTTTTCAAGCCATCTTAGCCAATGGCCTTCACCACATCTTGCGACAGAGAATTCTTAATTAATTGTGTTAATTGTGTGTTGTAGAAAGAAGTACTTTCCCCTGTCCTGAATCTTCTGCCAGCCAGTCTCATTGGGTAACCCTGAACTCACTTCTTCTCAATCACAGCACTTTCTCCACACCATGTCGAATTTTATAAACCTCTATCATGTTCTCCCCACCCCCTAGTTTCCTTTTTCTCCTAAACTAAAAAGCCCCAAACCCTTCATTCTTCATTTCTTCCAAAAGAAATGTAAAAAGACAACACAGGAGGAAAAGAAAGACTTTTGAGGACCGTATGGCCAGCAACATTAAGGGAAATAAAAGCTTTGTCAAATATGTTAGAAGCAGGAAACCTGCTACAGAAGCAGTTGACCTGCTGGATGGGGGGGGGGGGGGAGATAAGATGGGACTTGGAGATTGCAGAGAAATTAAATGAGTTCTTTGCATCTGTCTTCATGGCAGAAGAGCACAAGCAGATACCGCTACCTGAACTGTCCCCTCTCCCCCATGAAGGGTAACCAAAGAATTAAGTCAAATAGAGGTTAAGAGAGAGGACATTTGAAAACTTATTGATAAATTAAAGTTTAACAAGTCACCAGGCCAGATGACACCCACCCAAGAGTTCTTAAGGAACTCAAGTGTGAAATTACTGATCTTCTAACTAAAATATGCAACTTTTCCCTTAAAATGGCCAATGTGCCAGAGGAGTGAGGATAGCTAATGTCAGACCAATCTTTTTTTTAAAGAGGGATAGGGGACCTGTTCAGCCTAACATCAGTTCCGTTAGATCGTGGAAAGCCTAATGGGTCATTCCATGTGAAATCAACCAATGCCTGAAACCTTGATGTCATGGATTTTGTTCATTTTTGGTACATTTGTACCTTACCATGAGATGTTTAAAAATTATTTTTTTTTTCAGATTTTTTGTCCATCCGTTTTTGAGATATTGAATTTTCAAAATTGCCTAAAAATGCCAAAATTCACTTGTCACCATACCTTCAAACGCCATTTACAAGATAATGATGAACGCTACAGACATGGGACAGGTGTCATTCTAAAGTTTATGAATAGGGCAAGACCACAACTAAGCTGACTGGAAGGTGGGGGAAGGGGACACGAATAAATAGGCACAAACATGTCAGGGTTTGTCTCGCATGTTTTGAACAGTTCCTTAGCCAAGATAGCCTGCCCCTGCTCTGTCTCCTCTCTCCTCCCCCCCCCCCCCCCCCACACACCTCACTCTCTGTAAAAATCCTGTTATACATTTTTGGATTCATTTCAGTTTACCACATAATTTTATCAATGTAAACTGTAGAAAAATGGAATTGAGGGGTTTAATTCCTTGTCACTGCCAACAAGAAAATTTAATTTTTCTATGATACAAAAAAATAATTTCTGAAGAAAAATAATTTTTAAACATCTCATGGTAAGGTACAAATGTACCAAAAATGAACAAAATCCAAAATGGATTTTTCATTGGTTGATTTGACATGGAATGACCCTAATCAAGGATAAAATCTTGAAACATTGAACAACAAAATTTGCTGAGGTAGTGTCAGCTTACATATATATAAGGCTCCTGAGAAAACTCAATTATCGGGGAATAAGAGGACAAATCCTCTTGTGGATTAGGAACTGGTTGAAGACCAGGAAACAGAGTGAGTGTCAATGGGCAATTTTCACAGTGGAAAAAGGTGAAAAGCGGTGTGCCCCAAGGATCGGTTTTGGAACCAGTGCTCTCAATTCGTTAATAAATGACCTGGAGTTGGGGATAAGCAGCAAGGTGGCCAAGTTTGCAGATGACATTAAACCAGCAGTTCTCAAACTGTGGGTTGTGGTGAATTTTGAGGTGAACTCACCGAATTTTGGTGAGTCGTGAAACTGACAAGCTAATAGCTGACCAGGAAAATGTATTGAGCCCTATGGAAACCAAAATGGAGTGGCACATGAATGTTTACTCATAAGTAGGCAGTGCCTCAGTCTACTTCAAAGGGTAGGCCAAGAGGAACACAATGCCAGTCAGCCAACCTTTATTGGCATCAAATGCAATGCCACCAGAACGGTCCCGATCTGATGAACACAGGTCCCAACAAACTCTTGTTGGGACCCAACAAGCCCCGCAGCTTGAAGGGGGGGAGATGACACTCTCCACCTTCAAGCTGACAAGGAAAATGTATTGCATTTACTCATGAGTTTACTCATGCAATTACTCATGAGTAGATGGCCGTGCTTTGACTCTTAGTGAAGGCCACGTGAAGGGAAACACAAGGCCACCAGAATGGTCCCTACGATGCCCATGGAGCTCACCAAATGCTTCAGAGGGCAGCCCACACACACACAGCAAAAAGGATAAAAACAGAGGCTTTATCAGAGGCTGATAGAGTGAAACTTTGGTTGTTTAGACTTGTAAAGCTAGGTGGGTCCCGATAGATGAGTGTCGTTTTGAAAAGTGGGTCCCGGTGTTAAAATGTTTGGGAATCGCTGCACTAAATCTTTCTGGGTGGTGAAGTCTAGAATGGATTGTGAAGAGCTCCAGAAGGATCTTTCCAAACTTGGAGAATGGGTGGCAAATGTCAGATGTGCTTCAATGTCAGTAAGTGTAAAGTGATGCACATTGGGGGCAAGAAATCAAAATTTCACATATACGCTGATGGGTTCTGGGCTGTTTGTGGCAGATCAGGAGAGCGTGATGGTGGTGGTGGACAGCTCGATGAAAGCGTCAACCCAGTGTGTGGTGACTGTGAAGAAGGCCATTGGGATCATTAAAAAGGGGATTGAAAATAAAATGGCCAATATTATTATGCCATTGTACAAATTGATGGTAAGGCCACTTCTGGAGTACTGTGTCCAGTTCTGGTTGCCACATCTCAAAAAGGATATAGCACAGGGGTTCTCAATCGGTGGTACACGGACCACTAGTGGTACGTGGACCACCAGGAGGTGGTACGTGGGTCCCTGACCGCCAAGATGGCTGTCCACCGGAGCCCTGGAAACAGCAGCACGAGCTCTGCAGAGCCCAAGCACATGGGTTTCCAGGACTGGGAAAGGCTCTCTCACCCACCTTTGTCACCTTACTTCTGCTTTCAGGCCTCCGGCGTGGCCAAAAACATGGACATAAGTGGTGATGATGTCATTGCTACTTTCGGTGCGTTGGCGGCCATGGAGGTGGTACACCCTGCCAAAGGAGTTGAGAACCCCTGATATAGCGGAACTGCAAAAGGTGCAGAAGAGAGCGACAAAAATGATTGATGGGCTGTGGCACCTCCCTTACAAGGAAAGGCTACAGCGTTTGGGGCTCCTCAGTCTAGACTCCAGAAAGAAGGTGCCTGAGGGTTGGACATGATTGAGACATATAAAATTATGCACTGGATGGATAGAGTGGATGAAGGGAAGTTCTTTTCCCGCTCTCACACAATACAAGAACCAAGGGACATCCACTGAAATTGAGCGATGGGAGAGTGAACAGACAAAAGGAAATTTCTTTACCCAGTGTGTAATTAATCTGTGGAACTCCTTGCCACAGAGTGTGGTGATTGCACCTGTCCTAGACATCTTTAAAAAGGGGGTTGGACACATTTTATGGAGGAATAGTCTATCACAGGTTACAAGCCATGATTACTATATGCAACTTCCGGGTTTTAGAGCATCCTTATCTTTGAATGCCAGAGTGGCAACAGGATATAGGTATCTTGTTGTCTTGTGTGCTCCCAGAGGCAT
Organism: Plestiodon gilberti rubricaudatus; assembly: GCA_026170595.1. Lineage (NCBI taxonomy): Eukaryota > Metazoa > Chordata > Lepidosauria > Squamata > Scincidae > Plestiodon > Plestiodon gilberti. The sequence continues at coordinate 110,721,629 of JANXHW010000002.1, forward strand.
CTGGTGGGCCACTGTGAGATACAGGAAACTGGACTAGATGGTCCCTTGACCTGATCCAACAAGGTTCTTTTCTTATGTCCTGAGGAATATGCATGGGCGTTTAGAAGTAATCTCATCATTGCCTGTATCAGTGCTATACCAGAGGTAGCCATGTGAATCCGGGCAGGACTAGGACCAGAAGTGGGATAAAGACAGGGGCAGGTCTTCAAGAAACCTAGGGAAGTGGGTTTGCTTCTAGATTGTGTAGGAGAGTTGATTCAAAGACATACCGTATTGTCCCGAGTATAAGACGCACCTGATTATAAGACGCACCCTTAAAGTTTGCTGCTATTACAAAAAATTAATTAAATCACTGGCATTAAATTGCAACAGCCTGATTATAAGACGCACCCCTAGTTTAAAAACTTAAATTAGGAGAAAAAAGTGAGTCTTATACTCAGACCAATACGGTAATCAGTTACAGGCTAGAAGCTAGAGTTTAAGCTGAGGAGGCTAGTCAGTAATGGTCTGAAATGAAATGAAAGAGGGTGCAAGGAAGCAGCTGGCAGATGGATAGGAAGGTGGGAGCAAGGAGATCGGATGACAACTAGACTGGCTGGTTGGCAGGAAGAGACTATGCAGTACTACAAAGACCAAAATCTGGATGTTGCCCAAAGAGAGACTAGGTCTGACACAGAAGCATTTATAGCCCCAGCTGGTCAGTGCAAACCACTGTGCCGTTTCCCTTGAGTGGCTCGTTACAAGGAGCAAAAGCGACCAGACTAGGAGCTCCTAGTCTGAATCTTGACTGACTGACCACCTGCCTTAGTCCCAGTCTGCCAGTGGTTCCTACCCCGCTATGTGGATTCGGCTTCCCCAGCTTCTCTCTTAGTTATTTATTATTTTATTAAACTTGTATATCCCACTTTTTGACCATCAGGCCCTCAAAGTGATTGACAACATTCTCAAATACAACTTAACAACTTCTTGCACCTCTTTCACCACACCCTTGTTTTCCAATACCTTAACATTGACTAAGGGGAATGCTTCTGCTGTCGCTGGTGCCTCCCCAGCATCTTAAAACTCCCCCCTCCATCTGTTAACTGATTAACAAAAGCCCCACACCAGTCTCTTCTCGGCTCCAAAACACAATTCCCAAACACAGCGCCAGCCTGCTTTTTGCTTCCACGTGCTCCTCCTCCCTTGCACTGGAGCAACATCACAGGCTGAGTCTTGCTCTCCTGGGTGTTGCTATGGGAGGGACCCGGACAGGCTGCTGCCTGTTTCCACAGACCAGGAGCAACACCCTGCAGAGCTGAGCCAAAGGAGTGTCTCTCAGGGCATGGAATGGGGCTCTTTTGCTGAAGCTGCCCTGTGCAGACAGACACCTGAACTTCATAATAAGCAGCCTTGTGGCTCCAAGAGTGGGAAACTTCTGCAGATGACGTGTGAGGCCTTGCGCAGTGGTGTGTACAGAGTGACAAGTCAATGACAATTTAGATTGCAGCTAGTGGTGCCAGGTGGTGGCAAGCAAGTCATGGAGTGGTTGCATTCCCATGCAGTGTCACAGAACCCTGGGCACTGTCACGGAGGCCTCCAGCATTGCTGTGTCTCTCCTCTCGCTCCACTGGGCCTCTGCCTGTCTGGACCACAACACCTGAGCCCTTGGCTCTGGGCAGCTGGCCAGGAAAACTGGTGGGAATGCTTCAGTATAGCCAAGTATATATACTTGGCACTTGGAGAGAGCAGTATATTAATAGCTCTCTCCCAAGTGCCAGGGAATCTCTGCATGCACGGGAGGGCTGAGGCACCATATAAGGTGAGCTGGGTGGCCATGACTCCAGGCAGGGGGCTCTTGTGGGAACTTGGAAAGCGGAATGTAAGTTGGCAAGCAAGGCCTGTCTTTAAAAAAAAAAAAAAAACCAACGGAAAGACATGCCTTGCAGAGTGCTTAGAAATATGAAGCACTTTAGAAGTAATTATAATACGTCTAATACATAAAAGAAGATGGGTGTAGTGAGAGGCTCACCTGCTTGCACCCTTGGAACTTGTGATACATGTCCTCAAATGCTTCTCTTCTGTACAGTTCAAAAGGCTCTGTGGCAATTGCAAAGCTGCCCACACAAATTGCCTTGTTTCTGCAGCCACATACAAATGGAGATGTTACTTGTATCCCCAGTCCCAGCCATCGCTAAATATAACCCAGTGGGAGCCCATTTACTGTAGGTCTTTCCCTGAGCGAACATGTTCTGATAGAGGGGGAAGCTCCATGAGGACAAGGTCTCCTTCACGTTTCTCTGGACTGAGCTGACACTGATCCCAGGCAGGCCTGTGGCAGTAGTTCTTCAGCTCTCTCTGGTGGTTGCGTCCCCTTCTGTATATAGCCTTCCCCCGCACTCGATATCTCGGTGCCCCTGAGATTCCAACAAATTCCAGTGGAAAATTGGAACCTTCTCAAAGAGATCCTGAGACAGCGCTAGTTACAAAGCCCAATGCGTGTGCCCAGCCCAGCTGTCCCTACAAGACTTAGATGACTGACAGAGAAACCCTGATTGTCTTGGCATATAGCATTCTCCGCCTTGGAGGCTCCTGTGCCCCAGCTGTCTCTGCAATCTGACCTGGTGAGAGTGCCCTTGCTTTGCTGGACCACAGAGGCATCTATGTTCTTGCTGTACACTTGTTATTTACAGTATATGTTAATCTTGTATCCTCTCTTTCTCCAATAAGTTTGAGGTTCGGTTGTCTGAGAGAGAGTGACAGGCCCAAAGGCCCCTCCAGTGAACTTCATGACCAAGAAAGGGATTTGAACTCAGTTTTCCATGTCCAGGCCTGACACTGGTGTGCCTCTTCTATTGCACTGTTTTACCAGCACCCTTGGCTGGAAAATCCACACAGCAATTCAGAAAGATGAGTGTGTATTCAGTGTATGTCAGAAGCTGATGGTCTGTTTGCAGAGATGTTTAGCCCATGCTGATCCTCTCCTGTTTGCCTGGCAAGTGCAGCCCGAGTCGATCGGTCTAAGGAGCACCAAAATAATAATGTTATGTTATGATGGAAACAGATATGCTGAGTCATTCCTGAAGAAGGTTTTAACTCAGAATATGTTGGGCTATGGCATTCTTTTTTTTTTTTTTTTTGCACACTATACCATTTCCTAGCACCTGTTAATGTTCTGGCCTCTGTTTCCTCTACAATTCTAGTACAGGCAGCTCTCGATTTACATGGAGTTTGAGTTCCCAGATTTGAGTTTAATTTTAATCCGAAATTTGAGTTTAATTCTAATTTGAGTTTAATTTTAATTCAAAAATTAAAAATGCGTTAATTAAAAATATTTTCCCCATAGGAACTAATTTGACTGGTGTGGGTTGGGGAAAAGTCATTGAACATTTACGCTGACAGCGGGTGACTTCTGCTTGCCCAAGATGGCATAGCAGGAGGGTTGAGGAGGAAGGCTACTGGGAGTGGGAGCGGCTATTGATGTTGATGGCTGAGAAAGCAATGAGGAAGACAAAGATGCTGGTAAAGAAACTGAGAAAGCAGTAAGTGGCAGCTCTGTGAACACATTTTCTATCTCTCTCTTTTTTTTTTTTAATCTTCTGGCTTTAGTGGAGGCTCCCTCCCCCCACAGGAAGCTGCCAGCATCTAATGGGGTTAGGTAAAGGTAAAGGTATCCCTTGACAATTAAATCCAGTCGTGTCCGACTCTAGGGAGCGGTGCTCATCTCCGTTTCAAAGCCGAAGAGCCAGCGCTGTCCGAAGACGTTTCCATGGTCATGTGGCCGGCATGATTCAACACCAAGGCGCATGGAACGCTGTTACCGTCCCGCTAACGCGGTACCTATTAATCTACTTGCAATTTCTTGCTTTCGAACTGCTAGGTTGGCAGGAGCCGTCGCACGGATTCGAACTGCCGACCTTTCGATCGACAGCTCATGGTTCAGTGGTTTAACCCACTGTGCCACCCGCTGGCTTCTTAGCAACTAATTAGCAGCTAATTGACTGTGTTATTTTAAAATTTGCCAGTGTAAATTAGACTTCCAGTATTAATTTGCAAACTGCGCTATTTCAAAAATAGACAAATTAAGACATTAATCGAGAGCTGCTTATTTAAAACTGCCTTGATGGATCAGATTCTGATGCACAGGTTTGCTTAAAGGTGTCATTCCATGAAAATCAGACATCACAGCAGACAAATTCATGGAGGATAGGGCTATTGATATCTATTGGCCATATGGAACCTCCATGTTCACAGGCAGGGATAGTAAGGACAATCAGCTAGGGGTGCCTTTCGCCTTCATCTTATGGGGGAAAGTTGCATGGGTAATTATTTTTGACAAAAAGGTTTTCCACATACATTTGCTGATGGGATCGTTTCCAAAAGTTCTTCCCTCCTGACTCCTAAATGCAATGTGGGGACCAGCCCTAGGTGTGGTAACTAGAATATCCCCCTAGGTGGGGTAGGAATTCTTTGCGGCAATGCCTCCGCATTAGGATGCGTGACATCCCATGTCCTAGGAAACGCATGCCAAGGCTCTTGAGCAGAAAGATCCACAACTGGAATACCTTGTTCCATGCCCCAGGGCTCTTGTGCCTGGTTTCAGGTTCCAGTCCCTGGTACGTGGCAGACATCACTTGCCACCAGGAAGACTGGAAGAGTGGAAAGAAGAATATGTTTTTGTGGGCTGGGAGAGATTTTACTATTTATAGCCATTTCTCTTCTGAAATAAGCTACAAAAATTCACATCTGAGTTCTGAAATGAGATGTGGATTTTTGTAGCTTCATGCTCATCCCTTTGGCTGGTATGGACAGAACCAAATCAGCTTCTTTTCCATAGCCGGCTTGCTGGAATCTTCTTGAAACAAATCATATTGCCTCCCCCCCCCCTCTCTTGGCAGGGGATATAGTGAGACAAGCTTAATTCTACCAGTGGAAGAGTAGCTTCAGCTTGCCATGGTCCTAAACATTTATAAAATTTAGTCCTAAAAATAAAGTCCTAAAAATTTATGCCTGGTGTGGATGGTTGAGGAGTGCTACTGATATGACTCTGAGCAACAATTGGCAACTGAAAGTGCCTTCTTTTTCTTTTTGAAAACACACATTCATTAAATTGAAATTGTTGCAAGAAGAAAATAACACATTTACATACAGATATTAATCAAAACAAGCAAAACATAAACTAAATAAGTCATCTCCAAAATTAATTATAATGAAATACAGTACATTCACATTGAAAAGGTGTCGTTTTTTTGTCTTCAGATGTTTCCAGATAGGAAAAAGAGGAAAACAATTCAGTAAGAAACGTATCTGAGCTCACAGAATTTCTCTGTTCATGAATTTGAGAATTGAGTTTTGCCATAGTTATTATCTCCCAAACTTTATTGAACTAGTCCAAGCTCTTTCATTTGTTTGCCAGGGCAATCTTCTCTGCTAAAAGCAAACTGCAAAGCAAACCTTTGTGAAAGGACAACAGATCTGTCTTGTTCCAAGTGTACAGAAGAACCAATTTTGAATCCTTGGGTATTGCAGATTGCAGTATGTTTCTACATTTTTCCAAGCATTGCAGGTGAAAAATCTTGCATTCATGCGCATTCCCACCACCCAGGATAATACAAACCCTCCTGGCCACAGTCTCTTCAATGTTTTGGAGAATACACCATGTTAATTCTGTGTGTTGGAAGGCTAGATTCACTGGGTTAAGAAAAATGTAATCTAAAAAGAGAACCTGCCGTAGGTCCTTTAGCCACAGTGTGTGTTTGGCTTTCTTTGGTGTCACAAGTTGAATGACAGAAGTACACATGCCCAAAAATCAGTGGCTTGTACAGCTATCAGGCTTGTCCCGTGCTTCAAGCCTGCTGCCTAACCTTTTTTTCCTTTTTGTTTTATAGCACCACGTTTATCTTTTCATTGTGCAAAATTTCATTGGGGCCTGTGAGGAGAGGAGAATGTCTTGGTGACATCGCGTGGTGCTAGCTAGTCAGGACTTCTGCTGCAAACTTGTAGAATCACTAATTCCACAGAGCTTGATCATGGAGAAGAAAGGCACATTTGCACTGAAGGCACTTCCAGATCAGGCTCACTTCTCTAAAAAGTTATGTCTGCTTAGTTAGCTGTGTTGGGTGAAGACAAATGTGTGAGTCATGGAGGCAGCTGGCTTCAAGACAGAGATTTATTATTCCTGCCCAAAAAGTAGGGAGAGCCAAAAGCCATATTCTTAAAGTACTCCACAGTGTAGTATTATCAACAGGCTCTCTCTCTGTGTGTGTGTGTGTGGGTGTGTTGTGGGTGTGGGTGTGTGTGTGTGTGTGTGTGTGTGTGTGAGACATAATCATCTACAATTACGCAACATAGTGCATAATATGGTATCTGGGAGAGAATTAAGAACATAAGAAGAGCCCTGCTGGATCAGGCCAAAAGCCCATCTAGTCCAGCTTCCTGTATCACACAGTGGCCCCACCAGATGCCTCAGGGATCCTGAGCATCCTGAGCTCAGCATCCTGAGGACCCTGGCTTTCATTTTTAAAAGTTCTTACCCAATTGACTGTAGAAATAATTCTGAAATGTTGTTGCTCTATGCCAAACAGCATCTCAGAAGGAGGTGGCACCTATTGGCTAGAAGGTGGAACTTCCACCCAAGCGAGAGCTGTGGATTAGGTAGGCCCTGGCTCAGATCCCACCTCAGCCAGGAACTCATTGGATGACCTTAGGCCAGTGGTTCCCAAACTGGGAGGCATGGCTCCCAGGGGACCCATGGAAACCAGCCAGGAGAGCCACGTAGTGCCACAGAATCCTCTCGGAAAACAGTGCAATGCCAATTGGCAGGCATCTACATAATGTAATGGGGAGCCACGGACAAATGGTCGCCAATGGTCAAGGGAGCTGCAGGTCGAAACAGTTTGGGAAACACTGCCTTAGGCAAACCATTATCTCGGTCAGTTTCAGCCACTTCCCAATCTACATTATGAGAATACTAGTAACATTGACCTATAAGGGTTGTTGTGAGGATAACTGAGATAATTTTAAACTCTTAGGAAAACTGCCATGTAAATAAGTGGTTATTATTCACTAGCAAAATTCCTGTCATTAAGATAGATGAGATGTGTGTGGAGGACAGGCTTATATACAGTATTGTGAGAACCCCGGATGTGTACAATGCCTTTCTGTGTACTTTCTGAACAGGATCACATGATAGTGCCCTTTCGCATGGAATCCCTATCAGTAGGGGCTTGGCTACCCAGTTTCGGGGGGGGGGGGCAGGTGTTGCTTCTTCCAAAAGTATTCCCATATCCAACACTTTACTTTTCCTCGTAGGAATGACTTGTAACTATTCACTTACAAGGAAGAAAGTAAAGAGGTGTGCTCAGAATCAGCATTGGGATGGAGGTAAAATCTGCTTCCTGCCCGTACTGACTCCAGCCTTTGAGAATCAAGCCAGCCCCTATCTACATAAGCCTCATCCCAGTGTGTGTTTCTTGGTCAGACTGGATTGTGACGGAATGTGGGGAACTGACTTTTACCTATACAGACTCCTGCGTTATGTGATCCATAAAGCTCTGACTTTGGGGGTCTTAGCTCTGATCCTTCAGCTAGAGCATGACTGTTCCCTTTTCATGGTTCCTACTTTGTTTCATCCTGTCCCATTGCTGCAGCCTCCATTCCATTCTTCATCTGTGAGGTTGGCCTCGTCTCCCCTGTGCGCCGTGGCTTCTTCTGCAATGATAGCAACATCAGCTACCCGCTCCAGCGTGCTGAGACTGTCTCCGACTTTGTGCTCATCTCAGTGGGGATCCTTGTTGCCTCTATAGTGGTGAGTTTTGGGGGAAGGGGGCTAAATAATAATAATAATAATAATATAATATAATATACAGTATTAATATATCGTCTTTCTTGGTCATTGGATTTCAAGGCAGTGTACATGGGCAGGCTTTCCTAACCCCCCCTAATGGGGTTGTTTACAATATATAAATGTCCAATCTTTCATGAACTACTACATTCCAGATGGTATCCTTTTGCAGTCTGGCCTCTCCGCTGGCCGTCGCCGCCCACACTCGGCCGACGCACCTGGCAGCTCTTATCTTTCCTCACAGAGGCTTTCACAGCTTTTTGTCGGCTGCGTGTCTCGAACTTGCCATTCACCGTTCTTCAGGCTTGCAAGGCGGCGGTTCTACCAACTGAGCCAGACCCATCTGCCCCTAATGCCTTTTGATGTAATGCTCTCTACTCTGCTTCTGGCAGCAAAAAACCCCTTTACATAATGTTCAGAGGATGAACTCTGTCCTCTTATCAATTTCCTTCACTAGGCTCCCTACAGAGTGGCATCTGTGGGCTGCCGCTCCTTCCAGGGTTTGGAGGGCAATCCTCTGCGCCCATTAGTACTAAACCCCCATGCAGGAGCCCCTGCAGTATACAACCCCATCTCAGAACTCAATCCAGATCAGAACTTTGGTGAAGACAGAGAGTTAAGGCTCCCACCTGCATTGCAATCCTGATCTACTGGGGAGGCATCAAAGTGTTTAAAAAAAAAAACCCTAGCTAGCACATTCAGTATTAAGCATGTGCTTAACATATAGTCTGACCCTTAGCCACAGTTCTCCCCCACAGCTGCTATTTATCCTGGAATAGATGCTTCCATTGGCATCAGCGGAAGCTTTGGTTCCAAGGAAATTAACAACAGGAGAAAGAAAGATAGTCTTGATGTTCTTTGGGGGGGGGGGGGGGGGGGGAAAGTGCCCCCTGCTAGTTTGACCCGAACTCTGGTTCTGTGGGGAGACTTTCTTCCCTCCTTATGCATTTCTCCATGGCAAATTCATACACCAGGGGTGTGCAAACATTTTGGCCTGAATATCACACTGGGGTATGGAAATTGTACCAATTGTACCAACTATTTCCATTGGGGTATGGAAATTTGGCATAATGCATACTTGTTGTTCATAATTATCATCAACTTTTATTCCAATTCTGCAAAAACTGTGTTGCATTTCATTCTTTTTCGAACACACAACATTCACTGCCAACTTTTCTTTTCTTTTTTCAGCACTCATTTTTTTTAATTGGAGGGGCCCGGGGGGGGGGGAAATACTGTAGGAAGTTTTCCTTTTTTTGCTGTCTCTCTTCTTTATAGACAATTGTTTTAGATGGACCTGTGCTGCTCCTAGACACACACATGCTTGCTCATGCTCAGTCCTGGCATGGTCCAGTCAGCTGGCATGCACCTGTGCCCTTCCTCTGGGCACATACACACCAATACTGAGTGAGGGAGTGAGGCAACTTCAATTGGGCAGGCAGCATCAGTGCTGGTATGTATGTACGGGAAAAGAGTCCGAGGGTCGGATTCACAGGCCAGATTTGGCCTCTGGGCCTTACTTTGCCCACAGGTCTAGCCAGAAGTTAGCTGGCATCTCCTAATTTAGGTTAAACCGTCCCCTGTCCTTGATTTTCATTAGCTAGCACAAGGATAGCTTTCTGCTTTGTTGCCTGGGACAGCAGGCATTCATTACTGTCGTCCATCAAGAAAAATGTTCCCTAATGTTGGTATTGCTGATAAGTAATCTTTACTGTTCTTTTTTTCCCCTTTTTCCTGCAGATCACCCTAGGCGAAACCTACCGTGTACACAACCTGCCCCACAGTTCACGCTCCATAGTCTCCAACCGTTATGTGGCTGCACTGTATAAAGAAATTGGTGCCTTCCTTTTTGGCTGCACTGTGGGCCAGTCACTCACCAACATGGCCAAAATTGCTGTGGGCCGCCTCCGCCCACACTTCTTGGCTGTGTGTCGGCCTAACCTCACTCACATCAACTGCTCTGCTGGATACTTGGAGGACTACGTCTGCACTGGGGGCACCTCTCAGGAGAAGGAAGCTAGGTGTGTGAAAGCCCTCACCCCCCAGCGGCGGGGGGGGGGGGGAATGGATGCTTGCTGACCAAAGCACAGAGAACAAAAGAAAGCACCCTAGAAATGGAACACATTGAATGTTTACTATCTTTTCACACTGGACTGATGGGAGACATCTTACCAAAAACTGTAAGCTCCGTGATAACATTTTCTGCGTGAATCAGATGAGTGGACCGGCCTCCCATCGTGATTCTGAAATGGCATACAGTGTGATTCATAGTTTTAGTTGCAGACTTTTATATCATTTTATGAATCCTTTAGTTTATTTATCTGTGCATCTACAGGTGTCCCCCGCTTAACGACGGGGATACATTCCGCAATCTCCGTTGTTACCCAGGGTTGTCGTTAAGCGAGTCCAATGGCAACTTGATAAAAAATGTTTTTAAAAGTTAAAAAAAATATATACCTTGCTTAACTTATCTCTGAAACTGCTCTATTTTCAGGGCTGGAATCGTCTTGCTTTCACTTGCTGCAGAGGGAAATCATGCTCCGGAAGCCTCTTCTCTAGGTTGTGCGATTCCCTCCCCCCCTCCCCCGCTTAGGGCTTGCATGTGAGTCAGGCTGCTTCTCGGAGAGGGCGGGTGGCGCAGTGGCTGTGGGGGGGATTGTGTCTCATCTCGCTCGCTGTGTTTCGTTTCATCATCTCACTCAGCCCATCAAGCTGCTCAGACCCCCTTCGCCCGCCACCTCATGTCCCAGGTTACTGTCGCGGCTGCTAAGTGCTCCTGCCGGCTGCTCTCCTGGGCTCCCATTTGGCTCACAAAAAAACAAGTTACCCATGCGTGTGCGCATGCACACATTCTGCAAAATGCAAGTGGAGCCTTGCAGGAGAGCAGCCGGCAGGAGCACTTAGCAGCCGCAGCAGTAACCTATGGCATGAGGTGGAGGGGGTTGGGGGCAGAGCAGCTTGATGGGTTGAGCGAGCAAGATGAGACCAGGCGCAGCAAGATGAAACGAGAAGCAATCCCCCCCTGCAGCCGCTGCTCCACCCGCCCCCTCCAAGAAGCAGCCTGACTCGCATGCACAGAGCTCTGCCTCTGAACGGTTCTCTCTTGCAGAAAGGGCGAACCCTGAGCGGCAGGAGGGGGGAGGGAGTTGTGCGACCCAGGTAAATGGCTTCCGGAGTGTGATTTCCCTCTGCTGCAAATGAAGCAAGACAATTCCAGCCTTGAAAACGGAGCGGTTTCAGAGATAAGTTAAGCAAGATTATTTTTTAAAACTTTTTTAACTTTAGAGAACCTCTGTTGTAAATGCGGATTGTTGTTAAGCGATCCCATCGTTAAGCGGGGGACACCTGTATATCTCTCACACGCTCCAAGCACAGTTTTCTCTATATACTTCTTTCATGTGCCTGCTGCATCACTGAGTTTATATACAGAGCCGTCTCTAATGTAAAGATGCAGCTAATTTTAGGGGGCTTTCTCTTGCTAGCTGAGTACTGAGGCATCTTAGACCTTGAGGGGAGCAGTACTCGGGTGAGTGGGTTGCAACTTTAAAGGAAACCCTTGGAGCAAGATCCAGGGTTAGCCTCAGCTCCTTATTATTCTGTTGCAGCTGTCAGTCTAATTTCAGGCCAGAAACAGCCATTGAGAGCCCACTGGATTTTATTGTGAGCTGCTCATTGCAGGACTGAACTGGGGGAGGGAGGAACCAAAGCCAGGAATAGCGAGAAAGGGGGACCAGTGGTGTTCTAGAGGGGGGCGGTACTGTAGGTTGCACACAGGTCTACACAGCGTTACACGGTGGCCCCTCCCACTCATCGTCGGAGCCATTCCGAGCAGTGAAGGCAACATGCAGGAGACTCCCTGCACGTTGCCTTCACTGCTCGGAATGGTTCCGATGACAAGTGGGCGGGGCCACCGTGTAAGGCTGAGTAGACCTGAGCGCAACTTACAGTACCGCCCCCCCACCCCGGACCGTCACTGAGGGGGACACTTCAAACTAGTATATCTGGATGCCATCCCTAGGTTTAGGGAGGGGGGGGAGATTCTGGTGCCTTAGAAAAGGTGATGGCTGGGATCCAAACAAATCAATCTGAAAGATGAGAAATAGGAAAGCTGACATACAGTAGCACCTCCTGAGTGCTAGATGTTAGAGGCAAACAACAGTAAAGGCCAGTCGCCTCAATGCCCTTGTGAGTTTTCCAGAGGTGTCTGGCTTGGCGACATGGTCTGATTTGCAGGGTAGTTTATATGTACTGCCAACACCAGGGGTAACCCAGTAGCACAAGCAATCCAAGGGGTCGCGTAGGGTAGGGCAGTGATAATTTTGAGCACACTAATAAAGAAGCCTGTAACCTGACAGGTGTGCCCCATGCAATGCCATAAATCTAGGGGTAGAAAGATCTCAGATTGCATAGTTCAGCCACTGTCATTCCCAGTGGCCCAGCAAACAGGGCAGAAAGCAGTCCCTGTGCTTGCTTTGAAGAGGGGGTATGAGATATTTTATGGACCCCAGTAGATTGGACAAGAGATACTGTGGTCTGATCTCTAATGGCACTTGCTTCGAAGAGCTTTAAAACTCTTGCTGCGTTCATTTCTCACAGTAACTCTGTGGGATTCATTGTTGTTCCCATTTTACAGATGGTGATCTGAGACTGAGAGACAGTGATCAGCCAGTGAATCTCCCTCTGAGACATGATTGAAGCTTTCAAAATGTTAGCATAGGCCCAAAATACAGTATATTGATAGTTCTCCCCTCTACACACAGTAATTTGAATAACAGTAGGACGCAAGATGAGGTGAATAAAACACAACCAAACAGTGGTCCCTTTCTAGAGCAGCCTCATTGGAGAGATGGGTGGCTGAGGCCAACCAACTCAGTCTACATTAAATTTCACATGTCTGCTGTGAGAAGGAATTTGAAGACCTATCACTGGACCATACTGTCTTCCTGAGCCCAAGTTTATCCAGAGTTTTCTGGGGAGGGGGTGCTACTCTAATGCTATACAGGCAGGTGCCTTTCACTTGAAAAGGGTCAGGCATGAAACGAGCATTATTCTCATTAGCCTTGGGGCTTGAAGTGAGATGGAGGCATGATGGCTGATGAGCCACAGGGTGCAATCAAGGATGGAGACAGCTTATAAAAAAAAGGGAGGGGGCTAGATGTGATAATGGCAGTTCTGTATGTTTAAACATAAAATTGCCCCATTGAGTGAGGGGGATGGGATGCCTGGTTTTAAAAGCAAAAAGGGAATACAGGTGAAGAATGCAGAAAGTCACCCTTCCCACAGCCACTCTCTCCAGGTCCTTTTTTTCTAGCTAAGACTCCAAGACTGATTTCCATGGATTTGCTATCAGCTGGTTGAGGTCTTTATCCCTGACTAGAGCGAAGGGGCAGCAAGATGAAAGGAAGAGAGGAGAGATGGGGTGGATAAGCAGGATCAACGTGAGGCCTCCTTTAGTAACAATGTGCATATTGTCTAGGAGGGGAAAACCTTGCTATGACTGGCCTTTGATGTAAAATCCGAGGTAGTCCCTCCTCTCATCCAGAGCCAGAGATGGAACGCAGGAACCTTCATGTCTGGCCTTCACACCTTAACCAAGTTGGCCTCCCTGATTTAAGTCTCAGCCAAGTGAAAGGACCCATTGAAACATGCAGGTCCCATTGAAATGAACACAGTTTAATCCCGCGCTTCTCCATTGTTTAACTTTCCCTGGATTGTATCCCCTGTGAATAAGCATCAGGCTACCAGACATGGATGTGTTATGCTGAGGGAAGTTGTATTGTGTAGGTGAAAGGTGTATTGTGTAGGTGTCTAAAGGAAGCCTGGTTCGTGAGCAGCTTGCACCACAGGCTGTTGTCAGGGGCTGTGGGCTGAACTGTCTGGTCTAATAATTTAGCAAATGCCACACCCTCTGTACCAAAGCATGTTCTTTTCTCTTTCAGAAAATCATTTTACTCTGGCCATGCCTCCTTTGCCATGTATACCATGATGTACCTGGTGGTAAGTCCCTATGTTGGGGGTTTTCAGGGGGTCTTTCCAGTCATGTTTCTGGTTACTTTGTGAGCCACAAGGTGTTTATAAAAAAAGGGGGGGCGAATTTGTCATACATGCAAGCAGCCATGTGACTGTGCAAAGTAGCTCCATCATGCCATTTGTGTGAGCTGCTCCCTATACTGTGCAAAAAGTGAACGCACAGACTGGTTTGGTAAAAATAGCCAGAACCAAACAGCCTTGCAAGTCCTGCTGTCTAGCCCATTGACATAAATTTGATTAAATAAATTCAAAACAAAACAGAAAGATTAGTATAACAAAAACGATTTAAAATGTTCATGGCCAGGATTGATTCTTGATTGTCCTGAGATTAACAAGTAAAAAGCCATGGCACAGAAAATAAATAATATAGCCAATAATAAAATCAGGATACTTGGCCAAACGTAAAAACACTGTATTAGGTTTAAAAATAATTAAAACCAAAGCGACTACACGTTAAAAACACAAGTAACACATCATTAAAACATCATAATCTAAAATGCAACGTTTTGCTTGAATTTCATCAAGCATCCTCAAGCAAACCTACATGTAGCGGGAAGATGTATTTTTTCCCATTAACTGGGTATCGGCTTTTTACCCGTTAATCTCAGGACAATCAAGAATTAGTATAACATATAGAAAGGGAAGCTATGCATTAATTTCACATGCTACCACATCTTCGAGGAAATAAAGAAGGAAACTCTCTTTAAAAAAAAATATGTTTGGCATGAGCTAAGGACAGGACTTCCTCAGTTGTGGCGCCTCACCTTGAAACTCTCTCCCTAGGGAGGTTTGCCAGACCCACGACACCAGCTGTTTTTCAGCAGGTGGTTACAATTTTTATTATTCCACAAGGCTTTTTGTTTGACCTCAGTTTGATTTTAATTGCTTAGTATTGTTTTCTCTTTTTAAAAATTGTTGTTTTATTGCAATAGTGCAACATTGTATTATATTATTGTGTTATATTGAAATAAATATGAGTTGTTTAAACCTGAAAGGTAGATATACATATTTTAAATAAATAACACCAATAGAGAACCACTTGGTACAAATGGCTTGCCATGTCAAGCAGACTTTGCACAATCTACAGTAGTTTCTTTTGGACGACATGCACTTGTGAATCAGACCCAATAACCCTACCTACCAGCACATTGCCAGAAAATTCCACAGACCACAAACGTTGTTTGGAAATAGACTGTTGGAAAATACCTTAGTTCTCCAGAGCTGTACGAGCAATTCTGTGATGACTAGTCATGCCTTTTTCTGCTTCCTCTGAGCAATGACTACCTTTTAATTTTAGCAATATGTCTGGAGCATTATTGGCTAGAAATCTTGAGGGAGCCTTCCCTTTCCACTTCAGGCGGAGGGGGAGGGTTCTCATGGGTTTTTCCCATCCAGTCCTTGCCAAGGGGCATATCTACTCAACAAATGTGAATTGGATCAATGTGGTTCCCTCTTCCTAGGGAATACTGGGAACTGTAGTTCAGAGAAAGAATAGGTTTCTCAAACAGAAGCCTCAGCAAACTACAATTCCCAGGATGCCTTGGGGGAAGCCATGACAGTTAATCCGATATAAAACTGCTATCAATGTGCAGTGCAGATTATACCTATGGGGTTGGAATATGAATGGAGGATTGTGACAGGGAAATAGATCAAGGTACAAGCAAAAGAAATCTCTAGAACCGTTCTAAAATCTCTAGAACCGTTCCCCTGAAGAGGGGAAAGACCAGCAGTTGGGTGGTTAGTTTCCACTGACGACCACGCCACCTAAAGTTAACTGCTGGTTGAGTGGGTTTCTTTCTGACAGGAAGAATTGTGAAAGACATGAAAACAGAATGGGAAAGAGCAGCAACTGTTTTGGTTCTTACAGTTGGGCCTCCAGGTTTTCATATGCTCCAGCTTAGACAACCCCTCTTAGCTGGTACCTCTTCTTGGTGATTCACTGTCCATATTTTGCCTATTGAGATTTGGGGGGTGATTTTTAAAAACATAGTTAGTGCTATTTGTTTGGGTGTTTTCTTTTTCCAGATTTCACCCCATCCCCTGGGTTTGTAAAAGTTAAATACCTGAGTGAGCCCAGATTCATCTGGTTCTTCTTAGTGCACATTAACACCACTATAGTACACAGCCTGCCGTTTCACATGCTTGGTTCACTTTGAACTGCTAAGAAAATATTATAGGACAATTATGATTTTCTAGTATATCTTTAACCAAAGGAACAAGCTCCTTTGCTCTCAAATCAGTGCAAGGTAGCCTGTGTCTGGCAATAGTACAGCAGTGAGGAAGAGCCTTCAGTAATTCAGTTGTGGTGGGGGTGCTCACACAGGGCCACTCATTGTGAGAGTAGAGTAGAGATGTTAAAACATACACACGATTGTCCCTGTTGTCATCTGTGAAATGTTGGAGAGTACGTGTGTGTTTATCCTCAGCTTTGGGAGGAGAGTGGAACATTGGTGATTTAGATCAGGAATGTTGGCTCTGACTCTACAGATCTATGTTTTATACCTTTTCCATCACAATGTCCTCATATGCAAAACAAAGACATTAATAATTATCTCCCTTCTGATGACTTTGGGTGTGTCTTAATTACTTAATGACTGCTAAGCAGCTGGCTCAGTGAGCTTGTCAGTGAGGGGTGGGCATGGCAGGGTACAGTCTCAGTGGCTCATGGGAAATTCAGTTGTACTTTGGGCAATACTGCGCCAGAACAAAATGGGACTCCAGAGCTGTTTTTGTACACTTGCTTGGGCCCCACCTATTCCTAGTTTTCCTCCGTTCCCTATTATGTAGCTTCTGAGAATCTGAAACATATATTATCTGATTTACCCTGCTATATTTAAAGAAGAGATTAATCTGGCATCCTAGCAGAGCCTCTTCTCCTCTGGGAGGCTCTAGTGCCAGAATGTGTCTGGAAGAGGAGAGAGAGATGATGATTATGAGACTCAGGTCCTGTCTGGTTGGCTGGTTTCCCTGAACCTCTGACTTGTTCAGTGGCTCCATCCATGGGACTGGATGCTGAGCTGAGGAAGTGGACGCCAGGGGGTGGAGAGAAGCCAGAAGAGCCTCCAAGAGCTTGACTTGACTAAAGGAGTTCACCCCAGAAGCAAGGTTTGAACTGGGGACTTCCTGGTTCACAACTCCATCTCTTAGTCACCTCATTACAACAGCTCTCAAGACCTCAAAGTGAAAGTCTTGAAAATATATACACCCACGTGAAAATCTGGGAGACAAATCTGTTTTAGAAGGTGAGCGGCTCACCGTGAGCCTAAAAGATCAAGGAACGTATCTAGAAAACAGATTCGCCTGCATCTGATGAAGCAGGCAATTCTTCATTGTCACGTTTGTATTCTGCCCTTTGCTCTCGGAGCTCAGGGCTGCAAACATGGAGTGTGTCTAAATTTATCCTCACCACAACCTTGTAGGGTAGGTTTGCCGGCTGCAGGAGACTGGCCAAAGGTCATCAAGTGAGGATTCAAACCCAAGTTCCCTCGCTCACTGTGTTTCCCTAAGAAAGCTCACAATAAAGTTTAGTCTTTAAGGTGCCAGGATTCTTTGTTGATTTTGCAACAATGATTTTGTAACACGGCTACTATTTAGAAATTTATCTGTATAATGGTGATTAGATTAGATATCCTCTGTCTATCCTGCGAAACAGGAGTATCCATTAGCCTGGCGCTTTCTCTGAGAATTGCAGGGAAAAGGTCTGTTGTTCCTACATAACAGAGCCTGTTTATGTTCCTGGCTGATGTTAGGTAGGCTTACCAGATCTCCAACCGGGACAGAGTGCTAGACCTTTAGGAGAAGGAATGTGGGCAGGTGTAGCTTGTTAAACCTTAGAGCACAATAGTAGGCATGTCTACTCAGAAGCAAGCCCCATTGTGTTCAGTGAGGCTTGTTTCTGAGTAAACATGCCTAGGATTGTGCTGTAAGGTTTAACAAGCTACACCTGCCCACATTCCTTCTCCTAAAGGTCTAGCACTCTGTCCCGGTTGGAGATCTGGTAAGCCTAATGTTAGGTAGCCCCAGGTTCGCGATGGAGCTAAGTAGGTCAACCCAGCGCTCACTTCTGCTAGAATTTCTACCCATTTTATGCCCTTTTGTTGGTCCCTTCTTTCTCAAGTTTTACCTGCAGGCACGCTTCACCTGGAGAGGTGCTCGACTGCTAAGACCGCTGGTCCAGTTTGTGCTGCTGATGGTAGCAACGTACACAGGCCTGACCCGCATTTCTGACTATCGGCACCATCCATCTGACGTAGCGGTGGGGCTGCTGCAAGGGGCTGTTGTGGCATACTGGGTGGTGAGTTGCAACTTTCCCCTACCTGTCTTTTGAGAGGAACTTTTTAAAAAAAAAATCTTTACGGCGTGTCTGAGAGAGGGCTTGGGAGGTCCGTGCTGGGTTTATCTGGTAAGGGAGGCAGGAACCTGGATTGCCGCAGTTTTCTAACTGCAGTTCTGGGGGGGGGGGGGGGAATTGTGTTATTCTGTGTAATAGTTTACAGCCAGGATTAGGGCTGCATTAAAAAGGATGGTGTAGTGGTTTGGGAGTCGGACTTAGACCTGGAAGCTCCAGGTTCAAATCCCCCCTCAGCCACGAAGCTTCCTGGGTGACCTTGGGCCAGTCACTATCTCTCAGCCCCACCTACCTCACAGGGTTGTTGTGAGGACAAAAGGAGGGGAGGAAATATGTACACCACTCTGAGCTCCTTGGAGGAAGGGCGGTATACAAATGTGAAAAATAAAATAAAATGTGAATATCACCCAAATTCTGTGACAAAAAAGGCCAAATTTCTGCGCTCAATAGAAATTCAGCCAAACAAGTACTTCTGTATAATTTTTTTCTTATTTTGCCTAGTTTATTCTCCTAGTCACAGGAAAGGATGAGGAGTTGAAGCCCCACCCTCAGGCTGACCACTGCAAGTCCTATTCAGTCATTCCTCCTTTTCTGAGATTTCAGCATTGCTCACATTAGGACTATTCACGTGTTCTGTTTCATGCAGCACGCACAAGCTCTCATGAGAGGCGGAGGAGGCAAAAAATTAATCCATACCATTCATAATTTGGTAAATTATGTCCCCACCTTGATTACCTTTCTCAGTAAACTAAAAAGCCTCAAATGCTTTAGCTTTTCCTTGTTGGGAAGGAAAATCTCTTAATCATTTTTGCTCCCCTTTTCTTGCTCCTTAAAATTGCAAGGGGCTCCCTTGCTCAGCTGTGGGGGGGGGCATGGGATACTTAGCAGCATCTTCTCTGCTGAGGTGAACAAGGGAATGGGGAACAGTGTGAGCTGCCAGGAAATAGCTAAGGAAACGCACACCCTTGCCTGCATTGTGTACAGGCAGCTCGGAGGAAATCCTTTGGTTTCCTACCCTCTTTGGCTCTGGGATTCCAGCCCCACCCATCTGCCTCTAGTACAGCAAAGTGTGCGTAAAACCCAGCAGTGGAAATTCCTAACTGTTGCCCTGCGTTCTCACTGCTGGAGCTAGGAATAGAATAAAGGAATCCTAACAAGCGGTAATTTTATCCCTTGTTGTGAAGGAGGAATGGAGTCTCACGCAGTGTTGAATGCGAGTGGGTACCGTGAATTATGGACTGCTGGCATCAGATTCAGCAATGTTACGGGAGCTCAGCCATAAGTTTCTCCTATCTTTTAAAAAAAAATATTTTGGACTGTGTTCATAGAATGCTGTCAATGGAAGCATGGGCAATGCTTGATTTTAAAAAAAGAAATGCTAGAGCTCAGGCCAGCATGGAAGCTCTGCTCCTTTTTCTAAGTGTGTGGGGACAGGCTGCTATTGCTCAGTTGTGAAGGGAAGGCATTCTGGACATGCTTGAGGGCACTTTGCTTTCTTCTACTGTAGAAGCTCACATCTGTTTATTTAAAGGCCAGGCCAGTGAGAGGGGGGTGGTGCTGAGTGGTCATGGCTAAAGGAGGAGAGGTGGGGCTATAAGGTCATTGGGACCTGCAAGAGATTATTTCTAGAATCATACACTAACAGCGCAATCCTAACCAACTTTCCAGGGCCGGTGCAGCCGCAGTGCAGCCGGCCCGGGGTAAGGGAACAAATGTTTCCTCAGTCCTCACCTTGCAGAGGCCTCTGTGACTGGCCCTGCACCGCAAAATGCAGTGTGCACCCTGTTGGCACAGCTGCATCGGCGCTGGAAAGTTGGTTAGGATTGTGCTGTAAGGCAGGGAACATCAGGAAGGGGGCAGAGCAACAATGGACATGGCAGGATAGAAATCCAAATAGAGTAAAAAAAAAATTGCTGGAGGGTGGAAATGATGTGGAGGCCGAGGCTACCGTCTTTGCTGTGCACACTTGGAGTCCTAGTACATGGTGTCGATTTCAGTGCCCTAAGGCAGCAAGCCCTGCGCACATTGGAGAACGTTCCATTCCGCTTATTATTTACTTTGGAGGAACTGTGCATAAGTTTGGGTCGGGAGATGCTCTGTTTTAATAAAAAGAAAGATAAAGCCTAGCAAGATCCTAGCTCTCACAGTTGCAGACAGCAGCTTGAGAATGTACCCGGGGGGGGGGGGGGGCTGGATCTACTGCAAACTCAGAGAACCAGTAGGCGCCACCAAGCAGGACTTGCAGAAGCCAAGAGTAGAGCTTCAGGGCTGAGTACAACGTCTTCTCCACTCTCCATGGATACTTGTTCTGGCTCAAGTGCATCCACAGCTAATCTGTCTCCATGCCTTTCCCTCATACTAATCCTCAGTCTTTGCCAAATACTTGGAAACTTGGATCTTAAAACAGAAGCGCAGAATAAACTATGCTGAAAACTATGCTTCACTTAAGATATTGCGTTACAGCTATTGGCATTTTTATTTCTCTTCCTGCCCCCCAATAAAAAGACATGGAGGGGACAGGGGTGTTGAGCTTCTTTTTGAATTTAAGGCAGAGAATGACGTTGTGAACATACATACATTTCAAGGTGATTTCTCAGCGTTCAAGGGAAATCTTAGACTAGACTCTGTTCTATCTACTGGCCAGGCCCCTTAATTTAAGTGTAGTGGTTGAGTAGGTATATTTGGAAATTGAAGTGTAGAATTGTGCCCTGAATATGTATATCAGATTTCATGCCAATATCACAGTGTTCATGGCAGATATCACGTTATAAACAAATCAAGAATGCCAAACCATCAAGCAAAACTAGGGGTGGTGTGTGCCTCCGCACTGCCTGAATCCCACACCGAATGCTGCCTCTGCCACCATGAATGAGGGGAGCAGGCAGGCAGGCAGGCAGGCAAACGAGTGGGTCCGCCCCCATCTCCCCTTCCCTTTATTAGCAGCATCCTCTGCTCCTAGGCTTACCAGATCTCCAACCGGGACAGAGTGCTAGACCTTTAGGAGAAGGAATGTGGACAGGTGTAGCTTGTTAAACCTTACAGCACAATCCTAGGCATGTCTACTCAGAAGCAAGCCCCATTGTGTTAATGGGGCTTGCTTCTGAGTAGACATGCCTAGGATTGTGCTCTAAGGGTTTAACAAGCTACACCTGCCCATATTCCTTCTCCTAAAGGTCTAGCACTCTGTCCCGGTTGGAGATCTGGTAAGCCTATCTGCTCCTGTTCACTGCAAACAGAAGCACTGCAGAGCAGGGAGGTGCTCATCATAAGTAAAGGGAGAAGGGATGTGCTCCAAATCACCTTTCCCTGTCTACTTGCTTGCTTCGTAATCACCCAAGTGGACAGGGAGAAGTGATTTGGAGCTGTAGCAGCTTTCCCCTCCTCCTTCCTCCAGCAGCACTGCAATCCTCTTCCAACTTGCTCTCAGCATGTCAGGAGAGAATCGGAGCCCTCAGTGGAGTGGTGGGCAGAAAGGCTGGGGGCTTTTTGATGTGCCGCCCCTCCAAGTGTGCTGCTTCACTTGACCGTTTTGGGTTGCTGCATGGCAAGGCCAGCACTAATCAAAACCTCTGGCCTCAATCAGTTATATGCAAAATAAGGAGATCGAAGTCATTTTGCATGGTAGATTTTGTTAGCTGAATTGGTTGTCTTTGGGGCAGGATTTTTTTTTTAAATGGTATTCTGTAGCTACCGCCTTGAAAAAAGGATTTCTCAGCAATTATCTTGTTTTCCATTTGCTGGCCTTTCATGTCTCCAGCATGTTCCATTGCAAGCACTGTGCTAGAATGGCTAGGCTAGAATGTGCTAGGCTATTGGCTGTGCTAGAATGTGCTAGGATTCTGGGATGGGCTGCCAGAGTTGGGTGCTGTTGGGTTGTTGTCTCTCAGGGCACCCCATGACCATATCTCACAGTGTCTCTTGTTTCCATTTGCAGGCCTTTCATGTTTCCAGCATGTTTCACTGCAAGTACCAGCCCCACTACCGTTCTGTTGCCATCTTGGACAGTCCTAGCTCAGATGGTCACACTGATTGCTAACCCTGGGACACAGGTGCACTCTGCTCACTGGTGGTCAAGGGCACTCTCTGTTTTTCTGACTTCAGGGCCCTTAGCAAACTAGTTACCTTGGTGAACAGTTGCGCCAGTTGCATGGCGCTTCCTGCAATGCTGACTATTTAGGCATCAGATACGACAGCCAGTGGCTTGCCATCTGCTGGGGGCCACCGGGGAGCTCTTGCTCACTGCCACACCAGTATCCACTACTGAACTGACGGATAGGAACAACCAGAGAGAAAAGCAGTGCTCCCCTACTACAGGTTTTAGGGCACTTTTATGCCAGCATCAAAGATTCTTCCATCCTCCCAGTGTTGTACAGGGCTGCCTGGTTTTTCTGTGGATTTGGGCACAAAACCACTCCTTGCTTTCTTTATGCGCTCCCCCACCCACAAAGGATGCAGTGTCCACATCACCGCTGCCAACTTGGGCTTCCTGCAAGATGATACTCAGAGGAAACTCCAGAAGGAAATCTCATCTTTTTTCATCCAGGAAGACCTGCCCTTCCTCCTCACTGGTACTGGGATGATCTCACCCTGGAAATATTAGGCACTTGGGTGTGTTGCTAGGAGAAGAACTGATATCCTGGAGAATTCAATATCTGCTGCTCAAACGATGCATCTCAGCTGCTTATGAGGCTGCTTTGTGTCTTGCGGCAACCTGCACATGAAGGAATGAACCACAGACCCTGGAGGTGAGGTGGTGGGTCTCGAAAATGGTGGAGGACCTGTGGATTCATCAGTATGCTGATGCGGTGCGCTATCAGATGCTGCCATGTACCTCCTTCCCTCGCCTTTTCACCCCCCATAATGTGAATGGTATTTTTTGTAATAAATGGTACTGACAATCATCTAGTTTAATAGCTATGACTTGGTAGAGGGCGGGCAAGAGGGCTGGGAATGCCAAGCAGACTGCACTACTTCACTTGCTCTGGACTTCAAAACATCCTTCCTAGTTGAGTTTGTGTGGCACCAAGCAGCTGACGTGGCTATTTATATTCTGCAATCCGGCATGCATCAGATCTGATAACTTACACAAAATGGGTTTCTGAGAAGTACGGCTTTCATTTAAAACAAAGAAGTAGGCTTCTAGACCTTATGATTGAGAATTTATGAAGATACAAATTCTTTCCCTCCCTTGTTAGCCCCAGTTCTAACCAATTGCACCTCTCCTTTCACAACCACCACTCCGGACCTGGAACATGCAAATATTGGAGTCCTTTTAGTTCCTGCAAACAAATGCTGTATCAAACCAAGTAGGCATCTAAGGAATGAAGGGCAACAATGCTATTTTCATTGTGCTGGTGCCCACTTTAATTTCACATTGACATCTTATTTAGCGTGCTACAAGGCAAACAAGGCCTTGGATAAAACTAGGAAGTCACTACAATACTTAAAAAGAATGAGCGTGCAGAGATTTCTTGCATTGCAATGCTGAACCCCATTTATAGTGGGATAGTTTCACTGAAGTCACTGGACTGAAGCATGCATAAGCAGACACGGCGGGATTGCAACTTTGCTGTATAAGAAGTGCTGAAGCGTAGCTAGGTCTTCTGCCCCCCTGGGGCAGTGTCTCCTGATGGAGCTCCCCTCCCAGTGCCAGAAGATCCGGAAGTAATTGGCAGTGATGATGTCACCACCAATAACTTCCGGTTTCAAGCTGCTCTGAGTGGCCAACCACTTCTTTTCTCTCTCTTTTTTCTTCGCATTGAAGAGAAAAAAGTGGCTGGCCGCTCAGAACAGCTCAAAACCCGAGTGGTGGCAAGGAGGAGGCAGCTGTGGCGAAAAGGGTAGGTTGCCCCAACCGAGCCACCACCACCATTTTTGCCTTGTCGCTGCTGCTTGGGTTTTGAGCCACTCTGAGCAGCCAACCATTTTTTTTCTCTTTTTTTCTTAGCATCAAAGAAAACAAAAGAAAAAATGGCCACTGAGAGCAGCTTGAAACCTGAGTGGCAGCAGCAGCAAGAAGGCAGCTGAAGTGAAAAGTGTAGGTCGCCCCAGCCCCCCAGCATCGCCTCAGCTGAGCCACCACCACCCCTTTTTGCCTCCTTGCTGCCACTTGGGTTTCGAGCCGCTCTTGAGTGGCTGACCACTTTTCTTGGATGTGAAGAAAAAGAAAGAGAGAAAAGTGGTCGGCCGCTCAGAGTGAAACCCAAGCAGCAGCGTGGAGGAGGCAAAAAGGGGGGGGGGCTCAGCTGGAGCTGACAGGAAACCCAAGTGGCAGCGGCGGCAAGAAGGCAAAAGGGTAGCTACTTCCCGCCCTCCCAGTCACCCCCACAGCTCCAGCTGCCCAAAGAATGCAGGCTGCCCCGGGGCTGCTAGGC
The DNA here is from genome assembly GCA_026170595.1 of Plestiodon gilberti rubricaudatus. Lineage (NCBI taxonomy): Eukaryota > Metazoa > Chordata > Lepidosauria > Squamata > Scincidae > Plestiodon > Plestiodon gilberti. The sequence goes on from JANXHW010000002.1 coordinate 110,746,200, forward strand.
CGCACCTCGGGAGGCATCTGGTGGGGCCACTGTGAGATACAGGAAGCTGGACTAGACGGGTCTTTGGCCTGATCCAGCAAGGCTGTTCTTATGAGAAGGGGATGTTCGTCCTCTTCTTCGGGTGTAAGCGAGCCCATAGCCTATGGGACTCCAGACCTGGCATACATTCAGGGAGGCACTGTAAGGGTGGCATGGGCCGATATCCCTGCTCCCTCCCAGCCCGGGCCAGCCAATAGCCTCCCTCCCTTGCCGTCCCACCCTCCCACCAATCGGCGCAGGACTTACCTGAGCGGCCGAAGTCGAGTGAGTGAGTTGCTCAGACTAGTAAGGGGCTCCGACCTCTGATGCCACTTATTCTCCACGTTTACGACATCTTGGAGCGGCGCAGCAGCCGCCGCCACACTGTTCCAGAGTTAGGCAGGATGGTGCTGCCCATCTGCTGCTGTTTCTGCTCAATTAAATGTTTCTTGCTCTCTTGGGGCCCCACCCCAAGGAAAAGTGATGTCAGTCTGGTTATAAATCTTTTTAACCCTTAGATTCCCTAGGAAGCTAAGAATTTAGGGACTTTTTGCCCCTTGGGGTTTTTGTTGTTGCTGAAAGTTTCAAACCTCCAAAGTCTAAAGAGCAGCCAGAAACCTCCATCATCATTGTCAGTGCTCCCATTTTGCTACAACCCATTCAGCATGGGTGTGGGGACTTTAGAAATAGATGAACTTTTTTTTTATTTTAAATCTTGATTGATAGCAAAAAAGCATTCCTGTCCTGAGAAATGGGCTATCAAACTCAAACTGTGGAAGAAGTCTCCCAGCCTGTGAGAGATCTTCAGTCCTTGCATGGCAAAGGCATATGTTTTGGGAATAATATCCCTCATCTAAGCATCTGACCAGAACAGGTGATTGCAACAGCATGAATAACATGATAGCTTGTATCAACCAGTTGTCCTTCAAAGCCACAAAGAAGAATTCTTTGAGAATGTTGAGATAGGGCTTGTTCAGATGTTGTGGTGGATCTTTCTTTCCCACCTGGTAGAAGAAAAGCATTTTTTTAAAAACTTCCCAGCCACAACAGGAACAGAACTTTCTTCAGAAGAAAAAAAAATTATCTTGTGTTTATGTCAGCTGGAAATTGAGGGTTGGCAAATAATGTTGGCTCCAAAGGTTTCCTTTTAATAGTTATGAAGCACAAGTTTGAATTTGCATGTGAAGATTTGCATAGCCACCTTCACCCCTGCAGTCTTTTCCAATCTGCCTTTCTCAATGCCTTGATTATTCTTACCTGCCTTCCTTACCGTACACAACCTCATTCCTGCTTCTCTCCCACCAGTCCACACATTATTGTTGTTGTTGTTGTTGCTATCATCATCATCATCAACAACAACAACAACAATAATAATATTTATTAACAGTATTTATATACCGCTTTTCAACCAAAAGTTCACAAAGCGGTTTACAGACAAAATGAAATGATTAAATGGCTCCCTGTCCCAAAAGGGCTCACAATCTAAAAAAGATGCAGACCACCACCAGCAAACAGCCACCAGAAAAGACAATGTGCTGGGGTGAAAGGAGGGCAGTTACTCTCCCCCTGCTAAATATAAGAGGAGCACCAAATGAAAAAGTGCCTCTTGCCCGGTTAGCAGAGGCGTATCTCCAGCTCTCTGCTGAGTTCTTGTAGCTGATCCCTTAGTAGGCGGTTCTAGTCATCATCCAGACTAAGAAAGGGGTTTAAGAGGCAGCACAGTGGGACATACAAAGTCATGTAGATGCTCTGACATGACTGGCAGCAGCTCTCCATCTGGGGTACTTTCACCTGAGTGTGCTGAGGATTCGTCTTGGGCCCTTCTTCATGCAACTTGTAGCCTCTTCCCAGCAGGAGTTGGGGTACCTCAGTTTTGGAGGCACAGAAACAAATGCGGAAAGAGGCAGGGCCAAAGCTGGGAAAAGTTTGTCCTTTTAAAATGTTTACACAAGTTAATAGTCTGTATCACAATGCAGAAAGGAAAGGAATAGAGAAATTTTGAGTAGAGCAGCTTATTTTGAACAGGCATCACTGGCTGCAATCCTATGCACGTTAACCTGGAATTAAATCAGTTGAACTTAGTCGGGTTTACTTCCAAGACCTCACACAAATCTGCCCTCCTTGGACTAACAAAAGTTAATCAAAGCTTCAGGTTTCAGTTAATCAAAGCTTAACACCTTCAGGTTTGTCCACACTTTTGCTTGCAAGGGAAAGAAATATTCTGGTATTATGAGAAAGAGATTGACGGTTGCGAAACCGCCACTGCCACTCTTGCTACTTCAGTTACCGTATTGGTCTGAGTATAAGGGCTCAGTCCAGCCTAACTCAGCACAAGTCAGGCACAATTGAAGCACAATTGTGGCGTAGCTGTGGCCTAAGATAGGGCTGAGTTAGGCTGCAACTATGCCTGAGCTAGGCAGGAGGCAAGACCAGTGGGCCAGGATCGAGGCAAAACTTACCGCAGAGGCAGGCAGGCACCTGTGGGGAGGTGTCAGTCTTGTGGAAGCGAAGAGCCCCCTCCTCAGCTCGTCTGTGTGCACCTACCACAGCTGCTGCAGCGTTCGCAGCAGATGGGCAGCCACAGGTGGGCCTGCAGGCACTGGGCGTGCGACAGTCAGTGGAAGGGCAGAGGTTGTGCCAGTGCCAGCTGCCCCAGGGCACCCTGTGCATTAGCCATCTGCCGCAGGGGGGAGTGCCACTGCCCTCCCTCCTGCAGAAGGCGATGCCACCCCCAAGCCACGTTGAGGCTGCACGTGGGAGTCATGGGGGGAGGGGGGAACGGCGCACACAAGGGGGGGTCTCATGAGGTCTGGAACCGCCTCTGCCATGATATGCCCGTGCGCTGCCTGAAGCCCTGGGCCTCCAGGGCCGTGGCAATGCCCACAAAGAAGGTATCCCGGTGTCCCTTCTGCTCCGTGCCCCGGCCAAGACCGAGAGATGCCTTGGGCTTGTCTGCTGCGAGCGGGAAGGGCTCACGCAGCTCATCACTCCCCAGATGGGGCAACGTAGGCGCCTTGCGGCAGGCGCTCTGGCGGGGTGGGGGGGTGCCAGCGTCCATCATCAGGGAGTGGGAGGGGAGGCAGGCACACAGGCAGGCGGACAGGGGGTGCTGGGGAGGGACACGGGTGGGTCAGAAACAGACAGACAACAAGGCTGGTGGGAGAGGGATACAGGGAGAGAGGTCTGCAGAGACCAATAGGGACACAGGGGTCACTTCGCAGATGGAGGCAATGCAGGAACGGGCGCCTCTTATGCAGACGGACCTTGGGCAGAACGGACGCCATTGACGGGCAGACCGAGGGCGGGTGAGAGCCCCGGTTGCCGAAAGGGCTCTTCATAGACGTGGCGGACGCGAGAGGATCCAGTATGGGCGCCGTGTTGCCTGTCACTGTTTGCCTGCCTGAGAGGCCCCCCAACTCCCCCCTCCCCTCTGAGCCCAGATGGCTGAGACCACAGCCCCCCTGCTGTGGTCTCCCTGGGAAGGCAGTGGCAGTCCCTGGATGGGAGTCATGCAGGGGCTTGTGTGCTGGGCGCTGTCTCTGTGTGTGTGTGGGGGGCAATGCTTGTGTAACACTGGGGACATGTTGTTCAAGGGGCCTTTGCCCAAGGGGCATCTTTATTCTGGAACATTGGCAGAGATGGCCAGGTGAGGCTGCCAGGGGTAGGCACAGCAGCCACTCAGAACGTAGCAGCAGCAGCAGCAGCATGCGTGCCCCATGGGCCTGGAGATGCAGGCTCTTCCCCTGTGGAACCACAGCCTGCTCCATAGAAAGGGGAGGGACAGCAAGTAGGCAGCCAGGGAGGTGGAGCAGCAGCAGCAGCTGAGGAGGGTTGCAGGGCAGGCTCCCAGACCTCTGGCAGCATCGAGGCAGACGACCATGGGGCAACCAGACTGCAGGCCCAGGGGTGATCCCAGGAAGGTAGGTGGTAGTGGACATTCCTGGGGAGACAGAAACAAGGGGGTGTTCCATGGCAGCTGGTGTGTGGTAGCAATCGCCATTGAAGAAATGCCAGTGTGCCGGTTGCAAAGGCCTGCAGGGAGAGAAATTAAACACATCTGAGAGGTGTGACACATAGCATGGTCTGCGCTCCGTCCCTGGGTGTAAGGTGAGCATGATCCTGTAAGGAGAAAGGGTCAACGAGAGAGACAACAACACAACTTGTGGGTCACAACCATGGCAAACCTAGCAATACTGACTTGTCCATTGACCCTGTGGGGAAAAGGGGGGGGACAGCTGGTGTCTACATAAGGGTTACAGTTCCACACTCATGGCATTGTCTGCTCACATGAATACAGGCAGCTATGAGACAAGACATTGGTAGAGAGGCATATCATGGCTGGCTATGCAGGCAGCTATCAGACAAGACATTGGTAGAGAGGCATTTCAGAGAAGGCATTGCAGGCAGCTATGAGACAACACATTGGTAAAGCGTCATGTATCCTACCTATATTTCTATATGCAAAGAGGCAGAAGTCAGACCACATGTCAGCATGAACCCTGCTCTTACTGCACTTACCTGCTGGTGTTGTTGCCTGTGGGGGGGAGAGAGGGGCTGGGAGAAAGACATGGGTTAGCAAACACTTGCATGGAGACACCTGCCCAGGCACAGCTGTAAACAGTTTGGCCACAGCCAGAACAGCCCTCTCTGCCCTAGAGGGGGGCGGAGAGAGGAGAAGAGAGAAGTGGGGTGTTTGTGAATTTTGCCCTCCACCGACAAAGTCCCACTTTGTGGCTGCTGGGGGACAGGACCCCACACCACATGCTCAGAGAGAGAGAGAGAGAGAGAGAGTGGAGGGCTGGGGCTGGGCTTTTGTGGGAAAGAGGCTGGGTGGGGCTGGGTGCTGATAGGGTAACTATTTGGGTCCATGTCCAGAGTTATGCCACAACTATTCCGTCCTAACTCAGGCACAACTCAGGCGTAGGGTGTTAGAACTTTTCAGGAGAGGGCTGGAGTGGGTAAGGTAAAATGGCTCCTATGGGTCTCCTCAAATTTAAGTCCACCTTTTTTGTCGACCTAAATTTTGTGCCACAGTTGTGCTCGAGGGGGCGTGTCGGAACTTGCCAGTGTCTGGAATCCGACTCAAATTCGTAACCGCCCCCGTCACTCCCCCGACACGCCCCCAACACGCCCACTTTTAGGCCAAACTTAGGACGGAATAGCTCTTATGCCGAACTTAGGACTGAATTGGTCAACTTTCCTTAACCCGTCCTATGTCAGTCACAATTGCAGCACAAATTCAGCCTCTGCGGCACAATTCAGGCACAACTCGAGCCTAAGGCGCTTAGGCTGCAGTTGTGCCTGAATTGTGCCGCTGAGGCCTTAGGCTGGACTGGGCTGTAAGACTCACTTTTTTCTCCTAATTTAAGTTTTTTAACTAGGGGTGCGTCTTATAATCAGGCTGTTGCAATTTAATGCCAGTGATTTAATTAATTTTTTTTAATAGCACCAAACTTTAAGGGTGCGTCTTATAATCAGGTGCGTCTTATACTCGGGACAATACGGTATCACTGAAAAAAATAGTGGAAGACTACACCTACCCCTCCAGCTGGCTACACATAACCCACTCAGGTCACAAGCCCTGGTGTATGGTAGGGCTATACCATACACCAGGGCTTCCCCAAACAATGCCAGACGAAGTGACTGCTGGGTTGGGTTGCCCTTGCTGCCAGCCCAGCTGAAAGAGGCAGCCAGCAGTCTCACAGCCTATATTCCCTCTACACTGGTACATGATTCCCTTCATCTGGCGGCATCACGACTATGTTGCAATGCCAGCCCTGGACACTTGCCGATGCCTTCACGCAACATCGCTGAATATCCAGGTTGCCAAGCTCCGTGCTGCATGGGGCTTGGCTCGGAGCTGCATGGCTACTCGGAGTTTCACAGCTGCAAATATTTTTCTTCTATTGTGAACGTTCTTGTTGTTGTTCAGTTGTTAAGTCGTGTCCGACCCTTCGTGATCCCATGAACCATATCCCGCCAGGCCTTCCTGTAGTTACTTACAAAATGTATACAGTGGCCCCTTTTTTCCCACAGATTTGGAACCCATGGATTTGACTAACCACGGGTTCCAAAACCCATGGGAAAAAAAGGCACCCGTACTTCAGAAGGCCTCCCGGGGGCTTCTGAAGAGCACTTCTGGATTTTTGGAATTCCCCCCACAGTGGGTCTCATTACCTGCGAATCTCATTATCTGCGGGGCGGATCCCGGAATGGATCCCCAGTGGATAACGAAGGCAAACTGTATATCACTTTCTATAATCGACTTGCTCTGGCCCACTATAAGAGCAAGAATGAGTGATGTGTCCCTGGTAGCTGAAGGTTTGGGGACTCTTGCCATGAACCCTGAATCTACAAAACAGAGGATCAAGTCCAAGCTGCAACAAAAACAAGTCTGTGACCCCACTTTCCCTCTCTAGCAATTTCTCAGATTGAGGGGGAAGAACCCAGGACCTGGATTTTGCAGGTGTGGAGGGAATAATACCAAGGCCCCACCTAACATGCTGTCCCTCCAGCCCACTCCTGCCTTGTTTCCTGTAAGGATATACTGTGTAGGGAAAACAGTAACTGGGATCTATTAAACGGGGGGGGGGGGGGGACCAAACATAGGAGGAAGTGAGCAGAGAGCAACATGAATGAGTGCACAATTTCAAGAGTGACTCTTTTATGTAAACACAGCCTAAGAGGAAGAGTCCCACAGTCAGGTGATACATGGCAGGGGTGGAAGAGGCTGATCTTTCCGGCTTCTCTGCTGCTGCTTTCAGGCCTCCCCCCCCCCACCCCCACAGCTCATGGTGCTGCTTGTGCTGCTGCTGAATAGAGGCCACCTGTCGGTCTCTCTCTGTGCCAACCTGCTGCTACAGCCTCTCCAGGACCTCTCGGTCTTTTTTTGCCCCTCTCTCAGATCGCCAGTCCTTGGGAGATTCTCTTGACTCTCTTCCAACTCCTCAGATAGCTCTATTACTGCAGCTCCTTCAGGCCAGAAAGAGTTGCTCCAAACATGTAATAGGACTCACTGCCCCCCCCCCACTCTCTCTCTCTCTCTCTCTCTCTCTCTCTCTCTCTCTCTCTCTCTCTCTCTCTCTCTCTCTCTCTCTCGGATTCCGCTATCAAAGAGGACTTTTCTTTTTTGCCTTGTCAGGGAAAAAACACTCCGTCAGCAACGCCACAATCAATGTTGCTGCCACAAGCATGGAAAACAAAGTGCCACCAGTTCAATGCTCTGCACATGTCCTGTGCGCCTAACATTGCACATACTTATAAAGTGGTTTCCAGAAGGAGACCACCTAACCTTGATTATAAAAGTTCTTTTCTTAACTGTACGAGTTGAGGCTTGGTCTACTTCAGCATAGCCTAGGTGCCTACCTTCATAGTAGTTCTTCTTTAGGGTCAAGAAGAAGGGGAGCCTCCTCCCACACAAGGGGAGCAGACCCAAACTTCTGTCCATCAAAGAAGTCACTCCACGACATACCTATTTGTTGGCCTCCACCCCACCCCTTCTCACTTAGAAAGGTTTTGGCCAGTTCAAAACCAGATATTCCTGGCAATGATTATCCATGAGCTACCTGCTGGGTCTTCTACCTTTTGATAGGTTGGGGAAAGACACTGACCACTGTAATAAGATGTGAACAGTATTCCAGCCTGGGCTCCAGCTTCTAGCAGACATGAGGTCACCTGAGTCCTTTCTCAAGATGAGTCTAGAGCTGAGCAAAGAAAACCCAAAAACCCACCACCGTTCCCACATTTCCTGTGGGATGAAATCCATTTTGTCACAGTCACACTGCACTAGCAGGGATCAGACTATGAGTGATGGAGTTTATTTTATTTATTTTTCACATTTTTATACCGCCCTTCCTCCAAGGAGTTCAGGGTGATGTACAACCCTGTGAGGTAGGTGAAACTAAGAGATGGTGACTGGCCCAAAGTCACCCAGGAAGTTTCATGGCTGAGCAGGGATTTGAACCTGGCTCTTCCAGGTCTAAGTCCAACTCCCAAACTACTACACTATCACGGCACTTCATAATGGGTAGTCTTTGGCCTAACATTCCTTTCTATCCACTCAGGACTGTTGCTGATTTAAAATATTTATAGACTGCCTTCTGATCCCATTAAAGGGACTACCAAGGGCAAACTCAACAGCCTTGGTGTTATTATTTATTTATTTTATTTATTTATTGAATTTATACCCCGCCTTTCTCCCACAAGGGCAACCAAGGCGGCTTACAATAAAAACATTAAAATACATATATACATTTAAAATCAAGAATTAAAACAGTTAAAACAATTAAAACAAACAACCCCAGTGGGTCATCCACATTTACATGTTAAAAGCCATCTGTTAAAAAGCCATCTGTTAAAAAGCCAGCCCGCCATGTCAGACATCAAAAGCTGATCTAAATAAAAATGTCTTAAGGCCCCGCCGAAAGGTCTCTAAGGAGGGAGCCGTTCTCCTATTAGCACCACACTCTAACCAACTGAGCTGGCTGGCTGCAGAAACCAGGTCCAAGCCCCCACAGAGCGCCCTCTGCTGAGAGGGCAGCTGGAAGGTCTCTCTCAGTGCAATCCTAACCAACTTTCCAGCGCCGGTGTAGCCATGCCAACAGGGTGCACATTTTGCAGTGCAGGGGCAGTCATGGAGGTCTCTTCAAGGTGGGGGAACATTTGTTTCCTTACCTCGGAACAGCATTGCGGCTGCACCGTTGCTGGAAAGTTGGTTAGGATTGCGCTGTCTGACTCTGAGAGAACCCTTGACTTGAGGAAAGACAGTGGTGGCTAGAAGAAGGAACACATTTTTTCCCCCAAAACGTATGGCCCCTCCTTCCCCTGGTGCACTGGCTTGTCTGGGAATTGAACCCAGGGCCTCTTCCATCCAAAGCAGGAATCACGGACGTACACCTGCTAGAAAAACAGAAGCTTTGGGGTGGGGCTCCCATTGTTTAACCACTGAAGCCAGCTGAGTCTTGGTCGTAGCATTCTTCTCCTTACTAGAACGTTAAAAAGCATATTTTTGCAAAGGGCTGTAGAGCTCACTCCGGTGAACATAAGGTTAAGGTAAAGGTGACCCCTGACAATTAAGACCAGTCGTGTCCGACTCTAGGATGTGGTGCTCATCCCCATTTCAAAGCCGAAGAGCCAGCGTTGTCCGAAGACGCCTCCGTGGTCATGTGGCCGGCATGACTCTCCTTGCCGCAGCGCGTAGCATGCGGCTGGAACACGGAGCGCTGTTTACCTTCCCGCAAGCGGTACCTATTTATCTACTCGCATGAACATGCTTTGGAACTGCTAGGTTGGCAGGAGCTGGCCAAGCAACGAGAGCTCACCCCGTCACGGATTCGAACTGCCAACCTTTCGATCGATAGCTCATGGTTCAGCGGTTTAACCCACTGCGCCCTAAAACGAGCCCCTGCTGTCTTCCTCATCTTCCAGTTGAATGTTTTCATGTGTTCAGTCACCCTCTCTTCCCCATCCGCATTTGAATCTGGGGTTTCAATCTGACTCCATCATCAACAATCATACCACACTAACTTGACTTGGCTTCTGAAGCCAGAAGCTTCAGGGTCAGGGGACTGTGGCTTTCGAACTAGGGCTTTTTCACAGTTGAAGTAGGGTATTGTTTTCAAAAACACATTCTTCCCCCTTGCTTGCCGCTCCTTACCAAGGAGGGAGACTTACTTACCGTAAGCACTTGTGGCATTCTTGTATGGAGCAAGGCTTTGCATTTCTCTGCACTTAGTTTAATGATTAATCCAGCTTTGAGTTGGAATTGGAGCAAATGTATCCTGAGAACAAATGAGGAATTTCTCTAGTTTGTAAGCAGCTACGATGGGGGATGTTGAAAACCTGAGAGGGAACTGGAGCACTTGTAGACAAGTTCTGCACAATGTTTTAAATTAACATATTATTATCATCATCATCATCATCATCATCATCATCATCATCATCATCCATAATGATAATAATCTTAATCTTTATAATTATTCTTATATAATTAAATATAAATAACTATATCAATATATAATCAATCTTAATAATGATAATGCTGGGGAAAGTATGCAAATATTTTTATTCAGAAATAATCTTCATTTACAACAAGATATTTTTGACAGCATTTTTTGTCGTTAGTATTTTATTGAAGATTTTTTTAAGGGAGAAAACAGCATATAGAACAATTATAATTCAGTACTAAATACAGTAAAATAGAGTAGTAAACAGAGGAGAGAGAACAAAAGAGGGGTGGTACCACGTTACACAACTTCATTAATAAGATTTTGCGGAAATGATTAGGCATAAGCATATAGTAAGACCAATAAAATGAAAAGAGCTGAAGGAATGGGTCGCATATGAGGTGGAAAAGATCTTCCCTTTGTATGTCTATAGGGTTCTTCTCTCAAAGGTAGCCAACATATGCAGTTATGAAAGCTATTGATAAAAATCTGGAGACGTTTCCCTCAAGTGGGACAGAATAAGATGTTTAGCCACTCTCAATCCTCTAGTAATCCACAGTTCAGTATGGTGAGGTAGGCGTCACAGAGTTGGAAAATATTGCAAAAGAACATGAAGATTTTGGAACGTAATTACAAGTCGCCAAACTGCAGCAATTGTATTTGTTACACTCCCCCAGAAGAGAGAGATTTCGGGACAACTCCATGGCATATGAGTGAGGTGTGTTACCTCAGCACCACATCTCCAGCAATTATGGGAAGGTATAATACCTTTCATATAACCTCATATGATTCTCATATAAATATAATCCAATACATCCTAAATAATATTTTTGTTGGATACATTTCAACCAAGGATGGAAAGAGAAATAGGTTACACTTTTGACAATAACATTCCAGTGTGCGTGTGCGTGTGTGTGTGTGCGTGTGCGTGTGCGTGTGCACGCGCTCCAGAAGAGATATCTGGAGCCAAATGCTGAGAGTGCCAGCATTTTAAATGAAGACTGGACTTCGGAAAACACATAGATGAGATTTTAAAAGTTAGTCTAGGGAACTTCAGAAGCTGCGCAGGCATGAGAACCGAACATTTAAGTTAACACATGGTTTAGCTGCATGAATTGCCAACTGGCTGAGGAGGGGAAGCTAAAATTTCTATTGGAGAGTATCGAAAGAAAGGAAATCTCCAGTTGTGTCAGTTAACTGATCTAAGGTCTGGATCTTGGAGGTCCATGAAGATCAACAAAGGAATGACCCCCTATTTCTAGTTTAGGGTTTCATCAAATAGTTAATCTTTCATGGGTGTATGGCCAAACATTATAAACAAGAACTCTCCAGCTGTGAAAGGGCGACAAATGCCTTTGATCCATACTTCTGAAGAAGCTCCGTACAAATTCTGGAGCGAAACGTTAAGACGTTGGTGCTTTTAAGAACTGACCGACACGGTCATTAAACCCTTATTTAATTTTAAATTTAATCTAAATTAATTCGAACAGTACTGTACAGTAGAACAAAAATCCCAAGGTATCTTCAGCCCCAGGTAAGTTAAGCTATTGGAACACTATTTAAGGTGCTACTCATTAAATAAAGATCTGAATGCCCCTTTACACACAAAGGAATAAGCTCAGACTTGGTCCAATTAACAATATAGCCAGAAAGAGATCCAAACCAGTCTATCAAGGCAATCAAAGCTGGTATGGATCGGTCAGGTTCATCTACGAATAGCACGGCATCATCTGCATATAATAGGAGCACGTATTCATATTCACCTACCTACAGACCCTTAATGAATGAATTTTGCTGTATCATAGCTGCCAAGGGTTCAAAGGAAAGATCAAACAGGAGGGAGGAAATGGGCATCCTTATCTAGTGACATGTTGTAAGGGGAAGACAGGGAGATAAGGCCATTGGGAATAATTCTAGAAGAGGGAGAGGAATGTAATGTTGATAACATTGTAGGAATTGTGGAGGGAATCTAAACTGATTTCAAACTAGATGCAAAAATTTCCAACTATGTACCCTGATCAAATGCTTCCTCTGCATCTAGGGAACTCATGATGGGGGTCCAAACAATGCACTCCCTCCAGCTCCACACTAGTCAGGATGTGATGCAAGCAAGCTCTTAAGAAGTGATGAAATAAAGGGCATGGGGTCGCCTTGCCCCAGTTTTCTGGAACCCCTACAAACCATAATGGAAGTATCCCTCTAAATCAGTCATTTTAGCCTTTGAAGTGTGAAGAATGAAGCCTTATGGTGCAATCCTATCCAAATCCTCGCCCAACGGAGCACCACTCTGCCGGTCTAAGGTGTCGCAAATGTGCCGTAAAGCATGCTTGCGGCACCCGGTGAGTAAGTGGCACCAGCGCAAAGGCCGGCGTAGCTCCCCCTGCCCCAGATCCTGAGGAGCGCTCACCAGGGAAGGTGAGTTCCCCACTGAGCGGCAGAGGGGTGGGGGGAGGGGGGACCAGGGGCATTCCAGGAGGGAGGATTGGTTGGTTGGGCCCGGGAAGGGGGAGAGATCGATGGCGGTGGTTCCGCCAAGGTCCTATCTCCCTTCCTAGGCCTGCCTGGCATTACACTGCCCTTTCGAATGTGCGCCAGCAAAATAGCTGGCACACATTCAAATAGACGCATTGGAACAGCTGGGGCTCTATTCGGGGTAAGGAGATGAATGTCCCCTTACCCTGAGGAGTCCTTCAACTGCGCCGGTGCTATCTGGCTAGGATGTTGCGTGGGCTCTATGTCCGCACTGCAGCCTAGCTAGACAAGATTGGGCTGTTAATCAAAGAGTCATCCTCAGCAACGTATTTGAACAACTTGTATATATTTTCACTATCCCAGGGACAGGTGGCAAGTGTGGTTAAAGGTGCAGAGGTCTCTGAAGTTTTTTTGGCCGCTATTATTGATTTGGACACCTGCTTCTTTGATTGCACCATAAAACCTATTAGGAGAAGCTTATACTGTTGTTTGTTTGCAAGCACTCCAAAAAACCATTCACTCTATATTTGTAATAAAGGGAGCCCACAGCTTGTAGATTGCTCCAACTGGCATTTTTGCCGCTTTTCAACTACCACAAAAGGGGGGGGGACACCCAAAAACCAAAAAACCCGAGTGCCATGCAGACTATGCCCAAGAATACTGGGGGTTGGGGTGGGTGGGTATCTACAGCGACTACTTTAATAATTAGATTGTCCTGAAATTCCTATTTAAAATGCCACTGGAGCACAGAGTTTACAACGTGGTGTCCGTCCCAGATTTCTGGCTGAAGACCAGGAAACAGCAAATGGGTATCAATGGGCAACTTTCCCAATGGAGAGAGATGAAAAACGGTGTGCCCCAAGGATTGGTCTTGGGACCGGTGCTTTTCAACTTGTTCATAAATGACCTGGAGTTGGGGATAAACAACGAGGTGGCCAAGTTTGCAGATGACACTAAACCTTTCTGGGTGGTAAAGACCAGAAGGGATTCTGAAGAGCTCCAGAAGAAGGATCTCTCCAAACTGGGAGAATGGGCATCAAAATGGCAGATGCGCTTCAATGTAAGTAAGTGTAAAGTTATGCACATTGGGGCAGGAAATCAAAACTTCACATACACGCTAATGGGTTCTGAGCTGCCTGTGATGGATCAGGAGAGAGATCTTGGGGTACTGGTGGACAGGTCGATGAAAGTGTCGACCCAGTGTGCGGCGGCTGTGAAGAAGGCCAATTCCATGCTTGGGGTCATTAAAAAAGGGATTGAGAATAAAAAAGGGATTGTACAAATCAATGGTAAGGCCACATCTGGAGTATTGTGTACAGTTCTGGTCGCCACTTCTCAAAAAGGGTACATTGGAAGAACTGGAAAAGGTGCAGAAGAGAGTGACCAAAATGATTACTGGGCTAGGGCTAGGGCACCTCCCTTTTTAGGAAAGGCTACAGCATTTGGGTCTCTTCAGGCTAGAAAAAAGGAACCTGAGGGGGGACATGATTGAGACGTATAAAATTATGCATGGGATGGATAGAGTGGATAGAGGGATGTTCTTTTCCCTCTTGCACAACGCCAGAACCAGGGGACATCCACTAAAACTGAGTAGCAGGAGAGTTAGAACAGACAAAATAAAATATTTCTTTAACCAGCGTGCAATTGATCTGTGGAACTCCTTGCCACAGGATGTGGTGATGGCACCTGGCCTGGATGCCTTTAAAAGGGGTTTGGACATGTTTAAGGAAAGGTCCATCACAGGTTACAAGCCATGATGATGGGTGTATGCAACCTCCTGGTTTTAGAAGTAGTCTGTCTCTGAATGCCAGATGCAAGGGAGTGGCAACAGGATACAGGTATCCTGCTGTCTTGTTCGCTCCCAGAGGTGTCTGGTGGGGCCACTGTGGGATACAGGAAGCTGGACTAGATGGGCCCTGCCAGCAGGGCTCTTATGTTCTTATTTGGCCTCTTGAGCAGAAGTCCTTGTGACAGCATATCTAAAAGATAAATGATCCTTATCCTGCCATTAGTTCATATATGGGGACCAATTTTGAATAAACGTACTACACCTCTGCCTACCCACCTTTACTCTAACATAAGCAGTTGATTTTGCCATTACTGAAAAACGACATACTTTTGTTTGCCACTTAGTCATCATGGGAATTATTCTCACTTCCTGTACTTTGTGTAACAATACCTTGCAGCTGCAAGCTTATACATGCAACTACTGTAATTCCATGTATTCATGCTGTACGTTCTTAATATACATTAATAGAACCAACACAAAAAAAGAAATGCACCGTTTGTGAGAGTGATTGGGGTTCTCAACCCCTTCCTGGCCGAATACCACCTCCGGCACCACTCTCCTGCTGCATACCACTGGAAGTGACTGGCAATGACATCATTACCAGTTACTTCTGGTTTTCAGGTTTTCGGAGGGCTGAAAACATAGGTAGAAGGCTCTGGGCCTTCTCAGAGGAGAAGGAGGCGCCTTCTCAGCTTTCCCAAGAGGCTTGGCCAAAGGCAGGAGCCTCTTGGAAGTGAAAACGCACTGCTGAAAGCGCCACATCAGTACCAGCGCTCTCTGTGACGTTCGTCTCACCACGCTTCAGCTGACAGGCAACCTTGACTCTCACTCAAGTGCAGCTGCAGTTCCACTCCCCCATAGAGGCTCTGCAACATCAGCTTGGCGTGCTGGCAGCTCTCCGACAGACACAGACACTTCCAGCCGTCTCGAACTGCCGTCCTTCAGATCTTCAGGCATATATGAGACAGCCGCTCTACCAACTGAGCCAGACCTCCTGCCGGTCAGAATTCTGTCAGACCTCCTCCATCAGGATTCTGATGATGGGTTATCGGTCAACACAGGCTAGTTCAGACAATCAAACCAACTGTTGCTTGTTTAGTTGTGAACACAACCTGCAGCTTCCTGAATCTGCGCATGCTCCTCTCCCTTTGCCTCCTCAGCTGGCACACCCCGAGATGCCTGCTTTGGTTAAACAGCAGCTCCACATGCCATCTGAAATGGGCAGCTGTTTAACTGTGGTTTCACAAACCTGAATGTGAAACTGAAATTTAACTGCAGTTTCACTTCCTGATTCGCAAGCCACATTTAAACAACAGGTCCTGGGTGCAGGTGGCACACAGAGCTCTTTAACTTAAAGAGCTCCGTGTGCCACCTGCACCCAGGACCTGTTGTTTAAATGTGGCTTGTGAATCAGGAAGTGAAACTTTAACTAAACCAGGATGCTGACATCAGAGCTGGAGGAGGGAGGAGGAGGGAGGAAGAGGAGGGAGTGCATGTCATATTCGTGGCTATTCTTCATCGGAACTGGCCCAATGTGTTCCAAGATACTCTGACACAAATGATCAAAGAATAACAGATGGTGCAACAGCTTTTGCTTCCTCGCTGCTAGGCTGTCTGACCATGTTTGTCCTTTGTTGAACAAAGAGTGAAGACAGACATTTTAAGTGGGCTGGAGAAGTGGTTTGAATATACATTCTTTCTCACTTTAGAATATTATATATGTGATGTCTTCAGTGTAAAGTTCAGTTGGCGAGAGGTGAAGGGGCAGGAGGCTGTGGGGGGGGGGCGTTGCAGCCCTTGGGCAACCTTGAGATTAGAAGGAGCTGCCTTGCTTTCCTTTCCCTGTCTTGGGCCTTCAAGGACGCAAACTCAGAGGAATACTTAAGGAGGCTATTTGGCATTGGCAGCACTGAATAGACAGTGGAGGCCAAGCGATGGGGAGCTGTACAGCTCAGCTAGAGAGAGAGAGAGAGAGAGAGAGAGAGAGAGAGAGAGAGAGAGAGATCATGCATGAAACATAGCAAGAGACCCAGCCTCGGGCTGGCCTTAGGCTGACCCTAATGTGGCTTTTGAGTTGCAGGGGTTGCCAGATGTCTCTGGTTTGAAGAGATGTCCCTTAGCCCAGAACTTCATGGCTTTCACAGAATGTCAACAAAACAGTTGGAAAGTATTCCATCTGTCTCAGATTTTGTTCTGGCATCCCTGTTGGAGAGAGCACACAACTGTTTGCGACTGCAGCTACATCAGCAGAAAGGTAATTAGGCCTGTCCACCGCAGAAGGAGAGAGACAGGGGACCAGGTGACTACACACACTGCTGGGTTCTCACTCGCTCCTGGTTATATACTCTTCGCTGGCTGAAATGGAAAAAACCCACACCAGCACATGACCCAGGGTGCATGTGTGTGTGAGTGTGTGTGGGTGCGCGCGTGCGTGCGCGTGCGTGCGTGCGTGCATGCGTGTGTTGAGAACTGCAGCCTAATTTTTTGCCTTCCTAAAGCCAGGTTAGGGCTAGAAAGCTCCATGTAGTTCCAAGAAGGGCACAGAGGAATGGTGAGCCAACTAACAACTACGGCCAGATTTGGCCCAGAGACTGTCAGTTGCATACCATTGCTTTATTATAAAGTTTGGCCTACGTAGGACCAACATGCTGGTCAGACTCAGTAACCAAAATGGGGCAATACCCAGTGGCGTAGCTAGCTGCTGGGGGGGGGGCACCCACGGGACACCCCCTGTGATGTCACAAGCCCCGCCCCTCCAGCGGGTTTTCGGTGGGTGGGTGGGTGGATAGGATAGTTTCTTCGCTGTATCAAATAGCTGAGCATGATTTTGATATAGTAGATAAAAAGACAGATATCAGCTGGCCCAAACTGTAGGCAGTGCATGCACAATTGAAGAACATGCAGAACTAAGGTCCCCGACTGCCCATACAGAGCCCACATAGGTAGGAACTGCACAGATGACACAATGAGTATATGGAGGGCAGGGCAGGGCTTGCCACCACATTACTGCTCTCTGCCCCTACCCTACATGCACTCACTGTACCCATGCTGGCTGTCACTCTGAATCATGCCTTACGAAGGCACTAGGTCAGGCAGAACATTGCAATTGCAGCTCCTCATTGCTCCTGTGCCTGGTAGTTTGGGCACAGTACAGTGAAAGCAAAAAAACCGGACACAAATGACATCGGATAGCAGCAGCCAGTGGGACTTTTGCACGACAGCTTTTCAGCAGGAGCAGTCTGTCTGTACATGAGCATCTGTATCAGGATTTGGTTCCTTAACTACATTCTTAACTCCCATATCAGTTCTGAAAGGGGGTAGATGTAGAATTGGGAGGCTGCCTAGAAAGGGCTTGTTACTGCACTGGACAGATTCACCTTCCTGACAACCTCTACTTCCAAGTTCGCCTTACACCAAGTTCCTGCCTTTTAACCACATCGGATGCTAGACCTGGTAGACAGGTGGGGTTGGATTTTCTCCTGCTGTTCCAATTCGTGCTTGCACTATATGTAATGTAAGCAGTGGCTTTAAAATCAGCGTATTAATGTGATTGCAAATCATCTATCTGTCTTACAGTGCAATCCGACTTAACTTTTGTGCCGGTTTAACCAGCGGCGCAGCAAGAACAGGAGGTCCCAGCACGGAAAAGGGATTCAAATCCCCTCCAAAAGAGGAATTCAAAGGGGATTTGAATCCCTTTTCCGTTCTGGGGCCTCCCATTCTCACTGCGCTGCTGGTTAAACTGGCACAAGAGTTAAGTCGGATTGCGCTGTTAGATAGATGCATTTAGAGACATGGTTGCAAATGGGAACAAAACCTACCCCCAGCGCATTGCTCTGAGAGAGACTCCAGGGGTGAGGAAACAATGCATATTTGTGGACACTAGAGTTCATAGAAACAAGTTGCATCCCCCTCCCTTCTACCCCCAGTTCAGTCTTTCCACCCACTACCCACTAAACCTGCGTCTGGGCCGTACCATTTCAGACTGCAGGTGGGCAATGACATGATTGCATGCTTCTCCATACATAAAACACATCTAGAACACAGAAAAATGGCAGTCAGGGAGAAGGGTTCTGGCCTATCCTACTCTCTGGTATGCTAATGTCTGGCAACATGAGATGTGTGAAAGTAGGATTTTTGTCATTTGAAGTGCCACCTGCAGTTTGGTGGTGCAGCCCAGGCACAGGGTCACTGCCTAGGTTATAATGACAGGCATTTTGTTAATCATTAAAGATGTCAAATAGACATGGTAGAAGATTTTGTAGATTATTAATCCAGAATGAATTTGGTGTGGTCTTACGCATGCATTGCAACTACTACTACTACGCCCTCTGTAGCATGACTGTTTCCTAGCTGCTTTTACCTTTCCTCTTGTTTTTATATTTCTGGCATTCTCCCTCCCGGGACACTGTAGCTGTGCTGTTACCCAACCACTGCTCCCTACCCCCTGAAGGAGCTGCATTCCTGAGCAGGGCACAACCAAGTCTGAGGTTTCCTCATGAGGGAATCCGATATCATTATCGCCTGCACAGGTGCCAGCAGCGGTTTCCCTCCCTGCTACAGCCCAGCTCTACCATCCCTATGATGACAATGGCTTCGCCATCCACCCCCAGTTTGTCCTTCATATCAGCATCTCCCAGGATAACTGCTGACAGCATCATTCAAGGCCACTCTGAATGGCTCCTTTATGCACTGTCCTGTGGGGGTGCCGAAGGCGAGGGAAAAATAGTCCCAAGCTGGCACCACCGAGTCCTTCCAGGCATCCTGCACAGCCTCTGTTCAAGGCAGGAACAAATGGCACTTATGTTCATTTTCATCTTCATCATTTACATAGCCCTTTTCATGTGTGAAGTGCAGAGTCTGCCCTCCCATGAGGTCACGAGTGGGAAGCGTTAAAGGCTGCAGAAGCTGGAGACAAAACATAGTTTATTCCGAGCGCTGAAGATCGCAGCAGCTTGCAGCAGGAATACTCATCCCACTTTCACCGCTGGGAAACAGGTTTTGCAGAGTTTTTGTGTTATTTCAAAATACCTAAAACCTGTTCAACCAGAGGAAACAGTAGGACAAAGGAGACACGTGTGTGTGTGTGTGTGTGTGTGTGTGTGTGTGTGTGTGTGTGTGGGCGTGGGCGTGCGCGTGGGCGTGGGCGTGGGTGTGTGTGTGTGATGGGAAGCAATGCCATGTGCAATAAATTGTTGTTTGTCTCCAGCCAGAGTGGGAGACAGATTGATTGGACTCCTGGGGAGTAGTTCTCCTGCACAAATCCCATACCACACTGTTGTACAGCTCTCATTCATTTCAGTGTGTAAGAGAAGTTATTGGTTGGTTGCTCCCTATCTTAGTTTGCAGGAGGGTGGAATGTGAATTTTCTACCTTAAGTACCAAAATGCCTTGTAATGTGGTTTTTGAGCCTTACTTCATTCACAGCGCAATCCGACTTAACTTTTGTGCCTGTTTAACCAGCGGCGCAGCGAGAACGGGAGGCCCCAGAACAGAAAAGGGATTCAAATACCCTTTGAATTCCTCTTTTGGAAGGGATTTGAATCCCTTTTCCGTTCTGGGGCCTCCCGTTCTCGCTGCGCTGCTGGTTAAACAGGCACAAAAGTTAAGTCGGATTGCGCTGTCAGTGTCTCAGCAAACCTATCAAGGAGGTCAGTCTAATTCCCATTTTACAAAGGGGGGGGGGCTGAGGCTGACATGGCGGCTCCAGAAGACCAACAATTTTGCAGACTGTAACTTTGTATAGGGGAAATGGGGAGATGGTTCTGGGCTTGGCTCTGTATTTGATGTATGTGCTTTCTGTTATGCCAATAAATGCAACGAACCAACTGGGAGACTGTCCAATGAAATGGGATGGCAGATAAAAGAAACGACTCAACACACAAGGTGTTACATGGCTCCAAGGCAAAGTCCAGCACCAGCTCTTATTATTGGCTGGTAACCGGCAGCCCACTGAGTGAAGCAGACGCAACTTGCCAGGAATTGTACAACATCACAGAAAGGACTTTGGTACACTGTAGAATAACATGGCTGGAATGTCCTGGAAGATAACGTAATCTAGCTTCCAGTTCCCTGCTGTCAGCCACGAGGCCTCACTCTCTGCACATAACAGGGAGGGCAACCCAGGCACGGCACCCTTGCTTCAACCTCCCTGCTGGGTCTAGTCCAGTGGTCTCCCAACACAGCAATGGAAAAGAAATGCCTTATGCTGTTGCTGGGGCTGAATCCGTGACAAGGAGGAAGGGGATATCAGCTGCAGCTCTCAACTCCACTTAGCCTCTTCCCTCCCTCAGTGCTGCCCAAACTGTGCCATGAGATGCCTTGGAAAAAATGCCACCATGTTGAATATATCATCATCATCATCATCATCATCATCAGTATTTATATACCGCTTTTCAACCAAAAGTTCACAAACAAAATCAAATGATTAAATGGCTCCCTGTCCCAAAAGGGCTCACAATCTAAAAAAGATGCAGAACACCACCAGCAAACATCCACCAGCAAGACACTGTGCTGGGGTGAAAGGGGGCAGTTGCTCTTCCCCTGCTAAATATAAGAGGAGCACCAATTGAAAAAGTGCCTCTTGCCCAGTTAGCAGGGGTTATATCCACTATATAGTAAAGGTAAAGGTGACCCCTGACAATTAAGTCCAGTCGTGTCCGACTCTAGGATGTGGTGCTCATCCCCATTTCAAAGCCGAAGAGCCAGCATTGTCCGAAGACGCCTCCGTGGTCATGTGGCCGGCGTGACTCTCCTTGCCGCAGCGCGTAGCATGCGGCTGGAACACGGAGCGCTGTTTACCTTCCCGCAAGCGGTACCTATTTATCTACTCGCAGTAACATGCTTTGGAACTGCTAGGTTAGCAGGAGCTGGCCAAGCAACGAGAGCTCACCCCGTCGCGGATTTGAACTGCCGACCTTTCGATTGACAGCTCATGGTTCAGCGGTTTAACCCACTGCGCCACCCAGTAGTGGAGATATAGTAGTGGATATCCACTATATATCCACTACTATATCTCCACTGCTACAATATATAACTACAGTAGTAGTTATATATCCACTACTACTACATGATAGTGGTATCTCTACTACTACTACTACTACTACTACTACTACTACTCAGAGCAGGGAGGTCCCATGCCACATTGATCCTCCCCTTTCGCGTTCTACTAGTCAGGTCCAGCCTATCCACATAAGGCTAACTGAAGCGGTCTTCTCCTCAGGCGGCAGACTGGTGGGCGGCGCCCATCTCTGTCTGATGTCCGCCTACTTGCCTCCACTGCTCCTCCTTCTCCTTCCACTCCCTGGATTGCAGGGAGATAGAGAACAAGAAGAGGATACATGGAGGGGAGGGGAGGAGAGTGCTGAGCAAGAACACTGTAGAGAGGGAGCAGCAGAGGCTGGCACATTGTTGGGTAGCGGGAGGCAGCATTTGGCATGCCTTGGCTTACCAGATTTTCCGGGACCTAAAGGGGGCAGAAGTGACGTCACAGGGTGGTAGTGTCCAGGAATCGTGACATCACAGGGGCCAGAAAAAAAATCGACACAAATAAATAAATAAAGTTGCTGCCCCTGCTGCTGCGCTGCGGTCTTTGTCCAGGACTCCTGGTGCTCATGCCAGGCGCTATCTCCTCTTCGTCCTGGCCAGCTGCGTGGTCTTTGCAGTTGGCTGGGACTGCCCCCGCTGCAGCGCATTTCTCAAAGTTCTCCTGAAATTAGAGTGCTTGCAGGGGCTGGGCAAGCTCTAAACATTGGGGATGCTTGCGGAGGGTCGCGCAGGCCTCCCTGCACTCCCCTCCCCGAAGCTCCAGTGAGTAAAAAACCGCCGTTTTTGGGTGCTTTGTTCCTGGCAGCGGCAATCCCTGGGAAGTTTGCAGTCATCATGACTTGTAACCGGTGATGGACGTTTCCTCCATAAATCTGTCCAATCCAAGGGGCATCTAGGCCAGGTGCCATCACAACATCTTGTTGCAAAGAGTTCCACAGATTTATGCATTGATGCATAATATATACAGGCTGCAGAATTTGGCTCTTCTTGTCACAGAATTTGGGTTACCTTGGTGCAGAATTTTTTCCTTCACTGCAGTGTGCATTCATAACTGAGTGTAAGAGTAGTGTCAGTATTATCATGCTGTAATTGTTACCGGCTTGCATATCCTCCATTGTTCAACAAAGGAAAATAGATACAGTTGTTCTACACAGTATGTCATAAGCAAACAGCACACATGGATCACATCTGTGGGTTTAGTGGCATCCCCTGCAGAAGAAGCTTGGAAATCTGAACTTCAAAGCAACCACTTTGCAGAAGAAAGTACATTTTGCATTTTTTTAAAAAAATTATCATGTAGCTAACTCAGTCCTTAAATACTAATATTTCCAAATTCAATATATACCAGCTATGTTGTCAAATACCCAGATTCTGCTAAGACAAACAGCGCTGTGCCAATCAAATTTCTTTGCAAATAATTCCAGTATTAAGTACAAACCAACAAACCTCATCTAATGAGAAAGCAGATAAAGTAGTTATTACATAAATGTAATTAATTTAGCAGATTTATACTGAGGTCACTTCAAGACACCCCATGTACGTAGTTTCACTCTTGAACCAAGTCTATGCAGCAGCTATGGCAGCATTACAAAGTCTGTCCTGTCCTACCAAATATTTATCCTGGCCCTGGGCATTGCAACCTGGTGAGAGTGGTGGGCATCCTCTGTCAGAAATCCCTAGCTATTGCAGAACTAGTTTCCTGGGGAGAGGGAATACACGTTAAACCAGTTTCCATCTGTGGTGTAGATATGCCCTGACTCGAGATCGTATATACGAGAAACACTTTCAACCCTCAAAAGGTATAAATACTCTTTGAGGTATAAATATGCTTTAAGTTAGCCTGGCAAGATCACTATTTTCATACATGTGTCTCTCTTTTGTATTTGAAAGGATTCCTTACACATGAAAGGTGAGTCTTGTCTCCCCCTCACCTGAACACTCTGCATTCCCAACCTGAGCGAAAACCATCCTATCTTAATCCTATTGAACAGGTGGGAGGCAAACCTGCAGATTTCTTCTTCCCTTGAGGGGAGGATTGGTGGGGTTCCCCCCTACACACACACGCACGCACGCACGCACACATACATTCAAAAAAACAAACTGAAGCATTTTGTTTTAAGCAGGGTTTATGTGAAATTTATTGGCCTAAGCATAAAACGTGTTATATACCGTACTGGGTCCCTGAGTTACAGGCATTTGAGTTACGGATGTCCAAGTTATGGATGGCCATGTCCATGCAGGCGCAGTCCACCTGTTGTGGTGCTTTTGCAGCTGTGCACTAGGCCGGCAAGAGCTGACTGTTTTGACCTACGTACGTTCCAACTTCCAGACAAAACTCCAGAACCAGAATGTACCTTGGAGAGTTATTTTTTTTCCACATTTTTATACCGCACTTCCTCCAAGGAGCTCAGAGTGGTGTACATATTTCCTCCCCTCCTTTTTGTCCTCACAACAGTCCTGTGAGGTAGGTGGGGCTGAGAGATAGTGACTGGCCCAAGGTCACCCAGGAGGCTTCGTGGCTGAGCGGGGATTTGAACCTGGATCTTCCAGGTCTAAGTCCGACTCCCAAACCACTACACCATCCTGGTTAGTGTAGTATTGTGCAAGTGTACACATCCTGTGTTTTGGAACTGAGGGTCAGATAACCTAGTGGTACTTACCTCTACCCATCCATCTAAGCCAGTCTGAAAATTGAAAGATGTTCAGGGCAGAGTTTCTGGAGATTTCCAAGGAGGAGCTTCTAGTGTATTCCTTTCCTTCTCCCTGATTTGTGCTAAAGGTCTGAAACCAGCTTCCTCAGGTGAGTTTCAGGAGATACTGCAAGAACACTGGTCCTTTGTGTTCCTTCAAGATGCCTCCCTCACATTTCTCTACCTGTAGGAGGGCAGAGAGGGGAGTGTCTCCTTAATCAGCCAGTGGAACTTTGCCAACTCCATTGACAACTTATGAGAAAATAACCCAAAGGATTGGAACAGATTTTTCTAACCAGGTTGTGATTGGACCTCATGTTTCTAGGTAAGTTTATTTTTCACACAGAGCAGCACAATTTTAACCTGTGGAACTCTTTTGCCATGGGATGCTATGAAAGGGCCAATGGTCACGACAAGTTTGGAATGAGTTGACTAAATACTGATTCCTGGGTTGTTCAAATATGAATCCCAGTTAGCTGAACCAAGAAATGCAAGAGCCTTGGCATGCATGCAAACATACTGTATGTTTGTGAGTACCAGAGAAAATGTACTGCTTTACGTATAGTATTTCTTCTGTTCTGGCAAGCTCTATAAAGAAAGTTCTGCATGTTTTCTTTTTCTTTCTTTTTGCATATATTTATATTTTATATAATATAAAAACAATACATATTTCATAAGGTTATAGCAAGCGTGAAGCAATACATCCCACTAGCATACTATTCACTATTTTCTACATATAATATCCAACTAAGTGGGTGGCGCAGCGGGTGGTGCAGTGGGTTAAACCGCTGAACCATGAGCTGTCGATCGAAAGGTCGGCAGTTCGATTCCTGCGATGGGGTGAGCTCTCGTTGCTTGGCCAGCTCCTGCCAACCTAGCAGTTCCAAAGCATGTTAATGCGAGTAGATAAATAGGTACCACTTGCGGGAAGGTAAACAGCGCTCCGTGTTCCAGCTGCATGCTACACGCTGCGGCAAGGAGAGTCATGCCGGCCACATGACCACGGAGGCGTCTTCGGACAACGCTGGCTCTTTGGCTTTGAAATGGGGATGAGCACCACATCCTAGAGTCAGACACGACTGGACTTAATTATCAGGGGTCACCTTTACACCTTTACCTTGCAGCCAATTACAGCAACCAACCCCACTAAACCCCTGCCAGAGAGACCAGAACTCCGGTGACAAGGTGTGCCTCATCATCATGGCGCTATACCTCATGAGGGGTTGACCTCAAGAGTGATTGTGAGGCTTAACTTTGAGGAAAGATTCCATTGAATCCTGTGCCATCCACAAGCCACCCTTGATGGCTGTGTCTTGTCTAGCCTTGAAGCTGGCTGCGGCCCGGACTGCCTGTGTGTTCTGTCTCCCTTTGTAAGCTTTTAGAAGCCTGACTTCTGGGACTGCCACGCCATGATCTGGACTCCTCCTTGTGCTACTGGCATGCTGGTGATTGTATCCAGAACAGGATAACTTCATAATACATTACAGAACTGATCATTAAAAGATGGGCTTAAACCAAGATGTAGACTCAAAGTGTCCCTTTTTTTTGTTAAAAAGCAGCTGGGGGCAGGGCTTCTGTGAGGGGGGTACAATCGTACCCGGGCCCAGGGTCAAAAATATGTCAAAAAGGGGGCCCAGGAGCAAAAATGGGGGCCCCAGGAGCCAAATTCACATGAATAGAAGGGGCCCAAAAGAAATTTTGTACCACGTGATAAAATTCCTCTGAGTGGTGACGGATAAATTTCCCTTGGGATCACAGCATGGGGGGGGGGGAAGCTTTCCTTCTGCACCATTTTACTGCTGAAGATTGCCCTAGGAGGCTATTCCCCCCCCCCCCCCAAGTGGCTATGTGCTATTTCGCCATGGTCCTGAGGTAGATCTCCCTCTCCAGGCTGGTTTGACCAAAAAGAAAAAAAAGGGAAACATCCCATTTGGTTCTCTGATTTTTAGTTCCCCCATGCGACAATGGCAAGTAATAACCCTTCCTTGGTTTTGTGTCCATGAAAACTGTCACACAGAGATGAGTGGAATGTAGCCAACACCCAGCAGAAAGAAGAATTCAAATCAAGGCTGCAGACAGAAAAGTTCTTTCAGAGAGCTGGAGGTAGAAGCGATAGACATCATTGCTCTTGACGTGGATACTTAGTTGCTTTCTTTCACTGGCACCATTCATCAAACAGGTTTTTCTAGCTTTTCAAAAACCTGCACAACTGTTTGGCATAAGAAGGATGGTCTGTCAGACTATCTTCGATTTGTTTAGAAATGCAATTGTCTGTCATAATGTCAAACATAATGTTTCCCAAACTTCTGATAGGTGAAGCTCATTTCTTTCTATAAAAACTGAAAGCGCCCTTAATTGGCACATGTGCACACCTTAATGTGTACACCTCCAGACGACCTACTTTTGTTTTATGCACTCCACAAATCAGCAGAACTACCTGCTCACAAATGATGCCATCTTTTGCATCTCTGGGTGAGCCGCTGCTCTGGGCATGCCTGCTGATTGGAAGGGGGCGTGCCACATTTATTTATTTATTTATTTATTCACATTTTTATACCCCCCTTCCTCCAAGGAGCTCAGAGTGGTATACATATTTCCTCCCCTCCTTTTTGTCCTCACAACAACCCTGTGAGGTAGGTGGGGCTGAGAGATAGTGACTGGCCCAAGGTCACCCAGGAAGCTTCGTGGCTGAGGGGGGATTTGAACCTGGATCTTCCAGGTCTAAGTCCGACTCCCAAACCACTACACCATCCTGGCTCATGCATAGATGCAGCAGGCGACCTCCTCTAAGGGCAAGCAACCAACTTGGTCACATCTCTGCATCTGCTGTGCTTGAATCATTCTGCCACTCCCAGTGCAGAGGTACAGCAGAAAATAAGCTCATAGGACACCACTTTATATGGAGTCAGACCACTGGTAGATCTAGCTCAGCATTACTTACACTAGGGGCTATCTGAACCCCCTTCCCCATTTTTTCTAGTCCAAAAATAGCAGAAAAAATGGGAGCCAGTCACTGACTTTTTGTGGATAGCCCCATGAAAATCACCATTGCTTCAGGAGTGGGGATTGAGGCTTATCAGAGCAGTGGCCACAGACGGATAGTTCTTTTAAACAGTAAAGTCACAGAAAACCATTTTCTGCCCCGGAGTACACTGAAACTGTATGATGAGTGACACTTTCAGTGCTTCTGCAGCCTCTCTCAAAAGTGGCAGCTGTACTGTTTGAAAGACCAGCCTCCTGCCACTGCCCCAGTAAGTCTCCCCACCACCCTCAAATTGCTTCCCTGCCCTTCAAACATTGCTGGGGGGTGGGTTTCAACTTCCCTCCCCCATGGGAGTGATTCCCTCAAAATGCAGCAAAATTCTTGGAGCCAAAAAGTGGAAGTTGCTGTCCAGGGTTCAGGACAGGGGCCCCTTCCCATACCTACCTGGCGTTGCCAGGGATTCAGTGCAGATTGCATTGCAAAGCATGGGCTCCACCCCTCCTCCCAAGAATTACCTGTCTCCAGAGGAAACTGGTCCGAAGGAAGTCAGAGCCATTGATTTTAATTAGTTGCTGCCTGCACATTGCAGTTCTCTCTGGAGGCAGCATTTACTTGGATTGACTCCTCTTTCTGGGGGACCTTCAGCGCCATCTTTTGGACATAAAAGAGCATGACACATTCTCTCATTTATTATTATTATTATTATTATTATTATTATTATTATTATTATTATTATTATTATTATACCGTTTTTCAACCAAAAGTTCACAAAGCGGTTTACAGACAAAATCAAATGATTAAATGGCTCCCTGTCCCCAAAGGGCGCACAATCTAAAAAAAATGCAGAACACCACCAGCAAACAGCCACCAGCAAGACACTGTGCTGGGGTGAAAGGGGGGCAGTTACTCTCCCCCTGCTAAATATAAGAGGAGCGAAGTGCCTCTTGCCCAGTTAGTATTTTCCTTTTTCCTCCTGCAGAAATAACTAAAGCCATTCACATTTGCAGGTTTGTTTGGTGTTGTTGTCAGTGCCTGACAATTTCATATCCCACACCACTGTTCCTTATTTCTTCTTAAAGGACCCACTGTGGAGGTTCAGTTCAGAAGCCACATCTTTTATCCTGGGGAAGGTCCACCTTCTTCGAATTTGATGTGTTGAAAGTTTTAGTTGTGATGATTTGCATGTTCAGAAACTATGGCTCTGAAAATAGGATTCAAAGCTCTGGAATGAAGTCTTGGGCAATCCTTTCCTAAATCACCCCTTCTCTTTGGATTTACTACTTAGAAGAGTCTGGCTCAGTTGGGAGAGCTGCTGCCTTCAAAGCCTGAAGACCGGTGACCTTGATAAGTTCGAGACACGCCGCCAGCAAAAAGCTGTGAAAGTCTCCAGGAGGAGAGATAAGAGCTTCCAGCTGTGGCGGTCGAGTGTGGGAGGTGACAGCCAGAATTGTCAGACTGTAAAAAGGATACCACCTGGAAAGTAGCCGTTCATGAAAAATTGGACATTTATATATATTGTCAAACCCCCCAAGGGGGGTTAGGACAGCCCGCCCATGTACACCGCCTTGGATTAAAGTCAGAGGAGAAATCCAATGACCAAGAAAGGCAGTATATAAATACTGTATATTATTATTATATTATTATTACTTGCTCAAGGATCCCAAGCCCCAATTCCTTTACCTACTTACTGCTAGAAACCTACAGACACAGAAAGCCCCTGATTCATGTTACCTTAGCTTAGTGAGGTTATCCAGAGATTTGGTGTGAGATGCTGTCCAGACACTCAGTTTTATTTCTCTTGTATGTCTCCTTCAGGCGAGGCAGTGGAAGTTGGATTGCCAGCCGAGCCCTCCAGAATTGGCCTGGAGTCTCCCTGAATCCGCATCAATCTCTGGTGACGACCAGAAGCAGTCCTGGAGATTTTAAGAGGGCTTTTGTTGTTCATCCTTTGCCTTCCCCTTCTCCGTTTGCCTTCAATCTTTCCCAGCATCAGAGTCTTCTCCAGAGAGTCCTCTCTTCGCATTAGGTGGCCAAAATATTTGAGCTTCAGAGGGTATCCTTGGCTTAATGACATCATGTCATGTTGGAAAAAAATATCCAGGGTTAGCTTCTGTCAGAGTTGACAAAATTGAAGGGGAAGTGCCAAATCAGTGTTTCTGGGATTGTTAGGCCTGAATGAGGAAGACCAATAATTAAACTGAAGATCTATTCTGACAAGATGGAGGCACTTGACCAAGAAGGTGGTACTCAACTTGTTTTAGATACGGTTACACTCCCCTGAAGGGAGCAGACTCACTATCTGATCCAGATTTGTCAACAGAGACCCAAATGGCTTCTTTCTGAGGCACATGGTAGAACTGTCCACCAACTAAACTGTCCACACCAGCTACAGAGTACAGCTGCTAGGCAGCTAACTGGGACTGGTTTTAGGGAATGTGTGTCTCTTTTGGAAAAAGGCCTAACTGGGCCACCATGTGAGTCCATTTCTGAGCACAATTCCAAGTGCTTTACTACCGTATTGTCCTGAGTATAAGACGCACCTGATTATAAGACACACCCTTAAAGTTTGGTGCTATTAAAAAAAATTAATTAAATCACTGGCATTAAATTGCAACAGCCTGATTATAAGACGCACCCCTAGTTTAAAAACTTAAATTAGGAGAAAAAAGTGAGTCTTATACTCAGACCAATACGGTATTTACTTTTAAAGCACTTTACAACTTGGGAGTGGTAACCTGAAAGGACCACCTTCCCCCCCCCCATAGCCCATGAATCAAGTTCTTCATCAAAGGTCCTTTTGTTAGGTGGGTGCAACTTCTATGGGACCATGTCTCAGCTCAGTGACACCCTGTTTATGGAAACTGTACCCAGGGAGACTTTCCTAGTACCACTCTTGACACCAAACTTTTTATTGGCTTTTGGTTGACTCCTGTTGTGTTATTTTGTGGCTGCAGTTTGGTAATATTTGATAGATTTATTTTTATTGTGTTATTGTTTAATTTGTTTGTAATGCCACCCTGAGAGTTTTTTAACTCAAGGTGGAGGTTCAAAATAATTCATTTGCATTACCTATGTGTAGGCTCACCAGATCTCCAACCGGGACAGAGTGCTAAACCTTTAGGAGATGGAATGTGGGCAGGTGTAGCTTGTTAAACGTTAGAGCACAATCCTAGGCATGTCTACTCAGAAGCAAGCCCCTTTGTGTTCAGTAGGGCTTGCTTCTGAGTAGACATGCCTAGGATTGTGCTCTAACGTTTAACAAGCTACACCTGCCCACATTCCTTCTCCTAAAGGTCTAGCACTCTGTCCCGGTTGGATATCTGGTAAGCCTACCTATGTGCATTGGTATTTGTGGATCACTGGCCTACTGGTTTGTGGGCCCTCCTTAGTTTCTACTGAACAAATATGATATCTTATGGCTAGAGGTGTTTGAAAATGGTATTATTTATTCTACTCAGGAGTAGCCCATTGTGTTCAGTAAGATGGGCAGCCCAATCCTGTATAAGGATACCCGGCCGTTCTAAAGGGCCGGCCATGGTATCATGTGGCCATCCCTGACTGCCCTGGGGCAACCCGGGAAGACTGCAGGAGAAGCGGACGCTCATCCCCGTCCACGCATGCAAGTTGGCTGAGTCCCTATGGGCCTACTCGAAAGTACCCCAGTTCTGGAGCTGACATACATTCGAGCGGAGGGAGGCCAAACCGGCCTGGGAGAGGGCTTGGGATATTGGCGGAGCTCGCTGCCAATATCCCCACCCACTCTCAGCCCAGTTCGGACAATGGCCACCCCCCCCCCAGGCTGCCCTCTCCGTGCCCCTGCACCGACTGGTGCAGGCTTTACCTTGCCCGGCAGGTGTGGGGACGAAGAGAGAGCTGCCGGCCTCCTCGCCGGTGGCCCTTACGCTCCAGGTGTCGTAAATACACTTTACGACACGTTTACGACACCCAGCACTGGGGGAGCAGGTGTTTGTTTACCCAGGATTGCACTGCTAGGCTGTAATCTTATGGTATTCAAACAAACACCTCTACTTATGGCTATTACACCCTGATACGAACCTAGCATATAGATTGTGATGAATGCCTTGTTTTTCTCCTTTTTTTTTTTTTTTGCCTATTTTCCCTTATTTTTAGATACTAAGCCACCCAGAACCTCCTGTGCAGGTTCAGCAGCCTAAAAGCTGCTGGCAATCAGCCTTGGTCCACTATCTGCTTGAAACTCCATCACTAGCAAGCACATGGTTTTGTGGATTCAGAAGATTCCTGACTGTAGAGCAGTGGTTCTCAAAGTGGTGGTTCGCAACCCACCATTGGAACCAAAAGCTTTTCCCTGCCTCCTTAAGGGGTGGGGACAGCATGGCGGCAGCGCTTCCAGGGATCGCTACCACCGTCGCGGAAAAGTTTTAAAATGCCATTTTCTGACTTACCAGGGGTCCTGGAGCCCTCTGGAGGGTTCAGGGAGGCCTGCGCTACCCTCCGCAGGCCTCCCCAAGCTTCAGATAGTCGCTCTGCGGCAATTTACAACCACTTCCGGTTTTTGCTGCTGGCCCCGCTCCCGTAAGCACTCAAAGTTCTTCCCACCTTGCGGGGAGAACTTTGAGAAACACTGGTCTAGAGTAACTTTTCTGCATAGCAATCAGCTAATTGGTCAGCAATCCCTTCTGTAGGTAAAGAGGGTGATGTGGAGAAGCCAGGTGGGTTCCAGTCCTCCAATCAGGTAACGCTGACATAATCAAACCAAGGCTTTTTAAGTCCAAGCACACGGGAAGCTTGGTGTGTTCTGCCTGGTTCTGCCATGGAAACTTAATGCTGGTGCATGGAAGTGCACTCCTCTACTCTCCATTAAGTGTAGGGGAACAGGATTCTTTGGACAAATGTAAACCACTACAATAAGGACAGTATATTCTAGCAAGCCATGTTCAGGAAATTTATTTTTCTTTGTCTGCTATTTTTATTCCAAGCCCGCCCGCCAACTTCCCTAGGTTTAACTTACTGAGATGCTGTGGGGGGAGGGGTATCTGTGGGTTGTGTGTTTTGAGTAGCATCCCAGCCAGCTCCATCTGCTGGATATTAATGATTAATGTATCCATTTGATACAGTCCTTTTCTTTGTGCTCATCTACATGAATTCAGGCATTTTCCACCAGCCTGCTTGTCCTTTACTACCCACCCTTTTGCCCCCCTTTCTGTAGTCTGGGATGGTGACAGAAGATACAAACTACCAAGTTTCTTCCCTGTTCAGCTGCTGATCCAGTAAAGGGAAAGCAGTAAGGTAGGGGTGTGTGTGTGTGTGTGTGTGCGTGTGTGTGTGTGAGAGAGAGAGATCCGGGCACAGGTTCAAGTTATATGGGTTATGCAACAGGTCCCTCCCTTTGTCCCCTCTTTTTCCTGATCCTTACTTCAGTTATTATGAATGCTCATAGCCTCCTTCCAGGGCTGGGCCAAGACCTCCTGATCCTGCCAAATGCTGCCCAATTATGTACCAGCCTCCTTTGGTCAGTGTACTTTCTTCCTGGGAGTTTCTTCTCTGACACAGATGTTAAAAATAAAGGAAGAAATTTTATGCTTCAGAGTTTATTGACAGGACTGTGACCCAATGGCTCAGCGTATGCCTCACTACTGCCAAACCCATCCCCATAATTTTCTACATAGCCAACAGGTGGCCTGCAGTCCCCTCCCCTCCCCATGCTCTACTTGACATGGTGATTAACAATACAGGAGATGTTGGTTCCAACTCGGCAGGCTCCTAGAGTAAGGTGAGAGGAGGTGGAGAAGAGGAGGCTCTGTGTGATCACAAAGTCTAGTTCTGGGGCATGTTCTCTCCTTTCAGGGGAGATGTTGCCAAATCTCATCTCAAACCTGTGAAGGTTTCAAGCTAGCTTGAAGTGAAAATAACTAAACAGAGCAAAATAAAAAAATAATTCCTTGGTGCTTTAGCTAGGATTGCAGTTCCTATCACTAGCTACTTACATTGCCCCAGGAATCCTGGTTCCTGCACTTACGGCACAATCCTGTAACATGCAGTGGCTGGCCGGAAGCCACATCCTATCCCGAGCACCTTGGGCGAATGGGACACTCATCCCCTTCCCTGGGTGTAGGGCAGCTGGGGCCCTATGTGCCTCCTCGGATATAAGGCTGAACCAGGCAGGAAAAGGGCATGGGATATTGGCAGAGCACACCACCGATATCCCCACCCTCTCCCCACCTGGTTCACCCAATGGTCACCCTCTCTTGCCACCCGGTCTGCCCACCCCTGCTTACCTTCTCCGGTGGGCACAGGGATGGTCCGCCGCGGGAGTAAGAGCTGCCTGCCTTTGACTTGGCGGCCCTTACTTTAAAGTCATCACAAGCACGCTTTACGGCACATTTGCGACAGCATAGAGTGGCGGAGCGTCCCCTTCTCCTGAAGGCTCCTGGGATGCCACAGGGCAGCCTGGGAACGGGATAGGATGCGGAGGCTGGCCATTTCGGCTGGCCGCCTCATGTTACACAGAATTGCGCCATCAGTCATGGCAGCAGCTCATTCTGCATGCAAGCCTATAATTCTAAAATGCCCGTCTGAGCCACATAGGATATGGCATAATTTAATTATTTTTCACATTTTTAAAATGTGAAAATCAGAAATGGTGCCAGATGCTGTGCTTAGCAGTGTGGAGGGTACTTCCACCATTATTATTATTATTGTTATTGTTTTAGTTATTGTATTATGATTAATCGCAGCCCACCTAGTGGTAGCAGGTCTTTTCTAAATATCAAGTCTTTCCCAAGGACCGAGAATATCTAGAGATATTTCCACAGAATACGTGCAGTTCAAATTAAAGATGCCTTTTGCAGCTCGTACGGAGTAATTTCATTCACACCTAAGGTGCTGTTGTTATTGTTGTTAAGAATATCTATATACCACTTTTCAACAGGAGTAGTTCACTCACAAAGCGGTTTACATAGTAAAATAAATCAATAAATGTCCCCAAGGGCTCACAATCTAAAAAATAATAATAATACAGAAGAGACACCAGCAACAGCCACTGGAAAAGACACCATGCTGGGGTGGCAAGGTCCCTGCATGAAATGTTTGGCTGTCTTAGGGGATCTACCAAGTCCAGAAGTGGTATCTGGCAACCCTGCTGCTAAAGCGTTAAGCACAAGCTGCTACTTCCCAACCAATGGCTGCATTCCCCTCTCCACTCCCACACACACACCCCATACACCCAGGACAGGGTTCAAGCAAGCTGCTCCCCCTGAAGAGCCAGCCATTGCCTGGCAGAGTGATGTCATGACTTGGAGGAGATTTGAGCCCCTGAACCACTGGCATTGCTAGGGTGTGGCGGGGGGGGGGGTCAGCGGAACGCCGGGGGTGACATGCCAGGAGGGGGTGACGCACAGGAGGGTGACGCGCTAGGACTCCCGGCGCGTCACCACTTCCCGGTGCGTCACCCCCGGGACTCAGAGGTTGACACGCCCGAGGCCCTCTCGGTGAGCCGCGTATTCTTGGGCGCATATAGCAAGGCCAGGCAAGGCTTCAAACGGCGTTGTGCACATGCAGCCTTTCAGCCTTGCCTGGCCTTGTTAGACACGGCCGAGCCACCGAAGAAGACGTGGCTCGCCGAGTGAGTGGGCCTCGGACACGTCAACCTCCTGGCGCGAGCAGTGAGTACTGGGGGGTGACGCAGCAGTGGGGAGGGAGGTTTGACGCAGCAGTGGGGGTGACACGTCAGTGGGGGGGGGTGACACGCTGAGCTGGCCAACCTCCCGCCGGGGGTGACGCGCTGGCTCGTGACGCTGCTGCCCTGAACAATTTGACAAGGAGGATCTGGGTCCTCAGGTTGAAGCTGGCCTTTCTTTATAATGTCACACAGCCCTTTCCCATCCCAGGTTCCAGTGAAGAGGAGTCCCAAGAACTGTCAATTTCAGCCCTCGCCCCTGTCTTAACACTGGCTGGGCTGCACCAAAAGCAGTTCCCTGCAAAGCCTGTATACGCTGCTAATCTAATAATAATAATACCCAGCAGTTCTAAAGGTGCAAAGCATGTCACATGCATTATCTCAAGGTATTATCTAACTTGTATTATCATCCTTACAACAACCCTGTAAGTTAAGTATTCTCATTATCACCATATTGCAGCTAAGGCTGAACGGGAGTGGCTTGCCTATGGCTAACTAGTGCACTCACGGCGGAGGTGAAAGTTGAACTGGGAACATTCTGACTCATGGTTCATTCTCTTAGCCATTATGCTGCACAACCACTTTCTTTGGGGGCTGCTGAACACTTTTCATGGTTTGTGTTGGGATTTATTGCTAATGATTTGCCTAATTCAACCTTCCTGTAATTCAGATCTGGACAATTTGTTACCCGCCTATGTTGTTATCCTGTACAGTTTACAGAGGATCCAACATCCTCCTGATGGACTGCTGAGGTTCCCTCCCATGTTATGTGAAAGGTTAGCACATGAAAAGGAAAAAGTGTAAAGGCGGATCCATACCGCACGCAGCTCGGAGCGTTGCGTCCAGCCGAGTCCGCGTGCGTCCGGTGTGGTGCTATTTGCGCATGACGGTGTTCACCCGCCGGCTAGTCGCATCCCATCCCGTTTCAAGTGGAGTCTGAGGCGACTTTTGGCATGTCGGACACTCCTAGAACGCAACCAACCGGAACGCAACCAACGCGTGCGGTGTGGATCCGCCTTAACTTGCAGTCACTGTATTCCCATTCCTTATGAATAGGCATGGATGGGTGTTGCTGACCCATCCCTAGAGCCAGAGCATTCCATACCTAATCTGGGAGCTGAGAGGAAGATACAGAAAATATGAATAGGGAGGAAGGAGACAGGGCCGGCCCATCTATGAGGCCAACTGAAGCTGTCGCCTCAGGCAGCAGATTGGTGGGAGGGGCACCTATCTGTCCACCTACTTGCCTCCACTGCCCTCCTTCTTCCACTCCCTGGATTGCAAAAGGAAAGGGGAGACAGGAGGAGGAGAAAAAGTGGAGGGGAGGAAAGTGCTGTGCTAGAACATTGGAGAGTGGTAAAAGCAGAGGCTGGCGCATCACTGGGTAAGGGGGGGCAGCGTTTGGCATGCTGCCTCAAGCATCTTGGCCCAGCCCTGGAAGAGGTCTTGGCCCAGCCCTGGAAGGAGGCTATGAGCATTCATAATAATAACTGAAGTATGGATCAGGAAAAAGAGGGGACAAAGGGAGGGACCTCTTGCATAACCCATATAACTTGACCCTGTGCCCAGCTCCTATTTGCTCCTATTTGCTCTTTCCCTAGGCTCCTTTCCAAGGCACATGGTCCTCAGCCTGGCCCATTGTGTCAAAGACTGAGCCCCACTTTTGCAAGAAACCAGGTCTTTTGAGGCCATTTCCCCAGTTGACCAGCTAAGCAAAGGCTTGGGAGTAGGGAGAGGGAGAATCCCAGAGGCCCCAGGAAAGGGGGACTCTGACCTGAGAATTCAGTGTGAGGCAGAAAAAGCAGCCGCTTAACACACAGCAACACAAAGGACAGCCCTGTCTGGGAGATGCAATAAGGCTTGAAATTGGGTGGTGGTTGTTGTGTTGTTGTTGTTGTTGTTGTTTTTAAAAAATCTGCAGCCAGATGCAATATGCGCAACTTCAAGAAAAAAGGACCATTCCAAAAGAATAGTTAGCAGTTGAAACCTTTGAGTACCATGTTAGTTGATGTTAAAAACAAATGACTGGCAACAATTTGAAATGTAAACTGAGCATTCAGGCTCATTTTGAACCCCAGACCCTAATCAGGCATACTTGTTTCTCTTCTCCCTGCTGGCACTGCTACTCTCCACAGAGGGTTTACCAATGTTTTAAAGGCAGGGGTGTAGTCAGGGTTGGGGGGGGGGGGCAAGATGGTGTAGTGCAGGAGTTGGACTTAGATCTGGAAGATCCAGGTTCAAATCCCCGTTCATCCATGAAGCTTCCTGGGTGACCTTGGGCCAGTCACTATCTCTCAGCCCCACCTACCTCACAGGGTTGTTGTGAGGACAAAGAGGAGGGGAGGAACTATGTACACCACCCTGAGCTCCTTGGAAGAAGGGCGGTATAAAAATGTGAAAAATAAACTCTGGGAATTCTTCTAGATTAGGAGCAGGGTCATCATCAGCAAGAGTGCTCAGATGCTGCTTTTGAATTATTTTTTTTCAGAACACTTTAGCCAAGAAGCATCAGGCTCACCAGGAGGCAAGCTGAGAAATTTGCCTAAGGGCATAAACTAATGTCTATACCAGGGGTGGCCAATCTGTGCTCCAGTGCATCCTCTGTGCTCCAGTTGATGAACGAGCTGACGAATGAGCTGCGCTCATCAGCAAGGGCAGGTGCTCGGGGCATGCTGCATAGAGTTCATCGGCTGAAGTACAGGACCCACCCACACTCCAGTTGACAATCGGAAAGGTGGGTCCTGCACTTCAGCCGACGAACTTTATGCAGCATGCTGCCTGCTCGCCCTTGCTGACGAGTGCAAAGGTACTCAGCTCCTCCTGAGCGCCTTTCCTCTCGTCAGCTGGAGCGCGGGCAATAGACTTCAGTTTGTCGGGTGAAGTGCATGCCCTGTGCTCCAGCTCTGCCCCCCCCCCGGCTTCTTTCCTTCTCAATCGGAGGGGGGCAACAAAGGGAGCTGCGATGCGGCCTCCACCTATGCCGCCGCCGAAATGGACCCGTTGTCACCCCCTCTGCCTGGATCACACCCCACCCGGGGGCGATCCGCACCACTGTACCCCCCCCCTGGCATGCCACTGTGCTGTAGCCACCCTTGGCTCTGTTTGGCTCGAAATTGAGCAACTCCAGAAGCAACCAGTGGTGACACAATGATGTGTGATGTAATCACGTCACCGCCAACCTACTTCTGGACCACGGAGCCTCCGTAAGCTTCGCAACAGGTGAGAGTCAAAGCTGTGACAGACCACAAGCATCTGGCTTGGGTCACGTCCCGGAGTAGCCGATGTGTCGATTCTGATTGGCCCAACCGTTGCTCCAGTCCGCCCCCACAACACCGAACACGGCCTCTCATTGTCCAAAACTCGATTTATTCAACTTGGAATGCACCAGACCAGAACGACCTTCGACCAATGAGAGGCCGCGTTCGGTGTTGGCCACAGGGCAGGAGCAACATGTTGGGCCAATCAGAATTGACTCCGGGAGACACGTTTGGTGTGTCAGTGATGCTGTCTAACCATCTCATCCTTTGCCTTCCCCTTTTTGCCTTCAATCTTTCCCAGCATCAGAGTCTTCTCCAGAGAGTCCTCTCTTCACATTAGGTGGCAAAAATATTTGAGCTTCAGCCTCAGTACCTGTCCTTCCAGGGAAGCAGTCAGGCTTGATTTCATTTAGGATTGACTGATTTGATCTCTTAGCAGTCCAAGGGACTCTCAGGAGTCTTCTCCAGCACCACAGTTCGAAAGCATCTATTCTTCGGCGCTCAGCCTTCCTTATGGTCCTTTTCCATGGAGGAAAAGACCATCACAGGTTACAAGCCATAAGCAACCTCCTGGTTTTTAGAAGTGGGTTTTCTCTGTGCCAGGTGCAAGGGAGTGTCAACGGGAAACAGGTTATCTTGTTGTCTTGTGCTCCCTGAGGCATCTGGTGGGGCCACTGTGTGACACAGGAAGCTGGACTAGATGGGCTTTTGGCCTGATCCAGCAGGGCTCTTCTTATGTTCTTATGGTCCAACTCTCGCAACCATACATTGCTGCTGGGTAGCAGCCCAGAATTAGCGCTGCTCAGCACACATTTAATACAGATGGCATGGCACAAACGTCTCCCACGTTCTCGGATGCCGGCTTTCCGAGTCACCAGAGAATCACGAAGCGGGTATGGGACGGGGCTGGGCACGTTTCTAAAGCCTGGCCTCCTAGCAAAGCGGGAGGTGGTGGAATTGGCAGGACGCGGCTGCAGCCCATGCGCAGTGACTCGCGCTATCTCCTCCCTTCCCAGCCGAGTCTATTTAAGGCGCATTAACTGGGCGGCCGCCGGTAGAAAGACAGGAAGCCGCAAGTCAAGAGCCGGTGCGCAGTTTATAGAGTCACCGCGAGAAAACCATGAGGGAGATCGTGCACCTGCAGGCTGGCCAGTGCGGCAACCAGATTGGGGCCAAGGTCAGGACAAAGGGAAGCGGTGCGGTGCGGGGGGGTGCAGGGTGCGGAGGTGAAGCAGAAGCAGGGCAGATTTTCCCCACCACCACGACCACGGGTTTGCCACGTTGCCTAGCCCTTCAGCTGAAGACGGCGGCAGTTTAGCTTCTGCCTTTTTCTCCCGCGAGTTTGGGTGGGGGAGCAGCTGCTGATCGCCTCGCCCCCTTTCCGGGCTCAACTCCTTGCTGGGGAGGGGCTGTCGTTTTCCGGGCCGGGGGGGGGGCACCTACTGCGATGTGTGCTGAGAATCTGCTGGGGGAAGGGCTCCAGACTTTATCGGCTGGGAGTGATTCGCTGTCTTGCAAATTCCAGCGCAGTCGCCTCTCTATGATGGCTCCGTCCTTTTGCCGGAGTGTGCCGTGCCTGGAGCGCAGGGCGGGGACTGGGAAACGCTGACGAGGCGCTTTGCTGCGGCGGAGAAAGAGAATTGAGAGATACATACTGGATCCGCGGGCTTGAGCGCTTGGAAAGGCAGCCCCTCGCTCTAGCCGCCGCCCTTTCCCACCGCGCGGTGGGGTTGGGCAGATCTGTCTGCAATGCGGCCGCCAACATGGCTTCCGTCCTTGCTCCTTGGGAAGCGATTCCGGCGGGGGTGGCGCGATCGCCTTCGTCTCCCTCCCTCCCCCCCTCTTGGAATGGACTCGCGTGCGGTGGGGTAGTTGCCAATTGGCGTCGTCTTCTCTTCTCAGTCTCCCCCACCGCCAGTCCGTGCGCAGTTCGCCGGGTGACTCGTTTCCTAGGCATCCACCTTCTGCTTCTTCAAATGTCTGCCTGGAAAAGGTGTGGCATAGCGTCGGGTAGCTTGAGCCGCACAGCAGAATCTTGGAAGGGGGGGGGGATGGATGCTCGGCATGGTGGCTCATGCGCCTGGCAGAGCTGGGGAAGACATTTTGGTGCCCTAGGTAAATAATCCGCCTGGCGCACATCATGCACCCTCTCTCCTTCACAGTTACCTCGGGTGCAGTCCATTTGGGGCAGCTGTTCAAGCAAGCCCCATTGCAATTAACCAGAGCTGCGCAAGAGCACTTCTGCATATTTATCAGTGGGGCCTGCACAAGAGAACGTACTGGGCAGGCTGTGAGCATCTCCTACTGCTGTCGTTTTAATGGCACCCAGACTTAGTTGGATTGCCTCGTGGAGGGCTTCCTCTGGCATTTGCCCCTACCTCCAATGTTGCTCTTTATCCAGTGGACATAGATGGTGGTTTCTATGTTGCTTTAGTGGGTGAAAGTGTACAATTGTGTGGCTATATTCATGCAAATACAGGGCAGTTGGAAATACAGTAAATCTTGTCAGGTTCAGGAAATTTTGTGGGGAACGGAATTAAGGCCACACACCTCACTTGGAGTAGGATCCATTGAACACAGTTGGACTTCTGTTCTGAGTAAAGGTTGCAGTGTAATTCTCTTCCTCCTTATGCTTGACCTGATGGCTGCTACCAGGAACCTCTCTCGTAAAGAACTGTGTCTCTTAGTGAAACTGTGGTACTGTAGTGTACCTGCCAGATGGTATAGGTGGAATCAGCAGGGCTGTAGCCTTCTTTTCTGGGTTGCGGCACAGGCGGGAGGACCCACCTGCGCCGCAGCTCGGAAAAATCAGCTGTCCTTTATCAGCGGCGGTTGATCGCAGCAGCTGATAAGGGACAGCATCTCATGTACCCCTGGCCTGCGGCCCGTGTTCCCTTAGGGGTATGCATACCACAGGCAGAAGCATCGTGGGGGTTGGTGCGGTGGGCCCCAGGGCGGGGACCGGACGGACAGGGCAGCAAAGGGGCGCACTTACCTCCGGGATGCGTTCCCTCCGCCACATTCGCCCTGGAGCTGGGCCCTCTCTCCCGCCCTAGAGCTGCTTCAGCTCCAAAATAGGTAGAAAAACGGCAGGGGGTGATTGGAGCCACGCTGGGCACGCGCACATCATCACGCTGAGCGCACGACGATGGGTCACGTGGGGGTGTGGCGTTGGCGCCCCCCCCCCCAGGATCGTCTCTGACCACAGGTTGGGAACGCCTGGTATAGGAAAAGCATGGGAGAGTCAGGTTCCTCATTCCTTGAGACACTGCAACAGGAAGCCAGCTTTGTAGGATGAAATGTCCTGTCTTTATTCTCAATGACTTTATTCTAAAACCAGTACTCTGCTTTTTAACCCATACAAGACTCTTAAAGGGGCTACATCTGGCCGGGAAACCCAGAAGGTAAATCCAGTCACTGGGGTTATTATCCTAATCTCAAGGGATGATGCAGCCTCAGGGGTAATTCCATGTATGACATGCTGCACTGGCCTGCCTAGGACCTACTTCTGTTCTGAGTGAGACTCCCAAGGAGGAGGAAAGGCACCTTTGCATATGCCTGGTTGCTGGAACTGCACTGGGAACTCTCAGTGCTCCAAATATGCAAATGGAATTTGAGTCCGCTATAATGTAACTCTTACTTACATCTCTTATGGTGCAAACATGCTGTGGGAAGCAGGTTTCTGCTGTGTGTATATATATACAATATAGCAGTGATGTAGACTTGAGTCTGTTGACCGACTCAAGTCACGTCAATGGCTTGACTCAGACTTGACTCGGCGATCGTAAAAGACTCGAAAGACTCGACTCGAGACTTGGAGCCTTTTACGACAAATTGAATTTTATTCGGGTTTAAACCCGTTTTCCCCATTAAATAGGTACGGACTCGCAACTCACAACCAAAGACTTGAGACTTGGAGTCAGAGACTTGATCCACATCCCTGCAATATACCGTATTGGTCTGAGTATAAGACTCACTTTTTTCTCCTAATTTAAGTTTTTAAACTAGGGGTGCGTCTTATAATCAGGCTGTTGCAATTTAATGCCAGTGATTTAATTAAATTTTTTTAATAGCACCAAACTTTAAGGGTGTGTCTTATAATCAGGTGCGTTTTATACTTGGGACAATACGGTAGTACATGTGTACACTGTAGTGTGACCAAGATACACTGTACAGGGAAGTGTCATCCATGTGGAAACTTGTCTTATGTGAAGTAGCCTTGAACCCGAGACATTCTGCCACTCCAAACAGCTACAGCCATGTGACTGCTGCACCCCATCATCCTTCTGGGATTCTTCTTGAACTATCTGCTGCCTCATCAGTACCCCTAAAAACAGCCACAGCCACTCTAAGTGACTGACTGGGTGGTTTGTGCTCTTGTGTCAGTTCCTGTAGGACTTCGACTTGGCTGCCTCCCTCCATGGCTAGAACGAAGTGAACTGGAACAGCCTGCCTTATCTAGAGCTTGTGAGGTGCCATAATTGTAGCTTAACCTGGATTGTTGTCTGCAGGGTCTCAGCAGGTCACCTAGCCCATTCCTTCCCTGAAGTATTTTAGAAGGCACATAGCCAGCTTCTGACTACCTTGGAAAGCTTTGGCTTGCAGAATGGTTTACTCCTTAACTTCATGTATGCAGCAGCTTTTGTAAGGAAACCTGGCACGGCTCACTAACCAGAGAGGAAGTTGGTCAAAAGTGTAGCAAACCTTCTCATACTATCTTACAGAAAGGCACCACCCTTGTTAATAATGTAAACCTTGCCTTCAAAAGCAAGAGTTGTAGCTCTGCTGGGTGGTGGTTTTCCAGAAGGTGGGCCGTGTGCTTGCATTGGAAAGCTGCTGGTTCTCCCCCAACCCCCCCACTGACATAACTGAAGGTTCCTGATTTGACTAGCCACACAGGAGTGTATTACACGGTGGGGAGTGTTGTTGAACCAGTTTCCCTTG
Organism: Plestiodon gilberti rubricaudatus; assembly: GCA_026170595.1. NCBI lineage: Eukaryota > Metazoa > Chordata > Lepidosauria > Squamata > Scincidae > Plestiodon > Plestiodon gilberti. Next base: position 110,789,001 of record JANXHW010000002.1, read on the forward strand.
TGCTGGAGTTTATTTATTACGATATTTATATGCCACCTTTCTCATTAGACTCAAGGCGGTTTACATAGGCAGGCTGAACATAAATCCATTTTTCAATGAGATTTTTACAATCTCATAGAACCTCCATTTCTCCAGGTGTTTCCCTTCATAGTGCAGTCATCATCCTGGCTGCTGACGCTTGTGCTTTCCAAGCTCTCGCAGGCAGCTGCAACCAGGCTTCAGACTGGCTTCTCAAGGATATCCAATTTTTTGCCAGCTGACTCTTCCGCACTCCACTCCTCCACACAGGCACGCCAGCGGTCTCTGTCTCCTATCCAAGCAACCGATCCTGCTTAGCTTTTTCAAGCAAGGCGACAGCTTAACCTCCAGACCACATCTCCTGCCAATATCTGAGTTGTGTCTGAGCTGAGATACACTGAGGCTTAGTGCTCATTGAGGTGGTAAACCTTGTCTGGACCATGCCACTTCCTGATTGCATGTTGGGAGACTTGCATGTTTGAATGCTCCACCATACAAAGCAGCCCCCAATACACAGGAAACTAGAACCTGGGATGAACCTGGGATTTACATAGGAGCTTTCCATCCCGTGAGCCCCCACCTGCAGTCTGAAATGGTACAATCCAGACCAAGCTCACCACCTTAGTGAACTAGACCTGAGTCACTGCTGCAAAGCTCACCTTCTTGGAGGACTTGCTATGTCCTCATTTTATGAAGAACCCTGAGCTGCTCGCTCTTCGCCCTTGAGTGTGCATGTCTGCGTGCATGCTTGCTGGGCATAGTTTTGCAGCAGTGACTTGGAGGAGGGAGGTGTTAAGCTGTGGCTCTCCCACATAAGATTACGGTTTGCCCCCTTTTTTCTAAACATCTGTCCGACTCTGTGGCTAAACCAAATGGGGATCTGAGGGCATTAATACATCCAGGGAGGGCTTAAAGATTTATCTGCTCAGCGTGGATGTATGAACACACACACACACCATGCTGACCTCATGCACTTTCCTTGGGGACAGCAGTTTCCTTCTGAGCCTGAGGGTTCTGTGCAAATGTAGCAGTGGAAGCCGAGGTTCTGATTGTTCTACAGCAGCAATTTCCGACCTTTTTCATCTCATGGCACACTGACAAGGTGCTAAAATTGTCAAGGCACACCATCAGTTCTTTGACAATTGACAAGGCACACTGTGCTGCTGGTGGGGGGCTCACATCCCCCAATGTGCACACTGGTTGAAAATCACCGTTTTACAGGCTATTTCTGTTGCCTTGATTCTCTCTCTCTCTCTCTCTCTCTCTCTCTTCCCCCCCCCCCCATCTTCCTGCCCCACTGCTGTAGAGTAACCTTTGTTCACGGGGTGCTCAGGTTCGATTCCGCACAAGAGCAAGCTGGCTGACATAGTAGCCTTGCCCTTTATGGTAATTAGATCTGACTTGCTCTTCCACAGGCGTACTTCTGCAGCACAAAGGTGGCAGCCACCATCCCAGGCTGGGATGAAATGCGTATAGCCGGTTTCTGCTGCAGAGGGAGGCTCCTTGTAGAAGCCATGTGGGTCCTTCCCTTTCCAGGGTGTGACTTAAAACCCAGCTGGGGTTGGGCTTTATGTGGCATCCGCAACACCTGCATGATGCTAAACAGAAGTGACTGTGGGTGGTCAAAATGAAAGACCCTTCTTCTCTACACGCACCTGTGCCTTCAGAAGAAGTAGTATCTGGCAACTACAGCTAACAATTGGGGGTCCTGTCATTGATTCTCAAAAGGAGAACAGGAATCTGGAGTTCTCTTCCTAGTTTGGGGACTAGCATAGGATCCTTCTTGCTTTTGTTGGGAAGGGAAGTGACTGTGGCAGCAAAAGGGCCATTCTGAGGGTGGGGCAGAAGGGAGTCAGTGAAATCTTGTAGTCTGTAGTGACCTGGCTGCTGAGGGAGGTCGGCCATCTTTGCCCTCTCCTCCCCAGCAGATCAGGCTCTTGGTGCACTGTAGCAGCTGGCTCTCAGGCCGAGTGTATATGACTTTATTGCTCACCCCTCCCTACAGGCTACGGGCATGGTGACTTCTGCATCCATTCTTGTGCTGTTTTTCTGAAAGCTCGCTGTCATCTTCCCTCCCACCTTCCTAGTTTTCACAGGCATTGGGTATAAATAGAATCTGCCACTCATGCTGCTGCTGTTAACTGCAGCAGTGTAAAGAAGGGAGAGACTGACAGGATGTGACTCCATTTTAGAGCCCTGTTGCAGAATGGATTGAGAAATGGCTGGGGGCGGCTTATCCAGGGTGCTCTGCCTTGAAACAGTGGGAAGTGGGTTTGACCTGATCAGGGCTTTTTTCTTGAGCTCCCTAGTTGTGGGCTTTGGGGGGGGGGGAAGGCAGTTAATCTTAATGTCTGTTGGGTTTAAGGGGGAACAGCTTCTTCCCACTGCTGAATCTATTGCTGATGAGAATGGGGCTGAACTTAGTTTGGGATAGATTCCTGGAAGCATCTGTGAGCCAGCAGGACTCCTGAGCTCTTTCTCTACCTTTAGGAGGAGAGTCAAGTCTGTCAAATTGGGTGTTTTTATAATGCTTTCGTATTTGAAGAACTTTCACATTACGTTTGGTAATGTAGGCCAGTAGGGCCAGTATTATCCTGCTATTGCAGATATGAAGGGGGTGGGTGGCCGAGTCAGAATAGACTTGCTGAGGGCTACCCAGTGAGGTCATGGCAGAAAGGAGATCTCAGCCAGAGACTCCCTGGTTTCCCAGCTCAATCTCTGGGCCACTACGTTACAATACCTCTCATAATATATGTTGGGAGGCAGGTGAATTTGAGGTTATTTTCCTGCTTCCTTAGCTCCTATGTGTGCCTAAATGGGACTTTTCTCCTCACGGGTGCTACTTTGTATTGAGATCTGTAGGAAAATAGTTTGCCTTTACTGCCAGGCTGCTAGTAGTCTTCATCTTGGCCTGCCTTCTTGCACTTGGCTTGCCACTGAACGTGGGGTTCCCTCAAGTACTCCAAGTCAGACTGGCATGAAGGAGCACTCTGGTCAGTTCACTCTAAGCGGGCTTTCCTGGAGCCAGAGACATCCAAGAGGGAAGAACAGTGGAAATGAGAAGAGCTGGGTGAGAACATAGAACCACAATGTCCAGTGGCGTCACTGCAGGGGGGGCCGGAGCTCTAAGTTCCGCTGCGATCGGAGCCTCCGTTACACGGAGGAACAATTGCTTTCGCTTCCCTGAAAGGCTCCGAAGGCGAGGGGGCGGGGCCGCTTTGTTCCTCCATGTAACGGAGGCTCCGATCGCAGCGGAACTTAGAGCTCCGCCCCCCCTGCAGTGACGCCACTGATGATGTCTAGCTTCTACGTGAATCTTCTAGGATGGCTTGAGTGTATATGCACATCAGTAGATTTCTCTGTGCAGCTGATTGACTCTGAACAGGCACCATTGAAAGCATGGCTTCTGGGGGGGATATGAAAGTGTGCGCGCATGTGTGTGAAGCAGACAATAGTCCTGCATATGAAATTCCACTTTGATGAATTGGGTTAGCGGGGAAGGCTTTCAGGTAAGGAGACAGAGGTGGTATACTCCAGCTCTGGGTGGGATGCAGAAAACATCTGGGCAGCTTATGTTTGAGTGGTGAACTAACCCTACCATGAAGCAAAGTGCAACTGAGAGGTAGAGTTCGGGTAGCAGAGTACGGAGCAGGTGAATCATTCCCATAGGGCACAATCCCTGGGAAATTCCTCCTGCATGAGTTCTATGGAATAAGATTGCACTTGCACAAAGATTGCACTTGCACAGCTCCCATTCGTGTCAGTAGGGCTTGTGCCCTGTGTCCATGTTGTGGAAGCATTTCGATTTACTGCTTTAGGCACCATGATATCAAGTTTGGCATCCAGGGCTATTCCAAAAGGGGGGGGGCCTGATGAGCACTACAAAGTATCCGTTTTGACTGCTAAGTAGTTAAGCCCGTCTGCTTCTGATTGAATCTGACTCAGCAGGTAGAACCGATCACAGAATCTGTTGCTTAGGAACATGCTGCAGATTGGAAGCATCGGATGTCTACTCCTGCTGGGCTGTGTGCCTTCCTCTGCCGTCCACCTCTTTGCCTATTGGCTCTTATCCAGTGTAAGGCTGGAACTACACTACACGAATCCCGGCGCGTTGCGGAGATTCTGACAGCATTTCGGAAAGATGGTGTCTCCCCTCATCTTTTGAGGGGGCGGGCTTCGCGGAGCTGGGGCGGGTTCGCGGAGCTACTGCAGCCTACCAATCGGATGAGAGGGGGAGAAGAGTGGTTGCATGCCAATCAGAACTACCTCCAATCACCGTGGAGGTTTTATTTCAAGGCTTAGAGGAAAACACAAGAGGAGGAGAGAGAACACCAGATACGGGGCTCTGTAGACGACTTGGACACCTTTATTAATTCATGCCCCCTTGTTTACAATCAATAATTTATTACCTATGTGCATGGATGGAGTGATGGACACATGGACAGAGTGCTTTTCATAACCCCCCCCCCAAAAAAAACACCAGCAAACAGGAGACCCCTGGTGAGGGGCATCCCATCAAATCCATCAACAGCATACCACACAGATGGGTGGTAAGTTGCTATATTCTGGCTAAACATAACTCTCATGTTTTGGTTTTTTTACATCCTCTTTCCTCCTTATTAAACAAGCACACAAACAAAAAATCTAAAAATTGTGCAGGGGTTTTTTTGCCTGCTGTCTGGGATGGGTCAAGATTTGGTAGCAGACATCACTGCTGAGACGCTTCATTTGGGGGGCTCAAATCACATCTCATTCACTGAAGTTATCCCATTGGCAAAAACTCCCGTGGATTTCTAACGATTATGAGCAGTACATCCTAAACCCCCCCCCACTTGACACGTTTTGACCACTTTCATTTCAAAGATCAGCCAGCCAGCCAGCCCACTTAACAGTTGCAGTTCTTTGAACGAGCACCCCCTCATTCCACTGCTTCCAGTTGTGTGGAACTGGGATCCATTTCTCTTCCAAAAAGAACCGATGTATGCTGTATGCTAGGAGAGCGAGGAGGGCACCGAAATTTGAGAGAAGAAAAGGCGCTGGGGTCACAGACGAGGCTGCAAGGTTTTCGGCCAATCGGAGCGCACTTGTATTTAACCAATCACAGCTGCGCTTTCTTAAGAAGGCGGGACAGCAGGAGGGACAACAGGCGGGAAGACACTCCTTCCGACCAGCTCTGCGCGCAGAGGCCTCCGCGCCGGAATTCGTGTAGTGTAGTTCCAGTCTAAGAGTGTTGCACCGGCCACCTGAGGGTCAAAGGACAGTGTGAATCATCCGATATCTTGTATAGGTGTGGTTCTCCCTGCTCCTAATTGCAGCTGTATCACCCAAGTCTGTGTTGCTCAAACATTTGGTACCTAAAATGTAGAGTTTTCTTCTGAACTAAAATTGGAGGCACACCTTGCTCTATATTAAAAAAAATAATAATACTGGTATATGCCTTGTTTTAATCAGCTTCCAGAAGAGTGGGTAGGTATCTTTACAACTGCAGAGAAGCACACTTATGCTGCCAGCTCAACAGCTATTCTCTGTCCATTCATGTTGAGGATGGGGCTTAGTCCCGGAATTGATCGCCGCTGCGGCCTGCAAAACAGACGAGCCTCTCCCAGAAGTGCACCGCGAGGGGCCAACACGGTCATCTTGTTTACCAGAAGTGCCGGAAGCTGCGGCTTGCATTGGCCCACCGCAGTGCACTTCTGGGAGAGGCTCGTATCTTTTGCAGGCCGCGGCGGCGCTCGATTCCAGGACTATGGTAAGCCTAAGTTTAGGCATTATTGCATTGTCATGCAGCAAAACACTGGTTTCAAAGAGCCTTGGGAGCCCTTCACCTTACTGAGGCTTTCAACCTGTGCAGTCTCCACTTCACTTGCCCCCCTCTGTTACCAAAAGAGCTGGTTCTTAGGGGAATTCACACAACTTTATTGGAACATGGGATCTTAGATTGGATAACAGATCAGCATAATGCAGAACATCCCCTTTAACTCCACAAAGAGACTGAAAGAAATAACTCCCAATAAAAGATTGGGACGATCCTGCAGACTGAGCTTGCAGCTTGAGCTTCAGTGCCTGTGCAAGCCTGAGTTTGAGGGAGTGTGGACGGTTGGCCAGCCTATAGCTACCTGTCCTGAAGAGGAATTTGGAGCTTCCTTGCAGAGATTCAAAGGATTCTGGGCAGCGAGGATACTCAGTCACAATGGGGTTGCAGCACACACAATGGGGTTGGTTGCACACGGGAAGAGTGACAACTTGTTGTGAAAAATCCTTCTGTTTTTAAGGAGTTTTTTGAGTTGCTGTTATGTGCAGCTCTGGGGGTTGTCAGGAGGAAAGAATGGGGTCTGGAGTACCCTGTTTTAGTATGCAGATGTGTAAATGGCTTTGGGATAAGCTGAGCTTCCTGGCCCACAATTAAGGGAAATCAGAATGTGGAAGGACAGGGGATGTTGCCCAAGGCAAGATACTGGGAACAGCTAAAAATGCAAGTGCTCACATTGGGGGGGGGGGGATGTATAGGACTAGCTTTACATCATAGCAAAGCAGGTACAAGTGAGAGAGATTACGTTGTGACATTTAAACAGATAAAATGCAGTTGTTTTACAGTATGACAGGCATAATAGAGATGGCATTCAATTGGGGGGGGGGGGATGCAAATACAGACAGGAGACAAGTGTAGAAGGATTACAAAGTTGCATGGAATTATCTCTTTCCTTCCAGGATGTGTGCCTGTGGGGTTGGGGGAGAGATCACGTACACAGGCAGGAGTTTGAGGCTTGAACCAGAGTTCTTGAGAGAAACATGGCATATACCGGTAATACCTTCTGTCCATTTTGTGCATAGAGGTTCTGGGACAACAGTTCATTTTGCACACTAACATTCCTTGATGTTGGTATATGAAATAATGTTGCTTGGTATGTCAGAGTCCATAATATAGTATAACGGGGAACGAAAAATAAGAAAAAGGGGGAGGGAGCTTTTTACTCGTAACACCTCCTCGACTCTGTGGTCAGGTGGAGATTGCTTTGTGCCTCTTGCTCCTTTCTCTGCTTCCCACCGTCTGACTAAGTTCGTGGCTAGAAGCAAACTCTCGGGAATCATTGATGTGAGGAATCTCCAGTCCATTTGCATCAGGTTGCGCACATTTGAAGATGGCGCAGTGGTTTAAACCATGAACCATGAGCTGTGGATCGAAAGGTCGGCAGTTCGAATCTGCGACGGGGTGAGCTCTCGTTGCTTGGCCAGCTCCTGCCAACCTAGCAGTTCCAAAGCATGTTAATGTGAGTAGATAAATAGGTACCGCTTGCGGGAAGGTAAACAGCGCTCCGTGTTCCAGCCGCATGCTACGCGCTGCGGCAAGGAGAGTCATGCTGGCCACATGACCACGGAGGCGTCTTCGGACAACGCTGGCTCTTCAGCTTTGAAATGGAGATGAGCACCACACCCTAGAGTCGGACACGACTGGAGTTAATTGTCAGGGGTCACATTCACCTTTACCTATGACAACAATCCTCAAAACTAGGCTCAGTGCACCAGTGTGACTTCTTTCAAGTCCATACAGTCCTTGGAATGCATGGCTTTTGTGTGTGAAGCCTAATGGGTGACTGTCTTTTCCCTCTCCCAGGTTTGAAACCCCACAAGCTGAACTCTGACAGAGCAGGAAGAGTGTAATAGACCTTGCACAAATTCTTGACTTCGGTCTGCTTGTACAACAGGCTTGCTCCTCTAGTTGGCTCCGTTAGGGCTTGGGAGGACCAGTCTGCAGACCTAGTGTGATTTCTCATTGGATGGTAAATGGGCTTCTTGAAGCAACTATAGCTGTACCAAACACAGTTGACACTCAAGTGACCTCACCTCTGGACTTAAATTACTGCTCAGGGATTTGCTGAGTTTCCAAATTAGGGTTGTCCCTGTGTTGCAACTTCTAATTGTGGGTCAGACTCCTGCAGTTAAATCATTTGTCTCTAAACCTTTTAACATGAGAGAGGGTGTCACTGTAAAAGTGCCATGTACAGTGGCAGAGCTATATTAGTGTATCTCATTGTTTCTCAAACTGTGGGTCGGTCAACCCAATTTCTGGTGGGTCCTGTAGAGCCTCCAATGAAAACACGTGATGGAAAGATCAGATAACTAATTGCCTTAAGCCCTGAGACTATTCAAAAATCACCCAGCTGCTAATTGCCCTGCAAAGAACTGAGCTCCTGCAGTTTGCACGCTTTTGTAAATATAGGGAGATAAATGTTTGAGCAGTTTTTTTCTGGTATTTTTTTTCCAAGTGCGTCAATAACCGGTACTGGGGGCAGGTGAAGACTGGGTCACATAACTAAGCCTATCAAGCCTTGAGGCTATTAGGGCTGCCTCATTATGAGAAGTGGGTTGAGTTTTTTTACAAATAAATAAATACATACATACTTGTAAATAAAAATATTTATTTCTAGATCACTTTTTTTAAAGTCTCGTAAGGCTAGGTGGGGTCCCAATAGAGTGTCATTTTAAAAAGTGGATCCCAGTGCTAGAACGTTTGGGAACCTCTGGTGTATCTGCTTGTGCAAGAATGCATGTGATATTATGGCTGCCTTCTCGCTGTACCTCAGTCTGTCTTGCAAGTAGGTGTGTGTATGGAAATCCCCTGTGTCTTTTACAAGGAGCATACAGGGGAAAATGTGTTGTGGTGGTGATTACTGAATTGTGTTTGGGGAAGAATTGTTTGGAAATGCCTGCACAGAGCTTTCCATGTGCAGGGAGATCAAACGTGAGGGTGAGACGCTCTTCTGATATTAGTTATTTGAAAGATTTATACCCCGCCATCCCCCCCATAACAGGGTGCCCCAAGTGGCTTACAACGTTCATTAAAAGTCAGAGATGAAAAGATAAAAGCAATAGAAAACAAGACAGAAGCCAGCATAGAACTTTATAAAAGCATAACATGCAGCAACAGAAAATCATAATAAAAACAACAAAAGTATGTAAAAATAGCAAGGGCAGCAATACCCAAAAGAGTTTTGGATTCCTGAATGCCCTTTCTCGCTGATTTTTCAGGAAAGTGGGGAATATTGAAATGGGTGGAGTGATGATGAAGACTCATGATGAGTCTAAACATTGCCTAGATCAGGAGTTCTCAACCCCTTCCTGGCCGAGTACCACCTCCAGCGCCACTCTCCTGCTGCATACCACTGGAAGTGACTGGCAATGACATCACTGCCAGTCACTTCCGGGTTTCAGGTTTCTGGAGGCCACAAAATGCAGGTAGAAGGCTTTGGACAGGTGGGAGGGCCCCTTTCAGCATTCCCAAGAGGCTTGGCCAAAGGCAGGCGTCTCTTGGGAGCGAAAATGCGCTGCCAAAAGCGCCGCATCAGAACCGGGGTTCCGGTGGTCCGAGTACCACCAGCAGTCTGCTGAAGTACCACCAGTGGTACTAGTACCACTGGTTGAGAACCCCCGGCCTAGAGTCCATTTTGGAGTTTATTTCATGACCATGAAGAGTGATTTTCCTGCTGTGGGTCCCCCTGTGTTTTTTCCCCTTCAGAGCATATCCCTTTGATACTGTCTAATTAGATTAGACTCTAATCTACATTGGCTGATGCATGTCTGAGCCCAATTCGAAGTGCTGGTCAGAACTTCCAAAGCCCTAAATGGTTTGGGACTGGACTATTGAATGGACTGCCTGTATATACATGATTCTACCTGCTCATTGCAGAGCAGAGCCACCTCTTAACCCAATTAAGATCTACCACCATCTGAAGTGTGGTGGGGAGATGGGACGGAGCCTTCTCAGTTGCAGCACCAAGACTTTGGAATTCTCTCCCTGGCAGGCTTGTCTGACCCCTTCCTTATTAACATTTCAAAAACTGGCTATGTTGTTAAGTGTTTCCATGTGCTTTGGTGATGCCCAACTGGCTGAAGTTTTTGTGCTGTTTAAATCTTACTGTGTTGTACAGTATTTTTTTTACTGTTTGTGTACTTGTACAGCCACCTATCAATTTTAGTGTGTAAAAACCTTGGGCTGTCTCAGTGTTGTTGGGAGCACCTCGGTTTGAAGATCTGTAGTGGCAGACAAGTTTCCCTAATGAACAGCTTGCACATGACTGCCTGTCTTCCGTTGCAACATGTTGCAGCTTTGTACACACTCAATTTGCTTGAGATGTGGCCCAGTAGGCTTGACCACTTCTCTGAATGAACTGAGCCACCGTCTACACTTAAGAGTAGTATGCAACAGAGATGAACGTGTTAATCCTATACCGATACTTAGGCTTACCATATCGCCGACCAGGATGCTCCGTCTTGCCCTTAAGGGGCGGGGCGGGGGGAGGGAGCTGACTCCCTCCCCCGCCCCGCCCCTTAAGGGCAAGATGGAGTGTCCCGGTCGGCGATATGGTGGTAAGCCTACCGATACTCTCATCAGAGAGTTGGAATGGGCCGTTTCGTATACAGCCCTGGTGGACAAACCCTGGTTTACAGCAACGTGTGGAATGGCCCTGAGTGCACCCCTTAAAACAGCTGCCCAAATCCTCTGTAATATGTAGGCATCTGTAATGTGCAAAGGTTCCATTTTGGTGGTGACGAAAGTGTTCCCTGGAGGTAGAAAGGTGAACACCACGGAATTGAGTGTTTGGTGTGCACACTGCTATGTACGAAATCGCACCGTTGGTTTGCTTTGCCGTGAAATTGGATGTCTCGCACAAGTTCCTCCAAAGGTCAGGATGACAGATTGAGCTTGAATGAAGAGCAACCAATACCCTCTGCCTGCCAGTGCTTGAGATAATTGGTAGCAAATCGATACATGCCATCTGACTGGTTAAATGATCTGGTGATGCTGATACGAATTTACCCCCCTGAGAGGTATTGGGATTCATTGCTCTTCCATGCAACAGGTGTGCCGTGACGGTGGAGACACTATTGGTTAGATACGCTCGACTGCCAGCTGTAACTCTGAAGAAATGCACCCTGTTGTAATGGTAGCCTCCATTACTGGTAGGATAATACCAGTATATGGGTAGGATTCATGTCAAGCCCTGCCCAAGATACTTTAGTCAGTGTCTGATGTGGGGGGAGGGGACACCCAAAACCATACTTGCTTACTAACATTGAGGCATAATTCATTGGGAAGATCTCCTCGGTGAGCTCCGCTGAAATTAGCTTTTATGCCGCTCGCTCCTATTCATTTCTGTGGGGTTTGTGCAGGAGAACTTCCTAGTGAATTGTGCCCCACGGGAGAGACCTCTAACTGCTCCCCTTCAGGGCACCCGCAATCTGCCACCTGTATATGTATCTTCACTTCACAAGAAGAGGCTTAGCTAGGGCTGGCTTTCCAAAGGATTTGTTCACATGATTTGTTCTAATTTATCTTTTCCAACAGTTCTGGGAGGTCATCAGCGACGAACATGGGATAGACCCCACTGGCAGCTACCATGGGGATAGTGACTTGCAACTGGAGAGGATAAACGTCTACTACAATGAGGCCTCAGGTTTGTTGCAGTGTTGCAGTGCCGTGTAACTTGGAGCCCAAAGTCCTCCCTTGGCTCATAGCTGCTTTCTCTTTCTTCTCCCCATCCATGCTGTCCTGCCTTTGGCTCTCTTCCATGTCGTTTCCTGTGCCTAGAACACATTCCATGGGCGGGGGGGGGGGGGGGGGGCGGTAACGAGACAATCCTGATTTTTCTACCAGTTTTCAGCTGAAATATGCCACTGACACTGTGGGAGTGTAACATGGAGATACAAACAGCCCAATCCTATCCTTCCCCGGCGTAGGCTCTTCATTCAGCATGGGCCGCATTGCCCACGCTGGATCCTATCCGGGGAAAGCCATGGCTGTAGGTCTACTTGGGGTAAGCATGCATTTGCCCGCTTATCCTAGGTAAACCCCCAGCCTGTGCAATGGGGCTACTTGGTTCTACGCCAACTCTTTAGCTGGCATAGGACCGAGCAGCCCTGTGTTAGGGCTGGAGGCCTGGGAGGAGGGGGATAGGATACAGCATCTACCACAGATGCCAGTCCCACCCCTCTCCCAGGCCCGGTCTGCCCCACCCCCATTACGCCCCCTCCCTGCCCTCCCCCAGCCCCATGCCACTTGGAGCAGCCTTACCTTCTCCGGCTCACACAGGGCCTAGATCCGGCGCCAGCAGGCGGCACAAACCTTCCTGCTGGCACCGCCTCCTCTCTGGGTGTCGAACCATGCCTTATGGCACATTTGCACCTGGTGCCAGTGCTACAGCCATAGCGTCGGTGTCCGTAGCCCATAGGATTTGGCCAAAAGACTGTCATCTTTATGGTGCTCTAGCCTATTTGGCACAGATTACCTGTTTAAAGTAGAATATGTGGCCAAACTAGGATTGGGCTGTAAATTGGTTTGGGCTGTTTACTAGGATAGGATTGGGCTGTAAATTGAATAAATAGACTGGTGTTGTTTGTGAGCAGGAGCTGGCTTGTATGCGACAAAAGACTGCTTACTTTATCTATTTGATAAGTCCCTTGTATGGGATTGTGCAGAGAAACATCTGTGTAAACTCTGGATATAAGTGACGGGGGGGGGGCTGTTGTCACCAGCTGGATTCTCTTAACCAGTTCTAAAGATGTCTGCCTTTCTTCCTCTTTCTCTCTCTGTCTCTCTGCTCAGGTGGCAAGTATGTGCCCAGGGCTGTCTTGGTTGACCTGGAACCTGGTACTATGGATTCTGTCCGGTCTGGACCTTTTGGACAGATATTCCGGCCTGACAACTTTGTCTTTGGTAAGAAACTGCCAGGAATGGGGTATTATTGCTGATCTACTTGGCACTGGTCAAGTTAGAAAAGCAGCTGTTCCAAGTAGGCAGGCAGTTCTCAACTGAATGAAGTATATCAAGCATTGGATGGACCAGGAAGATCCTGATTCATATTCTGTTCAGCCATGAAAGTCACTAGATGACATTGGATCAGTCACCATCTTAGATCCTTGCTTTAGATTGTGAGCCCTTTGGGGACAGGGAGCCGTTTAACCATTTGATTTTGTCTGTAAATTGCTTTGTGTGAACTTCTTTGTTGAAAAGCGGTATATAAATACTGATTATTATTATTATTATTATTATTATTATTATTATTATTATTATTATTATTATTATTATTATTATTATTATTATTATAAGATGTGCAGGCATATGTGGGGATGTATGCCACTTTGGGACAGCATATACTGTACATTAAATGAAACCACTTAAGCACTTGTTCCCAAGGAGTCACCGTGGGTTGCCTTGGCTTCCAAGAAGTGCCCTGTGTCTGGCTTCCAAATTGCTTGGTTGGGGCCTTGGCTCTTCCATGACGCTTAGAGGAGGTGTAGCCTGTTGTGCTTGTGAACTGAACATTCTTCATGACTAGTGGTGAAGCTGGGAGGCAATGAAGATATACAGCACAGGAGGAGATTTTAGGGGAGAGGAGGGGAGACGTTTTAGCTGCAAATGGCCATAGGGTGCAAATGGCCAAATGGCAACCCCTGAGCACACTAGCAGGAGGAATAACTTCATTATTTTGCTGTGCCCCAAGTTAAAAGCAGCAACTGCTCGATGCAGCATTAGTTCTGCAAAAGCAATTCTAAATTAAAGCCACGCTCTCCTCTTACATGAGATGTGCCTGGAGGAAGAGACTGGAATAAGCCAGCAATGGCTTTCAGCTATCTCTGTACTAGTTTAGATTCTGCAAGCACAGGCATGGGCCAGCATGAGCAGCAGATGAGCAGGAAACGGCCCCCTCAGGTACTTGAAGGTACATGTGACCTCATTTGAGGTGGGAAGAAGGGAGGCAACTGGCATGTTCCAGATGGGGCCCTAAGCTCTCCAGGAATTAGGAGATGGAATAAATTGGGTGGGACTTGGGGGGGGGGGAGGGTGTCGAGAAATAAGAGAACCCAGTTCTCATTTAAACAGTTTCTAGCTCTTGTGTCTGCAGGTATTTGAAATATGGAGTTACAGAATCTGGAATGTTTGGGAAGTGATGGGAACGTGCTACTTCATACAGAGACGGGCTTGGTCCCTCTTTCCCAAAAAAGAGCTAATTTTGAGCTCATTGTTGCAAAAGCTCAGATATGATGCTGGCATTTTAACTGTCTTTCCCCCTCCCTCCTTCCCTCTCCCTTTTTTCTTGCTGCGTAGGTCAGAGTGGTGCTGGCAACAACTGGGCTAAAGGACACTACACAGAAGGAGCTGAGCTGGTGGACTCTGTCCTAGATGTGGTCAGAAAGGAAGCGGAGGGCTGTGACTGTCTCCAGGGCTTTCAGCTCACCCACTCTCTAGGTGGGGGCACTGGATCAGGGATGGGGACCTTGCTGATTAGCAAGATCCGCGAGGAGTACCCTGACCGCATCATGACCACCTTCAGCGTGGTTCCATCGCCCAAAGTTTCAGACACCGTGGTGGAGCCTTACAATGCCACGCTCTCGGTGCACCAGTTGGTGGAGAACACAGACGAGACCTTCTGCATTGACAACGAGGCTCTGTATGACATCTGCTTCCGTACCCTTAAGCTCACAACGCCCACTTACGGGGACCTCAACCACTTGGTCTCGGCTACCATGAGTGGGGTGACCACTTGCCTCCGTTTCCCTGGCCAGCTCAATGCTGACCTTCGCAAGCTAGCGGTCAACATGGTGCCCTTCCCTCGTCTCCATTTCTTCATGCCTGGCTTTGCCCCTCTGACCAGCCGTGGCAGCCAGCAATACCGGGCCTTGACTGTGCCAGAGCTAACGCAGCAGATGTTTGACGCTAAGAACATGATGGCAGCCTGTGACCCCCGCCATGGGCGTTACCTGACAGTAGCAGCCATCTTTCGAGGCAGGATGTCCATGAAGGAGGTGGATGAGCAGATGCTGAATGTGCAGAATAAGAACAGCAGCTACTTTGTGGAGTGGATCCCCAACAATGTGAAGACAGCGGTGTGCGACATCCCACCCCGAGGGCTCAAAATGTCGGCCACCTTCATCGGCAATAGCACAGCCATCCAGGAGCTTTTCAAGCGCATCTCCGAGCAGTTCACAGCCATGTTCCGCCGCAAGGCTTTCCTGCACTGGTACACAGGCGAGGGCATGGATGAGATGGAGTTCACAGAGGCTGAGAGCAACATGAATGACCTGGTCTCTGAGTACCAGCAATACCAGGATGCTACAGCAGAAGAAGGGGAGTTTGAAGAGGAGGCAGAGGAAGAAGTAGCATGAAGATCTCTCTCGCTCCCTTCCCCCTCCTCATGACTCCTCTTTATTCCCACCAGTCTTCTGAACCAATGGACCATATTGCCTGCGCTGGCATTGACTTGAACGGTCTAGGCCAACCTTAAAAGAATGAAGAGCTGTGCAAGTCCTTCCCACCTGTCCATTTCAGGCATCATGGTGTGGAACGGTGCATGCAAGAGTGGTGGGGATAGCAGGCTCCAAAGTCATGTTCAGGAATGGCAGCAAGTGGTAATATGTCTCCAGCACCGTCAACATACTTTCTCACCTGCCCCCTTTCTTCCTCCTCTGCCCACTCTACAGTGCACCTTTCCCTGCCGTGACGTCTGTCCTTTGTGTTCTGTATGGTCGTGTGAGGGTTTATTTCAGAGATGAGTATGCACTAACTCGTAATTTGCATTGTTTGGGGTTATTTCATCCATGCTGGGTTTAAAGGAAAGATTAATGGAACTTTGGGTGGGGGGGTGTTTGAAGGGGGGGGATGGGGCTCTGTCCTTTAGGGTGGTGTAGTCCCCCTTTTGAGTGTGTGTTTGCTGTCAAAGCAGTTGTCTGTCTCCAATAAACTACTGAATAATGGCATTGGTTGATGGTGGTTTTTAAGTTTCTGTACTAAACCATTTCTGCCCACGGGCATATATACGCAAAAGGAGTTAAATATGTACGCCTGTGGGCCGGGAAGAAATTTAATCACCCTTAAAAGCTGAGTAATTCCAGTGTGGCCAGTTCTATAGTCATTCCCTGCCTATGCACGCATGCGCCTCCTAAGTTTCTAAAGCTGCATGTACTCAGCATGTCTTCATTTATCTGCAGTTAAAAACACACGGAAAAGACATTGATATTGTGTAAATCAAAACAGCAGCAGGGTCAAGGTGCTTAATCAGTACTGTAACAGTTTTGTAGTAATCTGGCAGATGCATCCTTTGACCAGGTAACTGTGCCAATTCCTCTGCCAGATGGCACAAGTGTGTCAACACTGCACCCTCCAGCTCTTTGCTAACCGTGGTGCGTCACAGTGATGCAGTTCACCTCTGTGTCATTAATGGCAACCGTAAAAGGGCGTGCACGCGAAGATGTAATAATACCATGCTTTGTGCCAATTATACAGCCTAACCGGCAGGCAGGCACCCTAGACATAGGAGTGGCAAAGCAAGCAGATCAAATCCATGAAATGGATGGTGCAGTCAGCACCTGACATGTGTAGGAAAGCAGGGCAACATGCTAAGTTGGGGGGAGAGGAACGGAACAGCTGCCAGCTGCCCATCTGTTGTTGTGCGTCTTGCCATCGCATGGAGCTTGAAGTGCAAGATGGTTCCTCTTAATGTTTCTGTCTTGGAACATGGTGAAATATGACATCTACCGGTATGTATTTGTGCCACAAATATGTGTCACAGATGTGACACATCCATGTAAGTAAGTAGACTTACATGGGTGTTGCCCATCAAACTAGTATCCATTCTTTAGACTTCAATTGTTCATGGCCCTACCAGACCTTTGGCTTCAAACGTGGGCCTGTGCCCATGGTGTGTGTGTGTGTGTGTGTGTGTGTGTGTGTGTGTGTGTGTGTGTGTGTGTGTGTGTGTGTGTGTGTGTGAAAGCAAGGATGGGGCATGATTAAAAGCACAAAGCGGGTATGGAAGTGCCGAGCGCTCTACTCACTATTTTCTTGTTTTACTCAAAAGTCCTTTTCCTCTTCTCTCCCCTGCCTTGCCTCTTCCCCCCCCCCCTCCAGCCAAGCTCCAATACCAGTGCCCTTGCTGGGAGAAAGGCAGGATACAAATTCTTTAAATAAATTAAATAAACTAATCTAGCAGGAAGATTCAATCACCACACACACTCCAGGGTGCCTCTTTTGGGCACAGTTGCCTTCACCTCTGTCCGCTGCAATCCCTGCAGTTAAAATGAGTTTTACTTTGGGGACACCGTTGGGTTTATTTATTATTTATTTATTTAAAAATGTTATATCCCGCCTTATCCTATGCCGAGGCAAATGCCCAAGGCAGCTTACAAAAAAAATTTAAAAACATAGTTTAAAATAATACAGAAAATTTAAACAATACATACTTAATTTAAAAACAATAAAATCCACTGGGGGGGCGACAATATGGAGCACAAAAGCAGCATGGCAGAGCATCTTGAGACACAGGAGGCAGACCACAACCCATCACCCAAACGCTAGACGAAACAAAAACGTTTTGAGCCCTCGCCGAAAAGTCATGAGGGAGGGGGTGGTTCTCAGATCCCCTGGCAGGGAGTTCCACAGTTGTGGCGCCACAGCAGAGAAGGCTCGCCCACGTGTTGCCACTCCCCTAACTTGCGATAGAGGTGGTACACGCAGGAGAGCCCCCTCAGATGACCTAAGAGAGCGGGCCGGAATGTATGGGAGAAGGCGGTCCCTCAGATATCCTGGACCCAAACCGTGAAGGGCTTTAAAGGTCATTACCAGCACCTTGAATTGAGCTCGGAAACAAATGGGCAGCCAGTGCAGCCGCTGAAGCAGCGGTTCAACAGAGTCAAACCGCCTAGCTCCAGCGACCACCCGGGCTGCCGCATTCTGCACTAATTGCAGCTTCTGAATCGTCCTCAAGGGCAGCCCCACGTAGAGCGCGTTACAGTAATCCAGTCTTGAAGTCACTAAGGCGTGGACCACCGTGGTCAGGTCCGATCGACTCAAGTACGGCCGCAGCTGGCGCACCAGCCGAAGCTGTGCAAATGCACCCCTGGCCACAGCCGCCACCTGGCTTTCCAGGGAGAGCTGTGAATCCAGAAGTACTCCCAAGCTGTGCACCCGTTCCTGCAGGGGGAGTGCAACCCCATTCAGAACGGGCAGGTGACTCAGTACCTGCATCGAAGCTTTCCTGACCAGTAGGACCTCTGTCTTTTCTGGATTCAATCTCAACCTATTAGCCCTCATCCAGACCCCAACCGCCTCCAGGCAGCACTCCAGGACTTCCACAGCCTCCCTGGAGCGAGATGGCAAGGAGAGGTAGAGTTGGGTGTCATCAGCATATTGGTGACACCCAACACCAAATCCCTGGATGATCTCCCAACGGTTTCATGTAGATGTTGAAAAGCATGGGAGACAGAATAGAACCCTGTGGCACCCCACACTGTAAAGGGCAGGGTGCCGAACAGGCATCTCCCAGCATCACCATCTGGGACCTGTCAGCCAAGTAGGAACGGAACCACTGCAACGCAGTGCCCCCTAGCCCCAACTCGGCCAGCCGGCCCAGAAGGATACCATGGTTGATGGTATCAAAAGCCGCCGAGAGGTCCAAAAGGACCAGCAGGGATGCACTCCCCCTGTCCAGTCCTCGGCGAAGATCATCCTAATAGGTTTATGACCTAACTCTGTCACTTGGAAGATAGTTGATGGTTCTGCTAACCACAGGTGCAAGTGTAGGGGGTAAAAACATCCTACACTACAGCAAAAGGAAGCTGAGGCAGCTACCAGGATGTGGGCAAACGGGTTTAGGTGGCAAAACAGGCTAGCCTTCCTTGTTTTCATTTCTTCTTTTTCCTGACTAGCTGTCCTCAATGAGTAATTCAGTACTGCTCCCGTTTGCTAACTTACACAAGCAAAAGTACTCCTTCAGCTATATATAGGCGTAAGTATAGGTGTGTGGTGGGATTGATCATAAGGAGAGAATACAGCTGAGCATCTTCTAAGCGTTATATCCAAGCCTGTGTGTATCCTACAGTCCTGTAGGATAGAAAAAAATGCATTGATGTGCAGAATTGGGTTTGAGAATCTCATTATGGAAAACAATGTCCCTCATTATTGTAAAGACAGATCTGCAAGTTTGGAAACCAGGCCTGGTAGCATCTTGGAAGCCAGAAAAGTTGCTGAAAGCGAGTGCCACAGATTATAGCAATAGCAAGCTCTGCACTCCTTCCCATGAGTAGCAAATGTCGCCCAAGAGCAATCGCACCTGGTTGCACGTAGTGTATCCCTTTGGAATAATGAGACTCTGTGCTACTGCTCTGTCCGAGTGGAACACGGTGATGAGTTTGGGCAACTTCTGTCCTGGAAGGGAGCAGAACTTGGTTTACCGAGGCTAGGGAACCTTTGTGGATGTGTGGCCAAGCAGCATGGGTTAATGAGTCCATTCTCAATCCTATTAATGCAACATGGTGCAAAACATACCTGCCTTATACAGAAGGTGAAAGCGATGGGACTAAATTTGTATCAATTTCTTGCAAAATTCCATGGTTCCCAGGGATTACACTTTTGCTCTAAAAATTTCTCTTTCAACCTGCTTTTTCATGCGTGAAAGTGCTTTATAACCTTTGTCAGGAAAGCAGGGAGGTAGTTTGTTGCTGTTTTTCTGGGGAGCGGCTGAAGCAGAGACAGAGTTGCTTTTATAATGCAAGATGTCTGTCATCAAGTGTAATAAGGGGGGGGAAGGGATGTGGAAGTGGTGCATCCATCCTCATATCTCACATGCTATGAACACATGAATCTGCCTTGTACCAAGTTGGAACATCAGTCCGTCTTGCTCAGTATTGTCTTACTCTGATAGCAACCCTTGGAGCAGTGTGCTTTCTCTCACTCACCCCCAAGCCCTCAGATCTATCCCCCTGGGATCTTTAAGCCTGCAAAGCATGTGTTTTCTGAACAAGACAGCTTTCTCTACACACCTATATGACCTCTGCTTTAATATCTAATAAGAAAAACCTGCTAAACCTGTTGCCTGTTCACAGGTTTCTGTCCTGTGACTAAGACATGGAACAGCAGGTAGGGGCAGACTGTGTGTTCCCACTAATTCTCATTATTTTTTGTGGTAGAAAATAAATGGGGTTTAATCTGGGTCACAAGGCCAGCGGGTGGCGCAGCGGGTTAAACCGCTGAACCATAAGCTGTCAATCAAAAGGTCGGCAGTTTGTTTCCCGCGACGGGGTGAGCGCTCGTTGCTTGGCCAGCTCCTGCCAACCTAGCAGTTCCAAAGCATGTTAATGTGAGTAGATAAATAGGTACCGCTTGCGGGAAGGTAAACAGTGCTCCGTGTTCCAGCTGCACGCTACGCGCTGCGGCAAGGAGAGTCACGCCGGCCACATGACCACGGAGGCGTCTTCGGACAACGCTGGCTCTTCGGCTTTGAAATGGGGATGAGCACCACACCCTAGAGTCGGACACGACTGGACTTAATTGTCAGGGGATACCTTTACCTTTAGTCTGGGTCACAGTTGGAACAAACACCTGACCAGACAGTTAGGGTAGGAAGTGGGTAGGAAGCAATTCAGCCTTCAGGCTCCTTGCATGCAACCCTTAGTTTTCTTCCATATAATCGAACAGCTGTCATTTACTCCTCCTAAGGGGACAGGGAGGAAATCAGGATCATCACTCACATGTTAACATTGCGCATATGTGCAAGCTGTCTGCGTAATGTTTTTGTGTCAATGGCTACACATGTGTTCATTTTAAAAGTCAGCACAAACACTGGGCTGCTCAAAAATGTAAATACAGATTGCATGAACTTGATCGCTGTTCAGGTGTTGAAATATAACATGCGCGATATATGCGTACAGGTCACTCTTGGGTACTGTATGCATTTAAGCAGTCTTGAAGGGATACAGTTGAGAGAAAGGGTGCAGTGGGGACAAAAACTGGGTTAAGGGGGTACAATCGTACCTGGGCCCAGGGCCTCTGAAAGGGGGGTTAAGGGGGTACAATCGTACCTGGGCCCAGGGCCGAAAATGAATCAAAAAGGGGGCCCAGGAGCAAAAATGGGGGGACCAGGACCCAAATTCACATGAAGGGAAGGGGTAAAAAAAAAACTTTGTACCCTCCTGGATAAAATTCCTCTGAGTGGCCCTGCGGTGGTCGACTGGCATTGGTTTGCACAAAGTGAAATGTAGTTCATGAAAGCTGATGCTGAAATAAATGTGCCAGTCTTTCAGGTGCAGCAGGATGTGGTGGTTTTAGCTGTTAATGGGGATCCCATTGAGGGGTAATGGCTGCACAATGCTCTGTACAATGTACACTACTGCCCATGCTCTGGTGTGACAGACAGGCCTTTGCTCCACATGTAATGCTCAGCTTTTGGACATTGTTTTAAAGGGTTAACCAGAGGCGTCGTCTGGCCTGTGGCGGTGTGGCGGTGGGCCCCAGGGCGGGGGGCGGGAGGCTGGACGGGGTGGGCGCGGAGGCTGAGCAACGAGTAGAATTTGAATTTCTTGCCGCCAGAAAAAAAGAAAAAAAAACCCAGACCGTTGCGGTTTGCCGCCGAATTTCGGCGGCAAACCGAGGCTCTCAAAGGCTCTTAAAGGCTCTTAAAGGGAAAAGACGTTCTGCGCCTGTGCAAAGTGTAAAGCAATGCTTGGGGCGCTTTAAGAGGAACGAGGCTGAGCAACACGAGTTCGCCGGTTGTCCTGGAGAGATCGTAGCTCGCTGGGTCGCAGCAGCTCACGCTGGAATAGATCGTCGCTGGAGGCTCTTATAATACAGATAAGTGAGGCAAAGCAAACACTAAGAGGTTTAATTTCAAAACACTTCAGGTCTTGTTTTTAACCACAGGGTCAGCGAAGCCCGCTTATCTTATGTTAATTGTTCTTTAACAACTCAATTGATGATAGCTAACTACTCAAGCTGAGCTCAGGAGCTCCTGGAGACAAGACAGCATATCTCATTGTAGGTTTGCAGATAAGGTATTTTCATTCAGACACTGCAGAATGGAAATAAAGTATTTTCTTTCTGTTGAATGTTTTTAATAAAGCAAACAAAGACAAATGCAAGAACTGCAATTGAAAATGGTGCAGAGCAGGTTCTGCTTTACTTACAGTCTTTGATTTCTATGTTTAGTTTGGTTGATTAATTCTTAGGATTTCTCTCCTTCCTTTCTGACCCACCTCTAAGTTAGTTCCCCGCTCTATTTGCTGGGACAACCCCCCCCCCCCCCCGTAAACTGGCAGGCAGTATAAGAATCTGTTTTTCATCTTGCAAAGATGCTACCAAAAGGAGCTAGCTTTCTCTCTTTCTCTCTTGTGCAACTGGGGCTTCCCTCCCATGCTTTGATGTTTCTCTTGCCATGTATAGGACTAACACAGACGACATCAGTGCCCTCTACCCAGGCCTGCCAATGGAGGGAGGGCAGCATCCCAACCCCACCCTGCGCACTCCTGGCTTAGCTGCTGCTCAGCATAAAGCATGGAAAATCCACTTTAGGGCTCATTTTGGGAATATACATTTACATATACACATACATATAAGAAAGGGTGCCTCTGAGCATGTAAAGAGTGCCTGTTTCTTCCATGCACTGTAATGGGGAGTCACGGCTAACAGCGAGGGGCGTCAAGGGTTACAGCCGTGCGTTTTTAGGGGGGGGGCGTCAAGGGTTTGGGCCACGGTTGAAAAATGGTCTGGCTACTCCTCTGGGGTTAACAAATATTTATTTAATTTATTTTTTTAAAGAATTTGTATCCCACCTTTCTCCTGGCAAGGGCACTCAAGGCGGCTTACAACATTAAAATAACATATACATTAAAATAATTAACAAATAATTAAAACAATTAAATTAATTAAATTGTCCTTTAACAATTAAATTAATATTGTCTTTTAATACATGCTTTAGCTGGCAGCTATTTAGCAGGTGTACCTCTCTGAAAAGCTTCTCATTCCCAAGCAGCTGTTGAAGAAACAAGAGGACTCTGGGCCAGCAATTGGTCATCTCATTGTTGCTACAGGCTTCCTCCAGAGTGGATGTGCTGGACTATCAGTTTCTAAAATCATAATTCATGCGTTCGCTTGCAGGCCTCCTCCACTGTGCTGCTTGGGGAACTCTGGCCTCTCGCTCTCTCCACATTTTTTTTAGCGTGCATTGTCTTCACCCTCTCCTACAAAGATCTGGTGCCAGCTTTCTCTGCATGAAGAGAACACATCGTGATTCACCCACTTTGTGGAAGCACTCCAACATCACAATAATGTTCCCCTTTGTGTGGTCATGGAATCCAATCAAGCGAGCGAGAAGGCCTGCTACCACTGGTACCGACCGATCTCTGTGTTGTGAATGTGCCTAGTATGATGTCAGCGCCGTGTTGGGTGGCAGAGACAGTGCCCAGTACAAACTTAGCAGTACCTGAGGCAGAAGAGCCAAATAACACTCCCCTCTCGCTAATGAAGAGGAGGAACAACAAAGTGCATGGAAATTGTGTCCTGTGCAAACCAAACTGAATGTGCTCTTCAGTGGAAGGGCTGTGTGGCCTGGTGGCAAAGCACCTGTTTGCAAGCAGGAGGTTGCAGGTTCAATCCCCAGAGCCTCCTAATAGGGCAGAGAAAAATTCCTGACTCGAACCCTGGGGGCTGCAGCTGCTACTCTGTATTGACAATAATGGTGGGCCTAGGTAGGACACAGGTTCCTAAGAAATGAACAGGGGCGGTACAAGAGTGGATGCAGTGGCATGATCATCACAAAACCTTGAAAGGTTCCCTGTGACACCAACAGGGGTGCACAGCCCAAATTATTACAATTCTAGGGATAAAGTGACACACTCACTCGCTCTACTTTGCATAACTAGAGGTGTTTGAAAACAATGTTACTTATCAAATAAAATTTGAAGTTTTCATGACCAGCAATAATCATCATGGACTGAATATTTACAGGATTAAAAGCCATGGCAAAGTTAAAATGCTTTATATGATAAACTTAAAACATAAGCTAAATTTAAAAAAAAAAACATTTAAAAACAAACAACGTTTCATTCAGATTTTACTGGACTTCCTTGTCTGGAAAAAATGTTTGTTTTTCAATGTTTTTAAAGTGTTTTTAACTTATGTTTTAAGTTTTTTTTAATCTTATAAAGCATTTTAATTTTGCCATGGCTTTTAATCCTGTAAATATTCAGTCCATGATGATTATTGCTGGCCATGAAAACTTCAAATTTTATTTGATAACATTGTTTCAAACACCTCTGGTTATGCAGTCCACGATGACGAGTGTTATTTATTTTACTCAGAAAGAAACCCATTGTGTTCAGTAAGACTTCGGCTGTAATCCTCCCGTATTCAACAAAAACAAACACCTCTACGCATAACAGATTTAGCGTAACTGTTACAATATCTTTACCCCCATGACTGGCTTTCCATTCACACAACAGTCTCTGTTGACTTCCCTCACGTGACTATATCACACTGGTTTGTGATGCCCCGCTAACTGACCTATGTGCCAGGAAGTGTGATGAGTAACACTAACCATCATGGTTCACCTTTTAATAACAAAAATGCAAATTTGCAAATGTATTCTTGCTCTATAGACTGCTGTGCTACTAATGTACAATTTTTGCTACTGTTTTAACAGTGCAACTGTCTTATGCTGCTTCTTGTAAGCTGCCTTGAGAAATGTGTTGAAAGGCGGAATATAAATACCTGAAATCAATAGAGAAAATATTTTAGGGACTTTCCATTCCCAGAGGTCATGCTCTCCGTATCTACAACCACATTCAGCAAGCTTAATCTACCCAATGGCTTTCCCCAAAGCCACAGATGAAAAATCCCCAAGGTTGGAAAACTACTAAAAAAATGTACTAGGCCTGAGAACCCTGTACATGTGGAGCTTCTTCATGGTGAAGAAGGATCTGTAGCATTTGGCATTGGCTAGTTTGTAGGAGTGAGTTTGTTTGTTTGTTTATTTTTAAAAAAAAATTATACCCCACTTTTCTAAATGAAATCAAGGTGGCTAACAAACAAACACATTTAAAAAAACAATTCCTACATAAACATACATTACAGCAGATCTTGTCATAAATACGGCCACCCAGAGCTGGAGGACCTGGAGTACATAAAACGACCTGGAGTCTCTTCACTGAGGAAGCAATGCTTTCACAGCCCTCCCCTGCAATGGCTATGTAAAAAGGTAAAGGTATCCCCTGACAATTAAGTCCAGTCGTGTCCGACTCTAGGGTGTGGTGCTCATCCCCATTTCAAAGCCGAAGAGCCAGCGTTGTCCGAAGACGCCTCCGTGGTCATGTGGCCGGCATGACTCTCCTTGCCACAGCGCGTAGCATGCAGCTGGAACACGGAGCGCTGTTTACCTTCCCGCAAGCGGTACCTATTTATCTACTCACATTAACATGCTTTGAAACTGCTAGGTTGGCAGGAGCTGGCCAAGCAACGAGCGCTCACCCCGTCGCGGGAATCGAACTGCCGACCTTTCGATCGACAGCTTATGGTTCAGCAGTTTAACACCATGCGCCACCCGCTGGCCTTGCGATGGCTATGACTGTGGCTATGACAGTGCAAATGTAACTGGAGTGTTGGGGGAGAGGGGGAGTCCCAAGGTACTTTCCTTCATCCCCAGGGTTCCTCAGAAGAACAGTGAAAAGTCATACTTGAGATAATACAGTATGTACCCAGTCGTCATGACCATGCAAGTATCATTGTGTTTGGAGATGTGTGGTGGTGAGTTATCTCTGATTTTACCCGATTTCTCATCTGTTTTAGACCTTTGTAGCACCTCAGAGCCTTCTGCGATGCCTCAGACTGAAGGCTGCTGTGTCATTCACAGACAATATCCATGTTAATTGTGTGTTTGTTTATTTGATCATGTTCTTCTGCAACTGACCAAGAAACAATGGACTTGGCTTTGAGGCAGTTCCTTGGATCATGAAGACAATCTGATTTCCAGGAACAGGAAACTCAGTCACTCAAGTGACCTCCACCAGTCTTCAATGACGTGAAACCTGGTTAATGCTCACAGGTTATAAAAAGCAGGATCACTTACGTCCCTTTGTGCATTTGCCCAGGTCCAATGGCAGGAAGGAGCATCAATCTGATGCACCACAGCACAGGGGCTTGTCTGCCCATCCTGCTAATGAGTGGGGATCAAGGACCAAGATCCTGGAAGAGCCTGAACAAGTAAGGTGGGGAAAGTACCCAGAGAAGTTGGGCAGGTTTTGTTTTATTTGCTGCTTGCATTTTAATATCCTTGCCAACTGCCACCGCCATCATCTTTTTGTCTCCTTTTATTGGTGACCAGTGCCTTATTTTTATCCTTACCTCTTCTGTCCATTGTTTTGATATCCCATTGTCCCTTATCTTGCCTATCAAGTTCCTTAACATCAGAGCACTGCCTATCTGCAGGTGGGGCTTCAGAATAATAAATGAAAGGAAGAATATCAGAAACTCCCTCATTGCCAGCTTCTACAGTATAATCCTTTTTCCAAGTCCAAGTGTCTCTGTACAGTATATTTTATACATAGTGTAAAATGTGTGAATTGTTAACACTTGTTAACACTTAAGCAAAGGGTTTGGTTCACTTGGTAGAGCGGCTGCTTCATATGCCTGAAGATCTGAAGGACAGCAGTTTGAGACCCATCGAGAGCTGTCGACACGCCACTGACAAGCTGCAGAAGCCTCGGTGGGAGAGAGAATTCTGCAGCTGGCACACTGAGTGGGAGGCAGTGTTGCCGTCAAGTCGATGATTGCCAGAGAGTGGCCAGACCGTGAAGGAAACTACCTGGAATGAGCGTTCTATGCAAGATTAGAACATTTGTAATATGTAAAAACCGCTTCAGTTTAGATAGCCTACCTATGTAAAGCGCCTTGAATTAAAGTTGGAGGATAAATTTGATAACCAGAGAAAGGCGGTATATAAATGCTGGTGGTATTATTATTATTTTATTTTATTTATTTATTAATTGAAACACATATACTAAATAAGGATTATTTTTAAGTTCAAAAGCTTTCACCCACTTACAATGAATGCTGTTCTAAGCCTAGCCCTTACCTTGTTTACCCAGCCTATTTCATAGCTCGTATAATCTTTAAACCGACACAGTCATAGTCATGTCTCAAATGAAAAAGGATGTTTAAAAAAAGAAAAATGTGGGTGGGACAAAATCAGCACCTACTTGAAAAGAGGAACCTTCAGCTTTCCAGATTCCTCTGTTCACTTTTGCCTTCTGCTTCTGTGTTCTGAATTACGTAAAAGAACTAGGGTGAAAGGTGCCTAACAGGAGGAGGATACAAATCTGAGTGATGTGTTGCACTGCATTACTTTTTCAGCTCAAAGTTTCTGATGGCCTAGTTCACACTGAGATGGTAAGCCTGCATCTGGGGTATACTTAGGCTTACCAGATCTCCAACCGGGACAGAGTGCTAGACCTTCAGGAGAAGGAATGTGGGCAGGTGTAGCTTGTTAAACCTTAAGGCACAATCCTAGGCATGTCTACTCAGAAGCAAGCCCCACTGAACACAATGGGGCTTGCTTCTGAGTAGACATACCTAGGATTGTGCTCTAAAGTTTAACAAGCTACACCTGCCCACATTCCTTCTCCTAAAGGTCTAGCACTCTGTCCTGGTTGGAGATCTGGTAAGCCTAGGTATACTACATGAGAGAACACTCTTCCATATTCGTGCGTGAGCGCGTGTGCATGCGTGCGCTCGCATGCATGCATGCATGCATGCATGGTGTGTGTCCCTTTTTCTTTACATGCTAGTATTCTGCATGCAGAGATTTTTTTATTTTTTATCTTTTGTAGGATGGGAAATTCCAACATGAAAGTCTCCACTTGCAGTCTGATCCAAGTTTAGCAAGCATGTTACTGAGAACAAGGCCTCTTGGTTTGAGTACTACTTGTACTAGATTTTATTATTTCAGTTTCAAAGGGTCTAACTGCTGGACTATTGGTTCTACTGATCTCTTCCCACCATCCAATCAGAGTTTCTCATGACCTGCCATACCCTTTTTGGAGCACATGTGCTCACTCTTGCTATCCTAGAGCTCTGCTCCTCGTCAAGTACTGACATGTACATCCCCGTTTCCAGCATAACAGTGAGGAGAGAAATACCGTATTGTCCCGAGTATAAGACGCACCCGATTATAAGACGCACCCTTAAAGTTTGGTGCTATTAAAAAAATTAATTAAATCACTGGCATTAAATTGCAACAGCCTGATTATAAGACGCACCCCTAGTTTAAAAACTTAAATTAAGAGAAAAAAGTGAGTCTTATACTCAGACCAATACGGTATATGTTGCTAAATATATTTATTTTTCAGTGTATATTCTGCCTTCTCACAGCCCCAAGGCAGCTTTCAAGATTTAAAAACACCAAATGTAGCACAAAATACAGTCAAAGATTGAAACAGAGACGGAACCAACTCTGTTTATGCCATTTCCTTATTTATGTTGATGGGTAGCCTGCTGTATTCCATTAGCTCAGGACCGATCACAATAATCGCATATAGATGAAACAGATCCCTGACCTCAAAGAGCTGAAAAACCAGCAGCTCAGTCCACTGTGATGTACTGTATTACTAAAGCTCCAAGAACCCCCAAGTAATACACAAACATTTGTTCAGAGGGGGATTTCCTCCATCCAGGTGTATGTACCACTACCCCAAGCATCTCTAATTATGCACAATGGAATTTACCAACAGAATTAATTCTATTCATTTAGGTCTTAATCAAGACCTGGGATTTCCACATTAGCGTTGGAAAGGTAGGAATGGTGTGTTATTACTAATTATGATGCTTGTGAATGGGGCATCATTCTGATCTTGGATACACATGAGCTTTGCATAGAAATGTCACCTCGTACATGTCATGATCGTTGGGGTCTATAATATTTACCATTTTAAAAATCTGTACCTATCTCAGTGTTTATGTATGTTACTACGTATATCGTATACACACACACACCAACGGAAGGTAACAGTTTGTGCAGCTGATGAAATGGCGCTAGTATGTGTAAACTTGTGCCTCAAACTATTAGTCTTTTGTTGTTGTTGTTGTTCAGTCATTAAGTCGTGTCCGACCCTTCGTGATCCCATGAACCATATCCCGCCAGGCCTTCCTGTCCTCCACTATCTTCCTGAGTTCGCTCATTTTCAAGTTCGTTGCATCGGTGATGCTGTCTAACCATCTCATCCTTTGCCTTCCCCTTCTCCTTTTGCCTTCAATCTTTCCCAGCATCAGAGTCTTCTCCAGAGAGTCCTCTCTTCGCATTAGGTGGCCAAAATATTTGAGTTTCAGCCTCAGTACCTGTCCTTCCAGGGAAGCAGTCAGGCTTGATTTCATAGCCACATTGTAGCGGAGTGATCACCTGCAGGCCAGCCTGACTGCACCAGCAACCCAAACACTTGCTGGAATGATTGTGGTTTACAAATGATGCAATGGTGCAATCTGAAAAGTACATCCTAGTATGTCACAGATGAAGGATACTGAAGTGCCAGCCCGAGACATCCTGGTGGTGGTGCCTGTGTGCCAAAAGGTGCCCCTGCTCTTAGCAGGTGTTGTGCCAGCCTCTGCTCCTCCCAGGGGTGGTAAGTGAAGGGGACAGAGGTGGGCGCCCCCTGCCAATCTGCTTCGTGAAGTGACTTGTTCAGCTGTCCTCATGGATGGGCCAGCCCTGCCTGTAGGCAGTTTTTTTTTCTCTCTTCCTTCCCTTGTCCTCTTTTCAAAGCAGGATATGGTGCACTTCTGTAGCACTGCAGTATTGGAGTGAGTAAATACACCACTTAGAATGAAAGAGAGAAGAAAAAGTGAAAATGTGTGTTAAAATTCCATGTTTACATGTGAAACATATGCAACAATGAAGTACAGCCTATATATTCCTTATGCAATTGTCTGAGAAGTTGCCACAGCTACATGAGATATAGTGGGCCAAACTAGATGCAATTTTAATCAACTCATTGACTCTAATGCCAATGGAAGATTTTTTTTCCCAGGACAAAAAGCACATGAATAAAGCCCCCACCACCACCATGGTCCCACTCCAGATCAGCCCACCCACCCACCCTGAAATAAGCAAAGCACATCAGGGTCAATTATTACAGTCACATCTATTTTTGATCCTAACTTGTAATCAAATTCTCTACTCAGAAAAAGGGTGGTAATACTGGCATGCTTAGACCCCTGTAATTTGAGGGGTTTGTTACTTTAATACTTCATTGTTTTAAGGGAGGCTCCAGTAGGGCTAGCCTGACTGCACCAGCAACCCAAACTCTTGCTGGAATGATGCTGTTGTAAGGGGTCCCCCTCCCCAAATATTTTTATTTCATAGAGCACCCTCCCCTGAACCCCCTGCCTTTTACCCCATCCAAATCCGTCGAGGAATCACAGAGATACAACCATTTAAAGCAAACCGCATTAAGAATTCGGCTTCCTTTCCGGTTTGCGCGCACTCTAAGGGCCGGCGCGTGCCAGCAGAGGGCAAGAGTTCACAGGCACGCGCCTGCCACAAGCCTTCCCGACCCCCAAGAGAAGACGGTTCGGAAACTGCAATTAGTGCAGAATGCGGCAGCCCGTGTGGTCACTGGAGGTAGGCGGTTCGACTCCGTCGGGCCGCTCCTCTGACAGCTGTACTGGCTGCCGATTTGTTTCCGGGCCCAATTCAAAGTGCTGGTTTTGACCTTTAAAGCCCTATACGGCTTGGGGCCACGATATTTGAGAGACCGCCTTCTTCTATATACTCCGGCTTGTCTCCTTAGATCATCAGAGAAAGCCCTTTTGTGGGTGCCGTCGCCCAAGGAGGTGCGAGGGGCGGCGGCCAGAAACAGGGCCTTCTCAGTAGTGGCACCAACCTTATGGAATTCCCTCCCCTTTGACCTACGAACTGCCTTCTCCTTGGACACTTTCCGGCGAGGCCTAAAAACCTTCTTGTTCAAAGAAGCCTTCTGAGCCCCTGCCTTTTTTAACATCTTGCTGGTACAGGTGGGGGTGCTGCTGTTTTTATGCTCCTGCTCTGATTGAAACCATGATCTTTTAAATTGTTTTTAGACACTGTTTTTATTAATTTTTATTGATTGTTTTTACTGATTTTTTTATACTGTGTTTTTTTGTATGTATTTTTTTCTGTTGTAAGCCGCCTTGGGTCCCTTCGGGGAGAAAGGCAGGATAAAAATACTGTAAATAAATAAAATAAATAAATAATGCAGGGAAGAGATGGAAAAAAAATGCCTTGGGCTGATCAAAAAAATGCCTGATCTTAACTGTTGAAGCCTTCATGGCATTATCTCATTGTCAGTTTGCTTGTAGCCAGGTTTTAGCCGTTAGAGGGCAAAGAATTGTATGGAGCAGAAATCCATTCTCTCTTTCAGAGAGACGGCGCGGCACAGCAGAAGCAATGCCTAGTTATCTGGGTCCGGTGAGCTAACAGAGGAGGTCTCCATGACATGAGGAAATGATGCCAAGAACTGGTAAAGATGGAGGCTCCAAAACCATAACATGTAGAGATGACAACGTATCATGATCCCAGTATAATATTCTAGAACATTCTATCCAAAACCTGCCCAGCTCAGGAGACAAGTTATAACACCATGACCTTTCTTTCCAATATGATAGGAGCTGCCTTCTATTGAGTGGTCCATTTACCACAATATGTTTCTGCAGCTCTCCATGTTTTAAGACAGGGAACTTTCCCCGCCCTACCAGCAGAAGCTAGGGGGTTGAACCTGGGCTCTTCAGCATGCAAAGTATGTGCTCTCCCACTGAACTATGATGAACCCATGCTGTTATTGAGGGGAGGACCAGGGAGAGACGATCCTCCTTCTACCTAGATTAGAAGTACTATATAGCATTAGTCCAGTAAGCTCTTACATTCATATTCATCCATCAGGTACTTTGAGAGTTGTGGATATCTCCAAGTAGGTGTTCCCTCCCCCTCCCTTCATTGGATTGACTAGATTAGAAGACTCTACTAACAGCAGGGCTGCTTAGTTCACAAAGATATTGTCTCATGGCGCAATCCTGCCTAAGATGTGGCGGCTGGCCAAAATGGCCGGCCGCTGCATCCTAAGCAGGATGCAGGCCGTGCCAGTGAGGCCCAGGCTCACCTCAGGGGAAGGGAACATTCATAAGCGCCGGAGGTCCCAATGGGCCTCCTTGGAAGCACGCCAGCTCTTTAGCTGGCGCGCGTCCAGGGAGGCCATGTAAGGCCAGCCTGGCCTGAGAAGGGGCGTTGGATATCAGTGAAATGCAGCACAGATATCCCTGCCCCGTCCCAGGCCGGGCCAACTAATGGCCCCCTCCCTTGCCTGCCCTCCCCACGCCCTCCCACCGCCTGGCACAGCACTCACCTGCGTCGGCCAGCATGTTTCCGCGCCAGCGGCAGTGTGAGAGGTGCCGCCATCCACGCCGGTGCCACTTACACTCGAGGCACCACAAAAGTGCCTTACGGCACTTTTGCGACACCTTAAAGTTGGGCAGGATCGGGCTGTCAATCATTTTACTACTAGCAGTACGTTCACATTATGTGGCTTTAATAAGCCACTTTCTCTTGGCCTCCTAGTTGATGCATTTCTTGATAACACCCTCCATCTAGCTAGCCCAATGTTTCCCAAACATTTTCAACCTGTGGCTCCCTTGACCATTGGCAACCACTGGCCGTGGCTCCCCATTATATTATGTTGATGAATTGGCATTGCCAATTCGACTTTTTTCCGAGATGATTCCGTGGCACTCCGCAGCTCCCCTGGGAGCTGCGCCTAACCACAGCACCATACTCCTCATCCTAGGTGTGTGGGGAGCTCGTTGCTGGCACTTGTGCATTACTACGCGTGATCCGGGTCTATAACCTCTAGCATAGAAAAAGGGTCCCATTCCAAGGCAAAGTCCTGGTGTGGTCTGGCTCATGTTAAGCCCCTCGTGGCCTCACCTTCATTGCATTCTGCAATTCAGCATAGATGTGTCATTATTACAGACAATGCAAGGTCGACAGTGTTTGCTGTTTAAATGCTCAACAATTGAGAAGTTCCGTGAGGCACACTACAGAGTTTCGTTTCCTTCGAAGGACAGCCTCTAGGGATTTATGGTGTATTTATTCATATTGGTGATTACCAACATATAAGCACTCCTTTCTCTTCCCACCATGCTGGTCTCCAGTTTCACCCCTGCAGGTATACAACGCATTCAACAGAATATGTACAGTATTCAGTCATTAGCTCCCATTGAGGAAAAAAAAGTGAGCATAGCTGAGTATTAGCAAGCAAATCAGCTTAACAAATAAAAGTTACCCAAGCAGTTGTACCAACACTATTTCACATCCTCCACTTCCCCTGGTAGCTAGGATGTTCCAGGAGCAGCCTGTTACTGGGTCACGAGAGAGAGAGAGAGAGAGAGAGAGAGAGAGAGTACTGGAGATGGTTGCATTTTTTAAAAGATTAACATTAAGATTACAAATTAACATGTTGAGGAGGGGAGAGCAGACAGTATTAATCTTTAGAGTAGCATCAGTTCCTCAAATATAATAATATGCAGACCCACCCCACACAGCTGCTTCTAGTCAGCCAGCAAGGGAAAAAAAATCAGACTTCCTTCTCTTTTGCTGGATAAATTTAAACAGCCTCATACACAGAGCCAAATTGCAGCCCCCAAGTCGACAGTGCATAAATAGCTAGTAGCTACCAGCTATCAAAGGCTATTAAGAATGCAGCACCTTTAATCAATTATGTGAAAGCTTGGAGCAAATGTCATCATTTTGCATATTCAAAGAAGCTGCTTGCAACAGTTCTCTCAAATCTCTACAGCAGTGTTTCCCAAACTCCCTTGACCATTGGCGACCATTGACCACGGCTCCCATTACATTCTGTTGATGCCTGCCAATTGGCATTGCACTGTATTCCGAGAGGATTCCGTGGCACTCCGCAGCTCCCCTGGCTGGTTTCCGTGGCTCCCCGGGAGCTGCACCTCCCAGTTTGGGAACCACTGCTCTACAGTATAAAAGGAAGGCTCAGGGGAGAAACCCCCATGCTAAATTTAAAGGGAAAAACGTCTGTTTAGACCACTTTTGTCCAAGTTGTGGTTCAAAACTCCTTAGCCCCTAGAATCTGTTGTGATCACAACTGAAGCTTCAAATGTACTAGAAAAGGATAGGGCAAAATGAAAGAAAGGGACTGAGCCATCTCTCCTCCCCCCCCCCACACCCCATCTAAAACTTCCCCGAACCATCTCCCCTCCTCCCCACCCTGCAGTGAGTTAATGCAGTCACAGGCTTCATACTTCCTCTAACACAAAGCCACAAAGGAAGTGCTTTTTGAAATGCACCAAATAGAGCTCTAGCAAGATTTTCAGTCTTCAGGGCTGCAGTCCCCTTGCCTGGATGGAAGGAAGGTCGGTCCGCTTTGGTGCTTTAGTGGGATGACAATGTGATGGAATGAGCCAAGGACAATGGGATCGCGAATCAAGTAAGACCTTGGGCAGGGTTTGGCGAGCAGCTGGTTGGGTCATTGTGTCTGAAGACCCTAATCACCTTCACTTTTCTTCTCCTTTAATGTTGTCGTACAGAAAGTCAAGCTAGATCTCTGGTCCCCTGGTCAGTAGGAAACCCGTACCATTTTGTACCCCCAAGTGATCTGGGAGATGTTCTCCAGGATCCCTTGCAATACTGCAGAAGAGCACGTTGTGGGCAGTTTGGGCACCTCTTCAGTTCTTGGGCTGCTTTACTGACATCTCTGAAAATATTGCTGATCCAAGCAGCCAGCTCAAACAGCCAGCTCAAACAGCCCTCAGGATGCCCAAGAGCCTCCCACAGCATCCAGGCTGCCACCTTGAGTGGTACTACAGCAGTGGTCTTCAACCTTTTTCATGCCACAACCCCAACAATAAATAAATAAACAAAGTATGAGGCTGGGGACCCACCATTGATCCCATCCCTCCTTCTGCCATCCATCCCCATCCCCTCGCCCCTGTTGCCACCCCTCACCCTGGCACCGGCTGCCCTGTCCTTCTGAGCTCGCCAGGCCCGCACAAGGAATCCACATTCCTTGACCACATTCTCAGATTTAATCATTTTTAGCAGAGTGAATGTCCCAGTGTGGCTGAGGACTGAGGCCTAGTTCACAAGGTGGTGGTAACCTACACCTAGGCTGAACCACTTCACCATGTAGGTGAAGCGTACATGACTATGTGTGCTCCTCCATTTAAAAAAAAAAAATCCCTGCACACAGAAAACTAGCATGCTAGGAAGAAGGGTTCTAGCCTAGCTTCTCCTTGACAACTAGATTTCTATGCAGGGCTTGATATTGTGTTTTTGGTTTTTGTCTGGAGTAACACTCCATCACATGAGCCTCCTTCTACAGTCTGAGATGGCACAGCTCAGGTGCAGGTTTACCAACTCAGCAAGAACTATGCCCGAGTCAAAAAAGACTCACTAGCCCTTGCTTTATCATATTAACCACATGGCATTGGTCTTCAATGAGTAGGTCATGATGACCAACAATTTATTGATCAATCAATGTATTGTTTTATTTTGCTAAGTAAACCACTTTGTTTGTGAGCTACTGGCGAACCTCCATATCCGCAGAGAATAGGTTCCCGCTTTTTCCATGGTTAATTGAAACCATGGAAAATAGCGAACGCTATCCCTGCCCCTGCACCCATTACCTTCCTCCGTGCTTGCTTCGCGCCAGCACTACCCAGAGGAAGGTAATGAGCACTGGGGGGCACGGATCCTGGATTTACAGATAAGTGAATCTGCGGATACTGTATCTGCGGATATGGGGCCCTCCCTGTACTTCTTGTTGAAAACGTTTTCTGGTTCACTGGTAATGTTAAAGGAGAAAACTATGACAAAAGGAGTGGGCTCCATGTTGCAGGTGGGCTAATGATGAGCTGAACACCGTGTGCCACAGTATCTTGCAAGTATCTTTGTTCTTGTAAGCTGCCTTGGGCCCCATCAGGGAGAAAGGTGGGATAAAAATATTGTAAATTAAAAAACAATCTCAATTCCCACTCCCACCTTCACCACACCTCCATCTTGTTCTGTCCTCATCTTATGACAAACTGAGTTCACACGCCACAACATTTGGGTGGCTCCTAAGCCCATGTTTTGCCAATGACTAGGGCAGCTCTGGATCCATTGATTCTTCTTGTCTCCCCAGGGAAAACCCCCAGAAGATATTTGATCTGTTCTTTGAAGCTGCCCGCCCAACACTTGCTGATGATGGTGAGTCTTGACAGTGGTGGGCAGAGATTCTTTTGGAGTGCTGAGGGAGAACAGAAATGTGTGCATTCTTGGTCAGATTTTTAGGAAGATTGAGGTGGCCCAAGGGGACAGAAAAAAAAAATCCTTGGTTGAAGATGCTGCCTGCTGAGTCTGCATCCCAGTCTATCCAGTGGTCAAGGGAAGTAAAAGGGAGCCAAAGAAGTCAAAAGTCTTTGCTCAGCCTTTGGGATTGGCCTGGAGTTGTCTGCAGAGCTCTTTTTATGTTCTTCTTTCAAAATGAAAATTAAGAAAATTATGTATGATGTGGAATAAGTAGATTAATGGTGCAACCCTGTGTAGCTTTAGGCCGGCAGAGCTCTAGCCACCTAAAGCGTCATAAAATAAGCGGTAAAGCACTTTTGCGGCAACTCAGGAGTAAGTGGTGCCGGTGTGGAGGCCAACACCGCTCACTCCCCCAGTGCCACGGACCTGCACTGGTTGCAGCAGGTAAGTGCTGTGCTGGAAGGTGCAGGGGCTGCGACGGGCAGGATGGGGCGGCGAGGGAGGGGGGGCCATTTGGCTGACCCGGACTGGGACGGGGCAGGGATATTGGCGCCAATATCGTAAGCCCGTCGTAGCCCGCGGCGGCCTTACACGGCCTCCCCGGAGCAGTGCCACAATGGCCATAGCCATAGGATACAGCGGCCGGCCCTTTAGGTCGGTCGCTTAAAGTTACAAAGGATTGCGCTATAAGATAACTTTCCCCCTTTTCTAATAAACCTTGAACAGGGTCAAAATTGTTTGGCAAAAGATTCAGGTCAGAGAAAAGTAAGTAGTTCTTCACACAAAAAATAACGACAAGATGTGATGATGGCCACTGGTTTAGTTGGTTTATAGAGATATTAAACAAATTCATGCAAAATAGGCATCTATGAGAATGGCTATTAGCTATGACAAATGAAACCTCCACATACCACATTCAGAGGCAGTATACCTCTGTGTGGTATATTTAATGGGATCTTACATGATCTGTAATGGGACAGTCCAGCTCCCCCTGATACTTGCCTGGGTTGGTTCAATCAGTTCAGCTCTTGTTCTGGATATAGAGGCATGTTGATAAAAAAAAAAAAAAAGCAAGCATGAAGTTAGTTGATTGTGTTCCTGTGAACTGTTCTTAATAAATTGAGGTTGTTTACCAGCCTACCTGACTCTGCTGAGTGCTGACCTGAGGGCAGGACCTGTTGGGTCTGGGAGCCTAAAAGTACCCTGTCCTGGAGCCCACAGACAAAGAGAAAACATAATAGTTTGAATACCACCTGTTGGGGAACAAACCCAGGGGGAGGGCTGTAGCCTTCACATGTGTGATATAAGTAGCTTGCTCAAGGTCACTGCCAATTCAAGGCAAACCTAGGTGTCTGTTTAAATTCCCCATCTGGCAGCATGTGGGATGAGCAGGTGCTGCTACTGCACCTAATCTATTGTAAACATGTGGAGAAGTGGGAAACACCATTCTCCTACTCCAGTGTGTGTCCAGACGTATGCACTCCTAAACAAGCGTTAAAGGCAGCTCCATCTTTTAAGTTGCAACTGTATTTGCTTTTCCAAATGTGTATTCTCAAGGAGAAATCCACTCTGCACCTGCTCAGAGGCACTCTACTCTCAGTAAAAACAAAAAAAGGTAGAAACCCAGCATTTAAATTTGTATAGGACAGGCAACAAACTGACAACCTCCCCCCCACACACACACACACACATACAAACAAACAGCTTCAGCCCTTTCCAACCATCTGCCACAGAAGATGGATTCCTTCAAATAAGATAAAGCTTTTACAAAGTAAGACAGCTAGAGGGATGACTCCAAGCACAAGTCTCCAAGTAAATGTTGGATGGTGATTGCTAGGGAGGTGAGTCCCTTTGCTACGTCTCAGTGGCCATTCTTATACCAGGCTCCCCTGCCCTCCTTCATCCCTCTGTGTGCCTTCCAGTTCCATATGATTCAGGTTTCCCTGTTTAACTTTCTCTGTCTTGTGCATGCACACACGTGTGGTGGCTTAATGTGGCCGCTGCGTTGTGATTAATATTGTGACTGAAAATAAGAAAAAGAGGAGAAATAGAAATCTCTGCTTAAGTTATCCTGTCTAGGGAGGCTGGCATTTACGTAACAGTAACACCCCGCCCCCTCCAGATACAGTACACGACAACATGAAGCTCTTTCATCATCTCCTGCCAGGCTCACTCCTTCCTGTGTGAATTTTTGAAACAAAGGTGTTGTGTCTCTCACATACCTGGAAGTCATGCTTGCCTCCAGTCTGGAAGCCTTGTCCCTCATCTCGTAGGGCTGTGGTGCAAGGGAAAAGTGGGTCCCGGTGCTAAAATGTTTGGGAACCACTGCTGTATTTCATTGCCCGGAGGCAGCCTGACCTGCACTGGTTTCTGAAGCAAGGGAGTGTTAGTCATCATAGACAGCCCACAACAATTTCCTTTTTTCAGATCCTCATGAAACATTGTTTAATTTTACAATGGACCCAACGGAGTGAACTTCCCACCTTGTCCTCCCGTGGTGGGTTGTAACCCGGTGCTCAATGTTGTGCCACAAAGCACTTCTGGGATCCTCTGAAGGCCGCTTCTGGGTCGCACTGGGCCTGGGATGCACTCAGTTGGCCTCCGCGTGCCTCTTGGAAGTGACCGAAATTCATGGAAGCAAACCGGAAGTTGTGTTTGCAAAACTGGAAGTCACTTTCTGGTTGCTTTCCATGAGG
The DNA here is from genome assembly GCA_026170595.1 of Plestiodon gilberti rubricaudatus. Classification (NCBI taxonomy): domain Eukaryota; kingdom Metazoa; phylum Chordata; class Lepidosauria; order Squamata; family Scincidae; genus Plestiodon; species Plestiodon gilberti. Next base: position 110,827,807 of record JANXHW010000002.1, read on the forward strand.
CATTCTGGGCCCTGTGGAGGCCAATGAAGTGCATCCTGGGCCCAGTGCAACCCGGAAGCAGCTTCTGGAGTCTCCCAGAAGTTCTTCGCAGTGCAACTTTGAACATTGGGTTGCGACCCACTCACGGTTTGGGAAACGCTGCGCTAGAGTCATGATACATCTGCCCAGCGAAGGGGGTTATAATAATCTGAAAAACTCTAGTGCAGATCTGTGCACAATTGCAAATTTTAAAAAAGATACCCCCAACACCTTCCCAAAAAGAAAAATGAAAAAATAGACACAATATTTTAAGGAGTGCAGGTGCCAGAAATAAGGAGTACTGGTAAATAGGGGCAGTTGAAGCATGTGAAGCCTTAGAAATGGGCTTAGGACATGGTGGTCCAACGCGTGGCCCGCGGGCCGCATGTGGACCGCGAAGGCCTCTGCTGCAGACCCTGGCTGCTCTCGGAGCTCCCCTCCCTCCCCCGCAGTCACCCACGCTCCCCTGATGATCGGAAAGGTGGTCAGGAGATGACCGCCTTTTCGATCATCAGGGGAGCGTGGGCGGGGCATGCTAGATAGCGTCCGTCGGCTTCAGTGTCTCCTTCCCTGGGCAGCGGCTGGCCACACACGTCCTGCCTGGCTGGCCATCTGTATGAACTGCGAGGCTGGAAAGGCTGCGCCTGCGCAAACATACTGCAGCCTCTCTAGCACCTTCAGTCTCGTGGCCCCTGGGTTCCATGTCGAAGTCCGCATGCGGCCCTCGAGGTATGAAAAGTTGGACCACCCTGGCTTAGGCTCTAGTTGGGGAATAGAATGCAATGACAATCCTGATTCCCAGGGTCTGTCCTGTACAAGCTCTGTAAAGCCATTTGAAATGGAAGCTGCCTGCAGTCTGTATGCTGAACTTTGCTCTCTTTCTCTATGCAGATCCCCGAGTACTTAGACAGTTCCCAGCGGAGTTGGATGACCAGGTCTGTCCTACTTTTGTACAGTTGCTGCTCACCTTAATTTAGTCCTTTTCATCCCAAAAGCAGTGACAGACTGTCTGCTAGAGGGGTCTCCCCTTTCTTCTCATTCCTTCCCTATGCCTTGTAACAACAGCCTGACGTAGGTGGTGAAACATTTCCTACCACAGAGATAACATTCCAGGGAAGGATTCACCAGCCTAATTTCTTCATGTAAGGCTGCTGTTGAAGGCACAAGAGCAGGCCCAGTGAAGAAAGAGACAACTCTAATGGGTTGTGAGCTGCTCCCTGCCTTAACTGATATTAAGGTTTTTCTGAAAGCGGAGTTGAAGACAGAGATATATGCTTAATTTGCCCCTCGTCCATATTTGTCACACTTGAGGCATGTGGCATATTTGCCACTGCACTGAGGCACGAAGAATCTCTGGCCTAGTTCTTGCAGAGACAGTAGACCAGTGGTTCCCAAACTGGGAAGCGCGGCTCCCAGGGGAGCCGCGGAAGCCAGCCAGGGGAGCCGCGGACTGCCACGGAATCCTCTCGGAAAACAGTGCAATGCCAATTGGCAGGCATCACAACATAATGTAATGGGGAGCCGCAGGTCAAAAAAGTTTGGGAAACCTTTGTCTGGGCTGTACCACTTCAAGCTGAAAGTATGGGTTCACATAATTGAAAGCTCATACCCCCTCCCATTTTTCCATGTAGAAAATGAAATTGTCAGAGAGACGAGTTCTACTAGATTACACCTCCCTGACATGCTAGTTTTCTGTGTTTTACTTACCTTGCAGTAATGTCACTGGTTTTGTAATTTCAGTGGATTGATCTTTGCTGCATTTTGTGGGGGGATTTTTGACTAGGAATTAAAACCAGCCTCAGTCCTACCTCAATATTTATAATGTGCTACATTGCAGGGCTGTCATCAACACCTCTCTCTAAGCTATAGCCTCCCCAATAATGGACTGCATTGGCATGGACATTTTAAAATGGTGAAATACCCCTGCTCTTACCCCCCCCCTTGTCTTCAGAGAGGGAGACAGGATAATACATCCACCACTCATTTTGCAAGTGTTCATTGAATTGCAGCATAGTTCCAATGAAACATTTTCTCTGGGGTGAATAAGAAGGAGGAGGGGCTTTAAAAGTATATGCTACAGTATATAGTAGAAATGGGGGAAAGGAAAGGAAAAGAAATCAGGTGGGTCAAAATCTTGCCAAAGATTTTATTTATTTGTGTGCCACTCATCAAGGACTCAGCATGCTGTAAATAGGGGTGTCACCTTTTTATCCTGGCAACATTCTTGTGAGGTAGGTTGGGCTGAGAGAGAGAGAGAGAGAGAGAGAGAGAGAGAGAGAGAGAGAGAGAGAGAGAGAGAGAGAGATATTCACAGTGGCATTGGAAAATGTATAGAACTCTACTACTTTATTAAAGAGTAACCATTAACATCATTGAGCGAAATACAAAAAATAAAATATCTTGTGTGACAACAAGGGGATCCTTGGAGAAGGGGCTGGGGATCTGGAAAGAACAGGAAATACCCTAGGTACTGTACTCTTGCAAACTCCTCTTGCAAACTCCAGCACAGAGGCTGGCATATTTATACCCAAACCAAACTAATGTTTGTGAATCCTTGCTGCCACTGAGTTAATAAAAAGGTCTATACATGCACAAGTCTGTTCTCCTTGCAGTCTGACATTTTTCTTAGGTGTCTGACTGTGAGATCTGCTGTGTTCAGAGAGGCTGACATATATCACATCGCCAAGGATTCTTCTCTCTTCCTGTAGGAATTGATCCAGACGCTGCCCAAGTTTTGCTTCCCATTTGATGTAGAGAGGTATGCAACGTCTTGCAACAATGGAAGCCCTCCTGTTAACGCGCACCTGTGCAACTCACCAGCATCGCCCAATCCCTACGGTTGTCAGTTTTTCAACCAGCTGCTGCCACAGTTCCTTTAGCAGCAGCATGATGCTGAGACACAATAAGATAAAAAATATATGGACCTCCTATCTTTAATTCAGCAGAAAAAACGTGTGATTCACAGTTGTCAGAATTTTGGGAAACTGCTTTAAAGGCCAAAAGGTTTCAAAGGGAGGCTCCAAGGTGAAGCCCTTGTGCTAGTCATTAGCAAATTCAAGCACCGGAGATGCCTTGCTGCTGCTCACTCTAGAAATCAATTGTTTCCCTTTAAATGTTTAGGTGAGGCTAAGTTGCCATTTATTACCTGGGGCCTAGTTGGGAGTGGAACGCCCACTCAAATGTGTTATACTGCATCAGGGGTGCACAACATGCAGCCCCAGGGCCGCTTGCGGCCCTCCGAAGGATTTCTGGTGGCCCCTGAAGAAATCGGGGATCCCTTGGTGCGCGTTGCTGACGAAGAGAGCGCCAAGGGATCTCCAATGTCTTCGCTCCAGTCGCGTAGCTGTGCAGCCTTCTTGCTCGGGTCGCCGAGCGAGGACGAAGTCACTGAGCCTTGCGAGCCCATTGGCCCGGAGGCTTTGAGGCCGTTGCTGAAGGCGGCGTTTGATCACCGCCGATCAGCTGGAGTCTCCTGACATTCAGCCAGGAGCCGGAAGAGCCGCATCTCCTCTTGTGTGCCAACGGGCGCAGAGGTTTTGGGGCTTGTCCCGTTGGCGCTGTCGCTGCTCCGTGTGAGGAGGAGGCTCAGATTCGCGGCGGGAGAGCAAATCCAAATTTTTTATTCTGTAAATATCTTTATTTATTTATTAATATGTTGCTTTTCCGGATATTTTCCGGCTCATGGACACCCCCCCCTGTGATGTCACTTCCTGAGGAAGTGACATTACGGTTCCTTGACACGCCCCCCTGTGCGGCCCCGAAGAAGTTTAGTCCATTCATTTTGGCCCCTACCTACTTCCAAGTTGTGCACCCCTGTACTGCATACATTTGTGCTCTACATAGAAACGGGACACAGCTACTGTTATCTCTTCCTTGGTGTTTTGGCTACACTATATCAAACATTTCCCCCTCTGTTTCTACATTTGTAAGTACAGGTTGGTTAACCCTTATCCGGACATCCAAAATCCAGACATTTGGGGGGCTATGACTTTTTAAAAAACAAACAAACCCGTTTTTCAGCACCTGGCTGGCGTAGCGCAAGGCATGCTGGGGCACAAAGTTATTAAAAATATTGTATAAAATTACTTCCAGGCTATGTGTATAAGGTGTATCTGAGACATAAATTAATTTTGTGTTTAGACTTGGGTCCCATCCCCGAGATATCTCATTATATTTATGCAAATATTCCAAAATCTAGACAACTTCCTGTCCCAAGCAGTCTGGATAAAGAATACCCAACCTGTATTATCTTTGCCTACTGATGAGATGTGATGAATGCCCTGTTTTTTTCCTTTATTCTTTGCCTTTTTTCTGTAATTTTGGACACTTTTAACTCCCAAGGAGCTCCTATGCAGGCACAGCAGTCTTAGAGTTGCTGGAAAATCCTCTTGCAGCATTCTTGTCCTTTGTTTGGAAACTCCATTATATTTATATTCCCCAGCCATGTGCTGGATGTGGATTCAGGGTCCATCTTCCTGTCTGGGGCAGCTATCCTGCTTAGCAACAGAACTACGCACTGGTATTGCTAGAGGTGGGGCGGAACGGTAAGTCTTGCACAGTGGTAACCGCTCCGTTCCATGGTGGCCCCGCCCACTCGCCATCGGAACCAGTTGAGCAGCGAAGGCAACGCGCAGGAGACTCCCTGTGCATTGCCTTTGCTGCTCGACTGGTTCCGACGGCGAGTGAGCGGGGCCACCATGGAACGGAGCAGTTACCACTGTGCAAGACTTACTGTTCCGCCCCACCTCTAGCAACGGCAGTGGAACTACCTTGCCCATTGGGTAGCAAGCCTGTCTGTCTAGGTCCAAGGGGTGAGATGGAGAAGCCAGGTGGGTTCCACTCCTCCAATTAGCCGGTAACTTAATGACATCATCCAGGCAAGGTAATATAGTCCCCATCCCACAGGAAGTCTGTGTTCTTCTCTGCCAGTGAGTGGCCCATTCATTGGGAGCTCAGAGAGAAGCTCCCATGTCCTGTCCAATCCCCCCCCCCCCCGCACAAGTGCAAGGACTGGGGCGTCCTTGAACAATGTAAGTAGCTTAAGGAACGGACCACTAGCTGGGATTGTATTAAAGAATCACGTTATTTTCTTGGTTTGCTAAGTTACTCTAGCCAAGTTGCATCTTCCCTGGGTTTAGCCAGAGTAAGGCACGGGGGGGGGGGGGGTGGACTGAGTTTTTGATAAGTGTCCCAGCTCCATCTGCTGGGTGTTACAGGTTACACTACAGCATCCATTAGGTGAAAACTTTGCTTTGTACTTTCCAGCAAAGCTCAGGCATTTTCCATCAGCTTCTTGTACTTGGGTTAACCCTATCCACCTTTCTTTCCCCATTTTCTTTAATTCCCCGCGTTTGATTTTTAATACAAACCCCTGGGGTTTAGTGCTGTCCTGGGAGGGTTTTTTTCCCAGATGGCCCCCCTCTTTCTGGTCTTTATAGCCTGGGTGACAGCAGATTCAAACTACCAAGGTTTTTCCCCATTCAGCTGCTGTTCCAGGAAAGGAAAACCGGGGAGCAGGAAGGGGTGTGTGAATGCTAACCTAGATGCTACTCCCCTTGGTCAGCCTGCCTTCCCCCCAGACTCACTCTTCCTTTCCCTGACAGGAGACTACTTCATGCATCCGATAGAGTGGGCTCTAACTTACAAAAGCTTATGCCACAGTAAATGTTAACAAATGACAAGGCTTTTAGGTTCTAGCTGAATTATGATACTTGCCCCCCTCCGCTACATGTCACCCCCTCTAATGCAATTTCCCCCGAAGGGTTAAAGAAAGCCCCACCGTCCAACACTTCACTGTTGCGCTCACCGACCTGGAGGGGAAACAGCACTTTGGTTTCTGCCGAATGGCCATGGGCTTCCACACCTGCCTGTGCATCCTCAGGTAAGATGGTTGGTTGTAGTGTGGTCTCCTCTCGCAAGTGAGATTTGTCATGTCACCCCTTCATAACGTGGCATTCTAAAAACAGGGCACCAGCCCACAGACCTGTCTCTGGTTCCTTTCCTTTCAGGGCCTCCTCCTGCTGGTTAAATATATACAAACCAGGGGGGAGAGACTGTCATAATCTATATTATATCAGGAGCATCGCTACGCCCCGAGAGGGGGCATCTCCATGACACCTCCTGTGATGTCACTAGCCCTGTCCCGGGGGAGTGATGTCACAAGCCCCGCCCCTTTCGGCGGCAGTTCGGCAGTGGCGCAGGGAAAATGCAAAAAAAAAAAACACCACAGTTTTTTGGCCACTTTTAGGCCATTTGCAGCTCGGGTAAGAATCCCGTCACTGCAAACGGCCTAAAAGCAGCCGAAAAAACGGCCAGGGGATTATTTTCCCCACGCCGCCTACGAATTGCTGCCAAAAGGGTACTGGCGTTGACAGGGGGAAGTGGGGGGGCGGGCCGCCGGGGGGCATCGCGCGTATAGGGGTGACGCACGATCCCCCCCACTTACAGTTTGTAGTTGGAGGCGGGCCCGCCCTCCCTCCCCTGTGTCCGTTCGGCTCCAAAATGAGCCGAAAACGGAGCGGGGAGGGTGCTCTGCTCCTGCGCGTGACGTCACGCGCGGGGGCGGAGCCTCCCCCTTAAGGGCAACGCGCGACCCCACTCTGGGGTGTCGCGCGTCGTAGCGACGCGACTGCAAAAGGGGCAGCAAAAAAGCATCCCCCGGGTGCTTTTAGATCATTTGCAGCAATAGGATTCGCGCCTGCGCCCCAAATGGCCTAAAAGCCGCTGAAAAAGCATCCGGCGTCAATTTTGCACCCCCTAGCGCATGTCTCCCCCTGCACCTGGGGGATCCCTGCCCCCTTCCTAACGATGCCTGTGTATTGTATACAGAGTTACAGCCCAATCCTAACCAACTTTACAGTGCCAATGGGGTGCGCGCTGCATTCTGGGGGGGGGCAGTCACAGAGTCCTCCTCAAGATATAAGGGAACATTTGTTCCCTTACCTTGGGGCTGCACTGGAAAGTTGGTTAGGATTGGGCTGTTGGTTCGCTTAGCCTAGTGTTGTCTCCTCAGACTGGCAGGGTTCACCAAGACCTTTCCCAGCCCTGCTATCCAAGTTCCTTTTAATTGGCGATGCCAGGGGTTTCTCCAGAATGTACACCCCAAGCACGAGCTCTTGATAACGTGTTCTGCTTCTGCTTTTTACAGTTACTTGCCTTGGTTTGAAGTTTTCTACAAGATCCTCAACATAATTGCAGAGCACTTAGCCAAAGAGCAGGTGAGGGTAGGAATCCTGGGCCCATTTCTTGACCCAGTCAACTTCCCCTGACCCATCTTTCCCAGGGTCGCTGCCCCTGCTTTTCTCATGAACAGTCTTTCTCTTTGTCTCTTCTTGCCCCAGTTCACCGAACTGGATGAGTTCTTATCAACGTTGTATCTCCACCCTGTGCCAAACCTCAGCAGCCTCATCAGTCTTGAACTTGTAAGTACAATATTCACCTCTCTGACATGCTCCCGCACCTGCAAAAGTCTTGAGATGGCCTCCATTTTGTTTGGATAGGGCTGCCATCATTTTTCCAGCAGCCATGTAGTAGGCAGCAGTTCAACAAGTGCTGCAAATCCCAGCACTCCAACAGCGACCAGGATACTCAGGCAAACAAATTAAGAGCCGGTATTGAAGGCAAAAAGAGAAGGGGAAGGCAAAGGATGAGATGGTTAGACAGCATCACCGATGCAACGAACATGAAAATGAGCAAACTCAGGAAGATAGTGGAGGACAGGAAGGCCTGGCGGGATATGGTTCATGGGATCACAAAGGGTCGGACATGACTTAACGACTGAACAACAACAACAAATATACTGTATACAAAGGAAAAGCAGTGAAGATGATACTGTGAGAGACTCTAGGAAAGCTGGAAAATGGGACAAGCAAGGATTGTTTTTAAGCTCCAGAATTTAGTAACCAGTAGTATTAAATGTTTTCTACAGTGCCTCCAGCTTACGTGAAGTGGAAGACAGCATGTTCTGGTAGTTTGATTGGGATCTGCTCCCTCCTCATGTTCTTGGCTGTCACTTTCAGAGCCTCTTCATCACAATACAGGTCCTGTGAAATGAGGTGTCACTTTCAAAGTGGTCACAATCACAGGAACTTTATCTATGGTCACCTGTCCATCTGCACGTTACATTTGTCCACCTGAATGCATACTGAGTTGGGACTGCTCTGGTGGCCAAAATTATACAGTCAGGACACATCATATGTGCATTTTGCTTGCGTGAATTCAGGTACACCCTCGGCAACTAGAAAAGGAAAGAAAAACAACAGTTTAAAGAATGAGGGCGATTCTGCCCGCCAGTTCACTTACTATGTGCCCCAGAGTGCCCAAGCAGTGGGCTTTCCGCATAAAACGAATGCAAAAGCCCAGAAGGTCACGGGTGACGTGATTACATCATTACATCACCGCCGGACTTCTGGAGCGCCAAGCACCGCAAGGTTAGCGCCACACCGGATGGCACTCACCCCAGCAACGCCACTGACTTCAAATACAATAAAGATTATTGTTCCTGAAAAACTAAAAATAGTTGGTGGTGCCAAGGTTAGAGTGTTGGACTTAGAACAGGAAGACCAAGGTTCGAGTCCCCGCTCTGCCATAAAGCTCACTGGGTGATCTTGAGTCAGTCACTCTCCTTCAGTCAAACCTTCACAGGGCTGTTGTGATGATAAAAAAAGGAGGAGTCATGTATACCACCCTCAGTTCTGTGAAGGAAAGGGTGGTATTTAAAATGTGTGTGTGTAGGGGGAAATTAAATACCAGACCCAGGTCTTTCTTTATAAGTTAAGATTGCTTGTCTGCCACCTTGGACCCTGCCTTGGAATGTCCATCACATATTCCTGGTTCCTTTTGGACCATTTGCCTTTCCAGGACCCCAGAGTGAGCAAGTTGAAAATTTCCAGTGGAAAGGATTTGAGGAGACAAGACAAGAGCCAGGATCTAGACCTCGGGACAGCATCGGTGAGTCAGAAATCCTTTTGTATTATTATGGTGGGGATCAAGAGTGACAGCAGAATCCTAACCCACTTTCCAGTGCCGGCACCAGCCCTGAGGTAAGGGAACAAATGTTCCCTCACCTTGAAGAGGCCTCCATGACTGCCCCCTGCACTAGAAAATGCAGTGTGCACCCTGTTGGCACGGCTACACCGGCACTGGAAAATTGGTTAGGATTGCGTTGTAAGACTGAGAATATAATGATACCTGTATTATACAAATCTGTGGTGCGGCCATGTCTGGAATACTGTCTACAGTTCTGGTTGCTGCACCTCAAGGATAGGCTTACCAGATGTCCAACTGGGACAGAGTGCTAGACCTTTAGGAGAAGGAATGTGGGCAGGTGTAGCTTGTTAAACCCTTAGAGCACAATCCTAGGCATGTCTACTCAGAAGCAAGCCCCATTGTGTTCAGTGGGGCTTGCTTCTGAGTAGACATGCCTAGGATTGTGCTCTAAGGATTAACAAGCTACACCTGCCCACATTCCTTCTCCTAAAGGTCTAGCACTCTGTCCCGGTTGGAGATCTGGTAAGCCTACGGTATACCAGTGGTTCTCAAACTGGTGGGTCGCGACCCTCCAGGAGAACCAGATGCTGTCCCCAGCCACCTTAAGGGGCGGGGACAGCATGGTGGCGGCGGGGAAAAAATGTTTTTAAAAGTGTGTCACTTACCAGGGGTCCTGGACAGTGCAGGAACCCTCTGGGGGCCTCCTCGCCCCATCCAGAGGGCTCCAGGACCCCCGATAAGTGACATACATTTGTTTTTCCGCCAGCAGCAGCGATCCCCGGAATCTGAGAACCGATGCTTTATACTAGGAGACCTCTGAGTCATCTCCTTAGAGACATTCATTTTCTAAATGCAACTGTAGGGAAAGAGGAGCTGCTAATTTGATTGGAGAAGCAGTGCAAAGGCATTTAACTCTTTCCTCCTCTGCTATTTTCCTGATCTAAATTGTCTTCCTTAAGTTGCTATTTGCTACACAGGAGTGGTGATTACAGTGCCTGTAATTGTCACCGAACACCATGCACAGCATGGGAAGGACAATTTTGATTGAGAAAGAAATGGGAGGAGAATGCCTAAACGCTCCCAACTCCTGCATTGTTTTCCTGATCAAATTAGCAGCTCTCCCTCCCTGTAATTCATCTGTGGAACTCCTTGCCACAGGATGTGGTGATGGCACCTGGCCTAGATGCCTTTAAAAGGGGTTTGGACAGATTCATGGAGGAAAAGACCATCACAGGTTACAAGCCATAAGCAACCTCTTGGTTTTAGAAGTAGGTTTTCTCTGTGCCAGGTGCAGGGGAGTGGCAGTAGGAAACAGGTTATCTTGTTGGCTGTGTGCTCCCCGAGGCATCTGGTGGGGCCACTGTGTGATACAGGAAGCTGGACTAGATGGGCCTTTGGCCTGCTCCAGCAGGGCTCTTCTTCTTATGTTATGTATGTAGCTTCATTTAATACTAATGGGTAATAATGATTTTAAAATGTGGGAGATCAGTCACAGATCTCCTGGTGTGATTTGGCCCTGACTAGTCTTCCTTGACTAGTCTTGCCTATCAGCTGCTGGCATGTATGGCTGAGGTTACCCCAGCAGCACTAACTTTGCCTTACAGAGCTCCCTTCAAGCTGAGCTGGGTTTCCAACTTCTCTCCATTTCCGTTCCAGGCTTTATACTTCATTGCTCCTGACCATGGCAAATTACCCACTATCCCTGAAAATGTAAGTCATGGTGACTCCATCATGAAGCGTCAGGGTAGTTGATATATGGATGATGCTTCTTTTCCTTAAAGGAGAGGCAACGGCTCTCCAGATCCTGGAAGAAGTCATGCCACCTCCTTCTGTATATCTGGGCCGCAGGGTGTGAAAGTTTCTCCCTTCAGACCTTCTACCACTTGGTCTTGTTTGTTAGTATTATTTCCTGTACTAGGGCTGGGGTCTGGGATTGAAAGCAGGTTCTGGAACTCAGCCCTAGTTAGGCTTACCAGATCTCCAACCAGGAGAGAGTGCTAGACCTTTAGGAGAAGGAATGTGGGCAGGTGTAGCTTGATAAACCTTAGAGCACAGTTCTAGGTTCTGAGTAGACATACCTTGCCTAGGATTGTGCTCTAAGGTTTAACAAGCTACACCTGCCCACATTCCTTCTCCCTAGCACTCTGTCCCGGTTGGAGATCTGGTAAGCCTAGCCCTAGTGAGCCCTGATTCAAAGCCAAGACATGAGTTTGGGCGGCTGACCCTGTGGTGAACAGCAAGACCAGCCTAAAATATGGCGGTGCTTGAGGCAGAAAATTAGGCTTACCAGATCTCCAACCGGGACAGAGTGCTAGGGAGAAGGAATGTGGGCAGGTGTAGCTTGTTAAACCTTAGAGCCCAATCCTAGGCATGTCTATTCAGAAGCAAGCCCCACTGAACACAATGGGGCTTGCTTCTGAGTAGACATGCCTAGGATTGTGCTCTAGGACTTAACAAGCTACACCTGCCCACATTCCTTCTCCTAAAGGTCTAGCTAGCACTCTGTCCCAGTTGGAGATCTGATAAGCCTACAGAAAATCCTCCTCCTCTTGTGCGTTTGCTTCAGTGGGGCAGAATTTGACAGCCTTGCCCTTCTAAGGGCAAAGAAGCATTTTATTTCAAGCTGTGCTTCTCTTCTATTTAGCAAGGGGAGAGTAACTGTCCCTCTTCACCCCAGTGACTGTTTGCTGGTGTTTCTTCTGCATCTTTTTTAGATTGTAAGCCCTTTTGAGACAAGGAGCCACTTAATTATTTGACTTTGTCTGTAAACTGCTTTGTGACCTTTTTTTTTTTTTTGCTAAAAAGTGGTATGTAAATATTCTTCATAAAAAAAATTGAGAATTTCCTGGTAAATTGTGCCACCTGGGTTAGATTTGTCTGTCTCTCTCAATGGCACTCAAAATCCTCTTCCTGGAGCAACTGTGCCCTACTTCATCATGATGTGGTAGAGCCACCTCTGGAGGTGGAAGAGGACCTACAGAGTGAACATTGCACTGCTTACACAACTGTTGTTGTTGCAGTGGAGTGACAAGGCAAGCTGCTAAGAATGCAGGGGGGGGGGGGTTGGAAGGACCTGGCCTGGCCACGCTATGAAGACTTTGGAGGAGGATGGGAGACGGACTTCAGTGGTACAGTGGTGTGCTGCACCAAAGGAAAGGAATACAGTGGAAGTCTGAGAAAAGGGTCAAACACAGTTGGGGTCAGCTGGTTGCCCCCTTTTTATAGACAGGCTGTTTTCTAGCATGGCTGTATGACAGGCAGAAATGCAATAATTCTGAGCTTGAGACAGATGTCCTGGGATAATGCATGTTTTTAATTCAGAAATCTGGACCAGTCGTGAGAATCTGAGATTGTAAATTTTTCTGAACCTGTTTCTGATGTGGAGTTGCAGCAATGGCAAAAGTTTCAGCTGTGCGCTCCCTGCTCTGGGGCACTGTTAAGGAACCTGTCCATAAAGAATGTGTGGGTGGGTGCCAATCCTGGGAATGTAACGTACCACCATGGGTGGAAGACACAAGGATCTCGGTGGGGGGGGGGAAGGTGGGAGGAAGACATGGGGAGTGCATTGTGCTAATTCTGCAGTGGAAAGCCTAACCAGGTGCTGGCTCCCCCCCCCCCCCCCCGCAGAGGAACCTAACAGAGTTTGTGGTGGCTGTGGATGTGAACAACATGCTGCAGCTGTATGCAAGCCTGCTGCACGAACGACGGATCCTGCTCACCACCAGCAAGCTCAGCACGGTGAGGGCAAAGGACTGGGGAAGAGGAGGTGGGATGGCTTGTGAGGTTTCCTGAACCTAAGGGTGAGGGAGTGGTGCCTGGTGGGAGGGGCAGGTGTTCTAGGAGGCCGTTCCAAGAATAAGGACCATCTCATTTGAGGGAGCAGGAGCGCTACGGGCAGTTGAGGGTGGTGGAGCTGGTGTTGATGCTGGGGTCTACCATTGTTGGCCACCTTCCAAGAAGGGGGTGATTTCTAATGAAAGCCCTCTCCATGTCTCCCTGCAGCTCACAGCCTGTGTGCAGGCCTCCTCTTCCATGCTGTACCCCATGCACTGGCAGCACATCTACATCCCTGTGTTACCTCCACACCTCCTTGATTACTGCTGGTAAGCTATCACACTTCCCTCCTTGGCGATGATGGAGATGATGCCTGAGAAGGGACATTCTTTATATTTGGTTGTTCTTGTGGGGAGTGTTATGTGGAAAGAAGGTTAGCTGTGGGGCAGGCTGGAGGACACACACACACACACACACACACACACACACACCCCACCCACCCACCCCCATCTGGGCAGGAGTCCAGCTTCACTTCCACCTTCTCTCCGAATCTATGCCAGAGGTCTGTTTTTGTCATTTTTATCCCAGCCCCTTGTGCTGTTTTCAGTAAGGGATCAGATGAGTTGCTGTAGAGATACTTTCCAAAGCTGGGATTATGCCTGGCAACAGCAGAGGTGAGAGTGGCTGGTGGTAACTGGTTGCTAGATGCCCTCCGTCCAGTTTATTCTGACAATGCAAGGATTGCCCAGGCTCTTCTGTGCCCAGCACAGGACCCTTTCCTGGCCAAGATCCCCCCCCCCCCCCGACCTTTCATGCTTCACACAAAGGATATAATTTGTTACTTCCCTCCAGGACCTTCCACATTCTTTTTCTTTTTTTTCCCCATTGTCTGGTGTCAACTGTGGGCAGTTGTCATCCAACTGGGAGGCGTGGCTCCCAGGGGAGCCGTGGAGACCAACCAGGGGAGCCGCAGAATCCTCTCAGAAAACAGTCCATGCAATGCCAATTGCCAGGCATCAACATAATTGTAATGGGGAGCTGCAGCCAATGGTCAAGGGAGCTGCAGATAGAAAAGTTTGGAAACCACTTAGCTAAGCTCCTGACAGCATATGAGGAACTGAAAGGGTCTGGCAGCAGGAGGAAAGGATAAACACCATCATAATCAATGGGATCTCTAGTGCTACTGATAGGATTTACTTTACAGACCTTGGAACGTCATGTCAGGCAGGCCTCTGATCTCCAGAATGAGACTAGATCCCAGCCAGGGGCAGTGAGTGGAAGAGTAACAGCCTGGGAGTAACAGCCTTTGCTTGGAAGCTTCTTCCCCTAATCTTGGGCGATCAGAGATGTGGGCCCTTGTTGTTTTCTTTCTGTTTTGTTTCTTGCATGCATGGCTAGAGGCTAAATGGGACTAGAAGGACCCATTGTTGATAGCCTCTTGTCCATAAACCTGGAGCCAGCTCTGACTTGCTCCCTTTCCTCAACAGCGCCCCCATGCCCTACCTCATTGGAGTCCATACCAGCCTCATGGAGGTGAGTTAGCCCAGGAGAACTGGAAAGCCCAGGAGAACTTTTCCAGGACAGCTGGGAAGGCCTCATCATGGAGTTGTCTCGGAGGAGCCCTATAGTTGCGAACGCTGTCGCTGTGGAAAATGATACGTCTCACAGAACATCAGCGTAGTGGTAGTATGAACCAAAGTGTTCTGTGAGTGGGTTCCTGGAGGGACACAGTTCTGGGGGCGATGAAGAATCGGTTGCAGCTAGGTCCCAGTTCCTGTTGGTTGAAGAGGCCTCACAACCGTGCTGTGAATGGAGAAGCAAGCAGGGACTCCCTCACTCTCTTGTCTCTCAGTTCTGTCTTGTATATCTCTAGAGAGTGCAGAGCAGGGCCCTTGAAGACGTCGTCATCCTCAACATTGACAACAACACTTTGGAATCCCCCTTCCGGGACCTGGAAAATCTCCCCAGTGATGTTGTTAGTATTGTTCTCATAAATGGTTTGTTTTATGCTCCAGATGTTGTGTTGTTGTTCTCCTGACCACTCTGGGGTTTCCCTGAACCCTGAACTGTTTCCTTTCTCTTCGCTCCACCTAAAAGTCTGTCTCTTCCCCCCCCCCCCGCATTGTTACAACTGCAGTTTTTGACAAGTACATGTGAAATTTGGTTTCAAGAACTCAGTTTCCTCGTTAAACAAACCGAAAAATCTCTCTATCCCTAAATATGTTCTCCTTCTCCCCCTCTTCTGAAAATATACCACCAAGGGGAAACTTGATTTGTTGCAAGTTCAATTAGCATTAGCATTTTTTTTAACTTTCCAGTTCTGACTTGTAACTTACAAAAACGGTTTGGTAATCAGTTCAACCCCTTTTCATAAGCTTTCAGCTTTCGTACCACTTAATGTCATAAACTCCTATGATTGCAGTATAGCTCCTGAAACATGAATACAATTCTGAGAGAAGTTACGTTTTTTTAAAACGTGCTATTTGCATACCACATCCTCCAGAACTCTTAGTCATCTTCTGAGAGGACAGAATGAATTTCAGTCTCCAAATCATCTTTCTGCAATAACCAGCTCTTCTGGCAGTAAAGCTCGGCAAGTATAATGCCATTTTAAATATCTGTGGGGCAGCCACATCTGGAACATCTGGAGTTCAATTTTGGCGAGTTCAGGTGTGGTTTGACTCTTTTGATGGCAGAATCATGATGGAAAGTAAAATTGCCCTTGACAACTTGGCTCTTCAGGGTAGGCGGGAAAGCATTTTCCGACAACATGAAGTATGGCCTTTCTGGAGATTTCAAAAGGAAAGTCATTTAATTTACATACTTTTATTATGTCCCTCAGATGAGTCACCCCATTTGTTCTTAGTTCCCAGCAAACACATGAATACATCCTCCAACTAAACTGTCCTGTTGTTTCCAAAAACTTTACTTTCGCATTATCTTTTTTTGTAAATTTCTTTCTAAGCTGAAATGCATCCCCAATCCCATTAAAAAAAAAAATGTAAGCAGCAACAATCCTATCCTTCCCCTTCCCCTGCAGCAAGGCTACCTTCTCTCCCCCCCCCCCCCCCCCGCCAAGCCTATACCTGAGATAGGGCCAGCTCCATAACTGAGCATTTGTCAGGGCCATAAAGCCACCCAAAGCAAAGACCCCTGGCCCCAATGCTGCCATCGTTCTTGCTTTGCACCCAAGAAGTGTGATTCATGATTTGCACACACTGCTCCTTCCAGGTCAAAGGGATTTACTGAGGGTGCGTTGTCTAAGAAGCCCTCAGAATCAGGAAGTGGCCCTGGCTTGGGGGACAGAATATTATGCTTGGTTGAGGCTTGTGCATATATTATTATTAATATTAGTATTAATATTATTAATAATAATAATACTAAATCTGTATTTATATACCACCTTTCTATGTCATCAGATTTCTCCTTGGACTTTATTCAAGGTGGTTTACACAGGCAGGCTTTTCTAAACCCCCATAGAGATTTTTACAGTAAATGTTCTATTTGCCTAGAACCCATCTTCTCCAGCTGTTTCCTTTCAACGGTGTGGTATCTTTTCTGGCTGTACGGCTTTGAGCTGAGCTTGTCCGACAGCGACTCCTCTCTCCCACACAGGGTCTGTGCAGGCTATCTCAGCATGTCAGCTGAGATACAGCAGCTTGTTGGCAGCTTGTCAAGACATATGAAATGTGGTCCTTGTTGCAATTGTGTGGAAAGGCCCTTGGATTGTGGATGAGCTTCCCTTTTCCCCCCTCTCCAGGTCTCTCTGTTGAAGTACCAACTGAAGAAACAATCGGCAACTGTCGGTGATGGAGTAGCCCAAGCCTTCCTTAGGGCACAGGCACTGCTGTTCGGCAGCTATCGCGAGGCACTCGTTTGTAACCCGGTGAGTGGTTTGGCTCCTCTTGGCTTAAGCCCACCAGGTGGAGGGGAAAATGCATTGTGCAAAAGAATTCAGTTTTCCCACTCCCTCTTAGAAGTGTTTTAGACTGGAAGGAGGGAAGTTTTAGAAGGGATGTCAAATGTGTAAGAAGCAGAGTTGCCAAGTGACCAGGAAAAAAAAATGGCCTGGCCTGCTTTAACATCAGCTTCATGTGCAGAAATCATCCCTGTGTGGAGTATCAGCACTTTCTAATGTCAAACGGTTGTTTAAAGCCTAGCTAACCACCACAGATTGAAAAGTTAAGAACATAAGAAAATAGTTCTTTTCATATAAGAACATATGAAAATTCTTGTTGGATCTGGCCAAAGGCCCATCTAGTCCAGCATCCTGTTCCCCACAGTGGCCCACCAGCTGCTGACATCTGAGCCTCTGCAGGGTATTCCTGCATTTGATAGGATTGGCAGTGCACTCCGTAAATGTTCAGTTTCAAATTGTTCCCCGGTTTCCATTCCATTGTCCAATATTATTGTTCAGGGCACTGTTCCAGGAAAGAGAGTTCTTTCTCAACACTTATTTTTCCCAAGACTTTCTCTGGAGAGCACACCTTATGCATACCTGTTGCATCTACAGATCCATTCCCATGCGCCCTGGTTGCACTCAGTCTTGTCTCTCTTTCTTTCTTGTTAGGGAGAGCCTATCTCCTTTTGCCAAGACACCTTCCTGCAGCAAGGATCAGGTGCCATGCAGGCCTTCTTGCAGCAGGCTGTGCATCTCCAGCTCTTCAAGCAGGTATGTGGGTCACTGGGGTGTCAAAGCAGGTGTTCAAGCAAACAGCAGCAGCATCAGGAAGGAACATTAAATCAAGTCTAACCTCCTGACTCCCAAAGCAGACACCTTCACTGTGCATGCATGCGCACACACGCGCACACATGCGCACACATGCTGATTGGGGAGAGGGTTCCACCTGCCTGAAGATCCCATCTCCACCCCACCCCAGAACTTCAAGCGTCCCTCAGTGTGTGCCATGCTTCCGAAGGTCACCCCACAAGTTGAGAACTTCTGTTCTTAGACAAATTTCCTCTAATGTTCACCAGGTAACTGTGTTAAGCAATTTTCCTTTCCCTGTGTGATTGTCCCCTGATTGCTTAAGCTAAATATGCTTCCTTCTTCCATGGCAGATGACTTCTCCGTGCATCTTCTTACAGTTCCCTTCTTTGTATCTCCCCCTACCCCCACCTCTGTACACCCTCAACTCTCTCAGTTCATTGATGACCGCCTGGAGAAGCTGAATGCTGGAGAGGACTTCTCCGACCTCTTTGAGCAAGAGATCAACAGAAGCCTGTCCCCAGGTAACATTGAACCCGGCTTGTTTTGTTCCTCTGTTAAGTAGTGAACAGAATGCGGATACACTAAGGCAGCGGTTTTCAACTGGAAGTTTGTCCGACACCCACCTTGCATAATGGAGACCGCAAAGAGGCTCAGAAAGCTCAGCCTGGTGGGTGAGCGCAGTTTTCACACGCTCAGAAAGGCCCTCCCACCCACCCTGAGCCTCTTACCAGCGTTTTATGAGCTTCTTCATGGTCTCCAACCTGGAAGTAACTGGCGATTACATCATTGCAACTACTTCTGGTGGTATTCCAGAGGCTGGGACCCGATGGAAGTGGTACTTTTGGTCCCAAGGGTTGAGAACCCTGGCATTAAACCACTAGCTCACACCAAACTACAGCCTCCAGGTCACATGGGATCTTTGGCACCCTTCCATTTGTGGGCTACTTCAAACATCACATAGTTTTAAAAAAAAAATCTCAGTATCAACTTATTGGGAAAGTGTTATAGGATTGTAGCCTGAGATTCTTACAGCTGTAATCCTATACATACTTACTTGGGAGTCACTGAACTCTATGGGACTTACTTCTGAATAGACATGCATAAAAGGTAAAGGTGACCCCTGACAATTAAGTCCAGTCGTGTCCGACTCTAGGGTGTGGTGCTCATCCCCATTTCAAAGCCGAAGACCCAGCTTGTCCGAAGACGCCTCCGTGGTCATGTGGCCGGCATGACTCTCCTTGCCTCGGTAGAACTGCACTGTTAGGGTCTTTCCACACTAGAACTTCTCTGATATTTTGTTTAATCCTTGTTCGTCCCCCACACACCCATTTGGTTTTGTTCGCTCTTGAAAAGCTAGAACTGGGCAGCACATTACGGGATTTCCATGCTGCTGCAACATCAACAACCACTCCTACAGAGCAGGTGATACAGACCTCAAATGATAGCACTACAATTGCCATGGAAGCTCAAGAAAACATCCTTGAAACTCAGGGGCTGAAAAAAGCGGAATGAGGCCTGGGGGTGGCTGCTGCAAGAGGGAGAAATAGTGCCCAAATTCTCAGCAGCAAATGTGGGAGCTGCTAGTCGTGGGGCCATGGCAGGATGTTAAATCCTGGGATGTGGGACTGGCAGAGATGTAACACCTGCCTAATGTACAGCTCAGGGCTCAGCCTCTGGTCGTAGCCTAGGCCAGTGGTTCCCAAAGTGTGAGGCGCGGCTCCTTGGGGAGCTGCAGTGAGCCCCCGGGGTGTTGCAGGATGCATACCAGCCAAGCTACTTGGCAGCGTGACTACAATGCAATGTGGAAGACCATGGAGCAGAGGCTCTGCTCCACAGGCTGCGTGTTGCACACACTGTTTTTGTGGCTTGTGGGGCCCACCCGGCTGCCCTGACCCCCTTATGGCCTATTTTAGGGTCGTCTGCGGTTGCAGAACCCAGCCGTACATGCCGATGACATCATCACGTCATGCGTCATCTTGTCATTGGCAGTTACTTCCGGGTTCTGCAACTGGCGCCAGCAGGAGGAGGGCATTGCGATCCCGGTAAGTCTGGGAACCACCAGCCTAGGCCCTCATATCTGTGCCATCTTTCTCCCCAGGTAACATGCACTCCTATCAGCTTTGGGTGGAGAACCTTAAGGTAAGAGGATGACTCTCCATCTGGTAGGAGCTCTTGTCTTCTGCTAACATTTATCCTGCCCTCATAGCTAGTGTTCTTCCCATCTTTTTTATGATCCGCTTGAGTATAGATTTTTTTTGTTTAGAAAGGCTGCCAACAAATCCTATTTATTATTACAACAATAATAAAAATAGCTGTACTGATGGAAAAGCGAGTCTGAGGGAGAGGAGTTTGTCCAAGGCTGCTTGTGGCAGTGTTGGGGCTTGAGCCTGTGTCTTCCAGATCCAGATCTTGTTTTTGGGAAGGGCAATGAGTAGAGGTGGTCCAACCACAAGGCGCCATGAAGGGCAGCATTGTGGGAGTCGCCCAAATCTCATTCATGAGAACCAATCTACTAGAGAATTCTCCTGTGCAAGCCCCAATAGGAGCTCTCTTGTGTTGTTTCTATGATTATCAATGGGGCTTGTGCAGAAGAACATCCTCACTGATTGTGACCTGTGCCTAATTAGCAGGAAGGAGTGTTGACAGTCTTCCAGACAGGGCAAGATGAAGACAACTGGTCATCAATGAGCCACATTGGGCATGCCAAGGGCTCACAGTCCGCCCGTCCCCCATGAGCTGTTCCTTCAAGTCTTCATCAGCCAGCAGGAAGTGGCAATAGAAGTGCAAGTTGCTCAGTCACATGACTTGTGCCATCGCAGCTTTCTCCTGTCCTTCCTCTGCACAGTTGGGCTTCCAGTGACTTGGGGCCCTCTGAGAAACCCCATTCGTGGGCGGGGGGGAGGAGAGACAAGAGATGACAACAGAGAGACTTGCTCCATTAGGTCGGCGGCTGCCTGCTCCTTCCTGAGTGCCATTGGGGCTGTCTTCAGTGACAAGGATGTACAGAGAGAGCACTGTTCTTTCTTGGCCAGCCGAGAAAGAAGTGTCTAAGCTTCTTGAAAGAGGGGGGGGGGGGCAGCAGTGTGTGCATGCGCAAGCAAGTATGCCCCCATCAGACCTCCCATGGGGCCCCCCAGAACTTAATGGCAACACTGATAAGAGCTCTCAGGCTCCTTTTCCAAGTCAGAAAGTTGATCCTTGAATTGAGCTGGTGGATTGTAATTGAGCTATGAATCAGTAAGCCTTCCATTTGAATCTCGTCTTTGAGAATAATTATTTTTAGTTTGCCTTAATTAAGCAAGTCGTGCACTCTCAGACTCTCCCCCCCACACACACACACACACATACACACCTGCAATATGGGAAGAATAACATTGACCAACTTGCAGGGTTATTACAGAAATTGCAGCAAAGAAAATGTATACAGAACTGTGAGCACTGTTTAATACTAGGTATCACTATTCAAAAGCAGAGACACTGTTAGCCTGAACAGTCTCTCCAGACACCTCCTTCAAATCCTTCTGGAGAAGGCTGCTTGAGTGACCTGCTCAGTATACAGTGTACAGTACATGGGGCAGGGAATGGAACTGAATTTCCCTACATTACCTTCCCTGTCCACTAGGTGTCTACCGAGTCTCATTAATTTTCCATTCCTTCTTCATGTGACTGTCTTCCCCCTTGAATCTATATGGCTTGTGTAGCATTCAAGGGGTCCAAGGGAGGATATGTGAAATGCAGAACCCAAGCATTGCTAGCTGTTTCCTCTCTGCCTGCTGTTTCCTTCCAGTTGATTTGTTTGTGCTTTCTCTCTCTCTCTCTCTCTCTCTTCCCAGAAAGGTGGAGGAGCCCTGCTAAGTACCATGAAAAACAAGGCCAATCCAGCCGTCAGGAACGTCTACCAATACGTAAGACGCTTGACTGACTCTTTACTCTTGGCTGGAAGTTACCAGAAGCAATGCTCCAGAGAACAGCTGTTTTCCCTCTTCTTTCAACCTGCAAGCCTGCCATAAGGAAGAGAGAGGATAGATGTTCCCTGGGCATTGGCAACCTCAGAGAGGTGTTAGATGCCTTTGTGCCAGGCTCAGATTTGCCCTAAGCCTTCCCCTTCCGCTGTCCCCATTTAGTGGTGCTGTGCTGAACAGCCAGTTCTGAAGGAGCAAACTTGAGTTGTCTTTCCACCTTGCAGGTGTTCTTTTTGCCCAGCTGATTGTATTGCCCCAAGAAGCCCACATGTAACCATAGCCTCTCTAGCCTGCTTTTCCTGCCCCCATTAGGGAGCTGATGATTGCATGTCTCCAGCATCATGTTTTTCACAGTGAGGCTCACAAACAGGGTGTAAAGCCTTTCCTTCCAGGTTGCAGCGCGAGTGGAAGGACCCGCCCACAGCTGTCCCCTTTAACAGCTGTCCCTTATCAGTTGCTGATCGCAGCAGCTGATAAGGGACAGCGTCTCGCATACCCCTGGCCTGCGGTCCGCGTACCCCAAGGGGTACGCATACCACAGGTTGGGAACGCCTGATCTATGTCATTTTTGTTCAGATAACAAGGGCACTACCGTATTTCTTTGAGTCTAAGGCGCCATCGATTCTAAGGCGCACCTTTACTTTCAGTACCACCAGCAGGGGAAGAAAACATCCATTGATTGTAAGACTCACCTCCCTTCATTGAATCTACCCGCTCAGCACCAACTCTCCCCAGCATGTCTCCTGCAGCTGAGGATGACTGAGTGCACTGCCTTTGCATAGCATTTCTGGCCCTGCCAGAAAGTGCCATTTCCTTCGTTACCTGGGTTTGAGGTAACGCAACCTTCTGCAGGCCTCCCTGATCTTCAGTTCGGCGAAAAACAGCAATTTTTGGCCATTTCTGGTTTTCGCGAAACCGTTTTTTTGCCGAATTGAAGATCGGGGAGGCCTGCAGAGGGTCGCGCAGGTCTCCCTGAAGCTCCCCCAAGCCCCAGTAAGTAAGAAGATAGCGTTTTGGGGTGCTTTTGGGAGACCTTCGATTCTAAGACGCACACCATTTTTTGAAATGCTTAATTGGGAAAAAAACATGCGTCTTAGAATTGAAGAAATACAGTAAGTTGTTGTCTGATGCTCCACCCCCTCCTCAAGAGGAGTTCAGATAGGGTTACCAGTTCTCAAGGTTAGATCAAATGTTCCAGGGTTTAGGGTCTCCAGGGACAGAAGACTGAAATCTCAGAGACAGAGATAGGTTGTTCTCTGCTTAATGTATTCTTTCCCCCCCCCTCCATCTATCAAGTTTCATCAGGCACAGCTGCCTGCCTGATATACCGTATTGGTCTGAGTATAAGACTCACTTTTTTCTCCTAATTTAAGTTTTTTAACTAGGGGTGCGTCTTATAATCAGGCTGTTGCAATTTAATGCCAGTGATTTAATTAATTTTTTTTTAATAGCACCAAACTTTAAGGGTGCGTCTTATACTCGGGACAATACGGTAATATCCTCTTTCCCCCACCCCCACCCCCAAGTTCAGCAAAACTGAACTCAACACCTTCCCCCCAGCTCCCAGTCTCTTCCTCTCTCAGGATCTTGAACCACAGGAGACAGGCAACCGTAGACTCAATTAGATCAGGGAAAGGAGGAAGGGGGAGTTGAACTGAACTAATCTTTTTATTCTGTTTTGCTGATATTTGCTTTTTTGTTACCCACCATGAGCCTTCAGGATAGGGGTAGACATTAAATCTGAATAAATTCATCAGCTCAATAAATACTGGGAGGGAATCTGTATGATTCACCCTTCACACTCCTTTTGAGTACTGTGTATTTCCTCACCTCTTCTTCATATTGTCTAGGCCAAAGTCCATGCCAAAATAGGCCTGAAGAATATGCGGAGCCGCCTGATGGAAAAGGTAAGAGACAATTCACCACTGGCTCTTTAAGATGATGATGATGATGATGAAGCTAAGAAAAAAATATTCAGTGTGATTGCAACCTTAGTTGGGAAGCATCAGTCTCTGGGTTACGGATTATTATTGGTACTGCAACAAGTAAATTCAGGAGCACTTTTTCCTTAAGCATTTTTTAAAAAATATAGATTTACTGTCTGCGCATGTTAGCCCTGGCTAGGCACCTCCTCCTGTTCCCAGCTTTTTGAGACAGGAAATGAAAATGCCACAAGGAAATGAATCTCTAACACATAGACTCTAACAAATAATCTGCCTAGCATGAACTTCAGTGCTCTTCTTCTCAAGAGTACAGAGTCTGTGTGAAGGTTCCCCAACATTTTACTCGTCCCAGTAGTGAGATTTCATCAGGATTTAGGACTCTTTTTGAACAGGGAAGCTAACACCTGTTAAGGATAATGTATATGGGCACAGTATATGGGATGTTTACTGGGTTTATTTACTGTTTAGTGTTTACCATCACGTGTGGTGGTGAAGAGGTATAAAGTTGCATGCTTATGATTACACATTTTTTGTCTGAAATGGAAAAATGAAATTGAAAAAAAGACCAGCCAGCCACTGAGCATCTGAAATGGATTATACATTGATGAGTAACATAGTGTACTGCTTCGGGTGTCAGGCTAAGACTGTGGATACATTCCGTAGGTTCACATTCCCACTCAGCCATGAAACTCACTGGGTGACCCTGGGTCAGTCAATATCTCTTACCCTGACCTACCCCACAGGGTTGTTTATGAGGATTAAAATAGGGTGGAGGCAAAACCATATACACTATCCTGAGCCCCTTAGAGGAAGGGCAGGCTTCAGCGGCTGCACTGGCTGCCCATTCGTTTCCAAGCCCAATTCAAGGTGCTGGTAATGACCTTTAAAGCCATTCAAGGTTTGGGTCCAGGATATCTGAGGGACCGCTTTCTCCCATACATTCCGGCCCGCTCTCTTAGGTCATCTGAGGGGGCTCTCCTGCGAGTGCCACCCCTGTCTCAAGTTAGGGGAATGGCAGTTCGTAGGCGAGCCTTCTCTGTTGTGGTGCCACAATTGTGGAACTCCTTGTCAGGGGATTTGAGAACAACCCCTTCCCTCGTGACTTTTTGGCGGGGGCTCAAAACGTTTCTGTTTCGTCTTGCGTTCGGGTAATGAGTGATTGTCTGCCCCCAGTGCCTCAGTATGTTCTGCCTTGCTGTTTTTCTGCTCTACATTGTTACCCCCCCCAGTGGATTTTGTTTTTTTTTTAATTTATTTTATGTATTGTTTTTAAATTATGTATTTTAACTTGTTGTAAGCCGCCTTGAACATTTGACTTGGCCTAGGAAAAGGCGGGGTATGTATAAATAAATAAATAAATAAATTAAATAAAAGCATAGTGTGATAATAATTTTATTTTATATGTAAAGTATTTCTGTCCCGCCTTTCCATTTTAACAACACCCAAGGCAACCAACATTCATAGTCTATCAAAATATTTAAAAACGGGATAAAAACAGGTTGAAAAGCAGCTGATAAAAAATTTATGTCAGCAAGTAGTAATCCAGCTCTTGTGAGGCTGAAGACTGCTGAAACAAAAAAATATCTTTTAAGTAGCATCAAGGAGGGGGACTGGATGGAGCGCCAGTGCACAGAATTCTACAACCTGATTGTGTGTGCTCATCCATGCCCCCTTTTGCCCCCCCCATTTGATTGATTAGCCGTGCAAAGAATTAGGTTCTAGATTTTCTGTGACTGGTTATGATCTTGTTTGACACACCTGCTGTTGGTGTGCATAAGGAGGGGAGCAGAGCTTATGCTCAATGTAATTCTCGCCTCCTGTAGGATGCTAGTACAGGCCAGCACCGAAAGCAAAGACATTCCTTGAACAAGGATCACATCTCCAGCACCATCCTGCCCACCAGGAGCAGACAGTCTGAGAACCTGCAAAGCCGGTTGCCCATCACTCAGCACTTCGGGAAGGTAAATGAGAAATGGCAGTGAAAATCATATGCAAGAAGGGGAAATGGGGTGGGAAAAGTCAGGAGAAGGGATGAGATTTTCCTGAGAGCATATCTGCACTAAAAGGTAAAGGTGACCCCTGACAATTAAGTCCAGTCGTGTCCTAGGGTGTGGTGCTCATCCCCATTTCAAAGCCGAAGAGCCAGCGTTGTCCGAAGACGCCTCCGTGGTCATGTGGCCGGCATGACTCTCCTTGCCGCAGCGCGTAGCATACAGCTGGAACACGGAGCGCTGTTTACCTTCCCGCAAGCGATACCTATTTATCTACTACTCGCATTAACATGCTTTGGAACTGCTAGGTTGGCAGGAGCTGGCCAAGCAACGAGAGCTCACCCCATCGCAGATTCGAACTGCCGACCTTTCGATCGACAGCTCATGGTTCAGCGGTTTAACCCACTGCGTCACCCGCTGGCTTATATCTGCACTGCAAATGTATGCAGCTCATTGGACACACTCAGTATGCAGCCTTTGGGCCTTGAATCTCTCAGTAGTTCAGTGAGTGCCTTCCTGGAGGGCCATGGACAAGTTGTGTCAACTAAGACTACATATAGAAATAAGCAAAGACGGGCACCTCTAATGCCTACAGAAATGGTCTGAAGGCAGTGAAAATGCAAGATTGCATATGAACACCTATAACCTGGTGTTGAAGAATGGAATGAAATAAATAGGGACAAACGACTCCAAATACAGGCTCACTTCGGGTCTCCACATCTTTTATGGCTTGATCCTAAACATGTTTGTTCAGAAGCCCCAAAATATTCAATAAGCGTTATCTCTCAATGGTTACATATGGGACAACAACCTTATCCATGCCGGGGAGAGAAAAGGGCCCTCTAGTGAACATTAAACCCAGTATGAAATCTGCCCCTAGCAATCAAAAGTCCACTTGAGATCAGGGGTTTTCCTATCCAGCTGGCCCAAATTTGAGAGCAGGCCAGTCATCCAGAGAGGTGGATTCACAGATGTACTGTATACTTAGGGATCCCAGTGTACTTTGCATGGGGCAGGAAGATAGTTGAAGCTACACTGCAAATATAGTGTATGTTGTTCGTTCTGTATATAATATATTGGTTTTATTATACCAGCTCACTGCCATGATTCTCCCAAAGAACCCTGTGAATTGTAGTTTGGTGAGAGCAATGTGCCCTCTCAGTTTAGAGTTTGTTAGCCCTCCTTAGAGAACTACAGTTCCCTGGAAAGAGGGAATGACTTAATCAGGTTTATGTTGGCCATGAAGGCATACCCAGTGTGACGGATTGCAAAGGATGGCTGGGCGGAAGCAGCCCTGAGCCTGTGAATCCGTTCCTTCCTGCATGCGTACCCAGTGGCTGTCCACCTCCTGCGAGAGTGGGCAGTATATAGCAATGAATCCCTGAAAAAGGACAGTGCATCATCTTCCCCACTGAACAAGAACTTGCTGGACAGGGTAAACAGAACATGGGCAGCAAGCCCTTAGGGGCGTTGCATCACAAGGGCTGACTCAGGCTCTCTCTTTCCCTTCACAGTCTCGCCCCAGGCGGCCACAGAGACCGAGCAGCCAGACAGAACTGCAGGCCCAAAGGTATGGCATTTCTAGTAGTTTCACTGATGCCAGGCTCCATTTGTTGTTCTTACCTAGAACTCTTTGTTTTTCAGTCTCAATCTATGACATTCTGTCCTCGGTGGCCAAGGTGGAGAAATCAAAAGGCTCCTCCTCCGTTCACACGGGATGTAATCCACCTTGAAGTCCTTCTACGTGAGCCTCATTGAAATGAGCAAGAGCAGCTGTGGCAGGCTGCACTAAGGGTAGCACATTATGTGCACTCAGACTGCGCATTATGCTAAATAATGTGTCCTGGTGGCTGGGGGGGAGTAGCGGGGGGGGGAGGTGGTTTGCATAGGAGCTAAGACAAAGTGCCTCCCCAGCACTATTAATAAAAAAAAACAAGTGGGCCACATTTATTGTATAATTTGGCCCTATGTTAGGGTTCAATCCTACACACACAGCCCAATCCTAACCAACTTTTCCAGCGCTGATGCAGCAGTGACAAAGGCGCGCATGCTGCAGTGGGGATGCAATCACCGAGACCTCCTCAAGGTAAGGAAAGGTTTGTTCCCTTTCCTTGGTGCTGCATTGGCACTGGAAAGTTGGGTTAGGATTGGGCTGTTCATTTAGGAGTAAGGCTACGATCCTATACACACGTTCCTGGGAGTAAGCTCAAGGGACTTAGTTTTCTGTAGACATGCATAGGATTGTGCTATTGTGTTTCCTTTGGCTTGGAATAAGGGTTACATCTGAGTTAATAGGCGTAGGGTTAGGTTATTAAAGGTACAGGAGCCCTTTAAGGGCTGGGGCCAGGCGGCTAACCTAACTCACAGGGTTGTTGTTAGGACAAAAGGAGGGAAGGAACAGTGGCGTCACCAGAGAGGGTGCAGAGCAGTAAGTCGCGAGACACACTGCAGTGCGCCATGTAAGTGGCTCCTCTCACCCGCCGTCAAGGCCATTTGGAGCAGACAACAGCAACATGCAGGAGACTCCTTGAGCTCCTGTGCGTTGCCATAATCTGAACATAAGAAGAGCCCTGCTGGATCAGGCCAAAGGCCCATCTAGTCCAAACAGTGTATCAAACAGTGGCCCCACCAGATGCCTCAGGGAGCACAAGACAAGAAGATACTTGTATCCTGTCGCCACTCCCTGGCACAAAGAGAACCTACTCCTACAACCAGGAGGTTGCTTATCCCCATCATGGCTTGTAAGCTGTGATGGACTTTTCCTCCATAAATCTGTCCAATCCCCTTTTAAAGGCATCCAGGCCAGGTGCCATCACCACCTCCTGTGGCAAGGAGTTCCACAACCAATTGCACGCTGGGTAAAGAAATATTTTCTTTGGTCTGTTTTAATCCTCCCTCCACTCAATTTGAGTGGATGTCCCCTAGTTCTAGTGTTGTGTGAGAGGGAAAAGAAATTCTCTCTCTCCACTCTCTCCACCCCATGCATAATTTTATATGTCTCAATTATGTCCCCCCTCAACCGCCTTTTTTCTAGACTGAAGAGCCCCAAACGCTGTAGCCTTTCCTCATAAGGTAGATGCCCCAGCCCACTAATCATTTTGGTCGCTCTCTTCTGCACCTTTTCCAGAAGGAAATGGCTCAGACAGCGAGTGGGAGGAGCCACTTACATGGCGCACTGCAGTGTGTTTCGCGACTTACTGCTCCATTCTGGCGATGCCACTGGGAAGGATCCATGTATACCATCCTGAACTCCTTGGAGGAAGGGCGGTATGAAAATGTGAAAAATAAATAATTGTACTTCAGACTTCCTAAAGGAGTGTGTGTGTGTGTGTGTGTGTGTGTGTGTGTGTGTGTGTGTGTGTGTGTGTGTGTGTGGTTTTTCCCATCCAACAGTGCCCAGAATGAAGTTTTTATTGCCTCTAGCTCAATAATATACAACAAATGCCAGATGGGTTGAGACACCTTTTAAAGACTAACATGTCTCCTTATTGTTCATTTGACTTTAAGGTGTGGAGGTGATGGGGTTTTTTAAAAGCTGAAACAACTTTTAGAAACCTAAACAGATTTAGATTTAGATACCCCCTCATGTTCTGTTTAGGTCTTTAAAAATATACTGTAGTTCATGGCATAACCGCTTTGTGAATTCATCAGCAAATATGATTATGTGGAACTTGGGCAAGGTGCATATCCTATCTTCTCTAAGTACACAGGTCTTGCCCTCTGTTGCATCTGGTCACCCAACCTAAGGTTTTTGGGTCAACTTATTTTGTTAAAAGTCCCTGTAGGTTTTACCCCACAGATAGTGAATGTTTGGCCAGTTGAGAGAGCAAGGAGCAAAACGCATCAGAAAAACAAACTTTTTTTACAGAAAGCCTGTACCCAAAACAAACATGGGAGCCTTTCTGTGGTCTGCTTATTTAGCTCTTTGTAGCTTAGGGCTAGCTCATCCCTAGGCAATACAATTGACCCACACCTACCCCCATGCTGCCTTTAACTCTGATAGAGACAACTGAAGATTATCAATCTCAACACAAACATGGATAGGCTTTTTAGTTTGGCTTTCCTGGCTGTCTTTGTAAAATGAGAGTAGTAAACATTTTGCTGAGGGGGGCCAAAAATAGTGCCAAGGGGGAAGGGTCATGTTTTGTCTGCAGAGACGTGCCTGTTGGCTAGGCTTACCAGATCTCCAACCGGGACAGAGTGCTAGACCTTTAGGAGAAGGAATGTGGGCAGGTGTAGCTTGTTAAGTCCTAGAGCACAATCCTAGGCATGTCTACTCAGAAGCAAACCCCATTGTGTTCAATGAGTAGACATGCCTAGGATTGTGCTCTAAGGTTTAACAAGCTACACCTGCCCACATTCCTTCTCCTAAAGGTCTAGCACTCTGTCCCGGTTGGAGATCTGGTAAGCCTACTGTTAGCATACATAGATACTGTTCACTTCTGTTTTAAATAAGGGTCTACTGTGCCCGTGTGCATGTTTTCCCCCTTACTTTGTGTGCTGTTTTGCATGTTCTTTCAAATGTCAACACTGTCACGTGCACCGAAATTCCCAATCATGTTTTGCATGTGAAATATACATGTTTTCCCATGGATGTTCCAACTCATCCAGCTCAGCCTCACTGGATTTCCCTCTGGAGCCTGATACTGTTTCTGATGGAGATGAAAATCTGCACCCCGACTTCCTGGATTCAGGGGGCCTTGATCTCTTAGGCGAAATCTTTGAGACGCTAAGCCTGTGGGAACCAAGTCGAGGGGAGCGACCTCTCTATGGGTCGCACAGCCTGGACTTCTGCAACCTAGAGGACAGGAGTTCTTATACTAAGGTAAGCCTTCCTACTTTAGGCCACCTGTTAAAGATGCCCAGGCCCAGAGACAGTGGCACAACTGTAGTAGAAAGAAACCTTAACTAGTCTCCTCTTATCTGTTTCAGCTGAGGCCCAGTAGGGAGACCCTCCACGAATCCCTTTTTGAGGAACAAGATGATGACGACTCCTTATCTGAGGACACCACACTCCTGGAGCACCACGCCAGACTGGAGCAAGAGAATACCCAGAATGTGTTGCTGCCAACCACCGTATTTGCAGATGGAAGCAGTGAGAGTCAAGACCATGACCTGTCTGAGACCCAGGTCATTCTTGACCCTGAGAAGGCAACAGTTCTGGAGGAGGAGGAAATGGAAATGATTGCTTCTGATAGCCATGCGCTATCACAGGTGGTATGGACCCAGAATACAGACCATGAAACCTCCCACCCTAGTGAAAACAGAACAGAAAGATGCCCAGCTATGGAATGTGGAGATTACTCCAGGGTTGACCAGACTCTTGATCCACCACCAGCCATCCTCACACCAAAGGCAGAGCCACCCACATCTACATGTTCCAGCAGCCAGTCGTCTGTGGCATCACTACAAACAAAAATCAGTGCAAACACTGACTGCCCCACCCCTGGACGGATCACCGGTCCACATCAGCCCTTGGTTTCCAAGCCCTTGACCCAGACCAGGGTGTCAGAACTGAAGAAAAGATTTGAGGCGTAAAGGATCACATTGACACGGAACCAGTTGTGGACAGGACCTCCTCTTCGATTTGGCTTCTGATGTCAAAGTGCAGAAGGTCACATGAGAACTCGCTCCTCTAAAGCTGTGAGGCAGCTCTGAAATTTGAAAGGCATTGCTGGAAACACTCCGTCCACCTCTGCACAAACAATGAATTTGGAAGTGGGTTCCATAAATATGCATGTGTGGAAGCTGGCTGGTTATTTCCTATTCCGGTTTAGCAGGCAGACAGGCCACTGCCACTGGGAGGCAGCACATATCTTTAAATAGATCTGCAGTAGGGAGGAGGCTCCTTTGGGGAAAAGAGGAGTACATGTACAGTTCCCTCTGCTGTACATGACCGCTTTTTGCATAGCTTTTCCCAATGTGGAGATGCTGGTTCACACATGCACACCGATTGCCACTTGATGACCACGGGATGAAGTGATAATGCATTATGTGTGAATGAGCCCCTACAGCTCAACAACCATAATTAGAGAACTTTGCAAGTATACCTTGAGCCCAAGATGTACTGATGGCCACTGATTCAGGTGGGATTTAAACAAAAATAAAGTTAGAAATTCATGGAGAAGGGGCGCCCCCATCACTCAGAAATGGAATCTCCTGGTTCAGAGCCATATACCATACCTCTGAAAAGCAGCTGCTGAGGCCAAGGGGGGGGGAGATGTCACCTTCATGTCCTGCGTGTGAACTCGTCACATGCAACAAGCAGTGGCGTAGCTTAGGGGGGGACTGGGTGTGTGTATGCTGTGGTATCCTCACGAGGAGGATACACACCCAGTGTGTAATTCATCTGTGGACTCCTTGCCACAGGATGTGGTGATGGCACCTGGCCTAGATGCCTTTAAAAGGGGTTTGGACAGATTCATGGAGGAAAAGACCATCACAGGTTACAAGCCATAAGCAACCTCCTGGTTTTAGAAGTGGGTTTTCTCTGTGCCAGGTGCAAGGGAGTGACAACAGGAAACAGGTTATCTTGTTGACTGTTTGCTCTTGGATGCATTTGGTGGGATCACTGTGAGATACAGGAAGCTGGACTAGATGAGCCTTTGGCCTGATCCAGCAAGGTTGTTCTTATGAGGAGCCATGATGGGATTTTTGTGCTCCGCAGCTGCTTTTTTGCTGGAGCACTGGAGCCTTCTGGGAGTGCAGGGGTGGGGTGATGACACAACGTGTCATTGTCTGTCTGTCCGTCCGTCCCCTTAGCTATACAACTGGCAACAAGGCAGTTCTTATGTTCTTAACTGGGTCAGTTCACACATTCAGTTGCTTGTCTTCAAGTGTTGAGTAATTAAGTGAAACACATTCAGGAAGTAAACCGGCCATGAAATGACACAGAACCATGAGTAACTCTTCTGAATCTGTAAATATGCATTTTTCCCCAGTCTGTCAGGCCTTGCTTCCCAGATTAGAGAACGATATACCAGGGAAGAGCCACCTTTCAAAGTGATGCTGCTGAGGGGAGGAAACAGCAGAGGAGCAGAGGCCAGGTAGGCAAAAGTCTGGGAGGAGGGAAATTTAAGAAGATGGCAGGCACAAGTTGACATAGCCAGCAGCAGCATTCCCCTGCCATTCCTCTCTGCTTCTTCTCCAGTGCCAAAAGGACAGGAACACACAGAGAGAGAGAGAAATAGCAGAAACTCATTTATTTTACAAAAAGGGCACTTTTCAATGAAAAAAGAAAAATGAGGTGCAAGTTTACAGAGAGAAGGTTATGTGCAGAGGAGGAAGAGAAATGCACCTTTCCCTTTTTTGCTGCCAGTACCAAGCATTCCTACTCGGCAGAAAGTGGGGTATGGGAAAACCCAGAAGGGCTCCATGCTGAGTCATTACAACAGTACTAGCTTATTGGGAGAAAGGTCTGCCAGCAGCAGAGCCTGGTGGGTTGACACTGTGAATCTGAGCCACTGTGAAATCCAGTCCAGCGCCTCACATGGATCATAGAGCAATATGGTGGCCTCCCTTCTGGCGCCAGTCACACGATTTTAGTAACAGTCGAATGTGATTGGACAGAGTGTCCCACCTGTTCAGGGATGTGAAAGAACAATTGAATCAGGGAGATGGTGTACACATGGTGAAGAATTAGATTGTCTGGTGGCCTTCTTCCTCACCACCACCACCACCACCCCCCCAACATGGACTGAACCTAACTCACACAGTGGTCTGTGTTCACAATAAATGGGTTCTGGTGCATAAAAAGCTTGCTCAAGGGCAGTTGCATAGGGCAAAGCTGGATTTACAACCAATCCTGCATCCCCAGTAAGTATGTCTATGAAACACACGTGTCACAACCATGCTTTACATTATTAGAAAACACCCCAAAAAATGCATGAAGAGAGCCTGACATTGCAAAGAAAAGTTCATTGAAAGGCTGCTGTACGTCATGCTAAGTATGTTGCACTCCACTGCTAAGCAGAGGACATACAAGCCAACAAAAATAACTTCCCATAGATTGGAACTTCTGCTAATTAGGAGGATGGGTGCCATCGGGATTTTCCACTTTGCGTATCAGAATATCTTAATAAAGCCCTGGTTTATGCCAAGAAAAATCTGTTGTTGTTTTTCCATTATCAGGTCTTTCCATTTGCCCTCAGGGCTCACACTTCATTAATGGTTAATGAGAATGAAATTGCTGGATGTTTTTCAGTATTGCACATCTGTTGGTGGGCTTCAGTTTCCAAGTCATTTATTTCAGTAAAGTACCAGCACTTCCTGGGTTAAGGGAGAACACTGGAAGTAGAAATGGAGCCAAATGCCCACCTTTCTTTGAAGAGTAGTTAGAAAAAACTAGACGGAATGGCCGTAAGGGAGTTGTCTTTCAAGGGGCTAGCTTTGCTCCTCCCAGTAGCCCCACTAGTGGAAAAGGAATGAAGGTATAGAGCCAGGGGTGTCACTAGGGTTGGTGACACCAGGGGGTGAGATCTCCTGGTGTTGCCCCTATGGACCTCCTCCCATACCAGACCACACAATGTG
This sequence comes from Plestiodon gilberti rubricaudatus, assembly GCA_026170595.1. Lineage (NCBI taxonomy): Eukaryota > Metazoa > Chordata > Lepidosauria > Squamata > Scincidae > Plestiodon > Plestiodon gilberti. The sequence goes on from JANXHW010000002.1 coordinate 110,861,723, forward strand.
GAGACCTCCTGGGAAGTGTGATCCCTGTGTGTGTCGCAGCGGGGATCGGGAAAACCCAATTTTCTACCGGTTTTGCATTTTCGCACCACCGGTAACAAGTAGAATAGAAAGTAATTTTGGTGTCACCCCTCCCTGGGGTGGTCCATCCCACCAGCGACACCCCTGGGTATAGCAGCATTTACAAGAACATGTGAGTTGCTCTTAAGGTTTCAGGGCACTGGTGGCAGGCTAAAGATGCTAGAGGTGCTGCTACATAATGTCTGCCTAGGACCACGACATCTTGTTTCTCATCTGGGCCCATAAATAGTTTAACACAGCGCTTCCCAAACTGTGGGTCATGACACCGTGCAATTAGGAATTCTGGGCATTATGGGGCGCAACACTAAGTAAGCTACTAATGGCGTGCAATCTGCCCATTGGACGTGTTGCGCCCAATGGGAAGCTACTTCCATGTCACGCCCCCTAATGCCCAGCGGCTTCCGTGGGTCCATGACCCACCGCAGACAACGAGCCCAAAAGTTTGGGAACCGCTAATTTAACAGAGCCATATCTCAGCAGGTTAATTTAGCAGTGAAAACAAAGGTGCCATAGTCATTCAATGTGTCATTTTGCTCCTTCAACTCTGGGGTCAAAGAACTGCCTCTCTCTAAGCACCCAGCATAATGGAGACACTGATGCTGTTCTCGGAACTTTCTGCTTCTGGGTGCCCCTTTTTTTTGTTTTTGGCCAGAGCCGAGGGAGCTACCAGCACAAAGCGGTAGCTTGGGGAGGCAGAGTGCATCACACAATGGCAGCTTATACAATAATTTACATTCTTTTGATTGTTTTTACACACAGGCTCAGTAAGGTATTTTGCTCAATATTCCACCTATACTCCAAACAAGGTAGGGCAAGGTCGTCCTGGAAAGACATAAGAAAATGATTCAAACTACCAAGGAGACAGCTAGGCAGAACGTTCATGGGTGATGATGCCCCGAATGTCAGGGGTGAAACGTAAAGTTACTTGTAACATCTTGTTTTTGTAATAAAGAGCTTGGAAACGACGTAGTCTTAGCCGGAAATATGTGGGGTTTTAACTCAAAAAAAGTTCATGGGTGACTTTAGATCACCAGAGGGACCTTCTGTCTGCTTTTGTTTTACATTTAAATGATGTCATAAAGAGGGAGGGAAAGAAGTTTTTCACCCAACCACCAAAGACCTCACTGCATGGAGATATAAGAAGAGATATGCAAAAACTGGCTTCTGCCTAGCAACTGCTGTGTGAACAGGCCCAGCATCTTGAAGACACACGTCACCCTTCAGTAAATAAAAGCCATGTCGTCTAGCACCGACCTCTCCCTCTTTTTCGTGTGTTGTGTGTCCCCACTTCACAATTAAAGATAAGAAGAGACTTGAGGCTGAAACAAACATGACATGAGGAACTCTGATCAGACCTTTCAACCTTTTTTTCCTTACATTAAAAACAGCCAAGGAAGTCTCTGGTTTTAATTGGAGCAGTGGTGGGTGGCCGGGGAAAGGGGGGGGGGGGTAGTCCTTTTCCCTACGCTATTTTCTCCAATCTAGTTCCTCAGCTCCTATTAGACCTGGAATTGGGGGGGGGGGGGGGACTCAACTGATACAATGGAGATACCTCTATTGTTTTACTGCATGCCCAGTAGCAGCATGGGGGAGCCAGGATGGTGTAGTGGTTTCGGAGTCGGACTTAGACCTGGAAGATCCAGGTTCCAATCCCCGCTCAGCCACGAAGCTTCCTGGGTGACCTTGGGCCAGTCACTATCTCTCAGCCCCACCTACCTCACAGGGTTGTTGTGAGAACAAAAGGAAGGGAGGAAATATGTACACCACTCTGAGCTCCTTGGAGGAAGGGCGGTATAAAAATGTGAAAAATAAATAAATAAATTTAGATTAAAGGAAGGATTCAAAAACAAAAACTAAACCCTCCTACAGCACTACTGCTGGGATAAAAAACACAAAATCCCCTAGGCCAGGGGTTCTCAACCGATGGTATGTGTACCACCAGTGGTACTTTGGGGTACACCTGGTGGTATGTGACCGATCTGAACCCTGAAACCCCCCTCCGACGAAGCTCAGGAGCAGAGATTTTGAATGCTGCAGAGCTCAAAAAAAGCGACAGCAAGAATGAAGGTGAAGCCATGCGAGTTTTGCGCAACTGAAGAAGGCTCTCCCGCACACCCCAAGCCTCTTACTTGCACTTTCCTGAGCTGCGCAGTGTTGGAAACCTTTGCTCCTGAACTCCGTCGGTGTCCAATACCCGGAAGTGACGGGTGATGATGTCACCGCACGTCACTTCCGGTGATACACCGAGGGATCCCATTGGCAGCGGCAGTACACCACTGTCATGAGGTTTAGAACCCCTGCCCCAGGCTCATTTAAAGGGAAAGAATACAGTGGGATATCCGACCACAGATCTCTTGCATTACATTAGTTTCAGCCCTTATGCAAATCCAGAAAACGATATCAAAATGGAGCAAGGATTGGAACCAAGAAGACATGAAATCACGGTTGCCTTCGATGGAAGCTGGTGTGGAGGACTGCCTTAGTGGCCGAGCTCCAAATCAAGAACCCCCAGTTCAGTCTTAGGCAAGCCTCCCTTAGCTTCCACCACCTCCATACCTCAATCTGTAGTCCAAGGATGGCAATGCTGACCTATCTTACAATCCTTTTGTAAACAGAACAACAAGACATCAGGAAGGGCTCCGAGTACTCTAAAGCAGTGGCTCCCAAACTGGGTTGCGACCCGGTTTTTGGACAGCCCACTGCCCAAGCTTCAACTTCCAGGTTGCCGAGTTTTCGCATGTTTTTTTTTTTTTTTAATGCAAACAGTCGACTGCCTGAGCCTCTGCCTCTGTTCTCTCAGCGAGAACACAACATGACAAGGCCCGGAGTGGCTGAAGACTGCTGAGCAAAGGCTCACGAAGCTGTTAAAAAATAAAAAAGTGAAAGCTCGGCAACCGGGCGGGAAGTTTTGGCGGTGACATCACATGGCATCACATCATTGCCAAAACTTCCAGGTTGCACAGCTCTGTGCCAAAAGTGGGTTGCGGGGCAAAAAAAAAAAAAAAGATTGGGAACCACTGCTCTAAAGCACTGTATGAGCACTCTAAAGCGCTTAACACTGTTATGTTTAGGAGGAGGAGTTATATAAAACACACTCAAAATGCACGAGGTGAAGCAAATTTTCTGAACTGCTTGAACAACATGATTTGGAATCATGAGCCCCTGCTGAGGTGGTCTCGCTGTCTGTTGGGGCTTTCAAGCCTGGGGGCTGCCCTCCTGTCATTATTTAGCACACACTTAGGAGTCACAATCGTGTGCAAGACACTGTCTTCGACAACACTCCCCTAATGCGCCAGCCGGTGCCATTGTTTCCCACTCACTGCACCAGAAAAGGGAATTTTATTGTTATTATTATTAAATAGTGGCACACTTAAAGCCATAGTGCAATGCACCCTCTCTTTAAAAAAAATTAAAAAGACAATTCTGCCCCGAGCCCCATGTGGAGGCCCCTTTAAAACCTGGCAACAACCCCCCCCCCCCATGTCCTTTCTTATGCTCACAAAGCCACAAATGGTGTCACAGCTTCAGTAGAAATCCCACACATTCCTGCTTGCAGAAAGGAGGAGAGTTCTTCCTTTTGGACAGCACCAAGAGCGAGGACCCAGCACCGGGCAGTTGGCAGCATGTAAAAAGGGGGGGCAGCCATGTCTCTTCTGCGTGCACAGAAAGGCAAGGTCCAATGTAGCATTGAACTGTGTTCTGTCTCTAGCCATCGCAGCAACATGCAAGCAGGCAGCTTCTGCAAAAGCCAGTTCATATCCGTTATTAGGGCAGTTCATATCCAGCCTGCCTTGAACATGCTGGGAGCTTCAAGCCTGACAGCAGCAGCAGCAGGTCCGTTTAAAACAAACACATAAATCCAGCGTGCTGAGCAGCTCCTTGCAAGCGGGGACCCAAGAGAAGAACCCCTTTCCCCATCTCAGATGAGTCGTTCTTCTGGGGGCAGCTTGAGGTTGGTGTTAGTCTCCACACGGGCACCCACCTGTTCCTCAGAGCTGGGCCGGTAGGTGCCTTCGGTCTGGCGCTTCTCCCGGACTTTGAATCCCACAAAAACCATGAGGCCAATGAGCAGGAGACCTCCAAACACACAGGGCACTGCTATAGCTGCTGCCACCTCCGCTTTCTGCCACAAAAACAGAAGACAGGGAGAATATGGTTACTTGCAGTTGGACAAATGAGGGAAGTGAGTGGGGTCTGACATGGATAAAATGGCTGCTGCAGCAAAAGCCTAGTCCCTGCTCATGCTCCCTATTTTGGCACCTGAACTGGGGGGTGAATCTTTGCAAGGGATACTGGGAAGAGGGATCCTCTTGGCACTGCCTCATGAAAATATTGCTGCTCAAATCCCCTCTTGGTGTTGCTTGTGTGGTCAGGTCAACAATCTAAGACAGAGGTGTCAAACATGTTTCGTATAGCGGGCCACACAGTGTTCATGGCGCCTGCCGAGGGCCAGAAGAGACATCATGAAGCAGGAAGCAATGTCATTAAGCAGATGATGGCCAGGAATAAGCACTCTGTTTCTCAAGTAGGAGCTCATCAGCTGCAAATGACAGAAGAGAAAATATGAAAATCTTGATCATATTTTCAAGATGTGAGAGAGCCCAATTATCATGCAGGCCGCCCTTCCAGCAGTGCCACTTCGCCAAGATATCACTTCACACAGCTCAGCAGCTGAGAGGTGGTCTTGCAAAGTGATGCTGCAGCAGAAGCAGCACTGCTGAAAGGGTGGCTCTCGGAGAGCCCAATTATAATGGGGACCAGATAAAGAACTTCCGGGGGCAGCATCAGGCCAACAGACCCTTTTGTTTGACACCCCTGATCCAAGATATGCAGCCAGTGAAGCATCAGGGGGCTACTGATGCTGGGCTGATCTCACCCTGAAGCTGAGTTTCCAGTGCCAAGATTACAAAGGAGCCCTCTATTTGCCAACACGGCAGCTACTGCTGCCATTACAGGACACCAACTGACCACAAATAAAGCAAGGAGGCCAAATCTGTTTTCCACATGATACCATAGTTCTTGTTGTTGTTCAGTCGTTAAGTCGTGTCTGACCCTTTGTGATCCCATGAACCACATCCCACCAGGCCTTCCTATCCTCCACTATCTTCCTGAGTTCGCTCATTTTCATGTTCGTTGCATCGGTGATGCGGTGACCGTAGTTCTTACATTTGCCATAATTATGTTGCAAATGTTTCCATGCAAATGGTGATGATGTTAGCCACCCTGAGCATGCCAGTGGAAAACCAGGATATACAATGATAGATATAGATATTAATTCATATCTACTCACTTTTGACAATTTGCCACAGCAGGAAAGGACTTTGAAGGGTTTAATACCATACCCCCATATCTTCTCACAGGAAGGGGGGGGCATTGTTTGGTCTGAAGAGTCTCAAATCAAGCTATGATTTCCTCCCTTGGGTACTGTTGACCCCTTCAGGAATCACAAGACACTTTCCCCTCCCCCAGTTCTTACCATCACCACCCCCAACAAGCAAACATACCGAAAGACCATGTGAAGAAGTAGCGGTCGGCCGTGATGTGGGTTCCGTTGTGATATTGTTTAAAAGGCCTTGATTTGGACACACACACAAAAAAAAACCAACAACCAGAATTAGGAACAGAGAAAGAATGGATTGACTTTCACCCAGTTCAGACATCTTATCTGGGCAGCGATTAAATTGCAGTGATTCATTTTTCCACCATGCACTGGAGTAAGATGCGATACAGGCGCTCTCTTTGGAGAGGTCCATATGCAAGATGGCTCAGTTCATGCATGTGCTTTCTCTCACACTCACACCGTTTTTTAAGGAGGAAAAGAACTCAGGCCATCAAGCATACGGGTTTCCACATGGGATATCTACATCATGCATGACTTCAGCCGCGTGGGGGCAAGGAGGGGGTGTGCAAACACAGGCCTCCACCATATGTTTTTGGTCATCCGTAAAGGCTTTTTTTTTTATCCTTAGCCTAAGACCTGAAGTGCCAGAGCTTTTCCGTCTCCAGAAGCAACATTCATTTATGGGACTAAAGCTATTGCTTTGCCACCCTCCTGGTACAGGTGTGGTATGTATTTATACAGTCTCTGCTCTCAGGCACTCAATTTCTGTCTCAGGCTGGGCACTGCTCCAGTTCTTCAGAGGATACAAGGTGGAGCAACCAGGTTTCTGACTTCTTCTCTGCATTCGGAGAATCCACACCCTCTGCTGGGAAGAATACGAGTGAGTCAGCCGGATCCCACTCCTTGGGCTGAGTGAGCAGGAGCCAGTGGCAGAAGCTACACCCTGAGAGTGCTTTGCCGTTGACAGGCAGAGCTAGTTGAAGCACTTTTGTTCCCCAAGAACACTCAGAGTACCTCTCTCAGTAGGCTTACCAGATCTCCAACTGGGACAGAGTGCTAGACCTTTAGAAGGAATGCGGGCAGGTGTAGCTTGTTAAACCTTAGAGCACAGTCCTAGGCATGTCTACTCAGAAGCGAGCCCCATTGTGTTCAGGGGGGCTCCTACAACCACATCTCCTCTGAAACCCTCTCTATACCTCAGACTAGGCTTACCAGATCTCCAACTGGGACAGAGTGCTAGACCTTTAGAAGGAATGTGGGCAGGTGCAGCTTGTTAAACCTTAGAGCACAATCCTAGGCATGTCTACTCAGAATCAAGACCCATTGTGTTCAGTGGGGCTTGCTTGTGAGTAGACATGCCTAGGATTGTGCTCTAAGGTTTAACAAGCTACACCTGCCCACATTCCTTCTCCTAAAGGTCTAGCACTCTGTCCCGGTTGGAGATCTGGTAAGCCTATCTCTCAGGAATGACAGTTGTAGGAAGGGGAGTTTCACTTCTATTTTCAGGAAGGCCCGCCATGCTGCCATCAAACTATATGTTGATCAACAGAGCCCTGAGTTTTATGGACCTTTTCCAACAGTAATCTCCAACCTTAAACAGAGCCCTATGAGAACAGGTGTGAATAATTGTCCCCCTTCCCTCAAGGAGTCCTCCAGCTGTGCCGGTGCTGGGTTCTATCTGGCTAGGATGCGGCGTGGGCTCTATGCCCGCACTGCAGCCTAGCTAGACAGGATTGGCCTGCCTGAGTGTTTGATTACCGGCTTACTATCATGTTTCACATTTGAAAATATATGAAGGTGGCATGCAATTGAATTTAGCAGTTGACTGTTTGAGATTTCATATCTGACATTTGCCAAAGCAATAAAAGGTCAGCAAGGCTGAAGCACTTTAATTTTACTTGAGACCCATATTGATATTTTTTTTTGGGGGGGAGGGAAGGGGCAAAGAAACGTTTGTTGATCTAGGGCAGGGGTGGCCAACCTTTCAACATGAATGCTCCTGGCCCTTTAGTGGTTGCATAGGTGAGGGCATTTCAGCAGGTGCAGCTGCTTTAGCAGCACCATCACCACTTGCAGCTGCCCCGATTCTGTCTTCTACACAACTCTTAAGAACACAGAGGCCCTAATAGTGGAAGGTTGGCCACCCCAGATCTAGGGTAAGGAGATCTGTTTGCTGGTCACCAATTGCCCTTTTTGGCACGCAACTACCAGGATCAGCCAGCATGGGATACCACCAGAGAGAGGCCAACGGCAGAAATGAGAACATAGCCCAGATCCTCCCCAAACCCTAACCTTCAAGAAGCCCGCCCTTCTAGTCACCCTTTCTTCATTTCTGGTAGTGAGAGTAGCACCCACCTTGACCTAATGCCAGCTGTAAGAGGAACTGAAGAGACACTGTCAGGAGGAATGCAAGCTGGCCAGTGCCTGCCATCGCCCTCTCCCCCAGCCAGGAGAGAGGCAGGGAAGCAGAGGTCTCCACTACCTCACAATGGGAGCTGTCCAAAGATGCTCTCTCTTTGTGCTGCAGCTGCCTCCAAAGCACCTCAGCCCCGTCCTCTGTGGAAGTGTGGAAGCGTCCTCTGCGGAAGTCAAAGCGTGGGAGGCGAATGCCAGAGAGAGGCCAGACCGTGAAAGGAAATCACCTGGAATGAAGACGTACTATGAAAGACTAGAACGTTTATTGTAAACATGTAAAAACCGCTTTGGTTTAGAAATGCCTGCCTATGTAAACCGCCTTGAATTAAAGTCAGAAGAGAAATCCAATGACCAAGAAAGGCGGTACAGTATATCAAGTTGGTCGAGTGTGGGAGGCTCCAGCCAGCAGAAAAAAGCCAGGCTGCAAAAGGATACCACCTGGAATGTAGCCGTTCATGAAAGATTGGACATTTATATACCGTATTGTAAAAAAAAAAAAAACCCAAGGGGGTTTAGGACAGCCTACCCATGTACACCGCCTTGGATTAAAGTCGGAGGAGAAATCCAACGACCAAGAAAAGGCGGTATATAAATACTGTATATTATTATATACTGTGTGTGTATGTGTGTGTAATAATACGTGTGTGTGTGTGTGTGTGTGTGTGTGTGTGTGTGTGTGTGTGTGTGTGTGTGTGTGTGTGTGTGTGTGTGTGTGTGTGTGTGTGTGTGTGTGTGTGTGTGTGTGTGTACGTACTCTCTCTCTCTCACACACACACACACACGTATTATTATTAAGTCCTGGGATATTCGAGGACAACAATCTAGTTTCCAGCTGGGGTACACAAGATAATCAATGATAGCTTTTCAGTTTATGGCTACTCCTGCTTTCTGCAGGACAGGGTCAGCCCATCCATGAGGCCAACTGAGGTGGTCGCCTCAGGCAACAGACTGGCAAGTATGCCTGCCATTCACGTCCACCTGCCCACCTCACCTGCTCTTTCTCCCATTTCTGGATTCAACAAGGAAGAGGAGGAGGAGGAGGAGGAGGGGTGGAAGCTGAAGTGTGGAGGAGAGGAGAGTAGTGAGCTAGAGCATGAGCGATGCTTTTCAGATCCAAGGAAGAGGACCAATAGAGGCAGTGGCTGTTGCGCCCCTTGATAAAGGGGGTAGCATTTATTTATTTATTTATCACATTTTTATACCGCCCTTCCTCCAAGGAGCTCAGAGTGGCGTACAGATTTCCTCCCCTCCTTTTTGTCCTCACAACAACCCTGTGAGGTAGGTGGGGCTGAGAGATAGGTGACTGGCCCAAGGTCACCCAGGAAGCTTTGTGGCTGAGCGGGGATTTGAACCTGGATCTTCCCAGGTCTAAGTCCGACTCCCAAACCACTACACCATCCTGGCACCAGGCGCTCTTGGGCTGGCCCTGCTACAGGACCATCTGTTGGAAGAAAGTTCTGCCTTACCCTTATCTACCGGTAGATGTTTATCAGATGAAAACCTAAACATGGGTTGTTGTTTTAAAAAGTATATGGCCAGCCAACATCACTGGAAACCTATGAACAAGGAACAACCACTTTCTTTCCTACATGAGGGATAAGCAGGAACTGACAATACTGTTTGAGCTAGTGCACAGTGTAGCACTTGGGCCCAAAACACCTGCATTCAGCTCAGACACAGACTCACTGGGTAGCCCAGGCCCAAGTCTCTCTCTCTCCTCCCCGTCTGCAATAATGGAATGACAGCAACTAGTGGCCATCTATTGATACCTGCTGGAAGAGTGCTCTAAATAGAGGCACTTCATCCAGATGTTTCGGGAAGATCCCATGAACTATCAGTTCTTTAGTAATATTAAAATAATGTCAAAAATTATAGAAATTATAATAGCATTCTCTCCTAAACTAGTGTTATTGGGGAAACAAAAGTCTTAGTCCAGAATAAAACCATAGCATTATTTTAAAAGAGAGGTGTCTGAAAAAGAATTTTTGTTCTTGTATAGAATTAGGCTGCAATCCTATACACTTACCTGGGAGTAAGCCCCATTGAACTCAATGGGACTTCTGAGCAGACCTGCATAGGATTGCACTGTCAGACACCTTTAATTTTATAGTAGCATAATATAGTATTCTTTAATAAAAAAAATACTGGAGTGGGGTTGGGGATGGAACTGCAGCAATGACATTGGTAAATTTTGGAAAATTCCCAAAGAACCTTCCGTTGAGGAATGGTTGAAGAAGGTGCCTTGGATACTGTTTCGTTAAACTGACATGAGGACAGGGTGCACAAGACACGCCAGAGTTATTGCTCCCAGTGGAATAATAATATGCTAGTGGAATAATAATATGCCTGTTAGATACTTCTTTGTATTCTTTTCTTCAAAGTTAATTTCAAACACGGAACAGTCACCGCCTACGTCAGAGTCATCATCGCACAGACAAACAGGTTTCCGTGAAGCACTTTTGCATTAAACAAGAAACCCCAGGGCTGCCAGCAACATCACAACCATAAGGCAACGCTGCTTATTTACTGGGCCCGCTCCAACAGACACCATTAACTGGATTAGAAGCAGCCTGGGGAACTCTCTTTGGAAACCTGATGTAGGATTAGCAGCTGAACTGTCTGCTTCTAGGTGTCAATTTGCCGCCACGATGTGCTCTCTCCTTTCTTATATATGCAATTCTTTACAAAGATACCATGAGTCTCCAGGCTTCTTCCCTCCTCCTAAGGAATACTAAAACTACTAGCACAGCCCCTAGAACTTCTCACCACACAGGTCACAGAAATGGGTTTCCTTCTCCGCTCACCACAAGACTGAAATTCTCAACAGAGCCATTCTAGAATGTTTAACAGCAGGGGTTCTCAACCCTTGGGACCCACGTACCACCTACATCAGGTCCCAGCCTCCAGAGTACCACCAGAAGTAACAGTGATGACATCGCCAGTTACTTCCAGGTTGGGGACCGCGAAAAGGCTCAGAAAATGAAGGTAAGATGCTCAGGGTGGGTGGGAGGGACTTTCCAAGTGTGCGAAAACCACACACTGGAGCTCAGTCTGCCGGGCGAAGCTTCCTACCAGGATTTTCTGAGCCTCTGAGCTCAGTCTCCATTACATGAGGTGGGTGTCCGCGGGTGCCGGGCATACCACTGGACACCACCTCATGTACACGTACCACTGGTTGGTTGAGAACCGCTGTTCTACAGTATGGGTGCAGTCATCACCCCCTTGCCTCATCTCAGGCTGCATTCGTAACACACACGTGTTTGGGAAATAAAGCCCACTGAACACAGGAATTGCTTTTGCAGTTTTGCAGCTCCAGTGTGTGGTTTTCGCACACTCGGGAAGGCCTCCCACCCACCCCGAGTCTCACCAACATTTTCCGAGCCTCTTCACGGTCTCCAACCTGGAAGTAACTGGCAATGATGTCATTGCTGTTACTTCTGGTGGTACCCCGGAGGCTGGGACCTGATGGAGGTTGTACTCTGTCATAGCCAAGCAAGCCAACAGCAGGGCCCTCATCCTTCTGCTGTCTAACAGTGCAATCCTGTGTAACCTTGCACCGGTGAAACAGTAGATGCACCGGTGTAAGTGCACTTATGCCAGTGTAATTGCACTTACACTGGTGCATCTGCTTTTACACCGGTGCAAGGTTACACAGGATTGCGCAGTAAGAGTGACACAATCCCTTGCTGTCCGATTCATCTCTCCAGTTATATGAAACCAATACAGCACAAGCAGTTTGTGACAAGTTTCTAGGCTACAACCACAACCAGGGCTGACCCAACCCAAGACACAGTGCAAGAAGTGGCCTGGGGTGGGATAATTCCAGGCCGACTGCAAAATCCCTGAAGGAAGAGCAACTTATTGCCCCCTGATAAGACAAGAAAATGGGGAGGAGGTAGCAAAATTCATTTCTTACACAGAACAAGAGAACTTGCACTGGCAAGATGGTGCACAACAGAAACTGCAGACCATTTCAAGAGTGTCATTGCTTGCTAGCATTGCTAACGGATGCTATGAATAAGCTATTCCTGGATAATCACACACATACCTCATACAAAGTAATTAAGCCAGGGAAGCCCTGTTAAAATCTCCAGGATTGCTCTCTGTGGTCTCCTGCAGTTTGATGCTGATTCCTGGAGACTCCAGGGCAATCCTGGAAGGGTGACAATCCTAGCCATTGCTTATGCTATTTTTAAGTCTTCACTTTGTATGATGTGTTCAGAGCATCTATTTTTGTAATTAAAATGAGAAAGGACCTTTTTAGGGAGAGATCACTTATTTGGTTCAGACATTTACAAATGCTCTGCACAGAATAATAGCTTGATCATCCTCAAGGGGTTCAACCAAATTACACCATATTCCTGCTTACTGGTGGCAATTCTGCAGTTTTCAGCCCACCACATTTTCACAAATTGCCCCTGGAAAAATGTGGCTATATTCAGGGACATACCAGGGCAGAAGTTACTTCCTCTGTGTGTAACCAAATCCTCAAGGGTGATCAGACTACTCCATGTGGAATCAGTTGTAAATTACCGAATTGGCCAAAAGGACCACTTTCACACATTACTTTTTTGGTGTACGCCCAAGGTATTTGAACATGTTACATAGCTAGACTGCAATCTTATACAGCAGTATTTAGGAGTAAATCCCATTGAACTCAGTGGAACTTACATCTGAGTAGACATTCTTAGGATTGTGCTATTAGACAGGTCCCTCTTTGAGGTCCCAAATGTGGAATTGTAAGTTGTACATTTATATAATTTTGCAATGATGTAATGGAAATCCTCTGAATTTAAGTAACATGTGAACGCAACACATTTGAACACACATGTTATGCAGGTACACTTTCAGTCAGGGAGCCAGGACTGGCTAGCTACTGCTCCCTAATAAATGTGACAAACCCAGGTTTGCTGCCCTGTACTGTGCAAAACACACCCTAAATCAAAGTCTCTAGTCTAGACTTAAGCACCTGTCAACTGGTTCTGTGAGAGAGAGCCTGTCCATTCATTCAGTGAGAACAAGTTAGAAGACCAATTAGCCAGGTCAGGATGTCCCCTGCCTGCTGCTTTTCCAAGGGTCCTCCACGTCCTACAGCTGTACCTATTAAAAAGGTACAGCACTTATTTTCTTACTCAGGGTACAGATTAGTATTTCATATGGAATTTATGCCTTTTATAATATAACACACCTATTTAGAGACTCAAACACTGGCTCTGAAACAACTATTTTAGCATGCACTGAACTTCTGGAAATTTGTGGAGGAGAAGTATTTTGGATGCAATATACTGTGTGATGATACACATTTATCAGGTCTGAATGCAAAATACTATATATTGCAGGCTCATTAGACTTGCTCACTATCCTAGTACGAATGTCTTTGCATTTAAAAGAAGCATGTCTATTTTGTTATATCAATGGTAGCATGTTCCTAGCAGTCACTGCAGGTAGAAAAAACACAGGACGACGTCTGAAGTGATAGCTTCACTGAGGAAATTCATGAACAGCACAGAAATGAAGTAGTACTGTAGGTCTATATTAGAAGTTGTATACACTCAATTTCAGCACAACTTGTGAACATTTGAACTCAGTTCTTGTCAAGACTCAACTGAGATCAGAGCACTTAAGCAATCTGAAAGCACGGGGATGAAGTATGGTACCAGTGAGATCATCTGGCCAGTGTGGAAAACTGGGTGAGGTGAGGTTTGAATTCAGGAAGGTTTCAGCTAAGGCCGCTGACCTATCTTACAAAAGTTTTTGTATGGATCACTGAGATAAGATATGCCAAGTGCTTGGAATACAGTACTTCAGAAACACTAAGAATGATTACTATGCGGACATTGTCTGGAGTAGCACATTGGAGATCGGGCTCCAAATCTCTGCTGAGTGTCCTCCATCAGAAGAAGTTCTCAGCCTTCTAAACAAACCCCAATCCAGTTGGACTGCTAAAAGGATGAAGCAAGACAGGAACATACAGCAGAAATACATGCAACATGCAACCATCCCCCAAGCCTTCAGGGTAGGGCAGGGCAGGGAAGAGGTCTAAAAATAGTCACTAGGGCTGAATGACCCAAGCGGCACAGTTACTTAACATTTCAAAGGAACAGTGCATGACACAGCCTTGCACAAGCTATTGCAAACTCCCAGACACCAGCCTGAGGAGACCAGAGAGGACAAATGGTAGATAACAGGGCTTGGCCTTTGCCACATCACATAGGATTGAGCCTGGCCTTAAAGGCTGATCTACACTGCTCTTCTCCCAGTGCTTCCCAGGCGTGTGCCGCACATGGCGCGCAGTGTGGTGTGGCTTCTTTTTTAACCGATCGCCATGGAACGCGGGAGAGCTGTGCTCTCCCGAGTTCCGTTGCGATCGGCCGTGGACCATGCTCATGATTTAAAGAGGGCGGGACACAGAGCAAATTGTTTGACCAATGGGATGAGAGGGGGTTTTCAGCCAATCATAACGCACGTATTTCAGCCAATCAGCGTTGAGCTTTATTACAAGTCAGGACAATCCGGAGGGACAAGCGCGTAGAATAAACTGGTGGAGCTCAGGGCAGCGTTTCGAGCAGGACGTCCTGTCCCCTATGCTCACGCACCTCCCAATGCAAGTGCAACGCAACAGGAGTGGGTGTAGATCAGCCTTTAAAGAGAGAAACAGAAATAAGGAAAAATGCCCTGCTAACTGGGCAAGAGGCACTTTTTCAATTAGTGCTCCTCTTATATTTAAGCAGGGGGAGAGTAACTGCCCCCCTTTCACCCCAGCACAGTGTATTTTCTGGTGGCTGTTGCTGGTGTTCTGCATCTTTTTTTAGATTGTAAGCCCTTTTGGGACAGAGAGCCATTTAATCATTTGATTTTGTCTGTAAACCGCTTTCTGAACGTTTTGTTGAAAAGTGGTATATAAATACTGTAAATAATAATAACTGAGATCAGGGTATGATTATATCATGTGTACGTTTTTCACAATGCATTGTGAGCTTGCAATAAGGGAGAAAAAGCTGCAGCAAGTCCTGTTGATAGGCTCACACCTATACACAGACTAGTCTCTTTTCTTGTTCGGGCTGAATACCAGTTCTGAAAGATGTCAAGCTAGGAAAAAGAAAAACCATCCACCAGAGTCATGGAGTTCCCCAGATTACTAGTTCAGTGCGAGTGCGTGTCAATCCCTGCTCCATTCCCAGGATGGAAAGCAAGCGGCATTGCATAGCATAATACTGTAAGAGCTTATCTGCCGAGTCAGAGCAATGGTCTATCTCACTAGTATTTTGCCTACAACAACCCTACAAGTAGCCCCAAGACAAGGTCACAAGCAGGGCAACCTGGGCCGCCACAACAACTGGCAGGTCGTCCAGCTGTGAACACAAAAGCTGCATTTCTCCTTGTTGCTACTAGCAGCCACCAATGAATTGATCTAATCCTTCTCTGAAAGACTCGCCACATCCTGTGGCAATGAATAGTCTTGATTATTGCACATTGGCTGGGATCCAAAGAGTTACTTTAGGCACACCCAAACTTCTGAACATGCCCGGTGAGATTGTGAACTTTCGTTTCTCCTATGAACAGCCGAGAGAGAGAGAGAGAGAGAGAGAGTCATACAGAGGCATCGCTACGTGGGGGCGGTACTGTAAGTTCCGCCCTGTCCTAGTCCCTGTTTACTCTCCGGTACGAAGTAGCCCGGCACCCTTGCCATTCAGAACATTTGGTATCAAGGCAAAATGAACCAAGTGGGCCCCTTTCAGCTCATTTTTCCATCCATTACAAAATGAACTAGCATCCCTAGTAGCATTTGCCTTCCGTTTTCAGCCTGCAGCCTACTAGTTTCAGTGGTTTCTCATATTTTGCAAATGGACAACCGCACCTCACCTCACCCTCTCCCTCACACACACAATTTGCTCTCTCCAGACCATTCATGAGAAATTACACCCTCCCCCCCAATCCTCTCTCTGTTGTCTCTTTTTCTAAGCAGAAAAGCATCAGCCTCTCTCAGAAGATGATCCATGAGAACCTCATGAATTTAGGTGCCTTTCTCTCTCTCTAACTTCTTCAACTCTGCTATGTCCATTTTTGAGGTGGCGACCAGAACACAATGTTCTAAACATAGACATCATATGTACCTGTATTTATGTCATGACATTTTGGTACCAGCTTGGGGTAAGTAACAGAGGATGGCCATCACTTTGTTACTCTGCCAGGGCACCCAACTGACCACGATTACAGGTCAATTCTAACCAACTTTCCAGTGCCGATGTAGCTAACAGGGTGCGCACTACATTCTATACTGGGGGTGGGGCAGTCACAGAGGCCACCTCAAGGTAAGGAAACATTTGTTCCCTTACCTTGGGGCTGCATTGTGGCTGCATCAGCGCAGGACAGTTGGTTAGGATTGGGCTGTTAGAGATGGTGTGCTGGACCAGATGGGCCCTTGGTCTGATCTAGCACAGTTATTTTTTCATCCCCATCGTAACATGAAATTGTCCTTTTTCACACCCACAACCTTTGCAAGCAGACATTTTCAATATCCTTTCTATCCCAGCCCCATTTTCTTACTCAGGTGGTTTCAGTCAGTTCAGCACTCACCAATGAAAACTTGTTAAGATATTTCCCCATCCTCCAGTTTTGACATCCAGCCAAGAGGGGAAAGTCTAGTCTGCATACAGGTGAATCCATCAACAGGACTAGCTGCAACTTTTTCTCCCTTATAGCAATCCCCCAGCGTCCCTACCTAAAACTGCTGAATATAGGAGCTGCCATCCAATTTGGAGATACTGTACACTTACAAAGCACTGCTGAGTCTGTTTGGACTTTAGATTTTTCTACACTCTTTCTGGTTAACCAGCTGCTCATTCCTGCCTCCAGATCATATAGGACCAAAGTTTAAAACCAGTAGCCTCAAACCACAATAATATAGAGACCTTACCTGTTCCCCTTTCTTCATTGTGCAAAAGTGTCTATTTATGCTCTCTTCATTTCCAGTCTTAACAAGTACAAAGGCAAGATGAAGGGCAAGACAGGAACGAAGCCTAGTGGGTAGCAACCAGGGCCCATGAGAGGAGGGTAAAGGGGGTAAATTGTACCCAGGCCCAGGGTCAAAAGGGGGGCCCAGGAGCCAAATGAGGGGGCCCAGAAATTTCCTGGGATCTCAGCTGGCCTCATGGAGAGTGAAAGACGGTGGCCAGGCCAGGTCTACTGGGGGGGGGGGGGAGTAGACCTGGGTGCCGCATTGGGAAGCCTGGTAGACCTGGGCTCCAAATACCTTTCTGGCTATTGCTGCACTCTCCCAATCCTGTTTTGCACCCTCCCCTTTTGAGAAGGGGCCCAAAAGAAACTTTGTACCCCCTGATAAGATTCATCTCAGAGGCCCTGGTAGCAACAAATAGCTTGCTCCCCACTTCACTATTTTAACTAGGGAAAACTGGGAATATACTGCAAAGATAAGTTCTCTCTGCTGTCAGCCAAAGCTAGAGAGCCCAGACAGGAGGACTCCTCTATGGTTAACAGACAGCCCCAAAATCTGGGGGTCCCCATAATAAAAATCAAACTGTAGCAGAACATGGGTGGTCTGCAAGTTATGCTCCCTCCCAAGTGAGCCGAGTTCAGGCAGGGTACAGTGAAAATACAAGAAGTTTATCAAAAGGTTATCAAAGCAACGGAGGAGAAGGCACTGATCATTCCAATAAGAGGAGAAAGGGCGGGGGGTGCATGGCAAAGGTTAGCAAGGATGCTAAAATGCAAGTGGCAAAGCAAAACTCAGTGCTACTTCTCGGAATACTTTCCCTAGCCAACTAATACACGGTGTTCTAGATTCTCGGTCCTTGCACCCACTCTTTAGAAGTGGGCGAGCCTCCATGGAACATCAGATGCTATCCATGTCAGGCTTGGGTGGGCAAGTGCACGGGGGTGCATGACCCCACTTTTTATTCTCTGTGGGCATCCATTAGATTTCACCTTCGGGATTGGATACTGGGGTATCCAGATACTGGGTTATCCATCTGGATACTGGGGTATCCAGATCTCAGTATCCAGATACTGGATACTGATTCCCACTCCTGGAATCAGGTGGGCTTCCTGATCTAATAAGCTGACTCAAAGCCAAGTTCTTTGTTTACCGATCAGCTGAAAAAGGAAACAGTCAATGACGACAACAACAAAAGAACAATGGTTACTGCATCCCAGAAGCAACAAGTTTGCCATTCATAAAAGGGCTGGTTCTCCTATCCCACCTGGAGGTTTCAGGCCATATAGTGCTCTCAAGCAATTCAGTTCAAGAAACAGATTTGTTCCTTCTTCATCTTTTCGGTCATAGAGAATGAGCAAGAGATGAAGAGAACGGTGGCAGAAGTAACATAATGGCAGCAATGTGAGATCAAACCAAAGGGGTCCATCTAGAGCCGGCCCATTCGTGAAGCAGTCACTTCAGGGAGCTGAGGGGGAGGGTCCCCACCTCCTTCTGCCCACTCTCCTCCATTGTGCCTCCTCCCACACTCCCTAAATTGGAAAATAAAGAGGGGGTTGGAGCAGAAGAGGAAGTGTGGAGGAGAGAAGCATGGTGGACTAGAACGCGACACTCCTCTCCTGTAATACCTTCTCTTCCATGCTATCTCACTTCTTTTTCAAATCCAGTGAGTAGGAGAGGTTGTCACCTCACCAGGTAAGACAGAAGGCATCATTTAGCACACCACCTCAGGTGCCAGGAAGTCTTGGATCAGCCCTGTGTCTAGACCAGGGGTTCTCAACCTTTGGAGGCCCGGGTACCCCTTATCACAGTCCAGTTTTCTGAAGTACCCCCTGCTAATTAATTGCTAATTAATTGAATTAATCAATTAAATTAGCTAATTAATCAATAAAAAGTACTAAAACAATTTTAAATGTGAAAAATGTCTTACTTAACTGTGTGCGTGTGAGAGACAGACAGATTGCATTTAAGTTCTAATTAACAAGTAATTAACTACGTACTGATTGATGCTGATAAGGGGCAGGCTCCGGCGTACCTCCTGCCATTGGTCCGCGTACCCCTGGGGTACTCTTACCACAGGTTGAGAACCCCTGGTCTAGACTATCATCTTGTTTTCAACAATGCCCAGCCTGATGCCTTTGGGAAGGTCACACACTTGGCATGTTAAGGATAGCCTGCCCCCGTTTGCCCCCAACATCTGGTAGACTACCTCTGTAAATGAAGGTTCCATTTAGCTGCTATTGCTAATAGCTGGTGATAAGCCATCTAAATCAGGGGTGTTAAACTTGTTTCATACATTGGGCCGAATAGCATTCATGACACCTGCTGAGGGCCGGACGTGATGTCATTAAGAGGAACTGAGGTCATTCAGCAGATGATGACCAGAAATACCAGTAAGCACTTTTTTCTCACTTAGGAACTCATTAGCTGCAAATGACAGAAGAGAAAATATGCAAATCTTGACCATATTTTCAGGATATGGGAAAGCCCAATTATCACATGGGCCACCCTTTCAGCAGCGCCGCTCCATTAATTAAGTCAAGGGTGGCCAACCTTCCACCATTAGGGCCTCTGCGTTCTTAAGAGTTTTGTGGAAAACAGAATCTTGACAGCTGCAATTGCCAAGGCATCACTTTGCTTCTCAGCAGCTGAGAGGTGCTCTGCAAAGTGATGCTTCAACAGAAGTGGCGCTGCTGAAAGGGTGGTCCATGTGCTAATTGGGCTCTCCCAGCACCTCGGCAGCTTCTCTCTTTCTCACCCCTCTTGGTCTGCCCCTTCCCCCATACCATTCTTTGCCTTCTGAAGCCTCCTTCTCTTTCTCTCCCTTCCAGTGCTTCAGCAGAAGCAGTGCTGCTGAAAGGAAGCCACTGGGAAAGCCCAATTATCATGCAGTCCACCCTTTCAACAGCGACACCTCAGCAGTGCTACTGAAAGAGTGGCCTACACATGATAACTGGGCTCTTCCAGCTCTGCCCTTTCAGCAGTGCCATTTCTGCTGAAGTGTCACTACTGAAAGAGTAACTTCACAATACATCACTTCGCAGTTCAGCAGCCGATGGTGGTGCTGGGAGAGTCCAACTATCACAGGGACCAGATAAAGAGCTTCTGTGGGCTGTATGTTTGACACCCCTGATCTAAACTAATAGCCATGATCACAACTTGTGATAGTGAGCATTATCCATTAATTAAGTCAAGGGTGGCCAACCTTCCACCATTAGGGACTCTGCGTTCTTAAGAGTTGTGTGGAAAACAGAATCTTGGCAGCTGCAATTGCTGATGGTGCTGCTAAAGCAGCTGCACCTGCTGAAATGTCCTCACCTATGCAACCATTTAAAGGGCCAGCATTCATGTAGAAAGGTTGGCCACCCCTGAATTATGTAAAATTTTCAAGCTGTAGGAGAATGACCTCTGGATACATGGGTTGAGTTGAAGGATGAAAAAGGATTGGTGGGGGAATGGAGACATGGGGAAGCTCGAGGGTGATGCTGGGAGACAGAAGCAGCAGCAAGAGAGAGTAGTGTGAGGGCAAGGACGAAGGTAGCATTTTCGAGAGCTGTGGCTAAAAGTAAGTCCAAATTAATTTAGTGGGATTTACTCCCAAGTTCATGGCGTTTTGCATTTCAGTCATAGAAAATCAGGCCACTCTAGCTCTACCATCAAGTTGACTCAAGAAGAGCCTTTGGGGTGAGACGATGTGTCAAATGTTTTTGGAAGATTTGAAATACCATTTGCTGATGATGACATGCATGGTGATGACACCCTCAAAACAAACAAACAAACACACACACACACACCAGCATCCCATAGTTGATGAGGAATGCCTGCCCCTTTGTGCAGAAGAACTCAGTGACCCTTCCTAACCTGGGAGCATTCCTTTGCATTGCAATTGCTCCTTGAAGCTGAAGCCAAACAAAGAACTGGCTTCCTTGAGGTTTTTACACACAGTTCTCGACTTAGAGCCTGTTTCCTCCTTTCCTTCCTTCCTTCCTTCCTTCTTCCTTCCTTCCTTCTGGGATCATAACAGCTAGAAATTCTGGTCAGAAAGACTTCAGGACCAACTCATTTCCATGACCTTCAGCAGGTTTCTGTGAGTCAGCTGCTAAATGGGAAGCGAAACCAACTCAACTGCGAGTGCAAGCATGACGCGTTCACTTCATGTTGTTTGAAATCACACTGTGAGGCTGATCCTTATTTGGAACAGATGCTGACCCCACAATCAATGTTGCAAAGCAACCAAACAAAACAATTGATTATGCTGCATATACCTCACCATATATAAAATCACTGTCCAGAGTGGGTCGATATACTAGCAAAAAATAAAAATAAAAATGAATAGGCACCCCATCAAGCTATTTTTAATCCAGGAGAGAGAATCACATACTTTTCCTCCCACCTAAATGATAAAGGAGTAGGATGTGGCAGCTACAAAGGATTTTTCATTATTTGGCAAGCTATCTGGTCCACCAAGGGACCACTTTGACAGAGTGCCCAATAGTTATGATCTTGATGATAATAAATGCAGATAGCTTTGTAATGCAACTTCAGATTTTTTTTCCCTCTGTAGCAACCAAAGCAACTGCATGTTGATGATACATCATCAACATGCAGCAGTACAATCCACTGGGAAGTTCACCTGCAAAAGTCCCATTGATATGAACGTTAGGATGCAAAATAGTGGCTCACACAGGGTGTGTTGCACCCATGTCAAGGAGTGAGAGATATTCTGCCACCATAAAGCACCAAAAATGCCTTGGTCCTGCAGTCTCAGTCACCTTTGAACCTCTCTTTCCAAAACAAACAATCTGAGCAACCAAAGTTTAAGTGACTGCAACAGCAAATGTTCACAAAAGTGTATCTAACTAACAGCTAAAGAAGAGGCTTACTGTATCCATCTTAGCAATTCACAAGTTAGTAACTAGAAGGTTACCAAACCAAATAAATGGCACTCCATAGAGGCATCATGCAATCAACTACCTGCTTCCTTATACCAACCACTGAGAATATAAAACACATACTGTATTACAGAGCCAAATTTGCACAACATGCCAAGGCACGAAAGTCCTTTTAAAAAGGCCACACGCATTATCTCTAGGCTGGGTGAAGCAATAAACATTATGAGCTCAAGGGGTGTCATTTTTTTTCTTGGCAGAGCCCCTGTGCTCTTAACAGCAGCAGCACAAGCAGGAATTCAGAAGATCAAACCTTTCCAGGCATACAGATGCCATTTACAGGAGAAGACTTCACCTGCTGGATTTCTTTCTACCAGCCAGCTGCTAAAGGCACAGAAGCTCTGCCAAGTTGGCAACCCAAGTTCATAAGTCAGACAGGCCACCAGACCCCCCTGAAAGCAACTCTTGCAGAGTCACTCTCCAACACAAAAACCTGGAACAAGAATGCCCCTTTTTATTAATCTGGCAAACATTACAGAGCATGCAGGGCCAGAGCAGGTCTGCCTCCTTTACTATGTTAACCAAGGCTGGCCCACCCAGGAGACAGGGTGAAGCAGTCACTTCAAGTGGCAGGCTGGGGGAGGCAGCAAGCTGACAGGGAGCGACTTGCTCCTTGTACACCTGTCCATAACCCCCACCTGCCCAACCGCTTCACCCTGCTGGTGCTCCATCCTCTTGTGTGCAATTCTCCTTGGCAGTTTTCCACCACCACCACCACTTCAGGGTAGTCCGTGCTGCCCAGCTAGTTCCAAAGAAGCATCAGGTGCAGGCAGCCATGGAGGAAGGGAAAGGGTGTGCTAACATGGACAAAAGGGGGACAGAACACGGGTGGCACATTGGTTGGGCCTTACTTTACAAGGCTACAAGGGCTTCCCAATTTGGCCACCATTGGGGGGAACCCAAAGGCCTGAGGATTTCATTAATACCCCTCCCCCCATCATAGTTCATCGCTTCATACCGGTAGTTTGAGCGCTGACAAAGCATGCATTATACCTCTTTTTTTTCCCTGTCCTTGCATCTGCAGGTTAAGATACAAACCTAGTCAAGTCAAACCAAGATATGATCAAGCCCTACCCATCAGCACAACAAAATCAATGCATTATCCAGGAATGCCTTCAGAACTTGGCAAAGATAGCATTACTCTGATCAGGGTTTTTTGTGAAATCGAGGCAAGTGTGAACACAGGGAGAACCACCACACACACACACACACACACACAAAAATCCAGTTTACATCATGCTGGGTTGATATCCTTTTTACAGGCTTCTACTTCTGTGTCTAGAACGGCAGGCATTAGCAGCCGATTACGCTTACCTCCATGCTGTGAAAAATTTCACATGCTGATTCCTGCAATGCCAAGCTGCTGTTAAAGACACAAGAGCAGGCAAAAGTTTTGTTCTTTCTTTTTCCCTGACCAGTTGATAGCTCTTAGTTATACCAAATTACGGCCAGCTTTCACCATGGGGTGGAGGGAGAACACATGCTCTCAGCCTCCCAGAAGCAATCCCAGAACGACCAGATGAAAAGCAGAGCAGGTTTTCTACACATTGGATGGCTATAATTTAAGAAGCAGGCACCTGCTGACGTTCCTTCTCCTGCCCACTTTCAAAACTATGCAAGAGCCCCGTCTTCCTTTGCACTTAAGCCAAGGGTGGGCAGAAAGCAGACAGTCCACTGGCCAGCTTCCGGGGTACTGTGCTACCTGGTGCCTGCTGGTTGCTGGGGTGTTTGCAAAGAATGCTGGATGAGGTGGAGCTTAGTCAGAGACAGCAGCAAGGGCCTCCTTATGCTCTTGAACAAGAGGACACCCTTCAGGCAGGGCCCATGAAAGGGGGAAAATTATAGGCCCAGGGTCAAAAAGGGGGCCCAGGAGCCAAAGGAGTAAACCCAGAAAATTCCTGGGATCCCAGCTGGCCTCATGGAGATTGAAAGACAAAGGCCGGGCCAACCAGCAGGCTAGGTCTACTGGGCAGGTAGACCTGGTGCCGCATCGGGGAAGCCTGGTAGACCTGAGCTCCGAAGCCTTTTCCTGCTATTGCTGCCCTCCCCCATCCTGTTTTGTCCCCTCCTCCCCCTTTGAGAAGGGGCCCAAAAGAAACTCTGTACCCCCTGATAAAATTCCTCTCAGAGGCCCTGCGTTCAGGATCACTTAAGACAGGTTGCTTAATGCTTATATGACTTAGCTGTGTGAAGGGATCCGGAGTCAGCACTCCTGTCCTGTTTGTCAATTGAAAACAAGTCAGTGGAGCCAACCCACGTCTGAGCAGTTGCAATCCCAGATACGGAGGGACGTCTGGGCGGCTCCTCCTCCTCCTCCTCCCTACACAGGTTCTCCAACTGCAGCTCTTCTCAGTAGTTAAGGGCCAGGGAAAGGGAAGCGAAGCAAGCACCATCTCGGCCAAAAAGCCCACTGCTCTCTCCCTCCCTCACTTCTCGGGCAAGAAATCCGGACAGGCGGGTCAATGGTTAATCCAGCCGATCATGAAGCAGCACAGCCCAGCAAAACTCGCCCAAGCAGCAGTAACTCTGTACACCACCACCAGCCGGGTCTCCTCTACCTCCTCCAAGATGCCAACAGAGGCTGGCCTGGCCTGGCCTGGCCTGGCTTCCTTTCTATCATGGGAGGGGGAGGGGAGGAAAAAAGGAAACTCTTCTGCTTTCCCGCAAGATCAGACGTCCTAAAGTTTCAGGCACCTGCTTACTTAGGCTTTCCCAGAAAATAAAACAACTGAAAGTTGGAAAGGGGGGAGTGGGCAGCTTCTCGGACTGGAGGTCCTGATGGGAAACGAAGTTGACCCTTTGCCTTGTGTGTTAGGAAAACCCAGACAGACAGCGCGGTGCGAGCAGCAAGGCCCCATAGACGGAGGAAGGGAACGGATCTCAAAGAAAGAGGGGGAAGGCATACATTTTATTAGCGATGGGGACGACACAGACCCCCCACCACCACCTGTGCCGGTCATGGAGCACCAATGAAAACCTAAACCACCATCCACTTAGGAAGAGGATTGAGAAAGAAAGAAACTTGCAGCACCCCCTCCCCACGAACAACAGGTGCCCTAACACAGGATCTAATTCTAGCCACCCCCTCCCGATACCCAGGCCACGTGAATCCCTTAGCAGGTAACCCCCTCTCTGCCCACCCCGACTCACCGGCTCTGCCGCTGGCTGGCCCTTCCCGGTCCTGGGGCTTGTTCCGACGGAGCGATCTTTCTCCGCGACGAGGACAACTCGACTGCACCGCCTCCTAACCACGTGATCCGCAGGACAGCAGGTACTTCCCTCCCTGCACCTGAAGCAGGTAAAGCGCCGCCTTCTGTTTACCTGGCGCTGGCTGGAGCCAAGAAAGCGCGGTTTGGGCGGCAGGAGGGGCTCCTGCTCGCTCCTCTTCGGCTTTTCAACCCTCATCTTTTTTTTCTCTGCAAGACTTGCTAAGAGTTGTTAACTTTTTTTCTGATAGGCAACTTCTGTGCCTTTTGCAGTATTATTTAGAAAAAAGCCCCATCAATGTGCATTGCGCTTTACACTTCAGGACAACGAACGACGAGACTATGGATCCCTGCCTTGTGAATTCTTTGAGGAAGGATAATCCGAGTGGAGAAGAAACTCGTCTCGAAGGCAGAGAGAGCGTGGGTGGGAGGTCCACCGTCCAGCCACAAGGGATAGGAAGAGAGAAACGTAGCAATATGAACCATCTCCTCCATCCTAAAGACGCAGAGAGTCTGGGAACATTTCAAATAGATAGAATAGATAATCATAATAATGCCCTTTTCCCTGTCGATACTCCTACTGAAAGGCTGCAATCCTCCTATCCACACTTACCTTACCTGGCAGTAAGCCCCATTGGATAAGGGAACTTACTTCTGAGTAAACATGCCTAG
This sequence comes from Plestiodon gilberti rubricaudatus, assembly GCA_026170595.1. Taxonomy (NCBI): domain Eukaryota; kingdom Metazoa; phylum Chordata; class Lepidosauria; order Squamata; family Scincidae; genus Plestiodon; species Plestiodon gilberti. The sequence continues at coordinate 110,887,337 of JANXHW010000002.1, forward strand.
GATTGAGTGCTTAGCCTTCTGGAGAGCCCAAAGAGCTCCAGGTATGTGATCTCAGAAACTCTTTCTGACAATCCTTATCCTTTAAGATAGATCAGTATAATAATAATTATCAACATAATAATGGAGGGAATTAGGCTGAGAGAAAGTGGCTGAAGGCCACCTGTTGTTGTGCTTGAGGCAGAGGCAAGCTTTGTGGTAGGGAATTCCAGATCCACAGTTGTTGCTAAGAATATTGCCAGGATGGTGTAGTGGTTCGGTTGTTGGACTTAGATCTGGAAGATCCAGGTTCAAATCCCTGCTCAGCCACAAAGCTTCCTGTGTGACCTTGGGCCAGTCACTATCTCTCAGCCTCACCTACCTCACAGGGTTGTTGTGAGGACGAAAGGAGGGAAGGAACCATGTATACCGCCCTGAGCTCCTTGGAGGAAGAGTGGTATAAAAATGTGCAAATAAATAAAATAAATATTTATACAGGTATACTGATTTTTCAACAACAGTATGAAACAGATTTTTCAACAAACAAAGTGGTTTACAGGGTGAAATAAATCAAATGGTTCCCTGTCACCAAAGGGCTCACAATCTGAAAAATTAAAAATACAGGAGAGACACCAGAAATAGCCGCTGGAAAAGACACCATGCTGGGGTGAAGAGGGACAGTTGCTCTCCCCTTACTAAATATAAGAAGGCACCACTTTAAAAGATGCCTCTTTGCCCAGTTCAGACTCTTGCAGCCTGATCCTATGTCTGTTTTTCTTTGCTGTAAAAGTCCTACAGCTTTGGCTACTGTGCTTTGAACTTCTAATGCCTGTTATGCAAGTCTTAAAGATGCAAGAGTCCTCCCAGGAAAAAGTGGGCACCTCTAGCCATTCTATGCATATCAAACATCTCCTTAAAACCCACAAATTAGGTGGGCTGTGAGTGGCAGTGGCCATTCCCATATACACCTCACGTGGGTGGATCCCTATTTCTGTGTGTCTGGCTGCTTTTAAAAGGACAAATGGTGGCAACCCTAGCTGCAAGAGGACTGCTTTTTGAGCTCTGTGGATCCTACAACTTCTCCTGTGGAAGTCCCTGTGTCGACATAAGAGACTTTAGGAGTCCACAAAGTGTCCTGGTGACACTTTAATATGGGCAGCGTTGGAGGCGAGGCTCGAGGCACTAACTGGGTGGGGACCCACAAGCACCCCAGTACATATAACTACCTTCTCTTGCCCATGCAACTGCAAGCGGGCTTCCTCAGGAGGAGCCCCTGTGATGAGGCAGAGGTCCTTAAGAAGCTCTGTGGCAGATATGAAGGTCAGAAGGCAAAGATGGCAGAGAACAACTTGCTTCTCTGAGGGAATCACTCTGTCATCTCTCTGAGGGAAGCAGGTGGATCCTTTCGTCCCTCGGCACATCTGAGGATAGAAGGCATCCACCCCCTTTGTCCCTTTCTTGGTGGTGGTGAAAGAGGACCAAAGGATGCTCTCTTCTTCCCCAGCAGCATTGAGCAGCATCCACCCTGCCCTCTTTCTCAGCTGAGGGAGCAGGGTGGATGGCTGCCTTTTCCAGTCATGGGGGGCAATTGCCGTGCGTCTGCATGCAGTCATTTCTCTAAGGGAAGTAAGTGGACCTCCCTCCTCCAAATGTGCCACCAGCCCTGCATTTTCACACACATGTATTGTGTCATAAGCTTGCATGGGCCACACCCCTCATCCAGCCATCAAACCTGGTTTTCATAAGCACAGGGATGCTTGGGTATTTTTTGCCAGGTCTGCCATTGCAATCTAATGCTAGTTCACAGAAGGCACAGTAAGTGCAGGGACTGGAATTCCTGGGACAATATAAGTGACTAGCAATAGGAACTGTATTTCAAGTTAGGTGCATTTAGGGAATTCACTTTGTTATGTTTTCTCTCTTCACTCCAAGGGTTTTGTGTGCTTTGCTCTTGGGTAGCTCCCTGGCTCCCTCAGCTGGCCATTACTAGTTATTGCATCCAATTTGGTCAAGCTATCTTTTGTGGTTCATCCAGCTAAGAGCAGGCATTTTTCGTTCACCTACTTGTACTTTTCTCTACCCCCTTTTCCATTTTGTTTAATTTCATTTGCTTTGGGGGTTTTGGTACACTAGTTATATGTTGACTCCTTGCCTGCCTAGTCCATGTTCACAGGTAATTCATTGGGTTGTCACATCTGATCACTTGCAGGCGCTATTGCGATTTGATTTTAATTAAGAACCCCTGGGTTTTTATTTAATGCTCCTACCTCTGGCAGATGTGTTTTTTCCCCAAATCCTCCCCCTCCACCTGGTCATCTTAATTTGGGATGGGAACAGATAGATCTACCACTTCCCCCTCCTCCTGCATTTGGCTGCTGATCTAGTAAAGAGGAAAAGCAGAGAGCAGGAAGGGGTACACTGAGCGCTAACCACTGGATCTACTCTCCTCGGTGGTCTCTCTGGTGACCTTCACTGACATCCCAAAACTCAGAAACCAAGACAGGTGAGCAACAAGAATAAGAGCCTACTTGAGATTTTGAAAAGGAAAAAAAATCAATATATGCAAAGGGAAAACAGTGTTCTTCAAGCTTTTTTAAAAAAAACAAACACATAAGAGCAGATGAAATGAGGAAACAAACAAGGATCAACATATCCAGCTACCCTGCCTAGACTTGTTTCCTGTTATAAGCAGGTTCCATACCAAAGCAATATTCACGCACCATTCAACTTTCAGTCCAGCTTCTTATCCATTTACAGCAGTCTCTTCCATGACAGCTTTCTGTATCCTGGCTCTTCTCTTTTGCAAGCAGCAGCAGATGCTGTGCTCTGGCTCTCCCCAATTGACATAAGGGTCATTCCATGTCAAATCAACCAATAAAAAATACATTTTGGAACTTGATGTCACGGATTTTGCTCATTTTTGGTACATTTGTACCTTACCATGAGATGTTCAATTTTTTTTTTCAGATTTTTTTTGTCCATCCGTTTTTGAGATATTGAATGTTCAAAACTGCCAAAAAAAGGCCAAAATTCACTTGTCACCATACCTTCAAACGCCAGTTACAGGATGAACGCTACAGACATGGGGCAGGTGTCATTTTAAAGCTTATGAATAGGGCTTTCATTTGATATACAACATGACAAAATTGTAAATTTTCAAGAAATTCAAAAATATTCAAATAATATTAATTTTGAAATTTTGGAAAATCGAACTTTTTTAAAAATTTCAAAAAAATCACACTTAAAGGTATATGTCCTGTAGTCAATCATTCAAAATTTCAAGATGGTATCTCAATGGTATCATACAAAAATTAAATTTTCTTGTTGGCAGTGACCAGGAATTAAACCCTTCAAGTCCATTTTTCTACAGTTTACATTGATAAAATTATGTGGTAAACTGAAATGAATCCAAAAATTTATAACAGGACTTATAGAGATAGATTTATAGAGAATGAATTCACTTTCTATTCTTTTACAGGATCAGCTTTTTGGTAAAACTATCAAAATCATGAGCTTTTTACTTCGTAGTTTTAAAATTTTCCTTTAGTTGCTGAATAATTTCTGAATCAGCACAGTGACATTTTTCCTCATCTAAATCATCTTCAGAAGTAAAAATATATATATATATTTGTAGGTCCTGCACCGCTGGTTACACCGGTGGTGTAAGTTGGATAGGATTGCGCTTTGTGTTAGTTGCCCTGATATTTTTCTGTCTGTGAAAGGCAGCATATAAATTGTTAAATTCTTCTCTCCTTACCCATATATTATGTTTTTAATTGTAACAAGTGAGGTCAAAACATCAAGAAGCATCAAGCAATACAAGAGCCAGTGGTGGTGTTACAGTACTATTCAGATGAATAGAGAGTCTATTGAAATGAATACAAAATGCAGCTGGCATGGGATTGACACCAGGGGTGATGAGTAGTGTAAACAACACCTAAAGAGGGATAATTACTTTCTGAGGGAATTAGCCTTGCCCAGGATTTGATGAGACCATGGTCCACAGCGTCAGATGTGTTTCAAATGAAATACATCTCTGCAGCTTCAAGTTGGAGCTCCCCTTTGAAATGTGGACTTGATGACTTTAAGTTCTCCTACATAATATCCCAGGAGATTGAAATGTTTCCCCATGGGGTTCTGCGTGTTACCATTTTTAACATTTCATTTATGTCCAGCATTCCTACTGCGCAGTTGCATGGCTCTCAGTCAAGCCCCTCAGAGCTCTGTAGAACCAGAAGTCAGCAATGATGTAATAATATGATGTCATCGCCGAGTGCTGGGAAGATGCTGTCACACTCCTGCACAGTCATGGGAGGGCTCTGCACAGCAGTGCCAATCTTTAGGGGAAACCCTGTTTGTGTCCTTTTTATTCTCTTGCATAGGAGCTTATCCATTTGAGCCTATGCAAATAGCAGAAAGGCTTAGCCTTTTAGACAATGTCATGCATGCAATGGGGAATGGGATGCTGATGTTTGGTCCCCTAACGGTGTTGTCTGAGTAAATATGGACACAGCGTTTGCACCAGAATAAATAACTCTGTAAAGCAATCTGGGATTTAGGGTGACCACCCTTCCTTTGTTGCATTCTTTGACCAGAACATGCAGCTGGGTAGGAATTCCCATGATAAGCCTCTTACACTCAGAGGAAGCAAGGCCTGACACAGTATGTGATTTCAGACTGGGGTTGTTTTGGTGCAGATGAAATCTTCCTTTGCTCCAGGTTGATAGTGTCCATTGTATTTCTTCCCAATGGTGTGTGTGTGTGTGTGTGTGTGTGTGTACACACACACTGCCCCACTCACTGGTGAACAGAGGGTACAGCAGAAGTTCTCCTCCACGAAGCTTGAGGCAAAATTAGTGAAAGGAACTTTTTTTGCACATTGGAGGGGCCGGGGTCAATATCTAGGTGCCATGATCAGAGTAAGGGGTGTGATGAATGCCTCATTCCCCTCCCCCCCCCTGTATTTTCCCATATTTTCCCTTATTTTTGGACACATCTAACTCCCCAGAAGCTCCTGGGCAGGTTCAGCAGTTTAAAAACCTACTGAGATCCTCCTACAGCAGTCTTGGTTGGAAATGCTGTTATCAGCCATCCATGTGCATTTGTGAGATCAGAGTCCTTCTCCCTGTCAGGGAAGCACACACTTACCAATTGGGCAATCAAATCTGTCTATCTTCTAGGTAAAGGGGTGGGATGGAGAGGCACGTGGTTGCCCTTCCTCCAATCAGGTAACTGCATGGCATCATCAAACCTAGGTTACTTAAGGTCAGGCATAAGGATACTCTGTGTGTTTCTGATAGGTCTGCTATGAAAACTAATATTGGATTGTGAAAGTCACACCCACTTACAGGGACCAGGATTCCTTGGACAATGTGAGTACCTAGTGAAAAAGACTGTAACTGTAGCTAGATGCATCAGGGAATTATTTTATTTGGCTTTGTTGCTCTTTCCCTCCAAGCCAGCTGGCAAACTTCACCAGCAATGGGGGGGGGGGGTTGGTGCACTTTGCTCTTTGCTCTTTGCTCTTGAGTAGGCTCCCAGCTCCATCTGTGGGCATTACTAGTTACTGTACCTAATTTACTGTAATGTTTACAGTAAACAGTAATTTACTGTACCTGATTTACTGTTCTTTAAATTACTGTACCTAATTTACTGTACTGTTTACAGTAAACAGTAATTTACTGTTACTGTATTGTGCTGTCTCTCTTCACCCCAGCAGAGTGTATTTTCTAGTTGCTGGTGTTGCTGTTACTGGGGTTTCTTCTGTATCTTTTTAGATTGTGAGCCTTTTGGGGACAGGGGACATTTAGTTATTTTATTTTCTCTGTAAACCGCTTTATGAACTTTTTTTTAATTGAAAAGCATTATATTAATAATTATTATTATTATAAATAATTTTGGTCAGGTTTTCCATTTGTGTCAATCCAGCCAAAATCAGGCATTTCCCCCACCAACCTGCTTGTACTCTTCCTCCCCTCTTTCCCCCATTTGGCTTAGTTGCCTTTCTTTTGGAGTTTTAATAAACTACTTATATTTTTACTCTTTGCTTGCCTGGTCCATGTTCATGGGTATTTCAGTGGATTGTCACATTTTAGTGCTCGCAGATGCTACTGTGATTTTTAGGAAGAACTTCGTGGGTTCTGTGCTGTCCTGGGAAGGGTTTTTTCCCCCCCGGACAACCCCCCCACTGCGTGGTCTCTGTAGCCTGGGATGGTGGCAGCGGATAGAAACTACTAGATCCCCCCCCCCATTCAGCAGCTTTCCCACTAAAAAGGGAAAGCGGGGAGCAGGAAGGAGTGTGAGAGCACTAACCACTATGCACTACTCCCCTAAGTCAGCCTGCTTTCTCCCAGTACACTCTCTGACAGAACTCTCATGCCACTTTGGGGGCAGCAGCATTGCCACCCAGAACCAAGGACTGCAAAGGGTCACACACAGAATGTTAGAGTTGGAAGAGGTCTTAGAGCTCATCTAGTCCAACCCCCATGTTGGGTTTCAACCAAAAAGGGAGGTAAAAATGGCTAATAGAGGCACTACCGTCATGCTCTGCCCAAAGATGAGGTTTTGAGCTGTTGGGTATGGTGCACATCTGGAGATGCGTGAAAAATCCACAGATGTTTTCGGTTGTAATATTGTTGCTATATTCATTTCACATTTGCACACCTGTTCACACTATTATTTATTAAGTTCTACTTCACCTTTCTGCACATCCATGATTCACGTGATCATTTACCTGACATATTTTCACAGGTCACAGGTGCCATTTGCACACACTGGGCTGTCTCTTCCTGGGCAGCTTAGTCATCTTCTCTGAGAACTGGCAAGAGGGATTTACATACCACAGGTGCCAATCTGTGGTAGAATCTAAAAGCTAACTATTGTTATGATGGCAGCACTGCCTCTTCCCAGTTGGATAATTGTTAGGTCTCGAGTAGACTGGAAAGCCATCCTGTGCTTTTGCAAAACCAAAGCTGGAAACATCTGGCTCAAAAGGTAAGTCATTTAGTCATGCATGAATGGGCACCCAAATCTCACTCAGTGCTGAATTGAGCATGTGCTGGCTGGCGACAAACCTGCAAGGAAAGGACTTTGGATCAGACTTAAGGTAAAGGTGACCCCTGACAATTAAGTCCAGTCGTGTCCGACTCTAGGGTGTGGTGCTCATCCCCATTTCAAAGCCAAAGAGTCAGCGTTGTCCAAAGACACCTCCGTGGTCATGTGGCCGGCATGACTCTCCTTGCCGCAGTGTGTAGCATGCAGCTGGAACACGGAGCGCTGTTTACCTTCCCGCAAGCGGTACCTATTTATCTACTCGCATTAACATGCTTTGGAACTGCTAGGTTGGCAGGAGCTGGCCAAGCAACGAGAGCTCACCCTGTCGCGGATTCGAACTGCCGACCTTTCGATCGACAGCCCCCTGCCGATGCAGCTGCACCACTGGAGCATGCACTGCATCCCGCGAGGGAGGCAGTCCCTGAGGTCTCCTCCAGGGAACACTTGTTCCCTTGTCCAGGGGTAAGCCTCCAATATCCCTCCCCCCCCCCCCCGATGGATCTACTTGGGCTTTGCTGGCGCAAATCCAAGTGGACCCAGGAAGCGGAATAGGATATCAGCTGTGCTGCTGCTGCCAATATTGCCCCCTTTCTGACCTCTCTCTCTCTCTCACACACACACACGCGGTCTCCACCCCGTTCCTCCCCATTCTGCCTATGCTGACTACTTACCGGCACTGGGGTGTTCAGGAGGCTGCTGGTGCATGGCTGCGGCCACTTGCTGCACAGGATAGTGGCTTGCACTTTGTGAGCATGTGAAAGCATGCTGCGCCACCAGAACACAAGTCCCAGCAGCAGTACAGGACTGGGCCAGTAGTCATTAGAGGGCAAGTTCACCGCAAAAGATGTAAGTGGTTATATTCATAAGCTTGCGCTGGAATGCCTACAAATATTTCATGATGCCGCAGTAGCTGAGCCAATGGCTAAGATGTTTCCTTTGAATTAAATAGAAGCCAGAGCTCTAACAGTCCATATTTACGGTCATGTTGAAGACTGCAGCCTATGTTCACATCTGTTTCCCCCCATCACATTTACATGTTTTGTGCTCTAATCTGATACCTTCTTTGTCTTCCTATGGCCACAACAAAAGATTATTCAAAGCTGGTGTTGACTTTGAAAATGCAAGAATGACTCTAATTCAGCAGGTAGAGGAGTGCGTGTACTAATCTGAATGGGTCACATCTAAGTTCACAGAGAACTGATCATTTTCTTAAAGTGACCCTGAGAGCTTTCTTGGCCTGGAAACAAAGTTTCAAAGGAGGTTACCATCCTGCAGCTTAAGAGGTTATTGTGTTGCTACAGGAGTTTTCCTTCTCTTAGTAAAAACTCTATGGGCCAACTTCAGCACGAACCAGGGTATCTACCCCAGAGCTGTCCCTAGGCTAGGGGATCTCTCTCTCTCTTTCTCTCTCTCTCTCTCAAAGGTGTACCTAGCCTCTGCAGCACCCCTCCCCACGCATAATGTCACAAGCCCTGCCCCCACTGGTGGCATCCCCGCCCCGCACAATCCTGGGCATGTCTACAGTAAGTCCCATTGTGTTCAGTGAGGCTTGCTTCTGAGTAGACATGCCTAGGAGTGTGCTCTAAGGTTTAACAAGCTACACCCGCCCACATTCCTTCTCCTAAAGGTCTAGCACTCTGTCCCGGTTGGAGATCTGGTAAGCCTAGCCAGAGTGCTGGAGGAGGAGGAGGAGAAGGGTGGTGGTAAGGGGTGGTTGGGGTATGTGTATGCTAACCCACTTGCTTTAAAAAAAAAGGGGCAGAAATTTTGGGTGCTGCTTCAGGTGTCCCAAAATTGTCCTGAGCCCTGCATCTCCTAGGGATAGCCCCAGAGGCGGAACCACGGTGGAGCGCGTGGAGCAGGAGCTCCAGGTGCTCGATCGCGGGCGGGCGGGCGGGCGGCCAGATTGTGGGCGGGGAACTCACCATCGTCCGAAGAGCAGCGTTGTTGTCTGGGCCCGCCCTCCTGCCCTGCCCTCCCTCCCTCCCTGGAGCCGTTTGGCTCCGAAATGGGAGCATTCCGGGTGGGGGGGGCATCTACGTGACACGACGCTGGCCCCGCCCCCTCGCGCCCTCCCGGCGCCTGACGCCTCTGGATAGCCCTGCTTCTAAATAGGTGGTAGTCAGAGAAAGCAGGGTAAGTGTTGCTTCTCTTGCCATGGTGCAGCAAAAGAGGGTGATGTAGCACCTGTAAAAATTCTCCCTTTCAATGATTACATGCACAGGACTATATTGGAAGATTTTCCCTTGGGAAAATAGCACTTGAAGACTCCAGTCCTGACAGGGACCACAGCAGCAGCAAAGTGTTATAGCCCCCTACTCTCTGCCGTGGTGGTGCTGATCCAGATCAGGGTTCAGGAGTGGCCAACCTTTCAACATGAATGCTCCTGGCCCTTTAATGGTTGTCTAGGTGAGGGCATTTCAGCAGGTGCAGCTGCTTTAGCAGCACCATCAGCACTTGCAGCTGCCAAGATTCTGTCTTCTACACAACACTTAAGAACACAGAGGCCCTCATGGTGGAAGGTTGGCCACCCCTGTGCTAGTTACAAAAGAAAATAACCCTGACATGCTTGCAGTGATGTCATTAAGAGGGTGGAAAGGGGAGCGTGGAAGCAGTTGCTAAGTTTAGTCAGAGCCAGAGGCGTCGCTCCGGTAGGGGCGGGGCTGTAAGTATCGCTGCGGTCATAGTCTCTTTACCGAGCGAGGAGGAGGCAGCCCCGCCCCCTCACTGTCCGAGCCAGTCCCCTACAGAGAAAGCAGCAGGGAAGAGACCCTGCCTGCTGCTTTCTCCGTAGGGGACTGGCTCGGACAGTGAGGGGGCGGGGCTGCCTCCTCCTCGCTCGGTAAAGAGACTATGACCGCAGCGATACTTACAGCCCCGCCCCTACCGGAGCGACGCTAGTGGTCAGAGCTAGTCCTCTAGTGAGACCCAAAAGCTGAGTGTCACTTGGGGGGGGCTGGCACCCCAGCTGACCTCGCCCACTGAAACCACAACTCCCGAAGGCAGTTGCTGCTCTCATCTCACCATCTCCATTCACTCCTCCTCACGCAGAGTTGCTGGCAGAGAGGAAGTGTGCAGTTGCAACAGAGGGCAATTGCTGCCAATGCAACTTGTTGCTAAGGAGTCGGAACGGGAGGCAGTTGCAAGTCAGCCAGTGTGACAGGGTGTGCTCTCTGGCTGGCCAGAAAAAGGAAGTGGGGAGGAGTGGAGTGGTAGCTGCTTTGGCTAGAGCGGCCACCTCTACTACTGTTGTGAGGAGAAAGACCCCCCTCATATATTTTTATGCCGTCCGCCCCGACCCCCTGAAGCTATTGCTTTTTACCCCATCCAAATCGGTCAAGAAATCACGAAGATACAGCCATTTTTGTAAAGCGCATTTAAAAATCCGGCTTCCCTCCGCTTTTCGCCATGTTTGACAGCTTTTAAGGTGGACCGGATCTCAGGCTAAGCAGTGTATTCTCCTATGGAAATCCTATTTTCTTATTCCCTCGTAAGTTGTGGTACCTGATTCTTGTTTAGGATCAATGGGGAGTCTCAGGAGGGGCCCCAACCTGATGCTTTGGGAGAAGTGCCACTGCTCCTTGAGAAGCCATCTTTTCCACCTTCTTTGGGTTTCTTCTCAAGACAAAATCCACCATTTGCAACCCCAGCACTGTTGTCCTCTTTCCACTATCATGTTAATGACTTTCCTCATACTAATTCCTTAAGCTCATGTTTGCCTCTCTGTGTATGCTCTATGCCATCATCTCCTTACCTGATGGACTTAGTCGGAAACCTGTCTAACTCAGTACATTCTAACTCAGTTATTTGCTAATCTCCTATTGTAAAACCTGAGGTCAGGGGGACAAAACCTGAGGGACTGGCGCCCTAGCCTATTTACCTACAAACTTTGATCCTTTCTAGCCCACCAGCTACACAATGACCCCATTCTCAAACATCTGGAATCATTTACTCCTCAGGGATGGGGACCTAATCCCTTTGCCCAAAAGCACCCAACACCCCGGCTACCACCCATTGGCTGGCACCCTCGCCTCCCATTGGTTCCAGTTTACACAAAGCATCACGCATGTCATTGGATCATTTAATAAAGTTTTCCTTTTATTGGATACATTTTATCACTCGTTGTTGGGGCTCTCATTGGTGCAAAGTTTCAATTCCAACTTCTTATTGGCCATATCAACGTGCACATTTTGGATCCTTCTCCCCATTGGTTCCCCTTTGTCATGAATGTTGCAACACCATGTATTCCATGTTATCCTGTAATAATGAAATGTATAAAAATGTTTGTAACCATGTGAATGACACACTTTTGCCCTGCAATGGTGTCCTGGGTTACCCAGTAAAGGCCTTTTCTTAAACCCAATGTTGGTCTCAGTGGAGCTCATTTTTGCGCGCATCTGCCACTAATGCAGATATCTCTCTCTCTGCTTCTATTCTAATTTCCTTTTTTTGGGTACCCTCTCCACCTTTGGAGTCCTGTGTCCGCTCACCGAACCATCGAATCCGAACTGTGTATGTACCCCGGGGGGTGCTTACAACACTACTCCCCTTGCTTTCTTTTCCCAGTCCTCACCCTTCTGCTCTTTTTAAAGGGCAGGAGTAGGGGGTGTCCAGTTGGGGCAAAAGGAGCAATGGCAGATGAAATACCATCAAAGAAAGATGGAAGGGAACAGGACAGGGTGTGAGGCTGCAGAAACCAGGAGGCAAGCATGGCATGCTTTGCGTGCCAAAAGAAAAAGAAAAAGGAGTGGGCAGGACCAAGAGGTGGGACTCCAGAGTGCCAAAAGGACTTGGGCCAGGCCTGAATTTAGTGGGTTCCATTCAGCCTTGTCAGGCAGACCACTGCCACATTTCTGTGCAGAAGTTTTCACCAGGAAAAGGAAAGGGATGCTGATCTCCTGAGACAGAGGTTGCCATTAAAAAAAAAAAACCCAGCATCAAAGTAATGCTATCAAAATGCTTTGGAAGCTTGGCTGAAATAGGGTAGGGGGCCAAAGAAAGGTCAGGTCAGTTGTGACTGGCTGAAGAGACGATCTTCATGGAAACACACACTCCATCCTTGAATGGGGGGAGTAAAGGAATACAAAACAAGTTTAGTTCAAGAACTAGCAAATGATGCAGTTGTACATGGAAATATGTAAGGAGGCCTTTACTATTATTTTAATAATAATAATAATATGCCAGTTTTCAATAAGAGTAGTTCACAAAGTGGTCTACTGCTTCCATGCCAGATTTGTGAGTTGCCCTGAAGGAATCTGATTGTCCGCTGCTGAAAATAGAATGTTGAACTAGAATGGTATCTAGCAGGGCTCATCTTATGTGCCTAACAGACAAGGCTCCTGTGTCTGAAAAATAATTAAAGTTAGCAGGTGCAGCTGAACATGTGGGATGTCCCTCTTGTACACAATGAGTAAAGGTAAAGAAGTCCTGGTCCCTGGCATTTGGTCACCCTGGAAAGTGGAAGTCTAGAGTTGCCACCTTTTTTTAAAGTTCAAACCTGTTCCTGTGACTTAATGCACAGGAATTAAGAAGATGAAGGTTTTTCTGTATTGGAGACAAAGGGTGGGGAAAAGCCTCACTGCCAAGATTCTATGCATGCCAGGCTGCTGGTAACAGAGGGAAAGGAGCATGGTCAGGATTTTTTTTTTAAAGTTGATGTTGGCAACCTAACAGAAGAGGCCTGGGCTGCAATCCTCTTAGAGTGGCTGCAGGGTTAATAGCTGCTTCAGGGCTTGGGCGGGAAGGCTGATTACTCCAATCAAGAGCTGGGAAGAAGTAGGCAAACGTCACGTGCAATGCATGGGTTCACATCTCTACTTTGCATGCACAGCAAGGCGGTAGGGAAGACGTCTGTATGCATCATTCAGATTTCTCCTTCTTTCTCTTCAGCCCAGACAAATTGCCCCACCAGAGAGGACGATGAAACAAACAATCCATTCAAGGCAGAGAGGGATTTGGAGGCAGGGCATGTACGAAAGCAGGAATTAAACCGGGAAGTGCTTACGACATTCCAACGACAGCAGCAGTCAGGGGGTAAAAAAAAATGTAAACCTGTGTCCTAATTCATGGGAAGCGATTATTCTTCACGTCAGTGCAGAGAGTAAGGGAACCTGCCTCTCCTGGACTGGGCCAGGCCAGGGGGATGGATCCAGTCTCCACCTTGCTCTGCTGTGCTCTGCTCTGCTGGGAACTCTCAGAGTGGATGAGAGGAGAAAAGACATATTCCTTTTCAGCAGGTGTGCTCCTCCACCTCTCCACTAAGGGCATCTGGTGGGAACTTGGATGGGGAACTTCAGAGGAAATAAAAGCAGGCAGGAACTGGAAACATAGCTCAGTATGGAATCCAGTTGCCAACACTGCCAATCAGAAAGATCTCAAGTAGTTGGGGTAGGAACAACCTTTACTTGAGATCTTGGAGAGTTTCTACCAGCCAGAGCAGAGCTAGGCAGACCAATGGTCTGGCTCAGTGCTCCTCTGTTCCAAGTTGTCCATTAATTTTTTAACTGGGCCGCAGTAGCATACTAAGGGGGGGGGCAGTGGTGCTGGTGACACACCACCCAGCCAGAGGGGGGGGGGCGACAAAGACCTTAGATGTTTAAGCAGCTGGGGGACAGCCGTGTCTTTGGCTTCTCTTCCCCGCGATCAAAGAAGCCGAAGACACAGCCGCTGGCAGACTGGGGCGTCACCCCAGTCCGCGCCCAGTCCCTCATGGCTGCTTCAAAGTGACTTCACTTCCAGGCCGAAGTGACTTCACCAGGCTGGGAATCTGTGTGTGTGTGTGTGTGTGTGTGTGTGTGTGTGTGTGTGTGTGTGTGTGTGTGTGTGTGTGTGTGACACCCATCCTTGCTGCCCCAAGCAGCAAGGAAGCTGGGTACACTGCTGCTAGGCTGAGACTAGCAAGGATAGCTACACCTGGGCAGAGCTGCTCTAAGGTGTTTTGCTGCATGAAGTGGAAAATTCAAGTGTGTATGTGTGTGCATGCAAGCATGCACATGCGCGCACACACACACACCCATCACTAATTAACATGGGGAACAATCGCCTGGAAAATTGAAAAGAACAAGAGCACAACTGCATCTGTAACACTGATACATAGTTCAAATAGAGAGACTCAAAGGCATACTTCTGTTCTGCATTTCATATAATTGTGTCCCTTAGGGCAGGGGTGGCCAACCTTCTACCATTAGGGCCTCTGCATTCTTAAGAGTTGTGCAGAAGACAGAATCATGGCAGCTGCAAGTGCTGATGGTGCTGCTAAAGCAGCTGCACCTGCTGAAATGCCCTCACCTATACAGCTATTAAAGGGCCAGGAGCATTCAGGTTGAAAGGTTGGCTGCCCTTGCAGAGGCGTTTCTACAGTAGGGACCCTACCGTAATTTGCGCCCCATGCTAGTACTGTGTTTACAAACCGGAGCGAGGAGGCCCCGCCCCCTCGCTGTCAGAGCCATTCCGCACAGCGAAAGCGAACGGACAGGGAGTCTCCTGCCCGTTCGCCTTCGCTGCATGGAATGGCTCCGACAGCGAGGGGGCGGGGCCTCCTCGCTCCGGTTTGTAAACACGGTACTAGCACGGGGCGCAACGTACGGCAGGGCCCCTACCATAGAAACGCCTCTGTCCCCTGCCTTAGGGAGACCTGTAGCATGATGCCCCCTGTAATCTTGCTAACTGAACAAAAAAAATTGCCTTGCCCACTTCTGGGCCTTTAACAGAAGCATAATCGACTGAGATCCAGAGGTGAACCTTTGCTGGGAAAGCGAACATGATCACTTGCTAATCTCTACAGATCCAAACTACTTTTAAAGGCCTGATGAAAAGTTGGCAATCCTACATGCTTGGAGTACAGTACTTCTGGTGCCATGCTATATTACTGCAGAACAAATATAGCAGCCTACTATGGTAACCTGTTTGAAATATTTAAGGAGATGAATCATGTAATGAAGGGTGGTAGTTGGGCTTCAAAAATGCGCATTAAAGTAGCACATTATGTAATATTTTCTTTTCAGTATGGAATACCGTATTGTCCCAAGTATAAGACGCACCTGATTATAAGATGCACCCTTAAAGTTTGGTGCTATTAAAAAAAATTAATTAAATCACTGGCATTAAATTGCAACAGCCTGATTATAAGACGCACCCCTAGTTTAAAAACTTAAATTAGGAGAAAAAAGTGAGTCTTGCTCGGAGGAGGTTTAGTGAGGGCAAATGGAGTGTCATCCCTCCAGCTTCTCACTGGCTCTGTGCCTGATCCCTTTAATACGGTTAATTACATTTAGCTCATCAGCTATTAAATACTGCTGGCGGGGAAGGAGAATGAGAGACATGCAACTCTGGCCAGCAATGTTTTGGCACACAGTAGCGTTTGAACAGAACTTGGAATTTTTGAGGCTGCCACCACTACCACCACCATCATGCTTAATTCACTCCTGATTTTATCAACCAATCTCTGCCAAAGTCAGTCCAGGGAAAATTTCTCTAATGTTTAGCTTGTTGGGCCACTATGCATCTGGTGCCAAGGTTGGGGATGTAGTATTGGGGAGTCTGCCCCAGGTGTTGGAATAGCTAGTTGTTGTCTTTCAGTTGAAGCACTGTTCTGCTCTCAGTAGGAGGAAGGTTGAGTAACCCCACATTTAGAGTTGCCAACTGGCTAGGAAAACATGGCCTGGCTTACTCCTGTGCCTATCAGGTGCCAAAACTTCCTTGTCTATACTGTACATGCAGAGCAGGAGCCCTCCTCTTACCCTCAGTCACTCTAAACAAGTTTCTCTTATAAGCAGGAACTTTAGATATTGCTATACCAGCTGCGGTCGTACTTGAGTCAATCGGACCTGACCATGGTGGTCCATGCCTTAGTGACTTCAAGACTGGATTACTGTAACGCACTCTACGTGGGGCTGCCCTTGAAGACGGTTCTGAAGCTGCAGTTAGTGCAGAATGCGGTGGCCCGGGTGGTCGCTGGAGCTAGGCAGTTTGACTCTGTTGAACCACTGCTTCAGCGGCTGCACTGGCTGCCCATTCGTTTCCGAGCCCAATTCAAGGTGCTGGTAATGACCTTTAAAGCCCTTCACGGTTTGGGTCCAGGATATCTGAGGGACCGCCTTCTCCCATACATTCCGGCCCGCTCTCTTAGGTCATCTGAGGGGGCTCTCCTGCGGGTGCCACCTATATCGCAAGTTAGGGGAGTGGCAACACGTGGGCGAGCCTTCTCTGCTGTGGCGCCACAACTGTGGAACTCTCTGCCAGGGGATCTGAGAACCACCCCCTCCCTCATGACTTTTTGGAGAGGGCTCAAAACGTTTTTGTTTCGTCTAGCGTTTGGGTGATGGGTTGTGGTCTGCCTCCTGTGTCTCAAGATGCTCTGCCATGCTGCTTCTCTGCTCCATTCTGTCCCCCCCACCCCCACAGTGGATTTTATTGTTTTTAAATTGTGTATTGTTTAAACTTATTTTCTGTATTTTAAACTATGTATTTTAATTTTTGTTGTAAGCCGCCTTGGGCATTTGCCTTCGGCATAGGATAAGGCGGGATATAATTTTTTTTAAATAAATAAATAAATAAATATACAAGCATATAGGCCAGTGGGTGGCGCAGTGGGTTAAACTGCTGAACCATGAGCTGTCGATGGAAAGGTCGGCAGTTCGAATCCGCGACGGGGTGAGCTCTCATTGCTTGGCCAGCTCCTGCCAACCTAGCAGTTCCAAAGCATGTTAATGTGAGTAGATAAATAGGTACCACTTGCGGGAAGGTAAATGGCGCTCCGTGTTCCAGCCGCATGCTACGCGCTGCGGCAAGGAGAGTCATGCCAGCCACATGACCATGGAGGCATCTTCGGACAACGCTGGCTCTTTGGCTTTGAAATGGGGATGAGCACCACACCCTAGAGTCGGACGCGACTGGACAATTGTCAGGGGTCACCTTTACCTTTTTATACAAGCATATAGTTGTGGATGATAAAAGCAGACCAGGGTGTTTTTCTTTTCAGCCCATGATGATAAATACAGTATTATCACCAGCAAATGTAACAAAGTTCAAGGTGCTCAAGACACAGATTACAGAGGTTGGTTGAAACCCTATCAGACTGCAGTCCTGTACACATTAACTTGGGAGTAAATCTCATTGAACTCAATGGGGCTGACTTCTGAGTAGACATACCTAGGATGGCACTGCAAAGCACCCGTTTGCTCCATTAGCTTGTTGCTGATATCAATACACTGCACGTTTACATACAGTATCACTTTCAAACAAACATTCACAATAAGGTTACATATGTAATATCTCGTGATCCTTAAAATAACCCTGCGAAGTAGGTCAGATCATCATGCATCCAAAGAAGTGGACGATACGGTCCATGAAAGCTTATACCAAAATACATTGGTGCCGCCTTTAAGGCATTTCTGCCCACGGGTGTTATACGCAACAGGAGCCAAATGTGTTGTTGCAAGACTCTATTTTTTGGCAAGGCAGTTTCATATTGCAAATCATAGCGGAGCAGCACGTGCGGTGCATGTAGTTGCAGAAGATTCAAGGTTCAAGCCATAGCATTTCCACTTAAAAAGATCTGGTATATGGCAGCGCTCGGAAAGGCCTCTCCAGGAGACCCAGAAAAGAGCTACCGGAGAACAGACCACGCCGGGCTAGACAGAGCAATGGTCTGACTCCTTATAGGGCAGTTCCTGTATTCAGATGGGGAACTGAGCGAGTGGTTTGCTGCGAGGCGAGACTTCCAGTCTGCTTAAGAAAACCGTTGCTTGCAGCCCAGAGTCGGGTGCGCAGCGCCCAGACGCTCATCTGATCCTTTCTGCTCTTTGATCGCAAAGGCTCGCGCGGACTCGTACGTCTTTCCCCGCCTCCTGGCGGCGCATTAACCCATTCATATCCGTACGAAACGACATTCTCTAATTTCTTTCTTGGGGGGGAGGAGAGAACAAACGTAGTGGGAGGCGACACCAACCAGCACATTATTAAATGTTCTTGGGCTGCGCTTTTGCAAAAAGGAGCCTGGCTGAGAGACTGGGCAGGAGGAGCGAAGCTATGGAACCTGGCCCGGGCTGCGGAGCGAGCAGCCACCGCAGCCGCCCTGCAGGCATGAACCTGCTGCTGCTGTTGCTGCTGCCACCGCCTACTGAGGGGGTCTAGTCGGGAGAGCAAGTGCCATGCGGAAGCCCCGGGAACGGGAAGGCTCTGGGCCCTGGCAGCTGCCGCTCCCCCAAGAGAGCCCCCGCGACCCCGATCGCCACCAGCGCTGGGCCAGCCTCTTCGAGCAGTTGGACACTAACAAGGATGGACGAGTGGACATCAATGAACTTCGCGAGGGTCTGGCTCGGATGGGCATGGACGCCGGCTCCCACGCCGAGCAGGTAAGTGGCAGGCAGGCTCAACTGGGATTTGGCAAAGGCTGGAGCCGAGTTGGCTTCTGGATCCATGATCCCACCACCACCACCCCTTCATATCTCTCTGAGCGTAGTAGGCTGACTCTGCAGCCTCGAGAAGCTGGCTTGGCCCCCAGCTCCATCCTGTCTTTCACTTTCCAGAGGGTCTGTGTCTTTCTGTCACTATGGGGGAAGGGGCTACTCTGATTTCGCTACCCATTCCGTGCTTGGTTGCTGGAGACGATGGGCCTCTGGTTTCGTACAGAATCTACTAATGGGGATATAATTCCCACATACGCACACAAATTCTTGCATTAGAGAGGCTTTACTTTATGAGTCACCCTGAGACACTCCCCCCCCCAAAGCACTCTGACCCCCCCCCCCAAAGGTTCAGGTTGTCAGAACAGTTGGTGACAAAAAAAAATTGCTCCTTCTGCCCTGGATAAGTGGATGGGTGGGCGAGCAGCGTGGTAAAAGGGAGTGACTGTGTAGTAATACTGTAAGTGCATACATAGAAAGGAAAGAGGCACAAGAATGCCCAGATATGGAGGATGATGCTCTTCTACCTCTTAATAGTTGTGTAGAAAAGGGAATGTCAGCAGGTGTAATTTCTCACCCCCTGCCCAGGCCAGTAAGCAGACAAAATGTGCTCTCCCCTCATCCAGGACAAATGTTATGGTTCAAGAGGCTTGGCCTCCCTCCCTTGCACCCGGTCACTCCTAGGAAATGCATGCAGAGGAAAGGGCAAAGTGTATGTGGTGGGTGTCATGTATTTGGTGCAGGCAGGGTTGAGTTGAGTTTTAGATCTGGGAACTCTAGTGTAGTATGCTCTTGAATGCACTCTACGACTCTTGAATGCCACAGCGTAACTGGAGCAAGTTAAATAACAAGAGTGTCTTTGAACATGTGCAAAATGTATGCACATTGTAACTACTCTGGGGATTAAAAGTTGGATTTTCCAGGTCAGCTGATCTTGCTTTTAGGTATGCTTCTTAGAAAGTATCACGTGGAGGGGATATGGATTGATTGGGGTGTAGAGGACAACAGTGATGCAAATCCAAATTCATGCCAGAGTTGTCCACATGACCGTCAACTGTGAGTTGATGTCATCAACTCTCAGATTCAGATTCAAGTTGGTGGTGGTCCTGAGGTGATGGCAGCAGCAGTCGTGATCATTCTGGGGGCTTCTTGGGGTACCCTTAATTTTCCTCGCTCAGCTTGGTGTAAAACATTTATTCCGGTGAAAGGAATCTTATCTTGGTGTTTGTTGCTTTCCCTCTGTACTTCTGCAGGGGCTCTTTTACAGCTGCTCCCTTCTGGAGCCACTAACACATCAACTGCAGCCCCCATAGTGCATTAGAACACATAGTGCATTAGAACACATAGTGCAGTCATATCTTTAATGATATCTGCAGGTGAAGCAAATGCTTATCTAGCTTTGTTATAAAGACTACCTTAGTGAAAAGGAACAATAAGGGAATGACACAGAAGTAAATGGTGATAATAAAAGGATTACCACTACATTGAGAAGAAGTATCAGTGGTACTTCTAGAGCAACGATTTTCAACCTTTTTCATCTCACGGCACACTGACAAGGTGATAAAATTGTCAAGGGAGGCACACCATCCATTTTTTGACAATTGACAAGGCACTTGTCAATTGGGGGGCTCACATCCCCCAGTGACCCTGCTAACCCCCCCCCTCCATACTCCCACATGTGGACCATTTACAGCACTCACACAGCAATGTGCCGCAGCACAGTGGTTGAAAATTGCTATTGGGGACAGCGTGGATTCTGTCAGTATCTTAGTTGGTGAGCAGAGGGCGAGTTCACACATACATGTGTACTGTTTGTTCTTTTACTGTTTGGTTATACAGCGTACAAATTCTCACCCGAATGGCTCAATTGGAAAACACTGTGAGTACGCAATGTATTCTGAGGCAAGCCTGGGCAAAGGGAGGGAGTCGCGTGACCCGGAAGAGACCTCCGGAGCACGATGTTGCTTTCTAAAGCCCTGCAAACCATGTGGTTTGCCAGTGAAAGGGTAAGAAATATCATTTTAACCTTTTTCTTTCTTTTTGGTTTTCACAGCAGCCTCTGTATCCGTGATAGCGACTTTGCTATATGCGGATTTCAGTATCTGCGCTGGTTCTGGGAACTGAACCCCTGTGGATACCGAGGGCCCACTGTACCATGGCTGATATGATCACGCTCTCTGTGGTGGCTGATCTGCAGTGATTAGCCACACATGGAAAGCATCACAGTGCCACAGTTGAATAAATGCCAGAGTGGAACAAAATTGGGTGGTCTTGCAAATGCTTGTAAGGATAGGGTGAAATTCAAAGTTATCTCAAACTAGGCAGATAGCAACACAATGAAATTCCTCAAGAACTGGTTGGATGCCAAACTGATATTTGGTAGCTCATATTCTTTATTTTGAATCCAGTGTTTACGAGAAGCTGGAGTTGGTTGTCAAGGAAACTAGTGGCCTAAAAAGAAAATTCTAGAAGCCAGCCTGAACCCTCTGCCTTGATCTGTACCTGCGTCCCGGTGGATTCTACCATCTGTAGTAAAGTGCTCAAGTCCTAAAACATAGAGGCTAAATTAAAGGCTAAAATTTAAAATTCGAAACGTAGGCAAGTTTCCAACGTATCCTTTCAGCTTGGGCAATTTGATAAATTCTGGGATGAGAAGGAAAAGGCAGCTTGAAGCAAGAGACCTCTATTCCTGCTTGTGCCAGCTTAACTAAGAGATGCCTCTTTCCTTGACCAAATAGTGAATGATAAAACAACCTCATGGGACAGAAGAACTTTATCAAAGCCTTGCTCTTGTTATAGCTGTGAAATTTGCTTCATGGCCAATGGTCTCTTTCTCTGAAAATGTTGTGAGGAAGCTTGAACTGTTAGAAAGTTGAAGGAATGTTAATAGTGTTTATCTTCCCCACGCCAAGTGGAGTGCAGGACAAAAACTCTCCATGAGGCATCACTTTGTAATTTGGGATGTGTGTGCCCCAAGAACATTTGCAACATTACTGGGGATGCAGCGCACTGAGGTATGCCTCTCTGTATGCTGGTGCTTGGATGCTCCTGTGAGCATCGCTGCCTCAAACAACCACTTCTGGGTTGTTACTTGTGGAATCAGGCTGGCCTATTTAGCAAACCAGATTTGCTAATTAGCAGATCTATTTCATACTATTTTCAGCAGCTGCTTCAGCTCTGCTCTTCCCATATCCTGGAAGCAGCAAGGACAAAGCAATGGGAAGCCCTCTTGCCGAAAAGGGTCATTTCTTGGACATGTGTCTCTGTTCCAAAGCACAGTCATTTGTTATAGGCCAGACATTGTCATATTTGTCACAATGTATGTGGATGGGATATGCTATAACTTGCATGCTTAGCTAGAGACTGTTGGGGCACTTTCAACATGCCTCCCTTCCCCCTCCCCCCCATTCTTTGCTTACGATATATATAGCAGGGGTGGCCAAACTGCGAATCCAGAGCCACATGTGGCTCTTTGACTTACCATGTGCATCTCTTGGAAATATGTTGGCTGAGTTCCTTTTTTGCATCACAATTAATATAAAGGGTAAATAAGAATTTTTCAAGCTTTATAATTTACCAGGTATAAACCGAGAGCCCACTGAGAGCCCACATAAGTTTAAGGTTCATGGTGAGTAAATATATTTCAGAATTTAAATACTTCTTAAATATTGCTGCTCTCGGACATCTGAAGCTTATCGTATGTGGCTTTTCGTTTGGCCACCCCTGATATATAGCTTGATGATGGGCCCTGTAAGAGTCAAACATCTTGCTTTTTATGCTTTATTTTTTGGCTGATCCAAAAAACAAAAGAAGCATTACCCTATTTTGGATCGCAGATGCTTAGGTTGTTGACTTCTTGTGTTGTTTCATATCTAATTGCTAGCTATATTTCATATCCAGTTGCTAGCTGTATTTCAGCAATTCCTTGCACTTTCGTCTGGTTAGGGACCAGAGCATGGATGCAAGTCAAAAATGGACGAATGTCAAAGCAGAGCCTTATTTAGCTTGCAAATTTATTTTGGCTGGCAAAAAAAAAACACGTAAATAACTAACTACTGTGTATATATAACACATTCAAGTGCTGGCAAAATCTAAATAAACAGAAATAAAAGAAAAATAAACATAAGAACATTAATGAACATTGTGGAAATCAGATGGCAAAAGAAAACACATGGATGAAATTTGAAATGTGGTTATAATTGAAAGCTGCTGAAAGAGCAAAGCGATGAAAGTCAAGTGAATGAAAGTCAAGTTATTGGTGTAAATGCTTCTAGAAACACTATATATTGCTGGTGTTTATGTTGGTTGGGTTTGCAATCATATTTCCCCATACTGCTTATACGCATTGTGTGTAAACTCCATATGTGCCAAGATTGCACTCCTTGGTGCCTGAGCTATGTGGAAGGGCTTCCTATACATCTTAAAAATAACTTGCATAAAGGAGACCTGCTGCCAGAAGTGCAGAGGGACGGATCACTGCACACCTACTCATGTTTAAAACCTGCTTGGATATTTGAACTGCAAATGAAATGGTGCATTATTTGATGGTAAAGCTAGATTAGTTCCTCTTGCATGCAACACAGAGGAAAGCAGCTACACCCACGTGTCTCCTGCTCAAGTGTCTTTAGTTCTTACTTCCTACCAAAGTCTGAAAAAAATAACTCCTAAGCAGGGCGTAAACTGAGCCAGTGTTCGTGCCTCAGGTCCTGTTTCTAATACCAGGGTTTTAGGGCCGACTAAGGACCTGCTGGTGCCTGAGGTGGTATGGCAAATAATGCTGGACTGGAAAAGGAAGAGGGGGATGGAGCGGAAGAATGGTAAAGAGGAGAGTGGCGTCGGGCTCCAGTGGCTGAGATGTTCTACTGAGCCCATCACTCTTCCTATTCTGCTCTTTCTCTCTCCTTTTTTCCAATCCAGGGAGTGGGGGGAAGAGCAGGAGTGGGCAGGCAGAGATGGCCGCCTCTCACCAATCTGCTGCCTGAGGTGACTGCCTCCATTCAGTGGGTGATGCTCCCATGGTTTGTACTGCCTGTGTCTTTTCCCTCACCCCTGAATAACTATATAATAACCCATACAGGCAGCTCCATGTGTCTGGGAGTGGGAGAAGGTTTATTTTATTTTATTTTTTCACATTTTTATACCACCCTTCCTCCAAGGAGCTCAGAGTGGTGTACATATTTCCTCCCCTCCTTTTTGTCCTCACAACAACCCTGTGAGGTAGGTGGGGCTGAGAGATAGTGACTGGCCCAAGGTCACCCAGGAAGCTTCGTGACTGAGCAGGGATTTGAACCTGGATCTTCCAGGTCTAAGTCCGACTCCCAAACCACTACACCATTTAGAATAGATTGAAGCTAGAGAGTACAACCATTCAATAGGTTTGAGCCCTGGTGCTTCTCTTTGGGCTCAGGCTCAAGGCTGTTCTTTTCTTGACCCTGTTCATCTGCAAAACCCTTTAGGTTCACCCCTCTGGAAATGAGAGGTCTGCCTGATCTCAGACTGGCTTGTTGTGAAAGAGGAGCCCTGCCTCTAGCACCTGCTGAAGAAACACCACTTGTGAGGGGAAGGAGTGTGTCTCCTTCCAGGATGGTGTAGTGGTTTGGGAGTTGGACTTAGGCCTGGAAGATCCAGGTTCAAATCCCCGCTCAGTCATGAAGCTTCCTGGGTGACCTTGGGCCAGTCACTATCTCTCAGCCCCACCTACCTCACAGGGTTGTTGTGAGGACAAAAGGAGGGGAGGAAATATGTACACCACTCTGAGCTCCTTGGAGGAAGGGCGGTATAAAAAAAGTGTGTGTGTGTGTGTGTGTGTGTGTGTGTCTCCTCCTCACAGCTAAGTATCATCAGAAAATTGGAGTGTCTAATACTGCAATCCAGAGGGGCTGTGCTTAGGGAATGAAATACTGTACCCAAATAAACACAGAACATTATAAATAGAGGATTGCTCATGAGTCTTCGAGTTATTTTTAACTTGTCCTGGCAGCCCTTTTACTATCTCTGGGGTCCCAGATGACAGAAGCGGAAATGACCTGTTGAGCCCTCTTATACCGGCTCCTCCTTATTAAAGGAAAAGACAGCCTCTTGGCTCTTTCTTGGCCTAAGCTTGCCAGCTGACTGAAGCTATTCCTGGAGACTTTCCCACCTAGCATGTGATAATGTGATTAAAACAGGGAGACCTTGTTAAAATATCCAGGATTGCTTTCAGTAGACACCTGGAGATTGGTGCCGATTCTTGGAGACTCCAGCCCAATTTGGGAGGGTTGCCACTTTGCCTGGGCCTCTTCATAACCACCAAAATTGTAGCAGCAGCAAGATAAGACCTAGTGACATCTCTGCCCCACCCCAACATCTACCACTTCACCTGTGTGGGTGTTTTCCTTTATTTCTGCCATGCATGCAAAAACAATTACAGTACTGTACATCAAAATCTTATACATGTTTGTTCAGAAGTAAGTCTTGCTGTGCTTGGTAGAAAATTTACTCCTGTTTTTATATTTTGTTATGTTTGTGTTGTGTTTTTAGATTATATGAATGTTTTAAGAGTTTTATATTATATATTTGTGTTTTATTGTTGTAAGCCGCTTTGAGTCCCCCCTATGGGGGCAGAAAGCGGGATAGAAATCAAATAAATAAATAAAACATGCATAGGCTTGCAGCCTTAATCTTGTGTCACCATCAAATGACGCACTCAGTCATTTACAGCGCAAGCCTACGCATGTCTACTCAGAATTAAGTCTCATTGCATTCAATGGGGCTTACTCCCAGGAACGTGTGTATAGGATTGCAGTCTTAGAATTCAAATGACCAAGTACAGGTGGGCCCCCATATCCACTGATTCGCTATCCATGGTTTCAGTTATCCACGGATCATGGGGTCCCCCCAGGCTTTTACTTTTTTCCCAGTAAGCTTTGTTTCTTCCTTAAAGAAACAGGAGGCTGCTTATTACAGGCAAGTAGAACGAGATTAAGGCAAGTAGAACGAGATTAAGTACTAGAGAGGCTCTGCTAGGTTAACAGAAACCTTGCAGAGCCTCTTTAGGACTTAGTCTAATTCTACTTGCCTGCAATGGAGGCTGCTTCTCTGTTTGTTTTAAGGAAGAAACAAAGCTTGCTGAAAGAAAAATAAGAGCTGGGGGCAAGTATGCCTGCCTGCAGGGGAGGCAGGGTGGGGGGGCCTCAGGAAACCATGGAGGGGGTGTTCGCTCTTATCCACGGTTTCAAGTATTCACGGAGGGGCCTGGAACATATCCCCAGCGGATATGGGGGCCCACCTGTAGTCTTTTAAACACCAGTGAACTTAGAGCATCATACACACCTGTCGGTCATTCTGCGCCTCTCCTGTCGGCAAACTTCCTTCATGCAATTTATTCAATTTACCTTTATTGGCATAAAACAGACACACAAAGAAAGAAACCAACACAAAAACCCAACCCAGATCTATACATTACACTACAGAATGTCAGTCAGAATATTCTACAACTATTACCACAGGCATTACAGATAACTATTAAGAGAGAATACCAATCGGTTTGATAACTGACCCTCTGCACATCTATGCATGTAATTTATTTATAAAAAGGAGTTTTCACCCGGGGGGGGGGGGGAGAGATCACTGCATAGCCTTGTGAACCTAGTTTTTTACTTTTGCAAGCATTTGAAAGGAAGTTCTTTTGGCTCCGGGTACAGGACAGTCAGCTAAAAGATATACTTGGAACTAAGGCTGCCAATGGCCTCTAGGAATCGGCAACTGGAAACTCCTGGGCCAAATCCATCCCCTTGAGGAGTCCTGTTTGGCTCCTAAGGCTGCCAACACTTTCTCAGCCTCCGAAGCTATGTTTTTAATTCTGGCTTGATAAGCAGTAATTGGCAAGTGATAACAGTTCTTTCCATTCAATGAACAAGAATTGCCTGATAATTTCTGCATTTCTAGCCATTGTTGGAGCCAAATTAGTCCTTGGTGGAGATGAATGATCCTGGCTCTTTTTTTTTTTTTAACTGAAATGCAGCTGGGGAGGGGGGAGTTGCAAGCTTGTTGGGAATTGTTGTGGAAGGGGGGATGCTTAATCCTTTGTTGTCCTTGTCAGGTGCATATTTTCTCTTGCATGGGAAAAGATACAAAGATCCTGTATCTTTTCTCCTTTGGGGAACAAAAGCAGCATAGCAATGGTCAAGTTGATTTGGTAGGAAAATGGCCCATGGTACTGCCTATCTTTCCAACCAACCAATTTGCAGCCCCATGTGTGTATTTTGGAGTGGTTTTGTTTTGTTTAAAAGGTACTTGCTCCATGTTGTGTCTAATTTATCTCTGTACGACACTGCTACAGAAGCTGGCTAAGAAGCTGGCGGTTCTACATGCCAGTCCAGATGTGGAAGAGAGGTGTCATGGAACGTGTCAGCTGGCAGCCCTCCCAGTCCCCCCTACTTTTCTAAGCCCTTCAGCAAAGCCAGGACCTTAATATGGTCATCCCGTTCATAGTTTCATAATGAATGTGGAGTTGCCCAGCTGGCCCACCACTGCATGATCTTGCTCTGGTACCCTCTTTCTCCCTGCTTCCCAGCTCTTCCCATCAGAAATGGTTTGAGATGGGCCGCAGGTGGGTTCAAAAGTGTCTTTCCAGCTCTGGTATTCCTTTGCTGAGGAAAGGGGTGTTCTGCCCATACAGTGGCACTGTGAGTGAGCAGCAGAGGAAACCTAGGCTGGCAAAGAGCTCTTGCTGTCTGCTGGGGTTCTCTGGGAAAGGTGCATATTGAAATGAAATGGAATCCCTGGACTTATAGCAAGATTTATCTGCCACTCTGAAGGTGTTCTGGGCTGTACTGAAGGGCTATCTTACTGCCTTCCTCCTCCACTGTCCTTGCAGGGCTATTGTGCCTTTAAGGCTGGATTCACACTACACGAATCCTGGTGCGTTATGGAGATGCGCGGAGCTCTTTGACAGCATTTCGGAAGCAAGCGGAGCAGCTGCGCTCTCCCTTGCACAAGATGGGGAAAGCCATCTTTTGAGGGGGCGGGTTTGCGGAGCTTGGGGGCGGGTTCGCGGAGCTACTGCAGCCACCAGTCGCATGAGAGGGAGAGGAGCCATGCCATGCCAATCAGAACTACTTCCAATCTGTAAGCTAAGTTGCGCTTTCTTAAGAAGGCGGGACAGGAGGAGGGACAACAGGCGGGAAGACACTCCCCAGCTCCAAGTGCGTAGGCAGAGGCAGAGGCATCCACGCCTGGATTCGTGTAGTGTAAATCCGGCCTAACAGTTGAATGACATGCCCAGGGCTGGCTGAAGACTGGAGGCAGCATACTAAATGCTGCCTCCCCTTGCTTGGAGATATACCCCAACTTCTGCTCCTCTCACTCCCTGGATTGGAAAAGGAAGAGGGGATGAAGCAGAAGAGGAATTCAGGGAGTGGGAGGAGAAATAGTGGAGCCAAGTGGGTAAATGGAGGTGGAAACCCTCCACCATTCTGCTGCCTGAGGGTTGACCTCCTCCAGTTGGGCTCCTGACTGGGCCAGCCCTGGACCTCACAGGCCCTTTCCCCAGCATGCAGCTCCAGTGAAGCTTTTTGTGCATCTGTGCTCTAGGGAAGCGCTTCGCTTGCTGAATATTGACTTTTTGTGCTACTGCGAAAGGCATGGGAGCCTTGCCAGGTGTGGGGGAGGTGGCAGTCCGCTCCAGACAGAAGTCCTGTTTGAACAGTGGCCATGTCTATGAAGTCAGCTGCAAACAAGTCGGTGAGTTTAATAGACCTGTTAGCTTCACAGACTGATCCTATGCAGCACGTTTATGCAGAAGTACCACCTCCATGGAATTTGCTCCCCAGTCAATGTGCAGGGATCACAGCCGTAGCTCATACTGTAAGTTTTTTATCCAAAGTTGAGAGTGTGTAGAAACTACTTATTAACAGTATTTATTAACAGTACTTATATACCGCTTTTCAACAAAAAAGTTCACAAAGCGGTTTACAGACAAAAATCAAATGATTAAATGGCTCCCTGTCCCAAAAGGGCTCACAATCTAAAAAAGATGCAGAAGACCACCAGCAAACAGCCACCAGAAAAGACAATGTGCTGGGGTGAAAGGGGAGCAGTTGCTCTCCCCCTGCTAAATATAAGAGGAGCACCAATTGAAAAAGTGCCTCTTGCCCAGTTAGCAGGGGTTACCTCCCCTTAGGCTTAGCACATTTGCTGCTCTTGTGAGGCAAGAGTGATGTCCTCAGAAGAGCATTGTTAAAACAAACCTTAAACAGGAAGCTGCCAAGCAGTCCTGCCCCATAGATCATGTTGGCTACAGAGACACCAAGGTCAGGTTTGTGCTGCTGCTGGGTCTTTTGGCTCTGTTCTGCTTTCTAGGCCAGCCTGCCTCCAGTCCTGACTCTTATTATCATCATCTAAGACCAGCAAACACTTGCATCTATTATCTTATTTATTTAAAACATTTATATCCTGCCTTTCCTCCCATAAAATGGGATGTTCAATGGGATGGTCTATTAGTTCTCCTTGAATTTGGGGCTCCAAATTACCTGGTCCTGTTTGCAGATTGGTAATGAGGCGTTATCAGCTTCCCATTCTTTATTTTTGATTTCCAAATGTCCTTCAAACCACCCTGAATATGCAGTTTGTCTTTTTTCTAAATGGGTTTCCAGCATGCACAAGTACATATGTACTTTGAAATGCAACACAAATGGCAATCGGTCTTGTCTTGATCTACAAACCGAAAACCACAGCAAACTGTGCATGCACCGTTTCTGAAATTAATTTTAGAAATTCTCCACAACGTGGAGACAAACGGCCCAATCCTATGGGAGTGTTGCACAGCAGGAATTAGCATTCTGGCAACGCAAGGTCCTTTATGGCTGTAACAAACAATGTCACACCATTTAGCAAAACCAGGCCATTGCCACAAGCGGTGAGGGGCCATAATAACCATGTGCTAGTGGCCTGCCAACGATGCCCGATGCCTGTAAGTCAGTGCAGGGGGGCAGGAGGGAGGTGGTGGCCACAATAGGGCAGGAAGGGGGAGGAATAGGGTGGAAACCAGGGCAGGGAGAGGGGAGGAATCAGCAGAAGCAGCTCTGCCACTATCCTATACCCCTTCCAGGCCTTGATCCCTTCCAGGGTTCACTCAGACTTGCGCCAGCAAAATCTCTGGCAAAGGTCCGAGGAGACACAGCAGGGCAGTGAGTTCTTACCTCCAAATAAAATGGTCCCTTACCCAGAGGAGACCTCTGGGACTCTTCCCCCCCCCCCCCCCGTCTGCCTTAATTCAGAGGCTACTCAAAGAAACCTGTGAGAAAGGACACTTTCGGGGCAGTTCTGTCCCCAACCCACTGGTGTCACTGCAGGGTGGGCGGAGCTCTAAGTTCCGCCAAGGCTCCGACCCTCCTGCTTTCACCGCCTTGAATGGTTCTGAAGGCGAGGGGGCGGGGCCGCTTCGTGCTCCGGTGTAACGGAGGGTCGGAGCCTCGGCGGAACTTAGAGCTCCGCCCCCCTCCAGTGATGCCAGTGCCCCAACCCCTAAGCAGCACCTTGTAAGTAGGATTGAACATTGAGCAGATGTTTCTTGCTCCATTTAGTTTTTCTTTTGGTTGGCTCTGATCCATGTTCTATTCCTGATTTAACCTCCTGATTTAACTTGAAATAAGTTACATTTGCCATATTAGGCCAGGACTGGATCCTGGCACAATTGTATATTACAGGGGTGGCCAAACTATGGCTCCTGAGCCACATGCGGCTCTTTGACGTATAATGTGCGGCTCTCAGAAACATGTTGGCTGAGCTCCTTTTTGCATCACAATTAATATAAAAGGTAAATAAGAAATGTTCAAGCTTTATAATTATTTACCAGGCATAAGCTGAGAGTTAACTGGATTAAAACATAAGTTTAATGTTCACGGTGAGTAAATATGTTTAAGAATTTAAATGCTTCTTAAATTTTGCGGCTCTCTTATGGCTCTCAAACATCTGAAGTTTATTGTACGTGGCTCCTACATTAAGCCAGTTTTGCCCCCTCGGATGATATAAAGAATATACCGTGCCCCTGAACTGGGACGGATGGAACTAGAAAACACAGCCTGGAAGTTCTTCAGTCTTGAGTGTTTCTAGGAGATTGTTCAAAGCATATAGTGTTGGGCTATTTTCATACTTCTGTGTTTACATTCCTGAAGCCTGTCTGGCTCCCATGCCTGCCCTAGCTGGTCATGGGAGCTTTCTGGAAGTGTGTGATGACACCAACAACCTGCTGTTAGAGCAGAAAGAGCCAGGAATCGATTCCTGAATGCTGTTCTCGTCAAGTAGGAGGGTGACTTAGGTTAGGAACTTCTCTTCAAAGTTCTGATAGACGCATCCTTTCCTAATTACATTCCTTCGATTCTCCCTTGGGAACCAGACCTCAGGCTACCTGAGTAAAATTAGGCTTGCTTGTGGAAAGTTTTATGAATTGTGCCATTACAAGTCCAGAAGCAACCTGAGGATGATCTCATCCCACAAAAAGCTAGATCCTCCTTCTATTGAATCATGCCCATTCCAGCTCCCTACAGATCAATCTGTATTATCCTGTGTTTAATCAAACACACAGCAGAGTTGTGTGAGCCCACACATTTGTATTGTCCCCCAAGGTGTTGGTTCTAGAATTGGGGGGGGATGGGATGACCTTTGGGTAAGGTACTTTCCATGGATCCTTTTCACCTGGAAGACATTGAGCATACAACCCCCAAAAAGATGTTCATGTTGCCTTGGATACTTTGTGTAAAGTGTGAATGGCGTGTCATTGGAGCTGTGGGCCCATAACTGCTCTTGGGTGCCCTAGCAAATGCCTGTGCCGCTCTCTGGAGCCAGCTCTGTGCCAATACCTGGAGATTGATCATTTGCGTAGTTGTGGTAGGGGGTAAGTCAAGGTGTCTGAAGGGACAGGGCATAAAGAGGAAGAGAGGCAGTTAATGGCGGTTGGAGGAGATGGAGGCAAGCAGAGAAGAATAAAAGGGCAAGGTGTGTGGAGGGAGCAGAGTCTCTGAGCATCCAACTCATTATAGCCACTGCTGGAAAACAGGATCTGAGACACAGCTGGTGAAGAGATGAGAACTCCCTTGGTGTAAAGATGGGCTCCCAGCATTCAGGAGAAGCCATGTTGCCAATGAAGAGACATTTGTTATAATAATAATAATAATAATTATTATTATTATTATTATTATTATTATTAATATACAGTATTTATATGCCGCGTTTCTTGGTCATTGGATTTCTCCTCTGACTTTAATTCAAGGCGGTGTACATGGGCAGGCGTTCCTAACCCCCCTAATGGGGTTCTTTACAATATATATACCGGTAAATGTTCAATGTGAACTTGAACTGTGGTGCTGGAGAAGACTCCTGAGAGTCCCTTGGACTGCTAGGAGATCAAATCAGTCAATCCTAAATGAAATCAACCCTGACTGTTCCCTGGAAGGACAGGTACTAAGGCTGAAGCTCAAATATTTTGGCCACCTATTGCGAAGAGAGGACTCTCTGGAGAAGACTCTGATGCTGGGAAAGATTGAAGGCAAAAGGAGAAGGGGAAGGCAAAGGATGAGATGGTTAGACAGCATCACCAATGCAACGAACATGAAAATGAGCGAACTCAGGAAGATAGTGGAGGACAGGAAGGCCTGGCGGGATATGGTTCATGGGATCACGAAGGGTCGGACACGACTTAACGACTGAACAACAACAAAATGTTCAATGTTTCATGAACAACTACATTCCAGATGATATCTTTTTGTAGTCTGGCCTCTCCGCTGGCCGTCGCCGCCCACGCTTGGCCCACGCAGCTGGCAGCTCTTTCTCTCTCCTCACAGAGGCTTTCACGGCTTTTTGTCGGCGGGTGTCTTGAGCTTGCCATTCACCGATCTTCCGGGCTTGCAAGGCGGCGGCTCTACCAATTTAAAGTTTACATACATTTGTGTTGGATGATAGTAGATCATAATAAATGGTATAATTCTTAACTCTTTTAACAGCACAAAGCCAGTGCCTAAGTTTTTCCTGCAGCCCTGAAGCTTCTCCTTGCATCTGGGCTGGGAACCTGGATGCATTTGTGCCACAATGCCTTTCTCGAGGGATGCTTGCCCAGTTCAAAGAGCAGTTCATTTAAAAATTGTCCGGTTTCAGTCCAAGCCGTTGAGTAGGTGAAATATGAATTTCCCTGGCTCAGGCAGTTCAGATTGTTTTGAACTTCTATCATAGTCGGCGGGACTGGGCTACGGACTGTTGCAAACCTGCCGTAAAGCATGTTGCGACAGCTCAGAGGTCTGTTCCACCGGCATGGAGGCCAACGCCAGAAGGCCTCCGCCCGTGAAGGGGCTATGCCCGCCGGAGGCAGGTAAGCTCTCCACCAGCCAGCGGAGAGGTAGGAAGGAAGTGTTCCTGGATGGGAAGTGGGTGGGGAGGAGGGCAGATCACGGCTCCGAGTAGCCCCATAGGGGCTGTTGAGGCTCAACACGGGGGAAAGGGACGATCGTCCCCTTCCCTCAAGGAGACCTCTGGCCCCGCGCTGGATGCAGCGGAGTCTGCCCCGGTGCAGCTGCATCTAAGCACGAGGCTTTGAATAGGATTGGGCTGTGAATGATGTACATAGGTGCTGTTCACAGCTTCGCATAGGGTTGCCAGCTGACTGAAGCTATTTCTGGAGATTTTTTCCCCAGTATGATGCAGTGTCATTTAGTCAGGGAGACCCTGTTAAAATCTCCAGGATTGCTTCAGAAGGTTGTTGCTGATTCCTTCCTGGAGGCTTCAGGCCAAACCTGGAGGGCTGCAACCCACACGTTCGGTGAACACATGAGGGTGGGAGAAGTTGGCAAGGCTTCCCAGGGTGTGTACTTGCTCCCTGTTGTTCTTGTGCAGTATTTATATCCAGCTATGTTTTCTGAGCAGGACACTTGTTCTTTAATGCACTAGCATTCAGAACAAAAATAAAATAAAGTTTTGCTATAAGGCCAAGCAGATGCCTGGCTCCGATGCCCTTTATGGCAAAATAGAAGGGTGTGTGGCCTGTGGTTGTTTGACCTTGTACAGAGAAATGGCTTTGGGGCTCAGGTTTCTTTCAGCTTTTCAGAGATGGAGATAATGTAGCAATGGAAAAATGAGTAGCAAATTAAAACATGCTAACTAGATTGTGAGTGTAATCCTAACTAAGGATCCGGTGGGTGGCCTAGGGCTGCCCGCTGGATCCTATGCGCGGCCCAGAGGTCTACTCAGGGAAAGG
The DNA here is from genome assembly GCA_026170595.1 of Plestiodon gilberti rubricaudatus. NCBI lineage: Eukaryota > Metazoa > Chordata > Lepidosauria > Squamata > Scincidae > Plestiodon > Plestiodon gilberti. The sequence goes on from JANXHW010000002.1 coordinate 110,920,994, forward strand.
GGATGTTCGTCCCCTTCCCCCGGTGTAAACCGGGGATGGCCCAATGGGCCTCTTTGGATTTCCGCCATCTAAATAGCAGGCAGAAGTACCGGTAAGAGGGGCCAAGCCAGCCCGGCGGGAGACGGGGATATGGCAGACGCCATCCCCGCCCCCTCCTGGGCCGGCTCAACCAATGGGCCCCCTCCCTCGCCGCCTGGACCACCCATGCAGCCACCGGGGGATCACTTGCCTTCCTCCGGTGGCCGCATGGAGATCTGGCAGCAGAGTAATGGCGCCGGCGGCCCTTACTCTAGAGTCGTCGCAGGCTGCCCCCAGGCTGCTCGGTGCACCTCAGCTGGCTACTCCTGTGTGGAAGCTGATGCTAATTCTCGCTGAGGTAGTCGGCCTGCATTAGGGCTTTGCCACTGTAGGCAGGCATTTCTCCATTCCACCTGCACGTAAGAGGTTAATATGTTAGGAAGATCTTGCCTAGCCTCCTCTTTGAGTTGTGTATTTTGATGTGCTGGTGTAGTGGAGTGGCTAAAAGAGGCCTGTGAAAGTCCCCAGGTTTGAATCTCACCTCTGCTATGACCTCCCTAGCTGGCTTTTGGCATGCTAGTCTTTCAATTCAGTGTGCCTATGGGGACAATAATATTGATCTACCCCGGATTGTTGTAGGCATGATTACAAGAAGATATTGTATGTGAAGCACTCTGAATCTTCCAAGGTGCTATATAAATGCTAAGTATTATCCTCATCCTGTTGCGGAAACACAATAGTTCTCAATAAGTGCATTTTGGTATCTGCATGTCTTCTATCAGGTGCTCGTGCAGAGTCCTGCAGCAAAACACTGTTTGCACCTCTAAATACAACCACCACCACCACCACCACACACACACACATCTTTCCTCTGGTGCACATGCCCTAGTTCCTTCTGTGCAGATAACCATGCTGCCAGAAGAGAAGCATTGCTGTCCTAGATTTTGTGATTCATTGAACAAGACACCACTCGAAGGTCCATCACATTCAAGGCCTGCGCAAATGTTCCAAAGTAGTGCTGGTTGTGCCTGTGGACTTCAGTCCAAAGATCTGCAATTCTGCTGCCACCTTCTCAGAAATCCCCTTTGCTTCCATCCACTGCCTGCAGGATATCATACGTGAAGGTGACACAGACCACGATGGGGAGCTCAACTTTGAGGAATTCACCCACTACCTCCAGGAACGCGAACGCAAACTGCTGCTGATGTTTCACAGCCTGGACCGCAACCGTGACGGTATGAAGTTTTTTTCTCTCTGCTCTCGCCGCAGCGCTTGCCAGAGCCTAGAAAGGTGCCAATATATTTCTTCAGCCTCCTCCCAACTCATCTGGTTCCTGATGCTTGGTGTCCCTGAATAATATCTGTGCCCTAACCGAAATGATATGCAAGTCAGCCCTGAGCTTCCCCAACCCCCCCCATTTCTCCCTCCCTCCCCCCCCCCGCCACAACGCCCCCAGCCTGGATCAGTTGATGACATCCTTGCTTCCTCTTGCTCCCGCAGCCAGCAGGGCGACTCCAGTCAAATTGCTGTCCACCTTTGGGCCAGATCTAAATGAAAAGCTGCTTCTTCCCCCTGGCTCCATGCCAAGGTTTTCCAAGTCCATCACCAGCTTCACCCAATTTGCACAAGCCTCCCTACCCTGAAATAAAACCATTGCATCGCAGGAAGCAGCTGATGGATGCAGCTTAAATAATGTCCAGGGCGCATTCCTTCCTCCCTTGGTACACCTGTAACTCTAACCCTCTTCGTTTAGGATTCAGTTGTGCTCCCTGCTTATCAGAGAAGGTAGCGGTTCAGGGGACAAGAGCACAGGAATTTCTGTTCTTCTGTGGGCTCAAGGGAGCTAGGAAGTGTCTGTTCTGTTCTTCCTTAAATAAGGGATGCTGGGTTAAACCCTAGACAGTTCCCAGATGTAATCCAGGCACAGCTAGCCTCACTCCTTGGCAGCCTCTACCCCAGGGAGTGGGTGGCCTTGTCTTCGGTTGCTATGCTCTCATCTCTTTCCAATTCCTACCTGATGACTGCAAGCTCTTCCAGCTTGTTCCCCTCCCCAGCATCTAGTCTGTGCTCCCTTTCATATCCGATATAATATATGCACCCAAGTCAAGTGCTAAACACTGCATGGATGCCTTCCTTCTAGGCTACGTGGATATGACTGAAGCATGTGTGTTACTCTAGGAGTGCGAGTCCTGCAGGGGATTGTTCTGGAGGGACAGATCCTAAAGCCCAAGAGCAAAACTAGGGAGTGGCTTTCTTAGCAAGTCATCTTAGAGTTGGTTCATACATGGATGGTCCCAGAATCAAAGTCCTGTTTAGGATGAGAAGTGAGAGTGAATCCTAGATGCTGACACCCGCCTCTCCCTGAACTTATGTGATAATGGAGCTCCCATTAATAGGCACATAGACCTTGAACACAATCCAGCTTTGAGGGAGATGGGAGCAGCAGCTAGATTTCATGACTGAGGCCTATATTTGTATGGAGATTTGGGAGGACCCACAATATGCTATTTAGACAATGAGGCGGTCTCTGAGAGATCTGCTACATTGAGCCTGTGAGCGACAGTAGTTGTGAAGAAGGCAAATTCCAAGCTAGGGATCGTTAGGAAACAGATCGAGAATAAGATTCCTAATATCATCTCCCTATGGTACATAGGAAGCCATGGTGGCTTAGTGGTTAAGACGCTGAACTGCAGACCGGGAGGTAGGCAGGACAGCAGTTCGAGACCCGAGTACCACGTGATGGTGTGAGCTACTATCTTCAGCCCCAGCTCCTGCCAACCTAGCAGTTTGAAAGCAAGAAATTGCAAATAGATTAATAGGAGCACCTTCCTTACGATGAAAGAATTCATGGAGGACAGGTCTATCAGTAGCTGCTCATCATGATGGCTATGCACTACCCCCAAGTTCAACAGCAGTATACCTGTGAATACAGTACCAGTTTCAGGAGAGCAGTAGTGGGGAAAGTACGCTTTTTCTGTCTTACTTGTGGGCTTTCTAGAAGCAGCTGGTGGGCTGCTGTGGAAACAGGATGCTGGACTAGATGGATCTTCAACCTGATCCAGAGGGACTTTTCTTATGTTCTTATGCCGCACACCACAAGGCCACATTGAAGCTGTTCCTTGCATTTTGGGCCGGGTGGCTCAATTTGCTTCATATCTCTGCTACCATATTGTGGTCGCTTGAAATGGCCTCTGGTGCCTGTAGCAGGTTGCATGCTTTGTGGCTTGGTTTGTTCCCTGGCTGGCACAGAGTGGAGGATGCTTCACAGAGTTTCCACATGATAGCCATAATGTGTGAAGTGGTGCATGGGGAGACACCAGGAGCAGTGGCGTCACTAGGAAGCTGGGGGGGGGGGGTTGCAGACTGCACTGAATGACAGTGATGTAGATTTGAGTCTATTGACTCGGACTCAAGTCACGCCAATGACTTGACTCGGAATTGACTTGGCGATTGTAAAAGACTCAACTCAAGACTTGGAGGCTCTTACGACAAGTCGAATTTTATTCAGGTTTAAACCTGTTTGCCCCATTAAATAGATAGGGACTTGCAACTCACAACCAAAGACTCGGGACTTGGGGACAAAGACTTGGGACTTGGACCCAGAGACTCGGGACTTGACTCGAGACTTGGAGTCAGAGACTTGATCCACATCTCTGCTGACTGAGTGTCACACTCAGGGAGTGACACCAATAATGGCCAAAATTGTGGAAACCTTTTGGAAATTTTGTACTGTATACCATACCGCACCGGGTGACACCAGTCGTCACGGCACCACTGGGGTGATGTGATGTGCTCTTGCACTGGGTGATGCAAACCTTAGTGATGCCTCTGACCAGGAGACACTGTTGCTACTGCTATAGGGTGAGGACCAAGGCCCCATCTGACCCTACACAACACACCACTCCTTATCACCTTAATTTTCCTAAAGCAGGGATGCCTGAATGTTAACTTTCTTTTTAATAGCTGAAGGGAGTGAATATGTCCCTGCTACTTTTGGATCTTCTCTAAAGCAATTTTTACTCAGATCAGTTTACATAAATGGTTACCACGAAGAGGACCACCCCTCTTCCTAGACCATTAAGCGGGTGATGTTTTTCCTGGTGTTGAGAGAAAGTGATAGGAAAAGTTTTTACTAGTAATACAGGAAACAAAGAGGAGGGTGAGTATAAACAGCTGACGACCTTGCTGGTTTCAAATTAGTCTCCTTTACAGGAGTTAGTGCTGGAGACTTAGAGCTTATTTTCAACAGATTCAGTGTACAGATTGAGAAGGCATGTTGTTGGGGATAAAGGTGAAAGCTCAGGCAGTAACCGTTCCAGGGTAAATGCAGACTCCACCGTAGCCACATGCTTGGAACGTCCCAAACTGCTTCCACCAGGCCTCTGCTTCCCAGCATCTAGTACACTCAGTTCCAAACTATTCCGTCCTGTTTTCCCTCTTTAGGCCATGCCTGCCCTGCTTCTCCTGTTCGTGGTATTTCTACACATTCCACACACTGGGCCAGCCCAAGCAGTTCTGCAGGCAAAACAGGTTTTGGCAAGATGCCCACCAGATGACCTGACTTCCCATGAGCAGTATCTCCTACATATAGCCAGAAGTCCTGGGGAAGGCATAATTCACAGGAGGATCCTGCCTCCCCTCCCTTTTTAAAATAGAGTGGCCTTTTAAAAGGCTCACTGAAGTCCAGATAAAATGCAATGGTCAAGACAGCCAGGGAAACAGTGTCAATTACAGAGCTAAATAATTCCCCTGCTGTCCCACTATGAATGACCTCATAGCAGGTCTACGCGGTCTCTGCCTGCATTTAGTATACCTAAGCAATATTTCCCAAAGGAGAAGTGGGTGGGGAGAGCACAGGGATCAACGGTCTGTTCCTTTTTAAAAGATCTAGAGTAGCATACCAAAGGGGCAACTGCTTCACTTCCTATCTGTTTGTGTTGTCCCTTTACTCGGGTTCCTCTTCCATCTGAGTACGGGGAGAGACTAGTTGTAACAAGTGGTGGCATAGGGTAGATATAGGAATTCTTGGATCAAAGCAGTGGTTCCCAAACTGGGAGGCGTGGCTCCCAGGGGAGCTGTGGAAACCAGCCAGGAGAGCCACGGACTGCCACAGAATCCTCTCGGAAAGCAGTGCAATGCCAGTTGGCAGACATCAGCATAATGTAATGGGGAGCCACGGCCAATGGTCAAGGGAGCCACAGGTTGAAAAAGTTTGGGAAACACTGGATCAAAGGAACAGAAGGCACAGCATCTACCGGTAGCCTTTGGAACTCCCTGCCTTGCAAAACCAGGCAAGCTCCATCCATTCCAGGGTTCCATTGCCTGCTCAAAGTTTTTTTTTTTTCAGCAGACTTTTAATCTGTTTAAGAGTTAAGCCTGCTGTTTGTATATTGTTCCTGTTTTAGCTGTGGATGTTATCGTTTTTGTTTTCTTGATTTCTCTCTCTCTCCCCCGCCCCCAGTTTTTTTAAGTGCTTTTGCTATTTTTAATTTGATGATTGTTGGCAACATTGAGTGTCCTGTTACTGAGATGGAAAACTGGGATATAAAATTTTAAACATACATCAATACTGTATGTCATTTCTTGCTACTCTGGGCTTCAAAGGGATAGGCAGAATTTGTCAGGAATGGCTAGGAATTCCTGCTGTTTACCTTTCCTGTTTCTCTCAGTCCCATATCCTATAGCCAAATTTAGGGGACAGGCATCCAATTTAGGAATAAATGTTTGAACCTGTTGGCCTATGTGTTGGAAGCTAGTGCCATATTTTAGTCAAGGTATATACTGAACACACAAAACACTATTTTTGAAAGAGATTTGAAAGTGGTTGAAGAAGGAAAGTTAAACATATGGCTTGTTCATGCACGTCTTTTGACTTGCTTTTATCTCACTGCCTGTTGCTTCTGTGATCAGATAAATTTTGTAGGTTTTGAATACAAATATATCCAAACCAGGATGGTGTAGTGGTTTGGGAGTTGGACTTAGGCCTGGAAGATCCAGGTTCAAATCCCTGCTCAGCCACAAAGCTTCCTGGGTGACCCTGGGCCAGTCACTATCTCTCAGACTCACCTACCTCACAGGGTTGTTGTAAGGACAAAAAGGGGGGAGGAACCATGTACACCACCTTGAGCTCCTTGGAGGAAGGGTGGTATAAAAATGCGATAATAATAATAATAATAATAATAATATAACAACAACAACTGTGTAGACCAGAGGCAAACGTGCGGTGAGCATACACACCACGAAACAGTCATCTCTCTTTAAAACAGTCTTCAACAGGAATGTGAATTAAGTCTCTGACTCCAACTCTTGAGTCAAGTCTCAAGCCTCTGGGTCCAAGTCTCAAGTCAAGTCCCAAGTCTCTGGGTCCAAGTTCCAAGTCTTTGGTTGCAAGTTGCGAGTCCCTATCTATTTAAGGGGGAAAACAGGTTTAAAACTGAATAAAATTCAACTTGTCGTAAAAGGCTCCAAGTCTCAAGTCTTTTGAGTCTTTTACAGTCGCCGAGTCAAGTCCAAGTCAAGTCATTGACACGACTTGAGTCCAACTCGAGTCCGAGTCAATAGACTCAAGTCTACATCACTGGTCTTCAACTTCCTGGATAAATTATATATAGCCAGTCTCTAAGCATAACTGGACAGTGGAGTTGGATGACTCTCTTGTCTTGTGTCTCAGAGACTATTGCTATTGGCTCAGATCCCAGCAGAGACTCTTAAGATCCATTAACCAGCCAGTCACTTCAGCCCTTCTTGCAACACTTCCAGGATTTCTCGTTGCATCTTGCTTTGAGTGTTCAGGCAGTGTTTCTTTTCCTTTTACCAGAGGAAGAGGGCTGTGCTTGAATATATTTTATTATGTGGGAGCTTCAGTGGGCTGAAAAGTGCCAGGAGAAGAAGGCTCTCTTAAATTAGGCTGGTTCTAAAAATACTCCAGGATGTGCTGTTACCTGTTGAACTTGCAATAGGCAGAGACAAAAATGTAGAAGGGTCCACGGGATCTTGATACAGATGTACCATCCATCATTCATGCCTTCATACCTTTTACAGTAATAATAAGCTTCATGTACAGCTACCCTGTCCTCTTAAAAACGACATAAGAGGCTTTTATTCAAACAGGATAAGATGATTTTTGGGAGCCGGGATTAGGGGAGGATAGTAACATACTGTTACCTGCCCTGAGCTCTTGGAATATGGGGTAGGCTACAAGTCCAGGTAAACAGTTAAAAGCAAAATAGAGGTCAAGGCTTGTTGGGCACCCAGGCACATTTTTGCCACTTACTCCCTGTAAGATGTGGGAAGAGTCTCTTCTCTGTGAATGTATTTGTACCACTTGTGCATTCAGACAGTAGTTTTTAAGAGAGTTAAAAGTGGCTTAAAATATACCTGCAAAGAAGGCATGGTCTAAAGTCCCCAAGGCACACAGCCACAGGGCTTCCTCCTTATGAAAGGTAGCCATGTAGCCAGGGACTTCAGATGGCACAGATACATTTTGGTCAGTTTATTTACAGGACTTCATCTTTGGAGTCTCATCTCAAGAGGAGAGCAAAAACTCAGCCATTTCTTATAGACTTCTGTCATGTAAAATAGCGCATCTGCTTTCCACGTTGCCGATGAAAATACTGAGAGTCCCCTGTACATAATTCCTCAGAACTGGCAAAAGCCAAAGTTTTCAGTCTGGTTAAAAAGCAGTGGAGGTGGAACTCTTCAAAGCAGAATATGAATTTATTAGCGAATGTATATAGAGCATGCTCTCTCTGTGTTCAGATGCCTAAATACAGTATATCTTTAAACTTGAAGAAGCTAATTCAGATATCCTTTAGCAGGCTCACCCTGGAAGCAGCACAGTGACATTTCAAGCTTTGTTGCCAGAATTGGTAGAGCAATTCTAATTGAGAGTTGAAGGAACTCGGCCACAAACAAATTCTGGTTGACAAATCCTGCTGCATTTCTGAACAAAGTCCAACTGCGCTTAGCACAAAAATGTTTTCATAGTAACAAGCTGTTTTGGTAGCTTCAAGTCAAGGACCTGAGGGGCTACCCTGGATGTGACACTTCTCATGTCATTAGTCATAGTTGGCTTTTTTTCTTCTTGTATAAATAGCACATGGGGCCAGTCTGCCACCACGCCTCCCCCCCCCCCCGCATCTTGTTTATGCATGAAAAAGCAAACACTCTAGAGCTAATGATGTGATTTCTGTTGCATTTAGTTTGGCCCCAAGTTGGGCTTTCAATATGCAATATGAATATATAGCAAAACCATATAAATTCATATCCATGCTTCATAGGAGAGGCATCACTTCCCAAGCGGTGTGTACACATTTCTTGCACTTCTGTCGGACAGGTTTTGCCAGCTTTTGAAACAATGCAAAAACCTGTTTCCCAGAGGTGGAGGTAACAGTAGCATGCATGTGAACTTCCTTCTCTTTCTTCCAAAACCACCTTAAAAAGCTCTCGTCTGTCTGAAAGAAGGAAAATGCATTTGAGAGACTGAAGGGGGGGGGGGCTCTGACCAATTTGACTGACTGTGGTTGCTTGTTGAAAGCAAAAGTATGGCTGGCACAAAGTGGGGGAGTAGGATCCTTTCCTGTGTGTATCTCTTATTAATGTTCAGAGTACATTTTGTGTTACCAATGTTCTAATACAGTTTTCATTCCAGCATCTCAGGAACATTTGACCATTTTTCACTGAAATCCACCACATAATTTCTCATGTATACAAACACAGTCAGATTTTTCCATTTCAGCCCTGTACCCTTCAGCCATTCTGAGGCCTGGGGAATTTGAGTGCCCCTCCAATATCTGGCTAAAGTAGCTTATTTCCCATTTATACAAGGCATAATCTTCCAGTTTCTCTTTGAACTGGACCAGGACAGAGCAAATTCTCTCTCTCTCTCTCTCTCTCTCTCTCTCTCTCAGCTCATGATCTTTATATAGTCCTTAGGATGTATGTCCATGTTTCAGTTTCTTCTCTCTTGTGCTGAGTGGACAGTCTCTCAGTTTGGACGGCACCTTGTACTCCACAATGCCCTTGTCATAATTCGTATTAGTGGGACAAGAGCGGAGCATTATAGAATGGAAGGATGGATGTGGCAAAGAACTGATGGACCCTTAATGGTCACTTTCATCATGGCCTAAAACCTACTGGTGCCTGAGACGGTGTGTCATGTGTTGGCACCCTGCCAGTCATGCACTTCGTACTGTTCCAGGCAGCCTCTCCTCCTCCCACTAGGCCAGAAGGCATAGCACCTCTTTGACAGCAATAGTTACCCCAAGGTAGTTGCCAGAAGTAAAGCTTTCTCTGGCCCAGATTGTGCTCTTCTAAAAAAAAAAAAGGGGGTAGGGGTTGGAGATACAGTTTAGGCCGGGAGTTGCTCCCTGTTCTAAGAACTGGTGTGGGGAGGAACAGACAGGTGGACTGATAGTTAGTTGACAATCTATAGCTGATTGGAAAAGGAAGCAGGGAACATAGTGGAAGAGGAAATGTGGAGGAGAGAAGAGTGGTGGGCTAGAGCAGTGGTTCTCAAACATCTTGGTCTTTGGAGTCTTTTTTTGGGGGGGGGTCCCTGGAGCCCTTTCCACTCCTAACAACGGTCTCAGGGAGTGCCAGGGCTCCGAGGAGCCCACACTCAGAAACACTGGGCTAGCGCATTGGAGCCGCCACTCTCCTCCACCCTTCAATCCAGGGAGTGGAGGAGAAGGAACAGTGGGGTGGAGTGGGTGGATGAAATTGGGCATCTGCTGTCTGAGGTGACCACCTAAGTCAACCTTCGTGGATGGGCCTGACTTTCCTGCACAGTTTTTTGCCTTACCCATTTGCAAAGCCTTGATGGTTGATTTGGACTGGTTACAGACAGAACATACGTCATCTGAAACGGGGAGCAGGTTGTTGGACTGTATGTTCCCTCTCCTCTTCTGTGGACATTTTCTGTCCTTCCACCGTTGGCCTTGATCTCAGTTACAAATTACATCAGCATAGCTGTCAACTGCACTCAAGGCTACCCAAGCTGGGGCTCCTCTCTAGGCATTTTATTTATTTTTATTTATTTTTCACATTTTTATACCGCCCTTCCTCCAAGGAGCTCAGAGTGGTGTACATATTTCCTCCCCTCCTTTTTGTCCTCACAACAACCCTGTGAGGTAGGTGGGGCTGAGAGATAGTGACTGGCCCAAGGTCACCCAGGAAGCTTCGTGGCTGAGCGGGGATTTGAACCTGGATCTTCCAGGTCTAAGTCCGACTCCCAAACCACTACGCCATTGTGTGCAAAAGTGCCACAAACTCTGTTTTAGAGATCTTAAGCCTCTTTGCACAGCTATATTTGAGGGTATGTATGCAACTGTTGGTGGCCCATCCAGCTCAATGGTATCTGCTGCGGTTGTCAGTGACTCTCCCAGGGTGCAAGCAGAGATGCTTCCCAGGCTTGCTACCTGAAACCCTTTCAGGTGGAGATACTGAGGACCGAGTCAGAGATCATTTGCATGCACTGTGCCACTGAATTTATAGGCCCTTCATAAAAGCCGTTAAGGGGAAAGCCATGGCACTTATACATTGTGTTAAAGTTGAAATCGAGATCTGTTAATTATGAGGTGATCTGCTTGTCAACCTGATTGGACCCTTGAAATTTGTACCATAGACATGCTGTAAATTGAAATGTGCCTAGGCAACATAGCACACTATTTAAAATACCTGGTGTGGAGTTTGATTTCTTTACACTCTCAGCTTTGTATTTTGTTTTTGCATACTCCCCAGCCTTCTATATTTGTGGAGAATCACTTGGCAATCAGTTGACAATCTGCAGCTATCAGCCACCTGTCTGTTCCTCTCCACACCAGTTCTTAGCACAGGGAGCAGCTCCCGACCTAAACTGTATCTCCAACCCCTACCCCGTTTTTTTTTTTTTTTTTTTTTTTTAGAAGAGCACAATCTGGGCCAGAGAAAGCTTTACTTCTGGCAACTACTTTGGGGTAACTATTGCTGTCAAAGAGGTGCTATGCCTTCTGGCTAGCATCAGGCAGAAGAGGCCATTGGTCAGAAGGAATTGCCCACTTAATGAGCTTCCTGCTCTGAGTAGAGGAGAAGGCTGGGGCCTTTAAATAATTCCTATTAAACGTTTCCTGTTTTTAAAAAGACAAGGTGCTTCATTTCACACAATGCTTCCTGTGGAGATTTATGGGACGGTCCGCTTTGCTCTGCAATGGGTGCTCATTTTAAGGGTCATGTGGCAGCATCCTTGCAGGCAAGGATATTGGGCAGGGAGAAGGACACGCTCCTACAGACTAGTTTGTGCTGCCACATTTGGGCATGGGAGAGGGAAAAAAAGCGCCAGTTAACACTGGGGTGGGAGCTGCAAGAATGAGACTTACATGGTAGCAAGTTAACTCCATGGATAATGTGGGAAGGAAAAGGTTCATTTAGCAATTTGTTAGAAGCACCGGCAATGTTGTTTTTTTTTGGGGGGGGGGGGTTTCACTAACCAGAAAGGAATGCAGGACAAAGTGGAGGGGACTATTTGACTCCCCCGGACCATTTCTAATCCCCTCCTTTTTTTTCTTCTGTCTCCATGTTCTTAGTGCCAGACTACATAATCCACTGCTGAATGTGTAGTTTGGCTTTGCATTTTAAATATGTTTTATTTTTAAACAGCAGCCACTTGGGGATGATCAGGACTGCAGCGTAGGTGCTCTGCAGTAATGAAAATTACCCTCCTCCTCAAGTGGGGGGGGGGGGAGAGATTTGCTGTGTGGCTCGGACAGGGATGGGGGTGAGGAAAAGCTGTTGTTGATGCCATGTAAGCTTCTCTTTTTGAAGGTAGTAGCCCTGCAGATTGCACAGCTGTGTTGTGGCCCTTAATCTGTTGTGGAAGAAAAAAACAGAGCTGTCAGCACAGCAGCAACACACACACCCTCCAGGAGAACAGTTGCACCATCCTAGTTACTGCTGTCTCCTAACATTTCTTCCAGCCATAATGAAGCCTGGAGTCTACCCTCCCCCATGATCATTTCGGACTCCTTTGCGACCATGAGCAGCATGTTGCTGTCAGCAAGGACTGACCAGATAGGTGCCTCAAATGTCTCCAAAATATTTATTGCGATCCTTCAAAAAGGCAAACAGTTATCCTTGCCTGCCTGCCACTAGGTGGCAACACCACAAAAAGTGATACCTGATGCCCAACACCTCTCTGTTCAAGTGTGTGTGTACCCACGTGTTACCAAAAGAGCTGGTGAGGAAAGAATTATTAATTATATTTTTCTTTGTTTAAAGCGTGGGGGGGGGCGAATCCTGTGTAACGCTTAGAGAGAGAGAGAGAGAGGATGCAGCCAGTTGATTACAGCACAGCTCTGTTTGATAGATAACAGATCAACATAATATAGAGAATCCCCTTTCCCTCAAAGAAGTGACTGAGAGAAATAACCCAATAAAAGATTATGGCTTTATTAAGAAAGAATACAAAATAAAGAAATCCCTGCTTCACCCAAAAAGAGTTGATAGAAAACTATTGTAATGCTCTAACCAAAGCAAACTTAGATAGCATAATAAAAAGCAGAGATATCGCCATGCCAACAAAAGTTCGTATAGTCAGGGCGATGGTGTTCCCAGTAGCAATGTATGGTTGCGAGAGTTGGACCATAAGGAAGGCTGAGCGCCGAAGAATAGATGCTTTCGAACTGTGGTGCTGGAGAAGACTCCTGAGAGTCCCTTGGACTGCTAGGAGATCAAATCAGTCAATCCTAAATGAAATCAACCCTGACTGTTCCCTGGAAGGACAGGTACTGAGGCTGAAGCTCAAATATTTTGGCCACCTAATGCGAAGAGAGGACTCTCTAGAGAAGACTCTGATGCTGGGAAAGATTGAAGGCAAAAGGAGAAGGGGAAGGCAAAGGATGAGATGGTTAGACAGCATCACCGATACAACGAACATGAAAATGAGCGAACTCAGGAAGATAGTGGAGGACAGGAAGGCCTGGCGGGATATGGTTCATGGGATCACGAAGGGTCGGACATGACTTAACGACTGAACAACAACAACAAACCAAATGTAATGAGTGTCATATATGTGGTGCAGTGAAAGTGTATTTGGTGCATCTGAGGAAAGGGGGGGCATTCAGGGAAAGAATTACGGGAGTCCCTGCTCTTCAACCCCAGGTTCTAGCAACTAGAGACAGGGAGAGAGGGGGAAAGGGGGAGTGCAAGTGTAATACAGGTGGGCCCCCATATCCTCTGTGGATATGTTCCAGGCCCCTCCGTGGATACTTGAAACCGTGGATAAGAGTGAACCACCCCTCCATGGTTTCCTGAGGGCCCCTCCACCCTGCCTCCCCTGCAGGCAGGCATGCTTGCCCCCCCCCCAGCTCTTATTTTTCTTTCAGCAAGCTTTGTTTCTTCCTTAAAACAAACAGAGAAGTAGCCTCCATTGCAGGCAAGTAGAACGAGACTAAGTCCTAGAGAGGCTCTGCAAGGTTTCTGTTAACCTTGCAGAGCCTTTCTAGGACTTAGTCTCGATCTACTTGCCTGTAATCCTATTTCTTTAAGGAAGAAATGAAGCTTACTGGGAAAAAAGTAAAAGCCTGGGGGGGTCCCCACAATCCGTGGATAACTGAAACCATGGATAGCGAATCAGTGGATATGGGGGCCCACCTGTACTGTATAGCTACCTGAGTTCCTGAAGAAGTTTGCCTTGCATAGGTCTGGAGGTCCATTGAGCAGCGCGTGGAAACCCTGTCCCCTGACACAACAAAATGGGAGTGTTGTGCAAGGGTAGAATGTCAACTTGCTACTCAAAATCCCTTACTACAGTATTTAAGGATTTTCGGGGTTGCTGCTACTTGCAAAACTGGGGGTAGGCTCATTAGTGGTGATATGGGGTGATAAAGAAGGCTTGGGGTGTTCTGTTTTAATGCGTAAATGTGTTACTGACAGTGCAATCCTATCCAACTTACAACACTGGTGTAACTAGCGGTACAGTGAGAAGGCGGTACAGTGAGAAGGCCCCAGAACGGAAAGGGGATTCAAATCCCCTCCAAAGGGGAATTCAAAGGGAATTTATATCTCCCCTCCCCTCCCAAGCCTGCCACCCTGCCCTCCCCTGTTGGTTACACTGGTGGTGTAAGTTTAGGCTTACCAGATCTCCAACCGGGACAGAGTGCTAGACCTTTAGGAGAAGGAATGTGGGCAGGTGTAGCTTGTTAAGCCTTAGAGCACAATCCTAGGCATGTCTACTCAGAAGCAAACACCATTGTGTTCAGTGGGGCTTGCTTCTGAGTAGACATGCCTAGGATTGTGCTCTAAGGTTTAACGAGCTACACCTGCCCACATTCCTTCTCCTAAAGGTCTAGCACTCTGTCCCAGTTGGAGATCTGGTAAGCCTATGTAAGTTGGATAGGATTGCGCTGTTAGGGTGTGAATGGGAAGGGAATTCTTTTTAATCCAAAAGGATGTAGGTGAACAGGTTGCTTCAAAGCCGTGTCGGCTGAAATGCAAATGTACAGTGGTAACCAGGCAGGGGTGCCAAGGAGGATGTCTGGCATCCTGAAATGAGGTTTACATAGGCTACTTGCAAAATGTAGGTAAAATACAAGTAAAAGGCAGATGTTTTGCTACAAAATACAGGGATACTAAAATTGCATTCACAGAGGACAAATACAAAATGTAAATACAGACAGGAGATGCATAAAAAGGATTACAAAGTTGCATTTGATTAACATACAAAATGAGATTATCTTCTTCCTCCCTAGATATGTGACTGTGGCTGCAAACCTGTACCCACTTACCTGGGAGTAAGTCCCATTGAATTCAATTAGACTTAGTACTTCTGAGTAGGTATTCATAAGATTGTGCTGTTAGTGTGTGTGTGTGTGTGTGTGTGTGTGTGTGTGTGTGTGTGTGTGTGTGTGTGGAGGGGGGGAATCCACATATACAAGGGTTTGCTGCTTTGATGCAAAGACCAGAGTTCTTTGAGAAATATGGCTTGTATGCCAGAGTTAATAGTGTCTTTACTGTCCATTTTGTGCAGAGGAATTCTGGGAAAACAGTTTATCTTGCACACTGGCATTCATTGGTGTTGGCTTATGAAATTATGGTAATGTTACTTGGTATCAGAGTCTATATTGTCCTTTATTATAATGTGGGGGCATAACATAACCAGGAATGGAAAGAAAAATAAAGAAGAAATGGGAGGGGAAGATCCATCCATAACCCATGCATCCTTTCTTCTACTGACAGCTAGTTGGGCTTCTATTTGTATTTGTCTTGCCAAGAGCAGCTTCCTAACCTGTGCATTTTTAGCAAAATGCATGACATAGAAAGATGTAAACTTTCCAACCAGAAATTATCTCCAAGGATAAATGTCATTTGTGAAGTGGCCCCTGTTTGAATACACACTGAAACAGCTGAACAAATATGCATCTGCTGCAGGTGTGTAGCTGCAGAAATAATAGACACCTATCTGCACAAAACTTGTGTGCTCACCCTGAACACTTACGGTACTTCTGTGCTTGGTGCCCTCTTCTGGCTAAGCTTACTGCTCAATGCCTCCTTCGCATTCCAGGGATCTCTTCTCCAGCACAGCACATCCATATCCAATCATAGGTAACCTCTGAAACGTTGATGCCAAAGGGGTCTTTTCCAGAGCTGCCCAAGGTTTCCTTTTGTTCCGCAGGCTACAACACAAACACACACCCCTGCGCACTCCCTTTGCAGCCCTCTCTGTCTCTTTTCCAGGTGGGATGCCGGCAGAGGGCTCGGTATGGGAGTCCAGAAGGCTGGTATGGCTGACTGTATGGTGTCTCCCTCTCCACCATTACAGCATGCACCCCTCGGCTAACTGCCACCATTCACCCCCACCCATTGCCACCTTTCAAGAAATTTCTGAACCCCCCCCCCCCCGATATCCTTTTTCTCTCCCTAAGCTTGTGATGGTCTGGACACAGCTTGCTTCCTCCTATTAGGGGACCCTGTAGAGTAGGCTTACCAGATCTCCAACCGGGACAGAGCGCTAGACCTTTAGGAGAAGGAATGTGGGCAGGTGTAGCTTGTTAAACCTTAGAGCACAATCCTAGGCATGTCTATTCAGAAGCAAGCCTCATGGATGCCTAGGATTGTGCTCTAAGGTTTAAGGTTGGAGATTTGGTAAGCCTACTGTAGAGCCCCCTCTGCTCCTCAACATCTCCCTATCTAGTGTCCTGGACTGCACCCTGGTTTCCCAGACTGACTCTTTGTCTCTTTGCTTGCCTTTGCAGGTCAGATTGATGTGAGTGAGATCCAGCAAACCTTCCACAGCCTGGGGGTTTACATCTCTCTGCAGCAAGCGGAGAAAATCTTGCACAGGTGAGGCTGGGAAACATCTGTGCTTCGTGTACACACTCTCCTGGTGAATTCATTCATGTTGGTGGGCAGCAGGGTTGAGCATAGTGGGAGCAAGGCTCAAAATCAATGCTCCTGGTTTCTAATTCAGATCTAGAAGTGAATTGGAATCCAGGCGGTTGGGGATGGGAGGCACGGTTTGGGCTTCTTCTTTTTCTGCCATGTGTGCAAGTGCCTGCCTCCGTTTAAGTTGCCTCCCATTGATGTCCTTGTGTAATGAGTAGAGGTGAGAGAAAATAGTTTTCTTTTTTCGCAGATTTCGGTGTTTAACCAAAATGATGTAACATAAAGCGGTGTTGTGTTTTTATTCCAAATTTTCCCATTTTTATCCATTGTAGCCGCTTTAAAAGTGTACTAGGTAGGTGGTATCGGTTGTACAGTGTCAGCAGATGAAGAATGACACAAAATTACATGGTGGTTTTTTTCAGATTTTTTTTAACAGAAAGCGGCATTATGTGTTTTTATTCATTATCACCATTTTCTCCTGCCTCTAGTAATGAGGCATCTGTCCTTCCTGGGGAGCAGTGTGATAAATCAGGCCATGATGCCCTTGTAAGTGGCAACCACTCACCCACTGTACTTGTGTGGTTTCCAGCATAGACAAAGATGGCACCATGACCATTGACTGGCATGAGTGGCGGGACCATTTCATCCTCAACCCCTTAGAGAACATGGAAGAAATCGTACACTACTGGAAACACTCAATGGTAAGCTGGCATCTCGGGCTTGGGGTTACTCACTGTCCTATCTCAGTTTCCTCATTCTCAGTGAGCAAGAATGGAATTCTGTGGTGAGTACATTACACTGACTGTGCCTTTAAAGAAGGACTGTGCCTTTAAAGAAGGAGGCCAAAAGTTAAGTGCAAGGCCTTGGGGAGCACTTGGGCCTGCTCTTCTCTGGACCAGAAAGGAGAGACTGTCTAAGACCAAAAAGTACTGAAATTTTCGATATCTCAGGGCCCAATCCTATCCAACTTTCCAGCACTGATGCAACTGTGCCAACGGGGTGCACGCTGCATCCTGCTGTGGGGGGGGGGGGGGGAGAGTCATGGAGGCCTCCTCAAGGAAACCAAACGGTTGTTCCCTTACCTCGGGGCTGTATTGCAGCTGCATTGGCGCTGGAAAGTTGGATAGGATTGAGTCCTCAGTTATGTAAGGATTTAAGTTGTTTGTTTCTAATTTTGGTTAGTTGTACAGTAAATAGTTACTGTACTGTTGGAAGCCTGAAGTGTGATATCTCTTTCATGAGCAAACCTATTAATTTGGTGACAAGGATGGGATACTGTGGGGCAGAGTTATCCTGAAATTCTGGAAACAGCTCAAGCTAGATTTTTATCTCTTGTTTTTCCCCTCTCAATCTTTTTGTCGATGCAAATGAAATGGCTGCATTGGCCACGTTGATGAATTTGATGTGAGTCAACTATCTGGAAGTCAATAAGAGAGAAGATGCAGGGCAGAAGCCTGCAATGCTCCTGACTGTCTGTGGGCCCAAGACCTTTGCGATAGTCCATTCCCTTAGACCACCAGCATCACCAAGAACTAAATCCTATGTTGTTCTGGTTGTTCTGCTGAATGAAGACATATTCTCCAGTGGTTTCAGGGTGGCTCAGTCCCTGGCATCTGGGAAGCTCCTCCCTCCTGGGCAGACAGGGTCACATGATCAAGATCTTGCTCAAGGGGAGGGGCTCCATGGAATCTGAAGCGTATGCAACTGTACAAATCAATGGTCAGGATTGCAAAAGGACAGTAGACTGGGTGTGGAGTATCTTTTTGCCTTGAAACGCTAGTGGTGACATTCACATCTGTGGGGATTATAAATGCACTGTCAATAAGGCACTTTCTACAGATACAGTAATGCCTTTCAGGATTAGTACAGTACAGTAATGCCTCCTTTACAGTACACTACAGCAATGCCTCCTTTAGCAAACAGATCCCCAGTTTGCTAGATCTGTTTGCTAAAGGAGTGGATCTTTGCTAAAGGAGGCTCCATTGAAGGCAATGGGAGCTGATTGGCTCTGCCCTACCCAGAATTCATTGCTTTCATTGGCTACAGTGGCTGTCAATCAACCCAGGATGTAACACAGCAATTCTAAAGGAGGCAGCTTTATTGGAAGTACAGTATTACTGTACTAAAATTGTACAAACACAGTCTCCCCCCCCCCAAGTAGGGGCTAATTATGCTTTCTGCATACAAATCATACAGCTGGTCTCTTCATTTAAACCTGCATTATTAGCAGGTTTAAATACATTTTTTCAGCTGACAAGAGAAATAATGTAAGAGCTATTGTGTGTCCCCCCCCCCAATTATTTATCCCCAAAGTGAGTTTCAGTAGGGTCATATTGACCATCTAGGACAGGTCTATTGGCTATGTTCATTGTTACCTCTTCTCATCATGCACTCCTCATGTCTTAACAGAGAAGTGGAATCCAGGTGGAGTCAGATCAGTGTCTTCCATCTTACCCAGAAGTGTTTGGAATTCCAGATTTTAAGATGTTCCGGGACAGAAAAAGGCTATACTAGAATAAAGCAACTGGAATCGGGACCAATAAGTTGTACTCTGATCTCCACCCAGAGCCAGAGAGTTCTTTGCTTCTGGCAGGCAGTGGAGTTCATGACTGGGTTTAACATGTAGGCAGGAGTCTTGTAATGGCTATTCTGGCCAGGGGAGTAGGTTCTAGTGGTTAGAGGTGCAGAGTCCCTGCATCCTCTGTGTCTATGTGCATCCTCTGTGGCATCCTCTGTGGCATAATAAAAGGCACCCATATGTTGCATCAAGTGAAGAGGCTACCATCTCTCCAAGCTTTTGTATAGCTTGATGCTTGCTTCATGGGCACTAATGGTCAGTTAATGTTCCCAGAACCAAGAACCCATATCTCACCATCTGCAGGGTAGGCACAAACCTATTTTCTGTCTATGACTTTGATTGTGAGACAGAAGTGGGAAAGGGGGGGGCAGAAAAGCTGTTTTGGATGCAGGCAGTGAAGAAGATGAAGTCAGAGATTTTTTGCAGCTGACTAGTGACCAGGGCTCCAGGGTCATGCTGTTTACTTTTGGGGAACCAATGCTGCTTCAAAGACTATCTCTTTGTGGGGGCCTGTCTGCTTCTCCATGCTCGACTTGTATAATGGCTAATAAAAAGATGCATAACAAAAACAAAACAAATACATAAACCTCTGGCACTCCCTCTTTAAAAGAAAACTGACCCTAACATTTCTTGTCATTCAGGGAAGCATGAAGCCAGACTCGTCTGGTCTAGGGAACAGCTAGGAAGCCACCTCTTGATGTGTGCTGATCTTCTTTTCTGTCCTTCCTGTATTCTGTAGAAAGTAGGAGGGGAAAAAAAGGACTGAAAAAGTTCAGATCTCTGGGTTGGGTGTTAGCCAATTTCCTCTGTGTCCTATTCCAGACACACTAATCTGCCTTGTTCCGATTGGCTCATGAGATTAAAGTTTATATTTAAACGTATCTGTCCTTTTCCCCACCCTGAGGCGAGAGAAGGCAGAGGCTTGTGCCAGTAGCGTCAGGTGGAAAGCCTGGTGAGATGGGGCTTGATAATTTCAAAGGATGGGAACCAAACAACATTCCTATCCTGAACTGCAGTGTTCCAACCCCACTCCCCCCCCCCCTGCAATCATGCACTGTTAATTCGGATCCAGCTCTTCCAGCAGCCTCCCACTTCTTTGTTTTCTGCAATGCATTGAGAGTGGTCCAGCTGAGCAACTTGAATTCTTGATATTATTCCTTAACAGTGAGAGAGAGGGAGCTGGGAGTCTAGTGGTCAGAGCGAGACAGAGGCCAGGAGACAAGACTTCTGGACAAATGCAGCTAGCCAGGCAGCAAGGTGAGGGACTGTCTCTGATCATGTTTTGGGTTATAATTAAGAGCAGCAGAATGAGATTTGGGTGTAAATTAAGAGCAGCAGAGCTCCCATCTGACCTATAGGAGATAATTCCATGGCTAGGTTCTACTCAAGCCCCAATGAGTAGAAACTGTGCAGGAGAGCATGATACCATGAAACTCCCATTTATTTTAATGAGGTGTGTGCAGGAGAACATCCTGATGGAATATACTCGCAGTACTGATTAATGGGAGGGGTGTGTGTCATCATTTGGGCTGTCATGCTCAGACCTCAAAATGCCTTGGGCTAGCCCTTCTAGTTTTTAACTCTCTGTCTTACACTGGGCAGGTCCCTTTTTCTTGCCCCATGTCTCTCATCACAGGGGCTGATGGGTCCACCCCCTGCTTAGCTCATCAATCCCATTAAAAGATTGCAGGAGGGTTTATCGTGTGCCCTTCTTGCAGTGCCCTCATCTTTCTGTGTGCTTCTACCATGGAAGAGCTCTCTCCTGTCAGGAAGGGCCCTGATGCTCACAGCCTCTCAGGAATCCATGGAGATGCAAAGCTGCTGGCTCTGACTGAGCTGTGGGAAGCTGACTACAAGCGCCCCAAAGGCATTGACTCCATCCTGGGGGAGCATGACATGGTAGGGCTGACCTCTCTTGCTCCTGGAGCATCTGATTCTCTTTCTAACCCATCAGCTGCCTCAAGATGCTAGACTTTGCTCCAAGCTTCAGGTTTGGCACCCCTTTCCTAAGCCACTAGACTCTCCTTCCATCCTGTAGCTTGTGAGAAAACCCAGGGGCAGCCCCTGCATGTTGTTCCTCACCTTCTGTGTGAAATCTGTGGGTCAATCCAAAATGAGGCTTGTGTAGAGAATAGGCTTACCAGATCTCCAACCGGGACAGAGTGCTAGACCTTTAGGAGAAGGAATGTGGGCAGGTGTAGCTTGTTAAACCTTAGAGCACAATCCTAGGCATGTCTACTCAGAAGCCAGCCCCACTGAACACAATGGGTAGACATGGCTAGGATTGTGCTCTAAGGTTTAACAAGCTACACCTGCCCACATTCCTTCTCCTAAAGGTCTAGCACTCTGTCCAGGTTGGAGATCTAGTAAGCCTAGTAGAGAGGGTGTGTGTGTGTGTGTGTGTGTGTGTGTGTGTGTGTGTCTGTCTGTCTGTCTGTCTGTCTCTCTCTCTCTCTCTCTCTCGCCTAGCCTGTTTGAAAGGATCTCCTCCCTGCCCTAAATAACAGTGTGGAGCTGGTGCTTCCTGAATCTCCTCTGCAGTTCTCTCTCTGGTTGTGCCTGATGAACGCTTTTGCATCCTAGTTTCTTGATATGAAGTCTTCCTGCAGTTACTTTGGACAGGTGTATTTATTTGTTCAACTCTGTTCCACCCTTCCTCCAAGCTGCTCAAGGTTCTGTATATGGTTGTGTCCCCTCCCACTCCAATTTATCCTGTGAGGAGTTGAAGAACCCAGGTCTTCTCAGTGTGGTGAGAATCCAGGTCTCTGTAGTGTGACACACAGACCCCTGCACCACGCTTGCGTAAATGTGTCCTTCATCCCTGACCATAGTCATAGAACCATAAAATTTTGGAGTTGGAAGGGATCTTGGAGATCATGTAGTCCAGCCCCTGCCCAGTGCAGGCAACTGCTACATGTAGCTTGAAAACTTCCAATGAGCGAGAGCCCACAACTGCATGGGACAGACTATTCCAGTGGTGGGTCAGCTCTTACAGTTAAGAAATCCTTTCTCATGCCTAGCCTAAATCTACTTGGCTTCAGCTCACTGGTTTTAGTCGTGGCCTCAGGAATCACAGAAAATAAGTTCTCCCTTTTTTTTCTTTTTTTTTTTGGCGTGGCCATCATTCAGATACCTGAAGCATTCTCATGCCTCCCCTTCGTCTTCTATTCTCCAGGCTAAACATACCAAGCTCCTTTAACTGTTCCTCATAGGACTCGCAGGGGAGTGGCAGCAGGAAACAAGTTATCCTGTTGGCTGTGTGCTCCCTGAGGCATCTGGTGGGGCCACTGTGTGATACAGGAAGCTAGACTAGATGGGCCTTTGGCCTGATCCAGCAGGGCTCTTCTTATGTTGACTTGGTTTCCAGGCCCCTCACTACTTTTGTTGCCCTCCTTTGAACCCACTCCAGTCATGTCCGTCCCTTTATTTTTGTTATTAATCTTTCACCACAGACACGTCACTAACTTCTTCTGATAATGCCTTGGGAAAGAAGGCTCTCTTTTTTTCCCCCAAACAACCCCATTTGCTTTACAATCCCATGGCGGTTTCTCAAGATTCCCACCCCCGCCATCTCTTTTGTGCCTCCTGCATCAGAGATTTTTGTGTGGGGGTGGACAGCTGTAATTGTAGAGATCCACCCTTCTTTTAAAATTTGGAAAAATCACCATTAAAAGATGGCATCCACAATCCCAAGAGGGGGAGAGAATGTATCTGCAAGAAGCACCTGAAGATTATTGCCAAGACGACATGAGATAAATTGAAAAGGAGAAAAAATGGGAAAGAGTCCCCCGATGCAAATATAGTCTAGGTGTGGGTTTGTTGTAGCCCTGCCCTCTCCAGTCGAGCTAGAAACAGACCAGGCAGCATTTTCCAATGTGTTGGGATACAACGCAGTATAATGTTACGTAAACAGCGTGGCATTAATATTGGTTGTGCCCTGTTGTACAGCAACAATATCTCTGCAAATTGACCTTTTTTGAGTCTGACATTCTCCCTACTCTTACTAATTATGCAAGCCAGTAGTATCACTAGGGTTGATGTCACTCGGTGCAGTAACTCATGGTGTCACCCCCATTAACTTTATTTGCTTTAATATATACCGTAACAGTACAGGTCACCCAACAAAAAACCAGTGGCCAACTTGATGGCAGTCACACAATTGAATAAGAGTTCTAGGATTAGCTCTGATACACAGAAATGAGAGCCAACTCATACTAACACCTTATTGGTTCCATGCTGTGTCATAACAACACCTCATTGGCTCTCGGAACAATCAGTCTCATTGGTCAGTTTTGAGTTAAGGAAATCCACTTTTTGTTACATAAGGCAGCTGTTTTTTCTTTTTCCGGTTATTTGGCCATAACGTTTGATAGAATACAGATAATTCAACATGGTTTGTTTCATTACATTCTGCATTAAAGTACTTTTCCAATGATGTGTAACTGTTTGGTATTATTCATGAATACAAATTTTACAAAAGGTTTCCACAATTTTGGCCACTAGTGGTGTGTCTCTCTCTCTCACTCTCTCTCACACACACACACACACACACACACACACACACACACACACACACACCCTGAGGGTGTCACCCGGTGAGGTCCGCACTCCCCACACCTCCCTAGTGATGCCACTGATGCTGCTACCCTTGAAAGTAGGAACGTTTGGGTATTAAACTCCAACTGCCCTTGAACAGGATCTGTGGCCAGTGGTGTTGCTACGCCCCCACGGGGGGGCCGCCCTCCCCATGTTGGTGCCCCCACGTGATGTGGGCGCGTGACGTCATGCCCCGCCTCCAAACACCCCCCGCCGTTTTGACTTGTTTTTGGAGCCGTACGCAGGGCGGGGGGGGGGGAGGGCCGAAACGCGGCCGTTTCGGCTGCAAAGAACCGGCAGAACGTGAGTTTGCGCCCTCCTGAGCCCGCAATTCCGCCCCTTCAGGGGTCCGCGCCCTGGGCACCAAGGCCCCCCCTAACGACGCTGCTGTCTGTGGCAGGTTATCATCTGGTGTGGGAAAGCTGCTCAATATCCGGACCCACTGATTTGGCATGATGTGGGGTTGCCACCTCGCTGAAAATGAGACCAGATTTGCTCTTCAAATTCTCTTATGCGCATTTTGATGTTTCATTATACATTAATTATTCATTCAGTCACAGGATATTTGATACTAGTATTAATAAGCAGTGATATGTTGTATTTGATCACATATGATTCCAATATTGGATAATTGGCAGTTGATGTGACTGTGTTTGATAGCTAACATAAGGTGTCTGGTGTTTGATGCATGCTGAAGTGAAAACAATCAGAGATGCCAACAAATTTTGAAAAGCAATTGGATATTTTTAGATGTCAATGCTTGAGGTAAACTTCCTATTTAATATACCAATTTGAAATGTTTGGCAAATTCATGTGGGCTCCGACTTGAGACTGCTTTCCTTAATGGTTCCTAATGTTCCCTGATGTTTCTTTGGCAGGTCCTTGACATTGGCGAGTGCCTCACTGTCCCAGATGAGTTTTCCGAGAAAGAGAAGAAGACGGGAATGTGGTGGAAGCAGCTCATTGCTGGGGCTATGGCTGGGGCTGTCTCCAGGACCGGAACTGCCCCGTTGGACCGGCTGAAGGTCTTCATGCAGGTAAAGAGCTACTAAGTCTTTTATGGGAGGTGGGGAGTGGAATGGACAGACAGGCTGAATTCTACAATGGCACCCAGAGAGGTGTCCTGCTGCAACCTCACATCTGCCCAGAGTGATTCTCTTAAGGATGCCAGTTCCCCCTCTTAAGGATGCCAGTTCCCCCTCTTAAGGATGCCAGTTCCCCCTCTTAAGGATGCCAGTTCCTTTCCTGAATGGGGGCAATGACGTGGGGCAGCCTTTTACCACAAATTGCCATTCTGAAGTTGCGGCAACCAGTTTTGTACCTGCCGCTCTACAAGTGAGGACTGGAAAAGGAGGGAGGGTTGTGCAACAGAGCAGAAATATGCTAAGTGCAGAAACCAGACTGGTTCATGAAGCATTTTATTACCAAGGTGTTTCAGACAGGACCATCCTTCCTGGAGTGAAGGAGAGTGATTCCTATGTAGAAGCAATCTTTTCATCATCGGATTTATTCTCTTCAGCATTCCATCAAGTTGGATGGAAGAGTGTTCCATTCTGGACTGCTGTTCACAGAAGAGCTGCTATCTTCTAGACTTTGCCACAGTAGAATAGTCCCTTTTGAAAGACACTGGGAATCGGCTTGGCAATGAAAGGTTTCTTGCAAACTGGTGTCTTCTGCCCCTCTCTGGCATCATACTACAGGTGACAATCATAAGTCCCCATGTTCTGACCCAATTTGCATTTTAAAAGATGTGATGGCCTGTGAATTTGAAATGGATAAAGAAGTAGCAGTACTTTGCCTAGAGCAGTGGTTCTCAAACTTTTACAGGCAAGTAAGGGCCAGCGGGTGGCGCAGTGGGTTAAACCGCTGAACCATGAGCTGTCGATCGAAAGGTCGGCAGTTCGAATCTGTGACGGGGTGAGCTCTCGTTGCTTGGCCAGCTCCTGCCAACCTAGCAGTTCCAAAGCATGTTAATGCGAGTAGATAAATAGGTACCGCTTGCGGGAAGGTAAACAGCGCTCCGTGTTCCAGCCGCATGCTACGCGCTGCGGCAAGGAGAGTCATGCCGGCCACACGACCACGGAGGCGTCTTCGGACAACGCTGGCTCTTCGGCTTTGAAATGGGGATGAGCACCACACCCTAGAGTCGGACACGACTGGACTTAATTGTCAGGAGTCACCTTTACCTAAGGGAGCTTGTAAGTGGTCGCGGACTCAGCGGCGTTGTGGTCGATGGTACTTCCGGGGTCCCGCTGCCGCCACGGAAAAAGGGTTTTTTTCTCACTTACCAGGGGTTGCACTGGCTCTCCGGGGACTGTGGGGAGCGAGGTCCCGTATTAAACTCCCCCCCCCCCCCCACGGCTCAGGAGAGCTTCTAATCGTGTTTGGGAGCTACTTCTGGTTTTCACCAAAATCCGGAAGTAGCTCCCAAACACAATTGGAGGCTCTTCCAAGGGGCGGGTGGGGACATAGAAGGGCTCCAGAGGGCCAGCGCGACCCCTGGTAAGTGAAAATACCCCTTTCCTTTATGGCGGTGGGCCCCCGAAAGTGCTGTTGCCAATGTTGCTGCACGTCACCACGCCCCTTAATGGGGTAGCGACTGCTTCCAGCTGGCATGTGGCCCACCAGTTTGAGACCCACTGGCCTAGAGCAATTGAGGAGAGCAAACTGAAGGAAACGGGGGGGGGGGACTGGCTGTTGGGGGAAAGCAGGTGGGAGTGAGCCATAGGTCAGACCTGCAAACACTATTGTTTCTGAAAGATTGATCCACTTTTCAGACAGTTTTGAACCTTGCTTGCTGCCCACAATGAGGACATTTCTTTGGGGGGGGGGCACAAATATAGGAGTGGGCAATACAAGGGTTGCACCAACTGCCATAAACGAGGAGGCTGCTATGTGACAGTCAGAGGTTGGCTAGGTTGTGCACTGGCCCACACCCTATCAGAAGATTTGCCTGACCAGGCTGGCCTCTTAACCCTCAGTACCAGTGTCAGTGCCCAATATGCCATCAGCCAGGGGTGGATGGGGGGGTGCCTTGTTGGCCAAGTGCAGGGGTTTGGCTCAGGGTGCCCAGCAACCTGACACCAGCGACGGCCATGTTCATCCTTGGTCCACCTTCTCACTCTTCCTTTCCACCTGCTGGAGCAAGCAGGGCTCTTGTCTTGCTCCACAGCAAGCAGGAGGGTGGGCAGTGGGGTCTGGGGAAGGAGCAGGTTGAAAGAAGCTGCCATTGTAGGACTATTAAAGTGAAGGGGCAAGAGAGCCCGGCAAGAGAGCCCCCACATTGCAATGGCGACTCCATGAGCAAGGGGACCTCTTCTATAGGTTGCAAGCCCTTTGGGCTGGGTTGTGCTACGTTCATTCTAGTATCTAGGACAGATCCAACCCAAGACATTTGGCCCCTACATGATCCATGAGAAGGTTCTCCAAGATACCTTGTGATGATGCAGAGGACCCAGGAACACAACACTTGCAGCGCAATCCTAACCAACTTTCCAGCGCCGGTGCAGCCGCAATGCAGCCCCGAGGTAAGGGAACAAATGTTCCCTCGCCTTGAAGAGGCCTCTATGACTGCCACTGCACTGCAAAATGCAGTGTGCACCCTATTGGCACGGCTACATCAGCGCTGGAAAGTTAGTTAGGATGGCACTGTTAGATTGTGTACAGCTCCACTCATGGCCCTTATAAATCTGTTCTCAAGTTGTGGAGACTTGGCTGGGATCCTAACCTTGGAAGATGGCCAAGGACCAGTGGTCTGGAAGCCAGCCCAGGCCTGAGGTGTGTAAGTTCAGTAGGGGCTTTTGCTCTGCCAGATTTTCAAGGGGAAATGAGGCCACTAGAAGAAATCGGTATTCCTTGTGATTGTACCTACATGAACATGCAGGGAGGAGGAGAGAGACTGTTGGACAGAAAAAGACTTCTAACAGCAGCTGTTCTGTCTGGGCAGAGATGTGCCGGTTCCTCTTTCGCTTGTTCTTCCCCTCTTAGGAAATTGGCTCCTCTTTAGAGCCTGTATTGCTTTATTTTACTGCTCCGAAGTGCTTTGGCAGTCGTCACCTTTTTCCCACTGAAGTGGAGTTCATGTTTTTAATGTGACGTGCAAAAATTCAGCAGATGTTGCTTTCCCCATCATAAGCATGCAGAGATGGAGAAACCAGCCCTTGTTTAAACATTAAAGACACACAATCAGAGAGGAAAAACCATAGGTGCTGCTACTTCCGTTCTCCAGCACTTAAGTAGGCAGAGATGGCTGGCAGCATCAGCCCCAAATGAGAAGAGGAATTTTATTTTCTTCTGTGTAGTTGCATCCCTTCAGGCAAAATCAGGCAGTGCTCAAGGCCAAACTATTTATAATGGAGGCAGTTGGGTTTGTTTATTCTTTTGCTTTCTATATTTGTGTACAAAGTGGGTGAGTCTAATTTTAACATCAAAAGAGCATGCGAGTGAAGGGAGCTGAATCCTCCCTCTCTTTACTTCCCTAAACTCTGGCATTGCAAGCAGTTGTTGTTGTTGTTTTTTGTCCCTGCAGGACTTCAGTACCAGAAGTGTGTGTGGGCAGGATTCGGCCCCCCTCACCCATGCACACTTTTCATTGTTAACATCATGCCCCCGTCCACCCACCCCTGCTGTACATGTGATTAATATAGATAACACGAATCAACAAATGGTAATGTCTGCAATCTAGATAGACAGACTGAAAAGACAGAGAGAGGAAAGGAAGCCCTCCTTCCCCATCCCACCCCTGATGGTTGCAGGTACTGCTGTTGGTCAGGGAAGGGATACATGATGAGAACTCGCCTTCACCCCTGGTTAGAGCAAGAGGGGAAGTCGAGCGGAAAAGAAGCCCACTTTCCAGCACATATTCTCTCACACTAGTTCTTGCCTGAGATTTGCTACCCTGCTGACCAGTGGTTGCAGCACTGAACTGCCGGCAAGAGTGCAAAGAGCCCTCGTACTTTGTGTGGAGAATGAATGCCCTTCATTCTCCTTTGCCTCTCCAAGGGGGCTCCCATCATCATGAAATCTGAAAGATGTCTTCACTGGTGGTGCCCCCCCCCCAAAATGACCACCCTAGCTCATGAAGTGAGGTCAGCCCTGTATGAGGATAGACTTTTCTTACTGATGTTGTGGCTCCTCCTTGTCATAGGTTCATGCCTCCAAGAGCAACGCAATGAACGTCTTGGGTGGGCTGCAAGGAATGATACGCGAGGGGGGCATCCGCTCACTGTGGCGAGGCAATGCTATCAACGTGCTCAAGATTGCACCGGAATCTGCGATCAAGTTTATGGCCTACGAGCAGGTAGGGTCTGAGGATGTGGCTGTAGCTTTGTATGATGCAGATCCATATAAACATAGGGCTTTTTCAGAGTGTGTTTCTTTATAGGACATGTGTACAGCTTAGTATCCAGCATAGTATTCCCATGCCAAATCACATCAGACTCACTTTGGGCATATCTTTATTACAAAACTAAAGGCCCGATCCTATCCAGATTTCCAGCGCTGATGCAGCTTCTGTGATTGCCCCCCTCCCCCATGACCACAGGATGCAGTGTATGCCCCATTGGCAAGGCTACATCAGCGCTGGGAAGTTGGATAAGATTGGGCCCTAAGGCTGTAATCCTATGTGCACTTACCTAGAATTAAAGTCAATAGGACATATTTCTGAGTAGACAACATAAGAGTCTTGCTGGATTAGGCCAAGGACCACCTAGTCCAGTTTCCTGTATGGTGGCCCACAGTGGCACACAAGAGAAAAAGATACCTGTATCCTGTTGTTGCTCCCTTGCATCTGGCATTTAGAGATAGGCTACCTCTAATACCTGGAGGTTGCATATAGTCATCATGATTTGCAACCTGTGATGGATGTTTCCTCCATTAATCTGTCTGATCCCCTTTTAAAGGCATCTAAGCTGGGTGCCATCACAACACTCTGTGGCAAGGAGTTCCATGTATTATATGCTGGGTAAAGAAATACAGTATTTCCTTTTGTCTGTTCTGACTCTCCCACCATCAATTTTAGTGGATGTCCCCTGGTTCTGCTATTGTACGAGGTAAAAGAGCTTCCCTCTATCCATTCCATGCATAATTTTATATGTCTCATGGCGCAATCCTGTCTAAGATGTGGCGCCCGGCCTAAAGGGCCGGCCGCTGCGTCCTAGGCTCATGGCGGGTCATGGTAGCACGGTCCGGGCTTATTTGGGGGAAAGGGGATGTCCGTCCCCTTCCCCCGGTGTAAGCGATGCAGACCCCAATGGCAATGGGCCTTCTCGGATGCATGCCAGTTATGGAGCTGGCGGTGCGTCCAGGGAGGCCGTGTGAGGCTGGCCTAGGCTGGGACAGGGCACAGGATATCGGCACAATTACCCTCCTGATATCCCCTCCCAGCCTGAGCCAGCCAATGGCCCCTTCTCTCACCGTCCCTGCCCACCCGCCCCTGTGCCGACCGGCACGGGACCTACCTGTGGCAACTTGCACAGGTCTGGGTCGCGACGGAGTGAGCGGCACCGGCCTAAAAAGGAGTGAGAACTCCACTGGCCTAGATCTACACTGGATCGGGCTGTCAATCATGTCCCACCCTCAGGCACCTTCTTTCTAGCCTGATGACACCCGAATGCTGTAGCCTTTCCTCATAAGGGAGATGCCCCAGCCCACTAATCATTTTGGTTGCTCTCTTCTGCACCTCTTCCAGTTCCACTGTATCCAGACCAGAACTGGACACAGTACTCCAGATGTGGCCTTACCACAATGGCATAATGATATTGGCCATTTTATTCTCGATCCCTTTTTTAAAGATCCTGAGCATGGAATCGGCCTTCTTTACAGCTGCCGCATACTGGGATGACACTTTCATCGAGCTGATCTCCTCAAGATCTCTCTCTCTCTCTCTGATCAGTCACAGACAGCTTAGAACCCATCAGTGTATATGTGAAATTTTGATTTCTTGCCCCAGTATTTAGGATTTAGGACACGGATAGAATTGCACTGTAAACCCATTTAACTGTTATACATTCCCCCCTCAGGATCCTTTGGAATAGCTGTCCTTGGGAGGGCATTTTGGACAGGGCTACGTGTATTCCATACTTAAATAAATTCTGCATCTAGGACCTCCAGGCCCTGAATCAAGAAAAAACTGACTACCGTAGCCCATATACACTGTACAGATTTAGCACGTTTGTGTACTTGGTGGTTGTAGAAGTATGCTTACCATTTGGCATTATTTATTCTTGTGTTGCTAGTTACGGGGGGGGGGGGGGAGAGAATCAAGGGAAAGGAACTATACATGGTACTGAGGCCTGATTATTAGTTTGTCTTTCACATGATAAAACTGCAGAAAGGACACCCCAGACTTCCACCATTCTTTCAGCATTCCTGCCATATTCTGTCTAGTAAACAAATTATAAAGTCACTAAAATGCCATGTTACTGTTATCACCCGCAGTAGTTTTGGTTAAGGGCTCCCTTCATTGATGACGAGGTTTCTGTGTTGACCAAGCATCTCCTTGCAATAAGCATCCTTTACCAGGTGTAAAACTCATGTAGCATCTCTTGCTCACACCACACTCATTAACTTCTGTAGATTGATTGGGGAACGAAGGGTCCACAGATAGGCTGGGACCCTCAGAAGGTGTCATTTCTCCTTGCAGATCAAGCGGGCAATTCGTGGACAGCAGGAAACACTGCGGGTGCAAGAGAGATTTGTTGCTGGTTCCTTGGCTGGTGCCACAGCCCAGACCATCATCTATCCCATGGAGGTAATAGTTAAGAGCAGCATTTCTCAAAGTGTGCTCCTAGGAACCCATGGGCTCCACAAGCACACCATATGTGGTCACCATCTGCCCCCTGCCCAGTTTATTTTATTTTTATTATTTATTTATTTTTCACATTTTTATACCGCCCTTCCTCCAAGGAGCTCAGAGTGGTATACATATTTCCTCCCCTCCTTTTTGTCCTCACAACAACCCTGTGAGGTAGGTGGGGCTGAGAGATAGTGACTGGCCCATGGTCACCCAGAAAGCTTCATGGCTGAGCGGGGATTTGAACCTGGATCTTCCAGGTCTAAGTCCGACTCCCAAACCACTACACCATCCTGGCACACATATAGCTGGTGTGCTCCCCTGAGGCACAATCTGATTTCCTTGCAGACCAATCGCTCCCTTGGTTGCAGAAATAGGGGAGAGCAGTGGGTGACCAGGAATGTAACCTCAGTTCAGCAGGTTACAAAGGAGTGGTATCCTCGACAAGAAGGGTTCACTGCAATGGGGGCTAGTTAAAAAAAATTGAAATATTGAAGGATTGGTGCTGAGGCTGATCGTTGTAGGGGTGGTCTTCATTGGGCTCAGAGTGCTCTCTTCTCATTCTTGGGAGAGCTGAGGGAAGGCTGGCAGTAGCTCAGGAGGAGTCTCCTTCCTATTTGGGAGCCACTGTGGTTGGAGACCCATGCTCGATAAAACACACAGACACAGACGTGCGCACGCACACACACACAGCGCAATCCTAATCAACTTTTCCAGCACCGATGCAGCCCCTAGGTAAGGGAACAAATGTTACCTAACCTTGAAGAGGTCACAGCTACACCGGCGCTGGAACGTTGGTTAGGATTGCGCTGACAGTGTCCTCATGATGGTTTCGGGAGGCAGTGGGGCCACTGAGCCGCCTTAGTACCAGATCGAATATCACAGAGTTCAGTTCAGCAAGCTCTATGTTTTTGAGTTATGTTGGGCATTAGCATTCTTCCTGCTGGGGATTCATCAACCTTTTATTCTGTTTTATTTTACACCAGGTTCTGAAGACACGACTGACACTGCGAAAGACAGGCCAGTACTCCGGGGTGGCTGATTGTGCCCGACAAATCCTGCGGAAGGAAGGGATTCGTGCCTTTTACAAAGGCTACTTGCCAAATATGTTGGGCATTATCCCTTATGCTGGCATTGATCTGGCAGTTTATGAGGTTAGTGTGGCTGGGCGTTGCTTGGAATAAACATTAAGGGAGCCATCTGCTGCCACTGCAGGTGTCTCCAGGAGGGTGGGGTGGGGTGGGTGGGGGCGTGATTAGCCTTGGTTGCCTCTTTCCAAAACCCAGTCCCTGTCCTACAAGAGGATGGACTCTTTCTTTGCCTTGCTCTGTGGCAAAGAGAGATCCTATCAGGTTCTGAGGCTTAGCTCAGTGGCGTCGCTGGAGGTGGTGCGGTACACTAAGTTCCGCACCACGCTGACCCTCACTCACCGGCACGAGGCGGCCCCACCCCCTCACCTTTGGAGCCATTCAGTGGGGCGAAGGCAACGCGCAGGGAGTCTCCTGCACATTGCCTTCGCCGCACTGAATGGCTCCAAAGGCGAGGGGGTGGGGCCGCCTCGTGCCAGTGAGTAACAGAGGGTCAACGTGGTGTGGAACTTAGCGTTCCGCCCCACCTCCAGCGACGCCACTGGCTTGGCTAGAAAGCTGCCACGTTCCTGCCACTGCTGTGCCCTGGATTTCCAGGTTGCATGTTCCTATCTTGTTTTGCCTTCCTGACAGACACTGAAGAACACCTGGCTGCAGAAGTACAGCAAGAACACAGCTGACCCTGGTGTTCTGGTGCTTTTGGCCTGCGGCACTATCTCCAGCACCTGTGGTCAGCTTGCCAGCTACCCCCTAGCCCTGGTGCGAACCCGGATGCAGGCACAAGGTGAGAGTGTGTGGCATCCTCCTGTCTTCCCTCCAAGGAGCGCATTCTGTGTGGTGAGGAGTGGGGCACAATTACAGAAAGGTACATTAAGGAAACGTTCACTTAATGATGGGAAGTCAGGTGAATGCAGAAGAAAGGGAGAGACTGGAAGAGTTAAGAGACATGGCTGCTCCATGGATGGTGGAGGAAGCTGCAGCCACTGGGCTAGTTCACACACAGCCCAATCCTATCCAACTTTCCAGCATGGATGCAGGCACAATGAAGCCCTGAGGTAAGGGAACAAATGTCCCCTTACCTTGAGGAGGCCTCCATGACTGCCCACCACCACAGGATGCAGTGCACGCCCCATTGGCATGGCTGCACAAGCGCTGGAAAGTTGGATAGGATTGGGCCCACAGTCACAGTGAGGAGCCCTAATTCTCAGGTCTTGGGGCTTAACCTGAAATGTAAGAATTTTAGCTTCCTCCTTTGGGGGGGGGCTTCAGGAGGAGGAGGAGTAAACTCTCATGGTGAGGGGCCAAATGGTTTTCTGCATGACTTGAAAGATTTATTATTTATTAGTTTGTTGTCTTTCACATTTTTATACCGCCCTTCCTCTAAGGAACTCTCAGGGTGGCGTACATGCTTCCTTCCGTTCTTTTGTCCTCACAACAACCCTGTGAGGTAGGTGAGGCTGAGAGATAGCGACTGGCCCATGGTCACCCAGAAAGCTTCATGGCTGAGCAGGGATTTGAACCTGGATCTTCCAGGTCTAAGTCCGACTCCCAAACCACTACGCCATCCTGGCTTTCTTTTTGCCTTCACTTGCTCCATTGCTGTCCATTAGGATCCACCCTGAGGCACCAGACTGCACCCTTTGACCCACCAAGCGACATCATCTGCCCATACCCTACCAGCTCTACCCCTAAGGCGCAACCCCCTGAACCTCAGGGTCTGAGCCTTGGGGACCTGGCAACCCCATTAACTCCAATCTCTTAAATCTCAGCTGTCTCAAAACCTCTCCACTGTGACTGCCCTCCTCTCTCTCTCTCTCTCTCTCTCTCTCTCTCTCTCTCTCTCTAGCATCTATTGAAGGTGCCCCACAACTCACCATGCTGGGGCTCTTCAGGCACATCCTGTCCCGGGAAGGAGTCTTGGGCCTCTACCGTGGCATCGCCCCCAACTTCATGAAGGTTATTCCTGCCGTCAGCATCAGCTACGTCGTGTATGAGAACATGAAGCAGGCATTGGGGGTGACATCCAGATGAAGTCGATGCCTGCCTGCCTGCCTCACCCAAGTGCATGGGTCCTACCTCTCAAGAAGGACCACTTCTCTCTGTGTGTTCTGAATGCAGTAGTAGGTTGGGGGATGTGCCTCCTCTGCCCTGGGGGCCACGAGGTGGAGGATGGAAGACTGTCAGAGCGGACGGGTCTTCCTCACCGCAGTGGAGTCAAGGAGCACCAAGGAGAGTTATCCAACTTGCTAGCCACCTTGTTCTTTCTGCAGAGAGGCTTGGGGATGGGAAGCTCCACGGCCCTTTTGATGTTGATTTTCTTAGGTCTCCCACAGCCTGGAGCCTTAGGAAGTGGCATCATTGCACAGGCTCACTTCTGAGCCAAGGCTCCTCCCTGGCAACTTGCTGCTCTCTGCATGTGTGTCGTCTTCCCCTTTACTGCCCAATGTGATGTCCGCAGCATGTTGCCCATTTTGCATATTAGGCTCCATTGCATCATGCTCCAGTGGATAACCACCCCCGTCAACATGTCTTACCATTGGCATGTTAACCAGATCTCCATGGAAAGCGATCATAGCAGAGAACGCTGGGGAGCAACTCCGTCCAATGGCAATGTCCAGCACTGAAGCCAACCCATGCAAGGCTACTGAATCACACTGGAGAGAATTCAAATCACAGAAAAGCCAGTGGTTGCCAGCAGGAGTCTTTCAAGCTCTCTTGCCTACACTCCAGTGGCATGGGCATTTGAGGATGCCGGAGGATCCTGCCTTCCTTCCCCCCACCTCCTTCCCCCCCCCCAAACAAGAATTTCCCATTCCAAAAGTATTTGATCTGCTCTTCCCCCTTTCAGACCTTGTAGGGGTGCTGGAGCCCCAGGTGATTGCATTTCAGCTCAGCCCTGCTTTACCTCCCCGTTACTATGGAAAATGTCTGTATATTTTGCACATTGACTCTTTATAACTTATAAGACTGGTCTGCACTCTGCCTAGACTTCTGTGGTTGAACTGACTCCCCCCTTGCGGTTCCTACTCCCTCCCCTTCTCTGAGGTGGATGGTGGAGAATGCAGCAAGAAATGGCAAGGGCTACTATTATGTGTTGTCATAAGCACCTCAGTACTCCTTGCCTGGCAAAGGGTGCTCTTTCCCTTATCAAATGTGAGGTCCCTGGATTTCTCTGTATATGTGCACATTTCTGCTTGCTGTGAGATATTGCTGGCCATGCTGGCTTTGTTGTGTGAGAAATGCTACCCTCCAAGCTTCTGCAGCAGTGTTTTCTTGCCCCTGTTCTGTCTTGCTGTCCTCTCTATTTATTGATAGGTTGTAACAAAATGGAGGGTGGCATTTTCTCTTTTCTTCTTCTGAGGATAGTGCTGCTACAGCTTATAAGAGGGGCAGGATAGTAGGCAGTTATGTGACAACCTTTCTCCTCCAGTAACAAAAAAATGACTACAAAAGGTTACCAGGAGCACCATTTAGTGGTGTATCCAGTTCTGGGAGATAAAGGTTGTCAGCCTCTACTGAAAGGAGGTATGGCTTCATTTGCATGGAATGCACAGCCCCTTTTGCAACCATGATTCTACAAAGAGTAACCAGTGCTGTACATTTTTAAATCCCAAATTCTGCCCCAAGAAAAGCAATCTGTGTATAAAGGATGCAATGAAGCACATTTGCATAATGTATTCTACAGTATTTCCTCCCAACATAATTTATTCTGCATCTGCTAGTCATGGGGAGAAAAATAAATACATTCTACATATGTAGAAAAATAAAGCCTCTTCTCCCCCCCCCCCATCTTACTGATTGATCCTATTGACTTAAAACTTCCCCCAGGCATTGCCTGCCATACTTTCAGATATATCTTTGCAACCCTAAGGGCTATGAACTTGGTTTTTTTGTTGTTTTAAATGAAAGATGAAATTCTCAGGAAGCCTGATTTATGTGCCCTAAAAACATACATTCTACACTTTCACAGAATTACAGAATGCATGTGATCTCTAGAGGGCTCTAATACACAGGACATCTGTAGACACTGAGAACAAATTAACTCCGATGCCAATAGTTTTCATATGCTTACTCCTTAGGACACTTTTTTCTGTATTAAAATTGGAGGCTTGTGTTACTTACTCTTATGCTCAAAATAACATAGCTGTAAATACGAGTTGAAGCTTTCATGGCCAGCTGTAAATACGAGTTGAAGCTTTCATGGCCAGCGACAATAGTAGAAAAAAGAAGGACGGGTTAACATAGCTGTATTTTCACAATTGACTTCCTGAACAATGAGAAGGCATCCACTTGCCATTGCACAGTAGCCCAACTGCAATTACTTCCCAACATCTCCTTTGCTCAGTCAGTTTAGGGCTCAAGGGTGAAATTGTGCTTTCTAACACACAGGACAGATGTAGACACTGAGAACAAATTAACTCCTATGCCAATAGTTTTCATATGCTTACTCCCTGGGACACTTTTTTTCTGTATTAAGGACCTATCTGTATTAAGGACCTATTAAGGACAACAGCTTTCCCTGCTGTTACTAAATCAGAGGCATATTGGTGGGGAGAAGGCTTCACAAGAAAGAAATGCTAAGGCAAGGTTTTGTGCAATAGTCATTCTACCAGAATGGGTCAGCAGGACAGATTGTGTGAGATCCTGGTGACTGTCTAGGTAAAGGTATCCCTTGACATTTAAGTGTCCGACTCTAGGGTGTGGTGCTCATCCCCGTTATGAAGCCGAAGAGCCAGCGGTGTCTGAAGATGCTTCCATGGTCATGTGACCCGCAAGACTTCCTTGCCGCAGCAGCACGTAGCATGCAGATGGACATGGCACGCTGTTACCTTCCCACAAGCGGTATCTATTTTCTACTCGCATTAACATGCTTTCCAACTGCTAGGTTGGAAGGAGCTGGGCCGAGCAGCGAGAGCTCACCCCGTCGCAGGGATTCAAACTGCCAACCATTCGATCGACAGCTCATGGTTCAGTGGTTTAACCCACTGTGCCACCCCATGGCCCTGTCTAGCCTAGCAGTAATTTGCTAGCCTAGTCACCCCATGGTGACTGTCTAGCCTAGCAGTAATTTGCATGGCGAAGCACTAGGGAAATCTTTCTTCTAGACTCGCCCAGTGGGCAGGGCAAACCTATTCCACTCAAGAAAGAGCTTCAGTTTCTGAAAGAGCTTTGAGGAAGGTAATCATTTCATGGGTGCAGCTTCCTCTAGTTAAGTGACAGGAAAAGAAGTACCTGTTGAATATTGCTTCTCTTCAGGACTTTTTAATGGGAAAGAACCCCAAAAAGACATGAAAAGGAGCATATACTTGTGCATGTGCCTGCCTGCATTTTCACTCCATCTACCCTGGCTATTAAATGCTGGCTGAGTAGCCAGGGAGGGGTTGGTACAAAACTCCAAGAGAGGGGAACCCATCGAACAAAACTGAAGATGTGGGAAAGATGCAATGCTAGTTGAAAGAGAGGGGCCCAGCTTCTAGTCTGCTGGGCTAGTTTTGCCTGGAAAATGTTAATTCGAGTTTCCATCAAAAACAATTTTATTTAAGCTAATGATACTTCAGTTTTAGTAGCACAGTTGGAGCACAGGAGTAGAAAGAAGAAAGGAAAAGGGGCCAGAATTGGTATTTACATGGTTAATAAAAAAAAAAAAACCATTCTTTGAACCTGGGTAGCTAGTGGTGGCTTTTCTCCTGACATCCTTCCCTCCTCCCCCCCTTGTGAGCAAGGCAGCCAGGTGTGTTGCATAGGTGTTTGGGAGAAGGGGAGTAGATGAAAGGGGGGGGGAAAGACAGGTGAGCAAGTTGAATTAGATGGCCTTCAGATCCTTTCCTGCCTGTGATTCTGCAAACTATGGAGCATGTTATCCAGATACGGTTTCAGGGTTCCTGGTTGGATGGGTGGGTGACTCTTGGAACAGTGAGAAGACCTTTGGACTTTGAAGGTCAAATGACCTCTGAACAAAAATTGCCCATCATAAGGCCAGATACCTATGTCCTTTCCACCCATAAGAACAAGTGTGCAGTCTAGATTCTTAGAGATTATCTCGTTTGCAGGACATGAAGTATACTGGGAAGTCCCAGCCAGCTTGTGTGTTCATCCTGCACTCTTTATTTATATACTTTGCCTGAGCCTGTTTCTATACATTTGCTGCTGCTACACCTCTTTGTGTTGGTATTTCAAAGGGAAAAAAACCAGAAGCTAATAAATTTTCTAACCTTTCCTTTTTATGTCTTGGCCTGTTATGTTGCAGATTAATTCACTGTGGAGGACCACCTTTTTAGTTAAGCAATTTATGCTTTTATTAACATTTTTAGGGGGTGGTTGCATTTTATAGAATAATGTTTAACATGGTACAAGAAGGTTAGGGTGGGTCAGGGGAGCAAATAAGAGAGGAAGGGTAAAGAAAGGGTAAAAGAATTGGGCCATAAACAAGTAGAATAGTCCATTTTCAGTGCCCATGTGTAAGACTCCTCAATATGGACATATTCACACTTGTAAACCTCAGGAATGTTTCCAGTAAGAGGCTAATCCACAGATAACTTGTTTTTGGAGCAGGAACTGTATCTACTCATGGATCTTGCTTTCTAACCCAAGAAGTTTAAGTCAGCGGCATAGGTCACCCCTCTTGTACCTGGTGCAGGGTCCTCGCTACAAACTGGAAGTAACGCCGCTGTGAATTAGTTTTGGTTTGCCTCCGCCCCAAAGCCACCCAAGTTGAAAAGAAACAACTCGGGTAGCTTCGGGTTGGAGGTGAAGCCAGCTGCAAAACAAAAGAGCCAAGGGGGTGTCACCCACCGCTCCCTGCAGGGAGCTTGGTTCAGCTCAGCTGTCCTCGCGGCTTCGACTCGGAGGTGGAGCCACAAGGACAGCCCAGCTGAGCTCCCTGCAGTTGCTTAAAAGTGACTCCTCTCCGAGTGGTAAAAAACAAAATGGCGGTGGGGCAGCAATAGAGTCACCCCAAATTGGTGTCACCTGGTACACTTAGCGCACGCACACACCCCAAACAACGCCTCTGGTTTAAGTTCAGGAGTTCTGCACAAGGTCCGCCTCTTTCTTGCTTCTAACAAGCTGCAGTCTTGGAGGGAGGGGAGAGAACAAGGTGTATGGATGGTCCCTTCCAAGGTGGCCTTTCTACAGTGGTGTTAACGTTCCCCATTTCCTCAGACTGGGAGAAGTTCTGGGATAGTGCTACATAGTTTGGTTTCCTTTAGATGAGGGGACACTGGAGCCTTGTAATATTTGCTTAATTTGCAAATATAAAAGCAGAGCACAACTGGAGTGCAATTGACAATCCTACAGCAACTGCCAGATTGCTGGTGCCTAAATAGAACAACTTCACCCCGTGTCTGCTTCTGTCAACTTGCAGATCTCTGTTTTCAAAACTACACTGCAAAATTTAGTTCCAAACCACTTCTATGTGCCTCCCTCTAGTAAGGATCAGGGTTACTTTCTAACAGCAGGACAGAAAATTTCCAGCCCTCAAAGCACATTAATATTCTTCTGTTAAAGGCCAGACTACTCAGTGAGGACATAATGACCTGCTCATTTCGGACTATTTTTAAACAAAACGTTTAACAAAAGATAAGTAATCCAGCATCCATACCACCATTGTCTTGAATTATGTGGCTACAAAACCCACATTGTGCACTTTGAACAAAAAATGCAGGTTGAGAGAATTTATATCAATTTTGCATCAGCATTCAGCTGGAAAGGAGTGTATAGCGCCAGCAAAACTACACAGAAAATCTCACCCCAGTATGCTCTCTCTGCAGAGGACTTCAAGTGCGTGTTTCAGCTGATCCCTAGTAGAGGGAGGTCAACCATGGGACACTAGGCAATTCCTGGAATTATTCAAAATGGGGTTTGTTTCTTTAAAGGTGACACATAATAAGGCTGTGCCCCTGGTGTTCAAGATATCCAAAGTTCTGCTTTATCCAAGTGCAGGGGCTGTTTTACCCAGGTGAAGCAGTGAGTCACATGATAATAAGCCACCAGTCGAAAATGGTACAGTCCAGGCACGGTGGGTGGGTGGATCAGGTGTATCTCTTGCTCTAATCAATGTAGCCACACAGAGTGGCAAAATGCCTTGGCGCTTCATAAAATATTGCCACACCAAGGGAGTGTGGATGTAACGTTTTCATGAAGCAATATGAGAAACCTGCTTCTGACTGAGCCCGCAGCAAATGCAATCAAGCTTGCTGATAAATTCTAGTTGAACAATTTTATACGACAACCCCCCACCTCTTGGAAGGTTTTGATCAACATTGGTAACATTCTGCTTTGAATTTGAACCCAAATTCCTCAGATGCGTTCCTTGTTCTTTTGACAGGCTCTCTATTGTTTTTATTTTTCTGAGCCTTTGAGGGGCAAGCGACGTAGCCACCAGGAGCAAAGGCTTTCCATATATCAGGGGTGGCCAAAACTTACTTAAAACCCATTTCTGCCCAGCCCACAGGTGTATGCATTTAACTCCATACATATACATACACACACACACACACACACACACCACCCCTTGGGCAAAGATGCCTTATTAATGTAAAAGCCACATACGATAAACTTTAGATGTTTGAGAGCCAGCCAACATATTTCCGAGAGCCCCACCTGCCATATCATTTTCGACTATAAAGGCATTTATTTATATTTATATATGGGCTATGTCACCAGTCCTCCCTTATATATTAAATCTAATACGTGTGTGCGTAAATAAATGCCCTAACTTATTTCTTTCTCCGTTTTTGAAAAGGAAACAAAAAAACCACCCCCTCCACACGGCTAAAGTTTTGCGCAGGCTTTAGGGCCACGCATTGGGGTGAGAGGACAAAGGTCGAGAAGGGACCCGAGTTCCGAAGGCCACCAATCGTCTTTCAGGAAAACAAACATGAAAACCGCAAGGCATTATGGGCAGGCCGGTTCCCCCGGCCCACGCGCGAGATTCAGAAGTGGGTCTCGTTTCCATTGGTTCTGCCCTTTCCGCCAATCCACACGTCGCAGTTACCACAAACCCGGAGGCGACGACTTTGGGGGCGGAGGAAGCGCTCGTCCGACTTATTGGTCCGGCGACATGCCACTCATAATAATATATCCCCACCTCTCTCTACCCTTTTAACCAATGAGCTTTCACCTTCGAAGAGAAAAAGGAAGACCGGCTTTGTGTTTTTATAATTAAAGATTCTTCAGTAACTCACGCTGCATCTGCGTGAGAAGCAGCGTTTAGTCCCTCGGGACGGTGCCTTCCTCTACTCTTTTCCTAAGACGGGAGGCGAGCTGCGCACTTAACGGTTTCGATAGGCGTTTGGAGTCGTAGGTTTTTTTGTTGAGGTTTTAGTCCTGATTCTTTGAGACGCCCATCCTGAGTTGTTGGGTTGACTGTCAATCATTCGTTCAACCTGCCCTTCAAAGCCTTCAAGCGTCGAGCGGGATTCGACCAAACCTTTAGGTATACTGTAATTCAGCAGTTGGATTGGTTGAGACAAACGCAACCTACACGGATGGCAAGATTACGTATTGTCCGTTGCTCCAATAAAAGAATTGAGGTTAAGCTATATTTCCTGGCCGATTGGTTAAATGTTCATTTCTCGTCCCGCCCCTATACTCATTCTCCAATAGAGATAAAGCATGTAAGAACCACCGCCTTCTCGATCATTTGGGAAGCAACCTGGCACTCAAATTATAGCTCCCGCCTCTTTTCGCTTTTAATAGGGTAGGGCTGGAGGCCGCTTATTTCCCTTTATACCCAATGGCTTCTTTCTGCTGCCAGTCATCTTCATCCCATGTGCGATTGGTTTGGAAGGAGGAGGGAACAATGGGGGAGGAGTTCCGTTTCGCGTTCCCAGCGTGCCGTGCGGGCGTGTGTGTGTGGGGAGAGAGAGTGAGAGCCTTCGGCCTGGTTCCCGCGTTGAGCCCTCGTTGCCGCTGCTTCCTCCATTTCTTCCTCCTCCACCGCCGCCATGTCGGACTATAGCGCGGGCGGTCCGCCGCCGCCTTCTGCTGGGCCGCCGGGCGCGGGTGGTGGATCTGGTGCCACCGGGCCGTCCAATCAGGGTGGTGGAGGAGGTGGCGGCCAGGCCGGTGGAGCGGCGGGTCCTGGACCTGGCGGAATCCGTAAGGACGCCTTCGCTGACGCGGTTCAGCGCGCCCGGCAGGTGAGGGAGGGAGCCGCTGCATTTCAACCCCCCCTGCCTCCCTCAGCAGGCCTGGTGGTGGTAAGACTGGGGAATCGACCTGCACGTGCAGAAAGGCAGGGGTGGTAGAGTCCTGGGGAAGTAGAATTCTGGACTGTACTATTCTAGACTTAAGGGTAGGAATCGCTCCCTGCAAGTAGAAAACTAGCGCAGCAAGATCAACGGTTTAGCATAACAAATTTTTAGCATCTTGTTTATATAGAAAGGTGGTTTTAAAAAAAAAAACGGACCACATGGAAGCCATGCCTGAATCTCTGATGATCTAGGTAGGTGGAGGTTGTAGGATTCTGAGCTGAACTGCTACAGGCTGAGGAGAATGGAATCGCAGTTCTTGATAGGTCTCCCTTAATATGAAACAGGAATTTGCAACTACAAAGCTAACGCATCAGGGGGAAAGGCTGGGTGCATTCCTGACCCTGATATATTATTTTACCACTTGTTATGAGGATTTTATTTTAACATTGAGCATATTGTGACCGTGCCTCAGTCAGGGTCTCAGATGAGCTGTGATGATGATGATAGAATTCTGGACTTTACCAGTACAGATTGGTTGTGCTTGTGTATAAACCATCTACCTAACAGTACAATCCTATCCAATTTACACCACCGGTGTAACCCAGCGGTGCAGCGAAAACTGGAGGCCCCAGAACGGAAAGGGGATT
Organism: Plestiodon gilberti rubricaudatus; assembly: GCA_026170595.1. Taxonomy (NCBI): domain Eukaryota; kingdom Metazoa; phylum Chordata; class Lepidosauria; order Squamata; family Scincidae; genus Plestiodon; species Plestiodon gilberti. The sequence goes on from JANXHW010000002.1 coordinate 110,964,265, forward strand.
CAAATCCCCTTTGAATCCCCCTTTGGAGAGGATTTGAATCCCCTTTCTGTTCTGGGTCCTCCCATTCTCGCTGCACCGCTGGGTTACATTGGTGGTGTAAGTTGGATAGGATTGCGCTGTAAATGTAGGAAACTACATATAGGGAAAGCTATCAGATTTCTTCCTGATGTATTAGGCTGCCACATGCAGGGACTGTGTATGCAAATGTGAGACAACATTCAAAAATAAAGGCATCCATGTGTGCTCTCACATGATACAATCAGAATTCTGCCATGTTATTCTGCAGAATGCTTAGAACCCTGGTCTACAGGCACATCAGAATGAGAAGGTAGAGTTTTGACTTTTGACACTTTAAACTACAAGTGTGTGTGTGTGGGGGGGGGGGGTTGATACCATTTTTCAATGCATTTTCCTAAGGTTCCTTGTTGGGGGTGGGAAATCCCAGGCATGTGGAGGAGACAGATTCTAGTTCTTCCCACTCAGTGCTGTGCTTGATCTGTGCTTACAGGGAATTATTAACAGGGGATCGTGTAAAAATGTGATCCACTACCTGTAATATAAAATTATATGGTGTATACATCTTTGGATTGTACTACAATACTTCATTGTGTGGCATACATTGACCTCATCCCAATAGGCAGGGATAGGGGGCAGGGTCTAATTGAGAGTTGTGCCCCTGTGGGGGCAGTTGGACAAAATATCCTGATATACGACCAACTTCTGAAAGGTTGGAGACAGACAATATTACTTAAATTTATTGTTAGGAACCTTCTTGCAAGTAGTAGACCACCACATTGAAGACAGGGCTGTGCTAAACCTTTCTCCCTAATGCTTCACTTTCCATAGAATAGAATTGGGGGTCGGATTGTAGAAATTGTGTGTGCACATTTGTGTTTTTGTTTTACATATGGGGCTATTGAAATCCCTCTTTGCTGTCTGGAGTGGTACTGTCCATTCTATCGCCTCAGAATTCCATCACCTTATTCTCACCTGCAGCATGTTGATGTATTGGCAGAGGTTCCTCTGGGCAGGGACCTGTTCTGTTATACTTTGTAAAATGCCACTCATATGGACGCTGCTAAGTAATAGTATCCTTGGTTTCCACAGAAATAAGGGTACACTAAGGGGAGAAAGGTTAAGTGAAGGCAGTGAGGAGAAGTGGTAGAAAAGATGTGGGTATGATGTGGTGTATGATAAACAGCAAGGTTTAATTAGAGCCAGGGCTTACTGCTGGATTAAGCTATAAAGATACATTGCTCTGAGTGTGTGCAGAGTGTGTCTGCCTTAGCATTGTTGAGCCATAGCTCTCTATGCTGGATTTATTTAGATTAGAACAAGGGTTTCAAACTGAGATAGTTTTGATTCGATTCCAGGAGGAATTTTGTTTGATTCCAGGAGGTTTGTTTCTTTTTTGTCATTGTTTTTTCTGGAAATAGGTGATACATACTGGGAAACTTTTGTGGGGAGCTGCTGCTGTGTTGCAGTGGGAATTTAAAAGGGGAATTCTATTCACACTTGCATCTCCCAACCTTCCATCAAGGAGCTCAGTGTGACATGCAGGGAATATCTCATTCTTGCAACACCTCTGACAGGTTAGCCTGAGAGAGCATGATTGACCTGAAGCTAGCCAGTGAGCTCCAAAACAGGGCTTTGAATCCCAGCTCCTCTTGTTTAGTGTGCTGTGTTAGCCACTATACCACCTTGGCTGTAGATGTGAAAATAACCCTCAGAAAGAGGTTGGGGTTCTTATTTAGGGGCTTTCTTTGCAGGATAATCGTGTTTAGCTGATATTCAGCTGCTGTGCAACCCCACTGTATTTGGCTTATTATGAACTGATTTGCAGGTGGCATAGGTTGGAGTTCCTTTAAGAATTCTGTTCTGAAATAAAGGAACTTTTTGTTCTCAAATGTGTTCCTTGAGGGAGGAACTTTGCAAATCAAAAATCTGGATTATTTTCAGTAGCATCCTGGAACTTCCTTACTGTGAGGTTAAAGCCATCCAAAACTCTGAGGTTAAAGCCATCCAAAACTCTGTATCATTTTGATATTTAAGGGTTTATTAGCTTGCTTATCAATTTATTACATTATAAAAGTTGTGGTAAAATTGGCCATTCAAAATTGCAGGGTAGGAGGGGATGGAAATTTATCTATTAGGCATCCTTTCCTGCAGAGTATGAATGTGACTTAGTACTGTACTGTATGACTTTACAGTCAAAGAAAACAATGACATTGACCCTAGAAGTCCAGAACTGAGTTAAATTACAGACTTCCTGTGAGTTTCCCATTGTTAAGACCCTGGTATGGTTTTCATGTCTTGGCCAGTTCTCCGTTGTTGAACCGTATGACATACTGTCAGAGTAGCAGTAGACCCTTTTAATTATTTTGGTCACCACGTTAGTTAAAGTTAGACATGACAAAATTAAAAATAACCTGAAAGTTTTTTAGCACTATACGTTTTTGACTTGTAATAAACCTGTCTAAGGTGAAAAGGGAATTCTCTATTCTTCTAGCTATAATTTAGTAATTTCTACATAGTTATATTTGATTCTAGTCCTGATACTTTGTGCAGGGGAAGGTCTGTTTTTAGGCAATAGTACACAGATAAGGAATAGTAATAGATGTGCATTGCTGGAAGTTGCCCATTCTCTACTTGCTTTGTTGAGGTGACAACCTTTGACATCTGCACGTGCCAATCTGGTGCCTCTGAATATATAAAAATAACTTCCCCACCAGTTTCTGGTTTAGCATCGTAGTAGATGTAGAATCATCTTTCCTTTTGGTACACCATGATGTCATCCGGGCAAATTGATTGATGTACAGCTTGGTGAAATGCAGATTCTGAGATCCAAATTCTTTATTTATTGCCTCTCCTATCCTGAATTATGAAGTCCAGCAACAGCAGCTCTTTACATAACCATGGCACTCTGTCTCCAAAGCATATCTAATATAAAGATAAAAGCAGGAAAATGAGAAACCTGCCAGGCTATCCTTGATTCTGCATTTACTACTAATTGGAGTATTATTTTTCTCTAATTAGTTCCACTGCCTTATTCTCTGAAATCCATCTTCCTAGACGTCTTTTTTTCCCCACTTATTCTCTTGGCTATGTATTTATTATCTGGTTTGGTGATATATCTTCTTGTTTTCCTAAACTGTGACACAATCACTGCAACCTTTCCTTCCTCAGTTCTGTCTCTTGAAGTCTGAGTTGACTTGCTTGTTTCAGATTTTTTGCCCTCTAGATATCCTTACTTTGTGCGCCCAACTCATTTCCACTACTACACTCCTTCCTCGTTAGGAATTTGACACAGTTCTTGTATTCTAACTGTTACATTGGTCTTACTGTCCTTTGGGTGTTAATGGGCGTTCACACATGCCAAATGATAGTTTGAAGCTACCGGTACTTGAACAAGCCTTATGCTCATGTGCCAGGTTTTGATTTAATGGCCAGCTATAGTATGCTAGTATATCTGAAGTGGGTATGGTTTGCCTGAGGGGGAGAAACCGGAGTGTGTGTGTGCATGAAACTTGTTCATGTAGCACTAAACCAACCAAGTGTCTGTAAATCTTTTGTCCTGGAACCTGCATAGCCTGCTAACTGGGCAAGAGGCACTTTTTCAATTGGTGCTCCTCTTATATTTAGCAGGGGGGGAGTAACTGCCCCCTTTCACCCCAGCACAATGTCTTTTCTGGTGGCTGTTGCTGGTGTTCTTCTGCGCCATTTTTAGATTGTGAGCCCTTTGGGAGCAGAGAGCCATTTAATCATTTAATTTTGTCTGTAAACCGCTTTGTGAACATTTTGTTGAAAAGCGGTATATAAATACTGTTAATAATAAATAATAGCCTTCTGAATGAGGCTCATGCCAGTGTTTACTAGGAGAGGCCATAGCTCAGCAGTAGAGAATGTGTTTTCTATGCAAAAGGTCCCAGGTTCAACCCCTAGCATCTACAGGGAAAGACTGCTGCCAGTCATTGCAGATATTACTGACCCCTAGGTGGACCAATGGCCTGATTCAGTATAAGGTTGTTTCGTATGTTCTCACTGTGCTGGTTCTGTTCTTTGAAAATGGTTTTCTGCAAACACAAGCCTGTTCCATGTTTCCTTGGTTAGGTGTGTTGCAAATTGGTTTTGCTCGCTGCAACTAAAATAAATTGTTTGGATTTACTTTTTGGCATCCCAGTCTTGGGCTGGTGATAAGTCTTCCTATCCTTGGCTTTTTGAGCAAAGGCTACTTGCTGCTGAAAGCCTTTCTGGTGCCTATTGTGGGAAATCGTAGCTGTTAGGGTTCTGTTTTTTTCTGGGTTTCAGTTGTATCTTTTACATCACTCTATGAAGATTCCAATTAAGAGCAAAAGAGAGAGAGAGAGCATGCCATTATCTATAGGCATTCCCAAGATTGTCTTAATTATCCTTTCTTGTCTTTTCTGATTCATTCTTTTGATCTCCAGTACCATTTTTGTGCCTATGACCTTCACTCCTTCCTTAACTGACAATGCAATCTTACACATATCTGCTCAGAAGTCAGTCCCATTGTGTTCTATTAGGCTTACTCCCCAGAAAGTTTATATAGGGTGTTATCCTTAGATTTGCGATGCTTTCTGTGCTGTTCTTTCCTGAATGGCTTCTGACATTCCAACTGAGCTCATTTTCCTTCTTTCTCACTTTCTTTTCCACTTGGTCTACTGTTATCAAGGTTACAAGCTTGAGGGATGGAAGAAACCTTGATGTTACCTTTGATTCCATTCTTCCCATGTAGTTAAGTTGCTTAAGGCTGCAATCCTATGCACACTTCCCTGGGAGTAAATTCCATTGAACTTAATGGGACTACTGAGTAGACATGCATAGAATCATTAGTGTTAGTCTTCTTGTTTTCAGCATTGCAATATTTATAAGTTCATTCCTTTCTCTCATTTTTCATGCAACTAAAGCTCTTGTTTGCATTTCTCTCATATTTACTATTACAATATTCTTCCTTAATCTACAATATTTTGTAATCACAACCCTCAGATTCTCCATGCAATTCAAACATTTTTGCAAAGGGAATTTTTTTTAAAAAAATTGATTCATGCTTCCTCTATCCATTTAGATTCATTATTAAAAAAACACACACACCATTTTTATCTGCGTTAATTTCAATATATCTAATGCAGTAGTGCAGCGTTTCACAAAGTGGTGGGTCGCGACCCACCAGGAGAACCAGATGCTTCCCCTGCATTAAGGGGCGGTGACAGCATGGCGGCAGAGATCACTGCCGTCACCAGGGCAAGAATGTTCCAAAAAGTGCTTTCTGTACTTACCGGTGCCTCTGGAGGGTGTGGGGAGGCCCGTGGACGAAAACAGGAAGTGGCCGTAATCGCCGTAAAGCTGTGATCTAAAGCTCAGGGGGACCCACAGAGGGGGCCGCGGGTCTCCCCACACCCTCTGGAGGCCCCGGTAAGTAAAAAAAGCACTTTTTTGAACATTTTTCCTTGGGCAGCGGCAGCAGTCTCCAGGATCGCAAGTATTCAAGGTTCTCCGCACCTCATGGGGAGAACTTTGAAAAACACTGCAGTAGTGCATGTTTTGCATAACCACTGCTTGCTTACCATTGGAGGTTATGATTCTCCTTTTGTCACCACTATTTTTGCTGTGCTCAACACACTAGTAGTAATGCCACCGGGTCCAGTGGTACTTTCACACCTGTAACGTTTTTTACAGCTTCCACAAACTTGATTCAAAAGATCTGAATTACTGGGTAAGACCACCAAATATAATTAAACCTTTCATTTGTACCTCCATCAGTGTCTTCGTTCTAAGTTTGACCTTCTAGTAGCAAGGATGTAGATCAAGTCTCTGGGTCCAAGTCTCAAGTCTTTGCCCCCAAGTCTTTGGTTGCGAGTCCCTATCTATTTAATGGGGAAAATGGGGTTACGCCTGAATAAAATTTGTTGTTGTAAAAGGCTCCAAGTCTCAAGTCGAGTCTTTTACAATTGCCGAGTCAAGTCATTGACGTGACTTGAGTCCGACTCAAGTCTGAGTCAAACCTTTATGGACATACAGGTACCCCCCGCTTACCATCGGTCCAATCAATGACCACCCAGATATACAATGGCGGTGTCGTCATTCTCCCCCCCCCCGACAACCCACGCACCTTTTAATGCTCTTGCACACCTTTTAAAGCATCAGGCCAGGTTAGCAACCTCCTCCATTGGCCTTCACATTGTGCTGAGCTGGCAACCCCCTCCATAGGTTTCCTCAGGCCTCTCTAAAGTGACAGGAAGTGACAGACGTGAACCTGGAAGTAAACCGCTTCCTGTCGCTTCATAGAGGCCTGAGGAAGCCTATGGAGGGGGTTGCCTGGCGCAATGCTTTAAAAGGTATGTGAGAGCTGAATGCACATAACAATGACCCAACTTTACAACAGGGATTGAGGAATGTTAAGCGGGGGATACATGTAATAGTGATGCTGTCTTCCATAATAAAAAAGTAGATTTCACATATCTTCAGGAAAGCTGTTCTCTCAAACCAGGGCAGTTCTTATTGCCAAATCCTTATTGGTGCGCCATATTTAAATCCTATATATGAGTGAACTCAGGTGGTTGAGTTCCGATCAGATTGCAAGCAAAACATAACCACCCCAAAATGAGAGAGTGGTTTCTACATGGTTAGGATCTCCCTAGTTATGCTGTCATGAATATTTTTATAAATTAAAAAAGGAAAATGGGGGAGGATCCAAAATGGGTCTATCAAGGACTAAAGGGGTAGAGTAGGGGTAGACCTGCTTGAATCTTTTACGTCTTATTTCTGGGAGGTTGGCTTACAGTTAGGGAGATGCAGTATTTTGCTGCAGGTCTCATTTGTGATTAATGGAGTTCTGATGTTAAATTCTAGCAGAGAGGGGTGGATCTATATAACTCAGTGGTCCCCAAAGTTGCCCCTGCCATGACCCACATATTCTCACTGTGGGTTGCGACCCAGTGCTCCAGGCTGCAGCATCTGGGAGCCTCTGGAGAACACTTCTAGGCTGCGCCGGGCCTGGGACTCACTCCAGTGGCCACCACGGGCCTCAGAATGTGGAGGCCACTGAAATGTGGCCTCCAATTGCATCCAGAGCGCTCCAATTTGTAGCCAAACAGACGCAAGGGGAGGCGGGAAGGCCGAACTTTGCAACCCACCAGACATCGGTCCATGACCCACAGTTTGGGAAGCGCTGATATAACATAAGGTAAAGGTGACCCCTGATAATTAAGTCCAGTCGTGTCCAACTCTAGGGTGTGGTGCTCATCCCCATTTCAAAGCCGAAGAGCCAACGTTGTCCAAAGAAGCCTCCGTGGTCATGTGGCCGGCATGACTCTCCTTGCCACAGCGTGTAGCATGCGGCTGGAACACGGAGCGCTGTTTACCTTCCCACAAGCGGTACCTATTTATCTACTCACATTGACATGCTTTGGAACTGCTAGGTTGGCAGGAGCTGGCCAAGCAACGAGAGCTCACCCCGTCGCGGATTTGAACTGCTTTCGATCGACAGCTCATGGTTCAGCGGTTTAACCCACTGCGCCACCCGCTTATCTACTTGCATTGAAATCTTAATGTCTTATTGCTACAAGATTAACATTACTATTTACTTGAATTATCAGAACCTCAATACATGAAGCAAAAAAAAAAATATTGGTGGCAATGCTAAGTGCCCATCTTCAGTACCAATTTGCTAGACAACTTACCATATATCCCATCTCAACATTTAAATCACATTAATTTATTTTTTGTAATCCCCAATTCCTTCAAGACTCATAAAGGAACACCCAACCCATTCCACCCTATAAAAATGCTTCCCCCACATGGAAGAAATCAAAGCTGATCATGTAGTCCTCTTGTTGTCCCAACTTTCTGGCTCCATCTCCTATATATCTTCCCTTTATAACTATGATTGTCACGTATTTGCCTTTTTTCTTAGCCAACATGGAACCTAATATTTTGAAATTTTGATTGAGGATATTGGGAGATAGACATGAATTAATGCTGGATCTTTACAAGTCTTAACAATTAAACTAAACTAATTCATTCTTCCAATATTTCAGGGTCTGATTCTGTTCCAAACAATTCATTACCAAAGATGAAGGCTCTGCCAAAACAAGTTTTTTTTTTAATAAAGTTATGGTTGGAATCTGTCTGTACCCTGGCTCTTGAATAATCTCTAGTACTACTTACCTCTCCAAATTGTCTAATAAAGGTCTATTTGTAAGTGGTATGCCTCTCACTCTGAAATCCATATCCGAGTAAAAATCCACAAACTTTCTCATACTCTTCTGTATAGATACTGTACTTACTCCTGTTTTTACTGGACAGTCAATTTTTGTTTGCAGTTTTGTTGCCTTATTTTTGTGATCAAGGTACAAAAGTATGATCCGATCTTGTTACAAAGTACTTCTGTTTAACAGATGCTAATGCTTTCTTCAGTCTCAATCACTGTCCTATTAATCCTCTCCCTCGCTGTTGACAATTTAGAGTAGTCCTTGGCATCCCCACTTCATGCTTCTTCACCAGCTCTTCCAAACGTATCTCTGGGTCTTTTTTAATTTTACAGTTAGACTCACATTTAGTGGCTTTTATTGAAAAATTGTCAAGATCTAGATGGAATTGAAAGCTATTATCTGGTGATCAAGAATGAGGATCAGCTATTGACTCCATCGGAGAAATATTGTTGCATCTCTGAGGTGCAGGAGTAGAACAGAATTTAATGGCTAAAATGCCTGCATCTTTTGTGATGTAGTATTTTCCTTGGAAGATATGAATAGCACCCCCAGTATCCCTCCTCTGAACCAAGCAATTCTGGATGCCACCTAGTATATATGCTGAGATTAAAAGTCTGAAAGCTGCTTCTATTTCATTGGTGTGTTTAAAAAAAAGATCATTTTCTGTTGGGACTGTATACAGAGTACAGTTGCCATTAAAAAAAAAAAAAACACCCCTTGCCTTTATTTACTTGGTATGTAAGTGTGGAAGTAATTAATCCCTGAAGAAAAATGCAAATATTACATAGATATTACATAGAATGCAAATGTTAACTCTATGCATAGGATCGGTTTTTGAACGTTGTCAAGTTGAAACCTGTGCTGTGTTGCCAATAGCACAATAAAGGTAGCCCATGCTTTTAGGGGGCTTCTTAAATCATGTGGCCTGGAAAGAGAGGGAATCCCAGGTCTGAGAAGCAATGCTGCCAACTCTTCATTACTGTTTTTATGTGATTTTTAATATTTAGAATGGAGAAAGCGATGGCTTAAATAAATGGTATGCATTGTAGGATCTAAGGCTTTCGTGGCCGGTAAAACTCTTGTCGTTCAAATTGTTCGGACTTCATGGCCACGGTCTGAAAAACTCACAAGACACCGTGGCCAATAAGCCCAAACAATTTGGACGACAATGGTCTGTATTGTATTTGCATGTATGTGTTTCCAATGTTTGTTAAACAATTTGGTTTTAGTTATCTCCATTTTCACTGACTAATAGGAAGGTGAACCCTGTAGTAACTGGAGTTTATTCTATTTCCAGATAGCAGCTAAAATTGGGGGGGACTCGGCCACAACAGTGAACAACACCACTCCTGACTTTGGATTTGGTGGTCAGAAGAGACAACTAGAGGATGGAGGTACTGTGTGAAGCAGTGAACGGGAGCACTAGTTAAGAATAGGTGGGTGGGGAGGATAAATGGTTTTGGAAAATACTATTCACACAGAAGTCAGCTCTGGATTCTGGGGTGTGTGAGAACAGACAACACGCACACTCGTCCAAGTGATAATGAAAGCGACTTGCCAAAGGTCATGCAGCTACCTTAATATAAATTAGTAGGCCCAGTTGCTCATTACAACCAGAGGTTCTGTTTGTTTTGATGGGGATGCTTAACAGTTCCACACTGTTGCCATTGAAATTAAAGCCCGACCCACACCGCACGACATCCGGTGCGGAGGCGAGCGAGCGTAGGTGCCTGGACGCTTGCCTCCCAGCGCTGACATTGTCCTCACCAGTGTCTTTCCACAAATAGTCCCTCCTGTTGTCCCGCCTTCTAATCGCCGATTGGCTCAAACATAAGTCAATTATGTTTGGCGCTCCAATTGCTGAAACCCCCTCTCATCCCATTGGTTACCAAAATAGCTCTGCGTCCCGCCTCCTAGCTCCGCATCCCCGCCCCTTCAAAACATGGGCAACAAACTATTCTGCTCGCGCCGGAACTCGCTCTCCACCGTTCAGCTGCGCTCTCTCGAAATGGTGACCACACAGCTCCGCACGTGTCTGGGACGCGCCAGAACTCGTGCGGTGTGGGTCAGGCTTCAGAGGCTTGCTCCACTTGCCGGTAGGCGAGTATACTAATGTGGATACATCATAGCTATAGCTGTTGTAGCGAGTTAAGTTTTCAAAGTGGGCCTTGCTTTAGCAACAAGTCTGGGGGTGTTAGTTTTAAATAGTGGCAGAGAGTTCAGGCTGCTTTCTGATTTGTTGAAAAGAATTTGGATGCATTTCTTGTTCTTGTTCTGACAGACCAACCTGAGAGCAAGAAATTGGCTGCTCAGCCAGAACGTAAGTACAGGTTTTTTTATAAGGGCTGGGTAAAAATGTGTATGAACTACATGCAAACTCTTTTCAAGCTGATGTTGATAGTGAAAAGTGGGAGAATATGTGAACTACATGGGGTGGGAGGATTGTATTAAATTGACCAGGACCTATCTTTGAAAACAGCGCATGGCTGACTTATAGCTTCTCTGATAGAATATGAATTCATAACCAGACCCTTCCTTTGCTTTCCTTTCCAGCCATGCCACCACCCCCACAGCTTGGACCGATCCATCCTCCCCCCAGGTAAATTAGCTGCTTGCTTCCCCCCCCCCCCCCCCGCAACATGTGCTTGAGTTGGAATGGTCTGATCTTTTTCATTATGTGAGTTCAGTTTGCCTGTAAGGAGGGGCAGCATTTTAGTGCCCTCAAAGGGAAAAGGCTGCATTTGTTAGATATGGGTCAGCATCCAGATTTGTGAGAGACATGCCATTTGGAAGACCAGTCACTCCAGGCACTTGTGCCTTGTTAGGTAGCAAAGGGTTGTGCTGCTTGGCCATTACTGAGGTACTTCATGTTCTTGTGTAGCTTCTGGTTTCATAGCTTTAGTTTCTGAAACCTGTGTTGGAAGAGCCTTGTGTGCAAATGCTGCTCCAGTGGCCTCTGGGCCACATAGTGGGCCACACGTTCTGCCAGGCTGCGCTGGTGCGTTTTGCGCTGGCGCATGGTGATTTCCTCAGAGCAGTGCTTGATTGCTCAGCCACCTTCCTTTCTGCCCTTCCAGGAGGAGGAAAGCTCTCCCGTTTTTGTTTCTTGATGGATGCTGGTGAATACCGGGTCCATTTCTGTAACCCTCCCACTCCTTACTTTAAGCTGCTGACCGTTTCCCTTGCAGGTCTACAGTGACTGAAGAGTACAGAGTACCTGATGGCATGGTGGGACTCAGTGAGTATTAGACAGGGAGGGGAGGAAACCTGCTGTTGTCTTAGCTGCAAGACTGTCACTTTACCTTTACTAACCAGTGCCTTCCTGACTTCTCGGCGCCTGTTGGCTGAGCTTCCCATAGGGAAGGCTCAGGCAGGCTGGTTTGTTTGTGACCCTTTTGTGTGTGTTTCGAGAGATGACAAGCCTTTGAGTTTCCCCTGTGTGCTCAGAGCTGTGTTGTCGTACTTGGCTCCAGAGGTGTGGGGTGGGTGTTCTGCTCCGCCAAGTGCTCAGGCAAGGTTTCCGTTCATGGAATGGTAGGGGCTGGTTGCTATGGCTGGTGCCATGTGAGCACTTCCCGTGCATAGCAGGACTTTTGGGAATTGAGCAGCGGCACAGATTCACTCTGGACACCTCTCAGGCTCAGGCTAGGAGTGCTGCAGGAGTTCAGAGGGTTTTTTGGATGGCTTATGGACTTTGCTTTGGATTCAACAACTTTCTGTGAGTGAACCTGGCTAAGGTAGGAGGTCCTGGGTGGGCCTTTGCCAGAAGGAATGGTGGCTGCAAAACACTGCCTGAAGCAGAGTTTTTATACTAAGCAGGAGAGAATTGGTTCCCAGAAGGCATTTTGTTTACAAGCCTCTGTGTTAAACTGGCTTGATATTCAAGCTCGGAAGGCTAGAAGAGAAGTTGGCTGAAACATGCGTGCTGAGGTGTACCTATTGACCTTCTGGTTCTAGTAGACTATCTTGCCTTTTTTGCTGCAAAGACCCGTGAATACTTTTCTTCCCGTTACTGGAATTGCGCGTTTAGGAGGAGCATTTCTGTCCCTCATTCTTCCTACTGTGCTTTATAAACCTTGAGGGAATCTTGATTATTGTTCTACTCAGCTACCGCTCCTTCCATGCGCGCACACACACAACTCTCCTATGTTTGGATGACTATATAGAATGTCTTGGGGGGGGGGGAGAGAAAAGCATTTTGCAGAATTGGGTTCTGAGTTTTCTGTGCTATGATCCTGTCTGGAACCTCTCGAGTATCCTTTCAATTCTCCAGTAAAGCAGAAGGCTCCATCCCATCTTTTGTGAGGACGGAAGGAAAAAAAAGTTGTCTTAAGCCTACCATAGAGTAACTTCTCTACTTTTATTTCAAGTTTGAGTGTCTTAGTGCGGCTCTCCTTTGCAGTTATAGGAAGAGGTGGGGAGCAGATCAACAAAATACAGCAGGACTCTGGATGCAAAGTACAGATTTCACCAGGTAAGTTGAGGAAGGAGAGCAGAGCATGGAGAGAATGTAGCTGAAGCTAAAGATGTTCATTGTTTGATGCTTAAGAGTGTCAAGAGTCACTAAAGGAAAACGATTGTGTTTAAAGGTCAAAAAAGTATGTTGCTTTTAGCCGATGTCTTGTAGCTGGCCTGTTCTGACTTATATGCGTTTCTTATTGTATTGGGAGCACACATGCAGTGCTCTCTTAAAGCAACCAGATGTTCCCAAGTTGAGGCAAGCTAATTCTGCTCCGGTGGCATAAATAGTGTGTGAGCAGGTTTCAACTGGTTGGTTTGCTGCTGAAGACAAACTTTTCAGCCCTTGTGCCGCTTTCTGTTGCCACCAGGCTGACTGAACAATTAACGTCACCAAAGGCATGCACCACAGACAAATGCAAGCCAACCTTTGTAGTGTGTATTTAAGGGACTTCCCCTCAGCAATGCCAGCTCCCTCAGATCTTGCAAATGGTCCGTGATTGAAGGAGAGATCAGATTATCTGGGGAGGTGCGTTTTGGCGGAGGGAAGTTCCGCAGCCTGTCTCCTGATGGTCTTCCTTTCCTCCGGCAGACAGCGGAGGATTGCCAGAGCGGAGTGTGTCTTTGACAGGATCACCAGAATCTGTGCAGTGAGTAACGTCTTGTCCTTTGTCAAAGTGGTGTTTCAAGAAAAGGGGGGTGGAGGGTTAGAGCAGGGGGCATGACATTTGAATAAGAATGCAGCTGCAAGGTGGCATAGTCCCGGACTGTGGCCGAGAGGTAACGCATCACTGGGACAAAGAACCTAAAACAGGCATGGACACTGTATTGAATGCACTTAAAATTCAAGGTCTTCCATTAGTCATAGGTGTCCAGAGCAAAAATGACTGCAGCTGATCCAGTTACTTATTGTGTGTCAGATTGTGGAACCAAGACAGCAGCAACATACTGATTTACACTGAGGGTAGCACTTTCGTCTCAAGTGGTAGTACCGTCATAGTGAGAGAATAGAGACTGTAAATCTTTTCAGTCACCAGCACGTTGTTTGGGCTTCCATTTCTTTGTAGGAAGGCCAAAATGATGCTTGATGATATTGTGTCGCGAGGGCGTGGTGGGCCACCTGGTCAGTTCCACGATAACGCCAATGGACAGAACGGTACAGTGCAAGAAATCATGATCCCAGCTGGGAAAGCAGGCTTGGTGATCGGGAAAGGAGGGGAGACTATTAAGCAGCTGCAGGTAAGGGGTAGGCCATCGGAGCTAATGCTTGTCTTCATGTACTCAACACCTTTTCTTGGTTGCTTAACACTTATGCCATTTCCATTTTGGTTCTCTTGCCACTCAGGAGCAAGGATGCTTTTGTCTTGCCCATGGCTTCTTGTTCTGAAGGCTCCTGAATTCAAGTTGACTCTAAATTGGGTGTGAAAGACTGGGCTTGCAGAAACTGGGCAATTGTGCAACCTGCTTGACTTCTTACTCTCTTGATATAGGAGCGAGCTGGAGTGAAAATGATTTTAATCCAGGACGGTTCACAAAACACAAATGTAGATAAGCCCCTTCGGATAATTGGCGACCCCTACAAAGTACAGGTAAGGTTCATTGGTTGACTTTCTCAGTATCTCTGAGCTTGGATGAACAAGGGAAGAAATGTTCTCCTGCCCTTTTTGTGACTAGGATATGGTTGTGGTTACCCTCTGGCTTATACAGGGATCAGCTCTTATGTACAGTAGTAATTGCCTCTTTTCCGTTGCGGTGCACTGTGTGCCTTTTGAACAGATAATTAGCCTTCCTACTCTAGTTGTAGTTTTTGTCTTGGAAAAAGAAAGTTAGCTGTAACCCAGCTAACACCCAGATGTTGCGAGGGTGTGGTGGGCCACCTGGTCAGTTCCACGATAAAACGCCAGTGGACAGAACGGTACAGTGCAAGAAAGTGCTTGTGGTTGAAAGTGCTGAAGAAATGTCGAAGTGTGTTCAGAGCCTCTGACTTTTGGGACTAGACATACTGCAACAGAAGTGTCATAGGGCAGGTGTGGGAGGCAGGCTTGGCTTTCATTTTGCACTGTTTGTCAGTTTAGTCAAACCGCTCATCTGAGGGCCTCCTTGTATTTAGGGCACTTTATCAAATAACAGTGACTATCAGTATTGCCTATACACTGCTGGCACTTGTTATGCTTCTCCATCACTGAAGTTTTCTCTCTCTTGTCCTGCATCTTCAGTTGTCTGTCTGACACTTCTTGTGACATGTCTCATCTCACTTGACTCAGTATGTCCAAAAGATGGTTTTTATCTTTCCTCCCAAGACTTACTTTCTGAAACAGTTACCATCTAGGCACACAACTGTGGCTTTCTTTGCTCCTTCTCATACATGTCTGTATTCAATCTGTCACCAAGCATTACTACTTTTCCCAGTGAAACGCTGCAAAAATCTGATCCGTTCTAGTGGTTAAATACAAATTCATGCTCTATCTTCTGCTTTCGACCACTGCTTTTTTCTTTGTTGTCTTCCCTTGTCACACCCATGGCTTCTCACCGTAGTCCTCTCACCTCAGTCCAATACTCTGTTGCCAATGTTCTTCACCCCTCTTGGCCTTTTTACCATGCCACATTGTTCCTGCACTGGCTTCCCATCAACATATGAAGCTGCCTTTATACTGAATCAAACCATTGATCCCGTACTGTCTCCTGAACTGACAGTGGTGCTCTCTAAGATCTCGGGCTAGGGTTATTTCCCTGCTTACCTGAGAACCTTATAGCTGGGGATGCAGCGAATGAACCTAGCGCCTTACACTTGAGCAGTGCTCTTCCACTGAGCTATGACCACATGTCCATCAAACCACCCCCATGGTTTTGCCCCATCCTCTTTCTGTTCTTCTCAACCCATTGCTTTCACTCCTCCAACACTTTGTTGTTGTTGTTCAGTCGTTAAGTCGTGTCCGACCCTTCGTGATCCCATGAACCATATCCCGCCAGGCCTTCCTGTCCTCCACTATCTTCCTGAGTTTGCTCATTTTCATTTTCCTCCAACACTTACCTACCTAAAATCTTTTTCTTTTGCTGTACAATCTTAACTGTGCTGATGATTGAATTGCCATTAATTCAAGCATTACATGGTGTAGCAAAAGGGTTTTTTTTCTTGGATCCCTTGATGAGATGCATATCATGGAGAGAGTACGCTGTGGAAGGTGCGCAAAGCATTCTGAATGTATTTATCTATTTGCAGCAAGCCTGTGAAATGGTAATGGACATCCTACGAGAGCGGGACCAGGGAGGTTTTGGTGACCGAAATGAGTACGGTTCCAGGATTGGCGGAGGAATAGATGTAAGTGTGGTGTTGTAACTTTCCGGGCAAGGGGGAAGGTAGCTTCTGGTGGAATGTTCTCTTCTCCCTCCCCCCCCCTCGAAAAAAACCATGTACTAATGTCTGAAAGCAGGAGACACCCAAGCCAGTTGTCCAGGCCCAAGTCTCTTAGTAATTTGAACTGCTTTTAACTGTTCTCCAGTTTATTTGTGTCTTTTCCACTTGCTCAGGTCCCTGTGCCCAGGCATTCTGTTGGCGTGGTTATTGGACGTAGCGGCGAGATGATTAAGAAAATACAAAATGACGCTGGAGTTCGAATACAGTTCAAGCAAGGTCAGAAGCCCCAATCTTTCCCTGTCGTCTGTGTTCTGTCATCATATTACATGGTGAAACATCAGGCCTACTGAATATTTGTGTGACTTCCTCCCTCCGGATGGTTTCTCTTTTCTTACAGATGCCCTAGGCTAAGGGAGCTTTTTTAAAACCAAAGATCTTTATGGGTTCGTTGCTGCATTAAAATTTGCTTCTTGGCACGCTTCATTATTCTCTGAAGGGCTATGTAACTTTTGTGTAACATCTCCTCTGTTTCTTGTTTGTATGAGGTGCATATGTTTTCCTTTCATGGAACTGGAGTGGTTCATTGCTGCTGATGGAAAAACTCATTAAGGAAGCTAAATGGGAGTGGGTGTCCTGTCTGTCTGTCACTCTCTCATATCGATATTTGTATGCTGTCAATAGTTGGTGCACTTAAGTGCACTTTGGTGCCTTGTTTTGGAATTTTACATAAATATGGGGCTAGATGAAATTTCCTGTTTCCTTATTTCAGATGATGGGACGGGACCTGAGAAGATTGCCCATATTATGGGTCCCCCAGACAGATGTGAACATGCTGCCAGGATTATCAATGACCTTCTCCAGAGCCTCCGGGTATGAAATGTTCTTTGGGGTTCATCTTAGCCTTCAGAATGATGGCATTGCCATACAGTATATTCTATTTTGTGCTCACAAGAACTGCAGTGAATAAATTAATCACAGTTTTAGAATCTATAACAATTAAAATATTTAGAATCTTCTCAGTCACGAGTCGCCAGTACTTTAAAGTGGTAAAGCACCTTAATTTTATCTCTGTGAGAAGTTCACTGTAGATGTTTTTACCAGGAGGCAAAGGGCAAAATTTGACCCCAGCCTCTGAGTGAGGCGTTCTTGCCTTGCAGTGACTTTTTCTGCAGCAGGTTCCACTTTTCTCTGCGGCAGTGACTTTTATACCTTTTTAGGAATCATTTTGCATATTTACACTGGCATCTTGGAGATGTTTCCAGGGCATGTTTCAGAATGCCCACACAGTTGACTTGCGGTGCTAGCCAGGGCTGTTGGGTGTTACAGTTGGCCCACTGGGACTGAGAATGTACCCTAGAACACACTGAACACTTCCCTGCTTTGCCCCCCAAAAGCATTCCTGCGTTCACGAACCGGAGCGAGGAGGCCCCGCCCCTCGCCGTTGGAGCCATTCCGCGCAGCGAAGCCGAACGAGCAGGGTCTCCTGCCCGTTCGACTTTGCTGTGCGGAATGGCTCCGACGGCAAGGGGCAGGGCCTCCTCGCTCCGGTTCGTGAACGCGGTAGTAGGTCGGGGCGCGACTTACTGTCGAGCCCCTACTGCAGGAACGCCACTGCTTCCCTGCAACTGCACATTGCCGGGGACAATCAGTAGTGGTGGGCCAGCCACCCTCTGGGGATGTTGGTCTGCCATTAACATTCTTCTCATTGGAGAACCCTTGATAAGCTTCTACATCACCCAAGGACTGCCCAGTATGCAGTTGGAAAGTCACTGGTATGCATCATGTGCCATGAGCATTGAATTCTGGGATTGTAAGATCCTTGCAAAAAGCGGATTGGGGGGCATTCACAGACTGCTTCACGTTTTGATTCTAGTTCCTTCTTACTGCTGTGTTCCTGCCTTGCAGAGTGGCCCCCCAGGTCCCCCAGGGTCAGGAATGCCTCCTGGAGGTCGAGGAAGAGGCAGAGGGCAAGGCAATTGGGGGCCTCCTGGAGGAGAGATGACCTTCTCTATCCCTACTCACAAGTGTGGGCTGGTAATTGGCAGAGGTAAGTGTTTGCTATGCTTTCCAGCTTCACCTCGGCTGTCCTGAGATGGTGTAAATCTGTACTTCCGCATTCTCTTTTTCAGGTGGAGAAAATGTAAAAGCCATAAACCAGCAGACAGGGGCCTTTGTAGAAATATCCCGGCAGCTCCCACCCAATGGAGACCCCAACTTCAAACTGTTCATCATCCGGGGCTCCCCTCAGCAGATTGATCATGCCAAGCAGCTCATAGAGGAAAAGATTGAGGTAGCTGTCTGCCCTTCCCCATGCAGCAGGCCTCCCAGATTGGGAAGTAAGCCTCAAGGGTTGGTGACTGGGTTCTGGGCATAGCAGTTCTCACGTAGTGATTATTAATTTCTTCCTTAGGGTCCTCTCTGCCCAGTTGGACCAGGACCTGGGCCTGGGGGACCTCCTGGACCAGCACCGATGGGTCCCTTCAATCCAGGGCCTTTCAATCAAGGGCCCCCCAGTGCACCCCCTCAGTAAGTACTAAAGCTGTTCAAGCCTGCCACTCCTTTTGGTTACGTTGCTTTTCACTTCCTGAAAAGCCAAAGTACTGAAAATCTTTTAGTTTTGTTAGAGATGAAAATCTGGACTTGCATGCTCGGAGGGATGCCTATCTACTTCTAAACCAGATGGGCCCAAGAAGTCACAGGTAATGCTGAACTGAAAACAGGGCCCTTTTTGTGAAACTTCCCCTTCCCCACTTCATGGTCTTTTAAGCGTGCACAGATAAAATGTTTTGCCTTCAAGGTAATCTGCAGTACAACCCCCCCCTTTGGGGGGGGCAAAGCCCTTGCTGAGATAGGTTGCAGGGATTGTGCTGTGCATTTTGCTACAGATTGCCATTGTTGATGTAAAACTCTTCTCTGGAAGTTGTCAGGCTTTCAGCAATTGGGGAGGCTTCTATTGCCTCCTCAAATGGCAATTTCCAGATTGGGGGGGGGGGGGAAACCATACAGAAATTTGTCACAGCACCAGTTGCGGGGGCATGGGGCAGAACATGGAGTATCAGAACGGTTGTGGAAATCGGAAGCTGATTGAGGAGAATAGTGCCTAGTGGTTAGCCCTCAGCCACCACTGATATATTGGGTCAACAGCTGAGGCAGGGGGAAGTGGATATTGGGTGTCACCATCCCAGAGTGGGAAAACCAGACAGAGGAGTGGTTGGCCTTATACACTTGGGAGGGAGTGTGTCTTCTGCAACCAGCACTTGATTCCCGTGGCAGACCTGGCAAAAAATGTATACAAGGATGCTGGTGCTTGATGTTAAAATTAGGTTTGCTATCTTGGGGTTAGCTGATTGGATGAGGGGGAGCCACCTGGCCACTTGATCCCAGCCCTTCACCTAGATGGGTGGGTTTGGCTGCCCAAGTCAGTGGGCACCTGTCAGTCTCGGCAGGATGGTTGGTTAGGAGCTGTTGTCTACAGCTGGTCCCATACATTAAGAAAAAGCAATCCACATTTTGTACATGTGGGTTTTTTTTTGGGGGGGGGGTGGAATTTCAAAGAACATCAGAGAAGCATCCCAGGGTAACGGCACCTGCATCTAAGATGCCACAGGTGCTCCTTGGAAGTCTACAGCATCTCCAAGGTCTTGGGGGGGGGGGGTAGAAATGCCCAAAAATAAGGAAGAAGGGGGCATTGATCACAAGAACCAACTGCCATAGTAATAATTTTGCTATCATGCATTAATATTGCCATGGTAGTAAAAGTGACAGTCCATCAAATACTCACTTGCTTCTGTTCTGGGAAGCTAGCGTAGTCCAGCTTACAGCCACAAGCAGGTTCTGTTTTCATGAAAACATAAACTAAGCAGAAACTTCCTCTTGTTCATCCTGATTCTTTTCTTCTTGATGTCAGAGTTGGGCTAAAATTACTACCACTCTTCTCACCAGCTGTTTAGCAAGGGGTGGCCTGGGTCCTAGATCGCTTGCTGCTGGCCAAACACTCTCCCCAATTTGTCTGTCTGGGTAGTTGCTTTTGAGTCTGAGGAGTGACTCCCCAGGGCAATTTAGTTGCTGCTTAGCAGGCTGCAGGTGGCCAACTCTCTAAAGCCCAGAGTTGTGCATTTTGCATCATTCCCTCCATGACTATCATCAGTGCCTCTCTCTTTCTCTCTCTTGTGTTTTCAGCCCTGGGGGACCACCACCTCCGCAGTACCCACCCCAAGGCTGGGGGAATGCCTATCCACAGTGGCAGCCTCCTGCTCCTCATGACCCAAGTAAGTGCAGTACAACAATTCCTGCTTGCACTCTGCCTTCACAGGCAGCTGTGTCCAGGGCTCATGATGGCAAGGAACTAGATGCGTTCAGCTCTCCGTTTCTTCCCTTTTCAGATAAAGCGGCGGCGGCAGCAGCAGACCCCAATGCAGCCTGGGCAGCATATTACTCGCATTACTACCAGCAGCCTCCTGGCCCAGTTCCAGGAGCGCCCCCAGCCCCCACCGCGCCTCCGGTGCAAGGAGAGCCCCCACAGCCGCCTCCTACTGGACAGTCGGACTACACTAAAGCATGGGAGGAGTATTATAAAAAACTAGGTGACTAGCAATACTTTGTTTTGATGGAGAAAGTTTTAAGGGGGAGTAATCAAAGCTTCTGAAAGGCAATGTGACGGATTCTCCCTATAAATGTACCGCCTCCGAATGCTTTACAGTCTGGGTTTTGCTCCTGTCGCATGTACACCTGTTTTATGAACACTTGTCGTTTGGAAAAGTTGGCTCACCCTTTTGTCTTAGTTCTCTTTGGGCTTTTTAGTTCTCGCATCCAGACATGAGCAGATGAGTGAGCTTGAATGCCAGTTACGTTGATGCCTCAAACTTGTACAAGTTCTCTAAACTGGCTCTTAGTGTCACTGTATGAATGGCAAACAAGCAACATTTTTGGCTAGATTCACAAAGCACTAAAACGCCTCCTCTAAATATTATTGTACGTCTGTCATCTTGTAATGGCTTCCTGTTGGCATTTATTCTGAATCTCTTAAAGCTCCATAGCTTCAAGTCTCTTGAGAGCCACAAGGTGCCGGTCTGCTCATTCTTCCAAGGCTTCTGATTTAGGAGCCTTTTCAGCGGTGGGGGAAGGCTTGCATATGAAATTCAGCTAGCAGACCCAGCCCCTCCTCCATGGGGGCAGGTGGTCAGCTCCTGGGAACCAGCAGTTTTGGCTGGGGAACAAGGCCTTGCCCATGATCATTGGTGCCATTGACCTGCGAGTCACCTTTTCAGACTTGACGCTTGTAATTGAGAACAGTGCATGACCATGATCCTATTGTCCTTTCACACTGCTTTCAGGCCAGCAGCCCCAGCAGCCAGGAGCTCCACCACAACAGGACTACACAAAAGCCTGGGAAGAGTATTATAAAAAGCAAGGTGAGTTAAGAGCCAGAGCTGCCATGGAGGACCTTGGTTGTGGTGCCGCCATGAGGCTGGTTGCATGTGTCGTAAGTGACTTGCTCCTTCATTCTCTTTTTGAAACAGCTCAAGTAGCTACTGGGGCAGGGCCAGCAGCACCGCCAGGACCTCAGCCAGACTACAGTGCAGCCTGGGCAGAATACTACAGACAACAAGCTGCCTACTATGGACAGACACCTGGTGCTGGTGGCCCAGTGCCACCGCCCACACAGCAGGGACAGCAGGTGAGTTGCAGAACTGTAGCTGGTGTGACTCTTCTGCTGGTGAACCAGTGTCCACTAGAAAAGGCAAGGGCTGGGTTAGAGCTAAACTCCTAGGAAAACAGAAGATGTCGTCCTTTTTACAGTTTGAGTGGCTGGTATGTGACCTGTTTCCCCTCGCATCCTACTGCTGTTCATTTTTCCTTTTACATTTAGTTGTGTGGCTTTTGGAGAAGTTTAAATGCCCAAAATCTTTGGGTTGGGGCGGGGAATCCCAAATGTCTCTCCTAGTAGCACCAACAGTGTGTCTGCTTTGGGAACATCGCTAGAGTTCAGATGGAGAGGGGTTGGGGTTATAAGGCAGCCTTTAACTTCCTTGACTTCAAGTATGTGAAGGGAAACAGCTGTCAGTGAGCCATCCTGCCCGTTTCCTGACAGAAACAGATGCCATCCGCACCCAAGGAAGAACCTCTTCAAATCTTAAGTGTGTGCCTTTCTACTCCATATGTAGCTGCCCACCTTCAGGAATGGAAATTTTACTTCTTGGCTTAACTTTTAATTCCAAACATTGATTTCTTTAGCCCTGATGTCTGAAGACTGAACACTATTTCTTCAGTCAAAAGTCCTGCAAAATTTCTTCAGTCAAAAGTCCTACAAAACGTTTTTGTCAAAAGCATTTAAACTGGTTTCATTTCAAGCCAGGCACCAGAATAAGCGTGAATTTGTGCAGCATGTTTCCCAGCACAAGGTGATTACTTTGCAGCCATCTCATCATGGAGATTAACATACATGTTGTAGTCTTGTGAGCAGCAGCTGAATGCCTTTGAGTGCCCCCTGCCCCATTTATTTGAGAGCCCAGGTTTCATTGCCAACTTTTTTTTTAAAGGCATGCATTATAAAACTTGCCTGCTTCTCCTGTTTTGTATAGTAGAAGTATATTTTTCATGCCAGATTCCCCAAAGTGTAAGAGGATGTGAGAACTCTGCAAGTAATGGGCATCCAGTGGGACTGCAAGCAGACGTAGTATCCAGCAGACCCCTTTCTGCTAACTGAGGATACAAGTTTGAGAAATGGTATCTTGGAAACTCCTAGGTTGTCCTGTTTCATTTTTAATGTACACTGCTGTAAAATATTAATTGTAAAGTATTTGAGCTTTATGTAATTGGGAGGGAATTGATATGTGTGGAAGCCTTGAACCATTTCTGCAACTTGATGAGCACCGAGCCATCCCCTAACCACACAAGCTTGGCTTTACGACTCTGCCTGGGATCCTTGTGGCTTGTTAGTGAGAAAGTTATACTGAGCAAGTGAAGGAGAGGCTCCTTTCAGCTTCTAGATGCCCCGGCCTGTGTGGTACTTCGGACACCATGGAGACTCTGAACTTGGGACTGGCTTCCCTGCCTTTGTCTCCCTGCAGACTGGTTGGTGTTAGTAGTTGAAGTGTGCTCAGATCCAAGTTTGAGAATTCCAGTTGAAAGATAAGTTGGGGAACAAAGCAAAGCTGTGAGCTGTACTAAAATAAGTCATAGTGTTATAAATAACATGTTAAAAGTCCTCATGGGCTTCCTATTCATGTTCTGATAGCTGTTGGCAAAGAGGCATTTAGAAAGCAAACCAAAACAACCCTTTCTGAGAAAATGGACGTTGCTCATTTTCAAGTTTTTTTTTTGCCACCATATCATAACATAAAAGGCACTTGCTTTTAAAAATGAAAACTAAAAGAGCAGTAGTGCATGTTCTCCGATGTAGATTCTGTTGATGGATGGTTGTCAAATTCTTATGATGAGTAAGACTGTGAAGGCCTTATCCTAATCCCTCTGTTGGTCCTTCTCCAGAAGTAGAGAGGCAGGTGAGTTGAGGACTGGCTAAGGGAGAAAGCTATACAAATGAAGTCTAATTCTGGTATTTGTACAACTCCCAGTATGTCTAGCTTTGGAGCATTCTGCCATCTTGGTAATGAAGAATGGGCTGGTTTGTGGGAGGAGATGAACAAATTGATCATCAAGAACACAAAAATGTCCCATTTTTAGTTCGCAGACTTTGAAAGTCTAGATATTTCTGCAACCGTGAGGACCAGAGGCTTTTTAAAGTGACAGCTGAAAGATAGGAGTGCAAGGAAGAAATACTTTTATGAAATCTTGACCATCCAGAAAAGCATAATGGCCTGCACATTTGGCAGATATTGCCATCGTCATCTCTGTATGCAGTGTTTTGTGTATATATACTAATTCTATGCTGTTGAATATGAAAAAAAGTTAAGTAAAAGTGAGCTTGACGACTGAGTTCCAGGAAGTTGCAAATTCTGTTCCCGGGCCATGGAATACACATCCTTGCAATGATGCCTTCTGCTTCAAGCATCAGTAACAGGCTCTCATCTTTTTCTTCTTCTTCTTCTTCTTCCAACAGGCTCAGTGAGTTGAATGTGAACCTCCCCATCTCTGAAATCCTTTGTTTTGGGAAGAGAGGTGGCTGCTGCAGGAAGTGACAGGGTGGGAAGGGAGCTGGCCTGTTACTCTGATTGCTGGGTTTCTTCTGGGAATCTCAGCCATGCCGCCTTCAAGTCTCTTAAATAAATCCAAATCTCCAAACCCCTAATGTTGAGCCAGCAGCTGTAGAAGATAGCTGACTAAAACGCCGCAGCCAGACCCCATCCTGCGTGACACACACCTCAGTTTTCAGGGTAACACTTCCTCTTTTCTTTCTGTTTTGTTTTAAAAATAAACTTTACAAGGAAAAGTCACTCTGCTTTTTAGTTAGAGTTGGAACATTCCTCGGACAAAGGTGTTGGTATTTCAGACGAACCCTTCCCTGCCCCTCCATTTCTCCACTGCTGGGACTGATTTGTCGTGTTTTTTGTCTGTTCAAGAGGAGATTGAAACAAACAAAATTGTATGCTCGATTTTTACTTTTTACCGCTTGTTTTTAACTTCACAAATAAATGATAACAAAACATCCCCCTGTGTCTGCTGGGTGGTGTCTGTCTTTCTCTCTCTGTCCATAGGGTTTTTGAAGCTGATGTTTGTTCACAATATAGCTGTTGTAAAAGCCTGATAATGGTCATGAATTAAGAGCTTCCTGTGTTTTTATAGTTTGAGCAGGCATTGTGCATTTTTGTTGAATAAAATGCTTTTTTGTTTTAAAGTCTCTGATGCAACCGTGTGTGTTTCCGAAGGTAGGGCCACAGGGAGCTGCTGTAGCTCCTCCAAGGGCTCTGGGAATAAGAACCAGATTATGAACCTTGGCTGATGCCCAGCTGGGGAGCAAGGAAGAGTTCTCTCTCAGGAGGATTCTTTGAGTAGACTGAGCTTTGGCTTGGCTTTTGGGGTCTCTTGCAAATTCAGTGTATTCACTGTATCCCTTTCAACTCAAACAACCACTGTCTTATAGTTTAATTTACAGATGGGGTGGAGAGGGAGGAGAACATATGATCTGTTCTAGCGTCTGTTGAGGCCCTAGCTCTTCGTGCCACCTGCCAATCATTTCATGTTTCTTCATTTGGTAGTTTGATCAAATTAACTTGGATAACTTCTAAGATTTTCTACTGACTCTGAACACCTTTACTGATGTTTCTAACACTAAAAGACGTCTCCTTCAGCATCTTTATGGCTTGCTCCATTTCAGTGGCCCCAGGGCTCGAACATGAAGGATGTGGAGTTGAGTCGGTGCTAAACGTTCAGTTTTTTGGGATGAAATGGTTCTCTGACATTCTTGTCTCTAAACATGATTCATTTTTGGTGGAGGATTGTGATGAGTGGTGCTAGTGATTTCTGTTCTTTCAAAGCTGCTTCTTAGGTGCAGACCAAACATGCAGAAATCCATATGGGAATCAGCATTTCCCACAATGTAGTGCACGTTTGGAGAAAGGCAGGATATAAATCATTTGATAAATAAAACCCGTGTGGGTTTCCTTATCCTTGTGTTCCCACAGAATAAGCCAAGTACCTTTTTCACTTAATCTGTCATTTCAGAACCTTCCATGTGGGTTTTGATCACATGATTGGAAGCTCACATGGTTGTCTGATATCTGAGTTTTGAGTCCTCAGAGGAGGTGAGATTGGGTCCTAAACTGCCTCCCAGGGCAGACCCTTTGCCACACTTGTCCTCTCCTTGTTTTATCAAAAGGGCAGACCCTCAGGAACTCCTGCCCCTTTTGGTGGGCAAGTGCAGCTAGGGAAGTTGTAGACATAGGAATACAGCCCAGGGATGATTGACAGCACTGGAGGGGGGGACTAGCATGGCTTTTTCTACAGATAAACCTCCAGACTGAAGTGAATGTGTGGTTTTCCCATGGATATACTGCACATTTGGTCAGGGCCTTACTTGCTGCCCCCCAGTACATCACTTCTTGGCTGAAAGAGATCTTTCTGGGATGGGCACTGGTTGCTGCTGAACTCTGGTAGATATGAGGAGGTGCACTATGGCACTATGTATCTTGTTAACCTTTTGTGTGTTTACACGTGTGTGTGTGTGTGTGTGTGTGTGTGTGTGTGTGTGCAAGAGTCCCCAGAAGAAAAATGGGTATCGTGCTTCATAAAAATATTTCTCTTAAGACTGCCCAGCTATTGTGGGTAACAGGCCTTGTAAATGCTTTGGTACCAGCCACTGAGCTGGCTGAACATCTAGGCCCGGAGTTTAGGTCTGCTTCTTAAGTAAAATCACTGAAGAATCAATTGAGCCATTTTTACATATAAAGCACTCACCGCAGTGAGGAACTGAAGAGTTGAATGTCCTACTGAGTTGGAAGTTAAGGGGAGGGAGTCTCGGTGCTTACCAATACTAAAGGGATGGCATGGTTAAATTCCGCTTTGCATCCTTGGACCATGTTCTTTGTGGATGCTTGCTCACAAAGGCTCAATTCACAAATGCATATGCATCACTTGATGACCGCATGTGTGAATACACAATCGCAACTTAGGAGGCTTTTGGATAAAATCTGTTCATGTACTATATATGCATGTGTGAACTAGCCTCAAGGCTCTGGTTTTAAGGCTTCTCTGGGGAGCACAATAAGTAGGAGCAGGAGAAAATGGTGACAAATAAAAACACAACACTTTCTGCTAAAAAATCTGCAATAAAATAATGTAAATTTTGCTGACATTGTACAACCTATACCACCTACCTAGTACACTTTTAAAGCTGTTACAATTGATAAAATTGGGAATAAAAACACAACACTGCTCTCTGCTATTTCATTCTAGTTCAGAGGTTCTCAACCTGTGGTACGTGTACCCCTGGGGGTACGCAAACCAACGGGTGGGGGTATGCGGCTTGCTGTGTCTTATCAGCTGCAGTCAGCTGTGAGTCGGCATTGACTTTTAGTTTTTTAAATTTAAACTCCCAACTCACAGCTGACTTACAGCTGATAAAGCAGACTCACAACTCCCATATTAAAAAAAACCTCTGCCAAATCTCTATATAAACCCCTTTCTAGCACTTAAAGAAGGCAGCTCTTATGGCAGGTTGAGGTGGTTCTCTGGCTTCTTAAGGAAGCTAAGAAGGAATTGATTTGTTTTTGGATGGGAGACCTGTGGTGATATTTTCTTTAAAAATAAAAAGGGATGGCAAAAATTGAAAAAAAGGGTGGCTAACCGTGTAAGCTGAGTAATTTTAATGATTAAATTTTACATTTTAATAATTAATTAATGCTAATTAATTGGCACAGGGGGTACTTCAAAAAATTTGACTGTGCCAGGGGCTACACTTGGTGAAAAAGGTTGAGAACCCCTGTTCTAAACACCAAAATCTGCAAAAAAACAAAAACAAAAAAAAATCCAAAACCATTTTCTCCCATCTCTTAACAATAAGAGACCAGCAGCTTAAATTTTACTTTTATGTAGATCTAAGTAGGCTATGTAACTCTGGTCCGTGAGGTGTCTAAGCAGCTGCTTTCAAAAGTTCATCAACGACACTGCAGCATTTGTAAAATATTGCTTCTGGA
This sequence comes from Plestiodon gilberti rubricaudatus, assembly GCA_026170595.1. Taxonomy (NCBI): domain Eukaryota; kingdom Metazoa; phylum Chordata; class Lepidosauria; order Squamata; family Scincidae; genus Plestiodon; species Plestiodon gilberti. Next base: position 110,991,900 of record JANXHW010000002.1, read on the forward strand.
GGCTCCTCAGCAAGGATCTGCAAAAACAGAATGAAGAGCTTCTGGAGACCTCATCAAACTCTCCTTTGCATTGCTAACAGACCCTTTTGTTAATATATCTGAGGGTACAGAAAGCCTGAGTACACAAGCAAGAGGCCGCATGACATAGTGGGCAACTGCACGGTTGAGACTTCCTAGTTTGAATCTCACCTCTGCCATTAACTCACTGGGTGGCTTCTCAGCCTCAGCTCCCCAGCTGCAATGTAGAAATAAAAATCTTACCTTTTCAAGGGCTATAGCAAGAGGCCTTGTTTACTTTACACTCAACAGGGATATAAGTCCCGGGGGGGGGGGGGGGGGTTTTGTTCCAAAACACAAAACATCTTAAAAGCCTTGCCAGACCAAAGCTTCATCTTGTCTACCATTCTATGTCTAACAGAGCCCCACAAAACACTCCTGGAAAAAGTTTACAAGTGTACCATGAAGGCAACGGTCCTCCTTCCCTATTGCCCCTAATAACTACTCTTCAGAGACCTACTGCCTCTGAACATGGATGATTCTATTTAGACATCAAGACCAGTAGCTGTTGATAAACCTTCATGAATATGGTATGTCTAAGACAGTGACCACCACTAATAGCTTGTGGTAGCAAATTCTCTGACGGAGAGTCTGTTAAATATGCCTTGTGTGGAAAAAGTCATTTCCTTTGTCTTTCTAGAACCCACTGCCAATCCATTTTAGCGAGTAAGTTAGTATTACAGTATTGCCCTAGTATTACATGATGGGGGAAATTTCCCATCTAATCCTGACAGGGATACCTCTCTGAAACAGTTGCATGTACTACACATGGTGCAGCAGGGGTTTCTCATCTTTAATGCTCTTGAGCTACAGTCTCCTTTTGGAGTTTTGGATTCCTAAATTTTGGCTCAAATAAAAGTAACACTCCGCTTGGCTTTGGGAAGGCTTTGGAGTATTATAGCGTTAACGTAGAGCCATAGGCTAGAAAAAATAGCTAACAATTTTTACCCTGAGCTAAAAACATATATACAATTTTTCAATTACATATTTTTAAAGGTAAAGGTATCCCCTGACAATTAAGTCCAGTCGTGTCTGACTCTAGGGTGTGGTGCTCATCTCCATTTCAAAGCCGAAGAGCCAGCATTGTCCGAAGACGCCTCCATGGTCATGTGGCCGGCGTGACTCTCCTGGCCGCAGCGCGTAGCATGCGGCTGGAACACAGAGCGCTGTTTACCTTCCCGCAAGCGGTACCTATTTATCTACTCGCGTTGACATGCTTTGGAACTGCTAGGTTGGCAGGAGCTGGCCAAGCAACGAGCGCTCACCCCGTCGCGGGAATCGAACTGCCGACCTTTCGATCGACAGCTTATGGTTCAGTGGTTTAACCCGCTGTGCCACCCGCTGGCCTAGATAAAATACATCATCAAAAATACACATTTTTAGCCAGGATTAAAAAAAAATGCAATCTGTGGATTTCACAGGGAAAGTAAGTAAGAATCTTGTGTCATTACTAAGCTCTCATATGAATGAAGCTGCTTGAGCACTTTGAAGCATCATATAAATGCTAGGTATCATTGTGACCTGTTGCTGGTTCGTGGGGGTTGTCATTGACAATGACCATATGGATTTTGTAATTCAATATAATTTTTATAATATTAATTTTTTGTAAGAAAAACCTATTGGAAATAGCTACATGAAACCCTAGCCTACTCTCCTCCTGAAAGCTTGCCAAGCAGGATCAATGCAGTCTTGAGATGCTACCTTTTCCCTGTGGGGACAACCCTCCTATGGTGCTGTTTCTGGGCAAGAGAGAGGTTAAGGTCTGCTTTGGCTACAGGTCTAGAATAGGAGCAAACTTCAGCGTAGCTGCCCAGTTGCAAAGTAGTCAGGCTTTCCTTGCCTAGATTCTGGGAGAATGGGCAAGGAGGGGGCCCAACCAGATTCTCAAAGACCTACATTCCGAAGTAAGCGCTTCTGTAGGTAGTGGGAGAGGAGAGGCTCACACAGCGTATAGTGGGTCTCAAGTCGATGTCGGATTATTCTCTCGTGGTCATCGATCCTTCCACCCGTCTGGCTTCGGAACAACAGCCGTTGGATCATTGTCTCTGTAGAGCAGTCAAAGACTATCACAATATTGGGTGGACGTCCCACCTGCAACATGAAATGTGTAATTCAGCTGGTGGTTGCTTTGTGCTTGATGGAGGCTCGCCAGAGCTGCAAAGCTCTTCTGATTTTATATATAATATATATGGTGTATATTTGCATAACATAAGAAGAGCCCCAGCATCCTGTTTCTGACTGGTCAGCCAGCTGCTTCAATTGTACCCTCCTGTTTGCATCCCCACAACTGGTACTCACTTGTGTACATGTGAAGTGCATTGCACACTCAAGCACCACACAAATACTAAGTGTTAAGCCTTGTTACCTTACAGGGATATAAAGCGGGGGGTGGGTGGCCTTTAAACATCTTAAAGGCCTTGCCAGACCAGACCAGACCAAAGCTCCATCTTATTTACCATCCTACATCCAACAGAGCCCAACAAAGCACTTCTGGAAAGTTTACAAGTGTACCATAAGGTTCTGCTTAGCTAACTTTAGGCTAATGGCCATACATAGACCCTATTATCCACGAATTTGTCTTGTTCCCTCTTAAAGTCATCTACCTCATTGTCTATATCAGCAGCTAGAATGGTGGAGAATTTAGTGTTTTTGGTAATAAGATATACTGTGTACGTCAGGTAGGAGGAAGAACCATAAAGTAGCCTGTGACAAAGCAGTACAGGCTAGTGAGGCCCTGCAAGCAGCTGCTGGTCTGCAAGCTTGGACTTCCTGGCGGTAGGCAGCCTGCAAGGTACATGGGCTCTCATGCTGCACTTCTGCTACGGAACCTAGGAGCAGAAGCTGTAAGGGAAAAACAACAAAATCTTGTAGCACCTTAAAGCCTAAAGTTTATTTCAGCATAAATTCTGTGAACTAGAATCATTACGAAGTGAAAACTGCAGTTTGCCTCTCTATCCCCAAAGGGGATACAGACCACAAACACCAAAGGGGATAGGGAAAAAAATGTAGAAGGTGGAGTAAAAAAGCTATAGATTGTAGAGTTTGTTGACTTGTGGAAAGTTAAAATGTACTATACAAGAGAAGTACAGTGAGGATTCACAACTGCAGTTAGGATAAAGAGGCCTTTCTGGCTACGCTAATACTGGGATAGGAACAATGTTTCCCATTTGGAGCATGAACAGAAAGAACCAGACCTGTGAACAGTGGGGCCAAATAGCTATGGAATGCAAGCAGCACACTGGGTTACTAGTCTTAAATGAGGCTAAATGCAGGGGTACCTGCTGGTCTGATCCTGCCAACTCACCACCCACACAGCCCTATATCAGTTGACATGTAATGATAAATAGTTAAAATTTCTGTGGGTAGAATAAACTCAGAATGTGGAGATTCTAACGATGGTGACATGTTAGTTTGATAAGGCTGGGATGTCCCAGGACAAAATGATTTTTGACATGGTTCCTTCTGACTTAACAGTGACAGTAAGAACGTCTTTCACAAAATCTGGCATGAGGAGGGGAGCTTTCCACCTGGGTCTGTGAAATAGCCAAACTCTCAGGCTTAACAAGAGCATGTTTTGTGGGCTACACTTAATTCTCATGACACCTTGTGAGTAGGAGTCTGTGTCTGTCATACCCTTGCTTCCTAATCAGCTTTTTATTTAAAATCTGACTAACAAAAACATTTATGGATCCAAGAGTCTGGCATTCTAGTGGCCTATTTGGGACCTTGATCCTTTCCCAGAGCTGAAACTGAACCCAGGTCCTTATATACACCCAACCAGCTACTAGACTCGGCGTTTCCTTCCCAACGTCCCTCACTCACATGTGACTCATTAGATGTTGCTGTTGGTTCATTCTCTTGTGTTTCAGTCTGAGAAAGACTATGGTCACTTTTTCAGCAACCAATGAATGTCAAACCTTCCTTCCCCTTTCACCTCCCACCCAGGGGATGCACTTACAATTTCCTCAAACAGCCTGGCCTGGTTGATTTCCCGGGGGAAGCCTTCAATAAAGAATCCCTTGACATTTTCAGGTTTTAGCATGTTGTCAGTCAGCAAGTCCAAGATGTAGCCCTGGAGAGACAAGCACCCTGATCCTCAAAAAGCTTTATTACACCAGTGAGATGCAAAAAGACCACCCTCCTTCCTAATGCTGTGTGTGGTCTGCCTGCCTTGCAAGTCTGGATATCTGGCCATTTTCCTGCCAGGAACTCAAGCCTGACAAGATGCCTTCTAGGCTTAAGTTCCAGAAAGAACCACCCAATGCAGACATTATGCCACCAATGCAGGTTAGCTTATCCTACCAGGAAGACTACTTGCTATACATTCAAACCAACCACCAGCAGTATCCATAAATATTTGGCCAGCACTTGACAAGTTCAGGCAGCTGGCCAGAGCCTACCAAGGCAGCTGAGTCCTGGATGCAGCACAGTCATTTGCGTTCCCTGCTGCTCCCTTGGTGCTCAGCAGCGAGGGTGAGTGAGCATGGGAGTGAGCAAGTGATGTGTTCTTGTCAAAGAGGTCTGCTGCCATTGTGACTAGGCAGTGAGGACTCCCCCTTGAGAATACAAGGCTTATATCCTTTTCATTTCAATACACTCCACAACAGGGGTGGGAAAACTGCGGCCTTTTGGGGTACCAATTGCGGCCTTTTGTGTATTTGTCCGCAAATACCAAATACGCCCTTTATTTCATGACATAACTCAGGGTAATTTTTCAGTAACTTTTATTTATTCTTTCCTGTCAGTGGTAACTTGGTAGCTGGCGAACTGGCAACCGCCCAGTGATTTGTGTCATAGGCCTGAGAGCTTCTTAGGGAAAGAACTGTAACGTGTTAAATAAGAATGTATGCCTTTTCTAGTTAAGGAAAATAATAATGAATTATATATAAAAAATAAATACAGTAAATAAATAAATGTGGCCTTCCAATATGAAAAGGTTCCCCACCCCTAGTCCACAATAAACTGTCTCTGCTGCTCCTAGCATTTGGCGGTACTGCAAAAGGGTGGACTAAAGATGACTGACCAAGCTATGCACCCTTGCTGTAGCAGGTATAAAATCCTGGAGCTAGCCCCAGCGTGTGCCTCAGACTTGAAACAAAACTTTACACACATTCCAAATTTCACACACACACAAAAAAAAAACCAGGGTTCAAATTCAACTTTTGAAATGTTGGACATTTTGAGAACATAACAAGCCAAAGGTCCATCTCATCCAGTATTCTGTTCCCCCAGTAGCCAGTCAGATACTTTCAAGAAGCCGAGGCCCATGAAGGCAATACCACCCCCCCGCTGACTGCTTCCCCCCCCCCCCCCATTGCAATTGGTATTCTGTGGCATACTGCCTCAGAATTATTTGCCTCAGAATTATTTTCTGAAGATGAAGATTCCATATAACAGTCATGGCTAGCAGCCACTGACATATCTATCTTCATTCATTCGTCTAATCCCCCTTTAAAGCCCAAGAAGAATATGACAGCCCTGCTGGATCAGACCAAGAGTTCCTTTAATCCAGCATCCAATTTTTCACATTATCTTTTTTGGAATTCAGCTGAGAGTTAAATTCAGCCAAAGTTAAAAGAGCTTAACTTTGGCTGAATTCCTCATCTAAATTAACTGCTTAGGTCCCTCTTATTTCAATGGAAAACCTTAACATTTCGTTCATTAAAATCAATGGAATTTCAAAGGGCATAACTTGGATTAGATTATGGTTTTAAATCTTAAAGCTGCAATGCTATCCATGTTCACTCAGGAGGAAGCCCCATTAGACTCAGGTGTACTTCCATGTCACAGAATTGTGCTGTTGATGTGCTGTTGATCACATCTTGTTAATGACCTATGGCAGGAATGGTAAATAACTTCCTGAATTCTGTATTTACTTTTACATGTATCTTTCTTTAATTAAAAACAAACAAACAAAAGTAAATCCAACATAATTTGTAGTTTGGAATACTGTATTGCAAGAATTCAAATTAGAATAGACATTTAAAAGTTTTGCAGGAAAATTTGGCTTCTATGAATTTGCACTGCACTAGGCCCCCCAAGGTGCTCCCTGATAACCCCCTGATGATACATTGAAGGCTACCACTGCAACCAATACTGAGAGTTCAGGGGCTGGTCCAACTGGGTGGATCCTCCGATGGCTGTGGGCCCTCGGCCAGGGTCCAACATGGCCAATCTTTGGCAACACCCATGGGATTCACACATATGGTTAGATTTTATGCAGGCAGACCAAGCGATAGAAATCTTTTGTACAAAATGGCAGAAGCGTCGCTCCGGTAGGGGCGGGGCTGTAAGTATCGCTGCGGTCATAGTCTCTTTACCGAGCGAGGAGGAGGCAGCCCCGCCCCCTCACTGTCGGAGCCAGTCCCCTGTGGAGAAAGCAGCAGGGAAGAGACCCTGCCTGCTGCTTTCTCCGTAGGGGACTGGCTCGGACAGTGAGGGGGCGGGGCTGCCTCCTCCTCGCTCGGTAAAGAGACTATGACCGCAGCGATACTTACAGCCCCGCCCCTACCGGAGCGACGCCTCTGCAAAATGGTCTTTGTTAATTAATGATTGGAACGGAACACATGGACAAAATGTTGGTTCCAGCATATATGAAAAGTTGGTTCCAGCATGTTTGAAACAATTGCAATTGTTTCAATGGGATTTATTGCAGTTGGTCTGCACAAGGTCCTCCTTTGAAAGAAGGGTAGAGTACATCATTCTCTGAAATACAGTACACAGACTTTTAAAAAAATCTAATGGAAAGGGATTTGGCAGGGAGAAAATGTGAGGGCCTCTTACCGAAGGCACTAGAGCCCCTTTCAGCAGGAACTCCTTAATGATCTTGCTCCTGTTGGTAGCCCTCCTGGTTTCCTTCCGTAGCAGATCTCCAATAGCCACATGATAAAAATCGTACTTGTTGGCTAGCCGGGCACATTGTACCCCCTTGCCACAACCTGGGCCTCCTATTATAAAGACAATGATGGGAGTCTGCAGCTTCTCTGAAGCAAAGGAAAGAGAAAAAAGAGGCACATGAAGCCTGCTAGAAGATTCAAGAATAGAAATGTAATATAGAGCCCTACCATGAAGCAAAGCAAGGTGACTACTTCAGGCTGTGGGTTTTGGGTGCCATGAAGGCCCCAAAACAGATTGGACCTGTCACGGAGCACAATTCATTGTGCTCTACTCGCTTCACTCCCCTCTACACATTTTACAATGCCTTTTATGTGATAGTGCTAACAACATTGTGCACCAAGATACACCCACTCTCTTCAGTTGCAGAGTTCCAGTTTCCATATCAATAACCTATACAATACTGGGGCTATAACACCTAAAGCCAGTTCAACCACAGGCAGCAAGAATCCCAGCCACAGAAAAGAGACTCAGGTCTGTGACAGAAACAAGTTATATAAACTGTAGCATCCCATAGAAAGCCCATGCTCCAAGCCTTAACCAATAAAGGAAAGCTGGGACAAGGAGAGGAGCCTAATCTTGAGCTGTCCACCACCACATACTGTGAACTCTAGTTAAAAAACAGGCATTGTATTCCTGACCTTCCTGCATTCTTATCCCCATCGCTGGGGGACCACTGTGCTCCCCTAAATTACAGAAGTTGGCCATCCCCGCTCTAGAGGGACACGTATGAACATAGAAAGTTACCATCCAGCTCGATATTGTCAACTACTGGCAGCAGGTCCTCAAGGTTTCAGGAATTTGTCTCCACCCTACCTGGGGATGCTATGGAATGAACCGGAGACCTTCTGCATACAATGGATGTGCTCTACCACTGACCTATGGCTATAAGTGCATGTCTCACAGGAGCAACTAAAGTCTCAGCGGCTGCTGGCCTTCAGGTTCTGTTTCTACTTTTTCTGCTTGGTTAGCCAGCTCTTTGCCCCCCCCCCCCAAATACTTCATTCCCTGGCTAGATACATGTGGAAGGGCAAATTTATATAAGGTTATCTCAAGGCATTTTAGTGCTTGAGGCTGAAAATCCAAATGCCAACTCCTCCCTTACTATGGGCACAATTCACAGGAAATTCTCCTTTATAGTTCCGACTGAAACAGACGGGAGCTGCATGAGAGCACTCCTGTGATGAGTGTAAAGATGAGGCCTGCTCCAGAATTGATGGAGCACAAGAAATATATACCATCAGGTTTATGTACTGGTATTATTTTCTGCAGGCCAGGTCAGCTAAAATTTATTCCTGTCACAAATCCTCAGGCTAGTATCCCCCCCCCCCCCAATCTTTGCACGCAGCATCCAAAATGTGTACCTGCCAACTTTGGATACAGAATGGAAGACAGACAGGTCTGACCAAGGATGTTCAATCCAGCAAGTAATTCTCCTGTGCAAGCCCCATTCAAATGAACCAGAGTTCTCATGCTTATTCTCATGGTACTTCATGGTACCTTCAAAAACTTCATGGTAGAGGATTTCAGGCAGATGCCATTTACTCTCCAAGAACTGGGCGCAAAACCCACAGGATGTCTGTGAACTAGAATGTACAACACCAATACATTCTTTCAAAAGCCATGGAATGCTTTTGATATAACCAATTACCTTTCAGTTCAAGCTTTAAGGGCTTGGTGGTTTGAGGTAGGCTGCTCTGACAAATTCCCATCCTGAGGGCTCAACTCAGGGGACCCCCAGGCACCAGTCTGGCAACCTTTGAACTCCTGTATAAAACTAATCTGGCCATTTCCTCTTGGCTGACATGTGCCTCCCCCGGAGGTGTCTTTCTGATGTCACAGATATATGATGTCAAGGACTTTCTTGTCTGAGGCAGCCAAAACTGGCACAGGCAAATTTGTTTTTTTGTGGTGGAAGTTGTTGTTGTGGTCTTACTAAGGACAATAGAGAATGGCGGTGAAGGAAGTCTTAGCAACAAGAAACTGGCATTCCACTCACTTCAAGACTTAGGGTTCAATTTGGTATTGAAGAAAACAGACCAATTAGTACCATCAGTATTTATAATCAGAGAAGAAAATACTGTACTACTCTCTTTTATTTTTATATCCTCACGGAAAAGGAGGAGGCTACTGATCTGATAAATGTTCAATACAATACAAGGAACCACAATACAAGGAACCACAGGGTGAGTATAGAGATGCTCGCAAGTGGAAGATTAGCCTTTATGGGAGCAACTACAGCCTTGGCCTCCCTCTGCTGCTTTTCATCTGCAGGTTTTAGTCCCATTTTCAGTTCTGCCTGCTTAGAGAAATCCTGGTTCTTTCTTCCAAACTTGGTCCTTCTATATGAGCCTGTTTACGTGATCCAGCTTGTATGCGGACAATTTGAATTAACTGAAAATGTGCAAGATGTCCCTGTGAAAAAAGCGGCAGCTTTTCTATCTTGCAGGACATCCCTACAATGGCACCACAAAACTGGTCACAAAGACCAGTCTCAATCAGACTTGCAATTTCCTGCCAGCTGTGACGCCACCCCACCCTCGACTTACAGCGCAATCCTATCCAACTCACACCACTGGTGTAACCAGTGGAGGGGGGCAGGGTGAGAGGCTTTGGAGGGGAGGAGAAATTTGAAGCCCCCTTTGGAGGATATTTGAATTCCCTTTCCGTTCTGTGGCCTCCCGTTCTTGCTGCACCGGTGGTGTAAGTTGGATAGGATTGCGCTGTTACTTAGGTACACTGTAGCCTCTCCCATCCTTGTCCAGATTTTCCCTGCATGGTATCCTCATAGCAGTTATATACTATATAAATGTCAGAGAAATTTAATCTGCAATCCCATGAATACAGGGTAAAGATTTTTTAAAAAAAGAACTAGCTGCTCCCACCATGAGATCCAGTTGCTGGCAAACCTGGAATCCTCACATCAAAATACACATTTGTATATCAACAAGAAAGCACACAGTTAAACAGTTAGGTAAGAGAAATGTGCTGTTTGACACAAACAAAGACGTACAGATATAAATAAGATCGGAAGCTCTCATGGCCAGCTAGCCTATTATGCATACTGATTTAATTTTTAAAACAGGATTAAAAGCCATGTTACATAAGAAAAAAATTACTGTTCTTAAAGTTGATTAGACACTACGCTTCACCCATTAACCATGGACCTCTTCAGGTGTAAGCACAGCACCGGACACTGCTGGGATGTAAAAGCAGTGTGAGCTGTGCAGATGTCATTTAAAGAGATATCACAACTGCAAGTATAATCCAAATAGTGCCAGAAGCCTCGGCACGCATTGAAAATCGACAATGACCTTAGTAGGATGGAGTGGAGCCGGAAGAGATCTTCTCCCCCCCCCCCAATAAACTTTCAGGGACACTTGTTAAGTGCTGGTGCCCAAATCTTGTTGACAAAAGACAACTCTTGTTGTCTGTTAAGCAAAACGTCTTGTTTGCATTTGCTTATTTCAGTCGCTTCATGTATAAATCTCTGCTTTTTCCCAGTCTCCTGTACAAGCCTCTTTGTGTCTGCAAATTTAATCGTATGTCCCATATCCAAGTTATGTTCAACTGGAGGCTAATTTGCTGTAGTAGTAGTTAGTTCAAATTCCTGCTTAATCAAGAAGCTGGCTTTAGCCCTACCATGTTCTCAGCTTTCAGAGTTGCTGTGATTAAAAAAACCCATGTTGATAGTAATACTACTATCATAGTATACTGCGCTGAGCAAGGACGGAGGGAGGTAATTAACATAATATAATTAACAAAGTAAAAAGCACCGGAGTTCTTACGTTCTTCCCTCTGACATGCTAACCGAAAATTAACCGTTAGTTACTACTAACTAATTGGACTATCCATTAGCCTGCAACCCTAACGCAAAAGCATCAAGGTGCTTCATAACCATTCGCTGAGGAGAAGCATAAAAAATAAATAACTGAAGATTATTTCCTCCTCCTCTCTTCAAAATATGAAATCCAAACTCGAGGATCACTGTTCCCATGGCAACCCAGAAGACCACTCACTTCCGGGCAAATGGAACTGTCGTTTCCGCTCAAGCTCGATCAACCGGTGGAGTCGGCCGCAGCCAAAGAGATATATTTTTTATAAAGCTGTACGTTGCGTAAAACTGAAACTTCCGGTTTCAGTTAGACTCCCTCATATGTAGGGAAAAGTGGTGGAGGTACGCAGGAATTAATGAAAGAAAGAAATCAACGCAGAGGGTAGCGAGTAGTCTTTCGTTGTACAGTATTTTGAAATAACATAACAACATGGTGCTGAATATTTTCTATGTGACTTTTACAGGTTGGGAGCCCGTTTTTCCCCAGTGAGGGCAAATTTTAATTGATGGGGCTAAGTCCATTAGGGCTTCTAAAATAAATAAGCCTAAAGCCTGTAAGGTAGGCTATACTTGTAAGCTTTTTACATATAAAAAAAATGAGGTGGTAGAAATTCATCAGGTGAAGTTGTTCTCTTCTAAGTCGAATTTCTGTTTGTCACGTGTGGCATTTAAAAGTACAGAAAGAAGCTGTTTGACTTTGAGGCCGGCCGAGCAGTGTTATTTCAAAGCCCTGCGACAAAAGGGAATCCCATCATCTTTGCCCCGCAAATGGAGGACTCCACCAACCATAATCGGGAACAGGAAGTTGCACTATAGAACAATAGAAACGTTATCCCCTTGGTTCCAGCTGGGTTTTGACGCACGCGCGGTGGGAAAACGGAGGTTTTCTGGCTGCTTAGGTGAGAGTGAACGTGTTGGTGGAGGAGGAACGACAGCCGTAGGACCTTCAGGTATTTTACTGTCTTCCTCTCACACCTATTACTAGATCCCTGTGTCCTGTCTATCAGTTCTCCACCCCGCCCTCCAGAAAGGACCTAGGCGTTCGGGCACTCTGCTTTCCCCTCCAAGCTCTCCCCACCGTCTCCTGCTCTTCTCCCTGTCTCCACCCCTACCCCCGTTGCAGAATGGATCCTGGCACTGTATTGTCCCTCCCGCTTCCTCTTCTATCCCCTTCTAAGCCAGAGTTGAAGCAGGGAATGGCACCAAAGAGATGAGCATAAATAATATAGTAGAGGACACAGGTATTATGGGTTTGAAAGCCATGTATTATTTGAAAGCCAAATAATACATGGCTTTCAAACCCATAATACCTGTGTCCTCTACTATTATAACCAGCCATGAAAGCTTCCATTCTAAAATAAATAATATAGTCTTCTTCTCTTGTTTTAGTCAACCTCCAAGGCTGGAAGCTGCTACCCTGCCAGGACATCCTCCTCCTGGTCATGCAATGTCTTTCAGAGGAGGGAGCTTTCTGCATCTGATCTAGAGTGATTGGTGCTTACTACTACTACTACTAATAATAATAAATAATAATAAACCAGTATTTATATACCGCCTTTTCTTTGGTCATCAGATTTTTCCTCCGACTTTAATTCAAAGGTTGTTTACACGGGCAGGCTTTCTAAACTCCAAGGGGTTTTTACAATATAATAATGTTCTAATCTTTCGCAGAACCCTTCATTCTAGATGTTTCTTTCACAGTCCAGCTCTCTCTCTCTCTCTCTCTCTCTCTCTCTCTCTCTCTCTCTCTGGCGTTCACCTCACCATGCTTCTGCTGACAGGGCAACCGTGACTCTCACTCAAGTACACTTGCAGTTCCACTCCCCCACAGAGGCTCTGCAACTTATCAGCTCGGCGTGCCGGCAGCTCTCCAACAGACACAGACACTTCCAGCCGTCTCGAACTGCCGTCCTTTAGCATCTACAGGCATATATGAGACGGTCGCTCTACCAACTGAGCCAGACGTCCTGCCTTGTGTTGTGCTTACATTTTGTGTTGTGCTTACATTTTATTTTATTTTCTTGCACATGACCAGAAACACTTTGTTCTATTTAAAAAGGTTCTACACTACTCAGAGTAAAGGGTTTTGCACGTTTTTTATATGGTAATCCTAGCAGGGACTTTTTCTAACTCCTCTTAGCCCCTTTTGCGTTTTTTTCCCATTCCCACCCAGTGCACCCACATAGAGTGACTTCAATCCTAGTTCCCATTCCTCTGTGTGAAACTGACTGTTCCATCCTTTTCTTCCTTCAGACTGGTGCCTTTATAGAAGCTCAGTGGATGACTGCACAACACAAACACAACACAGCACATCTAGAATGGCTTCTTTGGTGAGTTCTCATTACACTGGGTTCAGGTAAAGAGTTCTCTGAATGGCATCTGACCTGTGAGCCTGTCTAGTCCTGGTTCCCTTCCCCTTCTATGGGTCTATGGAACCCTTCTATGGAAAAATGGTTCCCCTTCTATGGAAAAATTGCTGCTTTTCAGTAACCCAAATACTGAAAACCCACATAACCCAATATCAACCACTCTTACATACTGCTCCAAGTTCAGCCCAGACCAGCTAGTGTTCATGCTGCCCTTAACTACCTGGCAACTCCTCTCGTCCATTATTCCCCCCCCATCTTTGTTCTGTCCCCCTAAAGCCAATGTGTTCATTCTGTTCTGTGCATAAGACAGCCAAGTCTAGTTCTCAGTGTTTCATGCCTGCCTTTGCAAAGTTGTCCTCAAAATAATTAAATTTATATGTTGCTTTTTAACAAAAAAAAGTCCACAAATTTATTTAGCAAAATCAGTTAAAAAATGGGTTCCAGTTCCAAATGGAACAATCCACAACACAACACAGCACATCTAAAAGAGATACCAGTAAACAGCCACTGGGAATGACGGTATGCTGGGGTGAAGAGGAACAGTTGCTCTTCCCCTACTAAATACAGTTGGCCCTCGTTATCCGTGGGGGCTCCATTCCAGAATCCTTGCGGATAATGACATCCGCAGGTTTCATTACCCACAGATTTCGTTATCTGTGGAGATCTTGGGGCCAATTTGGAAGTGGCTTTCAGAAGCCTCCAGGAGGCCTTCTGAGATGCGGGAAGGTCGCGCGCAGCCTCCGCACACCTCAGAAGGCCTCCCAGAGGCTTCTGAAAGGCGCTTGCAGTTTTTCCAAGAAAACGGAAGTACCTTTCAAAAGCTTCTGGGAGACCTTTTGAGGCACGCGGAGGCCGTGTGCAACCTCCTCATGTCTCAGAAGTCCTCTCGGAAGTTTCTGAAAGGCACTTCTTTGTTTCTCAGGAAAACTGGAAGTTTCTGAAAGGCACTTCTTTGTTTCTCAGGAAAACTAGAAATTATTATTATTATTATTATTATTATTAACAGTATTTATATACCGCTTTTCAACAAAAAGTTCACAAAGCGGTTTACAGACAAATCAAATGATTAAGAAATGCCTTTCAGAAGCCTCTGGGACCCTTCTGAGGCCGTCCTCCTACAGATTCAACACCCGCAGTTAGTTAAATCAGTGGGTTCTGAATCCATGGGAAAAAAGGAGCCCACTGTATAAGAGAAACACCACTCGAAAAGAATTCTCTTTACCCAGTTAGGAGGTACGTGGTATCTTTTCCAGAGTCGTGACCCAATGCTACACTGCATCTTTTAGGAGGTGTTGTAACATCATAGGGTTAGCCCCTGTTCCTTGGCAAAATAATGCTTCCAGCTGTCTAATTGTTGTGGGGTGCTAATGTCCATCTGTGTCCAGACTGGAACTGGCTCTGCCTCCTTCCCCCCCCCCCCATGCCATGTCCCTAGTTGGAAGGTGATTAAAGAGTGTGTGCAGTTCCCTTCACATTGTTTAAAATAAGCATACAATTCATGTGATCTGTGCTAAAACGTCTTGCCTTCTTGAGCTACCCTTGCTGTTGTGTGGCTTGTGGGACAGCTTGTCCTGTGCTCCTCCTTTTACCTATTACAGCTGCTCTTTTCCCTGTTGTTGTTTTTGTAGGGGACCACCAGCCAGACAGCAGGTACTGAATATGTGGTCCGTGTTCCCAAGTAAGTACTGCTCCCTTTTTACTGTGTTTCCTTAAATCACATTTGGTAATATTTCTGCTTTCAGCTAGGCAGGCAAGACTTAATTTATTTATTTAAAAAATTTATATCCCGCCTTATCCCATGCCGAGGCAAACGCCCAAGGCGGCTTACAACAAAAATTAAAAACAGTTTAAAATACAGAAAGTTTAAATACATAATTTAAAAACAATAAAAACAATAATATCAATATCAATAAAAACCACTGGGGGGGCAACAGTAGGGAGCACAAAAGCAGCATGGCAGAGCATCTTGAGACACAGGAGGCAGGCTACAACCCATCACCCAAACGCGAGACGAAACAAAAATGTTTTGAGCCCTCGCCGAAAAGTCATGAGGGAGGGGGTGGTTCTCAGATCCCCTGGCAGGGAGTTCCACAGTTGTGGCGCCACAGCGGAGAAAGCTCGCCCACGTGTTGCCACTCCCCTAACTTGCGATAGAGGTGGTACACGCAGGAGAGCCCCCTCAGATGACCTAAGAGAGTGGGCCGGAATGTATGGGAGAAGGCGGTCCCTCAGATATCCTGGACCCAAACCGTGAAGGGCTTTAAAGGTCATTACCAGCACCTTGAATTGGGCTCGGAAACGAATGGGCAGCCAGTGCAGCCGCTGAAGCAGCGGCTCAACAGAGTCAAACCGCCTAGCTCCAGCTACCACCCGGGCCGCCGCATTCTGCACTAATTGCAGCTTCCGAACCGTCTTCAAGGGCAGCCCCACGTAGAGCGCGTTGCAGTAATCCAGTCTTGAAGTCACTAAGGCGTGGACCACCGTGGTCAGGTCCGATCGACTCAGGTACGGCCGCAGCTGGCGCACCAGCCGAAGCTGGGCAAACGCACCCCTGGCCACAGCCACCACCTGGCTTTCCAGGGAGAGCTGTGAATCCAGAAGTACTCCCAAGCTGCGCACCTGTTCCTGCAGGGGGAGTGCAACCCCATTCAGAACGGGCAGATGACTCAGTACCTGCATCGAAGCTTTCCTGACCAGTAGGACCACTGTCTTTTCTGGATTCAATCTCAACCTATTAGCCCTCATGCAGACCCCAACCGCCTCCAGGCAGCACTCTAGGACTTCCACAGCCTCCCTGGAGCGAGATGGCAAGGAGAGGTAGAGTTGGGTGTCATCAGCATATTGGTGACACCCAACTCCAAATTCCCGGATGATCTCTCCCAACGGTTTCATGTAGATGTTGAAAAGCATGGGAGACAGAATAGAACCCTGTGGCACCCCACACTGTAAAGGGCAGGGTGCCGAACAGGCATCTCCCAGCATCACCATCTGGGACCTGTCAGCCAAGTAGGAACGGAACCACTGCAAAGCAGTGCCCCCTAGTCCCAACTTGGCCAATCGGCCCAGAAGGATACCATGGTCGATGGTATCGAAAGCCGCTGAGAGGTCCAAAA
This sequence comes from Plestiodon gilberti rubricaudatus, assembly GCA_026170595.1. Classification (NCBI taxonomy): domain Eukaryota; kingdom Metazoa; phylum Chordata; class Lepidosauria; order Squamata; family Scincidae; genus Plestiodon; species Plestiodon gilberti. Next base: position 111,008,168 of record JANXHW010000002.1, read on the forward strand.
GGACCAGCAGGGATGCACTCCCCCTGTCCAGTCCTCGGCGAAGATCATCCAGCAGGGCGACCAAGGCTGTCTCTGTCCCAAAGCCCCGCCTGAAGCCAGACTGAAAAGGGTCCAGATACTCCGTTTCATCTAGTATCCCCTGGAGCTGAGACGCCACCACCCGCTCAATCACCTTACCCAAAAAAGGCAGATTGGAAACTGGCCGATAGTTATTTAAATTGGAGGAATCCAAAGATGGTTTTTTCAGGAGGGGACGCACAATTGCAGTCTTCAGGATGCTAGGCATCACTCCCTCCCGCAATGATGAATTCACAATAGGTTCCACCCAGTCGGCCAGCCCAACCCGCGCAGATCGTAATAGCCAAGCTGGGCAAGGGTCAAGCGGGCACGAAGATGATCTCAAACTACAGAGGACCCTATCCACATCCTCAGGCTGTATAAGGTGAAAAGAATCCAAAACGATGGAATTGACAGATGCCGTAGGGACAACTTCTGGAACTGTTAAACCAGAGTCCAAGTCGTGGCGAATCTGAGCGATTTTATCTGCAAAGTGCCGTGCGATCTCATTGCAGCGGTCCGTCGAACACTCCAACTCACTTGCTACAGGAGCCGAGTGGAGCAGATCCCGGACAACTCGAAAGAGCTCCGCTGGCCGGCTACTTGCAGACGCAATGGTGGCAGAGAAAAACGCCTTCTTCGCTGCCATCACCGCCACGGAGTAGGCCCTGAAATGGGCTCTAGCCCGTGTTCGGTCAGATTCATCACAAGTTTTCCTCCACCGTCGCTCCAGGCGTCTGCCCAGTCGTTTCATTGCCTGCAGCTCCTCAGTAAACCAAGGAGCCGCCTTGGCTCGACGACAAGGCCGTGGCCGTTCGGGAGCGATCTGATCCAAGGCTCTAGCTGCCTCCCCATACCACAGGGCAGCCAGAGCATCAGATGAATCACTGACCCGGGAAGCTGGGAATTCAACGAGGCTGCAGGGAATGGAACATCTGGAAAAATGTTGTTGCTGCTTTTAGGGTTCTTGGCCCGGGTGTATTTCAATGTTCGCCTCACACTCCACAAGCCAAGTTTAGATAGAATTAAACCTTGAGCCCCAGTCCGTTGAGCCAAGGTCATTGCTTGCATCGATTATTTTCAAATGTTGTGACAGGTTCCCCCTTTGGGGGGCACAAGGTACTTGGAGGAGGATCATGAAGTTCCAGGGAGGGAGAGGGTCATACTGCAGGCACAAGTAGAGGCACTTCACTCCCAGCAGCAGAGATTTAGAATGGCAGCCACCAAATCTGCTATGTTAATCACAGACGCGGCAGAATGTCATGGAACATACAGGACCTTTTGGCCACAGCAGCTTCTCTCATTTTGCTCTCATTTTAATGTATAGCAGTGGTCTTCAACCTTTTTTGTGTCCGCGACCCCCAATAAATAAATAAATGAGACCAAGGACCCACCGTTGATCCTGCCCCCCTCCAGGGACCTGATCCGCCCACCCCCCGCCCCCGTAGGGCAATCAGAAAAAGGTCCTGCTGATAAAAAAAAATCCTGCACACAGTGTCCACTGTGCAAGGCTGGGCTACCTTTGTAAGGCCAGGTCCCACCTCCGCCACCTGTGCCTACCAATGAGATTGCCTGCAAGGTCTGGGAATGGGGGGACTTTTTGATCAGTAGGTTTTGAATTCGCTTCTGCAGCCATGGAAGTCTGCCGGCCATTTTGGTTCCTGTAAGTTGCTGCGACCCCAAGATTGAAGAACACTGATGTATAGGAAACCTCTTAGTCAATCAATAAAAGCCAGTAGGAGCCTCTTGCCCAAAGCCATGTGATGACTCAAGGGTCCCCTGGGTCTAAACCCTGCACTCTTTCTGCTTGACTCACTGGACCTCGTGCATTGTGATTGGGTAGTTAGATTTTCATGTACATCCATGAAGGTAAGAAACTTTGGGGGGAGGGGGAGTCTGTTTTCAAAGTAGAAGCGGGACAGTGGAATCCTAAATTGCAGGACATTTGATATATGAAGAAGTACCCTTGGTTTCCAGAGACAGAGATTCCATAACATGTTCTGGATCAGTTGGCCACGTGGCTCTCTCCTTAGATTCTGTTGAATCCTTGGTCTTATTTCCTGGCACATGGGAGGCACATGCATTAAAAATAGTAACTGGCTGTTTTGGTCCATTAGAAAAAAAAATTATCCAAAAGCTATAATATATAGTAGTAATACCTGTATTAGGACCCATCAAAAAAACCCACAGAATCTTAAGCAGGTTTTCCAGAACTATTCATCAGGCTGGGTGGTAAGTGAAACACAGAATGTGTGTGTGAGAGATTGATTGCAGGCGCGTTGCTGTTGCGAAGTGCGCGTGGGCGGACCGCCGGAGGGCGACGTGCGTGGGCGGACCGCCGGAGGGCAACGTGCGCAGAGGATGACCTCCCTCCCTCACCTCCCCTGCGCGCGTCACCTCCCCTGCACGCGTCACCCTCCGGAGGATCCGCTCCAAGGCTTTCTCCCAGCCTTGGGCCGGGAGAAGGCCTTGGAGCGACCTCCCCGGCCGACGCGCCAGGGCCTTCTGATGAAGGCCCACTGCGTCACAACGTTATTTATAACGTTTTTCACGCATGCGCAGACCGTTCCTGAGGGAAAAGGGCAGCCCTTTTCCCTCAGGAATGGTCTGCGCATGCGCAAAAAAAGTTATAAATAACGTTGTGACGCAGTGGGCCTTCGTCAGAAGGCCCTGGCATGTCGGCCGGGGAGGTCGCTCCAAGGCCTTCTCCTGGCCTCGGAGTCTCCAAGGCTGGGAGAAGGCCTTGGAGCGGAGCTGGCTACAACGGGGGGGGGGCAGAGCCGGGGGGGACCCGGGGCAGCGTCCCGTCGGGAACCCCCCCAAAAAATTAGGGGGGGGGGAAGTTAAACGGAAATAGTGGTAGTCTTTAGTAAGGCTGAAGCATAATTTCAGGTGGTCAGTAGAAGCCTAACTGGTAGTACTAATGGCTGCTGGGCATTTAACCCCCACGCCGGCAATAAGACTTGCTAAAATGTGCTGATGAAAGCCACTGGTTTTTAGTAATGCTGAACTACCTGCCTGCCTCCTCTCTCTCTGCAGGGGGCAACAGGATGGGCTTCTGCTTTTGCCCAGAGAAAGGCGACTCTCCCAAAGTGTGGATTTGCTCCCACTTAGCTCAAGTTTGAGGTTCTCAGCCCTGATTTGACTTTTTCCCTGCTTCCTCTCTTCACAGAAACACCTCCAAGAAATATAACATTATGGCTTTCAATGCCGCTGACAAGGTCAACTTTGCCACCTGGCATCAGGTAGGGCCCTTGGAACCCACACTTTGTGCAAGAAAGCCCTTAGAATGCCGTGGGGCTGCTCCTCTTGGAAATGTGTAAAGGAGTGGGAAACAAATGGCCCCCTCTCTCCCCCCCCCCCACTTTACAGAGATTATGTAATACTCTCTTTTGCACACTCTTTCTTGCCCCTCCCTAGGCAAAGATGGAACGAGACCTCAGCAATAAGAAGATCTACCAAGAAGAAGAGTTGCCTGAGTCGGGAGCTGGCAGCGAGTTCAACCGCAAGCTGCGTGAGGAGGCGCGGCGCAAGAAATATGGCATTGTCCTGAAGGAGTTCAAAGCTGAAGACCAGCCCTGGATCCTGAAAGTCAATGGCAAAGCTGGGCGCAAGTGAGCAATTGTTGGTGCTCTTTGCCAGATGAGGGCTGTTATTGCTGGTTTGTCTGCTTTCTCAGGAAGTGAACTTGTTTAGCTTTGTTCAGTGGGCAGTGGAACAACCGAGTCTTACTCAAGCAGTCTAGAAAGCAAGGGCTGTGGCTCAATGAAAGAGCATCTGCTTTGTAGGTCCAGGTTCGATCCCCAGCATCTCTAAATAGGGCAGGCAGAAATCTCTCACTCTCAGTGACAGCGACCTGGCCCAGCAATTGCTTCATCCAGGAGGGAGGAGGAAGGTGCATAGTGGTGAGCTGCAGTGGGGTAAGAAAGGGGAAACGTTGGGGGGCACCACATGGAATTATTTTTTTTCACATTTTTTCACATTTTTTTATACCACCCTTCCTCCAAGGAGCTCAGAGTGGTGTACATATTTCCTCCCCTCTTTTTTGTCCTCACAACAACCCTGTGAGGTAGGTGGGGCTGAGAGAGAGTGACTGGCCCAAGGTCACCCAGGAAGCTTCGTGGCTGAGCGGGGATTTATTTAATTAATAATTACAGTGTCACTAGGCTCAGTGGACTTGGTGTTGGTAAGCCTGATGTGATCCATGGGCTGTAGTTTGGGGCCCCTATTCTGGAGTAAAAAACCTTGTGGTCCTGGCCCTCTAATGGTGTACATACTTTAAACTTCTGAGTGCTGAGAATTGAGTCTCGCCCTGCAACATCTCTGAAGCGACCATCTGTTTCTTTTGGCTCAGATTCAAGGGTGTGAAGAAGGGTGGTGTGACAGAAAACACCTCCTACTACATCTTCACACAATGTCCAGATGGTGCTTTTGAAGCCTTCCCTGTCAACAATTGGTACAACTTTACGCCCATTGCCAAGCACCGCACATTGACCGCAGAGGAAGCTGAGGAGGAGTGGGAGCGGTAAGTGCACAAGGCTTCATTTTGATGGCGATACACAGTAGCCTGATAGCCTGATTACATGCTGCAAGCATATCTATGCAGCGTTGTGGTGCAGCCACACTTGGATTACTCTGTACTGTTCTGTTCCCCAGGATATTGTACAGCTGGAAAAGGGCAGCCCAAATAATCAATGGGTTGGAGTACCTTCCCTGTGAGGAAGGGCTGCAACATTTGGGGCTTTTTAGTTTAACAAAAAAGTGACTTAAGCAGGGAGGACATGATAGATATTTTTTAAATTGTGCATGATGTGGAGAAAGCGAAGTCTCAAACCCAAGGGGTTGTCCAATGAAACAGATGGAAAGGAGATTCATGACAGACAAAAGGAAGTGCTTCTTCATGTGGTGCATAATTAATCTGTGGAAGTTGCAGCCTCAGGGTGTGGCGATGGCCACTAGCCTAAAGGGGACTAGACAGATTCATGGAAGATAAAACAGTCCATGGCTGCTAGTCACAATGCTGAGGTGCCACCTCCACTTCACAGAGGCAGGATGCTGGGGTGCAACAGCAGAAAAGCGTTACAGTACGCCTCTCATGGTCTACTTGTGGGCTTCCCAGAGGCAGCTGGCAGACCACTGTGTGGAAACAAGGTGCTGAGTTTTGGGGGCCTTTGGCCTGATCCAGCAGGCTGCTCTTATATTCTTTTGAGCAGCTACTGTATCCATGTCCTGAACCAGGCTAGGGAGTGGTGAGATGTTGAACAGAAGTGGAGAAGCAAGGGTACTGCTCATGGGACAGATGCGATAAAGCAAGACTACTGGGGAACAGAGTATTAGTTGTATGTCCCAAGCTGGCCTTACATGAGCAAGCGGCCAGGATTTGGTGATATCTGACTTCCAGTCTGGTGGTGGTGCCAGTTGTTGTTGTTGTTGTTGTTGTTGTTGTTGTTATTACTATTATTATTATTCCGCATTTCTAGTGTGCCTGGTGTTTTAGAATAACATGGATCCTGCTCTGAGGCACTTACACTCTGCAATTCAATATGGGTGGTAGTGGAGGGGCAGGTAAACGTGGGAAGAATTTGAGCTTAGCTCAGTTCCACGAACTTAGCCTTAAAATGCTTATGACGTTCCTGCTTTGAGGGTCTTCCTGTTGAGTCGTCACTTTACATTCTCCTTAAACCCCATGAGAAACTGGGGTTGAGGAGCTCATTTGTTTTATTAACTAAAACAAATAATATCCTGCTCTTCAGTATTTCTACTCTCGGAGTGACTATCAGCAGTTTTTGTGCATGTGTGTACCCAGTGAGATTGTTGTTCGCTTTTTCTCCTTAGAAGACACTCCTACTGTGTCATTCCTCTCTGTCTCAAAAACAGCTTGCCATGTGGCCTGTGGTTCAGCAAACACAAGCCCAACTCCCACTCCCCCGCACTAGAAGTGAATATGTAAGCATATTAAGGTTGTAAGCGTCCTATGTAAGCATATACATAGGACTTTTGTGTGTTCGCTTCTTGTAAAAAGTATCTTATTTATTTCTTTGTCACATTTTTATACCACCATTCCTCCAAGGGTATCTTGTTGTAATTCTTTCAACGATCTTATAAGAGAGGCCTGTACTGTATTATCATCCTCCTATTGCTGATAGGGGTGCTGAGGGCCATTGCTAAGTCCACCTACGGTGCTTTTGGCAGAGGCAAGATTTGAAGCATTCTTTTTGCCACAGGGCTGCCCCTGCTCTCAGCAACGCAGGTGATTAGATCTTGGCCCACAGACTCTACTCTTGGGGTTTGGAATAAAATTGATGTTGAGGCTGCTAATCCCCCTCTTCACTCCAGTGCCACAGGTCTTTTTCATTCTACTCCTAACTCCAGGAGCAGAACTATGGAGATGTGGATGTTGTCTGTCTGTCTGTCTGTCTGGAGTTTTAAGGGTTCGTTCTGTTTCTGACACGTGCCCGTTCCAGGGGACATCCTTGCCTCCCAATTCATAATGGACCCTGGGGGTAAGGTGTTAACTGCACAGTCATGCTGGTCAAGCAGTCTGGATCAGCCTGACTCATTTTCTTCCTTGCAGGCGGAACAAAGTTTTGAACCACTTCAGTATCATGCAGCAGCGGCGGCTGAAGGACCAAGGTGATGAGGAAGAGGAGGAGAAGGAGAAGAAAAGCAAAAAAAAAGGGAGCGATCTCAAAATCCATGACCTGGAAGATGAGCTGGAGATGAGCTCAGATGAAAGCGAGCTAAGCGATGCTGATGGTATGAGGGGTTTGTGACCAGGGAGGGTAACTCAGTATTGGATCCCTTGAGGCCCACCGAGAGGCTTCAGCTCACCCTATGCTGTGCAGACTTTCAACCCTACTGCACCACTCTATCATGACTGGGCCTTGCAACAGGGGCAGGGATCCTTTCAAAAGATGTGGGTGTATGGTAGCAGCAAGCCCCACACATTGCCCTCAGTTTTTGCATCTAACATTACCAGACTCTGTGCCTTGGCAAGGAATGACTCCTTTGCCACGGAGGATGAGGCAGTGGACCTCCTTTGACCCCCTACATCAAGTCTTTAATTTGTTTTTTAAATGCCATCTATGGCAGTGGCTTTCACTACATCCTGTGGCAGAGAGTTCTGTGTGTTTTTGAAACTTGTTGCTGTCAGTTTCACTGGATGGTCCAATGACTTCTGCCTTTTCAGAGAGTGGATAACTTTGCCTGTTGCTCTTTAGGTGAGAAGCCGGCCAAACCCAAGAAGAAAGCCCCTCTGACCAAGAAGAAGAAGAAGAAGAAGGGATCCGATGATGAAGCCTTTGAGGACAGTGATGATGGGGACTTTGAGGGCCAGGAGGTGGATTACATGTCTGACGGATCTAGGTAGGCACCACAGTGGGCCGAAGCAGTTTCTCCCCCTAGTTGGGACAACAGTTGCTGTGCATTTCATCCGTGTGCTCCTGGTACACTCTCCATTTTGTCCCCAGTTACCACCTTATGTTGCCTCTGCATGTGGTGTCACTCACACTGAGGGCTTCTCTCTGTTTTCTTACAGTAGCTCACTAGAGGAAGTAGTGGGCAAGCCCAAAATCACCAAAGAGGAAGACATCCCAAAAGGTATGTAGCTGAGCAGAAAAAAGCTTCCCTTGTACAAATGAAAACATCCTAGAGTCACAGTAACAACAAAACCAAGACTGTACCTATGTTTTGGTGGTTTTATCCATTGACCCCGATGGCTATTTCTCTTTTTCCTTTGTAGATGCATGGTTGCATTTGGTATTTTGTTGGTTTGCAGTTCCCATGTATTTGGGTTGTCTTGTGTCTCTGTCCTCTTTAGTAATCTAAGGCAATGCTTCTCAAAGTGTGGTCTGCAGAATGGCAACCGGTCTGCAAACCATTGGCTGCTGGTCCATGGTGTGTACTGTCTCCTGGCACTTCTGGCTTCTCAGAGTCTCCAAAGGCTTGCTGTGTGACTCGGATGCTATGCCTTGAGAGGCTCTGAGAAGCCCGAAGAAGGAAGCAGGAAAGACCAGGTAAGCCTACATGCTGCAGACAAGCACTGATCTAGGGTATGTTACAAATGTCTATTGGTTTTACGTCAGTAAGTTTCTTCCCCCAAAGAATCCTGGGAATTGTCATTTGGTGAGGCACTGAGGATTCTCTTGTTAAAGATTTCTGATGCATACATTCTCTTCCACACCTTCCTGTCCTGAACTTCATTTCCCTATAGAAAGGGAATGAGCGTGAAAAACCAGTGTACGGTAACAGTATAGATAACCACTGATCTGGTCACACACGTACTTTGACTTCCCAATGCGTACATGCATATAGATCAGCCATTGCCTGCATTGGTTTGAGTGGATAGCAACATAGACAGCCAGGCCCATTGACCTGATGGGTTTTCATTTTAGTGGTCAATGGCAAAAGGAAAAGTGCCAACCAGATTTCTTTTGCTGCCAAGAACAGCCACACCATGGACTCTTTCTGCCCCCACCAGCCCTGCGTATGTTCCTGCGTCTACTTCTTTCTACTGAGCAAGTTCCTGAGGGACCCGAGAAAATTTGCTCCGAGAAAATTCAAGAGACTTACTTCCTCCAGTCCCATTTCTGTTTTGCTTTGCAGGTATAGATGAAGCAAGTGAGAGTAGTGAAGAGAGTGAGGAAGAGAAGCCTGTGGAGGAGAAGGAAGAGGAAGAAGAGGAGAAGAAGGTCATCACTCCGCAGGATAAGAAGAAAAAGAAAGGTGAGGGTGGTTAGGGTAACGAAACAGCATAGGGGAGACAGCTGGAAAGGGGAAGCAGGAGTCAGGCTCCGGAGGGGTAAAGGAAGGGCAGAGTATGCGTCACCATTTCACTAGTACAGAATATGGTTTCTGGCATAGAATTCAACTTAATCTCAGCTTTCATTTTTTTAAAAAAGATTAGATTCTATCCCTTCTGGTTGCAGAAACAGTTTTGAGTGAATTTGTGTGAGCAGTGTCTGCTAGAAGTAGGGACTGAGTGCCTTATATGGCAGATAGCTTCTCCCCATGATTACCAACAGCAGAAGAACTGATGCAGAGTAAGAAGTCACACACACTTGCATAAATTCACACAGGTTGCAGAATTCAGCTTTCCTTGGTACAGAATTTCAATTCTCCAAATATGCACAGCCCTGGCCCACCAGAGTGAGCCACTAGCACCACATGTAATGAACTGAGAGCCCAGTGGCATTAGGAGTTTGGGTGTCTCTGTGCTATTTTGGGCCTAATCATCTTGGAGAGACTCTAGTGCTTATTTGAGGACTAAATGGCACTGTATCATCACCCCAGCGAGATTCTTTGACAAGGCTGTGGTGGACTTGCCCTCCAGGGCGGGTTTATTCATGTGTGCTGCCTATGAGTGATTTGTTTCTATACCTGTCACAAAGGCAGTTGTGCCCAGACTGACTTATAAGCTGTTTTGCAGACACCAGTGACGAATCCGAGACATCGGAGGATAGTGATATTGACAGTGAAGCATCTTCGGCACTCTTCATGACGGTAATCCCAAATGAAATTACCAGTAGTTGCGGTGGGGAATTACATGGGGCTTGGCTCCTGGATGGAGATCCACATTTGTTCCCAGTGCAGGCCTGGCTTCCAGATGCACTAGAATGGACTGTACTGTTTCAGGTTGCAGGTGCGTTTTTTGTAATGCTCTCCTCTGTTAAAAACTCCTGGCAAGTAGAAAGCCAGCACAGCAAGGACTGTGCTGAGCCCTTGCCTTTCTCCCCAAGATGCTCATTTTTACTTGCAAATAATTTTTTTTAATTCAAGAGAACGCTTAAAAAAATTGCATCCCCTGAGCTGCAGCCTGCAGTGGTCCAGGTAACTCTGCCCCCACAAAGTTGTATCCCTTCTACTTCATGGGTGCACCACGCCTTCATTTCAAGGTGTGTTGTGTGATACAGTCTGCCCCCTTGATTGACAAACGTGAGCATAAAGCTGCATTCAAGTGCAGGCTGCCTTGATCCAGTGCAGTACCAAGAGATGGCACCTTGTATTGCACCTTGTCATCTCACTTTTATAGAGGTTCCCCTCTATTAAAGCTGGAATCTGTGTCTAGCCATTGTGGTCAGAATCCAGCTGTGAGTTGGAAAACTTGCATGGGAGCCTGGTGTGCATTGCTTCATCTCTAGTATTTTACTCTTCATATTGTGGAGAAAAATGTTAGTGAACTTTTTAAAGGAAGGTTTTATGGAAGGATTTGGTTAGACTGGAAGACTGCCATCTGCCGTTTCCTGTGCCTGTCAATGAACATCTCTGCTCCTACTTGCTACCTGCCAGCATCTCATGGGTCTCATCCCACCTTCTTCTCTACAACTGTGAAAAATTGCCTTGAGGACTCACTTTGGGTTAAAGGGCAAGTAAGAATTTAAAAGTCAAGGAATTGTTTCATGGTGTTGACCAGTTAGGGCAGACTTTCCACATACAGCACTGACTTGAACAATGCTGTAACTTCTGTTTTTTCTGAACCTGATATGTCTGCAACTCATGGACTCAGACAACCTAATACTTTGCTGTCCATAGTTCTGCTTATGGTGAATTTTGGTAATTTTCTCCCTCTGCTCTTACAAGTCAGTGTCCTTGCTAAATGGTTGCCTGAGTCTTTAAAAAAATTTTTTTTTGTAGGACTGTTGTAATTACAAATCAAATATGCCAGGAAAACAGTCCTCGGACGTTACTAGTCTGCCTGCCCTGCATTTTTATATTTATGCTGGGTCTTAAAGCTGAGAGGGGAAGCTTTAGGTGACCAGGCAAGTAGGAGTTAGACAAACAGGAGTTAGGCAAGCTGGCTCCATGATGATGATGATTCTGCCTCTCCTTCCTTCACTGATTTGCTTTTGTGGGTTAGTTTGGATGATGCAGTCTGAGCAGCAACCCATCACACGAGGAGAAGTGGGGGCACTTTGCTGTAGTCCTGCGTACCCAGCGCACTGGCCCCCCACCGCCTCATGATCATATGGAGCCGGAACGTCCAAACTGGCCCCAAATTATGCAGTTTAAATGTTACATTATAGTAGCACTTAAATCATGAGATTACAGATTAGGGGGCCCATTCAGACATTCCAGTCCTCTGTGTTGTGGGGGGGACGGGACAGCATGCCTCTGCTTCTTATTATCACACAGTGGGCTGCCACTTGGACTGTATCATCTGAATCAGCCTTGTAGTAGCTTTTACAGCAGTAGCTGAATTTCAGAGAATTTCCAGTTAATCTTGTGCTGCTGTTCCTCACGTAAGCATTTTAGCCCAGGTGCAAGAGGTTCCTGTGGAATAGTACTACTTGAGAGTAAAAGGGCACACTAGCTAAGCCTGCCTTCTTGCTTTCACAGAAAAAGAAGACCCCTCCCAAGAAGGAGCGGAAGGGCTCGGCCAGCAGCTCACAAGGGAATAGCCGCCCAGGGACCCCCTCGGTTGATGCAGGCAGCACCTCATCCACGCTGCGGGCTGCAGCCAACAAACTAGAGCAAGGTGTGGTGGAGAATGGACATGCCACAGGATCTGACCTGGTCTGCCTTTGGGTTAGGGTTATGCATTCTAAAATCAGTATTTACCTGAAAACTCTGTGCTTTTTTAAAAAGGCAAGTCTGCTTCTGTGGTGCATTTTGAAAATGTGCAAGCACTGCATACAGAGGGCTCTAGTGTTCAATGAGCAAGAGCTCTGTGGGCCGGCAAAGCTACCTGTCCCGTTCACAAAGTCCTCCTTGTGTCTTAGCCCTTCTCCCCTTCCCAGTTTTTGTATCCCATCTTATTCCTGCTGCTTCCCCACCAGTAATTAAAAAAAAAAATCCAAATCCTGCAGAAATTCCAATATTGGAGCAAGAAATCACTGTATGCAAAATGAGCATATTTGCATAACTTCAATGTTGTGTAAATTTGCCTCCTTAGGGTAAACTTTCTAACAGCTCTGGCACTGAGTTGAATTGCATGTTTAGGAGAAATGGGCACAGAAAGGAAACTGATACACTGGTTCTTTCTTCAGCCACCCTTCATTCATTCATTCATTCATTCATCTGTAAGCCTTTTCTTGTTTTCACCTGCCAAGGAAGAAAGGGTATGTAGTCCTGAAGCAGGCTGATTTGTTTTCCTGGAACAGGTAAGCGGCAGGCAGGATCCAGTGAACTTCCTGCAGCTAAGAGGCTGAAGTTGGATGCCGGACCCCAGGCCACCACAGCCTCTGGGAAATCCACCCCCCAGCCGCAGTCGGGCAAGTCAACACCTAGCAGTGGGTAAGTATGTGAATCCTGCAGCTTCATGCTTGGCCAAATAATGGAGATCTGGCTTGGGTGGAGACCAGGAATATGAAAGTTTGGGGATCCTTGCTGTGAGTTGGGCTCCTTTCCATGCACTTTGAAGAAATACTGGTACTCTTTGGGCACCTAAAAGTGCTGTGTCGGTCGAGTGTGGGAGGCACCAGCCAGCGGAAAAGCCAGGCTGCAAAAGGATACCACCTGGAATGTAGCTGTTCATGAAAGATTGGACATTTATACTGTATATTGTAAAACCTCTCATTAGGGGGGTTAGGAAAGTCTGCCCATGTACACCGCCTTGAATTAAAGTCGGAGGAGAAATCCAATGACCAAGAAAGCTGGTATATAAATACTGTATATTATTATATATATATTATTATTATTAATTAAGTGCCTGATATTGATAAGGTATCTAGTGTAGCATAGTAATAAAAGAATAGATCTCTTGATTCAGATTCCATCTCGCCATGAGCATGCTGGTTGACTGCCTTAGGCAAGCCACTATCTCCATCCGTCTCAGCCTCCATCTGAGACTCCATCAGTGGTTAATAATATCTGCTCTATCCTAAAAGGCTTACTGCGAGAATCTACGTGAAGTGCTTTGAGGTGTTTGAAGTACTATTTAAATGCTACGTATTTTTATTCTGGATCTGGGTTGCTGCAAAGTGTAAGGCATGCCTGCCTCACACTTGACAAGGCATATAAAAAAATCATGTTATACTTCCAAATCCTGAAGTAAGCATGCACAACCTTTCAAATCAGAGAAGGGAATCAGCCCAATACTGGCACACTGTCTTTTTGAAATGAGAACTAGGAGGAAAGGTACTCCTTCCTTTGTAGGGCTGTTTCCATGCTTGTGACGTAGTGCTGTAGCTGGTAAATGGACCCGCCCTTTAGCCTGCTTCCTTCCTTGCAGCGATGTGCAACTGACAGAGGATGCCGTGCGCCGCTACTTGACCCGCAAGCCCATGACCACCAAGGATCTGCTGAAGAAGTTCCAGACCAAGAAGACAGGGCTGAGCAGTGAGCAGACAGTCAACGTGCTGGCCCAGATCCTGAAGCGCCTCAACCCTGAGCGCAAGAACATCAATGACAAGATGCACTTCTTCCTCAAGGAATAAGGAATGGTGGTAGTCAGGCCATATTTAAACTGTTATTTGGCATCTACCATCCTGTGTGGCAACTCCAAGCTCCTTGCATTTAATCAGAAACTATGGTGGCTAAAAGCAAGTTCTGGGCTGATATTTGCACCCTTCAGGGAAAGATGCCTCCTGAAGGGAAAGAGCCATTGTCCTATCTTCACTCAGGTGTCCTCTTGAGATTAGGGGGGGGGGAGATTGGCACTACCTGTTAAGGGGCATCGAGTGGGGAGTGGTTTCGAGGGGCATGTTAAGGGGCATCGAGTGGTTTCTGCTCCAGAGGAGGAGGAACTCGCAAATGAAATGCTGCCATTTTTGGAATAAACAAGGATGTCTTTTATGCTGTCTTCCCTGTGTTTACCACTGTGCTAGAATACCTTAGTGGGCAAGCCAATGCCTTCATGATGAATCATTTGCAATCTGTTTCATTCTCCTCTCCTTCCACACACCCCTCCCCACAAGTCTAGAGGCTGGAAGATAGCCATTAGTGGAACACACAGACTTTTACCAAGTCTTAGGCTGTGTGCTCTGAGCTGATTCCTCCTTTATGCTTGCCAGAGTTGTCTCCTTCAGCCCCAGACCATCCTGCTGTCATTAGTTTCTTCCCTCTAGACATGGATTATTGTTTTCAGGCTGCCATGGAATGCTCTGGGATTTAGTGTTCTAGCTCAGAATTCCAAATTCTGAACAGACTGGAATAAATTATGCAAATTGGAGAGAGTTGCATAAACCTTACCTTTCATGTTCCGTACATTTTATAGATGGATTCTTTGTCTTTGAAGGCTGTTGTGTGAAGAAGTAGATGATTTGAATTAGTGAAGGGTTTGTTAAGGTGCGGGTTGGGTGGGACCAGGAAAAAAGAGTGGAGGTCTGTGGAAAAGTGTTCTTCCTCCCCACAGTCTCCTGCAGTCTTATTTGCTACAAACAGCACCTGCATGATTGATCTGGGTGCAGAGAAAATGATCCAAATGTACAAATGATCCAAATTAATTCAGGTGCATGTGCTTGGGGACTGGTGGTGGTGGTTCGGTTGCACCTGTTTGCCCCACTCCACATGTTGATTTGAGCTTCTGCACAGGAGCCCAAAATACACACATACATATACCCCAAAACACACAGGCTTTGAATGTGCAATCTTCATTATTCATTCTTTGAATGTGCTTATCCTTTATATTTTCAGAACTGACACGTGTTGGGGGTATTATATACACAAGTACCTGTTCAGAAATTCCAATCAGAGCATGGAAGTTGTGGCAAATGGAACTAATCTTGCTGTCACCTTCCTTTTGAATACATTTATATCTGGTTGTTGTTGTTGTTTTGGGGGGTGTGGCATCTCTAGCAACCTCTGTCTTATTTGTGTTTTTCTTCTTTTGGAGACCAGCAACTGTGTCTGCTGGTAGCTAGATCTGCTACTGTGGCAAAACGTTGCTTTAGGAGTACTACCTGCGGTCTCAGGCGCAACTCCAGCCTGGGCGTGCCATACTTAGGGCTAAGAGCTCCCCATTTGGCACCTTAACCCTCTTGACTCCTTCAGCCTGCAGTACAATCTGCTCTCATCATCAATCGAGTTGTCTCTGGGATGACTGGCATGCTGTGGTTAATTTGCTAAAAATGTGCTATGTTGTCTGCCAAGCATATTAGCACATCTATGAGTCCTGTGGGTTCTTGAGGGAGGAAGGGATGACAGTATTCCTAGGTAATGGCCCCCTCTCTCCCTCAGCACCATCACCTTCTATGGTGAATGCCAGCACTACAAGGAGATGACTTCATCCAAAGCATTCAGTGGATGGAGGGGGAGGGATATGTACAGCCTTGGCTACTCTGTTACCGCTGCACATCTTTTGCTTCTCTCCTAACCCATCCAAGAGCACCAGCACCCCAAGTCAAAACTGTGTTATGCATGCACATGTCTGGTCCATTTTGAGGAGGTGCTGTTTTGGTTCCCTCCCCCCCCCCCCCCGGCAACAAATCTGGATTCTGTGCAAGCAACGCACAGAGAAGAAATATTCAAAGAGGATACACAGAGCACCAGCAGAAAAATAGGAAAGATATATACCAGAAATACCTTTTATATGAATTACTTATTTTAAACTACTTTGAATTTTATGAGAAAAGGAAGGTAAAAATGTTCTAAATAAGCAACACAATCAGAATTAACCAAGCATATTACAGAGGATTTTAGGACTGGGAGTTGTAAGAGGGTGACCCAGTCAAACTGTTCTTCCTCAATTTGGAACCCACACAATTCGTTTCATGTGTCTAATTGTATTTTGGTAATAAACTGGGAGTGAGTTGAAAACTTGGGATGGGTTGAGGGGTGCCTTTCCCAGAGCTAGCATGCTTAGCAAAGCTCAACTCTGTGCTGCTGTGCATATCAGCTGGTTAATATCACTGCCTACCAGCTACTCATCCATAAAATACTGGTTATGGTGAAGGCTGCATGAGCTACATCTATAGGAACAAAATACTGTGAAGCAGAATGTCAGGTTTCTGTGCAATAGAAGATCCCAGGCTTTCAGAAGCCATGGTTTCCTGGTAGATTGCTTGACGTGTTTCCACACTTTAGTAGTGGAAATGTTAGCTGCCACAAACCAAACCCTGTTCTATTTGTAGATTGACATAGGTGAGAGAGGGCCTTTTCAGTCACAGTGCCATGATACTTAGCTCAGTCACTGTCCACCTTTGCAAGTGGTGAAAAACATGACCATTTTTAAAGGCTTTTGAGGCAAGTAAATCTGCCGCTGAAGCTAGGTAAGTTTTTAAATGGGATATATAGTGGATCTCCTTTTGTTTGTTACTGTTTTGTTTTTGGATAGTTGATAATTGTTTTTAGAACTGTACAGCAAACTGTAAAGTCCTGTACTGTGGATTACCCTTTGGCGGCAGCGATTTTCAGCCAGTATGCCGTAAATGGTCTGCAGGTGTGCCACAGGAGTTTGAGGGAGGGTCATTTATTAGTAACGCCATTGGGGGATGTGAGCCCCCCCTCCAACCGGCAGCGCTGTGTGCCTTGTCAAAAAAACTGATGGTGTGCCTTGACAATTTTGCACCTTGTCAAGTGTGCTGTGGGATGAAAAAGGTTGAAAATTGCTGCCCTTTGGGGTTGAAAGGCAGGATAAGAAATGTCAATAATCAGGGGGTTAAGCTGGGCAGCAATCTCTTCTCTAAAGTGCTCTCAGTTTTAGCCAGAATTGGGCCAGCTTGTCTCTTTCATTTCCATGACAAGCAGGTCCTGTGCTTTGGTGGCCACCAACTGTAGACAAGTTGTCAGCATTATTGCTAGGCTGTGTTCCTCCTGGTTTTAGGCAGTATTTCATAGTATTGGCTTGACTCATGGTGGGCTTTGCCTTCCTAGAGATGGGATCTTACATTTGGGTCAAGCTGAGCATTGCTGAAAGAAGCAGACTATCCTTGTGGGTGCGAGGCACAAAGGATCAAGGTTGTCATCACAGATGATATTTCCTCCCAGTGCCCTGCTGGGTTGTTGGGGTCATGGAGTGCGCCTGCTGCCACCAGAATGGAAGGTTTAGGATTGGCCTGGCTGGGTGGACTTGATGATAAG
Source organism: Plestiodon gilberti rubricaudatus (assembly GCA_026170595.1). Taxonomy (NCBI): domain Eukaryota; kingdom Metazoa; phylum Chordata; class Lepidosauria; order Squamata; family Scincidae; genus Plestiodon; species Plestiodon gilberti. The sequence continues at coordinate 111,025,181 of JANXHW010000002.1, forward strand.
TGTCGGCCCCATGTCAGTACCTGAACCCAGCTGACCTTAGCTGCTATTGTCTCCTTTCCCCTAAGATTATGTTTTACTTCATCGCTGGTTTTAATGAAATCTTTGCCTTTGAATTTACTGTATCACACAGACTAGATGCATGTTAAAGCTAACTTTTTCCTTCTCCTTGCCTTCTGTAAAACTGCAGTGAGGAGAAGCTATACCGTTCTCTTTTGAATTGTCTACAGCCGATGCCCTTGTATCTCTGATGCACAGAATGCTGCAGAAGATGTCCTCAGGGATCTTGGGGGAGCCACTGTTCAAGTAAAGCCTAAAGTGCAATAAAGTAGTGTCTTTTAAGAGCATTTGTTAGTGTTTACCTCATAACTGTAGTAATATGCTCAACACAGGGCAAACTGTGTTGCACTTATGCACTATTTTTAAGGAAGGAGCTTGTGCTTTTGGCCAGGGATGTATCTAAGTAACTAGGTCACGAGTGCGAGTGCGAGTACGAGTCATTTTTGCACGAGTCCGAGTCCGAGTGCGAGTCAGTGTCAAAATTTTTGGGCAAGTACGAGTCATTTTTGCACGAGTGCGAGTCGAGTACGAGTAAGGCCAAAAACCACGAGTCACAAGTCGCGAGTCGAGTCACTTCAGGGAAAATGGCTTTTTCCCCTGAAAATGGGGTGCGGCAGCTTCGCCTTCCCTCACTCCTCCCCACCCCTCGCACTCGGAGTTGTGTCCAATGGCAAACAGATGGCAACAAAAGGGGGGGGACTCAGAGCCAGACTTGCTTTCCCACCCCTTTGAAAACCCTTCCTCCCTGCTGCCCTCCTCCTCCGAGGTCTCCACTGCGCCTGCCTGTGTTGATGCCGGCCATTAAAGGAAAATGACTTGGAAATGGCAAGTCGTTACCCCCACGAGTGCGAGTCAAGTGCAAGTCCCGTGGTTCACGAGTGCGAGTCAGTGGGTCACGAGTACGAGTACAAGTGCGAGTCAGGGAAAAAGTGGCTAAGTCACACTTGCGAGTCGAGTCGTTTGACTCGAGTCCCCATCCCTGCTTTTTGGCATGCATGCTAATAGTCAATATGTAGAACAGTGAGTTGGCCAGAGATACAAGTTCTCCTGCGAACTGAAAGGTATGAGTAATTGTCACCCAAATTGGTGTCCCCTGAGTTCCTGTGGAGGAACCCAGCTCTTTAAATCAAAGATTGAAAATTGTTCCGAACCTGGCACAGATATTGGTACAGTAGTAGTATTCTCAGTTTTGAAGGTGGCTCACTGCTGGTGTGTACCTGTGCACAACTGGGCAGTGGCACAATGCAGATCATACACAAGTAATTTGCGCAACTGTGCAAAGCCAGTTCACAACCAACACCGGCTTAGCGTAACAGCTGTTGCCTTTTAAAATGTTCTCTTTTCCCCCCACCCTCTAGCATTGCTTTCTATCTTCATATTTTGTCCTCATCCATCACCATTTCAAGAGCATCAAGAAAAGTCCAAGTGTGATTTATCCTCAGCAAATTCCCTATCCCCCAATCTGGAGCAGCCTCGGCATTCCTCAAATTGTTCCTTGCATGCTGCTACCCACTGTGGTCTCCACTGGCAGATGAATAAGCCTTCAGCTTTCCTGGCTAAAAATAGCTTGCTTGAGATAACACCTGCAGAGAGGCACAAGTCTCCCTTTGGGATACAGCCAACCTCTTCTCATTTTGGTTATTTGGATGTCTGGAAGTTCGTCACTGCGCTTGCAAACATAGTAGTAGTTTCTATGGCATCTCAGGCAGGGTGGAGGGTGACTGTGTGGGTTTACAATGTGCAACAGCAGTAAATGGCATATAGCCCTTGAACTCCTTGCCATGTGTGACAAAACTTCTTACAATTAAGACAAATCTTCAGTAGGATTTTCTCCCACTGACTAGTGCCTTCCTAAGCATTCCGTAAAAATAAATGGGTCTAAAATACCACCAATATGGTAGGCTAGCTCAACTGGAATGGTGGTCCCTTTTGGCATTGTTTAAAGAGTTAAGTTACAATACTGACAGCGCAATCCTATCCAACTTATGCCACCACTGATGTAACCCAGCGGTGCAGCGAGAACGGGAAGCCCCAGAATGGAAAGGGGATTCAAATCCCCTCCAAAAGTGGAATTCAAAGGGGATTTGAATCCCCTTTCCATTCTGGGACCTCCCGTTCTCGCTGCACCGCTGGGTTACACTGGTGGCATAAGTTGGATAGGATTGCGCCCTAAGATAATTTAAATACCAAGTAGAAAGGTAATGCAAGATAGGTCAAAAGGAGTGTGGGTATCTCTAGCTAGTCCATAAATGAGGCCTTCATTGGACATAAGAAGATTTGAGAATGAGTAAATAAAATGTTTTCCATAAAATGTTTTCCATCCTAGTTTTCCACCACAAAACAAAACTGTTTGGATTTTGGCTGAATTAACTCAAATTCAGTATTTACGTCTTTCTTTGTTTTTCACCTTTGGAGAGATCCCCTGTCAACAAGATACTGAGGGCCACATCTGATGTTTTACTTATCCAAGTGTAAAAGAACTGTACATTTTTGGTTATGAGTGTTTTAGATTTTACTCAGCCCATTATGTTCCGTAAGATGCTGTGTTCCATTGTGTTCCGTAAGATTCAACAAAAACAAACACCTCTACACAAACACTTGCTTGTGAGCAATTTTGGGAAGTCTTAACTTACCTGCTATAGGTTTCTCACAAGCAACCAAAGCTGAAAGAAGATTGTATGGGACCATTTTCAAAAAGCCATATGCCATTTAATAATATTGGTCACAAAAACTTGAATATGTTATCAAATCCCAAGTTCAAGGAAAGCAATAGATGTGCTATCATGATTGTCAGAGACTGCAATTAATCAACAGGCATAAGGAGCTTTATTTCATTTCATACACAACTGTTGAATGTAGATCCTGATACACTAAAAAGGCACTGAAGTTTCATAAACATTTTGCTAAGTAGCCTAAAGATATGAAATTAAAAAAATGCGACTTCTTACAAGATGTGTGGGGGGAGGGGAATAAATTATTTCTAACACTCCCATCCAGAGGATATGATGGGATGCACACACACATACCTCTATCGGCACATTCATACTGAAAACCAATTATTGCTTAAACCTGTACACTGCACTAGTAAAACTTCCCAGCAAGTGACTACCTTTCTGCCATTTCAACTGTCGATTGGGCTAAATGCATTAGAAATACAAAGTTGTAAGAATATGTACAACCTCTCTGTCTCCCACTGTCATGACATGAAAAGACAGAAAAACTGTCCAAGTTTCACATTCGATGTGGGCACTTGGGGGGGGGGGGAAACAGCTGCAGTCTCCTTGCAAGGAGACACTTGCCCCATTATAGCTACACAAGTGCCCACATTGAACATTTATAATGTGCATGTGAAACTTGGACAGTTTTTCTGTCTTTTCATGTCATGACGGTTATGGTATGTTACAGTAGTTTAAGAATAAATCAGCTTTACTTTTGCACTATCCCTTTGGAATAACCCTGTACTTCTGAGGAGTTAGAATAGGTCCAAGGCCACTAGCTTCTATATTCTGTTCAGTGGAACAATCTAATTTCAAAGTGAATTTTGGCAGGTAAAAATGCTTATTGGATCCCATTCCCCAACTGGACCTGGCTGGGAGTAGAACTACTGCCCCATCTTCCTGTGAAAAATAGTTTTCAAACTTTCTACTCTCAAACAACCCTTTCCACATTGTCTGTTGAGGAATCTCTTCATATTGCAGGGAATCTGGGTTATTTTCTAGGTTGCACATTCAGTTCATGGAGGGCACTGTCCATGCGAGAACTGAAAGGACAATCTAGATTGAAGAACAACACCCAGCATTCTTCTGTGGCTGTATCCTGTATACAGGAAGATTGGTAATGGTGGGCAAGCCATCTTTCAGGGATGCTTGGCAGCCACTACGTATTTTCTTAGTAAGGAGCCTGTAACAAGATTCTGAGGAACCTAGGGATCTCTGGAATACAAGTTTGAAAACCACTGCTCTAACCAGCCTGTTCCACATCTAGAAGCACTCCTCACGCTCCCTGTTCCAATCAAGTAGAGACACACTCTCTTTTCACAGTAAGGGCAGCACTGGATTAACCATTAAGCTAAATAAGCACATGCACTTAGGGCATCAAGGGAAGGGGGAGCACCACAGAGTTTTTTTCCAGTGCCAGATTTACCATGGTGCAAAACCAAACAAACAAACAAACCAGTTAACCAAAACAAAGTCTGGAAAAAGAAGGGAGGCTCACTGAACCCAAAATGGAGCCAAGATGGTGTAGTGGTTTGGGAGTCGGACTTAGACCTGGAAGATCCAGGTTCAAATCCCCGCTCAGCCACGAAGCTTCCTGGGTGACCTTGGGCCAGTCACTATCTCTCAGCCCCACCTACCTCACAGGGTTGTTGTGAGGACAAAAGGAGGGGAGGAAATATGTACACCACTCTGAGCTCCTTGGAGGAAGGGCGGTATAAAAAATGTGAAAATAAATAATAAATAAATAAAATATATTAATTCAAAGTCTATTTTATTGATTTTTTTGTTTATTTTTTTTTACAAAATTATAATTATATTAACTAATAAATATATATATGGGGGCACCATACTCTTTCCAGTGCTTAGGGCCTCTAAAGGTCTTAATCCAGCCCTGAGCAAGGGGTAGAATCTAGTTGTCCTGCCTTCCACCTACACACCCACATCCTAACCATTGACCATCCTTGCCTCCCTCTGACCTGTGAGTCTTATCCTCCAGATTGTTTCCACTCCTGCTAAGCCTCCATCCAGTCCTGTTGTGGCATTCCCTAGGCCAAGTGGAAGGAATGTGCTTGGAGAGACCAAGCGCAGACAGTGGAGATCCCTCTTGTGTCAGCTTGATGGTGATTTATTGGCTCTTGTCATGCCACACACAAGCCCTCCCGGCCTCACTGAGGCTCAAGAAGATGTTCCATACACTGCACGGCTAAGCCAGCAGCCAGACGACTGCTCGCCTGCCCCAAATTCCTCTTCCCCCTTTGCTGACCTTTCCGTCGGTATCCTAGGAATGCTAGTACATATGGAAGTGGCTGATCCAGAGCCACACAATGGTCCAAACAGCGGAAAATACACCAAGGAAAAGCCTTTTAGAGAGGGACTGATCTTGGGTGTCTTGACAGTACAAAAGCAGCTTGCCAAGGGCTACCCATCTTGGAGGCATTATGTTTTGAGAAAAGTGGTCTACAAATTTTATTTTAAATAAAACCAATAGTAAGAAGGAGTCAAAGTCACATGCAGCACTGGGCTGTTTATGAGGATTGATCAAAGCAGGTTCAAGCAGCAAAGAGCAATGACAAAACAACAGCGGCAGCAAGGCAAAGAGTGGCACCATCATCACTTCCAGCTGCTGGAATCTTTCAAGCTAAGACTAGAGTCCTCCCTTCTCCCAGAAGCCTTAGAGCTGCCCTGCGGGGAGCAGAAGGAGCAACTGAGGCATAAGGAAACCCCCCCCCCCACACACACACACCGATTCTGTTGTAATGATTTCCCACCAACTGATATTATATAGCAGGGGTGGCCAAACTGCGGCTCCTGAGCCACGTGCGGCTCTTTGACGTATAATGTGCGGCTCTTGAAAATGTGTTGGCTGAGCTCCTTTTTGTATCACAATTAATATAAAAGGTAAATAAGGAAAATTTCAAGCTTTGTAATTATTTACCAAGCATAAACTGAGAGTCCACTGGATTAAAAATAAGGTTAATGTCCATGGTGAGTAAATATATTTAAGAATTTAAATGTTTCTTAAATATTGTGGCTCTCAAACATCTGAAGTTTATCATATGTGGCTCTTATGTTAAGCAAGTTTGGCCACCCCTGTTATACAAGCTGGTTTAGGAGCCTTGTTGGCTGAAGGATGGCATACAAATGCTTTTTTTTAAAGCCTGTTCTCTTTGGCCTTTCTACAGAATCCCTGCAGCAGGTGCTGTCCAGCATCAGAGTAAGTCCCTTAACTGGGCTGAATGTATGCCTGAGTTGGCTGTACAGCAGGATAACCCCATGAACACCAGCCTTGATTTCTTGAAGAAAGGATGGCACACAAATGTAACAGTAAAAAAAAAAAAAACCACTCTACCATCTTCAACAATATCCTAATTGTGGGAACTTGACTACCACTTCCCCATTTTCATTTATAATGAGGCAACAGCCATTGACCACAGTTCAGTTCTTAGCATGCTCTGTGGTACAGGTCTCATGAGCTCTGATGGAGATGTGCATCCCCTCCATTCATCATCACCATTAGAATATTTAATATCCCTCAAGTTCAGTGGGCCAGATGAGCATCACAGAGCATATCTGCCGTGGTGGATTGGGGTTCTCATGTTTTATGTTTCAGGGACTTCAGAAGCAATGCAAGGACTGAGTTGAGCATTGTCTATATATTAAGATGCATCCATACAAATAAACACAAAAGAGTTTGTTCTAAAATTGTTTGACCATTTTTTATTTTGTACGCTGCCTTAATAATTCCTTTACTGGGATAGAAAGGTGGCAAACAAATACTGTAAAAAAAATTAATGGGTCACATGGTTAAGCCCACTTCAATTAACAGCTTTACATGCAGCGCACACAACCTGCTGCTCTGCCATCTTGTAAAAGGACAAATATATTGGGGAGGGGGTACACATCCAGGTGCACTGAAACAGTGCTCGATGGGGTTCACAGCGTTCACTTCCAGTGTGCCTTAAGGGATAAGCCTGGGTAACATATCTACACTTGCACTTCCACTGTGTGTACACTGTGTATACACTGTGGAAGGCAGGTAGAGTGTGTAATAGACTGGGGCTCAGTCTGGTGGATAACAGATTGGAGATAGCTCAACTTCCCATTAGCTTTTAAATGTTGCACATTTGTTTTCTGAGTTCCACCTCTTTAAACTGGAAGTGGGAGAAGCTAGACATTATAGGATCTGGCAGGGAAGGGGGGGGGGATTAATTTGTGGCCGGGGCTGGGGCAACACGACCATTTTGGCAGGAACAAAGGGCAAAATTAACTGGGGAAGAATCCGAGAGGAAATGAATTTTGGAAGGGAAGTTAATTTGGGTTATCTAGGAAGGTAATTAGTGCTTTGGGAAAAAATTAATTTTGGAAGGAACATGAGAGAGAAATCTACTGGGGAGGAGGCATTTGTGAGGGCATTTGAAACGGATATATAAAGAGAAACTTACAAAAGAATTACACAAAGAACAGAGGAGTGGTGAGCTTAGTTGTTGCATAGGAAGATTCCTACTGGATCAGACCAAGACTATCTAGTTCTGCATTTGGTTGCCAAGTATGACCAGACAAATGCTTTGGGAAGCTTACAAGCAGGGGCAAAGGGCAACAGCACAACCCTGTTGCTTGTCCCCAGTACCTGGAGGCATCAAGGCTAATAGGAGGGACTTCCAGGGGTGAAGGTAGGGTAGACTAGATAGGAGCAGCTTTGGGAGGAAGGAGCTGAGGGATGTGGTAGTGGCTTAACAGAAGGGGTGGGACTTCTTTGGAGATATTAGCTGCCACTGGTCAAAGCAGAGGACCTCAAAAAAACTGCTTAAGAATCAGGAGCATCAGATAAGTGCCTTCCTAAAGAGCTACTGTTCATACCATTTCCTCTCAGATTCTTCCCCACCTCTCAGATTCTTCCCCAATTAATGTTGCCCTTTGTTCCTGTCCAAAATTGCCATGTTGCCCCTGCTCCAGCCACAAATCAATCGCATACATGTTCAAACAGTTCTCCACAATGTTGAGGTCTACAACCTTACTTTTTAAAGAGATGAATTCACAAATCAAAGCTGAAGATACTTTCTCACCATAAATGACTGAAAGAAGTGTCATTGTCTGCCCAGCATTTTAAGTGAAAGCTGAGGTTTTGATTTTTTTAAATTAAATTCTGCAATCATAGCATCACATTCTGCAATCACAGCATCTACTGAGTCTCACATGACCAGTTGCTGAGGATTAATAACATTAAACAGATGTCACTATCATGCCCTCTTTATAATTCTGGTACCAGGCACAGGTGTCTGTCTGTAAACAGATAGACCAGGGGTTAACACCAGTGGTACTTCGGCCGATTGCTGGTGGTACTCGGACCGCCGGAACCCTGCTCCGATGCGGCACTTTGGACGGTGCGTTTTCACTCCTGAGAGGCTCCTGCCTTTGGCCATGCCTCTCAGGGATGCTGAGAAAGGCCCTCCCACCCAGCCAGAGCCTCCTACCTACGTTTTCTGGCCTCCAAAAACTTGAAAGCCCGGAAGTAACGTAATGATGTCATCATCAGTCACTTCCGGTGGTACACAGCAGGAGAGTGGCGCTGGAGGTGGTATTCGACCGGGAAGGGGTTAAGAACCCCTGAGATAGACTATTGGCCTGACCCAGCAAGATAATTCTTATAGTCTTAATACAATAGTGAAGACAAGGAGTTGTTCTCAGGGTGAATTAAGCACCACTGATCAAATTCCCAAAGGAACAACATCACATAGGTCTGCTTTGATGATTTTTTTCAGCTTGCCAGCAGACCGATTTTCTTCCTAAGCTACGTGGCTGTACTAGCTGCCTGTTGAGATCCCCTCAATTCTCTGTCCCACCAAAGAGACACTCTGAAGAAATGTAGCCATGTTTACAGATCTACAGTTTCGCCACCTTCCAGCTCTCTCAAGAGGGAGATTCGACTCGCCTTGTCATCCATCAATGTGAAGAAAGGGAGTCCCCCTTTCTGGACGTCTTGTCAGAGAGCCACAGGCCAGGGCTGTCTCCAAAGCTGAGGCCAAGCCAGCCAGTTCGGCATGTTCCATGAATCCATAATTTATGGAGTTGCCCTTCTTTCTCTTCCCCCCACCGCTAGCGACTCCTCTCAAAGGCATTTCCCCACAGCAGGTCTGGGCATAATCAACTCCAGGAATTTCCATTCAAGGATTCTGTGCTCTTTTCAAGATTTAACCATTTCAGATTGGGAGACAAACATATGACAGAATGCCAATGGTCTACACTCTCCACCAAAGACACTTTACGAGGCAAAAGGCGACCCAAGACAAGGTGTATGGTTGTGAGTGACCCAAATGTTGTCCATTGCAAAGATCCTGCAGATGGACATTCTTTAATTGGTAGCCCTACAACATAAGATCTCTGTCCCAAGTGACTGCTTGGATTACTTGTGCAGTTGGAAAGGTTCAATACTTGGCAAAGGAAGTGGAAGGCAAAGAAAGTAGAAGTCTGCCATCTCCAGGTGTAGCTGTCAGTTCTCTACCCCCTGAGCCTGGGAGGGTTCCCAGGAAGATCTAGATGCAAGTCTAATAGGCTGCTGGTGAGAGACTGAATCCTGGCACAGGGATCTCAGCAAAGCTACAGTGATTTATGAGTACTTTCTTGATGATGCCTCTAAGCATCTTACAGGAAACCCCACTTGTGTGGATCTGTAACAGCTTAAGGAGCAAGGGTTAACACTTTTCCTCCAGCCAGCGTACAGCATATTCCACCTCCCGCCCACTATTCCAAAGAAGATATAAATGAGGAGAAAGTAGTCATCCTCCATCTAGAACCTGGCCCTCTTAACTGGGGACGGAATGGGTGCACCCCACTTCTTCTACAGTCTGCTTCTCATCCTATTGATCCAAATAGTTGTTTCCCAGCCCACTGACGGCAAGAGCTTGATGATGCGAAAGCTGGGAACCGGGATCCGAGATGCATTACGGATGCTGCAAGGTATGACAACCTCCTGGAAATATGCAAGAGGTTCCTGTAGATATATGCCCACAAGAGATGGGCCCTGCCATGCTGGGCTGGAGGGGGAGAGCTGGTGGTGGTGGAAGTCTCCAGCTGGCAGATTAGAGATGGCGGAGGTGCTATTTTGGAATTAAGCAACCTACATTTAAATTATTGCTCTTGTGCAAAGGCACAAGTAGTTCTTTAGGGTACTAAGTACTGCACTTAGCGTATCTTGCAATGTCACAGGGGATGCTGGAGTGCAACTCCCAGATCATGCACAGCCTTGCGCCAGCATTCTCAGTGATATAGCAGTAGATTCTGTGGTACAGCCCTTGAATTATGTGGTGGGACTGCTTGGGGCAGCAAGAGTCTCTTGAGCTAGTCTTGAACAGCCCTCACAGGGATCCCAAAATATAAGTGAGATTAAGATTGTCAGGTGCTCCAAGGGTCTGATGAAAGGAGCTCTCCCAACAATAGAGAAAACTTGTCTTTTTAACACACTGGCTTGGGAAGCAAGAAAGGGAAACAGCTTCAGGTAACATGAACAGGATCTAGCCCAGCTAAGGCCAAACCTGTAAGCAAAATGGTTTGAGCTTCCTCCACCCCCAGCCCAAAAATGCAGAATAAAGGCCAAATTATGTTAGCTGTCTTGTACGTAATGTTGCTAACTATACCACAGATTTCGCTTTTTGACTGGCACAGAAAAGCTAAGTGTAAAGGTATCCAGGGCAAGAACAGTTCCAGGTTTGTTTAAACTCAGGGCTTCTGAAATCCTATAGCAAGATGGGGCTGAGGGGGATCTACCTTTAAAAACAAAAGAGGCATGTGGGTCATGGCAAAGAAATTTCTCCCCTCACTGATGATTTACCTTCTCATGGTCTCTCTCTCTAGACGCTTTTCTTCCAGCTCTGGGGCTCTAATACCAGAAGTGACCTTTGCTGACAGAGAAGTGCTTGGAGAGAGAGGCTGTAGGGATGAAAGCCACAGAAGTGGAGAAGGTTCAGCTCCTCACACCTGCTTACTACCCATTTTGCTTTTAAAATGGACCCTCTCACTCCACTTTTCCTATGTGATGGGCAGCCCAATTTGCTCTAACTTTGCGCATAGGGATACAGCACAGGCAGTGCTGGATCCTGAGCGCAAAACAGGAGCTGGGAGGTCACCACTTTCGTTCCCTTACCCTGGGTAAAGGCCCAGCCCCTGCTACGGGTCTCCTCGGATCTGCACCAGCTTTTGCTGGTGCAAATCCAGGAGCCCCACGTAAGGGAAACCGACCAGGGAAGGGGGGTAGGATTCGGTGTGCACTGCTGCTGCCAATCCCACCCCCCTCCCCGGTCTGGTCTGCCCACCCACCACCCCATCCTCCTCCCGTCCCATTACACCCCCTCCCCTCCTCACCCTCACACCCACTGGTGCAACACTCAGCCCTCCTGGGCTGGATCAGGTGTGCAGAGGCCGGTGCACCTCTGTGCTTAAGGCAGCTTTTGCAACACCTCTGCGCTGGCGCAGGGCATCCGACACCAGCAAAGGCCTGCAGAGGATTGCGCCCTGGATCAGTTCCATGTTTAAACACATTGAGCTGCTGACACCGTCTACTGTGGCCTTAAGTACGGTACATGAGTCATGAAGTCCCAGGTTTAAATCTCACAAGCCACCTTTCTCTCAGCTTCAACCTCTAGTTACAAGAGGCAGATAATACTGGTTGACTTTACCATGGTGATTGTAAAAATTACAGAAATAATGAATGGGAGGTGTTTTGAAAATCTGAAATGTCATATATGCTATTGTTTTAAGCCCAGAGGCGTTTTCCCCCCCCCCTTCTCCCTCTTATTGTGCTGACCGAAGAGACTCCGAGCCAAACGATACATGGCATGGAAAATTCACAATCACCTCTTTTGAAGGTTAAAAGCAGCTGTTGTAAGGGGGCAACAGTGCTGTGGGAGAGGGTGTTCAGTTCTTCCCCCCAGCACTATTTTCCTGATCAAAACTGCCCCCCATGAAGCTGCTAATAGCCTCGCTGGGAGGGGGAAAAAAAAGATGAGTACAGTATCTGTATTGTGCCTGTCTTTCTTCCTCAGCAAGGCTACTAACAGTTGGAGGGGGAAGACTTCAGTTAGGAATATGTTGCTGGAGAAAGGGCTAGATATCCCTTCTCCAGGCAATTCTCTGCCGCCACCCCTGGTAACTTTTAAACTTAAAAAAAAAGAAGATATACAGTACTGGTAATGTGGCCCTCAGGGACAAGCCCTATAGAAATGGAAACCTGAACCTCTCTTTCATGGCTTTTCTAGCCCTATGTGGTATCATCCCCCCACTTTTTTAATCACCCCAAAATTGGGATGAGAGTTTTACCTACTGAACTGGCCCCTCCCTCATTTTCCCTTCTTTATACTTGCAAAAGCTCAAACCATTGTTCTCTTGACATAGGTGGCCAAACCCTGAAGCAGCCACTTCAGGCAGCAGATTTGGGATGCCATCAAGAGTAACAGAAGGGGAGGCAGGCAATCAATCACTGACCTATGAGGCACAATTCATCAGGAAGTTTTTCTTTTGAACATATGGCTGCCTTATACCGAGTCAGAGTTTTGTTCCACTTATACTGTCCGCACCAATGGGCAGTGGCTCTTCAAGATCTCAGGTATGGGTCTTTCCCACCCTGTTATCTGTGAGCCTTTTCACTGGAGATGCCAAAGATTGAAGCTGGGACCAAAGTAAAAGCATGGGCTGTTATCACTGAGCTATGACCTCTTTGAAATGCACAGGAGAACTTCTCAGCGGATTATGCTTTGTGTTAATCAATAGGGGAGGGAGAGTACTATTTAGATTTTCTGCCACAGATATCAAAAGACCATGGGCAGGCCCTAGCGCTGATTAGAGCTAGATTAGATCACCCTGATTATCTCAGTCTAATTCAGTAACAGTCCAGCCCGCAGGAGCGTAACAAGTTCCCGTGCCACAGGAGCTTGCTGCGCCCTAAATGTGACGTCACATCCAGGTTCTGGCACTATCGGCAGCCGTTGCGTTGCACTCGAACCACAAGCAGAATGCAATGGCTGCCCATTGGCTGCTGCCTCCACGAGCTGCCCCTTCTCTCCACAAATCATGGAGGCAAGCAGGCAGCAGGCGAATGGCTGCCCTTACATTTGGCTCGGAACGAGCTAAATGCGAGGACAGTCATTAAGTGGTGGAGTCTGAGGGTTGCGCCCCCCCCAGCGTTGCACATGGGGCAGCTGCCCCTCAGGCTCCACCCTTGTTACGCCACAGCTTGGCTGAGACTGTACACAATTTTATTCAAAACATGTTTGTAAGCCTGCTTGAAGACCTAAATGGTAGAAGATTAAATAAATGCTCACTGGTGCATTACAGTGTATGCAGGTTCCTGGTAAAACGAATATTTTTCTGCTCTTTCCCTGGTGCCTTACCAGCTCCTCACTAGAGAAATACAGCAATGTCACAGAATAATCAGCCTGACCGCCAACATGCGAATCTCCCATTCCATTTAAGGCTTAAAGCAGCAATTTTCAACCACTGTGCCACAGCACATTGGTGTGCTGCAAATGGTCTGCAGGTGTGCCGCGGAAGTTTGGGGGAGGGTCATTTGTTAGTAGGGCCATTGGGGGATGTGAGCCCAAACCAGCAGTATGGTGTTTCTTGCCAATTGTCAAAAAAAAAAAAAAAAAACCACGATGGTGTGCCTTGATAATTTTAGCGCCTTGTTGTCAGTGTGCCGCGACATGAAAAAAGTTGAAAATTGCTGGCTTAAATCCACCAAGAACTCCTCAGTCTGTTCCTGATCCAATAATTTATTTATTTATTTATTTATTTTTCACATTTTTATACCGCCCTTCCTCCAAGGAGCTCAGAGTGGTGTACAGATTTCCTCCCCTCCTTTTTGTCCTCACAACAACCCTGTGAGGTAGGTGGGGCTGAGAGATAGTGACTGGCCCAAGGTCACCCAGGAAGCTTCGTGGCTGAGCGGGGATTTGAACCTGGATCTTCCAGGTCTAAGTCCGACTCCCAAACCACTACACCATCCTGGCTCATAACAGCTTATGTAGAAAAAAGTGCTAGGTTTCTATGTCATCTCTATGTTACTCTCACTCTGTTTCAGAAATGCACAGTTCCAAAGAAGCGCCTCCGAATTCTGAAGGCCACCAGAACAGCCCTTTCAGTCTCCCACCCAGGTCACTCCTGGCCACAGCCAAGAGCCGTACAAAGCGGCGCACGTGGGAAAGGCCTGAGGAGCGAGAGTGCCGTCTACGAAGTCTGCTGGTTCACATCAAGGACCTGGGCTTAGGTTACAACTCCGAGGAGACCATCCTCTTCAAATACTGCAGCGGAAGCTGTCCTAAGGCCCGCAGCAACCATGACCTGACGCTGTCGATTCTGCTGCAGAAGAGCGAGATTCCAGCCTTGGGAGATCCCTGCTGTCGCCCCACACACTACGAGAATGTGGCCTTTCTGGATGACAGCAATCAGTGGCATGAGGTGGAGAAGCTTTCTGCCTCAGCTTGCAGCTGTGTGGGCTGACAGCCTGGGGAGGAGGAGGGGCCAAGGGGAAGGGAAATGGACGCAGAGACTTGCCGGGCAGCAGCTGAGCATGGTTGTAGCATTAACCGTAGAAAAAAATACACCTGTACATTGCCTCAATTCAGTCCTTAGCTCTGGCATGAGCTTTCAAGAGCGACAAGTTGTAGTGAAGTCCCAGCATGGAAAGACAAGGTCACCTGTATTGCCCCAGTTCAAGTGCATAGCAATCCTTCAGAAGAACCCCCGACTAGAGAGAGAGAGAGAGAGAGAACTCCCCAAGCATTGCCATATTCTCTATCAGCCCCCCTCTGATTCATTTCACTTTACAAACAAGCTACTAGGTTTGAATCCTAGTCTGTAGGTCCGAGAGGATGGGGCAGCAATACGAGGACTGAGGGATGAGATATTTATGGATTATTTCTAAGTTATTTAATTTATTTCTTCCTCAAAGATGGGGAGGGTTTGGTGTTTGCACCACCCCTTGGCCATTTTGAGCTCCCCACTCTTTTTGTTTAATTTATTTGCCCATTTATCCTGTTGAGTGCTGAGGTGATCAGTCCCAAACTTACAATAAAGAAGAAGAAGAAGAAGAAAAAAAAAACAATTGACATGTACATACTGGTTTCAATACAATAAAGACCAAGCAAGGACATACACTGTCTCCAGGTCTGAGATTACTGCCAATCGTTGAGAGAAGAAGAGGTTCTTTGCTAGTTTCAGAGCAATGATGTCTAAATGCCCAAAGCCCAAACGGTACAAAGTGTTATACTCTAACCAAGGCAGCTACAGGTCCTAGCCTAAACTTTAACAAGTCTTTGACAGAGCATCAACAGTTCCTCTATAATTTCTAGTTCTTGTCTTAATGATAGTTAATGCTACTAATACTACTAAGTAGTAGTAGTACTACTACTAATACTACTAAATAGCATTAGTTAATGCTACTAGTAATGCTACTAATCCTAACAGGAAGCAGCGTCTTAAGTCAAACTAGGCCCTGTACAAAGATACCATCAAACACAGGTCCAGCCCACAAGCGTACATTCCAAGGAAAAACACAATACTTGAGAAACCCTTGGCAACTTTTTTTACCACTATCCAATCACCACACGTATCATGGAACATTTTTCTATTTTGCAAAGTTTGGGTGCAGCTCATAGTTTTTCTGGAAGACTCCAAGGGTATCACCTAGGGCAGTGGTCTTCAACTTTTTTTGTGCCATGACCTCATAAATAAATTAATAAAGTATATGAGGCTGAGGCCCCACCATTGATCCCGCCCCCCTCCCCAGACCCGATTTGCCCACTCCTCGCCCATCACCACCATCGGGCACTGGCAACCTCATCCTGCCAAGCTTGCCCGGCCCACATCACCAGTGGCAGGGTCATTCAGGAACAAGAGAGTTGAGCCATGGTTCCCCCCCACCTCCCAGCAAATCAAAAGAGGAGGGGGATGAAATACCTGTGGAAGCCCCCCAGCAGGTTCCCCACCACTCCCCAGCATTACCCCAAGCAGCCACTTTGGTTCCCATAAGTTGCTATGACCCCACAAATGAGGCTTCGCGATCCCACTGGGGCCCCGACCCAAACGTTGAAGAACAGTGATCTAGGGCCAACCTCTAGATTCTAGGGCTTTTTGTTTGTTTGTTTTTAAGGAAGAATGAGACAGAAAAGAATTGACAAATAAAAGTAAAGAATATAAAATGGATAACCCAAATGGGTTAAGGGTGAAGATGGCAAGTCGGAAAAGACAGAAAACTAGTTTTTCCAATTCACTTGACCCAATTGATTCAAGGGTTATATGAGCACTATCAACTTTCCAGATCTCTCCTTCCATATAGAAAACCTAGACTGCCCCCCTCTTGTCTCCCATTTCTGTGTTTCTATGGCCTGCTCTCTTCAGACTTTTGGTGTTGCAAATAGAATGGAATATAAATTCCCATCAACTAATTCCAACCTTTGCCTTCAGCTATACCCACATGCAGCCAGCACCCCATTTTGGGGAACTCTGAATTAGCTTGACCACCAAATTATTTTTAGTTTTTATAAATACTAAGGCTGCTAGCAGTTCAGAAGGCTTGCAAAACCCATTTTAAGGGGCACAACTCATAAAAACTGAGAACCCATTCAATAGCACAAGCCATACAAAGATGCTAAGATTCAAGGGCCTGTCTTTGGAAAAAATGGGAAATCTTTGCCTTTCCAGAAACTGCCAGCACATTCAGACATACAACACTGCATCTAGCTCACACTCTGATTGCATTTGTGAGCCACGAAGGATGCTATTGAATGGGTTCTCAGTTTTTATGAGTTGTGCCCCTTAAAATGGGTTTTTCATTCTCCTCACCCCCGCTTCGGTTAAGAGAGAGCACAACCCAACACTTGAGGACCCCTACTCAGCCTCCTTTGAGACAGTCTGTGTATAATGGTGAGTGTAATCTTTCAAGAAACAGGAAAATGCAATCATAAGAGCTAATCTGGAGGAACTGCACTCTTCAGCTTACATTAATTTTACCCACCCTGGGCTGCTGCACGCACATCACAAGAAAAGCATCAAAGTTTTATTTCCTCAAATCAACAGCACTTGGCACAATCAGGTGGTTCATTTCCACAAGACTTTGCAAGATACCTGCCACTTCACAGAAAATTTGTTAAGAAGTAACAACCCGGATACCTCTCTTTAGATCTTCAACATCCTCAGATTTCTTCAGTGCACGGAGGAGAAATTCCATCACTTATTCCTGACTGCAGAGCAACAGGTGAGCAACCATTTCAGAAGCAGCTCCCTTCGATCAGATGAGCAGCCTACAGTCCAACTGGAGAGAACAGTCAGTCTCTATAGTCCCACCCTGCGTTTCTTTGATGAATCATGGCACAGGCAGGTTCCGGCAGATGACAGAGATCCTTCGCTCCCTGTGGACCTTCCTTCCCTCAAAGAAGGACTCCTCATCTTTAAGAATCTCATGAGTGAATTCATAGCGGGCTGGCCCTCTTAATGTAAAGAAGAAATTACCGGGGGGAAAAAGTGTATTACTATAACCTGCAAGGAATGTTGCCTGGAGAGGGACATCAAACAGGAGACGAACACTTAGGACCCACACAATCAGAGGCAGGCAACTGTCTTGTGCCTCAGCACCAAGATATTTCGTACCTATCTTACGGCACAATCCTGCTCCTCCCCAGTGCTGGATGCAGCACGGGCTGCGCAGCCCCACAGATTTGGCACTGGTTAGGATTGGGCAGTTAAAAAGGTACCTGGTGTCCCAGTTTAAAAAGGACCTCCAGTTCTCAGACACTGACTGCAGAGGTACTACCTACTGTTACATATGCCATAAACAGCACGCATCGCTTCATGGACGTGAGATTTAAAGATATGCAGCCTCTATAATGTTAATTCTTCACACCACTAATGAAACTATAACAAAATGTGACAGTGGCTAAAAGGATTAGTCAAATTCACAGAAGAGGACTGATCAATCAAATTAGTTATTAGCCACAATATATGGAACCTCCCCATTCGGTATGTCCCTAACAAGCAACAGGGGCTGGCCATCATTTGTATTCATTCTCTATTTGAGCGCTTTCAGAGACATTTAGGTGATTCTTGTTGAAAGTAAAATACTACGCTAGATGGACCTTGGTCTGATCCAGCAGGGGAAATTCTTCTTTTCTTAGTGGTCAGAGTACAGGGAAGCCAAGTGTCCATATTGTGTCTCTGGAAACCAAGATTGTTTCAAGGAAATGGACTTAAGATATATTTGTAGGGATGATAGAAGAATTACATGGAGGGTTATCAACAGCTGTAAGCTCCAATAGCAACATGGAACCTCTATGTACAGAAGTAGTATGCCTCTGAATACCAAGTGTTGGGGACAAAAAACAGGAGGCGGCTTGTTCATGCCCCCACTTCTCAGAGGCACCTGGGTAGCCAACATTGGAAACAGGACGCTAGACTAGATGGACCCTTAGTCAGAATCAACAAGGCAATTATCATGTTGCTTATTACCTGAGGATGTAGAGAGATCGACGCTCCAGCAGCAGATCCAGCCAATCCTGTGGATTCTGTTCACTGACCAGGCGCATCACACTAGAGGACAGCAATGAGAGTCCTGCAATGGTGCAGCCACAGAACTAACAAAGGAAATGTTCAGTTTTAAGCACACTTTGCTCTAACGGCAAGAAGTCAAGTTCACCCAAGTTTCATGATCACAGTCACCCCATAGGAGGTCTTTCAGAGCTTAAATTATGGGAGAATAGTAAGGGCAGGGGTGTCAAATATATTTCATACAATGGGCCAAATAGTATTCATGGTGCCTGCCGATGGTTGGAAGTGACAACATTAAGCAGGAAGTGATGTCATTAAGCAGGTGATGCCCAAACATAAGCACTTTGTTCCCATCTAGGAACTCATTAGCTGCAAATAACACAAGAAAAAATATGCAAATTTTGATCAGTCATAAAGTAACTATAAGTCAGCAACTTGACAATGCCTCAAAGAAGCAAAAACTACTCTGTGATGTATTACCGTAGATGCAACAACTTCCAGTATGGTTAGGGAAATATATTGGAAATGCATTCTATGTTATGCTCTTACTAATGCATGTGTCTGAAGATGGTCCTTGAAGTTTTATACAGTCCCTTAATCTGGACTACTAAATGATGGCATGACCACAATTTTGTTCTTATTTATTTTTTAAAAGTGGTAATGAGAAGAATGGCTATTAGCTATGTTTGATACCCCTGTATCAAAACGGCTGAGTCGCCCAGTAATCTGGAAGACAGGAGGGAAAGGAGCTTAGAAAAGAGGGGGGGGGTGTCATCTCCACTTGCCCTTCCTCCTCTAATGGGGGTAAGCCAGTGTTGAAGGGGTTTGGACAATCAATAAAGAGCCATACTCATGGGGCTGTTATTCCATCACACATCATCAACACACAGCCCGTCCCGCACCTCTCCCTTTAGCTGCTCCACTGTTCCGTACACTGATAAGCACCTAAAGGTAAAGGTATCCCTTGACAATTAAGTCCAGTCGTGTCCGACTCTAGGGAGTGGTGCTCATCTCCGTTTCAAAGCCAAAGAGCCAGCGCTGTCTGAAGATGTTTCCATGGTCATGTGGCCGGCATGACTCAACACCGAGGCGCATGGAACGCTGTTACCGTCCCGCTGACGCGGTACCTATTAATCTACTTGCAATTTCTTGCTTTCGAACTGCTAGGTTGGCAGGAGCCGTCGCACGGATTCGAACTGCCGACCTTTCGATCGACAGCTCATGGTTCAGTGGTTTAACCCACTGCGCTACCCGCTGGCTCGATAAGCACCTAGCTCTTGTTATAAGAAAAAAATTCACCGAGCCACTCGAAAGAATAAAGTTTTCATTTTACTGACATGAATTTCATCCACAAGGACTTGTCTAAACGCACCAACCCACAGGGTTTTCCTCTGGGTTCTCTCTTTCAACCTCGTCCCGCTACCACGACACTGTTACCCAAGAGACACCCCCCAGCTGCAAGAGATTGTTTTCTAACCCTTGTATGTAAGAACTATCTGCACCATTACCTTGACACTGTCTATGTGGGGCTTTATGTAGCCGACTTTATCCAAATCCAAGACATGGACTTGAGTGAGCTGCGGCACTCCTGGGGGAAAAGCCACATCCCGAACCCTTTGCAAGATCTCATGACTCTCCTTGCTCCAGTGTGATTTTTCTGTCTCGCGGTACTTATGAATAGCCTGCAGGAGACAGAAGAGATATTATATGTAGATGGTCTAAGGAAAGAAGATAACACGGCCATTTATGACTATGGCCCAGTTGACACATGCAAGATCATTCAATGACTGAAGCTTTCAATGACTGAAGCATTCAATGCTTCATCATTCAATGAAGCATTGAAAGCAATCATCATTCAATGACTGAAGCATTAAGTGGTGACCTGCATATGCAAATGACTCTCCACAGTTACCACCACCAGCCAGCTAATGTGAGGCCCAAAGAAGTCCCAAACTCCTGTGTGGTCTCATTAAGGGGTGCGCTTAGAATCTGTAAGAAGTGTGTGGGTGGCATTACCTGCAATTATTTTACTATTTCCCCTCCTCCTTGTTGCTAGGTATGAAGAAGCCGACATGCAGTTCTGGCATCAGGCCCTGGGGGCCCGGGGGCAAAGCCCTGCATTGGGCTCCCCTTGGCAACACCCACCTCACCTGATGGTGCATTGGGTCCTACCACTGCTGCTGCTAGTACAGATGGTTCAAGATTGGCCTAGTCTGGCAGGCCCTATGACTAGCGTGGGCCCTCAGCCAGTTGCCTACCTGGCCAACTGCTGACCCCACCCCTGCCGACCAGCAATGAAAGACTTCTTTTAGCTGCTGACAAAGCACACGTCAGTGGTGAGCTACAGGCCAAAATTGGCCAATTAAAAGCAGTGAGCCATCCCCAACAGACAAGACAAGCTTTTTCTGGCAACTATTCCTATTATTATGTTACCTGTCTCCCTTTGCTCTCTGAAACCCCCCCCCCCAAAAAAAAGCTGGTTCACATACGTATGCTCAGTGAGGCCTGCAGTATCAAGCAATGACTTAACACATCTGAACGGCTCCATCATATCATCATCATATCACTTCAGAAACAACACTTCACATAGTATGCTGAAAATCAAAGTCTAGCTCACAGAGGCACGGACACCACTCAAGTTTCTCTATATGTGATTGCCGTACACTTGATAAATGGGAGATGAAATCTGTGAGCTGAGTTCATTAAAAAAAACTCTGAATTTAAAGCGACGTGGAAGTTCTCTCTGTGGTGTTGTATTTGTGATGCAAGGCACCACCTGTTGCATCTTCATCATGTGATTTACTGCCACAGGAGTGAACTCTCTCATAGTTCCATGAGCTTCTTAAATGCATACTCAGTGTTCAGAATGCAGATTATTTCTTCAGTTTACACAGGTTAGTCAGTTTTTTGCCAGGCAGGCAAGATGGGGTGGTAAAGCCAATGACAAGCTGGATCTCCCCACCACCACCACACTCCTGTTCTCTTTGATATTTCTAATCCATTAAAAACAACACTATACTGTGCCAGCTGCAGTTCTTCTGGATGAATTAACCCCAGTACAAAGAAGCGCACTGATCTGACAACAACATGCATGGTTCCACCGGAAAGAAATGCAAGAACACTGCTATATCTGACCAAGGGGTACATCCAATCCAGCATCTTCATTCTCAACAATGGCCAGACAGATGCCAAACAGGACACTAAAGCCTTCCTTGTAGATAGCACAGATACAGATGCACTGACTCCGATTCCATTTAGTTACCATGGCTCAGGGCCTCTGAGAGGAATTTTTTATCAGGGGGTACGAAGTTTCTTTTGGGCCCCTGCTCACCATAAAATGGGTAGGGCAGAATGAGGATGGGGCGGGGGCAAAACAGGGCAGAGGGAGGGCAGCAACAGCCCGAAAAATCTTCAGAGCCCAAGTCTACTGGGCTTCCTGATGCAGAGCCCAGATCTACCTGCCTGGTAGACCTGCCTACCAGTCAAAGTCTGCCTTCCTTTTCATCCTCAGGTCCAGGTAGAGTCTGGGTGAGATTGGAAAATGTTTTGGGCCCCCTCCTTTGGCTCTTGGGCCCCCCTATTGACCCCGGCCCCGGGTACAATTTACCCCCTGTACCCCCCTCTCATGGGCCCTGCCATGGCTGACAGCCAGCAGACCTCTCTTTCTCAATAAATTAGTCTAATCCCCTCAGTGGTGTGCCTAGGGTCCAGTGCCCCCCGGGGCCCGAGTGCCATTGTCACCCCCTGGGAGTGACATCACAATCCCCTTTTCAATCAATCTAAGCCAGCCAGCGGTCCCCACCACCATATCTTGTAGCATTAGTATACATCACAGTATGAAGAACCTTTTTCTTTTGCCTGTCCCGAGTCTACCGCCCATCAATCTTCACACAGCGACACCCGAGTTTTGGGTGTCAGTGTGTCATATAGGAGAAGAAGAAGAAAAACCCTCAACAACTGCCCTCTTCACTTCAAACTTAAGGCTGACAGTCTCTGCTTATCATGATGCTCCCTCCCTCAGTGATTTTTTTTTTTTGGGGGGGGGGGTCAAAGCCAGGAAGCCCGAAGCACTTTTGCCTTTTCCTTGCAGGAAGTTTCTTCTAACCAACCCCTTTTCCCATT
The DNA here is from genome assembly GCA_026170595.1 of Plestiodon gilberti rubricaudatus. NCBI lineage: Eukaryota > Metazoa > Chordata > Lepidosauria > Squamata > Scincidae > Plestiodon > Plestiodon gilberti. The sequence continues at coordinate 111,047,605 of JANXHW010000002.1, forward strand.
TCTACGAAATCCTTGACAAGAGGCGGCTCCAGACAGTCCAGCGGACCCACCCCATCCCAGTGCTCGTCCTGGTAGCGCTGGCGGCGCAACTGTGGCTCCAGCTCCCGAGCCAGCAGCGCCTCCTCTTCCTCGCTCAGGAAGCCCGGCACCACCGATGCACCGCCCGCCCGCAGCCTTCGCCACAGCGCCGCGCTTGACGCAGTTGCCCAGCCTTCTGCTGGCGGCAGCGGTTGCGCCTCCTCTCCGCATCGCGCCCGCCGCAGACTGCGGTGCGGGAGCAGCTGCAACCGCCGGACAGCCACCGCGCAGCAGCTTTGCATGACCGTCTGTCCTTCTAGGCAGCCGGAGAGCGCGCAGTGCACGACGGGACCCGCCCCTCCTCATTTGCATGCTGACGTTTCGATTTTGCATCCACTCCACTAGGACCGGAAGCGGCGCTCGCGCTTCTTCAATTTTGCATCCCGGACAGGGGAGGAAGGTCATAGCTCGAGAGCTGCTTCTGCAGGTGACAGCTGCTGTGGATGCAGCTGTTTGCCAGCGTTAGCTCCACCCTTTACCGGGACATACAGACGTCACCCCCCGCCAGCCACGTTGTGGTGACCTCTCGCGATGACTAGAATACTTACCTCTCTTCATTTCAATGAAATTCTGCAGGATGCAATCGACTTACGCCTCTCTTATGAAGTTATCCTACTCTTCCACACGAGGTGGCTGGGATTTACATTGCCTGTCTAACTGTATTTAATTATGTCTGGCATACATCTGCACCTATTGTAAAAGTTTTGACTCTACTCTTCTTGCAACTGCAAGCACCTCAGGATAGGAGACAGAGAACAGTGCCAAACGCACAGTCCTTGGGTCCTAGCTAGGCCCCAGTACTCATTCAGGTCTATCTTCCCTTTCACACATGGAAACTCTCAAAACAAAAAGTTGAAAATCCATCAGACTCACTGGCAGGCATAAAAACAAACTTGTACAAAAGATGCACGCAGGTGAGTTTCTGCAATATCTGTACCACTCATAAAACTAGGACTAGGATAAGGCTAGGCTCATCCGGACACTTGAACGTGTAAATAAAGACCAATTTTGAGAGACTAGGGAGAGCCCAGCTGCACTTCCGTAACTAGCCTAAGTCAGTTTGTGTGTCCAGCCCCAGTCATCTCAGGTAGAATGGCCAAACTCCATATGGCTAGCACTCAAGCCCCTACAAAAACCTCATTTATGGATCCTGAGCAAGGTATTCAAAGGTTCTGTGTTTTGATTCCCTCCCCCCATGGCAGACAAATGTGGTCTACTACTACTTCAAGAGGAAGGAGGGTTCTGCTGATGCTGCCTGGCAGTGTTGGAAATAAGCACTGCTGTGCACAGAGCTCTGAAGGGGGCAGCATGCCATCTAGTTAACTAAGACCTTTACCTAGTCCTCTCTATGGTTCCCTGCCCCAATTTCCTCCTTTCCTGCATCCTTCTCTAACTGCCAAACTAGGAGCAACTGCCATGCCTGGGCTCTGTAGCAAGACGGCATTTTTCTAACATACCTCACACAGGGAGAGACAGCTATATAGGGTCTCAAGTGCCTTGCAGTGTTGGAAATAGTCAGATGCTGTACATATGAACCAGTATTGATAATAAACTTTTCTTCTGCAACTTTAACCAGCCTCTGCCTTTGTGTGTTCATTTTTTTTAACTATAGCAGTCAGCCTGGGTGAAAGGAAAATTCCCTGATTACTACAGGGTGGTTGGTTGGTTGGGTCTGCTGTTTACTTCTCCCCCTCCCCCCCCCATGATACCTCCAACATACAGGACCCTATCAGTCATATAGCTAGGCTGAGATGGTAGTATTCAGATCAATTTCAGGTTAGAAGTACAATCACCACTCCCAAAATGAATTTGGAGACTACACATTCTTAATAAAATTTATCTTTATTATAAAAATATTCTCCAATGCTACCATGAGACACGAAGGTTAACTCTTTGGAAGAGATGAGAAACAGCAGTGTAATCTCATACCAGTTCTTAGAAATCTTTTTCTGTGGCCCATTCTTAGATATGAATGGGAAAGGAAGACACAAGCACTTTTAAAAATATCTACAATGCTTAAAAAGGGGATATGTATCAGGTTCAGCTGCTACTCCAAGGAGCATTTCCCAATATCACGCATTTGCAGTGTTCACAATATAGCTTTATGCATAACTCAGTGGTTATTCCTATAGCTTTTTCTGAGCAGGAGGCTCAGAACATTACTTCTAGCTTCCTAAATGAAATGAAAGATGTCCCTTACACATTGAAGTTCAAGAGTTCTGCACTAACATTTCATCTTATAAAACGGTGCTAGCAAAGTAAGTTAATGGAACTAAGCACATTTTTAAGAACTAGCAGCATGTTGGAGGGGTGCTGTAGCATTCCTAGAAGAAGCTTTGCCGGAAGTGATCCAAAAGGTCATCCTGAAGGTAATTTTTCAATGGTGTTTCTGTTTGACAAGCTGTATCTTGGCGGTTTGCCGTACTTTGGCGGCAGTGTGGGGAAGTTGACCTGAAAGGAAGGAAGAAAGTGCAGGATATTCATGTATTTCATGTCTTTCTTGTGTGTCAACCATTCAAAATCTAGCGGACCCCCCCCCCCCGAACAGAATCCTCAGTAACCTCCAATTTATAGACAAAGAAGCAAACATTTAGTTAAAGACTTACAAAGCTGGGGCTTTTAAAATCTAGAATACTAAAATCTAGAATACTAAGTGCATGCTGACAAATTTTTGTCAAACCCTTTTGTCACACCACATCCAGTCCTCAAGCCTACCCCATTTCATACTAGGTCAAGGGGCGGCCAACTTTCCACCATTAGGGCCTCTACATTCTTAACAGTTCTGTAGATGCTGCTGTACCTGCTGGAATGTCCTCACCAATACAACCATTAAAGGTCCAGGAGCATTCATGTTGAAAGGTTAGCTACCCCTGTACTAGGCAATTTTTTATTTATTTATTATTTATTTATTTTTTCACATTTTTATACCGCCCTTCCTCCAAGGAGCTCAGAGTGGTGTACATAGTTCCTCCCCTCCTTTTTGTCCTCACAACAACCCTGTGAGGTAGGTGGGGCTGAGAGATAGTGACTGGCCCAAGGTCACCCAGGAAGCTTCGTGGCTGAGCGGGGATTTGAACCTGGATCTTCCAAGTCTAAGTCCAACTCCCAAACCACTACACCATCCTGGCTTTGAAACACAGACATGGCACCTTTGGTATCTGCAGCTGGGAGCAGCCACTGCCTTTCCTTTCATCCAGTGGACAAGACTCATCATCACTATTACAGTAGTTACCATGTTCTGTAGATCTGATCTAGATTCTTGATTTCTCTCATAGCCCATCCTTCCTAAGCCAAAAGTGATTGTGCTTCCCCAAGGATAAGCTACTGGAGCTTAGGATATCACGCCTCACCCAGTTTTAGAGCCAGCAGATTCAAGGTAAAAGGGAGAGAGAAACTTTTTGGACCATGTGGAATTGTAACATATTTCCGAAAGATCCCAGAGAAGACAAGTTTCTCATAGGAGTAGTGGAAAAAAACCACAAACCTCATTGATTGCAAGCAGAGGACAGGCAGGGAGTTAGGGTGACCAGATGCAAAGGAGGAAGGCTTCTGCATCTTTAACAGTTGTGAAGAAGCAGATTTGAAGCCTTTACATCAGGGGTGGCCAACCTTCCACCATTAGGGCCTCTGCGTACTTAAGAGTTGTGTAGAAAACAGAATCTGGGCAGCTGCAAGTGGTGATGGTGCTGCAAAAGCAGCTGTACCTGCTGAAATGCCCTCACCTATACAACCATTAAAGGGCCAGCAGCACTCATGTTGAAAGGTTGGCCACTCCTGCTTTACATCAATTGCACCACAGTCTAGGCAGGGAAACCCAATGGGACGTTGCCTCCTGCCCAGTCCATACTCAAAAACCTAACAGAGTTTTCTTCAGAAAACTACAGCTATGATGTACAGCTGGATGTACAGCTTAGATGCAGCCAAGAGGAAAAAATTGACAGGCAAAACCTACCTACATTCCATAATCCTAGAGAATAAAAGTAACAGAGCCATGCAGAGCTCTCAAAAAAAAGTTTAACAGCTGCATCAAGGCAAAGTTAATACTAGAAACATTCCAGTGTGATCCCTGTGACACGACAGTCATGCTCTTGCTTATCTGATACCAAGAAACATTAAGGTAAAGGTGACCCCTGACAATTAAGTCCAGTCGTGTCCGACTCTAGGGTGTGGTGCTCATCTCCATTTCAAAGCCGAAGAGCCAGTGTTGTCCGAAGACGCCTCCGTGGTCATGTGGCCGGCATGACTCTCCTTGCCGCAGCGCGTAGCATGCAGCTGGAACACGGAGCACTGTTTACCTTCCCGCAAGCGGTACCTATTTATCTACTCGCATTAACATGCTTTGGAACTGCTAGGTTGGCAGGAGCTGGCCAAGCAACAAGAGCTCACCCCGTCGCGGATTCAAACTGCCGACCTTTCGATCGACAGCTCATGGTTCAGCAGTTTAACCCACTGTACCAGACACAATTATAGAGGAGGAAATTAAACCCAACTTAACTGGGCTGGATCTTCATCAAGCCACTCTTACTCAACTGCCCAATGAGGCCAGGGGTAACTACAGCCTATGCTGTCTTACCAGTTGTCTGGAAGTGTTTGCTGCCTGTACATCATAGGACCACTGGGGTTGGAGGCAAACTGCTGTCTTCTGAAGAACTCTCTTGAGGCAGAGCATGGATTGATAATGAACTTCGGGTAAGGGGTGCAGACAGGCTTGCCCCAGTTCTTCAGCCTAGGCAAGTGCTCATGTTCTGTGCCAAGGAAGAAAAAAGGTTAGAGGCAGAAGAATTGGGGCCTGCCCAAACCACATAAAGAGCAGCCTTACTGGATCAGACAACTGTTCATCCAAAGTCCACTTTGACAAAGACCAACCAAATGCTTTCAAGAAGCCCAAAAGCAGAGTATGAAGGCACCAGCCCCCCCCCCATCTCCAGCAGCTAGTATTCAGAGGTACACAGTCTCAAAATATGGAGGTTCTGTTTAGCCAGATGGAGCCAAACCAACATTTGTGGGACCCATGGAGAAGGCTGCCATTTGTGCCATTTGAGGGTTCCCAAAAATAAAAGCCTATGCCAGGAACAGAGTACAGCATCAGAAATGCAGCAAAAGGAAAAGCATTTTGTAGTACTTTTGAAAACCTCTGAACACAGGCTTCAGATGCATCTCCACATGACACATTTACTGCAGGCAACACTGGTGTAGCCACAACAAATGCAATTGCTGTGTAAAACATGAAGCTGCCTTGAAGAGGGAAGGAATACTTTGTCCCCCTAAATATACCTCTGATAGCAACTGGGGCAGCAACTGGGGCAGAAAGCCTTCGCCTGGGGTCCTCAATTCCCAGGCTTGGCAATGAACACAAGAATTCTTGCTTCAAGAATAGGGCCTTCTCTTCCTCAAACTGCTTTCTCTGTGGAAGTTTAAAAAAAAAAAGATTAAAGTGGCAACCCTTTGGATGAAACTGGATATAATGAGCATTTTGGACTGAAAAATGTACTATGGTGATAATCAACACATTATTGCATTGTCGTATAAAGGATTTTGTAAGGAAGAGGGTTCTGTTTATTAAGTATATGAATGAATTTTAAAGAAATCGTATCTATACAGGTTGTTTTCATTTATTTAATATACATTAATAACTTACAGTGTTTGGTTCAATGTCAAGATTGGCATTTTAGTTTCCTCTACTACTTTTGTATATTACTTTCACATTTTACAAATTATATTTTACTTAATGGTTAGGATAGCTCAGAGGGCTACTTCCTTCTCCATGGCCTCAATTCTCGTTAGAGGTGGGTGGTAAACTTGTGTTTTGGCTGCAGCTGGAGGGAATGCTTTTCTATCCAAGAAAAAAAAATCCTGCTAAACAGAATACTGGATACTAGGAAAAGGGTTTGAGCCTAGCATTCGCCCTGACATGATAGTCTTCCAAGCGGAGGGAATATTCTTGTTCTGTTTCACTGGCAGAGAGGACAACATTGATCTATGAGTTCCAAGGAAGCAATGATGCTTTTGCATGACAAAAAAAAACCCCAACATGGAGGGTGGGCTTCAGCTCTTCTAGTGGGAAAGCAGCCATCATGACTGCCTACCTCCCATCCCAGCCGAATGGCTGCCTCAGTGAAGTTTTTCCGTTCTACTTCAAACGCCTGCTTCTGCTCCTTGAACATCTCTCGCTCATCCTGAAGCTGCTGCTGTTCCTCCAGGAAGTAGGAGCCTTTCAGGTGAGATGGAAGCTCTGAATTGGCAGCAGCAGTCAGTTGCTCCTGAAAGCAGGAGACACATCAGTTGGTGTGAAGCAGAATAATATGGTCACCCCTTCTACTTAATAAAAATCACTCATGGGACTCAAACACGAGCTTTCCATGATCAGCCACCCTGCTAGAGTTAAGCAGTTCTAGGTAAGACCAGTGCCTACATAGGAGGCTGCCCCATTTACTGCTTTGCATTTCATAATGGAAGAACAGCAAGATACAAGTGTAACAAACAAAAAGGATCCAATCCTATCCAACTTTCCAGCGCCAATGCAGCCCCGAGATCAAGGAACCGATGTTCCCTTACCTTGAGGTGACCTCCACTGCTCCTCCACTGCAGGATGCAGTGCACACCCTGTTGGCATGGCTGCATCAGCACTGGAAATCGGATAGGATTGGGCCCAAAATGTAATAGTTTGGTGAGGGTGCTGCAAATTCCATCAGAGACCCCCCCAACCCTCTTTAACAAAGCTACAATTGTCAGGGTTTCTTGTAAGTAGCAATGCCTATAAACCAGTTTAGAAGTTTGCAGTGTAGATGCACCTTTTAACGGTTCAGCCACTAGAGGAAGCCAAAGTCCAGCATATAGATAGGCAATGAAAACAGAAGAACTTGTGAATGTTGGGAGACCAACCGACCAGTAAATTAGAACAGGCTTTGCCAGTGCTTAAGGAGGGAGTTACTCTAGAAAAGTCACACTTTTCATCCCCATACAATAGTCCTCAATTTCCCACCAGCCCAAGTAATCTCTTGCAATGCTATATTTGCAAGTTCTCCCTCTTGCAAGCCATGTTCCTTGACCTTGCCTGCTACCACCCAGATTCAGTCACATGGATTATACTCTGTTGACCTTAATCACAATTGCTGCATTAAAAAGGGTGGGGAGACAAAAACACCCATTTACAACTATTAAACAATTAATCCAATCAGGTCAAAATGATAACTGTGATCCAAAAGACCCTGGTGGGTTTTGACAAAGCTCTGCTTAGGCGCAGGACAAACAGCTTGAGGGAGAGGGCCAGCAGAGGTGGCAATAAGTAGGCAACATTTGACTACAAGGTGCCCAGAGTTTTCCCAGATGTAGTTTAAGGATAGATCAGAGACGTGTTAGAGGCATCTGGTTTCATGACCTGTACTGAAGATAAGACTTTCCCCTGTGTCTTGAACAGATCAGTCCAAACTGAGCTGAATGGATGCTATGAATACATAATGTGATCGGCAGTAAAAGAACTCAGGTTTCCCGAGAATGGCAACTTTATTACACACACACACACACACACACACACACACGATGTATGTATATGTATATCCAGGTTCAAATCCCTCCTCAGCCATGAAGCTTCCTTAGTGACCTTGGGCCAGTCACTCTCTCTCAGCCTCACCTACCTCACAGGGTTGTTGTGAGGACAAAAAGGAGAGGAACTATGTACACCACCCTGAGCTCCTTGGAGGAAGGGTGGTATAAAAATGGGGAAAATAAATAAAACAAATTGAATGTCCTGCGATACCTGGAGTTCCTAAGGCTTCCAGTGTGTGGTGTGTGTCACAATGCCCAGAATAGCTTCTAATGCAGGCTATACATAATCTAATTTCTTATGAACAGCCTTGCGTATGGCTACTTGGAGTCTAGTGTGCCACTAGCAAGGGCCAGGTCGGGCCAAGGAACATCACGAAAGGGCAAAGCAAGCAAGGTTTTCCTCTACCTGGAAGCACTGTTGCTGCAGTGCAATCAGCACTCTGCTCTCCTCAATCTCTTCCTTCAGCTTCATTATTTCCTTGTCGTGATCCGTTACGCTGATGACAGGATCAGACCCATCTCCCTTGGGCATTTGGGAACTGTCACCATCTACAGCTATGAAGGAGAAGACATAGGAAGAGTTTGGTTGCATAGACTCTGGCATTTCAGCTCCTTGAGGCTAGGGAAGGGAAGCTGCCTCCGGGAGGTATGAATTGAGGACCCCTGAACCAGAGATCTGAACACATTCATTTCCTAGATAGATTAAAAAAAAAATAAACTAAAAAAAATGTCATATGAAAGCCACTCTTCATCAAATCCTACTGATCCTGAAAAATTCAGACTTGCAGAGCTGGGCGGTCATGGGTCAACATGTTGGAAAAGGGAAAACATTGCTCTCAGTCGCTATTCCCATGTTATCGATGGGGAAGAATAGCGACTTACCTCAGAGCTGTTGTAAAGACTAAAATAGAGTCCGTATTTGAAGGCTGTAAACGAGATTGAATTTTCATTGTATGCAATATTATTAAAGAAAATAGCAGGGGAGTCACTAGGGTTGGTGTCACCTGGGGCGAGATCTCATGGTGTCACCTCCATGGACCTCCTCCCATACCAGAACACAAGATGTCGAGGGCTCCTGGGAAATGTGATCCCAGCATGAGTCATGGCAGGGATTGAGAAAAAACCATTTTCTACCAAAGGTGTGTTTTCATACCACTGGTAACAAATAGAATAGACAAGAGTCATTTTGGTGTCAGCTCTCCCTGGGGTGTCATCTGGGGCAATCCACCTCACCACCCCCCTCCACCTCACCACCCCCCTCCACCGATGCCCCTGGAAAACAGCATACATACGTTATAATAGCATTTTTCGCCAAATGTTCTTAACATACCACACCTTTACTTTAAAAGTAATATTGTAAAGTCAGGCTGGATTCTAGCAACAACACTGTACAGTACAAAGTTTTGATATCAGCAGGTGCCTTTGTTTTGAGTAAACTATCTAAAATGGGAGGGTTGTGGTTAAGCTGCTTTTGAATTCAATCCAACCAGAATCAAAGCTTACTGAACAGACGTGTAAGGAACTGAAGTCACGTGCCCATGCCAACCAGGCAACCCCCCCCCCCCAAAAATCAGGCTGCCTTTTGAAAGTTCTAGCTCAGGGGTGGGCCAACCTTCCGCCATTAAGGCCTCTGCGTTCTTGTGTAGAAGACAGAATCTTGGCAGCTGCAATTGCTGATGGTGCTGCTAAAGCAGCTGCACCTGCTGAAATGCCTTCACCTATACAACCATTAAAGGGCAAGGAGCATTCATGATGAAAGGTTGGCCACCCCTGTTCTAGCTCAAGACAACAGCTGGCTTTTAATTCAGTCATGGGGGGGGGGGGGCTTTCCCATATAACCAGCAATTTAAAAAAATAAGTAGCTATGCTTTGGGCTTAGCACACACTCCAAGAATTCCACAGCATGCTTCACCTTCGCAGCTCCTCTTGTGTACTGTGGCTAACTCATTTAATAGATCACTCCAGAACTGAACATGGGGGCAAGAACTTCCTGGATCAGACCAAGGATCTATGTATAGACCAAGGATCCACTTCCAGCAGCAGCCAGCCAGGTGCCTCGGAGAAGCGCACATGCAGGGCATCAAAGCCAAGGATGTTCCCCTGTTCACACCCAGCATTTGGTAGTTAGAGATGTAACTGTCTCTGAACAGGTCTCTGAACATTGAGCTATTAGGGGCGTAAGTTGGGCCCATAATTAGTGGTATTTCACTGGTTTTGCAGGCAGACGGTCCCACATTCACTCCCTAGGATGTCCAGGTAGGGCTAGGAAGGTTCCCTGCTTAAAATCTTGGAGAGCTGCTGCCAGCCAGTTCCAATGACACTGAGCTAGATGGACTAAGAGGCAGTAAAAGGCAGCTCCATACATTCATACGTGGACTAATTCTCCACGAATAGGTCCAATCCCTTTTTAAAGCTTCTGGCCGTCTTGAGGCAGCTAGATCCATTAAAGAATATGATCGAGGAGCTGAAGTCAACAGAAACAAGTTAATGCCTCCCACAAATCAAACCTTTGGTAGCCATGATCTTCATGCTGTTCCAGAGGCTGCACCATTGCTCTTGGAAGACCTCATATGGAGAGCTTTGCTCCATGCCCTGAGAAGAGAAAAATCAGCACCTGAACATCAAGGAGTGCAGAGGAGGTCAAGTAGAAGTAGCAGCCAGGAGCCCCCACAGCTCTTACCTGGGCAATGCCCACATCCATGCCTAGCAACTGCTGCACATGTTGGCCGACTTGGTTCAGCAGCTGTTTCAGTTTGGCATTCTCAAGCACCAGGCCCTGCTCCCGCTGTTCCTGCTTGGCCAGTTGGGTGCGGTAGAGCTCGTCCTCCTTCCTTCCAGGAAAGAAGACAAAAACAAAAGGAATCAACTCTTGCCTGTCCACGGCTAAACATCCTTCGGTCACTATAAACCAAAACACAACACATGAACCCCTAGGACTAAATATAGCATTCTATAATCATTCAATGGCTACTCACACATTGCTTGCTAGCTACAAATGTAGGAGTTCCTACCCCACCAAGATGCTCTTTTCTCCTACTTGGACAATCTTTGTCCTGTTCAATGCTCACCACCACCAACTTCCCACCATCTCCAATAAGTGCTAGTTCACCAACCTACATGCACCCAGGTTGTGCGTATGCAGCAATTCCAAGAGAGTGCAGAAAGTCAGACTTCAGCTTCCTAAGATTATCATATTTGATTTTTCAAGCCCTTACAGTTATGAAGACATGCTTGGAAGTGCATGGGCAATATATGATGGAATCTCAGAAGAATTGCTGAATAATGTTTTCGGTGGTCAGGAGTTGGACCATTAGTACCTTATATAGTAATCTTATGCAAATCCATCTAATTTGCATGGTTTATACACCAATTGCAGAATTCCATTTCTTGTTGCAGAATTTGACATCCAGCACAGATAGCCCCAGATATATCCCTATTGCCATTTCTCCGTCTTTCACAGGGCTAGTCCACATGGAGCCTTGGCTCAGAGGAACAGTCCACATGCACTGCGGGGTGGGGATCTTCATTATGTACTGGTCCCGTCTCTCACCACTGCAAATAGGGAATGCTGAGAGACTAGCATCCAGTCATAGCATCTGTGCAGTGACATCACAGGAGAAAAAAAAGTTACGGCGGAGAGTTGTCCCTGGGGAGGAGAAGCATTTCTAGTTCTCTGCAAAAATTCCACATAAATAGAATAGGAAGGTACTGGGATCAGTCAGAGGCACCAAAGTGATTCTGCATACAGCTAGTTCTCTTAAATGCTCTCTCAAGCTTCACCCTGCCCACTTCTTCCTTTCTAAAAGGATGAATGGAGTAAATGCTACCTACTTACTTGCTAAGAGATTTAACAGTTTTCCAGGCTCCCCTCTTGCCATCAGCTCGGGACAGAGCATTAAGATAGTCGATTGCTAGGGACATCAAGACAGAAATCTGAATAGGAGACCCAATAGGAGCATTTTCTCTCCCCCCCCCCCCCCCCGAGAATCCAGAAATTTAGGAGTTATGGAGAAAATGGTCATTACCCTACACTGTAGGGCCTACAGCATTCCCCTCAAAGTGTGCGACAGAACTAGCAACTGAACCCACGAAGACTAGGAAACTGTACTGTACTGTACTGTACCATTGGGAACAGAATGAGATGCCAAAACGTGGAATTCAACAATATGAAGCCACCTCATGCCCTCAGATTCTTAGTCCATCTAGGTCAGTAATATCCACCCTACTGGCAGTGGCTCTCCAGGGTTTCAGACAGAGGACCTAGATAAGCTTCCAGTAATTGGAAGAGGATACCTATTAGTACACGTGTACACACACACACACACACACACACACACACACACACACACACACCCCTCTACCTGCTCCCACATAGTTCTGCTCCTCCAAGGGAACCTTCTTTTCACAACCAAAACCACACACAAAGTTCTCATCTGCAAATCCACATTGTGCTGAAATAAGCAGCATGTGAATGTGCCCACGTGCCTATTTCTCTCATTTATTTTTATTTATTTATTTTTCACATTTGTATACCGCCCTTCCTCCAAGGAGCTCAGAGTGGTGTACATATTTCCTCCCCTCCTTTTTGTCCTCACAACAACCCTGTGAGGTAGGTGGGGCTGAGAGAGATAGTGACTGGCCCAAGGTCACCCAGGAAGCTTCATGGCTGAGCGGGGATTTGAACCTGGATCTTCCAGGTCTAAGTCCGACTCCCAAACCACTACACCATCCTGGCTTTATGCAATTAGAATTTGAACACACAAGTCCAGACCTCCAACCTAAGACCCTCACCCTCCAAACTCACTCCCTTTCTTGTCCTTCTTGTCAGTCACCAGCTGGCTCATCTTTTCCTTGAGTCGGAACAACTCGTGCTCCTTTTTCTTCATTTCATGAGCGTGTTGGGATTTTTGGCTTGTCAGGGCACTCAGGAGCTTGGTGATCTATTGGGACAAATGTTTGTTCAAAGGTTATGACAGCAACTACTAGTATCCCACATTGCCTTTGGTCTGACCACACGTAGTTCTCCATGCCCAGAGCCAAAACTTGTATACCAGGAAGCCAGTCTACAGTCCAGCTGGGTCTCTTCTCTCCAGCAGGCCACTAGTCAAGTTCTTGTCTTCTGGCCACTGATCCTCTCCTCATACATGCACAGGGATAGCCAACTTTCAGAGCACACTAACAGCACTCAAATGATATTGGAGCCATTTTTAGAGCCGTGTTTTTATTACTGTAAGACACAAGCCCACTGGACAGAAAGAAAAGGCAGAAATGGACCTAGAATAGGTAGGGAACAATCTTAAGAACTATGAAGCCTCCAAAAATGGATCCCTTGACATTTGCGTTAACCAGCCCAGAAACCACAACACAGGGGAACAGTTGCTTATACACAATTACTGCAGATAGAATGTTATATTTTAAAATACTGGAAATTAAATATGGAAACTAAAACAACCAACAAGCAGTGAATGCTTAAGAAAAACTATGGGATTAAGCAGTGTTGCTTAAGTCATTTTCTAGTAAAGGAAAAAAAAAAAAGACAGGCTTAGTGTGTGTAATCAAACATGGCATACTTCCACCAGCTTGTGTAGCAGAACTGCACATAGATCTAACCAGGAGAAACATATTTAATACACTGTTAAATCAAAAAGACAACCAACATTTATAGATATACAAAGTAAAACTTTTAAAAATGAAGGTTCACCATGTCTTATTTGCTTCCCTAATGAAAATTAAAACTCTAAATGAGTTGCCATAAGACTAAAAACATAAAAGTGGCAAGAAATGGAACTAAGAAATAAAAACTTGCTTCTGTCTTCCAAACACACAGGGCTAAATGACATGATTAACAACCTCATGTCTGGTTTGGCCTCAAGAAGGCCTTGCATCTCAAAAGGGATAGTTAAGCTCATTTGTAGAGGTCCTGACTTGGATCCATGAGTTGAGAAGAATTAAGAAGTCACACTCAGAGGCTGCTTTTGACAATTAAAGCTAGCTGGGATACAGCAGTCAAATACAGCTGGCTCCTTAAGGCTGCCACTACATGTTCTCCAAGATGGGAGCCTAGAATTCAAAATGGAATCTGAGAGACTTGTGGCTAAACTAGTAGGCTCCCCAAATAGGCAAACGGTGCTAAGAGTGGGGGGGGGGGGAAGCTTGCTTCCACGTGCCTCAGTAATTGTCTTGTGCGCTATTCTCATGCGTTCCAATGAGGTTTGCACAGAACTTCCCAGTGGATTGTGTTCCATGTTAATTAACACGAAGGAGTGCCAACTAGATTTACCATCTCCACCACCAAAAGCAGGTGGAATGGCAGGTTCCATTCCCCCACTCCTCAGAGCATCCCCAGGCCCACTTACTTCATCCTTCTCTCCTTTCAGCATATTATTCAGCTCCTGGTTCTTGCTTTGCAATTGCTGCTCCTTGTTCTGCACGGCTGCAATTTCCCTTTCACAAGCTTCCACTTGATCCTGACATTTCAGGAGGAAGAGAAGAATTAAGCTAGGAGAGGAGACACTTTCCTGTTCCCTGCCCCGCTGCGGAGGAAGTTAGATATATAGTTGCGCCAGCCACCTATCTTGCATTACTGGAGTTCCCAAGGCATAGGAGGGCTTTTTTCCTAGCCAGATGGGGAGCGCTCCCCTCGGCAATTGTCGAGGGTCGCTATAGGGGGGCCCCTATTTCCGAAAGGGTATGCCCTTGTGGCTCAGGAGATGTAGAAACAACTGAACATGTCCTGCTTCACTGCTCATTCTATCAGGGTATTCGTACCAAGTTCATTTCTCCCCTGATTAGGGAATTCCCTAACTTGTCTGATGCTGTGTTGACTAAAAAACTTCTATTGGGAACCAATTCTCGGCTCACAATTTGGAGTGCAAGCTTCTTGGCAGCTGCTTGCAAGATTCGCAAGGGTATTGTTGACATCGCGGAAACGTTTTAATATTATTCTCTGTTTCTCTGTTCTTTGTTTTTATTTGTGCTTATTTGTAAAATTTTAGGGCTGATAATACTTGATAATACGTGTAATATTTGTTCACTGTTTTTAGCTGGTTGTACTCTGTTCTTGCTGGTCTTTGACCGTATTAATAAATGATGATGATGTTCCCTGCCCAAAGACCGACCACACACACAGAGACACAGAGAGAGAGAGAGAGAGAGAGAGAGAGACTGCAGAACAGATAAATGGCATGGGGGTTACCTGGAATGTGGGGAAGAAAATGCATTAGGCCTACAGTTTCTTTAGGAATTCCCCTGCCAAGCAAACAGGGGAAGTGGGGGGCAGGAGGGGAAAGAAAGAAATGGCATAAAATTAAGGCTAGGAGCAAACGGCTAAGAGCAATGCTAATGCAAGATCAAGACATACCACTTTGGGGGGGGGGATGAGGGAGCACATTCATTTCAGCAACAGTCTGCAATCAGGACAGACATTGATCAGGGAAGGGAGAAAGAGGGTACATACACCTGTGAGCCCATATACATGCCATCTCTCTCTACCTGTGGCCTCAGATAAATATTAAACTTTTAGACATACCACCTTACGGCAGCAGTTTGGTTAGCAGAACGGTTCTTTGAAATATCTAGGAGCTTATGAATAATGAAGAGAGAAAGAGGACAGCCGTTGAGTGCAACCCAAGTCATTGGCTGTAATGTCCCAAAGCCAATTTATACTGGATATCTGGTCCCAGTTAAGCCTCATACTTGAAAAGGCAGGCTGGACACTTACCCACCAGTAGATCTACTCACCGGTAGGTGACCCAAGGCATTTCAGATGGCAATGCGGTGCAACTACTCACAGGTTAACCAAACCTACAGCCCTCCCCACCAGCAATTAGCACACAAGCAAGCACCCCAGTTCACTGTCTAACACAGCAGACGCACAAGGGATTCTTAAGTTAACCTGCACATGTAGCGGCTGCAGACAGCATCGTGAGAATATCCTTGGGCTCCCCTTTGCCCAGAAAGAAGCGTGTGATGGAGCAGTGGTATAGACCAGTGATGTATCTAAGTAACTAGGTCACGAGTGCAAGTGCGAGTACGAGTCATTTTTGCACGAGTGCAAGTATGAGTGCGAGTCAGTGTCAAACGTTTTGGGCAAGTACAAGTCAAGTGCGAGTCATTTTTGCATGAGTGCGAGTCGAGTACGAGTAAGGCCAAAAACCATGAGTCACAAGTTACGAGTCAAGTCACTTTGGGGAAAATAGCTTTTTTCCCTGAAAATGGGGTGGGTGAGTGTGTGGGGTGTGTGTGTGTGGACCTCTGAGGCTTTTAAGGCACCCACTTGGCTTCCCCTATGACTTGGAAAATGACTTGGAAATGGCAAGTCGTTACCCCCACGAGTGCGAGTCAAGTGCGGGTCCCGTGGGTCACGAGTACGAGTGTGAGTGCGAGTTAGTGGGTCACGAGTATGAGTACGAGTACGAGTCCGGGAAAAAGTGACTGAGTCGCACTTGCGAGTCGAGTCATTTGACTCGAGTCCCCATCCTTGGTATAGACACAGCCTAAGGGGCTCTGCAAAACCCTATATACACAGTACTTGAGGATCAAGGATATGCGATTTTGCAACAGAGACATACTCTGCATTTGGCAACGGACAGTTTTATCATCTTTTGTTGCTGTTTTGAGTATTTGGAGCTTAATTTATAATGATGAGAAAACATGTCATTCCACTGCACAATCTGGGTATTTGGCTAATGAAGTATTAGACGGGTTTCATAGTGTACAAGTTTTGTCCTTCAATTTGGACATCTTGATAGAGCTTTGTGTACCTCACCAGTTTTCTCGTTGCTATTACACAGAAAATTCTTTTTAAATTATTCAACAGAGAGCAGTTACTTTTTCTTCGCGAACAGTGTACTGCATTTCAGACGTTGCTTATTATGTGCCCACAAGAGAAATAAATACTGAAGTATATCGCACAGCACTTGGGAATATTAGAAGCACTTCTCATACATTACCTCTTACAACAAACCTGAAAGGTAGGAAAGTATTATCACCCCCATACTCCTGACCCATTAGTATCAATGATAACCTATCTTTAGTTACTACTGCTACTTTAACTACAGTATAATTTTACTGGAATGCAATGCCACCACCATAAATCCAAGTAAGCCAACCTCTCCCCAATGCATCACCAGCATTGACAAAAATCTATTCTTTTTAAAATGGTACAGATATAAAATGGCATTTTGAATTTATAAACATTTCCATAAGAATGTCCAAGGTAGCTTATAATAAAAGTAAATAATGTTTGTAGAACAAAGTGGAGCAATTAATTTAGGGTACCATTAAAAAGGAGGCAGAGTAAGGAGTGGATAGACCTGACTCACCGGGTACAGTCCATCAGAAAGTTCTCCTGCAGGAGAACCTTTTAGTTTCAACAGAACTTGCACAGGAGAATTTCCCAGGGGATTGTGTCCCATGCGAGTAGGCTGTGCCATTTTGATTTTCTTTCAGGCACCAAAAGGTCTTGCAGAACTCAGATAGGAACTGGACCAGAAGCACTGTGAAGGAAGGACCCAGAAGCTGCTCTGACCTTAAGTTTACCCTGCCGTGTCCTCAGATAGTCCAGCTCCCCTGCTCGCCGCATCTCCTCTACCTCCATGTCACTCAGCTTGGCAGTTGCTCCTTGGTAGAGTTCAAGCAGTCGGCTAGTACCATTTACCAAAGCCAGCAGGTCAAAGCCATGCTCAGGACCATCACCACAGCCATCCTCTTTATATAGGGCAGGCAGCCCCAATGTCACCAGTTCCTATGCACAGAAGGTAGTTGGAACAGAGAAGAATTACACAGCCCTACACACATTTTGGCGTCTTAAAGGTTAGACCTATTCCCGATCTATTTGGGGTACTGATTCCAAAAATGGCAACAGCTTTGCCCTATCACATCTAGTTTTGGGAGTATGGCATCGCCACCTTATAATGCTAGTCAAACAGCTTCCTTGTAAGGAAGCCATGGCATCAGCTTCCTCACAAGGAAGCTGCTTGACTCGCATTAAAAGGTGGCAATGCCATACCCCCAAAACTAGACATGACAGGGCAAAACTGATGCCATTTTGGAATCAGCACCCCAAATTCATACAAGACTACCAATTTTGAAAAACGTTTTTGACCCTCAAATTTGCAGGCCCGTGTTATTAAATTAGTCCGATACCCAATTTAGCTCCACTAACATTCCTCCAGCTCCTGTTCATCTTACCATTAGATATTTACTTTCCCTGCCTCCTCTGTTATTTCAATTCCACTGTCCTCCTCTCACCCAATCGTTTCCCAAGTGCTCCCCCACAACAGCACTGCCTTTTTGCCCATCTGCAAGACCTTTCCATGAGAGAGATCTTGTTTCAGCTGTTTATGGCGATTGGGTCTGTGCACTCTCTGGGTGTGTTCTCAGCTTCATCAACAACATCAAGACTGGAAGTACAGTAGTTCAGACATTTTGGAGTGCTATTATCACAACCTGGCGCAATGCAATGTATAGGTATAGGTAAAGGTAAAGGTGACTCTAGGGTGTAGTGCTTATCCCCATTTCAAAGCCGAAGAGCCAGCATTGTCCGAAGACGCCTCCGTGGTCATGTGGCCGGCATGACTCTCCTTGCCGCAGCGCGTAGCATGCAGCTGGAACACGGAGCACTGTTTACCTTCCCGCAAGCGGTACCTATTTATCTACTCGCATTAACATGCTTTGGAACTGCTAGGTTGGCAGGAGCTGGCCAAGCAACGAAAGCTCACCCCGTCGCGGATTCGAACTGCCGACCTTTCGATCGACAGCTCATGGTTCAGCGGTTTAACCCACTGCGCCACCTGCTGGTTAATGCAATGTATAGAACACTATAAAGATGGGATTCATGCTAACAGGCCCAGAGAATATCAACAGGCACATGACAAGTCTACTGCAAAAGCCAAGGTGGTCTGGGCTTATAATATGCCTGGATGGGAGAGCATCTGGGAATCATACAGAAATCATTCTGAGCGATTCTTTGGAGAATGCATAATATGTACGTGTAGTACATAGAAAAACCAACTGTAGACAAGGCCATGTTGGGATTCTAAAGCTAAATCCTATATAGCATTAGGATGCCAAGATCATAGCAAGAAAGTTCTCCCCCTTAGTGAGAATGGAGCATAAAAACAGATAATTGTCAACTAATATTGCAGTAAAATGCAAGTGCTTGCAAACTGCATGTTATTAGGAAATAGACAAAAGAAGTGGTCAATACCAAACCAGAGAAAGTAATTGAGTGCTGTTTGCTAATGGAGCCACTCTTAGCTTTGAATCTGAATGCCCATCTTTCCTAGTAAAGATTTTATAGGAGATGGATACAGGTCCCTCCGACACAAATGCAGGATTCTCTCAATCAGTACGTTCACAGGCATGGTTGAAAATGCTGAAAGATATGGAAGGCTATCGCCTATTTTCCATTGCTATGGATCCAAAGCTTGCTAAAAATCATGGTGAGCCTTCATCTCCCTGAATGGTATTGATGGCCAAAATGTAAGCTTATGAACTATATTCCCCTTCCCCAACAGCAATATGGATAAGCATTTAAATTGGAGGTCTCTAGGAGGGGACAGCAGTCCAGTCAGAATTTACGAAGTTGCTCCCTATGTGTCTAGTTTTACAAAAACAAGAATGGGATAAAACAGGCAATGCCCTTGGTGTCCAGCAAGTACCAATTGCTCTGTAACCATCACCAGCTCCCAAATTGCATTTGGGCACTATAGAATGGTAGCAGCTACGCCAAGCAGGATCATCACAAGCACACTTTAATTGTGTTGACACCACTTGCAGCTCCCTTAACACCAAGGTGGTCGTCTCACCCGGCGACAAACATTTTCCATTAGGTATTTTTGTAGGTTTTCACGACGCGACCATATCCTCGAATTAAAAATCCGCATGTTGCCGGGAAACTCCGGCATCAGCCTTTTAAGCTGTCTCAGGAGCACTATAGGGGATTTCTGATGATGCCACGAGTGTTACGTGCGCGAAACGTCAAAGTATATTTTACCATCTGTTGAAATTTATTATTTGTTGTAATAAATTTATTTATAACGACGGAGTTTCCCGGCAACATGCAGATTTTTAATTCGAGGAAACATTTTCCACTTCTTCTGTCCACTCAGGTTTTTGTGAGCACAGAAGAGAGCAGTAGAGTTTGCTCCTATCCTAGCCAGACAGTTTGGGGATTTCAGTACCATGGCTGACACCAATTCAAGGGAGGAGTTTGGATCCTTTCTTTAAAAAGTTCTTAAAGTGCGATTTGCACATGAGCAGGTGAAACTTGTTAGTTGCCATTTCTTCAGTTTGACAGTACTGAGTGGACATCAGCAATGAGAGCTGCAGGAGTAGGGATCTTTATCCAATATATAACAGTCTTCCTTCTCCACCCTGCCCAAGACCATGGCCCACCTTGTTGAGGTAGGTAATACAGTGATCCACATTGTCACTCCAGCAGAAAATATCATCCAGGTCACCAAGTCCCCCCAGTAGCTCCAGAGAGTCAGTGAAGTGAGCTGGACCACACCCAGCTGCCGATGTCTGGTTCAGCTCAGCAACGTAATTTGTTACGAAGCATCGTGCCTCTGTGAGAAAAATCAGAGAACAATACGAGACAATTCAATAAGACGACACAGGTAGGCACTGAAAGAGGGGCCTAGGGACCTCAAGAGTCCAAACTGTAGCTGGGGTAGCTGCCAGATATGAAGAACCTTTGCTAAGGAAGGGAAAGGGATGATATCTAGTGACATGGAGTGAACTAGGGACTCCAGGTCAGTGCCTATAGATCAGCCATAGGGCATAGAGTGGCATAGGGTGGGCCATAGCAGTACAGCACACCATAAGCAACCTCCTGGCTTTAGAAATAGGTTCTCTTTGTGCCAGGTGAAAGGGAGCGACAACAGGAAACAGGTTATCTTGTTGGCTGTGTGCTCTTAGAGGCATCTGGTGGAGCCATTGTGAGATACAGGAAGCTGGACTAGAAGGGCCTTTGGCCTGATCCAGCAAGGCTCTTCTTATATTGTTATAAGCACCTGGTTTGCATGCAGAAAGTCCCAGGTCCAATCCAGGTAGGGCTGGGAAATGATCCCCAAACTTGAAATCCTAGATTGTTCATACCAGTCAGCATACACAATGATGAGCAAGATGGACCAATTGTCTAACTCGGTAGTTCCCAAACCTTTTAGCACTGGGACCCACTTTTTAAAATGACAGTATCAGGACCCACTTAGCTTTACAAGACTTAAAAAAATATTTTGTTATTTACTTACAAGCAATATTTTATTTATTTGAAAAAAAACCTCAATCCATTTCTCGTAATGAGGCAGCCCTAATGAATAGCCTCAAGGCTTGAAGGGCTTAGTTATGTGACCCAGCCTTCACCTGCTCCCACTACCTGTCATTGATGGACTTGGAAAAAAAAACCCAGAAAAAAGATGCTCAAACATTTATCTCCCTATATTTACACAAGCTTGCAAACTGTAGGAGCTCAGCTGTTTGTAGGGCAATTAGCAGCTATCTGATTTTTGAAAAGCCTCAGAGCTTGAAGCAATTCGTTATTTGATCTTTCCATCACTCATGTTTTCATTGGAGGCTCTGCAAGACCCACCAGAAATCAGCGCAACCCACCAAGTGGGTCCTGACTCACAGTTTGAGAAATGCTGGTCTAACTTAGTATAATGCAGCTCCAGAATATAAATTCTGGAGGCATAAATTCTGGAGTTCACACAGGCACGAAATACTTATTTCCTTCACATATTCATACATTCTCTGGCACACAGCCTCCAGGGCAAGCTTTCATGCCATTTACACAGGACCAGTCATAGCTACATTGACAATGACAGCCGATTCAGAGATGTAGCCGTGTCTCCTTAGTCATGTGGAGAAAACAAGTGCTGTTTGCTTGTGTGAATATGGGGCTAGACTAGCCCCAAAGAACATGGGCTGTACCCCTGGAGTCCAAGCACTGCAGAAAGAGGAACCCAGTGGTTAGGGATCTCATGCCATCTTCATGAGGTTAGCTAGAATGGGATGACAGATTGTTATTAGGTTGCAAGCCCTTTGGGGACTAGGAACCATCCCTTGCTAAGTTATTCCCTTGCTAAGTAAACCACTTTGTTGAAAAGCAGTAGAGGTTGGTTACCCCTTACCTGGACATCCGAAATCCAGACTATTTTGACATCCAGACATTTTGGGGGCTGATGTTTTGTAAAAAAAAAAAAAAAACCCTTTTCCAGCACCTGGCTGACATAGCACAAGGCATGCTGGGGCACAAAATTACTAAAAATATTGTATAAAATTAACTTCAGGCTATGTGTATAAGGTGTATAGGTAGGCTTACCAGATCTCCAACCGGGACAGAGTGCTAGACCTTTAGGAGAAGGAATGTGGGCAGGTGTAGCTTGTTAAGTCCTAGAGCACAATCCTAGGCATGTCTACTCAGAAGCAAGCCCCATTAACACAATGGGGCTTGCTTCTGAGTAGACATGCCTAGGATTGTGCTCTAAGGTTTAACAAGCTACACCTGTCCACATTCCTTCTCCTAAAGGTCTAGCACTCTGTCCCGGTTGGAGATCTGGTAAGCCTACGTATAGGAGACATACCATTCATGAATTTCATGTTTAGATTTGGGTCCTATCCCCAAGATGTCTCATTATATTTATACAAATATTCCAAAATCCAGACAAATCCAAAATCCAGACAACTTCCCATCCCAAGCAGTACAGATAAGCCAGGGATACTCAACCTGTATATTGCACAAATATTTGTAAATTGGCTCTCATTGGGGCTTGCTTCTGAGTAGACATGCCTAGGATTGTGCTGTTTAACAAGCTACACCTGCCCGCATTCCTTCTCCTAAAAGTCTAGCACTCTATCCCAGTATGGATCTGGTAAGCCTACTCTCAACAGCTAGCTCTCTCAACAGCTGTAACTCAAATGCTCAGTATTTAACTTTTTCCTTGCCAGAGAAAAGGGAGCTGATGAAAGGGAGCAAGCACGATTTACCAATACTGTACTGGTAAGGAAACAGACTCTGCCAAGCATTTTTCAGTACAGTGCACACAGTTACCTGTGAATGGCTCTACTCCTGAGGTAGCTAGGTTACTCAAGGATTCCATTCCTCTGTTCAGAAACCTGAAAGCAAGGGAATTAAAATAATTCACAGTCCACCATAGCAAGGTCCCAAATTATTATTGAAAGCTCTTCAGTTTTACAGTAGGAAATCCCCCCATAACAGATGTACACACTTGAAAGAGTACACAATGCACTCCTGTGCATGTCTTCAGAAGTAACCCCCACTGAATTCAATGGGACTTACTCCCAGCAAAGTGCTGACAGGACTTACAGCCTTAGGTTCACTGAACCATCCCCTAGCCCAGGAGTGGCCAACCTTTCAACATGAATGCTGGCCCTTTAAATGGTTGCATAGGTGAGGGTATTTCAGCAGGTGCAGCTGCTTTAGCAGCACCATCAGCACTTGCAGCTGCCAAGATTCTGTCTTCTACACAACTCTTAAGAACAGAGAGGCCCTAATGGTGGAAGGTTGGCCACCTCTGCCCTAGCCAAACCAGTCCTAGAAAATCTTACACACTTTGTATTTATTACACTTTTATTAGTCACACTCTCACTTCCAGATCTTTCAATAAGCCGTTATTTAATAACAATAATAAACTCAGTGTTTCAATTCAACATCCTCTTTTTTGGGCCCCAGTCTCATTCCCACAACAATCAAACACGTCCATTGCACTCACAACACAACGACGTTACCTCCGCAACCAGCGAAGGCTCTCCACCTGTAATTAACTCCCTCCCTGCAGCTGCAGAAGGCAACCAATAAAACTACACTACTATCTACCCAGAAGACTTCCTCAAAGATCCCACGGAAGATGCTCTTGAATGAAACTCGGAGGCTACTTGAGGGTATGCCGGGATTTGTAGTCAGCTGCAAGTGGATAAACGGTTGGAAGCAAAAGTCGTGCAGCTTGGGAGTTAATTACAGGTGCAGCTTGGTTACAGATCAAAAGCAATCAGTCCAACAGCTTCTTTCCCACAGAGTCCAAGCAGCAGCTTCTGAGAAAGTTTTAAAGCACGCACGCCGCATTGATTGCCCCAGAACCTGGTACTCCGAATTATATCGTCTCTGATCTTGGAGATTCAATTTTATCATGGGGTGTTAGAACGAACACATGAGATGTGAGTTTAGAAGCCTGACCTGATGCTAAACGGGGAGCGGGCCTAGAGTGGAAGGTCTTCATCATGGAGAGAGAAGTCTACAGGTCTGTTTCTACCTTCCTTGTATTTCATATTGTTTGCCAGCTCTACATACCAAGAGACATGAAACTGCCTTGTTTTGAGTGAGATCCTTGGTTCCTCTTGCTTTCTGCCTTTCTGCACTGACTGCCTTCACTTTCCAAGGTCCCAGGCAACAGAGGCAGGTGCAGGGGAGGGGAGGCAGTTGGCCATTCCCCACTTGTGGGCCCCCCCATCACCTACTTTGCAGATTTGCAGGGGTGCTCCCTTCCCAGGGCCACTCAGAGGAATTTTATCAGGGGGTACAAAGTTTCTTTTGGGCCCCTTCTTCATGTAAATTTTGCTCCTGGGTCCCCTTTTTAACCTTTTCTTGGCCCTGGGCCCGGATACAATTTACCCCCTTAACCCCCCTCTTAGAGGCCCTGTCCCTTCCCATCCTCTGATCAGCCACACTGTTGGAGTGGAGACTGGTCCCCAGCCATCTGTGTTGCCTGATACTGATATGCTTATACTGCAGGATGATATGCCCTACCGCAGGATGCATCATGTACATGGTGCTGGATGCATACCAGGTGAGCATGTCCCAGCGTAGCCTCGTGTCACTTTGATGCCTAGGAAGATTCAGGCCCACACGTTTGGTTCATCAAAGCACCTGCCCCTGCTTTAGCTGGCTGGCTTAGGAGAAGCCTTGCCTTTTGGGAATTTCCATGACCAACTGGACCTTGTTTGGTCAGCAAATTAAAACCTGTAAACAAACCACATCCTGGGCACCTCCTGACTTTGGAGTAAACAAGATAGTTAGCAGTCGCAAAAGAAGTGCCTTCAGGGCCCAATCCTATCTAACTTTCCAGTGCTGGTGCAGCCGCAATGCACTCCTGAGGTAAGGGAGCGAATGTTCCCTTACTTTGAAGAGGCCTCCGTGACTGCCCCCCCCCCCCACTGCAGGATGCAGCACATGCCCCATTGGCATGGTTGCATCAGCACGGGGAAGTTGGATAGGATTGGGCCCTCAATCTTGACTTCCCTCACCAATGACATTGTCAAGCCAGGATGGTGTAGTGGTTTGGAAGTCGGACTTAGACCTGGAAGATCCAGGTTCAAATCCCCGCTCACCCATGAAGCTTCCTGGGTGACCTTGGGCCAGTCACTATCTCTCAGCCCCACCTACCTCACAGGGTTGTTGTGAGGACAAAAAGGAGGGGAGGAAATATGTACACCACTCTGAGCTCCTTGGAGGAAGGGCGGTATAAAAATGTGAAAAATAAAATAAATAAATTCAATCATGAGTTCTATGTTAATTGGGGCACACACCCCTGGAGCAATTAAGGAGTCCTCAGTTGTACCCGAGTCCCCAGGGCACCTCTCTCGAACCCATTGGCCATTGAGGTCCATCAAAACAAAGAAATGGTCTTTGATGAGCTCACCCTGCAACAGCCTCTGTTTCCCTGTGGGATTTTAGCTATAAAAAGTTGGGTCATAGACCTCATGGTTGCTGTCCAGCCACATGCTGTGCTACTAATCAGGTACTCACTGGTGCTGCATCAAGCACTCCCACTTCCTCTTCTACCCAAGAACTGCTGTGCTAGCCAGCACACAGACTGGATATCAGACTTCTCTTTTCTTCTCCCAGCCTTTCTCCCTCCTCCCCTGCCCCCAAGCACTACTGAAATCACCACTCAAGCATCCTCTCTGAGCTACCTTTCAAAAAAATCCTTCCCCCAGGAAAGTGCACTCGGCTGCCTTGCCCTGCTTCCATTTCTGGAACCAGCTAAAGCAACTGCTAACCCTCCTAGGTTTGCCTTCCAAACCCTTTTCTGCCACTCCCCCCACCTTTGAACCCAGAGGTTGCTGTGCCTTAGCAACCTAAGTCCATGATCTCTGCAACAACACAAACCTCATCCCAGAATATACAAATAGGTAACCTTGGTCTTTGGCACCCATGACCGTTGGCCCCTAAGCCCCCATCTTCTGTGTCACGCATGCAGTCATATTGACAATACACTTAGTGTTTCCATCCCTTCCTTGGGGGGGGGGGGGAGGACTTCTTGGTTTACCTTTCACCATCTAAGGGGGAAGCCCAGATATTAGTTCCGGGCCTTCTTTACAGATGGGACTCCTTTAATCAGCACAGCAACTGTTCAAATAGCTGGGCTGCCCCTAATATTCTGGGGTACTCCATGAACACCTGCAGCACCTGTTTAGGACCAAGCACACAGTGGGAAAGACAGGCTCCCCTGCCACAAGTGAATGAACTGTTTTTACAGCCTACTAAAGGGCTCACTCCTTCCCTGGAACCCTGGTTCTAGCTACACAGAACAAGCCATGGTCTCTGCACCTGAAACCTTTGATACTTTCGTGTTTTGCCTTTTCCCCAGGCTTGTGCTGCTCTACCATATAACCCCTGGTTATTCAAGTCCATGTTCCCCCAAGTAATCTCTCTGACTTCTCTAAGATGCTACGTGTTTTGCTTCCCTCTTTCTTCTCTCCTCCATTTTGCACCCCCTTTTTCCTTGTAAGGCTTTCCTCTCTTTTCTCCTACCTAGAAACTGCTGGTGCTCAGGGCCTAGCAGTATGAATGAATGTGTGAGAATATTGCATCGCATTGTAATTTTGATTCCCCTTCCCAGTTATTGTATTGTTAGCCCCACCATAAAAGTTAGATATTGTTGCACCCGTATCCTTGCCTTCCTGTTCATTTCATGCTAGTTCATTGAGTTGTGCCATGACATGAGCCACTGCATTTGGGCCCTGAGCTTATAGTGTTCATAGTCTTCACAGTGCATGTTACATATGTCTTAGAGCATGTCTGTTAACATCTGTTGCAATAGTTTTTCAGTGCACCGGGTAGGGGGGATGACACTGCAGAAGGTAGGCTTTAGATCTCAGCCGCCGATTGCCCCAATCTACAGTTTGATGCTTTAGCCTAGTGGTTCCACACCAGCTCTGGCAAATGGAGCACAACTGCCTGTGCTTATACACATTTACTTCCATGTTGTGTGCACTGCACTCAGGGCTACAGCCTGTGCAAGCAGACTCATTTTTTCAATCATCATGCTGGGTGAAAAAAGTGGTATGTCATGTGCGATGAGACATAGTTATCAGGGATGCTACCATGGGGCAGGCAGAAAAGATGCTGCCCTGCCTGCTCTTTCCATTCTGCTTCTCAGAAAAAAAAATACAAGCATTTGGTTGTTTAAGCCTTACAAATGCCCTCACACATACAGTGCACTCCCACTAAGTCACCATAGCCTATAAAAGCTATGCCTAGGATCCAGAATAATTGCACACACCAGCTTCACTCTGGTCCTACCTCACCCAAAGTCAGCACCAGAACAGTGAGCTATTCAAAAGGACACTCCCACAAATGCATGTCTATTGGGGACTAGGAACAAGACTGAGAGCCCAATCCTATCCAACTTTCCAGCCCCTGCTGGAAGCCTCCATGACCATTAGGATGCAGCACACACCCCATTGTCACGGCTGCACCAGTGCAGGAAAGTTGGATAGGATTCATTGGGCCCTCAGACTCTGACTACAGCAACCCTCCAGATGCAGTGTCTGCCATTTTGGGTAGGGGATGTGAATAGTGGAAATGGAGGAAGGGTGCAGTGCTTTATGCAAGTGTTCAGGGCACTTGAAGAACAGCTGCATAGTGAGAAAAGGGGTCTCCCTTTGGAGGGAGAAAAGGGATCTCCCTGGGGGGGGGGAGAAAGTGGGATAGAAATCTAATAAATAAAAGGTTAGCAAGGGAGGTGCTGAAAACCAAATAAGACTGTGCAAATATTTTATCCCTGCCAGGTGAACTTTTTTTTCTGAAGTTCCACAACTCAAAAGCCATCAATGGCATCTCCCACAAGCACAGTTCCCTCTACACAGCGCGGCCGTACAACTCGAAGCCTGGCCACCCGGTCGTTCAGTTATGAGTCGTCCGATGTCATCACCAAGCGTCTGAAGACGTCGTCGTATCTGATGGAGTGCTCCGTGTGGCGGCATGAGTTGTTTCAGGGAACACTGCCCACAAGTCTGTACGTTTATGGGATTTGAATCACTTACAGTAGGCAGGCACAGCAAGAACTTCAAGATCTAATACTGACTTTCAGTGTGTGTGTGGGGGGGGGGGAACGACACATATGTAACAGAGGTCAAAGTTTAATTTAAAATCATCACTCTATTAAACAATTCTATAATTAAGGTGAGGAGGACACACTTTGCTACAGGATAAAGATCCAATCCTGCAGAGGAAGAGGCAAGAGACCAGCTCCTATGAACACAGCTGGTCAACTACCAGTCGGACACTCATTAAGAGCAGGCCCACCAAGATGGCCGACATCCTCCGGCAACCCCACGGAGCCCAAATCGCCAGGCTGTGGGATGGCACCATCGTCACTTCAGGGTGTCACAACATTGCTGGAATCGTCCCTGGTGCAACAAGCATCCAAAGAAGCCGCTGATCCTCAGGGTTCAGCTGAGGAAGAGGAGGGAGCAGGTGCAGGGGGAGCCTCCTTATGTACCAGCTCCGGTTCATCTTCTCCATCGTGTGGAGGATGGACGAGCACTTTGTCCAAGATCCCAAATTCCTGGGCTTCTACTGGGCTCATGTAACGATCTCTCTCCATGGCAGACTCTAGGAGGAGGAGAACAAGTTGCCTCATCAGAGGTGGTTGGGTTGAAAACTAATGCCATCTTGCAAAGTAATGCCATCTTGCAAAATAAGTACATATACCTACTACTACACATAGCACTAGCCTGCCAATGACCCATGTATCTGTGTTAGGATGCAAGCCTCAGAATGCAAGCCTAAGAATGGTTATGAAGGGGTCCTGCTGAACTTAATTGGGTGGATCCACACTGTTTCAGGCAGTGGATCGGCTTGGGCCACCCTCAGCTGCTCCCTTCCCTTTGCCCACAGGAGTTAGCAAGTGTGGTACCTAATAAGGAGAGAGGTCTGACCAAGCCTCTGCTGCTGTTCATACTGGGCAGGTGAGAAAGGGGTTAAACGCCCTGCCATGTGCCTTGGCTGGACAGCTTGAGGTCTTTAAAGGGGAGATATCCTTGCCATTGGGGACAGAGTCAGCTGAGCCCCTAGTTGGCTATCCTTACCCAAGTCCTACATTTGTCACCCTGTTCTGTATAACTATTACACTCTTTAGGAATGCCCTTTATTCATTGACCATCTTGTTCTCCCTCTTGCCCTTGCTTTGCCTTGAAGTTTGCCTAGCCCCAGTTGCTACATGGCCATTCCTCAGTCCTACAAGCATGTGTCAATCCCAGTTAAGAATTCAGGGACGACTTACTTACATCAATATCCACTTGCATCCCATAACGACAGATTAAAGTCACACATGCAACATCTGTTCTGGCTTAAATTAGGATCCAGTTAAAACAGCTAAAAGCATTTACATATGCGACAAATTCACAATAGTCCCATGTCCATCTCACATCACTTCATAAAACTGGCCAGGGTTTGACACATCTTAACAAGGAGGAAAGAAAGGGAGCAAGTATCCTGTAGTTGTCAGGGAACCACCACCAAATCAGCTTATAAGCGTCCTTGTTATCCCCAAAGGAATAACAAGATAGAGGGGTGATGTTATTAAGGGAGGAGCTGTTTTATCTCACTGCAAAAGGGGTACCCATGGCCTCTGAAGAAGCAACAGATCTAGCAAGAGCCTGTAACAGAACACAGGAATCTGGCCTCCTTGTTCCTCATTGCTTTACTGATCTCTAGATCAGGGGTGGCCAAACTGCAGCTCCTGAGCCGCACGTGGCTCTTTGACGTATAATGTACAGCTCTCAGAAATATGTCCGCTGAGCTCCTTTTTGCATCACAGTTAATATAAAAAAGGTAAATAAGAACATTTTCAAGCTTTGTAATTATTTACCAGGTATAAACTGACACTGGATTAACACACAAATTTAATGTTCGTGGTGAGTAAATGTATTTAAGAATTTAAATGCTTCTTAAATATTGTGGCTCTCAAACATCTCTCTTGCGGCTCCCAAACATCTGACATTTACCGTATGTGGCTCTTACGTTAAGCAGGTTTGGCCACCCCTGCTGTAGATGCTGCCCTTCAGCATGCAGAGTTGGGTGTTTTCTTGCTGCGGGGTCTCTAACTCCAGCTCTGCCTCCCCACTCCCACAGGGGCCCACAATGTTTACCAATCACATCCAGGTTTTGCTTCGTATGTTTGGCATAAAGGGCATTGATCTGTTTCTTCAGCTTGAGGATTTCCTCGGCCTGAATGGCAATGTCTGTAGCTTGGCCCTAGAAAGGAAGGCAGGGTGTCAGAAGGAAAATTCATCTGGTCACCTATTAAGGAGCTTCACCTACTAGGAAAACTGGGGAACACAGGGGATGGCTATGAAAGCCCCCCAGTCATGAAATCATGTAATCTGCGCACCAGGTTAGCATCAAAAGAGAATGCTGGCTAAATGAGTAGGAGGACAAGAACTTGGAGTCACACAGCATCTGCAACAAGGAGTAGCAGGCTGTCAGACTCACCCGTGCCCCGCCTGAAGGTTGGTGGATCATGATGCGGGAGTTGGGGAGGGAGTGGCGCATGCCTGGAGAACCTGCAGCCAGCAGCAGAGAGCCCATGCTGGCCGCCTGCCCCACACACCACGTACAGATGGGGTTCAGGATATACTGCATGGTGTCGTAAATAGCCAGTCCAGATGTCACTGTACCGCCTGTGGGAGAAGTAGAGAACTTGCTGCAATACTCAGGCTTTCAAAAATTTAGACACAAGGCTTCTTAAACCATCAGAAAAATGGAAAGGTCCTTGAGGATAGCTAAGATATAGCAATAGTGGCAGAAATGCATCCCAGAGCAAAAATCTAATAGAATTAAATGGAAGGGGAGCGAACAGATCCAGAAAACCCCTCATGTTTGTGGAACCCTTGATCTAACATCACTTGCCCTAGGCTAAACAGATATCTATGTAGAGAACAGAGGCAGAGAACGACAGGGCCTTGGGAAATGCAGATTACCGGTACTCCTGGGAACTCTGGCCACAACAGAGAAATACTGCAAGACGTAATGAATCAAGTGCAAAACACAAGTGGCAGATGTATTTACTCCACTCTTACAGTCTCCCACTAGAGATAAAGGGGTGCCTGCAGAGGAACAGCTCCTATGACATTCTTTGTTTTCCATTGCCACTCACCTGGGCTGTTAATGTACATGTGGATGGGCTTCTTGTTGCTTTCTGACTGCAGGAAAAGCAACTGCGCAATGACCAAGCTTGCGACACCATCATCAATCTGGAGATAGAAAGCACAAGGGGGTGACTAAACAAGGAGAATACCTTGCGGCAAGAAGTCCATTTTCAGCTGAAGACATTAGCAGCTCCAAAAGCTCAGGCTACTTGCTTGCTTTCTGGGCAGTGGGCATCCAGGAAGCAGAAAAGGGAATCCCACCAGAATCCCCTGTAAGAAGAAGGAAGCTGAGCCCAAAATTGTGGCTCAGGCACAAAGTCTAGGAGAGTACGCATGGCCAAATTCCTTGAAATGAATTGCCCAAAGAAACCAAACTGTGCTAAAAGCACTACAACACCTTCAGCTTACTTCAGCTTCTCTCAATTTTGGGGCTGTGTGTACGTGCTCAAAAGACAAGGGAATTCTCCATCAATTCTGCAGCCTGTATATATTATGCAAACAATTTCGCATAATTTATTCCATTTTGCTTTTTTTTTTTTTAAACTATCGTGCATAATTACCTTTAGGTTTGCTAGTTGTGAAACCGTTGCCTCAGCCCTCTAGAAAGCTTTTTCAGCCACTCCTCTGGTATCTAAGATTTCAGCAGACAGATTGCCCACACCCTTCCAAGGATATCTTCCCAGCATAAGGTACAGAAACATACTCTTTTAATAAACAAATAAAATTCAGCCAGCCAGCATGGTGGATTTGGAAGCCCAGCTTCAAATTCCACTGGGTACTCTTGGCCAAGTCCCTCTCTCTTAGCCGAAGTTTCACAGGCTGGCCTGTGTATGAAACTACCTTACTGCAGTATGGTCTTCTACTCCAATTGGCAGCAGCTCTTCCAAGCCTCAGGCAGAGATCTTCCCCAGCTTTAAGAGAACTATATGCTGAGGATTGAACCTGAGACTTTCTGTAAGCAAAGCATTTACACCAAGTTATTTCTCCTCCCTGTATGAGGCTGGCTTAATGAGTCACCTTACTAAGCAGTTGAGCCCAGTATCATCTATTCTGAGTGGAGGGAACTCTCCAAAGGTATTTGCCAGCTGCCATTCTCCCTGTGCGATCCTTTATGTTTTGGAAATTGAACTGGGGCTTACATATCCACCATGCTGATGCTGTAGCACTGCGCTAAGGCCCCGCAGCTCTGAGCTCCTTGAAGGGAGGACAAGGTACATGTGACAACTAATTAAATCAATCCTGAACATAGGAAGTTGGCTTTTTTGAGTCAAAAGGTCATGCAAACACACCGCAAATGCCCTGAGTGGGAGAAGGTAAAAATCGCTGCACCAGTTGGCCCTGTGGCCCCGCTGCAAAAGTAATTCTTGGACTCACCGGGCCCATCACGCAGACAATGCGCTCTCTCAGAAGGCGAGAGTAGATGTCATAGGCTCGCTCACCACGGCCCTGAAACAGACAGAAGGACAGTGCAAACACTCAGCTCAGGATGCAGTGGAGAGCCCCAGCTTCCACCATAAGAACATAAGAAGAGCCCTGCTGGATCAGGCCAAAAGCCCATCTAGTCCAGCTTCCTGTATCACACAGTGGCCCTATCAGATGCCTCAGGGAGCACAAGACAACAAGATAACCTGTTTCCCGTTGTCACTCCCTTGCACCTGGCACAGAGAAAACCTACTTCTAAAACCAGAAGGTTGCTTATGGCTTGTAACCTGTGATGGTCTTTTCCTCCATGAATCTGTCCAAACCCCTTTTAAAGGCATCTAGGCCAGGTGCCATCACCACATCTTGTGGCAAGGAGTTCCACAGATGAATTGCACGCTGGGTGAAGAAATGTTTTCTTTTGTCTGTTCTAACTCTCCCTCCACTCAATTTTAGTGCATGTCCCCTGGTTCTGGTGTTATGCGAGAGGGAGAAGAATTTCCCTCTATCCACTCTCTCCATCCCATGCATAATTTTATACGTCTCAATCATGTCCCCCCTCAGGCGCCTTTTTTCTAGACTGAAAAGCCCCAGACGCCGTAGCCTTTCCTCATAAGGGAGGTGCTCCAGCCCACGAATCAATCTGGTCGCTCTTTTCTGCACCAGGGAGAAGGTCCCTCTACAAAGCTGGCTAATGCACAGTTTAACTCCGAGGCCCTGTTTTACAAAGAGTTCAAAGTGGGTTGCCAACTTGTGATTTGGCTCTTTAAGCTGTTCCTTGACAGCCATTTGAATGAGCAAATGATAGTGCTCATCTCCATGCCATGAAAAGCTTCGCCTGATGATTGCTGCAGATCAAACACCTGTTAAAAGGCGCAAGAGAAGGGCAGCCTGGTTTTCTCCATCTTATCTCTGTGCAATGCTGCTAGTCACAGAGCACTGCTAGCGGTGCACAACTAGCTGCCCTAAAAAAAACCTGCCAGTCCAAGCAATCTTGGATTGTCCGTGCAGTCAGGTTGACCAAGAACTGAAAAGTCGAGACTCAGGATAGACAACAGTCAGTTCAGAAGACCATCCACAGATACCCCCTCCCCCAGGAGCTCTCCACTTTGCTGTTAGCAGAGTCCCCAATACCACAGTTGACCCTTCTTCACTATGCACGCAAGCTACTATTTCCCAAATAAGTAGCCACACAGACAAAGGACTCTCTCTCTCTCACACACACACACACACCCAATTAACAGAGGTTTTGGAAGTTTTCGCCTCTTCTTACATTTATATCTTGCCTTTTCCCCGTGGTGGACTTCAAGGTGACATACTTGGGGTTCCCTGGTGGTCCCTCCCCATCCAGGCACCAACCAGACCCAGACCTGCTTAGCAACAGCAAGGTGGCTGCATCATGGGCCCTGAAACCACGTGATCTTACTCTATGCCTCAGCTGCTTATTCCCATGTGCCTGTGTCTTGGGTCACGGGGCAACTCTGATCCAGCCCATATTCCTATTCACACTGGG
This sequence comes from Plestiodon gilberti rubricaudatus, assembly GCA_026170595.1. Taxonomy (NCBI): domain Eukaryota; kingdom Metazoa; phylum Chordata; class Lepidosauria; order Squamata; family Scincidae; genus Plestiodon; species Plestiodon gilberti. Next base: position 111,081,557 of record JANXHW010000002.1, read on the forward strand.
GAGGAGGGTGTTAAAGAAGCCTTTGTTCTTGTCTCAGTAAGAGTCTGTGGGTGGAGCCCAGGATAGCTGACCCTTCGGCACTTGCTCAATTCAAAATATGACCACTGTCCGAAATTGGTTGCTGACCAGAGGTTCAAGCAGTTGGCCCTAGTTGCCCATGCAACCCATGTTGTATGATTCTTTAGACTTCCTAGTTCCCACTCCATGGATCTTTCTGTGGGAAAGATTACAGTGAAGAGCCCTTCCCAGAGAAACACACCCTGATACGCTACACTTACCGTCTGCTCCACCACAATGGGAATGAGGGGAATGAAGCTTCTGGGAGACTGGTGGAGGCTCCGAGCCACAGAAAGGAGATGGCAGCTCAGCCGCAAGCTGTGCTATAGAAAGAGAAAAGGCTGGTTATCAGGTAGAAGAAACAAGCATTTCACTTTTATGGTTAAAAGTTAACCATAAAACATTTCTTCTGAAACCCTCTCTATACCTCAGACTAGGCTTACCAGATCTCCAACTGGGACAGAGTGCTAGACCTTTAGGAGAAGGAATGTGGGCAGGTGCAGCTTGTTAAACCTTAGAGCACAATCCTAGGCATGTCTACTCAGAAGCAAGCCCCATTGTGTTCAGTGGGGCTTGCTTCTGAGTAGACATGCCTAGGATTGTGCTCTGAGGGTTTAACAAGCCACACCTGCCCACATTCCTTCTCCTAAAGGTCTAGCACTCTGTCCCGGTTGGAGATCTGGTAAGCCTACCTCAGACTGACTACTTCTGACCCAGCACACACATACCCTTCCCAGATTGTGCTCCCTCAATGACAAGATAGTGTAGCATTTTTGTGGGTTTTTTGCCAAGCACACTCCAAAGCCATATTTGTTTTTTCCCTGCTGATGTCAGTCCTCACAAGTGCATACAACGTACACACAAGAAGGCTGTTCACACATTAAACGTTACCTGGTTACTAGATTGTCCATCTGTTAAAATGAACCTGGGTACAGTTATTCACATGGAAATGCATACCCAGATACAGGCACTATGTACAGATTGTACCTGCATTTAATAGGACATGTGAATACTGTAGCCAGGTACAGATTAACAGCAATTGTATTCAGCTGAATTCAGCTCAACCATGGATTGGGGGGGGGGGGGGGCTGTAGAACCATCAGGTGCCCTGACCTCCCCTACAGGAAGGAGCCTGAAATAGCGGCTTGATTTCACAATGTGGCAGGAAGACGGTGAAAGCACACCATAGAGATAAGCTTATCACCGAGTGCTCCCCTTCCCTACCAAACGCCAAGCATCCCTACTATTGGGGCCCACCCCCTTATTCAATCTATCTGACCCACGTGCACTTGCCCCCTCACCGCTATCTTTTGCAGCATCCTGCCCCTGAGACCCGGAAGATCCTTCTTTCTGCCTTCCCACGTGTTTTAGAGTACACGAATCACATGATCGGATCTTCAGAGCTGTCAGCGGGAGGGGGGGGAAGAGATAGGATTGCAATTCCCCGCTATGCACCATGGGAAATGTAGTCTCAAATCCTGCACATTTGTAAAATACACCTGAGTTTCCTCCTTCTGTTTGAACGTTAACGCGCTCCAAATTTCATAGATGATAATTGGGGGGACTTGAGTATTTGTGACCTTAGTCAAACACCAGGAATCAGGTCTCCTCCATAAATTGCTCAAGGCTCTTTTTCTGCCTGATGTTTTTATTTACTCTGCTATAATAACCTGTCCTGCTGCTGAATCATTAAACTCAACCTATATGATCCTAACATTTTTTTAAAATTTGGGCTGCAGTCCTATGCACACTGGGAAAGTAACCCTAGCTGAACTTAATGGGACTTATTTCTGAGTAGAAATGCCTAGAATTGTGCTGTTAAGAATATTCATTAATAAAATAAAGACTTGACTTGACCTTCTGCCATTCCATCAGAACTTCAGAAGAAAGTGTGCACAGGACTGACTGGAGCTTTTGTAAAGCAGGAAAGATTGTCTTCTTGCCTGGTCTTTTCTTTCATCCCAGCATAAGTAAGCATAGGTGCCAGTCTTTTGCACACTTCTTTTAGACTCAGCCCCATTCAGTGGTGTAGTGGTAAATTCTTGCAAGAGCTTGTCATGACTCCCCGCCACACCCCATTAAGAACAAATTTCTTCACTAGAATGTTCTGTTCTCCTACCACTTATTTCTACTTTGAAACTTAATATACTACTTCATTTAAACTCTTGGAGTGGGTTGCAATAATTTTAAACACAAATATATAAAAATTGATTTGACAGTCCTGCATCTTGCACAGATTCAAACGTTTGCTCATTTATTTCTTCCTAAAAAGGTGAAATCCTATTGTGGCTTTCTGATTTTTTGTAACAGACAAACAAAGGAAGCTACCTACAACTTCTCTATTATTACATGCTTATCTTTACAGCAGTTGAGTGGTTCACAAGACCCCAATAGGGTTGTTGTTAAGCAGTACAACAATATCCCAATACCATCCTATTATTATAAGCTTCTATCACAAAATTAACAACAATGCCTGTGATGTGAATAATAGTTCCCTAAAAAGAACTCAACATAAGAACTCAACATTAATAAAATTAAGATCATGGCATCTGGTCACATCAATTCCTGGCAAATAAAAGGGGCAGAAATGGAAGCAGTAACAGATTTTACTTTTTTGGGCTCCAAGATCACTGCAGACAGAGACAGCAGCCATGAAATTAAAAGACGCTTCTTACTCCTTGGAAGGAAAGCTATGGCAAACTTAGACAGCATAATAAAAAACAGAGATATCACCATGCCAACAAAAGTTCGTATAGTCAGGACGATGGTGTTCCCAGTAGCAATGTATGGTTGCGAGAGTTGCAAGGAAGACTGAGCGCCGAAGAATAGATGCTTTCGAACTGTGGTGCTGGAGAAGACTCCTGAGAGTCCCTTGGACTGCTAGGAGATCAAATCAGTCAATCCTAAATGAAATCAACCCTGACTGCTCCCTGGAAGGACAGGTACTGAGGCTGAAGCTCAAATATTTTGGCCACCCATTGCGAAGAGAGGACTCTCTGGAGAAGACTCTGATGCTGGGAAAGATTGAAGGCAAAAGGAGAAAGCAAAGGATGAGATGGTTAGACAGCATCACCGATGCAACGAACATGAAAATGAGCGAACTCAGGAAGATAGTGGAGGACAGGAAGGCCTGGCGGGATATGGTTCATGGGATCACGAAGGGTCGGACACGACTTAATGACTAAAGAACAACAACAACAACAAGAAAGAATCTAACTCTTTCTGTTTTGTCATGGCTTTATTATGCTTGCTTTCAAAATCATTCTCCCATGGCCAAAGCCTGCATTTCCATTACTATCCACAACATGGCAACATTGGGAGAGAAATATTTTGCCAGCAACAGTGGGCTGTGATGGGGAGAGGAGTTGCCTGGCAGAATAACAGATCACATAATCTATTTCTCATAGCAGAGATACCAAGAGCCCAGTGTGTGATAATGTACCCAAATGTCTTCCTTCCTATATATATATATATATATATATATATATATATATATATATATATATATATATATATATATATATATATATATATATAAACACCTTACAGCCTGATCTTATGATTCTTTACCTGAAAGTTGCCAGGTAGGGTTGCCAACCAAGCCCTGCGGGTGTACCTTTAGCAGCAGGTTGGTCTGCAGATGTCAGCAGTTATAATATTGATCTTCATCATGCTGTGAGAAGCCTCACCTCCCAGTGTCTAAGTTGTTTTTCTGATCAGTTGGTAACCCTACTTGGAAGTAAATCCCACTGAATTTTATTGTGGAATATACTCAAGTAACTATTGATAGGATCACACAGCCAACAATACATTTTCACTTCTCTTGAATAGATAATTACCAGCGTTTTGCTGAAATTCAGGATGAAATTAAGGTGAGGATCTCATTAGCAAAGTTTGGGTTGACTGGAGCTAAACGCAGGCTATATGATCTAAGGACTTGGGGTTTACATTTGAGGTTGGAGAGCATGTGTGCATGTGCCCCTTGTAGGATTTTCAACTGACCAGAAAACTGAGCTGGTGTGCTTCTGTGCTTTTAACAAAGTTTTGATATGCAAACATCAATTAAAAAAAATTCAGGCTATCAAACAAAAAACTGTGAAATGCTGTTAAAGGGCCAGTTCACGGGCAGTCTTGGCATCTAGGTGACAAAGATCTGAGGCAAACATGATCATAATTTATAGTTAACTACTAAATATCTTTTTCAAACTAGTGAGAGAAACCCAAGATGCAGAATTTGGAATTTACCAACATTTTTCTGGAGGTCAGGGGAAGACTTTTCAGCTGAATTGCTGCATATCATGCAGATGTTAGGTGCCCTGCTAGGAGAAAAAAAAATGTTGACAGCCCTATCAGGGTTCCTAACTCCTGGCATAAGATTTCCTTTTTTGAGCAAATAATAGAACACAACTCCCATGCAATACTGATGTTGCTTTCTTAGTTTCCTCAGCTCCTTCACTCGCTAGTCAGGCCATGAAATCAGAAGTCTAGCTGAGAGAAAAATAGCCTGGAGAGTTTATACTTAGAAAACAATAAGCAGGCATGGAGGAAGTTAAGCATCTCTCTCTCCCACCCATCCTTCCCTCACCCCCATATTTGTATTACCTGAGCAGATATATATTTGCCAAGGTAATTTATAGTGAGGCCAGCGGATGGCGCAGTGGGTTAAACCGCTGAACCATGAGCTGTCGATCGAAAGGTCGGCAGTTCGAATCCGTGACGGGGTGAGCTCTCGTTGCTTGGCCAGCTCCTGCCAACCTAGCAGTTCCAAAGCATGTTAATGCGAGTAGATAAATAGGTACCACTTGCGGGATGGTAAACAGCGCTCCGTGTTCCAGCTGCATGATACGCGCTGCGGCAAGGAGAGTCATGCCGGCCACATGACCACGGAGGCGTCTTCGGACAACGCTGGCTCTTCGGCTTTGAAATGGGGATGAGCACCACACCCTAGAGTCGGACATGACTGGACTTAATTGTCAGGGGTCACCTTTACCTTTAATTTATAGTACTGCCCTGCCTTACTGAGAAATTGGGAGAATCCTGCCTACACATTTTTTCTTACTCCAGAAGTAAAATGGCTGCGAACTGATTTTTATATGTTTATTTATTTATAAGTTGAAAGCTGAATGTTAGGAAGGATATCCCACACAGTGCAGTTCTGTGCACACTCAGCTGGGATTAAACCCTATCAAACACAGTGGAACTTACTTCTGAGTAAACATGCATAGTATTGCTGTTAGTGTGCTAGTCCCTGCAGACCACCTGCATAGCATGTAGCCCTGGTTCAATGTCCCATATAGAGTTGCCAACCCTCCAAGATTGACCCAGAATCTCCAGGAATCAGCATCAATCTCCAGGTGACTACTGAAAGCAACCCAGAAGGTTTTAACTTGGCCTCCAGGAATTTCCAACATTATATCACGTTGTGGGGGGGGGGGGAATCTCCAGAAACAGTTTCAGTTAAGAGTTGACCACCCTGTTTTCATTCCTCTTCCATTTCCCACCATTGGTATTAGACAGTAAATACCAATATACCAATACCAATATGAGCCAGGATGGTGTAGTAGTTTGGGAGTCGGACTTAGACCTGGAAGATCCAGGTTCAAATCCCTGCTCAGCCACAAAGCTTCCTGGATGACCTTGGGCCAGTCACTATCTCTCAGCCCCACCTACCTCACAGGGTTGTTGTGAGGACAAAAAAAAGGAGGGGAGGAAATATGTACACCACTCTGAGCTCCTTGGAGGAAGGGTGGTATAAAAACGTGAAAAATAAAATAAATAAAATATAAAAGCGAATGGGGCTGTGAAGTTACTGAGAGCATTCTAGGCTGCCAATCCAGGACATGGGAAGTAACATTGTACTGTAATCTGCTCATCATGCACTATGTAACAAATGCCTAGGAAGGGCACAGCAAAAAGGCTCCTTCAGACTGCAACAATTGCTGCCTGTCCTTGTATATCCTGTCTAGGAATAGGCAGGGGACAGCGTGATCCAGAATTTGTCAGGGGTGATCGCATCCCCTCCAACATTGAAAAGGAAAACACTCCTTTGTGCTTATAACACCCCTGTTCTCATGACATGTTGCACTGTCTAACACTACCTATGCACATTGACTCTGTAGTAAATCCCATTGAGCTCAATGGAGCTTACTCTGAATTAAGTGTGCATAAGATTGTACCCTAAGTAGCCCCCCACTCCTGTCCTGCATTACATTTGCTCAAGGCTCTTCTATTTCTGCTATACTCTATATGGGTGGTGTGTCAGAGGTGTCCAGTTTGGGCACTGGTCAAGGACCCACACTCAGGGCCACTAGCGTCACTGCAGGGGGGCGGAGCTCCAAGTTAAGCCCGACAGAACTTGGAGCTCCGCCCCCCCTGCAGTGACGCCAGTACTCAGGGCTATGAGGCCAACTGAAACTGTCACCTCAGGCAGCAGATTGGTGGCAGGGATGCCCATCCATCTCTGTGTCCCTATTGGAAAAGGAAGAGGGAGGACAAAGAGGAAGAGGAATTGTGGAAGGGAGGAGACTGCTGAGCTAGAACATTAGAGAGTGGGAGGAGCAGAGGCTGGTTGAAAAACTGGCACCCTGAGGTCACAGCAGCTATCATCACTAAGCCTTTTTTAAGACATGCGTGTCAAACAAGCCCATCTTATTCATCAAAGAGGTGACGGGAAGCACATCGGACACCCCAAACTCTTAAGAGGGAGGCGGGTAGGCTAAAAATGTAACAAATAGACATGGTGGGCAGCCCAATCCAACTTAACGTTATGCCCAGCAATGCAGCAAGGTGCAGGCAACAGTGCATCCTGTGCAGAAAGTGGGAGCTAGGTCTCCTCGTGGGAAGGGAACTTTTGTTCCCTTACCCCGAGTAAAGCCCCAGCCCCTGTAATGGGTCTCCTTGGATCTGCACCAGCTACAGGTGGGCCCCCATATCCACTTGCTATCCACGGTTTCAGTTATCCACGGATTGTGGGGACCCCTCCAAGCTTTTACTTTTTTTTCCCAGTAAGCTTCGTTTCTTCCTTAAAGAAACAGGAGAAGCAGCCTCTGGCTGCTTATTACAGGCAAGTAGAACAAGACTAAGTACTAGAGAGGCTCTGCAAGGTTAACAGAAACCTTGCAGAGCCTCTCTAGGACTTAGTCTCGTTCTACTTGCCTGCAATGGAGGCTACTTCTCTGTTTGTTTTAAGGAAGAAACAAAACTTGCTGAAAGAAAAATAAGAGCTGGGGGGGCAAGCATGCCTGCCTGCAGGGGAGGCAGGGTGGGGGGGGCCCTCAGGAAACCATGGAGGGGGTGTTCGCTCTTATCCACGGTTTCAAGTATCCACGGAGGGGCCTGGAACATATCTCCAGCGGATATGGGGGTCCACCTGTACTTAGCTGGCGTAAGTCCAGGAGACCCGTGTATGGAAAATGGCCCAGGAAGGGGGATAGGATTTGGTATATGCCACTGCCGCCGATCCCCTCCCCTCCCGGGCCAAATCCGCCCACCCCTGTCCTGTTACACCCCTGCCTCCCCCCGTGTTGACTTACCTGGGCTGGAGCATGTCCCGCAGTACTCCGGCATGCCTGGGCCGGTACTAGCCTCTGTGCCGGACCAGGCCTATGCTGTGCTGTCACAATGTGCTTTCCGGCATGTTTGCGACAGCCTGTGCCAGCCTAGCACACACTAAGTCGGCGCAGAGGCTCAGTAGAATTGAGCCCTTAGATTAGAAAAACAATGCCTTTATTAAGAGCACCACCAACAACAACAAAAATTACAAGATGACTCTCTCTCTCCAGCTTTTAAGTTAATCACATCCTTCTCTGAGCTGGATAATGAGCAAAAACAAAAGCAGGAGAGAAAATACGGTGGAAGGCCCAGCGTACCATTTGTAACACTCAATGGAAGAGCATTCTGTAGACTCAGTTAAGTCAGAGTGTACAAGAAGCCTGCCTGCTGTAAAAAGATCTCGGGTTGCAACAGGAATGGCTTGGACAAAGAAGCAATGGCCAGCCTCCCTTTGATTTGAATAGCTGCTGGTCTTTATTTTTTTTTTCTTCTAAAGAAAAGCAGCTATTGTCCCAACATGCCTTGCTGCGCCCTAGGATCTTTTTACACCAGGCGCAATCTAACCTAATTACCCTGAAAGCCTATACACACTTGCTTGGGAGTAAGTCCCACTGAAGTCAAGGAAATATGCATAAAACCAGGCTATATGACTGCAAAGCACCGTTTAATCTGAAGACTGTTATAAACTGCGGACTGAGGTTTCCATCATGCCTCACAACATTTCCCCTGCCTTTTTAAAATTTTTGTTTTTGTTTATCATTCAACTGAATACGGGTTCTGGTGAATGCAAAAGCTTACATGCTACTTTGCAATTTGCAAAAAAAGTTCGGACTAATAAAAAGTCTTGTTTTATTAACCTTGTACTGAATTAATGGTAAGCTTCTCAACTCTATCCTACAAGGGATTCCTGGGTGGGCATGCATTTTCCTCCCAGGCAGTCCAAGACCTCTGACCTGCAGGAGCTCAGTGCGAGGGCAGCACTAGCAGAGGACCCCAGTGAAGTGAACGGGGGGGGGGGGGGAGAAGTGACCAGGCAAGCAGTGCGGCTGTATGCATACCTACCTATATAATAAAACCCCATCTCCCTGCAGCGTTCAAGAGTGTGGTGTACTCAAGGGCCAAATGAAGCCCATTAGCCCAATGTACCCTTCCCTGCTCCCTACAAGGGGATGAGCCACATGAGAAATAGCTAGCCTCCTTGATTCTGGCTTCTCATCCTGAGATTTAACTCCTTCCTCTGATTACCCTGAGACTAAAACCCTGAAAGGCCAGTGGGTGGCGCAGCGGGTTAAACCGCTGAACCATAAGGTGTCGATCAAAAGGTCGGCAGTTCGATTCCTGCGACGGGGTGAGCGCTCATTGCTTGGCCAGCTCCTGCCAACCTAGCAGTTCCAAACCATGTCAATGCGAGTAGATAAATAGGTACCGCTTGCGGGAAGGTAAACAGCGCTCCGTGTTCCAGCTGCATGCTACGCGCTGTGGCAAGGAGAGTCATGCCGGCCACATGACCACGGAGGCGTCTTCGGACAACGCTGGCTCTTCGGCTTTGAAATGGGGATGAGCACCACACCCTAGAGTCGGACACAACTGGACTTAATTGTCAGGGGTCACCTTTACCTTTAAAACCCTGAAACATTGTGTCAAACCCCAATGCCTGACTGGCAACCCTGCTCCTAAGAAGATGCTATGTGGTTGGCTGCAATCTATGGGCTGATCCCTCCCCCCCCCCCCCCGCTGGGAATGGATGTGTGTTTATGCTTCCTTCCTCTTCTACAAAGCTTATTATGACCAGCTTATTTGCTGTGAGTCACCAAGGATAGGTTCCTGGTGTAGTGGCTTCCAGGCCTGCCCTGGTTCAGGTTTCGGCTCCTCCCTTGCGGAGATACTTCAGGAGCAGGAGTTGGAAGCCAAGTGCCAGAACGACAATCCCACCTTTCCCACACAGAAGCAGTAGCGAAGGAAAAGAGGATTCCCAATGGCAACAACAATGGTTCTGATACTGATGAACTATCCAAACTATAATCACAAAGTGAAATCTGTGTGATACGTCTTGTTATAAATACCTTTTGCAATATATATACTACATGGTGATACAGAATGATAAAAGACAAGACAGAGTTGTTGCAGTATAATTATTATAAAAAGGTAAAGGTGACCCCTGACAATTAAGTCCAGTCGTGTCCGTTTCCAGTTGTGCTCATCTCCATTTCAAAGCCGAAGACGCCTCCGTGGTCATGTGGCCGGCATGACTCTCCTTGCCGCAGCGCGTAGCATGCAGCTGGAACACGGAGCGCTGTTTACCTTCCCACAAGCGGGACCTATTTATCTACTTGCATTAACATGACAAAAAACATGAAAATGTAGAACACTGTCCTAGGAATTAGCCAGCTTATTCATGATGAGGCCAACTGGAGTGGTTGCCTCGCTCAGGCAGCAGATTGGAGGGGGGGGGTGCCCATCTCTGTCCATCTACTTACTAACTTGCCTCCACAGCCCCTCCTACTTCCACTCTCTGGATTAGAAGAGGAAGAGGAAATGTGTGGAGGGGAGGAGAGTGCTGAGCTAGATCATTGGAGAGTGGGAGAAGAACAGAGGCTGGCGCATCACTGGGTAAGGGGGGGCAAGCACTTGGCACACTGCCTCAGGCATCAGGATACATCTTGGGTTGGCCCTGTGTCTAACAAAAGAAAACTCCCCAGCAAACTCCTTGATGGGTAGCCAGTCTGATAGCCTGACTTTATTAATGAGTGTTGATTATAAAAATGGACAATAATCACATGAGGTGAAAAAAAAATGTTTTGCTATGTAAACCGCTTTGTGAACTACTTCTGTTGAAAAAAGGTATATACGGTAAATATTCTTAATAATAATAATAATAATAATAATAATAATAATTATTATTATTATTATTATTATTATTATTATTATTATTATTATTATTTACCTTTATTATTAAGTAAGGTAACTTTCAGTGGTCTTTTGGAAACTTCACAGTAGAGGATCTACGATCTGTTTTCAAAAAAGAACTTCAGTGGGCTACATTTTCCATGGGATGCACATTAGATGTCTAAAAGAAGCAAATGCTGCATCTCCAGGAAAATTAAGATTAAGAACACTGGGCATGCTTTTTGTTACGTGTGCACCCACATTTCTTAATGGAGACTCTCCACAGTTAACAGTTGTCTGAACAGGACATAAGACGAGGCACTCAATATAGCAATGACACCTGAATCTCTTTTGGAATAGATCCAGCATCTCATACCAATACCTGTTTTAGAAGGGCGGTACAGAAAACTGCATTATAAACTTTACTAAGACATTGTGTGTGTGAGTGTGTCTGTGGTGCAAAGGTCATCATGGAAGATCTGTCCTGTTTGTCAGACTATTCACTTCATGTAAGGACCTTAGGCCAAAGCAAATAGCACAGTTTCTCGTTAGATTAAGGAAGTGTCTGCATCACAGACTTATGTTGACTTCCATCTGCCCTGGGAACAGAAGCTTTTTTTTGGGGGGGGGGGGGAGTAGGGAAGCTATAACAGTTAAACTGGTACAATCTGATTGTAGCACACACATGATATTAGTTTTTGACCAATTCAGCAATGTACCCTTAGGTTGCAATCCTATACTACAGGTAGTCCTCAACTTAAGGACATCCAACCAATGTATAGATGTCCCATGTGCAGAGGCGTCGCTGAAGGGGGTGGTGGTACTGTAAGTTCTGCACCGTTCCACTCCCCGTTTACTCCCTTTACAAGGTAGCCCCACCCCCTCGCCGTCAAAGCCATTCCATGTGTGTGTGTGTGTGAGAGAGAGAGAGAGAGAGAGAGAGAGAGAGACTGACTGACTGACTGAGACTGAAGGCTGATCTACACGACAGCGTCGCGACTCCGCCGTCGCCTCTGCCTGGCGCCTCCGCGCGGAAGCAGGGGGAGTGTCTTCAAGCCTGTTACCCCTCATGTTGTCCCGCCTTCCTAAGAAAGCGCAGTTGTGATTGGTTAAACTCTTCCCCCCCTCTCTGTGATTGGTAGGCTGCAGCAGCTCCGCGAGCCACCTCCAAGCTCTGCCGTACGCCCCCTAAAAAATAGAGCACTCGACTTGGAGTACGCGGCAGTGGGGCGGAGGTCCGGCGGCTCCGCCGGATTACAAAAACGCTCCGCGACGCTGTCGTGTAGATCAGCCATGACTGACTGCATTGTGGAGACACAGAAGAGGGTAAAGGAGAGTCAGTACAGTACTTACCGGTAACTAATACAAATGCAGCCCCCTCTCTATCTAAGGTCCATTTTGCACATTACACAACAAAAACGTAGGGTTGCTACATAGTGTACATTCACCAGGGAGTGAATTATCTATTTTAGAGATACAGTAATTTTTCAACCACTAAAGTGTTTTTCAACCATTATAGAAAGTTGTTCACAGTTTTGTTTGTCACATAATGTTCAACTTAAGTACAAACCTCCAGAACCTAACCAGTACTTAAGTAGGGGACTGCTGCCTCCTGTATACACTTAACCTGGGGGCAATGTCCATTGAACTCAATGGGCCTTACTTCAGAGGGGACCTACATAGGATTGCTCCTTTAGTTTTAGACAATAAAAAGGGCATCACTTTTGAAAAAATTGGCTTTATTTGCTTTTTGCTACAAAATGTATTTGTTTTAGTTATTGGCAATAAGTAATTTATTCAACTTATTCATAAATGACCTGGAAAATATTTCTTTACCCAGCGTGTAATTCATCTGTGGAACTCCTTGCCACAGGATGTGGTGATGGCACCTGGCCTAGATGCCTTTAAAAGGGGTTTGGACAACAACAGGTTATCTTGTTGTCTTGTGCTCCCTGCGGCATCTGGTGGGGCCACTGTGTGATACAGGAAGCTGGACTAGATGGGCTTTTGGCCTGATCCAGCAGGGCTCTTCTTATGTTCTTATGTTCTTAATTTTATTGTTATAACTGTGGTAGACGATCATAACGATCAGTGATGTTGGATATTTTAAAATGTGCTTTGCCTTGTGGGGTTTTGTAATAATGTCTGTGTTGGTTTTTTACTGTGATTGTTATCACCCATAACAATGAGAATAACATTTGCATTGATTGATAAAATAGGAAAATTGGTACCTCACAAAATGCTGAGTAGCAACCAGGGCCAGCCCAACTGCCCAGAAACTAGATGCCAGGTTGCAAACTCTCAGGCCTCTTGCAGCCACATGGAGAGTATTCTCCCCCAGCATGCTCTCTGACATTGCAAGGGATCCTGGGATTACCCTGTACAGTCTTTTGGAGAAGCAACATGTCTTGGGCCAGCCCTAGGCCAGTGTTCCCAAACATTTTTGACCAGTGGCTTCCTTGACCTACTGGGTCATTGGCTGCGGCTCCCCATTAGGGCTACAATCCTATAGGATTGTAAAGGGTGGCGGGTTTTTCGTGAGGATTCCATGGCTCACAGTTTGGGAACCACTGCCCTAGGCTAATGGGTGTGGTGACTTGGAGCAAAGGAAGTATGGGAGCATTTGCCCTTCTGTCCTCCTCCCTGCGCAGATTAGAAAGCAAAACTTATATTGTAATAGGTGTGCTGGTGTGGACACAGCCTAAGGGACGACCCTTGAGCACGAGGACCATCTGGAAACCTGATGGGTCCAGGAGTTTTCCTTTGTCTTGTTTAAATACTTATTTGTTTGAATATGATATGTGTAATAAGGGTGAATGACAGGCTCATAAAGCCAGCTAGAAGTGTAGCCAGCTTTGTGCCACCCAATTCTACTTCCCCCTTCTTCTGGGCTGGGCTGTGTGTACAGAAGGAGATTAGGTGCTGTTTGCCGTCCCACGTTCCCAGTGTTTTTTTGATCTTGACATTTTTTGTCTCAGGAGGAAAAGGAATAGAAGAGCCATTGTAGAGTTTTACTGTGAGTAGGATGTTTGAAAAGGCCTGGAAGCAGTGGTGTCACTGGGGGGGGGGGGGGTGCGGACCACACCAGGTGACATCCTCAGGGAGGTGACACCACTTGTGGCCAAAATTGTGGAAACCTTGTATTTATGAATAATACCATCATGATATATATCATTGGAAAGGCCATTTAATGCAGAAACAAACCATGCTGAATTATCTGTATTCTATCCAATGTTATGGCCAAATAACCGGAAAAAATAAACACAACTGCCTTAAGTAGCAAAACGTGGATTTCCTGAACTCAAAACTGACCAATAAGAGCCAATGAGGAGTTGTTATTGCACAGCATGGAACCAATAAGGTGTTAGTATGAGTCAGCTCTCATTTCTATGTATCAGAGCTAATACTAGAACTCTTATTCAGTTGTGTGAGTATCATCAAGTTGGCTACTGGTTTTTTTGTTGGTTAATGGGGGTGACACCATGAGTTACCGCACTGGGTGACACCCACCCTAGTGACATTGCTGGGGTGACGTGATGAGCTCTCCCACTGGGTGATGCACAGGAAGGAGCCTCTTTCTTCCCACAATGCTCCTCTGCTCAGCCTAAAAGCCTGCCACAGGTACTTTGCATTTGAAGAAAATAGGAAAAGGATTCATGGAACAACATGTGCTCAGCTCAAGCCTCACAGACCACTTCAGGCTCAAATGGGAACAGCAGCCCTTGCAGTACGAAGCGTTTGGATGGCCCTGAACTCATATAAGAATGAGAAAGTGGGTTTCTTGAAGATTTGTTGAAAATGACAGCTGTCCAGTGAGCCATAGCTTAGTGGGGAAGCACCTGCTTTGCATATACATTGACAACCCAATTTCAACCCTTGTCATTTCTAGGTAGGGCTGGGAAAAAGAAACCCTGGAGAACAGCTGCCAGTTAGTATGGTCTGACTTAGAATAAGGCAGCATCCAGGGCTGGCCCAAGACCTCCTGATGCCTGAGGCGGCATGCCAAGTGCTTGCCCCCCCCTTACCCAGTGATGTGCCAGCAGCCTCTACTCCTCCCACTCTTCAGTGTTCTAGCTCAGCATTCTCCTCTCTTCCACATTTCCTCTACCTCTCTGTCCCCCGCTTCCTTTTCCAATCCAGGGAGTGGAAGGAGGAGGAGGAGCAGTGGAGGCAAGTAGGTGGACAGAGATGGGCGCCCCCCCCCCCAGCAATCTGCTCTCTGAGGTCACCAGTTGGTCTCATGGATGGGCCAGCCCTGGCAGCATCATATTTCCCCCCTTGCCTTAGTTTATATATATATATATATATATATATATATATATATATATATATATATATATATATATATATATATATACACACACACACACACACACACACACACACACACAGATTTGAATTTTTTTTTACATAGACAGCTTTTGCACAAAGTTCTGCCCTTCATAGCTTCACCAAAATAGCTGTCTCTGTCCCACTGGCGTCACTACGGGATGGGGGGGCGGAGCTGTAAGTTCTTCCGTGATCGGAGCCTCCGTTACACGGAAGAACGAAGCGCCCCGCCCCCGCACCTTCCGACCCAGTCAAAGCGGTGAATGCGCGTTGTTTTCACCGCTTTGACTGGGTCGGAAGGCGCGGGGGCGGGGCGCTTCGTTCTTCCGTGTAACGGAGGCTCCGATCATGGAAGAACTTACAGCTCCGCCCCCCCCTGTAGTGCTCTGCCCCCTGGCTTAATGCCTTTCACCCAACCTGCTTTGTCCCTGAACCCAAAGGGTTCCACTCCAGGTATCCAATTACAGTCAATTCTCATTGTCTGCTGGTGTTAGGTTCCTGAATTATTAATCCTATGGAATTAATCCTATGGGATTAATGGGATTAGGTCAGTGGTTCTCAAACTGGTGGGTCGCGACCCACCAGGAGAACCAAATGTTTCCCCTGCCCCCTTAAGGGGCGGGGGAAGCATGCCGCTGCCGCCAATCCTGGGGATTGCTGCTACTGGCGGTAAAAAAAGCACCCAAAATGGGGTTTTTTTATTCACTGGGGCTTCAGGGGTGTGCGGGAAGGCCTGCGCGACCCTCCACAGGTCTCCCTGATCTTCAGATCGTGGAAAAATGACGATTTTAGACCACTTCTGGTTTTCGTGACCCACCAGTTTGAGAAACACTGGTATAAAAGAACTGCCTACTGTCATACTCATTACAGTTTTCTTTTTTTAAAAAAGTGCACCTTTGAAGTTTCAGCAGTTCCAAAAGTTTCAGCCCAAGGAGGCTGTGGCATTGGAAAGCATTCTGGGGTGCCGCCAGCTGCTGCAAGGCATTCTGGGGCGCTGCATGTGCCTGGCTGGCTGCAGAATAGCTTCAGAATGACTGCAGATAGGTTCAGAATGTCTGTGGATAGCTTCAAAAGGGCAGGGATAGCTTAAAAATATCTACGGATATATTCAAAATGGCCACCGTGGATACAGAATGGTCCTGCAGATATAGCTTGAAAATGGGCACGAATACCTTCAGAATGGCTGCGGATAGCCAAGAACAGACCGCAAATGGCACAAAGTAAGTGGCACTCCTGCTCCTGGCGGATAAGTGAATCCACGGGTAGCAAATCCATGGGTAGCAAGGATCAATTGACTATACAGTATATTTGTATTTTCAGAGTTGACACACAATCTGAATTTGGAGCTTGGCCTTCTGCCTTGGCTTGATGGAGACGTTACTTCTTACTGCTCTTCTAGCTCCAGTTTTCAGCTCTGGATTCTCGCATTGGGGGCCCAAGCTGGAGAGCATCCTCCAGCTCTAGATTCCATAGGGCCACTGATAGCCCTGGTTTGGCACGAACACACTAGCAATTGCCAGTTGTATCACCAGTCTTGTTTTTTTTAGGGCTTGTGGTAGGATTGTGTCCTCCTCACCCCAGCAGTGGCTGGCAGGCAGGCAGAACCTGGCAGAATTGTGGTGGAGCGGAGGCCAAGTCATGGGGGGTGGTGGTGGAGGATTTGTTGTCAATCACAATGTTTGTTAAATTATCTCTAAAATTAGGCTTACCAGATCTCCAACCGGGACAGAGCGCTAGACCTTTAGGAAAAGGAATGTGGACAGGTGTAGCTTGTTAAACCTTTGTGTTCAGTGGGACTTTGAACCATTGTGTTCAGTGGGGCTTGCTTCTGAGTAGACATGCCTAGGATTGTGCTCTAAGGGTTTAACAAGCTACACCTGTCCACATTCCTTCTCCTAAAGGTCTAGCACTCTGTCCCGGTTGGAGATCTGGTAAGCCTATCTAAAAATGTATATGTTTTTCAGACCCCAGCAATTGTTGCCTGCCAGAATGTGGTTTTACTAGTCAGACCAGTCAAATAATCTTGGTAGCCCAAGCCTCTGTGTTGCTGCCATCCTGTTGAAATAGGAGGCCTTTTTCTGTCCCTAAGGTACCGTAATAATATTGACACACATTCTTCTTTCTGTTGCCACAGAATGGAGGGCAGGGCAGAAGAAGGTGCTGTAGTACACACAAAACAGCCTAGGCAGGCAGCTTCCCCTCCCCCCTCTTGTTAGGTTTAATTGTGCATAAAATGCCACTTGAAGAAGCCATTGAAAGGTTATTGTTTAGAGAAGGGAATCCTGATGTAGACATATCCCTCTAAATTACAGGTAATGAAGCAGATTAATTACTGAAGTAATTGTGGTTGGAAGAGGAGCCACCAAGAGCGCCAGCCCAAGACACGTTTGGTGCCAGAAAATCGAAATGATACAAGGAAATCCTTTCAACTAGTTAACATGGGTGCAATCTACTGGGATGTTCTCATACAGTACGTAAGCCCCACTGAGATGAATGTGCTCTTGTGTATCTTCTGTTCATCTCAGTGGATCTTGCACTGGAGAATGTCCCAGTGAATTATGTCTTATAGTTCAGATCTGTCTCCCACTCCTTGGCCTTAACGGCACCCATATTCTGCCACTTGAGGCAGGTCACTTCTCTACGCCTCTGAATAAAGTATTTAAATAACAGTTAAGGAAGCCCTGTGGGGTCAGTTCCTTCGGAGGTAATCAGGGGTTCTCTACCACTTCTCGGCCGAGTACCACCTCTGGCGCCACTTTCCTGTAGCGTACCACAGGAAGTGACTGGCGATGACATAATCGCCAGTTACTTCCGGGTTTTCAGGTTATCAGAGGCCAGAAAACACAGGGAGGAGACTGGGCAGACGGGAGAGTCCTTCTCAGCATTCCTGAGAGGCTCAGCCAAAGGCAGGAGACTCTCGTGAGTGAAAACGTGCCACTGAAAGCGTCACGTCAGAGCAGGGTTCCGGTAGTCCGGCGGGCTGAGTACCACCAGCAGTCGACTGAAGTACCACTGGCTGAGAATCCCTGAGGTAGATGGAAGCAAAGAGTAGCTGGTGTGTCAGTTTCTACTGTACAAGGCAGAAGAACAAAGCTCGGTCACTTGGAGATGTCTTCAGGGCAGTCTGAAAACCCAGCCTGCTGTTGCCCACTTACATACTGGAGTCCTCAGCCTGCTTTCTTAAACTAGGAACATTTCTTACATACTGTAGTTATCGTCCATAGGCTAGTGATGAATTTACACATCTGGTTTGGGAACACAAGAACAGTCGCATTTGACTCCTTGGATAACTGGGGAGGTTTCATTGTCTGGTCTCTGTGGTTTCTTTGTACGAAGGTAATTTAAATTCCATGGCAAGGAAAGCTGAATTCTGTAACCTGTATAAATGATGCAAATCAAGCAAAGGTGCTAATTGTCTCATATTTTGCAAAAAATTTATTCTGCATTTTTACTCTTCTGCCTAATTCATCCTGCTTCTTCTAATCATGGGGAGGGGCAAGAAAGCATCAATGACACTAACCTTGTTTCTAGATTTCCATGCATAGAGAATAGAGAGCATAGAGAGACCCAGCCTTGTTTGTAACTAGTTAACCCAATGTGAAAATAGTTTTTTCCTCTTTTAAAACGGATTCAGGTACAAAGGACCCAGACTGCTCCTGACTCAACAACAGCAGGGCTTGATAATCAAAGAAGACCCAGCAGATGTGGGTTATGTGTGGAGTCCAATACAGGTTCACTGTGGAATTTTGCAGGTAAGGTTCAAAATAGCTCAGTTTAAGGTGTCTTATATTGGAACAACAGACACAGCAGCAAGCTTTTGAGATGCACAGACCTCTTCAGGCTGGCGTTGCTGAAATAACCAAGACATCACAAGAAGAAATGCAAAAAGGTGTGAATATCATAGCAAAGCACAAACAGACTGTTGTAAATTGAGAAAAACGTATTACTGCCAAATACATATGATTGTTACTACCAAATATTCATTAGCACTTCAGCTTCAGAGAAAAAAAATACAGATTATGTAATCAGCATAATGGGACAGTGGTAGGCAAGGAGCTCCATTCTGCCCATCCTGCCTCTACTATCATTGACTGACCTGTTGTGATGCTAGTACAAATAACCTCTCTTGTAGATGAGTCCGCTGTTTGGCTCTGAGCTTGCAGAGTCCTCCATGGCATCACAGATCCAAATACAATGGCTGCCATTGGTTCATCTGATGTGACGCCACAGACGGCCTTGCAAGCTTTAGTTGAGACAAGCTGACTGCTTTGGTGAAAGCGTTGATTTGGAATTTTGAAGTCTGTGGGGCTCAATGAAAAAGTGTTGAAATTTGTTTAAGCCATGGTCTTTTAAATGATACCTTACAGGTGCAGATCTGTGGAACAATCATGCAAACGTTTGCCAGAAACAAAGAGGCAAGTCTGACTTGCTGCTTAGATGGAAGGGGACTTGCAAAATCCCTTTGCTAACTGGGTAAAGAGGCAACTTTTAAATTGGTGTCCCCTTATTATATTTAGCAGAGGGAGAGGGCAATTGTCCCTCTTCACCCCAGCTTGGTGTCCTTTCCAGGGGCTGCTGCTGGTGTCTCTTTTGCGTTTCTTTTAAGACTGTCAGTCCAATCCTAAGGGGACTTTACACCACCGGAACAAGTGTTCCGGTGGCGCAAACCCCTTTATGGCTGTTGCAAAAGCAACAGCACCGATGGACAGGGCCTGGACACCGCAGCAAGTGGCAAGCGGCCGGGTCTGTGTAATGATGGACCAGGGGCGACCACTGCAGTATGTAAGGCTGTGCATGGGGTGGAAGGGAGGCGGGAAAGGGGTGGAATGGGGAGGGGAAGAGGGCAGATTGGGCCCAGGAAAGGGGCAGGTTCAGTGGCAGCAGCGCCTGCCGAATCCTAATCTCCTTCCCAGGCCTGATCCGCCTTCATGGGTCAACGCAGACTTGCACCAGCTATAGAGCTGGTGCAGGTGCATGTTGACCCATGGCAGCTGCTGGGGCTTACTCTGGGGCAAGGGAACAAATGTTACCTTACTCCAAGGAGGCCTCAGCATGCCAAAACTCCCCTGCACTATACAGTGGAAGCCGCTTTGGCGCCACTGCATCACCACGGGGAGTTACATAGAATTGAGCTGTGTGAGTCCTTTGGGGACAAGGAACTATTTATTTTGCTATGTAAACTGCTTTGTGAACGACGTTTTGTTGAAAAGTGGTATATAAATATACTTAATAAATATACTTAATGTTTATATACTTTTGAAAATATTTAAAGCAAATATTTTTGCTTTAAAAACTGAGAATTTGTGGCAGACTTTACTTCCCTATTTGAAAACTACTTTCTCCAATTGCTGTGGCTTCTGGCTTTGAGATAAATGATGCCCCTATATTTTATCATGGATGGAAATTCAGACGATGCTTTCTCCCAAAGTGCTAGGAATTCTTCCTTTCCACTTGTCAGAAGCCAAGATTTTTCTTGTATTTTATAAAAGGCAACAGGCTGAAGTTACTCCTATTTGAATGACTTTTAATTCTCACTGGCATAGACAAAATCAAGCATCTCTTGTTTAATGGAAAGGTTCTGCTGAACAAAAAAAAAGTCAGAGGGGAAGCTTACTACTAAAGGGCTGCTCTTGCAGTCCATGTTTTGTTATCTTTCTTCCCGAGTGAAATGTGGTAGTAGCATAAGCTGCCTGTGGGTGGTTCCCTCAAGGCTTCTTTGTCCTTGGGTGTGAGAGTGTCCAATACATGGCATATCAAATATAGACACACCCCAGAACAAAAACAAATCTTATAGGAACTGGTGCTCTGATGTCACCACTTCCCTAAGGTTATGTGCTCAGAGGCACAAGTTGGTTCAGACCCTGACTTATTGACCCTCTGGAATGAGTTAACTGCCAGGCCCCAACAGGGCAGGGTGATGCTGGCATGAAACATCTCCTGTGTACACACATATGCTCCCAAACGACGTCATGGAACACCTCCAAGCACAGCTGTCAGCCAGCCCTGCCTCCAGCGCCTGCCTCCCCACTGGTTCCACACGTCTAAACCTCTTTGTGTGCCTACCCAACACACATTCAAGGTAGGGAAAACCTAGCAAAGAGCTCTTTGTGGAGGGCGCTTGGAATGAGGCAACAGTGTCCATCCAGATGTACCTACATACCATGAAACTAACGTGGATAGTGATGCTTTGGAACCTGCCCCTTAGTCATTCCTTCTTATTCCAAAGAAAAACTGGGAAGAAGGCAGGCAGACATCTATCAATGTTCTTTCTCCCTGTGATCAAACTGGTTGTGTGCAGACACAGTTTTGAAGATTTTTGTCAAATCGAAAGGCTGAGTGGAAAGAACACACAATTGGCTCCAGAAATGTGCTGTACTCCAGAAGTATATGGCATGGTACATTCAAAGTATGGGGGAGAGGCACACTGGGGAGCCCCACATGTCTTCTTGTCACTGGAGATGCAACCTTGCTGGAGCAGCCTCTAATCCTCGCTCGCCTGGTTGCCAACAGCTCCCGACTCCCAGCGCTGGATTAAGGCACTCTTCTGACGACGAACGATTCGAGGACTTCTCTCCAACTGTGGGGTTGAATGGGGACAGGGGAAAGAGATAAAAATGGAAAGTGTAAGCAAGAGCCTATGGAGATTCAGGAAACACACCTGCAAGAGGTCATGGGGCAGAGGTATGAATGAAAGGCATGACGTGAGTAGGCTAGGTGTTACTGGTACCTAAGGCTCAGCATCAGCTAACTAAAATTCTCTGCAAAAAACCCCCCATTGTTTCAGGGGTAAATGTTTCATCCTGTATTCAGAATCAATACCTGTTGAGGCATCATGCCCTCACGAGATTTGGGTGCCGACATCTTGGACCTCGCGAGATTTTGCGACCCAAGATGCCGGCGCCCGGGTAAGTTAATTTTACATTTTAAAAATGGCGCCGGCGGCACGGAGGTTTACCAACCAGCCCGGAATCATTCCGGGACCGTTCCGGGATCCGAGGCCGGTTTCCGGGACTGTCCCGGAAATTCCGGGATGAATGGTAAGCCTACCAAATGCTGCTCCCCCTCTGGGGAGTCATTTCCTCTGCTCCTCCCACTCTCCAATGTTCTAGCTCAGCACTCTCTTCCCCTCCAGATTTCCTCTTCCGCTCTGTCCCCCTCTTCCTTTTCTAATCCAGGAAGTGGAAAGAGGAAGAGGAGCAGTGGAGGCAAGTAGCTGGACAGAGATGAGTACCCCACCACCACCACCAATCTGCTGCCTAAGGCGACTGCTTCACTTGGCCTTATGGATGGATTGGCCCTAATTGCACCCCATTGGTCAGTTCTCCTTCTCTCTCACTCACTCCACTACCCCTAATGATCACCAAGATATGCTACTGTGCTTCATGGTAGGCATAATTTTGCCTCAGAATTGCCTCTATTAGCAGGTGTTGCTTGTGCCCCAGAGAGCCAGAGCTAAAAAAGAAGTTTTGATGTTCAGAAACAGAAGAGTTGCAGTTTTCTCCCCATATCAATAAGAAAGTAAATAAAGTGAACTTAAGGCCAAATTCCCTGCCAGTATTTGCAGCCACCACATGAAAATAGTTATGAAGAATCTTAAGAATGAAGGCTCAGCTCCATTGTGTCTGATTTGCTTGCCTACTTGCTATCAGCACGAATGAAACAAAATTTAAATGCATCACAATGAGCCCATTGAGGTTTTTGGTTAAAGAAAGGGTGAGGCATGCAAAGGCAAAGATAACAGTAGTCCCACTGTTTCCTCAGGCGGTGAATTTTATGTGCCATTAAAGACAGCAGAGATACAGACATGACGTAATCTGTGGGACATGAGCCACTGGGAAATATTCCTGTGCTAGTCTCAATTAAACAAATGGGAGGCTGCTCTTGCGCAGTTCCCACCCATTTTCAGTGAGGCAGGGGATCTTCTCAGTGGATTAACCTACAGGTTAATTAGAGAGACAAAAAGACTGTCCGGATTTTCTCCCTAAGGCGCCAAACTGTCCTGGCCAAGCCCTGGTCATCATGGCATGCATTTGACACAGAAAGCTGCTGGATACTGAGTCAGACGAGTGGTCCATCTTGGTCATCTGAACTGACTGACAGTCACCACTGTCTGAAATCCTGGAGAGTTTTTTCCATCTCATACCTGGAGATGCCAGTGATTGAATTTGAGACCTTCTGCATACAAAATATGTGCCCTATCATCACAGAGTTGCTGTGATAAACCCCTAAAAACCAGGGATGTGGATCAAGTCTATGACTCCAAGTCTCGAGTCAAGTCCCAAGTCTCTGGGTCCAAATCTCAAGTCAAGTCCCAAGTCTTTGCCCCCAAGTCCCGACTCTTTGGTTGTGAGTCCCTATCTATTTAATGGGGAAAACGGGTTTAAATCTGAATAAAATTGGACTTGTCGTAAAAGGCTCCAAGTCTCGAGTCGAATCTTTCAAGTCTTTTACAATCGCCGAGTCAAGTCATTGACATGACTCAAGTCCGAGTCAATAGATTCAAGTCTACATCACTGCTAAAAACTAAATCCCATTTAATGGGACTTGGATTAACAGGTGGCATATATCAAACTATTGTCATGCCAAGCTTTGAGCTCTCCATTTTTGGAAGCTGATTATGCATATTTGAATAGATTGCAGTCCAGCAACTGCTTAGATTGTATTAGTATGTGTAGTAACATTCCTTAATATGGTGCTGAATTACTCTGTGTTACCATGGAGATACAATCCAAAAAACGAACCACAAGTTACGAGTAATAAATAAGCTTTTTGTGCATTTGAACATATTGTAAATACAAATTAGTGTGCTTCCTGGCCCATGTAGTCAGTTGCAACACATTCCATGTGGGCAGTTTCATGCTGCCACAACAGTGGGAGTAGGAGTTGTTACCTGATGGAGGCCATTCACCTGGGAGGTCTCAGAATGGCTTGGAGGGGGCCAAGTGAAATCCAGCTTCTTGCAGGAAGGTCTCTCTGAAAAGGGAAAGAGTCAGTCTGAGAAACCATATAAGGTTAATTCTGGTGATAAAGGAGTATCTCTGAGTATGCACAGAGCACATTTCCAAGGGTGTAAGTGCTCCTGAGCATGTGCAGAGTGCATATCAATGCTAAGTGCACTAAGTGCACATGCAGAATGTGTTTCCTTTGCCTGAATAGCTTAAGCAAGCTCGCACACATCTAGGCCTGAGGAAAGGGCTTCCAAGTCTGTGGGTATGTGTTCCAGGCGGACCTGGGCCTTGGCACTGCAGTCAGAGAACCAGAGAACAGTCTTTCTTCCCACATACCTGCCAGCCAGGTAACCTTTTTTTCTGGGAGTTTTGCAGTCATTGTGCCCCACTGGGGATATTCCCAGGTTCTTGGCCACACCTGCTGACAGACAGGCCAGTTTCCCTTTCAATATTGCTGTTAAAAGTTCAACTTGAGTTTCTGTGTGGAAGACCAACTGCCACCTGCTAGGTACACACTCTCAGCTGGGGATCAAGTTCTCATGCTGTAGCAACTGTGGCTCTGACAAAGGAGGAACTAGACCTCCGTGGCTCAACCAAGGCCTTCAAGCCCTTGCTTGGATGCCTCCAGTTCTAACCCAAGAAGCAGAAATGGCCTATGCTTCAGGCTCTAGAGTGCCTTAGGGCCTAATAAGAGGCTTAGCCTAAGCCTTAGGTTCTAGGCACTCTAGAGCCTGAAGCAGAAACCCCAAGGGATGCACCCACCCCAGCTATGGTTGTTAAAATGTAATAATAAACACAATTCTTTACATTTTTCTGTCCTGAGGTATCAAAATCTGGTACCTGAGCTGAGCTGCCTCACTCAGCTTAATGGTAGCACTTGCTCAGACAGGAAGGGTCGTTTGCAGAACGAGGGATTTATATACAGGCACTGGCCCAGTCTGCGGGTGGGTTGGGTGTGCAGAAATGAGAGAGCTTGACCAGTATGTAGAAAAAACTGGTGGCAAAACAGTGATTTAATCTGAGTGTCCATTCAGTAATATGTGCCCATTCATTCTCTTACAGAAAGACAGAAAGAGCAACCGGCTCCACAGTCAACCAAGACTTCATAGCTAAATAGGATTTGTTCTGCTGGGCCACCATCCTAAGGCCAGGGCTGTAAGTACATCAAGATTCAGCACTAGTGCAAAATGCGTTGTTAGGCACAGAATGTCCTTGACTGTCAGGCTCTGCTACTTTGGAACCAGGATATGAACTAGCAGGATCAATTTGGGATGGTTCTTGTGATTCTTTGTGTCTCAAACTCTTTTGCAAGAAGAGACATTTTCACAAAAGGGTTAACTAATTACAAAGTTCCCTGTGCGCCATGGTTCTGTGGAAGCACAGAAAAGCCACATAATGTGTGTGTAGTGCATTCAGCTTCCTAAGGATTTCAACGTACACACACACACACACACACACACACACACACACACACACACACACACACACACACCAACAACAACAACAACAACAACAACAACAACAACAACAACAACAACAACAACAACAACAACAACAACAACAACAACAACAACAACAACAACAACAACAACAACAACAACAACAACAACAACAACAACAACAACAACAACAACAACAACAACAACAACAACAGTAGTATATTTTTAATCCTTATGAATGAAAAGATATACTTGAGAGTGTTTGGACAATGTTTGGTGAAATCTCAGAAGCCAGAACGGCAACTAATGTTGCACAATCATATGCATATCTACTCAGAAATAAGACCCACTGAGGTCAGTAGAATTTAGTTCTGAATAAGCGTGCACAGGATTGCAACCGCGGTCAGATTTTCAGATGATCACAGGATGGGAATTGAGTTCCTTGGATAGAACCTGGTCCCTTCACATGGTAGCAGAAAACAGAAAAATATGCGAAACAGCAAAAATGCAGTCTGAATAATGCAAAACAGAAGAGTGGGGGGAAAGTGGTTGGGGAGGGAAGCTGTGGAGAGAGAAGCTGTGTTGGGAGGAGAGGGAAGCATACTGCATCAACACCACCAATGTGCTCTTTTTGTTGTCAAAACCAGGCTGCCACCCCCTTTTCCTACCTAACTGGGGCCGTCCTATGTTAAAAAGCTTGGAACTACCTAGCATGGCCCCCCCAAGACACTACTGAGCACGCTGCCAGAGTGCCTTTTTTATGACTGCTTTATGTCAGCTCAGCTCCAGGGAAGAGGCACTAGAATGTTGGCCAGCCCAGATAGTATTGGGCAGTTAGTACCTTGGGCAACTTGCCTGGAGACACCCAGCAATTCCCTTCTCCCCTCAAGAACTGCCCGTTCGTTCAGGTTACCTATTTCTTTCTCTGCAGCTAATGCTGCCACTACCCAGTTACGTTTCCCCATAAACTGTAGGGAGCCCACATGTGAAAGCGTGTGCCCATTAGAGGGTACCTTGAAGTTCCTTTCAAACATTGCACTGGCCCTGTCTGCAACATTGCACGGGATCTTGGGATGCACCAACTAGCAGTCCAGAAATATTACTGTCCCAAACAACTGCTTGTGTTGTGCATGGACCATTTGTGCATGGACCCAACTTCTCCATTCAGTTCCTGCATCGCATGGAACAGACCCTTGCCCATGAGAATTTATACAACAATTAACCAGCTAGTCTCTTAAAAGCCCTGGTGGATCCGACCAAGGGTTCCCAGCATCCTCATTTCGAACACTGGCCAGCCAGGTGCCTCTGGGAAGCCCACAAGCAGGGCATGAAGGTACTGTAACAACTTTCTCTTATTGTTTGCAAGCTGATCCTGCAATTGGCACTCAGAGGTATACTGCCTCTGAACATGAAGGTTCCACTAAGATATTGTAGCTTATAACGTTGACAGACTCATTCCCCACAACATTGTCCAATCCTCTTTTAAAGCCTTCTGAGCGTGGCAGCAAATTCTATGTTACTTATGCATTGTGAGAATAAGTGCTTTTTTTGGTCGGTCCTGAATCTATTGTCCATCAATTTCATCAGATGGCCATGGCCCAGATATTTGTTCCCATTTTACATTCTGTATGAATTCAAAATAAGCACCCAGCACTTTTTCTTGATTGTCATTTCTCCTCTCAACTCTCCCACCCTCCGTCGTCGCTTACCTGGTTGGGTGGGGGGCTCCTCTTCCAGCTCAGAGGCCACTGTAGGCTGATAGGGTAGCACTGAGCCATACAGGTTGTACCTCTGCCTCTGCAGTTCCCGTTCTCGTTCCTGGGCCTCCTGAACCTCTTGCTCCAGCAGAGACTGGGAACCTTTGGCACGCAAACAGAAGAAGGGGTTGGCCACAGGGGTCCTTTCTGGCATGGGCCCCTGGGATCGTAACAGAGCACCAGAGTCCAGGATGACCATATTGGTTGTGCAATTGGCCTCAGCAAAAGATGGCCCCCTCATTCCCTCCGTGCTGCTGGATCCCATCTTCCTGGGGGCTGGAGGCTCCAGGCCAGGGTACTGTTCGAAGAGCATCTTCTTCTCCTGCACCTCTTGTGGTGTGCCACGGTCATAGGTCCCTCGGACCTTCCCCAGCTGCACTAGGTCCTCCTCACGCCGACACTCTCGTTGGATCTCCCGCTGCATCTGAGCACCAGCCCACTGGCGCTCCTTCTCCTTAGGCAGAGGAGAGGCAGACACATTCTGGGTCAGGATGGGCCTGATTCGCACTTCTACGTACTCCTGGGTGACCCGGGGGCTGGCCAGGCCTCTTTCTCGTCTTAAGAGCTCTTCTCGTTCCAGGTGCAGACGGATTTCCCGCTCTATAGGGGTCTCATTTGCAGGAGTGGGGGTCTCCAGAGTACCAGCAGCATTTTCCATCCAGTCTGGGGGGCAGCCTGAGCCACTAGCCATGTAGAGCTCATCAGAAATGGGTGTGGCACAAACAGGGTCTGCAGGACTCACCAGATGCTCCGTAGTGGCCTGGTCTGCAGCATGGATTAGCAATCCCTCTCTTGGTTTTGGTGTGGAACCATCCTGCTCTGTAGCAGCAACTGGATACCCAGTGCTGGCCAAAGCTTGCGAGTCTGCTCTATCCCTGGCACCACATGGATCTTCAGCACCAGCTAGAACCATGGTACTAGCTGGGTCTTTGGGACCAGATGGACCACTTGTACTAGTGAGAATTTCCAACTCAGGGTTTTCTGTGGCCAGGACCTTGGCACCAGCTGGATCCTTGTTGGCACCCTGTAGCTCTCCGGTAGTTTTCTCAGGCTCAGCGTTCCTGGTTGCCTTCTCTCCCTTCTCAGATTCCAGCACAGCCTTGGCTTCAACCTCAGTCTGGGGTTTATTGTCGCTGGCTTCACTTGATTCATGAACAGCCAGTCCCTCCCTGTTTTGCCCGTCACACACAGGAGCCAGGCCTTGGTGGGCAGGCCCACAGGAGTCACTGGTTGCCACAGGAGACAGCGCTGGCACTGCCTCAGGAGCAGTGTCACTACCTGTACCTGCTGCCCTCTGCTGGCTACAAGTGTCAACATCTGACTGAGGGTCTGCTAATGCTTGGGAAGGTGCAGCTGAGGTGCAGTTAGTGTCTTGGGCAACCTGCTCCTCAATTGCCTGGGAGTCACCCAACAAATCCTCCCTCAAGAGCTGCCCATTCACGTTACTCAAATCTTTCTCTGCAGCTAATGACGGGTGATCCTGCCCACTGCGACCTCTTTCCTCCTCACCTGTCTCTGTTATTTCTTGGCAGTTTGGCTTTACGTCTTCATTAATGTTGGCAGCTGTAAGGGTCTCTTGGGACTCAGCAAAGGGAGCAGAACTGAGATGGTGGCCAGGGAAGACAGAACAGTCTCCCTCCTGTGGTTGCCTTGGAGTATTGGCCTCCAGGAGCAATAAGCTGGGGGACGTGGATGAAGCAACAGTACCACAACTGGCCTGACTGTGCTCAGCATGGTAGATTGCTTGCTCTGGAGATTCTGAAGGAACAACAGGAGGTTGGCCTTGGCAATCCACAATGCTGCTGTCCTCCTGCATGCCCAGTTGACTTGAGGTATTGGCAGAATCCTGCTGCTCTGAAGAAACTTCTGAGGTAGTATCCCTGTGATGAACAAGAGCACTTCCCTTTTCCTCTTGGCCAAGTTCACTTGGTGTATCAGGGGATCCTGACTGCTTCAGCAAGTTGGTAGATGCAACTGGATTTAGGTTAGACCTCCCCTCCTCCCCTTGGATCAGCTGCTCTGAGGAGTCAGCAGGACTCTGTTGCTCTGAAAAGGCCCCTGGTGCCTTGCCATGACACTCAAGATGGCTACTGTCTTCCCCATGGGCCAATGGACGTGAAGTATTGTCAGCTTTCAGTTGTTCTGAAGAGGGATCTGACATCTTGCTCTGCTGTGCAGAATGGCCACCATTTTGCCCTTGGTTTGGTTGGCTTGAGACACCATCCATTTTAAGTGCTTCTGAAGGCATGAATTGAGAGGTGGTGGTCATCTCAAAATGGTCATCCATCTGTACCGCAGGGGATGATTCTTCCAGTACATTGTCATTGGCAAGACAATTGGTAGCACCATCAAGTGGGGAAACCAAGGAGTCATTTGGTGTGGTGGTTATGGGAACATTCTTATCCATCTCCCTATTTTCCACCATGCCCCTCAATACGTCCACCTCAGACTTCTTCTGGCCCTCCAGAAATGTGTCTCTGTGGCACTCCCCAGCAGCAGGGGAGGGCAGTTGCAGGGTTTCTGTGGTCATCCAGTGTAGGGTGTGGCTCTTCTGTGTCCAAAAATCCTAGAACAAGAGCATTTGTCTCCTTAGGATTTGTGTATTACTTTTTAGGCAGATCGTAGTCACCCTGACTGCAAGAAAGAATTAGACAATGGCTCCCCCTCCTGGCAACAAAGTGAAAGAAAGGTGAAGGGCTCAGAAGCCTTGGGTATGGTTTCCCCAGGCCAGAATGCATTCTCACTTAGGCTTACATGATGTGGTCCTCCACTGGGGTAAGAACACCAAACCCCTGAACCAGTAGAGAATGAGGCTGGCATACAGCCTGAGGGAGGAGATCTGGATGCTACAATGAGTGGATGAGGGTGGTGTGAGAACAAATATTTTATGTGTTTCATTCTTTTCCCTTACTCTTTCCTTCACAAACTAGTATTTCTTGTCTTTAATCCTTCTTTGTTTGTACCAATAATAGAAGGGTCTCCTTTCTCATGCAAGCTTGTTGGATTGCCCTCCTGAGTCAGTCATCATCCCCATTGGCAACTGACCAAGAATCTGGCCTATTGTCACCCAGTTGCTTAATAATAAGCCACTCACTTTCACCACTGACAAACCTAATGACTGCATTAGGGGCGGAGCATAGTTTGAGAGAGAGGACAAATAAATAGCACAGAGAACCAGTGTGGTACAATGGTTAGAATATACTGGACTTGCCAGTATTTGATCTGAGTTCAAATCTTTCCTCAGCAGCCCTGAGCTTGGGGCTGGGTGATCTTGGGTCCCAGTCTCTCTCTCTCTCTCTCTCTCTCACTCAACCTAACCTATCTCACAGGGTAGTTGTGAGATTAAAATGGGGTAATCCACATCCATGTATGCTTCTCAGTGAAGAAAGGGTGGGATACAAATGTTAATTGAGTGACAAAGCAGATGCCTTGTACCAGCATCATATGGCAGCCCAGTTAAACCCTTACAGCAGTGCTTCCCAAACTGGGAGGCGTGGCTCCCAGGGGAGCCACAGAAACCTACTTCAATGTGGGTTACCCTGCTGGGAGCCGTGGAGCCGTGGATTGCCATGGAATCCTCTCGGAAAACAGTGCCATGCCAATTGGCAGGCATCAACATAATGTAATGGGGAGCTGCGGCCAATGGACAAGGGAACCGCAGGTCGAAAACGTTTGGGAAACACTGCCTTACAGGGTTGTATAAGTGTGCTACCTTCCAGTCAGGGTAGAGAGCATTGGCTGAAATAGACCAGTGGTCTGAATCCGTTAAGGGCAGTCTGGCTCCTCCTCTGAGGGCAGATCCAGTGCTAGCACCAGGATGCTGAGAAACCTGGGGCAAGGCCCTGAACACAAGGGCCACACACTCACGCATCCCTCCCAAGGCTGCCATTAGTACTAAGTGTTCAGCCAGGTGGGCCCTCTGATGGTCATATAATATTAGGTTCTTGGCCAGTGCTCAGCCTGGACAATTCCTGACACCACCTCTGGGTAGGGGTGCCATTTTAGATACAGGGGTGAGGAGAGCTCAGTAGAGAAGGCAAGATAGAAAGGCCTGCACTTGGATATAGAACGAGACAGGCACCCTTATTTGTTAAAGGGATTTGTCCGTTCACATGCATGCCTAGTGCACAGGCCTGTGTAATTGTTTAAATAGCCTCTCACACATATAACCAGTGAGCTGACCACAAAAATGTTGCTCCAGATTTACATATAATATAGAACAGGTGATTGAAAAAATGGCACGGAGGTAGCAATGCCCCAATACACTCTCTGAATTGTGCCCTTGTTAGCAGGGAATTGGTTCCCTTTCCTCACAAGGGGTAGGAAAAATGCTGAAAATGACAGACAAAAACCAGGAGAACTGCACAGAGAGTGTGCACACAGCCAAGGCACAAACATGCAGCTTTGTCAGAACTTCTCGACCCCTTGCTAGTTTGTGGGTGATAATGCTGAGGAAGCAG
Organism: Plestiodon gilberti rubricaudatus; assembly: GCA_026170595.1. Taxonomy (NCBI): domain Eukaryota; kingdom Metazoa; phylum Chordata; class Lepidosauria; order Squamata; family Scincidae; genus Plestiodon; species Plestiodon gilberti. Next base: position 111,112,984 of record JANXHW010000002.1, read on the forward strand.
GGTGACGATGCCTTGTCATCTTCCACTTGAAAATGTTTCTTTGAAACATCCACTTAAAGATGTTTCTAACTTGAAAAGGAGATGTGTATCTGTGACAGTCAAAGTAGGGTCTATTTTATGGAAAAATACAAGGGAAATGTATTTGTCACCTCTGTGCTTAGAAAAATCTCTTCCAGTCCTATAGTGACGAGAGGCTTTTCGTGTCTTGTCCGACACCAATTATCTTCTGTCTCCAAGGAGATATACATTGAGGTGGGCACCAACTGGGATGGGGGGGACGGGACATAGATAGATAGAGCGAGCGAGCAAGCAAGCAAGCAAGCAAGCAGCATTAGAAGTGCACAACATCAGGAATGCACCAGAGCCTGATCATATGTGCCCCTACTCAGTTTCCCTTCTTTCACTCCGCTTCCCTTTATCGGATTAACCACTGGTTATCTCCTGCTCGAGGATTGCCCTTTCCATTAACCCCTTCCTCCCTGAAGTGACACCTACACCCTGTTTCTTCAAGGCCCGGGGTTCCTCTTACCTTGCTCCGACACTCTCCGGCTTCTATCCAACCAGCTGTAGACCCCTAGTCTGTCCCAGCAGGAGGTGCTTTCCTTGAGTTTTATGTTCAGCCACTGAGCCAATTACACGCCCGAGACTAATCTGCTGGCTGGACAAGCCCTGCTGTATACACTACAAAAAGAGTTGCCAAGAAAATGTGCAGCCCTGGGGCCACCTGTCCCCAAAACACAGTCACACACTGAAGCACAAGCAGCTGCAACAGCATTAACTATTAACTGTGTGCAAGGGACATTCTTGGGATTACAGAAGAAAGTAATGGAGGGTTCTAGATCTATCGGCAGCTACTTATTATTATAGATAAGTGTGGAACCTCCATGTGCAGAGGCAATGTATCTCTTAATACAAAATGTTGGTGTTGTTAACTGAGGAGAGAAGTTGCCTTCCTGTCCTTCACCTGGGCTTCCCAGAGGTACCTGACTGGTCATGGTGGGAAACAGGGCTGGATTAGGTGGGCCCTTGGTCCAGCAAGGCACTTCTTATGATTTCACATGCTACCCCCCACCCCCCACTGTTACAGTGGCAGAAACAAGAGCTGGCAGAATTCTTCTTTCTCCAAAAGTTCATAATTTATGCAGCAAGGGGCACAATCCTAGGCATGACTACTCAGGGGCAAGTCCAACTGATTTAAATGGGACTTACTCCCAAGTCAGTATATAGGATTGCAGCCTTACAGCCCAATCCTATCTAAACCCACCTGTTGGTGCAGCCACACCTCCAGAACATGTGCCGCATCCTGCCGGGGGGGGGGGCGGAGGAGTCCTGCAGGCCTCTGCCAGGTACGAGAACATACCGGGGAAAAGCAGTATAGAATTTTTCTGAATAAATAAATTTAAAAATCTCTATTTCTTCCTGCCATTTTGTTTTGCATAACACAGTCCCTGCCTCTGCCTTTATCTATTTCCCCCCCCCCCATGAGTTGAAATATGTGTTTACAAGGGTCAACTTGCTTCCAGTACGGCTGTGTAGTGCAGGGACTGTGTAGTGTGGTGTTGGCACAGCAGGTGAGGCAACCCTGCCCCCTCCTAGTTCCCAGTAAAGCGCCACAGACTAAAGGCTGAAGCACACCGGCTCTGTTCTCCATGTGTGCAGTTTGCTGCGTCTGGTGTGTTGCCAGACGTGCTGTACGTGATGAAACGTAAGATAACGGAAGCCTAGCACTCCGGAGCTCTCAGCCCGTCATCGCAGCCAATGCTGGTCCACTGTGATTGGTTGCTGGGAGCAAGGAGGTGGGGAGTGCTGCTGAGTGAGCTTGAGAGGAAAACTGAGCAGTTCTGCAATGAAATTTTATTGGTTCCCGCGCTATTCCATGTCCCGCCCCCAGAGTTCATGAAAAGTGTTGTGATTGGGTGCACAGAAAACGCAACGGAGAAAACGCAGCAAAAGCTGGGATTTGGCCAGGGGATGCGTCTCCCAGAACAAACCTCTCTGCGGTTCCTGGCGGCTCTCGGCGGCCCGGCCAAAGGCAAAGCACACCGCTAGAACGTTGATGCAGCCGGCTGCAACGGGCTGCACGCACGGAGAACGCAGCTGGTGTGCTTCAGCCTTATCCGGAGAGTTGTGCGTACATGTGTTACCCGCTTGCACTTGACTGTAGCCCCTCAAAAATCTAAATTTCTTCCACAAAGTGACTTTTTCTTAGAAAAAGCTGTCCAGGTTTTTTTGTTATATGTGTAGATTGTGCCGTGGTTATACTCCACACTGTCTAGTCATGACTCGCACATCAGTATCTATCAGGGGATGGAGGGGGGGGGGGAGAGATGGAAAGTGGTTTTTTCATCTTTAATGTCCCAAAATTATTTCCTGCCTCTTTTCAGATCTTGGCACAGAATCATCTTGGCCCTGATTTTGGGCAGATGTCATGCTTATGAACCAAAGGTCAATTGTTTAAGATGCTAAATGTGACAGTGTAAGCCCCCAGCCAAGGCCAACCCAACACTTCCTAGTGCCTGAGGTGACGTGCCAAATGCTGTCGCCTTTACTTGAGGATGTGCCGGCCTCTCCTCTTTCCACTCCCTGCTTAGAAAAGGAAAGAGGGGGATAAAGCGGAAGAAGAACTGTGGACAGTGGTAGACTCAGGGGCAGGTCATCGCTGGTGCGGGTGGTGCGGGCTGCACTCCTTGCTGTGCTGGGAGGGTGACACATGCAGCCCTCAGAGGTGACAAACCCAGTCCGGAGGGTGTCAAGATTTGCTGCTCAGCCACAGCCGAGGCTGAAGGTAGTGCCGGAACAACCTAGCACAGGGGTTCTCAACCTGTGGTACAGGTACCCCTAGGGGTACGCGGACCTCTTGCTGGGGGTACGCCAAGCCCTGCCCCTTATCTGCCCCATCAGCAGCTAATTAAGTGTTAATTAACAAGGATTTTAAATTGTAATTTTCCGGGGGTACCCGGGCCTCCAAAGGTTGAGAACCCCTGGCCTAGCACACTTGTGCAACCTTCCTCTGTTCGCACAGACGCACCAGGCCGCTCTGGCAATACCTTTTGGCCTCTCAGGGCCTGTGGTACTGTTGGAGCAGCCTGGTACACCTGCAAGAACAGAGGAAGGCTCGCGAAAGTGCGCCAGGCTGCTCCAGCGGTACCTTAGGCCTTGCAGTGCTTCTCTCCCTCGACCCCAGGTCCACTTCTGGGGGGTGATGTGCTGACCTCCAGCACTGGGTGACGCACACCCTTGTGATGCCCTTGGGTAGACTAAAGAGATACTATCTAGCTTATTACGTTCCTCTCCTCCACCACGTTCCTCCTCTCCACCACGTTCCTCTTCTTCCACTCTATTCCCCCGTCTTTCTTTTCCAGTTCAGGGAGTGGGAGGAGGGGAAGCAGAGGCAAGTGGGCGGGCAGAAGTGGGTGCCCCAGCCAGCCCCCACAAATCTGCTGCTTGAGGCAACCACCTCAGTCAGCTTCATGGATGGGCCAGCCCGTCTGGAGTTCCTGCTATGCTTTCATTAGCTGGAGTTTCCTAGTGTGAAAAGTGTGAGCTGGCTGCCATGTTCCTGGCTTGAGGAAAATGCAGCATGGGGGAAGTAGTCTGGATTACACAAGAAGAATTAAATATGTTGGGAGTGGGAGCCGGGTGAGAAAGGAGCTGTGTACTTTGGTTGTTTGGGGGGCAAGGATGGGAGGCCACAGGATATTGTTCAGTGTTCTCGCGCAATCCGAACTTTAGGCCGGTGGAGCTCCTGCTCTGCCGGCCTATGGTGTTGCAAAAGTGCCGTAAGGCACTTCTGCGACACTGGGAGAGTAAGCAGCACTGGCGTGGAGGCCGGTGCCTCTCACTCTGCCACATACCTGGGCCTGCACTAGCTGACTAGGTAAATGGCCGCGCCAGTCAGCGCAGGGGCACGGGGAGGGTGGGCTGAGGTGGTAGGAGAGGGGGTCATTGGTCAGCTGGGCTCAGAAGGGGGCGGGGATATCGGCGGTGTGCTCCACCATATCCCTGTCCCCTTCCTGGACTGGCCTTACACGGCCTCCCTGGATGTGCGCCAGCTCCAGAGCTGGTGCGAATCCACGAAGGCCCATTGGGGCCTCGGGGGCTTACACTGGGGGGAAGGGGACAAACGTCCTCTTCCCCCAAAGGTGAGTCGCAGCTGTGCCGGCGCAGCCCACATCCTGACTAGGGTGCAGTGGACAGCCCTTTAGACCAGCCACCACATTTTAGGCAGGATTGGGCTTCCTGTGAGGGCATGAAGAAAAGCAGAGCTTGCAGAGCCAGCCCAAGACATTTTGCCACCTTAAGCAGTTTCAGCTAGTGTTGAATCCCAGCATCTTTTGTGACATTGCCAGGTATCCTGGAGTGCGAGTGCCCCTCTTGAATTACAGGTCATTAGCATCCCTGAGTATACACAGTCATCCCAAGCAGGGATTGGATTGCTTGTGCCATTACCCTGGCCCTGAGGGTTGTGGAGGGGTGGAGTGAGAGAGGGAGAAAGAAAGAGAGAGAAATGGGGAAGGAGAGAGAGCGAGCTGAAGCTGAAGCTCAGTTGTTTGATGGGATTAGAGGACGCTCAAGGACTTGGAAAACTACAATCAGGCCAAGAGGCTTTGCACAACCACCCTTCACTGCCTGGCACAAGCTGGATCCACCTGCCCCATTGTGTGTGGGGTAGGATGGAGGAGCCAGCCTCAACAGCTCCTTCCTGAGATCTGAGTGAAGCAAAGTCACCTCGTGTCCCGTGCATGTTGTTATAATTACCCAGGCTGGAACTGGAGAAATCCAGATTCTGAAGCCTGTGGCAACGGGGAGGAAATGTCCCTTCAAAGTCTTTCACGTCACCTGGGAGAGATTGGGATCAGCACCGTGAATTAAAGTGTCAGGAGGAGGAGGGGCAGAGGAGAGCAAGGAAATGAAAGCACCAGGGAAAGGAGAGACAGAACTCAAGGTCACCTGCACAGTGGGCCTGGTTGCCCTGCACCAGGAACCCAAACAGCCACTGCAGGGGATCCATAATATGGATGGTGTAGTGGTTTGGGAGCTGGACTTAGACCTGGAAGATCCAGGTTCAAATCCCCGCTCAGCCACGAAGCTTCCTGGGTGACCTTGGGTCAGTCACTATCTCTCAGCCCCACCTACCTCACAGGGTTGTTGTGAGGACAAAAAGGAGGGGAGGAAATATGTACACCACTCTGAGCTCCTTGGAGGAAGGGCGGTATAAAAATGTGAAAAATAAAATAAATAAATACCGTATTGTCCTGAGTATAAGACGCACCTGATTATAAGACGCACCCTTAAAGTTTGGTGCTATTAAAAAAATTTAATTAAATGAACAGTGCAATCATGTGCATGTCTACTCAGAAGCATGTCCCACTGTTCTCAATGGAGCTTACTCTCAGGAAAGTGTGCACAGGATTGCAGCCTAAACCATTGATTGCCTGGGGAGGGGGGATGAAAGTGTATATGATCTTGCTTTACAAAAGGATACAAAACCCAGCAGATCAGAGAACGAAAATTAACAACTGATTACAGCCTGGAAAGGGGAGAGGTATGTGTGCACTTGTTTTAACAAAGAAAAAGGACATACCATAAGCCCTCCAGGGCAGAGAAGGAGCCCACTGTATCTCTGCCATTATCTCCACTAAAAACAAACACGTGAAATCTCTTAGCCTCGCTGCTTCTTCCAGCAATGTCCCATGCCCTTCAAAGGCCCTCACTGCACAGCTGAGCAGCAGCAGTGAGTATTTTGCTGCCCTTTCTCTGCTGAGCCTGGGGAAGGGGCGGCTGCAAACCCGAATTGCAACAGCCTGATTATAAGACGCACCCCTAGTTTAAAAACTTAAATTAGGAGAAAAAGTGAGTCTTATACTCAGACCAATACGGTAAATAATTACGTTTTGGGGTGTCAATGAATCAGTGTCTGATTCGAAACAGCTCACATTGCCCACAATCTGATGATGTGTAGGTTGAAGTACTGCAGTGTACTCTACCTAACCTAGTGCTATCTTGAAGACTCTTTAGGAGCTATGACTGGTGCGAAACACATGCCAACTTGTACAGGTAACAGAGAGAACACATCTTGCCAATTAAAAAAAAAACTTCACTAGTTACCAATGTTATTCCCAGGCGCAATGCAAAGCACTATTTTTAACCTGTAAAACCCTAAGGGCGCAATCCAAACCTACTTAGGCCGCCGTTGTAACCAGCGGCCCAGCAAAAACGGGAGGCCCCAGGACGGAAAGGGGATGCAAATCCCCTTTGAATTCCCCTTTTGGAGGAGATTTGAATCCCCTTTTCGTTCTGGGGCCTCTTGTTTTCGCTGGACCGCTGGTTACAACGGCGGCCTAAGTAGGTTTGGATTGCACCCTAATTAATGTCTTGGAGCCAGGGTATCTGAAAGACTGCCTCCTTCTGTACAAGCCTCTTTGGCCTTCAAAATCTTCATTAGGGTTCCTCCCCTCCCAACTCACATCCAAAAGACATTGGAGGCAAAAAGGGTCAGAACGTTCTTGGTCAAGGTAATCAGCTGGAAGGAAGTGAGATTACAGTGGAGATTCTACATGGGCACTTATGATAGTACAATATCCCTCCTATAACAATCCCACAATGCCTGTCTCGTCACCAGCAAAGGCAAACAACAACAGCCCCCAAACAAACAAAACTAGGTGTTGAAACGTAAAAGGACCACTTTTGAGTTAATTTTCTAAAATGTCATTTGTTTTTTTAAAAAATGAAATGCACAAGGATAGGAATAGGATAATTCAATTCAACTGACACTAACTCAAGGGTCACAATCACAGTTTTACCACCTAATTAGTTCCAGGTTCCAGCTCCATGTTCCAGCTGCATGCTACGCGCTGCGGCAAGGAGAGTCATGCCGGCCACATGACCACGGAGGCGTCTTCGGACAACGCTGGCTCTTCGGCTTTGAAATGGGGATGAGCACCACACCCTAGAGTCGGACACGACTGGACTTAATTGTCAGGGGATACCTTTACCTTTACTAAATAAAAGGTAACCTAGTGCACACAAACATGGATCTGGAACCTGATCAGGGTCAATGTGACTTGGGTGGGGGGAAGTGGCGGGTGGAGGAAGGGCTAAGCATCCCTATTCCCTCCACTTTTTCTCTGAGATCACTTTTCAGCAGATAAGCGCCAGCCCAGCAAACACATAGCTGTGTTGTAACATGTAGTTTGGCTCCCTGTCACATCCCTAAAGATTTTTCAGGCTTTCCCACATCATGTGTAATTAATCTGTGGAACTCCTTGCCACAGGATGTGGTGATGTGGCACTTGGTCTGAATGCCTTTAAAAGGGGATTAGACAGATTTAGGGAGGAAAAGTCCATCACAGTTTACAAGCCATGATGGGGATAAGCAACCTCCTGGTCTTAGGGCTATCTCCTAATGCCAGATGCAAGGGAGTGGCAACAGGATACAGGTATCTTGTGTGCTCCCTGAGGCATCTGGTGGGCCACTGTGAGATATAGAAAGCTGGGCTAGATGGGCCTTTGGCCTGATCCAGCAGGGCTCTTCTTATGTATCACTCCCCAAAATCATACTTACCAAGGAGATAACCCCAACTCACTGGCTGGGCTAAACAGCATCTGAGAAATATCCTCTCTCTCCTCCTCCCCACCTGTCCATGCCAATAACAAGAAGCGTAGCAAGGCCGGGGCCGGGGGGGGGGGATGCAATGACAACCACACCACGGTCTCCTGGTAAGGAGGCACTGCGGCGGGAGTTTTGTGGTCCGCAGCTACTTTTTTATAGCTGGAGGAATTTGTTTTCAGCCGTGGAGCATTATTGCGCCAAAAATGGTGCATTTTTCTGACCCTCCCAACCATCCTGGGTCCTGGAAGGCTTGAAATGAAGCTTTCCAGGAGCACAGGGGGCAGGGCTAGCAACACTACTGCCAACAACACCATGCATGCACAGGACAACAACCACCTGTCTAGTTTTGCTCTGCAAAGGGCCGTTGTATGCACTGGGGCAAAATCAGACAAAGTGTTGGTACTAGCTATTTGGAGAGAGAGAGAGAGAGAGAGAGAGAGACCCAATGGGCTAATTATGGGACATGAGAAATGTCCTGCTGGTTCAGTCTGAGGGTCCATATAGCATCCTGTCTCTAACAGTGGTCAGCCAGGAAGTCCACCAGCAAGGGATGGAAGCAACAGGCCTCCCCTATTGTATACCCTCAGCAAGTGGTGCTCAGACAGTGAATTCCATAAGTCAATTTGAAGAACGTAAAAAGAAATGTGAGAGGGTGCCAAGTTTTACTATAAATTCTCATTCAGTTTTTTTTCTCTGTCTAATTTCCCTTTGAAGTTCCTTTGTTGAAGGACTGTCACTTAGAAATCTGCAGCAGAACAATGTTGATGACTGAAATGTTCCCCAGCTGGTTTCTGATGTCAAATTTGTGTCCATTTATTCTTTTGCATGGAGACTGACCTGTTTGTCCTTTGCAGATAGCAGAAGGGCACTGTTGGCAGATAATGGCATGTATGTCACATTGGAGGATGAGCAAGTGAATGAAGTGAATGAGAAGCGAATAGTAGCTGATATTACTGGGTCCTGTGCTGGTGTTGTTGCCTGAGTAGATACGGGTACAGAGTTGGCAACATGGTTCATGGAAAAGCCGAGTTCCTGTATTTGAGTCACTGTTGTATAGTCTGTCATTGCTGCTGAGTAGCCTTTTAAGATTAGGGGGCTGTCTGAAAGCAAAGACAATAACAAAACTTGGCATCCTCACAGAAAGGGGTTTGAATCTCCACTGGGTTTCTTATCACATAGCTGGCGCAAGTCCGAGGAGAAAAAGGGAGGCTGCTGACAGAGAGGATAGGATCTGGCACGCGCCATCGCCGCCTGATCCACCTCCTCCCACAGCCTCCCCGTCTCCCCGCACCATTCCTCCCCCCTCCCTGCCCAATTTCACCCCTCCCCGCCCCCATTCTGCTTCCTCTGCCATATTACCTGCCTCGGTAGGTCCTCCAGGATCTGCTGATGCGGGCGGGAAGGCTCCAGCCTTTCCACCCATGCTCTTGCAGCGCGCTACTCTGCCAGCTGCTGGAGTGCCCATTACGGCTGCATTAGAAAAGTTGCCACCAGCGGAACACGCATTCTGCTGGTGGCTGGGGCCAATAGGCTGCAATCCTAGGCATGTCTACTCAGAAGTGAGTCCCATTATGTTCAGTGGGGCTTACTTCCAGGAACATGTGTGGATATATATACAGGTGGGCCCCCATATCCGCTGGGGATATGTTCCAGGCCCCTCCGTGGATACTTGAAACCGTGGATAAGAGCGAACACCCCCTCCATGGTTTCCTGAGAGCCCTGCAGGCAGGCATGCTTGCCCCCCCCTCTTATTTTTCTTTCAGCAAGCTTTGTTTCTTCCTTAAAACAAACAGATAAGCAGCCTCCATTGCAGACAAGTAGAACGAGACTAAGTCCTAGAGAGGCTCTGCAAGGTTTCTGTTAACCTTGCAGAGCCTCTCTAGTACTTAGTCTCGTTCTAAAAAGGTAAAGGTATCCCCTGACAATTAAGTCCAGTCGTGTCCGACTCTAGGGTGTGGTGCTCATCTCCATTTCAAAGCCGAAGAGCCAGCGTTGTCCGAAGACGCCTCCGTGGTCATGTGGCCGGCATGACTCTCCTTGCCGCAGCGCGTAGCATGCAGCTGGAACACGGAACGCTGTTTACCTTCCTGCAAGCGGTACCTATTTATCTACTCACATTGACATGCTTTGGAACTGCTAGGTTGGCAGGAGCTGGCCAAGCAACGAGAGCTCACCCCGTTGCGGGAATTGAACTGCTGACCTTTCGATCGACAGCTTATGGTTCAGCAGTTTAACCCGCTGGCCTTAGTCTCATTCTACTTGCCTGTAATAAGCAACCAGAGGCTGCTTCTCCTGTTCCTTTAAGGAAGAAACGAAGCTTACTGGGAAAAAAGTAAAAGCCGGGGGGGGGGGTCCCCACAATCTGTGGATAACTGAAACCCTGGATAGTGAATCCGTGGATATGGGGGCCCACCTATATATATGCCTTGGAAATATATGATGGCTGGATACTACAAGTTTTCCCCTATTCCCAACACCTTCTCAAGACTCAAGGCAACCTAGAAGAAAGTACTTCTATTTCTGTCTTGCTAATCGCTGGACTACTGTTTGGTACACAGCCGTCTTTAGAGCCCTAAGCTGCTTTACCTTCCAGGGAGAAGAGCAGGGAAGCCTCAAAGAGGAGCTATTAGCTGAGAGTATTTTGCCAAAGGGCTCAAACCACAAGCAATAAAGTTTCCAACCAGTCCCCTATGCCCCATATTCACACCTTGTTTTTAAATATTTTAAATGTCTGGTTGTAGGCAATTGCAAAATGGTGGCTTGGGGGCACACAGCCAATTGCCTACTACACCCCATACACCCGGGTGACTGACTTGCAGATGCAACTACAAATTGACAAGTGAATTAGTACAGATCAGAGATTCTAACAGCCTAATTTAGAAAACAAAAGCTTCTTTTGTTGCTATTCTTAACAACTGGAAGTCAGAAACCCCTACTGCAAATCATCCAGTGATCTACCAGTTGATTTTCCTTCTGCCCACCCACCAAGATGCAGAGACTTGACTAAGGCCCCCACCAGATGTGCAGTGGGAAAATGCACCTGTGAGTCACATCCATGAGTTTCAACCCATGTGGGATTTGCAACCACACATTCACTCCAGTCTGGGGGTTTATTCATGGGAAAAGCCACACTAGTCCCCGGGGATGTGGGTCAAGTCTCTAACTCCAAGTTTCAAGTCAAGTCCCAAGACTTTGCCCCCAAGTCGCGAGTCTTTGGCTGCGAGTTGCGAGTCCCTATTTATTTAATGGGGAAAACGAGTTTAAACCTGAATAAAGTTCGACTTGTTGTAAAAGGCTCCAAGTCTCAAGTCGAGTCTTTTACAATCGCCAAGTCAAGTCCGAGTCGAGTCATTGACGTGACTTGAGTCCGAGTCAATAGACTCAAGTCTACATCACTGCTAGTCCCTCCTCCAGCACTGCCAATCATCATTTGGCAGACTTCTTGTATCTGCATGTATCCCAGCAGCACTTGCCAGCAGAAAGCTCCCCCCCCTCGAGGATTTGCCCTTCGGAGGGCAGTAAACATGCTGTTTACTGTTTGTTTACTGCGCCAACATGCATGGTGGGCTGACCTGCTACCATGGGAGCAAGCCACTGGTCACTCTGTGGGGCTTGTTTCTGAGCAAGCTGGCATAGGATTGTGCCCCAAATCAGGCACGTGAGGACGGTCACCCAAGCAGCATAGTAGGATTATGTCAGAGGCACCTTTCCCTACCTGGGAAAGAAGGTGCTGTTGTCTCTCTTGCTCTGTGAATGTGGTCGGAATCTGGGGGGGGGGGAGAGGAGAGGGGGGAAGCCTCCACTGGGAAGGCCCTTTGGGACAGCTGTGAGAGAGACAGTGGCAGCCCCCTTCATGCTGAGCCTATGCATACTTTCCTGGGAGTAAGCCCCACTGAACGCAACATGAGTGACTGACTTCTGAATAGGCTGCCGCATGCATAGAACTGCGTCACTGAATGCATCGCATGGAGCCAGGATGGTGTAGTGGTTTGGGAGTCGGACTTAGACCTGGAAGATCCAGGTTCAAATCCCCCGCTCAGCCACGAAGCTTCCTGGGTGACCTTGGGCCAGTCACTATCAGCCCCACCTACCTCACAGGGTTGTTGTGAGGACAAAAAGGAGGGGAGGAAATCTGTACACCACTCTGAGCTCCTTGGAGGAAGGGCGGTATAAAAATGTGAAAATAAATAAATAAATAAATAAATCTCCCTGCCTGAGGAAAAAAAGGTTTTCACCATGGCCTCTCTCTTCCTGAGCTGCCATCCAATACGCACTTTCCAGGGAGTAAATCCCATTGAACACAATGATGATGATGATGATGATGATGATGATGATGATGATGATGATGATGATGATGGCAGTACCCGCAGCAGCCCAGGCAGAGAGAGGCAATGTCTACCTGGGCTGGCCTTGCTCGCAACCTGCTTCTTCTCCCCATCCATCCTAAGGAGGTTCTTGAGGCAAGAAGCAAAGGAGCAGCCTTGTCCTTGGCTTTCAAGCTTCTGCCCCCCCCCCACCTCCCTCTTTCTGAACCCTTCTTTTTATGTTGGGGGGAAGAAGCTGTGTTGCCTTTTGTTTTGTCTGGCTGGGGGTCAGGAGGAGCCGTTCTGTTCGATGACTCGTCTCTTGTGCACCTGCAGCTGAGGGCCTCTGAAAACCTCCAATGTTGTGCAGTCTCCACTGCTGCAACCACAGGTTGCTGCTCTGATTGAAAGAAAGCCCCAAGTTCATGGCATTTCAAAGCGCTCTGGGTTGCTCCATGGAAGAAGAAACCAAACAGGAAGTGAGCGGGAGCAACACAAACACGCACTTCTCCTGTGTCTTTAGCCATGTTTTGGAAGATAGACCCTCTGTAAACTGAGCAGGGGAAAGAAAAAAAGAATTGCTTGACGGAAGGAAGCCTTGTATTTAATGCAGGCACTTTCAACAAGGAGAGCAATGCAAATGGAGAAGCAATATTTTGTGAGAAAAAAATTGCAAGCCCCACAAATTTGGGCTGCAAGCAATCCTATATACACTTTCCTGGGAGTAAGCCCCACTGAACACAATGGACGTACTTACTCCTGAGTAAGGACATATAGGTCAGTGTTTCCAAAACTTTTTCGACCTGCGGCTCCCTTGACCATTGGAGACCATTGGCCGCAGCTCCCCATTACATTATGTTATGTGACAGGTAGAAAACCACCGGGTGAAGCTTTCTCCCCAATTTCACCTCTTCTGTGAATAACTTCTGTGAAGGTAATTTCTCCCCCTTTTATAGGCCCAGTCAGAAGTGGGGTGGGGATATATTGACTGGGGCACCCCCTTCTTCTGTTGTATGCAAAGGACCCCTCCTCAAATATTTTTATTTCATCAGCCACCCTCCCCTGAACCCCCTGCCTTTTACCCCATCCAAATCGGACCAGGAATCACTGAGATACAGCCATTTAAAGCCGCAGTACTCTAATTCTTGGAAGTGAAGCTTTTCTGTAGAAATCACTGTGCCTTTGGGGTTCCCTCAGGAGTTATGTTTCCGGGTCCTCACAGAGGATCATCGGGGTCTCCCCAGGGATGGGTCCCTACACAGAAGGGTCCCGATCCTCCTGCTCAGCGGAGGCTAGCCTTGCACTGAGCGGAGAGGCTCCTGGAAGCAGCGCAACATATTTTGCAGCTAGTAAAAAGCTGGGTTACAGACCCAGCACCCTGCTTGGGGTCCCGGAGAGGCATGAGTGAGTGCGGGTATGGCCCCTTCACCACCCTCGGCCCGGACACAAGAGGTTGAACGAAGGCAGGCATCGAGGGTGCAAAAGGCACCGGGGGTGCGCCTCCTGCCAAAATCTGTGCTGCAGGGAGTAGGGGAACGTCCATTTTAAAACATGACTTGTGCCAGCTAACTCCTACTCTGTGCTGTTCCCAAATGGCTGCCTTCTACCTGGGGGGCCAGCTGGGGGCAGGGAAAAAGGGGAATCCCAGAAGCATAGTGAGGACTCGGACTGCTACCATTTCCTTGGGTTCAATTCTATCTCTTTGTGTGCCTTCTCTCTCAATCACCCCCATCTCTCCCACCCTAGGACCATTGTCTCTACCTTATTTTGTCACTATTATTCAAATGTCTGTCAATATGCTACCTCCTGGTGCAGGGTGCCATGGGGCAGGGACCTATTGTCTGGCACCCATGGGCTATCTAACTGGAAATGACTGCCTTTTGTGTTAAGCAGGCTTCACAAAAGCTCACATTCATAACAACAGGAAAACCTCACTTCACCTGAGATAGGGTGTCTTGGGTGGGGACCTAATCCCATTACCTCTGCCACACAATACCCCTGACCCATCAACCCATTGGTTCCCAATAACACAAAGCATCACACATTTCATTGGTTTCTTAATAAAATCTATCTTTTTATTGGTTTAAAGTTTCACAAATGTTGCTGCTGATCTCATTGGTGCAAAGTTTGAATCCAACATCTTATTGGCTGTATCAAAGTGTAACTTCTTGGATCCTGCCTTGTATTGGTGCCTCTTATGTATTCTTTGAACAATGTACTCCATGGTTCTAAATGAAATAATGAAGTTTATATAAACCCTTGTATCCCTTATGTATGTTACACTTTTTGCCCTGCATTTTGTGTCCTTTGCTAGCAAAGTAAAGATCTTCTTTTTACCTCAGCGCTGGTCTGTCAGAGCTCTATTTTTGGCACCTCCGCAAAGCGCGGATCTCTCTCTCTCTCTCTCTCTCTCTCTCTCTCTCTCTCTCTCTCTCTCTCTCTCTCTCTCTTGGGTACCTTCTCCATCTTTGGAGTCTGGTGTCTGCTCACCGAATCAAAACAAGCTGAAATCACTTGTACCCCTGGGGTGCTTACAACACTTCCTTCCATCTTCCCTCCACAGGGAACCTGAAGCCATCCTTCCGTAGCTCCCCTGGGAGCCATGCCTCAGTTTGGGAACCATGATATATAGGGTAATAATATAAATGGCAACACACACGGCACTTCCCCCTTTTCTCCCTCCAACAGGAAGAGGATCGAAGCAGAGGCGGAGGAGTTCCATTGGCTGTCCTGAAGGAAAAGAATGGGGATTTCCCCTCTCCTCTTTCCCCCCAGATTCCAACCAGATTCACAGAGCAAAAGATCAAGCAAAACTGCAAAAGTCACTGTCTTTTGCTGCTGTCTCCTACATCACAAGCAAAGGCAAGGAGACAGGAGGGTGAGCTCTCTGGCGAAGGAGGGCTCCCAGGTAAATGTGGCTAGGATTGCAGCCTCAGACTCTGCCTTTGTCTTCTTTCATCTGTCCAATTTGAGGGGAAAAACTCCCAAGGACACGCAGGCAGGTCATGTGGATTAAGGTGCCCATTGCCCTGGTTTTTACAAGGCCTTGTCACTCAGCATTCCCAAGGGCATCATCGCTGCACACTTCACGCAAAGTGCAACCACCTCAGCAGCACTCAGCACAAATGCAACACTATCTGAAATTTGCAGAGCGGCGGCCACACAGACTTCGGTTCAGTTACACTGTTTATTCACCACCACGACAAGCTACACTCCTACATTTCAGCAGGCAAGTCCTCCAGCAGGTAGTGCAAGATTGAGAGGGGAAAAAATGTTTCTGCCCTCTTGGATTGGGAAAGTAGCTGCTGTGTAGATCTTGCCGGAGGATGCCCTGCCTTCTCCTCTGTGAGAAAAACACACGGGGTTTAGCGTGATACGTTCTTTCTTCACAGTGGACGGATGGCACCCTACCACTCTCAAGGGGTGTCGTTCTTACATGGGTCTCATGTTTCCTGCAAATGACCAACACTACAAGTTCAGGCAATGCGTTAGTATTGGAGTTGGTTTGATGTGTGTAATCCAGAGAAATTACATGAAAGGAGAAAGACATTCCTCTCCAGCTGCGGGAACCAAACTTGTGAGGGTCGCTGCTCCCACAGCTCTAAAGTACAACTGATTTGTATAGCTTTGTCTATCAGGAGCAAGGAGGAGGAGCAAACCATTTGAGGATACCATCTGTGCACTGTGAAGAAAGAACTTTTCACGGTAAGACCAATGTTTCTTTCTGCTATCCAATCTCTCTTGAAGTATAAATCTTTTGGAATGGCAAGTATGGTATATAAAGTATATTTACAGATGTGTGTTTTTTGATGGATAATGTTCTGTAATCCCATAACTCTAGGTACACGGGTTTGGATGTTTGTAATTCCTAAAGTATTTATTATTCCAGTATTTGTTTAAACATTTTCCACACCACTTTTCCAACCCACTTATGGGGCAGCCAAAGCAGCTTACAATAATCAAGATTAACACTATAAAAATACAATACAAAACAACAAATACAGCAGTAAATGCAAACTAATCACAAATTGGGTGAAATGGCAGCGCTTAACTCTGAGGAAAGTGGAAAGCCTGCTGAAAAAAGTGTCTTCAGTAGGCGTCGAAATACTGAGACAGATGGGGACTGCCTGAGAAGACCCTTTCACCTTCTCACCACCAGTTGCACCACCAAGAATAGTGGGATACACAAAAGGCTCAAAACAAGGTGACTTTGAGGTTGTACAGAAACATACGGGAGGAGTGTGTAGAGAGGTACAGAACTTTGATCTTGAGTACTGTATCTCTTTTGCTATTGCTGTTTCTTCTCTCCCCTTTCCTATTCTCTTCTGGTTCAATTTTGCAATTGCTATAATTGTCATAACATATCAATGAAAACTTAATTACAGCACAATCCTGTGTAACTCTTGCACCGGTGTAACAGTAGATCCACCAGTGTAAGTGCACTTACGCCAGTGTAACTTTCCGTACGTCGACGAAAGCAGGATGGATACCGCCGTAACCCCTCTCGGACGCTGCACACGTGCAGTTCGGATGCAGGACAGACACCAGCGCAACTCCGCCAGTGCAGGGGGCATTCTGGGGGCATTAGGACACCCCCAGAATGTCCCCTGCACTGGCGGAGTTGTGCTGGCATCCGTCCTGCATCCGAACTGTGCTTCCGAGGGGTGTTACGCTGGTGGCCGTCCTGTGTCCGTCAGCGTACGGCAAGTTACACTGGCATAAGTGCACTTACACTGGAGAATCTACTATTACACCAGTGCAAGAGTTACACAGGATTGCGCTGTTAGTGAGAGAGCTAGATGGTGTTTGTTTTGCTAGAGGGTAAAATTCCAGAGCTAGAGCCAGTGAGACCCAGCACGTTCCTGTGTCCAGAGAATTGCACTTTGATCAGGGAGATACGTGTTCAACCCTCCCTCTGCTGTGTTTGCTTGGGCAAGCGCTTTCCCATCTGTGAAATGGAAATCAGAGTGATTATAAAAGCACTTTGCAAACTAAAGAAAAACAACAATACTGTCCCTGTATCAGTAGGGATCAGAGTGTGAACAAGGGAAGAGGACACATTTGGGGGGGGGGCAGTGGGTATTTAAGGCTGCAATCCTGTACACACTTACAGGAAAGTAAAGTTCCATTGAATTTGATAGGGCTTAATTCCGAGTAACATGCATAGTAACATGCATAGTAACATGCATACAGCACTTACATTGTGCTGTAAGTGTAGAGCTGCAACAAGGAGACTGAGCTGTGGATGGAGCAGCAGCAATAGAAATGCAAGAGGAAGGAAGGTCTGGAAGGCCAGAAATTGGGCACTATGTCTGTTTGCCAGCAGGTGTCACAACAGGACTAACTGGATACTCTTGGCATCTTTTCCCCTCCAAGGGAGAAGAAAAGAAACAGAAGTGAGAGCAGGACAATAATAGTTCATGCCTAGCTAGCCCTGCTGTCCATAGTACACATGGTGAAATGTTCTGTTGGGTTCCATTTATTTATGGGATGGAATCTGCAGAGTTTATGAATGACAGTTTGCTATGACAGCCTTGAGATGATGATGATGATGATGATGATGATGATGATTATACTTGGACTGGATTACTTTGGTGCTGCTCCCTTGCCTTTGACAATACCTGCCAAAGATGCAGGCGAAACGACGTTAGGAGACAAACGTTTTATGAGTCCGCGGACATCAAGTCCGTATAATTTAAACAGAAATACCAATACCACCTTTCCTCAAAGGAGCTCAGGGCTCATAGTTCCTTCCCTCCTTTTGTTCTCACAACAACCCTGTGATTTAGGTGAGGCTGAGAGATAGGCTTACCAGATCTCCAACCAGGACAGAGTGCTAGACCTTTAGGAGAAGGAATGTGGGCAGGTGTAGCTTGTTAAGTCCTAGAGCACAATCCTAGGCATATCTACTCATAAAAAAGCCCCACTGAACACAATGGGTAGACATGGCTAGGATTATGCTCTAAGGTTTAACAAGCTACACCTGCCCACATTCCTTCTCCTAAAGGTCTAGCACTCTGTCCCGGTTGGAGATCTGGTAAGCCTACTGAGAGATAGTAGCATTTGTGTCTCAACCCTCCTTCAAATAGCTCAGAGCTTTTCAACCTTACAGCAATTCTGCAAGAAAGGCTGGGCTGGCTTAAGTGATTGGCTGGCCCGAGCTGCTTCATAATAGCCCACAAGTTTTGAACTGCATTTCCCCACATCCAAGTCCAACACTGTGGCCACTACACCACACACACACACACACACACACAGAGAGCCCTGGAACCTCCACCCACTTAGTAAAAACATGTGTAAAGAAACACGGTTATAATTTGGTCACACAGCCACAGTCTCTCTCAGGCAGACTGTACCTGTGTCAGGGAGAAGAGAGAAAGAGTTACTCCCCTTCTGCCCAGCACCATGATTCCAAATCCCCCCACCTGCTATTCATTTTTTTAAGAAAGCAAGGGAAATTCTATTCATAGATTTCCCACATCATATTTAGTTTGACCCTGGGCTGTGCCCTTGCAGGCTGGACCTCCAGGTGTGTTGCCAGTCACCAGAAGAATTAAATGAAGCTTCTGATCTAAGGCTTGGCTCCACTAAGTCTGGAGGTAATGACAAACTGGATTCTTGTACTAGCAAGGAACTAGCAGGAAGGTTTTGCACTGTTCTTGGTAAGAAGAAAGCAGCAGATAATACAGAAAGGAGTCAAAAGCTATGAAAATATAATCGGTCTCCTAATATAGAATTAGGGAGGTGTGGTTACTTCTCCTCCTAAGATTGGGCAGAAGAGCCCAAAGCTGATTGGCTCCTAATGCTAGAGAGCCCACCTGGCCAGTATGACCACTGAACTTTCAGTACCGGAGGTAGTAGTTGTGCCTAGTGTGCCGACAGGGGTGGGTGAGAGACTTTTGCCCCAGGGCACCCAGCAACACTGGTGTAGACACAGCTCTTGTTGGCCTTAGTAAGGGCCTGTTGGGACAGCTCCTCCTCAAGGTGTGATATGTCTAAAAAAGAAAAAAACCAGCCTGCCTTAATAGTAGTTTGATTTGCAGGCATTAGCAGGTAATAAAGTTTATCGTCATGCAATATATTACCTGCTAATTGCTGCTTTTAACCACTGTTAAAAGCACAACTACATAAGCCAGTTCAAATGTTGGCAGCCCTAGGTGTGACTGAGTTCATGGTAGGGTTGCCACCTCTTACCCAGACAGACTGTTGTCCTTTAAATCTCCAACTAGAACCAGCAAAAAGGATTCACCACTCTTCCTGCCCGTTCTCTCTGAAGTCCCATTGTCCAACCCTTTCCTCACCTTCTGTGGCAAGTAGAATTCCAGGTGCCCAGGCTGCACAGGAGATGGGGCAGCTTACAGTGGGAATGGGCAGGAGGAAGCACAACTACCTTTTCTCCCACCAACTGGAGATTTAAAGGGCATAATCTGAATTAAGAACTTGTGGGCCTAATCTTAACATGCACTTGTGTGAACAAACACCTCTGTTTAAGATGCTGGAGAGGGGCTATTTCAAAGGGAGGGGGTACTTAATGTTTTCCACATCTGCTCCTTCTCTGCTCCAAATTACACCCATGACTTTTTTCCCCCTTGAGAGCTTCCAAACATATTGGGGGGCAGTCAGCACATATTTAGCACCCACTCAGTGGAAGGAGCTTGGAATAAATTAAAGCAAAGCAGCAGTTGAGGAAAGGGTACATAAGAACATAAGAAGAGCCCTGCTGGATCAGGCCAAAGGCCCATCTAGTCCAGCTTCCTGTATCACACAGTGGCCCCACCAGATGCCTCAGGGAGCACACTGCCAACCAAACAACCTGTTTCCTGTTCTCACTCCCTTGCATCTGGCACAGAGAAAACCTACTTCTAAAACCAGGAGGTTGCTTATGGCTTGTCACCTGTGATGGTCTTTTCCTCCATGAATCTGTCCAAACCCCTTTTAAAGGCATCTAGGCCAGGTGCCATCACCAGATCATGTGGCAAGGAGTTCCACAGATGAATTACACGTTGGGTAAAGAAATATTTTCTTTTGTCTGTTCTAACTCTCCCTCCACTCAATTTTAGTGCATGTCCCCTGGTTCTGGTGTTGTGCGAGAGGGAGAAGAATTTCCCTCTATCCACTCTCTACCCCACTTCTATCCTTTCCTGAAGCAGCTTTTCTTCTACTCTCTGAAGTCAGAAAAAAGGTCATCCGGTTTTATTGCACCTGTTTTCCAGTTGTATACAATAGTCACAATAACAATAGGGATGTAACAATAGTCACTCATGTGCAGAACCAGCTCTAGAGTGAGGGGAAGTAGCATTCATCTGCTGAAGGAAAAAATAACAAAGATTCTTTTGGCACCTTACAGTGTAACACATTTATTGTGGTATTAGACTTCGGTTTGCTGTGCCTGCTTCATGAACATATGTGAAGCGATCAGCTGTAGGTAATTATATTGTACCATGAGTACAAAGCAAAGAACAGAAGGCCAAAACACGTCAGGAATTCGTGCAACACTCCATCAACATGTTCTAAGTACCTATTTGAGGCTTCGCCTCCCCTTTTTTCTTACAAATATAAATATAAACTCCAGCTCACTGTGTAGCTGAGTTGGCCAGAAATGAGAGTGCTCCTGAGGAATAATCACGTGTGTGTGCTAAAAAACCAAAGGAAGGGGCTGTATGTATGGTACAATGGTATAAAGACAGCCTGCATGGTGTAGTAGTAGTGTTAGCATGTTGGACTAGGATGAGGAGTCTCAGGTTGAAATCCCCACTTGGCATGAAATTCATCTTGGGCCAGTCACACACACACTCTCAGCCTACCCTGAGGGTTAGGGTTGTTGTGGGGAGAAAATGGATGGGAGGAGAACCATGTGCACCCTCCAGAGGCTGAATACAAATACATTAGATCAGTGGTTCCCAAACATTTTAGCACCGGGACCCACTTTTTAAAATGACACTCTATCGGGACCCACCTAGCTTTACGAGACTTTAAAAAAAGGTGATCTAGAAAGAAATAATATATTAATTTATTTACAAGCAATATTTATTTATTTATTTATTTGCAAAAAAACTTCAATCCATTTCTTGTAATGAGGCAGCCCTAATGAATAGCCTCAAAGTTTGAGAGGAGCTCAGCTCTTTGAAGGGCAATTAGCAGCTATCTGATTTTTGAATAGGCTCAGCCTTGAGGCAATTACTTATCTGATCTTTCCATCACCCATGTTTTCATTGGAGGCTCTGTGGGACCCACCAGAAATCAGGTCGCGACCCACCAAGTGGGTCCCGACCCACAGGTTGAGAAACACTACATTAGATAAATAAAGGGCCCAAGAGTTTAACTCTGTGTGCAGTACCATCTTATGAGGGAAGAGTCACACTGAGAAAGAAAGGACTCAAGGAGGAGACAAAATAGGAAGGTAACCAAACAAGGCAGTCCAGGAATGCTGGTAAATAATTCAGCCGGACAGCTGATAATGTCTCTAACCCAGGAAGGTTCTCACAGGGGAAAAGTTCTCAAGGGCACGCAGACCCGGAATTGCTTGTGCTGCCTGCAAGGAAATTCACCTCCCTTTGCCCAAGTTCTGCTGGCTTCTCAGCTTTCCTGAACTCAAACCGGCCTGACCTGCTTCAGCAAGGCTTTCTTCCCATCTCTGTGTTTTGACTCACACACACAAGGAAGACTGGAGCCAAGTCGGGCCCTGCCAAGACAGTGGAGGATGTGAAAAGATGCCTCCTCTTTGACTTTGCCACTCTGGCTGTGCAAAGGCTTCCCTCTGCCCCTGATCGGAACAGCACAGACGTCTGCCTGCCTGGAAGTAGGCCACACAACCCTGGTCCACCCCCCTCTGCAGCCGCAGGAGCTTACACCTGGAAAGACAGTTCAGTATTGGGGCAGCATCAGCAGCTGAACAGGTAAGAGAAGGGTGCAGGGGGATAAGGCAGAGCAGCTGTGGCCGCAGGTATATTCCTATGGCCTTGGAGAGGATGTCAAGGAGAGGTGCCTTCATTAGACCAAGGCAAAACTCATAAAAGGAAACTACCAAGGATTTTTGCTGCTGGAGTTAAAACCAGCCTAGGCTGGGTTGTTGTTGTTTTTTACCTCAGGGGGGTGTATTATCAATAAGACTAACTAGGCTTCAGCCTAGGGGTCCCGCAGGGACAGGGCCCCGCGTTGCCCGTCAGATGTAGTGAGGGAAAAGATTGAAGTGCTGGAGGGGGCCTGAAATACCTGAAAGCCTAGAGGCCCAGCCATGGGTTAATAATACACCCCTGCATACCCTTACTTAGGCTTACCATATCCAAAGGGGGACAGGGTGCCTACACCTTTAACCATTGTAAAAAGAGGGAATCTGGGCAGGTGCAGCTTGTTGCACCCTTCCATTATGAGCTGCACCTGCCCAAATTCCCTCTTTTTACAATGGTTAAAGGTGTAGGCACCCTGTCCCCCTTTGGATATGGTAAGCCTACCCTTACTCAATATAAGGACTAGCCAAACTGCTTTCTCCCACTAGCATCCAAGTTGTTAAGCATTCTCAGAGCCTTTGCTGTTCATGACCTTGGGAGTTAGGGTGACAAGAGGTGTCCATTCCTTAGTAGTTATGTAGAAGAGGGACGTAGGCAGCAGAAAAGCTGCAGTTACTGACATTTTTACCTGGTGCCTGTTTGTCGGCACCAGCCTTCTGGTGGTGGGAAATAAACCCTGGTGGGAAATAAACCCAGGGCTGCAATGGGGGGTCAAAGCTGAAGAAAGGAAGGGTGGGTAATCTTCACGTTCCACAAGTTGCCTTAGACCCTACGCACACGCAGCTGTGGAAGAAGCATGTATATTTATTATAACTTGGTGGGGACCCTAACCTTTGCCTCTCTGGATACTTTGCATGATGCTTTGCAGCGTATTCTGGGGTGTGATTCTCTCTCCAGGAGAAGCAGCTGTGCTTAAGGAGAGATTTCACAGGAGCCACAACAGCTTATAAAGACATTGTCTGAGTGTGATTGAGGGGCATGTTATAACTTCTGGGTGTTCACATCACCTGTGAAAGAAATTCCAGGGTGTGTAGTGAGACTGACTTGACATGGGTGTCAAGTCAGCCTCACTACACACCTTGGAAATTAGGTAATGTGAACACCCTTTTAACCACCATGTTGTATGCACAGTCAGGTCTGTGTATGAGGAAAAAGCATGGCTCTCCCCCCACATGGCATGGCTCTCCCCACAATACCGCTTCAAGGCATGCTAATGGGAAGATGGGGAATCTACTGTACAGGTGGGGCCCCCATATCCACTGATTCGCTATCCATGGTTTCAGTTATCCACGGATCGTGGGGAACCCCCCCCCCCAGGCTTTTACTTTTTTCCCAGTAAGCTTCGTTTCTTCCTTAAAGAAACAGGTAAGGTAAAGGTAAAGGTATCCCCTGACAATTAAGTCCAGTCGTGTCCGACTTTAGGGTGTGGTGCTCATCCCCATTTCAAAGCCGAAGAGCCAGCGTTGTCCGAAGACGCCTCCGTGGTCATGTGGCCGGCGTGACTCTCCTTGCCGCAGCGCGTAGCGTGCAACTGGAACACGGAGCGCTGTTTACCTTCCCGCAAGCGGTACCTATTTATCTACTCACATTAACATGCTTTGGAACTGCTAGGTTGGCAGGAGCTGGCCAAGCAACGAGCGCTCACCCCGTCGCGGGAATCGAACTGCCGACCTTTCGATCAACAGTTTATGGTTCAGCGGTTTAACCCGCTGCGCCACCCGCTGGCCTACAGGAGAAACTACTACAGTAGAAGAGAAACTGGAGAAGCTGGCCTAAAGAAACAGGAGAAGCTGCTTATTACAGGCAAGTAGAACGAGACTAAGTACTAGAGAGGCTCTGCAAGGTTAACAGAAACCTTGCAGAGCCTCTCTAGGACTTAGTCTCGTTCTACTTGCCTGCAATGGAGGCTGCTTCTCTGTTTGTTTTAAGGAAGAAACAAAGCTTGCTGAAAGAAAAATAAGAGTTGGGGGGGGGGGCCAAGCATGCCTGCCTGCAGGGGAGGCAGGGTGGGGGGCCCCTCAGGAAACCATGGAGAGGGTGTTCACTCTTATCCACGGTTTCAAGTATCCACGGAGGGGCCTGGAACATATCCCCAGCAGATATGGGGGCCCACCTGTACTTTGTGATTGTGGCTTGGGGGTGTGATTGTGATTGTACTTGGGGGTGGGGGAGGTATTTATTCCAGATTTACACAGAGTTAAAAAGATCTGTTATATCTTGTACATGTTATATTTGACGCCTGCATGTTCAGGAACAACTATATAACCATGGGCTGACTCACTTTGGAATGATTTAGTGCAGTTGGGATAGGAGGGCTTCTTGGGTGTGAAATAGGCCCTGCAAGCCTTTGGACTAATTTGAGCCTTACTCACTCCACTGTGTTAATTTCTTCATTTGTTCTCTGGGACTTTTCATGAGTAGTAGGTGAGAGGTCTGTGTGTGTGTGTGTGTGTAAGTAATCCTTGTTCTGACTGCAGAGTTTACTGCAGAACAAGAAGCAGGGTTACTGAGGCACGAAAGCAAGGAGAGCTCTGAATACCTTTGACAGGGAGATGGAGGGGAAGCTCCAGGGCATATGGTCAGGCATTTTCTAGAACCTTAAGCCCCAAAACAGCCACCTACCACTCCACCCCAACAGCACTGCTGTTATCCCTTTGCACGCAGTGCCGAGAAAACCAACACAAGATCATTTTTTGGCTTGCACATCCTGACTCTACCAGATGAAGGGATCCCATAGCGGGTGCCTTGCCCTAGGGCTATACCCTGGAGCAAACACTGTAGTAATGCACCGAAGTAATAATAGCAGTATTTGCTACTGACTGCAGCAACAGTTTTCAAGCTTTCTACCTTTAGGGCAGTGTTTCCCAAACTTTTTCGACCTGCGGCTTCCTTGACCACTGGTGATCCTTGGCTGCGGCTCCCCATTACATGATGTTGATGCCTGCCAATTGGCATGGCACTGTTTTCCGCGAGGATTCTGTGGCACTCTGCGGCTCCCCTGGTGGGTATCCGTGGCTCCCCTGGGAGCCATGCCTCCCAGTTTGGGAACCACTGCAAAGTTTAGGGAGATCTTTCATCAACTTGTCTGCTGATGAGGAACCTCTGTGGCATATGGTTAGTTCACATAAGGCACTATTGGGCAGAAGACCTAATGAATGTATTGAGCCAATGTCCCTCCTCATTAGGAGGAGCCGCTGTGGGTTTTTGGGGCTCCGCGGCTGCTGTTTTGCTGGCCTGCCTTTGCAGCCGAGCCTGGAGCTGAAACACGCCGAAATTGGCACATTTTTGTATCCCTCCCTCCCACTTGCCCTGGCTCTTGGAAGGCTTCAAATGAAGCCTTCCAGGAGCATAGGGAGCAGGGCGATGATGCAAAACATATCATCGGGCCCCCCACGTGACCGATCAGGGGCAGAGGGAAGCCTTTGCACAGCCAGAGTGGCAAAGTCAAAGAGGAGGCATCTTTTCACATCCTCCACTGATCGGTTGCGCCGATATCCAATGCCCCTTCCCAGGCCGGGCCAGCCTTACATGGCCTCCCCAGACACGCGCCAGCTAAAGAGCTGTTGCGCATCTGAGGAGGCCCATTGGGGCCTCTAGCACTTACACCGGGGGAAGAGGACAAATATCCCCTTCTCCCGAGATGAGCCCTGGTTCTTGACTAGGATGCAGCGGCTGGCCCTTTAGACCAGCCGCTGCATCTTAGGCAGGATCGGGCTGTAATGCTATGGCTCTCATTGAATTTTGAATTCAAAGTGGATAATCTCTCTTTCTTCCAACTTAAAAACATTTATTTATTTCCATTCATTACAAGTAAAACTGTGGGCAATAAAAACTTTTTGTTCATATTTTGTAGGACCACCAAAGACTTGATCAGGGTGACCAGATACAATGGAGGACAAAGTGCCTGCCTATTTTGGCAGGTGCAGCTTATCATGGAAGGGTGCAAAATGCTTCACCTGCCAAAATTCCCTCTTCTATACAATGGTTAAAGGTATAGGCACTTTGTCCTCCATTGTATCTGGTCACCCTAGACTTGATGAAATTGCTCTGGGTGCCAGTCAGGGCTTCCAATTGTCCTTCTAACGTTGCAAGAGATCCAGGAGCGCACCTGTCAAATTGCATGCTGCTGTAGAATATTGGTGCCTTGTTTAGGTGACTGGGTAGTTTGTGCACTTGACTAGTCCTGAGTGGAGATGATACAGTTTGTTTGCTAGGAGAGTGCCAATCTCTCCCTTGGCAATGTGACTTCTCCCTGCTTGTCCACAGAGCTGGCTAAGATGTTTAAAAGCCCATCACCCAACTACAGTGGGAGATGGTGATGGACGGTGGGTCCTCTTGGGATGTAGTGGTGACCATTGCTCCCAATCAGTCATCCTCTGCTGCTGCTTCTTAGTCATGGCTTGGGAAACAGCTAGGCATGTCTATTACCCAAACCTTCAATCTGACCCACCGCCTTCAATCCCCACAGGCCCCCCACTGCCCTAGCTTCTGAACACCTGAGTTGGTGCTTCCACAGTGTTTGGACCTGTGACTCTGGGCCTAGGGATTCCCCCCCCCCCCGCTTGATCTAACCACACTTCATTTTTGTCCCAGAGACCAAGAATTAGCGGAGTTTTGTAGCTGGATAGCTCTGTGCAAAGAGCTGACCTGCACAATTCTATTAAAAGGAATTAATAAGCAACCATATATTAAATAACCTAATTAATCATTTATTTAGCCATTCTAAGGAAAGCTGGCTCTGTGTCAGCTTTCCGAAACTTCTGGCAGCCAAGACACTTTGCTTTCTCCAATTTAAATTGGAGGCCCACTTCACTTTTATACTGCAAGAGATTTACTCTTAAGAGTGTGAATTACCTGTCTTCACCATGACTCGATAATCAAGCCTTTTTTATATGGCCATATGTGATGTTTGGGTGCATGTCCTCATAAATGGTGGCCTGCATGGTGCTTTGACCCTCACAGGAGAGCCTCCCCAGGATTCGGCTCAAGGAGCAACCGTTGGGGTTGCTCTGGGGTTGTTGATGTGGCAGAGGTTCCACTACCCCTGCTAACTGGGCAAGAGGCACTTTTTCAATTGGTGCTCCTCTTATATTTAGCAGGGGGAGAGTAACTCCCCCCTTTCACTCCAGCACAGTCTCTTTTCTGGTGGCTGTTTGCTGGTGGTAGTCTGCATGCATCTTTTTTAGATTGTGAGCCCTTTTGGGACAGGGAGCCATTTAATCATTTGATTTTGTCCGTAAACCGCTTTGTTTTTATATTATTGTATAATAATAATAATAATAATAATAATAATAATAATAATAATAATATCACAGCAGTGAGGAGTGAGGCCATTTGGCGGCGGCAGCACCAGTGGCAACATGGAGGAAAGGCTGGAGGAAAGGGATCCAAGGTGTATGTCCAACTGTAACTGTCAAGGCAGAAAAGCACTGATGCTCGGATCTGGCGCTTGTGATGCATCTCACTCTGGAGCTGGCCCAAGACACTTTTGTGCCTGACAGGATAGCAAAACCAAATGCAGCCACAACGTTCACTCATCATTAACATGGGGCTCCATCCTCTGGAGAGTTATCCTGTGCAAGTCCCTTTGAAATGAATGGGAGCTGTAGAAGGAGAGGAGCATTATTAACCTCCATCAAGCTCTCTGAAACGCCTGCCATAGCAGAAACGATCGATCTATCTCCTTGATTATGCAAAAGGGCCTTGTTTTTGTAGAGCCTGGCAATTGGTGGTGGATAGTAGTAGGGCCATAATGATGGCTGGTAGCGGGGCCGGTCTAGAAATGAGACTGACTGAAGCAGCTGTTCCAAGCGGAGAGGTGGGGGGGGGGAGTGGGAAACTGATGAGGGCCCACTGAGTCACTTCAATCAACTGAGAGCAAGAAAGAAAAGGATTGGGGCAGCAGCAGCAGCAGCCCACCTCTTCCTCCAGAGCCACTGGAGGGGGGGAGCTGTGGCTACCTCAACTTCCTCCTTCAGAAAGCAGCCAGGTGAGCAAAGAGAGGTGGAGCACGGCGATCTGGAGCCCACCCTCTGCCCACTTACCGTGAGCTCTGGCACCGCCTTCTTCTTCCTCTGTGCCATCTTGTTTGAAAAATAAACAGGATGAGTGGAGCATGCTGGGAGCTCCTGTTATTTCAACCAGGACAGTGTAGAGGAAGGAGGTTACGGCGCAGCTCAATGTAAGGGGGCAGGGGGCGGGCTTCAGATCACCATGCTCTGCACAGTGGTTCATTTCGCCTTGCTCCCTCTCCTTTCCGCACCCACCCAGCTGCTTTCTGAAGCAGCCAGATGGTTGAGGAGGAGGTTAGGGGTGGCAGTGGCAGCAAGAGCAGCAGTAGGGGGTACGCATGCAAGGTTTGTGGGGGGCAGCAGGGGGCATAGTTGCAGGGCTTCCTCTTGGGCTGCTCCTGGCTGGTAGTTACTCTGCAAGCCATTAGAATTTGTGTCACATCTGATCCAGATACATTGGACCTGAAAGAAACAGCTTTTGTGGTCTGGATATGGATAAAAAAGTGATAAATGTTATCATTGGGAGCTTGCTGGAAAAGGTTCCTTCTTTATTATTATTATTATTATTATTATTATTATTATTATTATTATTATTATTTATATACCGCTTTTCAACCAAAAGTTCACAAAGCTGTTTATAGACAAAATCAAATGACTAAATGGCTCCCTGTCCCAAAAGAGCTCACAATCTTAAACAAAAGATGCAGAACACCACCAGCAAACAGCCACCAGAAAGACACTGTGCTGGGGTGAAAGGGAAGCAGTTGCTCTCCCCCTGCTAAATATA
Organism: Plestiodon gilberti rubricaudatus; assembly: GCA_026170595.1. NCBI lineage: Eukaryota > Metazoa > Chordata > Lepidosauria > Squamata > Scincidae > Plestiodon > Plestiodon gilberti. Next base: position 111,141,705 of record JANXHW010000002.1, read on the forward strand.
AGAGGAGCACCAAATGAAAAAGTGCCTCTTGCCCAGTTAGCAGGAGTTAAGATGTCTTAGTTGGCAGAAGCAGTTTTGGGATATGGGGGTGCTGGACTGACAGCGCAATCCTGCGCAAGTTTCCCCTGGCGGGACTAGTCCCACAGAGGGAAGGTGTCACAAATGTGCCGTAAGGCACATTTGCGGCACCTGGCGAGTAAGCAGCGCTTGCGGTGAGGCTGGCGCCGCTCACTCAGCCCACGGCCGCAGCCACCACCAGCGGACAAGTTTAAGTCCTGCGCCAGGCAGTGGAAGGGCATGGGGGGCAGACTGGGGTGGAAAGGGAGGGGGCGATTAGCCGGACAGGCCAAGGATGGGGGAGAGATTATCGGCAGCACATTCCGCTGATTTCTATCCCCCATCCGTGATTCCTATCCCCCATCCCCCCTAGCACTTCGCCGATTCCTATCTCCCGTCCCTGTCCCATTTTGCCAGCGCATATCCAAGGAGGCCCATAGGAGCCTCTGGGACTCTCCCCAAAGGGACAAATGTCCCTTTCTCCCAAGGTATGCCCCAGCACTGGCCCGATCCTGCCTAGAATCCGGCGCAGCATGTTTTTGCACACTATGGTGGTCCTAGGCAGAATTGGGCTGTCCATGTGTAAATACACATGATTTATCACCTGTGTTGTAGCCACAGCAAGCATGTGATGTTGCTCATACTGTCTGTGGGTGTGCTTACTATCCACCTGTTCAACCTGTACACTTCTAAACAAACATCTTATTGCTAAAAGCTCCAGTGTTCAGGGCTGTCTTCTCCCAAGGAAATCGATGGGAACGTACATGCTGCATTTTGAACACTTGAACTGTGCTATATGTGAATGCTAAATGTAATGAAGTTTTAAAAGGTTGCCCTGAAACTTTCCACTGCTCAGGAAAGTGGGGAGCATTAGTCATACTTTCCACACCATCATCATGGGGTCACTGAAAGTGGGCATGGTGACATAGGCAGGAAGTTATTTTTAAAATGGTAATGGGTATATATACTGGGTATGTACTTGTGGGAAGCATGGTGCCTCTGTGGGAGTCTACATGCAAGGAAGAAGTAATGTATAGCTTTCCCTGAGGAATGTGGCACTTGTGTGCACTGTGTCCCAGAGTATGTATAAGGTCTGCCAGAATGCACTTAGGGGAGATGTGGGCATGTATGTGGTGTGCATGTGTAGTGGTTGTGACGCATGCCTGCCACCCAGAAGCTGATGCATGGTTTTCTGTGACATATTTCTCATTGCCTCTGAGAATATCCAGTCAGTCTTAATTGTCAAGAACACAAAAACTGGCCCCTGCTGGACCAGACCAAGGTCCATTCTTAGCAGTAGCCAACTGAATGCTCTCAGGTGTGATCTTGTGAAGGCAGCCCAAGAGAGCTGATGCTCCTAGCTAGGACTGCTATGGAAAATGGAGAGTTTACCTTTTATTTATGCTATGGACTTTTGGAAGTGTTTGGTGTGTTTTGGGCTTGCATGAGTCAACTGCAGTGGTGTCGCTGGAGGTGGGGCGGAACGCTAAGTTCTGCACTGCGCTGACCTCCGTTATTCACTGGCACGAGGCAGCACCGCCCCCTCGCCTTCGGAGCCATTCAGTGGGGCGAAGGCAACGCGCAGGGAGTCTCCTGACCAGCGACTGGTCAACTGGGTAGAGGATTCTGGGTACTGGGTAGAGGATTCTGGGATGCTCTGTTTCAGCCTCCACCCTTTGCTAGTAAGGGCCCACTGATGTCCTCTCACTCCAGGGGCTTCCAAAATCTTGAAGCCAACTCACAGTAACCTATCTGGTAACTGACGGTCAAACTTTGGCAATATCAAGGAGATATTAACTATTGCAGTGTGCAGTATATGTCTTCATCCTTAAAGACTGCTCTGAAGCTGCAGCTAGTGTGTTCCGCGGCTCCCCACTTCCTTTTACTGAGAGCACATCATGAATGCTCTGGCAGTTGCACTGGCTGCTTCTTAGCTCCCGGCTCAACTCAGCCGTTTACAGTCTGTCTGGGTTTCATGCACCACAGAGAATGCCTTTTCTCTTGTGAACATTCTAGCTCTGTGAAATCTGCAGGTGAGACACTGCTGCTCAAGGTACCATCTTCCGCTAACACATTGAGCAGAGCTGTCTCAGTTGTGCCTCCACAATTGTGGAACTCACTTCCTAAGGAGGCCTGCCAGAGTTGGAGTCTGTCCTCTTTCAGAAGGCAGGTAAAGACTTGCCCACTTTGATGGGCTTTGCTGAATGTTTAAACCTATGAATTAATTTCCTCCTTGTTGTATTTTTATGGTATTAATTTTATTGTAATTTTTTTTTTTTGCTGTTTAGTATGATTTTGTCGATACATTGTAAGCTACTTTGAGGTCCAAACTACACTTTAGGCTAGATGGAGATATGTGGGTGCTACTGACTCATGTCTCCTCCCTGATAATACGTTGTTGGAAAAATGCATGACATTGTTAATCATGCTAGTGTTTCCGCGCCCCCAGCCACCAATTAAGTAGAGTGGGTGGCCTCAAGAATATGCAATGATGTAATGTCATGCCTTTTTTCAGCTACTCATTACTCCCGAATCCCGGCCATTCCGGGATGTATGGTAAGCCTACCAATTGGGCCTCCTCGGATGTTCACCGGCAAAATGGCTGGTGCAAATCCGGGAGGCTCATGTAAGGCCCAACAGGCCCGGGAAGGGGGATAGGATTCGGCAGAGTGTGCCGCCGATGATCTTTCCACCCTCCCAGGCCTGGCAGGCCAGTCCGCCCCCCTGAAACACCCCTTTCTGCACTCCCCCTACCCCGTCCTTGGAAAACCTACCTTCCCCGGTAGGCGCGGCTCCAGGTCTGGTGCAGAGTGAGCGGCGCCGGCCTCTCCACTGGCACCACTTACTTGCTGGGTGTCAAAAACGTGCCTTATGGCACGTTTATGACACCCGGTGCCGACAGAACCATTGCTCCCCTGGCGCTCCTGTAGACAGGATTGCGCTGTGAGGATTTAGAGAGCTGGTGTGGTGGCAGGTATCTCTTGAATTGAGCCATGCTGGATGGCTGTTGAATCTGCCCCTATGGCAGGCTGAAGGTGCTGGAGTCCCCAGAGGTCGCCAGCCATCGTGGCAGCACATTAACCTGGTTCCTAGTATGGCTTGGCTCTGACAGGAGGCAGAAAGTGGCTGCTGCCATCATTGGCTGCCTTAGCCTCCCACATAGTGACCTTTGGTGCTACTCCTGGAAGCTGCAAACCTCTTTTTCTCCTGAAGTTGCATGTTTTTGTGGTTTGGAATATTAACCTGGTTGATGCAGGAGGTATCTGGGAGGCAGCTCAAAGAGCAAGGAGGCAATATATCAGGCTGTGCATATTTAGTTGACTTTGGCCTCTGGCAGATGCTGTCCAGCAAGAGGTTAATGGGCGTGAATTAAACTGGACTAACGTACTTTTGTAGCTGGGCTAAACTCTGTGCAAGTCAGAGGATTAGGCAATTCGTTCACCTTACGAACAGATGGGCATTAGAACAGGGTCAGAGAGAGAGAGAGAGATGCTGACATGGCAATTCAGGGAAACAGCGTGGCATGATGGTTTAGCTGCAGTGCTTTCACTGGGAGTTTGCCCATGAGCTTGTGGTATCAAATCCCTTGGTCCCCTGCCACTGTTGGTCACTAATTGAGTAATATAAATAGCCTATAACTCACTGTGAAAAGACAGGTTCATCTGGGTACATGGAGCATTATTTGTGTGTGTGGTTGTCTGATGTGTATCATAAACCTTGTTTGTGTACAAGTCTCTCTCTCTCTCTCTCTCTCTCATATTTGGATCCGGCTGAAAAAGAGATACTTCTTCACATAGTGCAGGAGTTTTCAACCTTTACCCAGCCAAGTACCACCTCTGGTGCCAATCTTCTACTGTGTACCACCGGAAGTGACTGGCAATGACATCATCGGCGGTTACTTCCGAGTTTTCAGAGGCCAGACAATGCAGGTAGGAGGCTCTAGACAGGTAGGAAGGCCCTTTCTCAGCGTTCCCAAGAGACTCGACCAAAGGCAGGAGCCTCTCGGGAGCAAAAAAGCACCACCGGAAGCACCACGTCGGAGCAGGGTTCTGGTGGTCTGCTGGTCTGAGTACCACCAGCAATCGGCCGAAGTACCACTGGTGGTACTAGTACCACTGGTTGAGAACCCCTGACATAGTGCATAATTAGTTGGTGGAATGTGTTGCTACAAGATGTGGCAACAGCGACTAGCTTGGATGACTTTAAAAGGGAATTGAACAAATTCATGGTGGGCAGTCAATGGCTTTACAAGTCATTTCTAAGCTAAAAAGCCCAAAACATTGTAGCCTATCTCTTACAAGGTACTTCAGCCCTGTGATTAAGGGTGCAATCCCTTCCAAAGTTAAAACAGCGGAGTGAGCACTTCGCCGTTTCAAGGTGTTGGAAGGTGTAAGGCACGTTTGCGACGACTGTAGAGTAAGGGCGGCCGGCACAGAGGATGGCTGCCCTCACTCCGCTGCCGGATCGTCCCTGAGACCACTGGAGACAGTAAGTAGAGCACCGGCGGGCACGGGAGCGGACTGGGCGGCAAGGGAGGGGGGCCATTGGCCGAACTGGCCCAGGGGGCTGGGGATGGCAGCCACTATATCCCCGTCCCCTTCCTGGGCCGGCGCGGCCATTACACAGCCTCCTTGGACTTGTGCAAGCTAAATAGCTTGCGGAAATCCGAGGAGGCCCATTGGAGCCGAAGGGGATGAAGTCCCCTTCCCCCAAGTAGACCCCTGGGCTGCTCCCGGAACGGCGATAGGATCCAGCAGGCGGCCTGGGCTGCCCGCCGGATACTTAGGCAGGATTGGGCTGCCCGTTATGCACTACCTCCAGGTTCAGTGACAGTCTGCCTCTGAATGCTGGCTGCAAGGAGAAAAGTACAGTGGGCCCTCCTAATCCGTGGATTAGCCCTCCACGGATTTGACTATCCGCGGATGGCCATCCGCAGAGGAGGGATCCCACTGGGGGCAGGGGCGACGCCACAGTACCTTATTTTAATAGTCACGCGGGCCTACTGCCCACTTCTTGGGTTAGGGTTAGGGTCTTCTTGCGTCTCACACTGCTTTCTAAGCTTGTAAAATACCTATAAAAAGAAAAAACGCGATCAAAAGCAACTTGCTTCCGAAATGCAGACTGGCTCCAAACTGTTCCTCCTCTGCCCCCTCTAGCTTACTGGAGGACCTTTCCAAACTCCAATGAATATTTCATTCTAAAAACAAAAGAGGAATTCTCAGTTCTTAGGATCACCTCCTAACGATGAAGCATACGCCAGTGGTCCTGGACTATTAGCTAGCCATCATCCTAACAAAGGATGCTCAGTCAGCATCCCTAACTGTATTTGTAAGAAATGGCCTTCAGTTTGGGAAATACCATCTTTCACTGCACACAGGGCAGTTCAGGGGGTTGAACTCCCCCACCCCACCCTTGCAGCATGGATGGCCCAGGAATTCTGCTGCCCTTGATCTTTCTGGACATTCCAGACAGGTTCCACACCAAGGCTTGTCATTGTTTGTGGGAGTTCCTATTGCTGTTGCCCAGGTGACAGAATCAGTGTCCAAGATACTTGCTGGCCACCCACGATTTCTGTGTGGCTGGTGAAGCAGAATGTGAGTAGTCTCTTGTCCTGATCAAAGATCATTCTCAATACGCAAATAAGAGGCATTGTTGTACAGAGAGTTCAGTGCTGAGTGGCCTCCCCTGTCCCATGTAAGCTTGTAGCTAGAACATTGATATTTGAGGAGGGGGGGCAGGGGCATGCCAAGGGGAGTGCGGGCGTGCAGGCTGAACTGGGCGGCACCACTGCACACTGCCTGAGCCCTGCTCAGCAATCTTTGGCCCTCTCCAGCCACAGCTGCCTCCTGCTCTAGCCGAACAGCATGTTTTTGCCGTGGTTTGGCAAGAGCGCGAGGGCGACTGCACCCGGAGAAGGCAGAAGATTGCCAAGCAGGGGCAGTCTGGAGGCAGGCTTTCGCATAAAATCAAGGTGAAAGCCTGTAAGATCAGGGGCAACATGATTATATCATTACATCACCCCTGAACTTCAGGAATGCTGGGCTCCGCAGGTAAGCACCGCACTGGGCGGCTCCTGTCCCAGGCGCACTGCTAAGGGGGGAGGGAAGAAGTAGATTGCATGACAAAGTGCTATCAACTGCTCACCTTCAGTGGTTCATCTACTACATATACAAGATTTACAGGTGAAATGTTCACATGGTACCCTCTAGCCCCCCACCCCGTTCCCACGTCCATTGTGAAACTCCCAGGCCTGCTCAGTCCTCTTCACTCACCCTGCCTACGTTTCTGTGGATCTTACAAAATTGCTGCTCTTCACTGATCGACAGGTCAGCCTAACATCTGTTCCAGGTAAGATGGTGGAAAGCCTAATCAAAGGATAAAATCTTGAAACGTATAGAACAGGGGTTCCCAACCTTTGGAGGCCTGCGTACCACCTACGTGGATCTCCGGCCGGCTGCATACCACCGGAAGAAAGTGCCGATGATGTCATCGGCACTTTCTTCCGGCAGAATGTGCTGATGACATCATCGGCACTTTCTTGGGGGGAAGTCTGCCGGCAGCTGGGTCTCCCTGAATGCGATCGCGGCGAAGAGAAGCCAAAGACACGAGCACTCCAGTACGCAGTTGGGGAAGTGAAGCTGAAGACACAGTCGCTGGCAGACTGGAGTGGCCGTGTCTTCGGCTTTTCTTCCCTGATCACGATGAAGAGAAGCCGAAGGTGCAGGCGCCCCAGTATTCCGGCAGTTGCGTCTTCAGCTTCTCTTCGCCGCGATCAGGGAACTGGAGCCGAAGATGCAGTCGTCAGCAGACTGGAGCGGCTGCGTCTTTGGCTTCTTTCCCCCAATCATGGGGAAGAGAAGCCAAAGATGCGGCACCTCACAGCTGAGATGGCAGCTGCCATCTTGGCCATCTTGGCCACCATCAGCCCGTGTATCACCAGCCTGTGGTCCGCGTACCACTGGTGTGGTACACGCATCACAGGTTGGGAACCTCTGATATAGAACAAGCTTTACTGAGGGAGAATTAGCAGCTTCCACAATGGGGAAAAGTGGAAAGTGGTGTGCCTCAAGGATTGGTCCTGGGACTTATGCATTTCAATTTGTTAATAAATGACCTGGAGTTGGGGATAAACAGCAAGGTTGCCAAGTTTGCGGATGATACTAAACTTTTCTGGGTGGTGAAGAGCTCCAGAAAGATCTCTCCAAACTGCGGAAATGGGCAGCAAAATGGCAGGTGTGCTTCCATGTAAGTAAATGTAAATGATGCACATTGGGGCAAGAAATTAAAATTTGATACACTGATGGGTTCTGAGCTGTCTGTGATGGATCAAGATAGGGACGTTGGGTTGCTGGTGGACAGCTTGATGAAACTCTCGACCCAGTGTGCGGTGGCTGTGCAGAAGGCCAATTCCATGCTTGGGATCATTAAAAGGGGGATTGAGAATAACATAGACAATATTATTATGCCATTGTACAAATTGACGGTAAGGCCACTTCTGAAGTATTGTGTCCAGTTCTGGGTGCCACATCTGAAAAAGAGTATAGTGGAACTGGAAAAGGTGCAGAAGAAGAGAGAGACCAAAATTATTAGTGGGCTGGGATACCTCTTACGAGCAAAGGCTACAACATTTGGGGCTCTTCAGTCTAAAAAGAAGGCGCCTGAGGGGTGACATGATTGAGACATATAAAATTATACATGGGGTGGATAGAGTGAAGTTCTTTTCGCTCACGCAAAATACCAAAGGAAGGGGACATCCACTAAAATTTACTGGCAGGAGAGTCAGAACAAAGGAAAAAAATTTTTTTTACCCAGCATGTAATTAATCTGTGGAACTCCTTGCCACAGGATGTGGTGGCGGCGGCGGCACCTGGCCTAGAGATGTCTTTAAAAGGAGACAGATTTATGTTGGAAAAGTCCATAGCCATGATTACTATATGCAACCTCTGGGTTTTAGAGATAGCCAAATGCCAAATGTAAGGATGCCAAATGTAAGGATGTGGCAACAGGTTACAGGTATCTTGTTCTTTTGTGTGCTCCCGCAAGCATCTGGTGGGCCACTGTGAGATACAAGAAGCTGGAATAGATGAGTCCTTGGCCTAATCCAGCAGGGCTCTTCTTATGAAATAAAGATCCATTGGGGATTCACCTCTCTCATTTTCTGTGTGTACAAAATAGTTCATGAGCCAGGTCCAAAATTTTCAAAATGGAATAAGAGTGATAGGTTTGTTTTGTTTTGTTTTTTGCAAAAACTACATCCCAAGAGATGGGAAATAGCCTGTAGACTTGCAACAATCTCATGGTTTGTGTTTTTAATTAATGGAAATTCCATTAGTTCTAGTGGAGACCCAGCTCTTTTGATACCTAACTGCTGTTTTCCAATCAAATTGCATGAATATGCAATTGCAGGTAATGTCGGGATTCATGCATCCAAATTGCATGGATATCACTCCCTTAAGGCATAATATCTGAAAAGTTTCAGAGAGATGGGGTACAAGGAACTCATTTTATAGGCAATTTTTAAAAGGTGCAAGGAAAAAAGATATACAGTACATTGAGTTCGATTTCAACTTTGAGCAAAAAGCAGTTAAAAGAACAACAACGGAAACCCTGCCATGCATCTTATATAGCTGCCAAGTGCCTGACAAAATGTTCAAGGACACCAATTCCTGTTGGCAGGGGCTGGAATCTGGAATCCAGAGATGAAGCTGAGCAGTTGGTTGTACACTGGATGGGGGATTTGCCAGCACCCGAGGCTGTGCTTGATCTGTTGTTAGAAATGTGAGCAGCCTTGTGAGCACCAAGAAATGTGAGCAGCCTTGACGTGTCTGTGTTAAATTAGGCTCATGTGCATGGATATGTGCAGCCTCAGTGCTAGACATGCAGGGGCCTTCAGGCCCAATGTACCAGCTTCCCTCTGCCCTATCTTTCAACTAGGTAACAGATGGAGGAGAGTTCTCCTTTGCAACATCACTAGTAGTACCTATGTGGCTGTTGCATTCCCTTCTCATTGCCTGGTAAGTGTCCTTAGAGCTAAGCTTACTAACTACTAGACAATAGGAGCGGGGGAGACAACAATCACATCAGTTCTTCCTCCTTCTGCTGGGTTTCATTTTAAAATTCCCAGATGCCCTGCCACCAATGCAGCTGTTACTTCCTCCTGCCTTCTTGTCACTCAGTACGTGATGGAGACACTTCCAGTACAGTACTAGGCAATGGGAGGGGGAAGCCCTTGTGCCACTAGAGACAGAGAAGAGTGCTCCTTTGTGCCACTGGTACCCTGGTGGGTGTGGTGTGGGGGCTTCATAAGTCAGCTGAGTGGGCCCACAGAGAGGCCTGGGCTCTTGACCAGAGCAGAGCCCCACCTGGCTGGCCTCTCTGAGACAACCTCCACACTGGGAAAACCAGACATGAAATTCAAAGAATGGTGAACATGTAGTTGAGGAAGAGTTAGGTGATTATACAATGCACATAGTAAGTGCTGGATTTAGACTTGGTGAGGCCCTAAGCTATATAAAGCTTTGAGGCCCCTTGTTAAAAAAAATTACACCAGAAGGTCTCCCAAAACTAAATAGCTGGTGCAGGTCTGCATGGACCTGCACTGCAGGATCGGGTCCGGAAAGGGGGATAGGATATTGGCAGCACTGGTGCCGCCGATGCCGATCCTGTCCTCCTGGGACCCGATTCGCCCACCCGCCCCCGTTGCTGCTCCCTGCTGTGTTTCGCCCCCTCTCCGCCCCATTACACACTCCTGCCACCCCTCCAACCTCTCCTGTTGACTTACCTGCTCCGGTGAGCGGCAGGAGAAGCGCTGGAGAGGGCGGGAAGGCGCAGGCGAGTGGCGCACTGTCAGAGTGCCTTTTGCGACTGGTGCTGACTGCTTTATGGCAGTCAGCGCCATCGCAGGAGGCATGCCGCCATCTGAACTTTTTGAGGCCCCTGCAGATTGTGAGACCCTAAGCTGTAGCTTGTTTAGCTTATGCTTAAATACAGCACTGCAGATAGTATTGTTTAAAACGTCTTCAAGCCTCACAAGTAGTTAGAACACAAGTAGTTGTTCTTTATAGAAAGGATAAAAGATGCCTTTAAACTTTATGAGCATCCTAATCCTAACTCCCCGTGGTGCCAACGTGGCTCCTGCTGCATCCTGCAGGGGAATTTTAGCCTCCAGAGACCTCCTCGGGGTAAGGGAACATTTGTTCCCTTGCTCCAGGTTAAACCCATGCCGGGCTGCCAGGTCTACTCGGACCTGTGCCAGCTCTATAGGTGGTGCAAGTCCGCATCGACCTGGTTTGGGGGATCGAGGCCAGGAAGAGGGTTAGGATTTGACGGAAGCTGCTGCCACTGAACCTGCCCCCTTCCCAGTCCCGGTCTGCCCTCCTCTCCTCCCCTGTTGCTGCTCCATTCCGCCCATCCCTGCCTCCCTCCCACCCCCTGTGCACATTTACCTGTGCCGACAGATGTCCGGAGGCTGCTGGCATGCGGAGCTGGCCGCTTGCTGCTTGCTACTCCGGTGTGTCACCTTTTGCGACAGCCGGAAAGGCTGTCTGGAATGCTTACCGGAACAAGCATTCCTTACAGGAATGCTTGTTCCGGCAGCATACCATGCCAATATGATCGGGCCTTAACCAAGATTCTAAGGCTTTCATGGCCATCATTTTCATTAAAAACAAAAGCTTTAGAGTTTTCCGGCCATGGGGATTTTAATAAAGATGGTATTTTATCCAACATTTCATCCACCAATGTGGCAGACATCATTAGGGAAAAATGCAGAGACAGGGGTGTAAAACACTTCCAAACCGCTCTAGGGTAACTGGCAGGAAAGTCTTATGTCTAAGAAAGTCTATAAGACTTTCCTGTCAGAGATACCCTAGAGCCGTTTGGAAGTGTTTTACACCTCTGTCTCCGCATTTTTCCCTGATGATGTCAGCCACATTGGTGGATGAAATGTTGGATAAAATACCATCTTTATCCCCATGGCCGGAAAACCCAAGTGTGCACATCTGGTTGCCTTCTTACAAAATGTCATCTAAAAAGCTTTTCAAACTATAAACGTGAGCATTTTGCATGCAGAAAACGTGACAAAACAAAATGGGGCATGTTTAAAATTGTGATTGCTTGCTCCCTCACTCTTTGACCACCTTGCCAGTCTGCTGCCTCCACTGTTTTACAGGTCTGCCTTACCTGTTCACTCCTCCACCATGTTGCCAGTCTGCAGCCTCTGCAGCTAGCTAGCTGTCACCCCAACTTGGGCCAGTGTCACCCGATCTGGTGCTCTGTGTGCACCTTGCTTCCATAGAGTTCAGTGATCACTGATTAAGCATTGTCTGTGCACCTGCTTCAATCATCGCAAAAAACAGCAGAAATCTTCTTCCTGCCTGTCTGAAAGCAGGTGGTGGTTTGCTCAGACTGCATGGCTGCTGTGTTTACCACTCACCTCCTGTACAAATGACCTTCCGGTGGTGTTAAAGGTTTGAAACAAGACATCTTTGTCTTCTGTGTTTGAAACTGGAAGGTCTGACCCTTAGGGTTTGCTCAAAGCAATAGAAATGTCATGCCAGTAGCATTGAAAGCATAAAAGTCAGAAGCAGCAGAAAAGCTGCTGGGTCTTTGCTATGGAAATCAATGTAAAGCCTATTCTAGTTGTGTGCCTTGTTTGATTGCCTATAAAATGAGAGACCTTTGTTTTATAAATCTGAAATTTTCCAGATAGCCTTACGGGATTAGTAAAATACCTGAACATTTCATATCAGCAGAGTTAGAAACACAGACATTACAAGCAGCACAAAAGCTGCTGCGTCTCTTGTTGAAATCGATGTACAGTACAGTATATATTTGTTCCTGCACCTTTTAAAAATTGGTTATACAGTGGGTTCCTTGTACCCAATCTCTCTGAAACTTTTCATATACAGTATTATGCCTTAAGGAAATGATACAGTGCCATAAATAGTCGTGCATTTAGTTAGAAAACCCCCAAAGTTATAGGCATCAGAAGAGGGCAGTGGGTCTCCACTGAAAAATCAATGTAAAACTAGTGGATTTTAAACTAATGGTTTAATTTAATACATAAACCCTGGGATTTCTGTAAGTCTACAGCCTATTTCCCATCTCTAGAAATGTGGATCTTGCAAAATAAATAAATAAATCACTATCAGCTTTATTTTGCTCAGATGGCAACAATTCACCAATTGGGGGCTATGGCTCAAGGAGTAAAATGATGATGAGACCCATTTGCCTCCCAAAAGTCACCTAAGTGTAGACACAAGGAATACAGGAACTCAGAAGGAGCAGATGATCTGATACAAATGTACCGAGGTGCAGTGCAAATGAAGAGCACAAACGTTTGGTTCTCTGTTCTGCTCAAACAAATGAGCCACGCAAGAGCATGGCGGTTGTGCAAAAGCATGAATCAAGATGACTGCATGATTCCCAAACATGCGTGCAAAAATTTTTTATATATAAAGGCATTTGCATGCATGCCACTGCAATAGCCTGGAAAGGGAGGCTTGCATTTGGCATTCAGAATGCCAACCCAGGCTGTCCCTCCACTGCCTGAGCCTGTAGTACCAGTGGTGGTGCATAGCTATTGCCATATCAGATGTGGTTATTATTATGAGACTTGAACCGAACCCAAGTGCCTTAAGTTTTGGAAGTCTTTTCAGGGGCTCCGAACTGAAAGCATCTGTTATGTATTTAAGCTGCTTGACTTTACTAATTGTACTGGGATATTTACCGTACTTGCCTTCAGTGCTGGAACAGACAAAACTGTGGGCCAAAACACACGCACACACACATGCACACACACGCAGCCTGCTGTGCCTGGGCTTGCTACTGAATGCCATGAATGCAGTGACCTGATGTCAGGTGCGGGGGATGGGGGTCTGTTTGTGTGCAGGGATCACCGCAAGTAAGAATGTGAGACGGAAGTTGGGGGAGGAGGGAGGAAGGGAGAGAGAGAGAGAGAGAGAGAGAGAGAGAGAGAGGAGGTGAGTGCTGCCATCCAACTGGCATCCAATGTCCTCTGGACACTTCCCAAGAGGCTCTGTTTATCTTTCAGAGGGAAAATGGCAGAGAGTTCCCTGTTTGCGCAGCGCTTGCAAGCCATCACGGTAAGTGTTTGCTCTCCTCTCCACATCCCACCTGCACAGACATGGGACTCAGAAGTGTCTCAGCCAGGATTCTGACCTTGCTCTCCATGGGAGCCCTCCTAATGTTTAAAGGAGAGGGTGGGCAGAAGTGGATGGGAATATGTACAGTGTGCCACAGTGGCCAGATCAGTGCTGTATTTCCAAAATACTGCAAGAAGATGCTTATATACACGGTAGCATAACAGAGGTGGGGCAATATAGGGGAAACTGCACCAGGTGCAACATAGACAGAGATGCAATATGATGAGCCAAAAAATCCGATTTAATATATTTAGAGTTATTAAAATATGTTAATATTATGTCATGTTTTATTGACAGTTTGGAATCCTTAGGCACCTGTTAAAGGTGGTTTTATGAAAAAGCCAGATAGTAGTAGTTTGCGGGGAAGTTTAGCAGAACAGACCCAGGAGCACCTCTGCAGCTTCTCATTGCCCCTGTGGCTGCAGCAGCCACACAATAATGTTCTGTCATCCTCCAGTATTGCTAGTGGGGAAGGAAAGCAGTGCCAGCGTATAATGTGACTACTCTGCATTTGTATACCACTTTCTGAGCATGTAAAAAGTGCTTCACATGTATTATCATGATGATGTAATCCTTACGACAACTCTGCAAAGTAAGTATTGTCCCCACAATGCAGCTCGGGAGCGGAGACTGAGAGGCGATGGCTTCCCTAACGCCTCCTAGTGAGTTCATGGCAGAGGTGAGGTTTGAAATGGAAAAGACCTGCTTCCTAGCTCAGCCGCTATGCTACAACAGCATGTGACTTTGACCAGTTAATGCTGATTGGGCAGCAGCTTTTTTGGCATCACACCCTCTCAGCAGACTTCCTGTAGAGCAGCAAACAGCAGGAGCAGTCTATCCAAGCATTAAAAACTCGGTCTTTCAGGAGCAGTATCTTTAATTACACTATGTCTGTAAACCGCTTTGTGAACTTTTTGTTGAAAAGTGGTATATAAATACTGTTGTTGTTGTTCATCATCATCATCATCATCATCATCATCATCATCATCATCATTTGTTTTCCTTGCCCCAGTTACCAGTGCCCCAAACACTCCTCACAGAAGTCTACCTCAGAGGCCCTGAGACTGAGGAAATTTATCAGGGGGTACAAAGTTTCTTTTGGGTCGCTTCCCTTCTCCATTAGTCATTCTGTTTTTATCCACTACTACAGTTCTATGCCATGAGCAGTATGTAGCCTGTAAGGTCGATGCTAGTCGTCTTCACACAATATATGCAAACATTTTCTGAGATTCCAGGACATTTCCTGCTCCTGTGGCTCCTGGGCCCCCTTTTAGACCCTGGGCCCAGGTATGATGTACCCCCTGCACCCCCCCCAAGAGGCCCTGGTCTACCTCTAAAAGTCAAAACAAGTATGACTTCTGTTTATTATATTTTTAGCTTCTTAATAAAGACACCTGTATATACATCTCTCAGAAGGTAGGTGGGATGATTCTTTTGAATGTGTGTAGTCCCAGGGGTCACAGAGGAGGAGGGACTGACATGGAGTGGAAACTGCCCCAGGGCATTAAAATGACTACGGTATTATTGTGGCAGTGGCGTCACTGTAGCGTGGCGGGCGGGGCGGAGCGCCCCAGGGTGACGCGTGCGCGCGTCACTTCCCCTGCGTGCGTCACCCGGGAGGCCTCCGAGGCCGGGAGAAGGCCTCAGAGCATCCTCCCGGGTCTGCGCTCCTGGGCCTTCTGAGGAAGGCCCGCTGCGCGAACGTTATTTATAACGTTCTTTTGCACATGCGCAGACTATTGCTGAGGGAAAAGGGCTGCCCTTTTCCCTCAGCAACAGTCTGCGCATGTGCAAAAGAACGTTATAAATAACGTTCACACAGTGGGCCTTCCTCAGAAGGTGGGGCAGCCGGCCGGGGAAGACATCCCGAGCCGGCTGCAAGTTTGAGGAGCGGGCGTTCCTCGGGCGCCCGGAGCAGCAGCCCGCCAGGCGCCCCCCCCCGTCGGGCGCCTGGAGCGGCAGCATGGGGTGTGTCGGGGGGAGGCGTCACTAGGGTGACACGCGCACCCCGCTCTCGGGTGACACGCGTCTAGTGACGCCTCTGTATTGTGGTACTGCTTATAGATAAGTTATAGTGGACTGTGGTTGTTCTCTTAGTTTATTGGGATGGCAAGATGTTTTTTTCTTGGATTCCGAAATAAAGGAAATTCCTTTGAGCATCCCATAGTATCATAGTTCTGACATCATTCTGAGAACTCCTTTTTAATGCCTTGTCTACACATACAGTAGGATGAGGTGGAATCCTGAGGTGGTAGAGTGGATTATATCACTTTACGCTGCTAGTGGAAAAACTCCTTATTTCCTGCAAGTTAAAACCTAGCACATCAAGGAGAAAAGTTCTAATCTAGCCCACCCTGGTGTGCTATTTTTCTACTTGCAGAGAGTGGGGGTTTTTTTTTGCATGTGTTTGTTTTGTTTTTACATAGGGCTGCATTCAATAGTCCAATTTCTGCCACTTCAGGACTCTACCATCACATTTTGTCTTCATTCGTTCTGTTGCATGTGTAGAGCAGGCCTCTGACAGTCCTAGTACCTACAGTACTTGAAACTAAAATCTCTTGACACAGTGCTTACCACATGTAACTGCCTTGGGGCCTGTTCCCATGGTGATCAGGGAAGATGGAGGGTCATATGCACCTCCAGTGCACAGCCAACCCCTGTAGCCCAGCTGCAATTTCATTTGGCAGCCAAGAGCTGGAATAGTATTGTGCTCAGAAAAATGTATGAGCTAAGAACTAAGAGAAATGAATCCCAGTTCAAATTTCACCTCAGACAAAAAGAACTCAATGGGTAGCAATGCTCAGGTTGGGGGGGGGAAGTAACTGACTCCCTTAGCTCTTATGGTGGTCCCTTTTTTTACAAATAGCACCAGGGTGTGTGCATGCAAAAAAAAAAAAAATACATTGCACAGACCTCTGCATGCTATTTATAGTTAATGTAACTATAAATAGCATGCAGGGGGTGCACGATCTGGCTAGAAGCCACAGTGGGGGCTAAATGTTCAGGTCCCCCCAACCTCCCCACCATGGTTTCAGGCCGTTTTGTACACCCCCACCCTCTCCAGCAGTAGTTGTAAAAAACAAACATTTTGAGTCAAAAGCACACATCTGCATGCACATGATTCTTTATCCTTAGCTACTGTTTTTAGTAGGCTACAAGGGAGCATAATTTGGCTTAAACTGAGGGAGAGTCAGGGGTTGAGGCTTGTAGATTATATTAAATCTTTTATCCCAAAATTATTTGAGTGTGCTGGTGGGTGGTCACTCTCGCTTAGCCTCAACTCCTAGTCTGTAAAGTGGGGACAGTAGCCATAGCATACCCTGGTTAATATATATAAGAAGAATTACCGAGATAATAGATATGAAGCTCTTTTCCCATGCAGTTTGCAAAAATATGCCTGCCTAGTTGCTTGGAGACCTCTCACTTGCCACAGGCAAGCATGCCTCAGGCTGTTTCCAGGCCTGTGTAATGTCCCTACAGAGTCAGTTTATGATTCTTTGCTTTTACTGAAAGAACCAACAAGACCACTTGCTGGGGATTACATTTCTGGACTCTTCCTTCCAGTCCCAAATTTGTCTTCACTGGGGAGAGGCTCTGGGGGAAAAATAGAATAATTGTTCCTGCCCAGTTCCTAGGAATATATTTTCTGGAAGAGTGCAATTATAAACACCCTGGCTTGTACAAGAAATACACGAAATAGTGATGGAAGGTGAGGGGTGGAAAGCGCACATGTTTCCTCTCCAATTATATGGGTATTGCAATAGATAAGCTGCAGAGGGAGGATTGGGTTATCCTCTAGGTCAGGGGTTATCAACCAGTGGTACTAGTACCACCAGTGGTACTTTGTCCAACTGCTGGTGGTACTCAGACTGCCAGACCATCAGAACCCCACTCACTGGCGTCGCTGGAGGTGAGGCGGAAAGCTAAGTTCTGCAGCTTTCTGCCCCACCGTTACTCTCCGGTACGAGGCGCCCCACCCCCTTGTCATAGGAGCCTGTCAGCGGAGAGAAAGCAACGCGCAGGAGAGTCCCTGCGTGTTGCTTTCTCTCCACTGACGGGCTCCTACGACAAGGGGGCGGGGTGCTTAGTGCAGGAGAATAACGGTGGGGCGGAAAGCTACAGAACTTTGCTTTCCGCTCCAGCGACTGAGCCTCTCGGGAAAGCTGAGAAGGGGCCTCCCACCTGCCCAGAGCCTCCTATCTGCGTTTTCTGACCTCCAAAAATCTGAAAACCCGGAAGTGATTGGCGATGATGTCATCACCAGTCACTTCCGGTGGTACGCAGCAGGAGAGTGGCACCGGAGGTGGTACTCGACTGGGAAAGGGTTGAGAACCCCTAGGCTAGGCTATCCCAGCTACAATTCTTGAATATATTCCCACCATGTTTGGGTTTGAGCTAAATGCAGGCTATTCCTCCTTGGCTCTGTGGGAGGCACTGAGCAAGCCTGGAGTAACCTGAGCCCCCATTCCTTTGCTCATCCTGTCTTGAAACAAATGAATTATTCACCAGGCAGCGCAGCATCTCCAACCTGAACCAGGCAGGAGGGGAGAGGTCTGGAGCAATGCCCAGACTGGGAGAGGTGGTGTGTGTGTGTGTGTGTGTGTGTGTGCATGCGCGCGCGCATTAGAATTGGTTCTTGAGATGCAGCCGGGCTGCCCTTGTGTGCAGAGACACGCACACATCCAGATGGAGATGTTGTCATGAATGGTGCATGCCAGAAAGCATAGTCAACATTTATTGTTGTGAGAAATTGTTCTGCAGCTGAGATGTTTCTCTGTGGGGGGAGGAAGAGGGAGACAGAGGCTACAAACAGCAGCAGAAATGTATAAGAGCCTGGAGTACGTGAATGACGGCAGACCTGGCGGGTTCCATAGGTGGGGCCAGTGATGGTGTACGTGCTGCTGGTGTACATCCTGTCCACACAAGTGCCCTGCCAACCCCTAAGGCAGTGAGGGGCTGCTCCTGCTCCTGCTCCCCACCACTGCCAAGTAAGCCTGGGCTCATGGTGACACTTACTAGGCAAACGTGGGGGAGCACCGCAGCAGCAGCAGGCCTTCTTCTCCTCCCCCCCTCAGCACCATTTTACAATTCAGATGCCCTGTCCCAATGATTTGTTGGGGTCTGGAACATCTAGGAATTGTTAAATAGCACCAGGGCAGAAAAAGTGCAATTCCTTCTGTTGCCTGTTCCCTGCCTGTCTCCCAGCAAGCCTCTCCCTTAGGCCCTGATCCCCTGGCTGGCTTATTGGGAGGAAGTGAGAAGCAGTGGCAGCAGCAGAACATCCTCTTCTTCACCAGCACCATTTTACCGATCCAGCTGCTGTTGCTCCCCACCATCGCCCAGTCGGGGCCCAGAGCCCCACAAGGAGGCTTGCCAGGAGGCAGTGGGGAGCAAGTGCATCAGCAGCAGATACGAATGTTCCTTCACACCGTGACCCATAACTATATCAGTGGTAGTAAAGGAGGATGACCACCAACCCCCTGCCTGGTTCCTGTGCTGGCAAGGGACATCCACTCAAATTGAGTGGAGGGAGGATTAGAACAGACAAGAGAAAATATTTCTTTACCCAGCGTGTAATTGGTTTGTGGAACTCCTTGCCACAGGAGGTGGTGATGGCACCTGGCCTGGATGCCTTTAAAAGGGGATTGGACAGATTTATGGAGGAAAAGTCCATCACAGCTTACAAGCCATGATGGGGAAAAGCAACCTCCTGGTTGTAGGAGTAGGTTTTCTTTGTGCCAGGTGCAAGGGAGGGGCGACAGGATACAAGTATCTTGTTGTCTTGTGCTCCCTGAGGCATCTGGTGGGGCCACTGTGTGATACAGGAAGCTGGACTAGATGGGCCTTTGGCCTGATCCAGCAGGACTCTTCTTATGTTCTTATGGCATGCACAGATGTACTTTCCAAAGCATGAAGGAGTGTGCCATTGGGGGACCCTCACGAGGCTTTTGCCCCATGGACCCCCCAAACGCTGAAAGCAGTCGTTGGCCACATGTCTGTGGTAGGGTTTCTCAGCAATATGGCATGCAAATTTTTCATAAACAGCAAGTACACATTTGTGGACAGAAGGTGTAACCACACCCAAATGCTAACCAGAGATCACATTCTTGTACTCAGCGTTAATGAATCTGGGGTAAATTTTACCCCTTGTTTTCACTTGCAATCGCTAAAGCCAATTACAATCCTCATTTTGCTCTCCCATGTACTTGCTTCAATTCAAGGGCAAGACAGTACAGAAGCTTCCTATGTACTACTCCCACAGTAATGGTGGCTGGTGCTGTAGCACTAAGGGCGAAGCACAGGAAATGTACCCACTGGCGTCACTACAGGGGGGGGCGGAGCTGTAAGTTCTTCCGTGATCGGAGCCTCCGTTACACGGAAGAACGAAGCGCCCCGACCCCGCGCCTTCCGACCCAGTCAAAGCGGTGAATGCGTGTTGTTTTCACCGCTTTGACTGGGTCGGAAGGCGCGGGGGCAGGGCGCTTCGTTCTTCCGTGTAACGGAGGCTCCGATCACGGAAGAACTTACAGCTCCGCCCCCCCTGTAGTGACGCCAGTGAATGTACCTAGGAATTGTAGTGCACGGCAGCATGGGAGAATTTAGCATTGGCATCATACAGAATGCATGGCCCTTGGTGGCCCTTAGTTGCTCCTGCTAGTAGGGTCGGCATCTGTCCCTGTGCCTTCAGCTTTTCCCAGCATGGAGTTTCACTGATGCGCAAATATGTGCCTGCTGAATTTTGACCTGCAAGGAATAGGACCTCAGTCAGAAAGAATGATGGCACCTCAAAACCTCCACGTAGATGCGCCCAAAGATGTCACACACAAGTTCACACACTAACTCAATCAATCCAGAGTAAATGCTTTTCCTTCTTTTTATGTGCCCAATCACTAATGCAGATGCGAATCCCCTTTTGCCACAAGCATGCAGGCAAGCGGACAATGCAAACAGCTGCCTGTTCCACACACTTGTTAACACAGGCACAACCCACTGAGAAAGTCTCCTGCTCCAAGAGCCAGGATGGTATAGTGGTTTGGGAGTCGGACTTAGACCTGGAAGATCCAGGTTCAAATCCCCACTCAGCCACGAAGCTTCCTGGGTGACCTTGGGCCAGTCACTATCTCTCAGCCCCACCTACCTCACAGGGTTGTTGTGAGGACAAAAAGGAGGGGAGGAAATATGTACACCACCCTGAGCTCCTTGGAGGAAGGGCGGTATAAAAATGTGAAAAATAAATAAATAAGTCTTCATTTAGGACTATCATGAGAAGAACCATGTTCTTGTGTAATTCAAAATTCACTGCCAGGGGGAGCTGCCTCACCTTGCCTCTTAGGGCAGGCAGCATCACTCAGGTGTCCTAGGAGCCCCAGGCAGCAAGAATGAGAGGGCAAAGTTGTTTGAGTAGGGAGCAGGAGACCTTCAGACAGTTAGTTGAGGCTGGAGAAGCATGACTAGGGAACCCCAAACAGTGGTTGAGTTGGGGGGAATTCTTATGCACAAGTGTGCATAGCAGTAATGTTCAAATGCTATAGGGGACTGCATTGCAACAGTGACAGTGGTGCCCAATCAGAGGGTGAACGAGAAGAGTAGTGGAGAGATCTTCACCTGCTATCTCCCACACTCCCACACTCACTGGCAAGTTAGTGGCACCCACTTTTTTTCCACTAAGAATGCTGCAAGCCTCGAAACTGGCTCATATTTGCCCCTGCTATGTTTGAATGAAAGGGACTGTGTGGATATAACACAACACTTCAATAGCAGAGTAGAGGGGATTACCCATTTTCAAGTGTGGTGCCACTGACCAGTTGCCTAGTCCTGTCTTTTCACACACTTATTCCTCCGGGTATTAAAAAGAACAGCCACAAACAGCACCTGAGCTGAGGAGTGAGAGGAACCCCCACCCTGATTGAAAGGAGGCTCCCTCTATGCCTTTCTTTAAAATGCATCTGAAGTGAAACAGTCTCTCAAATTACAGAAGGTTAGGCTTGTTGCACCTTAAAGACAAACAGATTTATCATAGTATAACCTTTCATGGACTGCTGAACAAACATGTCTTTAGCACACAGAATGAATATCTCCAGTAAATAAATCTGGTAGCCTTTAAGGTAGCACATGACCCTTTGTTATTCTCTCTCTCACACACAGAGAGAGAGAGAGAGAGAGAGAGAGAGAGAGAGAGAGAGAGAGAGAGAGCAAAATCAAAACATGCTGGAGGGCTGGCTGGAGGACTGGTAGGGTTAAGGGGGCAGGACTTTTTCATTCAGGGCGGTCTCTTACCTCCTCTCCCCAGCTTTTGTTGCCTTTTAAACGGGGAAGCACTGGCACAGTTACAGAGCTCTAATGGGGACGGGTTGGCATGGATGAGCTTTTAAAAAAATCAGGAGAGCGAGAGAGTGAGAGCGAGGCAGATCTATGCATCCCTGGGCTGCTGACTGTCTAGCGAGTGATCAGCATCCCTAGGCGGGACACAAGGAGAGGAGTGACATTGGAGAGAAGAAGTGGAAGTGGGAGGTTTCCTTGATGCTATTCTAGGCGATGCCGATGATGGCCTAGGTAGGGACTTGAGGCTCGTCTGGGCGGCGCTGCTGGGGTTAAGTCTCAAGCGGCCAGTCAGGCAGCCAGCCGTGTCGGTCGCCCACGTGGGTTCAGTATCGCCCTGCCTCCCTCCTCGGCGGGTCCTTTGTCCGCCCCTCTGCAGGGCGGTTCCTGCCTCACCTCACCTCCCTGGTCCCTTTGCTTTGCTGCAGGAGCGGCGCAGGCTGCAGGAGCGTATCCTGTCCACCCGCCGGGAATTGGAGGAGGAGAAACTGCGAGCCCAGCGCCTCAAGGTACCGCCCAGGAAAGGGATGCAGGAATGGATGGACCAAGGGAAGGGGGTGGCAGTGCGTTGCGGGAGTGGGGGGAGGATGGATGGGAAACTGGTGTCTGTGTGGGTGGGACCAGTGTGAACCTGGGGAGGGGGTAAGAGTGCATGTCAGTCAGAATCTCTTGAGTTGGGGGGAGTGGAATGACAATGGTGTGTGATGTGGATTATATTATATATGGACAGCATTGACACATTGTGCACATCCATGTCCACTCACATGTGCAAGTAAGCATGGATGGCCAGTAGATTCTGTTTTGGCCCAACCCCCACTCCATTTTACTGATCTTGTGTAAAAGCACACTGGACACACATGTGCAATGGTGAGGATCACTTGTGTGCCTATATTTGTGCTCCATGAAATTCTGGGTATGGGAATCAACCTCTAGTTATGTGACCCTTTGTGGATGCTTGAAGTGGAGGGAGAGGAGAAATTCTGTGAGCATCACGGATGGTGTGTACAGTATTTGCATATCTGCACAAATGGATGCAGATTATCAAGCCATGCAGCATCATGTGTAACTGTGTGTTTTTTGTATGGCAGTATATGTGGATGAATGTACTTATATAGGATTGAGCGTGTATAGCAATGAATACATCTGCCCAGATGCATGCATGTTTGACTGTGCATCAGTGTGCTTGTCTTTATATACTGTATATTCTGGGAGTCCACATTCCGTCATCGATGTTTATGCCCAATACAGGATAGCTGATAAATGCATCCTCTGTCTTTATTTTCAGAGGAAGTCCCTGCGTGATCGTTGGCTGATGGAGGGAACATCCATACCCACTGATAACAATGATCACACATCTTCTTCTTGGGAGGCACAGACCCGCATCCAGGAACTAGAACAAAATCTGTCGAGGTGTGTGTGTCTTAGGTGATGGTGGGATAGGGCAGTGGCTTCGCTGGAGGTGGGGTGCAACGCTAAGTTCGCACTGTGCTGACATCTGCTACTCACCGGCCCCACCCCCTTGCCTTCGGAGCCATTCAGTGGGGCGAAGGCAACGCGCAGGGAGTCTCCTGTCCTGCGCGTTGCCTTCGCCGCACTGAATGACTCCGAAGGCAAGGGGGTGGGGCCACCTCGTGCCAGTGAGTAACGGAGGTCAGCGTGGTGCAGAAATTAGCGTTCCACCCCACCTCCAGCTACGCCACTGGGATAGGGTGCCCATATCCAAAAAGGGACAGGGTGCCTATACCTTTAACCATTGGAATTTGGGCAGGTGCAGCTCATCATGGAAGGGTGCAACAAGCTACACCTGCCCAAATGCCCTCTTCTTACAATGGTTAAAGGCATAGGCACCCTGTCCCTTATTGAATCTGGGCACCCTATGCTGAGATGGGGTGGAGGAGCTTGAAAAGGCTCACCTCATAGTTTCACCCAGCACAGAGGCTTCCACTTGTCAGATGGAGTATAGAAGCTGTTTTTAAGAGCTGCATAAGGGCCACAGCATTCAAAGGCAACTATTTGCCCAGTTTGCTCAGTTACACAATAAAGAGATTGTTCCTCTGACCTCAGTTGCAGCCACCTCTGGGGTATAGTAACTGATGAACAGCCACAGGATGATGTACTGTTCTGGTTGGAGCTGCAAAGAGAAGAGGACAATGACATCCATGTTCTCAGGGGACATTAGAAGAAGGCTGTTTAGCTTGGCACTTTGTGTCCCCCTCCTGCCTGTGGAACTCTCCTTCTTTCCGGAAGAGAAGATGCTTGAAACAAAAAAAGCTCTCAACAGAGATGCCTGAAACCACTGCCTGGCCTGAGGGAGCTGGAGTGAAGGAGAGTGGGGGTTGGGGGAGCTGAACTGAGTGATGAGTCAGCAAGGCTCCTGAGGATTAAATCACCCTCTTGCAGCAGCAGCAGCAGTAGCCCACAGGCAGCACAAAAGTGAAAACCAAGCAAATCTCCGGCTTGGGAAGCCCTCAGCAAACACACTGTAAATGTGGGGGTCTTTTCATATGCATGTACATACACACGTGTGCGCACACACCCCATTGGCAAGTTGTCAGGATCTGTCCAACCGCACAATATTGGAGAACGATTCCTCCACGTGGAACAAAGACTGTTTTGTAGAGTCAGCTCACAACATTATTGTAAAAGACGGGATCTAATTGCTCCTAGAACAGTCAGCTCAAAATTTCACTTAAAGTTACGTGGTTTTAAAATGTTTACCCTGAATTATGCCTAAGAACTAACTGGGAGGCTGACAGGCAGTCCAATTCTACCTAACCCCTCCTGCGTCGATGCAGCTGCACCAACGGGGTGCGTCCTGCATCCCGCAGGGGAGTTTCTGGTCCTGGAGGCTCCTCAAGGTAAGGGAACATTTGTTGCCCTTTCCCCTTGTTCCACTACCTTGATGGGTCTACTTGGATCTGCACGTGGCAGCTACTTTACTGGTGTAACGCCAAATGGACCCTGGTAAGGGGATTGACGCCAGGAGGATAGGATATCGGCGGCACTGCTGCCTTTGATACCACCCCCTTCCCGGCCTCGATCAGTCTCTTCCCCGCCCCAGTCTCCTCCCCATTCCTTTCCATCCCATTACACCCCACCTCGCCACTGCCCCCTCTCCCCGCGCTGACTTACCTGCACTGGGGCTTGTTGGTAGGCTGCTGGGATGTGGCTTGGCTGTTCAATGCTTGTGGCAGCAGCCAGGCCGTGCTGTATGGCGTCACCTTTTGCGACAGCCACAAAACAACCTGTGCTGCTAGAATGCTACCCGGGATGCAATGCCATTAGGATTGGGCCCTGACTCTTAGAAAATAGCTGTTTTCAAAGGCCAGTTACAGTCAACAGGGACTACCATATTTTAGACCAGCTGCGGGTTTTGAATCATTTCAGAAAAAGGCTCCACACACAGTCATAAATGCATAAAATGCATAAAAGAAAAAAAACACCACAGGTTTTTTACCTTTTCAATGCAAACTGCTCCGTGTTCTTGCTTTAACATGGTGAAATTGTGCTCTGGAATGCTCTTCCGGGTCGCGCAACTCCCCCTCCCTTTCCCAGAATAGCTTCAGAATGCATTGCAATACATTCTGGGGCAACCTTGGGAGAGGGGAGGGGGGAGTCACACAACCCAGAAGAGTCTTCCAGAGCACGATTTTACCATGTTAAAGCAAGAACACGGAGCAGTTTGCATTGAAAAGGTAAAAAAGTGTGTGTCTTTTTCTTTTTTAGCGTTCAAACAGTGGACCCTCACGGATCCAGGATCCGCAGTGAGTGAGTCAAATCCACGGGTCCCAAATCCATGAGAAAAAAGGGTCCACTGTACAAGGAAAACTACGCCAAGTTCATCACTATGTACACTCAGCTGCTGCTCCACCTCCCATCACTTCACAGTCTGCCAAATGCATGGGATGTCGTTAATGGGAGCTTTTCTCTTTCTGTTTCTGAAGCCTCGAATCTCAGATGCAGCAGCTGGATAATCCAGAGCTTCGCCAGGGACAACGGCAGCTAGAGAAGGCTGTGAAAGAAGTGAAACCATCACTGGATGGCAGTGGAAAGGTATGAGCAGAGCTTTCCTTGCAAAGGAAAAATTGGCACAAATTTGGCATTTTGCAAATTTCAGGATGCATTTTTTTTTAAAAAGCAAGTTTCTAGACCTTAAGGCTGTGGCAAAGAGCTTTAAAAGATGAGCAAATGAAATCGCAAAAGCCAGAACTTCGTTAGTTCAGACCGCAGGGCGCTGATGCCTTGTGCCCCTTCTTGTCATTCCTGCAGGAGTACCATCATGGACCTTTGTTCCTACAGCCTGCCTCCATACACTTTCCTCTTTCGATTCTAACCAGGACCTGACAAACATTTTGAAACTCAGCAGAATAATTTGTGCTGTAGTTCAGCATAGAAGCACCAGCATGCCTTAGAAAAGCAAGATTCCCCCCAAAAGTTGTAAATTTATCACTTTAGGTAGAGTTCCCTATTGTGGGTACAACAGTTAATCTTGATGCACTTTTATTAATGTGGGAAGGAGTTTGGATTTTCTGTCGAAATATGGTGTATCCTAATAGTCACAATGAAAAATCACTACCCTGTTTCCCTGAAAATAAGACCGGGTCTTATATTAATTTTGGCTAAAAAAACAACAACCCCGCAGTAGGTCTTATTTTCAGGGGATGTCTTTATTTTTTTAATGTACCGGTACAACAATTTACATTTATCCAAATACAATCATGTCGTCTTCTTCTGGGACATCATCATAACTCTCCAAACCCCCCATTCTGGCCTGAATTTCTTGCGACTCCATTGCCTTTAGAACCATTGGCCCAATCTCTCATGTCCAGCAATAGAGCAGGCGAGTATTGGCAGGCGAGCTCCAAACTACCGGTAGGTCTTATTTTCGGGGTAGGTCTTATTTTCAGGGAAACAGGGTATTACAACCAGGTTGTAAATGGAATCTTCCAAGTTCATGTAAATGATGTGGAAATGTAATTACCTTTCAGCCCAATCCTATCTCCCTCCCTGCTGGCATAACTAGCGCTGTGCCAACAGAGGCTGCTTTACAGTAGTTGCAAAGCAGGCTCGGCCGCTACTTGCTGTAGGCCCGCTGGCGAGGAGGCTGGAGCGGCCTCCCGCGTGCCAGTGGATCCATGAAGACCCGCTGGAGCAGGCAAGCCTGTGCAGGGGCTTGGAGGGAGGCAGGGAGGAGGTTGAACAGAGCAGGGGTTGGGCGGAACAGGGTACTGACGGGAGCAGGAAGGAGGACGGATCAGGCCCAGGGAGGCAGAATTGGTGGTGGCGCACGCCGAATCCCAACCCCCCCTCCCGGGTCAACGTTTCCGTGTCAACGTGGACTTGCTCCAGTGATTGAGCTGGTGCAGCTCCGGGTTGACCCATAGCAGTTGCTGGGGCTTACCCCGAGGGTACCTCAAGCAGCCGAAAATTCCCTGCCAGATACAGCAGTAGCCACATCAGCACTGCTGCATCACCATGCAGGGATTTAGGTGGGTTTGGGCTGTTAGTGCATTAAAGTATGCAAAGAGGTCATGATCTTCTCACTTGGGAAAGGCAGAATATTTTTTAAAAATCAGGTAAATAAACTGATCAGGCTGACTGGGAATGTTTCTGCTTATAGCTGATCTGGAACTGTTGTTGGCCACTTGTAGTGTGCCCCCCCCCCCCACGATGTTGTGGCCTGCCTTTGAATTCCATACTCAGAGCAGAAAAAAACATAGTACAGAACACCAGCCCATCTAGCTCAGTACTGTTGTCTATTTTGGATGGCAAAGGTTCTCCAAGATCTCAGGCATTTTAACAAGAGGTGCTGGGGATTGAAGCTGGGGCCTTTTGGAGACAATACTGGTCCCTTTACACTGAGCTATGGCTCCTTTCTATTGAAATAGGAGCCTATGAAGTTTTGTATAAATATTGAGACAATTGATCTAACTAACCTAGATCTCTGCTATTAAAAAAGAGGGGTGACACCATTGCTTGGCTTTCCTCGGCGCAGCGGCTCAACCAAAGCTGAGTCGCGTCTTGAAGAACACAAGAAGCAAGTGCCCGGTCGCAGCGCTGAGCCTGGGTGGTGTGGTGAGGCGCGGCAGCTGTGGTGTGACCCCCAAAATTGGTGACACCCTGTGTGGCCCACACCCCTCCTAGCACCGCCAATGTCTCTACCACTAACCTAGGGCACTTCCCTGATGCCATCTCCTTCCCTCCTTCCGGCTTTGGATTGCACTGTTACCTACAGCCATCCATTCCTAAGTCTCCCTTGGACCCAACAGGGAATCCTGGCCCATTATAGGAATATAGATTTTTTTTTTTTTTAGGAATATAGGTATTCATGTACATTTCTCACTACGTATGTATTTTACAACCCGCATGTGAAAAGCTGTAACATTACAAATTTCTCTTTGATTTGCTAACTGATACAGATAGGTTTCTGTCTAACTTAACTTCTAATACAAAAATTCTTACTATTATTGATTAGTTTTGACGTTCCATATTTTCCTTGTTTTCACATAATTGGTGGCGTGGTTTCCTGGTTCCAAGCCCAAAACTGGCCCATTATAGGGTTGGAATAGACCTCCTAACCCACTCCCTTTCCCAAAAGCAGAACTGGACCCTGTAGACCCACCTACATAATCCAGGCCATGTTGTGCCACATGAAGAGAAAAGGCACAGAGAGGAGGAAACTGATCCACATCACACATTGCAGGAGGAGACAAAACTTGTTGGCCAAACCAAGCCCCAATGTGGAGATCAGTCAGACCTTAAGAGAACGTCTGCAACCAGCATGCCTCATTACATTTTTTTTTTAAATTTCAGCTTGCCCTGGTTTGTCACTAATCTTGACATGTTTGCCCATGCATATACGCCTCCTCCTCCTCTCAGGATGTGGGCGTACTTAAACACCTGAATTACACTCCTGCACCTAGATACAGACAGTGACTTTGATGTGGTATATAGAACAAAAAGAAGGGGTCTTGAGATATCTCAGTGGGAGTGTGAAGTTGTGTAAGGTGAGAAAACAGGACCCTCCCCAAAGAAATTAGCTGGAAAAAAATGGTAAAAGTGTCTGTGGTGAACATGTACACAAAATCAATTTAAAAAAAAGATACCACGACAAGGAAAAAGACTGTAGTGAGGAATGAGACAAGGCAGGGCAGTGCCTGGGGTGAAAGACATCAAGATGCATTTGTTCAGACTGTGGGAAGATTCCAGGGTGTGCTTAACAGGGACAGGCAGTGACAAGGAAATAGGATACAGGGTAGACTTATCAGATTGTATGAAATGGCAAGATTGTTGTTGTTGTTGTTGTTCAGTCGTTAAGTCGTGTCCGACCCTTCGTGATCCCATGAACCATATCCCGCCAGGCCTTCCTGTCCTTCACTATCTTCCTGAGTTCGCTCATTTTCATGTTTGTTGCATCGGTGATGCTGTCTAACCATCTCATCCTTGGCCTTCCCCTTCTCCTTTTGCCTTCAATCTTTCCCAGCATCAGAGTCTTCTCCAGAGAGTCCTCTCTTCGCATTAGGTGGCCAAAATATTTGAGTTTCAGCCTTAGTACCTGTCCTTCCAGGGAACAGTCAGGCTTGATTTCATTTAGAATTGACTGATTTGATCTCCTAGCAGTCCAAGGGACTCTCAGGAGTCTTCTCCAGCACCACAGTTCAAAAGCATCTATTCTTCGGCGCTCAGCCTTCCTTATGGTCCAACTCTCGCAACCATACATTGCTACTGGGAACACCATCGCCCTGACTATACGAACTTTTGTTGGCATGGTGATATCTCTGCTTTTTATTATGCTGTCTAAGTTTGCCATAGCTTTCCTTCCAAGGAGTAAGCGTCTTTTAATTTCATGGCTGCTGTCTCCATCTGCAGTGATCTTGGAACCCAGAAAAGTAAAATCTGTTACTGCTTCCATTTCTGCCCCTTCTATTTGCCAGGAATTGATGTGACCAGATGCCATGATCTTAGTTTTATTAATGTTGAGTTTCAAGCCAACTTTTGCACTCTCCTCTTTCACTCTCATCAAGAGGCTCTTTAGTTCTTCTTCACTTTCTGCCATTAGGGTGGTATCGTCTGCATATCTGAGGTTGTTGATATTTCTCCCGGCAATCTTGATTCCGGCTTGTGATTCATTCAGCCCTGCATTTCTCATAATGTACTCTGCATATAAGTTAAATAAGCAGGGTGACAATATACAGCCTTCCCAATTTTGAACCAATCAGTTGTTCCATGGCCAGTTCGAACTGTTGCTTCTTGACCCGCATACAGGTTTCTCAGGAGACAGGTAAGGTGGTCTGGTACCCCCATCTCTTTAAGAATTTGCCACAGTTTGTTGTGATCCACACAATCAAAGGCTTTTGCGTAGTCAATGAAGCAGAAGTAGGTGTTTTTTTGGAACTCTCGTGCTTTCTCCATGATCCACCGCATGTTGGCAATTTGATCTCTAGTTCCTCTGCCTCTTCGAAACCCAGCTTGTACGTCCGGTAGTTCTCGGTCCACGTACTGCTGAAGCCTAGCTTGTAGGATTTTGTGCATAACCTTGCTAGCATGTGAAATGAGTGCAATTGTACGGTAGTTTGAGCACTCTTTGGCACTGCCCTTCTTTGGAATTGGAACGTAAACTGACCTTTTCCAATCCTTTGGCCACTGCTGAGTTTTCCAAATTTGTTGGCATATTGAGTGCAGCACTTTCACAGCATCATCATTTAGGATTTTAAGTAGCTCAGCTGGGATATTATCATCTCCACTAGCTTTGTTGTTAGTAATGCTACCTAAGGCCCACTTGACTTCACTCTCTAGGATGTCCGGCTCTGGGTCAGTGACCACACCAGCGTGGTCATCAGGAACATTCAGATCTTTCTTGTATAGTTCTTCTGTGTATTCTTGCCATCTCTTCTTAATCTCTTCTGCTTCTGTTAGGTCCTTGCCTTTTTTGTCCTTTATCGTGCCCATCTTTGCACAAAACGTTCCCTTGATATCTCCAATTTTCTTGAAGAGATCTCTAGTCCTCCCCATTCTGTTGTTTTCCTCGATTTCCTTGCATTGTTCATTTAAGAAGGCCTTCTTATCTCTCCTTGCTATTCTCTGGAACTCTGCATTCAGTTGTTTATATCTTTCCTTTTCACCTTTGCTTTTTGCATTCCTTCTTTCCACAGCTATTTGTAAAGCCTCATCTGACAGCCACTTTGCTTTCTTGCATTTCTTTTTCTTTGGGATGGTTTTAGTTGCTGCCTCCTGTACAATGTTACGAACCTCCGTCCATAGTTCTTCAGGCACTCTGTCTACCAGGTCTAATGCCCTAAATCTATTCTTCACCTCCACTGTATACTCATAAGGGATATGGTTTAGGTCATATCTGACTGGTCTAGTGGTGTTCCCTACATTCTTCAGTTTAAGCCTGAATTTTGCAATAAGAAGCTCATGATCTGAGCCACAGTCAGCTCCAGGTCTTGTTTTTACTGACTGTATAGAGCTTCTCCATCTTTGGCTGCAAAGCACATAATCTATCTGGTTTCGGTATTGACCATCTGGTGATGTCCATGTGTAGAGTCGCCTCTTGTGTTGTTGGAAAAGAGTGTTTGCTATGACCAGCGTGTTCTCTTGACAGAACTCCGTTAGACTTTGCCCTGCTTCATTTTGCGCTCCAAGGCCAAACTTGCCTGTTGTTCCGTTTGTACAATGCAAGATTGTACAATGTCAAATTGTTTGAAATGACTTATGCTGAAAATTGTATGGTGTATTAGGCAGACCAGAGAGACCTGGGTTCAAATTCCTGCTCTGATATGAAACCAGCTGAGTGCCTCTGCCCAGTTCATATCATTTGCACTGAGGACAGGTGTAATATTTCAATAGAAGTCACTGTGACTTCTTCAGCAGCAGTGTGAGCCCTGGCATACAGTAACAGGCGCACATTCTGTCAAGTCAAATGCAGGGTTAGCCCTCAGTTTTGCCTCCCCTTTCATGCTTCAGGAGGACTGTCTGCCTTTTTAATTGTTTTTTCTTTTTCTGCTCTTTTTAAGTGCACAAATACTTTTATCTGTTCCATGTGTTCCTCTTTCTCATTATTTAAAAAAATGAAACATTTTAAAAACAGTTGTAAAACTGCTCCAGAAGTTGTGGGTCAGGTTTCTTGGTGATGGTGATGGCATAGGTGCTAGCCTATAGGCATTGTTAGGCTTACCAGATCTCCAACCGGGACAGAGTGCTAGACCTTTAGGAGAAGGAATGTGGGCAGGTGTAGCTTGTTAAACCTTAGAGCACAATACTAGGCATGTCTACTCAGAAGCAAGCCTCACTGAACACAATGGGGCTAGGCTTGCTTCTGAGTAGACATGCCTAGTATTGTGCTCTAAGGTTTAACAAGCTACACCTGCCCATATTCCTTCTCCTAAAGGTCTAGCACTCTGTCCCGGTTGGAGATCTGGTAAGCCTTCCTTTCCCTATAAGATCTGGCTTTTGCCTAACTCTAAGACTTGTGTTTATCCAATTGCAAATGCCTGTTTTTACCACCACCCCTTTCCCTTTTCTTTTATTTGTGCAAGTTACTTGCCCTCTCTTCCTTCCAAGAATTAAGAGTTATCTCCCCGCATTTCTGACGACGAGTTGGGCATTGACTGAGCCCCTGCTCCTATAGCAGCTGGCTTTCATGATGAGGGAGCCTTGGCCTTTTGATGCTTTCCCGGATGGAACACCCAACTTTTGCAGGATTTGAGGAAGGCAAATCTCTTTTCCTATGGCAGCGTTCTACCCTGTTTTTGTCTTCAAAGTTACTCCCCCACTAAGTGGGCCATGGGGGCTGCACTGAACCACCACAGCTCTGGAGAGGAAAAGTAAGTATTGAATGTGACAGCTGTGTTTCCAAACTGGTCTCACTACTCTACAAATGAACCTTCTTCACAGAATCTTCACTTGAACCTTCTTCACAGAATCTTTGTGAAGATAAACGCCTCATGTATGCCACTCTAAGCTTGTTCAAGAATGACCACGATATACCAATGTAATGAATAAATAATACCATGAGAATGAGCAGCAACCGGCTGAAAGAAATTCTGTTTGGCCTGTGGCCTGTTTGGAGACCGATGCCATAAAGCCTCTCTCTCTCTCTCTTGTTTACAGGTTGATGGGACCTCTCCCGCTTCTCCAGAAGGTGAGTCACTCCTTATATTTGCTAGGAGGGGTACAGATTACTTGGGATATTTTATCACAGTGGGCACAATCCACCAGGAAATTCTTCTGCACAGATTCCATTCAAATGAATAGGAATTGCACCAGTCTCCTATTGTGATAGTCTGTGTGTGAGTCAGGCACAGTTCAGTCCTGTCCAGGATCCCTGAATGCAGAATCTATCATGCCTCTAGCTACAACCTTTCAACACTGCTCTTTTCACTTTGTCCTATCTGCTTCCTGCATTATTGCTTCCCGTTAGTGGGGGTATAATCAGGCTTACCAGATCGTCGCCGGGACGGGACGCAACGCGTTCTGGCCCCCCCACGCCCTGCCCCCTTAAGGGTAGACTGCTCCCGTCCCGGCGACGATCTGGTAAGCCTGGGTATAATAAGACAGAGCTACAATCCTATGCACACTTACCTGGGAGTAAGCCCCATTGAATATAGCGGGACTTATTTCTGAGTACACATGTATAGGATTGCACTGTAAAGGGGATGCCTGCCTTCTTCAAGTGTATTCCACAACTGTCTCCTAAGAGATGTACCTCAATGTGCATTGAACACACACACACACACCATAATTGAAATTGATCACCAACCAGTTGGTTGAGTTGAGTTTAAAGGGCAAGCTCTGAGACTTGGAGTAGTTTGCAATGGACACCATCTGTGGTTCAAATACAGCTGTTTGTTTTAGGAAATGGCAGGTGACATTGGCACAACGTTGTAAGACGTTCAGATAAAAGAAACAGTCATGGGACTTTTCCAACATGCTTCAGCTATGCATTTGTTTGTCTTTTGTGACCTCAACTTTGGAAGGCTTATCATTTAGGCAGCCTGCCTGCCACCCCCTTCAGCTATCCCTCTGCCCACCTCAGAATGTATTCCACCTTCCTTCACTTACCTTTACTTAGGTCAGGGGTGGCCAACCTTCAAGGGTCTCTGCGTTCTTAAGAGTTGTGTAGAAGATAGGATCTTGGCAGCTGCCAGTGCTGATGGTGCTGCTAAAGCAGCTGCACCTGCTGAAATGCCCTCACCTAGACAACCATTAAAGGGCCAGGAGCATTCAGGTTGAAAGGTTGGCCACCCCTGACTTAGGTAATTTACTCCTTCCTTCATCCTTCCTCATTCTAGGATTGCATCTTCTCTCCTCTTTTCCCACTCCCACCTTTAAAATCAAATTAGAAACCTCTTGGCAAGGCCTGCACAACATGTCACCCAGCAAGGTGAAAACTGCCTCTAGGCCCCCCTCCCCAACTGTATGTATGTATTTATTTATTTACAGTATTTTTTATCCAGTCTTTCTCCCCAAAGCATCCTTGACTTGATTCTAACCAGTAGGGAAAAATTGGTCAATAAGATTTAAGTAGGAGGAACTTTGGGAGAAAGTGATCATGAAATGCTGGAATTTTAAATCATATGGGAAGCTATGGGCATGTATAGTGAAATCTGTACCTTAGATTTCAGGGAGGCTGATTTTAGTAAGCTCAGCGAAACGTCAGGAAATATACCATGGGTAGATTAACTACCCTATATACTCATGTATAAGTCAATTGACCCTGAAGGCCTGGGTTGTCTTATACATGGGGCTTTTAAGAACAGCTGCTTGGTGGGGCTTAACCAGGCTGAGAAGCAGGACGCATGGGGGAGGGTAAAAAAAAAAAAAAAAGAGAGAGAGCTATTTTACCTTGTTCTGAAGCAGCACAGAAACGGTTCTCTTCTCCAAACAGGAAGAAAAAAAGGTGAAGGAGCTTATGTGAGTTGTAGACTTTGTGAGGAGTACAGTACTATACTTCCATAGCAGCAGCCTTTACAAAGATTACAATTCCCATAAGCTCCTTGACCTTGGCGAATAGCTCCATTTCTGTGCAGCTTCAGAACAAGATAAAATAGCTTTCTTCCTGTTCGGATAATTTCTATTGCTGCCTCAGAACAATCGCTGGTCATTTTCAAGAATTCAAAGAATGTTATACACCCCTAAAATTTACCCTTGACTTATCCATGGGTCATAGCAAATTCCATGATTTTTGGCTTAAAACTGGCAGCCTTCACTCTGCTGCCAAAGCAACCCAGCCGCCGTCGGGGAAGTTAAGTCTGCTGATGGTGGGTACAAGGGTGGGTCGGGCAGCGAGGGAGTTGCGGCGGTTGGCCGAGCCAGTCTGGGAGGGGGTGGGGATGTCGGCCGCCACATTCCTGTCCCGTTTCCAGGCTCGGTGGCCATTACACAGCAGCCTCGAAGTTATGCCAGTTCTTGAGCTTGGCCCATTGAGGCCTCCCAGCTGTACATCAGGGGAAGGGGACAAATGTCCCCTTCCCCCGAGGAGACCTCTGGGCTGCTCCAGAGGGGCCTGGAACGAGCATAGGATCCTGCGGGTGGCCCTAGGGCCACCCGCGGATCTTTAGACAGGATTGCGCTGTTATACTCGAGTACAGGTATAGCTCATTTATCAGGGCAGAAGTGTATTGTCTCATTGTACCTACCATTGACACTGGAATTATACTGCTTTAGTTTGTCTGAATGTAAGGCTGCTAGAGAAGGAGGATTATGTTCTCCTCCAGGGAAAGGATGAAAATCTTGGAATGAGAGAACAGGGACAAGGTCAAGGAAATGGGCAGTTACCTTGCTTGGCTTGAAGGCGTTTCCTGTTCACTCTACTCTCATTTCTGTAAGAGTCTACCCAAAACTACCAGGGACAGCAAACCTCTGCCCCATGACTCACCAGCTTCACGCCCTGACCTATGAGACACCACCCCTTAGCTCCTAGGCTCCCCCCCCCCCGAGTCTCAAGGACTTGGCAACCCTATCTGAGTGAGTGTGACTCTTGCACTTCATAAATTCCTTACAGGAAGAAGTAGTACTAAGTCCAGACCTGAGTTGGCTCCTGTCCCACCCAAGAGGCCCACGAGGGCAGCGGCCAAAGAGAAACTGCAGAATGGAGACATGTCGGGAGTAGGTGGGTATTAAATTGGCAAAGTCTGCCGTTGTGTAAGGGATTGGGCTTGGTACTTAGATGGAACCATAGCTACGATTCATGTCCCAAGAGGGCAAAAATACAGAAGTTTTTTGCACTGTTCTGTCTATCCCACAGCACCATGCAAACATGGGCAGAAAAAAACAAAAAATTCTGCATTGATGAGTCAGTTCCTGTACTAAACATGTCCGAATTCTGTAATCTGTAAAAATCATGCAAACTAAGAGAATAAGCTTTGCATAATTTATTCATAATTAATAGATGCCAGTCATGGGGGGGGGAGGAGGCAAGAAACTACTATGGAGGATCCTGAAGCTCTAGCTCCTGAACAGTGGACATCTTACTCAGTCTCTCTTCTGGCTTATTATGACATCCCCCAAGATCCCTTCTGAGCTGAGCCCGCACTCTTCCAACTAACCATAACTTTTACAGGCCTAACAGAATGTCTCCTCAGGAGGATTCACTTAAGACTGCAAGAGTGGTTGAAGCCTAAAATGGGAGTGGGCACAAGGATACACTTTTGCACTGTGCACATGAGATGTCATCAAACTTGGATTTTGGAAGCCTTCCCTAGGTGAATTTTTAACATATCCTTTGCATGGATGGCCATCTGAGGACACTGGAAGCCTACTTTGTTGCTAACTCCATCAAAATCAATAGGATTTACATCAGATATTAAAACTATGTTTAGGATGGGAATACTAATATGAAATGCGCTGCTATTTGTCTTTATGAAATCTAATGCATAGAAGAACAAAGCTTAGACTTGCAGAAATGCACTTTGCTCCTTTTGTGCCCCCGTTTCTACTCAGTAATACCCGCTGGTATTTAGTGCTTCCTTTAGTGCTGTTTTGTCATAGTATTTCTTATCCTGGGTTGATTGACAGCTGCTGCAGCCTATGAGAGCAGCGTATTCTGGCCAATCAGTGCCAGTTTCCTCACTTATAATCAAAGATGTCTCCTATAACGTTTCAGAAAGTGCTCAGCACCAAAATCTCCTTAAAAGTAGCAGGACTGCGATGAGTTGGTTAACATCTTCCTGCCTACTTAGGCTTTTCTTTGCATTTGATAAAGTTCATGGACTATGAATGAAACTAGTAGCGTCACTAGGACGCGCGTCACCCTGGGGCAGGGGCGACCCGGCTCCCCCCCCCGCGTCGCCCTCCAGACGCTCCGAGGCCGGCCCGGGAGCCGGCCTCGGAGCGTCCGACCCCATTGGCGCTCCAGGGCCTTCTGAAAGAAGGCCCAGGCAGCGCGTCCATCCGGGTATTTCCCGGATTTTCGCACATGCGCAGACCCGTTTTGAGGGCTTTTTGCCACCGATCTACCTTCTGGTTCCACCGATCTACCTTCTGGCTGTCCTTGCCGAGGTTGCAACGGGCTCGTTTGGGGGTGGACCCTTAGGCCCAGGCAGCACGTCCATCCGGGTATTTCCCGGATTTTCGCGCATGCGCAGACCCGTTTTGAGGGCTTTTTGCCCTCAAAACGGGTGTGCGCATGTGCAAAAATCCGGGAAATACCCGGATGGACGCGCTGCCTGGGCCTTCTTTCAGAAGGCCCTGGAGCGCCGACGGGGTCGAACGCTCCGAGGCCGGCTCCCGGGCCGGCCTCGGAGCGTCCGAAGGGTGTCGCGCGTGACGGAGGTGGCGTGCGTGGGGTGCACGCGGCACCCCGTGGCGCGCGTCACCCGGGGGCACCCCGCCCCCCCTGCCACACTCCAGCGACGCCCCTGAATGAAACGTCATGCTGAAATGGGTTGTGGAATGTTTTTAATGTATTTTAAATTGTGGACTTTTAAAGTGTTTTTACTCACAGTTGTGATTTTAACTAGACTTGTAAAGTCAGTTATATATATTTTAATACAGTTTCTACATTTTATAAATCCTCTAATTTTATAACCTTGAATCCCGAAGATGCTTCGTTCAATTTACATCATAGCGGGTTATAACATTCTTCGATCATTTTTTTTTTTGCTCAGTTTTTTTTTTCTTCAGCTCAGCCCTGCATTATTGGAAGTATTTTTCTCTGGCACCACCACTGCTTGCATTTTCTAGATCAACTTTTGTCAGGTTACACCAGTGCTCAAATTATGGGAGAAAAGATAGGATGGGCTTAATAAAATTCACAAGCTATACACCCTAACCTTCACCCCAAGTTTGGCCAAATCATGCCCCCCCTGCTGCTTTCTAAAAAATAGTAGAGAAAAAGGCTGGGTCTTCTCTGCCCACACACCCCTGCCTTTAATCTGAGACACTAGCCTAGCTCCTCAGTGTGAGGAGCCTTTTAGTGTCAGGTTGCTTAAGTGAAAAAGAAGCTGCTAACTGGATGGGATGGGGACAACAGGCAAGCACATAATTGCTAACTGGGCAAGAGGCACTTTTTCATTTGGTGCTCCTCTTATATTTAGCAGGGGGAGAGTAACTGCTCCCCTTTCACCCCAGCACAGTGTCTTTTCTGGTGGCTGTTTGCTGGTGGTGTTCTGCATCTTTTTTAGATTGTGAGCCCTTTTGGGACAGGGAGCCATTTAATCATTTCATTTTGTCTGTAAACCGCTTTGTGAACTTTTTGTTGAAGAGCGATATATAAATACTGTTTATTTATTATTATTATTATTATTATTATTATTATTATTATTATTAATGTAGGCTGTCCATGCCTGCTGCCCTGAGTTTTTTGGAACTTACAAGGTGTTTGTCCAGGAAAAGATTGATAATGGGGGACAAACTTCCCTGAAAGACAAGCTGCCTTGTCCATCACTACTGATAGCCCCATAAAATGCACAGTGTTGGGAGTGCTCTTGGGTGCACTGTACTGGCCTGCCAAATGAACTGCATGAAATGATATCATGCCTCCTCTAGAACACTTCCCAGAGTCCTCTGCCACATTCAGGGGTTCCATGCAGATGTGCAAGGGTTCTTTGGTGGACAAATCAAGAGTTATTTGACGCTAGAAAATGTGAAAACCACTGCACTGGTGGAGAGACAGAATCATTGTTTGCACAGCATCAACAGTGTTCATGGTGCTTTACGTGGCTTCATAAGCAAGTCCTGTCCCGACAGGGGCTTACAATCCAAAACAGACAATCGAGAAAACAACATAGGAAGAGGAAGAATAGACAAGAGCAGGGAGGGATGAATGAAGGTGAACAAATGCAGTCACACCTACTTAGAACTTGGTTATTGTTGGGAATGAGGATTACATGATTAAGCAGAAGTTTTCTTTTATTCAGGGTTGTCCCAAAATTTTTTGCTCCATGAAGTGGAAAATCCAGATGACATTCCATCCCCCGCCATGACTTAATGTGAGGCACACCCCACACACTCCAGAAACTTCTCTTGCGCAAGTTTCATTGAAACTGCACATTAGCACATGTGCACAGGTCTCATTCGTTTCAATAGGATTTATGCAGGAGAACTTCCCAGAAAGCTGTGTCCCAGAATTCAGATCTTACTTGCCTTCCACTCTGCCCCCTTAATAGCACCCAACATCTACCACCCAAGGCACCCACCTGACCTTGCCTCATGTAAGGGCTGCCTCTGTTGCTGCTGGAGAAGAATCTAATGGTTAGAGCTAAGTGAACAAGAAGCCAAAACTATTGGATTCTATCTCTCTGTTTTGAAGAAAGTAAGAGTTCTACTGGTTTTGTAAATAGATGGCCAAAGACTACTGGAATGGGGGGAGGGGTAGTGTGATTGACAAGGCTAACGCAGTGTCTAAATAAGGGAGAAAGCAAAGGGAAAACTAGCAGGGACCAGGCAAAGAAATGTTGCAGGGGAACGGACTGGAAGAATGGAGACATGGAAGTGGTGCAAGTTGAGGGAGGGCCAAAGCAGAATAAGGAACAATTGACAATACAACAGACTAGGGTCAGGGGAGGTCTAGCAAAAGCTGCTGGTTGACTGGCCAGCTGGCTGCCCCTACCTCCTTTTATAGGCAGTCCTAGGAGGCTGGCAAGAAAGCAGGGCAGCTCAGTGGCCTCAGGTGAGCCTGCATTCCAAAGCAGGGCAGCCCTGAGCTGTGATTCTAGCCTTGTTCTTTGAGTGTACCTACTCAAAAGACTTCAGAAGTCTTCAGTTGGTTTAGTAGTCATTCCCTCTCTTCAGAGAACCCTGGGAATTGTAGTCCTGTCAGTGAGCTTTAATAGAAAATTCTCAGCATCCACATCATACTACAATTCCCAGGATTATTTGGGGGAAGCCAGGACAGATATAGTGGTATGCAAGCAATATATACATTTGTAATGTAATATGCCAAGAGTGCATAGACTGAAGAGCAGGTGTCATCCGAAGGCCTATCTTCCAGCCCAGCCCTGTTGTATCAGTGGGGGATGGGGCTTATTATTATATATCAGAGGAACTGAGAGACTAAAATTGTATTATTTTTGTTCTCCAAGGTCCATTTGGCAGTCAATGCAGCCCTGACAAGGTAGATATCAAGATGAGCCCTATGGTTACAGAAGCAGGGGACCTTCCATCCCATCGGGAGAATTCTGAGGCTGCTCCTGCCCCAAAGCCAGCCTGGCAGAACTTGAATCCTAGTGAGGCCCCTGCCGGCCGTCAGAGAAAGCTGGCAGTAGAGGAGATGGTCATCAGAGACCACTTGGGCCAAGAAGTGGGTAGCATGGATGCTGTTGGACAAAAACAGAGATCCATTGGGAAAGAGGAAGAGTTGGAGGACCATGCTGACTTGGGGAATATGCCAGAAGAGCAGGGCAGGCCTACTCCTTGCATCTTGGATCAGGAGAAGGCCCTTGAAGCTTCAGAAACCCAGGTGGACAGTGAGATTGGCAGCCGTGATGGCCCTGAAGGGCAGTCCCCCACCTCTCAGGATCTGCAGAGTCCTTCCAAGCCCTTGCAGGCCGAGAATAGCTGTCTCAGTTCTCTCAAGCAGCAGGCAGAGGTGGGTCTGGGCTCACTGGGCAAGGGCGCAGCTCTGATGGAAGTGGAGCAGAAGGAGCTGCCAGAACAGTCTGCTAAGGAGATGGAGCCTGCCAAAGACCTTGTAGTGAGTGATGCTCCTGCAGCAGAACCAGTGAGATGGGAGCAGGAAAAACCAGTAAGGAAACAGGGGCTGCAGGAGCCCCAAGGATTAGAGACAACAGTGGTAGAGCCAGGAGGAGAGAGAGAGGAGTCTTGGCTGGACCAGCCCACACCACTTCTTCTGGCCAGCGTCCCTCCTGTGCAAGAAACAAAGGTTCCAAGCTCCCTTGAAGAGGGCAAGATCCCCCTTCTAGATCCAGTCCTATCATCATCTTTGCCAGATCAGATTCCATTGACTCTTCAAGATCAGATTCCTCCTCTGCAGGATGCTAAAGGATCCCTTCTAGATCAGATCCCATCTTCATTTCAAGAAACTGAAGGCTCCCTCCTAGATCCGGTGCTATCATTATCAACCCAGAGTCCATCAACTCTTTTGGACCAAACTCCTCCTTTGCAAGAAAATAAGGAATCCCCTCTGTGCCAGATCCCATGCTCTTTTCAGGAATCCCTTTTAGATTCCAATCCACCATCTCATCAACAACATATTTCCTCTTCTCCTGAACAGAAACCACCCTCTTTGCAGGGCGATATAACTTTTCCCCAGGAAACTAAACATTCTTTGTTGGACCAGGTCCCATCATCTCTAAATGAAGCTAATGGACAACTTCTAGACCAGATCCCAACATCTCTACAAGACCAGAGCCCTTCTCTGCCAAATCAAATCCCGTCGCCACTTCCAGACCAATTTGCAGCTCCTCTTGAAGTTGACTCAGCACTGCCAGGACAGATTCTTTCCTCCTTGCCTGAAACGGAGAGATCCCTTCAGATACCTACAGCTTTACAAGGCCAGGAACTTTCTGTGCAGGAGGCACAGAACTGTGCAGAACTCCTTCCAGACCTAACCCCCACTTCAATTAATCAACAGTCTTCTCTGCCTGATAAAGTCACTTCCCTTCAAGAAGCAAAAAGATCATCCTTGGATGAGATCCCATTAACTCTGCAGGACCAAATGCCAACACCTGCAGTTCAGAACTTTTCTCAGCCAGAGGCTAACATCTTTCTTCCAGACCAGATCCCATCCTCTGTGGATGAGACTAAATATATATTTCCTGGTGAGACTCCAGTATCTGTGCTAGACCAGATCCCACCAGCTCTGCAGGACCAGGAACCAGCATTTCTACAAGAGGTTGAAAAATCTCTTCCAGATCGGATTCAGACATCTCTGCCAAGCCCAACCTCGTCTAGTCTTCCTGAAGCTACAGGGTCATCTCCAGACCAGGCTCAACCAACTCTCAGAGAGGAAATGCCAATCCCTCTGCCAGGACAAACTCCCTGTCTTCAGGAAGCCGAAAAGTCCCTTCCAGATGAGCAGATCCCTTCATCTCTTCCAGAAGAAATGCCTACACTGTCAGACCAAGCCCTGACCCCTAACAAACTCCAAAGCTCAACACTGCGGGATACAGCAACTTTTCCTGATGTTCTGCCCTTGTCCACCCAAGAGCCTGTCCAGTCAACCCTAGATAAGACTGCAACAGAGAAAAACCAGAACCTGAAAGAAGGTGGGGATGACAACCTAGTGACGGCAGCAACAGCCGAAGTCACAGAAGTGCTGGGAAATCTCCATACTGAGCAGCAGCCCCTGCTGGAGGAGTGTAAGGCCTCAGTAGCCCCTCCAGACACTTCCATAGGAGACCTGCAGTCCAAGACTGAGATCTTAAAACCTCTGGTAGCCACAAGCCAGGAGGCCCCCACCTATACCACCACCTCTGCCAACACTGCCTCTTCAAGCCAGCTTCAACCTGCAGTGCCCTGCCAAGGAGAGGACCAAGAGCAAGGGCAGAGCAGGCGCAAGCATAAGTCATGCCAGTGCTGCTCAGTTATGTGAATGGGGGCACTCTTGCCCAGCTGAGATGCCCTCCTTAAGAACAGGAGTGCTGGATGTGGTCCCAGCAGCGGGCTCTGGAATTGGCCAATAGTCTAGTGTAGGGGACACACACACACACACACACACACACACACACACACACACACACACACACACGATTCCTGGAGGGACATGGATGCTGACTGAGATGGGTCAATGGAGGGTTTGTTATATCACAGACAGAGGAATTGTTTAAAGAGAGGATTTGCCTCTCCATTCATATCACACATCCTCCCTTCTATGCTTCTTCACAGGTGGCAAATGGCAGGGAGAGAAATGCAATGTCCTAGCTGTCTGGGAAATTCCTGTATGTCTTTGCATGCATGTGCACTGGTACGTGGACACACACACACGCACACATACTCTATGCAACAGGCATTCACTGCAGCACAGTTGCAATGCGAGTCTGCATTTCCACTGGCACACTATCACTCCCTGGCACACTGATGTATGAACTGCACCACCCTTTCCTTCACATATATTTAATGTGTATGCAATCCACCCACTTTGGTGCTGAGTCACACATGCATGCGCACGCACGCACGCACGCACGCACGCACACACACACACACACACACTGCACATTCAGAATGCACTTAGCTGTGAGTCTCACCAGTGTATACACACACTTAGCTGTGGTGCATACATACAGTTGCATAGTTGCTCTCACAGGCTTTGGTGCATCAGTTCATATCTAGGGAAAACCCCAAAGTTATGTTCATGTGCCAGTATAAAAATTCACGCTTCCACCTGCTTGTACATAGCACACAAAGGGCTGGACACAAAGGCTACACATATGCATGCAGAACTCTGACATCTACACTCTCCGCATGTGCCTGAACCCCTCTGCCAACCTGGCATTACTCACCAAATCAGTCTGGGAATGTTCCAGATACTTAGCAATACCTTCTTCCCCTTGGTATCACCTCCTGCACCTATCCAAAGAGATGACCCAGCTGGGCATGTTTGACATTGCAAGCCAATGTTCAGCATTGTGACTCTTTATGCAAAAGAGGAGTCCCTTGCTAGAGACTGTGGACTGGGCACTCCTGGAACCTTAACCACTGAATGTTGCTTTCCACTGAAGATCTCACATGGTGCAGACTTAATGCGCTCCCTCAGAAGGACAGACTAAGAGACCTTTCCCAACTGTGATCCCTCCATTCCTGTATCAACCGTTGGGCCTGTGCTCTGCCAAAGCACAAGGAGTCCCAACCTCAGCTCTCCTCCTCCCCACCCAGCCCTGCACACCCCAGTGACTGTTTATTCTATGCACTTTGTTTTAATTTTAATTATATAACCTCTGTTGGGGCCACCACCAAAGCCAATAACAGCCTTTTAAATGTCAGTTTCTGGGCAGTACAGAAGGATTCTCAATTAAAGTCAGATGCGGTGACAAGTGGGATCTCTTGACTGTGCTTGGGGTAAGACAAGTGCCTTGGGGCTGAAATAGTACTGTTCAGCTGAGATCTTGTCTTTGTTCTGGTTTCAGTAGCTTGCTAAAAAAAAAACAGCTGGAGAAGCAGCATGCCCCAGATAACTGGATAACAGATAAGGAGCTACAGTAGGAGCAGTTAGGAGTCCTGGGGCATGTCCCCAGCCGTGGGAAAGCAGCAGCTAAGGAGCACATCGCATACAACCTGTGTTGTGTTCTTCCAATGTAAAGATATGTCTCAATAATTCTTATAATGCACCTACAAGGTAGGCCAGTAATAGTATCCATCCCTATGTTGCAGATATGAGAAGGGAGAGGGGGAGGCTGAAAGAGTGAGTTTACACTACAACCTTGTATTGGTTTTATTCCAGCTACGTGTCATGGCTTCCCACTTCACCTTGCCCCTCACCCAGGGGCGTCACTGGGGGGCGGACAGGGTGGACTGCCCTGGGTGTTACCCCAGGGAGGGGTGACACCAAAACGACTTTCTATTCTATTTGTTACTGGTGGTGCAAAAATGCACCAGTG
Organism: Plestiodon gilberti rubricaudatus; assembly: GCA_026170595.1. Classification (NCBI taxonomy): domain Eukaryota; kingdom Metazoa; phylum Chordata; class Lepidosauria; order Squamata; family Scincidae; genus Plestiodon; species Plestiodon gilberti. Next base: position 111,186,244 of record JANXHW010000002.1, read on the forward strand.
GTAGAAAATGAGTTTTTCACGACTCGCGTGAGGATCGCATTTCCCAGGAGGCCTCCACATCATGTGGTCTGGTATGGGAGGAGGTCCATGGGGATAACACCATGAGATCTCACCCCGTGTGTCCTAGGGACACCCCTGCCCTCACCAGTATTTGGGAATCATAATTTAGTGAGGATGCTGAGAATTCTTCATTAGAACTCTGATAGGACTACAATTCCCAGCATTCCCTAAACTAGTATTAACTCTGTGGGCTAGATGTTCCTAGTGAGTTCCTGGGGCGGTGAGACTTAAAATGAAAGTTTTCTATCTTCTGGTCACTTCTGGCATGCACTTCTGGCCACTACGTTAACCCAACTTTCCACATATTCTCCAATAATTTCTATAGTAGGAGACAGAAGGTGGAGGAGATGATAGGTTTGAAAGTGAGAGACCTATGAGCAAAGCCCTGTTTCCCCATGAAAAACTGACCAGCTAGTGTTGGGCTAGCAACTCCCTAGAAACATAGTGCTGAAGAGGCAGGAAGAATAAAAATATGAAGAAAGTGAGAGACCTATGAGCCAAAGCCCTGTTTCCCCATGAAAAACTGACCAGCTAGTGTTGGGCTAGCAACTCCCTAGAAACATAGTGCTGAAGAGGCAGGAAGAATAAAAATATGAAGAAAACAGTTGCAATCCTATACACACCTACCTAGGAATAAGCCCCACCATTGACACAGTGGAGCTTACTTCTGAGTGGGCATGCATAGGATTGCACTGTAAGTGTCCTGATTTCATGCCATTCACATCCAGGCTTATGGGTCTGTCTATTCTTGCCTAGGCATGCTGCAAAGCTACTCATTGCACCTATGCTGCAGGTTGGCCATTCGTATAGCTTTGCACCACATTCTCCTTTGCTACTCGCCTTGGCCTTAAGATTCCTCTGGTGGACTGTGTGGAACAATGAGACTCGACATAAGGATCAGGACAAGACCCACTGGCGTTGCTGCAGGGGGGGGTAGAGCTCTAGGTTCCACCACGGTTCGACCCTCCGTTACATGGGTGCACAAAGCGGCCCCGCCCCCTCGCCTTCGGAACCATTCAAGACGGTGAAAACAATGTGCAGGAAACTCCCTGTGCGTTGCTTTCGCTGCCCTGAAAGGCTCCGAAGGTGAGGGGGCGGGGCCACTTCGTTCACCTGTGTAACGGAGGGTCGGACTGCGGCAGAACTTAGAGCTCTGCCCCCCTGCAGCGACGCCAGTGACAAGACCTTTTTGTGGGGACAGGTTGCCTTCTCTCTACAGCAATGCAGCCTGGTTTTCTTGCTGGAGCGCTTTACTCTGTAGGTGTCATGAGACCAAGTGAGGCACCCACTTTAGATGGCAGATTGGGTACCATTAAGGCAAGAGTGTGGAAGATGTTTTAAGACATGGGGTACAACTCATCGCTATGTTCTCCTTTACAACTGTCATTGAGCTGAAAATGCCAGCATTATACTGCTTCCATTAATTTTCATGGAGAGAGGGACAGGTGTTGTTCAGCCACAACTCCCACCCGCTCTGGCTCCCATCAGTGCTCCAAAAGCAGTAATTCACCAGATTGTTTGGAAGGGGAGCACCTGGCATCCAATCCTCCCTCAGGCATAGATAACTCCCAGCTGGTAACTTGAAGAGAGTCAGAGGTGAAAGTGATCAGGCCAAGCCTTTGTTCAGTGCCCAACGAAGCAGAGAGAGCAATGGGCTTGCCAGCTCCAGAAAGCAAACTACAGTACTTTATTTCCACCAAAGGTCTTAGGCTCTCAAGGGCAGTGCACAAAAGAGAGGAAGTGCCATTTGTCTCTGTTTACTTCAGCTGGACAAAGTAAACCCATGAGTCTTGGTTTCCCAGTCCCACACACCCTACACTAGCCAATATGGACTCACCCCCTCACAGTCAAGGACACAACCCCCATCTCCTGGTTGCCACTTCCACTCACCCTAGCCCACTAGAGCTGGCCTTACCGTGAAGGAAAAGCAGTCATTTTGGACATCACATTCCAGAGAAGCCACATTTCCCTTTCTTCCACTTTTGTGTAATTGAAACCAACATTCAAGATAGGTGGGCCATTTTGACTTTGTTGCTTCGGGTATAAAGATGAACCAATACAGCTAAGCAAAGTAACCTGGGGAGGGGGCAGAAATGACAGATGCCCTACCCGCGCCCGGCGCGTGGGGGCAGGGCCTGCGTCACGTCGACGCCCCCCGCCCATTTTGAACTCATTTTGGAGCCGAACGGGCTCCAGGGAGGGTGGGTGGGCCGACACAACGCGGTGCTTCGCGACGTTAAGTGCTCCGAGCGCGCCCCTCGCCCGCCCGAGCGCCTGGAGCTCCTGCTCCACGCGCTCCACCCAAGTTCCGCCGCTGGAGGGGGTGAGTTCTCTTAATGCAATTATCTCCAGGCAATTTGCTATTGATCTCCAGGCAATTTGCAATATTGCTATTATCATTCTCCAGCTATATACAGCCTGCCTAGTGCTGAAGATATTGCACATCAAATTTGTGGTAAACTAGTATCCTCAGAGTCAATCAACACTGGATGTGATAAACTGGTTCCAGAAATTGTCTCCTCTCCCTAGGGAGCCTAAGAACTGTAGTGGGTGGGGGCAGAGCTTGGGATTTCTACCGTAGCACACAATTCTCAGCAGCCTCACCAAACTGCAATTTCAAGGATTCCCTATGGGAAGCCATGAGAGTTGAATAAGTATTCAATGGGTATGTACAGTATATAGTTAGGGGCATGTTCAAAATTCAGCACTATCACTGTCTCACCCTTTGTTCTGCAAGTCAGGAAAAGAACCCAGGTGTCCTGAATGCCAGTATAATTTATTTCTGCAGTGTTTTGTTTCATTTTGATGTGATTTACACTTTAAGTGGCAAATATAGTGCAATGGTAAATGACCCCGTCTTAAAGTGTTTGCAAGTTCTGCCCATTTTATTGCTTTGTGTTTAGAGCAGCATTTTCCATAATTTGTTCCACTGCTTGGCATTTTCAGACAAGAACTTAGGGTTTGGGAAAGAAATGGAAGATTGCAGGTAGGGTGACTGTGGCCATGGAAGTGGGACAAGGAGATGCATATGACCCTAAAGCTGCGTTCCAGATCACGGGAAGCTCTGGCCTTTTAAGCTTTGGCAGTTTTACCAAACATTGCTCACCTGTTTTCAACTTTCCCCCCTTAGTCTAGTCATAAAAGCTAGAAGCTTGCTTTAAAACAACACCTCCCGAACCCAGAGAATTTCATGATATTGAATTGTGTAAAATCAAATGTTACACAGTGAACTCATGTGCATAACAACTGTGTATAGCCCCCCCCCCCCAGTAGTCCTGGATGGGCTCCAGACAGAAAAGGTAGCAGAGGTATACATGAACCTCTGTCTCATACAGCACTGGGTGCTGCTGGGACAGGATCAGACTCCACCCTCACAAGGAAAAAACAAATCTGTCTCATTCACACCTGTTGAACTTTCTCCTAAGGGAAGAAGACAGCTGCACGTGAGGGAAGTGGGACTTCTACCCACTCAGCTGTTAGAAGGTGGACTTCAACAGAGCCAGGTGTTCTGGAATGGGAAGCCTGGTCCTGCCTAACTTTAGGCTGGCGGAGCAAACGCTCTGCCGGCATCAGGAGTTGCAAAAGTACTGTAAAGCACTTTTGCGACTCCTCAGGAGTAAGCAGCGCTGGCGCGGAGGCCAAAGCTGCTCAATCCGCCGTCTTCCAGAACCTGCACCGGCTGACCCAGGTAAGTCCTAGGCTGGTCGGCGGAAGAGTGTGGGGAGAGCAGGCTGGGGTGGCAAGGGAGGGGGCCATTGGCCTGCCCAGCCTGGGAGGGCGCGGGAATATCGGCCGCCGCTGGAAATAGCAAGCAGTGCTGGTTGCACAACAGCGGCCTCCCTGGATCCCCCGGTGCCAGTTAAGTCAGCGGCAGGGTAGGCCATGGGCAGGGAGGGAGGACTGGGAGCGTTTTTGGATAGGCAGTGGGGAGGAATGGGGTGAAGAGGAGGTGGATCTGGCAGCAGTGGCACACACCTTATCCCTTCTTAGAAAACCTTCCCTGCCCCTTTTCTCTCTTTGGATATACACCACCAAAATATGTCCGAGGAGACTCATCGGTGATCAGGCAGCCTACCAGAAGGCAAGTGTAAAATATTTTTACTTACCTCCTGCAAGCTGTCCAATCTCTCTCTCTCTCTCACACACACACACACACACACACACACACACACACACACCTACCTTTTTGGCACTGCTGCATCAGTGCTGGTGGTGGGGGATAGGATTGGGCTGGTAGTTGACCTCCATGGACAGTGTCCCTCCTAAGCTGTGCAGCTGTGTAGGCTCGAAACCGAGCTCTGTGTAGCTCAGAGCCGAGCAACTTGGAAGTTGGTGATGACATATGACATGATAGCTGCGTGTCCAGAGAGGCCACTACACTGCTGTGCAGCTATGGAAGGGCTCTGCGCAGCAGCGTGAAAGTCAGGGGGAACACTGCTCAGGATGGGCCAGTCCTGTCACAACTCCTTGCAGGAGAAAAACAGAAGCAGAATGCTTTCATTGCAAGCCATTGTGAAAAAAAGCAGAATGGTTTCTGGTCAGTATTAAAAAAAAGGAATGCCATCCCACCCCACTCTAAGAACTGTTCACAGCATCCCAATGAGATAGGTTAGGCGGAGAGAATGACTAGGTCAAAGTCACCCAGTGATCTTTATGGATGCAGGGGAATTTGAATCTGGCTTTCTACAGGTCTAGTAGTACTAGGCTTACCATTGTCCCAGAATTGAGGCAGGCTTTGGCCTAGTCCGGGCCTGAGCAGCTCCCAAGGATGCACCTTGGCTGGCCAACGGGGTACCAGCTTTGGTCGCATCGTCGACCAGAAGTTCCGGAAGCCCATTGGCCAGCCGAGGTGCATCCTTGGGAGCTGCTTGGGCCTGGACTAGGCCAAAGCCTGCCTCGATTCCGGGACGATGGTAAGCCTAAGTAGTACACTACTCCATACTGGTGCTTTTGCTTGCTTCCTACTGCTACCACACTGACCCGAGCAGGGTTGCAAAGCTAGTACTTCCTCTCAAAACACGGATGGTACGGTGCAGGAACAGGGCTAGAAACATCTCGGGTACCTCATTGTCCAGCCGCCTAAACATGTCAGCTTGGTTCCTAGGAATTAAAATGAGAGATACGAAGTAGAACAGATGACTTACAGCGCAATCCTATCCAACTTACACCACTGGTGTAACCAGCGGGGGAGGGAAGGGCGGGAGGCTTTGGAGGAGAGGGGAGTTTTAAACCCCCTTTGGAGGGGATTTGAATCCCCCTTCCGTTCTGGGGCCTCTCATTCTCGCTGCACCGCTGGTTACACCAGTGGTGTAAGTTGGATAGGTTTGCACTGTTAATGCGATTAGTCCAAAAAAAGTTCGACGTTGTTCTCATCATATAAAATATATATTTAATACAAAATGAACAGGTCATAAACAACAAGTAACAACTGAAAAAAATTGCCTAAGCAGGAGGGAGCCAGACAACAAGGAAGCTTTTACAACTTTACTTAAAAGCAGCAGAGGAACAAGTCCTCACCTCTGCCAGGAGGTCATTTCATGTCCTTCCGGGCTACAGCTGAAAGAGCCCTGCTCCTACTGGCAGCTGTTCTGTATTGCACATACTGATGGAATCTGAAGCAGGGCTTGTTTAGACAAAAAGGGTCTTTGTAGCTGGAAGGAAGAACCATTAGTCACAACTGCCACCTGCCACAGTGCCTCTAACATCCAGTCAGTTGATGAAGAGTAAACAGATGACATTAGGCCTGTGCAAAAAGACTGAGCCCAGATAGAAGATTTCCAGCTTAGCAGGAGATCCTTATCCACAGGGAACTCCAGAGTGCAGTGGTGTATCATCCTGAGATCCAGACACCTGGCAAGTTCATTAGACGTCTTCCCCTGGGCTCTCACTGTGGCTGTTTGAAGCCACAAATGTTATCTCTGCAGTGTTTGCCAACCTAGAATATTACCTGAATATCCTCCTGAGGCTGTATCATATAGTTCTACTCTTCAATCATAAAGCACATCAGGTCCTTTGGTGGCCAAAGACAACAGCACAGAGCTTTTCCAAGGTGTCTTCAAGATTGAAGGACAGTGAATCTTCATAGGAAATGGACGTCATTCTCATCTGGGGTTGGGCCAGGGCAAAAACCCCACCATGCACACCAAAGGAACATACTCCCATTCTCCCACTGGTTGAAGTGTTCTCTTTCCCCTCCTCAAGTCAGTCCCTGCAGCTCCTCCAGGGTGGGCATGAAACGTTTCTCATATCCGGAGATATTCACAGGGGTTGGGGTAGTTGTCTCAAGTGGAACTTGCTCCTTTATCTCAACAATGGTTGGCTCCTCTGTGAGCTTGGTCTGGATCAGGGCATCCTGCAAAAAAGAAAAAGAAAAAAAAGGAGGGCTCGACTGCCAGCAAACTGACAATTGATCTTCCCATCCTTCTGGCAAGTGCTAAAGTGGTACTGCAGCAAAAAGCCTCTCTAGAATTCATACAGACAAGCCCTGCTTAACTCTTTATGACACACAGTGGAAGGTTAGTCCAGGAGTCAACAATCTTCAGTGCCGAGGGCCCAGGCGTAGTGTTGTGTTTTGACACAGCCAACCCTACACAATTTCCTTGATCCCATGGATGGATGAGCTTGGCCATTTTTTATTTTTATTTTTACTGGCCCTGCTCCTGTGTCTTTAACAACCCAACAAGCTTCATTTTCTTGCCAGAAATAGCTTTGCCTGTTTAACGTATCTGACAAATTCCCAAGGGGTACCTGCAGGAAACACAGCAAAGTGTTTCATGGCACCTTGAAGGGTAACAGGTTTGTTTTAACATAAGCTTTCATGAACTAAAACCCCACTTCTTGCACCTGATGAAGTGGGTTCTTATCCCATGAAATCTTATGCCAAAATAAACATGCAAGTCCATAAGGTGCCACAAGACCTGTAGTTGTTTTTAGTATATGTTTTTAAGGTGCTTTAAACAGGCAGAAGCAGGGTCAAAAAAAGAGGCAATCCTAACTACACCACAGATATGTTACAAGGATAAAGTTATGGGTGTGGCCTGCCCTTGGGACAAATTGGGAAAAACTTAAAATAAATGAACAAAAATGCAATTAATTGGGTATCCGATTCCCATAGCCCAGAGGTTCCCAAACTCCTGGGAAGAGCCTCCACTGCCCTGAGTGGCCTTCCCAGGAGTAGCAACGACGTGTCCAGGATTGTGCCGAAGCATCCAGGATCACGCTGCCGCCGCCGCCGCCGCCGCCGCCGCCACCACCACCACGGACAAAAAGTGCCCGTTTTGATCACGACCCACTTCCAGTTTCGCCGTAAAACCAGAAGTGGGTTGCAATCGCGTCGGAAGGCCGCTCTGACGCTTGGGGGGCCTGCAGAGGGGTCTGCAGGCTCCCCACACACCCCGCAGGACCTCCAAAGCCACCAACGAAGGTAAAATGGGTACTTTTTGTCTGCCGCGGCGGCAGCACGAACCTGGACATACAGTTGACGGCACTGTGGGTCGCCACATCCCTTAAGGGTGTAGCGACCCTTTGTTCCTGGCTGGGGCATTGCGACACCCCAGTTTGGGAACCTCTGCCATAGCCTATAGAGTGTACCACTGGAAGCGCAACCCAGTAAACTGATCACCTGCTTGGACATGGAAGGTCTCAGGTTCAATCCCTGGCATCTCTAGGCAGGGTTGAAAAAGACCCTTCTCCGAAACCCTAGACCTAGAGAGTCACTACCAGTTAGCAGTAGTGTAGGAATGGGGGGGTGGGTCTTACTAGCGGCATGTCTTACCAGCAGCACTCGGGGGGGCGTCTTAGCAGTGGCGGGGACGACAAAATGGCGGCAGCGGTGACGAGAAGATGGCAGTGGGTGCGGCAGAGAAGGTGGTGGCAGCAAAGGCGGCAGAACAGCTTGGAGATGGCAGAAGAAGCTGTCCACCGCCTCAATGCGGCCATTTGTCTTGGCCCCCACCCCCCCCGCCCAACCCCCAAGGGATGTTTGGCTCCGGGCCCTGTGACGTTGCATCCGGCCGTGACGTCGTCACAGGGGGACAGCGTAGCTCTGCTACTGCCAGTTAGAGTAGACGATACTGAAGTACAGGGCCAGCCCAAGACCTCTTGATGCCGGAGGTGGCATGCCAAATGCTGCCCCCTTACCCGATGATGTGCCAGCCTCTGTTCCTCCCACTCCCCAATGTTCTAGCTCAGCACTCTCCTCCCCTCCACATTTCCTCTTCCTCTCTCTCCCCTTCTTTTTTTCCCAGTTCAGAGATTGGAAGGAGAAGGAGGAACAGCAGAGGCAAGTAGGTGGACAGAGATAGACCCCCCCCCCCACACACACACACAACAATCTGCTGCCTGAGGCAACCACTTCAGTTGGCCTCATGGATGGGCCAGCCCTGCTGAGGTAGACAGACCAAATCAAGGCAGAGGGATCTACTGGCACTTTCCAGAAACCAGACATTTTCTACTTCTCCCTTCTCCAAACATACACACATGCTTTTTTTTTTTTTTAATCTAATTGCTTCCTACCATTTCAGGTACAGTAGTCTGATCGTTAATCTTCAGGACAATACCACTGTGCTCTGGATCTGGAATCCTCTCCCAGCACCATTTTGGCGACACCTTGTGGCAGAAGCTGAAAAACCTGCATAGGAGAGAGGAGTTTTGTGCACAGAGTTGCCACTTCACTCTCACAGGGAGGGACAAGGGATCTATGCTATGGCGAGTGTGCCATAGATGTCAGGCAAGATATTACACAACTATCCCTTCCCACCATAGTCCTTTGTCTTTTATTACCTACCAGTTGCGTTTAACAAACACCACAATGAGAGCTAGGATGACCAGGAATCCCAGAACTAAGAGGATTATCAAGGTGAGCTGCCAGTGGGAATCTGCAGGAGATCATGAGGACAAGTTTGAGGTAAACCTCACCATGCAACAACTGTTCTCATTTAGTCTACACCCTAATGGGGTCCCTGAGTGAATTTTACTTTCTCTCATACAAGTAAATGGTTGCCATACCCTCCAATGGGAGAGCAACAAAGTATTGCACTGGGGGTGGGGATGATATCTTGCGTAAACAATCTGCACCAAACCACTGACATTGTGGCCCAGCCTCACTAATAGACATCTCTCATGGCTGTGGATACTATGTGCACAATGAGTCTTTGCGCAGAGCAAGCATCAAAATGTCTTGGGTCAGCACTGGCCATTTATAAGAACATAAGAAGAGCCCTGCTGGATCAGGCCAAAGGCCCATCTAGTCCAGCTTCCTGTATCACACAGTGGCCCCACCACATGCCTCAGGGAGCACAAGACAACAAGATAACCTGTTTCCCGTTGACACTCCCTTGCACCTGGCACAGAGAAAACCTACTTCTAAAACCAGGAGGTTGCTTATGGCTTGTAACCTGTGATGGTCTTTTCCTCCATGAATCTGTCCAAACCCCTTTTAAAGGCATCTAGGTCAGGTGCCATCGCCACATCCTGTGGCAAGGAGTTCCTGAGCCCTACTGAGAATTTTTTGAGGATTTCTACTGAGCCTTTGTAGGGATTTTCTGATTTCTGTTCCAAGGTTCCCTGGCAAGTACACAAAATGAATGGGCCTCAATTTTATAGAAGCAACAAAGCTTCCATCCAGCAGTCTTCCTACCTGGAGTGTAGAAACGATGTGAAGCACTGGGCACGCCTTCCCCAGCGGAGGTGGAACCTGTCATCCAGAGGTGGTAAGAAGTCCCAGGGTTCAGGTCTGAGAGGTAGTAGCTCCTCTCTGTAGCGCCAACTGTAATTAGGAGAGGAGAGTTGGACTCAAGGCCAGCCACAGTCAGTGTCCACCACCTAGAGTTCACAACGCCAGTCACTTACAGTATGGGGCGGGGAGGGTGGGTGGAAGGAAGAGATGGGAGTCATAATGATAGCATATTCCGATCCCATCACAGAGGGGGAAAAAAGACTAGAGTCTCACACAGCCTGAACTTTAAACTGAATGTCAGTATTGGCCATTATGTTCTATGGATGCCAAAAGGAATGGGGGAGTTTCTGCGTGGCACAACAGGGGAGGGAGGGGGTATCCTGAGCTCCCTTCTCCCTTGCTCTCCTTGGTTCTGTGCCAGCAAAATAGCTGGTGCAGATCCGAGGAGACCCAGGGCGTAATCCTGCGTAAGTTGACGCCGGCGGAACTCCTGCTCTGCCGGTGTTGGATGTCGCGAAAGTGCCATAAAGCACTTTTGCGGCACCCAGAGAGTAAGCGGCGTCGCTTACTACGCCATCCCCTGGGCTCTGCGCCGCCAGACACAGGTAAGTCCTGCACCGGGCGGGCATGGGGGCAGGCTGGGGTGGCGGGGACCATTGGCCGGCCCCATAGCCATAGGGATAGGCTTTGTTAAGTAGGGAATTGGGGAAAGAGGCAGAGCCCTGAGTTAAGTGCGGGTGAGGATAGCAGAGAAAGCAGAGGATCCAAGACAAACAGATGGAAGAAGCATTGCCCAGAGGAAGGAGAGGTGAAGCAAATCCAGCCAGTGAGTGAAGTGGGGATGCATTTGCCAAAGTATGACCATACTTCCATATGGTTGGTATACAGTATAATGTCCAAAGCCAGTCTGAACTGCAGCTAAAGGGTCATGAGGGCCAACTTTAGCTTCAAGGCAGGGCCAAACACAACCAGCCCCCATATCTTTCAGACCACAGAGAGTCTTGCAGCTAAAGAATGTGTGCTGTGCTCTGCTGGAAAAATGCTTACAGATCAAATATGACTCAAGTGGCAGGACTCAAGTAAGAGAGAGAAAGAAAGAGAGAGAGACCCAGAGACCCTCAGGTAGCATGTTTGTTGTATGGATACTGTATTTTCACAGCATTTAACCCCCAAAACATCAATAGGAAAATGCAAATTCCCTTCACACAGCAGCACGATTGCTACTATTGCCACTGGCATGTCAACCCAGTGTGTGTGACTGTCATAGGCCACTCCACCCAATTTGGATACCTCTTTGGTCACTTAAAATATATATATATTTACTGGACAAGCATTCCCAATTGGTTGCTGCAACTCAACTGCAACAAACTGCTCATCTGTGTCTATGCTGCCAGCTGCTGTGCACTGTTCTGTGCAGGAGTGAACAGATCTTCTACAGATCTTCTTGCAGAAAAACAACAACATTACTTGTACGTACAAGGGTATTGTTGAGAGCAAGGGTATTATTGCTGACTTGTCCAAACGCCTGGACTAATTATCGTATGATGCACATTTTGGGAGTGCTGTTAAGAAAATGCAGTTGGGGCTCATAGCAGACTCTAGGTTAGACTCTGTAATAATTGTATACCAGTAGATCATTGTAATCACAAGGGGTCAGTGAGGATTCACAATGTGTTCCGTTTGCCTGCTTAGTGAAGCTGAGCTTGGGTGAACTTGACCAGCTGATCTGTCTGTCTGACATCTTAGTAAGGCCCAAGCCACCACATGTACACTTTGTCTGTTTGCCTGCCTATTTAGCAAAGCCTGAGAACCACAGACTCACAGCTGCTGTTTAGGGCTTAGCCTAGTTCAGGGGTTCTCAACCCCTTTCCGGCCAAGTACCACCTCCGGCGCCGCTGTCCTGCTGCGTACCACCAGAAGTGACTGGTGATGACATCATCACCAGTTACTTCCAGGTTTTCTGGTTTTTGGAGGCCAGAAAATGCAGGTAGTAGGATCTGGGCCCTCCTCAGCATTCCTCAGAGGCTCAGCCAAAGCGCTGCGTTAGAGCGGGATTCTGGTGGTCCGGCGGTCGGTGGTCTGGTGGTCCAAGTACCACCAGCAGTTGGCTGAAGTACCAACAGCCAACTGCTGGTGGTACTTGGACCGCCGGACCACCAGAATCCAGCTCTAACGCAGCGCTTTGGCTGAGCCTCTGAGGAATGCTGAGGAGGGCCCAGATCCTACTAGTACCACTGGTTGAGAAACCCTGACCTATTTAGCTCACCACATACCTTAGATAAGGCAGGGCCCTGATCAGGGAGGGGGGGCTGGACCTGTCCATTTGGGAAGGAAGATGCTTCAAAGCGTTTTGTATTCAAGGCAGGCCTTTAGCAGCTCCTCTGGCAGTGGGTTTGGATTTCACCAGTGGGCAAGGAACTATGCAAGGCCTACCCCCCGCAATTTGCTCCACTGGAGTCTGTCCACTGCTGTCTGGAATCCCCAGCAAGCTGAAGGGATGTTGTTGTAAGCTTTTGTTTGCCCAATGCCTATTCCATATATATGCTTTGTTTTACCTATTGCATTTCCTGTATATAAGCTCTCTCTCACTTCTGTATATCAACAAATCTTATTCTTTCTAACACATGTTGGTGCTTCAGCTCTTCTTGGCTACCCTCTGAACCTGGGAAAAGCAGAGTCTGGCTGGACCAGCCTCTGGAAAGACTAAGTATATGTTATTGGAGTGCAACTACCCAACAAAGTCTCTCTAGCCATGGCAACTTCTGAACCCCTGTGGAGGCTGTAAGAGTGAAATCTAGACATGTCAAGACAGAATGGGTTCAAACGACTGAACGCCACAAGGTAGGATGAGGGAGGCAAGAGTTTGGTTATCCTTGCCTTCACACATCTTTTGTTTAATGCCAAGTCGCATCTATTTTTTTCAACATGAACAAAGCAGACACACACAAAAACAAACATGGCTGCTCATGTCATGTCTAGCTTGGCCTTCACAAACTACCTAGATGTTACAGGAAAACCTTGTCCTGATCTCAAACTGTCACAGACCTTCTATAGTTGCAAATTCCAGAGGAAATCCTTGCAAACATCTCCAGTGGCATTCCTAGGGGTGGTGGTGGTGGTACTGTAAGTTGTGCACAGATCTACTCAGCATTACACAGTGGCCCCGCCCACTTGCCGATGGAGCCATTCCGAGCAGCGAAGGCAACGCACAGGGGACTCCCTGCGCATTGCCTTCGCTGCTCAGAATGGCTCTGATGGCGAGTGGGTGGGGCTACCATGTAATGCTGAGTAGACCTGTGCGCAACTTACAGTACCACCACCCCTCTAGGAACCCCACTGTCTATCTCCCCCTACTTCTAGGAATTGCCGTTGGGTTTGAATTTACTTACTGGGACTGTATGCTTTGGGGGTCCTTGAAGTGGGATCTTCCAGGTAGATTGTATAGTGAGTGATATGCCCGTTGCGTCTGGCCAAAGGAATCTCCTTCCAGGAGATGACAGAAGCAGTCGAAGAAATGCTTCTGTCTTTTAGCGCTTGGGGACTCCCGGATGGTACTAGAAAAGAGGAAGAATAGGCTGTGATTAAAGAGAGTCGCAGTAGATTATTTGCCTTGGACATGGGCAAGTGTGGTGTCATTTCAAGATGTTATAACCCTAACAAGGGCAATGGAAAGAAGGCCTTCTATTCAGAAGTATGTATTCTGAAGTATGTATATGATAGTTCCCAAATATCCCATGCAAAAATGTATCCACAATAAAGGGCCTTATCTGCTTTCAAACAGAAATGGTGTACATGTTAAAATTAAGGAGAAAAGAGATTTAAGGCAGTGTGTCTCTGAATATCAGTTGCAGGATGTGCTTTCATCTCCTGTTTGTGGGCTTCCAAGAAGCATCTGGCTTCCCATTGCATGAAACAGGATGCTGGAAGAGATGGGATTTTGGCCTAATCCAGCAAGGTGTTTCTCATGTTCTTAAGTGATACGCTCCATTCTGCTACATAGCTAGGCCAGACCTCTAGCCAGACCTCTAGCCATTCTGAAGCTCTGGCTTCCAATGTCACTCACTCTGCCCATTTCTGCTCCTAGCAGTGGGGAAGAGACCTGCCCTCCAGCTACTGCTGCCCCATTCTAGATTCTGCTGCTAACCACCCCGCCTCCACACCTTCACTCTCCCTTTGCCCACTGAGATTACCTTCTTCTTGGAAGTAGGCTCGAACAGCAACTGAGGCATTGCTTCCCTCAGCATATAGAGCATAAACACACACACGGTACGGTATCTTTGAAGTAAAGTTACCTGAGGAGGGGAAACAAAGGTGCAGAGTCAGGCAACCGGGAAAGCTCATGTGCTGGACACACCTCTTGCTAAAAGCATGAAGGCAACATGGTCCCAGAAATTATTTGTGATTTGTTACCACAGTTTCTTTACCCCATTTAGCCTGAAAAGAAGATTTTATGCTCTGTTTAGAGGAAACTCAAGGTGCATAATACTATATAGAATTAATGGATGTTAAACTTAACATTGTCTAAAGAAAAACCAGGGTAGAACCCAGAAGAGCAGGCAATGCTCCTATTACTCTTTTCCTATGAATTTCACCATTTTCACCAGTGTCCCAGTATCTACCTCATCCCACTTGCCCAAAATGAAGCATCCCCTCCAATGTCGCCTGGCACCATTGTCAGGCTTCCTACCACCTATCCTCAGCCACTTTGCAAGTGCTGTACTGACTTCCCTACCCCTTAACTAGGCTTACCATAGTCCCGGAATCGAGGCGTGCTTCGGCCTAGAGAGGACCCGAGCCGCTCCCAAGAGTGCACCGCGGCTGCCCAACACAGTCGCCTCGTTGACTGGAAGCTGTGGAAGCCGTGGCTTGCATTGGGCAGCCACAATGCACTCTTGGGAGCGGTTCGGGTCCTCTCTAGGTCGAAGCACACCTCAATTCTGGGATTATGGTAAGTCTACCCTTAACCCCCTCCCCCTACCAATCTCACCTCGCAACAGGGCACTGTTGCTGCCACCAGGCCTGCGTATCCAGTTAATCTCTCCCTTGTTTCTGAAGAGCTCTTCTGTCCACTCCACCACATGCTCCAGAGGCTGGACCCCTAGAGGACTTGCACTAGGCTTCCACGTCACATTGAAACCCAGACCTTGTACAACCAGCACCTTTACTTCCTGAGGACCAGGGAGATCTGGAAAAGGCCAAAGTTCACCATTACACAAAGCATCCCTTGGGACTCTGACTACCTTCCCCAACATATTCCCATCTGGGATGATGACCAAAGCACAGAATGTTTCCATGTGTCCCCCACCAATGAAGACAGTAGAAGTTCATCCTATTCTGAGACAATGTTGCTATTTGAGCACACCTGTACGTACTCTGGGGATTCAAAAAATAACTAAAAGTCAGATACACTGGTTTCTCATACAGGTAAGAGAATCTTTTGGACCTGTCATAAATTAGTTATATTTTTGACCCTTGGTCTGCTTGGTTCATGGATAATTCAGTGGATTGTCATGTCTCTTCACCCTGCAGACAGTACTGTGAGTTTGATTTTTAATAAGAACTCCTGGGGTTCCTGCTGGTGGGGGGGGGCCTCTCCAGACAGCCCCCCCACACACACCCCATATCTCTGTAGCCTGGATGGTGGCAGTAAATACAAACTACCACATTTTCTCCCCATTCAGCTGCTGGACCAGTAAAGAGAAAATGGGGGGGGGCAGGAAGGGGTGCATGCGCGCTAACCCTAGGTGCTACTCCCCTTGGTCAGCCAGCCTTCTCCTGGAAGCCCCTTTCCCTGACAAAGGGTTTCTCAACAGTAGCTGTGTGTCAGGGCTGATGGCCCAGAGGCACAACATTTGAGTCAGGCAAGTAGAAGGCTGATTATTATTTAGGGAAGGTTTAGGGAAGGCCTTAAAAGACTGAGGAATAGGTTACATATATATATATTTTTTCTTATGAAGCCTGGGAGAGTGGGCCATAGGAAATGGACTCTCTTGCGGGCAGGATGTGGGGACCACATTGAAGACAGCACACCAACACCTCTCTCTTCAGGGGGAGGATGACTCAACTATAAACACATGAGGAAGGGAGGAAACAAAACACGAGGCAAAGGACTGCACAGACCCTTTGCAGGCAGCTCCACAGGCCTGTGTGGTGCTATCAACCCTGACCTGTTTGCTCCAAACTGAGGTTGGCAGGCAGCGTCTTTGAAACAGAATTGTGTGCTGAGAGCCAGGCGTAGTTGGCAGTGTGGGGAAGGGTAGTATTGCAGCAAAGGCACATTTTATGCTCAACACTGTTCTTGCTTCTGTCACGGAAGGAAACTTCATAGTTGATGATGGTTCCTCGTGCTGCTTCTGGGTCAAGTGCCTGTAAAAGGAGATGGGAGTGGGCAGGGGTTTTGCCAGTCAAGAAAGGCGGTTTTTTTAAAAGCACCCTGAATCAATGCCAACACCATCAGTTCACAACCACACATACCCTGCCCAGGAGGGGCATGTATCATGCAGCCAACTGCTCACACTCAAAGTCAAATCATACATAAGATTGTCAGCTAAAGTCACAGAACTGGTGAAGGAAAGACCAGCAAAATCAGGATTTTAGTAAGAAGAATTGCTTGAAAGGTGCAACAGAAGTAATTTCAATTGCCCCCCTCCCCAAATGTTAAGGCTAACTGCATCTTCTCTCTTCTCACCTGCAGTTCTGGGTCACCCACTTCTCAGTGGAAGGACCCCAACCCAGCAGGCTCCTGGCCAATATTGTGGTCACCAGTAAACTTTCCAGACAGGAAGTTGCTCTGGCTTTTGCTTAAGAGAGCTCAGATACATCTTGCTCAGCTGTTTAGAAGAGGAAGGCAAGGCAAAACTGCTGCAGAAGGAATTCAAAAAGGAAAGGAAGAAATCAGTGTTTGCAATTTTAATAAACCAGCTGCCCTAAAAGAAGGAGGAAGATGCATTTACCCTTAAGTAAGCTTGGCAAATGCCCAGAAAACCTGCTAGCCCACAAACAATTTTATAAGCTTGCCTATTTTAATTTGCTTTTTGTTAAGAAATCTGAGAGTGTATTTCATTGAGTATAGTATAGCAAAGTTGAAAATGGCTAGTACAAACCCTTTGGCCTTTGTTCACTGTCCTACACAGTACTTTCATGTACTTTCTAGTAGTTCATTATATGAGTGAAAGTGCATATATCATACAGTATTCATACAGTAGATATTTGTGGCAGATCAACATTTTCTTCGTTTTACACAAGGCCAAGCCTGATTCAAATACAGTAAATCCTCATTATCCACTGACTCTGATCCCGCGGATTCACTTACCGGTATCCACTTTTATAAAAGTATAGCCCATTTCAGAAACTGATGGGCAGCCCAATCCTGATTAAGATCCGGCCAGCGGCCCCTGGGCCACCTGCTGGATCTTGTGCACCGGCGGCAACGTTGCTGCTGGAGAGGAGGTCTCCTTGGGGAAGAAGACGCTCGTCTCCTTCCCCGAGTGTAACCAGGGCCAAGCCCTATCGGCCTCCTCGGATTTCCGCCAGCTATTTTGCTGGTGGAAGTAGAGGAGGCCGTGCAAAGGCTCTGGCACCCGGCGAGGGTCAGGATACAGCCGATGACCATCCGCCGCCCCTTCTGGGCCGCCTGGGCCAATGGCCACCCTCCCTGCCCCGGAGACCCGCCCCCCGCCCGCTGGATCCAGACGTCGGCGGGGTCCTCCCGGTGCCGGAGCTGGGAAGGTCGGCCTTGCGGCGGCCTTACTGGCTCTCGAGGAGGCGCAAACGTGCCTTATGGCATGTTTGTGACTCCTTCCGACGCCGGAACGCTCGTTCAGGCGCTGGCATTTACATCAGGATTGCGCTGTAAGTAAGAGTTTCACAGTTTGTCTCCATCTAAACAGATCCGTCTTTCAGACTTAACAATCTACAGTATCTGTTTAGATATAACCCATTTCACCATACACGGTCTCTTAGACTTTACTTACATCCTTCCAATTAACAACAACCTGGTAGAAGTCTTTGCTAGGAGCAGGGGCCTGTCCTCGCAATTCAAATAAACTACAGTATCTGGGAGGAGGGACTCCATTTTAGGGCACTAGTGGCCTGTCGCTATGGCAACCAGGAAAGGGTGGGTGTACAGAGGTCACTGGAAGCCCAGCCTCCCCTCTTAAAGGAGTTGACCCACTCTTAAAGTTTAAAGTCTCCATCACCCAGCTGACAGAGTGGGAAGAACCTCTCCCTTGGTTCTTTTGGGGGTAGCCAAGGTTGAGAGGTTCACAATATTACAATGCCCCTCTAGCACCATCACTCACCAATCAAGGTAAGATTCAGGTTCATATAGTGTAGTGTAAAAGTAGTATCAAAAGTTCGTATAGTCAGGGCGATGGTGTTCCCAGTAGCAATGTATGGTTGCGAGAGTTAGACCATAAGGAAGGCTGAGCGCCGAAGAATAGATGCTTTTGAACTGTGGTGCTGGAGAAGACTCCTGAGAGTCCCTTGGACTGCTAGGAGATCAAATCAATCAATCCTAAATGAAATCAACCCTGACTGTTCCCTGGAAGGACAGGTACTGAGGCTGAAACTCAAATATTTTGGCCACCTAATGAGAAGAGAGGACTCTCTGGAGAAGACTGTGATGCTGGGAAAGATTGAAGGCAAAAGGAGAAGGGGAAGGCAAAGGATGAGATGGTTAGACAGCATCACCGATGCAACGAACATGAAAATGAGTGAACTCAGGAAGATAGTGGAGGATAGGAAGGCCTGGCGGGATATGGTTCATGGGATCACGAAGGGTCGGACACGACTTAACGACTGAACAACAAGAGGGTGCACAGGAATATAACCTCATTTTTCCTATAGGAGCATTGATTTTGTAACCGTGGTTTCAGTTAACACAGATTTTCCAGGAACATAACCCCTGCGGTTAACAAGGATTGACTGTACAGGTTCTTCTTTTGCAGGCCAGACAAGCAGCTTAAGGAGAAGACAGATCCAAAACTAGCCCGACATCAATGTTTCCCCCTCAGCATTGCTACCCAGTAACGCACCAGGGTAGTACTGATTCTAAAAGGAAAGTGCCTGCTGAGTTGGCCTCCCTGTTCTCGGCCAGCACAGCAATTTATTTTTTTACTGCTGCAGATATCAGCGTGTTTGCCATCAGTCCTTGGTTTGTGTAGCAATCCCAGTTCCCACAGACTGTAAGCTAAAAAGCCACGCAGAGACATTCTAGCTCAAGAGAAGTGGGATGGGCAGGTGCATTTGTTAGTTCAAGCTTCAGCTTTTCCTAGTCAACACCAGAGACTGCATGTCTGCCCAAACCCATTTTCCTAAAGATTCTGTGGATATGTGCAAGCACACTGTGCAAGTACAGTGTATGGTAGTGGCTGTGAGATTCCTACAAAATTCAGCTTTCATTTTTAAAAAGAATGTGGATCTGGAAATCCTAGAAGCATAATCCCAGAGTTGATGAATAAGATTTCCCAGTAGTTGGCGGGTGGGGGAGGGGGGGCTTCACTAACTACCCTGCAGAACCATTTGCTCCTTCCCATGACTAGCAGAGACACAAACAGCATAAATTCTACAAAACTGGGTTTCTAAAATACAGAATAAATTATAGGAATGTTCTTGATTTGCAATGCATACGGCTTGTTCAACGGTCTGTCCCAATATATGCCCCAAACCTGCTTTCATTGTAAGTCAACAAGGACAGAAATAAGCCCACTATATCAAAAGGCAGAGTCTCCCCAACAATACTTGCAGCCTTCTCCTACTAGTCCCACAAGTAAGGCAGAGCCAGGGTGCCCCTAGTCTATGAGAGGGCTATCTCCCATTGACATGGCTCCCCATGGCACCAGTGCTTTTTGGACTATGCCTCTTTAATTTCACTGATTCTGGGAATAGGGGCAAGCTTAATCAGTGGAAATCAAATTCATGCAATTCTGTCACCCAGGAAGGAGAGTGGCTAACACCGCAATCCTAACTACCCCCCCCCCATGCTGATGCAGCCACGCCAGTGGAGCACACGCTGCATCCTGGGGGGGGGGCAGTCCCAGAGCCCTCCTTGAAGTAAGGGAACATTTGTTCCCTTACCTTGGGGCAAGCCTCCGCTGCCCCAATGGATCTCCTTGGATCTGCACCAGCCATTTTCTGACATAATTCCGAGAGGAACAGGGAATAGGATCCTGGTGCATGCTGGTGCCAATGGGATCCACCCCCTCCCTTCCCCATTCTGCCTCCTGCCTGTGCCCCTCCCCACAAACACTTCCCTACAGTAGCGTCGTTAGGGAGGGCAGGGGGGCCCCGGGTCGCCGAGATCTGGAGGGGATGCACTGCCGCCGCCTCGCCACTGAATTTCGATGGCGGAGCAAAAGCACCCCCCTGGTGTTTTCACGGCCTTTTTTAGGCTGTGCGGAGCCTGGGAGGGCGGGAGGATTGGCCCTACCACCCTCCCTGGCTTTGTACGTCCCAGAAAAGGCCGCGAAAACGCTGGTGTTTTTTTTTTGCTTTCGTGCCGTGGTGTCGCCGAAATTTGGCGGCGGTGCAGCAGTGACATCACACCCTGGGGGCAGGGCTTGCGGCGTCACATGGGGGTGTCGTGGCGTAGCTACGCCTCTGCTCCCCATTCCTCCCCATCCCTGTCCTGTTCCTCCTGCCGCCCATCCACCATGCCAGCTCATCCGTGCTCCTGCCGGCAGCAGGCCTCCAACACCACTGCCATCTGCTGGAGACATGTTGCGTGCACCACCAAATGGCCATTTACAACAGTGGAACTGCTGTTCTGCTGTTGTAAAGCCCAGTTAGGATCGAGCTGTTAGTCCCCAGCTTAGAGGCTAGGAGGACTGCGTGCTAAGATGGGAGCTGGTGGACCCATCTCACAAGACAAGCTTCAGTTTGGTGGCCTGTCTCACCAGATGTCTCTTATGAGCTGGTGGCCGGTCTCACAAGGTGAGCTTCAGTCTCCCTGTGGCACCAGTGCCAGTGTTCACTGGATGACATGTAGCAGGTGTGGATTGCTTGGTATCTTTGTTACGAGAAGATTTAGGAAAAGGTCATAGCTCAGTGGTACAGCACATGCTTCGTACACAGAAAGCCTGACTCATTTATGAAGCAGATTCATATGCACAGAAAAAGAGAGAGGGGAAAGGGGTTTATGCGAGTTCTTTGCTAGCAAAGCCTGTAATACTTCCTTCCTGAAACCTCTCACTTCACTTATTTTTGACAAGCCACAGAGAGAGGCTTTGTTCCTTCGCAACACTATCTTTTTGCTCCTCCAGCTCATCCTTAGCCTCTCTCTAAAATTCTCTCGTTTATGTTCTGACACAGGCTCGGACACATTGTTCTGACACAATGGACTGACATATTCCACTCACAAGGATGATGCATGCAACTAGGAATAGGTGGATAGGGTTCATCTTACCTTCCACAGCAGGAGGATTGGTTCCTGAGCCTCAGAAGCACCAACTCTTCGCCACACATCTACCTGGCCCAGTGGAGCTAAGGGCAACAGAGACACATCGGATGATTAGCAAGAGCTAGCAGAGCAGCTGGACCATCACATGTGCTCTCCCCCAAGAAAAAAAAGGCAAGAAATTGATCAACTAGGACTAGCCCCATGAACAATCTGCTCTTCTTGGACTGATACAAACAAAAAGTACACAGGCAATTGTTAAATGTTTGGTTTTGACTCCAGATAGCGTTGCTTTGAGGCCAGTTTTAATCTACTAGCCCCATTCCACTCCCAGAGATAGGAACAGAACCTTGGAGGCCCAAAGTCTTTCTCTCCACACCCATTCAGTATTAGGTCTGGCATCTGACTCAAGGTACAAGGTAGCTCCTAACATAAGGACATTCTTCACACATTTCACTCTGTAGGGCCCAACTTACAAAGAATGTGTGTGCTGGCCTTTTTGTTTTCCTTCTTTTTTAAAAAAAACAGGGCTCAGGGGGGGGCACCTGAAATGGGGTGAAACCATGTTAGGGGGAAGAGGCTTTGACACTTTGTCCCACCACAGTTGCAATCCTGACCAGCTTTCAGTGGATACTTTTTAATAACTAAAATGGTGCACAGATCAGGGAATGCAATCAGGACCAGAACCACGGCAGGGTCTAACTTCTAAATTCCCTATCCCCTGCCATGATTTTGTCTCACTTTGGGAGCACCCCCCCTCCACTAGCGCTACTTAACAAGAATGAAACCAACATGCTGGCACATGCATTCTCCATAGTGCCCACAGCTGTACACCCAAGGTTGCCAAGTGTCCATCTCTAAATGGAACATGTGAATGTGATAAACATGTCTATCAACGGGCTTCTGCTGTGATGCAACTTTGTGTCTCTCTAGTCAGGATGGGTTCTGCTTCCTCCAAGATAGCACTTACCAGCCTCAGGGGTTACAAAGGTTTGAGAAGAGCTCCACTCGCTCCAGAAACCTTTTTGGTGTGGGATGCATCGTGCCTGCACTTCATAGGAAGTGAATGGCTTCAGGTCCTCAAAGTCATGACCCTCCTGGTTTACTCTGTCTGCGTCCAGCTGGGAAAGAAAAGAACAGCAGTAGGCCCCTAATGCAATGGTTCCCAACCTTTTCAGCACCGGGACCCCCTTTTGTAGAATGACAATCTGTCGGGACCCCCTTAAGACCGAGGAGTGATGCCATTGTTTTTAATAAATTACACTAATAAATCACACTATTAAAAATAAATCACATTTTTAAAGTTGTACTCATAAGCAGCCCGGGGGGGGGGGGGAGGAGTGAGCTAATATTAACAAAGATGCTAAAGAGCAAGAGAAAGTAACACAAGGTGAGTAAACAAGCCCCAAATGAGCATCAGACACTTCTTTAGGGGTGGCCATCCAGTCAACATTCCGCGACCGCCCAGAAACCACTGCACGACCCCCTTGGGGGTCACAACCCCCAGGTTGGGAACCACTCGTCTAATGCAATGCTTCTAGGCAGAGATGGGAGCATGCAGCATCAGGCAGGAGTTCTCCTCTCCTAGGCCAAGCCTGCTGGCAGGTAATGGGATGGGAAGGGAGACAGACAGACCATACAAACTTACATAGGTCCAGTCATGGTCTTTGGAGGTTTTGTATCGAAGGGCACAGATGAGAGGTTGGTGACTCAGGGATTCAAACCAGTCGAGGTTCCTCCATTTCACCGTAACTTCAGAGGAATGTAACGCGACAGGATCCAGGTCAGGAGGAGGGGGCTTCACTGAAAAATGCAAAAACGGAAAAGGTTCTCAAGCACCTGCAATGCTAATCACTCTAACCCAGCGTTTCTCAAAGTTCTCCCCATGAGGCGGGGAGAACTTTGAGTGTGTGCGGGGGTGAAGCCAGCAGCGGCGGCAATCCAGGGGATCGCCACCGCTGCCGCCAAAACTGCCCCCAAAATGGCTCCCGAAACGGCCCCCCCACACTTACTGGGGCTTGGGGGAGCTTCGGGGAGGCCTGCGCGACCCTCTGCAGGCCTCCCCAATCTTCAGATCGCCGTTTTGCAGCAATCTGCGGGTGCTTCGGGTTTTCCCCTGGATCGCAGCCGCCATGCTGTCCCTGCCCCTTAAGTGGGCAGGGGACAGCAAAAGTTCTCAATGAGAACTTTGAGAACCATTGCTCTAACCATTCTCTTCCCAGGGCACAAAATAGAAGCATGGTGATTTGACACCCAGCTTCTAACTGTTAGATGGTTACAACTGCACCTAAGGCAGGAAACTTTCTTCCAGGTGAATAGCTTGTGAGACTCACTCCTCAAGTTGCCCTGCAACACACAGGTACACATAGGTGGGCAGGAAGACTGGCGCCATTTTGGGTGGGTTGGTAAAAATGTTTGTACTTTACAACATTGCCTAGTTCCTCTCTCAAAGATGCAGGTCCTCTAAATCTATTATCTCTAACCTATCTCATCCAGGCTGAAGTTTAACTTATTGGAGGTTACAGTTCCAGCAGCACTGCGAGCTTCCAGCCAAACACTGTAGTTGTCCCCCTGTGTCAGTTTGCTTCTTCCAATAACCAACCAGTTCGGTTCACTCTGAGGCTTCGCTGCTCGAATTTGGCCAGGATGGCTGATGAAGAAACCAAAGAGACAAAAATTAAAACAATAGACAACATAAGATAATGTAATTAGAACTGAGAATTTCCACCAATTATACTTCCACACTGTCGACTCTTTGCTTTCCTGGCAAAATCTAAGTTCTGCAAACTCTCCATATCAACTTCAGAACACACATCATACAGAGTTATGAAACATGGTTTATTTACACATTGGCATCATTTACCATGAGCACAGAATTTATGGATTTGCAGCTTCTTGACCTGGCATTTCTTCCCATTCATTTAGGGGAGGGGGTCGATGTGCCTGTGCACTGGCTAGTAAAAAACAGATTGATAAAATGTTCATTGTAATAGCCTTTATGAGAACAGAATATTTTAGCTTCAGAACCAAATTTTTAAAACTCACAAGTTAAACTATGGCTAAACAATGTTCAAAATGTTCAGGCGTGATGAAAGATGTGCACTTCCACAATTTAGTCCTAATTTGCATACTTTTTATTTGGCTCAGGGGAGGGAATAGAACACTGTTCTGAACAGTTGTTTTAAGCCAGGCTTGTAAATAGCCACTTGCCTGGTTGCCTGTGGTGAGTTATGAACTGCTTCCCAGCAACCAGACAGAGAAGCTGCGTCTATTTTTACCACTTTAGGCCCCAAGTAACTACTACCACTAATGCTTAGACTGTGTATAGTCCTTTAAGTGTTCAAAGTGCTTCATACAATCATGATTATAAAGTTATTAAAATTGCTAGATGCTGCACAAAAATTAATGTTAATACAGTTTGGTCCACAAAGGTTAGAACCCAAAGGTAGACAAGACACATTAGAAAGGAAGGGAAATTAAAATAAGAAAGGATGGCATCTGATCCTTTCAACTGAGCAGAAGCTACCATGAAAGTCTGGGTTCAATTGTGAAATAAGGTATCACAGATCTTTCTCATATCTGCTCAGGCTACACATGGAGCAGAATGACGTGACATAATTTCGAGATGGTAGTGTGGAAAATACCATTTCAGACTGCAGAGGAGAAAAAAAAATCACATTTTTAAATGTTCCCCTACACTAAAAATTCCCTGCAAAAAAAACAAACAAACAGGGGATCAAGGCACAACTAACACCTTTCTTTCTTTCTTTCTTTCTTTCTTTCTTTCTTTCTTTCTTTCTTTCTTATACAGTATGCTAATTTGCTACTAGCAGGGAGTTATTTTGTACAGGGAAGCTGAGGAACCAGATAAGTGCTGTAAACTCTGGAAAAGAGAAGTAAAAATCCATAGTTCAAATTCCCGGTGGAGAAAGGTTTGCATGACTGGTGCTACAATTTAAAACAATGTCGTAAGTAACGAACGAAAACTATCATGGCCAGCTACAATACACAAAGAAGTCAGCATAACAGGATTAAAAGCCATGAGGGTATAAAAATGTCTTTATCGTTAAAAAATAGTAAACACACTAAAAACATGTTAAAAACACGTAACTAAAATCCAAATCACCAACACACACGAGTACACAATGTTTTGTCCACATTCTGTAGATTTGTGGACCTCTTCTGGTGTCAGCGCACAGGCTGTCAAGGTGTTACCAGACAAAGTGCGCTGCAAAGCTTTTTAAGAGGAGAAAAAAAAAACACCAAAGGGAGAAAGCGCGGGAAAGAACGAAAATAATATATATAATAATATACAGTATTTATATACCGCCTTTCTTGGTCATTGGCTTTCTCCTCCGACTTTAATCCAAGGCGGTATACACGGGCAGGCTGTCCTAACCCCCCTTGGGTTTTTTTTACAATATATATAAATGTCCAATCTTTCATGAATGGCTACTTTCCAGGTGGTATCCTTTTTACAGTCTGACAATTCTGCTGGCTGGCGCCTCCCACACTCGACCAACGCAGCTGGAAGCTCTTATTTCTCCTCCTGGAGGCTTTCACAGCTTTTTGCCCGGCGGCGTGTTTCGAACTTATCAAGTTCACCGGTCTTCGGGCTTTGAAAGAAGCAGCTCTCCCAGCTACGCCAGACTCTTAATTATCTAAAGGCAATTAATGCCGGAAGTGTGGGCGTACAGTCACGACGACGATTATACGTCATGTCATTAAAATAAATAAATAAATCCTCTCTGACACACAAAAGTGAGCAGCATTGCCAGCTCAGCACTTCTTAGGGTGTGCTGGAGTGTATGACAACATGCTGGAACATGACAGGACCAACACTGACTAGCCAGTGTGGGGATTGCTAACAAAACATGCATCAGAGTCACCCATCCCCTATGGCTGACAACACACTCTGACTCACGTTTTGCTTCCCTCAAACCTAAATTCCCAGAGTGTCTGGAGCAGCTGGAACACAGAAAGCCACCTTATGCGGAGTCAGAGTACTTGGTCTATCCAGTCTTGTCTATGCTGGTGAGCAGTATAGCATAGTGGCTCTCTAGGTTTTTGGATGGGGAGGGTCCTTTCCCAGCCCTACCTACAAATGCCAGGGATTAAACCTAGGACCTTCTGCATGCAAAGCAGATATTCCTCCACTGAGCTACAGCCCCAACTCCAAGGGAAGCTCACCAATAGTACTTTGCTTACTATTTTAGGCTCTGGTAGTAGAGGACATAGGTGATGTTAACGCTTGGAGGTTCCTGAATTGTCCAGCTGCAGTTCATAACATGGCTGGGTACCATTTGGTAACAACTCAGGCCCATGAGGGCATCTGGATCACCTGCAAAAAGAAACATTTCCAAATCAGCATCTCATACCACAGTAATCGCAGCCATTACAGTATTGTAATTCATAGAAAGGGACACCACGTTTTGACTGAGTGGCAGAGAAGAAAAAGCTGAAGGTGAGAGACAGTGGCCACTGAGACTGCAATCCTGTGCACACTTACATGGGAGTAAGTCACATTGAATTCAACAGGACTTACTTCTGAGTAGACATGCTTAGGATTGTGCTGTCAATGAGTTCATGGCTTGAGCTCAGTTTTGAACCTGGGGATTTGAGTTCAAAGCGCGTCATGCTCTCACCTACTACACCATATCAGCTCCAGTGTGCCTCTACTTACTCCAGCCCCCACAACTGTTTCTTTCTATTATTCCCTCATATTCATGTAAATTATGAGCTAACTATTTTCCTAAATCTCTGCACTGCTCTTTCTGAAACATAGGTCAGGTGCTCAAAACAATGGACCTCTGCTGCAGAAACATTTTAGTTGCATTACAATGCATCATTTCATGTATGCCACTTTGAATCTCCATAAGTAGGGGTGTCTGTTTTTGTTGATAATACAAAACATCTTTTTTCAACCTTTTCAAACTGAATAACAACACAAAACACCACGTTTTCAAAGAGAATTTGGAACCAAATTTCCAACTCTGTACTAGTTGTGCGATGCATCTGGTTGAAACAGATTACTTTTCCAGTTAGAAATAATTGAATAATTTGTTGTTTTTTGCACTGAAGACTGCAAGGTAATGATATTGAACCTGATATTGACACTTAAGAATTCGCACCTGTGAATAAAAACACAAGCCACATTTTGTGTTTTAATTGAACAAATTAAAAAACAACACCATTTTCAAACACCTCTATCCATAAGAAAAGCAGGGTAAACATGTTCTAAATATGTCACTTGATGAATTTCCTTTACCATTGTTCTGCTTCCTGCAGGACCCTGCCAGAGGCGTCGCTACGCCCCCATGGGGGGGCCGCCGCGTCCACGCCCTCCCTGACGTGGCGCGTGACGTCACGCGCCGCCTCCAAACACACACACACACACACACACACACACACACACACACACGCACGCCATTTTCGGCTCATTTTGGAGCTGTTCGGAGACAAGGGTGGGCGCGAGGGCTGAAACGCGGCCGTACCGCCCACGTCTGGACCAGAAAAACCGGTAAGTTAGTGCCGATCCCGCCCCTTCCCGCCCCTCCAGGGGTCCCCACCCTGGTGCGGTGGGCACCACCGCACCCCATTCTGCGACGCCACTGCCTGAGTCAATGTTTTCAGTGGCTTAAAAAAATTGTTATAGATGACAGGCAACAAAGTTAATGCAGCAGCAACTGAATAGAGCACTTTCAGCATCACACCCTGGTTTCTCCTGGTCTCTGTGCTCGGCAAGCACAGAATGCCCTGCCCACCCCTTCCTTCTCTCCCCCACTGCTAATAGCAGCAGCAGTTAAGAAAGTCGTGAATATTAATATATTCATCACACTTGCAGGGTCACTTATAGCAGCGCCACACTTTATGCAGCAAATGCAGCATTCCACAGACCAGCTAAAAACAGTGCACCCTCAAGGAAAAGTGTCCTGCAAACACATAGGTATGGATAACACATGTGTGAAAATGTGTCTTTAAAGCCTGCAGATCTGTGTCTGGAAACCGGGCCCTACCCGCTTTTCTCAAAAGCATGTAAATGAGTGTTTAAAAGATGCACAATAAGTCATTGACACTTTCACTGTAGGAAACGCTGGTCCACACGCAGCAAATACACCTTCTACATACAGTGTAAAGCTGCTCCAAGTAGCAAGAGATAAAACAACAGTCATAAAAAATAGTAAGACCAGCAAACATAAATAAACACCCCAAACAGCAACCTCAGACCCAGTTCTAGCTCATTTAACTGCTCCACGTAAGCCCTATTCAGGCACTGTGGTGGAGACTCTGCACAGTTTCATATTTACACAGCATGCAAGAGCACGGCAGCCAGCCCTGCCTGCATTGTGCTGCGTAGCTTCTTCCCTTGCCTACCACTTATAGCATTTGTTAGCACAGACAAATGGTATAGTAAGGGAGTGGATAATCTACAACGAAGGTGCCATCGGAAGGAAGGTTCATTCCCCAGACCACCTGTCTACCCCCAAGTAAAGGGCACCTAGAGAAAGTTTCAGAGAAGGCTTTAAAACTGTGGCAGGTTCATGTGTTAAGTAGGGAAGCCAGGCCTTCTCTGTATTTCAGAAGGGACTTGGGTGTCAAGCAAGCCCGACACTCTCTGAGAACTGGCACTCTCATGGCCCTTTGAAGCCATAAGTGTTTCTGCCCAAAACAGCAAAGTGCCAATTACAATGAATTCACCTCACCTTCACATCACCTCAAAAATTGGGCTACTAGAGGCTACTCAAAGGTCAGCTACTCTAAAATAGTAAAAATACTACTAAATACTAAATACTAAAAATAGGGTACCTACTCAAAAGGTCAGCATGAGCTTCTCATCTGATGATATAAAAAAGTCAGAAATAATTGGGATGCCTCTCTCAACCAAGCGATGGTTTCCTTCCCCAAGCATGACTTATGGTGCGTCCCCACGCCCCCTTGAATTAGACATACAAGCAAGAGTTGTTTTTCCTTATTAGTGAAGTTCTAATTGCAGGCAGGGACGTGGATCAAGTCTCTGACTCCCAAGTCTCAAGTCCCAAGTCCCGAGTCTTTGGTTGTGAGTTGCGAGTCCCTATCTATTTAATGAGGAAAACGGGTTTAAACCTGAATAAAATTCGACTTGTCGTAAAAGACTCCAAGTCTCGAGTCGAGTCTTTTACAACACCGAGTCAAGTCATTGACGCGACTTGAGTCCGACTCGAGTCCGAGTCAATAAACTCAAGTCTACATCACTGATTGCAGGCTCCCATTTAGATCCACTAGAGCAGGGCTGTTAAACTCACTTCATACAGCGGGCCGAATATTATTCATGGCACATGCTGAAGGTCAGAAGTGATGTCATTAAGCAGGTGATGACCAGAAATAAGCACTTTTTCTCACCTAGGAACTCATTCGATGCAAATGACAAAAGAGAAAATATGCAAATCTTGATCATATTTTCAAGGTACGGGAGAGCCCAACTATCATGCAGGTGCCCTTTCAGCAACTCCACCTCTGCTGAGGCATCACTTTACAGCTCAGCAGCTGAGAGATGCTCTGTAACGTGATGTCTCGGCAGAAGCAATGTTGCTGAAAGGGTGGCCGGCCCCTGTGATAAGTGGGCTGTCCCAGCACCGCCCTTTCAGCAGTGCCACTTCTCTCAATACGTCACTTCGCAGCTCAGCAACTGAGAACAGCTGATGGGAGAACCTAATCATCATGGGGGCAAGAAAAAGAGCTTCTGCAGGCTGTATCCAGCCTGCAGGCCTTATGTTTGACACCCCTGCACTAGAGACTCCAATTCTTCACTCCCCAGATAGTTTGCTTTACCCTTTAACAAAATAATATTCTTTCGCAAGAGTGCAAGGATGTGACCAAGATGTAAACGTGCAGGCATGTGGGTGTGGGATCACTTCAATCAGCTTCTCTTCCCTCCTTGGAGATGAATTACTCTCCAACTTTAAGAACAGGTAACATCTTCTTTATGCTACCCTCCCCCCCTTCCTTATTTTCTCCTCCTGTGAAGTGGTGCCTCTTTTGGGAGCTTCTTGTTTTTCCTGGGAGAAGTTCCATCTTTATATTCAAACAAACATCTTTCTGGTTCTTTCATTTATAATTATTAGCAGTTTCTCTCTTCTAGCTAACCTTCTGTAACAGTGCTCACCTGCATACGCAACAATTGCTTATGGTTATCTGTAGTTTTAAAATGGTCAAATCCCTTTTTTAAAGAGCTGAACTGTGTCAATTAAGAGCGAAATTTTGGAGACCTGCTCAGAGAAAGTGTTGAATGCTATTCCCTTACCTTCTTTCAACCCAAAGGCCTTTAATGCCAGGAGCAGGAGCCATGCTGCATTCCATCTGCTTCTCATGATGTCAACTATTACAAGACAAGCAAAGTGTGGATCATAAGACAGGATGAAGCCAAATGGCCCCCACAGAATCACCACAGCTCACCATATTTATGTCTATGCCTATGGAGCACACGTGAGCAGCCTCAGTCTCTGAAGCACTACCTTACAAATTATTACACGTTAATATTTATTTAAATTATAAAGCACCAACACAATAAAATAGATCGGAAACTGTTATGACCAGCTATAACGTAAAAAGAGTGAAGCATCTTCAACGGGTTAATGGTCATAAAATAGAAGAATTACTGCGCAATCCGACTTAACTTTTGTGCCGGTTTAACCAGCGGCGCAGCGAGAACGGCAGGCCCCAGAACGGAAAAGGAATTCAAATCCCCTTTGAATTCCTCTTTTGAAGGGGATTTGAATCCCTTTTCCGTTCTGGAGCCTCCCGTTCTCGCTGCGCCGCTGGTTAAACCGGCACAAAAGTTAAGTCGGATTGCGCTGTTAAAAGGTTTAAAAATGTATTTATAAAAACAACCTGATAAATCCTTTAAAATGCACTGTATGCAATAAAAATCCTTAAGCCTTCAAAATACAATAAAAACAATTTTAAACAATTTGCATGACGTTTCATTCATTGGTTCCATGAATCTCATCAGATGCAGTCAGCCTGGAAACAGGCAGGAAGATGATAAAACATCACAGTCCTGCTGTTTGTATTTAAAAGGAATTTTGGTGCGCATTTTCTGAGATTAATTACCACCGGAAACAAGGACAATTATGACCATTATCCCGCTGAAGATGCTTCACTCTTTGTACACCAACACAATATTTTAAAGTTCATACGATACGAGTGAGGGAAGAAAGAACAGCATCACTTATCACAGTATGTCAAATTTTGGCTGGTAGGAGGGTTGGTTTTCTCACTTCCTGCTAAAGTAAATGTGTCTCATCTGGGTATGTGGTTTTACAGGGGACAAGCTGTCGGTGATGTATGTGTGAGGCAATGCTTCTCTTCAGCCCATGACTCTGATGTTGTATATGTCCCAGTACAAGATGCAGCAGCCTAGTGCTATTTTGACAGACACACTCCCTCTTTCTCTCTTTGTTTCCCTGTGTTGCATCTTTTAAATGCATTACTTCCATAGGTTTGAATATTACAGATTTTCCCTGCTGGTCACCAGAACTGAATTTCTGATTGCCACTGGCAACCTAGGGGACCATATTTGGGAACCCCTGGACTTAACCTTGATTAAGGTCCCAAATGCACTGTACAATAATGATGTAACAAAACACAAATGAGATTTGCTTGTGCTCCCTGAGGCATCTGGTGGGGCCACTGTGTGATACAGAAAGCTGGACTAGATGGGCCTTTGGCCTGATCCAGCAGGGCTCTTCTTATGTCCTGTTACAAGGAGAAGTCAGAGAGATGGAGACCTACTATAGTTTACTCAGTGCAGATGTGTGCTCCCTGAGGCATCTGGTGGGCCACTGTGAGAAGCTGGACTAGATGGGCGCTTGGCCGGATCCAGCAGGGCTCTTCGTATGTTCTTAGGGGCAGCATTAGGCAGCCGCGGCAGCGGATCCGGTGGGCTGTCCCCGGTCCCAGGATTGGTTTCAGTCACCATCTGGAGATGAATGCTGATTCCTGGTGGAGACTCCAGACCAATCCTAGATGGTTGGTAACTCTATGTACCACCAGTTGGCCCAGGGCAAGAGGGAGTGGTAGTTGTAGCAATAGAGCTTACTGGCAGTCCCCTTCAGGGAATGGGAAGATGGGAATGGGAAGATCTAGCCTACCAACCCCATCCCCTCCTTAACATGGCCCTGCTATAAAACCAGTTGCTGAACTACAATGCATTCATTCTACGCCCTTAAAAAGTGCGTGCACTTACATGCCAGGATGGTGTAGTGGTTTGGGAGTCGGACTTAGACCTAGAAGATCCAGGTTCAAATCCCTGCTCAGCCACGAAGCTTCCTGGGTGACCTTGGGCCAGTCACTATCTCTCAGCCCCACCTACCTCACAGGGTTGTTGTGAGGACAAAAAAAGGAGGGGAGGAAATATGTACACCACTCTGAGCTCCTTGGAGGAAGGGCGGTATAAAAATGTGAAAAATAAATAAATAAAAATAATGCCTAATTCGAATTCATCAGCAACTGAAGTTTGGAGCCACTTGCACTGTGCACCTTTCTTCCAGCCAGGGAAAAGCAAGGTTCTAGAAAGAAGACAGGAAAATATATTACACACAAATACTGTATACACCTTCCCACTGGAGCTTTAACTCCCTCTCCTCTTTCTGCCCCAGGCATCTCTCATCATTCACTCCTATTCCATTTTTGAGCAGCCTACAGTGCTGGAGTCCCATCGATGTTGTGAGACTCTAGTTCTAGTTCTTCCTCTGTCTCCGTGACGTCTTTCACTCACAGACTCACACAAACTTACTTGAGAACATATATCACACCCGGGAGTTCAGTAGTTCAAAACTCCCCGCTTTCCGCCGCATCAAGACCGTCAACCCGAGTCTAGCTTTCACAGGATAAGAAGATTATTACGGACCCACCCAATCCAAATCCGATCCTCCTCCCGGCTCCTTCGGGAGATCGGGAGATCAAATCAACCCGTCGGCCCAAAAATGAGTGCAACGCGCCCTGCATAATAGCATCTTTTCCGCTTCTAACAAAGAAGCGCTTTCCCTGGAAGGCGCTCCCCTGTCACTGCCAATGCTCACCCTACTTCCGCCAAGGCTTCCTCAGGGATTCTGCTTGGTAAAGGAGAGTAGAGGCTCAGCGAGAAGCCCCTCTCCAGAAGCCGGAGCAAAGAAACGCCCTTGACGTCATCAGCACCGAGGCAGGCACTGACTGGCTCGCAACCCGACTTTCTCACCCGCTCAGGTTCCGCCTCCAGACGGATTGGGGATGATGATGATGATGAGATCGTCAAAGGACTCGCTACAGCATCCCCGCGCCGCGGTTGTAATTGTAACGCTGAACTGGCGGTTGCCGAAGAGCCCAAGGCCCGCCGCCGAGGACTTCCTTCCTCCGTCCTCTCTTCCTCGCAGACCGCGGCTTGGTGAATGCAAAGCTGCCCGCCCTTTTTCCTCTTTTCTATTCCTGGCTTTTGCTCGGGCGCGGAGGGAAAGAGGAGGAAGCGAAAGAAAGCGAAAAGGGAAGGTTGCTGCTGCTGCTGCTGTGCGGATTCCCTAAAAAGAGGAAGTCGCTCTTCGTAAAGACGCGCAGAAAGCGAGATGACTCACGAGGTTTGCTTCCCACGCACGCTTATGTGGTGGGGTGGGAGGGAAGCAATATGTGCTGGGGCGTGTACAGGCTGCGGGGAGTCACAGCCTGAGCCAGGCTTCCTGACTGGTGGTAAATTTCGACGTGCAGGAGAGTGTCATGAAGCCTCCCCCCACCCAGAGCCAGCCTTAGGAACTGCGGGGCCCAACTGGAAACATTTTTTGCAGGGCCCCAGGTGGTTCACAGCCAACTTAGCCAAGATCTGTAGAATCTTAAAGATAGCAATTTATGATAAACTTTATATCTCTATGGTAGAATGGAAAGCAATCAAAATGTGCTCTTAAAATAAAAAGTGCATGAGAGTTAATGGACCAAATGGATCTAAGCACATTTTTAATATAAAATTGCATACATATAAGCCTTGTTGTTGTTGTTGTTGTTAAGTCGTGTCCGACCCTTTGTGATCCCATGAACCATATCCCGCCAGGCCTTCCTGTCCTCCACTATCTTCCTGAGTTCACTCATTTTCATGTTCGTTGCATCGGTGATGCTGTCTAACCATCTCATCCTTGGCCTTCCCCTTCTCCTTTTGCCTTCAATCTTTCCCAGCAAGCAAGCCTACAAGTAAACAAAGTGTAGATTACGTTTGAAAAGTAAATACCGGTAGTTAGAAAACCACCCTAGCGTGGGGGGCCCTTCTGTGCGGGGCCCAATTGTAAGCAATTGGCTTAAAACCGGCCCTGCCCCCCATCCACCAAGGCTATATTAAAAAAAACCCCTACCTTTAAATTTCTTCTTCTTGTCACTTATTCCTACTTTGAAATTTACTACATTAAAAGAACTAGATTTCAATTCCAGATTCTTTGAGCAGATTGCAATAGTTTCAAAACAAATGTATACAAAAGAGATCTAAAAATATCCCAAATAAATATAAAAGGCATTCCAGAGTGCCAGCCTGTGCATGTTGAGGTACATCCCATTGTGTTCAGTAGGACTTACATATGTTGCATAAGATTGTGGCCTTAATTATTGTGGCCTTAAGAGACACATACTGTCTCTCCGACAGCCCTTGGGAAAGATGATGGCCTTCCTAGACATTAACATTTGTCCCAAAGTAAATGTGTCAGTTTGCCTCTGGCTGAGCCTGATGCTTCTTCTCTGCTAAGATCCTTTTTAAAAAGGCAGCACCTGAGCACTCCTGCAATAGGAGAAATCCTGGAGTTCTTCTCTCTCTCTCTCTCTCTCTCTCTCTCTCTCTCAACACCTGCTAACTGGGCAAGAGGCACTTTTTCAATTGGTGCTCCTCTTATATTTAGCAGGGGGAGAGTAACTGCCCCCCCCTTCACCCCAGCACAGTGTCTTTCTGGTGGCTGTTTGCTGGTGTTCTGCATTATTATATATATATATTTTTAGATTGTGAGCCCTTTTGGGACAGGGAGCCATTTAATCATTTGATTTTGTCTGTAAACCGCTTTGTGAACTTTTTGTTGAAAAGCGGTATATAAATACTGTTGTTAATAATAATAATAATAATAATACACCCCTGTTCCTGTGAGTATTTTACATAGGAGTAATGCCCCATTGATCACACTAAGCATGCATAGGATGTCATCCCCTCCAGCATTTCAGATGGATAAAAATCCACTCGTGTCCTTATAATAACGCTGCATCAAGGATTGGGGCCTTAGTCCCCCCTCCTTTCTCCATTACATATTTTGGTGAAGGCTACTTGCTGTACACATGTTCTCTTCCTCCCTGTTCAGAATGTGTAGTACTGTAATTTCCAAATTCACCAGTTGGACACTAGTCTAACGCACTGGCGTCACTGCAGGGGGGTGGGGCTCTAAGTTCCGCCGAGGCTCCGACCCTCCCTTACACCGGAGCTTTCACCGCCTTGAATGTTTCTGAAGGCGAGGGGGCGGGGCTGCTTCATGCTCCGGTGTAACGGAGGGTCGGAGCCTCGGCAGAACTTAGAGCTCCGCCCCCCCGCAGCAACGCTAGTGGTCTAACGTGTTACAATAAACAAATAAATAAAATAATTAAGGACGTCTATAAGCCTAGAATACCTGCTCACTAAGAAGGTTGCCCACAGGATTCACTCTGTGTGATTCATTGCTCTCTGACCACATCTCCCTCCCTCCAATACACTTCTGCTTTGGCTGGATAATTCTGCTACACCTCAGGTGCAATTGGATCATTATTCAATCACTTCCTTTTTTCATATATTTATATTTTATTAATATATTAAAACATAAGAACAATACTACTTCATAAAGTTATAGCAAGCGTGAAGCAATACATCCTACTAACGTACTATTCACTATTTTCTACATATACCGGTAATATCCAACTAAGCCAAAATAACACCCACATTCTATTAATTAAATTTGCATATCATCACATCATTCTTCTCTCTTAATCAATGAATGGTTTCCAGTTATTCACAAAAAGATTAACTGACTTTTCCTTAATTAAAATCCATTTCAGCATAATCCAAAAACTTTCAACCACCAATCTTCCAGCGAAGGTATCTCTGAATTCTTCCAATATTGTGCGTATAAAATTCTTACCGCACTTTTCATATATAAAAACAAAGTTTGAAATGTTTCGCCTACATGATCATCCCTCATACCTAACAAAGAGGTTTCCGGTTTCATTTGAACCTTAATCCTTAAAATCAACTGTATCTGTAAATCGAATGCAACATCATCGGGATTCAGGTTATAAGATCAATTTTATAAGATGTCAAATTGAAAAAATACGTCAGCAACAAGTATTTTTACAATTTGACATCTTATAAAATTGATCTTATAACCTGAATCCCGATGATGTTGCATTCGATTTACATTGCTGCTGGTTATAACAGTTTACAAACATTTTCAACTGTATCTGTTTATGAATCTGAATCCAATACTTCTTTGCTTGAGAACATGTCCACCACATATGATAAAAGGTTCCCTCTTGCTTTTTACATTTCCAACAGCTATTCATCACCTTCTCATACATTCTTGCTAATTTGCTTGGGGTTATATACCATCTATACATCATTTTATACATATTTTCCTTAATATTAACATTTAACGTAAATTTCAACTATCATTCAAATCACTTCCAATAACTCGCCACTCAGTGGAGAGACTACCTGTTGAGTTTCTGCTTGAGGCACTGCACTGGCATGCTTTCTTCCAAGCAGAAAACATGGAGCCAGGGGCTCCTTAGAGGGTAGGTAATTCTTACATGCTAAAAAAGTGATCTTGTTTGGATGCAGTGTGAAATGCACCTTCAGTAATGAAAAAAAAATGCGCCACAATTATCAGAAGTTTGAGAAACAATGGTGTAGTAAAACGTAGCCATATCCTGATAGCACAATGCCACTCCTATTCATATTTTACATTCAATGGCTTAGACTATGTATACAACGTACACATGATTGTTCACCTGTACAGTTATTCACATGTTATATTCAGTGCATGGACAGTATCTGCACTTGATATTTTTTGGAGAGATCTGGTTCCCATGTTGACCTTTTAGATGAATGCATGTACATTCACACAAAAATGTGTATATATACAGACACCTATATGGGTATACAACATAATCTGTGAACCAACCCTACAGTTGTGCATTTTCCTGCCCCACTCCATGTTAGCTGGCGTAGGTGAGGAAGTGGACAATGTCATAACAGCAAATACTCA
The DNA here is from genome assembly GCA_026170595.1 of Plestiodon gilberti rubricaudatus. NCBI lineage: Eukaryota > Metazoa > Chordata > Lepidosauria > Squamata > Scincidae > Plestiodon > Plestiodon gilberti. The sequence goes on from JANXHW010000002.1 coordinate 111,223,634, forward strand.
GGTAAGTGTTGCTACACATTATGAACATGGAGGAGGAGGACACAGTACAGGGCTGTAATTTGGGGCAGTGGCCTCCTGCATTTATTCTACCATGTAGTTCCCCTCTGAGGGTCAAATTAGACTTGATGCAGGATATGTGATTCTTAAATTGCCTCCCAACAATTTGTAATTGAAATGCATCCAACGGGTGAGGTTGAGATGCCAATTTGATAAGAGCAGCGGGAGGGGGGGGGGTCAACCCAGGGTTCAACCCTTTCTCACCTGCAGTGGGGAGGGAAGAAATGGGATACCTGTATTTTTTCCCCTGCAGGAAAAAAGCTGCTGGACGCCAGTTTGGACCAGAAAAACAGAACTTGGGGAAAGACTTAGGCACCTTCTGGCACTGCTATGGTGAAATTCACAGCCCCCCCCCCCAAAAAAAAATCAGGACTTCATTTCAGTTAAAGCGAAAAACTCTGTTGCAAGATAATGCAATAGTCATCAATAATGTGATAATGCATCAATAATGCAATAGTCATCAATAGCTCTGTCCTACATGAGTTTGCTTAATCCTTTCTTTAAAAAAAGACATAATCGCATTCTGTGGTACTGAAACGGTTTCTGTGAAACCCATAATTTTTGATCCCTAACCCCTGCTTACTGTACTCAGCCAACATTGCCTGTGGTGTATATGCCATAGAAACAGTCATGGCTGAAGAGAAATTGACCAAAGGGGGTTAGATACCTGAGATGGAAACCCCTCTCCACCAATTAAAATAGAGCACAATCCACAGGGAAGTTCGCAGGAAGCCCAGTTGAAATAAGTGGGAGCTACACAAGAGCACTACTGCCCCAGATACTGTAAAATTTCCCATTGCCTAACGCCCCACTGTTCAGATTTGTCTGTCTCCCACTCTCTGGCCCTTAATGGCTGGAACCCTAACAGCGCAATCCTAACCAACTTTCCAGCGCCGGTGTAGCCATGCCAACAGGGAGGGTGCACACTACATTGTGCAGGGCCAGTCATGGAGGCCTCTTCAAGGTGAGGGAACATTTGTTCCCTTACCTCAGGGCTGCATTGCGGCTGCACCGGCACTGGAACGCTGGTTAGACCATCTCATGTGGCTTCCTTCCTAGAGTCACCTCTTACGTAACCACAACAGGAGGTACATGCTAGCTTTGGACGAGATTTATGAGATTTGAATATTAGAGAAGACAGGGCCTTAAAATATCAGATCTGCACAAGTCTCTCTGGACTGTTTAAATGAAACAGTGCATGCAGACTACATGCAAACATATATAGTAAAAGCCTGATGATGTCTCTCTCCTTGGCTGGAAACAAAGTGGAGAGGGAGTGATTTGGAGTGGAAACGTGCTGGGGTGGGGAGAGGGTGCTTAACCCTTTGTCCACCCACCATTTTTCCACTGATAATCACCCCCACCACTGTTTTGCTGCAAACCACACACATTCAATCCGCCCACAGGGTTCCTTCCAGGCATATTTTTGTGAAGTAAATGCTCATTCAGAAGCCCACAGGGTGGTGGTGGTGGGGAGTACTGGAGAGGGGAAGGTTTCTGTTACCTTCCCCCGACACTTCTTGGCTCCAAATTGTTCCTTCCCCATTCTGGCTTACAGTGAAGTAGGTCACTGAGTTTTTATTACATTTACTTCTGTCTAGTGCTCCATTAGATCCTGCGATGATAGGAGCAGTTGCCTCTCCTTCCCATGAAAAAGGGCTTGATGAATCCTTTAGAATTACGGTACCACCATTATGGATCAAGTACATGATCTGTTGTTCAGGGGATTAAGCTCCTTTATCCCAGAAGCAGTGGCATAACTGGGGGGGGGGGGTAGTAGCGGTAGGGCAGACCGCTCCAGGATGGCAGGCTGCCCAGCCGGGGGGGGCATAAAAAAGGTTGCAGCAGTGGAAAACTTTTAAGGCCGGCTGGGTTTTAAAAAGACGCTAATCTAGTGCCGAATAGCTGGTGGGCGCTAATTAATGACTCTTTAAATCTTTAAAACCCTGCCCGGCTGGGCTTTAAAGATTTAAAGAGATGTTAATCCAGAGTTAAGGGACTGGGAGGTGACCGGTGGGGGCTGAGGTGGGGGGCGATCAGGAGGAGGCAGTGGAGGAAGGGGGCGGCAAGTGGCCATATACGTTTTTTGCTGCCATCTCGTTTCCAGCTCTATTTTAAAAAAGACTCCATTTTAAAAAAACGTGGGGTGTGTGACATCACTTCCAGTGGTGACATCACTTCTGGGGGTGTCACAAAGGAGGAAGGCCCTGGGTGCTACAGTGGCTAGCTACACCACTGCCCAGGAGGCAGTAGCCTTGCTCACCAGACTGGGTTGCCCTAGTCACCTGATAGAGGTCAGAAGTCAGGTAAGGATGCTCAGGTGACCCTGACCTGGCCAATGGGATGGAATACTGACATCGAACAGTGGTAGTGTAAGGTTTCATTGAAAGATTATCTTGGCTTCAGCTCTCTGAGGGTGAATTCTGAGTGTAGCTGGGAGGCCCTCCATTCATTCAGAGTTGAAGTGACCCCTCCCTTTGTGCAGGACCATGAGGAATCTGCCTCAAGTATGCTAAAGCTATGAAACTATAGCTAGGTGTGTTAGGTTTTATTTTTGCATGTATTTGTCTTTGTGACCTTAAGATTGCTTGTTTTACCCCAAGCCCCTTTCATTTCACCATCTCTGTATTTTGTTTTGAATAAAATCCTTTTAAAACCGTACCAATAATCACCTGTCTGGCTGCTTGCGACTGTGCCAGAGCTTTGCCAGAATCCCAGAAAGACCGCTGGGCCAGCACTCTACCAGGGACACTGATATGTGGGAAGAAATTGGGCAACCTGCTCCCCCCCCCTTTGCCCCTCTTACCATAAAAAATTTCCAGGCTGGTGGCAGTATACCAAAATCCCCCAGTATTTAAGAATTTCAGGTTCAAGTCGTGATGGGAGAAATGAGGGGATCTGTTTTCTAAACTTCCTCTAGTTTTAGGCTTGCTTGCATCACCGGCATTCCTAAGAAACCCACCCCGAGGGCCCCACTTCAAGTCAACACAGTCCACCCCGTTGTTTCATTTCACCTTTTTATTTCAGCTTTGACATATGTTCAGTCTCAGAGAAGACAGGCATGGTCCTTCTTCAGGAGGAAGGAAGTCATGAAGAAGAGGAACGGCAGGCCACCCAAAAGCTGTCATTTGTGATGCCGTCCCTGCTGCTCAAATCAAAACTCAGCTACATATATTCACGGGATTACACATGAGACAAAAACAAACCCTCAAGGGACCCATGCACCGTTGCCTTGCTGCGATCACTTCTCTGCAGCAGTGGGGAAGGCTTCTTGGTTCTGTGCCAGCAAACACATTTGCCATTCCGTTGTTATAATAGTTGTTATAATAGCTTGTTCAGAACAAACAAGCTTAAGTCTACCAACTTCAGCTGGGAGAGGAGAGCACTGTGTAGTGATAACAACAAAGCAGGAGGCTGGGAGACAGACCTCTGGGTCTTAACATATTCCCAGTTGGAATGGGTTTGCTCAGTGTAGTAAGAGAAACCACGTAGGGAGCCTCTCACACAAATTGATTGCCTCACGATGCACCACCAATGCAACTTACTGTTAGGGTCAAACTAAAGTCCGTGACATACCGCACGCGGTGCAGTGCAGAGCATCGACAAGCATTTGGAAGCGGTGCGAAGAGTCCTGTTTGTCTTGCCTTCTCCACCTCCATGGGCAATGCACGAGAGCTGCATAGCCACAAGACAGGAGCTGGAAAAATTGAACTTCAACCAGAGGCCAAGTTCAGTGCAGTGGGGCAAGATGCAAAGTGAAGCATTTGGCCAATCAGAATTGAGTCTAAAAAGAGACATCGGAGAGAGCCATGGGGAGACGACAAAGAGACCAATTCCAGGCCAGTATAGACAGGAAGTGGCGCAATGCAAAGGCCGGCTTCGCTTTGCCTTGCTTTGTGTGGCACTGTGCTGTGGGCGGTGTGTCACAGGTACATGCAGAAGTGTCAGATCCAAGGGTGCTTCCAGCTGGAAGCTCCTCTGCTTGGGGGCAGGGGGAGCAACCCAGTTGGGACCAGGGCATGTAGGGATGGGGAGGTTCATTCTTCCTGCGCCATTTTAAAACAAAAAATCAGTCCCCCCAAAGCACTGATTTGCCTCTGAAGTGTCAATTTGAGAAAAATGAGTGAGTCCACAGGTGTTGGGAATTCAAAATGCTTTGGAATTTATTCCCAGCTCTGTGAAAGCAGTGCTATTTAATAGACATGGCTGTGGCCGGTTATGTGCATACATTTAGTAGCTGAAGGTCTACACTTCAAGATCACAACTATTTCAATATACTTCCTTTTTTGCCACACATGCTCACACATGCTCACACATGCACACACACTTAGCAAAGGGAGCTGATTTCACTCTTGCTACAGCCCCATTTACAGCAGGCGCTGCTCAGCCCTGCCATTACATCACGGGCTCCACGATCCAAAGCCCAGGTTTCTTCTGAGGGACTGTGGCTCTGCTGGGCCCGCCAGTTCCCATAATAATCAGGATCCTTTGGAGGAACATGGATGGGGTCCCATTCATTGGATGAGGAAGTAGCAATGAAGGCTTCTGCAGAATCTCCTCCAGGAAGGGCGCCAAGATCTCCTGCAAGGAGAGGCAAACATGAAAAATGGGAATGGGGAGAGGGACGTACGTGACTCACTGCGCAATCCTGCGCAAGTTGCGGTGGCCAGCTGAAATGACCGGCAGCTGCATCCTGCACAGGATGCGGGCCATGCCAGCATGGCCCGGACTCACCTCAGGGGAAGGGGACATTCATCCCCAATGGACCTCCTTAGATGCGTGCCAGCTCTTCAGCTGGCGCAAGTCCGGGGAGGCCGTGTAAGGCCGGCCCGGGAAGGGGCTTGGCATATCAGTGCAACCCAGTGCCGATATCCCCGCCCCCCTTGGCTGGGCCGGCCAATGGCCCCTTCCCCTGCCACCCCAGCATACCCTCCCCATGCTCTCCCACCAACTGGCCTAGAACTTACCCGGGTCGACCGGTGCAGAGTCCAGGGGATGGCGAAGTGAGTGGCTCCGGCCTCCATGCCGGTGCCACTTACTCCTGAGGAGCCGCAAAAGTGCTTTCCGGCACTTTTATGACTCCTTCAGCCGGCGGAGCACACGCTCCACCAGCCAATCGGCTGAATTGGGCTGCCTGCAACTGGAAATGTTAAAATGGCAGGGTTCAAAATCAAGTCATTTCAAAACGACAGCATAAGACATTTCATGAAACTGTAAGATTAACTACAGTGAAGCTGGAACAACGTTTTGAATAAATTCTAAATTCAGCAGATTTTCAAATCAGGCAATTCATATTTTGATTCCAACTATAATTCATATTTCAGAATTTAAATAAAAACCTTAAGAACATTTTATGTTAAAAGATGGTATGGAAATCAATAAAGAAACACATTGACCTCCAGATTTGAAGTGTGACTCTGTGCTTTTCTCCCATTCAAGAGGATGTTTTCTGAGCAGCTGAATGAATTCAGTTAGTAAAAACGTTATTTTAGCCATCAGATATTGTCAAATGTTGCCTGCTACCAAGAAAACAGTAGATGTTAAATTTTTCTGGATCATGAATGCCAAATATTCACACACCTGAGATCATGCTGAGAATATTTACTACTTAAATTTACAGAACAGAATTTTGAAGGAGATTTGTGGGACAAATTATTTTCTGCTGCAACCTCAGTTTCTCTCATGGGTCAGTGTTGAGCTAGATTTGATTTTACCAGTAGCTCAGCTTTAGCACCTGTTCTGAAAACAATTGGAAATAAGCCAATCTGCACTGCTTTCCTCTTCCTAAGTGCAAAGTAAGAAAAATATATGAAGATGGGAAGCCCAAATTCACCCCATACAGCTGAGATTGTCAATCTTTGGTTGCTAAATGACAAAATAGTTATTACCTTAAATGTGTAGTTTGTCCTGCCACCACTAACCCCCCCTTCACTTAATTAGCATCCATGGCAGGGGGAGAATCAGTATCAGGACTGCGGTACTTGGCAAGTAGGTACTTTAACTTCTTCAGTCCTGTCAAAAAAGCCCCTTGAGGTACTTGCTATAAGACCTAGAAAGGAAGCTTCCATGGACATCAAAATGGAACTGCTTGGTCTGGATGGCATAAGGTTGATCTCTGGGGAGCTGTGCCAAAGGGGTCAAAGGAGGGGAGGGGCTCAAAGGAGCTCCCTAGGTATCCAGCGGTAAGAATTATTTTCCCCCTTCCTTTTTCATCAGATTTTTGCAGAGTTAAAAATGTGGTCTCCTTTAGTGAAAGTTGGGTGTCTGAGCTGCCCTATGCTGTCTGTACCTCGTCTAGTGTAACAGGGCTCGGACTCTTTCCCACTTTGGTGTATTTGTGAAACAATGGCAGCGCTGGCTCAAGAGTAGACCTCCTGATGGCTGAGGCAGCATGCTCAATGCTACCTCCCGTCTCCAGCGGTGTGCCAGCCTCTGGTCCTCCCAGTCGCTCGCCAATGTTGTAGGTGTGCACTCTCCTCCTTCCACACTCCCTCGCTGTTCCCCTCTTCTTTTTACAATGCAGGGAGGGAGGGAGTGGAAAAAGGGGGCGCAGTAGAGGCAGGAGATGGTGTCAGGTGGGAAGGGAGCACTGTTGAACCGAGCATGCGCGCCGTGCAGCCTGGCCGCGTGCGTGGAACGCCGGTGTCTCCTGGAGCTTCTCCTCCTTCAGCCTCCCCCCCCCCCGCACTACAGCAGAATCGCCTAGGGTTAGGGTAACCCTAACCCTTAATAAGTAGAAGTTCCGAACCCGCTCTCGCGGGTGTCGGCCTATGGCTCGGCCAGCTAAGACGGGCGCTTTGCCCAGAGTTCGCGTCCAGCTCTCCTCTGCCCCCAAAGTGGCAGAGTTGAGGGTCAGGATTGTCGCAGGCCGCCGGTCTATTTGCTGTTGCTCAACGTGCAAATAATGAGTGCAGCCTCTTGGGGGCTCGCAGGCAAGCCGGAGGAACAGGCGCCTCCTCGCCAGCGCAGGTAGGCAGGGAGACCGCCGCGGCCCTTTTCCCTCTTGCCCGTCCCGTGTGGGCAGCAGCTCTACGGAGCATCGGAGTCTCCCTGTGGACGGGGACCGCCCCAGAGAACCCCTCCTCCCTCCTCCAGCCAGCCCCCCCCCCAAACTGTGGAGCCCCCTCCCAAGCCACGGTCACTCATTGAAGCACGCCAGTTCACCGAAAGGTACATTTGATTAGACTATAAAAAACGAAGAATCTGGTGGTAGCACCAGAAAATATTTAATGATTTTCCTCTGTGAACTTTTTTGCAGTACAGCTTGGTTACCCCTTTTCTGGACATCCTAAATCCAGACATTCATTATCTTAAGAATTCTTTTCCCCCTTCCTTTTTCATCAGATTTTTGCACAGTTAAAAATGTGGTCTCCTTTAGTGAAACTTGGGTGTCTGAGCTGGGACGCTGGCCCCGCCCCCATGCACCCGGGCGCCCTCCCGGCACCTTTCACCTCTGATGGTAGTGTTTATAAATTTGACTTTCTACAAATGGTGTACCTAAGAACTAGTAAAAGATTTTCAGTGCTGGCTAGTTGCCCACAACTCAGTCTCTCCTCAAACTTGTGAGCAGCTTTTCCTTGAGTGGTAGGGTGGATAGAGATGATCATAGACTACATTATACTGCACACCTGCACCTTATGTGTGAACACACTTGGTAGGATTGTAAAGATGATCAGAGTACCTAGGTGAAACAGCTCGTGCCACCCTCCCATGCATGCGTCTACAGTAACATCCATGGAAGCCCAATTCATGCAATTTTCCCCCTACAAAAAAGAGAATGATTGCATAAATCAGGCATGGGCCTCTAAGTAGACCACCCATGTTATAGGAAGGGTGGAGTGGAGGGAGGCATGCCTGCTTCTCTACCGCTGAATGGGTTGCAAGCCCGTAAGGGTTGGGCTTTAGACTTCAGTTCCTAACTGCCTCTACTTTAATAACAAGGCTAGACCCCATTCCTTCTCCTTCAACAGTCCCCAGAGCCCCAAATGCTCACCTGCCCGTCTCCACCGGGATCCTCCACAAGTGAAGATGACTGCACGGATGAATTCCCTGCCACACAGTTTAACACCGTATGGAGGTGTCCTGGCCTCACTCGCCAGCCTCATCTCGGACAGCAGCACCCCAAGTGCCAGAACCAGGAGAAGCTTGTGCATGGCTGGGCACAGACAGGTCAGGAAGCGAGAGACCCACAGCAGTATCACTCCCATCCGGCAGCTTCTCTCCGTATGCCTCATCCCTATTTATATGCCATCCAGAAGTACATCCAGCTAGGCGGAGGACCTCTTTCCCGGATATCTACCTAATTATCAGCAAGGAGGGGGTGAGACCTTTCCTGGAGACTGGGCAGAGTTATTTCAAGCAGAGGGGACTCGGCTGTCAACCCTGCTAGCTACTCTAAGATAACCTTTCCCTCCTTATCAGCATGGTGCGGGTACGGAATTGTGCTCAGAGCGTACCTGGCCTTTCCTGGCACACAATGGCACACAGGTATATCGGCCAGAGTGCGGAGGCAGGCATGGAACACAGGGGGTGGACAAAGGCAGAGTGACTCCCAAAGACTTCTCATCCTTACATATGCATAGATAGGCAGTTGCTGCTGGTGAAAACATGCAAATGCAGGCAGGCCAACAAACAGGCCCTGCAGGACTGGTGTCCTCCCTCTGGTTGTACCTGCCTCTGCACACATTTCTGGCTCCACCGGTGGGGGGTCTGGTCCCCTAGCCAGTAGCCACCCCTGAGAGAGTGAGGGTCCACTGCTGCTGCCGCTGCTCCTCACCATGGCCTGATACGCCAGCTAGGACCCAAATGAGGTGGCATTGTGGAACAGTGGACACAATCCTAGTAGCGCCTCCTGTAGCAGTGAAGGAGAACTTCTGCCTGTCCTCTACCCAATTGGCTTTCCCAGTCAGGTACCATTGACGCAGATAGCTAGGAACCAGGCAGCGGGCCAGCAAGAGTCCTCTTTCACTGCTGCTACTGTAGTTACAGGTGGCAGCATGGAGGAGGACCTGTGTCAGTCTGCTGACTGGTTCATGGGAGATAGCTAGGAAACTATGTGCTTTCCAAAGCATGGGGGAGTGTGCCATTGGGGGGTTTCCCCCAGGGCCTCCAAACTCAAACACCTGCGCAAAGGTGGTGGACGGCTTCTCCAAGCTGTTCCAACGCCTGTAGCACTGCTGTGTTCTTCGTTGCTGCTGCGATCTTCTTTCTCCACCTCTGGCGAGTCCCCCCCCTGCCGCCCATGGCCCCCCTGCCCCCCCGCACCATCCCTTCCTACACTACTGTGAACAGTCTCAATGTTATTACCCCAAACCCACAAATAGTCCCACTGAGCACGCTTGGAGGCCAGCTCACTGAGACCTTTCATTTATTATGATCCAAGGCTGTGACCACAAGGCATAATTTCTTATTTCTGAGAAGCAAAAGGATATTTATGCTATAAAGTAGTAATTTCCTCTCCTAGAGAATTGAACTGCATTCTCTACAGAAAGGTTAGGGGTTTCAGGCAGAATTCTCAGCACCTCTTAGGACTTGAACCACAAACTCCCTGGAGCAGACGACGGGTCCAGTCCTATCCAACTTTCCAGCATCAATGCAGCCACTGTGCAGCCCTGAGGTAAGGGAACAAACGTTCCCTTACCTTGAAGAGGCCTCTACGACTTCCCACCACCACAGAATGCAGCAACACGCCCCATTGGTACGGCTGCATCAGCGCTGGAAAGTTGGAAAGGATTGGGCCAACAAGCTCCTCACGTTCTCTGTGCCACAAGGGCTGCTCTGGGAATTTGACGCAATTTCAGTTTGATCTTTGAAGCTACAGCCCATAATTCTACTGGCCTGGGAAGGAAGTCATGTGACACTGGAGGACCAATTGGATGCCACTGCCTGATATACAATTCCCAGATGGGCTAATTTTCTTGGATTGTAAGAGTCTGTTCTTTGATGGGGGTAGTTTGCAGTGGGAAAATGAGAGGATTGGAGTGTGTCAGCTGGAACTGCTGACAGTTGGGAAATAGAGTGAGGAGGGAAAAGCGCTAATGTCCTGTGCACTGTGGCCCCAGTTGGGATCCTTCCTGTTTTTAGTGAAGTAGGCACTTCTAGTAGTAAGCATGCCTCTTAAATCATGTGTATTTAGACTGATGTCCGAGTGAGCCCTGATCGTGGAGTTTGAATTAAGAGAGCCAACTAAGTGGGAGTCTCTAGTTCAAGTTGGCTGAAAGGGGGTGCGGAGGAGCTGGTGTCTTAGGCAGGGATGCACAAGTTACTCTCAGCAACAGCTGTACTATCTGCTTATAGGAGTGAATTTGCCTCGTTCCTCCAGCGCCACGGACCACAGCAGCATCGCTGCGGAGAGGTGAGTCCCCACCTGGCGGCAGACAGACAGGGGGAGGGGATTGTGTGCTCCCAGTCAGACCTGTCTGCCTCCCATTCTGCTGTCCTTAATGGCACCCAAAACCTGCCACCTGGACTCATGGTACATCTTCCTCTACTCTGCCTGCACAAAGTATTTTTCATGCTGTGCTGGTACGAAGAGCATCACTGAACTTTCTTTATCTTTTTGAATTCTGTCCTTTTGGCTTGCTGGAGATAAGAGGCCTTGCTTCTCTGTCCTGTGATAAGAAATTCAGAGCATCTCCTCCTGAGTATAGCAAATGCCAGCATCCTGGTCTGCTGCAACAGAGAGATAAACTTTGGCCCAAGTGCCAGTTGTTTGGTTGCCCTCTGGCTGCAGTGATACGTGTAACATTTCAAAGAAAAGAGCAATGGCTCACCCGTAGCTCTACTGAAGTTCTAACTTGGGTGATCAAGGAAAGTTTAGTTTTGCCCCCCCTCCCCCAATCCAATTGGGATCAAGCAGGGTTCACATTGGGCTTAGTTTTTGAAAACAGAGAAAGAAACAAAGCTGCTGGAGAAAGTTCATGGGGGAATGGATCAATGTATGACTACTAGCCATGATATATAGTTAAATGGAACCAAGGGGTTCAGAGGCAATATGCCATTGCCTTCTACTTGCTTTGGGGGAGGGACACAAACAGTGGGAGAGAGATTGCCTCCAGGTCTCACAGTATATACTACAGTACTCCCCCCATATCCGCTGTGGATATGTTCCAGGCCCCTCTGTGGATACTTGAAACCATGGATAGGAGCGACCCCCTCCATGGTTTCCTGAGGGACCCCCACCTTGCCTCCCCTGCAGGCAGGCATGCTTGCCCGCCCAGCTCTTATTTTTCTTTCAGCAAGCTTTGTTTTTTCCTTAAAACAAACAGAGAAGCAGCCTCCATTGCAGGCAAGTAGAATGAGGCTAAGTCCTAGAGAGACTCTGCAAGATTTGTTAACCTTGCAGAGCCTCTCTAGGACTTAGTCTCATTCTACTTGCCTGCAATAAGCAGTCAGAGGCTGCTTCTCCTGTTTAAGGAAGAAACAAAGCTTACTGGGAAAAAAAGTAAAAGCCTGGAGGGGGTCCCCCGTGATCCGTGGATAACTGAAACCGTGGTGGATCAGTGGATATAGGGGCCCACCTGTATATACTTCCAGGAAGCACCTGGCTGGCCACTGATGAAAACAGCAGACTAGACTTGTTGTTGGGCCTGTTGTTGGGCATGTTGTTGATCCATCAGGGCTCTTCATGTTCTTACAGCACAAGCCTATGTATGTTTACTCAGAAGTCAGTCCTATTTTGTTCAATGGAGCTTACTCCCAGGTACGTGTGCATAGGATTGCGCTGTTAAAGTTCCACAAAAACATAAACCGGCCATTTTGGGGTCGGATGAGCAAGCATGCACGTATGGACAAAGTACTGAGCTTGGATTGGTGAGACCTAGCTTCAAATTATTATTATTATTATTATTGAATACTGATATTTATACTGCTTTTCAACAACTTCTCAAAGTGGTTTACATAGGAAAGTAATAAGAAAATGGTCCCCTTCTTGACCACAAGATTGCTGTGTGACATCAAGTTGCCCCTTTTCCGCCTAACAACCTACCTTGTTTTGAGGGTAAAGTGGAAATAACCCCATAGATTTCAATGAGAAAGGGTGGGATATTTATAGAGACAAAGGGGGTGAGCAGGGCCAACCCAAGACCTCCTGAGGTGGCATCTCAAGTGCTGCCAATGATGTGCCAACCTCTGCTCCTCCCACTCCCCAATGTTCTAAGCTCAGCACTTTCCTCCCCTCCACATTTCCTCTTCCTCTCTGTCCTCCTCTTCCTTTTCCAACCCAGTGAGTAGAAGCAGGAGGAGGAGCAGTGGAGGCAAGTAGGTGGACAGAGTCAATCTGCCTCCCACCAATTTGCTGCCTGAGGTCACCACTTCAGTTGGCCTTATAGATGGGCCGGCCCTGGGGGTGGGGGTTGTAGAGCACTGAAGATGGTGTGATTCAGCCATTGTTCCTTGTGGTGTGCATGCTCATTTCTTCTGCCCCTCTATCACCTCTGGTCAAACAGGGTTTTTTAATGCTCCCAAACCTTGCAAAATCTGATAGTGGGATGACAGAAATATGTGCCCTGCAACATGTTAGGCCATGGCTAACGTACCACCTTCAACCCTCTTAAAACAGATGATCTTTTTCCAGCGTTAGTAACCACTGTCTGAACCCTCCAAACCACATCCAGCTCTAACAGTTTACTGCAGTGGTTCTAATGACTACAGTTAACTTCAATCTTCTGCACCCTCAGTAACTGTTCTTTAGCATCTACTGTACTCTTGGGGGGCTGCTCCAGAGATAAAAGAGCTGCTTGCTCCTGAGGGGACTTGCACTTGACACAATGTGCCCTTTAGTGTGATCTAATGCATACAAGGGAGGTCCACCAGTGTGGTCTTTGCTTGATGAAAAAAACCACTGAAAGCATCACAGGCTTTTGACAGCACAAACTTCCAGACGAGGAGCTGTGTGCATTTGTCTGTTGCAACAAAACAATAAAAAGCGTCATGGTATGCATGCTCATTTCTTAACAATACATGTTAAAGCTGCCACATGGCATAGATTGTAAAAGTGAGGGCATCTCTTATTGTCTCCAGTTCACTAAAGGATCTCATCACAGGGCACATGTTGATCTAAGAAAACTTTCTCCAGCCTCAAAAAATGCAGGGAATAATGTTTGCACAAACCAAGTTTTGCACGAGTAAATGCTTCCATCTAGTCATTTGTGCAGTCTTTGGCTGATCTTGTCTTCCCTGTTCCAATCCAAAATTTCAAAATGCCTAAATGGAGCATTTTAGCCAAGTCCAAGGCTAACAAAGCTTTCGATATCTTTCATCTTCGGCACTTTCCTTCTCCACCTTTACAAGGACCTGTTTCCCTTTTAAAGAATGTTTTTAGATTGTAATTTGAATGTTAATTGGATTGTAAACATGCCTTTCTGTTCCTCAGTCTCTGCCTTTAGATAATTTGTTATTCTTCTCTTTTCTTTCACAATCCCTCGTCATCCTACACAGAAGTCTGAGAGTTCCACCTTTCAACTTTGCACCACTGAGGAAAATGTGCAAGGTTAATTAGTATTACTACTTTTGTTGTGGTAAATTACTTTTTAAAAATTATTATTAAGCCTGCCCCAAAGACCAGCCCAACCAACTTGAGAGAAGGGGGAGAGAGAGAGAGAATGTGTGTACAGGAAGGAAGTGCTCAAACACTTGGGGACAATAATAGGTAGGAAACACAGCTAAATGTTAAGAACGACACAGGAGGGGCAGCAAAACAGATCTGTAGTTGTAATTCGGTTTAGTATTTTTATTCCTTGGCACTAGTAGAGTACTGTATTTGCTTTCTGTCCTGAATCGTCACATTCTTACCAGCATTAGGATTAAAGGTCTCTGTCAGGGGTTCTCAACCTTTGGAGGCCCAGTTACCCCCTATCATGGTCCATTTTTCGGAAGCATTCCTGCTAATTAATTGGAGTATTAGCTAATTAATCATTTAAAATTTAAAAAGTATTAAAACAATTTTAAATGTGAAAAATGTCTTATTTAACTGTGTGTGTGTGTGTGTGTGTGTGTGTGTAAGTAAGGCAATCAGAGAGACAGAAGAACTACAGCCCAGTCGTGCTGCTTTCGCTTTGATAATGTCCCATGGGAGGGAGGAAACGTCAGCAAGGGTTCAAACGTTTTTGTGCCTATGGTTTGATACCTTTAAATTGTATACTTTTAAATAATTTTTGAACCATTCGGTGCATTTTAAAGCTTTTATTTCTTCTTCAATAAATTTTGCATTGCTTCTGAACCCATATACCCAATCTCTTTGAAATTTATTTCAGCATAAGCTTTTCTCCTAACTGAGCACCGAGACCAAAAATAAGCCGTTAGAAGAAAAAAAAATAGAGCAGTTGCAGAGGAGAGTGGTTCAGCTTCTCCCTCCTGCCAGCAGCTTCTCCACGCAAAATCCCTCTCCCCTTTTACATCTGTTGAGCAGTGGTGTGCATTTGAAGACACAGGCCTGCCATTGTTGTGTCCAGTTCTGGACGAAAACCCTTCTCTGTTTTTTTCTGGTTTCTGCATTGCAGGCATGGTTCTGTTATGTGTTCCTGTGTGCTGGTCAAAGTTTTAAGCTCAATACCTGTATTGTCTAAACCAGGGGTGACAAACGTAAGGGCCATGGGCCGGATGCGGCCCTGGAAACTTTTTATCCGGCCCACATGATAATTGGGCTCTTCCAGCACCACCCTTTCAGCAGTGTCGCTTTTGCTGAGGCGCTGGGAGGGAGAGATGGAAGGAGGCGTCAGAAGGAAATGAACACTACGGGGTAAGGGGCAGACCAGTGGCGTCGCTAGTGTGTGGCGGGTGGGCAGGACAGCAGGGGTGATGTGCCACCCTCCCGGAACGTCACCCCCTCCCAGCACATCACCCCCGGGAAAGCGAGAGGCCGAGCTGCGTCTTCTTTGGCAGCTTGGCAGCTTCTAAATAGGCCAGGCAAGGGTCTACATCCGGCCCTTCTGAGGGCAAGGCTTCAAGCGGCGTTGTGCACATGCGCCGCTCGAAGCCTTGCCCAGCCTACTTAGAAGCGGCTGAGTCACCGAAGAAGACGTGGCTCAGCCTACCGGCGCAGCACGTCACCCTCTCCTGGCGTGTGGGCCACAGGGTGAGTACCGTGTGTGTGTGTGTGTGTGTGTGTGTGTGTGTGAGAGTGAGAGAGAGAGACAGACACGCAGCTGGGGTGTGGGGGGGGAGTGACACAGCCGGGTGTGTGGGGGTGACGGGCCAAGGCGACTGACTCCTCACCCAGGGTGACGTGCCAGCTCGTAACGCTGCTGGGGCAGACCAAGAGGGGTGAGAGAGGGAGATGCTACCAAAGTGCTACGAGAACCCAATTATCACACAGACCACCCTTTCAGCAGCACCGCTTCTGCCAAGGTGTCACTTCACAGACCACCACTCAGTGGCTGAGCTGCACAGTATCACTGTGGCAGAAGTGGAGCTGCTGAAAGGGCAGCCTGCATGATAATTGGGCTCTCTCATATCTTGAAAATGTTATCAAGATTTGCACATTTTCTCTTCTGTCATTTGCAGCTAATGAGTTTCGATGAGAGAACGAAGTGTTCATTTATGGCCATCATCTGCTTAATGACATCACTTCCTGCTTAATGATGTCACTTCCAGCCCTCAGCAGGCACCATGAATGCTATTTGGCCCTCTATATGAAATGAGTTTGACACCCCTGGTCTAAACCGACTGGCAGCAGGGTTTCAGGCAAGGGTCTTTCCCAGCAGTGCTGGCCCATCCATGCAGCCACCTCAAGCTAGTCTTAGTGGTCCGAGGGGGTGGCAGATTTGGGGTGCCTTTCACCCCGAGTCTGCCACCGCTGCCTCCCTCGAACTTGCTGCCAATCCAAGTGGCACTGGTCTGCATCGCACTCACTTGAGCGTGAAGCAGATTATTCCCCTACTTACCATGCTCCTTGCACGCAGTGGTCAACCTTGGAAGAGAGGGACGTCCAGTTTCATTTACAGAGATAGTGCAAGAGAGAATGGTAAGGGGGTTTGGGTTGTTTTTTTAGCGCAGATGTGGCGGACTCGACAGCATCAAGCAGCATTCCGGGTTGTGCCACCTTTTTCCCCAGTCTACTGGAGATGCCAGGGATTGAACCTAGGACCTCTAGCATGCAAAACAGGTAGTCTACCCCTGAGCCGGAGCCTCCTTAGGAATGTTTTAGCTCTCTTCCCTGAAGAAACACCATGGAGGCTCCATGATCCTTCCTGCAGTTGCAGTCCTGTTTTTGCAATTATGAAGTTAGAAGCACTGGGCACAATCCAGCCCAAATTAAGCACTTTGAACTTTCATTGATAAACAATGGGAGTAATTTAAGCACATTCTTAATTCTCTCATTGAAATTCATGGGACTTATAGGTGCTTTAACTTTGGCTGGATCATGCCCATACTTTGGTTAAGCAAGGCTCTCATAGTACCCCTGGCATGCTGTATAAAAAGTACCTGCACCAGTACTTTGGTTGAAGTGAACCTTCCTTGTTTGTGGATGGACAGCTGCTCCTCACCATAGCACTGCCACGTGGAGTAGTTTGCCATTAAGGTCTTCGGGCAGGGCTGTACTGCACATGCCATTGCTCACTGAGGCTTGGATGACATGCACACAGGACCAGGTCTTCTCTGTGCTGGCCCCCTGACTTTAGAACTCACTGCCACAGGAGGTTTAGAATGCTCCTTCCCAGCCTTCAAGAGGGTTTTAAAGACTCATCTATTCTGCCAAGCCTTTGGAATACGATCAGCAGGGGTCACCTTGGTGGTGTATTCTTCGCTGCATTCTTAGATAGATTTTATTGTCTCTTTTTAATTTTGTTGTTAATTTTTATTGTACAGTTTTTATTATCAGATTTTGTTACTCACCTCAGGGCCTGATGGCAAAAGGCAAAGTATTGTATAAAAAGAAAACAAATAAAATGGCCCTGTTTCTGGTGCTCCTCTCAGAGCCAGCCAAGACATTTTGGGCACCCAAAGCAGAAAATCCAATTCAAACCCATATGGAAAAATACAACACTAGATTAAATATCGACCATTTCATTTGCCACCTTTTAATGCTATTCAACATTTTTAAAATATAGGTTTGGAAACTGTTTTATAACTGGCAGATACAGAGCATTAGAAGAAAGTGATTTTTTTTTCAAAAAGTAAATGAATCTGCCTCAGGGCGTTCTTAAGCATAACCACAGGTATCCACTGCTACTGAAGATGAGGACTGCTAAACCCTTGGGATGAAAAGCTAGCTCTTTTACCAAATTTTCACAAATATGAAACAATTCAGCCTGCGGTATCCCTATAAAATATCAGACAACTGGCAACCCACACCGTGTAGTAGCGTAAGCAGTAAAAACTGTTCGACAATCGCATCTCATATACCTTGCTCGCTTACAATTTAATCCTTGTTTTATTATGGGTCGGACACGACTGAACAACAACAACATAGCTATTATACTGGGTCTTTTAGCAATAACCACTTGGGAGCAACACTGAAGTTCGGGGTTGGGGGAGACAGGAAATCCAGCCGATTCTCCGTTTTATTCACAGCCTTTTGATCGCTTTTGGTAGAACACAAAACGCACAATCAATGCAAGCACACATATCCTTCCACACAATTAATAGTTTCACGCTGCCCGTACAAAGTAACTGTAGGAGTAACTACGCCACCTAGTCGCTAGTTAATGCGGACAAGGAAGTACTGCTATTTAGACGTAAACTACTATTCCCAGCTAGCCTCGCGGTGCGCATGCGCTTCACTTAGCTTTCAAGGCCAAACTTTTAACACGCTCTACAATTTACTGACAAGACCTCTAACCAGTAGTAAACTGCCAACTCCCAATTCATTTCTGCCTTTACGTGGTATCCTTTCCGCCAAACAGACATACTCCTAGTCCAATCCGTAAAACAGAGGGTCGACACTGGCCAATAGAAATACAAAGCATCCGGTGAAAGGCGCGACCTAAAACCAATGGGAATGGAGAAACGGTTGCAAGTGACTGACGGGTACAATATCCAATGGGCTTTCGACATCGTCCAATCGACATCGGGCACAACCCATTCCCCCCTCCCCGCGCCGAGGTGGGTAGCAACAGTTGCCCCGGTGAGGGAACACGGAGGGCGCCATAGCCACCGTAGTCGTGGCGACCAGGAAACCCGGCAACAACAACAACAACAGCCCACCCTCCCCACCTCAGCGCGATTCCCGCCAAAATTGGGAGAGGGCACGATAGTCGCGACTCCGTCCCCGCCCCTCCCCCTGAGGGGACGCGGCCTCGCGGGGCCGGGACCGTCCAGGTGGGTCCGAGTCAGCTTCCCCTCCCTTCCCCCCCCCCCGCAAAATGGCGGAAGCCGAATGCCCTCCCTTGAGACAGTCGGGAAAGGAGGGGCGGGCAAGCGTTGGTTTTTTCCGGCCTTTGGGCCCCACCGCGGCTGCTACTTCGGGACAGGGTTTGTCGGGAAAGGGCCCAGGCCCGGGTAGGCGGGGCTTTGCCGCTCCCCGGTGATTGGTGGGCAAGCGGGCCAATTGAAAGCGACCGGGAACTCGAGGGCATCCAGTGAGAGTTAGAGAAACGCGGGCGTGGACTTCCCCCCCCCCGAGAAAAAAGTTGACTTCACAACACGTCATAAAGTCGTGTGACGTCACGTGCTGCAGAATTTATTGCCTGGCTAAAGTGACCATCACATCGCGTTGCATTATTAATAAATGAATAGGTATCCCTCATACTGCAAAAGTGTGATATATGATTGAATAACAGAAACAGGAGAAGATGTCGGTGTTTTAAATTATTATTATTATTAACAGTATTTATATAGTGAAGATGTTCTGATGATGTAATAGAAAACATTGGTATTTTCCCACCAGTGGTGGTGGGAAGGGGTGATGTCATAGTGGCTGTTCATACAGGGATTCACATAGAGAGAAATCATAGTTAATAATAGAGCACGTGCTTTGTGTTGAAGTCCCGAATTCAGTTATCAGTTTACTATTTCAGGTAGCAGGACTCTGAAGATTCTCTTCCTGGAGATTTTGGAAAGCACTGCTAGGGAGTAGATAGTACTGAACTAGTTGGATTGGTGGTCTGATTTTAATATAAAGCAGCTTTTTATGTTTATCATGTTTATTATTTATTATTATGTTCAGCAAAGGCATTGTGGTGGATACTGTTCTTCCCTGAGAATGCCAGGAGATCCCATAATCAAATTTGTTAGTTCTTGCTCTGCCTAAGCTTCAGTGGTAGAGGACATATTTTGCATGCAGATCATTCTAGGTTCAGTCCCTGTTGTCTCCTGTTAAGGGATAGCAAGGCTGGGAAGGACTTTGGAGAACCACTGCTGGTCAAAATAGACAGTACTGGATTATGAATCAGTGAGCTAGTTCATGTGTAATGCCAAACTATGGTTTGGTGCTATGGGAACAAGTGCTTGTGCTTGTGGGTACCATCCTCACTTTGCATGGTGTGCTTCAATAGTTTCCTGGTTTGACCAAAGGGTGTGTATGTGTGTGATAATACAGTCTTCGTTGTGTTATTTATTCCAAGACAGAGTAGCCACCTTGCAACCTGGTAATAGGCTTTTAAATCTCCCACTTCAGTAGAAGTCAAGATAGTTGTGGCTCCATCCATGCATTCCTGCTGTCCTCCTCTGCAGCGGCTGTAGTTACATGCCTCTAGCTGTGCTGCAGAGCAGGTAAGAGGGGAGCACAAGGACTGTAAGGGAAACTGAAACTATTGTTCAAATACTGTAGTTGGCTAAAAGATCTTTGGGTTAATTCTGTCCCTATGACAGGATGCTAGAAAGCCACTATAACATGAATTATCATCATACATATGTGATGAATTATCATGAATACGTATGATATGTATACATACGTGATGAATTAACATGAATTATATCATACATACTTACCTTCTCCACTATGATGTCCCTTATGATGATGGCCATGGAAACAGAATATTTGTGGAATGACCCACTGGCACTAGGTCACTATTTCTTATTCTCAACATCCAGAGTCTTCTTGAAATATGGAGGCTCCTAACTGTCTGTGGAATATTTTATTTTGAAATGTGGGGATTGAAATTCAAAAATAAATGATAGCCAGAAAAGGCAACTACTTGTTAATTTGGTCTATATTTATCTTTTAAAGAATTTATAGCCTGCCTTTCCCTTGTCAAAGCGGCTTACAAAATGTTCATAAAATACAATAAATGATAAAACCCTTAGGCCAGTGCTGGACTCCATAGGAGCTAATATTATAGACTCCCTCTGGCCTGTGCACCTTCTTTCCTCCCCTCAGGGCATGCAGATCTCAAGCTGACCCTGGGAAGGTGGGAGAGGTATGGCACCAACAGTCCTCTCAGGCCAGTGCTGGTCTCCATAGAAGCTGGTGTCCTATATTCCCGAAGGAGCAACAAGCGGAACAGTTGATCCTTCCTTTTTAACTTAGTTACAGTGTTGGCATTTGACACACCTTATATTGTAGTAGTTAATATTACAGACCACTTTGATCTACAGTCAAAATCTTCAAGCCAGAAGATATGTTCTTACATTGGATTGTACTGTAGGAAAGTTAAGTCATGATGAAGCACCATTGAAGTCTGTGAGACAAATTTAGTTGTGACTAGCTTAAATTTCACTAATTTTAATGGGATGTAGGCTGCAGTTAGTCCTATACACACTTAGAAGTAAGTTCCACTGAAGAACCGTTCTTCCAAAAACAGGTCTTAATTATGTGCTGTCAAAATACTGTTTTATCTTGAATTTCCATGAATACGGCTTAAAAGCATAGCGCTTTCAGTGAGCCCAGCAGTGACAGTAAATCTTTTCCATGGCAGCCCTGGCTGTAATGTTGCCCACATACTGGAAAGCTGTAATTACTTCACATAGCGGGGTTGAGTTTCTGCCAGAAGTAGACAGTGCTGTGATGGAGTTGTTTCAGGTATGGGTAAAGCTATAGCCAGGACTGCCATAGTGTAGGCTTGTTTTATCTTTTTACTGGATTCCTTCTACTTCTCCACAAATGTGAGTTCCCCTCCACATCCCTGTGGCTTATGCCATTGTGCAAGTGGTGTAAAGGCAACATTTTGGGAGCACATGACAAGTGTGCTATATGTTAAGTATTCATTGACTTATACACTGATTATATAACAAAGTGTTGCTGCTGAGTTAGTGTTATTGATGTGCTTTAAAATACAGTGGGCCCTTTTTATTCGCAGGTTTGGGACCCGCAGATTTGTTACACCCGCAGATTTGTCCAGGACCCACGAATGTAAACGCTAAAAACCTGTACAAAAAGAAAAAAGTCCCCAAAGCGCCGTTTTATCTTTAACTAGCAAAATCGCTGCGTTTTCAAGCCTCCACAAGGCTTCTTGAAGCTGCATGACCCACTTCCGGGTTGTGTGAAGGCTCTTCCCCCCTCCCAGCCTTGTCCCAGGGTACATTCTGGGACAAGACTGGGAGGGGGGGGGGAGAGCCTTCGCATGACCCAGAAGTGAGTCATGAAACTTTAAGAAGCCTCATTGAGGCTTGAAAACACAGCGATTTTGCTAGTTAAAGGTAAAGTGGCGCTTTGGGTTTTTTTTTCTTTAAACAGCATTTTTATGGTGGAACCGCTATCCGTGGATCTTTGCTATCCATGGGGTGGTCTGGAACGGACCCACTGCCGATAGCGAGGTTCAGCTTCGCTGAATTATTTCACAGGTGTACCATAAAGCAGTTGTGTTTGGGTACTGTGGCAGGAATAGGCCACATAGCAGCTGCAGCCCTGGGAGCAATTTTGAGACTCGAGAGTGTTTTCAAGAAAGCTGTCAATATGCAATTTAGGCAAATAGGATGGGGTCAATTATGCCTGGGAAGCTTCCTTTGCTCTGGCAGTACTTTAGTTAAAGGGAATGGATTTCCCCCTTTGTATCCTCTTGTTCCATTGATGTATGTGTTGGCTCCTGGCCTTGTGTGACAACTGCATAAATTCCCATACAGGAATTTTGAAAATATCTATGCAGCAAAGCAAGTGATAATGGTGATCCTGAAATGAAAAGCAAAACAAGCTACTAAAAGTTGTTTGATATTGCTTGGTTCACTGTAGGGGCAGTCTTTCTCATCAGATTGTGGTTGGCTATGCCTTTTTCTGGTCAGTTGGCAATCCTTTCCCAAGGGCTCAGATTCTGCCTTTGAATCTCATTGTTCCCAGAACTGGGCAAGAAGTTCAGTTATGCTCCAGGAAAATCTTCCCTTGGATCAAAGTATCTTTGTTTCACATTCAGTTGAAGTTTCAGCACTTTTGATTGAAGGTCAGCCCAATTGATATCAGTGACACTTGCATCCAAATAAGCGTGCTTTAGGATCAGAGCTTTAACAATGTCTTGAATGTACCCTTTTCTGATAAAAAAAGTTCTCTGAACCAGTATGGTTTGAATGATCAAATATTTGTACAGGAGAACTAGATTCAAGCTTCACCACCACTGTTGTGGATTCGCTGGAGTTTTGAGCCCTGCTTCATCAGCCTCAGTTTCAGGGAGTACCGTAAGTGTAGCCTAGCAAGCTGTGCTGAAGTCCATGCAGGCACATAGTGGCAGGCTGTCCCTGCCTCCCATTTTCTTCCCACACTTGTTTGTTATGAATTGCTGCTCTCTGTGTGAAGGCTCGAAAATGACTCCCCTCCTCTAGCCCACCAAAAGAAAGCTGGTCCTCATCTCAGCCTGAACAACTGGGTCATGTGACAGAGTCGTCAAATCCCAGGACATTGGGTTGGAGATGGGTCCTGACAACTTAAAAAAAAAAAAAAACTGAAGACTTGCTCTGACTGAAGTGGGTTATTTTTTTCTTTAAATACTAGCTATTTTGGTGGGAGGTGGATGCCACTGGGCTCATGTGGACCAGTCAAAGTGGGCCAGATGTGAGAGATTTGAGTATGCAGTATATTGGGATCAGGCTCGGTTGTGCTTTTCCATGACTCCTCCCAGGGTCTAAAAACAGTGAGGTCATTTCCAAGTTTGGCATGTTCCAAAAGGAGTGACCAAGTGTACAGGAACCTTTGGAATGTAGCCTAAGCAGAGAAATGCCAGGCTGTGGATGACACAGCTCCTGCCTGTAGGAACATAATTCTGGATCTCTCAACTTTGTTGGCAGGTAGGAAATGTCTGGCTAGTAGCATATTTCCACAGGGGATTGAAATCCACAAGGGATCTTTGTGTAGAACCATAACTTTAAAACAAATCGGTCAGTTTTGACCAATAATGGTGGTTGTTCCAACCATTGTAGGTTTTTAGCATCAGCCCTGCACAGAGCTGGAAAAAATAAATTCCTGGACTGTTAGATGTGAGTTCTAAGCACCTGCATGGCCAATTAGCCCTGGGATTTTTGGTAACATGCCAAAGTAAAATCTCAGACCTAGTTGGTAAACTACCAAAAGACAGATTGTACACTCTGGGTGCTGGACTGGGAAAACCTTTCTCTGCCTCAGACCTTAGAAAACTGCTGTCCGAGTAAACAGTATCCACAGACAACAAATGGCAAACTCACTTCAAAGGGCATTAGGATTATTGTAAATGTATAACTGGTTAGGGAAGCTGAGGCAAACAACCTTGCCCCAGAGCCATGCAAATAAATAAATAAATTGCAGTCAATTCCATGTAACCTTCCTATTCAGAGTGGAGACTCAAGCTCACAAATACCAGTGCTAAAATACTGCTGCTCCAGTCCTACAAAGAACTCAGCAAGAATTACCAGCCCATGTCCATCCGTCCCCATTACCTTACCTGTCCATCCATGCACAACTTTGTTAGTTGTTTGTGGTGTAGGGTACAGGTTTTGGTATGGTACAGGTTTGTGGGACAGGCTGAAACGAAAAAAGCAGGAAAAACTAACTCATCCATTTTACAAAAACTTCCCTTCTTGTTTGCTAGGGAGCAATCATTACCACAAGGATCAAGGCAAATGGCTGCTTATGAGTCTGAGCCACTTTTCTTCCCAGAGCAAGGAACAAAATGTTATCTTTTGTTCCATCAACAAAGCAGGCATTCCAGCTTTCTGTTTACCACCCTCATGTCTCTATTCCCACTAGAGTCCACCAAAGAACATTTTTTAAGCTGGACTTCCTACTCTTGTGTCAAAATCCATAGGCAAAGTTCTTTATTGCACATATCTACTGCAATACGTTCCATTCCAGAAGAAGCCAGCTAAGAAGAATTAAATGATCCACTCCGTCATCAGCAGTCCTGGATCTCCCTGCAGTACCAAGTCCAAGGCATTCACATCAGTCACGCTGAGTCAGTCAGTCTAGCTGGGCCTTTTCAGGGAATGGCAGTTTTACTCCTGATGTTTAATTGCTAAGTGTCATCTCCTGCTGCCAAGGGCAGAAGAAGAAGCAGTCCAGTTTCACTGGTTAGATGGAGAAGCTTCTCTGCAAAGAGTTGGTATGCTGCAGATTGAGGAGCCTCCTTACTAGCAGTGAGTACTGTAGACAGGAAACTGTATCCAGATGGGGGATTCATTCCAGGAGTGGAATACAGTATTGGCCTTCTCCTTGCTTCATTTCTGAAAGAGCTGTGAAAATTGGCATACAGCCTTCAAGGACTAGGGATTTCTTGTGCCAATGGTCTCAGTTTTTACAGTGCAGGAAGGCATTTTGGTTTCCTTCAAGTCAGGAGACCTCTGGACTTCAACATAGGGGGTGGGTGGAGGGCTGTCTTTTTCCTCTGCATCCCATAGAGTCAAGTCCTCCAGTCAAGACCCTGCAGATAACATAGATTTCCAATGGGTTTTGTTCCTGGTCCTGGCAAGTATTAAGATCTAGTACAGGGGTTCTCAACTAGTGGTACTTGTACCACCAGAGGTACTTTGGCCGACTGCTGGTGGTACTTGGACCACTGGCCTGCCGGAACCCCACTCCAACGCGGCGCTTTTGGTACCACGTTTTCACTCCTGAGAGGCTCCTGCCTTTGGCTGAGCTTCTCATGAACACTGAGGAGGACTCTCTCACCTGACCAGAGCCTCTTACCTGCGATTTCTGGCCTCCGAAAACCCAGGAGTAACTGGCGATGATGTCATTACCAGTCACTTCCAGTGGTACGCACCAGGAGAGTAGCACCGGAGGTGGTATTTGGCCAGGAAGGGGTTGAGAACCCCTGACCCTAGTACACAGAGGGAGGTGCTGCGAAGCACACTGCTGCTAAGCTTATGCTCTCAGGTCAGATACTGATGCACGCTTCCTGTCAGTGTATTTCATATAATCTTTCCAGCATTCGCTAGCACGTGACCTAACCTGTGAAACTATGGAAAGGTGAGAGAACAATTACAAATGTTTCTTCTGTTTCTAGAGAGTCCACTATTCTAACAATGATAGATGCAAATGGTAGCAAGATGTTGAGGCAGCAGCTGGCCTTAGTCTGTTGCTGGACTAAGCGGTTTCCACAGTCTTATGTTTGCTGTTGAACTCCACACGCACGCGAGTGAGATGTGTTGATTTCATTCATCCTCTGTTAGGTAGTTATTTTCTTTTCCTTTCTCTCCCATCAAATAATTCTCTGCCCATCTATCATGAGCAGAGGTTAAAAACTGTTTCCTTTTCTGTTTGTGTGAAGTTGGTTAGAATTCAAACTACAAGTTTTCCTCAAACTATTTTTAAAAAGTGTGGGAAGAAGGGAGTTTAGTTTTAAATTCTCTCCCAAATAGCCAGTTGAAAGGGGGAGGAGCTGAGCAGTCCCAAAGTGTATATATAGGGTAAGCTGCTACTATTCAGTGTGGGAAGTTGGAGCTGAAGTTGCATTGCTGAACTACTTGAGCGAAAGATTGCTACCAAAGTTTCCTTTGTAAATAAACCCAGTGTCACTGCATTGGCTCTACTTCCGTCCTGCTGGAAGTCCTGGCAAGGTACCAAGTTAGTGGAAGGCAGGAAGTGTCCCTTATCCCTGAAGGTCAAATGGGGCCCTGGCAAGCTACGAGCTAGTGGCAGCAGGAAAACAACCAGATGGGGACCGGTGAGACCACCAGTCAGAACCTATGAGACCACCACATAATAATTGATCAGTTCATTGTAAGAGTAGCTTTATGCAAGTGTCCATTTGGCACAGCATTCTGTCTCTGTAACAGATGCTATGCAGGACATCTAGACTAGAGGACAGAATGAGGTGCTCTTCTCCATGTCATGTGCATCCAGCTCCCAACAATTATATTTTAGAGATCTCTTGAGCTCAGATATGTGTGCCCTGATAATCTCAGCTAATAGTAGCCACTGATTTGTATCCTTAAATTTGTCTAGGAGGTACATCATCATTTATACATTCTGCCTTTTAAATGGTGATACCGTCTAAAAAATGTGATACAATTTTTTTGTTTACAATAATTGACTCTAGCTGAGTGTATATCTTTATATGTTTGCTATTGAATTCAGTGCATGAGATTCAAAATAGCAAAGGTGGATACCTTTTTATGGGGCCAACTCACCAGAGGTGTAGCTACGGTCTGCGGGGCGGGGAGTGCAAGATGACATCCCCCGTGATGGCACGGGGGAAGTCGGAAGCCCTGCCCCCAGAAGGGACGTCATCAACCCACCAGTGGCCGAAAGCAGGTCTGCGGGAGGGAGGGCACAACCTTTCGCACAGCCGCCCGCCCTCCAGGAGCCTCCAAACACACCGCAGCAGCAGCAGCCTCCAAAGCAGCGTGAAAAACCTCGCCGCCAAATTGCTGCAGATGCGCCAGCAATGACATCCCCCCGCTTGTTGCCTGGTGGCGGTCCGCCCCCCCCCCCCAGCTATGCCTCTGCAACTCACAAGTGGTTGAGTTCTGGTGAACTCTTCACAGCTAGAATGGAAAGGCAACTGCTTCTTTGCTATATACCTGAGCAAGGGAAACAACTGTGGCTTGATCTACACATCAACAGAATGAACCACTTCATTTTGCTGCATGTGTAGATCAAACCATAGGTGCTTCCTATTTTACATCTCATGCTCTGAGTCCAACATGATAATTGAATGTGTAAATCAGACCTATCTTTAGTCGATTTACATTTCAACCCTATCCAGGGCTGGGCTGCATCCCATGGGCCAGCCGGGGACTGGGTTGGCTGGGAGAGGTAAGTAAAGAATTTTTTTACTTACTTCCTGCACAGCTCTCTGGTCCCCAATGGGTGTACTCAGATCTATGCCAGCTATTTTGCTGGTGTAGATCTGAACCAGCCGCTGCAGGGGGCATATTAGGCCCAGGACAGGGGCTTCAGATCTTGCAGATGCCATTGCCACTGAGACCTGCCCCCAACCCGTCCAAATCCCCACCCTGACCCACTCCCACCACCACCGTACCTGCGATCTGAAGCTGATCTGAAGCCCTTCACTGCTGGTATGGGGCTTACTGGCTGCTGTGCTGTCGGCAGTGAACCGCACCATGGCAGAGCTGCTGCTGTGCCAGCAGTCCATGAGGTACGCTAGCAGACCTCTCTGTCCATTAGTGTATCTCGCGTATAGGATTGGGCTGCTAGTTGCCTAAATTGGGGGGGGGGGAATGAATACAGTATACATGTCTAAACATTAGGAACAAGGGGGTTACATTATATAATGTCTTGAAAAATCACCGGTTGAATGTATTTAGCAAGGTTCTAATGGATAATTCTAAGACATGTTGTTTAAAAACTTTGCCATCAGAGAGCACTTCCTACCACTGGCGTTCCGAGGGTGGTGCAGAAGCGTTCATGTAGCAGGACGCTGCTATGCGTATGTAAGAACCACTTCCCTTTGCCGGTCTGAGCCATAATATTTTTGGGGAGCTGTCCTCCCACATCTGATATGTTTGCACTGAGGTTGTTTCTCTCCCTCCTCCAAGTGTTGCAGCTATTGCTGGTTATTCTCTCCCCGCCACCGTGGGGCTGTTCAGGACTGGGACTGGCAGTGGTCATAGAACTGTACATGGAGCATCCTTGGCCAGCCGTGTATTGAAGAGAGCAATTGGCAGTGCTACATAGGCCAGTGGTGGCGAACCTTTTGGGCTCGGTGTGTCAGAACTTTCCGCTGCTGGTGTGTCCACCCCCCCCCCCCGAACAAAAGAGAAACAATTCTTCTTGTTCACGTGAACAAAGACCGCGAATATGGGGGACCCTTTAAAAATCATTTTAAAAAGTAAAAATAAGTCAGAAGAAGCCTTCCCTACCATTGCGCGGCAAAACCATGCTGTTTGCAGGCCTGAAGGGCAGTCTTCTGCGCTCCTGGAAGCCACTTCTGGGTCGCGCGACAGTCCCCCTTTGCTCCTCCTGCCCTAGTTGACCTCACAGCTTGTGCTCCATCCACAGCTCCCTATGTCTAATGGGTGAGCTGGGTGTTAAGGCTGCTGGGAAAATCTATCCTTTCAAAAGGGTGCATGTGTGTTTGTGTATTGGGGAGGAAGAGAACTATGGGAATGCAACTTGTGCAGCCATGCAGATTGCACCTGGATAAATACAAGGTGTTGTATTCTGGACTGTCAGGCTTCCAGACTGAACTTTCACATAGAGTAATCAGTGTTCCTACTGCTATTCTTTTCTATAATTGAATACAATTAGGTATTACATGTAGTGTGTTATTAAGTTCATAATCAGTGAATAGAATTATAGGAAGCTCTTTCTGTTCATGGACTGCTTTATAATTGATTAATTTGTTTTTTCTTTCTTTTTTGTTCTATTTGTTTTTCCTCTTTTCTTCAACGAAAGGAAGCAAAAAAAAGCCTTATTTATTATCATTTTCCCCACTGTTGGCATGGCAACACAGGCGTACGTTACAGAATTACAGGCAGCTCAACAACAGTCGCAGCAGCAGCAACAGTCACAGCAACAGCCAGCAGCAACGGCAGTCACAGCAACACCTGTGCCGGCAACAGCTCAACAACAATATGTGGCAGAATTGCAAAGTGCACAGCAGCAACAGTCTGCTCCGAAACAGTATGTCTCAGAAATCCCGCCTCCCCAGACACAGGCTCCACCCACTGGCCAGCAAACACCGACACCAGCACCGCAGCAGTACATTGTAGTGACTGTCTCTGGTAAGTGTGCAGGGTGGGAAAGGACCAGTGCTGGTACCTGAAAAGGTTGGAACAGACAGACTTGGGCAAGAAGTCTGTGAAAAATTGAGGGGATGCTTCACTGATTATCTTTTCAGAACAATAGGAAGTGGGGTGCAGATAGCTACTGTTTAGGCTGTCTTCTGACTCATCCATGCATATCCCAAAACTAGGCAGGACGTGATTGTTCTTTCCCATGCAACAAATAAAAGGCACCTGCACCTTCAAAAACGGTGTTCCTAACCATCCCTGACTATGTCCAGTCTTCCCTTGTGTATTCTCAAGAATCCCACAGCATTCCTAGACAACTTTTTCCATTACTGATCTAGTTTTATAATTTAAAAAAAGTGACCTACACATTTTCCTTTGCATAACTTGCATCCTATTGCTTAGCCTATCTCAGTGAACGGTTGAAAAGAATTCAGATTGCTTTCAGGTGTGTGTTTGGAGAATCCAGACTCTCTGATGCTGAAGTAGAAGTTCAAGTAGCTTGAATCCTCCATTTGATTTGAAACTGTTCCATTATGATTCTCTATATACTGTAGGTCCTTTTGTGGGGAACTGCTTTTGGACTAGGCAATTTTAAATCACTCACTCGCATGCATGCATGCATACATACATACATACATACATACATACATACAGTCCCAATAGAAAACTGTGCTCACAAAAGATTGTTACAAAAGGTTTTGATAAATTTCCAAGTTCTCTGGCAGCCACTAGTACCAGCTCTTTCCACATATCCTTAGTACCCAAACATGATTGTATTTTAAAAACAATGCTCTAGCTCAGTGGTTCTGAAACTGGTGGGTCACGACCCACCAGGAAAACCGGATGCAGTTGCTACCCCATTAAGGGGGGTGGCGACATGCCGCTGGCCGGAAAAAGTTTTTTTAAAAAAACTTACTGGGGGGGGTCATACCAGCCCTCCAGAGGGTGCAGGGGTGTGTGTGATTGATTCGAAAACTGGAAATGGGTCTCTTTAGGGAGCCAATCTGAAGTGCTGAGAGGTCCGCAGAGGGGCCCACAAGCCCCCCCCACCCTCTGGAGGGCCGGTGTGACCCACAGTAGCTGGGGGACAAACCATGGGGTAGAGCTATTATGTTCATGCCATGTATGTGGATTTCCCTGAAGCATCTAGCTAGCCACTACTGGAAATAGCATGATGGGCTAGATCAGTGGTTCTCAAAGTTTTCCCCGAACCCTCCGGAGGGCTCCAGAACCCTCGGTAAGTGCACAAATCACCTTTGTTTCCCAGCGCTGATCCCGGGATCGCTGCCGCCACAGGTAAACAGCGCTCCGTGTTCCAGCCGCATGCTACGAACTGCGGCAAGGAGAGGCATGCCGGCCCCATGACCACGGAGGTGTCTTCGGACAACGCTGGCTCTTTGGCTTTGAAATGGGGATGAGCACCACACCCTAGAGTCGGACACGACTGGACTTAATTGTCAGGGGTCACCTTTACCTATTGGGTTCCACTGTGCTTCCTGCTAATTAAAACAACAACAACAATGGTTGCCTAATTGGAGACTCTGGTGTATGGTCTATAAAGGAGGAGCAGTAGACACATCAGAAAGGAACTGAGTGTTACAAAATAATTGGAATGTGTATATTGAATTGCAGTTGATAGAAGAGTCTTGTTGAATTCTTTCTGGCACCTGCATCAACAATGAACATTTGCATTTAGAACTTAGGTGTTGTGATCAGAATAGAGCCCAGCTTAGTCTTCCACAGCAGGACTTTGCTGTCTCTAATCCATTTTTTAAGATAGTCAGTGAATTTATCTATACATCTTTATAGCTGTTCTGGATTATCAGTTTGTGTCCAATCTGTTAGGAGACTTGACATGAGCTTTGCATCAGAGCTCTGCTTAGCACAGGCTTGCTGATCAAGGGTAAGATTCCAGTTGATTTATATATTCTAATGATTTCAACAGGAGAGATTTAAGCCTGTGCTTAGCTCTTTCCCATTAATATTAGTGGTTCTTGAAAAGGCTTAATTGTCTGGACTGTGTCTCAAATGGACATTTAGAGCCAAGCTCCATTTACTGCTGCTAAATGGTGTGCGGACTGCACCATGGACCATCGGAGTTGCGACTCAACTAGGAAATCTGCGCAGTCATTTTAGCTGAATGTTTTGTTTGAATAATCAGTGGGAAGGGATACGTCAGTAAGGCTGTCCTCCGTGATGCTTGGGCAGCTCCTAGGCTAAATGCAAAGGTGATCAGATACAAGTCCTTTCCCCTTGTCTCTTCTAGCTCAAAGGTGTTTGAACCTAGGCTTTGAACTATTTTCTTGTTGAAGGGTGGATTTTTGTTAATTAGCTTGATAGGGCTGGCACTGGCCCAAGACATTTTGTGCCTGGGGCAGAAAATCCAGATCTCTCTCTCACTAATTAATACTTGGGGTACAATTCACTGGGAAACTCTCATGTGAAAGCCTCTTGAACTGGAGCTGCTTGAGTACATAGTGGATTGAGCTCCATTGATCAGTACTGTCTGTCTTTCCATTTGCTGCCCTTATGGTTCTCAAAATCAGCTGCTTCACCTTGCTTCATGGCGGTGCTGTCTCTGTATTTTGAAGAAGGCAAGGCAAACAGCCAGATAGAATTCCTGCTGCCTTTGGTAGTGTAATGCAGCGCTTCATCTGACCTGAAACCTTATCCAAAGAAACCTGGCCTGCCTCTGATTCTAATCAGGTAGTAACTAAGCTGCTGAGTAAAGCTGTTTGATTCATGTTGCAACTGGGAGTTTTACCAGAGTTTAGATTTTCCCAGTAATGAAGCAACTGGAAAAGTCACCAACATTCATGTTTTGCATTATTGAGGCCTGTTGAGATATTGAGTATTTTCTGGATTTGGGGTTTTCTCCCCCCCCCCTTTCTACTTCTGTTGTAAGTCCAGAAGCCTTTATAGTAACATTTTGCTTCTTGTGAACCCTTCTTCAAATCTTTTGACACTCCTACATTTTCTACATCGCTTCAGATTTTCTGGGCACACATCTCAATATATATTTAAAGGTTTTCTTTATAGTGTTGTTTGTATGTTGTATATATCCATGGTCTGACCCAAAATAAGGCAGCTTCAAGTGATTTGAATAGAAAGATATAAGACTCTTCTTATTTGAGTATCTGAACCCCTGTAATTTTTGTTCGAGACTTAATTCTCACAGCCTGCTACTTTTCTCACAGCCCTATCCTTACTAAACGTCCGGCGGCGGCAGTCGCCGGAAGCCATCGCGAACGTGCCATAAAGCACATTCGCAATGGCTCGGGAGTAAGGGAGGCCGGCGCAAGGCCGGCCACTCTCAGTCCGCCACCAGGACATCCCCACGCCACCGGGACGTCCCCATGGCCGCCAGAGGAAGGTAAGAGATCCCCCAGCGGGGGCGGTCCAGGCAGCGAGGGAGGGGGGCTATTGGCCGAGCCGGCCCGGGAGGGGGCGGGGATGGTGTCTGTCATATCCCCGTCTCCCACCAGGCCGGCTCGGCCGTTACACAGCCTCCTCTTATTTCCGCCAGCTATTTAGCTGGCGGAAATCTGAGGAGGCCCATCGGACCGTCCCCGGTTTACACCGGGAGAAGGGGACGAATGTCCCCTTTCCCCGAGTAGTCTTCCAGGCTGTGCCAGCGCAGCCTGAAACGGGGATAGGATCCGGCGGGCGGCCCTGGGCCACCCGCCGGATACTTAGTTAGGTTTTATTTATTTATTTAAAGAATTTATGCCCCACCTTTCTCCCAACAAGGGCAATCAACGCGGCTTACAGATAAAAACGTTAAAATACATATACACATTAAAAATGATTAAAAACAAGTAATTAAAACAATTAAAACAAACAGCCCCAGTGGGTCACCTATATTTACATTTGTTAAAAAGCCAGCCCACCATGTCAGACATCAAATGCCAACCTGAATAAAAATGTCTTGAGGCCCCGCCGAAAGGTCTCTAAGGAGGGAGCCGTTCTTAATTCCAGGGGGAGGGAATTCCTTAATTGGGGCGCCACTGCCGAGAAGGCCCTATTCCGCGCCGCCATCCCCCTCACCTCCGTCAATGGCGGCACGGTTAACAGGGCCCCCCCTGATGACCTCAGAGTATGGGACCTCAGGATTGCGCTGTTAATGTCAGTATCTTACCTGCATTCGTGACCTCTGGGCAAATTATACTGTATATTTTTGCCCTCACATAATCATAATCTACCTAGCCGGACGTGATTTTCTATGCTATGTACTTTTCTGCATGTTGTCAGAATAATAATTTATTTTACTTGTTTGCTGGTTTGCACACAACGACATGTGTGTGTCTTGGACAAAATAAGAGACAACAAAAAGATAAGGTGATATCTTCTGTTGATGTAGGATATGAGGGATATGTGAGGTCTTGAGTTACACAGCCCATTCAACAAATGGAATTGCTATTTTTCAGCTATACTGAGGAGGAAAGAGAAAGCTGGGTATAAAAGCAGTTTTTGAATTCACTTTGCTGAAGTGCAGCATTGCTACCTCATGTACCCTGTGAAATGATTTTTATACTTTCATTCAAGTCAGTTTCAGCTGGGTATGTAGAAAGCTCCTAGTATAACTCTCTCTCTCTTTCTTTGTGGTCATAGTCCGTTTCTTTCCTGGCTCATGCCAAAGATAAAAGGCCAGTCTCCCATCCAGTTACTTCCCTTCATTTTAGTGGAGTTGAATTGAACAGGTGTATAGCAACTGGAGATTTGACTAGATAATGTTGCCACAATTGTCTTTCAGGTTTTGCAGTTCTAGTTAAATGGTGACTTTCAGCTGAGTTGCCAAGGTCGTCTTGCTGGATGTCACCTTATGAAAGCATTTGTGCCTGGTGGCAATGTATTAGCTGTTAGCAATGTATCCATCTGTGCTGATGCAGACATTCATTTGAGGACCATATCTGGCTTGCTTCTCTTCAAAGAGGAGAAACAGACAAGCAGAAATATGTTTGTGGGTGTACATAGGCAGCACGTTTGCCTGTAGTTGCTTGCTTGAGTGGAGCCCACTCCCAGAATATATGCAAAAAATGGAGGCAAAAATCAATGAAAATAACACAGAAATGCTTGGTGCGCATCTGGTTTCCTTAACAAGATGGCAGCGGTCATTGTCAGCAAGCCACTATGACCTTAGGCAAGTCTCTTGGTCTCAGACCCCCCCTTTCCAATATGGGGATTGGGGATAATAATTCTGGCCTAGAGAGTTATTGTGAAGTTTATTGATGGTGTCTATGCAAAACTTTGAATTTCATGAACATCATGCAAATTATTATTATTATTATTATTAGTAGTAGTAGTAGTAGTAGTAGTAGACAACCTTAAGGCCCAAGAAAGCGAGCCTGGTCAAAAACGTTCCCACCTGGCAGTGATGAAGGCCTTGTGGAGCATATAGTCCAGTCCTGTGGGCTAAAGTTTGTTCCTAGCAGAGCTTTCTTTCCCTCTTGTTTGACCTTACTTCCACTTATTTGTTTTGAATGGATTTGCTTTCATGCCTAGAAGACGAGCAACTGTTTCTAGGTGACCTGCCTGCATTTCTTTTAGTTGCATTTAGAAAGTCTTCCCCTTTTGTATTTTTAAGATGGGAGGGCTCATTATGGTAGTTTGAGGACACCTGGCGTAGACCCTAGGATTCTGAGAAAGGTTTGCAACTGTTCAAGCTCTGGGAGCATGTGTCAGGCCATGCAGGTATCTTTTCAAGAACTGAATGGAGTCTGTCTTGTGGACAGAACACTCTCATCTCTGAAACATCTGCAGTGTAGTGCACCAGTCCATGATCCAGCCATGTGCACAATCCATATTGGTTATGTAGTGCTGATCATTCTTCATGTTACAGAAGGGTCAGCTTTCCAAGGGAATACTTTGAAAGCCTACAAATGAAATTAGTTTTTCTAAGAAAATAAACAAATCCACGAGTTGAATGCAGGTGGCCCAGAGTGACTTTCGTGCCCTTTCTCCCCCTCCTGCTGAGCATGTCAAATGAGACACTCAGGAAACGTGAACTCCTGCTTCGTGATTACAATCGGGTGAACAGCCGGCATCCGCCACCCCATCCTGAGAAGAACAGAGGGTGTACCTACTACGATGCGAATGTTTATTCAAAACCAACCAGCCTCGAGCTTTGGTAGGAACTAGCAGGGATTAGCTGCCCAAGGTTTCAGGTTATAAAAGCCTTGCTTGTTTTATGCTCAAGGAAAGGAACGGCTAGAGCTGAAACCCTTTTGGAAGCCTCACCATGTATTATGATTGCCTTTATGCAATGCCTTTTGACCGTAAGTACTTACGAAGGACTTTTCTGCTTAGGATCCACCAGGCTGTATTGGATATGGAGCTTTCCCAGGTCACCTACTCTCTTTGCTTTCTTGCAAATCCATTGTGTTCCGTGGAATTACAGCAGGGAAGCTCAGTTTAGACATGAAATGGTTAAAACTGCTCTCCTGAGCACCAGGATTTCAGGATTCTGCTTTCGGTGCTGGAAGCATTTTGGTTTTACGGTTCCTGCCTGACTCATGTAGTCTGTCCTTGCTTTTGAGGACAAGATACACCTACTCCCTAAGAGCATTTGTGAAACAGGGAACTTTTTCCAGAAAACAATAAAACCTTTCATTTTTCTCTTAGTGTGATACTTCTCTAGCATGGCTTCAATACCAGCAGTGCAGTATCTGGTCCTGATATGCTTGGGGGAGGGTGTCGAGGAGATGGCCTTGCAGCAGGAGGAACAGCTGTCCTCTCGTTTTAATATAGTTAAAAATCAGGTGAAATGTGCCTTCTGTGGCTGGAGATGACAAGCACACAGTCTTCAAATACCGTATTTATTGGCGTATAAGATGCACTTTTTTGTCTACATTTGTGACCCAAAATAGTAGGGTGTGTTTTATATGCCAATACTAAAAAATCCCTTTTCCCCCCTTGCCCGTTTTAAAGCATTTTCGGGCTTACCGCGTTTTTCCGGAGCCTGAGAGCTCCCTTGTGCTTTCTTCCCTAACTAATCTATCCAATCTACAGCTGTTTGTCGGGTTTAATTTATGCACGTGCATGAGTTGAGCTTCTCAGCAGCCAGCAGAGGGCGCTGTGCTCAGTTCAGTTCAGTTCAGCTGAGCTGCCCAGGGCCTGCTCTTGAATGCAGCATGGGTAAGCTTCTGAACTGGGCCTAGTTGGGAGGCTTTGAAAACTGTATAGGTGGGGTGGGGGCAAAGAGTTGAGTCTGGGGTTTTTGTATTTGGGATTTATGTTGTTTAAGAGTTGGTAAGAGTTGACTCTGGGGGTGGTAAGGTGGTAAGAGTTGAGTATGTTTTTTTTTTTGTACTTATGTTTTTTACTGTGGAAACTACAGGGGTGGGGTGGGGGAAAAAGAGTTGAGTCTGGGGGTTTTGTATTTGGGATTTATGTTTACTTTGGAAACTGCATTGGGTGGGTTGGAGGAAAAAAGAGTTGAGTCTGTCTGGGTTTTTTTGTACTTGGGATTTAAATTCTGGTGCATTTTGTTCATGTGTCTTATTGCTGTGTGTTTTAAAAGAGATCCTGGTATTTTTGTGCAATTTATGTAAATTAGCTAATTAAGCAGCCAAGCAGTAAGTGGCCAAGTGGCCCAAAAATGCTTTAAATCTTTTTGTCTTGAAACCCAGGGCCAAAAGGAAGGTGTGTCTTATACGCCGGTGCGTTTTATACGCCAATAAATACGGTAATTAAATTAAAAGAAAACCATATCATTTATAAAATGACGGGACATTGCAGCGATGGGAAGTGATAGCCATTGTGGTGTTTGCCACTTTTTTGTTGCTGTTGCAAAAGAGCTGAGTACTTTTGAACTGAATTGTACTGCAAGGATTGTGATCAATCTCTAAAGAAATAAAAAGTTCCCAGAATGGTAGGGATGTGTGGGGATTGTGCCACTGATTATTAGCAATGTATCCATTAGGTGGCCATGACACCAAACCTATTCTACACAGCCCTCCAAACTGCAGTGAATATGCTTGCAGTACGTGGTTCAGGGGAGGAGGAATTTATTTTTATTTTTTTAAAAAATTATATTCTGCCTTTTCCTATGCTGAAAGGCAAATGCCCAAGAATTGCATTTTGTCACCTACCAAATACTGCAGTTTGAGTGCTGGGAAAATGTGATATCTCTTCAACACTGCCTTGAGCAAATACATAGCAGATTCCTTGAAACAAGTGAGCAACAACTGCACATTTATTGTACAAAAAACAGCAGTCTGAAAACATCTTCGGGGGCGGGCCACAGGATCATGGAAGGAAAGGGAAACTTATAATTGAGGAACTTGTTTCTCTAATTCCACTTTGGTAAACTAAATACATAAGAAGAGCCTTGCTGGATCATCTAATTCAGCTTCCTCTATCTCACAGTGGCCTACTAGATGCCTCTGAGAGCACACAAGGCAACAACATACCTGTATCCTGTTGCCACTTCCTTGCATCTGGCATTCAGAGATAGGCTACCTCTAAACTCCAGAGGTTGCATATAACTAGTGATTGACTTTCCTCCATAAATCTGTCCAATCCTCTTTTAAAGGCATCTAGGCCACATGCCATCACCACATCCTGTGGCAAGGAGTTCCACAGATTAACTACACACTGGGTAAATAAATATTTCCTTTTGTCTGTTCTGACTCTCCTGCCAGTCAATTTTAGTGGAGGTCCCCTGGTGTTGTGCGAGAGGGAAAAGAACTTCCCTCTATCCACTCTAGCCATCCCATGCATAATTTTACATGTCTCAATCGTGTCCTCCCTCAGGCGCCTTCTTTCTAGACTGAAGAGCTGCAAACGCTCCTTGTAAGCCTTTCCTTGTAAGGGTGGTGCCCCAGCCCACTAATCATTTTGGTTGCAGACTTCTGCACCCTTTCTAGCCCCAGTATATCCTTTTTGAGATGTGGCGACCAGAACTGGACATCGTACTCCAGATGTGACCTTACCATTGATTTGTACAATGGCATAATAATATTGACCGATTTATTCTCACCCCCCTTTTTAATGATCCCAAGCATGGAATTGGCCTTCTGCACAGCCATTCGCACATTAGGTCAACACTTTCATCAAGCTGTCCACCAGTACCTCAAGATCTCTCTCCTTGCTCCATCATAGACAACTCAGAACCCATCAGTACATATATGTGAAATGTTGATGTTTTGCCCCAAATGTGTTCATCGTTTAACTACTGCTAAAAATAATTCCCTGTTCAGATTTGAGATTAGGGCAACAACGTTTATTTATTTAGACTAGCCTGTTCCCAAAAGTATAGTATAGTATTAATAGTATAGTCAGTGAAAAGGCATTTTGGTTCCAGTGCTCCAGAAAGGTTTCCTCTCCAAAAGCCAGGGCCAGCCTCACTGACTGCACAAGCAACCCAAAACGTTGCATGAGGCCCAAGTGTTTCTAAGAGCAGCAGGGAAACCAGGGTATAGCCCAGAAATACAGCCCAGAAATATAGCCCAGGATCCCTTGCAGTGGTGCAAACGATGCTAGTGCATCCTTTGTGTGGAAACAGCAAGTTGGGGTGGCAGAATGTCTTCCAGTGTTTCCTAGACATTTTCGACCTGCGGCTGCCTTGACCATTGGCTCCTCATTACGTTATGTTGATGCCTGCCAATTGGCATGGCACTGTTTTCTGAGAGAATTCAGTGGCACTCCATGGCTCCCCTGGCTGGTTTCCGCGGCTCTTCTGGGATCCACACCTCCCAGTTTGAGAACCACTGTGTTAGCCTTTCACAATAGAACATAGGGACCCATACATTCAGAAGTTCACAAAACAGTATTAGAAATTGACTGAGACATGAACTTCCAGTATCTGAGCTGCTAGATCAGGGGTTCTCAACCTGTGGTACGGGTACCCCTAGGGGTACGCGGACCTCTTGCTTGGGGTACGCCAAGCCCTTCCCCTTATCTGCCCCATCAGCAGCTAATTAAGTGTTAATTAACATGGATTTTAAATTGTAATTATTTTCGGAGCCATACTGTCTCTCTGATTTTGGTTTTGGGCTTATTTTTGTACTTTGGAAAATGTACTTTGGTGGGGTGGGGGAGGAAGGTGCTGATTTTGGGAAGTATGACTTGGAGAAAAAAGAGATCCTTGCATGTCTGTCTGTCTGTCTGTCTCACTCACTCACTCACTTACTCACTCACAGAGTTAAATAAGACATTTTTTCACATTTAAAATTGTTTTAGTACTTTTTTATTTTATGATTAATTACCTAATTAATTGATTAATCCAATTAATTAGCAGTTAATTAACAGAGGATTCTTCAGAAAATTGGACCGTGGTAGGGGGTTGAGAACCCCTGTGCTAGATGTATTTTAGCACTATATTATGTATTTTAACTTCTGTTGTAAGCCGCCTTGGGCATTTGCCTTGGCATAGGAAAGGCGGGATATAATTTTTTAAATAAATAAATAAATAGATGTCATTGGCATACCAAGGAACTTGAGCCTTGTCTGGTGCTCCATCCACTAGTCTGTTTCCCCTTTGCTTTTGAAATGTCTGTTCAGTGGTTGGAGAGTTGGGCCTTTCTTTGATTGCCTTCCTGGGGCTGTTCCTGTTCATGTTTCTGTTTTGCTCTCTGCAGAAAGCTCCATGAGGCCCAGAGACACGGTTTCGGAGTCCAGTCCAGGTTCTGCAGCCACGCAGTCAGGGGTGCCCACTCAGGTGGTTCAGCAAGTCCAAGCTACTCAGCAGGTAGGTGGATCTGGGATCCTGCAGTTGGTGTGACCAAAGTAGACATAATACAGCAGTCAGGATGCATCTCTTAATCAGAACAACTTTGACCTTTAGAAAGGGCAAATGACTTTCAATACATTTGTTAGTGGTTTGCCAAAAACCTCCTGGCACCTGTGGCTGCCCCCCCCCCCCTTACTTGATGCCGTGCCAGCCTCTTCTCTTCTCATTCCTTGAATTAGAAAAGAGGTGGACAGAGCAGAAGAGTAAGTGTGGAGGAGAGGAGAGTGGTGGGCCCTTGTCTTCCTCTTTCACTCCATCTCCCTCTTCCTTTTCCAATCCAGCAAGAGGGAAGAGAAGGTGGAGCAGTGAAGGCAAGTAGGCAGATAGACGTGGGCACTCCCCAGCAATCTGCTGCCTGAGCTGACTGCTTCAGTCAGCCACATAGATGGGCAGGCCCTGGTAGTATTGGAATAATATGTGAGGGGAGTTGTGAACCAGGCTCTTTCTTTCAATTCCTCACCAATGTTCCTGTAAGGAGTCTGCGCCACTGCGCGGATCCCTTCTGCTACTGCACAGCGTTGTGCTGCAGTTGTGATGCCATCTCTGGATGCTCAGCAGTGATACCACGTACCATCACCGAACTTGTAGGTTGCCAAGCTCCAAGCTGCGCAGAGTTTGGCTTCGAGTTGTTCTGCCGCGCAGCTTAGTGGGAACAATTTTCATATGAGAGGACTGGGATATGGCGGGTAAAGATCTTTATAAAGGGAGTTTATAAGGCCTTGCTGTCTCTGTAGGGAAGCACTAGGTGCTGTACTTAGTTGCTTTCAGAGACAAAATGTTTGCCTATCATTGCTGTGGATTGTTTTTATTTGCCTTGATTCTGGGTTCTCTTCTTCTTTGTCAGAGGCTACTGGTCCAGGCCAGTGTGCAGACTAAGCCAGGGACAGTATCCCCTCTGCAGCTCACAGGTGTGCAAGTACCCCAGCAGGTGAGTCTGACAGGTCTCTCTGATGTTGCTACAAGTGGTTGGTGTGGTTTCATAGAACCTCCCTCTATCCAGTGACCTGCCTCCTGGGACTATATCTGGGTGCTACGTGTAGCTTTGAGAATGTGTGTTTAGCCACACAGTTATTTTAAAGTGCAATCCTATGCATGTCTTAATTCCAGACTGGGGCGTCGCAATGCCCCAGTTTGGGGACCTTTGGCATGTGCAGTCCTTTGGCATGTGCAGAAGACTTGGATAAGGGGGTAGTGGTCAGCTTCTCACTTTGTGCCAGGATATAATAATCACCCCGAATGCTTCTGAGAGATGCCGTTGCCACCCCCCCACCCCCGCCAAGACTTGCAAAGGGGGTAAAAGTTTGGGAACCTCTGGGACTTAGGGAAGGAGTTGTCTCTCTTGCTCAAAGCAAGAGACTTATCCAAGGTCTGCACAGTAGCTTCTGCGTCTTCATGAAGATCACATACCCAGTTCTCAGACTATCATTACTGGATTTTGATATTTGTCTCTGCTCTGCGGTGTTACTGAACATCTTCTTAGGATTCCAGTAATCGTCTATCAAGTGCAGCTTACATGAAAAATTGGTGTTCACAGTTATGTATTGGCCAACATGAGAAACTACTGTTCCAGCATAACATTTCAGGCTTTGAGAGGCATCCAAAACTCAGTCATTTATGCATGTATGCAACTATGGTTTGAAGTGGGTGTGCAAGTTAGCAAGTTAGTGGGTGTGCAAGTTAAGAATGCATTTGGGCTAACCATGGTTAGTGAAAACACTGCTGCAAACATAACACTTGCACCATGGTCAGCTCTGAAAACGAAAGGGAGCAGGGAATTTGCACTTGGGGGAGGGAAGAAAAAGGAATGAGTGTGTGCCTGAGGGGTACTCTCAGGCTGCAATCCTACGCACACATTCCTGGGAGTAAGCCCCATTGAACATAATGGGACTTACTTCTGAGTGGACATGCCTAGGATTGTGCTGTCAATCTCCTAACCATGGCTAGAAGCTTTGGGCAGTATTGCACTCCACTGTTGCCTAGAGGGTTTATATTCCATAAAGGAGCTGAATGGAGAGGAGAATATTTTTAGAAGTGAGGTCTGTGTTTAGATTTCCAGACTGCCTAATTTATATCCAAAATCATTCTTGGATCTCTTGATAGATTTGGCCCCTTTGGATTATACTGTGCAAATGAAAAATACCTTGCTTATAAATTTGAGGATATACTTATATCTATCTTGTATGGTCTTGAAATGGCTGT
This sequence comes from Plestiodon gilberti rubricaudatus, assembly GCA_026170595.1. NCBI lineage: Eukaryota > Metazoa > Chordata > Lepidosauria > Squamata > Scincidae > Plestiodon > Plestiodon gilberti. Next base: position 111,265,593 of record JANXHW010000002.1, read on the forward strand.
AATCTAGAGAGAGAACTCGCGTTCTTCTTCTGTTTTCTTTCCTCTTTCATGTTGACTCAATTGAACTGTTCAGTTTTCATCATCCTGTTTGAAAGAGACAATTGCCTCTTTTATCTGGTCCTACCAAACACTTCCCAGGACCACTTTTCTATCTCTCCTTCTTCTCCAACCTGTGCCCCTTCGTTGCTGCTGTTTATGGAGCATTCTGCTCTAGGATGACTTGAAAAACCTTTTCTTGGGTGATACATCTGTCTTGACAGTTAAGTATGAAAATAATTGCACTTCACCGAAACTCATATTCTGGATTTTCAACATGTAAAGAGGGCATGAAAACACCTAAATTGGAGACACACCGCCTGCGGGGTGCGTTGTGTCCCGGTGCATTGTGTGCGTAGCCAACATGCCACAACTCACCCTGTTTACACCAAAGAAAGAGCATGGAGAAGGATAAGACGTCCAGCCCCTGCCCCCTGCTCTCTTTTAGCCAATCAGAATCAAGTCTTTTCAGACTCGATTCTGATTGGCCAGCGCTTTGCTCCATGTCCTGCCCCCTCAGAACCGCAGCCTCTCATTGGCCGAACGTGGGCCAAAGTTCAATTTTTCCAACTTTGCTTGCACCAGAACGCTGCTCTGCTGCGTTCTGGTGCGAGCTTGTAAAAGCGAAGACATGCCTAGATTTTTGAGACGCACGCAAACACTGCTCAACACAACGCACTGCAATGCGTGCGGTGTGTATCCGGCTTAAAGATGGTAGCAAGGAGGCACAAAAATGCTGATCTGCAGAACGCAAGAGAAATGCTCCAGAGGTCCACTGCCAAACCAAGGTCTTGTCAAGTTTCAGAGTAAAGTGAGGCAGAGGGAAGTGAAAGCAATTTGTAACCAGCATGGAAGAGCAGAAACAGACTCAACAAGTTTCTCAGACTACTGAGCAAGCCTGAGCCAAAGAATTTATATGGGCTATGAGTTTTTGCTGGTTCTGTTCTAGCCTGTTGTTGTTAAGATGCTTCCATACTACTTTTACAGCCCAATCCTATGCATGTCTACTCAGAAGTAAGTCCCATTATATTCAATGGGGCTTACTCCCTGGTAAGTGTGGACTCCTGCAATCCTTTGCAGCCTAAGTTGGACTTTCTTGAGGTCTGTCCTTTGGTTAGAACTGGTTGGTGGCACACGGGTTGAGCCCCTGCTTAACTTCCCCTAGATTGCCTATTTAAGATCTACTATAGGCTGGCACCCTTTGGTTTTTAACACTTTGTTTTTATATTCAGGAAGAGTCTGTGCTAGAATAAAAAAGTCTGTTGTTAGTTGAAGTGGTTCCTATGGAATTCAGTGCCACAAGATATAGTGATGGCTTTAAAAGGGAATTAGGCAACTTCATGGAGGAGAGGTCTACAAGTGTCTGCCATAATGGCTAGTTAGAAGAACTTCCATGTGGTTTGCCTTTAAGTTCTAATTGCTATTGACCATGCAATGTGGAAGGGTCCTTGCCTTCAATCCCTGCTTGAACGCTTCCCAGAGGCATCTGGTTGGAAAAGCTTGATGAACCCTCAATCTGATTAAGCAGGGCTGTTCTTATATTCTTGTGCTTAGTGAACTACACAGTGAAGCTTAGGAAAAATGGGCAAGATCATTTTGCAGAATGAATTTTCATCCAGCCAAACGTAAGAATACAGAAAAATCCATATGTTAGGTTTGTTTTGCTGCCATGTTGCTGTGCTCCCTAGAAACTCCTGTATAATGAGGAGAGCACTGCTTTTCACAGGAAATCCATATCATTCCATTCCTTGTTTTGGTGTCTGTTGCATAGAATGCTCTTGCACAGCTTCAGTTCATTTTAATGGAGCTTGGGTAGGAGAACTTCCTAGTGGATCGTGTCTCAGGGGTCAGATGTGTCCACCTTCTATTCTGTAATCTTTAACTGTTCCCCACATCAGTCCATGAGGTAGCCATCTTGCCTCATCTCATAGTAGAGGTGCTTCTGTCTACACAGGGATTGTTCCTTTCACACTCTGATTGTAGAGACAAAAATCAAACAGGCTATGGAATGATATTGGTTTCTTAGGGAAAACAGTAGCCTCCTTACTATGTGAGAATTTTAATTCATCTACGGTATGTCAACAGGTGCTATTTTTGCCCCAGGCAGTAGAATGTTAGACCAGCCTTGTGTGTAGGAGCTTATGGCAGTACTTAATTCTTATGTGGAGGGTGGCTAATAAAGAACAATTCCTATCCTAATCCACTTTGTGTGTGAACAGGGAGCATGTGGCTAGTGAGCAATTCTTTGTAAGGTGCTGGCCTGCACTCCAACTTGGCAGACCTCTTCCGGATGTATGGCAATTAACAGGGTTTGCTTCTTTTGTGTCATCCTGTTTCAGCGGCTGGTGGTACAGAGTACTTCACAGGCTAGTAAAGGAGGACCAGTCGCGCTGGCCGTCCATGGTGTGCAGCAGGTCCACTCTTCACCTGAGGTGGGTGGCCCAGTGTTCAGACCTTACAGGTTTGGGGAATGCATGCTTAGATATTCTATGGTAATGAGTCTCCTCAACTGTAGTATGGCCTTTTGCTCAGTTCTCTTTCAGAATCAATCAGCCCTTTTGTAGCTTCCTCAATCTTTTCATATCACTTCCTAAACTGGAACCAAACAATGAATCTTGGGTTTCATACTGGACTTTTGTGTGGTTCTGGGCTTTATTCAGATTTCAGGATCAAGGGACAACTTTGAATTTTGTATTTTCTACTTAACATTCATTGATTTGGGTTTACTTTCCAATTGTACTGTCACTGCACCAGTTGTATTGTTGAGACACAGGAAGGGAATGTACAAAACAATTGCCGCTTAAAAGGAGATCATACTGTTTGCAAGAGGATACCATCAAGTCCTAAAGCCTTGACTATAATATTTTTAGTCCTGAGAACTGCCCCACCCATCCTTGCAATTACGATCGGTGGCCAGAGTAAAAAGATGGCTGCAGGTTTAGCAAGTTAATGCTAAAACCTATTTCCCTTTGATGCATTCACTAAGAAAGCCTTGAAATAGATAACCTGGGCCAATAGAGCTGAAGAGAGATGCTGGGTTCTTTCTTCAACTGTATTTCATGGTTGGTTGACATTGTACGTCAAAAATCCTAGTTTCTGTTTAGCTTCATTAGGAGGTTTGCTTGCTTAGGCAGGCAAGAATCCTGGTAAGGAGCGTATTTCATGCTCTGGATGTGTTATGGTCCAGAAGACATGTAGAAGTGCCAAGGACCAGAAATGGGACCTGTGCTGCACTGAGAAGGAATGCCTCCTCCATATGTTCTCTTTCATTCTTAGGATCTTTGGGTATGATTTGAGGCAGCAGGAAGTGCAGGATTCTTGGTTTTTGAATTTTTGAACCACTCTGTGCATTTTAAAGCTTTTATTTAGAGAAAAATTTATTTTATTTTATTTTTATTTTATTTTATGGATAAAAAATATCCATAAAATGGATAAAATTTTATTTTTATTTTATTTTATGGATATTTTTATTTTTATTTTATGGATATTTTATTTTATTTACTTTTATTTTATGGAGAGCCAGGATGGTGTAGTGGTTTGGGAGTCGGACTTAGACCTGGAAGATCCAGGTTCAAATCCCCGCTCAGCCATGAAGCTTCCTGGGTGACCTTGGGCCAGTTACTATCTCTCAGCCCCCCACCTACCTCACAGGGTTGTTGTGAGGACAAAAGGAGGAGAGGAAATATGTACACCACTCTGAGCTCCTTGGAGGAAGGGTGGTATAAAAATGTGAATAAATAAATAAATAAATAAATTTCTTCTTCAATGAATTTTACATGGCTTCTGAACCCATATACCCGATCTCTTTGAATATTGTTTCATGCCATGAAAACTTCCATGCTACATTGACTCATAGTGGTTGAATCTTATTAATTGCAGTTATTTAACTCGATAGATCTGTGTTCTGAATGCATTTGTTCATCTTTCAGTTGCGCATTGTAAAACAGTTCCTTCCCCACCCCTCCCTAGCCCATAAATAAATAAATGTAAGGACATTTGTACACAGTACAGTAACCCAGCCACTCTTTTAGGACTACCAATGAACTTTGTTGATGTCACAAATGAAAGTGGTTGAAATGCATGATCATCACTCACCACTTCATACATTTGACGTTTGTGGCCTACAAACGTTTGTCACAATATACTTGCTAGTCTTACAGGTGCAGTGATATTCTTGGTTTACTAATTGATTTCACCACAAATAATCTAGGTTCAAACCAAGAGATATATTGTCAGGCTGTTAATGAAACCCGTTTTAGCAGCCTTACATTCTATTTGTCCCCTTAGCATCTTTTGCTTATATATGATGGTGTTGAGGCTGGATGAAGAATGCTCTGGGAGACACAAATGTTCATCCACTGGTCTCTGTGTGCTGACTTTTTCATGTCCAATTGATGGCTGTCTATTTTCTTATGCAGATACCTACCTGCCTATCATAAGTAAACTGCAGAAGAGCTTTGCAGGCAGATGATGGTAAATATGGTATAGGAGCATATGCAGGTCTCCCAGACTATTTGCTCTCTGACCTCAAAGTCACCAAGCTAAAGCAAAATATATTTAGAATTTAAATACAGCATGAGGTTGCTACGCAGTTCATTAACAATGGGGTTGGGCTGGGTTCCTCTCAATTTCATTTCCATATAGTTATTCCCCTCGAAGGGCGCAAGCCTATCCTATTTACGCCACCGGTGTAACCAGCAGCGCAGCGAGAACAGGAGGCCTCAGAACGGAAAGGGGATTCAAATCCCCTCCAAAAGGGGAATTCAAAGGGAATTTGAATCCCCTTTCCACTCTGGAACCTCCCGTTTTCGCTGCGCCGCTGGTTACAACGGTGGCGTAAGTAGGATAGGATTGTGCCCTAAATCGCCTTTCCCAGTAGCGTAGCTAGAGGGGATGGTGGTGTGGTAAGTGCTGCACAACACTACATGACTGTGTGACCCCTCCCACTCTCCAATAGAACCATTCTGGCAACGAAGGCAGCGTATTCGCTGCTGAAATGGTTCTGAGGATAAGTGGGAGGGGCCACTTTGCACTGCTGTGTAGCGCCGTGCAGCACTTACCGCACCACCACCCCCTCTGGCTATGCTACTGCCCTTTCCTGCTCATATGCTACTGCTCTTTCCTTTCTTGCTCTTCACCCCCTGTTCAGACTTCTTTGCTAGTGTAAAAAAAAAAAAGTTTAAAATGTTAATGCTAATCAAAAAGACAGCAATGGCATGTAGAAATAATTTGTGCTCCATGACTGGGAAGAAGAGAGGAATGTGACTTCCGACTCGGAACAAATGAACATGAATTGTGTCTTGTTCTTTTATGTATACCCAGAGAATAATACCTTCCTCCTTACCTTTCAGCGCTCCCCCGTCCAGAACAGCAGCTCTGCCACCAAACAGGGACAAGTACAGCAGCTTCAGGTCCACGGAGTCCAGCAAGTACCTGTTGCACAAGAGGTGCTGTATGTTTGCTTGCAGTGGCCTTGCGTTCTCCTCTCAGTTTCAATAACCCATTCAGGTTTTTGGGTGACAAGTGTACAGACTTGTTAAAGTGTCACCCTGTACTCTCCAACTCCTCCTTGCTAATAGTTTCTAAGCACATTTTCATTGTACTCTTACCCTCCACTCTGTTTGTATTTCAGTTAAGATAGCTGTGCACTTTCCCATAGTTTACTTTTGTTTTGTGGTTGCGATGTTGCACTGACACTCAGAATTGTATAACTTCACAATACTGGCATGTGGGCACCTGTTAAACTGTGGCCTATTCCTTCTTTATGTCTCATTGTTCCAAGTGGAAGATTGGGGGGGGGGGGCCTCTACCTTTCACGTTGGTGAAATATTGGGCTTGTTCAGATTATAATCTAAATCATGGTTTAGATTCTTGTGAATGACCTTGCCTCTCTATGAGGCTTGTGCATTCCCCTCTCCTCCTCCATGTGCCTGGCAGAAGAGTGAAAGCATTTGCTTTTTGTTTTGTAAATCACAGTTTTGTGCTATATCTGAGCTCAGGAAATTATGATTTATTCTAACAGAGATTTGTTAAAATAAATCAGGATCAAATTGTGGTTTGATATTCTGGTTGTTACCAAACCACAGTCATCATAGTTTCCTGAGTTTGTACATAATGCTAAAGTGTGGTTTATCCTAACCTAAAGCAAAAACTTTCCCTTGCCTCTTCCTGATGTAGGAAGATGCATCAGTTTCAGCCTGCAGGAAGGTAGGTGTATTCATGATTATCTAAGACTGCAATCTTGTACATTTTTCTGGGAGTAAACCCCATTGAACAATCGGGCAGCACAATCCTGAAGTTCGCTGGAAGCTGTCGTGAACGTGCCGTAAAGCATGTTTGCGACAACTCGGGAGTAAGGAAGGCGGCGCAAGGCCGGCCTCCCTCACTCCGGTGTTGGATCTCCATGCTGACGGCGGCGGAAGGTAAGCACTCTGTCGCCGGGCGAGGGAGGGGGGCCATTGGCCTAGCCGGCCTGGGAGGGGACAGGGAATGGCGTCGGCCATATCCCGGTCCCCGCTGGGCCGGCTATGCCATTACACGGCCTCCTCTACTTCCGCCAGCTAATTAGCTGGCGGAAATCCAAGGAGGCCGATAGGGCCGGCCTGGGTTTACACACAGGGAAGGGGACGAGCGTCCCCTTCCCCGAGTAGACCTCCAGCCCGGCGCGTGCCAGGCAGCCGTTGCACAGGATCCAGCGGGCGATCCTGTGCCGCCCGCCGAACCCTTAGTCAGGATTGCGCTTGGAACTTTTACTTCTGAGTAGATATGCATAGGATTGCACTATAAACCAGTTTACAGTGGTGTTCAGGTTGTTGTTCTTATGTTCTATCTGAAGTGAAACAGCTCAAATTAGTCTTCCATTCTTTTCATGGCTTTGTAAGCAAATCAAGGTAAAAGGGAACTTTTGAGCCACTTGGGCCTCTATGGACCTTTTAAGTTACCGAAGAGGGAGCCTTATAAAAGCACAAGAAACTCCAGACATACTTGATTGGGGATTCTCACTTCCTAGACAACCTGATCAAGATTCTTACACAAAATGAGATATAAGAGTTGGGAAAGAATTTGGGATATAAGGGTTGGGAACGAATCTCTGTTGGAGAGCCATTAACAGAAGGGAAAATGTTTTTGCCCTGTGCACAGCTTTCCCCATCCCAAGCCAGGCTATACCTCTCCCAGAGATAAGGAGCACTTCTGCTCCCCAAACAGATTTTGCATACACTGCTTCCTAAACGGTACTGATGGGTTCTGCTTTGTTTTTGTTCCCCCCCTCCCACACACACACACTCCACAGAGGTCTGTTGTGCAGACAACTCCCTCAACTCCCAAAGCGGGCACGGTGCAACAACTGGCTGTGCAAGGACTCCAACAAGTTCATGTTACTCAAGAGGTAAGAGTCTTTATCTGTTGCTGTGTTTGCTGCCCCTCTTTTCCAGTTTCTGTGGTCTGATCATGGAGGAACTGAGCCAGGTTAATGCCAGAAGCTTAAAAACCTTTCCCCTCAGCACTTTGCCTTTGCATCTGTTCCTGTCTTAAATTCCTCCCCTGTAGAGATACTTCCTGTTTAATTCCATGTGAATGGTTGCCATCTTTCCAATCCATACTAACTTTCTAGATATTTCCTTTTCCTCCCACTCCCACCCCTTCTTTTGAGGATGTGGTTAGAACTCTCCTTCCCTTATTGATTGGTTCCTTCTATACTTCGGTGACCACTTTAGCTGCTATTGGGGGAACGTTTTTAGCCATGTTTTCTTAAGGTGCCTCCTTAGCTACTGTTGTAAAATGCTTTGGGCTCATTGAATAAAATGCAGAAGAGCCAGGATAGGGGACCCTCTGCCCTTAACTTTAACCTTTGCATTCCACTAGGGCAGCGGTTTCCAAACTGGGAGGCGCGGCTCCTAGGGGATCCACGGAAAGCAGCCAGGGGAGCCACGGGATCCTCTCGGAAAACAGCGCAATGCCAATTAGCAAGCATCAACATAATGTAATGGGGAGCCGTCGCCAATAGTCAAGGGAGCCGCAGGTCGAAAAAGTTTGGGAAACACTGCCCTAGGGCATCTATTTGCTCCACCAGCTCTGATTGCTTCAGTCTTTTCTGTTTATTGTCTAGAGCGCAGACAGTGGCCCTTCTAAGAGCAGTCAGCAGTCGCAGCAGCAAGAGCAACAAGCAGTTCAGCAAGGTCTCTCCTTAGAGTGCAGCAGCAGCAGCAGCAGCAGCAGCAGCAGTAGCAGTAGCAGTGGCGGCAGTGCACCCCAGCTGGCCAGTTGCTGCTTATCCAGTCCAGAGCACAGGCTCCACTACATGCACTCGCTAGATTCCGCTTCAGAGCAGTGGGTGGAGCTGGTCCGCATGCTTCCTCAGCCACTCCTCCTACCACAACAGAAGGTGGTGATAGAGCAGCTGCCATTCCTCTCCTCTCATCATCACTCCAGTCCTGACCAGAGAGTCAAGATTCAGAGAGTGCCTCAGGTGCTAGTGTTTGGAACAGCAGCTACAGCACTTAAAGTAGGTTCTGCGAAGGGCACCTGCCGAGATCCAAGAATAGCAAGCTCTGTGCATTTCACTTCTCACAGAGACAGAGAACAGAGCTAGCAGGGCACCGCTCCCCTCCCCTCCCTCCCAGTTGTGACTTGCCACCTAATCAGTGGTAGTAGAGCAACCATTCTTCCTTCATCTTGCCAGAGTTGAAATTCTTGGACCTCTTCAGCATTGGATTTGATTTTACTTTACTTTACCTGTGTCAAAACATAGAATTTAGTTATTGTAGCCTTGAGGGACTAAAGTCTGTGAGATTTGTACTCCCCCCCCCAAAACACATTATGTTTTATATGGGACTTTCAGCATTTGGGAATTGGAACAGAGAGGCCTGTCAGATAGCCAGCCAGGATCCCACATCACGACTGTCCAATCTAGGTTAGCTGGATCATGTAGTGCTGATGACATGAGAAGTTCCTTGTTTGCTGCCCTGCTGTCAAGTAGAAGGGAAATGGGCCGCCCAATCCTGTCTACAATTTAGACCGGTGGAGCAGTGCTCCGCTGATCTAGGGTGTTGCAAACATGCCGTAAAGCATATTTGCAGTAGGCAGCGCCGGCCCAGAGGCTGGTGCTGCTCTATTTAGCCCAGATTGAGAGCTACACCCACTGGAGCAGGTACATTCTCTGCTGGGCAAAATGGGGTGTTCCAGGGGGGTGGGATTGGTCAACTGGGCCCGGGCTGGGGGAGAGATCGGCGACAGTGCACTCCATCGAATCCCTTCCCAGGCCTGGCCGCCATTACACGGGCCTCCTGGATTTGCGCCAGCAAAATAGCTGGAGCACATCCAAGGAGACCCATTCAAGTGGCTGGGGCTTACACCAGGGGTTCCTTTCCCCTGAGGTGGTCTCCCAGCTGCTTGCTTTGCGCTCTGGATGCAGTGGAAGTTGCACCGGTCGGTCCTGCTGCATCACAGGGTGCAGAGTTAGACAGTATTGTGCTGTGAGTTGCACATATAGTTTAATCAGATTTCTTCATCAGATTGTAAGGAGTTGGAACCGTATTGGCAAGCAAATGGCCTCTAGTCTATAAAGCATAGCTATGTGATAAAGCAGATATTGCCGTAAAGCCACTTTTGAAAGAAGTTATTATTAACAGTATTTATATACCCTTTTCAACAAAAAGCTCACAAAGCGGTTTACAGACAAAATCAAATGTTCTGTTCCATCTTTGTGCAAAGGCCAGATTTGTCACTGAGCGTGCACTCAAAAGGAGATTGCAGCTAGCCACAGACAGGCCGGACACACATACCTGTATGATATGTGCATTTGCAAACACATATGTGTTGCACTTGCACTTTATGTTTTGAAGTGTATATCTAAAAAATATGATGTGTCAAATGACTCTATCTGGAACTGTGTACAGCTTTGTGCCCTAGCATTCCAAATGGAAACCTGGGAAAATGAGTTGCAACAACCTGCTCAACAGGAGCTTCTAAGCATTCCCTTCATGATGTTGTACCACTGTACTTCATTTACCGAGATCAGCGGACCTGGAGCTTAGATTCTTAAGGTTCCTTGTGGGGAATTCCTTAATTACAGAGCTTTTCCTTAGGGACTCTTATTGGACCCGTAATAGCTCAATGCTAGGTGCAGGATAAGGGCAAATATAAATCATGAGAAGGGGGAAAGTAGCTACAAGCCAGATGTATAGTTCCACTGCAACAGGAGAGCAGAAAGTTTCCCGTTTCCCAGAGCAACTTGGTAGCAGGGACCAGGAAACGTTGTGCTCAAAGGACTGAGACCCTTCTTCTCTCACCTCAGTTTGCTTTTCCTCTCCTTGCTGCTTCCTCAGGTCCAGCAGCTCCAGCAGGTACCTGTGCAACATGTCTATCCCAACCAGGTGCAGTATGTGGAAGGAGGAGATGCCAGCTACACAGCAAGTACCATGTGAGTAAAAGCTTTGAGAAGGAAGGCCTACTTTAGTTGTGCTGCTGTCCCAGGGCTTCAGCCTACAGGAAGCTAAGCATGGATTTCTGTCTGGTTCAGATTGCCAGAGCCATAGCTCGAAGAAGGATTTCTGATTTGCATAGTATCATTCTTCAGACATTTGCACATTGATATTTCATTCTGTGTCTAAGCCAGAGATGGCCAGTTTCTGTACTCTATCCAGGTGGTCACTCTATCTTGCAAACAATTGTCTGGGGACTGGAAGTGTTTTTAGTCACACCTCTTTATGGATGACCAAGCAAAGTTGTTGCCACTGAGAGCTTCACAGTTATACAGCACATCTGCTATAACATAGCCAGGGCATTATAAACAAAATTCAAAGAAAGGTGGCAACATTACAGCTACACCTTTTCTTTACTTGAAAACATTTTTTTCCTTTCGTATGAGGAAAAATTTGGGCATCCCCTTGATGGATGAAGCGAAATGAGATGAAAACACGCCCAGGGCAAGGCAGTATGCGGCGCTCCTCTCCCCCCCCGGCGCTCTGAACCCGGAAGTGAGTGGCGATGATGTCACCGTCCACTCACTTCTGGGTTCAGAGGCCCAATGCAAGCCTCAACATCTCAGTAAAAAGCCCAGGGTGAGCGGGCGGGAGGTTTTCGCGCTCTGCCCGCCTCGCCGAGCCTCCTGCTGCTATTTGGAGGCTCACCCTGTGGAAAAATTGCATCCCCTTTGGTGGAGTGCCCGGGGCAGGTGTCCCTCAGGCTCCACCATAGTTATGGCGCTGCTTACACCCAAAAAAAGGAGAAGGGGAAAGGAAAGGGAAAAAACATGAAAAAGAGGTTGTGCGTTACTTACGGTCCAATCCTATTCAGAAACCAGTGCCAATTCTGGCAACACTACACTGACAGTGCACCGGCACAAGGGCCAAATGCCAAACCTGTCCTGGCAAAACAACACTGGCATAGCCCTTTCCAGTTACACCCCCAGCATCACTGACGCAGCCTGTTATCCACAGAGTGGTGTTCTGACAGAATCATCGGTGTGACATCTGTGAGTCGGCACATCATCTGTGTGACATCCATGTGTCATCAGTGTGATGTCCAAGGAGCCAATCACTGCATCCAGTCAGCCCCAACACTGGAGGCCAGAGAAGCGCAGGGGCAGGCCCATGTCCAATGAGTGGCCAATGCTGGAGGGACACCCCTTGACATCCACAAGGAAAGGACAGCACACATTGGGGAGATTCTCCAGGGATACTATAAGGGACAGCCCATCCATTAGGCAATGTGATGCATCAGTGGCAAATCGAGGCTGTTCATTAGAGCTGCCTCATTACGAGAAATGGATTGAGTATTTTTTGCAAATAAATAAATATTACTTGTCAGTAAATAAATACAAATATTTCTTTCTAGATCACTTTTTTTTAAAGCCTCGTATAGCAGGGTGGGTCCCGATAGAGTGTCATTTTAAAAAGTGGGTCCTGGTGCTAATAAGTTTGGGAACCACTGCTTAACCTATTTATTATCCCAAAATAAATCTGTTCCTCTTTAAAGTGCCTTAAGACTCTTTGCTGTTCCCTGGTAGAAGAGGGGTGCATTCCTAACTGTATGGGAATGCCCTCGTGCTAACTTGTGGTAGGGTCGACCGTGAACTGGGGAACGGGCAGCCTTGCGTAGAGGAGAAGCGTTTACAACGGTTGACCCTACCTCGAGCTAGCGCAAGGGCATTCCCATACAGTTAAGAATGCACCCATCTTCTACCAGAAACAGGAGTTCTCCGGTAAGAAACTCTGTTTTTTATGTTGCAACAAGTAAACATGGCTATCCCTCTGGAATCAATCATATCATGAGATAATCAAATATAGAAATCATATGGAATGGCACAATAGTTATGTGGACCAATAAAAAAACATATGTTTGTAGGAGGTTATATAACACATGATTCACTTTCAGTATAAGAGACAAAAGACTATCAGCATGGAAAGCATTGGGTCTGTAAGAAAGCTGAATTTAATTAATGAGTTTTTGTAGTTCCCCAACCTCCCATTCCCCAGTACCAAGTGGCTATAGTGGGATGCTTTTTTCCAGTGTTGCACACTGAGCGGATCAAGAAATAATTAATCTTTATGTAGTAAATGTTGTGGAAAATTGGGAACAGTATTCTGAAGTGCTACCTCAGGGAAATTACCGTACCAATCATTTGGTTCGTGGTTTCTTTTCCTATTTCTTGGGGGGGGGGGGATCTTCAAAGATCAAAGGGTGGGCACACTTTGTTTGGATTTGATTAAAATTTGGCAGGACTACTAAGGACCTGAAATTCCTTCAAGGTCTATATCGGAGGTCAAGGGTGCACCACTTCTCCATCCCTAATGGGGCAGGAGGGAGGCAGTTTTCCACACGCTCCTCTTTGCTTGCTTGTAAGTTGGTGTATGTGGGAAAGGCAAGATAAAAATACTTTAAATGTGTGTTTGTGTGTGAGGGGAAAGAGAGAGAAAGAGAGAGAGAGTACACACGTATGCACCCTTCCCTACTGGAAATGACTGTTTTTCCACTTGTAAAGGGGGGATGGTACCAGCATCTGACTAAGTCTAAGTCTCTTCTTTTCAGACGCTCCAACACCTACCCTTACACGGAGACCCCTCTCTACACTCAAAACACTGGCGCAAGCTACTATGAATCGCAAGGTACACCGACGCAGGTCTCCACCCCAGCAACCTCCCAGACAGTGGCCAGCAGCGGGTCAGTGCCCATGTATGTCTCCGGAGGGCCAATCATAGCCAATCCAAGTGGAGGCAGCAGTGCCGGAGGAGGAGGAGGAGGAGGTGGTGGTGCTGGCAGCGGTGGCAGCAGTGCCGGAGGAGGAGGTGGCAGTGGCAGTGGCGGTGGCAGCACAGGGACCTATGTGATTCAAGGAGGTTATATGCTGGGAAGTTCAAGCCAGTCCTACTCGCACACCACCCGTGCCTCCCCAGCAACTGTAAGTCTGCATCTTCTATTAGGCTACCTTGCTGTTCATGCTGGGGGATTAGAAACTCTTGGGAGCTTCTAGGCTTTTCTCAGCAGCCCATCCAAGTGCTCCCATCAGTGCAGACGTTTTCATAACTGTGTTCCGCGGAACACTGTCAGGGATTCCTTAATGGGTCCAATCAGCAGAGAAACGTCCCTGGAGGACAGCTTGCCGATCCACAACTGATTTTCCCCTGCAATATGTTCTTTGCAGCCAGCCTTGCAACAACACTCTTTACCAGACATTAAAGATGGGTCTGATCAAAGGACTCTGAAATGTGCCTGCTCTCTCTTATTGGGCTTATTTCAGATCTATTGTGATATTTTAGTTCCCCTTGATTCCCCAACATGATGTCTGCTGGTGCATGTGCATGTTCTAGTGCATGTGGGGAGGTCTCATCCTCAACCCACTCACCCCTTGATGTGATGGAGCCTCCTGTTTGATGAATTGTGAACTGAATTCCATTGTTTAGTGAGCAGGACGGAAAACCAACATGGAACAGGTTCTGTTTTGGGGTGGTTTTTTTTAGCAAGGGTTGGACATCTGGTCTCTTCTCTTTCTTGCGATTCTATGACTGAGGGTTTTGTGCTATCCATTTTGATAAAACTGATTTATTGGCAGGAGATTTAGAAGTTAACAAAAAGAAGTATTCTTCCACACAGTGCATAATTAACCTGAAATTCACTGCCATAAGATCTGGTAGTAGCCATTAGCTTACATGGCTTTAAAAGGATAGTAGACAAATCCATGGTGGGCAAGTCTATCATGTATAATATACACTGCCTTCAGGTGCAGAAGTAATGTGCTCCTGAATACCAGTTGCAGGGGAGCAGCAGTGGGAATGGGGTATATACCTTCATCTCCTGTTTGTTAGCTGCCCAGGAGCAACTGGTGAGCCACTGTAGTAAACAGGATGCTTGCCTGGATGATCCAACAGGGTATTTCTTACGTTCTTGTGGAGCTGGAGTCTGGTTTGTGAAAACCAGTTAAGGCCCACAAAGAAGGTTGGTCCTTTCCTGAAAAAGGCCGAGTACATAGGTGCCTGAATGATCATTTCTGGCGTCAGTGTGGCGTCAGTTAGGTGCACCTAGGATTTAGGTGTGGAGTGACTGAACCTTCTCCTGGGTTCCTAAAGGGTATCTGCCTCCTAAGTGTAAGTGGCAGGATCTAGATCGTTCGTTGAGAGAGCATTGGCAAAAACCAGAACCCTAGCAATTAACAACAGCAAACCAATGGAGATCAAACCTTAGAAAGTACAAGTGCTCAGAAACTGGAAGACCTGTAATGTGCATGCCTGTTTCTTTGCAGGTTCAGTGGCTGTTGGATAACTATGAGACTGCAGAGGGTGTGAGCCTTCCACGCAGTACCTTGTATTGCCATTACCTCCTACACTGCCAGGAGCAGAAACTGGAGCCAGTCAATGCAGCATCCTTTGGCAAGCTGATCCGCTCGGTGTTTATGGGACTCCGCACCCGCCGGCTGGGAACCAGGTAAACAAAAGTGGGCTCTTTTGCGGATTACATCAAAGGTTTATAAAGCAAGCATGGGAGAGTGCATCTGCACATCTCCTTGGAGCTTCATGAATACAGTTATAATCAGCACTGAAATCTCAATTGCTTCATATGTGTCAGCTTGAGCAGAATATGAGGGAGGGGCATGCCCAGACTCCCATCTTTGCTGAGAACTTCAGCTGAATCCTAAGTGTTCCCTAAAAGGACATTGGGAGCTGTCAGCTGATCCACAGGCCTAATTCCTGGGGTCACACTGGTCTGATGTGTACTTTACTTTATCAGCATAACTTTGTTGTGGTTGAAGAGGTGAAAACATTTATATTTCCCTCATTAGAAAATATTTTGGAACAAGGGTGCATTTTTTTTTGCCCATTTATGGTTTCTGTGTGTCTCTGAGTGTCTGCGGGTGCGGGGCCAGCAGCGGCGGCGATCCCCAGGGATTGCCACCGCCACGGCTGAAAAAGTGCCCGAAACCGCTGGTTTTGGCCTTACCGGGGCTTCGGGGAGGCCTGCATGACCCTCTGCAGGCCTCCCCAATCTTCGGATCGCCAAAAAAATGGCGATTTTTGGCGATCTGAAGATCGGGGAGGCCTGCAGAGCGTCGCGCAGGCCTCCCCAAAGCCCCCCCAAGCCCTTGTAAGGCAAAAACGAGTGGTTTCAGGCACTTTTTTGCCCCCTTAAGGGGGCAAGATACAGCTTTTGTTCTCAATGGTGGGCCGCGACCCACCACTTTGAGAACTGCTGTATTAGATAGTCTTGGGGAGGTGGTGGTGGGTAGTAGTAGTACTAGTAGTAATGTTTAGTATTGTTACAACAGTTCTCATACTATATGTTAATAACCTTTACAGCAATCTTGTAACATAGATCAGTAGTCTTAATTCCCATATTACAGATGGGGAGGGGCAAAGCTGAGAGAGAGAGGCTTGCCTAAAGCCACCTGCTGATGTAATGGCAGAGGGAGGATTTCAACCAGAGTTTTCCTGATTTGTAGGAATAAACTCCCACCATAGTGCCTTTGTCACTCTCTTTCTGCTTCAGTTTGCTCTCTGAATATATTGTTATATATGTTGCAATCCAGCTGCATCAAATGTTTATGAATGATAAAATAAAATATAGTGGGAATAATAGTGACCAACCTCACTAGGGTGAACAACTTAGTAACTGTAAGGCACTTTATAATCTAAAAATGCTATAGAAGCAATTAAGCTCTGAGTGAGCAACAAGATCTTTATAGTGTTTTTTCCATGTTAAACTTATGTCTTCCCAGCTGGCTGAGTCAGTTGGCCACACAGGTTAATTTGCCATTGTTTGCCCCAGTTGAAATGTCATGTTTGAAGGTGCTCTTAGCAACAGCACCTGGTGGCTGTACAGCACTCAGATTCCCAAGGTGCATCCTCTGTTATGGCCTAAGACAGGGGTTCTCAACCCCTTCGATGCAGCGTACCACCTCTGGCCACCACCGCCACGCCGATTACCACCGGAAGTGGCGATGACATCATCGCCACTTACATCCGGGTTTTCGGCCATGCTGGTAAATGCCAGAAAATGCTGGTAAGGGAGCAAGGGCGGGAGGGTTTTTTCCAGCCCTGGAAACCCACACGCTCAGGCTCTGCAGAGCTTGTGCCGTCGTTTCCGGGGCTCCAGCGCAGTGTCGCGCAGCTGCCATCATGGCAGCCAGGGGCCTGTGTACCACCTCCCGGTGGCCCACATACCACTACTGGTATGCGTACCACCAGTTGAGAACCCCTGGCTTAAGGGATTTACACACAGATTTACCTTTTCTCGCTCCATTCTTTTTTCAGAGGGAACTCGAAATACCACTATTATGGGCTGCGCATCAAAGCCAATTCTCCATTGCTGCGGCTCATGGAGGACCAGCAGCACCTGGCCATGAGGCAGCAGCCCTTTTCCCAGAAGCAAAGGTAGGAGACAGCGCAGGTGCTCTCCTGTGCTCCACAGTTTGCTGACCACTTGCGCCATGCAGTGCACGGTTCCCAAACAGCCCTTTCTGTACCTCCCACTCCTATGCAGCTATGCACACCCAGTGGCTGTTGCTCTGACATGCTTTGACTTTGAGTTGCTTTGCCTTTCAGGCTCAAACCCATTCAGAAGATGGAGGGCATGACCAACGGAGTGGCTGTGGGGCAGCAGCAAACCTCAGGACTGTCTGATATCAGTGCTCAAGTGCAGCAGTACCAGCAGTTCCTGGGTAAGACGGCCATACTCCCTTGGTGCAAGGAGGTTTCAGATAATGAGGTCTCTGAGGGGGAAGCAGAGAGGGGTGTGACACCAAGCTGAGGTTGTTTTAAGCAGGCTACAGATCTTGACCACCTGGCTCACAGAAAATAGCTCTTCGATGGGGACTCAGTGTTTGATATGGGTATCTTTACTTGGGGGCCATAACAAAGAGTGTCTTCAATTATATGGAGTTCCTCCATGTCCCAGGAAGGTGTGAAGCTGACATGGATATTTTCCAGGGGTGGCTAAACTGCTCTGTGGGAAGAAGCCATTTGCAAATCCCCACCTGGGAGCTCTCACCACAAGGAATTGGTTTCCAGCAATAACCACGTAGTTGCTTTAGAAGCAGCTCCAAGTGACCTCGCTGCTGGCAGCCTCGCCTGAGCTTGGCCATGAAAGGGCAACTCCCCGGTCTTGTCAAAAGCTGGGGATCCTGGTCCAAATCTACCCCAAGCTTTCCGTTCAAACTTGGACAAACTTGGTTTACTGGAATGACAGAAGAGTAGGTTGGTCATTAGGAGCCAGAGTGGAACATGGAGGCTTTTTAAAATTGCTTCTTTGTTTACTATTTTATATTTATAGGCTGGCCTTAAGTATAGGATTCCCAGGGCAGCTCACATATTGAAATAGGAAAAAAATAGCACATGTAATTAAACTAATATTAAAAATTGCAGAAGCAACAAAACATCAGATCAATAAAATCCAGCAGAACAGCCCACACTAGCTAAAGAAACAGAGTGGAATGCCTGGGAATATATTTAAAAATCTTCACCTGGTGCCAAAAAGACATCAGATTTGGCACCAGGCAAGCTTCTCTGGGGAGGACATTCCATATACAGGTTGACCTCTGCCTTCTCCTTGCAGATGCTTCTCGTAGCCTGCCTGACTTTGCAGAAGTAGACCTACAGGGTAAGACCCTCCCTGAGGGCATTGGGGCTGAGGATGTGAAGGCTTTCCAGTTGCTCTATCGAGAGCATTGCGAGGTACGTGAGCAGAGCCTATTGGGAAGGGGAGTGGGCCTTAGAGGGTCCCACTGGATGGAAGGCATTGGAGAGGAGCAGGCCAATGCAACACCCAGGCAGGTTGACATGGAACAGACTACATTTGGCACTGCCACAAGCATGCATTCAGGCTGTTTCCAGATGAAGCCCAATCAGTGGAAGTGAAATTGGGCCAGCTTAGCTGTTTTGAATCTCTCTTCTCAAATGCTTTCCTTTGTTAACGCTGCTGCTGTAGCAACTCTGCCTGTTTCAAGCTCCTCTTGCAAAAGCCACCAAAATCTTGTAATTTGAGTGATTTTTCACTTTGAAATTTCTTGAAAATGTGAAAGGTCTCTCCAGGGATAGCCACTACTGATCATTCTTTTCATTGCTAGCATTGAAAGTCATATGCTTGTTGCTTAAGCTGATTGTTTGAACTCAGAAGGATTTTAAGTCCTGTGAGAGCTCCCTCAAGGCAAGTCAGTGCGCAAGATTCTAACAAAGGAAGGGTTTATGCAGGTGTCTAATGGCAAGAAGCATAATGAGAATTCAGAAGCATATATTTTGTAAATTTATTGTTGTATAAACTTTCGTGGGCTATAGTCTACTTCAGGAGTTCCCAACCCCTTCCTGGCAGAGTACCTCCTCTGGTGCCACTCTCCTTCTGAGTACCACCGGAAATGACTGCCGATGACATCATTGCCAGTTACTTCTGGGTTTTCAGAGGCCAGAAATTGCAGGGAGGAGGCTCTGGGCAGGTGGGAGGGCCCTTCTCAGTGTTCCCAAGAGGCTCAGCAAAAGGCAGGAGCCTCTTGGGAGCAAAAACTCACCAACAAAAGCATTGCATTGGAGCGGTTGTCCAGTGGTCCGAGTACCACCATCAGCTGGCCAAAGTGCCACTGGTGGTACTAGAACCACAGGTTGGGAAACCCTGGTCTACTTAATCTGATGTGTGGACAGTGAAGTGAATGGGGGAAATCTGTTCTGCAAGGTGAGATTGAAAAATAAATGAACACACAGTGTGTTATAGCAGAGATATAATATAAGAGTTATAGCCCAATCCTATCCCTCAGTTACATCGCCAGAACGCACATTCTGGTGGCGTAACATGCTTTCCACCTGTCGCAAACATGATACGCCAGAGAGCATGGCCTGGCCGCCACCAGAAGCAGTGAGCGGCTGGGTCTGTGCAGTGACAGACTGGGGCGTCTGCCACCACAGGTAAAGACAGTGTAGAGGGGGCAGGGGTGGGCGGAACAGGAGGTGACGGGCAGGGAGGAAGGCGGATCAGACCCAGGAAGGGGGTGGGTTTGGTGGCAGTGGTGCCTGCCAAATCCATCTCTGCATGGAGAGTTAGGTAGGAGTAGACTGTGAGACAATTAATGTTAATGAGATTCATTAACAGAGGTCAGCAAGCCCATAGATGTGGATGAATCCAGTTGTATTCAACCTCTTGCAGAGAAATGCTCAATTTGCGTGACAATGTAGGGGGATTTAATTGGAGTTGACCAACTTATGCTTTGATTCAAGCTAAAAGATTGTGTCATCTATTAATACAGTAAACTCCAGTTGAGCAGCCTCCTGCTTTGTCTACTAATGTTGTTTGCTTTAGTATTATGACCTCAAGGTCAGGAATAGGAACATAGGACGTAGGAAGTTGCCTTATCCTGAGTCCATCTAGCTCCATAATGTCTACATTGACTGGAAATGGGTCTTAAGTATGTCAGGATCTTTCCCAGCCCCATCTGGAGATGCCAAGGATTGAACCTGAGGCCTTCTGCTTGTCTTCTGCTTGTCTGGTGGCTAATTTGAAAGAGGTTCTGCTTTCATGCCCCTTCCTGCTTGACAGATCTAGGATTGGATTGGATCTAGGATTGGATTGTACAACTGTTTCTCCTCCTCTCCCTCCTCAGGCCATTGTTGATGTGATGGTAAACCTGCAGTTCACGCTGGTGGAGACACTCTGGAAAACCTTTTGGAGGTACAATTTGAACCAGCCCAGTGAAGCTACCCCCATCGTTGTGTGAGTATAGCTGGGAGATGTCACTTCAGGGTACCTGCAGGTAACTTCCACAGAAAAGCAGGTGGGATTGGCGTTTGGCAGTGATGTAGACTTGACTCAGACTCGAGTCAGACTCAAATCGCGTCAATGACTTGACTTGGTGATTGTAAAAGACTCGAAAGACTTGACTCGAGACTTGGAGCCTTTTATGACAAGTCCAATTTTATTCAGGTTTAAACTCGTTCCCCCCATTAAATAGATAGGGACTCTCAACCAAAGACTCGGGACTTGGGGGCAAAGACTTGAGACTTGGAGTCAGAGACTTGATCCACATCCCTGGCTTTTGGTTGAGAAACGCCCCATACTCTTGGGCACTGAGGGCCGTTTCACTTGGAAAATACAAGACCCAAATCTATGTGCATCTCTCAGGTTGAGACAAACAAAATCATGGCATGTTTGCCTTGATCACTAATGCTGCATTAGTGCAGCATTAGTGATCAATTTCAGTGCTGCCCATGTTGGCTCTTCCACTGCAGATTCCTTTAGCAAAGATATCACACACGCGTGCGCGCATGCATGGTGGGGGGCAGCCCTGCAACACAGATGTCACAAGTGGCATAAGCAGCATGGGTTTGTGGCATACCTGAACAGAAGCAGGAGGGCTTGTGGATCTGACTGTGGCAAAGAGTAAGGCCTAACTCCTGCCTGCTCTTCAGCACTAGTAGGCCAGAAACAAAAAGGCATGTAGGGGTGTGGGGGCACTGAATATGTGTACCCGAATAATGTGCTATCTCATACTTCGGACTTGATTTTTTGTAACTCTTGGCAATAGATTGGCCCATACTGATGCACAATTTTGATGTAAGGCATTTTTACCCAAGGTTGTACATATACAACAGGAGTTAAATGAGTACATCTGTGGGCTGGGAGGAAATTTCTGAAAAAGGCTCTCCTTTTGTACCACGATCTCCTCAAGTTGGCTGCTTCCCTCTTTGTCACAAACCTCTGATTAATTTCCCCCCTGCCTGCCAGCATTTCTGAACATACCCATGTACAGTCTGAAGGCTTCTTTGCCTCCCAGGGCAGGTCACTGCTTTCAGGCTGTCCACAGGCTTGGGGCTGGCATTACCACTTCAGAGCTATGCATGAGGGTTAAATGTAGGGATCATCAAGGACAGGGTGGGGTGGAATTACTGAAAAAGTACAATGTGAGCTCCCCATAACCGAAGGTCTAGATCAGAGATTCCATATGGAAGGACAGCAGCTAGCATGGGGGAAGAAATTTAAATATTGTCAGTGAAACAAAGAAAGCGGGTTCTCCCATTTTAGCTGTTTACCATCTTCACCATCCTTGCTCAGATTCTTACCTCTCTGAGAAGCCCAAAATCTATTGACTGCTCCTATGGAAGGGCTGTTGAGAGAATTGCTGGGCCTGAAACTCTGAGCTGTGGTTTTGTAATGGTGCTTTCTGTTTGCATTTAGCCATGATGAAGCAGAGAAGCGTCTGCCAAAGAGCTGCTTGGTGACACTGTCCAAGTACGAGCCTGTCCTCAAATGGACAAAGGACTGTGACAACTTGCTGTACCAGGGGCTGGTAGAGGTCCTGATCCCAGACGTGCTCCGGCCCATTCCGAGTAAGTCCACCCTCTGCAGCTCATATTTGGGGCCTGTAGTGGGCTTCCACAAGCCTAGGGGCCAGAGTCAGTACTAGTAGTGAAAACAAGACACTCCACTTGTTGTTCAGACTCTGCCTGGCACTTCTGCCTGCCCATAGTGGGCTTTACCTGTTGGCCCCATTGCATCATGGGATGGTAGTGAGGGCTTTACTTGCAGCTTTTGCTTTGGGGTTGAAGCATTGAAGTGAGGGCCGGAGAGTTGAGTGGCCCTTGGACTTGCTCTCTGCCCAGTGAACAAAGGACTGTCAAGCCACCCTGAAAATTGCACTAGGCTGCTTAGGAGTGGTGTGACTCCTGTTCCATTCTGTTCCAGGTGCCTTGACGCAAGCAATCCGAAATTTTGCAAAAAGTTTGGAAAGCTGGCTGACAAATGCCATGATGAATATTCCGGAAGAGATGGTCCGTGTGAAGGTGAGCCAAAGGGAGGGAAATTCTGAGGGCAAGAATGGTGGAGGAAATTTTGGTCTTAGCCTTAATCTTGGCCTCCTGGCAGTAGAAGGCTCTAAGATCGTGTTATCTGGAACCTTCTGTCTGTGCCAGGGCAGACTGTGATATGTGGCTTCCAGGTTTTCTGCCTCTTTATCAGTTCCTAGGTTTGGTGCTACAATCGTTCTCTCTATTCTTAAAGGTCTGAGCCATTCCTCCCTTTCTCTTACCCCTTTAGTGGGGAGCGGGGCACTGGAATGCTCCTCAGTCCTTTCTCCCCACAGAGTACACTGTTATGATGGGGCAAGTTGTGTAATCTGCATTTTCTCCCCCAGGTGGCAGCAGCAAGTGCCTTTGCCCAGACCCTGCGGCGCTACACCTCTCTGAACCATCTTGCCCAGGCTGCCCGGGCCGTCTTACAGAACACAGCCCAAATCAATCAGATGCTAAGTGACCTCAACCGAGTGGATTTTGCCAATGTCCAGGTAACAGTCCACAGAGCTCTTCCCAATCTAAACTGTCCCAGACTCAGCTGCATTCTGAGTCTACCTGACCTAATTTTTTCCTTCTCTCCTACTTGGAATCCCGAGGGTGCAAGTATCTTCTCTTACTATTCACCTGCTAGGCTCAGTCGGTGTCATTAAACCTGAAGCCTGCTGTCTTTTATAAACCTTTGATTGACCATGATAAGAGCTGTGTCAGATACAGACATAACTGCCTTGCTAGCTCCATCTAGTCTAGCAGTGGCCAGCCCAGTGTCTTATGGAGCTCACAAGTAGGGTGTGAAGACAACAGCCCTCCCCTTACTTGGTCTTAGCATCTGGTCATCAGAGATATGCTGTCTCTAAGCATGGAAGTTCTTTAGCTGCTGATATTTTATATTTGAGTAATAATTATTATGACGAATTGTCTTTGATACATCTATCTTCCATGAAGGTGTTTAAGCATTTAACATTCTGTCTAAGCATAAAGTCATCCAAACATTGAACTGTATGTTGCATGTAAATACATGTAACGTGTCTCCAATATCCCTTTTTCTTTCCCCCAGAAAAGTAGGGGTGGGGGAGAGAAATGGTGTGGAGGAGGTGGTCCTGTTCCTCTGTTTCATATCATCCCCACTCCCCATTTCCAAAAGCACATTTGCACTTGTGTAACTACACTTTGCATTCAAATGCATGAGTTCCAGAGGTTGTGTGTCTTAAAAAGCCTGTCCCCCATATGATCATGTAGTGAGTGTCCAGTGATGACCACCAAACAGGACAGTGCTAGTTCCTGACCACATCCGTGCTGGTCTGGTCCCGTGTTATCTACAGTACCCACCTCTCTTTCTGCAAGCTTTTTCGCCATTTGGAATTCTTCCCTTTCCAGTGGTCAGTTGCTCTGGGCTCTGTGGACCATCCAGCCATTAAGGAAGGCAGAGCTCTCCTTCACCACTGTATTGTGTTAGTGGTTTTGGTCAGACTTTCAGACCCCACGAAGCCAGAGAACCTCAACTGCTCTGTTTCTAGCGCTCGTTATCAACTTCAGATGGGTCCCTGGCTAGTTCAGTGCAGGAGCAGCCAGCCTCACTGAAGATGCCGCTCTTCCTCTCCTTGCTGTCCCACAGGAGCAGGCCTCATGGGTGTGTCGGTGTGAGGATCGCGTGGTGCAGCGCCTTGAGCAGGACTTTAAGATGACTCTGCAACAGCAGAACTCCCTGGAGCAGTGGGCAGCGTGGCTGGATGGTGTGGTCACCCAGGTCCTGAAGCCCTACCATGGCAGTCCCAGCTTTCCTAAAGCTGCCAAACTCTTCCTCCTCAAGTGGTCCTTCTACAGGTAAGTGGAAGTTAAGAAGTAGGATTGGTTCTGGACCAGCCATTGACTATTCAGATGGCTTTTGGCAGGTTACTGCTGGTTAGCCTCAGTCAGGGACACAGCCCAACCTTCCCTGCCTCCTGAAGCCTCCCCCCCCCCAATTTTGCCACCTTCATAGTTTTGCTATGGGAGGCCCAGCATGTTCCACTCCTCCTGTTCATTCGAAACAGGAGCAGCATATGGAGGTTATGCTCCTAAAGTAAAGGGAGGGGAGAAGGCATGGGCAGCAAGCAGGCTCCAGATTGCCTCCCCCCTGCTCATTTGCTGTTTTTGTAAGCAGCCAGGTGGGTGGGGAGAAGTGATCTGGAACTGTGGCAGCTCCCCCCCCCCCCCCCTTCTTCCTTCAGCAGCACTGGAGGCAACTGCTATAATCCTCTTCCGACTTCTCAGCAAGCTGGAAGAGGATTGGAGTACTGACCAGAGCGGCTCCATTGGCAGCAGGCTGGAGAAGGTAGAAGACAGATGGGAGGGCCTGTCAGTTCACTGCTTCTCCGATTTTGCTGCTTGAAGTGATGCTTTCAGGTTGCTTCATGCAAAGGCTGGTCCTGGCCTCAGTACCCTATACATGCACCAGTATCTGTAACAGGATGCCAAACTTGTTTAATGTATGAGCCACATACAATAAACTTCAAATGTGTGAGACAAGACATTAACAAATATTACACATACGTTTTTATTGTTACATGCACATTGTTACAAAAAAGTATATAATTAAGAAATACATGTACGTAATACTATTTATTCATGTACAGTATGTCCAAGTCAGTTCTTGTTATCCACTAGGGTTAGGTTCTTGGAAACCTAGCAGATAACGGAGTAGCAGATACCGTATCATTGAGCCTATAGGGAAAATGGGGTTAAGTTCCAGGGGACCCTCTTCGCCATACATCATATGAACTGTATAAACCTTTATGAAGATATTTGTTCAAAATTGGCAGAGTTATTTATTAACTTTTCAGATGGTGAACTTTTCAGATGGTTATAATAAAATAATTTTAAGAGATCAAGAACATGACAGTTAATTGCCAAGGTGTGGAATGTCAGTTCCTATCAGTTAAGACTTCCATCATGCACATGCTCCCTCAACTCCTGCCTCAGCACTCCTCCCATAAATGGATGGAGAGGGGGCACACATAATGGTGCATTGCCATGGGATCTGCAGCAGTGCTGCAGATCCCATGGCAATGCACCATTATGTGTGCCCCAGCAGCAGCTAATGTTTGCTGCGCAAATGCCTGCTTGCCTGGGGATATTGCAGTGGCAAGCGGGGTCTCCTAGTAGCAGCAGCGGTGGCAGCGTTTGCATTTTTTTGCGGGTGCTTTCAAGCTCCTGCATGCATACAACCAAGATATCAGGCTCAAATTCCTTTTGCTGCAGAAGTTCCACTTCTCTCTTTCTTTCTCTCTCTCACACACACACACTCACTTTTCCCTTTTAAAAAAAGATCACTTTTTCCCTCCCCCCCCCCCCATCCAAGTTTATTGGTGGGGAGAGATTGGGGGGGTAGCAAGCCTCAGCTTTGCAAAGGAGTGCTTGGAGATGCGCTGAGAGTTTGATTACAATAAGGCAGAAAGAAAGAGGGATGGACTCTTAAAACAAAGTTAAGTGCTTTCTGAACATGGATCAGAAGGTAGAGCCTTCTGTAAATCACTTCTCTCTCTCTCTCACACACACACACACACACAAATGCATGAACTTCTCCTTTAAAAAAAAAAGAGCACTCTCTTCCCCACCCCCCCAGCCAGACACTGAATGGCAACTTCGGCGGGGCTGGAGAGAGACCACACATGCATGCACCCACGCACTCCCATCCAGCAAATGCGGAAGGTCCTGGCTTCAGTTCTGGGTTTCAGGCTGACCAGTAATAGGAGGGCTGAGAAAGATCTCTCACAAACCAGCAAAGTTTTAAAGACGCAAGGCACTCTGGGGTGCAAACCGCCAGGCACGAAGTCGCCCTGCAGGGGGGGTGTTGCCACCACCAGCACTCATCAGGTCGGAAAGCCATGTATCTATGCCACTCACAGACCACCAATAGCAGCCAGAAAGGAGAAGAGGGGCAGAGCGATTCATTGCTTTAAAATGAACACATACCGTATAGTCTGGTACAGAAGAGCAGAGACTCACTAATGGCCCTCACAGATAGCGAGATACAGACCGTGAATACGGGAGGTGGCAATTCTGCTCCTCGCGAGTACGCAAATTTGTGGGTAGGGAATTAGAAAGTAACGAGAACTCACTTCCAATTTTTAAACTGTTCATTTGTCTTGGTTTCAAAAATCACAAAGTAAAAGGGGTAAAAACAGCAACCAAACACTACAGCACCCAGTACCACACTAACACTTCGCTAATTTCACTGCCCTCAACACAGCCATGCACACCACAATCATGCAATTGCAAGCCATGCCCACTGCAACTAACATTGTCAACCCCGGCTTGTATGATTACAGATTCTCCAGCACAATTCCTCTGTAATCCTTTCTGATACAAAATTTCTTTAATCCTTGACTGAAATCTAGCATTAAAATTAGCACCTAATTTCTTAAATATATTTACTCACCATGAACATTAAACTTACGTTTTAATCCAATAGACTCTCAGTTTATACCCGGTAAATAATTATAAAGCTTGATTTTTTTTTTAATTTACCTTTCATGTTAATTGTGATGTAAAAAGGAGCTCAGCCAACCTATTTCTACGAGCTGCACATTATACAGTATGTCATTGTGGCTCGCAAGCCGCAGTTTGGCCACCCCCGGATCTATAACATGAATGGCTTAGCAATGACATGCTTCCTTAGATAGTGGTTGTAGTTTTGTACTCCTTCTCTCCCCAGCTCCATGGTGATTCGAGATCTGACTCTGCGGAGTGCGGCCAGTTTTGGCTCTTTCCACCTCATCCGCCTCCTCTATGATGAGTACATGTATTACCTGATAGAGCACCGTGTGGCCCAGGCCAAAGGTGAAACCCCCATTGCTGTCATGGGAGAGGTAGGTCTTGTGATCTTTGGCTGCAAGGCTGAAATACTTGTGGGACTCACTGCTTGAAGAGTCAAATTCATTCTGATTAACTCCTCTGACCTTGGCTGGGGTGTCAGAGAATTCAGAGAGTGCTTCTAACTCTTTGTCCAACCCCGTGCTGGCATCGGGGGATGTTTGGACAAATCACTGCAAATATTTCTATACCGCTTTTCAGCAGAAAAGTTTGCAAAGTAGTTGCATAGCAAAAGAAATGAGAAGAAGTTTGTCACCGTTAAAAATAAGACACCAACAGCCACTGGAAAAGTCACTATGCTGGGGTGAATGGGAGCACCCCAAACATACACCCTGGGGTGTATCTGCTAAATACAAGAGAACCACCACTTTCAAAGGTACTTCTTTGCCAGTTAGTCAGGAATATATGAAACTGCCTTATCCTATTATGTCAGCTTATTGATTAATCTCGAGACCAATATTCTCAGCCTTGGTAGTGGCTGAGCCTCTTCAGATTCTCAGGTAGGGGTGTTTTCCAACCCAGCCAAAGACCCTTTTGAGACGCTGGGGATTGAATCTGGGAGCTTGAGCATGTGCTCTGCCACTGAGCTACATTCTGCTGGCACTGCATCACTCCCTGCGCATTGCCTTCGCTGCACTGAATGGCTCTGGCGAGGGGGCGGGGCCGCCTCATGCCAGGGAATAAACAGAGGTTAGCACAGTGTGGAACTTACCGTTCCGCCCCACCTCGAGCGACGCCGTGACTGTGTGCTCATTCTGGGCTGAGGGCTCCAGACATAAACCCAAAGCTTAGTCATAAATGAGCTGCTGTGCCCAATTTCTAGCCTGTCCTGGACAAGCCTTTGCCACCCATGTTGCATTAGCTGGTGAAACCTGGCCAGTTTGTGGGGAGAAGACATCAATAAGGTTCACAGAGGGAGTAGTGTCCCCACCCTTGGAATGACTTAAGGCATGAATACACATTACCACATTCTGAGGAGGCACTTATCCATTCCTTGCTCTGCCCCATACCTCTCTTTTGGATCTCTGTCTGGGGAAAATAGCAGTGCCCAACTAGAATAAAGAGGACTTCATTTGTAGTGTCTGTTGGATCAGGTCCCTCAGACAGGGTCCATGAGAGGGGGGTAAAGGGGGTAAATTGTACCCGGGCCCAGGATCAAAAAGTGGGCCCAGGAGCCAAAGGAGGGGGCCCAGAATGTTCCTGGGATCTCAGCTGGCCTCATGGAGAGTGAAAAACGGTGGCTGGGCCAGGTAGACCTGGTCGCTGCATTGGGAAGCCTAGTAGACCTGGGCTCCGGAGAATTTTCCAGCTATTTCTCCCCCACCCCCACCCAGTTTTGCTTCCTCCCCCTTTTAGAAGGGGCCCAAAAGAAACTTTGTACCCCCTGATAAAATGCCTCTCAAAGGCCCTGCCCTCAGATTGCAGGCAGAGCGGTCTGTAAAGCAAGGAAGATCCTTACTTACATTTGCTTCTTGCTTCCTTTTAAGTTTGCAAACCTGGCGAGCTCCTTGAACCCCCTGGATCCAGATAAAGGTACTGTAGAAATGACACAACTTGAGGGCTGGGACTTTCACATAAAAGTTGTTTTCCGAGAACCATTTGGTCTGATCGTTTGAGCCCTCAGTACCCAAAAGCTGTAACCATCAGCCTGAAACTTCAAGCATACAACCATTCCAGGGGTGGGCAGAATGAGTTACATTAGCGGTTCCCAAACTTTGTGTAGAGTTTGGGCCACTATGAGTCATTGTGGGGGCCCTGACAGCAGCAACAGCACTCCCGGGATTGCGCTAGTGTTGAGGAAAAAAGGGTTTGTTTGTTTTTACTCACCAGGGGTTGTGCCAGCCCTCGGGAGGGTGCAGGGGGGCTGCGGATCCCTCTGCGGGCCTCACCGCACCCCAGATTAGCGTCCAAAGGCAATTTGAAACTACTTCCGGTTTTTGCCAAAACCAAGAAGTAAACCAGAGGGGGCCGGCACAACCCCTGGTGAGTCCAAGAAGACCCTTTTTCCCCCAGTGCCAGCACGATCCTGGGAGTGCCATTGCATGTCCCTGCACGTTGCCACTCCCCTTAAAGGGGGAGCAGCTAATTCTTCCCGACTGGGGTGTCACGGCACCCCAGTTTGGGCACCTCTGGGTTAAGGGGAGCTGCCTGATGAAAGTATTAGCAAGGGTCATAAGAACTTGCCAACACACTAAGAGCAGGGTCCCCTGTTCATCATTACATGAGACCTTCCCTCCCTTCTCCTGAGAACCAGAAGTGTGCTGCTTGTGACTTCTCCAAAGCAGTGCAATACGAGAACCGCTCTCCCATTTTCTTTGGTGGATCAGACTGAAGTTCCACCTAGTCCAGCATTCTGTTATCCAGTAGGGGCCTGCCAGATGCCCTGCCTAGGAAATTGACGGCCCTTCTCCTCTTTGTCCCTAGTACCTGATATAAATAGTATACTGCCTCTGTACATAAAGATTCCATTTAGCTATCATGGCTAATAACCATTGATAGACCTATCCTCCGTATTTCTAATCCCAATCTCTCAGATTACCACTGAGAATTACCAAGAATTCAAAGGCCAATCCATTTCCACTCCTTGGTGTTTTAAGGTCAACTGGATTCAGGGGATACTCGGCCTTGAGGCTATTGTTTGAAATGGACAGACCATGAGGAATACAGCCAATTGAAGCGTCTGTTGTTATCATTATTCTTGGATGCTTACAGTATGACTCTGTGCCTTATATGTGCAATAATAACTGCCTCTCTTTTTAAATCAGATGAGGAGGAGGAAGAGGAAGAAGAGAGTGATGAGGAGATGCCCCAGGAACTCTCCCTCAGCTCCAACGAGTCCAGCAGCTTAACGGCCGACCCCATGGAGCCACCTTCAAAGCTGGCACGGACAGACTCACGGGGCATCTTTGTGCAAGCACTGCCCTCCAGTTAGAATCGACAAGGGAGGGACTGACTGCTAAGTGGCCAGCAGGAGGCTGGGGTGCATCTCATACTGTGCTGCGCTGCCCTGAGATAAAGATGAGCTATTCCCTATCTCAAAGTGGTATGCAATGCGCTTTCATTTCACACCTCTCCCTGCCTCACCTGTAGCCCAGGGCAGCCCAGGCGTGTCCCCATTTAGGAGCATTCACCCCAAAGACCTGCCCAGCCCCTGGTAGCACCAAAGGGGTGCTGGCCCTGGTCTCAGTTCGGCCACTTGGGGATGGCTTCTGCCTCTTCCCGGCTGCCTCCAAGGGTAGTTAGAAACTGGCTTAGACCTTGTGCTCCATGCCTGCATCTATGGCTGCTTTTCATTGTCAGGGGCAAAGTACGCTTGCATGGGTCCCAGGCCTCTGGGTTGCTACTTATCCTGCCAGGAGGGCTATGCTTTTAAATCCTAAGACTGGGCTGGGCTCACATGGGGCCTGATGTTTTCTGCCTTGTGGCAAGGAGAAATATGCATAGTATCTGTCAAGCCTGGGCTACCTTTCTTGGGTTCCCAGATAAGCCACCAAGATAGCTGCTTGGTGAGTGGTACTCCAGCCACCTAGTGTGATTAGACTGAATGTCACTGTATTATGGGGAACTTTGTATCTACCTGGGAGTGACCCTTAATAGTTTTGTTGTTCTGGAGGTTGTTTGGAACAGGGTTTGTGTTTTGAGAAGCTTGAGTTTAAGATGCCTCAACAGCAGGAATTGTGCCAGCTTGGGGTGGGGGTGGGGTACTGTGCTTGTTCTACAGCTTCATTCAGCAGGGTCTGGACACATCAGGATCACTGTTCAGGGCAGTAGCTGAGCCTAGCAAGGGGCTTTCTTAGTGTGGTGTGTGCTGCTGGAGTTGGGCCCTATCTCATGCTAACATGGGAGTGGCAATAATTTGTCATGTAATGACTGTGTGCGTGTGTGTGCGTGCGTGCGCAAGTGCAATCTGCTCCACCTGCATTTGTAAGCCAGCAGAACCTTAACCTAAAGCGCAAGGAGGTTGCAAGCAGTTGATAAGCCAATGGGCAGGGACTCCATTAAGAAAAACATCAGGCACTCTGTAAGCCTTCAGTATCAAGGCTCTGCAGTTTGTGCACCTGAACTGTAATAGAGTTCATTGATTTTCCAGCTGCTTAGAAGTAAATTGGTCAAGGTTTTGTCCTTCCTAGACAATTTGCTTTCAACGTCGGCAGGTAGGTAGGTAGGTGCGTATGTATGTTTTCAAATGGAATCAACCTCACAGTAAACAAATCTATACTCACAGATGCCTCCTTCATAAGGTGCAGCAGAGCTTCTGTTGCAAAGCCTTTGGACTCTGCCATTCTCACTGGTCCATTTGGAGGCAGAAGCTGCATTCTGAAATGCTTGGTTTTGCCTGATAATTAGCTTTTGTATATACCATTTTGAACCAATTGGTGCTCCTCCTGCTGATAGTTAACAGGTCAGATGGTTGTAGCAGTTGAGCAGGTTTTGACTTTATTCCTCTCCCATCAGGCAGTCTCACCTGCACAAAGCCAGTCCAAGTGATCTCTTGGATCTCTGCCAGGAAGAGTTCAAGCCCTGAGGGGGAAAGTCATTGTTGAAAGAAATGTGAGGTCAAATTCCAGCAGTACCCTCTTTTGCATTTGCTGGCTTACAAAAAGCCTTCAGTGCTTGGTTCCTCTGCTGGTGTGCAGAACCACAGCAGTAACTGTACTACCGTCTACCAAATGTGTGTGTGTGTGGGGGGGCAACACGTTCATGTTAATACCCTGCTTGCCATGGAAGCCATACTTTTAGCATCGTTGACAGTAGCAGCCAAGTATACTTTAGCCTTTGTAGGTCAATAGGGACTCCCATATCCAAACGGCAAGATTCATTCATCCCACTGCTACTCAAGAGTCAATACAGTGTCAGTGAGAAGGGTTAGTCGATCTTTCTGAGAGTTTTACACCACAGAAGGCAGGCCTTGGCTTGCAGAAGTCAATACAGTCAGCGTGAGAGAGGAGCGAAGTCTGCTTTTCATCACCAAAGCAGACTTGAAAGCACTTGTGTTCATTACAGAGTGATTTTCAAGGTGAAGGTTGCAAGTGCCAACCTTCCCCTCTACCTGCATGAAGTGGCAGGGTGTGATGGGTGCCAGTGTGCTCTAGGAGCACAGCCTACAATTATCCAAAACAAGGAGACAGAATCCAGTAACAGTTACTACTATATGCTGCAGATAGGCAAGATAGTTACCGATGTCATTCCTCACCTTAGCACATTGACCTAATTATTCTCAAAACAATGCATCTGCCTCTGGAAAAACAGTGCTCATCTCTAGGCTTTGAAAGTGGGCTCACCACCACCGTAAGTCACATACACTAAAACACACTAAAACAATCTGAACCCTTCAGAATTACTGGTATCCAGGGCAGCATATAGAAATGGCTATGGGCTTTACATGTTATGGATGAGCACCAAAGGGGGACAAGGAGCAAGCAAGGGTCTAGACCCCTCTCAACTACCTCTGTATCCCCTTGGTTTCCTAATAACCCATTTCCTTATTGAGAATGTTTCATATAAACTTCTGCCCAAGTTAGTAAGTACTTACAGGGCACAATCCAATCCTACTTAGGCCGCCGTTGTAACCAGCGGCCCAGCGAAAATGGGAGGCCCCAGAATGGAAAGGGGATTCAAATCCCCTCCAAAAGGGGAATTGAATCCCCTTTCTGTTCTGGGGCCTCCCGTTTTCGCTGGGCCGCTGGTTACAACAGCATCCTAAGTAGGATTGGATTGTGCCCACAGGCACTTAAAATAGCAGTCTAATTAGATTGACTCATTCTAGCAGATAGGATTGCTCATTTCTGGTTTGGCTAAGTTTTTCTATTGTATGCTGAAGCAGCACACAGCAGAGAGATCACTCCGATCAGACTTTACAGTTTCTGCCAACAATGAGGGAAACCCACCGTTTGTCACCACCACATTACCTTATTGCCAACCTCACCAAGAAAAGAGGAAGCTGCTCTAACCAGCGCCCAACTGCTTCAGGCTGCTGTGAGTGTTCAGTGTGTGCAGCACCTTTTAACTCAGTCATTCAAATACAGGCTAGGTTACACATGGCTTGGACTGCATCAGGATCTGTTTACATGTGACAGCAGATATCCCCTGCCCAGCTTGTTTCTGCAGCAGAGCAAAAAATGTGTACGTGTGTGTGTGTATATGTATGTGTGGATGTTAACAAGAATTTTTCCACTTTGTAGTCCCTATTAAAGTGCAATCTGAGTTGGCCTGCTCTACAGAAATGCTCCTTCCTTAAAACTGTTGCCCCAGCCTGTGAGCCAGCAAAATTTCTCCTTGAACCCACTGACACTGGAGGAAGAATACAGGTGCCAAACCTTTTGCTTTCCTCCTGTAGCAAAATGCTACCTTGGAGGGAGATGTTTGCACATAAAGCACCTGTTCGCTTTGAACTATACCAGGGAGGTAGCATTTTCAAGATGCAGGTGACAAGTGATATTTTCTCCCCTTGCTGGAGGTCTCACAGCCAATTCTCATCCCACCCCCAAAGAGCAGCTCATTGCCTCAGATAAGCACCTTAAATTACCATACCTGCCTCTTTCACAGTTTTCACTTTCACAGCAAAAACCCAGCTGTTCCTATAGTATGCTATTTCTGGTTATAGATAAAATGACCAACTCCATACACTTCAGAAAGCAAGGCGTGCCCATTATATAGAGAAAAGATACATGTCGTTCTCCAGTAGGAATAAACCAATGATCTATAAAGGGACAGTTGTCAAGGTTCAAGAAATAGACCCATCTACTCCAGTGTTCCTCCAGTCCATTCTCCCTGAAATGTATGCAGAATGGCAGCTGTAGGAAAGTCCTACCTTGGATAATGGAACTAGTTTGCAAAAAACCTTGCTTCTACGAGCTAGCGATGCCCTCTATGAACACATAGAAATGCTGGATCCACCAATCACACAGGACTCAACATGAATGAGCTTACCTTTTTATTCAGTTGCTGCCTTACACGATGACAAATCCCTTTCCCCTCTGAACCAAGATCCTCTCTGTCCACCAAGGAGATTGGCTGCAGAGCAGCTAAGAACAGTTATCAGCAGGTTCAGCTCAGTCTGGTTGCCTCAGACTGCAGAAATACTTGGTAACTGGTAACTGAGAACAGCCCTCAGTTTTAAGAAGAAACCAGCCCACTCTGTTCCCTCTCTGTGATAGTAACTAAGCAAACAGGTTTGGTTACTTCCTACACTAGCAAAAGTAATCATTTCTGGTTTGTAACTGAATATTAGATATTCTAGTTTTAAACAGAAAAAAAATCTGTGCTTTTATATGTAATTACTAATTCTTGTTCTATAAACCACCTAAATATTGTGAAATTGGTGAAGATAAATTACTTGATATTTTTGGGTTTTTCAACCATCATGGCCTTATTTGTTCAATTTTTCCAGTGTTTTAAACCTGTGATATAGATGTTTATTGCAAAATCTACATATTGTATAAAATATATATTTTGTGTCAATTTTTTGTGCGGCAGCAGCAGCTTTAGCTGCACTATAGACTTCAAGTGGAGTTTGAAGAGCTTTGTAGGTGTCCTGGGTCCATGAGATGGGCAGTGCCTGTGGTCAGATGATGTACATGTGTGTAGTCTAGAGTGCAAAAGCTGTTTTCTACCTTTTGTAGTTCTTTCTTAAGAAATAAATTCAGCCGTGTTCTTTGCCTAGGATGCCGCTTGCTTACTTTGCCAAAATAAAATCTCTCCTTTGAGCCATATGTGGTGAACTAAGAGCTGGATAACCTTTACTTCACAGCTTCAGCATAAGCTCTGTGGCTTGACTGGGTTTGAAACAGTTTATGAAGGGAGAGGACCACAGAAGTTACCAGAGCCAATAAGTATTTATATACCGCCTTTTCTTTGGTCATCAGTTTTCTCCTCTGACTTTACTTCAAAGGTGGTTTACACAAGCAGGCTTTCTAACCCCAAGGGGTTATTACAATACAATATGTTCCCAGAGGTGTCGCTCCGGCAAACAGCCCTCAGAAAGGTTCTGCGCATGTGCAGAAAACCCAAATAAAAGCGGGCGACGTGTTCGGCTGGCTCACAAAGCCCTCGACCGCCGAAATGGGCGGTTGCAAGGAGGAGGGCTTCCCGGCTTTGGAGAAAAGCGTCTCCGGAAAACCCAAATAAAAGCGGGCGATGCGTTCGGCCGGCTCACAAAGCCCTCGACCGCCGAAATGGGCGGTTGCAAGGAGGAGGGCTTCCCGGCTTCGGAGAAAAGTGTCTCCGGAAGCCGGTGATGGGTCGCTTCCGGGGGGGGCGGCAGCCGCGCTCTGGCGCGACGGGGCGCTCCAGCCCCCGCCCCCCGGGCACCGGAAGGCGTTAAAACACCACTGCCAATCAGAACCCGTTTTTTGACCTGGGGCGGGACACCAGACGCATACAGAATGCGAACGCATGCAGTGTAGCTCTGACTTTATGGTTTCTACCACTGCCACACCTGTAGTTAGCAAAGAAAACTACAAAAAGCAGCTTACTTTCGCATGAGCATGGATAACAGCCAGTGGCTTTGGGAACCCTTAGTCCCCACAGTGAACATTCCCCATACATCATATTCAGTAAGCTTGCAGCCATTGCCCTCAAATCCCAATTCTTTTTTCCTTTCAAAGAGCAAAGAAAGCAGCAAGAGCCAGTCCATCTCAAATTTAAAGGTTTATTGCAGGGAAAAGAAAGCCTGCTTGAAACAAACTAAAGGAAACCCCACAACATTTGTGGCCCATCCATGAGAGAGAGATGGCATCTATGCTTGGAGAGGGATCACCCCTCCATTAAGGGCGGGGAAGTGCCAAACACACTCAATGACACTCTGACAGGGAAGGAGTTTTTGGTCTCCTAAGCAAATTCACGGCTCTGGAACCATCAATGCTCTAGCATCTCAGCTAGCACTACAGAGAACAAACACTATAGAAGACTCTCGCCTGCCAGAGACTCCCTGGAGCTTTGCCAAGTACAAATATGATTACTGTGTGAGGGGTCCCAGCAGAGAAGAAGCCACTGCCTTCTGGGGAGCCCTGGAGCTCTGATTGAGCCTGTGCAGTCCAACGAACAAGACTAGTGTGCAGGTTTTTCAGGTAGGTTTTTCAGAGCATCTGGTCTTGCATTTTCCACCCCGCATGCAGAGAAAACCAATCAGAAAATGTGGTTCTGCCCACAAACCAAAAAAGATGTATTCAAGGTCATCTGGGCAAGCGTTTAGTTGAAAGGGATGGGAAAATTAAAAACAACTTTTAACAAGGAGGTAGTTGAATCTGACAACAGTTATGGCAGGAAATGAACTACTGACATAAGCTTCCTCTCCAAATCTGGCCTCATAAGACAATCCATGTGTAACGCTCGTTGTCTGCAAGGAATTTCAAGGAGCAGCCTGCAGAGGAAAGGAGGAAGAAGAGGAAGTCAAAGTGAGCTACATACACTTTTAGGGTGCTCTCCCAAGCAAGATCAGGAATTCCCTTTCTTGCAATCCAGAGGGCAAGGATCTTTTAAGAACAGACTACTTTACAATTTAGGAGAGGGGCATAGGCCCAAGCCAGAACTTAAAACAATCCTGGGTGGGATTCATGAAACCATCTGACCGGGAGCTAGAAACCAAACGTGGCCATAACTGCCATTACCACCTCTCTGCAGTTGCCCCCATGCCAGTGAGGCGACAGCAGCCAGGGGAGGAAGAGGAGCTGGAATGAGACCTGCAGCCTAGAAACTAGACATATCACCATTCAACACCAGAACTGTGCTAGAAGCTTAGCAGAGTCCAGAACTGATATCCAGCACAAGCTCCTTGCCCTTGCTTTCAAAGCCTTCCACATTCCCTAGCCCTCATACCCCACTACACTCTTGCTCATGTCCTGTGTTTTTCCTCTCTACCACCCTCAACCACCTAAAGGTCTCATGCTCCCTCAAATTACTGTTCTTTTCCCCTTGCCCCCGATGCTTGGAACTGCTTCTTGTAAAACACAAACAGCATCAGTCTTTGGCTTCAAGCAAGCTACTATAAATGCAACAAACATGAAAATGAGCGAACTGGACAGGAAGGCCTGGCAGGATATGGTTCATGGGATCACGAAGGGTCGGACACGACTTAACGACTGAACAACAAAGCTACTATAATCAGCCCTGGTCAGACAGCCAAGCCCACTATGACTTCAAGAAGTCACCTAAAGACTTCCAATTGGCATGAAGACAGAAGAGCTACCTTTATGAAGGGCCTCGTTGGTCATCCTATTGACATACCGACCACTGCTCTCTGGCACCAGCCACTTCATTACCATGTCCACACAGCTTTTCCTGTAGGAGCTCCACACGCTGCCACTAAGAAATGGAGAAAGGGGTCAAACACCATGCAGGTGGGTGCCTTGCTTCATCTTTGCAAAGCACACAAGCTGAAAATATAGTGGTGAAGTCATGCTTTCTTTTCCCTTCACAGGATCCTTTGTCTACTGTAGACTGTGAGCCTTCAGGTTGTTTTTTCACGTTTGGAAAATCTGTGGGCTCCGGAAACAGTAGCAGATAAAGCAGCATTGACACAGTAGTTTGTGAATGGTTGTAATACCCCAAAGTGTAATAACCCCCAACCACCTGCCAAATATGCTGTAAGACAAGGTAAGGCGGGTAAGCGCAGCAGGTTAAACCGCTGAACCATAAGCTGTCGATCGAAAGGGCGGCAGTTCGATTCCCGCGATGGGGTGAGCGCTCATTGCTTGGCCAGCTCCTGCCAACCTAGCAGCTCCAAAGCATGTCAATGCGAGTAGATAAATAGGTACCATTTGCGGGAAGGTAAACAGCGCTCCGTGTTCCAGCTGCATGCTACGCGCTGCGGCAAGGAGAGTCATGCCGGCCACATGACCACGGAGGCGTCTTTGGACAACACTGGCTCTTCGGCTTTGAAATGGGGATGAGCACCACACCCTAGAGTCGGACACGACTGGACTTAATGGTCAGGGGATACCTTTACCTTTAAGACAAGGTAAGATGCCTCATTCCAGATGCTTGGGATGTGCCTCTAGGCCTGCCATTACAGTGATCCTTACCAGATCAAGCACAGAACCTAACATTCAGCTAGCACTGAGTTTTTGGGCTGGTTGGGCTCCAATAAGATGCTCTAAGAAATGGAAGATATACCCCTCCACTGTCCACACCCCAATTAATGGCCACTAAGTCACTTAGGTATGCAAGTATGTTGAGTTGTGGTGGTAGTTCTCAGGGCCAGCTGAAACTTATTGTGCTGCCTGATACTGTCTAATAGTTGTGCCCTTGCCTGCACTCCTGCCTCCCCAAAACTTGTGCACCCCTTCCCTGGCTCTTCCTTCCACGCAGGCTCTTGAATCACTCCCAGCACCCTCTGCATTTCCTGCTTTGTTTAAAGAGCCCACACAAAAGGGAAGAGCCATCTTGCTCCACCATACACTTTAAAACCATCAAAAATGTAAAGTGCATTGGGAGCTTTGCATTTCTGAGTCAAGAGCCAGAGGAAGGAGCCAGGTAAGAGGGCACGATGGCTGCATTCCAATGCTGCATTCCAATCCTTGCAGCACAGTGAGCTGGTCCCCTGCCACCTTCTCACACAGCTCCTTCCTCTTTCAAAGAGCCCGGTAGAGGAAGAAGCAAGCGAGGGAGTCAAATTGCTGTATACCAAGAACTGGAACGCAGTGATCTACACTCCTTCCTCCACGTAAGCTATTTACAGGAAGAACAAAATGCAGAGCACATTGAAGTGATCCCAGTGTAATCAGCATTTCCCCCTTGATTAAAGAATCTGTGCTGAGGAAGGAGCAGATATGGAGTCCGGCTCTATTTGCAGCAGCGGAGGGGAGGGGCAGGCGTCTGTATGTTGCCCCTTCACTTCCCCAATGTGGGGGGCATGGTTCACTTCATGGACGGGCTGGCCCTCATGCTCTTGCTTTTTCCCATTTATTTACAGTATTTTTACCCTGCCTTTCTCCCCAAAGGGACCCAAGGCGGCTTACAACATAAAACTACAATACAGAAAGTAATCACTTCTTAAAACATAATTATTTTTTAAACAAAATAAAAACATCTAAAATTGATTTTAAAAGATTACATTTAAAACAAGATCATAAAAACAGCAGCACCCCATCCGTACCAGCAAGATGTTAAAAAAGGGAAAGGCTCAGAAGGCTTCTTTGAACAAGAAGGTTTTTAGGTCTCGCCGGAAAGTGTCCAAGGAGGGAGCAGTTCGTAAGTCAAAGGGGAGGGAATTCCATAGGGTTGGTGCCACTACTAAGAAGGCCCTATTTCTGGCCGCCGCCCCTCGCACCTCCCTGCGCGACGGTACCCGCAAAAGGCCCTTCTCTGATGATCTAAGGAGACGAGCCGGACTATACAGAAGTAGGCGGTCTCTCAAATATCCTGGCCCCAAGCCGTATAGGGCTTTAAAGGTCAAAACCAGCACTTTGAATTGGGCCCGGAAACGAATTGGCAGCCAGTGCAGCTGTCGGAGGAGCGGCCCGACAAGAGTCGAACCGCCTACCTCCAGTGACTACATGAGCCGCCGCATTCTGTACTAATTGCAGTTTCTGAACAGTCTTCAAGGGCAGCCCCACGTAGAGCGTGTTACAATAATCTAGTCGAGATGTTACCGTGGCATGGATCACCGTGGTCAGGTCTGCACGATCCAAGTACAGTCGCAGCTGGCGCACCAGCCGAAGCTGGGCAAAGGCCCCTCTGGCCACAGCCACCACCTGGGAATCCAGGAGCAGCCGCAGGTCCAGGTGGACCCCCAAGCTGCAGACCTGTTCCTTCAGAGGGAGTGCAACCCCATTCAGAGCAGGACGATACTCTAGCACCTGCATCGTGATTTCTGGACCAGGAGAACGTCTGTCTTGTCCGGGTTTAGTTTCGGGTTTAGTTTCAGCTTATTAGCCCTCATCCAGGTCCCAACCGCCTCCAGGCAGCGCTCCAGAACCTCAACAGCCACCCTGGAATTAGGTGGAAAGGAGAGATCGAGCTGTGTGTCATCAGCATATTGATAGCACCCAGCTCCAAATCCCCGGATGACCTCTCCTAGTGGTTTCATGTAGATGTTAAATAGCATGGGGGACAAGATGGAACCCTGTGGCACCCCACACCTCAAGGGCCAGGATGCCAAACAGGCATCCCCTAGCACCACCATCTGGGACCTATCTGCCAAGTAGGAGCGGAACCACCGCAGAACGGCGCCCCCCGACCCCCAGCTCGGCCAGTCGGCCCAGAAGGACACCATGGTCGATGGTGTCGAAAGCCGCTGAGAGGTCCAGCAGAACCAACAGGGACGCACTCCCCCTTTCCAGTCCTCGGCGTAGATCATCCACCAAGGCGACCATGGCCGTTTCCGTCCCAAAGCCTGGCCTGAAGCCAGATTGAAAGGCTTCATTCATACCACCATTTTCATTCATACCGCCTTATGTAGAAACTTGTAAGCAGCCCTCCTTTTATTCTAAACTGGATTAAATTTTATTTTTATGAAATGGGCAGCACAATCCTGACTAAGTATCCGGCGGCCTGCCAGATTCTATCCCCGCTCTGGGCTTGTTGTTTACTACCTCCAATCTTCGTCCCACGTTACCGGCTGCATTGCGGCCCCACAGGGACTGCCCCCAGTCAGCAGCTCCAAGACGCGAGGTTCCCAGGTGCTGGACGCGACCAGGGAGTCCTGCGCAAACATCGCAGCAACTGCGATGTTTACGCAGTGCTCTCAGTCGCAGTGCTCTCAGTCGCATTCAGCGCCTGTGCGAAGTTCCCCGACGCTGGACGCGACTTCAAAGCCCTCCAGAAACATTGGAGGAATTTGGATGATTCCGGAGGGCTTTGAAGTCGCGTCCAGCATCAGGGAACTTCGCGCAGGCGCTGAACGCGACTGCAGGCTCTGCGCAAACATCGCAGTTGCTGCAATGTTTGCACGGGGCTCCCTGGTTACGTCCAGCACCTGGGAACCTCGCATCTTGGAGCTGCTGACTAGGGGCAGTCCGGGTGGGGCTGCAATGCAGCCGGCAACGCGGGATGAAGATTGTACTGACACTCCTTTGTCCACATAATTACTTTACTAGTATTGGGTTATGAAGCTTAATGTAACCAGACCAGCAACTGAAGAGATTCTAATAGCATTGTCGCTTATGTGCAGTGGTTCTTGCTGAATTATGTTCTGAACTCATCGTATTGGTTTTTTCACATTAGACCAAAACCAATTCCTGCTACAAGATCACACTTTGTAGCAACAGCACCCTTCATTTGATACTACACAACCCATATCTGGTGCGCCTTTGATTTCATTAAACATGTCATTTCCTTGAACACTGGGTATTATTTTGTTGGTAAATTAGCTCTGCCAGGGATGAGAATCCCTCCCACCAGCAAAATCTGCAATATGCATGATGTAATGAACAACTTAATACTGCTTCCATGTTGGCTTCACTAATGGTCCTACAAATGTAGGTTTGCTAATAAGACTAAAAGCTATTTGAATTCAAAGTCCTACTACAATGAATTCCAAGACTGGCTGTTATAGGTAAGATACTGAAAATTCTATTTTCCCCTCAAAATTTGAGATGGGAGACAAATTCTGCTAAGAGAACTATATTAAAGAATGCAACTAAACATAAGATGTATGCATATTTACGTGACAAATTGCATTGTGATTGCTTGATTACAACTGGTTGGTCTTGAACTTGTCTGAAAGTGTTGTGAATGCAGTTTCACTGATCATGACATTGGAAGAAACTCTCCATACAGCTCTCAGAAGCCTTCAAACAGCGTTTGGTAGCAAATCAAGCAGCTGCCACTGGAACTAGCTGCCCAAGGTCAACAACAGGTCACTTAACCTTTGCCTTACCTAGTCTGCCCTTTGACTTCTGTGAGGTCTCCCACACTGACTGTGACAAAGATGCCAGTATTCAGATCCCATGCTACTTTGAGGCTGGTGTGATACGTCTTTGGCCTGTAGGAATCAAAATAGATAATTTAGATAAACAGCTGTAAGCCACTGGGGGACAAACAATGTGCATCGAGGAATACAAGGTTGGGAAAATAACGTTTAGTATACCACTTTCAGACCAAAGACTTCCTGGGCAATTTAAATAAAACCACCAACAAAATACACAAATATGAAGACAGAGCAAAAGAGAAAGCTAGGAACCAGATAACACACACCAGGAGGCCTAGACGAGTAAAATATCAACTTATGGCCAAATTATATGCAACTAGGGTAGGCAAGTCTCCCTGGAGAGGGCATCTCAGAATTGAGTGGCCACAACCAATAAGGCCTTATGGGTCACCACCCACCTCACCACGGACTAAGACACAGCCACACACATCTTGTGTGGCTAGCTACTCAAGCTAAACAGATCTCAGCATCTGCCATTTGGTGACCTGACAGCATTGGTTCACACCCAGTGCTTGCCTCTAGGAACAGAGCAAGTGAAAAGCTCAGGATCAAAACTGAAATATGCTCACAAAAGGTTTCCCCTACAAATGCCGATGTACTGTGTTCAGAGAATATCAGAGAATATCAGATGTATCTTCATCCAACTGAGACCAGTACATACCATCAGATATTTTATTTCAGTGCTTGAAAGTACATATTGGAAAGTACTTGATAACTGGGATGCAACAACACTAAACATTATTTATCATTAATATACTGAAGAAGATGTATATTTGCTTTTGAACAAAAAGTAGTTCACAGTAACCCCTCTAGAGTGGCATACCCTTCTGTACCTCTTTGCTTGAAGCGCATATTGTATAGCGTGAATATGACACCTTTCCTTGGGGGGTTACTGTTGATGACCGTCAGGTCACTTTGCCTCTTCTTACACTAGGCTAGTTCAGGCAATACAGTGGCTGAACCTTAGCCCAGCAGCAAGTTTTTCGCAGTATTCAACCATGGTGCTTCACTTATAACTAGAATGCGTGCAGCTTTCATAGTTTATTATAGATTTATACCCCGCTTCCACCACCACCACCCCACTTTAGTGCTTCCTTCTGATGTGGTACAGAGCTCCAACATATTTGCTTCTCCTCTTGTGTGTCAAAATCCTACTGCAACAAACTTCTTTGGAGCATGGCAAATGTGTCACGAGGTCAGGAAGGGAGAGGGTGAACAGAAAACCCAAAGACAGCATGACAGAAAACTGGACTCACCTGAGCTGTCCCTCTTCATCAGGGGAAGGAAAGGCTAGGAGTAAGAGCCCAATATTGATGATAACTTGGTTAGTTTCCGGACACACCTAGAGAGACAAATTCAAGAGCTGGT
This sequence comes from Plestiodon gilberti rubricaudatus, assembly GCA_026170595.1. Classification (NCBI taxonomy): domain Eukaryota; kingdom Metazoa; phylum Chordata; class Lepidosauria; order Squamata; family Scincidae; genus Plestiodon; species Plestiodon gilberti. The sequence goes on from JANXHW010000002.1 coordinate 111,308,973, forward strand.
AAAGGAAGCTACCAAAATTCGATTGCACTCAGAGCCCAATAGCAGTAGCAGGTCAGAGCTAAGAGGAAATGCTGTCCCAACACCTTCCTAAACAGACAGCCTCAATTTATTCCTAATGATAGCAGGATGTCAGCAATGGTTAACTTCTTGGGGGAGGAGAGCTGGGAAAGGCTGTTCAGGATTGAATTCCACCACAGAGGGGATGACATCGCCTCTCCAAGCAGAGAGTGAATAAACTTATGAACAATCCAGACAAAAACAAAAGATAGTGGGGGGGGGGGGGGAGAGAGACTAGGTCCATCAGTTTGTTGAGGAAAGTCCATTCTGGATGGGAGTACACTCTCACCCTAAGTAGGATTGTTGTTTTGGGAGTACCCATGGAGCGGCACTGCTGCTTGATTCTCAGGACAGGTGTGGCCCAGAGTGCCTATAATCAAGTTTAGCCAATTCTCTTCCTACACTCACTACTGGACAAGAGGCCTAATTACTGCCATTCTTGCAATGATGACTTGCAGAATGGGCTAAGGTAATGCACTCTATGTAGGGCTGCCTTTGCAAGTGATTCAGAAACTTCTATTTGAGAAAGAATGTCACCATCTGCTGCTAACAGGTAGGAGTTGGAAAGAATACATGACACCAGGTTGGAAATATCTATATGGTTTCCAAGGCTGATTCAAAGTGCCAGTTTTGACCCTTAAAGTCCTAACACAGCATGGGCCCCCAACTATTTCAGGAAATGCCTCTTTTGTACCAGCAGAGAGAGACAGCCACCTTCCCAGAGATGCTGAGGCTCCATGTACCATCATTCTGAGACCTAAGGTTGGCTTCTACTTAGGAGCACATTCTTGCTCTGCAACACACTCCCTCGAAAGACCCATCTACGATCTTCCTTGGTATCTTTTCACGAGACGAGTGAAAAAAGTTATCCTACCAAGCACTGGGATAAAATCCATGTAACAAAACAATTTAATACACATAAAATTATAATACAGCTTAATAAAATAATTCAAGAACAAAGGCATTGTTTTATGTATATTACATTTAAAATTGCTTTATTATATGTACAGAAATCACATTGGGGACACTTGTGTTAGAGGCAGCATAGATATGCGGTACACAAGCAAGCCAGCAAGCCCTCAGAGGGTGCTGGGGACAGCACTGGCTACAAGTGCCAAGGAGAAAAAGATCCCTGATCTCCTAACTTGCAAGAGGTTGTGTCCTCTGGCTACCAAGAGATGGAGCTTCTCTCTGGAATGTTGCCTGTTAACACAATTTGTATAATATTTTTTAGTTAGGGTCACTTCAATTTTTCCTTGTAAGGCCAACTCCAAGCCTGTCATTCACAAAACTTTTCTATCCAGGTTGAGCAAAATTACTGAAAAGTCAGTCAAACACACATCAAAAGGCATCTTATAATTAAGTACCAGTGCTGTGAAGACTAGAACCTTTAGTTAAGAATGAAAAGAATTTCCCTCCTCACTAAAAAACAACACACACACACAACTGGCCAGAACACTAAAAGAAAGGGTTACACCCATTTTTAGCCCTTTTCTCCCTGAAGATCTGGCTAAACATGAAATTTGAGGTCAACGTAGAGGCCTCTGGTTGAAGGTGCTGCAGTGGTATATACCTACCAGAAAACAATCCAGGCCGTTAATTCCTTCCTTGAATCTTAAGAAAGCAATGAGAATTTGCTACATTGTAGGCAGCCAAAAAGTCAAGCAACAGCCTCTCAAGATCAAGTAATAAACAACCTGCCCTAATCTAAAACAAAGACTGGCAGTCTGAGCATGCACGCACCATGTTCCTACCTCCAAAATGACGATGTCATAGTCACTGAAGGAGCAAAACTGCCTGGACCATGAAGCATCGTTCCGAATTACCTCATTAATGACATATTCAAAATCCAGAGTCAACTGTTCCACTGTTAAGTATTGGCCCTGGCAAGGGGAGAAAAGATGTGGTTTGAGTAAAAGGGAGACATCAGCACCTCCAGTTTTTCCCCCAAACACTTAATCCTCAGACTACTCATTTCTCAGAGATGTGCAGCAGACACAAACATGCTTTTCAGCCACCAACCATTGTTTTTTCTACTTCCAGTTCCCCAGAGAGTCAGCTATGTGCTGATGGCAAAGTCACATTTGGTTCGTTTCCACATTCATTTCCGTATTAAAAACAATCACAAGAAATTAAGACAACTGATCATGTCAGCTATAGTATATTTGCCCAAAACTCAAAACAAAACAAATGGCTCAGTTACACAGTCTCGACAACTTACCTACTCTGAATATAAAATAATTTTGAATCATGACAAGGGTGGGCAAAGCTCTGAAGGAAGATTCAAAGTATATCATCATATACCTCCAAGTTACTTGTCTGAGGTACTGTTTCAATCCTTTGGTGTCAAAATCACTTTCATTTGGCACAAGTTAGCGAACACAACACCAGTAAAACATGGAACTAGTTGAGAAACCTAATCACCACAAAAGGCACACACACTGCACATGGAGTAAAAAAATTCTCCCCTGGTTTGGGCTCTACAGGAGTAAAGTTAAAGGTTGCGAAAACAGTGTCTGTTTAATAGACCACATGTACCACCGACCCTAATACAGTTGGGTGCAAGATCAGACAAGCACAAAAGGTTCAGCAACTGAAGCTTCGCACTGAGTGGGCCTCTAGACCAGTCAGGTTCTGACTCGCTTCATGAGACTTGAGATAAGACTGAGGAAGTGGGTTATTCCTCTACTGGTCCTGCTCCCTCAATCCTTTAGGCCAGCTCCAGATGTTTATAAGCATAGTATGGTTGCTGCAAAAAGCCTTCTGTGTGGTGAGTTTCTGTGCTGCAGCCATAATAGACACACAAGACCATCACATGAAATCAGCCAGATTGAGAAGCAAGTCCCTGTGAAGTACATAGGTGGGAAAATAATGTTGGAGGCACAGTAAGGAGGAGAGAGGGGCTAGCCCATGATCCTTTAACAGCTGTCTAATGTAGTAAGAAGAGACCAGACATTGCACTATGCCCCTTTCTCTCTGCATCCTGGATATTGCCCTGCATTCCACCTATAACAGGTTTTACACAATTTGGATGAGAATTCTTCCAGGATGGATAAAAAGCAATGCTACTTAAAAAAACAAACAACAACAACACTGTAACAGGTCGCTTTGTAAAAATAGCTAATTAGAACCGAAACCTGAATTTAATATGAATATTAAAGCAAATTCTACATTTACGGTCTCTTAAAAAGGAATCCATGAGCCCCATCAAACATGGAACTATGGATTCATTTCCTATGTAAAAACCAAGCGTAACAGATCATTCACTGTATTTATTCATGGGTTTGATACTGGGAGCCAGGGACTGACAGGTCATGACAAACACTGGAGTTCAGCTCCTGTTCCAGAAGACACCATCTTATATCTCACAATCACACAACGCCCATGTGGATGATCTTATACATGTACTTTACACCTTATAACTACAAAGTCTAACCTCCGACCTAGGTAGTAAGAAGCCTCTACTTGCAAAACACGTTTTACTAGTTATATGAATTAGTAACCGGATTTCTTCTGATTAAGTGAGCAAGCCACAAGGCTGTGCTATCTGAAACTCCACTTTTACTAGTAATGTTGGAGTTCATCAGTGTTATTTAGTGTTCTACAACACTTAGTGTTAAGAGAGCGCTAACAGGAGGTTCACAGGAACTACCCTCACCTGACAAACAGCCCTCTCCTTCAGGGGCTTCAAGTTTCTTCCTCGTAAGTCTGTCACAACAAATGGCAAGGAGATCTTGTCATCCTCATACTCTGAAAGGAAACACAGTGTCAGGCCAAGAAGAGTACAACTCTTCAGATAGCTGCCCCCCCCCCCACCTTCAAGATGAACATCTATTTCAGGAAGCTCAATATTAGGAAGAATGAAACAGAGAACCGGGGCCAAAAGAAAGCCATCTCCTACAACAGGAAGTTTCAAAGGAAATTATTTTCTTTCCTTCCAACTCCCCAAAGGTTGAATCTATATCTCCCAACCATCCCAACTAATAGCCGCAGGTTATTCCTTCCTTCCTTCTCTGCCAATGGCAAACACCAACTTATACAGGCAAGCATTTAGCTCTGCATGAGCCAGTCATTTTAGTCTGCTTGGCTTCTCTGTATGCGTTTTGTTTTTAATTGCTACTTTAAAATATTATCTTTTAAAAAAAAATTTTTGTAAGTCACCTTGGAGGACTCGGGTTAAATAAAATAACCCTGTAACAAGTTGCCCCATAGCTATGAATGCCCCTGATGCCCCATAGCTACAAATCTTAAACAAAGATAATGGGGTTGCGGGGGGATACAGTGAAAGGAGAAAGCGCACTGACCCTTTGTTAATGTTTGAGTAGTTTTCCCCCCTAAACTTCGCGCCTTATATGTGAGTATATACAGTAATTCTATGTAGTAAATTGTAGTTCCAGCTCCTGCTTTCAGTTAACTGGGCTGAGCCTCTCTACCATCCAGTTAGCTTGTCTGCTTCTGAGCTACCACAGTTAAAGCATAGAAGCAGACGTTTTGTAAAATCAAGACACCGGCTTCAGTTGAAACACAAAGGTAACGGGGGTGCATGGGAACTTCTTCAAAGCATTATTAATTAGGTTTACCAGATTTTCCCCAAAGCAGGGGGGGGCGGCAGCGATGTCACCGGGGGCAGGATTGTGAAGTCACCAGGGGTGGGGACTTTGTCCCAGTCTCGTGCAGGCGCACGAGGCTGGAAGCTCTCTGAAACAGTCCGAGTGAACTCTAACACTTTGAGTGCTTCCAAGCCTCGCGCAGGCACGCGAGGCTGGAAGAAAACAGCGCATTAGTGCTGTGTCGGGGGAATGTCACAGAGAGAGAGATTTAAAATGCAGCTCTGAGGGTGATCTTTGCAAATGGCAGGCCCCCCACCCAGAGTCAGCATGGATTTTTAAAATACAGTGGCTGTGATGAGACTGAGTGGCAAAGCTTCTCCCTCTGTGCCTCTACTCCCAAGCTACAGTTCCTTTCCAGTCTCCCCTCATCCACCACACACCCTCCTCCAACCATTGGGAAAAATCAGACCAAATTATCTAATTCAAAGATTTCCACAAATCCTTAAATCCTCGATTTATCGAAGGGTCATAGACATGTCAGGATTCCTGGCCCCAAAAAACAGAGTTTACTTACCAGAGAACTCCTGGGGACGGGGGACAGCACCACAGTACCTTAATTAACAGTCGCGTGGTAATTATAAAGCTTTAAAATGTCTTATTAAAATAAGACATTTTAAAGCTTTATAATTACCAGGTATAAACTATCCACTGGATTAAAACTCAAGTTTAATGCTCATGGTGTGTAAATATATTTAAGAATTAAAATGCTTCTTAAATATTGGGCTCTCAGACATCTGACGTTTATCGTATGTGGCTCTTACATTAAGCAAGTTTGGTCACCCCTGGTATATAAGGTAGATCTAATTCAACAAATGCGTGCCTGCCCTGTCAACAAGCCAGGTAAGGCTCAGAAGCAGAGCTTGCTGTATATGGCAGCAGGGTAATTGAACTGTTGCTAGATTCATGTGCGCTGTATAGATCATCCCTATAGTGAAAAAATCCACACATTCATATGTGTTCCTGCCTTTATTCTCACTAAACATGCAAGGTCAAAGCAGACATACTTTGGCAAACACTTTCCTCAAAGTTCTTACCCATCCTGAATTCCAAAGATCAAGTACCGCCCTAGACAGACTGCATGGGAACAGCTTTGTTTGTGGGGGGCAAAATGTACAATCACAGTAGTTCAGTCTAAAGCAGTAGCCCAGACAACAGCCAGAAACTTCAGGTTTCAAAGCAGCCAAGACCTTATGACAACACTAACTGAATTGAATGACAAGCTCTTAAACTTCTGGTTTGTCACTCTAGTGGCCAAGACACCAAACATAGTTGATGCCAACTTGCAATTTGTAGAACTTACAGAAAACCAGGTGTATATGTGACTATGCCTTCCGTATCTGCTATCCGTGGATTCACTTATCCGTGGATCGCGGGGGGCCATCTCCCCCCACGCCCATTACCTTTCCTTTAGCTGATATCGCTGGAACCAGGTCAGGGGCTTTTTGATTCACCAAAATGCTACGAGCAGTAAGCTGCTTACAGCAACAAAGAAGGCAAGCAGCCTGCATGCTAGAAAGTATCTGTTAAACAGGAAGCTTCCGACTTGGTAGCAACCATTAATTCCGGACTGGGGCATCTTGACACCCCAGTTTGAGAACCTCTGGCTTAGTATATTCACAGAGGGTCCACAGAGTCAAAAGGGCAGGAAACAGCATGATGCAGTCAAGAAAAAGTGTCATACAGAAGAGCTAAGGGCACATTAGGTGGCTGGAAGGCAACCTCTACAGTCAACCCAAAAGTTCCAAAACGAGCCAACACCTCAGCCACAGAACAATCTGGCTGCCCAAAGTCAGTTTCTTTAAACTCAGAGCCAGCTCCATGTTTCAGGGAAGTCTTGGCAACCTGCCCTCCATGGGCTCCTTCCTATCTATGTAGGCCCCAAGACAGATGCTCACATGAAGGCTATGGGCACAGAGATGGCCTTGGGGATTGGCAGTCGGCCGATCTGAAGGAACCTGGCACCTGCCCAAGCAGACATGACACCAGCCCTGCTTACATTCAACCTCCAACACACACCATCTATCAACTGTGCAAGTAATGCACAAATTAGAGCCAATGCAACATCTGAAGTTCGTCACAAAAATCTCACTGACTGAGTAGTCGAAATTTGCGACCCTAAATCAGCCGAAGGGTGTGAAATGACCACCACTCAGAAAAGCTGTAAGTGGACTAGTATGGCACTTAGTTTTGTTACCAGGCACAGTGCAAAATGCACACAAAGGAAAGACCACTCTCATTATATTGTATGGAAAGCTGTGTGGATCTTGTAACTGCACTGCACAGGTAGTAAATGAAGACTGAGATTGAGGATACTGGCTTATGCATAGAGTAATACAGGGTTATTCAAAAAGGACAGTGCAAAAGTAAAGCTGATTTATTCTTAAATGAACTGACATACCACAACCATCATGACAAAGAGAGAAACAGTTTCACATGCACAGGATTAGCCAATGGAGCCCTAGCCTCCACAATCGCCAGATTTAACACCCTGCAACTTTTTTGTGGGGATTCATCAAGGACGCTGCGTATCTGCCCCCACTGTCACAACAACTGGATGACCCGAAACAATGCATCTCCGATGCAGTGGAATCAAAAGAGGATATGCTGGTTATCGTCTGGACAGAACTGGACTACTGTCTTGTGTCACCAATGGTGTCTACATCGAACATTTGTGATGTGCATGTCAAACTTAGACAGTTTGTCTTTTCATGTCATGACGGTTGTGGTACGTCAGTTCATTTAAGAATAAATCAGCATTACTTTTGCACCATCCATTCTGAATAACCCTGCAATGTAAAAGACGAACATATGTGAGCAATGTCTGGTGAACAATCCCAGCAATACACTCTTCATTCCCTACACTGGGGGGAGGGGGGAAGCTCAGCAGAAGGACTTGCTGTGCTGTAGAGCTGAGCAATCTCAACCCTCTCTATGGTTAATACATTGTCATGCAACCCATATGGGCAAATCTGTTAAATTTGCATAATTTATTCAGATCATAGAATTAAGTTTTCCTTAGTGCAGAGTTTGACTCTATTTTTACCTCAAAATATACATATTCTTTTATTTATGTTTCTATAAGCCCAATACGGAGGTCAAGCTAAAAAAATAAAAAACCCAAACAGAACCATAAGCTTTTTTCAGAACCCTTGCCAAAGATACAGGAGTAAACTTTCTGAAGTGGATCCCCCCTTGCCCACCAGAGGTTCACGAGCTCCATAAGGCAAATCTGGAATGATGAATGAGCCTTTACTAGAATAAGTACTACTAGACCTACTCTTCTGGCCTAGGGAGAACTGTGTTCCATGGCAACAGAGTTCCAGTGTACTGCTACATGCAAGTAGTAGCCGGCAGCAACGTTTGGATCCCTGGTGTTGTAGAGACTTTCTAGAACACAGCCACAAAGGTCCATCATGCAGCTACCCTACAAGCTCTGACCCAAAGTCAGCCCTGGCTGAGGATGGGTCAAATGCCTAGTGGAAACCCACAGGTGACACAGAAGGCGACTTGACTGCAGCTGCATAATGGGACAGCATAGGATCTTTCCCAGTGCTCAACAATAAGAAAGAAGTTTACCCCTCAAACGTACAAATGTCAAAAGCAATAAGGATGTGCTACATTTTGCATATGAAGGGAAAGGGTGTCACTTCATCAACGTCAGAGCTACTTCATCAACGTCAGAACGTCAAAGGATGATCTTTGCTACAGAGTCTCTTGGTTCATGCCTGAGAAGACCAAATTCTGCTTCTGTTCCTTCCCTACTCACCGAGCTTACCGGTAACTTTAAAATGGGGCACTCACCATCCTCTGCCTCCGAGAGGTCACTGGGTTCCAGGACATAGCGCAGTTTGGTATAGTTCACATAGCCTGGCTCAGCCGGTGGGCTTTCCAGCTCAGTGCTGGCAACGGAAGACTCTTTGGGGGATCCTCCCATGTCAGAAATGCTGTCTGCCCCAGGAAATGCAGAGTTGCAAGTACCACTGCAATGCAAGCAAGAACTTGAACTCCTCCCTAGATCCCAAGAGGCTAAAGTGCCCTGGCCAAGAACCTCATCAGAGTCAAAAAGGCACTCCAGCCCACTGCCTACTGCCTCCTCGGCTGGGGCAGTGCCTTTCGCTTCTTTGGCCCTCCGGAAGATGTCCGCAACAAATTCCTTTGCCATAGCTACAGCAGGCGAGACACGATTTTCTATGTCCTGTAGAGGCATAGGGATGGGCTGCTGCAATGCGGCTGTGCTCCGGCAAGAGCAGCTGTCACTTTCCAGCCCTTCCTCTGAGCTTGTGGGGCACTGCGGGACAACAGTTGTGTGGCAGACTTCACCAGCAGGGGACCAGGGCTGACGACTTCTATCATAAAGGATTTGGCAGAAGTTGCTATCATCTGAAAGAAAGTAGCAAAGGGACAAGTTAACAATTACTGTGCATTCAGCATCTCAATATTTGCCAACATTTTTACTCATGGCTAGAGTAATTTAGTTTGCAAGACGTTTGCATCCTAATATGCTGGGACAGAGTCCTAAATTCTGCATCAATTCTGGAAGAGGACTAGATGTAGCAATAAAATTCAAGCAATGTGCTGACTATCATAAATTACAACCTTTTCCCTCCCATTATGTTCCCACAGACTAACTTATCCTTAAGTCCACACTCTCTTAGGCAGAATTCACAGCTATGATACCAACCATTCGATGATCACACAAACACAGAAATCTGATAGAGTATTTGCTCTATACAACTCTACTCTCAATTTCCAGGTTCAATCCCTGGCTTCTTGATCAGCAAGTCAGAGTACAAAGTACCAAGTTAGACAAACCAATAGTGCAAGTCACTATGATCTTGAATTGTTGTGACCCCAATCTATATTTTATGTTAACATAACAAAGAAACACAACCCAGGATGAACCAATACTTACTGGCACTTGATTTCTTATAGCTAAGTTCACCAGGGGCTCATTCAGCTCCTGCCTCCAATAATGTTCAAGTGCACCCTTTTATATTTGTCAAACATGTACAGCTCCCATTTAAACGATAGAAATAAACCAGTTTCTCATGCAACTAACAGAACTGATGTCTCATGGAACATTGTGAAGAGGACTCCATTAATCTTCACCACCCATCCCAGCTCCGTATTCTCTCAAAAAAAACAGCCTGGAAAAACTATAGTCAGGCAAACACAACATTCTTCTCAATTTGAATTTAGCTTTCCTAAGAAGCGTTTTTAAAAATTTTTTACAAACACACACTTTGTTATTGGTATACGTGCTAGCTCAACCTATGTAACAATGGAAAGGCATTTTATGTGGCCTAGATAAAGCTGTGGAAGGAGGTATGTACAATAAAATTCAGTGACAGTGACCATAGCATTTAAAGAAAGCTAAACTTATGAACAAAAAAGACATTTACCTAAAGCAGTGGTTCCTAACCTTTGTGGGGCCACGTAGCACCACGAGGCCCCTCTGTCCACTGTGTGCCACCTCCTACCTTCTGTGAACCTGAAGTGCCGACCCCTCCCCCCCCCCCCCCCCCCACACACACTTACCTGACATATGCACAGAAACAGCACAGGCCACTAGAGAATAGCTAGTGTTGAGCAGCACCACTTGGTCCTTCTTGAGTTGGAATGCTGGCTGGAATGTGGGGAAAGGGTATACCACTTGATACTTGGTATGCAGCATGAAGCCATGCTGCAAGCATTTGGCATTTGGGTCACCTGGGGAAGTGAACATAAAGGAGCATCACCACAGATGTAGGGCAGGTTTGAAATATAGTGTAGTCAGTACGAAGCTGCTCTCCACAGAAAACTTTGCAGAAGATTGTGAATCATTAGGAATATCAATAGAAATCCACTGCCAGACAAGAGAAACAGGCACTTCAGAATGAAGTCAGAAATGTTACACGTCTGAGATTCCAAAAGGGCAAGCTCTAAAATTAAACAAGTTCATTGTAGATATTGACACAAGTTCATTTACTCCACATGTTCATTACCTTAGACCAGAGGTTCCCAAACTGGGGCATCGTGATGACCCAGTCGGGAAGAATTGGTTGCTACCCCCTTAAGGGGGTGGCAAAGTGTAGTGATGTGAAACAGCACTCCCAGAATCGTGCTGGAACCAGGGAAAAAGGTTTTTTTAAAGCTACTGCCAGTTTACTTCCTGGTTCTGGCAAAAACTGGATGTAGCTTTAAATCGCCTTTGGAAACAAATCTGGGGTGCAGGGAGGCCCGCACCCTCTGGAGGAACAACAAAACCCCTGGCAAGCCCAAAAAACCCTTTTCCCCCCGGTTCCAGGAGCGTTGTTGCTGCTGTTGGGTCCCGTCCCCTCGCAACAATTTACAGCAGCCCAAACTCTACACAAGAGTTTGGGAACCGCGGCCTCGCTAAAGCTTCTTGCTGCTTCGCAAAAAGGAGCCTTTAGGAGTCATCGTATTTTAATGAACAGAAATGCACAAAACATTAAAATGTTTGAAAAAATAATTAAACAGAAATGTTCTCATGACACATTAACTTTGGCATTTCCTTTAGAAAAACTCAGCTTCTATATAATTTCTTAGCTATTCCCTTAAATTACCAACAGTCCCACCAAGATTTTCCATAAATTCTGAGCACTCTGCAAGAAAAGATCTCTCCCCCTTCCCAGTTGTTTTGCTCACCTGGATGTGCAATGGCCATGTCCCTGCAACTGGGACAATGCACAAGGGGAGGCATAGCAACAGTACTAATGTAGATATCCCGATGGTTTTCATCACTCATCATTACATTCATGAGGAGACCATTGGCGGAACGGGTGCTATCAGAAAAGAGCAAGTAGTGGTCATCAACAGAGAAGGCCACAAACACTTTTGCCCACCCATTCACCTTCCTATTCTACCATCCAAATGAAAGAGAACATACGCTGCGCTAGCCTGTTATATACAGTGGGCCCTCGCTATCCACAGAGGATCTGTTCCTGATCTCCCCCCCCCCCCCCGAATAGCAAGGATTTGCAGATGCTGGAGTGCCAGCACCCAATGGCCCATTTACTCACTGCGGAGGCCTCCGGAGGTCCGTTCCATGTTGGTGCCAGCCTGGAAAGGCTTGCAGAGGCCTCTGCCACCCTCTGTAAGCCTCTCAGACGTGGTTTAAAGTGACGTCCGGTCAAACTGGGATCTGCGGAAGCAGAACCCACGAATAACGAGGCCCCACTATACCTCTTGCATTATGATCTCAACTTCATCAAAGTCAAGCCATTCAAATGTCATAATGTCAGTTCCAGAACTTGTCAAGCCAGCACATAACAAATGTCTTCCCCAGATCTTTAGTGTAAATGTATAGCAGAATATAAAAGGAATAGTCCGGAATACTTCAAGTAAGTGTAGTGAATTCCTTGCGAGTTCCTTGTTCTCATGGGAACATGGAAAGTTCAGGTAGAAGATATCACACTCACAGTCCTATCCTATGCTCTGATCAGCGATCCAGCTATGCTGGCACAGGCAATGCTGGATCCTGAGCAGAGCAGGCGGAGTTGGAGGTCCGTTCCCCCCCCCCCCCCGGATAAAGCCCCAGCCTTCCAAACAGGGGTCTCCTCAGATCCAGGCCAGCTATTGAGCTGGCGTATGTTCAGGAGGCCCGTGACAATCAAAATGGGCCTGGAAGAAGGATACGGCATGCACTGCTGCTGATGATCCCACCCTCTTCCCGGGCCGCATCCGCCCATCCCACCTGGCCCTGAAACACCCCCAGAACATCCTCCCCACACCCCATGCCATGTGGCCCAGCTGCAGCTTACCTGGGCCACACGCTGTCCCAATACGGCCCACAGGGGCCAGCAAAGGCTGCTGCACTGGCCTAGGGTCGGCGCAACTGGTTTACAGCAGCTTTTGCTAACACTCCTGGGCCAGCGTAGAGGTCCTATACCAGCCTAACAGCTGGATAGGATTACACCCTCAGTCAGGATTACAGTCTTAAAGTCAAATTTCATTCAAATAAACATACTTGAAACCAAAAACGATGACCTTGGAGGAATCACTGGGCCACTCGCACACAGTCAGGTAGAGGTCGCTGTAGATTTCTTCATCTTGGAATAATCGAACCTGACGTACCTGAAGAGGGACAAAACACATACTGGAACATGGCTGGACCTCAGGATAGAGAGACCTACTAAAGGAGATGCAAAGAAAATTATAAGTACGCAGAAAACTAATTAGTTTTTGTAAGAATCCAAATGCCCTTTGGGGCATGTGTCCTTTCTGCGGGGGAATATTTGCTGCCTTAAGTAGCCATGTAGAATGATGTGCAGCCTGCCATGTAGAATTTTCAGTGCAGCCTGAAAATTGTGATTTGTGGAATAACCAGCATTCACTGAGACTATTAAGTGGAACTAAGCTTAATCTGCTCGATACTGTTTTTAAGTTTTTGACCTATGAGCGCAATTTCCACATAATCAAGCGTTAGTGAAGTAATGTAGTGGTGAACAACAGCCTCTTAATTCATGTAAAAAGAGCTAGCTTAGCAAAATTGCTGCAGCGAAAGAATGCCATCCTGCATCCCAGCTGCAAAGGGTGATCACCCTTTTTTGTAGCTCTTAGTTACGTGAATCAGTAGGTTGAATAAGCCCAAGCGCCTCCACATTCCAAGCGTCTCCACATCCCAACCTACTGCGTAACCACAAGCAAGCCTTTTCTCTTAAAGGGCTGTAGCTCACAGCACAAGCAGCATGGCCTTGCAAAAGGCTGACAAGGTGTTCGTGAATTCAGTGGCGTAACTGGTTCCGGTGTTACCCAAAGCCCTTGTGACCCTCGTCCCCACCCCAGAAGTAACTTCACCCCCTTGGTGTTTCTTTAAAGGAAAAAATGAAGCAGATCTGCAGTGGAGTGTCCAGGCACATTTTGTACTACGTGTAAACAAGTACAACCTTGCAGAGCCTCTCTAGCACCTAGTCTCACTGGAGGGGCCTGCAAGGAAACAGCATGGAGGCTGCTCATCGCATTCCTTTTGAAGAAGAAACTAAGCTTCCGACACTAGAAGTGCCTGGGGGGGGTTGCGGGGGGCGGGCAGGGGCCATCCGTGGATAACTGAATCAGCGAATAGCAGATCAGCGGATACGGAGGCCTCCCTGTACTTTCAAAATTTATCTTGTATGTATATTATAGAACTGTGGACAAATCGTGCATTTCCGTACAACATGATTACCATTCCCGCCTATTCCTTTATTCCTGTAAGCTTGGTTCCCAGCTTTCTGGACACTTAGAGCCCCAATAACTTTTGCTTCATGGACGTTTTGTGGTAGCTAAATGCAGAACTTATAAGCCACCTTGGGTTGCCTCAGACAAGAAAAACAGGGTAAAAATGGTTTAACACAAAACAGGTAATGAAGAATTTGTGATCAACTGGGTCCAGCTCTCCCCCTCCGGGAGAGGATCTTGTGCATGGTCATGGCTAATCACATGACCCCTCCAACCTTGGAGTTGTGGGGAGGAAGAGAATCATTCCCACAGTCACTCTTCAAAGTGCTTTGGAAGTACAGCACACAAAGGATAAGCCCCAGCCCCATGCTCAAGAGGAGGGGAGGACTTTTTACATTGCACTTCAAGAGCCTCAGGAGCACAGCACCACTACCCCCCTCCCTTGCTCCAAGGTTGGAGGAAGGTTAGGGCTTATCACACTGGGCAGAGGGCAACAGAATGCTCACAATGGCTAGTGAAACTGCGGACTTAACAGTTAAAAATACTGTATTGCACAATTAGAAATCTAATAGCACAATCCCATCCATTTCTACTCTGAAATAAGTCCCATTGCATCCAATGGGGCCTACTCTCAAAGTGTTATAGGAGCACAGCTTAAATTTCTCTCAGATGTGTCAAGCTGGACAGACATTATTAGCATCCTTCATGATAAGCTATGTAAAAAGGGCAGAAAACCTGTTTTCTTCAATCATTTACTTAGCCTGCAATCTTATACACCAACAGTTCCCAAACTTACTGCTGTCACTGTGTCTTTCTTGCATAGTGCCCTGAAGCTGCGGCATCACCGCTCGGCTCTCCCGAGCACCGCCATCTTGAATTGCACAAGATCTTGTGAGAATCATGCAAAATCTTGTGCAATTCAAGATAGTGGCACCCGGGGGAGCCAGTAAGAAGAGGTCACAAGGACATGCCATGGCACCCCACAAGTTCAGGGTGGAGCCCTTGGGCGTAGTAACACACAGTTTGGGAACCACCGTATACATGCTTACCTGGGACTAAGTTCCATTAAACTTACTGGGGCTTACTTCTGAGTAGACATGCACTTGCTATATTTGTATACTTTTCCTTAAAAGTTTTACTTGGTCCATATTTTTATTTTCTTCTTCTTGTTTATCATCCCTCCCAGGCCTCCCTCGTACTGTTATATTTATTTATTTTATTTAAAGAATTAATACCCCACCTTTCTCCCAGCAAGGGCACTCAAGGCGGCTTACAATAAAAACATTAAGATACTATATACATTAAAATAATTAAAAACATTCCTATATTTAATAATATTTAGCACTTTTTAAGCATGCAAAACACTTCACATATTTTATCCTGAAACCTCTCTCAGAAAAACCCGGAAAGGTAAGGTAACTACCCCATATTGCAGCTGGAGTTGAGAGGGAGCGACTTGCCTAAGGCCACCTAGTGAGTTCACAGCAGAGGAGAGATTCAGCCTAGGCAGCTCAGTCTTAGTCACTGTACTATACATTAGGTACATAATAAAGTTCATGTTATGTTGCATTTAATTTGCAAATGTATGGCTATCCTGATCTATACAGTATTTTGCAAAATGCACGTGTAAAAAATGGTTAAAAATAACCACTAAGAAATAATTGCATTGAAAGTGAACCCTGACAGCTGCCTAGCACCACATCTTAACAGCATGCAAAAACTGATGGAAAAAATACTCTGGAAAAGCAGCTTAAAAGTGCTTCCTTATCCAGTCAGTTCTAGAAAGGATACTAAAGTAGGCTTACCATATCCAAAGGGGGACAGGGTGCCTACACCTTTAACCATTGTAAAAAGAGGGAATTTGGGCAGGTGCAGCTTGTTGCACCCTTCCATTATGAGCTGCACCTGCCCAAATTCCCTCTTTTTACAATGGTTAAAGGTGTAGGCACCCTGTCCCCCTTTGGATATGGTAAGCCTACACATACAGAATGCCAGCTACTGGCTGGGATTCCACCTGACAATGTCACATGAAAAACCATGCCTGCTGCTGCCTGCTGCAAAAGTGAGGTCATCTCTTCCTGCATCTCCATTTCTAACTCCTGAAGCTGCTTAAGTACAGTACCTTCCACAGAGTTCCACTACTGACATTTCAAGCCTTGCTTAATCCCATGGGCCAAACCAACTGCCGTAACTCTCATGATCACAGGAATGGGTAAATCTTTCAATCCAATCCCACCCCACCCCCACTTCATACAGCAGTCCATACCATTTTTAGCTTGCTGTGGACATTGAATTCCCACCAATAGAGATGGTAGATGTAGAAAGAGAAGTCATCATCACCGCTGCTGCTAGTGTAGGACAGGACATATCTTCCACATTTTGAAAAGCCAAGGAAAATGTGCCTGCAGTGATAAGATAAACAAAGAAGCCAAGCTCAGCCTGCAGGGTTCTCATACAGACAGTCTACATATGCAAGGAACCTGTTCTCCCCTACAACAAAACTAGCATTACAATAGCTCACAAAGACAGACAACACACCATAACCTTACCCTGCACACAAGAAGTGCTCATCAACGATGCTCTTCAGGGAGACACAAACCCTTGGTGGCAGCTTCCGGAAGAGACGAGGTGAGAGCTGTCCACTGATCTGCAAAGGATATCAAAGCTAATAAAGGAGGTTCTCTTACAGAACTCAAGACCATCTCTAACACCCAAGGAACACCCATCTCTAACACAAGAAATTGCAAATGGAGAATAGGGTGGACCAGGGGTGGCCAACCTCCCACCATTAGGGCTTCTGTGTTCTTAAGAGTTGTGTAGAAGACAGAATCTTGGCAGCTGCAAGTACTGATGCTGCTGCTAAAGCAGCTGCACCTGCTGAAATGCCCTCACCTATACAATCATTTAAAGGGCCAGCATTCATGTTGAAAGGATGGCCACCACTGGGGTGGACCATATCAGGATAACAGTCTTTGTGATCAAGAAGTCATGCAATTCTTGGAGTCACTCAATTGAAGGCCTTCATGGGCAGGCTAGCCATACCTTTCTGTTTTGGTAAGAGTGTTACTGCCTTACTCAAGTGCTGGGATGGTACAAAGAAGGAAGAAGAATGGGTTTAAAATGGCCAACTTCCAGCTCTTGTGCCTTTAACTTCTAAGCACAGAGAAAAAAGTAAAGAGATGTTTCCGGATGCCAGCAACCCAGGGAGTATCCCTTGCCAATTTTTTTCCCTCAGACAGCTATGGCCTCTATTATACTTGCCATACTTCTCCCTACTACTCTTCAAGGCTCTTGTCAGATCTCTTCCACCACAGTTGTTCAATGTATTTACGTTTCCACTCTGTCCTGAAAATCCAGGGCACATTAAAAGTGCTTTTTCAGCCCCATTCATCCAATAGCCCTTTGGTTATAGATCAACCACTGAAACACTTTGGAGATGGAAACAGACACAGATCTCTCAGTGATTAAGAGCACAATCCTATGCAGGTCTACCCAGGAGTAAGTTCCATTAAGTTCAATGGGACTTACTCCAGGTAACATAGATTCAACAGGACAATGTAGAGAAAACAGTGTTTTTTTTCCCCTGAGCCTCAATTGCTCATCTGTGAAATGAAATCAACACTAATAGTGACAGAAAGTGCTCATATAATAGGCGCTCAAAGCCACTTAGTTATGTTGATCAGATATTACAAAAGAAGTATGGCTTCTCACAAAATAGAACTGAGTACCACAAGATGCGGTGATGGTCATCATTAGCCAAGATGGCTTTTAAAAGGAATTTGACAAATCCATGGAGAACAGCTCTGATCAATGGCTACTGGCCATGACAGGTAACAGAGCCATCATGTACAATTGCCACCAAGCACCCTCACCTGGAGAAAGGGGGGTAGAAATTCAATCAACGCAATATACCTCTGAAGAGCAGGGTTGTGAAGATAAACAGGGAAAGTTATCATCTATAAGCCCCAAGGGTTAGCTTTCTAGAGGTTATCTTTCAGCAGGATGCTGGATCACTAGACAGTCTTTGATTTGACAAGGCAAGGGAATTCTTCATTTCATTTATTTGAAAAGTTATATCCCACTTTACTGTCCCAAGAGGTTGTCAAATTGGCTTATTAAGTATCTTTAAAACACCACATTAGAGTAGTTTCAAGAAAGAAATATAACAGTGCCAAGATTCAGGAAATTTTTCTTGCCCTTGTCTAGTTTTCCCTGCACCTTTTCATATTCCCTTTGGCCATTATCTTTCAGACAGCAATTTGGTAGGGCATGGAGCTGAGCAGTTAGACCAAGGAACTAACTGTACAGTTGTAACTGTAACTGTACAGCTGTAACAGAAGCAAATTTTATGTTCTTATGAGATCCAACCGCAGGGTTCGTGTGAGGGCAAAGTACAAAAGACTTTAAGGCACCTGATCCACAAGAAAAGCACAGTATACAAGATTAATAATAAACCCTCTTTGCAGATGGGGAAAATGGCTGAGAGCAAAGTTTCCTACTGAAGCTGAATATGACTGCAGGTCCTGGTCACTGTAGAACTCACCCAAAGGTACATTTCAACAATCCTTGATATTTCCCCAGCTGCTTTCACCTACTACTGCTACTCATTCTTGTAGCACACTTGCTGTTCTCCTACACATGTCATATTTACAGGTGATATTTTTGTAGTACCCTTCCTCCAAGGAGCTCAGGACAGCACACATAGCTGTCCTGTCCCCCTTCTATTCTTCAAACAACCCAGGAAGGATGTAAGTTAGTCCAGGAGAGAATGGCTGGTCCACAGCCATCAGATACACCGTGAACTTCAGGCAAAATTTGAACCCAAGCTTTCCCAGAATAAGTTTAACACTTTGCCCAATATAATTTACTCCCATAATAGTCCCATACAGTCCCTTTAGCAACCTCAACCTATTAATCCAAATTTTCCAATGTATACTTCTCTTTAACCTAAACATATCATCACACACCATACCACAGCTTCCTCCTCAACCATGATTTCTCATACACACTTCTTCCTTATAAGCTTTAATATGTGCATGTGTGTGATGTGTATACATACACATACACACACACACCAATTTTTCCCTCAAGTTTTCTTAGTGACATCAATAAGCATTATCTGGCCACAGTGATGCTTCCTCTCCCAGGGATCTTGTGCTTGCTTGCTTGCTCTCTCACTCACACTCACTATACTGGAGAGGTAGCCGCACTAGTCTGTCGCAGCAAAATAAGACACCTTCAAAGCCAACAGATTTATTGTTAGCTTTCATGAACAAGAGACCATTTCTCCAGATGCATGAAGCGTTATCCTAACGCTTATAGCACCACTCATTCTTCCCCATCTTCATACATGATATTAATAACGCAAACAAAGTACTTACAGTTTCCAATGCATACCCAACTCTCACACACACACCACACACAGCGCATCCCCCCGCCCATATTTACTCTGAAAAAAATTCCTACCTTTGGGCCCGAGCATTGGTAATGATCGCTCCCTGCACACACCAAAGCCCTCTCGTTTCCAACCCCCTTTATTGCGAAGCAAATACACTTAAATATTCTATTATTGCCTTGCCACATACACACACCTTCCTCACGCAGCCCTTTCCCCTCCCCCGCTGGGGTCCTCTCCATCACGGTACTCGTGCCCACACTGTCCTTTCCCCTCCCCGGCCGCGCCTGCTCACCTTGACGCGCTCGAGTTGCCTCACCACATGCTCCCTCCTGCCTCCGCGCCCCGACTCCGCCGAGCTTCGCTTTCCTCCCGAGGCACCGCCCCGCTCCGATTTCGAGCTCGGCGCCATTTTCCTCTACTTACTCCGCCGCTCGCCGCCACGGCCCCCCTCCTACAACAGCTCGCGGCACGTCCCTCCCATCCGCATTCTGCTCATTGGCCAGTTTTTGCACGTGAGCAAGCGCCCATTGGACTTTGCTCTGAATTGCGGTACACCTCTTGGTTGTCATTGACAGAAGCACTTGTCAATCACAGACGATAACCTCCCTCCCGGAGAAGAGAGCGAAAGCAAGAGCAATACCACAGTTCAATTCCGCACTCGCGCGTGTCAGCTGCTCGCTGGCTTGTGATTGGTGGGACCGCCTTTCAATTTCTAAATAGCTTGTTTGCCACTGGGTGCATGCTATGCCCCGCCTTACCGGGTTCCTAGTCCCACCCCGCTCTCACTGTAAGGGAAGCCTCGGATGGAGGACGGTAGTGCGCATGTTGCCGTGGCAACAAGGCTAGATTCTGTCTGTCCTGTCAGCTCAGCAAGGGATGCAAGACCGAACTTGACATTAGCGTCCTATGGTGGCAGGCTTTTTCAGACAGCTGCAAATGGCGGGAACCACATTTTTAGATGTTCCCTTGCATAAAAACGTGTTTAACCGACCGTGTTTCGTTGTCTGCTTATGATAAGTCACATTGTGCTGGATTTAGCATGGAAAGGCTGGGTGGAAAATATTCATATATCGGAACAACATGCCCTAAAGTGCTAGTTTTATATACATGCAGAGATTTCTAAAAAATAGGAGAACATTCAAAAATATGATCCTCTCACCTGCTGTCTGAAGTGGTATAGTCTACTAGTACAGCGGTTCTCAAACTGGTGGGTCGGTTCTCAAACTGGTGGGTTGTAAATTTTTTTTAGTTTTTTTGTCCATCCATTTTTGAGTTATTGAATTTTCAAAATTGCCTAAAAACGCCAAAATTCACTTGCCACCATACCTTCAAATGCAGACTACAGCTACAGACATGTAAAAGGTGTCATTTTAAAGCTTATGAATAGGGCTTTCATTTGATGTACAACATGACACAATTGTAAATTTTCAAGAAATTCAAAAATACAGTATTCAAATAATATTTATCTTGAATTTTTGGAAAATCGAATTTAAAAAAAAGTCAAAACTATAAAAACCAATTAGTGACTCCAATTAGTGGACTTGAGGGGTTTAATTCCTTGTCAAGAAAAGCAACAAGAAAATTTAATTTTTGTATGATACCATTGAAATACCACCCTGAAATTTTGACTGCTACAAGTGTGGGTTTTTTTAAAAAAAATTTAAAAATCCGATTTTTCAAAAATTCAAAATAAATATTTGAATATTTTTGAATTTCTTGAAAATTTACAATTGTGTCATGTTGTATATCGAATGAAAGCCCTATTCATAAGCTTTAAAATGTCACCTGTCCCATGTCTGTAGCTTTCATAGGTATCTTGTAAATGACATTTGAAGGTATGTGGCAAGTGAATTTTGGCATTTTTAGGCAATTTTGAAAATTCAATATCTCAAAAACGGGTGGACATCTCATGGTAAGGTACAAATTTACCAAAAATGAACAAAATCCATGACATCAAGGTTTCATGCATTGGTTGATTTCACATGGAATGATCCGTGGGGGGGGGGGGGAATCCACAACACAGGATTCAGTCAGTCAGTCCCATCTGTGCTTTGCCTTGCTTTTTACTGAAATGCTTTCCACTGTAATGAAGCAAATTGTGTCCCAGGTTTTGCAGGAGAGAGGGAGAAATGCCCTGTTTTCAGAGGTGTTTTTTTTAGTATCCAGTCTGTCAGAATTGCTGTGTTTCACACTGAAATTGTTTTGGGGGTACTTGTTGCCACTGCCAGTCCCCCTCCCCCATCCAAGAACTGGCAATTTGGCATAGTTTGAGATGGACGAGTGAGAGCCAAATTGTGCCTCTGGGCTTAGAACAGCACTGGACAAGCTGGCAAACAGGATAGGGAGGAGATGAGAGGAGCAAGAACAAAAAATGAACAAAACAAGTGTTTATATATCTTCATCAGTTAAGCGAAGCCAAGTCAGGAAGGAAGCTATAAAAGGGGCTTTCAAGCCAGCTAGTCAGAACAGTGTCCTTTAGCTGCCAAGTAAAGTTTTCCCTCATACACTTCTGTGTTTCTCCAACTTGATCAGTTTATAAATTATTATTATTATTATTATTATTATTACAACAAATATTTATATACAGTACTGCTTTTCAGCAGAAAAGCAACTCACAATTCTGATTCTTATTGTGAAGAAAGAGGGGCAGAGAGAGGACAAAATGGGCATAGCACTTGGTGATTAGCTGCAACCCTTTCTCCCTTGCTCTCCACTTCACTCTTCTTACTGGTCAGACTGGGGTTTACCAGGAAATCAGAAGCCCAGAGAGAAGGTAGGAGGTCTCCTGAGGAAGCCTCCCTCCCTGGTTAACAGAGAGAGCCCCCAAAATCCAGGGGATCCTCTTAAAACAAAAACAACAGTAGCAAAAGTTGAACAGCCTGGTAGGCATGGCAACCTGCTCCCTCCAGAATGAGCTTCATCCAGGCAGGTAAAGGAGTAAAAAATAGTAAGAGTTTATTTAAAAGGCTGAGGGCGCAATCCAAACCTACTTAGGCCGCCGTTGTAACCAGTGGCCCAGCGAAAACGGGAGGCTCCAGAACGGAAAGGGGATTCAATCCCCTCCAAAAGGGGAATTCAAAGGGGATTGGAATCCCTTTTCCGTTCTGGGGCCTCCCGTTTTCGCTGGGACACTGGTTACAATGGCGGCCTAAGTAGGTTTGGATTGCGCCCTATAGGAACAAAACAGAGTGAGGGAATGCAAAGATAAAAAAGAAGGAATGTACAATACTGTACTGTATAAAAATAAAATAAACATGAATGACCAAGGGGAGTTGTTGACAAAGGTTGGCAAGGAGATTAAAATACAAGTAGCAATGAAACAAATTCTCTGGCATGATTAATTAGTTCTAGTTATGCTGTCCCAGGAATCTGGTCTCTTTATTTACCCTGTGAGTGGGCATGCCTTCACAAAGCAGCAACCACCACCAACTATAGCCTGGAGCAACACCCCTAAACATTTGTGGGTGTGACCTTAAAACGCCTAGGTCAGTGGTTCCCAAACTGGGAGGTGTGGCTCCCAGGCGAGCCACGGAAACCAGCCAGGGGAGCCGTGGAGTCCCACAGAATCCTCTCGGAAAACAGTGCAATGCCAATTGGCAGGCATCAACATAATATAGTGGGGAGCTGGGGCCAATGGTCACCAATCAAGGGAGCCGCAGGTCAAAAAGGTTTGGGAAACACTGGCCTAGGTTAATGTCATGGGTCCACCTGATTGAATTGTTTAAGACCACCTGGGCACCCATGCCTGCCCCTTGACCTGGTCAGGTGGTCTGGGATGCCCAATCAGTTGTTGCATGCCAATCCCAGCAGTGAGCTGGCTATGAGCTATTGTTTGATGTAGAAAACAAGGAGTCCTTAAAATGACCTGTTGGCTTTGCCTTGCGGCCTTTCTGCAATGGCACTGAATTCAGAGAAGCTCAGGGTAGCATCCCGGGCCAGTGGCCTCTGGGAGGATGGGGATGAGAATAGTCCAAACACAGGAAAAGACAGGCAAAACCCAGGGATTTTCACCACGCTTATATATATCCCAGAAACTCAGGATTTGTATTGGTGGGGCCCAGACAGTATAGGTCTTGGTGAAAATCAGGAAAGTCCTCAGTCACTGCACCCACTTCAAGCCTCTGTGGTTGGTAGCACTAACAGCAGTCCAAAAACTATGATGTGTAAATTGCCCATTAAGACAAAAGGTCATTGGCTCGGTCATTCACAGCACAATCCTATGAATTCAATGGGGCTTGCTCCCAGAAAAGCATTAAGGCTGAGCTACATTGTCCGTGTCCGCGTCGCGGATGACCTCGACATTTGCTGCATCCGCGCTATGTCCGGCCAATCAGAGCCTGTTGTTTGACCTGGGGGCGGGACACCAGACGCGCACGGGACGCGGACACGGACAATGTAGCTCGGGCTTTAGATTGCAACCTTCTTAGCTGAATATGTCTGCATTGGAGCTTCCTGTACTCTTAGTTCAGTGTTTCAGTACTACGGTAGAATAGGGAGCACAAAAAATTGTCCCATGCAGACTGTGCCCCACTGTGCTGACCTTATACTCATCCTTTACATGCCACAGAGATAGGATTGCCAGGTCTCTGGAGCCTCAGGGCAAAACTAGATGTGACATGGAGATGTATATGTGCAACTCCCATGTCTCTCCCCCCCCCCCCAAGTCTCTAAAAGCAGTTTGAATTAGGGCTACAGAATGGGGGAGGTGGTTTAACCTTTTGCCCCTGAGCTGGTTCCCCAGTCCAAATCATCCCCCGCTCCCAGAGCTGCCATTAGCAATGGAAGGGAAAACAGACAGTCACAGTGTGTACAGGTGTCTGTATGTTTCCCCCTCAGCAGCTAATACGAACTCTAAGAGACAATTGGCATCAGCCCCCATAGCTACTTTTAGCAACGACCTCCCCCCTCCAAATATTTTGGGGATGGGGTTTATGCAACGCAGATGTCATGCCTAGTTTGGTCTGATACTCTGGGGAAGACACCCTTGTTAGATTGAGGATAGAACTGGTGTGGAACAGGTAAGATAGAGCCTATTGAACACAGTTGAATACAAGGGATGGCATCTGGCAGGTCAAGGGGCAGAGCCTGGCTAATACACGTGCTCCCCGACTTATGGATGTCCGAGTTATGGATGCTATGTTGGTGCTTTTGCACAGGCTCAATATGTCTTTTGCTGGTGCTCCTGCGCAGGTGTGTTCCAATGTTGGTTTCAATTTACGTACTGACCTCTGGAACCAAACCTCTCCATAAGTAGGGAACTTACTTAGCATATAGATATGGAAATGGAAGCAAACACGCTGAGCAAGCTAAGCAGAAAAGTGCCTGGTCCCACTTGGTTCTGGCCCTTTACCTGAGATTTTACTCCACTCATAAACGATGAGGAGGAACCTAAAACCCAAACACTTTCTGTCAGATTGTGGAAACTGTGGACAAGGTTCAGTACATATGGGGGCTGGGGACATGCATGGTCTAATACAGTCCACAGAAGAACTGTCTTCTTTGAGTAAGTTTAGTGTCACAGTTCCTGCACTGAAATGGGACAATGGGGTAGGAAGGAGGAGACTGGAATCCAGAGTTCTATGGGAGGTGAGGATTAGGAAGCATGTCAGTTGACTACAGATATAGTCCTATGTCTGTGTGGTCTACCTTGCAGAGGGCCACCACAGCTAGGGCCAGCCCATCCATGAGGCCAACTGAAGCATCACCTCAGGTAGCAGATTGGTGAGCGTGCCCATCTCTGTCTTTCTACTTGCCTCCGCTCCTCCTCCTTCCTCTTCTACTCCTCCCTGATTGGAAAAGGAAGAGGGGCACAGTGACAGAGAGGAAGAAGAAATGTAGAGGGGAGGAGAGTGCTGAGTTAGAACACTGGTTTGTGGGAGGAGCAGAGGCTGGCACATCATCAAGGGGGGGGCAGCATTTGGCATGTCAGGTGGTCTTGGACTGGCCTACAGATAACTACCTTTTAGACCTCCAGGGCTTTGTCACTTAGGCAGGGGCAAACTTTAAGCAGGAAAATTAGAGGTTCCTTCTGGGACTCCAGAAAGTTAGAAATGATGCAGTTGGAACAGGATGTGGCAATGCACATGCTCAGAGGTATTGAGACAGGCTGCCAGAAGGAACAGAGAAAATTAGTTCCAGGAAAACAGGAAACTCAAAGCTAGTTTTGAAACCACACTGTGAAGGAAAACACCTGGTAAAACTGAGGGTTCTGCAAGTTCCACAGAACAATATTAAAAAAAAAACAACATTTGAAAAATGGTGGTTTGGATTAGCCTGTCTGTGTAAACCGCCTTGAATGCTGTGTAAAAATGGAGAAAGGCAGTATATAAATGAAAGGAAGAATTGAAACTAGGCTATTGCTCAGTGGAAAGGAACATGCTTGTGGGACAAACAGATGGCAATTACATTCTTGTATTCTCTATTTTGTCTGACAGAATTAAATGGGAATTGTCCATCAGCGTACTAGCACAGTTCAGAAGATGGTTCTTAGCAGGCCATTGCAGTGCAAATGCATTAACATCTACGGTAGTTTATGTGTTTGGGGGCTGAGGCTTGGCATTAAGAAGAACTTCTGGGGATCAGCCCTGGTTCAAATTAAATCTTACACGTAGGCCGGTTTTGGAAACTTTTTTTAGCCAAGTGAAGTGAGGCCCTGCCCGTGGCTTCACAGCATTCCTCTATCTCATATGTAACCCAATAACTTTTGGGAAATTACAAGTGATCAGTTCCAGAGTCTCTGGGAATATTCCTGGCATCAGCCATCGAAGTTGTATAAATTCACACAACAATCCCAAAACCCAGAACCACCTGCTCTTGTTTACACACACGGCACTGTGCCCTTACGTCAGGGTTTCCCAAAGTGGCCTGGCTGACACCCCCACTCCAGGGATCTGAGAAATCTGAAGGGACAAGGAATGGGGATGCTTTTAGTAAGATAGATGGCAGCTGCTTAGCATTACTACAGCACTATGCGTCTAATGAGAGTTGCCATATTTCATTTGTGGACAGGATTTCAGTGACTGAAATACCGGGTAGTTGTGGTGCATAATGATGGCACTTGCCAAAATCCTCCCTTCAGTCAATGGTTAAAGGCATTGAACAACAAGTCTCCCCCAGGAGGATTCTTCTACCAATGTTTGCTTGCTTGCCTTTCTTTCAGTGCATTTTTGTCCCACTTTCTCGTAAACACAGCACAGGATAGTGTGAGAACAATACATTTGGTCTTGCAGAACCAGACCTAACGGTCCACCTAATCCAGCATCCTGTCTCCAACAGTGGTCATCCAGATGCTTCAATCTGGACAGCTCACAAAGGGCATGAGAAGGCAACAGTTTTGCCCTTGTTTGTCCCACAGCAATTGGTATGCAGGTATAAGAACATAAGAACATGGAGGTTTGTGTAGCTACCATGTCTAAAGCTCTTTAATACCCTCTACTGTGAATTTGTGTTATCAGTCATCTGAGCCAGCAGTCATCACCACATCTTGTGGCACTGAATTCCACAAGTTACTCATGCATTGTGTGAAGAAGCACTTTATTTAATTGGGTGGTCTTGAGTTCTTTGATAGAGGAAGAAGTGTGTGTGTGTGTGTGTGTGTGTGTGTGTGTGTGTGTGTGTGTGTGTGTGTGTGTGTGTGTGTGTGTGTGTGTGTGTGTGTGTGTGTGTGTGTGTGAGTGTGTGTGTGGTGTTGTGTCTACTCTCCAGGCTATTCAACAGACTATTTTTAGTTGCAGCTGTCCTGAGTCCCAAGATACAGGTTTCCATCCTCAGTGACGCAGGTCAAATTCCTGATTTGAAAAATTCTTAAGACACTTTGCAGCCCTTTACTAGCTGGGGCCAGGACAAGAATTGAACCCAAGCTATTTCTCTCAGTATCCACATATGTAGATACTTATCATCTTACCATCTTTCTCAGCTTTATTGCTACTGTTTTCTCTAGGGTGGCAAAAGAGGGCATTTTGTGGTGAGACAGAGAAGTGCCTATGGTTTCTCCTCCAAAGGCAAAGAGATGTAGAGGGAGGCTGGTGCCAGCTGGCTGGATGACAAATTTCAGTCACAGTAATTGGTTGCTTCTGCTGGGGGCCTACTGTGCAAACATACAGATATTTCCATATAGAAATACTTTGAAATATGCCTGGGGGTGGCATATGGGCAGAAAATCCTGACAGGCAAATGCCTGCCCATCAAAAACCAATTGGCAATATACATATTAAGGTCAATGTATACTCAGGTCAGAGTGCTTTTTATAGACTGCAACCTTTAAACCCAAATAATTTAAACTTGGAACATTGTTGACAATTGACAATTTTTATTACCAACCCCCCCCCCCCTGCATCGAGGTATATTTACTCTTGTTGATTTTATTTTTTCTTTTATTTTTTTTTGCAGCAGAGCTTGTGGTATTTGAAATTGTGTACTCCATTAAGCACTGACTTTTGTGTGAGCAAATGCCCACATCTTCTTGCTCAGTGGTGTGGAAACAGTTTTCTGCACAAGCTCAGGAGGCACTTTGTTTCTCATAATGATTCATAGCTTTCCTCCGGAGTCCGGAGTCCGGTACTGGGTCAGAGCGGAGCGGTCTCCGAGACTTGTATGCTGCTGCGGAGGGGTTAACTAGATGAGCTTGAGGGGCGCAACGTCTGAGATGGAAGGGGTGGGGCAGAGATCTGAAGGAATAGAGAGCAGGCGTGTTGTGCATATCTGTCTAGAGGAGGCGACCCAGGTTTGTGTGAGTCCTGTCCTGGCGGCCGTGCGAGCTCACTGGAATGATGGTGGGGGAAACTTTTCGCGGCGCTGGGGAAAGCAAACAACAGCAGGCGAAGCGCAGCTGATCTCCCCCTGGAGAGTCGCGCCTGGCTGGCATTCCACCAGCCTTCCTCGGCTGAGGGAGTATTATGCAATAACACCCCCTCCTTCCCGGCTTTGATCGGGTGGAAAACAAGAAGGAGACATAACATTTCTCTCCCCCGCCCTCTTTCCCCTGTAGAACTAGTAGCAGCAGCAGGTCCTGTCCCGGTTGCTTTTGGGGAAGAAAGGGGAGGGTTTCAGTCGTGCGCTCTTGGGGCACCCCCGTGCGCCGTCCCAAGGCAAGAGAGGTTGGTTTCAGAAGGAAAAAGGAAGGCGATCGAGCAGGGACCGGGCGGGGAAGGGGTGCCGCCCCGCGCGGGTCTGGATCCCATTAGTGATCCGTGACATCCTCCCGCGGAGAGGCGGCTCCAGCCAAGCAGGGCGATGGTGAGCAAGAACGTGGCTGGACGGCTTCTTCCCGCGCGGCGCATCGCAGCGCAACTGTTGGCGAGCTGAGCACGGAAACGCCTGTAGGGGGCAGAGCGGGAGTCGGGGGAGGTCGGCGCGGTGTGGATCCCACTGGCGCGGCTGAGCGGTTTAGTAGCAGATGAGTGGAAGGTCCACACACGGGTCACAAGCCAGATGGTAGCTTGAGACTGGGATTGGAAGGCAGGGATGCGGCCAGACTCACTGAATTTACCGTAACACCCTGTAACCATATCGCCCATAGCTGAGAGAATGGATTCCCACCTCTCCTGTGCATGCTGGTGGTTCCTAAAGTGGGGGTTCTAATCTGCGTTAACGATTGTTAAAGCTGAAACCAGAGGTGATTCCGGATCTACTGTACAGCAGCCAGTCATGATCGTGTGAATGAGGAGAGGCTGGGTAAGAGATGGCTTCTGGCTTGTGTGTTAGCAGGCTTGTGTTAGCAGGAAGATATTCTACAGGTGCAGACTTTTCTGACAGGGAGATGTGATGATGGAGAAAGCTTACCCTGGAGAAATTCAGGCTGGCATGAAAATATTAATATTAAGATATTATTTTCCAGACTGTCAGGAAAAACAAAAAGTGGAAACTTACTGCCAGTGCCAAAGGTTGTTTTTCATTCTTCTAAATACAAAAGCTAGAACCAACAGAATTGGGAAGTCCAGAACTCAATTGAGGACCAAGACTTCCAAGTCCTAGTAATTCTAATTCTATTAAGACTGGAGTTTAGTGGTAAGAGGAAAAGGGTTTTGAGCATGTTTTTATAGTCCCCAAAATCAATAGATGTCTATATTAGAATGCAGAATTCCTAATGGAGTTAGGGACCGACCCAAACAAGCATTGCTAAGTGCAGAATCTTACTAAGTCTTTGGAAAAACTGGTACCCGTTAACAGGTAAATTACACCAAATCGCCATTGGATCATAGAATCATAGATTTTAAAACAAGGAGGTTTGCATGGAAGAACGTAAAAGGAAGCGAATCCACTTAAATTTAAACAGATCCTCATGCAGATATGATTTGTGATTTGATGGTGAACTTGGAAGGGGGTGGTTCCTGTAAAATTCACAAGGATCCCTGAGGATCCATTTAAATTTAAATCAATCATGTGACACCTTAAAACTAGCATATTTGCTGAAGAAGCCACAAGAGATTTTGCTGTTCTTGCTGCAATAGATATTCCTGTAGTGATTCAGAAGGTCCCCATGCATTCCAGTGGCTATTCAGGATAATTCTTTTTAGTTGGCATCATCAGCATGGAGGGAAGTGGAGATGGTCAAAGAGATTTTTTTTTCTGCTTTTAGCAGCTTTACTGCACAATCCAAGAGGTGCAATCCCTGGATCCTTTCTGGTGTGTGGTAGAGGCTTTTGGGGTGCACTTCTCAGGTTCTGCACTCCTCTGAGAAGATTTTCAGGCCATATGACGGCTTGGGTGGCTTGTTTAGGCAAGCCAGCAGCGCTAATGCAACAGATGAGGCTATTGCTATACAGCTCTGCTGCTCCGTAGGCAGCCCCACATGCCCTTCAGGCTCACAAAGTCCAGCTCCCATGTGCTGCTAGCGGCGCAGGAGAACTGCCTAATAGATTTTATAGAAATCTAGAAAGGGCGATATTTGGATTTTCCACTTCTAGCACCAAATTGTTTGGAGCTAGTCTCCCAAATGGGGCGTGTCAGAATGGGGTTCGGGAAGGATCCAGACAAGCCTAACCTAGAGGTACCCCTTGGATGCCTCTATCCCCACCCACCCACCCCATTTCCCCACAAAAACAGTGCCACATCCCGCCTCTGGGTTGCACCTTTGCTGCTTTTCACTTCAGCCTGAGGCCCAAAATGTTTGCATTCTCTTCCCCCCCAGGTGGGCTAATAAAGATTTCAGTTTGCATAGCCAATTTGCAAGCAGACATTCACTCCTTATACTATGTTAGTTCACAACCCTTTACCAGCCTACACACCCTTCTGACACCCTTCTTCATGCACAGAATCCCTATACAAACATTTGCTTACAGACTGCCCTCTGTTTTTTTGCTGCCACGTGTGGCTTCTTGCCGTTTCCTCATTCAAATATACTCATTTGCTCTGTACCCCCTGGAAGAGACAAGCACCCCCTTGTGCCTTTCAGCTCCCCCCTGCAATCAATGAGGCATTTCAATGATTCAGGGGCTCTGTCTACGTTCCCAGCAGAACTGGCTTGTGAGGGGAGAAGGGGGAGCTTTCCTGCCCTCCTCAGTGAAGCACACAGGGGAAGCATTGAGAAAAACGCATGTGATGGTGTTGTATAGAGACCCCATTGACTAGCCCTGACCTTTACCCCCAGCAGCTGTGCAGTGGTCGTTTTCTACTACTCCTGTTGCTGAGCATCCCTTATGGCTTCCTGCTCGAGAACTACGATGATGATGATGACACTGACGGCGACTTGCTACTTGCCACTTCCCAGCCTCGGGCGGGTATCCCTGCCCAGAATGCACCCAGCTGCCCAGCGAACTGCACCTGTCCAACGGAGGAGACGGTGGACTGTGGTGGCCTTGACCTACACATTTTCCCCAGAAACATCTCCAGGGGCATCCAACATCTTTCACTCCAGGTGACAAAGAAGCTGATAGTGGGGCAGGTGATGGGCCTGGTCCTATTTGGGTGGGAAAGGAGCTGAGAGAACCTGCAGGGCACCAAAAGGCACCCAGACCAGAGTTTGTGTGATTTCTGCCCATCTTATGCCATGCTGGTTTTCCTTCCGCAGAATAACCAGTTGCAAGAACTGCCATACAATGAGCTGTGTCGGCTGACTGGCCTGAGGACCCTGAATCTCCACAACAACCACATCACCTCTGCAGGTGAGTAGAACCGAGGGAGCAGGACATTTGGAAAGTTTCCCCCAGCATTTCAGGGACTCCTCTATCACCTTCCAACTGACCCAAGATTCCTGTCCCCTTGAAGCACTGGTGGGTCAGTGAGTGGAAAGGAACAAACATAACCTGAGACTAATCTTCAGCACTCCTTCCATCCTTTAACTGCATAAAGGGGCTGAGTCCTAAGGGCTGATTCACACTACACGAATCCAGGCACGGATGCCCCTGCCCAATGCGCGCAGAGCTGGCTGGAAGGAGTATCTTCCCGCCTGTTGTCCCTCCTGCTGTCCCGCCTTCTTATGAAGGTGATTGGAGGTAGTTCTGATTGGCATGCAGCCACTCTCCCCCCCTCATCCGATTGGTAGGCTGCAGTAGCTCCGCGAACCCGCCCCAGCTCCACGAAGCCCGCCCCCTCAAAAGATGAGGGGAAACCATTTTTCCAGCTTCTGCATTGCGGAGCTCGCAGCTGCTCTGCTTGCTTCTGAAATGCTGTCAAAGAGCTCTGCGCATCTCCGTTAACGCGCCGGGATTCGTGTAATGTGAATCAGCCATCAGTCTCAGTCTTTGAACCATGCCATGCAATGAACGTTAAGGCATATGACTGTGGGCTGTAGTAGATTAGAAATGCTGCTCCAACCCAGAGGTGGTTGCATCTGACTGACTCTGCAGGAGAGTGCAAATTAACCTTCTTGCTTCTTGGGCATAAAGCCTCGTTGGCAGGGGTAGAAGCAGGTTTTGCTGGTTGCAGAGCGGCTTGCATAGGGACAAGCAAAGTAAGTTAGCCCAGCAGCTTTGCAAGAATCCCAAATCCGTGCCTTTTTCTAGTGTGTCCCATTTTAAAGGTCTGCCGGACGAAGCCTTTGAGGCCTTGCAGTTACTTCAATACATCTACCTGGCCAATAATAAGGTGAGTGTGTTTGGAGCTGCGGGAAGGAGAAAGGGTTGACTTATCTTTGATTTTCACAGGCTTTGAAATACAAACCACCAAATCACATGGTGTGCTTGTTTGTTTGTTTACATCCCGCCTTTCTCCCGACAGGGCAACCAAACATTGCCCTTACAACATTAAAACAATGTTAAAACCAAAAACTTAAAATGTTAAGACCATCTAGCATTTTGTTATGCTTTTTGCCTGAGGGAAGATCATTATACACATGATCAAAACGTTGCAGATCTAGATTTTAATATATAAAATTTTAAAAACGGAGCTTTTTCTTGTTTTTAATGGTAGATTTTATTTGTC
This sequence comes from Plestiodon gilberti rubricaudatus, assembly GCA_026170595.1. Lineage (NCBI taxonomy): Eukaryota > Metazoa > Chordata > Lepidosauria > Squamata > Scincidae > Plestiodon > Plestiodon gilberti. The sequence goes on from JANXHW010000002.1 coordinate 111,341,556, forward strand.
ATGGCTTTTAATCCTGTCGTCACGTCTTTAAGAATCAACGCTGGTCATGAAAACCTCAACTCACATCTAACGTTAAAACAGTTCAATTAAAACAATTACAAGCGCCAATAGGTCATCTAAAAATTAAAAATTAGGTAAAAAGGTAAAGGTGACCCCTGACAGTTAAGTCCAGTCGTGTCCGACTCTAGGGTGTGGTGCTCATCCCCATTTCAAAGCCGAAGAGCCAGCGTTGTCCGGAGACGCCTCCGTGGTCATGTGGCCGGCGTGACTCTCTGCCGCAGCGCGTAGCATGCGGCTGGAACATGGAGCGCTGTTTACCTTCCCGCAAGCGGTACCTATTTATCTACTCGCATTGACATGCTTTGGAACTGCTAGGTTTGGCAATCAAATTACATTTGATTAAAACCCACCATGTCAGCTATCGAACGCTAATCTAGATGTCACTAGGGCATGGGTCACTGTGACCAGGTCTGCATGATCCAAGTATGGTTGCAGCTGGTGCAACCAAAGCTGGGCAAAGGCCGCCACCTTGGAATCCAGGAGAACTCCCAAGCTGCCAATGATGCCACTAAATTTTGTCAGGAGTAGTATTCACAAGGGATGTTCCACTCAGGGGTGTCACTAGGGTTGGTGACACCTGGGGCAAAATCTCCATGGATGCTTCTCTCATATCAGATAACATGATGTGGAGGCCTCCTGGGAAATGTGATTCCTGCATGAGTCACGGTGGGGATCAGGAACAACCCATTTTCTACCAGTGGTGCATTTTTGCACCACTGGTAACATAGAATAAAAAATCTTTTTTATGTCACCCCTCCCTGGGGTGTCACCCAGTGTGGTCTGCATCCCCCTAGTGACGCCCCTGGTTCCACCCACAACCGTTCCCACTCCCCTGAGAAAATAGTGAGAGCTCATGCATCAGACAGTTACTTCTTAACATCCTTTAATTACCCTGTTAATCAACAGGGCCAAAGGATACTAGGGGTAGATTTTCACAGCATTTCAATCCATGTTTCAAGGTGAAATGTGGATTCTAATTCACATTAGCGGTTTGCAGTATAGTGGGTGATTGTACTGGTTTAATTAGCACAGTAAAATAATGTGGTGCAGGAATGTGTCTAGAATCCAGGAATTGTTTTCCTCGGAACATGCAATTTCTCAATGGGTTTTGATAATACTTCTGGTAAACACATGCCTGAAATGCCTCAAAATGCCACTAGGAGGAGCCATGAGGCTGGCAGCAAGACGGCTGGATGCTTGGCAGAGCTAAGATTCTGTTTCATTCTGAGCCCTAATTATGGACTCTCTTACCATAAAATGGAGACCATGTCTCCAAAGACCCTTGGCGTGCTTTAATTCTGTCTCTGATGACAATGCAAAAAAGCACATCGTGAGTACAAATCACACATGGAATATAAATTATTCTTTACCACATTTCAGGCAAATAATTCTGACCTACGTACATCTAAAGCGTGTAATAGTTTCACCCGTTGTTCTATCACTTGCATTTCTCACTTCTATAATTTTAACTCAACCCTTCCTAAATTTGATAGGATGCATACATTGGTTGCTGCCGAATCCAGAAATATGATTTCCTAGTACAGTATGTCAATAGTTGGAACTCATGTCTGTTGCTAACGTTTAGCGATCAAAAGTTTCTGTTTGAGCCAGACCATCATCTTAAATAATCCCTCTTGCAGTGAAAATTATTCACTCTCGCTATCATCCTCTGAAACTGGTAGGCAGCTGATTTAAGACAAACAAAAGACCTACCAGTTGACTCGCTCTGTGAAGTTTTTCCTGTACATCTCAGATTGCATGTTCCCCTCTATGTAAACTGCTCTACAGATAGAACTCTCTCATGTCAGTGAGAATACTTGGCTATAACCATTCTCCCTAGCATCTATGGTGGGTGGGAGTGGTGTTGTTTTTTTGTTATTTACTCTTCTTATTAGAATTCAAAAACAACTGGTTCAGAGGCAGTGTGCCTCTGAATGCCTGCTGCAGGGGAGTAATGGTGGGAAAGGAGTATGCCCTTCATTTTGTGTTTTTGAGATTTCCAAAGAAGGCTGGTGGGCCATTATGGGCAGGAAACAGGGTGCTGGACCAGATGGACCTTTGGCTTGATTCACCAAAGTTCTCCTTATGTACCTATGGGACCTATGTTCTTCTTATGTACCTATGCACTGCAGGCCAGTGCAGTAAATTGTAGTGATAGCAACTAACATACTGTAAAGGGCATTTTAAAAAGACCAGAAGACTGCAACAAATAACTGCTGAAGGTGCATTTTCAGCAGAAAAAAAGATGCAGAAAGAAAATGTACAAAGCAAAATAAAACCCTCCTCATACACTGCAGTCCCATTCTGGATCAAAGCCCCCACAGCTGCTTTTGGAGAAAAAGGAAAAACCATCTTCCAATCCTTGAGATTGTTACCTTGAAAAAGTTCCTGGATAGGAACGAAACGTTGGCTTCTTGCAACCTTTGGATTTTTAATGTAATTTTCAGTCCTGATCATAGCGCTTTGAACGGACTTTGAGAGCTGCGTGTCAGTATTGTGGAAATTGTTTTTAATTATTCTTGGCTTCTTAAAGAAAAAACTACATGGCATCCTTACCTGTATATCCTATTTCTCACAAGATTATACTGGGCCATGAAACCTTCCGCTCGAATTTAAAAAGGAAACACTTCTGATTTACTTTCTGTTTTAAGGCCATCTCTTAGTACATAATGTGTATGGCCCCAAGTCAGTAAGGCCTGAGATTTCATTCATCCATCCATCCAAAAAAAAAAGTAGCAAAATGCCCTTCATCGGGATGGGATGGGATGTGTGCAGGGAGAGTGAGCTTGTGCAATGTGAGGACTCATGAGAGGAGCAAACCCTTCCCTCTTTCTCAGGGAATCCTTGTCGTTCAGGCTTGTTTCCCCATATAGACAATCATTCACTGACATGGGAGAAAGTAAAGGGGTGCCCTCAAGGTAGGCTTACCAGATCTCCAACCGGGACAGAGTGCTAGACCTTTAGGAGAAGGAATGTGGGCAGGTGTAGCTTGTTAAACCCTTAGAACACAATCCTAGGCATCTCTACTCAGAAGCAAGCCCCACTGAACACAATGGAGCTTGCTTCTCAGTAGACATGCCTAGGATTGTGGTCTAAGGGTATAACAAGCTACACTTGCCCAAATTCCTGCTCCAAAGGTCTAGCACTCTGTCCTGGTTGGAGATCTGGTAAGCCTACCTCAAGGCCCTCCTCACTTCCCACCTGTGGTGACCCTAGTCTTTGAAAATCATGCTTAGCTTGTTCCTCTCTACATAGCCTTGTCCAGTTTTCTTAGGCTTACCAGATCGACGACCGGGACGGAGCGATCTACCCTTAAGGGGCGGGGCGTGGGGACCCCCCAGAACGCGACGCGTACTGGCCCCCCCGCGCCCCGCCCTTTAAGGGTAGATCGCTCCGTCCCGGTCGTCGATCTGGTAAGCCTAAGTTTTCTGGTCATACCAGAATGTTGGAAACTGGCCTTTACAGAGAGAGGGGAATCATTATACCACCAACCAATGTCCTTAAAATACATGGTTCTTCCATTCTCACCTTGAATGTATCCCTCCAGAGAGTAAACTTGCCTCCTTCTACCTCCCCTGCCCTGGAATCTAAAATGATGCCCCTTGTGTGTCACCAAACCTGGCCTGGCCATTCTTAGGCTCGTATGTTTTCAGCTGCTTCCTTTCTCAACAGGCCAGAGGTGGGTGGGCTGCAAACGTAGGCAGCTGAGCTGAGATCAGCTTGACATTCTCAACATGGTTCTCCTTTTCAGCTGTCAGTAGCTCCACAACTCCTACCCAGCACTCTGCGCATTGTGGATCTTGCTGCCAACCGCCTGACATGCATTTACCCACTCACCTTTGGACACAAACCTGGCCTCCGGTAAGGTTGGTGGTACCTCTCCGTTAGGGAGCAAAAAGGTAGGGGGCCCCTGAATGTAATCTACAAGCTCCACCCCAGCCCCCTCCAATTTCATCATACCTCCCCATAGCCTTCTAAAAACAGTAGTGGGTTTTGGGTTTTTTTGCAAATTGTAAGGGGGCCAGGCCCCATCTGTACTCTCACAGTTTGAACATTAAGGGCGCAATCCCACCCAAAGTTAAAACGTCGCAAACATGCCGTAAATTACATTCGCGACGACTTTAGAGTACGGGCGACCGCTGCGGAGGCCGGCCACCCTCATTCCGCTGCCGGATCTTCCCTGTGGCCGCCAGAGATGGTAAGTACAGCACCGGCGGGGGCAGACCAGCAGCATGGGAGGGGAGCCATTGGCCAAGCCTGCCTGGGGGGGCAGGGATGGTGGCCGCCATATCCCTGTCCCCTTCCTGGGCCAACACAGCCTCTTCGGACTTGCGCCAGCTAAATAGCTGGCAGAAATCCGAGGAGGCCCATTGAGGAATCTCCACATTACACAGGGGAAAGGGAATGAACAACCTGCTCCCAGAACGATCTCCGGGCTGCTCCCAGAACGGGGATAGGATCTGGCGGGTGGCCTGAGCCGCCCACAGGATACTTAGGCAGGATTGGGCTGCCTGACTGCACTGCAGCCTGGCTCCCTAATGAGTACAGGTGTACAATGCAGATATTTGCAAACACACATTTGTTTACACTTTGGATTTTCACATGTACACTTAATATATCTTGGGGTTCATCTACATGTGCTGCAAGTCTTTTTTCTCACTTTCTTTTAAAAAGCAAAGCAGCTACAAGTGTCTGTGGGGGACAGGAGGTGGATGTGAAGGAGAAATAGGCTTACCAACAATGGGGCTTGCTTCTAAGTAGACAAGCCTAGGATTGTGCTCTAAGGTTTAACAAGCTACACCTGACCTGCCCACATTCCTTCTCCTAAAGGTCTAGCACACTGTCCCGGTTGGAGATCTGGTAAGCCTAAAGAAAGGGCTGTTTAATCCTTTTCTTGTTAGCCACTTATCTGCTCAAGATTGCCTCCCCCTCTGCCTCCCTCTCCTCTTGTCCAAGAGGAAAAAGAGTTCCCTCAGGGTTCCCACAGAGAGAAAAGCAGCTTGGGGAAGTTGTGAGCAGAGAAAAGCTGACAGGCAAAGGGTTAAGTAGCCCCACTCCAACCCCATGTCCTCCATTCAACTTCAAAGCAAGCTGTACAATATGTTGCCTGCTTTGCAGTAAAAAAAAAGTTGGGGGGGGGAGTCATGGAACATGTAATGTGCAGTTTGACTCTTAGGTGCACTTCTGAAATAATATGTAGTATGTGCATGATGCTCAACCTAGTATCCTTATAAAGGGAGCTCCCATATGGGGCTGCTTTTGGGACTCAACCCCCCCCCCCTCCGCTGCACTCCTAATTGTTCCACTGTCTTTTCTCCCACACAGGTCTGTTTATCTGCACAACAACCTGCTGAATAACTCAGGCCTGCCCTCCGATGCTTTCAGTGGCTCCTCTGCAGTCAGCACTCTGATTTTCTCCAACAACCTGCTCACCTATGTGCCCCAGAACTTGCCCCCTGCCATCACCCGTCTCCACTTACAGGTTGGCAACTGAGATGCCCTGGAGAGATTCTCCAGGCTATGTTCTTCCCAAATCTGCAAGTGGCCAGAGTGGAGTGAGAGGAGGAACTATGGGGAACAGAGGGGGAAGGGAACCAGGGAGCCCTGTGTTTTTCACTCAGACCCGAAGAGTGGAGTCTGGCGGGTAGAACAGGAAAGCTGGAGTCTTGCACGAGAGGCTGTGAAAGTGCTGTGCTAAAGGCAGCAGTTTCCAAGCTCTGTAATCTCACAGCTGTGCATTTGGAATATATTATGCCACTGTAGTAATTTGTAAACACACACACAGCCCAATCCTATGCACATTTATTCAGATACCAGTTGTAAGTTCAATGGAACGTACTCCAGAATAACTCTGGTTAGAATTGCTTAGCTCTACATGCTTTGCAGCCCAATCCTACCCAGCTTTCCAGCGCCGATGTGCCAACAAGGTGCACGCTACGTTCGGGGGGGGGGCAGTCCCGGAGGCCTCCTCAAAGTAAGGGAACATTTGTTCCCTTACCTTGGGGCTGCATTGGCACTGGAAAGTTGGTTAGGATTGGACTGTTATTCTGTGGCAACATTTTCCTTTTGGCAAAACCTGGAATTTCTTGGTTTTTTATGTTCAACTTTTTGGGTAGTTCGGTGGGGAACCAATGAGGAGTTGGGTTGTTAGTGGAAAAAGGTAGAGAGTGAACAAAGCAGAGGGATGGGTACAGAGCTGTATGGGAAGCTGTATTCTGTGAGTCTCCAGCCAGATCCTTTCTCCAATACCAAACATTTAACAGGAACCACCTGTGCATTAAAGTTTGTTTTCCAGCCCTTTTTCAAATATGCAGCTGAGGGTTAGTTTACACAATCAGTGGAATCCTACTAAAGCTGTTCCTGGACTGTATCACTTCAAGGCGCATGTGGGGTTAGCTTCTGTGCATGCTCCCCTATATGAAAAAAATGTCCCTGCTCATAGAAAAGTCTGAACCTTGCTTTCCTGACATGCTAGTTTTCTGTGTTCTGGAAGTCTTAACTATGGGGATATGTTAAAACATGCAAGCACCACCTATAGCCTGAAGTGGTACAGTCCAGAAAAAGCTTTGCCTCTTGACTTCTCTGGATAAACTGGGCTTGAGAAGCTTAAAAGAGCCAAAGGAAGCTGCCAGATTTGATGTGAGGCCGCATTCTACCTCAACATAAATCACAACCAGGCAAGTATCAGGACCGCTTGGCCAAGATTCCTGCAACCTCTCTTTGTCTACTTCCTGAATAATAGCATTACTGGGCAGCTTGGTGGCAAGATTGCAGTCCTCTCCTTAGGCAACCTTCTCCTGGTGGAGGGGGGGGGGGGGCGATGGCTAGGCTTACCAGATCTCCAACCGGGACAGAGTGCTAGACCTTTAGGAGAAGGAATGTGGGCAGGTGTAGCTTTTTAAACCCTTTGAGCACAATCCTAGGCATGTCTACTCAGAAGCAAGCCCCATTGTGTTCAGATCTGGTAAGCCTAATTTAGTGGAATCATACAGTGATTCCACAAGATGTGCCCCCCCCACCTTTGATGGCTTTGAAAGGGGTTAGTCAGGTTCATGGAGAAGAGGTCTGTCACTGGCTATTAATTATGGTGATGTGAACCCAATTGAGTTCAGTGGGGCTTGCTTCTGAGTAGACATGCCTAGGATTGTGCTCTAAGGTTTAACAAGCTACACCTGCCCACATTCCTTCTCCTAAAGGTCTAGCACTCTGTCCCGGTTGGAGATCTGGTAAGCCTAGCGATGGCAGACAGTGGAGGGCTTCCTTCCTGACCACAAGGCTCCATTTTGCAGAACAACCGCATCTTCCGCATCGCTAAAGGGGCCTTGAACCACCAGTGGCGCCTCCGGGAGCTCTACTTGCAGAACAACAACCTGTCCAATGATGGCCTTGACTCCTCCACCTTCAGGTAACTGTGGTAAACGATGGGGGTACTTCATGGGTAGGACTGCTCAAGCTAGCAGCCAGGGCTCCTGGATTATATATGGCCAGCTCTGGGATTGGGAGAGCTGGAAGGCCACAAAAAAGCAAGGAAAAGGAGACGGCAGGATGCCACTTTGGTGGGTCCTAATGTCCAGCTCTTGCCTTTCTGTAGCCGGCTGAAGAGCCTGGAGTACCTGGACCTTTCCAACAATAACCTGACAGAGGTCCCTGCTGGCCTCCCTGCAAACATTGTCATCTTGCATCTGGGCCGGAACTGCTTGAGCACGCTGCCCCCTGAGCGCCTGAGCCGTGTGCGGGGCCTGCAGTACCTCCTGCTCCAGAGCAATGCGTTGACAGCATCAGGGGTGCACCCCGAGACCTTCTTGCACCTGCGCTCCCTGCACACGCTCCACATGTACAACAACCAACTAGACCGCATACCGCCTGGACTTCCACGGCGAGTCCGTTCCCTTATGCTGCTGCACAACCAGATTGCGCACATTGGGCTGCATGACTTTGCTACCACCTATGCCTTGGCTGAGCTCAATCTCAGCTACAATCGGCTTTACAGTGCCCATATCCACCGCCTGGCCTTCCGCAAGCTGAGGCGCCTGGAGACCCTGGACATCTCGGGCAATCAACTGACGCTCCTGCCTGCAGGGCTGCCTTCCAGCCTCCAGGTCCTCAACCTGCAAAAGAACCAGCTCAACTCCCTTTCTCCAGAGCTGCTGGTCAACCTCACCATGCTCAAGGAGATGCACCTGGCACACAACCGCCTGCGGATCAGCGGCATCTCTCCTGGCACTTGGCAGGAGCTACATGGGCTCAAGGTGAGGAGAGCGTGTGTGTGTGTGTGTGTGTGTGTTACTCTCCATAAATTGCATTTGGGTGGCTGAGAAGCAGGGGCGACTTCTGCCTTCCGCTCCAGAGGAATTCCACTCCCCAACCAAGTGAAAAAAAGAAAAAAAGCAGCTACTGACCTCGGCTCCTTCGTGCATGATCTACTCGATAAAACAGGACGTGCAAGTCATACTGAGAACTCCCAGGATGCATTGCTCTCTGTTTTACTTCAAGGGAAAGCAAGAAAGGAGCCAGGCAAGGAATCAGGGGAGGCGTAGCAAAGTGGCTCAGTGCTGCCCATGTGATTTCTTCAGCATAGGCAGTGGCAAGCCATTTCACTCCCCTCACTCCTTCTGCATGCAGTCCAGCCATGCGAAGGAGGAGCAAAGGGAGGGGGTAGCGAACAGTAGCATAGCTGGGCCGGCTGGTACCCAGGGCCACCCAGCTTCCAGAATGACTCCGATTTGGAGCCAAAGGGAGGCTGAGTAGGAAGGTCAAACTTCGCTTTTCTCACTGCTCCGACTGTTTGGAACAGTGAGCACTGCTTGCCCCCTTCAGAAAGCGTGATGCCCCCCTCTGGTGCCCGGGGCGGTGGGCCCCACTGCCCCCCCCCAGCTATGCCACTGGTAGTGAAACAAATGATCCGTTTCTCACTTGCAAGCAGAAAGTGGATCAATACAGCTTGTGTCTGTGGTGAGCTGGTGGGAGCTGGCGGCAGACTCAGGGTGAAGGGCACCCCAAATCTGACACGTCTTCCACCACCTGCTCCAATACAAGCTGCATCAGGTTGCCTCATAGTTTGGCCGGTCCTGCTGTGTAGTTTATTTTAGGACAGTAACATGGCAAAGATCCCCATGGTAAGCTTCCATTACACGGATAGGGTCTAGATTCAAGGGGGAGGGTTCTGTTCCTCACTTAGAAATGGGGAAATATACAGTGTGGGGGATGTCTTCAGTTGAGTTGGAACAAACATACACAGACAACTAAAGTCTGAGTTTGCACATGCAACCCCTTTTAGCATATGAAGGAGGAAATACTTCTTCCACTCTCATAGGAATCCAGGATCAGCCAATGACACTGATTTGCAGTAGCTTTAGGACAGACAGACTAAAGAAAGAACTTCACGCAGTGCATGATGAACTTAGGGAACTCATTGCCACAAAATGGGGTCTTGGCCACTAAGCTTAAAAAATAAATTCATGGAGGAGGATAGGCTTGTCAACCGCTATTAGTCATGACAGGTCAGTGGGCCCTTCATGTACAAATACAGTCTCTTTCTAATATCACATGATGGCAATACGTAAGTGTGGGGAAGGCCCTATTTGTGAGCCCCTTCATGCCCTATTTGTGAGCCCCCAGTGATATCTGCCTGCCTGCTGGTAGAAAGAGACCACTGTCCTAGGCAGACTCAACAAAGCAACCCTTGTGGCCTTGGTCAAGGTTTGGTATATCCAGCTTGGTGCTGTGAAGGGTTAGTTTTGCCACCAGAATACACGCGTTATTATACTGATGTTGAGTTCCCATCATGGATTTTGCCTAGAGAAACATGAGTCATGCCGCCTCAGAGTATGCTTGAAAATTGGACTCTTTGCTATTCAGTAATTGCATCGTTGAGTTGGTTCTCAGGTCCTTGTTTACAAATACTCAAAATGTTTCCACAGTGAATGCCATCTATCCTACCCTGCCTCCTTCAGTAACTCTGTCTTGGCACACGCAAGAGTGTGGGTCCTGCAGGGTTGGTCTAAAACACTGGTGCCTGAAGCAGAAAATTCAGATAGCGCAGGCGGCACGTCTCACAGACCCAAACCTGTGTTAAAATGAGAGACGGTCCACCAGGAAGTTCTTCTACATCACTTAATGCTACTGTGTTCTTGGACCTGCTCATGTCAGTGGGGGTTGCAGAGGAAGCAAACTCCCCAGGAAATTATGTATCTCCTTCCTAGGTCAGATCTTTCTGTCTCCTACACTACCATACTTAGTAATGCCCAGAATCTGACACCTGTGGCAGCTGCTTCTGGGTCCCCAACATTTCCCCTATTTTGATTTCCCAGTTACTGGATCTGAGCTACAATGAACTGTCCTATGTGCCCCCGGACCTTCCAGAATCACTAGAGTATCTATACTTGCAGCATAACAGGATTGCTGTCCTTATGGTTGAGGCCTTCCTCACAACACCCAACATCCGTGTCATCACTCTCAGGTAAAGAACATGACAATGTTCAAAATTTGGGGGCTGTCATCATACACATGTGAATGCAGATAATCCCAGATGAATTTAATAAACGCCTGCAAATAAATAGACATTTGAATGCTTACAATCACAATTAGGTACCTCTCAGTTTGCACTGATGGATCTTTGAACATTCATATAATATGTTGACCTCCATTACAGTTTTGGACATTCTCTTTTAAACATATGATCAGACACGCAAATATACTGTAGTTGTATATAGAAATTGCAAGTAGAAGCATAAGTGCTTAAAAATGTCATGAGTGTCCAACTCCACAATCATGGACTATAATCATACTGTGATAATATAATACGATCTATAGATGGATCTCCACTAACTCCTTTCATACAACATTTGATAATCATTCAGTTTCTAATGGTGCATCTTAGAACAAGTTTTAAATGTAAAGATTTCTCCACGACATAGTAAACTTTTCATATGTCATGTCATGTCCATAATGGGTGGGCAGGCCAATCCAGCGTAAAGATCGGGCGGCTAGCCGAGGCCATCCGCCTGATCCAGCGCTGCGCCGCGGGCAGCCTGCAGCAGGGAGCCCGCGGCGGAAAGTCTGCTTGGAGAAGGGGATGCTTGTCCCCTTCTGAGTGTAATGGCGGCTGGAGCCGGTAGGCCTCCTCAGATTTCCGCCAGCTATTTTGCTGGCGGAAGTCGGAGGAGGCCGTGTAACGGCCAGCCGCCCGGTGGGGACCGAGATATGGCGGACACCATGCCCCTGCCCCCACCTGGGGCGGCGGGGCCTATGGCTGCCCTCCTGGCTCCGCTGTCCCTCCCCCGCCTCCGCTGTCCCCCCGCCCACTGGATCCTGACCAGATTCCTGATGCTTTTGAATTACACCCACCATCTGGGCCTGTATCAAAGTTTCAGAAACTGTAAAAGAAGAAATACTGTAGTCATAAACGTACTTTACTCTTGTGTCTGCAAGTCATAGGCTGCTCCATTTTACACAGAAATCCGCTCTCTGTTTTCTAGATCCAATCGTTTGCTGGCAGCCAATGTGTCTCAAGAGGCATTTACAGACCTGAAACTGTTGGAGGTGGTGGACACAACAGGGAACCCAGAGTCCATCACCATCTCTCGGCTGCAAGCTGGACACTGGGTCCGCCCTCAGATGGGCACCTAGGAAGGGGGCCCAGACCAGGTAAGATTTCCAGTTTACTATGGTGTAAATGTGGAAGTTCACATTCAAAAAGGAATCAGCCTGGTTCTCAACTTTTGCTGGGATCCGGGGGCTATAGAGAAGTAATTTAATGGTAGGAAGCTCTCAAGGAAAAAAAAAAAAGTGTTATATGAGTAAGGGTGCAATCCAATCCTATTTAGGCCGCCGTTGTAACCAGTGGCCCAGCGAAAACGGGAGGCCCCAGAATGGAAAGGGGATTCAAATCCCCTCCAAAAGGGGAATTCAAAGGGGATTTGAATCCCCTTTACGTTCTGGGGCCTCCCATTTTCGCTGGGCCGCTGGTTACAACGGTTTGTAGGTTTGGATTGCGCCCTAAGTGATTTGCACTTACAAATATTAGTGATTTGCAACTTATTGTTAGCATGGGCCCTATTTTTAATTGAGCAAAGTAAAGAGCCAGCAACATTGGTTTGGCTCATGTGAAAACAGGACAGTGAGTAGAGAGACGGCCTAGTCGCTGCGGAGAGCTCGTTGGCTAGAGAAGTGCATGACCGTGCTCAACTGACGAGCTCTCTGCAGCATGCCCCACACGTACGCCCTTGCTGACGAGCGCAAAGGCACTTAGCTCCTGAGCGCCTTTCTGCGGGGATGCACTTCAGTTCATCTCCAGCTTTGTTCCCCCCCCCCCCCGCTTCTTTCAAAGATGGATCAAGGGAGGAAACACACACACACACACACACAAAACCAGAGAGGGTGTGTGTGCTTAATTCTGCTCTCCATACCATCTTCCTACTAATACTTTCCCCACCTGTTTTCTCCTGCCAGTTCACCGCATGTTTCAGTAGTGCCTTTTCACAGTCCTTTCCCCTCCATTCCACACCTGCATCTCGTCAGTGGAACAATAACTAAATAAAGGCAAAGCATTTTAGATGGTTGACATTGATGTCTGTCATTCTGGAGCTTCACTCATTCTGCCTTTTTATATTTCTAAAGGTAAAATATTTTTGCTCCCAGAAATAGTTCATCTATTCATATTTGTTCTTGAATGCTGCATACAGATTTAGAAGGGCCTATTTCCAGCTCACATTACTTTGTCATCATGTGTCAACCATGTCAAGATCCCTCTTTCAGCACAAGCCTATGCATGTCTACTCAGACATAAATCCCATTGAGTGTAATGGAACTTACTCCTGGGTAAGTGTGCATACAATTGCAGCCTGGGAGAATTTTTTTTGCATATGGAGGATCATGTGAGAACTTAGCTGCAGTCTGAAGTGGAACAACCCACATACAAACTTATTGTCTCTGCGAGAACTGGTGCAAACACCAGTAATCTCAGATACTAATTCTAATTTGATTTAGCTTCATGTTATATGGCAGGGGTGGTCAAACATGCTTAATGTAAGAGCCACATACTTCAGATGTTTGAGAGCCGCAATATTTAAGAAGCATTTAAATTCTGAAATATAATTACTCACCATGAACATTAAACTTATGTTTTAATCCAGTGGGCTCTCAGTTTATACCTAGTAAATAATTATAAAGCTTGAAAATTTCTTATTTACCTTTTATATTGTGATGCAAAAAGGAGCTCAGCCAACATATTTCCGAGAGCCACACATTATATGTCAAAGAGCCATAGGTGGCTCAGGAGCCGCAGTTTGGTCACCCCTGATTTATGGTTTAGTGCAGTGTTTCCCAAACTTTTTTGACCTGCGGCTCCATTGGCCGTGGCTCCCCATTGCATTATGTTGAGGTCTGCCAACTGGCATTGTACTGTTTTCCAGGAGGATTCCGTGGCACTCTGTGGCTCCCCTGGCTGGTTTCCGCAGCTCCCCTGGGAGCCACGACTCCCAGTTTGGGAACCACTGGTTTAGTGGTTGCCTTAGGTTGTATATAGGTTTTGTCTACCCTCCTCACTACTCCCTCAGCACTCAGAAGAATAGTGGGATTGTGGATTGTGAAAGGAAGTGAATGGTGTTTCTTGCCAGGGAAGAGGTTTCTTGCACAGTGGCCCACAAAATCCAGAGTAGGCTCTACTGCCACTGACTCCTTCCCAAAACTGCTGTATGGGTCTCACTCATCTCCCTCACACGTGACTACGTCCACCATATCTGGGCGCCTTAAGCTTGGGGCCCACCAGTACATTGTTACAGCTGCCGGTTACTGCAGTCTACTCAGTTACCTCAGATAACTGAGTGGAGCATAGTGGTGTACTCCCAACTGAGCAAGCACAGCAAGGCTTCTGGGCTCCATTGAAAGCGAACAAGCGCTTGCCCACCAATGCCTCTTCTGCAGCTGTACTGATATCCTTGCAAGCTGCAAACATGACCAGGCATTTGGGCTGTTAAGGCCCAGCTAACGGAACCTTTTTCTCCTCTTGGAGCTCACCATCTTAAACTCCTTTCACATCACGCTGCTTCCTTAGGCCTCTTGGCCAAGATGGCCTCAACATCCTACACCTGTCTCAGGGCAGCCTTCCAGAGGGATTTTGCGCTGCCTAATGCTTGCTCTTCTAAGCCTCAGCTGCACAGACCCCAAGTCACTACAGTACGCTCTGTCTGTCTCTGCTTTTCCCAGCAGGACTCAGCTACAGCCATCCAGTTTGAAAAAGACAAGGAGATGGAGGAAAAGAAAGAGGCATGATACGAGAGTACTTCGGCTACTGTAGCTGCTAGACCGATCTTCCATGGGTCTGTGCTTACCTAGGCTAAACAACTCTACTCATGAAAAAAAACAGTCTGCATAGAATGGGGCTGATGTGACAGACAAGACTAGCTGAAGGAACCTGTGCATCTACGGCTCACCTGCTTGGCTACAGCTTGTTGGAGGCAGAGTCGCTTAGATCGCTAAAGCAGCCAGCAGAGCACCTGTGCTCAATTCCTCCTTCTGCATCACTCCTCAAACAGATGAATCAAAACTGCATTGATTTGTTAATGGAGTTGCTATCTGACCTAGATGACATGGAAGTTAAGTACTCTCTCTCTCTCTTAGCAAATTGTTTCTTGTGGTCAGGAGCCAGTGCCATCTGTCTTGGAGAAGAGGAACTGAATTATGTCCCAAGCTGCTCACCATCATCACACAGAACCACTGACTAGCTTTATGAATGTCCCACTTGGTTTGAGTAGATCTCAGACAACGGCAGGAGGGAGAGGGGCTCCATAGTTTAGGGATTTGGTGGTGACAATCTCAGTTTAAGCACAAGCCTTGCCTTTCCCTGCAGCAAAGCCAGATGGGATCAAAGGCGTCACAGTTGAAATAAGGAGGATAAATCTGAGGAACCAAAGAATATATGCAAACTAGGATTCCCTGGGCAAATGGGCTGGTTCCCCAAACAAATCAGCATCAGCCTCCTCTTCCTGGCTACCCCCCTCTCTCCTTCACACCTTCTCATTCCACTTAAAAACAAGGTTACTTTAGCAATAACAGACTGAGCCTTCTGACAGTTGGTGCCTCATTTGCCCTTGCTAGGAAGAGAGATGTGTTCTAGTTAAAAACAATAAGAGAAAGGGGATCGCTTGCAAGAGTCCATTAAGACCACATCTATTGCTGAGCTGACCCATGAACAACACAGAAGAAAAGGAGGTTTCAACAAAGTTTTATTATTGGTGCAAGATTCCAGTGTAGTAGGTCTACAGAGGTTTTTGTTTAAACATTTTTTCCCCTAAAAACTTTATATATTTATATCACTCTAAGCACAAAATAAAGCCATAACAGATTCACGGCCTCTGCTTTTAACATTGGCTTTCAAGGCCTCTGGGTGAGCAACTACCTCAGAAGCAGGCACTTGTACACAAATCAGATTTCCCTAATACCCAAGAAGGGATTGTGTAAATGTGGGTCAGGGAAGAGAGGCTGGATAGAACATTTGTTTCTCTTTATCATCTCACTATCCAGAGAGAGGCGGAGTTACATTTTGGTTTTACCAGGAATGTAGGTGGGGCAGGGAAGACAGCCCAAGATCTAAGCTACACTTCATCACCTAATCCATCCTGAGTAGCAGTGCCAGCAACCCTGAGACTTTAAAATCCCTTTAACCTAATATAGGAAACAGAACACTTCCAGCAAAGGTCGCACTTCCAGCTGTCAAAGAGGAGGCTGTTCCCACAAGACCACACTGATGTGCTCCAGTTCCGAAAGCATGCACCCAGAGCTACAGCAATTTACCTTCCCCATCTTTAAAATAAAATACATGTGCTGCCTCTGCGTATAACTGTGTATAAAATAAGGGGAGGAGGACTATAGATGGGATGCAAGCTTCTCCATCTGACATGTCAAGAAACGGGCAATCTCATAATTGCCTGTTTCCCCATGAAACAGGAGGTAAATGGTAGAGGATGAGCTTCAGACTGCAGGAGGCAGCAGAGATTGCATCCCCCAAGTAATTAGGGCACTCTCAAACAACTACTGGAGGAGGGGAGCTTGCTCTGCTCTCCCTTAGGGAGAATCTCCCACAGCAATCTTATGGAGGAAGGAGCCAAGTTTCTTCCTTTAGCAGCAGCTCTGAGGCACCCATAAAGGCAGCACCTCGGAGAGCAAGACTCAGCAGCTGACCTCGTTCCTAGAGCACTGTACCCCTCCCTGAAATGGGCTGTAATATGGATGGCACTGCAGCCAGGCGTTAGTCGAGAAGGATGTGGCCTGTGCAGGCCCTTCCATCATCATGGAAATCTGAAGGGGCTTGAGGCAGGTTCAGAAGCTGGGAGCTGACAAGCAAAGTTTCATACACAGTGTCCAAGTGGGGCAACCTTGACCACTCAGGACAGATCAGTCAAAAACAGTGAGCCATTTTGCACCTTTGAAGGCTGTGGAGAGCTCAAAAGGATTAGAAGAGAAAATTGCACAAATAAGGATAAGCAAACAGTGCTCAGAGAGGTGCCTGCAAAGTGCCTGGTGCAAGGGTAGGAGTCGCTTGTAAGGGAGAAGTGAACTGAATGCAGAGTACATGGGATGTGGAAACATGCTAAGGAGATAATGTTTTTTTTAGTGTTCAGTGCTGTGAGGTTTTCCCATCCCTGGTACTGAAAAGATAAATACATTGTTGGTACGTTTACACGACAAATTTAAATCGGTTTCAAGCCTATTTAACTCCTGTGGTTCTGGAGCACGGAATATTCGGACCTGGAGCAATTTGTGATGAGGATGTGGCCTGTAGCTGTAGCCAGAACAGCTGAGAGAATGTAGGGAAGAATTTTATTTTCTCCACTGGAGTCCAGCAGCCTAACTCAGCTGAGGAATTGTGCAACTGTCTCATTAATCCCCTGGGGAGGCTGGGCTGAGCCATCAGTGCTCAGAGGGCAGTGCCAAAGCAATTGTCACATGGATTGTCTGATCTCCTGGCAGTGGTGCGTAACTTGCCATACAATGGGGAATTAAGGAAATCTTCACCTGAAAGTGAAAATTAGGAAGTGTTCCCTGTCCGAGCACAGTGAGCCAGGGTTCACCTTGCAGCATGACCACTCCCACCAGCATAAAGCTCTCCT
This sequence comes from Plestiodon gilberti rubricaudatus, assembly GCA_026170595.1. Taxonomy (NCBI): domain Eukaryota; kingdom Metazoa; phylum Chordata; class Lepidosauria; order Squamata; family Scincidae; genus Plestiodon; species Plestiodon gilberti. Next base: position 111,358,724 of record JANXHW010000002.1, read on the forward strand.
GCCCCATCCACCCCACCCATCCCCCACAATGGGGAGAAGATCACGCATGAGAGTGCAGTTGCTTGGCAGGGTGAATTGAGGGCTTCCACATTTCTGCCACGTCCTTCCTTCATCTGTGGAAATTCTGCAGCTGGAAAGACAAATGTGCAAACCCAATCAGTGCCTCCATCCCCAGTGCTTCTCCCCAGGAAAAAGGAAGAGCAGAAGCAGCAGCACAAGTCACACATCCTCTTCCCACCAAGAAAGGTTGAGCAGCAGGGACAATGTCTGGGAAAGGTTCCATTGGTGGCCATGCTTGGCTGGCTCACTCTGCCTCGACTGTGCCTGTAATGAGGGGTGGGGAGGGAGCGATAGCAGCCGCCGCCGCCGCCGCCACCTATCCTATAGGCGGCACTCACCTCACTCTCCACCAGATTGCGCTTGTAAAGGGCATCCTTGGCTGCCTCCTGCCAAAACAAAACACAGAGAACAAATGCCAGTTGGGCAGGGCACCCAGGTAGTACAAGTTGTAGTGAGCAGGGTGTAACCCTTCCACCTTGATTCTTTCAGTAGTCAGGCACTGGTGCAACTGAGAAGCCTTAAGATGGGATTCAAAGGCTGTAAGGAGGGTGGAGTGGGAAGGTTGGTGGCATCATACCCGCTTGCCTTCATTGCCCAGGCGCCGTGCTGCCTCTGTGTATAGGTGCAGGTATCGTTCCAACTGCATCAGGTACTCTGTAGGGTGAAGATCAGACATGGGGTGTGGGGACAGTTAGCACATCATGTTGCTTCCTCCTCACCCCCTCTCAGTGCATTAACAAGCACTGGTGCCTGCTTGAACAATCTAGGTGTACAGTGGGCCCTTGGAACCTGCAGGGGTTCCTGGGTTCCTAGATGTTCCGTTCCTAGATGTTCCGTGGCTAGACATTTCTGTCAAATTACCTTTCCTAACTGCAGGGCCTCCATGCTGAAGCTGGGACTTTTGCCACTGGATCATCCGCATGATATCTTGGTGCTGCTCCACAAGCTCGTTGGGAAGTCGTTGACCAGCTTGCTTGCACATTATCATCTGCCACCAAAAGGAAATATGTAGGTTCCCAAGGCAAGGGCAGGAGAGCACACAACCCCAGGGTTTGTCCACATTCTCGGACAAATGTCCATCCGGCTTCCAAGCACACAAAGGCAATGTCTACATTTCTGGGCAAGAATACCAGTGTAAGCAATTCATCTGAACTTGTGGCTGAGAGACAGCCAAGACACTGCTAAGGAGCCAGTTGAGCACTCTGGCCAAGAATGCAGAAGGCAGGTCAGATCTGACCGGTTGCATTTCTGAGGACTACTTCCTTTCCTTTTAAAGCTGGCATGGAGTCTGTAAGCCTTGGAAGGGCAGGCGGACTGCCATTGCAGAATAAACCTAAAGCCCAGATAAGCATTTCTTTAAGTGCCTTTCTTCACAGGCTGAGAATAGAAATGCCAAGCAGAGCCCACACATGCTGTGAGAATCCTTTGTTTCCAATCATTTCCAAATAGCATCATCCCTGTGTTCCTTGGCATTTCATTGGTAATGACTTGCAGCGCAATCCTGTCTAAATCGGCGCCCTGCGATGCAGTGGGGCCGGTGCTGCCTCCACTGCATCCAGAGCGCAGAGCAGGCAGCTGGGAGGCCACCTCGGGGGAAAGGAACCCCTGGTGTAAGCCCTAGCCACTTGAATGGGTCTCCTCAGATGTGCTCCAGCTATTTTGCTGGTGCAAATCCGGGAGGTCCATGTAATGGCAACCAGGCCCAGGAAGAGGGCTGGGTTCAGCAGAGTGCGCCGACACCACTCCCTCCCCCAGCCCAGGCCCAGCCGATCAATCCCACCCACCCCCGGAATGCCCTATTCCGCTGTCCCTCCCCACACCCCTCCACAGCTTGGTTGAGAATGTACCTGCTCCAGCAGGCACAGCTCAGGATCTGGGGTAAGTAGAGCGCCGCCAGCCTCGGCGCCGGCATTGCCTACTTGCTGGATACAGCAAATGTGCTTTATGACATGTTTGAGACACCCTAGACCAGCAGAGCAGTGCTCTGCAGATCTAAATTGTAGACAGGATTGGGCCGTTAAGAAGGCAAAATTCCAAGGTACCTAACGCAGCAGTTGCCTAAATGCTTTTAGGCACCTGCTGCTGTTGATCACCTAGGGAATTTGCTGCCCTAGAGCACTTCAGTTGACTACTACACCACTAATGCAAACTGATCCTAAGCCAAGACCTTTGTACCGTCCTCCTGAAGTAAGGCTTTGTGCCGGGGCAGAGAGTGCTTGAGATTCCTGGCCTCCTCCTGACAGTAAACCAACTTGTCTTATAATATAGACTTATGCCTAATATCCTTGTCCAAGAACAATAGTTCTGAACCAGTTTCTGCATGTGTACAGTAAATGAGAACCAAGATTCATGACTTGTTTGCAGTTCTGCTCCTATCATTACCCTGCTCTCTCCTGGGACAAGGACTGCAACAGTTCAAAACATGAACATTCCAGAGTCTCACTAGGAGCCCATCTTGTTAGCTCTGCCTCTCCCATTATTTCTCACCCCTGTGTCATCTTTTGCATTGTCAAGGTTTAATTTGCCAGCTCCTTGGCCCAGGGACTTCTCTATTTGCCATGATTTTGCACTATAAAGCACCACGTTCATTGATGGTGCTGGAGTAACAGCCACCACTGCCCCGATCGTCATCACTGACCTTTCTCTCCAGCCTCTCCTTGTCAGAGGTTAGGACATTGAAGCTGTGCAGAGTTTGGACAGGCTTGCTGCAGGGATGGAAAAAGCAGCAACAGTTAACCTCAGAAGAGGCCAGCAACAGGCATACAGTGTAAAGGCTGAAACAGAGGCACAAGGCAAATGCTACCACTTCTGAAGAGTCACGTGCTGACTTCAGAAAGGGCAAGGAGTCCAGGACAACACCCCAGCCCATGGCATCCTTCAAAGGCCCAAGCTACTAGCAGACCTAGCTCCTGCCAAGGGAAAAAATCATAGAAGTGAGGCAAAGCTGAGCAGATCTATGACAAGAACCAAGAACATCCACAGCAGTAGGGTTCCCTTGCTTCAGGGACTAAAGCCTGATAATGGCAAACAGAACTCACTGTGGGTTTGTCCCCAGCACCTTGCAGAGAAAGAGCAGCCAAACAGCTGCATGCTGGGACCCATTATGAATGTATGGCTTCTCCCATCACTCTTACTTAGCCCTGTTGGTATTCTTCCTTAGTATGCCATGGCATTGGTTTGAAAGGAACACAAGTAAGAGAGCTAGGAGCAGGGGGAGGATTGTCGATTGGCTAGTCAGAGGAGCAAGGACCACAAGCTGGGCCCTGGAGTGTCAGGTCCAGCCCTGCTGGGTGCGTGGATTTAATGCTGGGAAAGACAAATCTGCTGCCAACATGTCCCTTTGCGCAGCTTGGCTATCTGGTAGATCTTAGGCAAGAGAGAGACTACAGCGCTCTCTGCAAAGAAAGGCATTGCTGAATGGCGATTTGAAACTCAGGCAACTAAGCATCCCATTTTACCCTCTGGCCCCAGCTCCAGCTTTTCCTTTCAGAGTGCCTCCTATCATGCTCACACTGGCTTCTGGTGGCCTTCTAACAGGCAGTCAGGGATCCAATTCCATTATTCCTTCTCAGCCAGCCCTAACTTTTCTTCCATTTCAGGCCCTAACCTTGGGATCAAGGAACTTTGCCCTTGTGAAAAGTGTGTATGGTGTGCTGTGCTGCTCTAACCCTCCCTCATGCATTGTTTCTCCGTCCTACAGGAAATGCCATGCTGTAGCACACCAACAATCCATCCAGCTCAATTTCCTGTGTACATGGAGTAGTAGAGTCATCCAGATTGCACAGAGGTTCATAAGGCATGGTGGCACTTTCTGGTATTCTAAGGCATCTCTCACTCACTCACACAGTAACTAACCCAGAGCCCATCCAAAAGTTATGGGTGGGCTCAGGGTTTCCTACACACTCAGCGCAATTCTGTGTAACTTTGCACCGGTTAACAGGATAAGCACCAGTGTAAGTGCACTTACACCGGTGCATCTACTGTTACACAGGATTGCGCTGACTGTGAAGTCGTATCTCCTCTTCCAGGGTTTTTAAAACTTTGCCTTCCTGCCATTGGTCACTAAACCTGATATTCCAATACAGCCATCCAGAACTCACTGCCCTCCCTGGTTGCCCTACGTTTTCTCTCGTCCAAGGCTGGCGGGAATAAAACATTCTGTGCAAGACAGCGTCCAAGGCCCAAGAGAAGGAAGTCCAATCAGAGCTGGCTTGGCTACAGCAGTGAGCAGATGGATGTTCTGGAAGGAAATTAGAAGGAGACTATCAGCAGCTACTGCAGAGCAAGAGGTGCTGACCTGCCTATGTGCAAATGACCGAACCTTACCTCATGCCATCACAGTGTCTACAGATACCCAATCTTCCCAAGCCCCAACATAACATAAGGTAGAGGAAATCAGTATGACTGAGTGGATAAAGTGTTGCTGCTGAATCTGGCAGACTTGGGTTCAAATACTGCCTCTGCCATTGACACATTGTGTGGCCCTGGGCAAATCTGTCTTCCAGCCCCAGTTCCCAATGCTGTAGAGAAATGTCTTTTAGAGGATGCTTGTTTTTAATTCTGAGATCTGGACACGTTGTGAAAATCTGAGAACATACTTGCTGTAGAGAAAAATTATCCTGACCATCCAGAAGGAAACTGAAGCTTTAGTCATTCATTAGTTTTTACCCACCTTTCACTAAGTAGTCCCAAAGTGGTTAATGCAGGAAAAAAAAAAGCAATTGAAAATACTGGTTAGAAACAGACCAAAACCACCACCACCATTGAGCAGCAGCTGATATGAGATTCAAAAAGGAACTTATGAAGTGCATGCCAACTTCAGAACCACCACATGCCCTGGGGGACCCAGGACCCAGCTAGAGCAAAGAGGCATCTCAATAGCACAACATATATAATTTACAAACTCCCACAAGGACATTTGTTGTCCCTTCTGACAACATCTCCCAACCTGTGCTATTCAAATCCCATTTTATACAGACTCTGTAGGTAAGAATGGTAGGTACGGGTCTCTGTAGGGAAGAACACAACCCTAAAGCTTGTCATTTTCTCAGCAAGCCTGTCAGAAAGCCCAGCCATGTGATGCAGCACAAGCAGTCAGGAAACCAATCTGACCACAGGGCACAGCCTAGCAGGGAGGCAATCTGCGCAACTCCAATGAAAATGAATTCTACTGAGCACTTGTGCAATTCTCATTCAGGTCAAGAGGGCTTTCACAGGAGAACGTTCTGGTGGAACATGCACCCAGATCAAATTGTCCTGTGTCTCCCACTCTGTTGTCCTTAATGATACCCAAGGTTGCTGCCTCATGGTAAGGCCACTTCTGCCCTATTGCTTCTTCAACAGAGGTCTTGCGTTCACCTGTTTGGGCTGAGATGAGCAACCAAAGTGTAAGGTTGGTGGAAGGTCAAAGTGGAAGGTCAGAAAGAATGCACAGAATCTATAAAAGCAGTAAGGACAGGATTTGCGAAGCTCCATTTCTCCACAATTCTTCCTATGTGCAAGATTCAAACCCAGACAAAGCCCACCCAAGCCATGAGAACATACGTACCTACGGCTTGCATCCTTCACAGGAACAATTGCGGCTGGCTTGGGTTTGGGAAGAGCAACCTGGGTGAGGAAAGCAAAGGTTCTTATGTCTTTTTATGTCTAGTGCAGCAACGTTCACTTCCACTCACACACATCTCAAGATGTACGGCAGCCCAAGGTCATCAGCCCTATTTCTAGAGAGGGAAAATAACTGGTGGCAGAGATAAGGGCACCATCAGGGTAGCATGTATGCCACAATTCTGCAGAAGTGCAGAAAAACCACCAACTGGCACCACCCACAAAATTCAGCTACGAATCTCAACTTTCACTTGGGGGGGGAAATTTCTAGCCCATATAACTGTTAAGATATACTGTATCTGGGGAGGCAACTGCCTGGTGAAGTCTCTGGGGGCTTCAGTGGTTTAAGAGCAACTTGCCCCACACCACTGCTAGCAAACTCAGCACAAAATGTGCAAGATTGTAAGAGGTGCAATCTAGATTATGTGGAAAAACAAAAACACGCATGTGTTTATTACATATGACTTGTTAACACCACACACTTTCATGTTAATTTGGTGCAGAATTCTTTTTTTTTTAAGCACGTATTACACACAGATTTAGATACAATCTGCCCCTTCATATCACACCATGGTGTCCTACAGAAAGGAAAGCAGCCTCATTATAGAAGTAACTGCTGGAGCCACAGGGGCAAACCAGGAGGGCACCTTGTCCTTAGTCAAGCTTTCAGTCCAGTTCCAAGAAAACCAGCACTGGTTTGATTCCTGGCAACACAGCTGGAATCTACTTCCTACTGAGCCAATGGAACCAAACAAGTGTAGTGGCAGAAGGAACTCCAAGTAGCTGGATGCCCTCTCAATGACCGCTAACCACAAACCTCATATGGTTAGTGCTTTTGCCGGCCCCAGCAATACAAGAGCTCAGAATTCTGCCCAAAACCATACTCAGAAAAGATTGTAGGGTGCTCAGCTTGGCTCTCAAGGAAGAGTCCTTGAAACACGCAATATCCTGGTTCTTACTGGCGGCATAGTTAGGGGATCAATGACCAGCCACTTCTCTGTTGTCGTCTCCAGCTGCTGGGAAGTGAGTGGCTCTCTGAGGCGGACAATTACTTCTAACTTGCCTCCTGTAGGCCGACGACCATCCAAGAGCTAGGTAGGGGAAAGAGAAGCAAGAGGAAGGAAATGATAATAAATATGGCAAAGAGACCTAAGGAGGCACCCAGTCGGCACAAAACTACAAAGCAATAAGCTTCATCTTCTCCTCCGACTTCTGGATCAGCCTCTCTGTCAGTCCACACCATTCTGTGTATCACAGAATTAGCTCAGGAGTATCTGAGATGAATGGGGCATACTTCTCCTTTCCATTCCCCTACCAATGACAAACCTGGTTTGCCTGGAGAAACCCCTGCCACACAGCAAGACTGACTGAGCAGGGAGCTGGACAATACGCTACTCCGAGCACTCTATTTGGATAATTTATTATTTCCAATAAATTGCCCGAAGTTGTATACTCAGGTAAAACTATCAACAACATTATTTTAAATCACAAAGAGACTTGTAGCACCTTAAAAACCTTCAGGTGCCATAAGACTTCTGCTTTTACTGCCACAGTTGCTACAGCCCTCTGAAATTAGAATTCACGCAATCTATCCTGATGAAAAAAATAAAAGAGCAGCAGGAGCAGCTGAAAGTTGATCAGCAGCCCATTTTTAAAAGGCCCTGCTTAATAAAAAAGGTCTTGACCTGTGGTGGAAGGTGGCCAGCAATTGGCCTAATGGTCTTCAGTAGGAAGACTGTCCCTCTAGAGCAGAGGTTCTCAACTGGTGGTACGTGTACCACCGGTGGTATGTGAGGTGGGTGTCAGTGATACGTGTGGCACCTGCAGACACCCGCCTCGTGTTATGGAGGCCTCGGCGTGAGCCTGCAACACTGGTAGGAGGCTTGGCAGCCAGAGCTCCAGTCACTGGAGATGTTGCACCAGAAGTAACTGGTAATGACATAATCTGGTGGTACGCGGAGATTGAGAATAAAGTGCCACAATTGAGAAGGCCCCGCCTTCTGGTAGGTTTAGCTTCATACACAGAATGAATGAATAAACATAATGAATGAATAAACATATTTTATATACTATTTTTATACACACATATATATATTGTATATATTGTAGTATATATAATAGGTTGAGTATCCCTTATCTGGAGTGCTTGGGACCGGAAGTTGTCCGGATTTTGAAATATTCTTTGCGCTGAGTAGAGTTTGCTCTCTGCAAATTGGCTATCTTTGCAATACAAAGGAACTGCGAGATAAGGAAATCAGCTAGCTGTCCCGGGCTGAGATTCTAATTAGCTAACTGGGCAGTGGTAATTATTGGATTTGCATGAGAATCACTCTGGGGAGGAGGAGAGGTTGGGAAGAGGGAGAGCAAGTGCTGGCTGTGTGCACACAATGGATAATTTCCTATACAGTATATGGTGAAATCTTTACATGGTAGCCTCTAGAAAGGTGCAACCCTAATTGCACCTACACTGGTGCATCTGCTGTTACACTGGTGCAAGGTTACACAGGATTGTGCCGACAGTAATATATGTATGTAAGAGGTGCCAGATAGTAAAGGAAAGGGCTTAAGCTTACCTCCAGAATCTCCCGAAGCTCACAAGCTGTCTCCAATGCCTCCAGTTTTAGCTGTGTGGTTCCTACCACACGATCAGTTTTGAACAGCCCTCTAGGAAGAAAAGGTAGTATTAAATCACAGGCTTTACTCACTGCTCCTAGCTTCTCTCTGGTCTCTGGACCCTTTCAGCAAAGTCACCACTTGGTCTTTTTAAAATAACCCCACCAATGGACTGCTGCAGGGTTCCAGTAGGTCCCCAGTGACATCCAGCTTCCCCTTTGAAGGCAATTTACTTCCCCTGTGAAGTACCAGTGAAATTGACCATGTCATCATGAGATAAGGGAGGAGTTAGGGACAAGGTCTCCAACCGTTTTTGCTGGTGACATTTAACTCTGCCCTGCTAGTTCCAGAAGCACAACTCACTCACCCTTTATGGAGGACTTCGAACTTGATGCCTTTTGTCTGGATGGCTCTCTTGAGCCCACGGTGCCCCCGATTAATAAACAGCTTGAACTGCTCTCGGAATTCTGCCAGAGAGATGCCAAACCAGGTTAGCTGGCAGAGATATGAACCAAGAACAACCAACCTTGCATTCTTAAAAAGGACTGGGATCAAAGTCATAGTTTGCTTCATAAAGCTTGGGAGGCCCATGCCCACTCCCAAATCATGACGCTAAGATATTTTCCTGTGGCAGTATCACGTTGAGCATCGTTGTATTGGGGTAGCAGCTGGTGTACCCTGATCTCAAGCACATACGTGCTGGTGAAAGGAAGGGGCTGTAACTGAGTGACAAAGCTTTGTGTGCAGAAGGTCTCCGGTTTAATTCCTGGCATCTCTGAATAGAGAAAAATTCCTGCCTGAAATCCTGGCGAACTGCTGCCAGTCAGTGTTAACAGTACTGAGCTAGACAGACCAATGGTCTGACTCAACAGAAGGCAGCTTCCTGTGTAATTCCTGGGAGGACCAGGCTGTAAGGTGCACGATATATCCCACTACAGCCCACAGACAACCTAGGCTGAAGCGATCCATCAGTAGTCGGGCCAAAAGAAATACCCTGGAGAACCCTCCTACACTTGCTCCTTGGTCCACCAGCAGCACTTGTATTGAGAAGGCTGAGCATCGCGAACTTCCAATGCTACCATTCCTCCTTGCCAGCAAGGGCCAAATGCCCCAAGAGGGCAGTCAGCAGGTTCTCAGGAAGACAGACAAAGCTAGCCTCATGCTTTATCGATCCAGCTTCCCCCAAACACTTCATGCCTACTGGCTTTCAGTCCAAGCTAAAAAAGGAGGAAGATGCCATGGCAACTACAGGGGCACCCTGCCAGTGATAGCGCTCCAAGGGCACTGGCTGATGCTACCTAGCCCTTCCTTTATTTTTCTACGAGAGTGACTAAATTTGCAGAGGGAACCTCTGTAGTGAGCTCACAGTCTCCTTCCTAGCATGGGCTAAAGCTCACAAACAGGAATTTACCAGGAGAGTTGCAATTTTTAATCACGCTGGTTTTGTCCTTTTGAGCTTCCTCCTGCAAACACAGAATACAAGACAGAGTGTGAGAATCAGACCTCCCCCAGACACACCTGGAGGGCCTCCAAGCAGCCATCTCCATCGTTGTAAATGCAGCTTCACACATTGCACTTTTTATGTTATCACAACCATAAATGGGTCGATTTCACTGCATATATACTAATGCTGAGAAACTCCAATAGGCTGTTTTCCATACAGGAAGAGCAATAGCATAGGAAGCTGCCCTAACTCACCGCATTGGGATAGGGGAACTCAAAGCGCACAAAGGTATCCAAATCATTGGGAGCAACACCTGAACAAGAAAACAGAAACACGCCAGTCAAGAAGTTTTTAATCTAAAAGAATTCCTTACACCCTAAAGGAGAACAAGGAGCCGTTCTTACAAGTATCTCCAGCATAGTACCAGCTGTGCACACCGGCCTGCGTGCTGCTGCCTCAGCCTGTAGTGGGTTGTTGCTTCAAGCTGAATGCTCCAGGCTAAGGCAGTCACGTGAAAGGTGATGCCCCACACACACACACACACACACACACACACTGGCTCTGTGCATGTCACTGTAAGTGCTTGAGAACTTAGCCACCCTTGCAGAGTCCGCTTTCTGCACAAAGTCTGGGGCACAGTGCTGCCTTCTCATGCTTGCCTCAGCCTGTGGTACTTTAAGAAGGCAGCATGTATGGCGACCAGGAGCCAGGATGGTGTAGCGGTTTGGGAGTCGGACTTAGGCCTGGAAGATCCAGGTTCAAATCCCCGCTCAGCCACAAAGCTTCCTGGGTGACCTTGGGCCAGTCACTATCTCTCAGCCCCACCTACCTCACAGGGTTGTTGTGAGGACAAAAAGGAGGGGAGGAACTATGTACACCACTCTGAGCTCCTTGGAGGAAGGGCGGTATAAAAATGTGAAAAGTGAAAAATAAATAAATAAACAAACAACAAGCATACTGGAGAAGCTTGTGGGAACAGGGCCAAAGCGAGGCTAATTGAGAGCAAAGAGCCCTCCTGGGAAACTGCCCTTGGAACCAGGCGCCTGCTGGTGTTGTGAAAGTCCTTCGACAGAACAGCAAGCGAAATTACACCGAAAGCCAAAAGAATGATTTCAGGGATTCTCTTTCACGCTCAGTCTCTTTGTCTCCGAAGGCATGCAGACGAGAGAGGTGTGGGAATTCTGAAGAGTGGGTCACAAGAAAGGAGAGATGAGGAGGAAGTTCCTCTGCAAAGGAAATGCTCAAGTAGCACATCATGTTCCTTTGGCAGTTTCACTTGCATAATACTTTACATAAACTTAATTGGCGGGCGAAGGCACATTCTGAACATAGATAAGAGATGCTGAAACACTGAACTCTTTCTCCTGACACAGCAGCTGACTACTTTAGAAACTCATCACCATTTCTAGCAATCAGTTAATGTTCCCCTCTTCTTTTGCCCCCAGGTCAGCTTATTTAAAGTAATAAAAAAAAGGAGAAGAATGGCTCCTTCCTCCCAGATTCTCAGGAACAGGAACCATTTGTTCTTTTACCTGAAGGCGCTGGAAGGTTGATTCCTTTCACTATAGAAAGAACCATATCATTGCTGTTCAGCTCTGGAAAGATTCTGCAAGAAAAACAAGTTCCAGCCAACATCTGCAGAAAATACATAGTTTCACACGGTGTTTCACATGGTGTACATAGTTTCACATGGGCACCAGCTGAAAGCCAGAAAGGTTACTCAGCATGCAACACCTGCTGATGCCATCTGGAAATTACTGCCAGCTCTACATATAATAAGCAAACTCAGTCCATTATACCAAATCAAACAGATCTTCCCATATTTTCAATTCCAAAAATATCATTTACTGGTAGGAAGCTTGGATCTTGGAGTGCAAAAATGAAGAGGGATTCTCCCTTTAGTGGCAACAAACACCATGCTCGATATCTTAAAGGTAAATATTCATACTTATTAAGAGCAGCCCTGCTGGATCAGGCCAAAAGTCCTGATCTAACATTCTGTTTCCCACAGCAGTTGGCAAGATACTTCTAGGAAGCCCAGAAGCAGGGCATGAAGGCAGTTAACGCTTCCCTGCTGTTGCCTCCACTCCCCTCTGCAACTGCTATTCAGAGGTACGCTGCCTCTGAACATGGAGGTTTCACATCACCATAATTAATAGCCAGTGACAGACCTCTTCTCCATGAACGTGACTAACCCCTTTCAAAGCCATCAAAGGTGGGGGGGGGCACATCTTGTGGAATCACTGTATGATTCCACTAAATTAGGCGTACCAGATCTGAACACAATGGGGCTTGCTTCTGAGTAGACATGCCTAGGATTGTGCTCTAAGGTTTAACAAGCTACACCTGCCCACATTCCTTCTCCTAAAGGTCTAGCACTCTGTCCCGGTTGGAGACCTGGTAAGCCTACACTAAATGATTCATTCACTGAATGAATCACTGTATGAAGAAACACTTTTTGTCTGTCCTGAATCTCTTTATGGGAGAGAGAAGATTATTGGAGAGAGAAGAAATTATCTTTATCTCCTTGCAAAAATTCATGGTTTTGTAAACCTATATCATTTCCCTGCTTATAGTCTTAAGCTAAGAAAGTTCAAACACTTCAGTCTTTTCTCATCATAGGGAAGATGCTCTTGCTCATTAACCATTATGGTTGCTCTTTTCTGAGCAAAGCCATGAGCCACAGCAGCCTGGGAGCTAGAAATGTGGTTTGCCCCACAAACTGACCCCTCAATGGTGAGGCTTCATAATAATAATAAAGTTAGTTCCATCTAGCACTTGCTCAGGCATAGTCGGGCCTTACATACAACACCCAACGAGAAAAGTTACAATCACATGTGGAATCTGTGCCTGACATTTGGACACATTTTTATTTTCCTTGCAAATAAAACTGTGGGCACAACATTTTACAACAACCTGAGTAAAATGTTTAATGTTGGCAGGATTCAGCACATAGGTCATCAGGTGGCCATCCTTGAAATACATATTGAATTCAGGCACAACTAGATTTACCAGGGTGCCACTATGATTCCAAGAGAAGCTCTCTCTACAAGGAGTGCCTTCATCCACTACTCCACTGACAGACAGACTCTCTCTCCACATCATTCCAAAGAGGACATTCTTTTTAGTCTTAGAGTTCATGTGACTAGAGGGCAGATCCATCTTTGTTTAAGAAGTATTGCCCCAAGGAAAGTTCAGGTTTGAAATGGTTAGGGATCCATTCATAAAACTTGGTTTGCTCCATATTGGATTTTTGCCACTGTGATTCCATGAGAAACTTTGTCTACAAAGGCAAAACTTTAATCCCCCTTACCTCTGACCAATGACTAGGGAGGAGTACTGAAAAGCATTTGGCATCTATGCTTTACCCCAAGGGACAAGCAATAGCTGGGGGTTTTTAGGTGGGTGGGCGGGCATATTCTGGTTAGCCAGAATATAGCACATAGGAAAAACCTATGGTGGTGGCAGATGCCAAATAAAACCGGATTTAGCAAGACTAACTTCTCCCTCTCAAATCCAGATTCCCCCCCCCCCCCCAATGATTGCTCTTGAATGTGGAAAAAGACACACGGGATCCATCATCAATCTCCTGTCATCTTGTCTAGCTTGGTACTAAGAATGGTGGACTACAAAGCCCACTGCAAGTCAGTGGTGCACGCACTTGATCATGTTGAACGTTCGCTGCTCATAATGATATTTGGGCAGTGAAAATCCCTTGGCATGAGCTTGCTTTAAGATCTCCATGTTCTTTTTGCAGTCCTCGGCCATCTTCTCAAACCTGGAGAAGGGAAGACGAAAAGAGATCTATAGTTTACAGGTTTGTTTATGGGCCTCTGTCATTTAGCCAAGCTATCCCATGCCACACTTGCAAATATAATACATATCAATTGGTTGGCTGATTAGTTACTGATTTACACACTTTGTGCTCCTTGAGGTGTGAGCCACACCATGCACAGGGACCACGGAGGCAAAGCAGTCATCGCTTTTGCTGAAATGGTGGGATGTTTTACACTCAAAGATCAAATTGCCAAAAGCAAAGAGATGGATTTGCTAATTGGATTAGGGCAGTCAGGTGTGTGGAGAGCTCAGCCCCCTAGGGCAGGACAGTGAGGTCATGTGCCCCAACGCTACAGATCCTGGCAGACAAAGGCAGGACTGAGAGGGCACAAACTGGCTTCAGCTTCAGCATCCATGGCAGTGGAGACAGGACAGGCAGAAAAATAAGCCATGATCCCTTTGCTATGGTAATAAAGACCAGGGGCCCAATCCTATCCAATGTTCCAGCACCGATACAGCTGCAATGCAGCCCCGAGGTAAGGGAGCAGACGTTCCCTTCGCTTGAGGAGGCCTCCGTGACTCCCCCCCACAGGATGCAGCACATGCCCCGTTGGCACGACTGCATCGGCACTCAAAAGTCGGATAGGACTGGGCCCCAACTACCACAAGAGGGTGACCCAGATCATGTCTCATCATGAGATGCTAGGGAGCTGCACTGAACATGAACAGCCTGCCAGAAGCCATTTATGACTGTGATGCATCCAACCAAGGAGTCTCCCATGGCTCAATGACTGATCTAGCAACTTGGTGAGAAGAAGATTCAGCTTGAATCATCTTTGCCTCCTCTTTCCTAGCCACAGGGAGAGGGTGCTGGGATTACCCTGCTCCTTCTCTCTCACTCTCACTCTCACTCTCACTCTCACTCTCACTCTCACTCTCACTCTCACTCTCACTCTCACTCTCACTCTCACACACACACACACACACACACACGCCAGTCACAACCTTCTCAGCTGTCAGCCACATTAAGCAGAAGGACAACTATTTAGGAGAACAGAGAACTGCATATAGAAATGGTTTATAAATTCCTATTGACCACATGAAAACCTCCATAACTTTATATGCAGATGCTCTCCTACTTAAGAACAGGTTAGGTTTCAGAGGTCTGTTTGTAAATTGTTTTGTTCTTCAGTCCAACATCATTGGTAGTAGACATATTGTGAAACATGAAAAAAAAATGTACTTACAGTACACCTACAGTACAGTTCTCTGAATTTGCGTGGTCTTACCTTGAAAAGTGGGCTAACTGGGCTTGCTGCAATAAGATGGGGAATGTTGAGAATGGGCACAAATGCAGTCTATGGACATACGGCCTGCCATATTTGTATCTTGAAAGTTCTTAAATTGAATGTTCTTAACTAAAGAACATTGTTGTTTCCTCCCCCCCCATATGTGAATGTGACTTTCCCTTTTTGTTTTCTAAATTTTCCATTTTTCTATTCTTTCTACTTTCAATTTTTTCAAATACTGTTTTGATTATATATACACATATACGGTGTGTGTGTGTGTGTGTGTGTGTGTGTGTGTGTGTGTGTGTGTGTGTGTGTGTTGCTACTTATATAAAAACTATATATAAAGAAATGTAACTGTGTCAATGTTCTGGGCATTATCAATTATGATAATTACTATTATTAATTTCATTAATGCACAGTTTGTCGTGGGTGTCTGTCAAAGGTTCATGGGCCCCGGGTGCACAATGGCCTAGGCACATGCCTGTCTCTCTCTCTCTCTCTCTCTTTGTATGCCGGCTAGAAAATTGATAGACTCGGCCCTTCCTGCAACCCTTGTTTGGGTTGCGACCCTGGGTTTGGGAACCACTGCTGTACACAGAGGGTCCTTTTAGCCATTATGATAAACAGCTAAATGACTTTGTGCAATTCTTTTTTAAAGCCATCTAAGCAAGTGGCCTTCACCACACCTTGTGGCGTCAATCCCATGTCAATGGCACATAGAAAGAAAGAAAAAAAGCTTCCTTTGGCAACACCTGAAGCTATAATCAATCGTATCTTGGGGTGATCCAAAGCTCTTGTACTTGGAGGAAGGGGAAAAAAATTATTTATTTCCCATCTGGTTATAATTTTTATAGACCTCTAACTTTGCATGTGGAGATGGCTTTGTGTTGTAACATCAGGGTTGGGAGAACGTTGCTGGCTTGAAGCGGGAGCAGGCAAGCTACGTTGGAAAGCTACTGTCAATGACAGCTTAGAACTTTAGTTTGGCTGAGCAACAACCTGAGAAATTAAGTGTCAACGAGTAAACCTGGACCCTGGTGCACTGAAGCAGTATTATTAAAAAAACAAAAACACCCAGTTAAAATTGGAAGATCTCCAACCATAACAAACCAGCAGACCCTGAGACAGGGGCAATCTCACACAGATATCTGGGAACAAACTGTGTTTTGAGAACAGAGCCAGACAACCAAACATTCTCCATGAAACAGCAAGCTCTGTGTCAGCATCGATTCCGGATTTCATCAGGCAGCGGTGGAATTAAATTAGACAGTGAACTGAGTGATGTAGTAAGCATGTGAGCAAATACATGCTATATATCATATAAAAGAATACTATATACTTTTAGAATATAAAAAAGAATATAAACGTTATAGTATAAAAAATATGTGGAAACGGATCGGGGAAAGAGAGAGGAAGCGTGGGGTGGATATCTTGTCCCATGTCCCTTACAGAAGGAACTGATGCAGCCTTTTTACATAAAGAGCTGGATGTTGTCCTACCTGCTAGATGGCCATCTTACTTACTGTAGGAACTAAGGCTTTCATGGTCGGGGTTATCCTGAGGTAGAACATTCTTTTGGGGTTTTTGACCACGTTCAACGTGTTTGGCTCTTCCTAATGTCTCGCCTTTTGATAATCCCTGTACAATTGAGGGCAAAACGTTAGGAAGATCCAAACACGTTGAACATGGTCAAAAACCCCAAACGAATTTTCTACCTCAGGATCTTACTGTCTCATGTATCTGCTGTGTATCTGTGTATCTGCATGGAAAAGAGATTAAGGAATCTGGGAGTTGTGAAGAAATAACTAGAAGCCCAAGTTTCCCCTTCAAACTCTTAACAGACTATAACTTGGACACCAAAAATAGATGGAAGTAACTCAGTTGTATTGAGAGGCGAGCTAAGAGATCAGCATCCCTTAGCTTCAGTCCCATGCTCCAGAGGCAACAGGGGTATGAAAACCCTAAAGTCTAACAAACTATTAGATTAGGGTACCTGAGTAGATGATCTCCTTAGTCCTTACTGAGGTGCTACAACTCCAAAGTCTCATCTCTCAACTTCCCAGTACTGGTAATTTTTCAAGGACCTTGCAAAAGTCACTGTTGCTTTTCCTTTTTCTCTTTGATGCATCCCCACAATTTGTTTTAGGATTTTAAAAAACACACACCCCAGAATACAATGACTGTATCTCATCAAGCTGCATACAAGAAGGGCTATATGCAGAAGAGCAAAGGACCAGCTGTCCTGAAAAGGACATTTCTGGCCAACATAGCATACACGCAACAGGACACAGGGACAGCAAAGTCAAAAACAAAAATATTTTTGCATGTTACTGGCACACTTACTTGGTAGTTTCTATGATGTTCCCTAAATGGGTAAACTGCTTGGAGTAATTCATGCACATCTGGAACAGAAAAAGGAAGCCACATGAAAAGCAGACAGGCACATGAAGGTCCATGGGCCACTACCTTCCCAATCGAACTCCTTCAAGCCAAACTTGCATTCCTCCCCTTAACAAGCCAAACTCTTAAGGCTGATCTACACCCACTCCTGTTGCGTTGCGCTTGCATTGGGAGGCACGCGAGCGTAGGGGACTGGACGCTCCGCCCGAAACGCTGCCCTGGGCTCCACCAGTTTCTTCTACGCGCTTGTCCCTCCTGATTGTCCCGCCTTGTAATAAAGCTCAACGCTGATTGGCTGAAACACGTGCGCTTCGATTGGCTGAAAAAACCCTCTCATCCCATTGGTCAAACAATTTGCTCCGCGTCCCGCCCTCTCTAAATCATGAGCATGGTCCACGGACGATCGCAACAGAACTTGGGAGAGATGGCAATCGGTTAAAAAAAGAAGCCACACCACGCCGCACGTGACTGGGAAGCGCCGGGAGAAGAGCGGTGTAGATCAGCCTTTATGCAAGCTTCAGCCCTTACATGGCCAGAGCATGAAGCCCTCTCCTCTCATGGAGGAATAATTTGCATTTTTCCTGATGTAATCCACCCATCTGCTCGTTTTTGACTTAATATCTAGGTAGCTGCAGAGCCTCCTATTCTGGGTCACACACATGCCTTATGACAGCCAGCCTCCGTTACAGCTGCTGCCAGCCCTCAAAGAGCAAATGGACAGACACGGATAAAGCACCCACTGCAGTTCTGCAGATCTGAACTGGGTCTCTCGAGGCACGTAGGCTCACTGCTCTCGTTTGCCAGTGTTTCCCAAGGTTGACACAGAAATGAAGTGCAGTAAAGTGAAACAGATAATGCTGGCACCCCTCCCCCCCAAAAAAAATAACAGTCTAGGAGTGCACAGAGGGGGCAAAGTGCATTTCTCAAGGGGGCAAGCTTTGCAGAAAAGAGTCTATAGTTAACAGGAGATTCAGCTGGTTGGTGCCAGAGATCAGGCCTTCTTGGTGGTGGCACTGCTATTCTCAGAACTCTCTCCCCAGGGGGTGGGGAAATGACCTACTAGTCAGGGGACATGTGCCCCATCTCCGAGCATCTGCTATGAAAGCAAACTACTCCCTCCTCTGTGCTCTCTTAGACCTCTGCAGAGAGCAAGCAACCAGCACCATACTATTGATATGGAACAAAGGGCAAGACTAAAAAAAAACAACAGGCAGCCCAGCTCCAGTACTGAAAGTGAGCTGGGTCAGAAGAAAAGTATCAAACTTTAGATCAGGGTGGTCCAACGTTTCGTCCTTCGAGGGCCGCATGCGAACTTCGACATGATACCCAGGGGCCGCACAATAAATTAAATTATTAATTAATTAATAATAATGACCGATGCATGCCCCGCCCTGCTGTCTAGCATGCCCCGCCCATGCTGCCCTGAAGATCGAAAAGGAGGTCGGCTCCCGACTGCCTTTCCGATCATCAGGGGAGCGTGGGTGACTGCGGGGGAGGGGAGCTCCAAGAGCAGCCGGGGGCCGCAGCAGAGGCCTTTTAGGGCCGCATGCGGCCCACGGGCCACGCGTTGGACCACCATGCTTTAGATGTAAATCGTGCAGAATGTGAACCAACAAACGTGGCTGCTGCTATCACATCTATTTTGACCCCAAGATCTCTGCTGAGTCACACCAATAATCCTAGTGCAACTCTCATCATAGCTAGTAAATCTCCCAGAAAGGGGAGCAAGAAAGCATCACATTTGGAAGGTGAATGGCTTTTCTGGATTCCTGCTATTCCTGGGCAGGAAAGACTCCACACGGATGACGGCATCTCCACAGCCTGCCTGTGCTTCACTACCTCATACTGTTGTCTCATCAGTTTCACAAGCTCAGTGTACTGGGTGGCCATCTCTGGGGAGACGTTGACTCCACGACGCTGCCCAAGAGTGAAGTCCTCCTTGTTCATGGGGGCTTGAGGCACCTGGAAGAAAGAACAAAGCGAGAATGAACTACTCCCTGCAAAAAGCCATGCCATAGACTCACCTTCACATACAAACTCACAGCAAGAGGACGAGGACAAGGACTAGTGCTGTGTGGCACTTAAGAACAAAGTGACAGCACTAGCCAACTAATCCACTTGATCACGTCGGAGGAAAAATCTCCCTGGGTTTTAACATTCAGGCAGGTGAACACTCAGCTCTGGAGTAGCACCAAATACCAGAATGAGTCAAAGTCCAGAAGAACTAAACCAGTGGTTCTCAAACGTTTTAGCACCGAGATCCACTTTTTAAAATGACACTCTATATCGGGACACACCTAGCTTTATGAGACACTCAAACATTTATTTTCCTATATTTACACAAGCTTGCAAACTGCAGGAGCTTAGCTCCTTGCAAAATGCAGGAGCTCATCTGTTAGCTGGTAATTACCCTGCAATCTGTTTTTTAATAGCCTCAGGGCTTGTGGCAATTACATACCTGATCTTTCCGTTGCCTGGGACCCACCAGAAACCAGGTCGCGACCCACCAAGTGGGTCCCGACCCACAGTTTGAGAAACACTGAACTAAACCTACAGTTGACGTCTGTGATGGGAACAAGTGGTGAAGTCTACCAGAGTCAGGTCTGACTTAAAGCACTTAAGCAGAAGGCGCACGAAGCAGAAAACCCAAGCAGCAGTCCTACTAGCTCACAGAGCCTGTGCTTTCCTCTGCACCCTCCGGCATCTCACAGGGTAACTGTGACAGGCAGACAGTTCTGCAAGGGCTAGATTGCTACCACCAGAGAAGGAAAATTCCCAAAGGGGATGGGGGTGCTCTCCAGCACCTTTCCTCCTGCCTGGGGTGAGCCCAATTCGCAGGACTGGTCTTTTTCACAGTCCAGATACTGGTTGTGAGAAGGGCAACTGTGAAGTCAACCGATCTGGCTAAGCCCAGCTCTTCTGCACCTACATCCACAACCCTGTCCCTGTTGTGTTCACTATGAGCAATCTGTAAGAGAGTGCTATGGACTGAATGAAACAAGCTAGTGAGTTCAGAGATAATTTATTAACAGCGCAATCCGACTTAACTTTTGTGCCGGTTTAACCAGCGGCACAACAAGAACGGGAGGCCCCAGAATGGAAAAGGGATTCAAATCCCCTTTGAATTCCTCTTTTGGAGGGGATTTGAATCCCTTTTCCATTCTGGGGCCTCCCGTTTTCGCTGTGCCGCTGGTTAAACCGGCACAAAAGTTAAGTCGGATTGCGCCGTAAGAAACATAAAAAGAAAGGAAGGCTTCAAACAGGCAAACGCAGGCACCTGAAATTAGAGAGCTAGAGGTCCCTAGCTAGGATCAACTTACTTAGTGCAGTTCCCTTGTTTGTTTCCTCAGTCCAGAGGGGAGAGACCCATGATGCACAGTTAATTCCACAAATGCTGGGACAAAATGTACCCCATCTCAATCCAGTCATGCCTTTTTATAGGTTTTGGGAGATTGACATTTTGCCTTCCCTACTGTACTGTCTAATCCAATGTCAGGTAATGCTAGCTCAATCCCCTACACCTCCCCCTAGACAGGCGCTTCTGTGATAGCAGGTGATTGTTCCAAGTAACTGGGGTTCTGGTAACATTCATATTTCAAGTGGACTTCTTGAAATATGCACAGAGGACTGCTTGCCTTAGTTATGTCGACTGGGAGACCATTCTGCGATGCCTCAATCATGGGGTCCAGACCCTTGGCCTGACGCAAGAACAGCTTGGCCCCCTCAATGTCGTTCTGCTGCTTGGCCCGGAGAGCTGCCTGCAGTAATTGCTTCTTCCGGCTTTCCAGGAAGGTCAACTGCTGTTGAGCTGCAGAAAGACAGAAAAGGTGAGGCGAGGTGAACTCATCACACCACTGCCACAGTTTCCTGTTAACAGATAACAAGGAGATTCCAAAACAGATGAGAGATAAAGCATCTTAGGTCTCAAAACGCCACCTACAGAGAGCATGAGCAAGCGTGTGCACACTTGCACATGGATCAAGAGTCACCTACAAGTAGGATGTTGGCAGCGGGAGGAGGCATTTGCTCAGGAGATAAGCTCACCTGAGACTGCATTTAATGCAGCCTTAGAAGCAAGGAAATACAGAACAGCCATTGTTAGGCAGGCAGGCAGGCAGGCAGGCAGATACATTACAACAACTTGTATCTCATCTCCAAGAGCAGCTGGGACGGAGCTCTAGTCTATAGCATTATGGCCATTTGGCCTCTCTCCTGTTGAGCTGGTCTCCAGTTGCTAACCTCAGCATGACAGGCCATGGAAAACAGCAGAGTTGGGGGCAAGATTGTGTTGGTTGAAGAACGTCCAGGGTTGTCAGAGAGAAAACACCGCAAGGGACCACAGTCCATCTTGCTACCTAAAAGGCAGCCAAAGTGTCTGTGACAGAGAAGGATATAACACTGATGTGCTCTCATGGCAGCTTCCCCCTCAGCTGGTTTCACACCGTAGCATTCATCCCAGACTATGCACTTGGGAGTGGAGGGTGGGAACAGACTCATTGCTGAAATGAAACGTGCCACACAGCCTAGCCCTGCTATTGCCTTTCTATTTCAGCTAGCAAGGATCGTATGGGATCAATGCTACTCTATAGAGCAGGGGTGGCCAACCTTCCACCATTAGGGCTACTGTTTTCTTAAGAGTTGTGTAGAAGACAGAATCTTGGCAGCTGCAAGTACTGATGGTGCTGCTAAAGCAGCTGCACCTGCTGAAATGCCCTCACATATCCAACCATTTAAAGGGCCAGCATTCATGTTGAAAGGTTGGCCACCACTGCTATAGAGCTTCCATCCCAGATACTAAAAAAAAACACGTACCCATCTGAAGACAGCATTTATGTGCCTCTCCCCCCATGCTCGAAGAGAGTGAACAAGATGCAAAAAACTCTTGCATGGACTTTAGAATGTCATCCCCGCCAAGACAGGCAAAGCACTTGATAAAGGAAGACCATCCCATACAAAGAACCAAGATTCCTGCACAGAGTGCAAGGCTAGAACTAGCATTTATGTTTATTGATTCAGATGTCTCAACAACAACTTTATTCATAAAGCACTACCTTATCACCCAGTGCTTGTGACGCTTTATAAAAAAAAGAGAATACATGTGCGTATAATAAAGCAGGCACAATATACACAAACCTTTTCCCAGCAGCCTTGAGGCTGATGTTTAGCTGCAGAGTACCAGCCTGGGAGGAGTCCAAGCGGCAGTGGTAAACCTTGCTACACCCTGAAAGGCCAGACCTGTCTTTCCTCCCAGTTTTGGGAGCCCTGAGTGATGCTAGAAGTGCAGTTTCAAGTGGCACCAGAACAAGGGGAGTCAATCCTCAGGCTATCAAACAGGGAATGATTATCAAGGGATGTTTCTGGCGGTGGGAAGGACATTCCACCTGGCTGCAGCAGTGGAAGAGGAGAGACAGTAAGGGACTCTCTAGCAGCCTGGCCAGGGCCAACCGTGATTTGGTTCCTGCCATTTTAGGGCTGTCTCCATCAGCAACCATTCCACCTGGTCATGTAAGCATGAAGTAACATTATGCAAGACTGAATACCTGAATTTGGTTATTTTCTCTTCCTTTTTGTACTCTACGTATTAGCATAAGCCACTATTTTATTATATTGTAAGGCGCAGTGTATACTGTAAGGCGGGTGGCGCAGTGGGTTAAACCGCTGAACCATGAGCTGTCGATCGAAACGTCGGCAGTTCGAATCCGCGCCGGGGTGAGCTCTCGTTGCTTGGCCAGCTCCTGCCAACCTAGCAGTTCCAAAGCATGTTAATGTGAGTAGATAAATAGGTACCGCTTGCGGGAAGGTAAACAGCGCTCCGTGTTCCAGCCGCATGCTACGCGCTGCGGCAAGGAGAGTCATGCCGGCCACATGACCACGGAGGCGTCTTCGGACAACGCTGGCTCTTCGGCTTTGAAATGGGGATGAGCACCACACCCTAGAGTCGGACACGACTGGACTTAATTGTCAGGGGGTCACCTTTACCTTAAGTGGCCCCAAGAGTGTTGACAGAAAGGTGGTACATAAATGAAGTACAGGTGTCCCCTGGTTAACGATGGTTCGTTTAACAATGATCCACACATATGACGGAGGCCCCCCAGTACAGTACCTTACAAAAAGTCGCTGCTGCTTGCCCCCGAGCCTGCTGCCGATTACAAAATGGAAGCAGGAAGCACTCACAGCCCCTTCTAAATCCTTTTTAACGTGTATTTTTAAATCCCCAGCCCATCAGCTGTTAGGCACTAAACATCAAAGCACTAATCTAGTGCCAAACAGCTGATGGGCTGGGGATTTAAAAAGACACATCTGGAGTACTTGCCATTCATTCCCTATTACAACTGCACTGTATTACATTTATATAGGCTTTAACCGCTATACCAAAATCGACCACTAGATGGTGCTGAAGACTTAACATCGGATTCACTTTACAATTGTGATTTTGCAACTATCCTTTAACATGGGGGACACCTGTAGATGAAAAGAAATTAAAAAAATAGGAAGCAAAATAAGGAGCAGGAGTACCTCTTGTGATGACCTTTGAGGCTGCTTTACCAGCTGTGGCTGCCTTTGGTGCTGCAGGGGCAGCTCGTGAGCCTGGCTGAGGCGGGAGTTTAGGCTGCAGTGAGGTGACTGGTTTGGATGACGCAGGGCTGAGGTCAGGCTGCAAACAGTGAGGAGAGACATCTGTAAAGATACTTCCTTACACAACAAACACAAGACTTGCAACACAGGGTATTAAGGAGCTACAGAAGCTCCAACTCTACAGGTGATAAGGCATTCAGTCCTACAAGCTAACATGACCACCAAAGGTTGCTGTAGGTATATACGCTGCTCTGCAACTTAGAAAAGGAGGCCATATTTTTGCAAAAAATAAAACACTTCTGCTTGCCAGATTGGATTAGATCAACATGGTGAACAAACTAATTCCACATCCTGCAGCAGAACAGCCTTACGTGTTTGCCCTTATGTTTTAAGATCTGCAGACAAGGCGAGACTCTGCGTGGTTTTAAAAACGCACCATTCCAGGGTTGTTTATCAAGGTTTTACAAATCCACATGCAGGCTGCAGGACTTCCTCCCAGAGTCCCCTGCATTCAGTGCAAAAATCCCAATCACAGTAGCTTTCGCAAGAGGATGGGGACAGCAGTGAGACGCAGACAGTTCCTGCAAAAGCCCAACGCAAGCAAGAGAAATCACCTTCAAAGGAGGAGTCGATGGCGGCCACAAATTCTGGCTGGCTAGGATGCCAAGTCAAAACTTTGGAGACCCCTAGTTTTAATACATGTGACAGTTAATTAGGCTTACCAGATCTCCAACCGGGACAGAGTGCTAGACCTTTAGGAGAAGGAATGTGGGCAGGTGTAGCTTGTTAAGCCTTAGAGCACAACCCTAGGCATGTCTACTCAGAAGCAAGCCCCACTGAACACAATGGGGCTTGCTTCTGAGTAGACATGCCTAGGATTGTGCTCTAGGACTTAACAAGCTACACCTGCCCACATTTCTTCTCCTAAAGGTCTAGCACTCTGTCCCGGTTGGAGATCTGGTAAACCTACAGTTAATTGTCACAAGCCTGCTTCAAAAGCCTGAAGGGGCCAGTAAAATGGGAGATGCTTTTTTAAAATTTAAATTAAAAGTAAGGCATGCCAACTGTCGTCCTAAATCCTTCTATGTAAACAAGAAGAATAGATTCAGTTTCTCTGACGAAGGATTAGTAGGTCCTGGCCACTTCTGATTTGCGCTATATTCTGCCAAGCAGTCTGTGTGTGTTTGTGTTAGGATTTTCTTCCAACACATGGTCAGCCCATGCAGATTTGCAAGTCTTCCCCAAAATTCTCTAGGATCTCGAGCAGCACACAACCTAACCTTCTTTGCATCCTCAGAGTCCTCATCCTCCTCATTGGCTAGCTTCATGGCTGTTTCAAGGATCCCCACAACACTCCGATCTCCAGATGAAGGTTCAATTCCTTGAATTGGAGGAAAACCTGCCAAAGACAATGGAAAAGGCACAGTTGAAACCATGTCTGATTTAAAGAAAGCAGCTGCTGCCTAATACCTAGGGAGGCTCCCAGCCTGGCTACTCAGCAAACATTGTAAGAGTTGATTAAGGGTGAATGAATTCTTGGCCTCCTTTAATTTAACCAGGAAAAGCATATCTGTAACAAAGCAATGGCATGGAATTTTTGAAACTGGGAAAAGAAGACAGCTTCCTGGTGACTGGAGCTTTATTTTCGTAAATAATAAACTCCGTTTCTAGTCCACATGATTGCAGGCTTGAAATTGTAGGCAATGCCTGGTGAAATCTTGAAATCTGGGAGGAAAGTGGAACAAAATTTCTACTGGTCAGGGATGGGACTTCATTCAGTACGCTGCACAGCTCCTTGCTCCTTTCCCAGATGAACAGAAATAGGATAAATTATGCAAAGTAAATGTACATATGTACATTTGTTCAACTTACAAGTCAAGGAACTGGGGGTAGTAGTTATTCCATGCTAATTGTTGCAGAGAAGGCTATTTATCACCACCTATATCTGCTTTTCATCCAAAACTGGCTCCCAAAGCATTCTACAACAATTGAAACCCATCACAAAGATTCTAGTGCTGCTCAGGTGCATGTGTATGTGGATATAACATTCTCTTAGGGCAGCGGTTCCCAAACTGGGAGGCGCGGCTCCCAGGGGAGCCGTGGATTGCCACGGAATCCTCTCGGAATACAGTGCAATGCCAATTTGCAGGCATCAACATAATGTAATGGGAGCCACGGCCAATGGTCGCCAATGGTCAAGGGAGCCACAGGTCAAAAACGTTTAGGAAACACCGTCTTAGGGGTACATAGATATCGGAGGCAGGGAAATCTCCTTCATGTCTACCTGTGTACACATGCAGGTATGCCCCCTTTACACAGATTCCAACTGTCAGTTGTCATATGAAAACAAACGGCTAAACCCTAAATATGTTTACTCAGAATGAGCGACATTGACTTCAGGGCGACTTATTTTCAAAAAACTATGTTTAGGATTGCAGCCCTCAAATGTCCAATCTCATTAGAGCAGTGGTTCCCAAACGGGGAGGCACAGCTCCCAGGGGAGCCACGGAAACCAGCCAGGGGAGCCGCGGAGTGCCACGGAATCCCCTCAGAAAACAGTGCAATGCCAATTGGCAGGCATCAACACAATGTAATCGGGAGCCGCTACCAATGGTCGCCAATGGTCAAAGGGAGCCGCAGGTCAAAAATGTTTGGGCAACAATGCATTAGAGGCATGGCCAAATGACCAGCCAGGCCCTTTGTCTCATGTTTGATGTCTCAACCTTTGCTGTTATGAATGGAAACCGTCTCCAAGTTATTTTTGGTACCAACTGTTAGACTGAGAAAGCCTCCTAGAAGAACCACTCACAGATGCAAGCTTCTGGGTTGACATCACATGGTGCTGCCACAAGGCGGCAGCACCGGCTGCTTATGCAATGTTACAAACACTTACAAAAATACATTTCTCTTCATGAAACCAAGTTCTCCAGAGGACCATGCAAGTCTGCATACAGACCTTCTAAAATGCCATCTTTTGATTTTACAAAATGCAGGCTGTTGGGGAAATCTACCACATGCCCCTATTACAGTGATGGCAAACCATTTGGGCTTGGTGTGTCATTTTTTTTTGAAAATGCCTAACTTCACTCCCCGCCCACATTTCTTTTTTTGCCCCCCCTCACATTCCCCCCCACATTTAATAGTACTTTGACTATTGCTACTTTTAATAGTAATTTTGAATTGAATTGAACTGAAAACAACTATAGAACACATTGCATTTTATTTAACATCAATTAGTGACTTCGTAGTTGAATGTTACTAGATAATAATTTAAAAGAGGTCTGTCAAAACCCCTGCCCTAAATGTTCAAGACAAGCCTATAAAACCTTTGTGAAAATATAAGGTGTGTGGGGGCCCTGGGGAAAAACGCTGGTGTGTCACCCAAAATGACCTCGCGTGTCACCTGTGACACGCGTGCCATAGGTTCGCCATCAGGGCCCTATTATTTTCATTAGCTTGCCATGTAGCCTGATGATGAATCCTACAGAATTTGAAAGCTTGCTGTCTGTTACCTTGTTACTTTTGGGTTGTTTCTAATAAAGGCATTATCCTACTTTGGCCTGTGGATCTTTCTTCTAATGGACCAACATGGCCACCTACAATTTTGTGATTTCTCAACTTGTATCCTAAACTGGTGGTTTTCAAAACTATGTTCTAGCAGAGCCATAGTAACACAGCCCCCAGGACCCCCGAAGGCTGAGATGATACCCACGGGAAGCCATGCCCCTGCCACATGACGTCACCTGGAAGCCATGCCCTCGGGGGTGACATCACGCAGCCTGTAACTGGCCGAAAATAGCCCCTGGGGGTGGGTGGGCAACACCTCCCCGGCCTCCAGAAGCCTCGGCAGCAGCGCTACGAGGATCGCCGCCGCTGCCAAGACCAGTGGAAAAAAAATGTGGCGTGAAAAGGAGCCGCCGCTGTGAGTGCTGCCCCCTGCTACCCCCCCCCCCCCGACGTGCTGCCTGGGGGCGGACTGCCCCCTCCCCCATTAAGTCTGGTGAAAGATTATTGTTGGCACCAGAAGAGGGACTAGCACAGCTTCTGCCTCGAAGAAATCCCTGGATTACAGTGAACATGTGGTCACAAATCCCATATGAATTGAAACTGAAGGATTTGACTCATGGATGTATTTCCCCCTAAAACAGCTGCATGCTCAGTTTGGGCCTAAGACAAGACCGAAGAAGAGTTATCTCATATCCTAATCTATTCCTCCCAGTCCCATCACACCTGCTCCTGATGGCAGCTGGAGTCTGGAAACTTGTTTAGGAAGATCCAAAGCAACCTGTCCAATCACCAATATGATCTCAAGAATTAAATACCTGGTGGAACAGGTAAGTCAGCAAACTCAACGGGTTTCCCTGCTTTGTGAGCTCTTATGGCCTCCTGGTATTGCTGGAAAAAAAGAAAAGAAACAGAAGCTGTAAACACCGATTTGAGGGTGCTGCCTTTGAGGATAAGAACTTGGTAAAACCACTGTTATCAGGCTAATCACAGCTAAAAAAAAAAAAGGCATGTGCGTGCATATATTTGCTGTGCAAAAATAGTTTCTTATCATCAGGAACAGTGTTAATCAAAGCAATTAAGTTTAATCATGACAAACTAATTGTCTCTATAGCACTTTTCCATAAACCAAGTACCTACATGATAATCTCTTGTTGCTGGGCTCTGAGGGGCAGCAACCTAGCTAATAGCGTAATCCTGTGTAACTCTTGCACCGGTGTAAAAGTAGATCCACCGGTGTAAGTGCACTTATGCCAGTGTAACTTGCTGTACGCAGGAGGAACACCAGCATAACCCCCCTCAGATGCCGCACATGCGCAGTTCGGATGCAGCACAGATGCCAGCACAACTCCGCCGGTGTACGTGGCGTTCTCCGGACACCCCCGGAATGCCCCCTGCGCCAGCGGAGTTGCGCTGGAGTCCATCCTGTGTCCGAACTGCGCATGCACGGCTGGTGTTCCTCCTGCGTACAGCAAGTTACACTGGCATAAGTGCACTTACGCACTTACACCGGTGGATCTACTGTTACACTGGTGCAAGAGTTACACAGGATTGCGCTGTAAGGATAGTTTGAACCCGGGGTTGTCCATATCCATAGACCACATCAGGAGGTAGCTTCAGGAATTGTAACCTAATAGATTCAACTTTGGAACCTGTCTATTTCAATCTCTCTCAGTTTGCATTTGAATCTTTTGCTTTTCATTTCATTCTGTTCTTTCTCACCATTCATGCTGTAACACCTTCACTTTCAAGTGTGGAACATGTTAAAAAGATTTACAGACTTTAAAAAAAAAAGTCACTAGCTCCATCATTATAAGTTATATACTTTTCATTATTCATGCCATTAACAGAGAGGCCTTGGGATTTGTGTGGCCCAGAGTCAATTAAGAACCCTATTCTTGATGTAAACTAGACATGAGCAAAAGGAATACTTAAAAAGAAAATGAAAAACAGGCTGTGGGACCAAAATCAAAATATGGCTTTGACTTGAGTTTGCCCTGCACCAGACAATGTCAACAATACCTAGTTGACATTAGCAAAGGCTCATCTGTCCCACTGGGCTCTGTGGGGATGGGAAATCAGACTTCTCAGGTTACAGTATGGAGTAGATTTTAATCCATTCTCTTGAAAATTTGTGAGGCTGTTCTGCAATTGATTCTACTTAGTCTATGGAGGCTTTCTAGTGACAAATCCTTTGGTTTGCTTAAAGACTCATCTTGCTCTACAGCCAGGGTATTCCTACAGGTTAGAAGCTACTGAAGGTTTCTGCCCTTCCTTGGGAAACTATCATGGGAGGGGGTGGGAGAATGTGAGGACTTGTGACTGGTGGGGATGGTCCATGAGGTTTTTCTCAAAGCCAAAAATTTCTTTAAAGAGGTGCACAAGTGAAAACATTTGAGGTCAACATTCAATATTGATCTCACTTAATATTCAAGTGTTGAACTGAAGAACAAACATCTTATATAAGTATCCACATAAACCAACTTCCAGCTTATCTCTGCGACAAGGCTGAATCATACAAGATCCCAGCTCACGTACACTTAACAAATTTACAATTCTACCATATCCCTTCCCAGTGAGACATAGGAAAATGAAGACCAGAACATCCTGGCTTCTGATTCAGTGTACCATTTAATTAGAAAAGCAATTTTGAGCTCAAGTTATGCTGAGTCAGGAGTAAACCACTAGGCCAGCTCATTCCAAATTCTGCTCCGAGGCCTGTGCTGCATAACGATTTGGCCGGAAAGCTAGCAAGAAACAACATGGAGGATGCAGGAATTTCTGGTTCTAGCAGGTAGGCAGCTCACCTTCACAATCCGTTCATGCATTCTGGCCTTCCTGTCATCTCCCTTGCTCTTGGCCTGTGCTGCTGCTGTCTTGTACCTGTCCATCCTCTGCTGCAGTGCCTCCATCATATCTCGAGGGGGTGGGGGTATATCTGGAAACAAAGGGTGTAATACTGTGCAACTCTATCCATACAATGAACAAGATATTTCTTGTTTTCCATGGGGATCATTGCAGGGGGCCAATGCCGTTAAACATCTGTATTCATGGGCACGTATCATGTATCAAGTTTGTGGATGACAGCAAACTGAGAGAGACTACCAGCAAAATGCATTATGATCTCAATAAACAAGATCGCTGGGGAAGCAGTAGATCCATTCAATTCAACATGACCAAACGTGAAAGAAAATAACCAAATATGTGCATGTAAGATGGGCAAACAGGTGACTGGGCTGCTGCAACACTTCGAAGATAGTTTTAGGAGTTACATAGTGGATTGAAAAAGCAAACAAAGAAAACATGAGCCAACAATACGATACAGTGGCCTAGCTCTGACTGAAAAGGTAAACTTGTGTCTGGGCTGTACAATGACAGATCTCTATACATAGGCTTACCAGATCGTCAACCGGGACGGAGCGATCGCCCCTTAAGGGGGAGGAGCGTGGGCGGCCCTGCCCACGCTCCTCCCCCTTAAGGGGCGATCGCTCCGTCCCGGTTGACGATCTGGTAAGCCTATGTATACAACAACAAAAATCCATCCACATAGAAGACTAACTTGTCTGAGAGAAGACTAGGCTGGGATCTTTCTCCCTGCTATGCTGGTTTTCTACATGCAGGAAATGTTTATGGGTGAAGAAGCTTTCCATCATGTAAGGCCCTGTCTGAAGTGGTTCAGCCCAGGCTCCTCTCAGGAAGAGTAACCCACATCAGGATATCTCCTCCGCTGAGGGAGAAAAGATGCAGCCTCCCAGTCACTGCATCAGACCTATGTCAAACTGAACTGAAGGTTCTATCCAATGAACAGTCAACCTCAGATACCACAGAAACAAGAGAAAGGCTCTGGGGGTTTCCTACCTCCAGAACTTGAGACTCCTGGTGCAGGAGGGGTTACAGCCTGAGCAAGAGGTGTCGCTGTTGCTACAGGGGTCTGTTGCACATGTGGGCACAATATCTCCTTGGGCAGTTGATCTGTGTGTGGGGGAAGACAGCTAGTTAAAGCATGACAAAAAACTAAAAGACAGACTTTTGTTTTGTTAACTCCTCCCGGTACTGAAGCCAGCACCCCAACAACTGATTAAGTATTTCCGCATGGGGGGTTGTTGTAACACACTAGACCTCTATCTTTCTCTTTTGCTGAGCCAGAGTCACAATACCATGCAGAGCAATGAAGTGATCTCTTCACAATGTCTCTGTCCCAGATATAAAATGACAAAATTGAGGGCTGGGAATGAATCCCAGAGATTTCAGCCCTTCAGCCAACCACGCAAAAAAAGATGATTCTCTCACCATCCAGTTGTCGCAGCAGGATGCCTGGATTACCAATATGACTAAATGCTTCTCAGCAAAAAGGTAACAAATTAAGTAGCAGGCCAAGTCTCAGGAACAAATGGAATCCATTTTTGTTGCTGTCAGCTATATGGTAGAGGCCTGAGCAACAGATATGCTTTCATCCTCTTAGAGGGGGCAGGAGAATATCTGCAAGATTTTGGCATCCCAAAAACTGAGGCAAAGCTACGGCACTGGTCTGCCGCATCTCAACAAGAAAGTTCTGTAGTGAAACACCAAATAGGGATTGGACACCCACTGCTTTTACTGGCATCAGGTTTTGCCTTTTTTTTAAAAGAAACGTTCCAGCCCAACTGCCTGCCTAGTGGAGCTGCACAGATCCCCCTTTACTTCATTTGTTAACAAGCTCATGCAAAAAGGCACTCTTAGGAAAGCTCTGTCAAATTACCATCCTCACCTGGAGGTGGAGGCAGCTGACTGAGGTCCACAGTCTCTCCTTTACCCAAGGATTCTAAAATAGGGTCAAGGCTCTGAAAAGCATTAACATAAAGATTAGGAGTTTGCTCTTCTCTAACCTTTCCACTGAAAATCCCAATGTTGATTTTTAACTACAAAGTTTGACAACCAAACTGCAGAGGAAAAAGTAAGGAAAAGTATTAACCTAAGGCCTTCAAAGCGAGTTACTGTAGGAGTTACAAAGCAACAGAGTGATGTGGCAATTTGCCATGGAAAAGCAGTAGCAGATGTTTAGCCCTTCTCCTGTCTATCGTTTAACCCTTCTCCTGTCTATCACTTTCCCCCTTCCAATTCTCCCCTAGCCACTTTTCCCCCATGGTGTAGCAAATGCACATCTGGAAACTCAGCAAGGAGAAAAGTAGCCTGATGGAGGAGACTGGCAGGGGAAAGGTACAATTTATCAAGAGTTCAGTAATCAAGTGATAGACTTGTGCACGTAAAACAGCTTAGAGTGTGCAGCAGAACAGCTCCGAAAAACCCTCCCAAGTAGTGAACCACTTGTTCACCCAGCAGGGTTTAGCAACAACTGTAGAGGGGTACATCAGAATTGGAGGGCAAAAAAAGAGGAATACCGTATTACATTTTTGGGGCTGAAAGAGACAGCTTCTTTGGAGAAGACAGAACTCACTAAGAAAGCTTTTACTCACATCCTGCAAAAATGACTCGTCTTGCCACAGAAGCACACCTACCTTTGCTATGCGGTAATACTTGGTAGCCATTTCTATGCTGCCTTCCTGTTTAGCATGCAATGCTGCCAGCTTGTACTCTCGTTGTCTGGCTTGCAGGAGTTCCTGGGTACCAGTATTTTGGGAACCTGAGGACAAATAGAGAACAGGTAATCATGGTGCTATACATCCTTGCCACAAAGATCTACACAACTGGGATCCAGAGAACTACTTTGGCACAGTCAAGGCCTTAGCACCCTTGTGGGATCATCTGTGCCTTTGAATAGCAGACCATTATGGCATACCCACTATTTTTGAAACTCCCTTGTTTCAAAAGCAGCTTTCCACATGGCATGAGGGACTGCCATTAGAGAAACACAGGTCTCAAGTGGCCTTGGGATGGAAATAGTAATACTGAGTTGTTCTTTGCATGATATTGGGGGAACATATCACCAAAACATGATTATAATACTGCAGCGGCTAAAACCTGCTCGCCTTTATACCTGCAGCTTCCATGTATTTTCAGCAAAAGCCCTAGGTACCTTTTTGTGATTGATAATCCTCAGGCAAGACGTGCACTCTCTCTGGCCAGATGTAACACCCTGCCTTCCAGCTTAATGGAATATAGATACAATCGATCCTCCAAGGCACAGGGATGTTGTTTATGTAATCAGGTAGATATACTGTAGAATCCCTAGTGCATGTGCTTTTATACTGCACTTGGTACAACAACCTCTGGCTAAACATCCTCAACTTTCTGTTGGTAAATTTGCAAGGGAAGTCTGATTCCGATATCGTCCTGATTTTACTTTCATCTACCAACAACAAATGGACCATTAACCAGTTAGCTAATTTTTTTCAACTAGCTATGGAACGTAGAGTGGCCAATATTATGGAACCCAGGTAAAAGGATTGTCAACTGTTTATTCTGTTATGCCTCCCTTTTCTCTCATGCTTTTGTATTTTGCTGGTTTATTGTGTTATATATTATTATTACTTTCTTTTTATGTTTTGTTATGTTATGCCAATAAAGGTTTATTGATTGATTGATTATAATACAGGGTTTCCAAAAGTCTAGGATGAATAACAGTGCTTTATCAAAAAGTGTGTTAAATTAAAATTAAATTAATTTGCCATCTATACCAGCCAAAACATAACTAATTCAAACAAGAAAGCTGAAAGATAGTTCCTATTCATGGCAAAGGTGTGGAGAAACATAATTTAGACTCATATGGGTTCAATTATGATCTTTAAGAAAAGAACTCAACCACCACTACCACCACCACCCCCAATCATCTGCCTGGGCATGAAGGAAGGCAAGACTATTGTGTCCCGACTACCATGATTGTAACCAAAACCAATGTAAACGTCCAAGCTATACCCAGAGTTATAAAACGATTAACTCTCAGCCCAGATCAGACAACTGAGAGGCTACTCTGATGACTCCTTTAATTTGCAAATCTGGCCAACTGGTCTAACAGCTGCCCAATCCTACCCTCCAACTGGGCCATGCAGCATGGGCCGAAACCTAAGTGGGGAAAGAGGTGGCTGGAAGTCTACTCAGGGTCAGGGGACACTTGTCCCCTTGCCCCGGGTAAACCCTCAGCCGCCACAATGGGGCTACTCAGTTCTCCACCAGCTCTTTAGCTGGCGCAGAACCGATAAGCCCTGTGTAGGCTGAAAGGGCTTGGGAGGGGGGGGGGTTAGGATATGGCGTGCAGCAGCGTTGCCAATCCCTCCCCCCTCCCAGTCCCGACCCACCCATCCCCCAGCCTGTTATGTCCCCTCCCCTCCCTCCCCCAGCCCCTGCGCCGATCGGCAAGTCCAACATTTCATCCACTACCTCACACTTGCTGTGTGTCAAAAAAACCAGCTCCGGCACCCTTTAACAATGAATATCCTTGTTTTGTCTGTGTACCAACAAGTTCCCTCTTCCCAACTCCCCTGTATGTGTGCCCTGTACTAACCCTGTACCAGGGCCATTCAGAGGAATTTTATCAGGGGGTACAAAGTTTCTTTTGGGCCCCTTCCCTACATATGAATTTGGCTCCTGGGCCCCCTTTTTTGCTCCAGAGCCCCCTTTTTTTACCCATTTTTCGCCCTGGGCCCAGGTACAAATTACCCCCTTAACCCCCCTCGCAGAGGCCCTGCCCTGTACTCCCCTGTATTAACCTGGAAAAGGAGAGGGTGCCAAGGGCACTGATCTTTCCTGCGGTGCCTCTGGGGATCTAAGCTGCAGAGCAGGGGCTGGAGACATCTTTGGCTTTGGAAGAATTGGTGGTGGCAGCTTGGAAGACAGATCAGATGTAGGTGGGGCTTTAGCGGGTGGTTGCTCAGGGGCTGCCAAGGTCGGCTCTGCAGGAAGGTGGCTGGACAAAGCGATGCTTTCGTCAGGTTTGGAGGCCTGGGAAACTGGAGCTGGCTCCAAGGGAGAGGTCTGCTGAGAACAGACACTCCTTCCTGTAGCTACCGGTGGAGGGATTTCGTCCTCATCTATCTTTTTGCCCTTCCGCACAGAGGTCAACAAGTTTTCCAGGGTCTGAAAAATAAAGACAAAAACACCATGAACTATTAGAGCAACACCACACTTCAAGTGCTAAACACTAGTCAGTCAGCTAAGAGGGAAAGTGGGATGGGACGGAATCCTGTCTGTAAAGATGTCACAGTTAATGAATCAACCACTCCCTCTAGGACACCTCTAAAATCCTTATCTTCCCCTCCCCACAATGGCCAAATTGGTCCAGGCACTTAATTTAGCTCAGCGTATGAAAGTTCAGTCCTCCCCCAGGAAAATACACTTAGCACTAAAATGTCTTTACAAAAAATATTTATTCAAAACAAAGAAGTCCCATAAGGAGGACAATCATCCCTCAAACAAGATAAAACCAAGAAAGCATAGGAATAACACACACACACACACACACACACACACACAATAAAAGGAAAACAACAAAGTCTAACTGAACCTTTTTAGTGACTACCAAACTGAGGCTCCTCTACAGCACTCCAGGTCTCACATAACAGCAACAGTCAGGAGGAAGAAGACACACACAGGGCGCAATCCAAACCTACTTAGGGCGCCGTTGTAACCAGCGGCCCAGCGAAAACGGGAGGCCCCAGAACGGAAAGGGGATTCAAATCCCCTCCAAAAGGGGAATTCAAAGGGGATTTGAATCCCTTTTCCGTTCTGGGGCCTCCCGTTTTCGCTGGGCCGCTGGTTACAAAGGCGGCCTAAATAGGTTTGGATTGCACCCTAACTTTCTTTCTGGTCCCAGGCTTTTTATTTATTAAATTTATTTATTTATTTAAAGAATTTATACCCCACCTTTCTCCTAACAAGGGCAATCAAGGCGGCTTACAGATAAAAACGTTAAAATACATATATACATTGAAAATTATGAAAAAGTAATTAAAACAATTAAACAATTTATATCCCAATTTATCCCAATTTATATAGGGTCAGAGGGAAACAAGATAGCTAATACAGCCAAGTAGGCATGTACAAAAACCCTTGTAAAAGCATACAGGTGTCACCAATGACCAAAGGGGCTAATCCTGCCAGAACTCAAATGGCAACCAGTCAATGTTTAAAGAATGTTACACAACTAGATTTCTTTCTTTAGGAATACACTAGAGCTATACCAACCCCCAACCCCCATTCTTCACAGTGCCCTTCATCCCATACTACACGGTACCCACCCACCCTTATAGATGATGCTGGAGAAATAGGAGATCTTGCAACAAGGAAACTAGTCCCACATCACCATACTAATATAAATAGGCTTACCAGATCTCCAACTGGGACAGAGTGCTAGACCTTTAGGAGAAGGAATGTGGGCAGGTGTAGCTTGTTAAGTCCTAGAGCAGAATCCTAGGCATGTCTACTCAGAAGCAAGCCCCATTGTGTTCAGTGGGGCTTGCTTCTGATTCGACACTCCTAGGATTGTGCTCTAAGGTTTAACAAGCTACACCTGCCCACATTCCTTCTCCTAAAGGTCTAGCACTCTGTCCCGGTTGGAGATCTGGTAAGCCTAAATATACAGTACTACTAACTATCCCTTTGTTTAGTTATCCAACCTGTTTTGCACAAGCACTGGCAAAAGGGGAAGGGAAATAATTGTCATTGATTCTCCCTTTCTTCTCCAGCCCCCTGTATCCCATGAAAATCTGTTTGAGGGTTGGGGAACCTTCAAAAACAAGACTGTATGTAGTGCAGCAGGCTGGAGAAGGAAGGGAGAATAGTAAAAGATTGGGGCCCTCGTCCCCTCACGCGTGAGCAGGAGGCAGGTGAGCAGGATCCAATCCCTCACCTGCTATTCTGACATCAGATCCATCTCCCCACACTTCCTGACGGCCTCCACCGTCCCTCTTTACTTCCACACTGTTGTCGATCTCTTCAAAGGGTTGCCCAAACCTTTCAGTGCCTTTTAGATCCTCATTCACCTAATTCGACAAAGCCTCCTCACGTTCCACGTTACTGCCTCTTTCCCGACGCTGCCACCTCTTTCTTCTACAAAGCCTTTAATTCTTTCTTTGCACCCTAACGGCTCAGGAAGAAATTCTTAACGGTAAGGGCGGTTCGGCAGTGGAACCAATTACAGGCAGGATACGTTCCCGCTTCCCCGTGGATACTTGAAACCGCGGAAAACAGGAGACGCACTTATTGTGCCTCCATGAGGCCCACACAAGGAATTCTGCTGCAGCCTTATGGGGTGATCGCGCACACATTCCTCCCGCTTGCACCCGAGTAAGCGGGAGGAGCGCAAGTGATCATGCAGTAAGGCAATGGGGGGGGAGGTGAGGGAGCCAATGCGAGTCCTCGCCACAGCCTGACCCAGTGATCGCACTTTTTGCATCCAAGTAAGCAGGCAGAAAATGAAAAAGGAGCTGTGAACAGATACTAGATTTTGCATGCTTGATGCTGTAGTCTGCACACCCCTGCCCTTCTCAAAAGGAAGTCATCTCCAAAGCCTATTCATTTTTAATATAAATCCTGGAAGATGCAATGCCCACCAAGTTACAAAATTGTATATTCCAGTGAGTAGCTCAGCAGCTTACCTTGAGTCCCCTTTCGTAGCGCCGTACTTTGGAGTTTTCCCCAGCTTGCTTTGCATTTGCAATTGCAGTCTTGTACGTCTCCAGCCTTTCAAGCAAAACGGATTGTATCTGACTAGAATCAGCCGGGATATCATTTATCTGGAAAACCAGAACAAACAAACCCTTCATTTTAGGGGGGGGGGGGAGAGAGAGAGAGAGAGAGAGAGAGAGAGAGGACACAAATTACAGTCCCCACTACATTTCTTTATTACTAATTTGTAGAAGAGAAATTCTGCTAAGTTCTGCATTTCAGCCCTGACCCAATAGTTGCAGAGATGGGATAGGGAGAGGGCTACATTCCTCCTGCAGCAGCAGCACTCTGCCTATGTGCTATAAACCAATGGATTGCCAGTTGAAATCAGTTCAACATATAAGGCAGCGGTTCCCAAACTGGGAGGCGCGGCTCCCCAGGGGAGCCATGGAGTGCCACAGAATCTTCTTGGAAAACAGTGCAATGCCAATTGGCAGGCATCAACATAATGTAATGGGGAGCCACGGCCAATGGTCATCAATGGCCAAGGGAGCCGCAGGTCGAAAAAGTTTGGGAAACACTGATATAAGGAAAATAAAATAATAATTTTCAGGCAGGGGATCTGGCTCAGTTGATAGAGTGGTGCCTGAAGATCTGAGGACGGCAGTTCGAGACCCATCGAGAGCTGTCGACATGCCGCTGACAAGCTGCAGAAGCCTTGGTGGGAGAGAATTCTGCAGCTGGCACACTGAGTGGGAGGCAGTGTTGCCGTCAAGTCGATGAATGCCAGAGAGTGGCCAGACCGTGAAGGAAACCACCTGGAATGAGCGTTCTATGCAAGATTAGAACATTTGTAATATGTAAAAACAGCTTCGGTTTAGATAGCCTGCCTATGTAAACTGCCTTAAATTAAAGCCAGAGGAGAAATCCGATGACCAGAGAAAAGTGGTATATAAATACTGTTATTATTTTTTAGATTGTGATCCCTTTTGGGACAGGGAGCCATTTAATTTTGTCTGTAAACCACTTTGTGAACTTTTTGTTGAAAAGCGTTATTACTATCATCATCTCCCAGCATCAGAAGCAGAAGCTACTACTTCAGCGTCAACTCTTGCTATCATAATAATACCAATTTTGTTAGTATTTGGACCAACCTTATATGGTTTCTGTAAAGATTACTGAGGTAACGTGGGCAAAACACTTTGGAACACTCAAAGCCACAACAAAAATGCTAATAAACTAGTAGCAACAATGGCATAGTGCTTTTGTGTCCAACACATGCTTCACACACACACACACACACACACACACACACACACACACATGACCTCAGCAAATCTTTACAACCACCAGAAAAGATACCTCACTTTTGTTAGCACCATATTACAGATCAGTGGTGCTGAGCCTGAAAGATTGCTATTTTTCTCAGTCCACCTAGTGAGTTCATGGCTGGGTTGAGAGTTGAACCAGGGGCTTCCCAGCTTCCTCTCTTAGGCACTACATCACACTAGATGTAACACTGAGCAAGGTGGCAAGGGTGGAAGTCCTGCTCTCTGCTCTTTTGTATGTACTGAAGAAAGAACTTGAACAAACTGAGCTTTCCAATGGCTTATACCCAAGATCCTGCAGCACTGGCTGCTTCTTTGTGGCATTATCAATCAGTGGTAGAACCTTCCCCCATCCTCCCCACGAGTTGCCACAGAATGATTGGCCAGCAAGAGCAGAAAAAACAGAGTTGGGATGAAGGGTTGCACCTTAGTAGCAACAGGTACTGTAGCATCCTTGGCTTCTTCCTCTTCCTCAAGTACTTCATTGAGTTCGGCCTACACAAGAGGAGGGGAGAAAGTTTTAAAATCTTACATTGGACTCAAGGACATGAGAAACGATGTCTCTGTTACTGGAAGGAAGAGATGAAAAGTGCTCCCCTCCCCATTCCACCCACCTCTCCCCCGTTCCACCCACCCTCACCCCGCTCAGCCCCCTCCCCACCTCCCTCCACCCCCCTACGCGGGGGGTGCTCCACCCCCTTACCTGCTCCAGAGGGTCTTTGTGGATCTGCCAGCGCGCGGAAGGCTGCTCCGGCCTCCCTACCAGCAGGCCTGCAGTGCGCACTGGTGGAGGCTGCTTTGTGACTGCCGTAAAGCAGCCTCCTCTGGCATAACGCTAGTTACGTCAGTGGGGGAGGGGCGTAAGATTGGGCCGTACGTTTCCTTCCTTCATTCCAAATTCATTCTCTTCCTTGGGAAACCTCGAAACAAAATCTCTATCTTTTCCACTTTTAAAAGTTCTCATGAGCTCCTCCCCTTTCACTTCTAGGGATCTTGCGATTTGTCAAAAGAAGAATAAAAGATCTGGCACGAAGGTCCAATCCACCCACAAATTTCTTTCTATCCCTCTGACGTGTGCCATCTCTTGCTTTTAGCTCAATAATCCCGTACATATCCAATTGGCTTTTTCGCTTCTCTTCCAAACCATAATCCAAACAAACTGTCCTTTCTACACCTTTTTTCAGCCCCCTCTGTCTTGTTTTCTCATTGCTGTTTCCATACTGCTTTCCCTGCCTAGAACAGCCTCCCGCTCTCAATTCATTGGGCTTCCTTCTTCTCCATCGCAAAAACCACTACCTAAATAAAACCTTTCTGGTCTTCTGGATCCATCCCAGCCTAATCTTACCTGACCCACCACTGCCATTTGGTATTCCCCGGGGGAATCTCCCCCACCCCCTTTTCCTAACCCCACCACACCATTATCAGCTTCTAGCCTAATCTCACCTTCCTCATCAGTCTAACGCAGGTAGTAGGCCATTAGGATAACACTTCTGTGTTCTGTACAGTTAAGCACACCATAGTTGCTAAGCAAAACTAAAGAGTGCAACTTAACCCTATATGCTACCAGGCCCTTACCATCAATTCATCATCATCTTCCAGATCTTCCTCTCTTCCCTCATCCTCTTCATCAAGGTCCTTCATACAAAGTGCAGCCATTCTTTCAATAGCTTCCATTGGCAGAGGAGCTAGAAAGAAACAACAAATATACTGATATAGATTCTAAGACCTTCATGGCAGGGGAATCTATAGAATAAAAATCAACAGGGATTGTTGGCCATGGTCCGTTAAAACTATAACAGAGTACTCTGGAGGTCTGTTAAAACTATAACAGAGTACTCTGGGCAGGAGGTCTGGCTCCGTTGGTAGAGTGACCGTCTCATATATGCCTGAAGATCTGAAGGACGGCAGTTTGAGACGGCCGGAAGTGTCTGTGTCTGTTGGAGAGCTGCCGGCACGCAGAGCTGATAAGTTGCAGAGCCTCTGTGGGGGAGTGGAACTGCAGCTGCACTTGAGTGGCAGTCAAGGTTGCCTGTCAGCTGAAGCGTGGTGAGGCGAACGTCACAGAGAGCGCTGGACTGTGAAAGAAACCATATCTAGAATGAAGGGTTCTACGAAAGATTAGAACACATTATTGTATTGTAAAAAACCCTTGGGGTTTAGAAAGCCTGCCCATGTAAACCTCATTTGAATTAAAATCAGAGGAGAAATCCAATGACCAAAGAAAAGGTAGCATATAAATACTGGTTTATTAATTATTATTATCATCATCTCTTTTTACCTTTCAAAACGCCAGCCACAGATGCTGGCGAAACGTCAGGGAACGATGCTTTTAAAGGACCATGGCCAATAATCTCGGTTGATTTTTATTCTATAAACAAATATACTGTTGTGTGTCACAAAATCAGCTCCACAATGGTCTGAGAGGTTTTGCAACATATACACACTTACCAGAGAACATGAATAGATCT
This sequence comes from Plestiodon gilberti rubricaudatus, assembly GCA_026170595.1. Lineage (NCBI taxonomy): Eukaryota > Metazoa > Chordata > Lepidosauria > Squamata > Scincidae > Plestiodon > Plestiodon gilberti. The sequence continues at coordinate 111,400,329 of JANXHW010000002.1, forward strand.
ATTTTATGATATAAATATATGATCTTTATCAATGAGAAATACCGTAATCACAAAGCCATCAGAAGAGAAGATGGCAAACTTGAGTTAGGAAAAGTAAGGACTCAAGTGGGAAAGATTCTACTTCTCTGAAACTTGTCAGATTTAAGTAGATTCTTTCATCAAGACCTTGGGAGTAGTTGCAAATGTCTCTAGTGCCTTAGCTTCAAAGTTACAAAAGAGGCCATTGGAAGGGGGGGTATCGTCACTGCACTAAGGCCCCAGAACTCAGGAAGGGGGTCCATGCCAGAGGAGAGGGCAAAGGGTTCCCCACCTATGGAATGCGCTTCCCAGGGAGGGTCACCAGGCTACTCTTAGTATTTTTGGTACCCTAAAAAGACCTCTTTATTGATCCCAGGCCTTTTAACTGTGTAATGTTTTATGTTGCTTTTAACTCCTCTGATGTTTTTATGCAGGTGATTTTGTTGTATAATTGTAAGATTTCTAAGCTGCCCTAGAACTATCTGTATCAAAGGGCAGCATATAAATGTATTAAAAATAAGAGGAGATGGGAGGGGGGAGAGTCAAGGGGTGAACCTCTGGAGAGAATGTGGCCCAGCAATGGCAGTAGCAGCTGCCACAGGAGGAAAACAGGACGTAACTGGTGCTGTGGTTCCTGTAGTCAGTAGAGACTAGCCTGCTCAGGATCACAAAATATGGGGCTGAACAGGACGTGGGTGCAACTTTGAGAACTGCCCATAAGAATCCAGAGAAAGGGAGATGCCAAAGAGAAGAGATCCTTCAGGGCCAGAGAAAGCACAGAAACAAGAAGGATGACAAGCGATAGTCAATCCCTTTCCCTTCTTCTGAGGACAGTTGGAAAGAAGAATCGTAAGGATCCCATGGGTCAGGGAGTAAGGAAACACACCACTCGTGAGCGCACACCTTGCATACCTTTATAATCATTGCCTTAAGCAATATCCAAGGTCCACTTACTTTTTCCATTTGGTTTTCGTTTTGTATCTGGTTGGCCCCCAACAATAGCCAGGAGCTCGGACTCCAGGTCACCATCATCCTCCCCATCACTGGCCATCATGCTTGCAGGAGACAAATCCATCAGCAAACCCATCCTCTACAGGGAACAAGAGACAACTCAACTACAAAAAGTGTTGTTGACTTGCTTGTTACTAATTATTCAGCATCCTGTTCCCACAGTGGCCCACCACTTGCCTCTGGGAAGTCCACAAGCAGGAGAGAAAGGGAGATTTCTCTCCCACCAGTGCTCCCCTGAAGCTGAAGCCAGGATAGTGTAGTGGTTTGGGAGTCGGACTTAGACCTGGAAGATCCAGGTTCAAATCCCCGCTCAGCCACGAAGCTTCCTGGGTGACCTTGGGCCAGTCACTATCTCTCAGCCCCCCCCACCTACCTCACAGGGTTGTTGTGAGGACAAAAAGGAGGGGAGGAAATATGTACACCACTCTGAGCTCCTTGGAGGAAGGGCGGTATAAAAATGTGATAAATAAATAAAATAAAATAATGTAGAGTCTACATTATCAGCTTCAGGGGAGCACTGGTGGGAGAGGCATACTGCTGCTGATCCCAGAGGCAATTCCAAAGGCAGGGAGCCATATCGGAAAAGGCCCCTGGAACTCAATGCATACTACCTTAAACCTAAGGTTAGCATACAGTCATCTGACTAGTTGCTTGGGACATTAATAAGTGTTCAAAAACACAAGAGATGCAAGGAAAATATCTCAATTATGTGCAGTAACAATGCATAGTTAAGGACAACTTAAAAACTAACTAACAAGGAAGTGCAAACTTGAATAATTACTGCCATCCGCAGAAGCTTCATTTACATATTACAAGAAGAGGTAGTAAAAGGAATCTGTGTTTGATAAAATTAACCTTGCTTAAAAGCTTCATGAAGCTTTTTATTTCATTTCATTTCATTTCATTTCCTTAATTTAACAAACTTACAGCGCAATCCTATCCAACTTACACCACCGGTGTAACCAGTGGTGCAGTGAGAACAGGAGGCCCCAGAACGGAAAGGGGATTCAAATCCTCTCCAAAGGGGGATTCAAAGGGGATTTGATTTCCCCTTTCTGTTCTGGGGATTTTGAAGAGGAGGCCTACAATGAAATACCTGGAATGCCCTTCTTTATGTGCCTTGCTTGCTCCACATATTTTTAGAAGTGGGTTTTCTCTGTGCCAGGTGCAAGGGAGTGTCAACGGGAAACAGGTTATCTTGTTGTCTTGTGCTCCCTGAGGCATCTGGTGGGGCCACTGTGTGACACAGGAAGCTGGACTAGATGGGCTTTTGGCCTGATCCAGCAGGGCTCTTCTTATGTTCTTATGTTCATATCAGAATAGTATATGCTGGACCAGACTCCTGGCACAAATGTTCAATGAACTGGGAGGAAGAACTGGGAGGAGGAACAAGATGCTGTTGCTGCTGTTGAAACAACAACCACACCTTTGAAGCTATCTCTATAACAAGGAAACATTTTACACAATAATTCTTCATGGTAACAGAATATGAAGTAACCTCACCTTTGTCACACCTGCACCAGTTAACCCTTCCTCACTGCTTTGTTACCAGGCACTCACTTCTACTTTCAACTCCATCCTCAAACTCCTGGCACCTGGGTCAAAATTCATATTCATTCCATATCTGTGCAGCATCTAATATACTGGTGCTAATCTAATATACTCAGCACTAAACAGGTGCTGAACAACAAGGATAATTCTTGATTTACAGCCAGCGGTGTATTAACCCATGGCCGGGCCCCTAGGCTTTCAGGTATTTCGGGGGCCCTTCAGCACTTCAATCTTTACTCTCGCTATAGAGCGAGTTCCTATCACTCTACAGAGATTTAACAGGCAGGGCCCCTGCCCCTACGGGGTCCCTAGGCTGAAGTTTAGTCAGCCTAATGGATAATACACCAATACCAATGTAATGCAATGTAACCATTGCAGTGTAATGCAATGTAGCCAGGATGGTGTAGTGGTTTGGGAGTCGGACTTAGACCTGGAAGATCCAGGTTCAAATCCCCGCTCAGCCATGAAGCTTCCTGGGTGACCTTGGGCCAGTCACTATCTCTCAGCCCCACCTACCTCACAGGGTTGTTGTGAGGACAAAAGGAGGGGAGGAAATATGTACACCACTCTGAGCTCCTTGGAGGAAGGGCGGTATAAAAATGTGAAAAATAAAATAAATATATAAATAACACAGTGGAGTTGTAATAGGGAATGAATGGCAAACACAGTGTACATTATGGGTGTAACACAAAGCACAACAAGATTTCTACCTGTCAATTGAGGTAGAAACACACACAAACACAGAGAGTTAAAGACAACAATTTTTTTTGCATTTAAAATACAGTACTGAAGTTTTAATTCTTTGTTTACACTTTGTTTGCACTTCTTTGTTTACACGATCAGTCATATATGTGGATCGTCGTTAAGTGATCCATTGTTGGTGGGGGGGGGATGGACACCTGTACACCTAAAGGGCCAGCCACTGAATCCAAGTTGGGCCGCATCAGCATGGCCAGGGCTCACCTTGGGGGAAGGGGATGTTCTGGAGCTGGCTCATGTCCAGGGAGACCATGTAAGGCTGACCCAGCCCAGGAAGGGGATGGGGGTATAGAGTGTGCCACCGCCAATATCCTCACCCCCCTCCTGGGTCCGGCTGACCAATGGCCCCCTCCCCTGCCACCCCGCCCTCCTGCTGACCCTTACCTCCGGCGGCTGGTGCGGGACCGGGTAGCACTGGTGTCACTGGAGGTGGGGCGGAAAGCTAAGTTCTGCAGCTTTCCGCCCCACCGTTACTCTCCGGTACGAGGCACCCCGCCCCCTCGTCGTAGGAGCCCGTCAGCGGAGAGAAAGCAACGTGCAGGGACTCTCCTGCACATTGCTTTCTCTCCGCTGATGGGCTCCTATGACGAGGGGGTGGGGAGCCTCGTACCAGAGAGTAACGGTGGGGTGGAAAGCTGCAGAACTTAGCTTTCTGCCCCACCTCCAGTGACGCCAGTGCCAGGTAGGCCGCAGAGTGAGCAGTGCTGGCCTCCGCACTGGCGCCGCTTACTCCCAGGATGTTAAAAACGTGTCACGACACCCTAGGCCGGTGGAGCGCTCGCTCTGCCGGTCTATAGTTGCACAAGATTACGCTGTTAGTAAAAGATGCTCCATTTAAATAGAGATACCCAACATATCTAGAATATGTTGAGGAAACTGTTGTTTGGAAGAGGTGATATAGATAGTACATAACTGATTTGCATTCTGTTGCACTCATCATACATTCATAACACTATGCTAACATAAGAAAAGCCTTGCCAAGGGCTCATCTAGTTCAGGATCCGGTTTCCCACAGTGGCCCAAACATCTTGAAGCTTTCCAAAATGTTACAAGACATGTTTCATTAAGTAGGGGCAGTCTTTTTTCAGTAATAACGAAATAAAAACACATATCACCGCTTTCTCCACCAACCCCCCCCTCAAAATCTGCAAAAAATAAAACCGTTTTTCAACACCTCTACATATTGATAATGATTGTGGTTGCATCTGCTGACACTGTACTACCTATATCACCTACCTAGTACACTTTTAAAGCGATTATAATTTATAAAAATGGAATAAAAACACATAACACCGCTTTTTGTATGCCGAAATCTGCTTTTTGAAAACACCGTTTTGGACTGCCTCTAATCATTAGCCATTTTTCAGACCAAGGATGGCTAACCTACGATACGGGTGCCACAAGTGGCACAGGCCGCAGAAGTTTGTGATATTCCTGCAAAGGAGCAGGATGGCCATAGGTTGGGCGATGGCATGGAGTTAGGCCTATAGGTCCTGCTGGCACCTCTAGTACTGGGCAGATCCTGGCTCTGTAGGCCAAGGCATAGGAAAGCGGGAGAAGTACGTATGTACTTCAAAACAGTGGCTTGATCTCATTCTTTGGCCAGTCTTGGCCAACCTTAACAGCTATGGAGCTGCAATTCAAAACTGAATCACCAAATACATGTTAGGATGAGAATCAAGCAATCTTGGATGACATTTTCTTCAATCTCCCTCCCTCCATCCATAATATGCGGGGAAAAAATAGCTGAACTTAGATCAGAATCAATGTGTTGACTTTGTATGGAGAATCAGAAACAATATTAGAATATAACACTGGACGGTTGTGACAACAGAAGCAGAAGGAACAAAACAATTTCACAGTACTCTAAGCAGCAGTAACCCTGTTGCTTCATACATGTCATTTTGTGGTCTTTATCAGTGGGATATCTACCTGTCCTAGAACAAAGTAGCTGAAGAGAAAGGTGTCTCAGAGACAAGACCAGAACACAGAAAAGGTGTGTAGGGACTCACCTGTCTAGGTGCAGCAGTGTCTTTGCCTCCTGGTGGTGGCAGCGGCTTCCTGTTTCTGTTCATTTCTCTTTATTCTGCTCTCAGTCAGTGCAAGAAAGCATCAGGCCAGATGGAGCTGAGATGTTTTAATGGGATCAGTCAGACCTTGTCCTCATTTCCCTTGTTCCAGTTATCTGCATTATCTCCCCCTTCTGCCGCCCGCCCCTACCTCTTTTCTGAAGAAGGGCACATTCCTGACAGCTCAATTAATAAAAATAAAAAATCACCAAAACATCACCTCAATCTTTCCTTTCCCTTCAGTGCCATGCAACCAAATCCTATATAAATGTTTACTGGGAAGCAGGTTCCACTGAGTTTAATTGACATTCCAATGACATACACTTGCGAGTATGCCTAATTTGAATCAGAGCACCTGTAATCCTTGGGAATAAGCCCCAAGTAGAATTTATTTCCCAGTAAAATATGCATACGATCATGCTGTTAACGCCCCCCCCCACTTTCCAGTACCGTACACCCTTCAGATGGCTACAATGCCAAGTCTTTTAGACCCTTCAGATGGCTACAATGCCAATGTCCATCTTTTAGATTAATCCACAAACCACTCTAACAGCATAATCCTACACATGTTTACTCAAAAGTATGTCCCGCTATATTCAATGGGGCATCCTCCCAGGTAAGGAGTGCAGGCAAACTGTACCACTCACTCAGCTTTTCCCTCCCTCTCACTCCAAACCCTAATGCTCACTACTCTCTGTTGTTGTTAGCACTTAGCACTGCAAATAGATTGCCTTGCTATCCTTACAACATCCTGTATAGTATAGAGCTGTCAACACTCCAGGACAGTGGCGTAGCTAGACCAGGGCGGCAGCAAGTACTGTAGTTCTGCAAGACTCCGTTACACCAGAGTCAGCGGCCCCTTGCCATCGGAGCCATTCCGGCAGCGACAGCAACACATGGGACACTCCCGTCGTCGCCAGAATGGCTCTGACGGCGAGGGGCCGCTGACTCCAGTGTAAAGCCGTCCTCACACTGCACGCGTCACGTCCCAGAGTAGCCGACGTGTCAATTCTGATTGGCCCAACGTGTTGCTCCGCATCCCGCCCCCACAGCACCGATTGGCCGAAGTTCAATTTATTCAAGTTGGAACGCACCAGAACGACCTTCGGCCAATGAGAGGCAGCGTTCGGTGTTGTGGGGGCGGGACGCGGAGCAACGCATTGGGCTAATCAGAATAGACTCCGGGGATGCAACGCAGCGAGACGTGTGCGGTCTGTTACAGCTTTAAAGGAGTCTTGCAGAACTACTTGCCGCCGCCCCGGTTTAGCTATGCCACTGCTCCAGGATTGGCCTGGAGTCTCTAGACATCACAGCATCACTCTCCAGGTGATGACTGAAAATGAAAAACCAATCCTTGGAGATAACAGGGCCTCTAGAAATGTCAAACATCACATCATAGGGGAGGGGGGATATCCAGGAAAAAGTTCAATCAAAACTGCAGTGCGATCCTGTTCCTGCAAAGTAGGCCAGTATTATTCGCCTTGCACTGATGCGGGGGAGGAAGTTTGGGTCAGGGAGCGAAGCTCTGGCTACAGCTATGCACGGTCCGTGGGAGTAAGTGCCATATAACACAGTGAAACTACTGCGGCATAGGACTGTGTTGTCGGTCCCTTGGCCACTGCTCTACAGCAGATCTTCAGGGACATTAGTGCCCAGCTCCAAGCACTGACGCAACCCTTCCCCCTCCGCCCGGCGCGAGGGCCGTGTACTTCAAACCCCCCATCAATACTCACTTCCTGCTTTTCCTGCCGTCAACACCACACCTTGCTTTACGGCTCTCTCGGACTCGATACCATCTCAAGAGCAAAACGCGTCGCTGAGTTCGCGACACCCTCCTTGCTTTACGATATCCTTTCCCCTCCAGAGAGATAAGAAAGTACAGTACTGTAGTTCTTTTGTGTAAAGATACAACTCCTCAGTTATTTTTAAAGCATTGGCTCCCCCCCCCCTTGGAGTGGTAAAGGTGATAGCTACTCACAAGAGAAATCCACAGCCTAGCGACTTCATCGCTTTTTGGCAGCCGCTTCGTCGCCTCCCTCCACCTTGCCTATAATTTGGAAGTAAAGGCGCGGCAGTGCTCTTTCCTGTTTAGCTTTAAACTGCAATCCTATACTTACCTGGGAGTCAGTACCATTGAACTTAAAGGGGCTTACTTCTGAGTAGACATGCATAAAACTTTGCTCTTAGATCTTCGGTGGGACCGTGGGAAAGAGGTAGATGTTTTGAGTTTTCAAAAGTTTGAAATTGGGTCCCGAAAATGCTTCCAGTTCCAGCGCTAGGAGAGATTCTAAGCTGTTTTGATGTTATTGTCCCCATTTTGGAAATGGAAAGGGAGGGTAGGGCTGAGTTAGAGAGCGGTTACGTCCATACTGCAGATCAGATCAGGCATAGTCCAGATTTATTTTCTCTATATTGCACAGTGAGGGGCAGCGAAAGAGTGGTTTACAATTGCTGCGGTGTTACTACACGTCTAACTTCCGGGTTCCCAGGCTTAGAAGACTTTTTTTTGTCTCCCTGAGGCGGAAGTGATAGCGGTCCATAGAAAAAATCCAGGATTTTAGGGCAGCTGTGATGGGGCAGCAGCGTGTCCCCCCCCCCCACAAAAGGTTGGAGCTTATTATGCTGTACTCGTTCTATCAGTGCAATCCTATCACAAGTAAATCCCACTAAATTCAATGGGATTTACTTCCAGGTAATTGCAGCCTATCTCGGATCTTAAAAAAAAAAAAAATTAAAAGCACGGTGCACCTGCACGCATGTCAGTGAAGCTAGACCGCTTTTGCAAGGAAATTGTGCGCTGACTTTGGTCTGGGAGAGAGGATCCAAGTGTTTAATATAAATACTAATATAAACTGGTTTTTGCTACAATCTTAGATAGACAGAGACCTTTTGGGTGAAATCCAGCTAGCTTCATCCCGCCTCTAACGTGTAATATTGACCATGGATTATGATTGCAGGGCTCCATAAGCCTCTCGCTCTTGTCTTGCCAATATGGGGATATAATGAGCTGTACTGGCATTGGCAGGACATTTTTTTTTTAATCTTAAAAAAACCTTTTTAATAAAAAAAAATCACACGAGACTTGAGTTACAAAAAACAGGAACTCCACTTTTTGCTGCTACCTTTTATTTCTAAGTGGACAAGCTGCTGCCCAATCACAGCGATTTTGAAACCCTGACTTTCTCCTGACATAGACGGACAGCTCTCGCCTATGAAGGGAACAAATGCGTGAAAAAACCAGGAACTTTCCTATATGTACCATGATGGATATGTCACTCTGGTCTCATGCTATCTCTATGGGTAGGAAAGATAAGGGGTGGAGGCTTCTGAATGCTTGGTGGGAGGGGTTACGAATGTAGAGCGGGGCGGGCTTAGGGTTGGCGGGAAACATCGTTCAGTTGGGACGCTTTCTCTGAGGTGGTGGTTTTCGTTCGTTCTGATTCTAAGGAACAGGCGTGTCCCTTTTAGGTTCTGCTTGACGCTCTTTAGAGTCATCGTTCTACTTCTACGCGTTAGATGAAATCAGGTGGCAGAATTCTAATAAAGGGAGCTGCTGTAGCGTTAGCTACTGGACTGTACACGATAACATCTCAGTTTGATCAACTAGTTAGTCCAACTTTTTTGGCTGCAAGCCTATGGCCCCCAGGGTAAATGCAGTTGAATAGTGAGACTGCTTTCCAAGTAAAGGCACAGGTTTGGGCTGCCTTTGTACTTACTAGGGAGTAAGTTTCACGAAATTATGTAGTCTTCTGAGTAAACTTCTCTTGGATCAGGCTTCAAGCTTATATTTAGCAGAGAAACTCTTGATTTGTTTAGATTTTTTTTCTGCTTTACATTTTTCCCCAAACAAATTCAAGCTAGGAGAATTTGCTTGAGAATTACTTCCTCCAAAATTAATTACAGCTCTTGTTAGAGTAAGGATGATGGGATAAAATAATGGAGTCTTGTGGTGCCTTAATGATTAACAAATTTATTGTAGCATAAGCTGTGGTCTAGAGCTCATTTTATCAAATGTATTACAGTAAGTGTTTTCCTCAGTTGGCATGTACTGTACATGTGGGCATAGTTGGAGAAAAAGAAAACATGTAAACAGTGGGGCCAACTGACCATGAAATGCAGTGTTTGTACACTGTTTGACAATTCTTTGTAAAGCTGAAGTACAGGTTGGTTAGCCCTTATCTGAAATCCAGACATTTTTGGGGCTATGACTTTTTTAAAAAAAGTTTTCCAGCACCTGGCTGGCATAGCACAAGGCACGCTAGGGCACAAAATTATTTAAAATATTGTATAAAATTACCCTCAAGCTATGTGTAAGTGTATATGAGACAAACTAATTTTGTGTTTAGATATGTTCTTAGATTCTCACGATGTGTCCAGATTTTTGAGTTCAAAACAATCATTCTGCTGGGAAAACTCCATCGTAAAATACACTTTTATTAAAATTTTGATAGTCAAACTTTGTTTCGCTCCCAACATTGAAAGCATCCTCAGAAGTCTTTAGCTACACTCTGCAACCAGCAATAAAAGCCTTCTCCTGTTCTCACATGATCTTTTGGGTCTAATGATCTAATGATCTTCATTAACAATTTCCAGGATCTTGCCTGCAACTCCCCATTCCTGAGTTAATTCAACAGTTCCACTCAAAACTTACAACTCCTGCATTCCTTAGTCTTCTTCCAAAGTAACCCCAACTATTCCTATTAACATGCTAATTTCTAGTTATGCTGCTTGTATTCCCTTTGATAGCCCTACAATTAGCTGCCACTGAAACGCACACACTCCTTCATCCCCCTCCTCACCATGCTGGTTAGAATAACTATTAGTTCATGCCTTTCTAAAACTAAGCAGAATGAATGATGAGAGAACATGTCCCTAGAACTATGTGATTGACTGATCATTATCTGTGCTTCTCTCTACAATGACTTATTGCTTTTGTGTTTAGACTTGGGTCCCATCCCTAAGATCTCTCATATTTATACAAATATTCTGAAATCCAGACAACTTCCGGTCCCAAGCAGTCCGAATAAGGGATACTCAACCTGTATGTGTAAGATGGAACACAGTGACAATTCACAATAGTGGTAATTGGTGATAACAATTACTGAGCCTTGCTTTTGTTGCCACTAATTACTGCTGTATTGAATTGTCACTGTGCTTATATACATTCAAACTTTGCATCGAATTGCCATATCTCTTGCATTTCATGGCTATTTAGCCCCATTGTATACTGTTTTCTTCATACCCATGTGTACGTGTATACAGTATATGTTTTTGCCAACTAAGGATATTACTTCTTGCATCTGATGAAGTGGGCTCTACCAAAACTTATGTTATAATTAATTTGTTAGTTTTGTAAGATCTACAAGACTTTCAGCGCAATCCTATCCAACTTTCACCACTGGTGTAACCAGCGGGGGGGGCAGGGCGGGAGCCTTGGGAGGGGAGGGGAGATTTAAATCCCCTTTGAATCCCCCTTTGGAGGGGATTTGAATCCCCTTTCCGTTCTGGGGCCTCCCATTCTTGCTACATCACTGGTTACGCCGGTGGTGTAAGTTGGATAGGATTGCACTGTTTGTTGTTTTTGCTGCAACAGAAAAAGTGGAGGTGGTGGTGGGAGACTCCACAGTCCATTATTGAGGTGCCATCACCAGACATACCATAATTGTTTTGAATGAAAAATTATGTATTGGAAAAGCATACGATTAACCTTAGTTTTAATTATATCAGAACATACATGGTACTTACGGTATTTGCTAAAGCAATATTTTTTATTTAAAGCAGGGTAAACATTAATCCATACTTACTTTGAGTGTTGTGCCTTTTTAGATCTACTGAGCCACTAAGATGAGTAAAAGGAAGAAGGTTCAAATATTAGGTAATATAAAGTAATAACAAATTTGCTTTGCTTAGGATCTTTTCTGTATTTTTTTCCAAATTTTCCATTGCAGATCTAACACAAACCATAATACTAGTGATTTTGCTGGCGGAAATCCAAGGAGGCCGATCGGCCAGACCTGGCTTTATACTCGGGGAAGGGGACGAGAGTCCCCTTCCCCGAGTAGACCTCCGGCCGAGCGGCAACCTGGCCGCGGCGGAGCACAGGATCCGGCGGGCGGCCTGGGCCGCCTGCTGGATCCTTACGCGGGATTGCTCTGTAATAAAAGTAGTCCAGTATCTTTCAACTGCCTATAATAGTTCTCTCATTGCAAAAATCAAATTGTTTTTATTTAGTTCTACATCATTGTTTTGTTTTATTTAGTTCTACATCATGCTAAAGTACAGTATTTATGTATTGCAACGTACTCATGTTCACCATCCCAGATAAACTGGAATGCAAAAAACCTTAATATTTGGATTTCTTCACTCAAAAACAATGCCTAAAACAGCCCTTTTATTGCATGGGCAGTCCAATCCTGTGTAAGCCAATGGCCACCCCCGTGGCTGCACCAGCCTGCCCCTGCCTCGGTCAGCCTAGGTCTTACTTTAAAGCCCTTTACGGCTCACGTCCAGGGTATTATTTGAGGGACCGCCTCCTTCCTTATAATCCGACCTGTACTCTGAGGTCATCGGGGGGGGGGCTGTTAACCATGCCACCATTGACGGAGGTGAGGGGGACGGCAGTGAGGAATAGAACCTTGTTACCGGTGGCGCCCCAACTATGGAATTCCCTCCCCCTGGAATTAAGAACGACTCCCTCGTTAAAGACCTTTCGGCGGGGGCTCAAGACGTTTTTATTCAGTTTGGCATCCGATGGCTGACATGGTGGGCTGGCTTTTTAATAAGAACATAAGAAGAGCCCTGCTGGATCAGGCCAAAAGCTCATCTAGTCCAGCTTCCTGTATCACACAGTGGCCCCACCAGATGCCTCAGGGAACACAAGACAACAAGATAACCTGTTTTTCCCGTTGTCACTTGCTTGCACCTGGCACAGAGAAAACCTACTTCTAAAACCAGGAGGTTGCTTATGGCTTGTAACCTGTGATGGTCTTTTCCTCCATGAATCTGTCCAAACCCCTTTTAAAGGCATCTAGGCCAGGTGCCATCACCACATCCTGTGGCAAGGAGTTCCACAGATGAATTACACGCTGGGTAAAGAAATATTTTCTTTTGTCCATTCTAACTCTCCCTCCACTCAATTTTAGTGCATGTCCCCTGGTTCTGGTGTTATGCGAGAGGGAGAAGAATAAATAATAATAAATGCAATCATAAAGTGACCCACTGGGTTTGTTTGTTTTAATTGTTTTAAACGCCTGTTTTAATTGCTTTTATTGTATTGTATTTTATTATGTAACTTAACATGTTTTAATTGTAAGCCGCCTTGATTGCCCTTATCAGGAGAAAGGCGGGGTAAAAATTCTTTAAATAAATAACTTCCATTGTGTTCAATGGGACTTATAAGAAACTGTTTACAGAATTGCAACATTAATGCCCTTTTAGACATGCCTAGGACTGTGCTCACAGAAGCAGAAGAGATTAAGAAGAGATGGCAAGAATACACAGAAGAACTATATAAGAAAGATCTTAATGTTCCTGATGACCACGCTGGTGTGGTCACTGACCCAGAGCCGGACATCCTAGAGAGTGAAGTCAAGTGGGCCTTAGGTAGCATTACTAACAACAAAGCTAGTGGAGATGATAATATCCCAGCTGAGCTACTTAAAATCCTAAATGATGATGCTGTGAAAGTGCTGCACTCAATATGCCAACAAATTTGGAAAACTCAGCAGTGGCCAAAGGATTGGAAAAGGTCAGTTTACGTTCCAATTCCAAAGAAGGGCAGTGCCAAAGAGTGTTCAAACTATCGCACAATTGCACTCACTTCACATGCTAGCAAGGTTATGCTCAAAATTTTACAAGCTAGGCTTCAGCAGTACATGGACCGAGAACTACCAGAAGTACAAGCTGGGTTTCGAAGAGGCAGAGGAACTAGAGATCAAATTGCCAACATGTGCTGGATCATGGAGAAAGCACGAGAGTTCCAAAAAAACACCTACTTCTGCTTCATTGACTACGCAAAAGCCTTTGATTGTGTGGATCACAACAAACTGTGGCAAATTCTTAAAGAGATGGGGGTACCAGACCACCTTACCTGTCTCCTGAGAAACCTGTATGCGGGTCAAGAAGCAACAGTTCGAACCGGCCATGGAACAACTGATTGGTTCAAAATTGGGAAGGGCGTACGGCAAGGCTGTATATTGTCACCCTGCTTATTTAACTTATATGCAGAGTACATTATGAGAAATGCAGGGCTGAATGAATCGCAAGCCGGAATCAAGATTGCCGGGAGAAACATCAACAACCTCAGATATGCAGACGATACCACCCTAATGGCAGAAAGTGAAGAAGAACTAAAGAGCTTCTTGATGAGAGTGAAAGAGGAGAGTGCAAAAGTTGGCTTGAAACTCAACATTAATAAAACTAAGATCATGGCATCTGGTCCCATCAATTCCTGGCAAATAGAAGGGGCAGAAATGGAAGCAGTAACAGATTTTACTTTTTTGGGTTCCAAGATCACTGCAGACGGAGACAGCAGCCATGAAATTAAAAGACGCTTACTCCTTGGAAGGAAAGCTATGGCAAATTTAGATAGCATAATAAAAAGCAGAGATATCACCATGCCAACAAAAGTTCGTATAGTCAGGGCGATGGTGTTCCCAGTAGCAATGTATGGTTGCGAGAGTTGGACCATAAGGAAGGCGGAGCGCCGAAGAATAGATGTTTTTGAACTGTTGTGCTGGAGAAGACTCCTGAGAGTCCCTTGGACTGCTAGGAGATCAAATCAGTCAATTCTAAATGAAATCAAGCCTGACTGTTCCCTGGAAGGACAGGTACTAAGGCTGAAACTCAAATATTTTGGCCACCTAATACGAAGAGAGGACTCTCTGGAGAAGACTCTGATGCTGGGAAAAATTGAAGGCAAAAGGAGAAGGGGAAGGCAAAGGATGAGATGGTTAGACAGCATCACCGATGCAACGAACATGAAAATGAGCGAACTCAGGAAGATAGTGGAGGACAGGAAGGCCTGGCGGGATATGGTTCATGGGATCACGAAGGGTCGGACACGACTTAACGACTGAACAACAAAAAGGACTGTGCTCTGAAGCCCGACCCACACTGCACGATTTCCAGCGCGTCCCAGACGCGCGGAGCTGTGTGGTCACCATTCCGGAAGAGAGCAGCTGAAGGCGGGAGAGCTGTGCTCTCCCGAGTTCCAGCGCGTTGTTTGCGTGCCGGAACTTAAAACGTTTTTAATAAAAGCATTTATTAAAAAGTTGTTTGCCCATCTTTTGAGGGGGTGGGTTTGCGGAGCTACTGCAGCCACCAATCGGATGAGAGGGCAGGATGAAAGGGGTTGTAAGTCAATCGGAACTCACTTGAGTCTCCGATTTCTCTTGGATCCATTTTTCCTTCTCACAAAAGTTAGCAAGATGAATTCTATTCCCGGCACAAATTGTTTTGTTAGTTTTCTCTCCTTCGTGCCCCTCTCTCTCTTCTCTCGTGTATCGGACCGCACTTGTGCTTAGCCAATCACCGTTGTGCTTTCTAAGAAGGCGGGACAACAGGAGGGACTATTCACTGGAAGAGACTCGTGGAGACGAGTTCAGCGATTGGAGGCGAGCAGCCAGGCACCTACGCTCACTCGCCTTCGTGCCGGAAACAGTGCGGTGTGGGTTTGGCTTAAGGGTTTAACAAGCTACACCTGCCCACATTCCTTCTCCTAAAGGTCTAGCACTCTGTGCCAGTATGGATCTGGTAAGCCTAACTTTGAATTGGTTTTTATGGATAAAACATATGTTTTGCTCCTGCTGGACCCTCGTGTGGTTGTGTATATCCAGCAACTGTACTGTCTACCATGCATTGGGAAAAATAAGCCCTTGCTTCCGAGAGCTTATGCTTCAAACAAACTAGTTAGGAGTCCGACACAATCCAACTAAAACTAAGCCAATTTAAATTCTATTGATTTCAGTAAGGAGACATTTAAGGTTGGACACAACTCTTGTACTGAAAGCAATGGTATTTTGAAATACTCTTTTAGCTAATGAGTGTCTTTCATGATAAAATCGTTAGTACTTGCTGTACTCTTTTTGCATAAAAACATTTAATGTGAATCTTTCTTTTCTCTTAAAAGAAGAAAACAAGGACTTCAGTGTATACAAAGCAAAAAAAGGCTTTAGGAGAAATACAGAGCTGATAGGAGAGACTGATTTAGAAAATCCAGTACAGACTATTCCTTCTAACAATTCTCCCTTGAAAGCAACCAAAGCTGGAAGAATGAAAAAGTGTAAAGGAAATAGCCTGGAAAATACAGAAACACAAATTTTGACACAAGACCTGGAGACAAGGTAATCAAGCGTGTTCCAAATAAAGATATGAAATTACTGAAACCTGGTTTGGCGGGACAAAGAAGTCAGAAAATGGCAGTTGTTAGAGGAAAACAATTCACATCCAAATTACTCCCATGTAATTCTGTTAAGTAAATGGTTATTATGAGATGGCTCCAGAGTAGTGCTTCTTGCAGACAGAGATATTATTGGGTAGCAAACAAGCTGATTCAAGATACAATCCAATGTACCCTTAATCAGGAATAAGCTCCATGGAACACAGGGAGACTTACTTCTCTGGGTGAACAAGCATAGGCCTGCTCTGTCAATGGCCTGCAACCCAGAGAAGAATATAAGACTCGTCTTTGTTAGTCTAAACTGCAGACTGAACACTAGTAGAATTAGTGCAGGTGACACTAGGCCAGTCTGTGATTCTGGGGCAAATAATACACGTTGCTAGTTGGCACCTTTTCCCAACATTCAGTGGGGACATTCACAATGCTAAACAAGCTATGGGTGAAGTCTCTGGCAAGCGGAGCCCCAAGTACATTGTGGTGTACAGTCAATGAGAGCAAAAGTAATAGTACAGGCGCACAAAGCTAAACCAAGCTCCTGCACCTTAACAGGTGTCTTTACTCTGAGCTAAGCCCCATATGGAGTCCAGTAAGACTCAATTTTTCTGACTTACGGCACAATCCTATTGAATCCCTTTTAAGCTGTAAAGCGCGTCTGCGGCATCCTGTGAGTAGGCGACGCCGGCAGGAAGGCCTGTGCCGTCCCGCCGGCACTGCATTCAGGAGCCCCGCACACCGAAGCAGGTAAGGCCTCTCCAAGGCACAGGGGATGGGGGAGGGAGGGGAGGGGTGTAACAGGGTGGGCGGATCGGCGCACGCAGCATCCTATCTGGCTTGGAAACCCAACATAGATTGCATACTAGTGATTGAGCTGGTGCAGATTCGAGTAGCCCCATTGTGTGGGCTGGGAGTTTACTCGGGGTAAGGAGAAAATGTCCCCTTACCCTGAGGAGGCGTCCAGTCCGCTCCTATCTAGTGCTGGATACAGCGTGGGCCGCATGGTCCCGCTGTACTGGCACTGGATAGGATTGGGCTGCCAGTCCCAGAAAAAAATGTGTAAAGCTGAAAAAATTGTGTGGGAGAGAAAAAGACTCCTACCAAGCCCTAACAACCTATTACTCTGGGGCAGAACATGTTAACTTTGAAGTGATTGAAAGAAATAATATAGGAAATACTGAGAGGCACGGAAAGCGGAAAATGCAAGCAAATGGTTTTTTGAAAGAGGAAAACATTGAAAACAATGCTAGAAAGCTACAGATGGAAAACTGCAAAAAGACAAAAAAGGGGGAAGATTAAAAAGACAGAAAATAAAGCAATGAATGGATTAAAGAGATGAAAAGAAATGGAAGGACAAAATGAACTGGAAAACATATACAGAAGGGCACACACTAGCTTTGCCTTGTATGCCCAAGTAAAAACAAATAACTCATTTTAGGTGCTGATTAAATGCTTCAATATTTTGTTTGGGGCCCTTTTTGTAATAATCCTGATAACTTGTAGTCCATCCTTGTGGGGGAAGTTGGCATACAGAGGCTCTATGTCCATGGTTGCTAGGATGTTATTCTCTGGGAGATGGCCAGTGGATTTCCTCTGGAAGCTGGTGGTGCCCTGCAAGTAGCTGGAAGCATTTTTTTCACATTTTTTTATACCGCCCTTCCTCCAAGGAGCTCAGAGTGGTGTACATATTTCCTCCCCTCCTTTTGTCCTCACAACAACTCTGTGAGGTAGGTGGGGCTGAGAGATAGTGACTGGCCCAAGGTCACCCAGGAAGCTTCGTGGCTGAGCGGGGATTTGAACCTAAGTCCGACTCCCAAACCACTACACCATCCTGGCATAAGTGGCATAAGTCTTAAGTCTTAGGAATACAGCCCATGTGTGCAGTGGCGTAGCTGGGGTGGGACAGTGGGATGGACCGCCCTTGGGGGGGGGAGGGGAGACAAAAAGGCAGCAACAGCAGAAAACTTTTAAGATTCAAAAAGATGCTAATCTAATGCAAATCAGCTGTTGGGTGATAGATTAGCACTTTGAAATTAAGGGGGGGGGAACCAGGCAGCCACCCCACCTTTACCTTTGTTTTTCAAATCTATGTCTTGCTTTAACTTTAACAAAAGGTCTGCTTCTGTGCTTTAACTAGCACAGAAGCAGACAAGCCAACTGAATGGTAGAGAGGCTCGGCCGAATTAACAGGAAGCAGTCTGCTTCTGTGCTAGAAGGTAAAGGGGGGCCCACGGGGTTCTTAACCCTTCTCTTTTCTCTCTACATAAAACAGTAACTGCTAGCCCCAGTAAATCTGTAATTTTAACAAGCTGCCTATGAAGAACTGTGTGTGTGTGTGTGTGTTGGGGGGGGGGGGTTCTTAAGAAATCTGCAAGGCTGCAACATGTTTAGAAAGATTGTAGGGGCATTACATTTAGAAATGTAATTAATTATTAATTATTAATCGATAATCCATTTTATTATTCAAATAAATAAATACATATATTGTGTGGGAGGTGCAAAAGATTTATGGGCCCCAGGCACAAAATAATATAACTATGCCTCTGCTGATGTGTGTCAGTTCTACCGTATGTAAACCAGTTAAGCACAGTGATAATTCACAACTGCAGTAATTGCTGATTACTGAGGAGCTACAAGAATGTTATCAGTCACCAGCCACTGTAGTTGTGAAGTGTCACCATGTTTAACAGATTTACATAGAATTAGCAGAATGTACCTCTTGCATTTCATGGCCATTTGGCCTCACTGTTTGTTTATATGTTTTTCTCAACAAACATCTACCAACAGAGCTAACACTTCATGCATCTGATGAAGTACAGTAGACTGTAGTCCGTGAAATATAATGTTACAATAAACATGATAGGCTTCAATCCTATGCACACTTTCCTTCATTTACTTTAATGGGGCTTACTTCTATGTAGGCATGCATAGGATTGTGCTTTTAATCTTTAAGGAGCTACAAGACTGTTTTTGCTGCTACAGACTAACATGGTGCATACCCCCTGGAAGTACAGTGAGTGCACTCATCATTTTCCCATTTTGTTCTTCCTCCTTTCTTTTTTCTCTACAATGCACTGACTTTCTTTCTAATTATATTAACTCATGAGTACAACAGTTTAGGGAGCACTAATCAAGGAAACCTCCTGCAGGGGTGTAAGAGCTGCAGGAGGTGTCTACAGTCATAATTTGCAGTTCATTGTTTCTCAGACAATGTTATCAAAACATCCCCCTGGGCAGCAATTCCATTTACTTCACTGTGGATTGGCTTGAGAATTACACATTTTATGTTGGGAAGAAAAGGAAGATTTGGTTAGATACTGTATTTTGTAACACGAGTAACTAAAAAATTGCACTTTGGTTTCTGAGAACAAGATAGGTATTTCCTACTTCCTGTTGAGCAGTGTTCTTCTGTTTAATTCAAAATTCTGAAAGTTATCTAACAAATTTCTGACTTGTATATTTGCTTACGATATCTGTTTTATACAGGGTTATTCAAAAAGGATGGTGCAAATGTAAAGCTGATTTATTCTTAAATGAACTGACATACGCAACTGTCGTGACATGAAAACACAGAAAAACTGTCCAAGGAGTCTCCTCATGACCATGGCTGTCACCCAGGGGCCCCTTACCGCATTGTGCCCACATTAAACATTTGTAATGTGCATGTGAAAGTTTTTCTGTCTTGTGGTATGTCATGACTGTTGTGGTATGTCAATTCGTTCAACAATAAATCAGTTTTACTTTTGCACCCTCCTTTTTGAATAACACTGTACTAGAACAGTACAGTAGTAGTGTCTTTTATTATTAACTTTTTATTTAGCTAAAACATCGCAAGGTAGAGATCACAAGGTTGAGATTTTAATCGTCATAAGCTAAAACAAGGGTGGAGTTGGGGAGACAAGGTAAAAAAAATCCCCAGAGTCTGCAATTTCTCACGGTCATAACATGGAGATGTATTATTCATGCAGAGTTGATTTGGTTAGACATTCCTGGGACAGGGACAATATGGCTGTGCTCTCTTTGAAAATATAAAAGCAAGGAATAATTCAGTTCTGCCTCTGCTGCTACCTGGAACACACTGGTCCATTAAAAGGCAGAGAAGCGGTCCAGAAAGACAATACTGTATATAGTTATTTCATCAGTAGAGCAGGTGATTGTTTAGGTCAGGGATCCTCAAACTTTTGCAGCAGGGGTCCAGTTCACTGCCCCTCAAACTGCTGGCGGGCCAGACTTGGGGGGCGGGACTATAGTCCCCCCCCGGCACGTCACCCACTGCCGCCTGCTACAACCACTCGCCCACTGTTACTGCAAACTGAGTCAAAGCGTTACTAGCAGAATGGAACAGGTATGTACGTTTGGGACAGTGTATTTTCTTTCATAGAAAGTGTTTGGATATTCATGTATGTTGAAATTCCCTAGAATTATTTAATTTGTTGTAGCTTGAGTGTACCTCCATTTGCTTTTTCTTAGCTCTGCAGAAGAAGGTGGAAAGGTTTCTTTTGAAAGGAAAGAGTTAGGTCATAGTAAGGTTTTTCTACCTCCATCTCAAGTACCGGTAAGTGTGTTCCAAACTTTAATAAGAAATGTTAACACATTAAGAAGGTATAACTGTTCTTTGGTAATTACCTGGACAAGTGACACTAATCACTGTTCACAGCACATGGGTGTCCATTTTGTATTCTTAGATGGACATACCTGCTTGAGCAAATTCAAACCCTTGTAATCTCTAAGACAGAGGTTCTCAACCTGTGGTACGGGTACCCCTAGGGGTACGCGGACCTCTTGTTGGGGGTACGCCAAGCCCTGCCCCTTATCTGCCTCATCAGCAGCTAATTAAGTGGATTAGCTGGATTTTAAATTCTAGGAACCCTTCCATCTCACTGATTTGGGTTTTGGGCTGATTTTTGTACTTTGGAAAATGTACTTTGGTGGGGTGGGGAGGGAGGAGCTGATTTTGGGAAGCGTGACTTGGAGAAAAAAGAGATCTCTCTCTCACTCACTCACACACACACACACACACACACACACACGAGAGTTAAATAAGGCATTTTTTCACATTTAAAATTGTTTTAGTACTTTTTAATTTAACGATTAATTACCTAATTAATTGATTAATCAGCAGTTAATTAGCAGGGGGTACCTCAGAAAATTGGACCATGATAGGGTGTACCCGGGCCTCCAAAGGTTGAGAACCCCCTGCTCTAAAACATAGATCTCCCAAAGAATTTAGACTTCTTGCTGCACATTCTGTTCGAAGGCCCAGCACCCCACCCTTCTCAAGCTTGTTGTTATGCAGTTCAAGAGTGTTTTCAAATAATGTGAGAAACAGTGCAAGGAGGATGGTACCTTTTTATTGAGCCAACTGCTTTATAAACATTTTATAACTAGTTGGGTCCAGCAACATGTGTATCATCTTGCCTGCTCTGGTTCTCGTTCATAGGATCAGCGCCAGCACTAGATTGCTGGGGCCCAGGAACAGAATGTTGCACTCGGCATCCTATGGTGTGTTTGGCCCCCAGCCCAGCCTCCCCCCCCCCCCAGGGTTACTGGAAAGAGGCAGCTGCTCTTCCCATTGTTCTCCCCATCAGTGAGCAAGAGGGGAATCTTATTCAACAGCAGCAACTTCTCTAGCACTCAGAGAGTAGGAGAAAGAGGAGCCACTGCAGCATCCCATTCACTGATGAAGACAGAAGATGGGAAGAAGCAGAGCTGTCATGATGCTGACAGCAGCACTCCTTTTCTCGCTGACCAATGGGAGTATCCCCAGAAGCCCTAAAAGTGATGCAGTAAGCCGCCGCCTTGGGTCCCTTCGAGGAGAAAGGCAGGATATAAATACTGTAAATAAATAAATAAATTCTGCAGGGTGCTTCTGTTTATAGATGGTGCTGGCGCAGCAGCAGCAGCAGCAGTTCAAGTCTCTCAGCCAATTCATGCCATCCCTACCAACAGAGGATGATGTAGTGGAATTTTTAAGCAGAGGATAGTTAATAATGGAGGACCAGGAAGACTGGTGAACAAGGAAAAAGTATGGGTTTATTTGGTTATGCAGCGCAGTTGACAGCACCCCAAGACTGACCCTTTGCTACATGTGAGCACAGTTTTTATACATTTCCAAGCAGAACATCACATGGTTGCTGAGAATGTGCATAGTCACAGAGTCATACAGTTTTTACAAGAGACTTTTTGGACACATGTTTTACAGAAAACAATGGGAACAATAGTGGGCTGAGCTGGGTAGAGGACTTTAGATGGTCCTTGATGGTTCGATCGTTGAGTCCTGGGAGGCTTGATTGAGTTAGCTCTGGGAGTCTCCCTGCACCCAGAGTGAGCCTAATGTGTATGCTCTCCTTGAAAGGAGGAAAGATTAAGTTGCCAAATGTGAGGTTTTTCCTGTGACCTGGGGAGGCAGATATGAACAGAAACCAGGAAAATATTTTTCTGCATTATATATATATATAATGAACTATGTTTGTATTTTAATATAGACTCTAAATTGCTGCTGCTTGTTCACATTTGCTGAATTCTTTTGTTATTCGAAGTGACCGTCATCTGGCCACTGTAAAGCAAATGGTGAATTTGACTTGTTTCTCACTCTGAAGGAGCTGTGCTTCTACCACCAATAGTCATCCAGTTCTGAACAATGAGTCTTTCAAAGCTGTTTTGCACAGAAGTTTTACTAACTGAGCCCAATTAGGTCATCCTCTTGATAATCTTTCTGCATAATTCTGGAAGTTACTGAGTTCATATGTTGTTGTTGTTGTTCAGTCGTTAAGTTGTGTCCGACCCTTCGTGATCCCATGAACCATATCCCGCCAGGCCTTCCTGTCCTCCACTATCTTCCTGAGTTCGCTCATTTTCATGTTCGTTGCATCGGTGATGCTGTCTAACCATCTCATCCTTTGCCTTCCCTTCTCCTTTTGCCTTCAATTTTTCCCAGCATCAGAGTCTTCTCCAGAGAGTCCTCTCTTCGCATTAGGTGGCCAAAATATATTTGAGCTTCAGCCTCAGTACCTGTCCTTCCAGGGAACAGTCAGGGTTGATTTTATTTAGGATTGAGAGGGGTTATATAGGATTCTTCATTATCTCCTTATCGTTGGTTGTAGGGAGGGAAGTTGACACCAGTGTTTACAAAATCAAAAAAGCCATTGGCTGAAAGACATGAAAGAGATTATGGAAAAGATTCAACAGTTTGGATAGAACAGGTATGAGTGCAGTAACTGAGAGCAGACAACCTTACCTATTTGTTTGTATAACATAAGAGACACTTCTCATTTAGAGAAATCCGTTCTTATGGTTGACAAGGGGAAAGTACTACATAGTTCTTAGAAATACTTTGAGAATTTAGTGTGTGTTTTTGTGTATCCGCAATTAAATATAAATATTTTCATTATTTTCAATAATTAAAATTATCCGGGTATTGTGACAAGAATTATCTGGTCATGACCACGGTCCAGATACTTTTAATGATAGAGCTGATCATGCCGGCCACGAAGGTTTTAGAGGTTATGAACATTTTCATTATACTAGTTCAACTCGATTATTCACTTGGACTGAACATAGTGGGGCTTACTTCAGAGTAAACATGCACAGGATTGTGCTGTTAATGAAACTGCAGTCCCCTGCAGTTCTGTCCCTTCACACTCTATCTTGTAGTTTTAAATGGTTGGTTGTGTGAACTTCGTCTCACCAAGAAAATTGTAATTCTAGTTAGTTTTGTGGTAGCTGAATTTGTATATCCCCCAGTGTATTAAGAGCAGTCATTCTACACCTACACATTCTACAATTTTAGCATTGTGCTTGAGTTGCTAAATATTGGGTCACTCAAAGACCTGGATTTGTTCCTGCCATGGATACTTCCCTTCGGTTCACAGAATGTCTTTTTGAAATGGTCCTGTGAGAACAGATGCATGGAAAAATAAGCTGGAGTTCTTTGGGGTGAAGTCATGAAAATCAGGAATTTAGAATCCTGTCCCCTAGATTGACCCTAGAAAAATGATATGCATAACTACATACAGCAGAGGTTCCGAAACTGTGGCGTCGCAACACTCCAGCTGGGAAAAATGGGTCTCTACTCCCTTAAGGGGAGTGGCGACCTGCAGTAACAGCACCAGCACTTTCGGGATCGCACTGCTGCCGGGGGGGGAGTGGTTTTTTTCACTTCCATGAGGGGTGTGCCAGTCCTCGGTGGGGGGAGCCTGCGGACCCCTCTGCAGGCCTCCCTGCGCCTCAGAATGGGCTGGCTCTCCGATGCGATCATGACCCACTTCCAGTTTCATCGGAAAATCAGAAGTGGGTTGCGATCTGGAGCCGTTCTGAGGCCTGCAGAGGGGTCTACAGGCTCCCTGCAGCCCCTGGAGGACCAGCACAACACTCCTCAGGGAAGTGAAAAAAACCCACTCCCCCCCCCCCCCGCGCAGCAACACAATTCCAGAAGTGCCGGCGCCACCATAGCCATCCCCCGCAAACACAAGGGGGTAAAACGTTTGGGAACCTCTGACATACAGCATAACTGTTCCACATTATCATAAAAATGGAACCAGTTGTTATACTGGAACTGGCCTTCGTTCAGCACAATCCTTTGCATGTCTACTCAGAAGTAAGTTCATTTAGTTCATTGGGAGTTACTCTCAATTTAGTTCAATGGGAGTTACTCCCAGCCCTTACACTTACCTGAGAGTAAATCCCGCTGAATTCAGTGAGCCTTATTTCTGAGTAGACACGCATTAGGATTGTGCTGTACGTCTCCTTTCCTGTCTGGACACTGTATTGAGTTCTGGACACCTGGGGAGTAATGGCTGCCTATACTTCTGAAAAATGTTCCTCTTCTCACACCGGTTAACTTCTCCCTCATCTGGCTGTCTTTTTTTTTTTTTGAAGCAATGGTAGGAATTTGTTGGGCTTCATATCTCTGAGGCCCAAGTGTCTGAGAGGTGCTCTTCTTTCTCATATACCTTTTATGTCAGATCAATGGACTATGTGTTACATTATTAATAGGTACAAATGAAAGCCTAGTCTGAACCTGAGTTTTTCAAGGACATGCAACATATCTTATGAACTTAACTTGAGCTGCAGTCCTATACACACTTACCTGAGAGTAAGCCCCATTTAACACAGTCAAACATACTAGCAAGTAAACATGTATAGGGTTCTGCTGTTGATCCATCTTCACATTTCATACAAAAAGGAAAAACAGAAGTAACAGTGTGGAGTACATTAGACATGTAAAATGTAGTAAGAACCCTATGGAGCAGACCAGAGCATTCTACGGCCCCAAGGCCACATCCGGCCCTTTGGCTGTCCCTGACCATCCAGCGTGAAGTTTAAAGGAAGACATGGAGCAGCTAATTAAGGTAAAGTCCCCCCCCCCGCGTGCCCCCCTGGGCATTCTCTTACCTTCATTAGCTGTTCCGTGTCTTCCTTTAACAGACACTATAAGCAGCATGCTGCTGCTTATAGACCTTTCCATGCTGCTGCTTATAGCGTCTGTTGCAAGGAAGACACAGAGCAGCTAATGAAGGTAGGAGAATGCCTGGGGGGCACGCGGGTGCTGCAGAAGCGGCGTTCAGCCTATTGGTCCGGCCCTCCACAACAGTCCCAGTTTCTCATGTGGCCCCTTAGGAAAATTAATTGCCCACCCCTGCTATGGAGTGTAGTCAGCCATGTTGATGTCTGTCTAAATCCAGGATAGCTAGAACACAAATTATAGAGAAATCCACAATGTGCAGTCCACAATTCATTGTTGCTCACAGGCAGAAATTATATAGTATTTCTTGGTGCAACATGGTACCAGGAAACTGTAATGAGAACCTGTTAAATAATTGAACTGATTCTTTCTGCTCATGCTGTACTCTTCCCCCCCCCCTCACTTCAGGATATGTCAGAGTCCTCAGGGGCTCGACAATGTATGGTTAGAAATGTACCTGATGCAACAGAGAGACCTTTCCAAAACACCATATCTCCTTCAGAATCACTGGGGTTGATGGATTTATTGCTGTCAAAAGGAGAAGAAGCTGGAGATCAATTGATTCTCCCATGTGAGGAATGGAGTGGAAACGTGGATGTGGATGATAAAATGCAAGACCAGGAGAGAATTAGAAGTGTAAACAGTGGTGATGATGATTCCCATCAAAAAATGGGGATAGCAATCAATTTATATGCAAATGTCTGTGACAAGGAAATCCCAGAGAAGCAGATTTCCTTTGTTCTACAGACCTCAGATAATGAGGCTGCAGAAGGTCTTGAGAAGAGAGAACTTTCTTTTGGGTCACTTATTAAGGACATGAGCTTTAGTATGCTGGCAGAGGGCAAGATCAGTGACCATCTTAAAAGTAGTCAATGTGAAAAAGAGCATGCAAGTAGTTCAAAAGAACAAAATAAAGCCATGCAGGATATCATAAAGTCAGGTTATGCAGAAGAAACAAAATGGGCTAAAAATGGAAGCAGAGAAGATGCAGGTTTTGTGGAGTGCATGGCTAGCCAAACCCAGAATGAGAACAACATAACTCAACCCCCATTAGTGACAGATTTATCAGTGCTTGCACCTGAAGAACAGAGCAGCAACCCGTATATAAGTAATGTAGCTAGAGTGGGAAGTGGTGGTGATGGAAAAGGGATAGACCAGAACCCTCTGTACAGAAGTGGGAACACTGAAGAACAGAGAGACATATGCAGCAGCAGTAATGACATTTCAGAAGCTGGAGGTGCTCAGTATAGCTCCACAATGAGTGAAAATACCGCAGATCAGCACAGCCTATGGACAAGTGGCAAACCTGGAGAGCAAAGCAGCCCATGTAGAAGAGAGAGAATTGTTGCAGAGCAGAACAATTATAATGAAGGCCAAGATACCTCTGGGAAAGATTTTCCAGATACTTGGTCTGTGTGTATTGATTTGGAAAAGGAAGCAGACATTTTTGAACCAAAATGTGAACAGGTTATTGAAACAGGCAATCTGTTTTGCCTACAACCTGGTGGTGGGGATGTTCATTCTGAAACTAGGAAAACCTCAGTACAAGCAGCTCTTTACAGTGAAGAGAAAGAACCTGGAACAGCAGCAAAGCCAACTAAGAACACTGCTACATCACAGGAGGAGGGAGAAATTCCAATCCTGTTCCAGCCTCAACAACAATGGAAGGAAAGTGAACGTGAGAAGTTGGTGCCTAATGTTAAACAACTAGAACTGGATGAATGTGGTTTGAGACCCAGTGAAATTAGGGAAACATTGTTCAATGCAAGTATTACCCATCAAAATTTGACCAAGAATCCTAAGGCTGAAACAAAACCAAAAACAGAAAACTGCTCCTCTTCCACCGATGTCCATTTGGATGGAAAAGACGTAGTAATGTGTGGGGAAAACGAGAGCCAACCCATCTGTGTGGAAAGTTGCCTCTCTTCTACCAATGTTCTTCCACAACTGGAGAGAGAGATGGGACCACCTGCCACGAACAGATACATTAATGCTGATTCAGAAGCCCAGCAGCCTCTTCTTGGGTCGGGTACAGGTTCCAGTATCGGTGCCTCAAGTGACTTTGAAATTGTGACCCAAACACAAGCTCTTTGCAGAGATCCACTGAATCTAGAATATCTGCCCCACAGTCAGCTACAAGGTATCTCTGAAAGCAACAGCCTTGAATTTCCACTAGACAAGGTACCTTGACAGCTTATGACTAGATTAAAAAAAGTGATGATTCTACTTTTAACATATTAGGTAGTTACTACGGGTTGATTACCCTTTATCTGGCATCCGGACCGAAATCCAGACGTTTATGACTTTTTTTTTTTTAAAAAAAGCTTTTTCCAGCAAGGCATGCTGGGGCACAATATTATTTAAATATTGTATAAAATTACCTTCAGGCTGTTTGTATAAGGTTAATATGAGACATAAACAAATTTTGTGTTTAGACTTGGGTCCCATCCTCAAGATATCTCATTATATTTATACAAATATTCTAAAATTTAGACAAATCCAGAATCCAGACAACTTTCTGTCCCAAGCAGTCCAGATAAGGGATACTCAACCTATATTATACCAAAGTAAATAGATCTTAGTCCTATGCACAGCTGCCAGTACCTGTCATTGATTAATTGATCTTGCACAGCTATATAAGAGATTGGAGAGCTTCAATTGCATTAGTGGGGAAGCACCAATTTTCCAGCCACTTAAATCATTTTAAAGGTATTCTATCGTTGGAAAGATTCTACATAGCTGACAAGTCTCTATTACTTAATCAGATCCATGTGCCAATTTATAGTTAGTCTTAGCAGGTAAACGTTATTTGTGAACGTAGAAGTATATAAAATGGCAGATTTGAATTTTGTAATTGGTATATAAACAATAATCCTTTTGATACGAGTTAAGACTTTCATGGCCTTTCTTCTAATAATCCTTTTTGGTATATAAACAATAATCCATTAAATAGAGTCATGGTCAAATACATCTCATTTTTAAGACATCTTAGCTGGAGTGTATTTGATTATTAAATGCTTTTTAGAAATACTGGCTGGTTAACAACATTGAGGGTCTGATCCTATCCAACTTTCCAACACTGATGCAGACGTGCCAATGGGGCATGCGCTGCATCCTGCAGGGGGGGGGAGGCAGTCATGGAGGCCTCCTCAAGGTAAGGGGACATTTGTTTCTTTACTTTGGAACTGCATTGCGTCTGCATCGATGCTGGAAAGTTGGATAGGATTGGTGACTGCACCCTGACTATGGTGCAGTGTCTTGCAAATAATGATGCCTTCTGTATATTCAGATTTTCTAAACAGTTGCAGTTGGTTGACCACACTACTACTACTACTACTACTACTACTACTACTACTACTACTACTACTACTACTACTACTACTACTACTTATGAAAATGTATACAGTGTTTTTTCAGCAAAAGGTTCACAAAGCAGTTTACATAAATGAATAAATGGTTCCCTCTGGTAGGCATTACTGTAGTTGTTGTGAGGAGAAAGAATGTTGTTGTGTTGGGGAAAGAATGATGTATGCTCCCCATAGCTCCTGATGGCTACTAACTGTGATAGCTTTAGAAGGGGATTGGAGAAATTCATGGAGGACAGGTCTACCTTGAAGATTTGCACTACCTCTGGGCTCAGTGCCAGTATGCCTCTGGATACCAGTGGCAGGAGAGAAGTCTGCCATTTTCTCCTAGTTATATGGGCTTCCCAGAAGCGGCTGGTGAGCCACTGTGAGAAACAGGATAGTAGAGTGGATGGGCCGTTGGCCTGATCTAGCAGGGTTTTTCTTATGTCCTTGGGGGAACGGTGGGACAAAAATACAATAAATAATAACAGCATGACTGAACATATTAATCACTGGTGCAGTTTATACAAAAACTTCCCTGAATGTCTGTATTACTCTCTCTCTCTCTCTTCCCCCCCCCACCTCTCATCAGCTCTTCTCTCTGGATAATCAACACACACATTCCAAAGGTAGAGACCAGTGTGCTGCTGGAGGAGACAGTGGAATTGAGCCACCAGCCCTAGTTGTTCATGCAGGACTAGGCCAACCAAACAATGCCAAGTAGGTGTATTTTTTCTTGTGAACGTCTTGAAATATGGTCTCTCTCTTATTTTGCAATCCAGCCACTCTGATTAGGACTACATCAGAAAGTATTGCATGAGTTCATTAAGTGAGGGATACAGTATTTAATTCCATCTTTGTTTCCCCCTCCCCCTTCTCAAGGACTTGGGGCAGGAAACAGCCATTTAAGGGGGAAAATGCAGTGAAGAATGCACAATGCAGGAATATTGCGGACATCCTGTGCAATATATGCTGGCGTAGGGCTTGGGTGAAATAAGGAATTGCAGCCATGCCATTGATTCATCGTGCCCAATATTGCCTATTGTGTTTGTTTGTTTGTTCTCAGATGGATTTCATTTCATTTTATATGGTTTTGCTTAGGTGCAAAGAAAAACAACAACCCAGTATTGTCTAGTCTTACTGGCAGTCGCTCTCTAAGATCTTCCAGCAGAGCGGTCTTTCCCAACAGTATTTCTTGGGATCCTTTAACTAGCTAGCAACACCAGAAACTGAAGCTGGAACTTTGTCCATGTAAATAACGTGCTTATCACTGATCACTTATATTAGGTGTTGCTCTCTTACACAGAAGCGTCGCTCCGGTAGGGGCGGGGCTGTAAGTATCGCTGCGGTCATAGTCTCTTTACCGAGCGAGGAGGAGGCAGCCCCGCCCCCTCACTGTCCGAGCCAGTCCCGTGCGGAGAAAGTAGCTTGCCTGCTACTTTCTCCGCACGGAAATGGCTCGGACAGTGAGGGGGCGGGGCTGCCTCCTCCTCGCTCGGTAAAGAGACTATGACCGCAGCGATACTTACAGCCCCGCCCCTACCGGAGCGACGCCTCTGCTCTTACATATGGAGAAATGCTCCCCACTTTGCACCAGTCCTGGTAGATGGGGCTAAAGGGAAAGAGAGTATTGAAGGACAGAGTATTGAAGGACAAAGGGAAAGAGAGTATTGAAGGACAATCTTAGGGCAGGTTGATCCTATCCAAGGGTGCTGTCTGTCCACTGTGAAGAACTTATCACAATAAGTCCAACATTTCTTTCTCTTTTCTCATAGTATTGATGTGCATGCTATTGCAGGGAGAGTGTCCTCCCAACCTCCCCTAGCTCTGTTTTGCAATCTTAGTGCCAGGGAGTGAATATTTGGAGGGAAGAATATCCTTTGTGTTGATCACACAAGCATGACAAGCTAAGGCGTGGAGAAAATGGATAGTCGGATTTTTTCTCTCTCTCACACACACAATAATAGAACCAAGAGTCATCTAACAAAAGTGTTTGGTGGGAGATTCAGGATGGACAAAAGGTCATACATCATTGCACAGCACATAACTATTAATCTATGGAAGTTCACTACCACAAGACAGGATAATGGCCACTAGCTTACTTAGTAAAGGTAAAAGTGACCCCTGACAATTAAGTCCAGTCGTGTCCGACTCTAGGGTGTGGTGCTCATCCCCATTTCAAAGCCGAAGAGCCAGCGTTGTCCGAAGACGCCTCCATGGTCATATGGCCGGCATGACTCTCCTTGCCGCAGCGCGTAGCATGTGGCTGGAACACGGAGCGCTTAGGTGACTTTAAAAGCCAGCCATCATGGAGGATCATGTCTGCTAGTCATGATGGCTGTATGCTACTTCCAGGATCAGAGGCAGTGTACCTCTCAATACCAGTTCCAGGGGAGCAATGGTGTCTCTTCTCGGCTTCACAGAGAGAACTGATGGGCCACTGTGGGAAACGGGATGCTGGACTAGATGGGCCTTTGGCTCTTCTTATTTTCTTATGGAGAAGAGAGGGAGCTCCTATCTCTGAGGCTCAGATCAGTGTAGCTATTATGTATGCCTGCTGTCCTCCTTGAGGCATAAACTCAGGTGCAATTATGCTTGATCGTACCTATTACCAGAGCACTTTCACAAGTAACTACCTCTCTGGTGGTTTGAATTATGTGCCGCCAAGGGTACCCCACCTGCATAAGCTGTTTTAGAGGACTGGGATGACAGGTACAAATATCTGCATATAATAAAAGTCTGCATATCATGCCAAACTGAGTATCATCAGTTCAGTGTTGTGCAGACAACTGACCTGCCATGAGAATTGAAGTGAATGTTTTTGTGGAACTAACGAGGTTATACTGATGGCCTGACTTATCCCATTTGTGTGCTAGCAGAGCAAATTTTAGCAATGAGATATTTAGGATTTCCTCTTAAATGTGTACTAATGAAAATGCACTCAATATAAAGTGGGCTAATTTGATTTTATACTGATACATTTTCACTTCATTTGAGAGTTGTTAAAAGGCATCAAACTATTTGAAAGCCTCTTTTTGTGATGCTGTATATTTCTGATAATGGTATTCTAGTTCTTCTCTTCCACTTTTATTTTTCTTAAATCAGGGTTGAGATGATGGAGAGGATTTGTGATCCATCCGAGCAAGAAGATGCAACAGATGTTGTTTGTGGTCTGATTAAAGAGCTCTCTAATCTCAAGTAAGAACATATTTCTGTGCCATATACTGTACAATAGTTCATATAATGCAGTGGTTCTCAGAAAAATTTCCCCGCGCCCCCCCGTCACCCGATTTTGGGGGCTGGCGCGCCCCCCCCCCTTCGCGTCGCCCTCCGCACGCTCCGAGGCCGGCCCAGGAGCCGGCCTCGGAGCGTCCGGAACGGCCGGCGCTCCAGGGCCTTCTGAAGGCCCAAGCGTCAATCCGGGTATTTTTGATGTTTTCGCTCATGCGCAGACCCGTTTTCGTCTCTGCGCATGAGCGAAAACATCAAAAATACCCGGATTGACGCTTGGACCTTCAGAAGGCCCTGGAGCGCCGGCCGTTCCGGACGCTCCGAGGCCGGCTCCTGGGCCGGCCTCGGAGCGTGCGGAGGGCGACTGTGGTGGTCGGGCCCCCCTTTGTGGGGCCTCGCGCCCCCCCTGGGGGGCGCGCCCCACTATTTGAGAACCGCTGATATAATGTGAGCTTTTTAAATTCATAGGCGTCGCTCCGGTAGGGGCGGTGCCGTAAGTTTCGCTTTGTCCTAGTCCCGTTTACCGAGCAAGCAGGAGGCGGCCCCACCCCCTTACTGTCGGAGCCATTCCCGTGCGGAGAAAGCAGCAGGCAAGAGACCCTGCCTGCTGCTTTCTCCGCACGGGAATGGCTCCGACAGTGAGGGGGCGTGAGGCCGCCTCCTGCTCACTCGGTAAACGGGACTAGGACGGAGCGAAACGTACGGCCCCGCCCCTACCGGAGCGATGCCTTTGTTTAAATTAAACAATTAAATATTTACTTAAGGAATAATAAGCATGTGACAACTGCGATTTAAAATTTTCATGGCCAGCAACAATCTTGGAACAACTTGAGTTGGACGGGTAAAAAGCCATGGCAAAGGTATTTTAAAATGATTAAAAAAACCAGGCAACACCAGTTCATTCACGTGAAAAAATTGTAATATTTAAAAACACAACAATAAAATTTTATTTCAACGTTAAGAAATTTGAGTAAAAACGTTGCTGTTAAAATATATGATTTTTTACAGGTTTGTACTGGAGATTTTAACGTTGAAAGAAAATTTTATTGTATTTTAAAATATTACAATTTTTTCACGTGAATGAACTGGTGTTGCCTGTTTTTTTATTATTTTAAAATACAGGTGAGCCCCCATATCCACTGATTCACTATCCACGGTTTCAGTTATCCACGGATTGTGGAGACCCCCCCAGGCTTTTACTTTTTCCCCAGTAAGCTTCATTTCCTCCTTAAACAAATAGGAGGGCTGCTTATTACAGGCAAGTAGAACGAGACTAAGTACAAGAGAGGCTCTGCAAGGTTAACAGAAACCTTGCAGAGCCTCTCTAGGACTTAGTCTCGTTCTACTTGCCTGCAATGGAGGCTGCTTCTCTGTTTTAAGGAATAAACAAAGCTTGCTAAAAGAAAAATAAGAGCTTGTGGGGGCAAGCATGCCTGCCTGCAGGGGAAGCAGGGTGGGGGGGCCCTCAGGAAACCATCGAGGGGGTGTTCGCTCTTATCCACGGTTTCAAGTATCCACGGAGGGGCCTGGAACATATCCCCAGCGGATATGGGGGCCCACCTGTACCTTTGCCATGGCTTTTTACCCGTCCAACTCAAGTTGTTCCAAGATGTGACAGCTGCTTCCATAGCATCCAAAGCAACTTCAGAGCACTTATATTTATACCCATCAAACTATCACTAGGGCAACAGTGCCCGTAGAGACCCGCGCCCCCCCCCCCCATGATGCCACTTTTGCCCCCCTTCAGGTTCTGGAAAATCTGGTAAGCCTACCTAGAGGAGACTAAGTGACCATTAACAGGGAGCTTCCTGTTAACATTCTGGCTGTGTCCCTCTAGCGTTCAGGCTGCCTGCCTGCTTATACCATTTTGTAAAAGAAAGAGACATGCTTGCTTGGCACCAAAATGAAGGTAATGGGCGCGGGGTGGTGGTGGTGGTGCAGAGAACCGTGGATAAGTGAAACCATGAATATGGGGTGATTTGAGAACCCTTTGAGAACTTCAGTAAGTAGGTAGGGTATAAATATTTTTTTTGGGGGGGGGGAATGCACCATGTTAGATATACTGTAGAAGGAGCAAAGGCATTGAGAAAAGACAAGGAAAAATTTAGGTCCTCAATTTCAATACTGTACCATGTACAATATTTTAAGAATATCTGCATATTTTATAAACCATTAGATATCTTACAGTGCAATCCTATGCATGTCTCCTCAGAACTCTCATTGAATTCAATGGGACTTACTCCCAGGAAAATTTCAGTAGGAAATATAATTTCTAAGCAAATGGATTTCTTGGCTGACTGTGAATGTTCTGTAACCTAGTGACATTTGAGACAGACACCTCTTAGCTTACAAGATTTATCTGCATCTTGTATTTGGAGCGTGTCAGAACCTGGTTCTTTAGTTGAAAGACTGTATCTTGGGCAAGGAGTACGATTGTATGTGAATTAATCAGTCTTCAGGGACTGGCTGTCTAATTGTATTTCTGCATACCTTGCTAACTTGGAAACTACAGTGGTTTGGATGGTGGTGTTTTCAATTTCTAGTCGGCTGATCATGAGTAAACACAGAGATCTGGATTCCTTCAAGAGACTGAAGTTCCGAAGAAACAGACAATCTGGGAAGAGTCTGCTTCACGGTGTGAATAATATGACAAGTACACTATGTACAATGAAAAAGAAGAAAGTGATATAGCTTGTGAACACTGTTGCTTGCTTTTAACGTATATGAGTTTTTCTCTGGTATGGTTTTCTCCAGTACATATAGCAGTCTGATCATTATGCTTATTATTTTTGTAAGAGCCGATCTTTAGTCTTCTTGCAGAATAAAGTGGCTTTATAAGAAAGATCATTATTTACTTTGATACCCTTTTAACTACCATAGCAGAGTAATGGCACCTTAGGAGTAAGAATCCGACCCAGTCTCTTGGCACAAAGCTCTGGTTGGCTGCTATAGCAGGTCACTGTTCCTCCCTCTATCTTCAAATCCCCAACAGGTGCATGTACATAA
This sequence comes from Plestiodon gilberti rubricaudatus, assembly GCA_026170595.1. Classification (NCBI taxonomy): domain Eukaryota; kingdom Metazoa; phylum Chordata; class Lepidosauria; order Squamata; family Scincidae; genus Plestiodon; species Plestiodon gilberti. The sequence continues at coordinate 111,435,177 of JANXHW010000002.1, forward strand.
CCTCTAGATTGCAGTTCTTTCTGCTCATGTTCTGGGTGTGAATTCTAGCCACAGTTGTGGGTTTCCCTGACAGAAGTAAATACAGGTGGGCCCCCATATCCGCTGGGGATATGTTCCAGGCCCCTCCGTGGATACTTGAAACAGTGGATAAGAGGGAACACCCCTCCATTTTTTCCTGAGGGCCCCCCACCCTGCCTCCCCTGCAGGCAGGCATGCTTCCCCCCCCCACCAGCTCTTATTTTTTTTCTTTCAGCAAGCTTTGTTTCTTCCTTAAAACAGAGAAGCAGCCTCCATTGCAGGCAAGTAGAACGAAACTAAGTCCTAGAGAGGCTCTGCAAGGTTTCTGTTAACCTTGCAGAGCCTCTCTAGTACTTAGTCTCGTTCTACTTGCCTGTAATAAGCTGCCAGAGGCTGCTTCCCCTGTTTCTTTAAGGAAGAAACGAAGCTTACTGGGAAAAAAGTAAAATCCTGGGGGGGGGGGTCCCCACGATCCGTGGATAACTGAAACCGTGGATAGCGAATCAGTGGATATGGGGGCCCACCTGTAGTTATGTTCATAAAACTAACTGCAGTTTTCCTCCATGAGACCAAAATGTAGCCTTTAGAATGTAAATGGAAAAAACAAAAAGTTACTTAATAGCCATTTTCACAAGCCATTTTCACAGGCCTGCAAAGCCTGCAAAATGGTACTAGTTTTTTATTTATTTATAGAGGTCTGGTTTAACTTTTATTTTTATGCCCTGTTTGGTTGCAGTGATTCCAGAGTGTACAAATTAAGAAGCACGTGCTTAATTAAATCTCTCCCACTGAAAGAGAAAGTAACACGACTTAAAAGTGCTCAGTTTGGTGGCATTCTGTGGTTGGTTTTTCTTGCCAATTTTGTTTTTCAATCTATACTAAATATCTTGCCCAATAAAAATCCCTCATCAAGGATTCAGGTCTGGTTATGTTAGGGTTTTGTGGGGTTTTTGTAATCCTATCATCATGAAAAACGACAGCTATACCTTCTGTTTAAAAGAAAAACATTTGTTGTATTTGCAGAACAAATAAATAACATAAACATTAACCAAAAAACCTGGCCAATTAAAAATGCACTTGTACAACAAGCATGCATAAATAACTTAAAACAATTACAAACAGAAACATTTGGGATATTAGAGACTTCGAGATATTGGGACTTTGGATATCAGGTCTTGTGGGAGAGACCTCATTTACGCTAAACACCAAGGCAAACATCTGTAACTAAACATGAATGTGAGATAGTCCAAGCAGGAACAACATCTGGATGAAAAATGGAATGGCTTGAAGTCAGTTGATTGTGTAAGTGCTGGGAGAATTCATTGCCAGTGTGATGTGCTGCCACCTGTTTAAAAAACTGTCGTCCTTGTATTTTCTGGGTTGCTTCTGAACACGTGGATAGATTTCTACATATCAGTTCACTAGAATTTGAATCATTAAGTCTCCAGTCTTCCCAGACTTCAGGAAAAGTACAAACTGTGGTACACATGTAAAGGTACCTGGAAGAGATGAAAATAAAATACATGCCTTTAATTTCAATTACTTTTTCCTCCCCCCCCCCAAAAAAAAACCATTATTATTTCTATTCAGTGGCGTACTAATGGGGGGTACGGTGGTGTGGGCTGCCACTGGGCATGGGGTGACCGAGGCCGGGGGGGACAAATTAGGACTGTTTTGGCGGCCGCAGCCACAGCAGCAGTATAATAGCAGCATCAGCAGCAATGGAGCAAGGGGACGACACTTCACTTCAGCCAAGCCCTACAAACTCTCCAAACTTCAGCCAAGCCCTACAAACAATATGCCCCGTGCTCCAACTGGCGAGCGGAAAGGCACTCAGCTCCTGAGAGCCTTTCCACTTGTCAGCTGGAGCGCAGGACATGCTGTGTGGAGAGTTTGTAGGGCTTGCGCCGGCTGAAGTGAAGTGCCGCTCTCGCCGTCCCCTTGTTCCACTGCCTCCCTGTCGCCCCCAGCCAAGTGAGGAGCAAAGGGGCAGCAAGAGCTGCTGGCGGGGAGGTGGCGGTGAGAGCAGCTACACACCTTTTTGCTGCCGCCACCCGCCTCCGCACAGCGAAAAAAACGGCAAAAAACGCCGCTTTTTTCGCTGTAGGGAGAGTGGAGGTGGGCGGTTGCAGCAAAAAGGTGTGTAGCTGCTCTCGCCGAGTCGCTGCCCTCTTGTGCCGCTGCAGCCGCCTCTATTTGCTTATAGTTCTCAAGTATAGTTCTCAAAGCAGCAGATGAAGAGGTCTCTTTCTGGACTGTAGCATTATATGCTGTAGGTACGGGCTTACAAAACTAACAGCCCAATCCTACGCATATCTACTCAGAAGTAAGTCCCACTGAGTTCACTGGAGCCTAAAAGGTAAAGGTATCCCCTGACAATTAAGTCCAGTCGTGTCTGACTCTAGGGTGTGGTGCTCATCTCCATTTCAAAGCCGAAGAGCCAGCGTTGTCCGAAGACGCCTCCATGGTCATGTGGCTGGCATGACTCTCCTTGCCGCAGCGTGTAGCATGCAGCTGGAACACGGAGCGCTGTTTACCTTCCCGCAAGCGGTACCTATTTATCTACTCGCATTGACATGCTTTGGAACTGCTAGGTTGGCAGGAGCTGGCCAAGCAACGAGCATGCACCCCGTCGCAGGAATCGAACTGCTGACCTTTTGATCGACAGCTGTTTCAGTGGTTTAACACGCTGTGCCACCCGCCTACTCCCAGGTAAATGTGTATTGGATTGCAGTCTAAATGTTCTGTCATACAAAACGAAAGCTAAGATAGAACCCTTCTTGACATCTCATTTTCTCCGTGCAGAGATTTTTGTTTCCCTCTGGAGGAGCAGGGAGATTCTCTGAAAGTTTCTGTTCTGATGTTTCTTAAGTTATAAAGAAGGAAATACTGCATGTTTCTTAAGTGGTGGCTAGCTGTGGTAGTCTACTGAAGCAAACAACTTCTCCTCCCAGTACTGGAACTCTGGGTCACTCAATGACTTTGAGAAACTGTAGGGTTTGAAAGAAAGCACTTCACACAGAAGATGTGGGAGTGTGATGGCCACTAATTTAAATTTCTTTTTTTAAAGGGTTGGATAAATTCACTGAGGTTAGGTTTATCAACAGCTATTAACTACAATATAGCTAAATGGAACTTCCATGTACAGAGGCAATCTCTCTCTCTCTCTCTCTCTCTCTCTCTCTCTCTCTCTCTCTCTCTCTCTCTCTGAGTACCAGTCTCTGGGAACAAATGAGAAGGTCATGCCTTCGCAACCTGCTTATAAACTCCCAAACTTCTGGCTAGGTGCTCTTGGAAACCATTCAGGTCTAGACAGACCTGTGGTCTAACCCAGCAGGACATTTTATGACCAGAATCTACTACCAGGGTACCATCAGTGTGTACATCATGCAGAGAAATTGCAATGAAATATTAAATATTCAGTTGGTCTCTTCTCTAGTCTCACTTTATAAAATTATGAAAAACTCATCTTTTCTCTCGTGCATTTCCATCTTGATGTACATATTTGTTGGCTTGTTTCTTTCTAAATTACTGTTTGCATTTTCTAACACTTTCCTTCTTTTTCTCTCTCCCAACTTATGTAAAGTTTCCTATCTTCATCCTGCTCTCCTCTCTTGTCTCATGTTTTTTAGCTTGCAGGCAGAGCCTTTCTGTATAGCACCTAGTAGGCATTTAGCACTTTAAAAACAATAGATGATGGTGATCATACCTATCCCTAGGTCAGGTGTGGGGAACCTCCGGCCTGTGGGCCTAATCCGGCCCACGGGACGATCCGGCCCGGCCCGCGTGGGACCGGCCCGGAGGCTCCTACGCCGCCGCCGCCGCTTTCGCGCGCTTCCTGGGTTTAAAAGCGGCCTTCTTGGACATGCGCACAGCGCCGCTGAAGCTGAGAATGCCCTCAGGGCAATCTCAGCTTCAGCGGCGCTGTGCAAAGGCCGCTTTTAAACCCAGGAAGCGCGCGAAAGCGGCAGCGGCGGCCCCGTTCCCATCCCGGAGCCGAGGTAAGGAGAGAGTGAGTGGGAGGGAGGGCGAGCGAGCAAGCGTGAGCGCGAGCGGTGGGTGGGTGGGAGATAGAGATAGAGAGTGGTGGGTGGGAGGGAGGGAGGGAGGGAGGGGGAGAGAGAGCGGTGGGTGGGAGGGAGGGAGGGAGAGAGAGAGAGCGGTGGGTGGGAGGGAGGGAGGGGGAGAGAGTGAGCGGTGGGTGGGTGGTAAATTCGCGGGGGGGATTTGCGGGGGGGCAAAAAAATCGGCAGCAAATTTTCCCTATGGGAAAATGGCCCCCCACTGCAAATAGGTTCCCCACCCCTGCCCTAAGTAAATGTTGCAGGCAAAAGACACAGTGTGACATCATGGAAACAAGTGTTGTATTGCACTGTTAATGCTATCTGTTAATGGATTTTGCAGTGCTACCTGGTGCTTTACAGAGGTAACATAAAGCAAAAAGACCAGGTTGCTGCACAATATAAACATCAAGAATAGAATCCAGTCCAATGTTGTGTTTATTTTAGACATACCCTGATCACTGATCCCCCAAAGCAGAGGTTCCCAAAGTGGGAGGCGCGACTCCCAAGTGTGTCATGGAAAGTAGCCATGGGAGTCGAGTTAGTCTTTTAATTACCACATATTCTTGCTTGCAAGAGAGAGAGCAAAAACAAAGATCAGGAAAAGCTGCCTTGTCGCATCGGGTCACTCACAGTTTACTTCAAAAGACTTCAGTTTTGCAGTGAGCTCTTTAGCTCTCTTCCACATTTTGTTTTTAACACAGGTTTGCAGAGGTCCTTATCATAGTCAAAGAACAGGCAATTAGGCCATTAACACCTCAGTAGAGAAGCCCTAAGCAGTTTGCAGGGAAGGGAACCTCAAGGAATTTCTGCAGAGCTGTAGAGAAGTCTCCCTTGTTTAAGCCAGAGGAAGAGGTGGGAGGCAGCTGCTATGTTTGTTTGTTTGTTTGTTTGATTAATTATTAGGATCTCTCTCCTTCCTCCTTTGCTGCTTTTTGACCCACCTCTAAGTTCCCCTCTCTATTTGCTAGGACAACCCCCCCCCCATTGGAGACTGCCTTGCAGTATAAGAATCTTTTTTTTTTTCATCTTGCAAAGATGATACCCAAAGGAGCTTTCTCTCCTGCAACTGGGGTGGGGCATGACCAATGAAAAGAAATGACCTCCCTCCCATGCTTTGATGTTTCTCTTGCCATGAATAGGACTAACGCAGACGACATCAGTGCCCTCTACCAGGTAGGCACCCCAGGCCTGCCAACGGAGGGAGGGCAGCATCCCAACCCCACCCTGTGCGCTCCTGGCTTATCTGCTGCTCAGCATAAGCATGGAAAATCCACTTTAGGCCTTGTTTTGGGAATATACACATACATATAAGAAAGGGTGCCTCTGAGCATGTAAAGAGTGCCTGTCTCCTCTGCAGTGCACTGTAATGGGGAGTCATGGCTAATGGTGAGGGAGGTCAAGGGACCCACGAGTCTAAAAAATTTGGGAACCACTGCCCCAAAGGACAGGCAAATGTCCAAACAAATTCAGACTGAATACATTCTGCTAGGTAAGCAAATTCATGCAGACCGTACCCAGCTAGCATAACATTTACAATCCATCTTATTTTGAACATATTGCACTGATTCAATACAATCAGTACTGACCTTGGTTGTTTAAATATATGCCCAGGTTGCTTTAAAACACTAAGGGCACATTTCATTGAAAGGTTGTTCCACTGATTCCACTGAAATCAGCAACTGCTCCCAGAACATGGCATCATGTTTTGGATTATTATGCCCAAAATATTTGTCCACCTGCCAGGGCCTTTGGAGCAGTGGCGTAGCTAGACTGGAGCAGAGGCAAGTAGTTCTGCAAGACTCCGTTACACTGGAGTCAGCGGCCCCTCCCCTTTGCTGTTGGAGCCATTCTGACGGCAACAGCAACACGCAGGACACTCCCGTCGCTGCCGGAATGGCTCCAACAGCAAAGGGGAGGGGCCGCTGACTCCGGTGTAACGGAGTCTTGCAGAACTACTTGCCTCCGCTCCAGTCTAGTTTCACCTCTGCTTTGGAGGTTATCCCACACACAACCTCAAAAAACAAAACAACATACATGCATACCTGGAGGGAAATAATCTACAGTAGTTGTGTATAATTGAGTATATTCATTCAGATGTGAAAATACCCACTTGAGGTATATGTTTTAATTGGGAAATTATCCTGTTTCCACATTTCAGTTATACTGTTACAGAATTGTTAAAACGTAAAAGTACAGTACAATATCTTCTCTATTTTCCTTCTCATTTTATATTGTAGGAACCCTCCCTACAAAGGATTGAAGGATGTGCAGCCTAATCTTATGTGTGTTTTACTCAGAGTTTTAAGTCCAACTGATTTGCTCCCAAGCAAGTGGGCACATGATTTCAATACTAGCCATAACAAAAAGTAGCCAGTGTGGTGCAGTGCAGGAAACTCCAACTTTTTCAGACCAGGGGGCCAACTTTAAGGGCCCCTTTTAATTTTTTTAACCACTTATGTCCCTCTTTCTCCTCTAGGGTGAGCTGAAGCAAAGCAGACAGAGCTCAGGTGGTTATTTCCTCCCAGCCCACCGGTGTACACATTTAACTCCTGTTGCATATATATATACACCCTTGGGTAAAAAATATCAGTGCAGAAGGAGGAATTAAGCAGATGATGATGTTTATCATGCAGGGAAGGGGGGCGAAGAAACGTTGCACTTGCTGAAATTTCTTCTGAACTATTAAAACTAAGACAGCTCTGGCCGCATACACACACTTTCCCACGCCAGCTGTGCAACTAGCATCTGTTCTTGTATGCATTTGAGCTCTGTGTAGAAATGTCACAAACCTATTTGATGGCCTTTTGGCCTCACTATTTCCATTTTGTTTGTGTCTCTGTAGTTGCCTACCAACTGGGGATAAGACTTAATAAGACATGTGATGAAATGGATTCTAGTCCATGAAATCTTCAGTTACAATAAATCTTAATTTCTAAAGTTCATGAGATTTTTCGTTTTTGTTGCAAAACACCACCGTAGCTCCTGTTATGAAATGTGTCTCTATGCACACGTATGGCTGATCTGGCCATTATCTTAACCTCCAATTCCAAATATATTCTTATTAATTGTAGTAGTAACAGCAGCAAATTGTAGCCCTGTCTGCAACTTGAAGCTGGGACCTGTTGTGCCACGCCACACACACCGTGTGTGCTACACATACCACCTACTACAACAAAATAATCCAGAAATGTACTCTAGGTTTAAAAAACAAATACTGCTTCGAATGTATCCTTTTCCTCCCCCTCCCTCGCGCCCTCATCTTCACGAACCGTGTCCCAACCGAGGGAATTTTCTCGGCACCCACTCGCTGCCCTCAGAACGAGGTCTTGGTTTGGGCCCCGAGAGCAAAGGTCTGAATTCTGGCTCCCCAACAACCACCTTCTTGGGATGGAAACAGTTAAGCCATTCCTCCCCTGCCGTCTTTGGCAAGAAGCAAAGCCATCCAAGTGCCCTAGGAGGGCAGCAGGCAGGTTAAGGCAGCGATCCTACTGTGCAACGGGGACGCAACTGTGCTTCGTAAAAGAGGAGAGTACTTACTATTATTGCGCGTCATCACGCGTGTCCATTCTTAACACCGTTAAACCTGCGGGGACGAGAAACCAATTAAGAGAAAGATATGTCTTTATGTTTTCCAAAACGTTTAAAAAGAAATAGTAGTTGTGTGTGTGTGTGTGTTTTTAATTGCTTGCCTTTCTCCTTTTTTTCTGCCCGCAGAATTCCTGGTGGTAGCGGTGTAGACAGACGTATACCCTTTCTTGGTTAAGGGACAAAATCTCCTTGTATGGGCCATATCTTTAGAAGCCCCGCACTGAGGACAGATGTAATTCCTTAAAACGGGACACTGCACCCTTCCAGCTTCGTCCTTTAATTTATGCGAAGCATAGATTGTTCGGGATTCTCCGTTATGCTTGCAAAAAGAACAGATGACTTCTTCTGGCTGGGGAGGCTCTCCGAGGGGGGGCTCATCCAAAAGGAGTGGCCCCCCCTCCGAGCTGTGCTCGTTGCTCCTGCAGCCCATGCCTCCTTCCACGATCTTCGCCAGCTGGAAATAGTCCTTCCATATCTTGAAGGCAGTCATCTTTCCAATAGCGGCTGTGCTAAATGCTGCCACGTGCATTTGTTGTCGCCAGGGTTAAGCAACTGCAAGCAACGCTGCAAGTCTGCCGGAAGAAGCCCGCTCCCCACCCTTATCAAGCGCCCTGGAGTCAAAAAGTCTGCCTTTTTGTTTACTCAAAGAAGTTACATCACCTTCCTGGAAACGTTAAGTGTTGCAGCTATGCTCAGGCTGTAGTAGAATGAAAATGATAATAAACTGGGTGCTTTTGGTCAGTTCTGTCTACCAAAATAATGCATTTTGATTTTTCCTTCTACAACAAACATTGTCCAATGTATTTTTCCCACTAACAACATTAGGAATTATCAAAAAACCAAAAAACTCCCAAACCATGTGTAGTATATACAGTGGTAAGGATGATAACATTCTGTGTTGACATAGAAATTTACTAAACTACCATCAAAGATTTGGGTAATACCGGTGACATGACCATGTATCAATAAAAGAAAACAGACTTGAATAAAAACGAAAATATAGTTCTACTTGCGTCTTTCGTTATTTACGTTTCAACAGGCAGACAGAAATCCATTAAAATCCGAAGTCTAATGATTAAAATTCCAATGTTTCGTTTCCATTCCCGGAAACATTATCTAGGAACAATCTAAAAGATTGAAGGATGTTACAGGTTAACAGTAGCACTGGATATTTTATCCTTCTAAAATTACTAAACTACATCGGGCCCATATCTGGCTGGGAGAATGGCATGTATGCCATGTATGATCAACTGATTAATATGATCATGTTTGCAGCACCAAGCACCATTAATATACATGATGGGTTATAGAATTTCAGAAGCCTCTAAAACCCAGATCCCTGCCCCCAAGGAGCATGCAGTCTAATATCAGTGGTAAGGAAGACAATAAGAGGGCAGGAGCAAAGGAGAATGTGAGCAAATGTGGTCGCAGGTACTTAACTTTTAGTTACAGTCACAAATGCAATGCAATATTATTTAACATCACACATCTAATAATGTACTCAATGGTGGTGCAATGCAATGTGACTTTGTGTTTAAACTTGTTAACTAGAGTGCTACGGTTCAGAAATGAAATGGGGCCATAATCCAGCTAAGATTACTGGATTAATTTTAGGTTTACAAGAAGTTTCTAAAATTCCTGGATTAATCTTAGTACTTAAAAGGTAAGTACTTTTAAATTTTGTTTATCACAATGGACGCGAGTTCACCACATGCAGGAAGAAATGGGACATGTAGCCTGATCCTCAGCATGTTTACTTGAAAGTAAACCTTACTGAGCTCAAGAGAACTACCGGTATCTTTCCAGGAAGTGTGCAGGAGATGCCACAACTTGCATAGAGTGGATTGTTTTGTGGCACCTTAAACAATAGGGTGAGGTTCCAGGAGCCTGGATGTGTTTTCCCACCCCACCCCCCATTTCAGGTCACATGCATTTAGGACCCCTGTTTCTGGCCAGTTGCACACTGAAGGTCTATTGTTATAAACAACTGAATGGGCCAAGATTAGCATGTCAAAGGTCCTTTACCTACAGCCCATTCTGGATGATGATATGGTATTTATGTCCCACAGGTCTTATTTGGTAGGCCTGAACTTGCTTGCAGATAGCCCTCTAATTTGAAATTGCCATTCACCTGCAACCATAAACAGGTTTGCACTCCAACAGAAACAAAACCAAGGGATGCAACAAACCCATTGCAGAAACATGTTTCCTAAAAGCAGCTTCGCCTGTTTCACTCTGGCTTCCCACCCCTATCAGAACTCAGCTCTAGAATGTATCAATAACAAAGGGAACAATCCTGCTGGAAATTCTCCTGCATAAACCCCAACTGACATGTATAGTATACAGTACTGGACTTTCAAAAGTTTTTGACAACATTTCTCACCAAAGACTCTTGTGTAAACTTTGCAGTCATGGAATAACAGAACAGGTCCTTTTATGGATTGGTAGAACAGGGAATGGAGAGTAGGAATAAATAGGCAGGGTTTTTTTTTTCCCAGTATAGGGAAACAAGAAGTTGTGGTCCCCTGGGCTCTTGGCCCATGGGACTGGTGCTTTTTAACTTATTCATAAATGATCTGGAGATGGGGTAAACACTGAGGTTTGCAGATGACACCAAACTGTTCAAGGTGTGGTTAAAACCACAACAGATTGTGAAGAGCTCCAACAGGATCTCTCCAGATAAGGTGACAGGGCAATCAAATGGCAAGTGCAGTTCAGTGTCAATAACTGTAAAGTGATGTACACTTGGACAAAAAAAAAATCTCAACTTTTACTATACACTGAAGGGGGATCTGAGCTGTTGGTGACAAACCAGGGAGTTGTGCTGGATAGATATCTCAGTGATATGTCAATTCCATGTGTCGCAGCAGCAGCGGTGAAGACAAATTGCATGCTAGCTAGGGGTTGTTAGAAAGAGGGATTGAGAATAGGCTGCTAAAATTATATTGTTGTTTGTTGTTGTTGTTGTTGTTCAGTCGTTAAGTCGTGTCCGACCCTTCGTGATCCCATGAACCATATCCCGCCAGGCCTTCCTGTCCTCCACTATCTTCCTGAGTTCGCTCATTTTCATGTTCGTTGCATCGGTGATGCTGTCTAACCATCTAATCCTTGGCCTTCCCCTTCTCCTTTTGCCTTCAATCTTTCCCAGCATCAGAGTCTTCTCCAGAGAGTCCTCTCTTCGCATTAGGTGGCCAAAATATTTGAGTTTCAGCCTCAGTACCTGTCCTTCCAGGGAACAGTCAGAGTTGATTTTATTTAGGATTGACTGATTTGATCTCCTAGCAGTCCAAGGGACTCTCAGGAGTCTTCTCCAGCACCACAGTTCAAAAGCATCTATTCTTCGGTGCTCAGCCTTCCTTATGGTCCAACTCTCACAACCATACATTGCTACTGGGAACACCATCGCCCTGACTATACGAACTTTTGTTGGCATGGTGATATCTCTGCTTTTTATTATGCTATCTAAATTTGCCATAGCTTTCCTTCCAAGGAGTAAGCATCTTTTAATTTCATGGCTGCTATCTCCGTCTGCAGTGATCTTGGAACCCCAAAAAGTAAAATCTGTTACTGCTTCCATTTCTGCCCCTTCTATTTGCCAGGAATTGATGGGACTAGATGCCATGATCTTAGTTTTATTAATGTTGAGTTTCAAGCCAACTTTTGCACTCTCCTCTTTCACTCTCATCAAGAGGCTCTTTAGTTCTTCTTCACTTTCTGCCATTAGGGTGGTATCGTCTGCATATCTGAGGTTGTTGATATTTCTCCCGGCAATCTTGATTCCGGCTTGCGATTCATTCAGCCCTGCATTTCTCATAATGTACTCTGCATATAAGTTAAATAAGCAGGGTGACAATGTACAGCCTTTCCCTTGATATCTCCAATTTTCTTGAAGAGATCTCTAGTCCTCCCCATTCTGTTGTTTTCCTCGATTTCTTTGCATTGTTCATTTAAGAAGGTCTTCTTATCTCTCCTTGCTATTCTCTGAAAATCTGCATTCAGTTGGTTATATCTTTCCCTTTCACCCTTGCTTTTCGCATTCCTTCATTCCACAGCTATTTGTAAAGCCTCATCTGACAGCCACTTTGCCTTCTTGCATTTCTTTTTCTTTGGGATGGTTTTAGTTGCTGCCTCCTGTACAATGTTACGAACCTCCGTCCATAGTTCTTCAGGCACTCTGTCTACCAGATCTAATGCCCTAAATCTATTGTTCACCTCCACTGTATACTCATAAGGGAAATGATTTAGGTCATATCTGACTGGTCTAGTGGTGTTCCCTACATTCTCCAATTTAAGCCTGAATTTTGCAATAAGAAGCTCATGATCTGAGCCACAGTCAGCTCCAGGTCTTGTTTTTACTGACTGTATAGAGCTTCTCTATCTTTGGCTGCAAAGCACATAATCTATCTGGTTTCAGTATTGACCATCTGGTGATGTCCATGTGTAGAGTCGCCTCTTGTGTTGTTGGAAAAGTGTGTTTGCTATGACCAGCGTGTTCTCTTGACAGAACTCCGTTAGCCTTTGCCCTGCTTCATTTTGCGCTCCAAGGCCAAACTTGCCTGTTCCGTTTATTTCTTGATTTCCTACTTTAGCATTCCAGTCTCCTATGATGTAAAGGACATATTTTTGGAGTGCTAGTTCTAGAAGGTGTTGTAGGTCTTCATAGAACCGGTCAACTTCATCTTCTTCGGCATCAGTGGTTGGGGCATACACTTGGATTACCGTAATGTTGAATTGTTTGACTTGGATTCGAACTGAAATCATTCTGTCGTTTTTGAGGTTGCACCCCAGTACTGCCTTTCCCACTCTTTTATTGACTATGAGGGCTACTCCATTTCTTCTAAGGGATTCATGCCCACAGTAGTAGATATGATGGTCACCTGACTTAAATTCGCCCATGCCCGTCCATTTTAGTTCGCTGATTCCCAAGATGTCAATGTTCAATCTTATCATCTCATTTTTGACCACATCCAGCTTGCCTTGATTCATAGACCTCACATTCCATGTTCCTAAGCAGTATTGCTCCTTGCAGCATTGGATTTTCCTTTCAACCTCAGACACATCCACAGCTGAACGTCCTATTGGCTTTGGCCCAACCGCTTCATCCTTTCTGGGTCTACTTGGAATAGTCCTCCGCTCTTCCTCAGTAGCATATTGGACACCTTCCGACCTGAGGGGCTCATCTTCCGGCGTCATATCTTTTAGCCTTTTGGTACTGTTCATGGGATTTTCTTGGCAAGGTTACTGGAGTGGGTTGCCATTTCCTTCTCCAGTGGATCACTTTTAGTCAGAACGCTCTGCTACGACCTGTCCGTCTTGGGTGTCCCTGCACGGCATAGCTCATGGCTTCATTGAGTTACGCAAGCCCCTTCGCCACGACAAGGCAATGATCCATGAAGGGGATCATTATATTATATTGCCCCTATACAAATCTATGGTGCAGCCATCTTGGAATACTGTGTCCAGTTCTGTTGCCCGCCACACTGCAAGATGGATATTGTAGAGCTGGAAAAGGTGTCAAAGGGGGCAGTCAAAATGATCAGAGGGCTGGAACACTTTCCTTATTGTTTTTTTTTATTTTTCACATTTTTATACCGCCCTTCCTCCAAGGAGCTCAGAATGGTATACATATTTCCTCCCCTCTGTCCTCACAATAACCCTGTGAGGTAGGTGGGGCTGAGAGATAGTGACTGGCCCAAGGTCACCCGAGAAGCTTCGTGGCTGAGTGGGGATTTGAACCTGGATCTTCCAGGTCTAAGTCCGACTCTCAAACCACTACACCATCCTGGCTGTATGAGGACAAGCTGCAACATTGGGAGCTTGGGGGCTTGAAAAAAGGCAGTGGGGGAGGCATGCCTCCCAGTCAAAGTTGGTTAGGATTGGGGCTGTTAAACCTATAAAATTCTGCATGGTGTGGACAGAGTGGATAGAAAGAAGTTTTTCTCCCTCGCTCTCATAATAGTAGAATCAGGAGCCATTCATTTAAACTGACTGGCAGGAGCTTTAGGACAGCTGAAAGGAGGTACCTGTACGTCTTCACACAGTGCAGTCTGTGGAATTCATTCCCACAACAAGATGTGATGGCCATTGGCTTGGATGACTTTAAAAGGAGATTGAACAAAGTCATAGACGAGGGAAAGTCTATCCATGGTTATTATTAGACATGATGGGTGGGTATATGCACTGTCTCCAGATCCAATGGTAGCATGCCTCTGAATACCAGTTGTAACTTTACTTAGGGAACAGTGGTGGGAGACAAGTAGGTCTGCTTTCTGTACAGAGGAAGCTGGTAGGCCATTCTGGGAAACAAGGATGTTGGACTAGATGGGCCCTGGGCATGTTCAAGCAGGGCCTTTCTTATGTTATGTTCCCACTGAAATAAGTTCTAGCATAGCTCCCATTGGATTTCCCTACTAGTGCAGGTCAAAGGCCCAGTATTCTGTTTCCAACAGTGGCCAGCCAGATCCCTCTAGATAGCTCAGAAAACATGGATAAAGGCAACATCCCTTCCCTATTGTTTGGCCTCAGCAACTGGTACTCAGAGGTATACATACTACTTCTGTATAGGGAGGTTAAATTTTTAGCACAGTTAAATGTCGCTAGTAATAAAACTACCTTCCATGAAATTGTCTAATAACCCTTTTCTACAGTCCTTCAAGCTAGCAGCCATTGTGAGGTCATATGGTTGTAAATTCTCCCCTTTAACTCCAGCGGCTCTCATTTTGGAATGTTAGCACTGTTTAGAAGTACTGGTAACTCAATTTGCACGCTCTTAATTTGCCCATTTTTGAAATAGTGCAATTGAAAAGTTAATATCAGAAGTGTGATTTGTGCGATTCATTTTTGAAATAGCGTGTTTGCTGGGTCGACTGACCAGGCTGATTGGCTAACTTCTGTGGCCAGCACCAGTACAGACAGCAAAGTGGGTTTATTGTTGTGTGCACATGATCATCGCTCTCCTGAATCTTTTGCTCTTCTCAAGCCCTCTCATGGGGGTATAACCCTTAATATTACATATGTCTTTGATTATACATATAATTTCTTTCCACCTTGTGAGCATTGAATGAGCTGGCAGGAGCCGGGTTGTGTGAAAGCTGTGTGTGCAGATTGAGGTAACTGGGCTGATTGGAAGAGCCTCAGGCTGCTAACCAGCATTCACAGCCCCTTGCTTTTTGAAGGATCCATAAATCTGCATACATGAAATAAGCTTCCCATGTGCTGATTAGCTGCTATCAGTTACTGCTGATAAGAGGCTTCTTGAAATTCTAGCCAGGGTATGTTTCTCCTGCTTCCTCGGTAATCCCCATTCATTAAAGTAAAGTGATCCTCTAAGGAGCCAGTCTCATTATTCCCTATGGGAAAGCCAGTCTTCCTTTGCATGTTTTAGGTATGCACACATGCCATTTTGCAGGAACTTAACCCCCATGTTAATTGAAAGCTGCCTATAGTTAGCAGGGTAGGTAAAAAAACAAAAAGCAGCAGTGTAATATATCCTTGTTTTCACAAACATTTTAGAAGTGTATCTAGTCCTGAAACATTTTTTTGTGAATGAATCCACCCCCGCTCCTTCCTTACCTTGGCTGCTCTTTTGAGTTTCTTTCAATGTGCTATCCCAAACAGACACAATTCCAGCATAATTCTTTTATTGATTACACGTCTTCAGTTTTTTAATTACATATTATACATTTCTTCTTGCAAAGATTGCATTGAAGGCCAGTGCCTCACGTCCTCCTGTTCCCAAATGGGACTCTGCTGCCACTCACTGAGACGCTACATTGACTCGGGGCCTCCAGAAGTTCACTCCTGGGTCAGACCTCATTACAGGACCTCATTACAGGTCCTAAAGCCAGGGAACACAGGACTCTTTATTGAACTACAAGTGCAAGCTATAGTGTGAAGAACTGCCTTAGCAAAACATGGCCTTGTGAGAGAAGGTATTGCCTTCACCTTTTACACAGATTATGATAAACTGCTACGTATAAAATTATGCATGGGATGGAGAGAGTGGATAGAGGGAAATTCTTCTCCCTCTTGCATAACACCAGAACCAGGGGACATGCACTAAAATTGAGTGGAGGGAGAGTTAGAACAGACAAAAGAAAATATTTCTTTACCCAGCGTGTAATTAATCTGTGGAACTCCTTGCCACAGGATGTGGTGATGGCACCTGGCCTAGATGCCTTTAAAAGGGGTTTGGACAGATTCATGGAGGAAAAGACCATCACAGGTTACAAGCCATAAGCAACCTCCTGGTTTTAGAAGTGGGTTTTCTCTGTGCCAGGTGCAAGGGAGTGACAACGGGAAACAGGTTATCTTGTTGTCTTGTGCTCCCTGAGGCATCTGGTGGGGCCACTGTGTGATACAGGAAGCTGGACTAGATGAGCTTTTGGCCTGATCCAGCAGGGCTCTTCTTATGTTCTTATGTTCTTATGAGAAACGTCTTTGTTTGCCTAGCAGCCACGAAAGCTTATGCTACCATTCATCTATCAGTCTTCAAGGTGCCACAAGACTCTTCATCAGTTTTGAGAAACACCTACATGCGCTATAGTTCCCAAGAATGTCTTGACCAAGTGTCCCTTCCAGCCACAGTTGCATTCACTGATCAGTGAGCTTCTCCTCCAGCATCACAACCCACCGACAGAAAGAATGTTGATTGTGACTTTGTACGTTCGAAGGCAGGAGATGTTCCAGCAAAAGGATGCCATGCTGAGTGTTAGAACGAAAGAAAAGGCTCGTGTTAAATGCCTCAGTACTTTGCAAATTAGCATTGATTTTACATTCTTCTCTCTTTTGCTATACAGATTTTCACTTATCCATACTGCACAGACATATTAAGACCATCCCTCTTTAGCCATACCAAGATTTTCAATATAAGGTCCAGGAATGGTGGTGGTGGTGGTGGTGGTGGTGAAACGGCACAATCCTTTGCAGGAATAGGCTGGCGGAGCGAGTGCTCCACTGGCCTAAGGTGTCACGAAAGTGCTATAAGGGACTTTTGCGGCACCTCTGGAGTAAGTGGCACTGGTGCGGAGGCCGGTGGCGCTCACTCCGCTGTCCCCCCGGACTCCATGCCACCCGACCCAGGTAAGCCCTGCGCTGGGTGGCAGGAGGGCATGTGGAGGGAGGGCTGTGGTGGCGGGGGAGGGGGCCATTGGCCGGCCAGGCCTGGGAGCAGGTGGGGATATCAGCGCTGAGTTGCGCCGATATCCCTGTCCCCTTCCCAGGCTGGCCTTGCACGGCCTCCCCGGTTGTGCGCCATCTCCAGAACTGGCGCGCATCTGAGGAGGCCCATTGGGGCCCCTGGGGTGAGCCCCAGCTAAACCTATACACACATGAGAGTAGGTCCCATTGAACTCAATGGGACTTATTTCTGAGTAGATATCCATAGGATTGGGCTGTGAGGCCAAGTCTACCTCCCATTTATATCTCAGCCTCCACTTTGAGCTCCGGAGACAGAGAAGGGGAGAAATTTGCCTCACATGCCCAAGGAGGAGTTCCAGGAGGTCAGAGAGAATTTTGGATTTCTCCCCCTGGTAGGACCACTGGCGTCGACAGGGGGAAGCGGGGGGGGCGGGCCGCCGGGGGTGACGCGCGATCACCCCCCACTTATAGTTTCGAGCGGAAGGTGGGCCCGCCCGCCCTCCCCTGTGTCCGTTTGGCTCCAAAATGAGCCGAAAACGGAGCGGGGAGGGCGCTCTGCTCCTGCGCGTGACGTCACGCACGGGGGCGGAGCCTCCCCCTTAAGGGCGACGCGCGCCCCCGCTCTGGGGTGACGCGCGTCGTCGCGATGCGACTGGGTAGGACATAGGTCTAGAAGTGTCCCCTTTCTTGGGTGTGCTCCTGCAGGTTTGAGGTGAAGCATGCTTTAGGACCTTCAGAGGACCGAGCACAGCTAGGGGAGAGGTGCCTCTCTGTGTGAGATGATGCACTGCCTGATGGGTAGCGCAGCCCCATGCTTTCAAGGCACGTGCATTACACGCTCCCTTTTACAGTGTATCCGTTTTTGTGCTGCGTTTCTACAAATTACTGTGAATATGGGTCTTAAATAGGCTGACCATATCCAAAAAGGGACAGGGTGCCTATACCTTTAACCATTAGAATTTGGGCAGGTGCAGCTCATCTTGGAAGGGTGCAACAAGCTAAAGGTAAAGGTGACCCCTGACAATGAAGTCCAGTCGTGTCCGACTCTAGGGTGTGGTGCTCATCCCCATTTCAAAGCCGAAGAGCCAGCGCTGTCCGAAGACGCCTCCGTGGTCATGTGGCCGGCATGACTCTCCTTGCCGCAGCGCGTAGCATGCGGCTGGAACACGGAGCGCTGTTTACCTTCCCGCAAGCGGTACCTATTTATCTACTCGCATTGACATGCTTTGGAACTGCTAGGTTGGCAGGAGCTGGCCATGTGGCAACAGTTCTGCCATCCACCCACAGTGCAGCCCAGCTGGAGTCCTGCTCATCATAGCAGGTGAAGGGGAAGCAAAACAAGATTATAAAGGAAACAGTCAGGAAGATGGAGCATTTCAAGTTCTTCCAGTTTCTGGGTTTCCTAGAAAAAAAACACCTAGGGATGAATGTGTGCATATGTAGTTACACCTACATAAGCATTTCCATAAGTAAGTCTTAAATCACTTTCTGAGCCTGTTTTCCTGCCATTTAAGTGAATGTGTGGGTCAGTGTCAACGCAGAAGAGAAAATGGCTTAGAGTGGTTTTTGCCATGTGAATGAGCATCCTGGCCAATGTCGGTGTCTGTTACATGTCTGTGCATTGCAAAGTGATGGAAGCAAAGCAATGTTTCACTGCCTGTTTCCACCCTTCACTGTGATGCAGAAAAATATTTTCCTGGTTTCTGTTCATATCTGCCTCCCTAGGTCACAGGAAAAACCTCACATTTGGCAAACTTAATCTTTCCTCCTTTCAAGGAGAGCATACACATTAGGCTGACTCTGGGTGCAGGGAGACTCCAGGAGCTAACTCAATTAAGCCTCCCAGAACTCAAGGATCGGACCATCAAGGACCATCAAGGACCATCAAGGGTCCTCTGACTAGCTCAGCCCACTATTGTTCCCATTGTTTTCTGTAAAAATCAAAAGTCTCTTGTTTTTCCTGTATGACTCTGTGACTATGCACATTCTCAGCAACCATGTGATATTCTGCTTGGAAATGTATAAAAACTGTTCTCACATGGAGCAAAGGGTCAGTTCCCCAACTGGGGGCTGTCCACTGCGCTGCATAACAAATAAACCCATACTTTTTCCTTGTTCACCAGTCTTCCTGGTCCTATTAATTATCAGTCTGCTTAAAAATTCCGCTACAACTGCCAAAAAACCACCCTTGTTTCCCTCCATACCTGCTTTCCATTGCCAAACGTCAACCAGAACAAACTCTCAACACTGCATGATCCTCCCATACATCCCTGGGCTGAGCACAGGGTGGTTTAAGTATTCTTGCTCCCTCTGCTTTGCCAAGCAGTGATCTTTTGGCAAACGTTTCTTCACTTCCAGCTGCTGCTCAGGCCGCACGGTACACTCAACAGTCGATGGTTTGACCACATTGACAAAACTCACCGACAGCGTTGAATGTTCCACGAGACCATTTGCCTGTTTCATGGAGGCTGTGTGCAGGAGGAGAGGTTTCCAAAGTGGAGACGGTGAATGAAGCAGATGGTTCAGGATGCTGGGCTGCTCTCTTAGCCTCAATCTCTTGTTTTGTAACATGAAAAATAAAACAGCCTACCTTGTAGAGCAAAGACAGGCGGAGGCTGAATGGCAGAACAGCTGCAGCACGGATACGCTTTGTGTTCTGTCCTGCTGCTGCCTTGCTGCAGAGCTGGGGAACTTGCATGGTTGGCCCTTCCTCTCTGTGCTTTTAACCATTCTGTGATGAGGAGCAAACACTGAGTCAGTACAGGTTACCCCTGCAAGAGTGAAAGCTTTACTTGTTGAATTGCTGCCTGTCGTGTAGCTGTAAGGGCCCTGGAATCTTGTGTTTAGAGCCCCAAAGATACTCTAAAAAGTAGTGTTTCCCCAATGTATTAAGTATGACCCCCCCCCCTCCTCTAAATAGAGCCTTGCCCCAGAATACATTCTAGGTTGAGCCTGGGAGAATAGAGAAGCCTTTGGGTGAACCACCCCATTAAGAGACAGTTCTTTGATCAGCTTGTTGTTGTTCAGTCGTTAAGTCATGTCCGACCCTTCGTGATCCCATGAACCATATCCCGCCAGGCCTTCCTGTCCTCCACTATCTTCCTGAGTTCGCTCATTTTCATGTTCATTGCATCAGTGATGCTGTCTAACCATCTCATCCTTTGCCTTCCCCTTCTCCTTTTGCCTTCAATTTTTCGCAGCATCAGAGTCTTCTCCAGAGTCTTTGATCAGCTAGCAGGAGGTATATGTTGCGATAACATCTTTCCTATGTGTCTCTTTCCAGTAGCAACACCAACCAATTTGGGGTTTGTTCTTTCTCTGGCTTTGATGGCATTAGCTTGTCAATCAGAATAAGGATGCTATTTAAAACTGCTTGGATTACTGTAATTATGACATGGTCTGAAGGGTCCTCCCTCTCCAGACTGTTCCAACTCCCTCAAGACGAAGTGATGAGTGTGACACACATACACACCACACCACAGTTGAGGCTCATCATGACATAATGAACCAATTAGTCTTTAGGGTGCTGTGTGACTCCCTCCCTTGGCTAGTTCGTAAATCTTCCCATCACACATAAGACGAAAGTGAACCATGAAGCTGGAGAAGACTGATGCCATTTAGCAATTGGTTGACTGCATGCAATACCTACACACCTTGAGCTTCTTTCATTAGGGGTTCCAGCAGTTCTTTGATTTCAAACAGCAGCACACCAGTTCTTCAGCAGATGTCTATCCAAGGGAAAGGATAGCCAGCCAGAAATGTTAAAAGTGGAAACAGAAGAGGCCTCTGCAATGAGAAAGGAATGAAATGTTAACCCCCAGGGTTACTAATCTTCTCTAGATGGTCCACCCACACTTATAACAAGCATTTAAATAACTTTGGACATGCTAAAGCAGGCATATGGTATGGGCAGACTTCAGGTTTGGGATCTGTGTTGTTGTTGTTTTTAACAAGAACTCCCAAAGTCCACCAACAGGAGCCAGATGCAAAATGGCGGTTCAGGGGATGGAGGCAGTTATCTACTCTACCCCAAGGACCAATATACTTGGGATGACCTGAAAATCAACACCTGAGTTACTAGAGATCAACTTCCAGGGAGGCAAGCCCCTTAAATTATCAAAGGGACTGTCGCATTTATTCTGGCATACTATTTCCAGGACTAGAGCCCACTTCATGAAAGCTTATGTGCAAATAAATGGGCTACATACATTTTTAAGGCGTTGCAAGACTCTGTGGTTTTTACAGAGCAGGGATCCCAACTGCCTTGTTATTGTTGCTCTTGTTGAACAGTTGGGGAGTCAGAAACCCTTTTTCCCCATCTGCACATCCTACAGATCACCCAGTAGATCTACCATGAAGTCCAGACGTGCCTTCTGGCATTGTCCACCCTGCCTGACTCTCTCCTTCAGGCGTTTGCTTAAAGGGTGACCTACACCAAATCCGTTCGTGTTTGTGGGGTCGTGAGCATAGGAGACAGGACGCCCCGCCCCAAGATGCTGCCCTGGCTCCACCAGTTTTTTTTCCAACGCATTGTCTACTTGCTTGTCCCTCCTGATTGGTCGCTTCCTGGCCCCCTGTGATTGGTCAATTGCAGGGGTGAGGAGCGTGGGGGATCGTCCGTTTAAATTCCCAATCATGAAATGATAGTTGAATTGTTTCCGGATGTGACCCAAGTGGAAGTGTAGGGTGTTTGGTTTTTTTTTTAAGTCCTTGGACTCCCCCCCCCTTTGCTGAGCAGAAGGAAACTTGCCCCGAAGGGAAGAGTCACCCCAAGAGGCTCCATGAATATAATGTCCTTCTCCAAAGAGAAACGACACACACTTAAGCCCTCTCAGAAAGCGTATGACAGAGGTGAGGTTTGAACCCGGGACTTCCAGATTCACAGGACAGTCACTATGATATACTAACTTAACCACTTTTTGTATGAAATAAAATTCCAAACTGAGCTGGGTTGACAGTGGCTTCGGCAGTCAGCAGGTCTGTGAGAGTTTGTGTAAAGTGAGTTTGCCCCCTCCCTTTTCCAAGCAGTCATCCCAGAAAATTAGTTGCCAACCAAGGTCACAAAGCCAGGACTACAAGGTTCACCCACAGTTGCCAGGAGTGGTGCAAAACTCCTACATGATTCTCCCAATAAGAATTCTGTGTCTTTTGATTTGTCTGGAAGGCTGTTTAGACTACTGGTGTAGTAGTTCAGCAGCCAAGGGTGTGATCTAGAAGCTGGGTAGGACGTTCTAAGAACAGAAGCCCTAGCATGAAAGAACCTGTGTTAGGTCAGGCCAAAAGTTAGGCTAAAAGTCCCTTCAAGTTCAGTGGCCCATTTTCAACAGTGACCAGCCGGCTGCTTCTGACAGCGCAATACTATACAACTTACACCACTGGTGCAGTGAGAACCAGAGGCCCCAGAATGGAAAGGGGATTCAATTCCCTTTTGAATCCCCCTTTGGAGGGGATTTGAATCCCCTTTCCATTCTGGGGCCTCCCGTTCTCACTGCACCACTGGTTACACCAGTGGTGTAAGTTGAATAGGATTGCGCTATGAGAAACTCACAAGCAGGGACGGAGGCAACATACAGTACAAGGATCCATTTCAGTACCAAGTCTCAGAGAATTTGAATGGCTTGGAGCCCAATCCCATGCATGTCTACTCAGAAGTAAGTCTCATTATAGTAAATGGAGCTTACTCCCAGGTAAGTGTGGATAGCATTTCAGCCCCAATCCACTCTCCTCCCTTGCATTTGAGTGGCAAGCCACCACCGCTCAGCCTTGTTTCTGCCCCTTCCCACACATTATAATTAGGAATGATACTGTACTGCCTTTACAACAAAAAATAATTCACAAAGTGGTTTCCATTGCTAAACAAATCAATAAATTTATGCTTTGTAAACTGCTTCTTTTTGTTGTATGTATGATTAGCTGTATGTAAATATTTGTTGTAATACTGTAGATCAGTGGTTCTCAAACTTTTTAGTACCAGGACCCACTTTTTACACTCTATCGGGACCCATCTAGCTTTACGAGACTTAAAAAAGTGATCTATAAATAAGTATAAGGAGCTCAGCTGCTTGTAACTAGCAGCTATCTTGCAAACTGCAGGAGCTCAGCTCTTTGGAGGGCAATTAGCAGCTATCCGATTTTTGAATAGCCTCAGGGCTTGTGGCATTTACTTAACTGATCTTTCCATCACCTGGGACCCACCAGAAATCAGGTCCCGACCCACAGTTTGAGAAACACTGCTGTAGATAAAATAAATAACTCTTGCCAGCTGTCAGAGTCTGCATTGCACAAGTTGGCCAGCAGGTGGCAGTTGCAACCTAGGACCCTAGTAAAGCTGTCTGCATGCAGGTTCTTAAAATATGGAATTAGTCAAAGAAAGTTTAAGGGCACTTCTGGAAAGGAATGATTTTTCAGGTCTCACTGAGATTCACAAGCCATATGGTTATCGTCAGGGTCCAAAAGCAGCATTGTGGTGCAAAACTCCAAGTGACTCGGTCTACAATTCTCAACTTATATATACTGTATATTGCATTGCCTGTTTAACTCCTGCCTTCTACTGCAACTTTGTATATTTTCCTCTTGTTGATTTGATATGTCATCATATGCAGTCAGGCCATTGGTCTCTCTCTATGCTAGTATTGTTTGAGTTGATTGGCAGCAGGTGTCAAAGTCTCCAGAACAGGTCCCAGTCCTGCTGCCTGGAGACTCTGAGGTGCAAACTTCATGCAAAGAGGAGATTATCATTGAGCTATAGCCTTGATTCCATTATGCAGGTAATACAGGCACATGAGCCCTACCAGGAAAGACACCTGGCAACTGTACTTTGATGCTGCTTTGTTGCAGGTACCATAGCTTACCAATTCTACTAAAAATCCATCCTAGTGGGGAACTTAGAAGGTAAGTGGCATTGAAATCAATGGGACTCCCAAGTAAATTTGCTAGGAATTGTCAGCAGCCCAAGTGAGTCAACAGAAGTGTGCTAAACCAAGTGGCGCTCAGTTGCTATCTATGGCAGGCCAGGCAGCCACTCAAGATAAGCGCATCAGCTTCCAAGACCTTAATGGCAGAGTTCAAGTCTGAATCCTGTTTTGTACCACAAACCTGCAGCCCATCTGCTCAGCACCTATGTCAGATATTGTGGGATCATGAAGGTTGAAGGAGGTATCCACAAAGTTACGGCCTGATCCTATCCGGCAGTTATGTCACTGGAAGATGCGTTCCAGCGGCATAACACGCTTTCAGCCTGTTGCAAATGTGACAATGCCAGAGAGTATGGACTGGTCGCTGCTGGGTCCACGTGAGACACATAAGCGGTTGGAGACAGGTGGGGAGGAGGTGGAACGGGGCAGGGGTGGGTGGAACAGGATGGGGCGTGGAGGAGAATGAATTGGGCTCAGAATGGGGGTGGTTTTGGCGGAAGTGGCGCCTGCCAAATCCTAACCCCCTTCTGAAGCCTGATCTGCCTTCATGGGTCAACACAGACTTGCGCCAGTGATAAGCCCGAGCTACATTGTCCACGCCTGCGTCGCGGCCGCGTTCCGTGCGTGTCTGGTGTCCCGCCCCCAGGTCAAACAACAGGTTCTGATTGGCCGGACGTAGCGCGGATGCAGCAAAAGTCAAGCTACAAAAGGAAGGGACAGTTAGGCAGCCCAGCAGAGACACATGTGATAATCCTGAAGAGTTAGACAGAGATGCAGCTTCAGTGTGTGGCTGGATGGACTTTCCTTCTCCCCTTTGCTTACCTGTGTGAGCAGGGTCACTGAGAGGATAAAAAGGGGAGAAGCCCCAGCCAGCACACTGTTTTGAGCTCCTTTGTGCAGGATGCAAATGTTAGCTGAACCATGTTGTCGTTACCAAAGAAACTCGCATCACCATTCATTCCAGAAGAGTTGTGTGTTCTGCAAAAGGGTAAGAAGAACCTTCCTGCTTAAATAATCCTGAAAAGGGGGGGGGGATGCCCAACATCTGAAGATGAGATACTATGTTAAATAGGGCCATGGAGCTGGCCAAGGTAGCCAGGAAGTGTTGTTGTGTACCTGCTTAAGAAGGAAATGAGAGGAAGGCAACAGAGCCGAGAAGAAAAAATCAAAAGGAAGATGAAAGAGATGCCAGTGACCTTTTCAATCCCCACAGGCCAGCTGTGTATTCACTTTGTAACTAGACGTCCCATCGGAAATGAAGGAGGAGGGATAAAGTGCTGCCGGGAGAGGGGTGGTGGTGGCTTGTCTAGACACAGCAATGAAATCCAGCGCTGAAAAACACCCTGCAATGTTCTCAACTTACTTTTTGCAGAATTTGGCTAAACGGACAAGATTATTCTAGTGCAGAACTTAGCCCACTGTTGAGTGTTGTTAGAGCAGCAATAGTTGCCACTCTGGCTGAGTAAACAGCAGCTATTCTGCAAGGCCAGGGAGGCTGGTCCAGGAGTAGAGCCAGAAAAAGAAGCTGCCTCTCTGGACTTCTCAGTTCTTAGCGGAATGATCCCCAAGACACAGGTAGAAGTATCAGCTCACTTGTGCTGCTGGCACCGAGTCTCATGGAAGTGAGTAGCTGAATGGCTTTTTTCACAAGCTGCCGGGTGGGGGAGTGGGGGAAGTGTGTAACAAAGAGCTTGCTGATCACGCTGCATGGCTTTCTCTCCAACAGCTTCATCCTGCTCAGTCAAGCCCCTTCAACAGACAAGGTGTCTGGGATGCATCTGCCTGTCCTATTTTCCTTAATCTGGCCTTGCTTCTCTCAAATCCATCATATACAGCAGGGGTTCTCAACCCCTTCCCGGCCGAGTACCACCTCCAGCTCCACTCTCCTGCTGCGTACCACCAGAAGTGACTAGCGATGACATCATCGCCAGTAACGTCTGGGTTTTCGGAGGCCAGAACACACAGGTAGGAGGCTCTGGGCAGGTGGGAGGGCCCTTCTCAGCGTTCCTTAGAGGCTCGGCCAAATGCAAGAGCCTCTCAGGAGCGAAAATGCACCGTCAAACGTGCCGCGTCAGAGTGGGGTTCTGGTGGTCCAGCGGTCTGAGTACCACCAGCAGTTGGCCGAAGTACCACTGGTGGTACTAGTACCACTGGTTGAGAACCCCTGATATACAGCATTATCTCCTCCTCCGCACGGCTGTTTACCTCCCATAGGTGATGTGTGTAACAAAAACGGCTCCCCAGCACCCCTTCTCCCATGTGTACAATCTGTCCTCAGGTTTTCAGAGCCGTAACTCTGAAGTTCAACGTATCTTCCTCCTGCCATTCCTTTCAGTGTGTCAGCAATGAATTTTTCTGCACACTGTTCTCTCTCTCTCTCTCTCTCTCTCTCTCTCTCTCTCCCCCCCCCCCTCTCTCTCTCTGTGCGCACGCTCTTTGGCAGGGCAGGGGGAGATCTCTGCCTAGCACTGCCTGCATTTAGAGGCAGTGAATCAGGCAGCCTGCATGGGATTAATCAGCAGCCAATGCTCCTCCCTGCCTGGGATTTTGCTGTGCTGCTGACAGCCATCCCTGTTAATGTATTCAGCTCTGGCAGCAAATTGGAAAGAGAGTAAGGAGCTTAGGGATGCACTGCGCCTCTGTGCCCCAGTTACAAGTAGGCCCCCTAATCCCAGAGAGTGCTGAAAGGGGGAAATTCCCATCGGGTTGTTACCTAGTAGAGTTCTTGACTTAGCCAAGGCTGGTTAAGACCTTACTTACTCACCGGGTCTGGTTGAAGGCATTTTGATGGGAAACCCCAAGGGGCCTCCTCCTTCTCTCACTAATTCACAGAAAGTTATGCTGGAGAGCCTGGGCTAGAGAAATTGTCTTTTGTTGTTGTTGTTGTTGTTGCCCAAAGTGTAGAAGGCAGTTTGAAAAGAGAGAGCACTGCTGCACGCACACGCACAAGACACACACACCACTCTTGCATCTGGGAAATAGGCTTTTGTATGATTTAAAAACTCTGAGCAGAAGAGAGTGGGACAAAGGAAAACGTAGCCACACATCTGAGGAAGCCGCGCAACCACTTTCAGCTCTCCTACTGTAGCATTTATAGTGTGCTCAAAGTGGTTTGCGTACATGACCTTGCTGTAATCCTCACATCAGCTCCCCTGTTTGATCGCTCTTCATTACAGATGGAAGGAGAGCTAAGGGCCCAATCCTATCCAACTTTCCAGCACTGATGCAGCTGCAATGCAGCCCCAAGGTAAGGGAACAAATGTTCCCTTCCCTTGAGGAGGCCTCTGTGTCTCTTCCCCTCCCCCCCGCAGGATGCGGCACATGCCCGTTGGCACCGTGCATTAGCACTGGAAAGTTGGATAGGATTGGACCCTGAGAGAAGGAGGTTTGCCTAGGACAACCTAGTGAGTTGATAACAGAGACAGGATTCAAACTGGACACTTCCTGATGATGCACAGCCTAGTCTCACAGCCACTACAGTACACTAGGGCTGAAATCCTATACTCACTTTCCTGGGAGTAAGCATCATTGAACACAATGGGACTTGCTTCTGAGTAGATATGCATGGGCTTGTGCTGTCACTCTCTTGAAAAAAACCCTTACAAAAACAAGTCGTTCTTCTTCTTGGCTGTGCACAACCCTCTCTAGATCTGAAATGCATACTGTTCCTCTACAAAAGGGAGTGAACTGGCAATTCCACCACAGTTCTGCTATACTTCAATGCTAGCTATAATCTGTAGCGCCAACAGATGGGGGAGGGGGGGAGATGTCATCTGAAAAGCACTTCAGTAATGCAACAACCTGCCTGGAGAGAGAGAGACTGTCAAATCCTATATGTTTTCAGGAAACACCCCAGAAGATATTTTATCAGAGAGATGCCTTACCCCACTGGATTCCATTCAGCCGGATTACTTCTCCTTCTGAGAAAACCAGGATTCCAATAACTTAGGGCAGTGCTTTTTAAAGTGTATTTATCTTCTCTGTCATTCTCCATTTCAACAAGAGACCCAGTGAAGGCTTCCAAACATGGAACTTCTTCACAAATTACACACAGGCAAATCTGGGGTTGCCACCATATGTACACTCAACACAGGAAACTATGGTCAATCCCAGCTCTCTGTCTACTGTACCTGTATGTCTTCAACAGGTGTTTGTCACATTCACAGTTCAATCACATTATTTTAAAAAATACAATGTGGGATTGCAAACATGCATTCAGCACCCCATGGGGTGAGGAGAAGCGGCTGGGAGGGGATAAATTGAAGAGAAGAAGCAAAGGATTTAAGCTGGCCTTCCTCCCTGTTGCTTCTCAACTCTAAATGGCTCCCTCCCAAAGTAATCTTTTTGTATGGGGGGGGGGAATTGTTCCATGAATTTGGGTGCAATATTGGGTTGTTGCATTACCCTGAAAGAATGCAAGCAGGCCCTGAGGCTGGTTGTATCCTTTCCAACTCTGGCAGCTCTCTCCTGGGGAAAGCAGAGGACCTTCATCCAGGAATCTGTGGGGCTGGAGAGTTACAAAACAAAAGTGGTAAAGCTCCCATAAAGAGAGAAACTCCATCTATGCCACTGTGACTACATTGTCCACATATGGCACATCAATTCTCCTTTCCCTCAACACCATAGTGAGCGAAGGGGGGGTGAGCGAAGAGTGCTCAGAAGAGTGCTCAGAAGATATTACTGATTGGTAAAATACAGACAGAGACCTGGGCAGGACTGAAAATGTATGTACTTGAAAGCCATATTTAGATTAAAATTTAAATACTGGTAGTATCTCTTCTCAGCAATACATACAGAAAATGTATATTGGAATTTTTTTTTCTTGCTCTAGCTGGAAATTTTGTATTATGTGAGAAATGCTTTCTTGATGTTGAAAACAAGGCACAGTATTGTGGAGTTTTCTAGCAGATTTTTAGGCCTCACTGTCATACACCACAGAGCAGTTTAAAATTAAAAGTATGCAAGTTGTCCCTGCATTAATAAGGCATTACTGAATGAATGTATTTAGTAATTTATTCTGGAAACACATTGTAAATGTATGTAAATATGTTTGTCTTTGAAATACTTCAGGAGACTAGTACAGTATTTATTGCATATTTGAAATATAATTTTAATGGAATAATTTATATTTTTAAAAATGTGAATTCCCCCAAAATGTATGTCTTTTGCAGAGCTACACAGAGAGCGGAGCAGAAGCAAGGAAACGTATAAAATGAAACTGACATCTCAAGGCACATCTCAAGGAACAGTCTATAAATAGGCCACAAGAAGCCCAATCATTGCTCTAGGGAGCTAGAAGTGGGGTGCTGGTGGAAGGCCAGGGCTTGAGATGAGGAAGGAAGAGTCCCTTTCTCCCCCTCTCTGTCTGCAGGGAGGGGCTCTTCTTCCTGAGAGGGCCAGAGACATCAGAATCACAGCCCCATCTGCACAGCCTGGGGGCATCTCCTATCTACATCTCAGGAGCCTCCCCCCCCCCCCCCTTTCCCTTGTCTCCTGTCTCCCTGCACTCAGCCCTGGCTGCAGATGGATCCACAGAAGCAAACACGCAGGCAGCAGCCAAGAGCCTCCAGCACAAAGATGCCAGTTTGTATCTGTTCTGACAGGCAGGAGCTGCTGAGGTCATCGCTCTTGCTGCGCAGCACTGTGCTGTTTTTTGTCCTTCCCCTTGTGTCACCCACCCCGCAGGATCCTGGCTGCCGTTGCCAGCAGACTCCCAGAAGGGGAACCAGCTGCAGCTCAACCAGACGGCAGGCCTCACTTCCTTCCTCCTGTTTCCTTACACAGGGTCCTGCTGGAGCCAGGCCTCTTCCCCATAGTATCCCCTCTTGGCCCAAGGGCCTTGGGGGGGGGGTATAAGGTGCATCTTCACTGAGTCCCTGTTGTAGCAGTTCCAGTTCATTCCATCTCTCTCTCTCTCTCTCTCTCTCTCTCTCTCTCTCTCTCTCATTTGCTCCTGTGCTGTTTTTTGTTTTTTTTTGTATATTTGCAGTTCATAAACACACAGAGCAATAGAAAAACAAAGAGGGACTAAAGAGATAACACGGGACATAGCAAAAAAAAAAAAAAAAGGAGGCACACCACCTTGATATACAAATTTACTTGTAGGTAGAAGAAACAGTGTTGCTGGAAATACCAGGCTAGCTCACTTACTTACTCACAAGTAAAACTACTTGCAAGTAGGTGAAAGTGAACTTGCAAGATAGCTTACCTTTTGTGAGCCTAGTGCAGCGCATCAGCCAAAAGTCAGAAGTAACTGACATGGTGTGATGATGTCATTACGCCATGTCAATTACTTCCAGGTCACAGAGCACTGCGACCTGGAACTATTTGCTCCGCTCCGAGCGAGTCTGCTCTGCTCAGAACGGAGTGAAGCAAGAAGCGGCCGGAAGGTGTCAGCCACTTGGTGTCAGCCACTCATTGGCTCCCGCCTACGAGCCAAAGCCGCACAAGTCGCTTCCAACTCGCGTGGCGTCGGCTCATAGGGCGCAGGCGAGCTGTCGAACAAGCCTTGGCTTGGCCATTTTCGGCCGCTCCAAGTTCCTTTGTGTTCTCGCGAGCTTCACGAGAACACAAAGGGACTTGGAGCGGCCGAAAATGGCCGCTGACTGCCTGGGGGGTGCTGTGCGGTGCAGGCTGCCCCATGGTGTCACCCCAAAAAGCGGTGTCACCCAGTGTGCCCTGCACTTATCGCGCGCACACATACCCAAACGACGCCAGTGGAGAATGATATCCTTTCTGACATCTGGACCTTGTGTGGAAGTCAGCGTACTACTGCAATGAAGTACACATGGAGTGCAGTGTTAAACAGGGGCATCCTCTGCAACATGCAGGCGTGTTCTGAGTCCCAATATGCTCCAGAGATACTACTAAAATTGTAGTCGTTTTAGAAATCCCCTCTTGCTTTTTACTGGACCTGCCATTTGTTTGTGTCAGCCTAAAATTCAGGCTTTACTGTAAAATCCAGCCGAAATCTGCCCCATCAGTGAGGAAGTCCTTTGAAGACCTCTATCAAGGCCAGATCTGGACCAAGCCATTTCAGTGCCTGAAACAGAAAACAAAATGGAACCCTAATCGCTCCTGAGCATGAAATCAGGGCACAATCCCTGGCTGCAGCAGTTCTCCAAGGCAAGCCCCGCTGAAATGAACAAGAGCTGTACAAGGGCATTACTGGGTAGGCTTACCAGATCTCCAACCAGGACAGAGTGCTAGACCTTTAGGAGAAGGAATGTGGGCAGGTGTAGCTTGTTAAACCTTAGAGCACAATCCTAGGCATGTCTACTCACAAGCAAGCCCCATTGTGTTCAGTGGGGCTTGCTTCTGAGTAGACATGCCTAGGATTGTGCTCTAAGGTTTAACAGTGGGGCTTGCTTCTGAGTAGACATGCCTAGGATTGTGCTCTAAGGTTTAACAAGCTACACCTGCCCACATTCCTTCTCCTAAAGGTCTAGCACTCTGTCCCGGTTGAAGATCTGGTAAGCCTATTACTGGGGACGGTGTGGCAGAAGGACTCAGTGGATCGTACCCTACGGGTCAGATCTGTCTCCCACTCTGTCACTCTCAGTGTTGCCCCCTCATTCACCACACGATAAAATCAGATCTGCTTTCCTATGTTTGGCTATTCCGTTTATTTTGCTATGTAAGCAACTTTGTGAACTTGTTCTGGTGAAAACGTGATCTATAAATATATCAATACACTTATTAATATAAGTTATTTTTGGCTGGTGAGATGTTAGTATGAAAAATCGCTCTCACATGGATAACCTATGCTGCCCCCCCAAAAGACTTTATTGAAAAACCTCTATTTCCCCTCTATTATCTTCTAGAAAGAAGTTCCTTTTCACATAGGTGTGTCAGCCTGTGAACACAGAATCATAAAATGTCATAGTGTCGTACAAACATTTCCCTCTGCTAGTAAGGCTGTCCGTAGACAGCTTCTCAGACGGTAGTACTATAGCCCTAGTACTGTAGAAGTGCCCTCGAAGAGCCCTTTCAAAACATGGTCTCTAGTAGGCTGGTAAGGAGCCACTTGCTAGAAAGATTGTCTGGAGTGGCTGAGAACTGTCTCCTGATGACCAGTCAAGAAAGCTTTACAGTACCTGTTTCAGTTTTTTTAAGCAGGGGAAATGCCGGAGAAAGGTCCGTGGGGAAAACTTCTGTATAAACAGGGGGGAGGGGCGCTACTAATTTTGTGGACTAAATTGCAAGGCACTGCAGTCTCTGGTTAGTTTGGTTTTCTAGGGTGTGCAGAACATTTTATGATACCATCTGCGAAAGTGAAGAAAGCCTGGTTGGCAACAGTATGTGGATCTGATGTTCATTTTGTGGGTTTCTTACAGTCTGAACATGTGCTTTTATAGCCAACGTTGTTATGGCTGCGATTATGGCAAATGACTAACAGTAAGAAATGTATCTCACTTTAAAACGAACTGTTACAATAGGCATGTGCACATTATGGTCTGACCAGCACTGGTAACTATTGAGTGGCAACAATACTAACAGCCCAATCCTGTGTAAGGATCCACCAAGTGGCCGAGGCCGCCCGCCCAATCTCGTGCTCTGCTGCAGGCAGCCTGCAGCGGAAAGTCTACTCGGGGAAGGGGACGCTCGTTCCCTTCCCCGAGTATAATGGTGGCTGGGGCAGATGGGGAAAGATAGACACAAGGATCCTAGAAAGTTAAGGCTGGCTCAATATAATGTTAGTGCCTACTACAGAAGAAAACGGAGGCTGCAATCCTATACACACTTTCCTGGGAGTAAGCCCCATTAACCACAAAGGGACTTACTTTCGAGTAGACATGCCTAGGCTTGGGTTGGTTGTGGCATCCATTCTCACTAATGAGAATGGAGCACAATTCACTAGGAGGCTCTCCTGCAGAAGCCCCACTGAAATGAACAGGAACAGTTCATTTTCATGGTATTTATTTAGGAGAATGTCCCAGTGGATAGTGCCCAATGGGTCAAATCCATCTCTCACAGACTAATCCTATTGGGCTTTAGCACCGCCAGCGCTAACTGATTTACAGCAGTCGGTGAAAAACACTCCGACAGCACGCGGAGCCTTCCCGCATGCACCAGAGGATCTTCCCAGACCTGCAGAGGCAGGTAGGATGGTGGGGAAGGCTGAACTGGGGCGGGTGGGACAAGGCGGCAACGAGCACGGGTGGAACAGGGAGGCGACAGATTGGAGAGTGGGCTCTGGGAAGGGGCGGGTTTGGTGGTAACGGCGGCCACTGTTCCTGGGAAGTATCAGTGGGATCCTGGTGGGATCCTGGGAAGGATCAGTGGGATCCTGATCCTGGGAAGGTAGCGGTGGCCACTGGGCTCTGGGAAGCGGTGGCTAGCTAGCACAGGTCCAAGTAGGCCCCTCCACGCTGCAGAGGTTTACCCTTTCCTTTACCTCTGGGTAATGTTCCCTTATCCAGAGAAGACTTCCACGACTGTCCCCCCCCCGGCAGGATGCAGCGGTAGTCCTTTTGGCATTGCTGCATCATCAGAGGGGGGAATCATAGGATTGGGCTGTCACTCTACTGTCCTGCATGGTACCCAACACCCACTGACTGAAGCAGGGCCTCTGAGAAGATTTTTATCAGGGGGTACAAAGTATTTTGGGGGGCCCTCCTCAAAGGGGGAAGGGTTCAAAACAGAGCAAGGGGAGGGCAGCAACGGCCAGAAAAGTCTCTGGAGTCCAGGTCTACCAGGCTTCCTGATGCAGTGCCCAGGTCTACCTGCCTGGTAGACCTGCCCTCCCGGTTGGCCCGGTCTCCATCTTTCACTCTCCATGAGGTCAGCTGAGATCACAGGAAATTTCTGGGCCCCCTCCTTTGACTCCTGGGGCCCCCTTTTGACCCTGGACCCGGGTACAATTTACCCCCTTTACCCCTCTCTCATGGACCCTGG
This sequence comes from Plestiodon gilberti rubricaudatus, assembly GCA_026170595.1. NCBI lineage: Eukaryota > Metazoa > Chordata > Lepidosauria > Squamata > Scincidae > Plestiodon > Plestiodon gilberti. Next base: position 111,468,796 of record JANXHW010000002.1, read on the forward strand.
ACTCTAGCTACCTCTGCAGAGCACAGCCTGGCTCCAAGCAGTTGAAGTGTGTCTGTTGGTTTCCATGATCCTCCAAGGAGGAGGCAGCAGCATCTAATGCAGCCATGCATGCAGAGTAATCTGGTGGAAACAAGGAGCTGGAGCCATGCCTGACGGACTTCCAGCCACTGAACAAGCATCCTGCATACATTCTGCAAGAATTGTTCTGACAGTCTACCTCTTTCTGAAATTCCTTTGAATTCAAACGAGAATATTTGCACCAAAATCTAGTGTCTTCCTTCAGAGTCATGTCCACACAAGAAGTATTATACCAGGGCTTGAAGAATGTGATGATTTACAACATCCAATTCTTAAAAGCCACACGACAACTGTGCCAATCCCTTCCAGGCCATATTGCAGACTGGGTGGGGGGAGGTGGTACAGTCCGCACACAACAAAAGGAACTCTCTGCAATATGGTACACTTCGCTCATGCATGATTTCCCATTTAGGCCTGGAATGCTGAACCAGCAGTATAGGAATGTATGGCCATGTCTTGCCTTCCTTGAGCTTCCACGCTTCACAAAGACCATTTTTCCCCAGCATCATCATAGCTTACTTGAACTTGATTCACTATGTTTTTACTGAAATCAAGACAAGCTAGCACAAGTCAGATATGTTTGATAGCGCTTGGTTTATCTCGTTCTATTTCCATTAACGAAGAGAGCAAACTGAATGAATGGAAGGGCCTTTTCACTGAGCAAGTAATGCACAAGTAATTCATTCATTGTACAGGGGGATCCACTCCACATGTTCCACAATTGCATTTCCCCTCAATCATATTTTGCTGACAAGTCCCTTTCTTGCCCCCCAAGAAGTGCATATGTCCGTGCAACTTTCTTCTCCACCTCTACCCACCCCCAAGGCAAAACGAAGTCAAATCACACAGCATATTCCCCTCACCGATGCTGGAGCGCTTATGTACTTTTTAAAAGGGGGAGAGAAAGGAGGGACCAGGTGATCCCGCTACAGTTAGAGTATGGCTATTCCATCCCCCATGGCAATAACATTCAATTTTCTTTGCTCTAAAAAACAACCACAAAATTCTGGGATGTGCACTCCTATTCTCCAGGCATTCACTCTGTACGTAGTAGTTTTGTATGTTGCTCTTCTCCACACCCTAGCAGTGTAGCTATCCATCCCTGAAAAAAGGATTAACCCCCCCCCCACACACACACACAGACACCACCCCAATCCATATCACACCAGCACTATTTTAACAACAGTGAAATAGAGTTTATTGTGTTTTTGCCCTCTGGAATGAGACAAAAAAGCATATTTCACATCCTCACTGTTGCTGAACAACACCCTGGGTGCGAACAGCCGCCCAATCACAAATGCCAAAAGCTCCAATTTGACACATAGCAAAACAGAAAAGTAATACAACGTTAATGAATGATGCGCTGCACACTTAAAACAGCCAAGCTGTACAGCTCACTTCTTTAATATGGGAAGCAAGTTGCCCGGTGTGAGAGGCAGAAGGCACAAGCAGGGCTGAAAAGAAATTCTGAAACAAACCCAAGCTTACAGGTTTGTTTGAAACTAGTGTGTAGAAATAATTTCTTTTTGCAGCTCTACGCACCGATGGCTCTTAAAATGATGACCTTTTAAAATCCTTTATCAAGGAACTCTGTGCAAGAGGTTCCATTTTTTTTAATTAAAAAAGCAAGCAGAGGAAGGCCTGAGGCTGAGACATGAGGACACCAGAGGGCACCCAGGGAGCCAAGAGCCGAGATGTGAGATGAATCCACATCACCAACATGCAGAGAGCATGTAAAGCATGAAGGAAATGTACTATAAAAAAAATGTATAGTCCTTATGCATACCTATACAGGTGGGCCCCCGTATCCACGGATTCGCTATACACGGTTTCAGTTATCCACGGATCGTGGGGACCCCCCCCCAGGCTTTTACTTTTCTCCCAGTAAGCTTCGTTTCTTCCTTAAAGAAACAGGAGAAGCAGCCTCTGGCTGCTTATTACAGGCAAGTAGAACAAGACTAAGTCCTAGAGAGGCTCTGCAAGGTTAACAGAAACCTTAGGTCAGTGGTACCCTAACTGGGGCGTCGCGACGCCCCAGCCGGGAAGAAAGGGTTGCTATGCCCTTAAGGGGCATGGCAACCCGCGGTGACGACAACGGCGCGCCTGGGATCGCGCCGCCGCTGCCGCCGCTGCGCCCGGGATCGCCGTTTTTACCGTCATTGGTGGGCAGTGGGTGTCCCTCGGGGGTTGCGGGGAGCCTGCGGACCCCTCCGCAGGCCTCCCCAAGCGTCGGAGCAGCGCTCCAACGCGATCGCAACTGACTTCTGGTTTTACGCGAAACCGGAAGTCAGTTGCGATCGCGTTGGAGCGCTGCTCCGACGCTTGGGGAGGCCTGCAGAGGGGTCCGCAGGCTCCCCGCAACCCCCGAGGGACACCCACTGCCCACCAATGACGGTAAAAACGGCGATCCCGGGCGCAGCGGTGGCGGCGGCGGCGCGATCCCAGGCGTGTCATCGCCACTCCTGGGAAGGCCCCGCTGCTACTTAGAGCAGCGTAAGGCCTTCCCAGGAGTTAGGGAACCTCTGCCTTAGGTTAACAGAAAAGGCTGCTTCTCTGTTTGTTTTAAGGAAGAAACAAAGCTTGCTGAAAGAAAAATAAGAGCAGGGGGGGCGCACGCCTGCCCACAGGGGAGGCAGGGCGGGGGCCCCTCAGGAAACCATGGAGGGGGCGTTCGCTCCTATCCACAGTTTCAAGTATCCACGGAGGGGCCTGGAACATAGCCCCAGCGGATATGGGGGGAGTACTGTACATGTTTGGAGATGCATGTTTTCCCTTCACACTTTCTGTGTTCCCAGTCGGGGCCGCTGGTCTAAAGACATCTCCACCACATGCTGCAATAATACGGGAATTGGCCCAAATAGCCCACTTACAGACCACACGTTTTCCAGCATAAGCACTAAACAGGAGCAGTAAGCATTTTCATGCCCTTCTGAAAAACGCGCCTTTAAGAGAGTCTTGGAATTAGCACTCACGTTAGATCTCCCACTCCCTAAGAAGAGATCCATAAAGGTGCTTTTAAAGCGGTTCAATTATTTAAGTTGTTAGCGCAAACAGCCCCCAAGAGCAGCGCTTTGGGACGCTAAGTACTTGGAGACTGTGCATGTCTTGATGCTTATTTCACTGCCCATTTCAGAGTTAGAAAATGTTTTCACTTCTGTAGACATGCACTGAGCCCATCCCTGAGCAGTGACTACCTCACAGGGCTAGCCTGCAGGAAAGCACTGGGTGACAAGTGCACCAGCTGAGAAGGAACTGCACATGATGTGCAGCAGCCTGGCCTACCCAGGGCCACAGAAGTGAAATAAGTTTGTATAGTCAGGGCGATGGTGTTCCCAGTAGCAATGTATGGTTGCGAGAGTTGGACCATAAGGAAGGCTGAGCGCCGAAGAATAGATGCTTTCAAACTGTGGTGCTGGAGAAGACTCCTGAGAGTCCCTTGGACTGCTATGAGATCAAATCAGTCAATCCTAAATGAAATCAACCTTGACTGTTCCCTGGAAGGACAGGTACTGAGGCTGAAACTCAAATATTTTGGCCACCTAATGCGAAGAGAGGACTCTCTGGAGAAGACTCTGATGCTGGGAAAGATTGAAGGCAAAAGGAGAAGGGGAAGGCAAAGGATGAGACGGTTAGACAGCATCACCGATGCAACGAACATGAAAATGAGCGAACTCAGGAAGATAGTGGAGGACAGGAAGGCCTGGCAGGATATGGTTCATGGGATCACGAAGGGTCGGACACGACTTAACGACTGAACAACAACAACAATGACAGACAGTAGTCAGCATTCTTGGGGGTGGGATGGGCCACTTTCCTTCCCCTTTCACCTACAAAATTCTTGCACCGTCTTTCCTGACCTTCCCTTCCTCTGACGTCATCATAGTGTCCATTTTGCTGCTGCTATAAAAACCTGATTATATTCATGCAGTTGTGAGGCTGGCAACAAGTATTTGCCACTCCACTGTATCCAGAACACCCTGGTCTCCTGAGGTCTTGTCACCTCGGAGAACCCTAGGAGTGTCAAGTTCAGACTGTGAGAAGGCGTCTGAATTTTCCTTAAGAGCTTCACAGAAGGTGAAATGGCACCTGGTGCAGCAGGTTCTCACATCACTCGCTGGGAGGCGGACAGGAGAAACTGCACCTGGCAACCCCCCCCCCACCCTCCCATGCTCTGCTCTGCAGCCTTGAAAGAAGCCCCACTCTGGGTCCTGTGCTGAAAACTGAACATGTCAGCACAGGGCAGCCGCATCAGACAGGAATCTTCTGTTTTCAAGGAAAAAAATATAGCACGTCGACTCTATTAAAGCTTAAAACAAGGTGCTGCTTGCTTGCATATTGCATTCTGACTTCTGAGAAGTGAGTCCAGCAGCCTCTCAAGCTTTTCTGCTATGTTTGCTTTAGAAGGTTATTTATTCATCTGGGCATTTGCATGTTGCAATTTGCAAGTTTTCACCTCCTAAGAAGAGGTGCTCTTAAGGCAGGTCACTTTTGCTTAAAAACACAAATCCCATAGTTCAGCCTGAAATGCATCAGGTAGAGCCAGGATGGTGTAGTGGTTTGGGAGTCGGACTTAGACCTGGAAGATCCAGGTTCAAATCCCCGCTCAGCCACAAAGCTTCCTGGGCCAGTCCTTGGGCCAGTCACTATCTCTCAGCCCCACCTACCTCACAGGGTTGTTGTGAGGACAAAAGGAGGGGAGGAAATCTGTACACCACTCTGAGCTCCTTGGAGGAAGGGCGGTATACAAATGTGAAAAATAAATAAATAAATAAATTGTGGACTTATATCCCAATCCTAACCAACTTTCCAGTCTGACGCAGCTACAATGCAGCCCTGAGGTAAGGAATTGAAACAAATGTTCTCTTACCTTGAGGAGGCCTCCGTGACTCCCCCCCCCCCAGAATGCAGCGTGCACCCCATTGGCACACCTGCATTGGCACTGGAAAGTTGGTTAGTATTGGACTGTGGGTTAGACTGTGAGTCCATAGGTAGAACCTTCAGAATAAATGTTCAGAATCCTGTCTTCAGAATGTTTCTGATCAGGCACTAAATAAACATTATTTATTATTAAAACAAATTAAAACCATGAACGTATACTTCAGGCATTTTAAGATATTTTTTTCTTAAAATTACAACACAAGCAAATAAACTGTTTTAGCTGACAGCTTTGTTCGTTCACTATTATTATCTCTGATTCTCTCTCTCTCTCTCTCTCTCTCTCTCTCTCTCTCTCTCTCTCTCTCTCTCTCTCTCTCTCTCTCTCGTACACATGCACAATTTCTCCATAGAGGCTGGTTGGCTGTGTCTGGCAGATTGATTTAGTGTGCTTGGACATACGTGAGGAGAGGGTGGAGGCAATATCCTAAATAGGCTGGCTTTGTAACATGAAAAGAAAGCCCATCCCTTTACGTCTCCATGTGCCTCCAACCACGGGCCTATTTTCCCTTTTTATAGCAAATTTTGGTGGGTGTGTTCCTCTAAGTAAACTTCCTGAAACTATAAATAAAATTCTACAAAGTGGTAATGATAGCTCTGTAGCTCTAGAGGGTCAGACCAGCCCCCCCCCCCCCCGGCTAAGTCACATTCACCACAGTGCTCCCCCACCTTCCTAAAAATAAATCTCACTTCTTTGCCTGAAGGGAGAGGGGGAATGCTGGAATGAGCCATTTGCAGGAACCAAAGATTGGTAGTTGACATTGATTGATTGCTGACATTGCCCCCAAATATCTAGGCCCTGCTCAGATTGTGAACAATGCTGGGAGGAGGAAACTGCTTTTAAGGAACAAGAGGGTTGTTCAGGTTGGGGGAACAAACCCCATGCGGAAGGACTCAAGTTGTTCTGGAGATGCCAGTGATTAACCTCTGGCTCAGTAATTCTCAACCTTTCCAGAACCAGGATCTACATTTAACTCTAACCTCAACCACCAAGTTCATGTTTTTTGTGTGTTTTTTTTCAAACAAGTGTATCCCTCTCTGTCTCTGGGAATATCTACACATTGAGGATGAATTGCTTTGACAGTCATTCTTTCTTCCTAGGAAACCATGGAAATTGTAGTTTTGAAGGGCAGAGAATTGTAACAGAATTTCTAGCACCTGCACTGAACTACAAGTCTAACATGGGGGAAGGGAGAGGCATGACAGAATAGAAGTGGTATAAATATAACAGAAGTGGTATAAATTAGCAGTGTAGACCAGGGGTGTCAAACCTGTTTCATATGGCTGAACAGCATTCATGGCGCCTGCTGAGGGCCGGAAATGACATCATTAAGTTGGAAATGATATCAATAAGCAGATGATGGCCAGAAATAAGCACTTTGTTCTCACATAGAAACTCATTAGCTGCAAGTGACAGAAGAGAAGATGTGCAAATCTTGATCATATTTTCAAGATGTGAGAGAGCCCAATTATCATGCAGGCCACTCTTCCAGCAGCACCACTTTGCCAAGGTATCACTTCACAGCTCAGCAGCTGAGAGGTGGTCTGCTAAGTGATGCCTGGGCAGAAGCAACTAAGTTCTTGTTTCCGGTTCATTAAGATATTCCTGTGTTTAAGGATCTGAGTTGCTTCATGGTGTAATCTTTGTCTATAGCCACACTCATGCCCGGTGGAAATCGCACGCTCAGCCAGGGCAGAATGATCTTGGTGTCCCAACCGGCAGGCTTGCCTTTAAATGCGAGTGGCAATCGAGCTCTTGGTAGTTCCCATGTATACCTTTCCACACTGGCAAGGTATTCGATACACCCCTGGAGTAGATAATGCTGGGCTGGGGTCTTTTGTATTCCACGGAAGTTGAGAGAGTTTCCGTGTGGGCTTAAAAACTGTTCTGATGTTATATGGTCTCATTACTCTTGCAATTTTATCCGTGGTGCCCTGTATGTTCTTCATATGCCGGTTGGGGAGCTCACTCCATTAACATCTTTTGCCCGCTGGCTCCGTTTCTTCTGCTTGAAAACGTTCATGGGAATGAACGAAACGTTGCTGTGTTAAATGTGTTTTTAATTATACTTTTGTATGGCCTTTAATCCCAAAAGAGACGCCACGTTTGTGCTATATTTGTATATTGTTTCACAACAATGCTTCTCCACTGTGTTCCTAGCCCCAATTTTCTGACTACATGCCTGAAATTAACTGAACATTGTGAGAACTAACGATGATGGGGATGCAAAAGTCATGTCCTGATTCCCCAGCTATCAGACTGTGGCATTTGCAATCCCGTTATCTTTGTGCGCATACACATCTACCACATTCTCAGACCACGCATCTGTTGAAGTGGGTCTGGCTGCTAAAGCCTGAAAAGTGGTTGTGTCACAGAAAAAACAACAGCCAAGCCTTTAAAATGCTGCAATCCCCAGAATCCCTTTATACCTGGAGCCAGATGAATGTAGGTCAAAATTATGCCATGGGAAAGAAATGGGGGGAGAGATAGCAGTGGGATGGCTTAGGGAGAACAAAGAATACAAAGGGAATGAGACGCAAGAGTAGGAGCTAGGGAAGAATAAGAGGAGCTTTCTAGGGACTGGGAACTGGTAGAGAAAGCTACAAGCACGGCTCAAGCTATGGTCCAGCCCAGGACCTCCTGACACCTGAGGCAGCTTGCCAAATTTATTTATTTATTTATTTATTTTCCACATTTTTTTATACCGCCCTTCCTCCAAGGAGCTCAGAGTGTTTAGTAGTCACCTGGCAGGAAGGAAAACACGTTGCTCATTCCCTCCTCACTATTTATTTTTCACATTTTTATACCACCCTTCCTCCAAGGAGCTCAGAGTGGTGTACATATTTCCTCCCCTCCTTTTTTTTGTCCTCACAACAACCCTGTGAGGTAGGTGGGGCTGAGAGATAGTGACTGGCCCCAAGGTCACCCAGGAAGCTTCGTGGCTGAGCGGGGATTTGAACCTGGATCTTCCAGGTCTAAGTCCGACTCCCAAACCACTACACCATCCTGGCTCCCCTTACTCGATGATGTGCCAGCAGCCTCTACTCCTCCCACTCTTCAGTGTTCTAGCTCAGCATTCTCCTCTCTTCCATATTTCCTCTTCCTCTCTGTCCCCCTTTTCCTTTTCCAATCCAGGGAGTGGAAGGAGAAGGAGGAGCAGTGGAGGCAAGTAGGGGTGGAGGCAAGACGGTAATACATGCAGGATCGACTTAGCATTCATCATGTCTAATGGATATTGACAGGCCTCCACCTTTTTAAAGGAAGTCTAGACTAGTGACCATCAACATACCTTCTGACTCTCAGTTCCATGATTATATGTTTTTTCATACAATCTTCAGAGTGCTCAAATTTACATCCACACCCAGAGCAGCAGGTTACTATTACCCCTATTTCACAAAAGGGAAATTCGGACCAAGAGTGACTTGGCCAAACCCACATACAGTAAGTCAGTGGAACAAGTGTCCTGAAATGTGTGTGTGTGTGTGTGTGTGTGTGTGTGTGTGTGTGTGTGTGTGTGTGTGTGTGTGTGTGTGTGTGTGTGACACCACTAGCAGCCAAAATTGTGGAAACTTTTTTATTTATGAATAATACCATCGTGTCCTAAATCATTCGATGCGTAATTTCATGCAGGCTGTAATGGAACAAACCGTGTTGAATTATCTGTATTCTATCAAAGGCTATGGCCACAAAACCGGAAAAGAAAACACAACTGTCTTATGTAACAAAACGTGGATTTCCTTAACTCAAAACTGACCAATGAGACTGTTCTGAGAGCTAATGAGGTGTTATTATGACACAGCATGGAACCAATAAGATGTTAGTATGAGTCAGATCTCATTTCTATGTATCAGAGCTAATACTAGAACTCTTATTCAGTTGTGTGAGTGTCATCGAGTTGGCCACTGGTTTTTTGTTGGTTACTGATTTGTTGGATGACCTGTACTGTTATATATTAAAATAAATAAAGTTAATGGGGGTGATATCATGAGTTACCGCACTGGGTGACATCACCTTCAATGACACCACTGGCAACGCCTTACCCAATAGCATCCCTTCTTTTTACGCCCTTCACAATCTCACTCCTTTCTTTTTTGGCTCCAAGCCCAAACAGAGCCTCTCCACCAATCAAGGAAACACCTGATAGCATCTCCCATCAAGCAAAGCAATGGATAAAAAGCCCCATTCTGGTTATGGGGTTCCTGGAGCCTTGTAGGCACTGCAGTACTCCAATGTGAATTCCTCCTCATGGAGGAATTCTTTCCTCTACACAACTCTTAAAAGGATAGAGACACTCTCAAGACCTGGAGGTCTGGCAAGCCCTCTGTCTCAGGATGAATTCACACAACTGCAGCACACCCCGATTAGAGAGGGACTTGCAGTTGTCCTCTTGGGAACCATTCCATACGCAACCTGATCTCAGGCTTTCAGTAAGCAATACAAAAGTTGAACTGACGGTAGCCCACCCTTCAGTTATGTTCTTGATGAGAAAATAAGCATGCCCACATGGGAAGCGCAAGTCAGAAAAGATACCAGGGCAAGAAAGGTACAACAAGTCACATGGGAATGCTGTTGGGTTGCACACAGGTTGGGTAAGGGTCCCCTTAGTTTTGGAAAAATATTCTGTGTAGGACAGTCTTCAATGCACTGATTGCTTGAGGAGGTGACATACATTTTGAACTGACTTAAACACTATTTTGTGAGTTAAAGTCTAGGTGGGGTGTGTCTTCAAAGAAAGACTATATAATAGATTTCACAACTGGAAGGGGGGGATGGTTGCTCAGAATTTGATCACAGCAGTGGCACTTGGGGAAGGTGTGTCTAACCTTTCCCCTCCCCATTTTCCCAATGTGCCACTGCATCTGAGGAAAAAAGAAGCATAAACACAAGCACCTGCTTTAAAGTTTTTTAGAAAGTTGAGAGAGTGGATCACAGGTCTCCCACATCATGCCTGTCTTGGCTCATGGTCCTTTGGAAAAACCTGCAGTTCCCAAGGTGCATAGGTGGGTGGCCAGAAAGGCAATGAAACTGGCTTGAACATGGAATGTAGACAAGAACTTAGGTTGTAATCCTATGCACAGTTGCTTGAGAATAAGTCCCACTGAAAACAACATGACTAGCAGTGCAATCCTATCCAACGTACACTACCGGTGTAACCAGTGGTGCAGCGAGAACGGAAGGCCCCAGAACGGAAAGGGGATTCAAATCCCCTCCAAAGGGGGATTCAAAAGGGAATTGAATCTTTTTTCTGTTCTGGGACCTCCCGTTCTCACTGCACCGCTGGTTACACTGGTGGTGTAAGTTGGATAGGATTACTCCTAAGTAAACATGCATAAGATAAAGGTAAGGGTGACCCCTGACAATTAAGTCCAGTCGTGTCCGACTCTAGGGTGTGGTGCTCATCCCCATTTCAAAGCTGAAGAGCCAGCATTGTCCGAAGACGCCTCCGTGGTCATGTGGCCGGCATGACTCTCCTTGCCACAGCACTTAGCATGTGGCTGGAACACGGAGCGCTGTTTACCTTCCCACAAGTGGTACCTATTTATCTACTCGCATTAACATGCTTTGGAACTTTGGCAGGAGGCGGCTAAGCAACGAGAGCTCACCCCGTTGCGGGAATCGAACTGCCGACCTTTCGATCAACAGCTCATGGTTCAGCGGTTTAACCCACTGGGCCACCCGCTGGCCTTAAACATGCATAGGATTGGGCAGCTAGACAGCTTAGGAAATGGTTGGGAACAAAGACAAATCACAAAGCAGTGCTGATTTTTTTTTTAAAGCTTTTTCGTGAAACATTCTGGAAGGGCTTCACAAATGCATACTGTTAACAAATGATATTGTTAAGGCAAAGGCTTTCTTCATGTGATCAGTTTTTATCCTCCTGCTGAGCATCCCTCTCTCTCCCCTCCCTGAAAACATGAGATCACTGGCAGCATTCAGATGGACTTGGCACAGGCAGCCCATTTCCCATTCACTTGGACAGAGAGCAGGAATCCTTGGAATGAGGGCTGGTCTCTCTCCAAGAATAATCAAACCCTCTAAGAATCAAAATAGTTGTGCCCCTTATTTTCACATTTTTATACCGCCTTCCCATTGTGCTCATCAAGTTTGTTTTAGGGCTAGTAAAATTGAGACATCTGGAAGCAAAGTGACTCAGCAAAGGCCAAAAGCAAAGTTAGTAGCATTATTCGTTTTCTGGAATTGAACCAAAATCCAGGAGGTCCATGGTTCCCAGGTCATGAAATTCACTATGAGCAGCCCCTCCTGCTGTAATCACTGGTGTTGCACCAGTTAGTACGTGCAATTGCAATCTTACTACAAGTGCAGCAACCATCCACATTATAAGATGTGATGAGTGCACAGTCTGCACGGCCCAGGTGTTTTGCACAGCTGGAATAGCATGCTAAACTAGAGGTAGAGTAGCAGAGTGCTAAGAAAGTGAAGTATGAACCAGAAGTCCTTGGGTTCTTCAAACCCTGCACAAGCACATGTGATCACCTTGGGGATCCTGCTGTCTCAACTTCACCCTGGAGATAAAATATGTGTGTGTGTGTGTGTGTGTGTGTGTGTGTGTGTGTGTGTGTGTGTGTGGTTATTAATAATATTGATATTAATGTTATTGATATTATTAATATTAATACTATTATTATTTATATTAATATTGATATTAATATTATTGAGGATGATGATGATGGAGTTGGTTATGTGACTTGGAACACTAACTTGGAACACTAACAAGACATGTTTCTGAAAAAGCGGGCATAGGAGCAGATGCTCCTATGCCCGCTTTTTCAGAAACATGTCTTGTTGAGAACAATAGGACTTACTCCCTACTGAGCATAAGATTGCCAAGCAATATCATAATGCTGCAACACACACACCTAGCCACCCCCCAAGAACCTTAGGTTTTTCATATACCCATTTTGCCATCTTCCTGTGATACTAATTTAGTCTGCAAGCACTGACCAAGAACAGCAGAAGCTACCATCTGGATGCACCCCATGTCAGCATCTTGTGTGGCAAGAAAGACCATAACTGCTGTGGCTGCCACTGCCTTTCCCATCAATAGGTTGCATTCCAAAGATGGCCAGGAGCAGTGGGCAGTCCACAGAATGAATCTGGGAAGAGGAAAGTCTGCAGGCCGACTCCGATTTCTGTGAAACCATGCAAAAAGATTACCTGCCTCCCTCACTGACTGAGACTTCAAAAGCAACGTGAGAGATCAGTTCAAAATGTGCACGCCTGGATTCATGTCTATCTGATTCTTATTTGGAGTGGCAGGTCGTTGAATTCTGTGGGCCTGTCTTGCAGCCCCTGTGCTTTTTCAGCTCCTGTTCCTAACATTCTTGTTTCTGGGAAACAGCCCCCAGACACATATCTTTGCAATATCTCAGGCATGTCTCTGAGACACAGGAATGGCAAATGTGTTTTCTGGAGCTTTGCCAGATCTGCATCTCAGATGCCCAACTATTCACACATTGCAAATATGAATAACTGCAGTCACAACTTCACATGCGCCTTAGGAATTTTGAGTAGGACAATGAAGGGTGGGCGGAGGCTCTCAGAGAAAAGTAGCTGGAATCATGTGAAGGGCTACCTGAATGCCGTTGCCCATCTATTCTGAGGAGTGTCTACCCTGTTTTCCCGAAAATAAGGCATGTCTTATATTATTTTTTTCCTCCAAAAAAATGTAGCATGTCTTATTTTCAGGGGATGTCTTATATTTTTCATTTACAACAATTTGCCAGTCTATTTATTCAAATACAATCATGTCGTCTTCTTCTGGAACTCTCCAAACCCCGCATTCCAGCCTGAATTTTTTGCGACTCCATTGCCTGTAGAACCATTGGCCCCAATCTCTCATGTCCAGCAATAGAGGTCTCCTTAAATGAGCATTTCTTGTCCAGGTGGCCTGGACAGCAGTCCATTCACAAATGGGGGCAGTTCCGGATGGCCACAAAGAGCAGCCGGCTGGGATGAAGAGTGAGGGGGATGTCTTATAACTGGGAAAAATGTACGTACTGGGAAAAATGGGGGATGTCTTACTTTCGGGGGATGTCTTATCAGGGAAACAGGGTAGAGAACTATTTTCTTTCTGGTACAGTAGCTGGGATCAGTTTGGGAAGCCATCATCATTCCTGCAGCCAAGGCAGGTTCTCAATTCTACACAGCCCTTCCCACTCTTAAGGGCTGGTACAAGCTGAGTCAAAAATAGGTATGGATCCACAGACTAGTCCCACTCAAAAGTTGCTGTGCAAAAACAAACAAGCAAAACCTATATATATCCGCTGGCTGCTGCTGTCAGTGCCACAAGTCTCAGCTTTTCTCCTGCTATGCAATTAGTTTTCAATGACATGCAGAGCGATCCAAAACAAATTTATTCAGAAATAAATTTATTCAGAAATAAATCCTACTGTGCTCGATGAGGCTTACTCCCTAGTAACTGGGTTAAGCACTGCAGCCTTCATGTGCTTTACAGCACATCCCTGTACATGTCTGTTCAGAAGTAAGCCCAAGTAAGTTCAATGGGATTTACTCCCAGGTAACCGTGTTTAGGATTGCAGTGCTACAATGCAGTCAGTCAGGTGGCTGGAGGCCCTGGGGAAGCTGCAGCAGAGTCTTTCTGCCTGACCTGTTATTCATCTTTCACTTTGAAAACCTATGCTGGGGAAAAAAACCCTGGTTAGACTTTAAGGTGCTATGAGACTCTTTGATGTTTTTGCCACTATGGAGTAACAATGCGATCACTCTGGAATCCGAAAACCTGCTAACCCCTGCTACCCCCTGTTTACCCATGCTAACTGGGCAAGAGGCGCTTTTTCAATTGGTGCTCCTCTTATATTTAGCAGGGGGAGAGTAACTGCTCCCCTTTCACCCCAGCACAGTGTCTTTCTGGTGGCTGTTTGCTGGTGGTGGTCTGCATCTTTTTTTTTAGATTGTGAGCCCTTTTGGGACAGGGAGCCATTTAATCATTTGATTTTGTCTGTAAACCGCTTTGTGAACTTTTGGTTGAAAAGCGGTATAGAAATACTGTTAATATTATTACTATTATTATTATTACTATTATTATTATTAATAATAATAATAATAATAATAATAATAATAATAAACATGCTAATTTCAGTATAGTACATATTCTTTAATGCACCCATTTTGCAACCGTGTTTAGGCTGCACAAGGAGCAGATGTCCCAGTCACTCCATCCTACTTGTACTCCTGGCCCTGGAACAAAGATACGTTCAATTGCTATCCAGAGTTTTCTCTCCACTTCAGTCTGGAAGGATCAATCAGTGCAGTGAATAAGACCTGGGTAGAGTTGTCTCTGATTCATTGTGTTGGCACATTCCTCTTGTGCTGGCCACCCCCTGTACAAGCTGCTTGGCTGAAGCCACAGCAGATGCCCATGCTGTTTATGCTACTGTCTCCTAAACGGGGGGGGGGGGGGACTTGGCTCCATTGCCTCTTGCATTTTGAGGCCAACTTCCACCAGCTGGCAACCCATTGAACATTATGGAAAGAGGGCAATCTGTGACTACCTGAATAAGGTCTCCACTTCCCACAGCAAAGGAAAGAAAGTGCCACTGGTTCAACGGTCACCTTCTGAAACCATTTTGCCAGCTCCTGACATCCATCCTCCAAAACTCCCAGAAAGGAGAGCACTTAAAGCATTTTACAAAAAGGTTTATCGTCTCTCAGCCAGAACTTTGGACAAACCGTTTACAGATTCCTTGTCCCTTGATCTGAACAGTGGTGTAATCAGGAAAAGAAAAGAAAAAGTTTGCAAGTACTGTTGGTCTTTCTCTTGGAGTTCCCACCCTTTCTCCTTTGAGGACACCCAATTAGCACCATTTTGTCCATTTGTGGCCAATGCCTTTTTTTTTTATGAAGGAACACTAAAGAAGATAAGCATGTACAGAGTGCTTTTCCCACAGCACTGATCATCTTCAGACTGATCTCAAATACTTCCTGGGTAGAGGCAGGATTCTCAAACAGGTCTGAGCCCCCACCCCTGTCTTTTTAGAAATGGGAATACTGTATTCCCTCCCCCAAAAAACTCCATGGTAACAGCTTAGATTGCATATGTATTAACTTGTAGGATATATCACTTATGGTAACACTCCATATCACTGCAAAACCCCATGCCAATAATCAACTACTGGATTGTACCCCTCAATGGACCACTGCGCATGAAAATTAATCTTGGGTACTTCGACCGCAGTGAGCAGTACAACAGCAAAAGCCATGTCTACATCTTTATCCTCCTGGTATCCACCCAGCTGGTCAAATTCTGCCAGGCAAAAGGCCAGACTAAGGTATTTTGCTATCACAGACAGCTGCGCCACACAATCTAAGAGGTGCATAAGCATAACCAGGAGTGGTTGCAGTGGTTCCAGAGAATGCCAAGGTGTAAGGGAGCCAGGATGGTGTAGTGGTTTGGGAGTCGAACTTAGACCTGGAAGATCCAGGTTCAAATCCCCGCTCAGCCACAAAGCTTCCTGGGTGACCTTGGGCCAGTCACTATCTCTCAGCCCCACCTACCTCACAGGGTTGTTGTGAGGACAAAAAGGAGGGGAGGAAATATGTACACCACTCTGAGCTCCTTGGAGGAAGGGTGGTATAAAAATGTGGAAAAAAAAATAAGTCTCAGTCCACGTGCATTCTTTGGCTTCTTAGATGACATGATGCTTCCTGGGCAGCCTGAGACTGCAATATGTCCAGTCCTAAGGATAAGGATCCTGGATAAGAAGCCCAGAACCCTGGAGTCCTAAGGATAAGAAGCCCAGGACCCTGGTTAGCAACTAATTTTCTTGGAAGGACTGCTTTGAGGGGGGAAGTGAGAGGTGCCCAACCAGTGTCTAAACTCCTTACCTTAAAGTGGTCTGTCAGCAAGGTCTGTTACCAGACAGACCACTTTCTCCACACCTCACCTAGGTTGGCAACAGAGCTCCAGGTCCTCACCTTGTAGAGGTCAGCATTGACCCTGGAGTGGGAGAGTAGACTCACCTGCTCACTGGAGGGACCAGCAAGTGCATGGAGCATGGACAAAAACACCTCCCCCTCCTTTTGCATGCCTCAGATGAGATCCAGAACTATGGGGGAGCATAGCAAATCCCTGCCCCAAAGCTCATTTACCTGAACCGCCCTGCAAAACCAATGCATCTCATGCCAATTTAGACTGTACAGCTGCAGGCCACATGTGGTCCAGCATCAGTCCCAAATATGACCCTTGTCTGTCCACACCAGAGACCAGTAGGTGCATTGGATCAGGGCAGGCCACACAGAGGTCACAGAACAAGAGTTCTAGTTCCAGTAAGAGAACAACCTGCTTTTACCAGGCCCCAAAGTCCACCCTTCTGCACTTCTACGATTTTATTTTTGCTAATATACCAACTTAGCCTGGGAGCCCAATGGAAATTTCTTTCACGCTTCGGAATATTTCCTCAAATAACAAAAACATTTCTTGATTTAAGACATAAAAGTCTTGCATCGTTTCCACCGTGATGAACAAAGAAAAAAGTTTTTGGTGTTTTTTTTGTAAATGCAACTAAAACTTCAAACCGCGTGAGCCTCCGATGGCGGGTACTTCCCCTGCTTGTTCTCCCCGACTACTACCATGGACCAGTCTCCATGGAGGCCAGGAGGTGTCTGCCTTTCTGCCCTCCCTTCCCGCCGTCTAGGGCAGATCATGACCTGACCAGGAGATATTTAAGACTCGGGTGCACCGTCATGCGTCTTTGCCTTCCCACTTGATCCTGACCGCAGACGGAGGGAAAGGGGCTGGCGGCGACTTTCCCTCCCAGTCGCGTCTGCGCCGGGATGCATGCGTGCAAAGGGTGGTGGGAAGTGGGAACACCTCCCCCTCCTCTCCAGACAGAGGCGCTCCGCGATTCTTGAAGGGGACATTTCAGGACCATCCAAAGACCGTCTTACTCACGGCTCCTCCTTTGATCTTTCGCCGGGGCGGGGCGGGGCCGGGCGAGGGCTCTGCGCGTAAGGAAGACGCTTCTCTCGTTCCCTTTGTGTGCCTTTTCCTCCGGCTCCCGGGTCTCTGCGAGCGTCACCTTGGCAAGGGGAGTCCTCTTTTCTTCCCCCTATCGTTCCCAGCCAGCCGCTTCCCAGCGAACTGAAAAAAGGGGGCGGGCTGACGACCCCCCGCGCCGCGCCTTTTCCCTCTGCAAAGAGACTTGATGAAAAAAAGGAGAAAGTTGGAGAGGCTTTTAGAAAAGGCGTCCACCCCGCTCTCCAAAGAAAGCTGCTTTTTTCCCCCCCTGGGATTGGGGTGGAAGTGCATATCGGCTGCCAGTGCTGATCCGGCTCGCCTGCTGTCGGTGGTCGTCTTGTTGTTGCCCCCTTCCCATGGGTGCGTGCGATGGCATGGGCGGCGTTGGATGGCAGCGCGTCCTGCCGTCCCGCGTTGTACCCACATTGGACAGAGCAAGAGGAGGCTGTGACATTGTTGTGCGGGGGGTAAACCGAAGTTGCTCCTTGTTCTTCAGTCCTTGCCAGTGTGAACAGTTGCAGGGTGATGACTCGAAGGCAAGGCGCCACCGGCTGCGTCCCCCCGACTCCCTGCTTCCACCGATCTCGGGCTGATTCCGCTCGTTCCCGGTCCCCGTTCAAATCTACGTCGAGGTTCGAACCGTCTCTCTATATAGAGAAATATAGACGTCTCTTACATATACATCCCATATGTGGGCAGTTTTCAGGAAAGAGGTGGGGTGGGTCAGATCAGCGCAGATGGTGCCATCCGATTGGCTGTTTGGCAAGCTCTGGGCTGCTCTTATTGGCCACGGGCCGTCAAGATTGATTTTCTTTTTTTAAAGAACGGTCTTGGATATCAGAGGGAGGATTTTGCAGACAAGCTCGCCAAGTAGCAGACATTAACCCCCAGCACGCCGGACATACACACAAGAAAGAGGGGGAGGAGAGAGGGAGGCGACTTCAGGACAGCCAGCGCGGTTTCCAAGGTGAATGATAAATGGATGCGCATCCAGTTCATATCCACCCAAACACACACGCTGGGCTAGGTTGCTACCTGGGGGTGGTTTTGCTGACCGTTCACAGCAATCAAGCGCCCAGAAACGAAGCAGGTGAAAAAGCGTGTCCTGGCATGATGGGGATAAAGCGATGGGAAAAATTTCTGTGCATCCGGCTGCTACAGAAGGTACAGAACTAGGGCCAGAGGGAGAGAAAAAAGGCTGTCCAGTGCCACCCTACTCGCATGACCCTGAGCAAAGCACAAAAGAGCTCATGAACGCTTCTACTGTTGTATGAAAGGGTCCTGTGCAGCTGGGCTTGCAGGGTGGGGAAAAAAAATGCAGAGCAGAAATCCCTCTTTTATCCCACTCTTACACAACAATCCCTCCTGGCTTCCTCCCACATATAATGCATCCCACACGCTCCACGTATCTCCCTGACTTCCTTAACATTGACAATGGTGCACAAGAAGCCCAAGGCATTTTGCATAGAAAATACAACCACAACCACCACCACCACCTGGCAACACATGGGATGCTGTCCCTCTGGCAGTTCTTCTGTGCAGCAGGCCTGCTGCTGGTGCTGCCGCCACCCTGAAGTTTCTGTCTGTCTGTGGTGCTGTGCTCTGCGAGGGCTCAAGCGATGTCCAGATAGGCGGGAGCACTGAGAGACAGTTGGGGGTTTAGAGCTTGGTTTGTAGTTGCAGCACCCTCCCTTTTAGGCTAGAGGTGAGAGCGCATGAAGCCGCCTTACACGGATGTGGTCCAAGCTAGCTCAGTACTGTCTGAACGTGACTGGCAGTGGGTCTTCAGGGCTGCAGACAGGGCAGGGGTCTTTCCTTGATGCTGCAGAGGGTTGTACCAGGGATCCTCTACACATGCAAACCATGTGCTCTAGCATGTTACTATGGCCCCTCCTCCTCCTCGTATGCTGAGCAGCTGGGGGGGGGGATTAGCACAGTCCCAGTGTGGGTTGTGCGACGGCTCAGGAACACTTCCTACAAGCAAAACCCTCTGTCTGGAAGCATCCCTAAGAGCGTCATGGTAGTGTAGCACACAGAGGAACCGTTGAGGAAGAACAGAAGCAAGGAAAACTCCTAGAGTTGCCAGCTATGATGATTAACCCTCCCCTTGCTCCCTTCTTTTATCCTTCCATTTGGCTTTAAGGAAAACCTGAGCATAAGATTTAATAGGGAAGAGGCATGTTGAAATCAATGCCATTGCAGAAAGACCACATGGTGAAGCAGACAGGTCATTTGCGGTTTGCTCATCTTCATTGTCTGAGTCAGGGCCGGCCCCACCATGAGGCGGACTAAGCTGGTCACTTCAGGTGGTGGGCTGGAGGAGGCAATGAGCTGCTGACAATGGGTCCCGCTCACCCTGCATCTGCAACTGACGCTCCTGACATGCTGCCCAGCCAGCCACTTTGCCCCACACTCCAAGTGCCCCACACTTTTGCCCTGCAACACATTTCATCCTCCAGCGCTGCTGCTACAAGCAGTGAGGGGTGGGAATGATGGAGAAAAAGGCAACACAGCACCACGTTGGCGTAGCTAGGGTCCCTGCTGGCACCCAGGGCCCTAGCTGCGCTATCAACCCCTGGGAGTGATGTCACTCCAGGAGAGGATGTTTTTTTTTTAAAAAAAAAACAGCAACATGCACGCGGCTGGACCCCAGTATCTGCACCCCATGGATACTGGGGTCATGCACCGATCACGAATTATGGCCCCTGGAGGTCTGTTCTACCAGAAGTCACTTTAAATCACATCGGAGAGGCTTGCGGAGGCCTCTGCAGGACTGTGCAAAGGGGAATGGAACTCCAGGTTAGGGTTAGGGGGAGAACAGGGAACAGGGGGAGTTCCAGAGGGGGTGCTAGAGGCTTCTGGCACCTCCTGGAGCCCCCCTTGTTGGATATGAGCAGTATTTGGCTGCTAGGACCTGGGAGGGTACTGTGTGTTCCGGTCACCTGCAAGGACCTTCACCTGGCCCCTCCTGTCTGACCTGGAAGGGGCGTGACCCTGACCTTTCCCAACATCCTCTCTCTCTGACCACATGGGTTCTCTCTCTTCGCATCTGACTGCACATGGGGACGGACGTGCTGTTCTGGGCTCCTTGCCTGGAAGCCATTTTCCCCACATGGGTGTGCCAGCTATAAGGGGCATACTGACCGCTTAATGTATAGAGTACCTCTAGTCACAACTAGATGAATGTAAACTGAATGCTGATCTGTAAGTAAACTATTTTTCTTTTTACTATACAAGCCTCAGACTCCGTGTCTCATTTCAATGCTAATGATAGCTAGCTAGCCTGGGTACTGGGATAACTCTACTGGTTAAATAACTATAAGGTCTTCTTCCATTTGCAAACTCTGCATATTTGAACCCCCTAAGGTTTATGAAATAATATAATAACCCCCAACACCCCTAAGGTGTGGTACCCAGGGCACATCCCCCCAGCCTCCCCTTAGCTACACCACTGCAGCACCATGGTGATCCTGTTCTGATTTTGCTCCCCCTCCATATGAGCAATCAAAAAAGGATTGTTCCACCACCTTCTCACCCACCCAGCTATGGCCAGGTGAGCATGGCGGAGGCAGAGGGCCCACCCCACCCCCTTTACCTCTGCTGCCTCCTGCTCCCCCCCTCCCAACTGTGTCTTGAAACTAGCAGGCTGGATGTAGCATGCTGGGAGCAGGATACAGCTCCCAGCATGCTTCGCCCAGCCTGTTAGTTTGAACATGGCTGGGTGGGAACCGGCAGGAGGTGACAGAGGTAAGGAAGAGGAGGTGGTGGTGGAAGGATTGCCGTGTGGTGAAGTAAGGCATGCTGCCTCAAGATGGGCACAGATGGCACCCTGTGTCCATCAGCTACCGCCGGAGCTGCTTCCCCTTGCCTTCACTTACCTCCTCTGTGGCCTTTGCTCTGCTGACCTGTTTTCAAATTGACCAGCAGAGTGGGCCAGAGGAAGAAAGCCAGGAGAAGCACTGCCCCGTGTCCAAAAAGGACTCCTCCCCCCTTTTTTTAAAAGTAGGATGATGCTTCTCCCAGCTTCCCTTTTCTGACCCTCTCCGCTGCTCTATTTGAAAACAGGGTGGCAGAGCAAAGACCACAAGGCTGGCAAGGAAGACAAAGCAGTGTGTGTGTGTGTGTGTGTGTGTGTGTGTGTGTGTGTGTGTGTGTTCGATCACAAATGGTTCACCTTTCCCAGATATTTTGTCATGCCGATTCTGGCCCCACCACTAGATGGAGGCTCTCCTTCTCCTCTTCTGCTCAGCCACTTGCCTCAGCCTGAGTCTCTGTGCCCCCCCCCCAGGGTATGGGCTGGTACAGTTCCTTCCCTCCTCTTCCTCTATCTTCACCCTGCCTGCCTCTTAGCACTGATGCATTGCCAACCCCTTGCCTTCTTCTCCAGGTTTCCTTTCCTTCTCTCTGCCTCTCTTGCCCCTCTGCTGCCTCTGTTCTCTTCACTCTTTCCTCATTTTCTTTGGCATCTCCCTCTCCTTCACCACTCGATCTACTGCCTCTCCATTCTTTCTCCTGCTTCTGCTCTCTCCGCCAGCTTCCTCCCAGCTGCCTCCTCCTTTGCTCATTCCACTGTCTTCCTCTCTGTTCTCCCTCTTGCCTCTCGCTCTGCTTGCTCTGCTTTCTCTGTTGGCTTCCGCTCGCTCTTGACTGTCTTCTCTCCCTCTTGCTTTCCTGTTTTAAAATCCCCTGCCATGTCACCCACTCCTCCCAGCTGGGAGCACCTCTGGCTACTGAGCTGCTGGTGCTCCAGCTTCCAGAATTGCTTGGCAATGGGGTGGGATTGGAAGTGCAGGTCGGCTGCCAGTGCATCAAGCACAGGTGCATGGAGCCATGGCCCCAGCTGGATCCCCACAGTGAGGGTCAGGTAGGATGGCCATACTTCCCAAAAAGTGTGTGTGTGTGTGTGTGTGTAATGACGGATCACTTAACGACGGATCACTTAACAACGATCTGGATATATGACGGAGGTCCCCAGTAAAAAAGAGCAAAGGATTTAAAAAGATGCATCTTTTAAAATCCCCAGCTCTTCATCTGTTTCGTGCTAGATAAGGGCTTTGAAGTTCAGCGCTGTGCTTAAAGCCCCAGCACTGAACGTCAAAGCCCTTATCTAAAGCCAAACAGCTAATGGGCAAGATAAGAGCTTGGCTGTTCAACGCTGGGGCTTTAAGCACAGTGCTAAACTTCAAAGCACAGCAAGACTCGCTTAAGGATGGCTTCACTTTACGATGGGGATTTTAAGCGGGGTTCACCTTTACTGCCTTAAGTGCCACTGCCACTTAAACTGGAAGCAGTTGTGATGGTGAGATGCACAGTGGTGGGGGCAGCAGCAGATTCATGCCATTTTAGGTGGCCGATCTGATTGGTCTGTTGCTGGTCTGAATCTACCAAGAACAATAGCTCTAGCCAGCCCACCTGCTGGGATTGGCATGCACCAGTCAATTGGTCATCCAAGTCTACCTGAGCAAGTCACAGGGCAGGTAGGGATGCCCATGTGGCCACAAACCATCCCATCAAAAAACAACCCTATAGCATAGTTGAACCTAGGTTTCTTAAGATCAAACCCAAGGATGCTCATGTGTGTTTTGATCTGTTCTTTCAGAGGGAATTGTGCATGGCCAGTTTCACCTGCTTCTTTGCGGATCACAGAGGCTAACAGCAGAACCCAATGCATGTCTACTCAGACGTAAGTCCTATTGTGTTCAGTGGGGCTTACTCCCAGGAAAGTATGCATAGGATTGCAGCCATAATAATGTTCACACACCTTAACCCTCAAATAAGTACAGCTAGTGACCATTAAGCTAAGATACACTAACACTAAGGAATTATTTTGCTTTTAGGTTTACCTCTAATCGTCTGCTCGCAGTTTTGCTAAGATTGGCTTAGCTTTGCTAAGATTTGCTAAGATTGGAACCTGGGCACTTCCAACAGCCAAGCCTGCTTGTTTTATCTGTAAGGTAAAGGTAAAGGTGACCCCTGACAATTAAGTCCAGTCGTGTCCGACTCTAGGGTGTGGTGCTCATCCCCATTTCAAAGCCGAAGAGCCAGCGCTGTCCAAAGACGCCTCCGTGGTCATGTGGCCGGCATGACTCTCCTTGCCGCAGCGCGTAGCATGCGGCTGGAACACGGAGCGCTGTTTACCTTCCCGCAAGCGGTACCTATTTATCTACTCGCATTGACATGCTTTGGAACTGCTAGGTTGGCAGGAGCTGGCCAAGCAACGAGAGCTCACCCCGTCATGGATTCGAACTGCCGACCTTTCGATCGACAGCTCATGGTTCAGCGGGTTAACTGCGCCACCCGCTGGCCTCCGTTTTATATGTACCTCATTTGTATTATCCACTGCTATTTCTTTTTGTGTTTCAACTTTTCACATGCCTGTTATCAGTTGAACTCAGCCAGAGCCTTGCCCAGGCCTCCAGGACTATTGGCTATATGACACTGGCACTGGATAGGTTTTGAAGGAAATTGCCACCTAACTGAGAAGGAGGTTCTCAAGGATGGTCTCTCCTCCAGACTTTGTCCTTGTAGGGACAGTCGAGTCTACCAATTTTGTCCCTGACATAAGGAGAAAGGAGTGAGGTGCTGACATCAAGGCTTCCTTCTATCACCACACCAGCTGACCAGAAAAACAACAACAGCATCACCTTTAACTGTAGCTTGATGTGCAGAAATCAGCTGGTGAAGCTTTTTGCAGCATGGAACAAACATTCCCAGTTAATGCCTGCCTACAAAGGTGTGGCTAGAGTAGCATGTTGAAAAGTTTGTAACCCTACATTCCACTCGGCACTCACTATGCAAGAGGCAGTGGTGTAACAAGGGTGGTGCGAAGGCAAGTAATTGTGCAAGACTCCGTTACACTGGAGTCAGCGGCCCCTTGCTGTTGGAGCCATTCTGGCAGCAAAGGCAACATGCAGGACACTCCCTCACTCACTCACTGTTGCTGCTGGAATGGCTCCAACAGCAAGGGGGAGGGGCCGCTGACTCCAGTGTAACGGAGTCTTGCACAACTACTTGCCTTCGCACCACCCTTGTTACACCACTGGCAAGAGGCATGCTAGTTGAGGGGGAAAATGTTATTTTCCTATTGACAAAATGACATCAGAGTTCTGAAAAATGCAATTGCTACTGCCAGGCCCATCATAGAGGCAGACTAAGCAAGTGCCTAGGGGGATGCTAAGACTTCTGGGGTGCCTCATCTCTCAGAGAGTGAGCATCTGCCTGCACTTTTGGAGAAAGTACACAGAGGCAGTTGATCAGCTGAACCGTTCCACCAGCCAGCCACCTGCAGCATTGGCTTGGTTGTAAAGGAGGCAAATAAAGAAGTTGTTGTAGTTGCTGCTGTTAATAAGAATATTTATGTATCGCTTTTCAACAACAACAAAGTTCACAACATGGATTATGCAGCTAAATAAATAAATAAGAAGTGACAGGCATTAAAAGGGAAAATAATAACAAAACAACCCAGGCCAATCTTGGCTGTTGAATGTGCTATTGTTATGAGGTTCAGCACACAATAGGACTTGTGGCAGGGGTGGGGATTTTAATGTCCCTAGGGCAGTCAAAAACCAAAGCCAACCCTGTACGCAGCACCTTGAGAAACTATATCTGGGTCCCAGCAACAGCTGAATAACAAGTTTGTAGTGGGTTAAACCGCTGAACTATGAGCTGTCGATCAAAAGGTCGGCAGTTCGAATCTGTGACGGGGTGAGCTCTCCTTGCTTGGCCAGCTCCTGCCAACCTAGCAGTTCCAAAGCATGTTAATGCGAGTAGATAAATAGGTTCTGCTTGCGGGAAGGTAAACAGTGCTCCGTGTTCCAGCCGCATGCTACGCGTCATGCCGGCCGCATGACCACGGAGGCGTCTTCGGACAACGCTGGCTCTTCGGCTTTGAAATGGGGATGAGCACCACACCCTAGAGTCGGACACGACTGGACTTAATTGTCAGGGGTCACCTTTACCTTTATTGCAAGCACAAAAACCAAGACATAAGTGCCCCCCCCCCGCAGGAAACAGCACGAGGAGCCACACTCCAAGGCCCACAATCCAAAGGAGTCTTGCAGCTCTCTGGGTTACCCAGCTTACAGTGAGCAGCTGGAGCTGCACAAGGCTGGGATAACTTGCTTCCCAAATTGAGAGGAGGGGTGTTGTTGGGGGGGGGAGTCCTCCCCTTTCCCTTTTGCTGATCAAAAGAGACAATTGTGAGACTTCGTGAAGAAAAGGACATCTTGCAGCTGATGTGAAGGACTGCTGCCGGGTTTTGCACAAATGGGGTATGCGGCTTTTCCATGCCACTTCCAGCAAGTGCGTCTCCTGCCATCACAATGCTGCAATTGTGGAAGAAGCAATGCTCCTGCCGAAATTCTCTGTTCTCAAAGCCCAGGAGGTTGTCCTGATTTGAACCTAAAGATCCCTGCAGAGGAGACCAAGAATGTTGAATGGGGTTGCACTCCCTCTGGAGGAGCAGGTCCGCAGCTTGGGGGTCCGCCTGGATCCGCAGCTGCTCCTGAATTCCCAGATGGCGGCTGTGGCCAGGGGGGCCTTTGCCCAGCTTCAGCTGGTGCGCCAGCTGCAACCGTACTTGGATCGCGCAGACCTGACCACGGTGATCCATGCCACGGTGACATCGCGACTAGATTATTGTAACGTGCTCTACGTGGGGCTGCCCTTGAAGACGGTTCAGAAACTGCAATTAGTGCAGAATGCGGCGACCCGTGTAGTCACTGGAGGTAGGCGGTTCGACTCTGTCGGGCCGCTCCTCCGACGGCTGTACTGGCTGCCGATTCGTTTCCAGGCCCAATTCAAAGTGCTGGTTTTGACCTTTAAAGCCCTATACGGCTTGGGGCCAGGATATTTGAGAGACCGCCTACTTCTATATAGTCCGGCCCGTCTCCTTAGATCATCAGATAAGGCCCTTTTGTGGGTGCCGTCGCCCAGGGAGGTGCGAGGGGCGGCGGCCAGAAATAGAGCCTTCTCAGTAGTGGCACCAACCTTATGGAATTCCCTCCCCTTTGATTTACGAACTGCTCCCTCCTTGGACACTTTCCAGCGAGGCCTAAAAACCTTCTTGTTCAAAGAAGCCTTCTGAGCCTCTGCCTTTTTAACATCTTGCTGGTACGGGTGGGGTGCTGCTGTTTTTATGATCTTGTTTTAAATGTAATTTTTAAATCAATTTTTAGATGTTGTAAATAAATAAATAAATAAATAAATAAAACGTTAGGGTGTCACACAAGGCCATGGACTGGAGTGGACAGCTGAGGGCACAATCTGTGTTAGCTTTGTTCAGTGTGCTCTCAGTGGCTACGATTTCACATTGATTTAGTGACAACTATTTTTGTCTGACTGGGCACCTGGGCCTATCATAGGTATGTGACAGACAGATATGCAGTAGATGAAGCTCTTCCCATCACTTCATTGGCTAAAATTTCTGCTGTAATTTATAGAACTTGTTTACCACTTTTCTCTTGAAGACTCAAATGATTTCCAATAAATTATGCACATTAATGCAAACAAAAAGTTTCTGCTGAAAGCGAATACTTGGAGACTTTTTTAAAAACTCTCCTCCTGATGTTCAGTGGACCTTCTTGTGGCCCAATCCTATGGGCCATTTACGCCGCCGGAACAAGCATTCCGGCAGTGTAAACAGCTTTACGGTTGTTGCAAATGCGACAATGCCAGCGAGCGCAGCCTGGCTGCCGCTGCAAACAGCAAGCAGCCAGATCCATACAATGACGGACAGTAGACGTCTGCCGCCGATGGTAAGATTGCACGAGGGTCGGGAGGGAGGTGGGGAGGGGTGGAACAGGGCGGGGGTGGGCGGAACAGGGACGTGATGGGGTAGGGAGAAGGGTGGATCAGGCTTGGGAAGGGGGCAGGTTCGGCGGCAGCAGCACCCACTGAATTCTAATGCCCTTCCCGGGCCCAATCTGTCTTCACTGGTCAATACGGACTTGTGCCAGCGATATAGCTGGCGCAGATCTGAGTTGACCCATAGTGGCAGTGAGGGCTTAACCTGAGGCAAGGGAACAAATGTTTCCTTACCCCAAGGAGGCCTGGACATGCCAAAACACCCCTGCGGAATACAGCAGACCGACGCCGCTGCATTGCTGCACAGGGACTTAGGTAGGACTGGCATGTGTTTCCTTTTCCTCCCAGTTATTCCACTGCCAGCTTTGTTTGGTGCTGCTTTGAATGCCTTCAGAGGAACTCTGGCAGGCAGCTGCCCACTGGACTGTGGCTGCTATAACATGGAAGTTCGGATGGCTGGGAAGTGGGGGGGGGTCAACAATGCAAAGGTAAAGTAACTTTACGAATTAGGAGTTAGGGGGTCAACAATGCAAAGGTTTTGGTGAAGTAACTTTACGAGTTAGGAGTTTCCGAGTAGGAGGGGCCCATTTACACGTGTGTTGCAGCGTCTTGCGCTACTTACAGCACCGCCCCCCCTCTGGCTACACCACTGCACACGTGCATCACAGTAGGCACTGTGTCTTCGAAGACACAGCTCCTGGGTGAAAGTGAAGGAAGAATGCCTGTTTTGAGATAACGGCTGCCGCATGCTTTTGCAAATGCTTGCATTTTTTTTTAAAAAATCAACATTAAAATAAACAAATAAATAAATATGGTGCACAATTAATTGGAGGTACCTTTATAAGCATTGCAGCCCTAATTAACATACTGCTCTGGAAGGCTATCGTGGCAGGCTGAAAAGTTGCTAACCTTAATACCAAGTCCTTAGGTTTAAGAACTGACCATTGTAAATGTGCAATATGATATTGACAGCACAATCCTTACTCAGAAGTAACCTGTATTGAGTTTAATGGGGCTTACTCACAGGAAAGTGTGCATAGAGTTGCAGTCTGAGGGTCATATTCATATTGTACATTTCACTGTCAGTCATAGGTGGTGCTAGAGGGGGGCAAGTGCCCCCCCCAGACAAGTTGCCCACCCCCCACCTGCATTGCTGAACCTGTTGCTGTTAATTATAAACTGGAAATTAAAATAAGGTTGCATTCCTAAGCATGTTGATTTGACAGTTAACTTCATGAAAACCAATAGGACACACTTCAGAGAAAATATGCCTAGGATGGGAGTGCTCATGCAAAATATGCTGTTATATTTCTTTCAGAAATCAAACATGTGGGACAAAGCTCTCCTCCAAAAACATTTTGCCCCTTCTGTGCCCCCATAAAAAAAAAAAATTCTGGTGCTGCCTCTGCAAGTAACCTGCTAAGTGCAGGCATTTTATCTGCAAGACATTCATCTTTTGGAGGTCAGTTCACTCCCAACTGTGGTTTAAGTTGAATTTTAATTTAAAAATAACCGTATGTGGGTTTTTTTTTTTAATAACTTAAATATATGGAGGAACTTGCCTGGAAGGTGGGGTTGGGTGTGCACATGGCATATGTTTGTTCCTTCTGACTCTTTCAGTCCCTTCATGTTTAGAAAGACAGTGAAATCTCTTCTATATGGACACCTTTAAGTTTATTTCCCCTATCTAACAGTGCAATCCTGTGTAAGTATATGCAGTCGGCCTAAAGGTAGGCTTACCAGATCTCCAACCGGGACAGAGTGCTAGACCTTTAGGAGAAGGAATGTGGGCAGGTGTAGCTTGTTAAACCCTTAGAGCACAATCCTAGGCATGTCTACTCAGAAGCAAGCCCTTCTGAGTAGACATGCCTAGGATTGTGCTCTAAGGTTTAACAATCTGCTGTGTCCTATCCAGATTGTGCGCTGCCCCTGAGTTGCATGTGCCCTCATGAGATTTGGGCGCCACCATCTTGGATCTTGCAAGATCCAAGATGGCGCCGCCAAGGGAAAAAGTGCCTTTTGGCACTTTACAAGCAGCAGCGGCGTTGGCTTCCCTGGGCCCGGAAAGCCCAGGACAGATCCAGGACTGGAACCCAGAACCCGGGACAGTCCCAGGTTTTCCAGGATGGATGGTAAGACTACTTATGGCGCATTTATGACACACGGCACCAGCGGAGTTGTCGCTCCACCAGCGTAATATTACACAGGATTGGGCTGTAGGATAGTAGCCTTACTGCCCTATCCTAACTAAATCAAGTGGGCGCAAGGAGCCATTTACGGCAGCAGAAAGGCTTTCTACTGCAGTAAAATGGCCGACGGCATTGTGCACAGCGCTCTGTGGTCCACTGAAAAAAGCCTTTTAAAAGAAAAAAAAAGCTGCAAAATCGTCGTTTTACCTTTAAAAAGCCAAGCCACTGTGTTTTGGCTTTTTAAAAGTAAAACAGCGATTTTGGGGGCGTGTGCTTTTTTCCTTTTTAAAAGCTTTTTCGGCGGACCTTCACAGATCCGGGACCCGCGGTAAGTCAAATCTGCGGATCCCGGACCCACGAATAAAAAGGGTCCACTGTACTTCCCTCTCTGCCCCCGCATGGTCTCCGGCTGCCTGCAAGATGCAGTGGAGCCAGTGGTGGCTCTGCTGTGCCCCGCAGGCAGCATTTAGTTAGGACCATGATGTCCATCTAACATGTACTGCATATTGACTCTCAGGCAGTCCTTTGGAAAGATGATTGTCTAGAGGACATTAACTCATGCCCCTAGGCAAATTTCTCAGCTTGCCTCAAGCTGAGTCGGATGCTTTTTAGCTAGAGCACTCCTGCTGATGACATCATTGTTCCTGCTGTAGTAAAAGCTCTGCTCCCACCCACCCCCACCTACACCCCTGGCGACGGCACATACTGATAACTAGCTCAGCCTGAAGTGTGCCTTCATGTTGATGTTGTGCAAATGCTTATGTGAAATCAGTTAGTTAGACTACATGGTTATGTGTACCATGTACGTTGATGCAGCTTGTTGATGTTGATCAACAGGCCGTCCAAGACTGGGCTAGAATGCTCTGTTGCTTGCTTTCGCTATTCCTGTTTGTAATATCCTTTGTCATCAGCACATTATCGCTGTTTTAGAATCTGTCAGGAAACCACCATTGACCATTGAGAGGTGATTTGTCGTTATGCAAGTACACAGGATCCTTTACTTGAGCTCTTAGATTCTAAACTCTTTTAATGACTCTGAAGTGACTAATGAGGTTGAATCTCTTCCTTTGCCCGAGGCTAGTAGAAAGCGGAATGTGTGGTCTCATGATGAAACAATGGCTTCTACTGACATTTGAAAGGCCAGCAGTGTAACATGTTCATGGCCAGCTTTACAGTAATAAGAACAGTAAGCTTTTTTCTTGAATTTTAAAGAAACTTCGCCAGAGGGATTATCATAAAGATGCTGAACAATGCCATACATGTTCACAGAATTCAGGAATGGTGCATATGGCAAGAAACAAAGCTGGTGATGTGATTTTTGAGGGGGCACGTTCTTTTTTGACACACACCTACAACTACAGCTTGTTTGTTTGTTTAAAAGATTTTTATACTGCTTTTCCGTTGATTACAGCTGGCGTTTGATGTTGGCATCCTTGCAGTTTTGGGCGCCTTTTCTTTTCTCCGTTTTTCATCCAAAACTGGAAGTGTATCTCAATCGTTTCAGGGAGCCAGTCTGAAACTGCGCCCCCTCCCCTCCAGAGGGCCAGTGCAATGCCCGGTAAGTTAAAAAAAAAACCTGTTTGGTGGCAGGACGTCGGCTCCTCCCTTAAAGGAGTAGCAACTGCATCCGGACTTCCTGGTGGGTCACAACCCACCAGTTTGAGAACCCTTTAAAATAAAGTTTTACAGCCCAATCCTATGCATGTCTACTCAGAAGTAAGACTGTCAATGAGGCTTACTCCCAGGTAAGAGTGGATAAGATTTGCAGCCTTAGTTGATTAATCTGCTGATTAAAGCTTCTGACCTTCCTATCAATGAGACCCATGGTTGTTGTTAGTGCTGGATTTATAGCTCTAACTGCTGGAGCTTTCTTGGTGCCTTTAACGTTCACACCATAACAGCTCTGCCCTCTCTCTCTCTCTCTCTCTCTCTCTCTCTCTCACACACACACACACACACACACACACACACACACCCCTCTCTTTTGAAGCCTCTGTAATCCTAGAATTGCCCACCCACTATGGCTGGCTGCCCTTCAGTGCCTTTGCTGGTAACTGTTTTTCCTAGGGGCATGGAATTGCCCGTGGGCAGTCAGCTGGCAGCCCTCTGGCAGGTAGCCGAGTCAAAAGTCTGGGCCTTCTAAGCCCCATCTGATGAACTTATTGCTTTGCAATGCTACTAAATTATCTCTGTTTTTCTCCCAAAATTAGGTGAGTTGGGGAATTTTTTTGGCCTTCAGTCACAATGATCCATTTAATGTTTTCCTTTGCTTTCTTGTTTATTATGAAACAGCTGGACGTAAGGCCCAGTGTGATACTGTCCCACAGGAACAACCACATCTGATCTCCAGCCCAGCAGCACCAGGCATACAGCCCACAGTAGCCCCATGAACGGCAGTAGCCCCTTAGACTCTGGACAGCTCCATTGAATAGGCAGCCCACCGACAGCAGACACTGTGTCTGTGTCAATGCCGCAAACCCAGCTGAGACTTGCACATGGCCAGAATCAAAGGAGAGAATGAAATCTGTGTTTAGCTCCTTTATTTTGCTGAAGAAGAAACAGAGGGCCTTAGATGTCCCATGGAAAGGTCAGTTGCTGTGATGGCAGCAGTCCCACTGGCTGGGCTTCCACTTAGAGGGCTGCCTCCTTCTCCATCCTTCATCCTTCCCAGATCCCAAAGCCTCTGGCTCTGGGGTCAAACTAGACGTGACTTTCATCACATCACATCACTGGCTCTGGCATGCTCACTTTTTCTAGTCTAAATAGCACGTGTGTGGGGGGGCACCCCAGCCAAGTCAGGACTGTGGTGGTAGAACGTAGGCTCTAAGCCTAAAGGTGGAACTATACCGTTCGCGTTCGGGGGGTCGCCAGCTTAGGGGACACCCCTCATAGTATCCCTGCGTGTCCCTCCTGATTGGTCACACATGTGTACTCCGATTGGCTGAAAGCCCCCCTCTCCTCCCATTGGTGAACACGTCACGCTATGTCCTGTCCATACAGCCAGAAATCAGCATGCCTGATGTCTGAACGTGCCAGAACTTGGGAGAGCAGCACTCTCGCGCGTTCTGTTGCGATCACATAAAATGGAAGACACACTGCTCCGCACGCTGTGCACGCTCTACATACGCCCGGGACGCGCCGGAATTCATGCGGTGTAGATCAGCCTTAACCCCTCAACGAGCCCAATCTGGATATTCTCTCTCTCTTTGCCATGGGGAAAGAAAATGACCAGCAATCACTGCTTGCCTTCCACTCCCTGAACTCCATAAGCAGGGTCAGCTTTAAGCCAATTGGGTCCAGTGCCCAAGGGACCCCCACACTAGGGTAATCTACTCTAGTCTTGTCAAATACACACGACAACACATACATGTAACACCACATTGCAGATTTATATATTGCAGACCTATATATTGCAGACTCAAGTACTGTATTTAAGTTTTACATATATAAATCTAGATAACTAGGACCCACGAATACAAACATATTAGATGTATACCCTGCACTCACAAAAATGATATGAAACAAGTCAAGTGTGTTACTTTTGACAGTAATCATGTGATGTAGATTCTACAGACCTTAGCTGTGAATCTGCCCCCCTCCCAAATTTCCAATTGAGCCCCACAGCTCCTAAGGCTAGCTCTGTCCACCAGATCCCTTCCAGAGTTTGGAATACAAAACCAAAGAGCCATTCTGAGAAAAGGTGGTGTTTCTCCTGCATCTGGAGTATATACTTCTGCTCTCTCCCTGCCACTCTAACCATTAGACGCAAATGCCTCCCTTTCAGATTCATGTCGTAAACACATTTCTGCTGAAAGCAGAATTTTATGCACCAGTGAGCAACTGGGACACCAGCAGGCTGATCTAGGGAGCCTGGCATTAAAGAATCAGAGCTCTCGCCCCCACCCTGCCTCAGGCAGCAGCAGCAGCAGCCCAGGACTGCTTTTTTTAGAAAAGAACAATGCTAAGCCTGGCAGCACGGAGAAAGTGCCCTGCACTCAATGGCCTCTATCAGTGTAAATAGGCTGCCAGGTCAAGATGTCCTGGTCAGGGATGGCCAGATGATCCTGTCCTGGTGAGGGTTGCCCTCTTCTCCAAGACGTCATCTATGAGCTAGAATCCTACTCCTCCAAATGGCCAAGTCCTTTCCTGAGTGGTCAGACTCAGAGCGCAATCCCACCAGGGCCGTTCGTATGTTCCTACGTTCGTCCCCTTCCCCTGGTGTAAACTGGGGAAGGCCCGGTGGGCCTCCTTGGATTTCTGCCAGCTATTTAGCTGGCGGAAGTTGGAGGAGGCCGTGTAATGGCTGCGCCGGCCAGCCGGGGACAGAGGTATGGCGAATGCCATTCTCACCCCTTCCTGGGCCGGAACGGCCAATGGCCCCCCTCCCTCACCGCCCGGAACGCCCATGCGGCTGCTGGGGGATCCCTTACCTTCCTCCAGCAGCCGCATGGAGATCCGGCGGCAGAGTAAGGGCTGCCGGCCTAGCAGTTGGGCAGGATTGCGCTGTAAAGGATAAAACTGAAACGACTTCGAAGCCAAGGGCTTCCAATGGGACGGGGAGCTTTAATTGCTTTACAGAGCAGTCCTATGCGTGTTTAGTCCCACTGCATTCAATGTCCCACTGCATTCAATGCGGCTTATTTATTTATTTATTTATTTCTGTATTTATATACCGCCTTTCTTATCCTCAGATTGCTCTTCAGATGTTATTCAAGGCGGTTTACATAGGCAGGCTTATCTAGATCCGATAAGGATCTTTACAATATTGTTCTGTATAGAACCCTATAATTCCAGATGGTTTCTTCCACGGCATAGTCATCTTCACTTAGCTGCCGAACCCAAGCCTCGAGCTCTCTGCAGGACGCCACAGCCCCAAGGAAGTGTGCAGAGGATGGTGGCCTTAGTTGATGAATCAGTGTGTGAGGAGACTACGAGTTAAATAATACACACACATTTCATTTTTGTGGCTATTTTCGTTCTCATGTGTTACGGTAACGGGAAAGGAAAAAGAAAACATTAACGCTGGTCTTTTTTTCTTACAAAAAGGGGGAGCTTTTGCTTAGAAAATGGCAAGAGAGCACCAGGGTGGTATAGTAGCGGTTCTGGAGTTGGACTTAGACCTGTAAGATCCAGGTTCAAATCCCCTCTCAGCCATGACGCTTCCTCCTGGGTGACCTTGGGCCAGTCACTGTCTCTCAGCCTAACCTACCTCACAGGGTTGCTGTGAGGACAAAAGGAGGGGAGGAACCATGTACACCACTCTGAGCTCCTTGAAGGAAGGGCAGTGTAAAATTCTCTCAAACTTCCACCAATATCTCCAAAAAGATACGTTGAATATATTAACCTCACTTAAAACGTAACCAAAAGATACCTTTCATATTGGTACTGTCGCGTCCCAATTATTTTATTTATTTATTTATTTAAAGCATTTATACCCCGCCTTTCTCCCGAGGGCACTCAAGAATTATGAAGTGCACAAATTCTGTGCAGCAGAATTGCTACAAGAGGAAACCCTCCAAGAGAATACACAGAGCACCAGCAGAAAAAGAAGTTTAGAGGCCCCAGCAAGGCCCTTGTGGCATTATGCTGTTAATTGTTGTAAGCTATTTCAGTAGGTGTGGGAAATGATAAATAGAGAGATGAAATGTGAAAGTGTGGAATATCTCGACCTCACACAATTTCTGATAACAGTTTTCTTTTCCGTAATGTTTCTCAAGGTTGCTGTAGGCACCAGAGAAATAATTCTATGGGACAGTGCACCATCTGGCCCAAACATAGACCACCAGGTGGCCACCCCTAAATTAGAGCACCTGGCAACTATCTGAAATAGAGATTGAGACTTCTGGACTTTTGAGAGTTGAGAAGAGGATGAAATGTTGGAGCTGTCTCCAGAAGTGAAGCTCACTGTGTAGGTGGATAAAAAGCTGCTAACCTTTCACTTCACCTCACAATGCCTGGAATGTTACAAACATTCTGAAGATCAAAGAGAGGAGAAGACAGGTTCTATGCAAATAGAACATTTATTATAAAAAATGTATTGTAAAAATCCCTACGAGGGGGTAAACCACCTTGTGTAAACTGCCTGTATAAACCGCCTTGATTTGTCCGAGGAGAAATCTCGTGCATGTCTGCTCAGAAGTAAGTCCCATTATGTTCCATGGGGCTCCCAGGAAAGTGTGTACTACTGTATAGGATTACAGCCTCAGGGTGGTTTTTTTTTTTCCAAAAGAAATGTCTACCCTGTTGGAAGTTGTCAATTTTGCAATCACCAAGAATCTGACCAATATTTTATGCAGCCCTACAAAGATCCATTCAATCCACATTCCTGAAATCACACAGGGTTGTCTGATTAATCTCCTAATTCAGAATAGTGGTGACTCCACCTGACTTTTCCACAGGAAATCCCACCCATTTGTGTCCACCTTGCTGTTGAGTTGAATAGAGTTCTGCTTTGAGTT
Source organism: Plestiodon gilberti rubricaudatus (assembly GCA_026170595.1). Lineage (NCBI taxonomy): Eukaryota > Metazoa > Chordata > Lepidosauria > Squamata > Scincidae > Plestiodon > Plestiodon gilberti. The sequence goes on from JANXHW010000002.1 coordinate 111,504,259, forward strand.
TCAGTAGGAGATTAATGCCTTTTCTAGTGCAACCCTCCTCTGGATTCTGCATTCACCCTCCAGTCCTGCGCCTGCCCCCCCCCCCCCGCCAGCAGTGCAGACATTCATGTGGCTTCCTTGCACAGTCAGATAGCAGCTGCAGCTGCACATCCATGTATTCAAAAAGGGACCCTGTGTCAAAGATACTACATATTGGAGTAGGCAGGAAACCGTTAGCCTGTGGTCTGGGGCCAGGGGAGCCAAACAGAAACTGGCTGGGGAACAGACTACGTATGTTGGACTGAGACATGCTGCAATGTGCAGAGACAACGTGCAGCCCTGATGCAGAGCTCCTCAACCACCTCCAGCTGTTTAGGAAAGGAGTTGCTGCAATAACTGGGGTCTGTTTTAGACTATGATGGGAGGTGCTGCTGGGAAGTTGCACAGTCGCAGACGTGATATAGCTGATTAACATTCTTGACACCCTGGTCATAGGGAATGTATAGCCACCCACTGAAGTGGCTTGAAGATTAAGGATGCGGACTGTGTAACTGTGTTAATAGTGCAAGACTGCATTTGTTACACTGCAACGAAGATAAAAAAAAAACAAATTAACTAGAGCAGTGGTGGCCAACCTTTCAATATGAATGCTGGCCCTTTAAACAGTTGTCTAGGTGAGGGCATTTCAGCAGGTGCAGCTGCTTTAGTAGCACCATCAGCACTTGCAGCTGCCAAGATTCTGTCTTCTGCACAACTCTTAAGAACACAGAAGCCCTAATGGTGGAAGGTTGGCCACCCCTGAACTAGAGTAAATAAATAAATCCGGGAACTACCCTGTCCATCTCTGCTTAACATCTTCATGAAACAGGCAGTTTGTCAACAGGATTTGGGCTGCAGTGTTCATCTGGTCCTAAGGAGGCAATGGAAACTGGTGTCTGGAGGCTGCTATGGGCTGAATGTGGGTTAAAAAATTGAGATTTAATCCAGTCAAGACTAGGTCCAGTCAAGACTGATCCAGGAACTGGATTTTACCTATGCTGACCTATGCTGGATGGAATTGCACGCCCTCTGACGGAACAGGTGTGCGTTCTGGGGAAACTCTTGCACGTGGTTTTGCCTCTGGAAGGTCTGGTGGTGGCTGCGGCTGTGGCCAGGAGTGCCTTTGCACAGCGACTGTGCTGCCAGGTACGACCCTTCCTGGTGAAGGCAGAACTGGCATTAGTGACATGTGCATTGGTCACATTCTGTCTTCATTATTGCAACATGCTCTATGTGGGGCGGCTGCCTTTGAAACATGCTTGGAAGTTGGAAGCTGCAGCTGGCGGGAAATGCTGCTGGCGGGTTGCTAACAGGAGTTTGGTATGTGAAACTACAGTTCTTTGTGATCTGCGCTGACTCCCAGTTTACGTCCAGTCCCAGTTCAAGGTGCTGGTTTTGACATATAAAGCCCTAAATGGCTTGAACCCTGGTTACCTGAATATGAGTTTGCCCACCTGCTGAAGTCCTCTCATTAGGCCTTGCTCCGGGTCTCTTCACCAGTGGAGGTGCAACTCATGGGGACTTGGGACAGAGCCTTTTCTGCTTGGTTGCCCATCTTCCAGGATGGGCCTGGAGTTTCCAGGAATCAGCACCAATCTCCACATGACTTCTGAAGCAATCCAGGAGATTTGCACAGGATCTTCAGGAAGAGGCCTATGGAGTCAGTACATAAGATCTCCAACTCTACCCAAAATTGCTTCCGACTCCATGAGTCTACAGCCCTCTCAGGTTGTGGAGTCGGAGTCGTGGAATCTGAGTCGGAAGCAACTTTGGGTGGGGTTGGAGTCTGAGTCGGAGGTCTTGTGACTCCAAAGCCCTGGACTCCAGGAATGTCCAACATGACATCATGTCGGGGGAAAAAAAAGTATCCTGGAATAGTTTCGGTCAGACATGGCAACACTATTTTCTGTAGTCTCACCTAAACTATGGAACTCCCCCCCCCAGGAAGCCCCCCTGCCCCCCTCATTTTTTGTGTTTTAGATGTATAACTAAAACCAACTTGTTCCACCAGGTTGCACAAAGATGCTGACGGAATAGTACTGTTGTTTACACCTGCTGATCAGTTCATTTCACAGCCCAATCCTACCTAACTCTTCGTGCAGCAATGCAGCGGCACTGGTGCAGCTTCCACTGCATCCTGCAAGGGAGTTTTGGCTGCTGGAGATCTCCTCAGGGTAAGTAGGGTAAGCCCCAGCAACTGCTATGGGTCAACTTGGACCAGCGTCAGCTCAATCACTGGTGCAAGTCCGCGTTGATCCGTGTCCGTGGTGGATTAGGCCCAGGAATGGCGTTGGGTTTCGGTGTGCACCGCCGCCAAACCTGCCCCCCTCCCGGGCTTGAACCGCCCTCTTCCCCACCCCGCCACCATCGTGACATACATCTCAGATGCCATTTAATACAATGGAGCAAGCAGACACAGGAGTATATCAGGAGTACTGCGAGGGGTTTAAAGACCAGGGCACATGAACAATCCCATTCGTGTACCCCCACATGTATACTGTACGTATGCATGCATGCATGCATGCATGTACACATACATAACATAATTGCATATATAGCAACAACCTTTTGCATGAACATATGAAATTGCTCTATTCATGAAACTGCCCATATTCAAGCCCTATACATACATTCTAATCATGTGCATTGTCCATGCAAAAAGGGGAGAACGCACCGATAAACCCCACCTCTACACTGATACATTCCCTAAACTCTGCTCCCTAATGCCCACACGTGCAGCTTTTATATGCACTGAGAAACACTGCACTCAGGGAGAGTTTCTTGCCATGGCCAGCATGCTGATTGCCCAGTGTCCTCCAAGCCCCCATTGCATGGACAGTGTCCATCTGATTAGGATGTAAACCGCTGAAGCATGAGCTGTCGATCGAAAGGTCGGCAGTTCGAATCCGCGATGGGGTGAGCTCTCGTTGCTTGGCCAGCTCCTGCCAACCTAGCAGTTCCAAAGCATGTTAATGCGAGTAGATAAATAGGTACCGCTTGCGGGAAGGTAAACAGCGCTCCGTGTTCCAGCCGCATGCTACGCGCTGCGGCAAGGAGAGTCATGCCGGCCACATGACCACGGAGGCGTCTTCGGACAAGGCTGGCTCTTCGGCTTTGAAATGGGGATGAGCACCACACCCTAGAGTCGGAAACGACTGGACTTAATTGTCAGGGGTCACCTTTACCTATGGGGCTTAGGTCCAACCACTGAAGTCAACCAACCAAGTAATATGCTGGTGGAATACCCAAGTGGAGTGTTTAATCTGGCTTTATTACACTTTGTTCATGCATTTTTAAAGGATTTTTTTTGCATAATGTCATCATCCATCCATTGTGCACCTGCAGTTTCCTTGTGCTTGTCTCATCACATTTATTAAGGGGAAAAAATCTTGTTAATAAGGAAAAAGGACTAAAGCAGTGCAAAAATGCACTGGCATGTGGATGCTGGGTAGCGCTTTCGTGCCATCTTGTTTGAATAAGCATAGTGTTGACATGGTCCGTGATGTGGGGGGGAGGGATTCCATTGTCAGCCCACTGTTCTTCCCCCAGAGCTCATTTACCACTATTCCATTTTCTGTCACTTCATTTCTCGTTGGGTTGCTGACATTAGATGGTGACACCAAAACAGCAGCAGATCAATAAAACAATATGTCGACATGGCACCAGTAAAAGTTATTAGTACATTATATGGCACTAAAGTAATAGTTGCATAGGTGCAAACAGGTGTACCATCACGGTGCAAACAGGTGCACACGACCACATACAACATAAACAGGAGAGCTAAAAGGGGGCTTGATGATATATTAATTTGCCACTTAGATTGTATTCGTGTTAGCACTTATATTCTTGCCCTCTCCTGTTTACTGAACCTCCCAATAACAATTTGAAGCTAAAACTCTCCAACTTCTGGTGGCTTGCGATCATCACCACCAGGTTCTTCTTGCATAGCTCTTACCCATGTTAAAATTACAACATGATAGTGGGACATCAAAACAGCAGCAGATCAAAATGACAGTGTCAACATGACATCAATAATAATGGTAGTAATAATCCATAAATTAGTTGCAGGGGTACACACAAGAGTACAAGCTGCGTTTGTGCACGCCCACATACAGCATAACAGGAGGGCAGTGGTGGTGCCTGGGGTTGGCTAGGTCAGACACTGGCTAATGGTCCATGCTCGTAAGGGGGCCCTCCCAGCTTGGCCAACCCCTGAACCCTCAGCACTGGTGGCAGCAGTTAGTACCCATACCCAATGTGTCTCACTGACCCAATGTGAGACTCTAACCTACTCAAGGGAGTGAGTAGGGGGTCACAGAGGCGTCGCTGGAGGGGGGCGGTACTGTAAGTTCTAATCCCCGTTTACTCCCTGATACGAGTGTCTCCCTATCAGTTCAAGCACAGTAGCCCCAAACACCATCAAATGCCCCTCTCTCCATAGCCGTTAACAGGCGCGGGAATCTTACTTTTTTTCCAAGCACTTGCTGCCCCCTAGTGGCAAACGTGGGCATTTGAACTGCATTTGGGACTAACTGGAGAACTAAACGGAACGTGATGATCACACTGGGACATGTGGAAGATGATTAGGAGAATTATAGGCTGCCCCCAGATCTTCTGAACCTCTTGTTGTTATTTTTAAATTATGTTTATAAAGAAATATACAGTAATTAACATCAGACAGAAATCATCTGAACACGGAGATGCATAAGATAAATTTGTTGTAGTAAGTACATCATATGGAAATTATTTCAATTTCTTTTTGTTGTGATATCTTAAGTGTACATTCCTTCAACCAGATCCTGAACTGGTTATACATTTTGTAACCTTGCAAGATCTGACATGGAGGGGCATGCAGATGGAGAAATATCTTGCAGATGGAGAAATCCTGAAATACATGCATGCATACGTACAGTATACATGTGGGGGTGAAATACTGCAGATGGTTAACATAAATTTCAGAATCGAGGAAGTTAACATACTTGTTGTGAACCTTTGGAACATTCAGCCCAAACTGAGCACTTGTTCATACCCCTAAAGCCCAGAAAAAAGAAAGTAAATGGTATAGTAGTGGTTATAGTGTCAGACTAGGACCCAGCAGATCTGAGTTCAATTTCCCACTCAGCTGTAACGCTCCCCCCGGGTGACTTTGAGCCAGTCACACAATCTCAGCCTAACCCTCTTTCACAGGGCGGTTGTGAGGATAAAAGGAGGTAAGAACAATGTTATACTGAGTTATTTGGAGGAAGAGTGAGATATAAATGCACTAAATAAATAATAGGAAGTCTGTGATGTTTTCTCCTTCTTACTTTACTTCAGCACTTCCCTCCTCCTGAGTTTGTTTAAACTAACTGAAGAAAAAAAGAAAAAGAAAAATGCTACCAGAAGCAACCTGTAGATGACACCAGAGATTCCCGGTTGCATTTCCCCCCCTTTTTTCAGCAGTTTGGATGTGCGCAGGAGACAGGAAAGGCTGGCAGGCCCCCGACAACGCTGAAAAAAAAGGTAATGTGGTGCAGTCGGACTCCCTCTTCCACAGTTTTGCCACCCATGTGGAGTCAAATCTGTGGATAAAAAAAAACCGTGAATAAAAAGGTCCGACTGTATGTCCTCAGATCACGCTGTGCAGCAAGAAATATTAGGGCTGGCATGTAGGATCCATGATGAGGATGAAATGTGAGAACATTCACCCAAATATGCCAACAGGGGGCAGGCTTTGCTAGGAGAATTTGTTCTAGTTTGTCATGGAAATCTTTTGCAAGCAAAGCGTTATTGAATGTAGTGGCAGCCGATGAATATCTGCCCTGGATTCCTGATTTGTTCTTGCCAATAACAGTGAGCAATGTCACAGGTTCTAATTTTGGCATTTTAACCCCATTTCACAGTGGGTAAACTGAGACATGCACTCAAACACTGTTACTTGTAGAGGGGCACCTGGTGAGCTTCTTAAGCGCAAAACAGAAAAAAGAACACAAAAGGGGAGCCTGAGCAATGCTATTTACAAACTCCTGCTGCAGGGGACGGACACAACACAACAACACACACACACACGCCCTTCATGAACTAAAAGGACTTGCTGTGGGATGGTTTGAATTAAGCATCTGCAAAGGGGACATCTAATCCAATATTGCAGTGATTCATAGCAGCTTGTATTCCTTGGGCTGGGCTTCTGCGGAAGCCACAGATCTGTGCAAACAGGGACGGTGGGGAGTGGCCCAGCACAACCCATCCTCAGCACTTACCAGGAGCGGCAGATCATGGACTTCCCTGAAGCCTTTGCAGCTTGGCTCCAGGTCTGATCTAGGAGAGTGCATGTTTTTCAACCAGAGCAAGCAAGCAGCGTTGCAGATGAACAGGGCCGTCTGGCACCAAAGATCAGCATATAAACAAGTCTATCGTAAAGAATCCACTTTCAAAGTTTCAAAACATTATTCTTAATGATGTTCTCAGGATGGAAGTGTGTAATTGCTAAAAGGAGAGGTGCTGATTGAGGCTCAGGTCTATGTGGGAGTCCTGTTCTTTCTTTCTAAAGGCCAAACTAATAATGCAATTTGACGCTGGTAAATAGCAGCTGCAGATTAGGACCCAAGCATGATGGGTTGTTTTCTTTGAACCCATTGCCCATGCAGTTCCAATCTGAATTGCCTTTCCCCTGTGGCTACTATTTGCCCAGGGACAGAAGCTCCCACTGGTGCATCAGTGTGTGTGGATAGCTACAGTTGATGAGTGCTGAGGGAAGTGCACTCTGTACATGCTCAGGAGTACTTTTCTTTATTCATATTTTTTTAAGAATGGGCACAGGCAGAAGCAGCTGCTGTTAAAAACTGGTCACTGAGCATATTTAAAGATGGAGTGAGGCCATAAGACCAACAGTACTTGCAGGAGACATTTTTTATTTGCCTCTGTAATCATTGCTTGGCCAGCAGGTAGCACAGTGGGTTAAACCGCTGAACCATGAGCTGTCGATCAAAAGGTCGGCAGTTCGAATCTGCGACAGGGTGAGCTCTCGTTGCTTGGCCAGCTCCTGCCAACCTAGCAGTTTCAAAGCATGTTAATGTGAGTAGATAAATAGGTACCGCTTGCGGGAAGGTAAACAGTGCTCCGTGTTCCAGCTGCATGCTACACGCTGCGGCAAGGAGAGTCATGCCGGCCACATGACCACGGAGGCGTCTTCGGACAACGCTGGCTCTTCGGCTTTGAAATAGGGATGAGCACCACAACCTAGAGTTGGACACGACTGGACTTAATTGTCAGGGGTCACCTTTACCTTTACTAATCATTGCTTGAAGCAGGATGTCAACAATTGCAGATGCCCACAAAATGACTGTACCACAGCTAAGCCTGAGTACTGGGGGGGGGGGGTACATGCAATACAGTAATCACATACTCCTCCCCATCTTCGCTGGTACCATTCCCCTGCCCTTCCTCTGTTGCCTCCTTTGTATCTATTTTAGATTGTGAGCACCTTGGTGCAGGGACCTGACTTCTCTCCTATCGTAAAACACCATGTACATCAATGCTGGCAATATACACCTAGATAAATAATAAAATGCAAGATGGCAGAATGCACAAGTACACTTTTAAAACCAGAGATGGTTTAGAGGGGTGGGGGAATAGGAACAGGAAATCATAACCACATATCTCTAGGGCAGTGGTTCCCAAACTGGGAGGCGTGGCTCCCAGGGGAGCTGCGGAATGCCACGGAATCCTCTCGGAATACAGTGTAATACCAATTGGCAGGCATCAACGTAATGTAATGGGGAGCCGCGGCCAAGTGTCGCCAATGGTCAAGGGAGTCGTTGGTCGAAAAAGGTTTGGGAAACACTGCTCTAGGGAGAGAGCCTTGCAATCCCAGCACAGCCCCATTGCAGAAAAGGCCCTTTTTGTCGCTGCTGCCCCTGCACCACCACCCCACTGCCAAATTGCCACCAAAGCGGCAGCTTGTGCACGCCCTGCTGCGTGTCGCCCCAGGCCCCCCCGCCCCCCCAGCAATGCCTCTGAGGAGAATTACTAAGACAAAATTCTGTGCTCCTGCTTCTGTGGCACCCATCCCAGATGCCACTAGCCTTCCTTGGTTGTTTGGCCCCTGAGTGTGCCTAGACTTGCAAGATGTGATGTTGCAGCCAGGAATATTACCAACTCCATCTAGAGAGTGAACATTGTGATCCTTCCATCCTGTCTAACCTGGACTTATCACACATCATTCATGCCTTTTAAATGCCAAGACACCAGGGTCAAGTGATTCACAACATTACATGTGTGCATGGTCTTCCATCTTTTCCTTTTCCTTTAAATAGCAGCCATGGAAGGGAGGGGGGAAAGGTGATGGGGATTAGGACCTCAGGGTGATGATACTTTGTTGCAGGACGTCTGGCTCAGTTGGTAGAGCGTTCGTCTCTCACAAATGCCTGAAGATCTGCAGGACAGCAGTTCAAGACGGCCGGAAGTCTGTTGGAGAGCTGCTGGCACATCTCGAATGAAGGGTTCTATGAAAGACTAGAACGTTATTATATTGTAAAAACCCTTTGGGGTTTAGAACAGCCTGCCCATGTACACCGCCTTGAATAAAGTCGGAGGAGAAATCCAATAACCAGAAAGGCAGTATATAAATACTGTATATTATTATATAATTATTATATTGCAAACCCTTTCCCTCCTAATGCTAGCGTCAGGTTGCTGGAGGCCCCAGGCCCAGGGCAAACCCCTGCACTGGGTCTCCCGTGACACTCCCCACCAGCCCCTGGATGGGACATTGAGTGCTACCACTGCCAGCAGCACTGAGGGTTCAGTGGGTTCAACTAATGTGACCCCGATGACTTGGGACCGTGGGCAGTGTGTCTGATCACCACTCCTGCTCTTTCCCTCCCTCCTATTTTCCTCACACAAATAGCAGCTTGGGAGGGTGGATGTTGTCAGGAAAATAATGCAAGGGGGGAAAAAAATAACCCACCACAGTCTTGATCCAGATTCAGAACCTCACTACCTTGAAAGAAAGAAGAAAAAAAAAATGCAAGCATGCATTTAGTGTTGTATGTCATTTGACCTTACTGAGATCTTGAAGCAGATCCTGAATGCCCCAAACAATGCCAAATATGATGGGATTCTCAACTGATGGTACACGTTACCACCAATGGTACTCTGGGGTAACGCTGGTGGTATGCCATCAGTTGGAAACACACACAAACACCCGGTCGAAGCTCAGGCACAGACGTTTTTGACACTGCAGAGCTCAGAAAGCACCAGCAAGAGGCTAAGCCAGCAAGCGGAGGTGAAGCACATAAGTTTTACACAATGAAAAAGCGCAACAACATCATCGCTAGTCACTTCTGGTGGTACTCCGGGAGATTCAGGTTGTGGTACGCTGCCACCAAAGGGTTGAAACCCCCTGTGATAGACCAACAGGAGCATATCCCAGAACTCTGGCATCTACACTCTCAGAAGATTGGATAGCCCTGGGCTGGCCCATCCATGAGGCCAACTGAAGCAGGTGCCTCAGGCAGCAGATTGCTGGGGGCACCCATCTCTGCTCACCTACTTGCCTCCACTACAAGTGGAAGGAGCAGAGGCGGGCACATCATTGGATAATAAGGGGCAGCAGCATTTGGCATGCTGCCTCAGGCATGACTGAGGAGGTCTCGAGCCAGCACTGGGATAGTCTTTTGCCATAATAACGAGAGGTGCTGACCTTGACTTCTCAAAGTCCAAAACAGCTTAGGGTGCATTCACACCAGTTTGTTTTCTGGGATATATAGCTGGTTTAGCCTAACAGCACAATCCTGTGTAACTCTTGCACCTGTGTAACAGTAGATCCACCGGTGTAAGTGCACTTATGCCAGTGTAACTTGCCGTACGCCGACGGACACAGGACACAGTTCAGACACCCCTGGAATGCCCCCTGCACTGGCGGAGTTGCGCTGGAGTCCATCCTACATCCGAACTGTGCATGCACGGTGTCTGAGGGGTGACACCACGCATGCTGGTGTTCGTCCTGTGTCCATCGGCGTATGGCAAGTTACACTGGCATAAGTGCACTTACACAGGATTGTGCTGTTCAAAAACAAACAAACACTGAAAGAAACACATTTGTTTAGTAACAAACAGTGCTGGTTGTACATGCTTATTAATAAATATATGCACTGAAACTTAAAGCTGCAAGGTATTACTGTATTGTCCCGAGTATAAGACGCACCTGATTATAAGACGCACCCTTAAAGTTTGGTGCTATTAAAAATTTTTAATTAAATCACTGGCATTAAATTGCAACAGCCTGATTATAAGACGCACTCCTAGTTTAAAAACGTAAACTAGGAGAAAAAAGTGAGTCTTATACTCAGACCAATACGGTATATGTCCTACCGCTTCTTTTTGTTTTTCTCAAGCCTGTGAGCTGTATTAATAATTATTTTTTAAAAAGGAGTTCCGTTTCTAAGAGACATGTTTGCATGAGAGCATTACTCCAGGAGGATCTCTCTGTCCCGGGGCAGGCTGTCTTGTAGGAACAAGCCCATCACAAAATCCTCTTGTTTTGAATCAATTCTCACACACCATCAGACCTAAGGTGACCTCCTGGAGGGCAGGGAGTGTTTGAGGACTGGGAATTTGGTTGTTTAATGCATGAAGCCAATTCTGAAAGAATCTTGTGTTTCAAGGAACCACCACACATTGTGCCCAATGCTTTTGTTTTGATGAAGAATAAACAGGTACATACAAACATGGATCTACAGTATTTTTTTTTGTCTCCTAGAGCTCAAACCTGGCCTCCCCAACCCTTCCCACCATATTCAAAAAGCCCATTTGATAGATATAGTGGCCAGCAAATCAAACCCTGCTTATCAGCCCAATCCTATGTAACTTGGGACGCGGGATGGATGCCGCTGCAACTCCACCGGCTCAGGGGGCATTCCGGGGGTGTTCGGACATCCCCGGAATGTCCCCTGTGCCGGCGAAGTTGTGCTGAAGTCCGTCCTGCATCTGAACTGCGTATGCAGCAAGAATATGGCAGCTTCCACTGTCAACCTCCGTTTTTAACCCAGAATGATGCAAGAGGAGGCTGCCTCCAAAACGAGCTCGGCCAGTCCTTTAAAACTACTGTATTAATGGTTGAAAAGAAGAAAAAAAAAACATTGGCTGCTCTGCTACAGGGAAGTCCTCCCCCATTTAGGTTCTTTGGATTTCAGGATTCTATTAATTTTGCCCTCAGTCTTCAAGTGAGTGATCTTGTTTAACGTCCTTGCATGTGTACAGAACTATCCAAACAGAAACCCATTAATTTCACAATTGTCCCTTCTCCTGTTTTTAAGCAAATGAAAGTTCTGTAGGAGAAGAGGCATGTAGGCTGCATGATCAAATGTTTTAGAACAGAGGTTCCCAACCTGTGGTACACGTACCACCGGTGGTACACGAACTGACTGCCGGTGGTACGCAACAGGTTGGGCCTTATCATCTGCTGATCGCTCATATCCACCTACGACCTCAGCTGCTGATCGCAGCAGCTGAGTTCGTCGGCGGCTGTGAGCGGCAAGTTTTAAAAGTTCTCATGAGTCTCCTGCCCTCCATCTTCTGCCCACTGAGTAAGCTTGCCTGGTGAGTCAGCTTCCCCCTCCTTGTCGTGGAGCATTGCGCCTTCGCCCGGTTTTTTTTTAAGTTGTAAAGCAAACAGACAAGGAAGTGCTTTGAAGTGCCGGAAAACAGAGCGGGCATGTAAGGGAGCAGTGTGTGTGCATAGACTCTATGCTGTGACTGACTAGCTTACTCACTAAGATGTTAGTTGGAGGCTAATTAGTCTTATCAGATCGCTGTTTCATCTTTAAAAAGCAAAAACACTCAGTTTTCAGGACTGTAGAGATTGAAATCACGCTGCTTTCAGGCACTTCCTGGTTGCTCAGTGGTTGCTCAGTGCATTCTGGGGCGATCTTGGGGAAGGGAGGGGAGAAATTGAGCAACCAGGAAGTGACTGAAAGCACCTGATCTCTACAGTCCTGAAAACTGAGTGTTTTTGCTTTTTAAAGATGAAACAGCGATCTGATAAGACTAATTAACCTCTAACATCTTAGTGAGTAAGCTAGTCAGTCACAGTCCTGAAAATGGAGTGTTTGGTAGCCAAAAGGTAAGAAAAACCAGTGTGTGTGTGTGTGTGTGTGTGTGTGTGTGTGTGTGTGTGTGTGTGTGTGTGTGAGAGAGAGAGAGAGAGAGAGAGAGAGAGAGAGATATCCTTAGTTAAGATTGCACTGTGAGAATTGTTCGGGAAATTGGGCCATAGGGAGGTCCTAGCAAGGTGCCCAGTCCCACCCCACAGACCAATGTACTGGCTCAGGGTTACTGGCTCTGTTAAGGCTCTGCTCTGGTTGGTATACACTGTATAAGTAACAGAGGCGTTGTCTGATATGGGGCGGGGGGGCAGGGGCCCCCAGGGCGTAGGGTGCTGAGGCCTCCTGGGGGGCGCGCGGACCTCCTTAGGTTTCGTTTTCGAAACCTTTTTTTTTACCTTTTTTTACGTTTTCCCGGGGGTTTTAACTGGTTAAACTACATCTGTGAGTGTAGTGTGTGCTTTCTCCCCACTTATCTGTTATCTCTAAGCCGATCGGAAGCGCCCCGAAGTTCGGGCGCCCGGGGCCGAACTTCCTCCGGCAAGCGTCCTTCGACTCCGGCAAGCGCCCAGAACTTCTTTGTTCTGCGCTTGCACAAGTTCTGTGCAGTTCTGCGCCTGCGCTAACTGCACCGGGCACCATCTTCCTTTAGCGCAGGCACAGAACGTCGAAGTTCTGGGCGCTTGCTAGAGTCGAAGGGCGCTTGCCGGAGGAAGTTCGGCCCCGGGCACCCGAACTTCGGGGCGCTTCCGATCGGCTTAGAGATAACAAATAAATGGGGAGAAAGCACACACTACACACAGAGATGCCCTTTAACACTATCCCCCCCCCCCGGAAACAGTAAAAAACACTAACACAACCCCCCCCCCCGCAAATTTTAGGTTTCAAAACCGAAACCTAAATTTTTTGACCGTTTTATTGGGGGGCGCCAGGGGGGGGGAAGTTTCAGTGGAGCAGAGGAGATTTCTTCCAGGGTCTGCCCAACTGTTACAGAGTTGGACCAACCTTATTCAGGCTCACTGATTTGGTGTTAGGTGAACACAGGTGCAAAAGGAACAGAAGCACGTGGCCAGCTAGCGATGCCTATTCATGCTGATATACTGCTCTGTGGTCATGCTCCCCCAGCTCTCCCTGCATTCAGAGCTTGTCTACAAAGTGCTGAATGTGGGAAGAGTTTCACCCACTGCATTCAGAAACTCACATGATCAGGGTTCCAGAAGCATATTGGGAGAAGCTCAGACAAGCATAAGAACATAAGAAGAGCCCTGCTGGATCAGGCCAAAGGCCCATCTAGTCCAGCTTCCTGTATCACACAGTGGCCCCACCAGATGCCTCAGGGAGCACAAGACAAGAAGATACTTGTATCCTGTCGCCACTCCCTTGCACCTGGCACAAAGAGAACCTACTCCTACAACCAGGAGGTTGCTTATCCCCATCATGGCTTGTAAGCTGTGATGGATTTTTCCTCCATAAATCTGTCCAATCCCTTTTTAAAGGCATCCGGGCCAGGTGCCATCACCACCTCCTGTGGCAAGGAAACCAATTACACGCTGGAGCCAAATTCTTGATTTTAAATGTATTTATGTATTTTAATATTTTTGTTGTAAGCCGCCTTGGTTGCCCTGGTGGGAGAAAGGCGGGGTAAAAATTCTATAAAATAAATAAATAAATAAATAAATAAATAAATAAATAAATAAATATTTTCTTATAAGAACATAAGCATTGAAAGCAGAGCAAGGCATGGCTAGCTAGCTAGCACTCCTTTCCCCCTCACCTCCATGCATTAAATTTGAACACCTGAAGAGGCCTTTCATAGCAAGGAAGAAATCCAAGGAAGAAAACATCCATGAGATTGTGTCATACATCTTTGAACACCTGCTTGTTGCAAAAGGAACACCCTGTGGAATCAATCAAACAGTGGATCACGATTAAATTGTTCTCCGTTACTGTCCAATTATTGCTGCATCAAGATCCTGGAACTGAACGACTGGTTGAGAATCTTGGGTTAGAGAGGAGTGTCTGTTCTTCAGCTGAAGATTCCACATGATAAAGAAGTCACCACGCTCTATTTGTAAATTGTTCCAAGAGTGAATTCCTCTCCCAGCTTTGCTGGTGTTTTACAAAAAAAGATATGAGTCAGACTCCAAAAAAAGCTCATACGGTTGGCTTAAAAAAATCACAATTCCACACGCACACACACCCCGTCAGTTTGAGGTTGTCCCTGTAAGAGTTTTTCATCGAACCACAAGAATTTACAATTTGCATGAAAAGACACGAGGCTTTGAGAAAAACTCAGAAGATACTGATGATAAAACCACAGATGTCAATTCTGGAGCAACTTCTATGGCCAATGAGTTTGGAGCTTTTGTGTTTAAAAGCAGGCAGTTCACTTGCAACAAATAATCATATATACTGTGGACCACGAACGAAGAGACAAAATTATAATTCCTATGTTGTGGGCCACGTTCTTTTGCTTACATAGGCAGACAGAGGTGTTCTTTTGGTGGAAAATCCAAAATCCATATGTGAAGACAGGTGAAATATAAAAAGATGATTTGCTGTGACTTGCCTTATTTTTTAAAATATTTTTAATGGGCCAAAACTGCTGTTCGGATTGGGAGAGAAGGTTTCTTGATGACAGTTCAGATGCTAGCCAGTCAGTGCTGTGTATAGCCAGAGTCTGCTACAAACTTACAGAATCAGATTTTTTGGGGGGAACTCGTCCCTATAGAGGAGGGTTGGATGGAGTTGGTGATTTGGACTAAACCGTGAGGGTGCTTCAGAGCAGCTCCACTATTGTGAAAACATTCCATCTGTCATCACAGAGTGGAAGACAGATAGACCTGACTCATGGGCACAGTCTACTAAGACGTTCTCCTGCACAAGACCCATGGACACAGAAAAGGACAGTGGGCTGCATCCTATTGCTTTTGAGAAACTGATGCTGCTTTAAAGACTAGCACTGTCCATCAGGATGCTCGTGTCTGCTTCTCCCTGCTCAACTTGTATATGTGTAAATAAAAGCATCATAAACCTGTTTATGTAATGTAATGTAAATTTACAAAAACATCATAAGTCTCTAGAATTCCTCACAAGGAATCAGACCCTGTAAAGCAGAGGCATCGTCAGGGAGGGGGCCTTGGGGCGGTGGGCCCCTTTGTGGCAGGATCGGGCCCCAGGCAGCAGACAGCAGGGGGGGGTGTCACGGCGGCCGGCGGAAGCACGAATAAAGCCCCAGCTACACTATACCCGTGCGGCCAGCGTGCGTACAATGTGCAGGCACACACGTCAAGTGGAGCCTGCCGACGGCAGCCGGCGCTGGCCCGTCGGCAGCCGACGCCCCGCAGGGAAACGGACAATTCCCCGCAGGGAAACGGACATTGTCCACAGCCGCGGACAATGTAGCCCAGCCTTCATCCCGTTTGTCGGGGCAGGGGAGCGTCAGCGGCGTGTTTGGCCCTCCCTGCGCCTCGGAATGGTGCATAACGGCTGCAGCCATTACGTCACTTCCAGCGCAGGGGGGGGCAGTCGTAGAATTGCCACTGCTGTAGAGGCTGCCCCTCCAACTTTCAATGGCTTGGGGAAGTAGGGCGTGCAATACAAAATGCAATGCTCCACCAGTGAGTCAACTCAGGTCTTTTCAAGATGAGATCCGCTTCCTCTTGCTATCCCTTAAGCCTCTGCTAGTGCTGCACGTATCTCTGTCCTCATGTGTAAAAGAAGGTGGGTCTAGCCTTGCAAACAAGGACATTGGGGAAGCAACAGGAGATGGAGATGTGGCAGAAACACAGCTGGAAGGGAAGGGTGAGGCTGGAGCATGTCAGAATTGCCCATGCTGGATCAGACCCAGGATCCATCTAGGCCAGCATCCTGTTTCCAACAGTGACCAGCCAGATGCTTCCAGGAAACCCACTAGCAGGGCATGAAGGGCACCCCCCCCCCCCATTGTATGCCCTTTAGCAACAGATTTTCTGAGATACACAGCCTCTCAACAGTGTATCTGTTCCATGTAGCTACAAGGAAGGTTCCTTGTAGCTGTCATGATGGACCTCTCCATGGATTTGTCTAATCCAGCGATTTTCAACGTTTTTCATCTCATGACCATCTATGGTCTTTGCCTCTTGTGATGTAACTTCCGTCTTCCGGGAGACTCTTTTGGGTTCTGCGGCTCCGTTTCTGGGGCAACTGTCTGTAGTAATGAATTGTCTATCCCTCTTCCTCCGCTGGCTCCTTAGACTCTAAGCAGCCAGCAGAGGAAGAGGGACATACAATTTGTTAATACAGACAGTTGCCCTAGACGCAGAGCCACATAATCTGAAAGAGAGTTTTCCAGCAATTTTTAACTGCTGTGCTCCAAACTCCCACAGACCATTCATGGCACACCAATGTTCCATGGCGCAGCAGCTGAAAACCACTGGCCTAATCCCTAAACCAGTGATCATCACCATGGGCCACGGTTAAGGTTGTGTGAAGATGAGGATGTCAGGAAGAGACAAACCCCATGAAAGAGCAAGAGGGAGAAGAGATGTTGGTGAGCCGAGTGGCCAAGGATGAGCTCCTATGTGTGGAGCAGTCAAGCACCCATGTTGAGTGCTGAATGAGGGTGCTGTGCCCAGCCACTTTCTGGGACCATCTCTGTTTTCTTTCTGTGAGGAACCCCTTACTCTTCACTGATATTTCATCTCCTGGCCCAAGCTGGGGGAGTTTGTTCCTCTGGAGCGACAGGAAGAGCGGGTGTGGGAGGTGTGCTCTTGGGCAACTTTCTTCCTTGGACTCCTTTGGCTGTTTCAGCCATGACCATGCAGCCTACCCAAGAGAGCTAGAATGCTTGGCAAGGCACCCAAAAACTAATACAGCAGTTTAGTAGAGGCAATTGATGCCACATGGTTTCCAGACATTGACTGATTCCTGTGACTGGTATGAATGAAATTATGCTTTGTGACTGATACTGTCAACAGTCTGGGTGTCTGGCAGGGATCGAGCCGGCCGTGGTCTGGAGGCCAGTAGCTGATTGGATTTAAATGTATACCTTCATTCTGGATAGGGCTGTATCACACTCCAGGCCTCAGATAATAACCAAGAGCAAAGTTTTCTTTCTGGAAATACAAAACAAGGAAGAAGCCTGCAGTAGGGGGACTCTCGATTTGCCAGGCTCCAGGGCAGTACCGGGACTGGGCTGACCTGACCTGGAAAAGTCCATCTAGTGTTCCCAGCCAATCAGGAGGCTGGGGTGGGAGCCAGTCATGGCCCAGTGAATCCTGCAGTAATGGTGAAAAGATAGGAAAGTGATGGTGGTCTCCCCGCCTTCAGTACTAGCTGAATGTTTGAAGATTCTGCAATCTGGCCAGTTTGGTATTTGAGGTGGAAAATCCAAAACACACCAATTAATAAAGAAGGGGCAAAATCCATGAAGAAATTCTCCTGAGCAGCAAGCATTATCATAATGAACAGAAGCTTCACAAGAGCTGTCTGTCTCCTCCTCTGCTTTATTTGAAGCAGCCTAAATCTTCCACATGAGGCAGATGCCTCACGTCTCATGGCAAGGCTGCCGCTCAGCCTCTGCTTCCAGACCTGCTGAACAGAGCCTGGCACCTCATGTATACGCCATATGAGCTTTAATAGTATTGCAACGACGAGTAGCCCTGCTGCACCATGTCTGGCTGTAGTTCTCAGAACTGGCATGGAACCAATTTAATTTGGGTGCTGTTTACACATTAATTTGCATACCATGGAAAACTGCACACACATTAAGTGTTCACCTTTGATGGAAACATCCCATGTCTGGAATTGCTGGTAGTCTAGTGGGATCAGTGCTGGTGCAATAGATCTGACAGAGGACACACATCAGTTTCTGCATCTCCCACAGATTTTGCAACCCCTTTCACTAATCCCCAAATTGCACATAAAGGGTTGCCAACCCGCCAGGATTGGCCTGGAGTCTTCAGGAATCAGCATTCATGTCCAGATGAAGCAGAAAGCAATTCTGGAGATTTTAATTCAGATTTAATTCAGCCCAGGAATTTCCAACATGACATCATGTTGGGAAAAAAATCCAGGAATAGCTTCAGTTAGAGTTGGCAGCCCTAGGAACTGCAGAGGCCCCAACTAAACCGGCAGCCCCAACCCTAGTCAATGGGACAAGGAAATATGCGCTCTTGGAATTGACAAAGATGTGTTATATATTTAGACAGAGTGAATTAAATGTGCACTGTCGCCTTAAGAACAGCCCAGCCTTCATCCTCCCTGCACCTTCTCATTCCTTACACTAGAAAGCCTGTGGAGGCCTGTGGTAGGAGAAACTCTGTATTACCTTGTAACTAACAGTGCAATCCTGTCTACTTTTAGATCGGTGGAGCTGTAAAGCACGTTTGTGGCACCCAGAGTAAGCAGCGCCAGTGGAGTGGCTTGTGCTGCTCTGCTGGTGCCATGGGACAGATGTACACCATGACAGAGAGGTGAGTCCCTGCAGCATGGCAGAGGGGCGGGGGGAAAACGGGCATTTCAGGGGGTGGGATTTGTCGATTGGGCTCGGGAAGGGGGAGGGATCAGTGGCGGCCTCCTCCGACTTATCCTAACCCCCTTCCTGGGCCTGTTGGGCCTTACACGGGACTCTCAAATGTGCACCAAGCAAAATAGCTGGTGCACATTCAAGTAGACCCATTGGTACGCTTGCCATACGTCCTGGAATGCCCGAGACCCTCCCGGATTTCGGGCTCGGGTCCTGGCATCCCGGGAGGTATGCCACAATCCCGGATTGTCGCCGCCATTTTGAAAATTAGGTAACTTACCCGGGCGCCGGCATGTTGGCTCGCGAAATCTCACGAGATCCAAGATGTCGGCACCCAAATCTCGTGAGGGCTGCCGGCGCCGGGTAAGTTCCTTTAATAATGGTGGCGGTAGCGAGCGGGTGAGTAGGCCGTTCACCCGCTCTCTCACCGGCTCGGAGCCGGTGAGACAGCGGGCGAACGAGAGACTGCCCGGGCCGCACGAGCCTCCGGGGGGCTCCTGTGGCCCGGGCAGTCTCAGGATCAGCAGCACAACGAGGAGCAGCACGACTCACGAGGAGCAGCACTGCCGGATCAGCAGCACGAGGGCAACGATGGGGTAAGTAAATTTAATTAATTATTTAAGTTAATAAATAAATAAATAAATAAATAAATAAATAAAAAATCTGGCCGCACCGCTGCCCTTGGTGCCGGCGCCACTTATTCACTGGGTGAAGTAAGCGACACCTTACGGCATGTTTGCAACACCCAGCACCTGTCATAAACAGGATTGTCGTAATCCTGTTGTAAACAGGATTGTGCAGTGAGGGAGAATCCACCACCTCCCTCGGCAATCTGTTCCACTGCCAAACCACTCTTACCGTCAAGAATTTATTCCTGATGTCCAGCCGGAATCTCCTCTCTTGCAGTTTGTACCCATTGGATCTAGTTCTACTCTCAGAGGCAGTCAAGAACAAATTTATTCCTTCTTCCATATGACAGCCCTTCAGGTATTTGAAGACTGCTATCATATCCCCTCTCAGCCTTCTCTTCTCCAGGCTAAATATACCACGTTCCCTCAACCTTTCCTTGTAGGGCTTGTTCGCCAATCCTGTGATTATCCTCATTGCTGTTTTCTGAACCCGCTCAAGTTTAGCCACATCTTTCTTAAAGGAAGATGCCTAGAATTGGACACGTTACTCCAGGTGAGGTCTGACCAATGCGGAGTAAAGCGGAACTACTATTTCTTACGACTTGGAAGCTGCAGTTCTACTAATGCAGGCTAACATTGCGTTAGCCTTATTTGCAGTCGCATCACACTGTGGACTCATGTTCATCTTGTGATCCACTGCAACTCCAAGGTCCCTCTCACACGTTATGCTGCCAAGCCAGGTCTAGTTAGTTCTTGTTATCCACTAAGGTTAGGTACCGTGAAAACCTAGCAGATAACAAATTCGCAGATACCGAGTCATTGAGCCTATAGGAATAGGTGCAAGGGGACCCCATTTTTCCTATGAGCTCAATACAGGTGCCCTTCATATCTGCAGATCTGGTATCGATCCGGCAACTCACGAATTCGCATATGGTGAGAACTGACTGTCTCTCCCATTCTGTCTTTGGTTATTTTTGCTTAAGTGCAGAACCTTTCATTTGTCCCTGTTGAACTTCATCCTATTCATTTCAGCCCAGTATTCCATTCTGTCAAGGTCTTCTTGAATGCTTCTACTGTTTTCTACTCTTCCCAGCATGGTGTTCATTCAGAAATTTGATGAGGCCTCCTCCTCGTATCCCTTATGAAACCATGTAGAGTATCCATAACACTTGTGAGTGCACTGGCAAGCTATGCCCCCCACTGCCATGCTCCTCACTCAGCCCCCTGCTCTCCTATGGAGAACGTTCGCATCCACAAATGCTTTCCATGGGGAGAGTGGGCTTAGGAGCACATTGAGGCACACTCTGTCTTGGTGATGCTGTAGCCATGGGTGGTATAATGAAAACAGATGCCCTAGTCAGGCATTATACTCCCACGTTAATTGAAGACATGGAGCAGAGGGAGGAGGAGCGCTCCCGGCTAGCCACACCCCTTGCTCCAACACTCCCACTGGCTACAGCCCCAGACGTTCAGAGCTGGTCTGCAAAGGCAGCAGTGAAGGGTTCCAAATCATGTTAAAGGACCCTCCTTGCATTCAATGCTGCAAAGCAGACAAGCTCTGAACAACCAGGTGTCTGGGGACTGTGGCCAGAGAGCACATTAGTGGGTGTGAGGGTGACTGACTGGCACACTTCTGCTCCCCCTGCTCCACACCAATCAAGGGAGGGTAACTAGACGGGCATTCTCAAGCATGGCAGAAGAGGTTTGAAGGCACATTAGCTCCATTCCAAAGCACTGATTATGTTCAGGGCAGAGAATATGTGCTGAACCAGTTCCACTTCACTTTAGAATGTCTGTCAGCTTTCATCCGAAGATTTTTTCATGCCTGAAGTGAAGAGGCAAATGTCATGCCCCTGGTCTGAACTGGAGCTTTTTTAAAAACAAGAAAGACACATGGAGATTGATGCAGAAGACAGGAAAATGGTGCTGCCTGAAGGACCAGCTCACGTTGCTTCAGGGCAAGGCCAGCCCTGTGTGAGATTCAGCAGCGAGCAGAACAGGCCTTAGGCTGGCCTGCTCCGTCCCCTCAGGGCAAACAGCCCGCATGGATTCAGGTAATTTGAGGTGAGCACTCAGCTCAGTAGAAAGCTGGAACCGTCCTGGTCCCAGAAAGAGGAAGGGCAGGCAGCAGGATGCGCCAGGAAAGCCCAAAGGAGGAAAAGGCATGGAATTGTTTGTGCTTGTTTTACTAATGAGTCATTCATTGTGAGCAGAGTGGGAGAAATGAGTTTGAAGGAAGGATTTACACAGACTGTAAAGTACACACACAAACATCAGAGGCTGAGAAGCTGCAACAAGCCAGCCACCGCCCTGTACAGTTGGGGTGAGGAGGTGCAGATTGCATGGGGGGGGGGGGATTGTACACTGCAGTTGTGGTGGTGAAGGAAAGTGCTTCCCTTGCATCACCCACATCACAGTACTGGGTCTCACCAAGTTGATGAATTTAGCTCTGGCAATAATGCGCCCCGGTACTGTACATTATTTCCAATGAAAAGAAGCCTTTAGAAACCAGCTCCACTATGGATGGCTGATTTGCCCCAGTTTGGGATTTGACCTTAGTTCAGCTGGGAATGCAACCCTGTTCAGTTTACCAGTGGACCCACCATTTATTTGCATGAAATCATTGCACTATTAAAAAAATAATTTCCCTCCTAATTTTCCATTATAGAAAAATGGCATTTCCTAGAATTATGATCCCCAACTCTGTCTCTCTACCTTCTCCTCTTGAACTGCTTTGGGAAATTAACAGGAAAACCTGCAGCCTTTAACTTCCTAAAGAGGAGATCCCAATACCCTTAGGGACTGCATGTGGGCATAGTGCTGCTTTCCCTTGCTTTAGGAAGGAATCAGATCCTTTGAGACATCAGTAACTGTTATTCCTATCTCCACGTTCATCTCAGCCCTATGTGCATGCCTAGCAACCAATGCACCTCATACTAAAGAAAGAGGCAAAACCTGCAGTGCTTAACAGGCATGGAATGAAAGAATTAAGGATAAAAATGGGTGTATGCTGGTGAGGAAGGAAATGTTAGCACAACAGACAGATAATGGCGTCAGAGTGCAGCCTAGTGCTGAGCAGGGGGGGGGGGAAATGGACAGGATGGGATGGGGACAACAGGCAAGCACATAATTGCTAACTGGGCAAGAGGCACTTTTTCAATTGGTGCTCCTCTTTTATCTAGCAGGGGGAGAGTAACTGCTCCCCTTTCACCCCAGCACATTGTTTTTTCTGGTGCTGGTGGTGTTCTGCATCTTTTTTAGATTGTGAGCCCTTTTGGGACAGGGAGCCATTTAATCATTTGATTTTGTCTGTAAACCGCTTTGTGAACTTTTTGTTGAAAAGTGGTATATAAATACTGTTGTTAATAATAATAATAATAATAATAATAATAATAATAATAAATCAGTATCGTCACTAGGGGGCGCGTCTCCCTGGAGCAGGGGCGCGCGCGTCACCCTTGCCCTAGGGTGACACTTACCTCCGGCTCTAACAGCGACCGCCCTGTCCAGCAGTCCGGGGCCTTCTGAGAAGGCCCAATGCGTTGACACGTCATTTATTAGCTTTTTCGCGCATGCGCAGACCATTTCTGAGGGCAAGGGCTGCCCTTTTGCCCTCAGAAACGGTCTGCGCATGCGCGAAAAAGCTAATAAATGACGCGTCGACGCATTGGACCTTCTCAGAAGGCCCTGGACCGCCGGATGGGGTGGACGCTCCGAGGCCTTCTTCCAGCCTTGGAGCCTCCATGCGGACGGGGGCGACGTGCGCAGGTTCGCACGCGCGCGCGTCACCCTTTGCGCGCGTCACCCCCCGGTGGCCAGCCCCGCGCGCCATGCTACAGTGATGTGCATGATAATAGTAATAGTAATAGTAATAATAATAATAATTGTTCAGGCTTGTGGACAATCACAGATAAAAATAAAGTCTCATCACACTATATGGAAGCCCAGCTACCCTGGCCTTATAGACCGCTTTGCTGTACTCTTTCCCACTGTAATCTTGTGGATATTAGTATCAACTAAAGGCCTTCTAAACAACCAGTTCTTAGCACAATAAATGAGCCACTGCCAGCCATTTGTTGTACAGAGTGCAGACTTCTTTTCTCCAGGTATCTTGTCTGTTTGTACCTGAGAAAATGTGCATCTTCCGCTAGCTATTGTGATTGCTGTTTGTTTGCAGTGTGCCTCTGCGACTATCACAGAAGCCTTGTGCCTACTGTTCCTGTTGTCCTTAGTGATGAAGGCACATACCTCCCCATCACGTCTGTACTATTTTATGAAGATGTTTCCTTTGCTTTCAAAAAAGAACATTAAAAAAATCCTTTGTAGTAGTGCATTCCCTACAGTGCTGGAACACTAGTCCAGTGCTAGCATTTTTTTCAGTTCAAAAAGCAGCCAGGTCACTCCCTCGCTGTTGCCTATTTCAGGATACTGGAAACGTTTCCATTTTCTTTTATATGTACTCGCTGGCTTTGCACTCCCTGGTATACAACGTCCGTGCTAGAATACGTATCCAGCAGCCCAGTTTACAAAAAAAGATGGAAACTTGACTAAATGCCTCCAAACAAGCCTACCATATACTATACTCCCAGTCTCTCTAGCCAGCCTGGCCCTACCAAGCTGAACCTGCACCCAAACCTTTCCTCTCAGCATGCACACGCCCCATCCAGCTCCATTACTGCCGCCTCCTCCTCCATCTCCCACCATATCTTATAAATTGACTGGACAGGAGGGAAGATCGTGGGAGTTGAAGCCCTCAAGGACCTCCTTGCCCAGCCAGTTTAGTTGAAGCTACAGGCAGTGGAGGAGGAATGGAGGAGGAGGTGTTGCTTCTCTTCCTGATCTGAAATGGGATCACAGTGGTGATTTGGCGGTGCCCAAATCTCATGAGATCCAAGATGGCAGCGGCCAGTATGAGGAGCTACTAGGGATATTGGCAGGGCTGTAGCCTTTTTTTTTTAGGGTTGCGGCGCTGGCTGCAACCTGGAAAAAAAGCTACAGTTCTGCTGATTCGGCAGGTCTGTAGACTTTCCCTCTGGGTTGCTGCGTGGGCGGGAGAACTCGGGCGAGAGAACCTGGAAAAATACAGTTTACAACCGGAGGCCTGAGTAGGAGTATGCAGGCCTCCAAAGGTTGGGAACCCCTGGGTTAGTGTATACTGATTTTATATATATACGTCTCAGACGTCTCAGACTTAATTGACAAAATAAAGATCAATAAATCACCAGGCCCGGATGGCATCCACCCAAGAGTTCTGAAGGAACTCAAGAATGAAGTTGCTGACCTCTTGACCAAAATATGCAACTTGTCCCTTAAAACGGCCACTGTGCCAGAGAATTGGAGGATAGCTAATGTCACACCAATCTTTAAAAAAGGAAGGAGGGGGGACCCGGGAAACTACAGGCCGGTCAGCCTAACATCTGTTCCAGGGAAGATGGTGGAAAGCCTCATCAAGGATAAAATCGGAAAACATATAGAAGAACAAGCTTTGCTGAGGGAGACTCAGCATGGCTTCTGCAAGGGTAAGTCTTGTCTCACAAACCTTTTAGAATTCTTTGAAAAAGTCAACAGGCATGTGGATGCGGGAGAACCCATGGATATTATATATCTGGATTTTCAGAAGGCGTTTGACATGGTCCCTCATCAAAGGCTCCTGAAAAAACTCCATAGTCAGGGAATAAGGGGGCAGGTCCTCCTATGGATAAGGAACTGGTTGAAGACTAGGAAACAGAGAGTGGTTGTCAATGGGCAATTTTCACAGTGGCGAGAGGTGAAAAGCAGTGTGCCCCAAGGATCGGTCTTGGGACCGGTGCTTTTCAACTTGTTCATAAATGACCTGGAGTTGGGGATAAGCAGCAAGGTGGCCAAGTTTGCGGACGACACTAAACTTTTCCGGGTGGTGAAGACCAGCAGGGATTGTGAAGAGCTCCAGAAGGATCTCTCCAAACTGGGAGAATGGGCAGCAAAATGGCAGATGCGCTTCAATGTAGGTAAGTGCAAAGTGATGCACATTGGGGCAAGAAATCAAAACTTCACATACACGCTCATGGGTTCTGAGCTGTCTGTGACGGATCAGGAGGGAGATCTTGGGGTACTGGTGGACAGGTCAATGAAAGTGTTGACCCAGTGTGCGGCGGCTGTGAAGAAGGCCAATTCCATGCTTGGGATCATTAAAAAAGAGATTGAGAATAAAACGGCCAATATTATTATTATGTTGTTGTTGTTCAGTCGTTAAGTCGTGTCCGACCCTTCGTGATCCCATGAACCATATCCCGCCAGGCCTTCCTGTCCTCCACTATCTTTGGACACCTTCCGACCTGAGGGGCTCATCTTCCGGCGTCATATCTTTTAGCCTTTTGATACTGTTCATGGGATTTTCTTGGCAAGGTTACTGGAGTGGGTTGCCATTTCCTTCTCCAGTGGATCACTTTTAGTCAGAACTCTCTGCTACGACCTGTCCGTCTTGGGTGTCCCTGCACGGCATAGCTCATGGCTTCATTGAGTTACGCAAGCCCCTTCGCCACGACAAGGCAATGATCCATGAAGGAGTATTAAATATATAAATATTATTATGCCGTTGTACAAATCGATGGTAAGGCCGCATCTGGAGTATTACGTCCACTTCTGGTCTCCACATCTCAAAAAGGATATAGTGGAACTGGAAAAGGTGCAGAAGAGAGCGATCAAAATGATTAGTGGGCTGGGGCATCTACCTTATGAGGAAAGGCTACAGCGTTTGGGGCTCTTCAGTCTAGAAAAAAGGCGGTTGAGGGGGGACATGATTGAGACGTATAAAATTATGCATGGGATGGAGAGAGTGGAAAGAGATAAGTTCTTTTCCCTCTCACACAACACTAGAACTAGGGGACATCCACTCAAATTGAGTGGAGGGAGTATTAAAACAGACAAAAGAAAATATTTCTTTACCCAGCGTGTAATTGGTTTATGGAACTCCTTGCCACAGGAGGTGGTGATGGCACCTGGCCTGGATGCCTTTAAAAGGGGATTGGACAGATTTATGGAGGAAAAGTCCATCATAGCTTACATGCCATGATGGGGATAAGCAACCTCCTGGTTGTTAGGAGTAGGTTTTCTTTGTGCCAGGTGCAAGGGAGTGGCGACAGGATACAAGCTGTCTTGTTGTCTTGTGCTCCCTGAGGCATCTGGTGGGGCCACTGTGTGATACAGGAAGCTGGACTAGATGGGCCTTTGGCCTGATCCAGCAGGGCTCTTCTTATGTTCTTATGTGTGCTGGTCCCCTGGGAGGGGGGGTGCGGGGAGCCTGCGGACCCCTCTGCAGGCATCCCTGCACCTCACAAAGGTGCGATCACAACCCAGTTCCAACACGATCACAACCCACTTCCGGTTTTGTCAGAAAACCGGAGATGGGTCGCGATCATGTCGGTGCCCGGGGGCCCACGATGCGGTTAAGGCTGCTCTGCCTTATTGATGAGAGGCAGAAGGGAGGTTTCACCTAGTGTGAGTTTCCTTGAACGTCAGTCTGGCCAAAGCAGATCAGCTGTAAAAGTCATTATAACTTATACTACCACCTTCCTCATCTGCTTTTAAAAACACACACTCTCCCCCTGAGGTGGCTCTTTCACAACCCAGCACATGGCACAATGGCGCCTTTGATAGGCAAATGACTTTGTTACTCTAATGTGCTGGGGTTTTCCATTCCATGTTGCCAAGCAGAACTTAATTTAACACAGACTACCCTGACGGGCCGCAAAAACACATTGCTGTGGTCTGGGTTATATATAGCTTCCTACCCCAGCCACAACCCACGCATTTTCCTCTGCCACCTCCTCCCAGCTTTGCCCACTTTCATGAGCCAGAACAGCACTCATCAGCTTCCAAAGTGTGATCTGTGCATGGGCAGAGGTGAGTGAGCACATGAGGGCCAAACTTGATGTGAAGTTAAACACATCATTGTCTTGTAAAGGGCATGCTTTTAAACTAAAATGACAGCAGCAACATGGGGCCCCAGTCTGGGTTGGGATTATAGCATGGAAGCAAGGAAGCACATGCAACAAAGGAGCTTGGCTCAGCATTACCCAAAACACATAGGGAGAAAATCCAGATGAATGAATTCCACACACCCCATTACTATTTAACAAAAGATGCAGTTCTCAAGAACTGCTTCACCTAGGAACCAACGTCAGCGTCATCTATATAAGCCCTAATGAAACAAGATGGCCACCTGGCCTCTTGTGGAATTGCTTCTGAATGAAAGAGTAAAAGGTAAAGGTATCCCCTGACAATTAAGTCCAGTCGTGTCCGACTCTAGGGTGTGGTGCTCATCTCCATTTCAAAGCCGAAGAGCCAGCGTTGTCCAAAGACGCCTCCGTGGTCATGTGGCCGGCATGACTCTCCTTGCCGCAGCGCGTAGCATGCAGCTGGAACACGGAGCGCTGTTTACCTTCCCGTTAGTGGTACCTATTTATCTACTCACATTGACATGCTTTGGAACTGCTAGGTTGGCAGGAGTTGCTGGCCAAGCAACGAGAGCTCACCCCATCGCGGGAATCGAACTGCCGACCTTTCGATCGACAGCTTATGGTTCAGCGCTTTAACCCGCTGTGCCACCCGCATGAAAGAGTAGAACTCATTAATTTAAGCAGCTCTTGAGATTTTTTTTTTTGTGGAACCTCATAACCCATTCTATCCAGAGACGTTATGATTCCATAACTGGGTAGGGTGTGAGCTTGTGCCATACAGAGGTCTGAGAAATGAGTGCAGGTTTGAGTCATGACTGGTGATATCACAGAGACACTGTTTCTTCTTAACTAACAAGGCTGTGGGGATGAGCAGCATCTGAATAGGAAGCATGAGATGTCTATGAACAAGTGTGTTTTTTAGACCCAAGATACTGAGGCCTGAGATAAAAGTACTGATGAGGTACTGATGAGGATAACAGACACACAGCCCAATCCTACTTAAAGATTGGGTGGCCGGCCAAGGCCATCCGCCCAATCCAGTGCTCCGCCACTTACCTGGGTCTGGCGGCCTCCCGAGTCCTTGGCCGGCGGAGCAGGGCAGACTGGCCTTGTGCCGGCCTGCCCTGCTCTAAAGTAGTCGGCAAACGTACTTTACGGCACGTTTGCGACTACTCCAGGCTATTCCGGGCGGCAGATCGCTAGGTCCGCCGCCCAGAACTTAAGTTGGATTGATCCCACAGTCAAGGATCCTGAGAGAGGCAAAGTGAGCCAGAAGGGGAACTTGGGGTTGGTATGGCACTTACTACTAACCCCTCAGCTAGCCCATCTTATAAATCCACTTTCCCACCATTTGGTGAGCTCCTAGCTTAGGCATACTTAGAGCTCCATACTTAAGCATACCTGAGATGTACTGTTGTTGTTGTTGAGTCGTTAAGTCGTGTCCGACCCTTCGTGATCCCATGAACCATATCCTGCCAGGCCTTCCTGTCCTCCACTATCTTCCTGAGTTTGCTCATTACCTGAGATCAGAAGCGTCACTGAAGCACGGCGGGAAGGGCAGACTACCTGGGGGCGATGCGCGCAATGGGTGACGCGCGGTCCGCGCGTGCACTTGCGCGTCGCGCGCAGGCGGTCCTCCCTTCCCACCGCGCTCCAGCAACGCCTCGGAGGAGGCCTCGGAGCGTCCGCCCTCAGCAGAGCTCCAAGGCCTTCTGAGGGAACCCCGATGCGCGACGTCATATTTACAAGGTTTAGCGCATGCGCAGAACGTTTGAGGGCAAATTTGCCCTCAGAAACGTACTGCGCATGCGCGAAAACTTATAAATATGACGTCACGCATCGGGCCTCCCTCAGAAGGCCTTGGAGCTCCGCCGAGGGCAGACGCTCCGAGGCCTCCTCCTCTTGCCCAAGACAGCCGGCCGGTGAGGATGTCTCCGGAGCCGGCAGCAGCGGAGGCTCCGCTGCTGTCGGCTCCGGAGACATCCTCGCCGGCCGGCTGTCGGGCGGCACGGGGGTCATTAGGGCGGCGCGCGCCCTAGTGACGCCACTGCCTGAGATGTAATACACTTATCTAATACACTTACCAGTATACAATTTTTATCAAGTTTTTCATTAGGACTGAAATCATTAGGACTTGCAATCAGTGCCATGTGAGATGAAAGGAGAGGGTGACACGCTCCCTCTCATTTCCCTCAGTTTTGTTTATGTCTACAATGATCATTTCTACATTTCTGACTGCAACACCTCAGTCTTCACTGCAGCCTCTGTGTGGAGAAGTTTTTCAAAAACAAAACTGAGCAGTGTAAAGAGATGGGGGGGGGCATCAGTTGGAAGAATACATTTCCTGGAACTAAAATATCCCAATTTTACAGTGGGGAAAAAATAGTCTCTGCACCTCTGCAGAGGTAGAGAAAGCAGTGGATAGTGTGTGTGTGGGGGGGAGCGGGGAGGGGAGGCACAAAGAAGTTGCCAAAGGTTCCTGGCGGGTTTGTTGGAACATTCCTGAAGCATTTGACACCTGCCTGTCACTCAGACCTCCTAATGCTTTTCTATTTCCTGTCACAAGCGAAGGACATGTACACACTTCCTTGCCATGTCTGGTGCTGTGTCATTTTATTTTTAGAGAACATTCAGGTAGGCCCTGCAAGTGATGGTGTGACCCTCTTCCCTATTATGTTGGGTTTAGCTGGTTTTTGATGGAGTACTAAGGGCAGTTAGGGGCTGCAATCCTATACACACTTTCCTGAGAGTAATCCCTACTACTGAACACAATAGATTCGAACTTACAGTTACTTCTGAGTACACATGCATATGAACGTGCTCTTAGTAGGGTTTCCAAGTTAGAACAGCAGGCTTTTCAGAGATTTCACTTTCTGCTCTGGAAGCTGAGATACAACAAGCCAAAACGTGCAGGCAAGTCTTTTCACAATCGAACAGTGGGAAGAACCTGCTCCCACCTTCCATCTTCTTTTAGCCAATGAAGGAAGGCACATCTGGGATTGACATGTAAGGGAAGCAGTGATAAAGTGTTTCCCTTTCACAAATGTGACGCATGGAATTAGGAAAAGACTACAGTCATAGTTCAGTTTGAGGATGGAACTTTTTTCTTTTATGAAGCTTTTGGGGTTTTTCTTCCCCTGGGGAGGAAGTGAGAGCTGCCCATATAGAATACAGTGGAGAAATCCAGGATTTTAGAATAGCTGTGACTGGGCAGCATTGTCTCCCCCCCTTCCCGGCCACGCCCCAGTAACAGCAAATTTAAGAGTGTATGCTTTTTTCCAATTCAGGTCTTGTATCATGTTTTCAAATGTGGTTTTTCTTATTCAGTTTTTAAACTTTTTAAAGTGTAATATGTGTGCATGTAACTGAGTGCTAGAAGAAGGACTCTGAATGGACCTTTGCTGGAACCTGGTGTTCTCTGTGACAGTGGTTTTTCAAACCAGCTTCAGCTCTACCTCTGATCTGCAATATTAACAATGTACCACAATGCAGGGCTTGTTGTAAGCCACTCTCAACCACAGGCTCCGCAAATCTGCAATATGGACAAAATGTATTGGTGTTGTAATGGTTAATTTTTTTCTTTTTTTAAGTTTCAGAATATGAAATAAGACCAGAATTGGAAAGACTTTGATGCTACGGCGAGGTGGTGCAATGGGGAGACTACTGCTCACCTATACTAAAATTCTTGATTTCTCCTTTTTTTTTCTGTGCGTAGCTCTCACTTTTGCCCCAAGGGAGAAAAGACAGTGGCTTCAAGGGCAGGAAGCCTTTGCTTCTACCGTGGGGGAGGCTTCCAAGGAATGTGGAAAGTGCCTGTGAATCTAGCTATTACAAATATGGTATGATCAATAAGAATAAGAATATATATTTCAGACAACTGAAAGACTGGACTCACAAAAAGCCATGTGTATGTATGTACCTCTGTGTGTGTGTGTGTGTGTGTGTGTGTGTGTGTGTGTGTGTGTGTGTGTGTGTGAGAGAGAGAGAGAGAGAGAGAGAGAGAGAGAGAGAGAGAGAGAGAGAGAGAGTATGAGACATGGCTTTTTGTGAGTCCAGTCTTTCAGCTGCCTGAGAGAATCTAAATTCCAAACATCTCCCTACCTGCTTCTAAGTCCAAATTGTAATACTGCCATTATTCTGACCCCGCCCTCGCTCTTCTTTTCCATTGCCCCCCAGCCCTAAACCCACCCACCCCCCATCATCCCAAAGAACAGTGTATGAGGCAGAAGAACAAATATTTATGTGGTAAAAGTGGGCAGGGAAAATTTACATACTTTTTTTTTTTAACTTAATGGTGGTGGTCTGGTCTTGTCACTCCTAGGCATGTTTACTCAGAAGTAAGTCTCACTACATTCAATGGGGCTTCCTCCTCCCTTGTAACTGTGTTTCGGATTGGAGCCTACGTCCACCCTCTCTGACATGCTACCACCCTTCTGACTCACCCTTGAAGGGAGTTTCCTGTCCATCACCTTCCCCAGGCCTTGCAGCTAAGGCAGGGCCCTTTCTCAGCTCAAGGAATCTAATTAGAGAGGGGAAGCCAGGCGCCAAGAAGGCAGTGAACGTGACGCCAGTGCTGAGGAAAGGCTGTGGCCACCAGGCACAAGGATGGGGTGCAAGGGGCATAACTAAAAGGTGAGGCCAGGAAAGTCTTCCTCCTGTCTCTCTTGCTCTGTGCCAGTCTCCAGTGTGTCACAGTTCTTAAAAGTCCATTTGCTTGTTTTGCAAAATACATCCTATCTGTTTTCAGTTCAGAGATGCCACCTCTCTAAACTGGTGGGTTGTCCATGCAGCAGGAACAGTCCAAGTGTTATTTTGCCATCCCAAGAAGATGCATCCTAGTACTGATGCATCCTAGCACTGCAAGATCTCTTGCAGTGTCTCATTGATTGCTGAGGTGCAACGCTCAGGGCCAAACTACATGTTACATGCACATGTATGCATTAGAAACCCAAAAGCTGCTTCCCTCTCCACCCTACCACTTCCCTACTCCTCCTCTGCAGGGTTCCATATGCACTTTTGCAAGGGTAGACACACATCTGTAAACATGCAGAAGAGGAAACAGCTGGGGAAAGTGCACTGGAAAAGCAGAGGATGGAAGAATGGTTAGCAAGGCAACCCTCCCTCCCCAGCATAATTTCTCCAAACCACTCCCTTCTGATGCTCTTTCCCTGGCAGAAGAAACCTTTTAAGGCACATGTTTGCATGTACTGTGTAGCTTGGCACCCAGATTGTACATAGCTGGGGCACACCTTGGCTATGTATTGCTTGGGCATATAATCTAGCGTTAGGGTTGCTGAGAGACTGTTGTTATTTCCTTGTCCCAGGGAACCCTGGGAAAATGAGTTCTGTGGGGATGGTGGCTAGAGATTTCTAACAGAGGTGGATTCAGACAGCCATGTGACTGATTGCAATAGCAAACTCATATTCCCAGCACTTACAGCTGGGGAAAGTCATGGCAGTTTAAATGGCAGAAAACTTTCCTTGTCTTAGGTTGGATACTGACAACGTGTCTTATCATCTCATCTCCATTTGAAGCTGAGATTTTGGACTTGCAGTAAATATTTATTGCCCTGATTCTTCTAACAGGCATAATGTTAATGAAAGCTTCAAATATCCAATCAGCTAACATCTGCAGTCACTCACAGGATTGTCTGAATTCACTTGCCTAGAGCAGCGTTTCTCAAACTGTGGGTCGGGACCCCCTTGGTGGGTCGCAACCTGATTTCTGGTGGGTCCCAGGTGATGGAAAGATTAGATAAGTACCGTATTGGTCTGAGTATAAGACTCACTTTTTTCTCCTAATTTAAGTTTTTAAGCTAGGGGTGCATCTTATAATCAGGCATAAATTAAATGCCTGTGATTTAATTAATTTTTTTTAATAGCGCCAAACTTTAAGGGTGCGTCTTATAATCAGGTGCGTCTTATACTCGGGACAATACGGTAATTGTCACAAGCCCTGAGCCTATTCAAAAATCAGATAGCTAGTAATTGCCCTTCAAAGAGCTGAGCTCCTGCAGTTTGCAAGATAGCTGCTAATCACCCTGCAAGCAGCTGAGCTCTTTACATGTAAATATATTTATTGATTTATTTCTAGATCACTTTTTTTTAAGTCTCATAAAGCTAGGTGGGTCCCGATAGAGTGTCATTTTAAAAAGTGGGTCCTGGTGCTAAAAAGTTTGAGAACCACTGGCCTAGAGACCATAGTAATGCTCCAAGTGCATGAATTTGGGAAAGTTTTGCTTGATTGTTCTTTCCATTGAGATCCAACAGGGGGAGCAGCAGGGGAAGTGAATCAATAGTCAGATATGATGGCTGTCAGCCGCTGCAGAATTTGGATCCTGAACCACAAAGCAGGAGGATAAGTCTCAGCAACAGTGAGTTATTATCCAGTCATCTCCTCCCAGCTTTGCAGCTCTCATCCTCTGAAAGATCTTATACATCTGGGACCAGCCAAGACATTTTGGTGCTTGGGGGCAGAACGTTCAAGTGATACATCCCCACTCTTATTAATTAACATGGGGCACCATCACCCAGGAGGTTTTTCTGCCCAAGCCTCCCTGAAATGAACATATACTTTTGCGCAGCTCATTTTACCTTCATTGCAATGAGGCTTGTGTGGCAGAAAACTCTTCCAGTGGATTGTGCCCTGTGATGGGTCCAGGGATGTGGATCAAGTCTCTGACTCCAAGTCTCAAGTCAAGTCTCAAGTCTTTGCCCTCAAGTCTTTGGTTGCGAGTCCCTATCTATTTAATGGGGAAAACGGGTTTAAACCTGAATAAAATTCTACTTGTCCTAAAAGGCTCCAAGTCTTGAGTTGAGTCTTTCAAGTCTTTTACAATCGCCGAGTCAAGTCAATGACACGACTTGAGTCCAACTCGAGTCCAAGACAGTCAACAGACTCAAGTCTACATCACTGGATGGACATTCACTGGGCAGGACGTCTGGCTCAGTTGGTAGAGCGATCATCTCACAAATGCCTGAAGATCTGAAGGACAGCAGTTCAAGATGGCCGGAAGTCTGTCGGAGAGCTGCTGGCACGCCGAGCTGATAAGCTGCAGAGCCTCTGTGGAGGAGTGGAGCTGCAAGCTACAGCACTTGAGTGGCAGTCAAGGTTGCCTGTGTCAGCTGAAGCGTGCTGAGGCGAACGTCAGAGAGAGAGAGAGAGAGAGAGAGAGAGAGAGAGAGAGAGAGAGAGAGAGAGAGAGCTGGACTGTGAAAGCAACATCTCGAATGAAGGGTTCTGAAAGATTAGAACGTTGTTATATTGTAAAAACCCTTTGGGGTTTAGAACAGCCTGCCCATGTACACCGCATTGAATGAAGTTGGAGGAGAAATCCAATGACCAGAAAAGCGGTATATAAATACTCGTGTGTGTGTGTGTGTGTGTGTGTGTGTGTGTGTGTGTGTGTGTGTGTGTGTGTGTGTGTGTTTTCCTGGGTTCTATCCATTTTTGGCCAATTTTCCCACCTCTTTTCCCACCTTTTCCCAATTTTCCCACCCAGATAGGTGTGGATATGTAAGGACCAAGATCCTGAACTAGTATGTAGGGTAGGGAAAATATCAAGTAAGCCATGTTAGTGTTTTGTTTTATTTTCCATTTGCCACTTTTAACCTCTACCACCCAACGCAGCCACCTAAATCTTCCTTTGCCTCTCTGTGATTCCTCAAGTGCCTTGTTTTTTGCCTTTTACTTTCTCCCTCTTGCTTTGATGTTCTTCACCCTTTTTAATAAAACAAAACTTTTTGTATGGCTACTATTTTAATATGCCTGGTCTTAGTTCACTTTGGAAGGAATTGGTTGTCCCACCTTCCCAGACTGCTTGCTTTCACTATTGTCCAGTTTTTAAGGAACCCACCCCCCTAGGATTTGGGGGCTCTCCATTCTTCTTGGTAGACCTTCTATCTGGTTTTCCCTGGCCCTAGGTCAGTAGTTCCCAACCTTTTTAGCACCAGGACCCCCTTTTGTAGAATGACAATCTGTCGGGACCCCCCTAAGATCTAGGGCCGGAGATGATGTCATTAAGCAGGAAGTGATGTCATTGTTTTTAATAAATTACACTGTATAATAAATCACACTTTTTAGAATAAATCACATTTTTAAAGTTGTACTCATAAGCAGTCCCATGGGGGGAGTGAGATTTTATTAACAGAGATGCTAAAAGGAAAGCAGAAAGTAACACAAGGTAAGCAAAAAAGCCCCAAGAGAGCATCAGCCATCTTGGGGGTGGCCATCCAGCCAACATCCCCCCCCCAAAACCACTTCGCAACTCCATTGGGGGTCACGACCCCCAAGTTGTGAACCACTGCCCTAGGTAGTGAAAACAAGAACTACTGTCCCAGTTTCAAGAAGAGGCAGGGTGGAAGTGGGTACTTGTTGCTAGGTGCTCTGCCCATCAACCTTTAATAGCAACTTAATCAGCAGAGGTTAATGCTTAATTAGGTATCACCCTACCTTCAAGAAGCTCAGGGTGGTGTACATAGCTCTTCCCCCCTCCTTTTCTTGCAACATCCCTGTGAGGCAGGTTAGGCTGAGAGATGGTGACTCTCCCAAGGTCACTCAGTACGTTTCATGGGTGAGTGGGAATTTGAACCCAGGTCTTCCTGATTAAAGTCCAACCTACATCGCACTGGTTCTGTACTGTAAAAAAAGTGTCACCTGCTGATTTCTGTAAGTCCAGCTGACTACTTGGCCATAGAGACTTGTTGCTTCATTGAAACAGCCATGTGTGTGTGTGTGTGTGTGTGTGTGTGTGTGTGTGTGTGTGTGTGTTGAAGCCCCCTAACACACTGATATAGAATACAGAGGCTGATTCAAGTCTGCAGGAAACCTCCTAAACTCTGTCTTTAGATTTTGCAGACTGTTAGGGCTCTTCCAACATGCCTCACCTTTTCATACTTCCTTGCTATTATTTTTGCTTATCATGTGCTTGATGAAGAATTCTGCAGAATTTGAAATCTCCATGTTTTTGACTTTGTTACTTTTGGTAAAGTAGCCAAAGTAACTTTATTTATCCTAAATAATACATCAGGTTTGCTCAAATGATACCTTAACTCCACCCCCCCCCCCACACACACATGATAATAGATGTGTGTTCTCATGGTCTAATGTCCTGGCCCTTCCCCTTGCTGCTGGGGTAGTTTCCCTCATCTTGTGGAGGGGCAGTTCATCTGAGCCACCCCTCTCTGCACACATTTGCTGAACGTCCTATGCAATTACTGTATTGGTCTGAGTATAAGACTCACTTTTCCTCCCTAATTTAAGTTTTTAAACTAGGGGTGCGTCTTATAATCGGGCTGTTGCAATTTAATGCCAGTGATTTAATTAAAAAATTTTAATAGCACCAAACTTTAAGGGTGCATCTTATAATCAGGTGCGTCTTATACTCGGGACAATACGGGGTACTTCTCCCATGCAATTAGGGAAATTAACCAGGAAGTGAAGGGGGAGAATGTGTGCACCATGAGCACGCATGTCTTTTATTGTGTGGGGCTGGTTCAGGAGGTGAGTAAAGTATAATCTGAACTGGCACATTACCTGTCCTCGGACTGTGGAATTTTCAAAGTAGTGGCTCTCTTATATTTATCAGGAAAAGAGAAACTCTCCGTATTCACTCCAGCACAGCAACTTTTCCAGCAGCTGTTTGCTGGTGTCTATTTTTTGTGTCTTTTTCAGGCTGTGAACCCCTTGAGGAACCATTGTCCTCTTGCTATGCCAGGTCAAATCACTTGGAAAACTTTTTTGTTGAAAAGTAAGGTTTTTTCCTCAGTGAGTTGGGAACTTTGTGCCCCAAATCTGCTGCTGCTTTTGATTACATCCCAATTTAAGATCAGATCCATAACCCACATGGAAACCCTTGCCTACCCTAGTCCATCATCTCCCAGCCTGACCCTCACTAATCCACAACTGCCCATTAGAGGAAATAGGCTGCAGTATACACACTTAGGCCAGCGGGTGGCGCAGCGGATTAAACCGCTGAACCATAAGCTGTCGATCGAAAGGTCGGCAGTTCGATTCCCGCAACGGGGTGAGCGCTCGTTGCTTGGCCAGCTCCTGCCAACCTAGCAGTTCCAAAGCATGTCACTGCGAGTAGATAAATAGGTACCGCTTGTGGGAAGGTAAACAGCGCTCCGTGTTCCAGCCGCATGCTACACACTGTGGCAAGGAGAGTCATGCCGGCCACATGACCACGGAGGCGTCTTCGGACAACGCTGGCTCTTCGGCTTTGAAATGGAGATGGGCACCACACCCTAGAGTCGGACACGACTGGACTTAATTGTCAGGGGATACCTTTACCTTTTTATACACACTTACATGGGTGCAAATCCCACTGAGTTAAATAGGATTTACTTCTGAGAAAGCATGCATTAAATTGTGCGGATGGCAAGATGTTTTTAACTGCTGAAAATTTGGTCTCCTCCTCCCATTGAGTCCTACATTTCAACTCCTTTTGCCTCGGATGATTTTTCATTTAGAGAACTTTTGCCCTTCTTTTCCACTTGGCTTCCAGGTGCATGAAATCAAGATCAATACTAGGATGCATTAATAATATGCTTCGCTACTACCCAGTGGTATACATTTGTACCCATAAACAGCCTTTGAAACTCATAATCAACCAGGGCTCTTTTGCACATTATATGACAAACAAACACAGACTTGCCATAGGTGGGGTGATTGAAAGAACAGCAAAGACAAGCAACAGGAAGAGCTGAATTCTCCCCCATACTTGCACTTTTTTTAAAACCTGTTCTTGCTGTGCCTCAGTTGTTGTTTTTTCCCAGTGGGGCTCCAAAACTGGAAGCAACCTCTGCCAGGAGAAGAACAGCTGGCATGCAGTGGTTCTAAGGCAAAGACCGCAGACAGAGATAGATCTCAGTGAGCTCCCCCCTGCCCACACGTCATGCTGTGCTTTCAGTCGCCTCCCCTTGCTTTATATAAGTTTGGCAGAATCTGAATTGGGTCTGATGATGCCATCAAATTTAGTTTACCCTATATATGTGTATGGTACATATGTTCACAAACATATGGCAGGAGGTCTGGCTCAGGGCAGGAGGTCTGGCTCAGTTGGTAGAGTTGCCGCCTCGTAAGCCTGAAGGTCGGTGAACAGCCAGTTCAAGACACATTGCTGACAAAAAGCTGGGGAAAAAAGCCTCTGTGAGGAGAGATATGGCGGCCGCCATCCCTGTCCCCACGGGCCGACTTGGCCAATGGCCCCCCTCCCTTGCCGCCTGGACTGCCCCATGACTGCCAGTGCTGCATTTACCTTCTCCGGTGGTCGCGGGGACGATCTGGTGGCGGAGTGAGGGCGGGCGGCCTCCGCTGGCCACCCTTACTCAAAGGTCGTCGTGAACGTGCTTTATGGCACATTTGCGACGGCTTGGAATGGCAGAGCACTCACTCCGCCATCCCAGACTTCTGGTGGATTGCTACCTAAGGGATGTGATCTTGTGAAACCTATGCAAGTATGAGGTGGATATGTTTACCCATAAACATAAAGTTTACGTTTATGGGTAATATCACCAGCATTCTGCTTGCTTTGGAAATCCCACTGGCCAAGAAGAATGGGGAAGTCGAGAACTCATGATGAGGTAGGGCTGGCCCTGGAGCAGGGAGGGAGGAGGTGACCAAGCACAGGCAGTATCAAAGAGCCTTTGTGTGTGCAGAGCGGGAATCCTGTCGCCATGACCCACCCAGCTGGTGACTCACTGGCACATTGCTGGGGTCTGACTCACCACCAGGCAATCCTCCCTCCCCCCCACTGTGCCTTCCTATGGGGGATCCAATGCCAGCAGCCACTGCAGCTGAACTGGGAAAGCAAAGTGGGGGGGAGCAGGTGCTTGCACCAGACACACATATGCACGACGCACATGCATATCAGATACATTTAGAGAACCCTTGATGAGAGAGGCAGGCAAGCAAATACACACACCCTGCCCTGGGATAGAGAGGAAGGACGAGGGAACACACACAACACAGTCAGCCTAGACTAGAAGAGCCATGTGCACATAACAACGGGAACACACAGTACAACAATCCTGGGATGGCAAGATGTGCGCAATGAGAGAGGCATGCATAAGACTGGAGTGTTTTCATTCCTTGTATGCCAGGTCAAATCCAGCCCTACAAAAGCAGTGTGGTCCCTTTTCCCTCCTGACTCGGCTTTTGCCCAGGGCCTTTCCAGACTATGAATCACTATGCTGCATCCCATGGCTTTGATCAGCTGCTTCACTCATACAAGCCCTCCCCCCTTACGACTATTCAGCGCTTACACCCAATCCTCTCCCTGACAAGGGGAGACCCTGGGAAACCCCCCACTATTATCAAGGCCCTGAGCTATGGGATCTGTATAGGCCTGATGCAAATGGATGTTTCTTGCCCCAAACAGCTCTCAAACTAGGGAGAGGCCTGTAACCAAGAACAGACATCCGCAGGAAGCTGAAGAATTGGACAGAAGAGACTTGTGAGTCAGAAGGACGCCTAGCTAGACTGGATGGACATTGCTCCAATCTGCTGTGGCACAGGGCATCACACTTGAGAAAAACTAGATGTTATCAAGATATAATAATAATAATAATAATAATAATAATAATAATAATAATAATAATAATAATAATAATAATAATAATAAATCAACCAGTATTTATATACTGCCTTTTCTTTGGTCATTGGATTTCTCCTCCGACTTTAATTCAAAGGCAGTTTCAGGGGCGTCGACAAGGGGAAGCGTGCGGGGCGGGTTCTAATATTTCGTAGAACCCTTCATTCTAGATGTTTCTTTCACAGTCCATCTCTCTCTCTCTCTCTCTCTCTCTCTCTCTCTCTCTCTCTCTCTCTCTGGCGTTTGCCTCACCACGCTTCAGCTGACAGGGCAACTCTCACTCGTGCCAGCTGCAGCTTCTCTCCCCCACAGAGGGTCTGCAACGTATCAGCTTGGTGTGCTGACAGCTCTCCGACAGACACTTCCGGCTGTCTCGAACTGCCGTCCTTCAGATCTTCAGGCATATAGGAGATGGTTGCTCTACCAACTGAGCCAGACGTCCTGCCCTCAAGATAAGATCAAGGTTCTGTGGCAACTCCATGTTTCTTTTGCTGCCCTTTCCAAAAATGTATACTTTAATGCAATTTGTGACATGACGCTGTTCATTTCATGACATCATTCAGTACATTTCTCTGCTCCATTATATGTAATTGGGAAGAGTGGAGGAAGAGAGATGGAGTAGCTGTGGGTCCATTTTTCTTGTATTATATAGTTCTGCCCCTGGTAGGGTGAAAATAAGGTGTCGCCTGTAACCAAATCAAACTAGTACATGGTCAATGGTGGTGTGGTCCAGCATTTCTCAAAGTGTGCTTCTCGGATCTCTCTGGCTTCACAAGCACACCATGAGTGGCTGCCATCTGCCCCCTGCCTGTTTTCACAAGGGGAATTTTTGCCTCACGACCCTTTTAGAATTATTTGAAAAGGTCAACAGGCATGTGGATGTGGGAGAACCCATGGATATTATATATATCTGGAAGGCATTTGACACGGTTTCTCATGAAAGGCTCCTGAGAAAACTCCACAGTCAGGGAATAAGAGGGCAGGTCCTCTTATGGATTAGGAACTGGTTGAAGACCAGAAAACAGAGAGTGGGTGTCAATGGGCAATTTTCACAATGGAGAGAGGTGAAAAGCGGTGTGCCCCAAGGATTGGTCTTGGGACCGGTGCTTTTCAACTTGTTCATCAATGACCTGGAGTTGGGGATAAGCAGCCAGGTGGCCAAGTTTGCGGACGACACTAAACTTTTCCGGGTGGTGAAGACCAGCAGGGATTGTGAAGAGCTCCAGAAGGATATCTCCAAACTGGGAGAATGGGCAGCAAAATGGCAGATGCGCTTCAATGTAAGTAAGTGTAAAGTGATGCACACTGGGGCAAGAAACCAAAATTTCACATATTCGCTCATGGGTTCTGAGCTGTCTGTGATGGATTAAGAGAGAGATCTTGAGGTGCTGGTGGACAGGTCGATGAAAGTGTCGCCCCAGTGTGCGGCGGCTGTGAAGAAGGCCAATTCCATGCTTGGGATCATTAAAAAAGGGATTTGAGAATAAAACGGCCAATATCATTATGCCCTTGTACAAGCCCTCCCCCACATCTGGAGTTGAGTACAGTTCTGGTCACCACACCTCAAAAAGATACACTGGTAGCTGAATTGGAATAGGTGCAGAAAAGAGTGACAAAGATGATTAGTGGGCTGGGGCATCTCCCTTGAGGAAAGGCTACATCATTTGGGGCTCTTCAGTCTAGAAAAAAGGCGCTTGAGAGGGAACATGATTGAGACGTATAAAATTATGCATGGGATGGAGGGAAGTTCTTTTCCCTCTCACACAACACTAGAACACCAGGGGACAGCCACTAAAATTGAGTGGAGGGAATGTTAGAACAGACAAAATAAAATATTTATTTACACAGCGTGTAATTCAACTGTGGAACTCCTTGCCACAGGATGTGGTGATGGTACCTGGCCTAGATGCCTTTAAAAGGGGATTGGATAGATTCATGGAAGAAAAGTTCATCACAGGTTACAAGCCATAAGCAACCTCCTGGTTTTATGAGTAGGTTTTCTCTGTGCCAGGGAGTGGCAACAGGATACAGATATCTTGTGTGCTCCCTGAGGCATCTGGTGGGGCCACTGTGAGATACAGGAAGCTGGACTAGATGGGCCTTTGGCCTGATCCAGCAGGGCTCTTCTTATGTTCTTGTGCTCATCCATCCCACCTGCCTTCCCTGTTCGTGGATCTCCTTCCTCATTCCCCTCCTGTTCTGGCCGTTCAGTATTGGGCTGTGCAGTGCTGTGCCACTCTGCACATGCGCCAGCACTCTGGGACTCCCCAAGTTGCCTTGCATGTACCAGTGGGGCTCCCCAAGACTCTTTTTAGGAGTGTAAAGGGCTCCAGAAACAGAAAAGTTTGAGAACCATTAGTGTAGTAGATAAGGGAAATACAGTGGGCATAAACAGGTCAGGCCTCTTTCCAATGTACATGAAATTGCATATATATGAGGAAAAAAACCACCCCAACATTTCTGAATGCACAGAAAGATCCATGCAAAGGAGCAGGAAAGAAACTAGCCTCTGGTTCATGGAGACTTCTTGCAAAATATTTCCCTTATTCACAGTTATTCTTGGTACTCTTCAAGGGAGGAAAAATGTCAAGTCTAGGTCTGCATCAGTACAGCTTTTCATACAGCTTCATATGACATCTTTATGAAATGTGATCCAGATTATATCATCATCCCTTGGATACATACATACCATAATTCATGAGAAAGCTGCTGGTGACAGTTCTTTTTAGACAAGTATGGGCATACCGGTAATCTACAGGGGAGTTCTCATTCACAAACTCCACTGACATTATAGTGGGCATCTGACTGTTTGGTCAGTCAAATGTTTTCAAATGTCAAGTATTTAAAGCATATTAATTTATTGGAACAATAACAAAAAGAGCATGATGCTAACCACAAACTACAGTACTATCTTTCTGAGTACTCCAGAATCCAGTCCCTCATCTGAAGCTTCATGCCTGCATCTCACATGTAACAGACCTCTCCTCTTACAACAAATGCAATGGGTTCTGTGGTAGTCCTCCTATCTCCTGGGCACTTCTAGTGACTTCTTAGTTGGTTCTTCCGCTGTGCTCTTGTCAGAGTGACCTGCAGTTACAGCACTTGACCAGTGGGAGGAGCTAGCCTATGAGGCTTGATTGGGAGGGAAGGGGCAAAACACACTCTCAGGAAAACGTTGGAGAGCAGTGGCTATTTGCTTCTAAATGGGGGGGAATATACACATGTGTATGACCTTGACTCCTACGATGCCAGGAAAGAAAGAGCCGTTACTTCTGATATTGTTATCAGCTAACCCAATGATGCAATAAAAAGGGAGGGTGCTGTTTCGGATCAAACAGTGATAGTGTGTT
This sequence comes from Plestiodon gilberti rubricaudatus, assembly GCA_026170595.1. Lineage (NCBI taxonomy): Eukaryota > Metazoa > Chordata > Lepidosauria > Squamata > Scincidae > Plestiodon > Plestiodon gilberti. The sequence continues at coordinate 111,547,380 of JANXHW010000002.1, forward strand.
TAAATCCAAATCTGCCACAGTCACATACAGTATAAAACAGGGTGAAGAGAACTGGGCGAGCCTGATTTCAAGGGGTGGATAGGTCTCCATATGCAGCTTAAAGGCATTCATTTCCAGTTTAGTGCCATTGACAAATCTGATGAGGAGGCGTACCCGTCATTCACCCTTTTCCAAGCCATGGTTGAATCTGCTGAATTCATGTTAAAAAGGTAAAGGTGACCCCTGACAATTAAGTCCAGTCGTGTCCGACTCTAGGGTGTGGTGCTCATCCCCATTTCAAAGCCAAAGAGCCAGCGTTGTCCGAAGACGCCTCCGTGGTCATGTGGCCGGCATGACTCTCCTTGCCGCATCGCGTTAGCTATTAGTAATTATCTCATTTTCTTTAAGTGCATACCAGTACATTGTTTTCATGATTTCTTCCAATTTCTTCTCTCAGGCACCAAAATCACGTAGACTGGGTCTATAATTCTCTGGATTGTCCTAGGCCAGAAAAAAAAGTGCAAAAACCCATATGGAAATCACTGTTAGCATAGGATCCTCCTCCTGAGCTGCTCCTCTTGTCACTGGGCTGGTCTCATGAGCCTCCCAATTGTCCTCCAGTCAGAGACTGTTCTCCTAATCAGCCTTGCTCAGGTGTTTATAATCCCTGGGGCTAATGACTAGCCCGCCCCTCCCTCCTGCCCCTCTTATTCCCCCACAATTGACTGGTAAACGGTTGTGCTGCCAAACTCCCCTTTCCTATCCCTTTAAGAGTCCTAGGCTGATTAGTTCCCCTTTTTCTCCACTCATGGGTCTAACGGTCTGAGTCAAGGTCCAGAACAAGTTTCTTAAGCCAGTCCAAGGTCAAAAGCCGTCATGGTTAGCAAGCCAGCCCAGGGGTCAGTTGTCTCAGTCCACAAGTCAGCCAAGTCCAGGTAGGTCAGTTGGTCAGTCAGTCAGTCAGTCTTCCGCGTCATTGACCGGAAGTTCCGGAAGCCGGAACCCCATTGGGCAGCCACAGTGCACACTTGGGAGCAGCTCGGGTCTGCTCTAGGTAGGCTTACCATAGTCCCGGAAATGACCGGGACAATCCCGGTTCGGGAGCCCAATCCGGGCTCCCGGCCGGTCTTCTCATTGTCCCGGCCAGCTGGGACTTTTTTAGGTGCTCTCCGGCCTCGTCGCGTATTTGCGACGAGGCCGGAGAGCTCCCAGCCTCATTGCGTATTTGCGCGAGACTAGGAGCTCTCCAAAACAGCCCAAGTTTACTCGGACTGTTCCGGAGAGCTCCCAGCCTCGAGAGAGGAAGTTTCCGCCCCCGGCCACGCCCCTGGCCACGCTCCCAGTCCCGGCCGAGTGCCGGGCAGTATCGCTTCTGTCCCCCCCTGCATTGGGGGGGATCTGGTAGACCTAGCTCTAGGCCAAAGCCAGGCTCGATTCCGGGACGCTGGTAAGGCTACTTATAGCACATCTAAGGCTTACCAGATCTCCAACTGGGACAGAGTGCTAAACCTTTAGGAGAAGGAATGTGGGCAGGTGTAGCTTGTTAAACCTTAGAGCACAATCCTAGGCATGTCTACTCAGAAGCAAGCCCCACGGAACACAATGATTTACATTTATAGCCTGGCCCTACCCCACCCTAAATGGGGTGGACCGAGAACTACCGGACGTACAAGCTGGGTTTCGAAGAGGCAGAGGAACTAGAGATCAAATTGCCAACATGCGGTGGATCATGGAGAAAGCACGAGAGTTCCAAAAAAACACCTACTTTGACTACGCAAAAGCCTTTGATTGTGTGGATCACAACAAACTGTGGCAAATTCTTAAAGAGATGGGGGTACCAGACCACCTTACCTGTCTCCTGAGAAACCTGTATGCGGGTCAAGAAGCAACAGTTCGAACCGGCCATGGAACAACCGATTGGTTCAAAATTGGGAAGGGAGTACGGCAAGGCTGTATATTATCACCCTGCTTATTTAACTTATATGCAGAGTACATTATGAGAAATGCAGGGCTGAATGAATCGCAAGCCGGAATCACTGCAGATGGAGACAGCAGCCATGAAATTAAAAGACGCTTACTCCTTGGAAGGAAAGCTATGGCAAATTTAGATAGCATAATAAAAAGCAGAGATATCACCATGCCAACAAAAGTACGTATAGTCAGGGCGATGGTGTTCCCAGTAGCAATGTATGGTTGTGAGAGTTGGACCATAAGGAAGGCTGAGCGCCGAAGAATAGATGCTTTCGAACTGTGGTGCTGGAGAAGACTCCTGAGAGTCCCTTGGACTGCTATGAGATCAAATCAGTCAATCCTAAATGAAATCAACCCTGACTGCTCCCTGGAAAGACAGGTACTGAGGCTGAAACTCAAATATTTTGGCCACTTAATGCGAAGAGAGGACTTTCTGGAGAAGACTCTGATGCTGGGAAAGATTGAAGGCAAAAGGAGAAGGGGAAGGCAAAGGATGAGATGGTTAGACAGCATCACCGATGCAACGAACATGAAAATGAGCGAACTCAGGAAGATAGTGGAGGACAGGAAGGCCTGGCGGGATATGGTTCATGGGATCACGAAGGGTCGGATACGACTTAACGACTGAACAACAACAACAACCCCATCCTAAAGGCTCAAAATGAGTAACAAAAGCAAAAACAAAACAATTCCCCCCCCCCCTTTAGCTTCCTTTGGGATATCTGAGAAAAGACCAAAATGTCAGGGTAAGGAAATAGAACCAAGATTGTTTTCTGCTTGGTTAGAGGGCTTCTGCCATTCATTTTGCCCCACCATATTATTTATTTATCCTTGCATTTCTATCCCACTTTTCTATAAAAAATAATTTGACTCCTGGCAAAACCATGTTCTTCCCCAGACCAGCCAGGTGCCACCCTCTACACATCCTCATAGGAGCTGAAAGGTAAAGGTAAAGGTATCCCCTGACAATTAAGTCCAGTCGTGTCCGACTCTAGGGTGTGGTGCTCATCTCCATTTCAAAACCGAAGAGCCAGCGTTGTCCGAAGACGCCTCCGTGGTCATGTGGCAGGCATGACTCTCCTTGCTGCAGTGCGTAGCATGCAGCTGGAACACGGAGCGCTGTTTACCTTCCCGCAAGCGGTACCTATTTATCTACTCGCATTGACATGCTTTGGAACTGCTAGGTTGGCAGGAGCTGGCCAAGCAACGAGCGCTCACCCCGTCGCAGGAATCGAACTGCCGACCTTTCGATCGACCGCTTATGGTTCAGCGGTTTAACCCGCTGTGCCACCTGCTGGCTGAAGTACACCTCAAATGGGTTAAAACCCATTTCCTCCCAGCCCACAGGTGTATGCATTTTACTCCAGTTGCATATATACACCCTTGGGTAAAGATGTAAGCCTGTGATTAATTGGCAACCCTAGAAGTAAGCTGGAAGTAAGTTTACTAGAAAAAAAAGCATCCACTGGGGACTGTGGCACAAAGGGTTAACAATTTCCTCTGCACCATTTTCCTGCCAAAAATCATCCCCCTGAAGCAACTATTTTTTGCATTTTAGGGGCAAATGGCTCCTTTAGCAAAGTGGCAGGAAAATGGGCTACTAGGGAAAGTGTTAAGCCCCCTCCCCACATGGCCACAACACCAGACTGGATCTGCACCCCCAACCACAAAGTTTTGGTGTGCGTTTTAACATCAAAAGGGCACTTTGGTTTACCTCTGGTGTTCATGTTACCTGGCCCTCTAGTAGGTTCTAACCCCTAACCTACTAGGCTCTGTAATGCCACCACAACTTCTAAGCTCTGACCCCTAAGTGCCTGAGCCTGTGGGGACCTGGCAACCTTGATCCCATTCTTTTCTCATGGATCCCAAGGTTATATATCTAATGTTTCCCTCTGCCCGTCACAGTGATACAGTGAGGTAGGTTAAGCTGAGAGGCAGCCAGTCACCAGGTGAACCTGATTACTTTGTAGGGATTTGAAGTCAGGAGGTTTTTGCCCCACCTTGGTCTAAGTCCAACATTTAATCGCTTAAGCCGCCTCAAACAGAACAGCCATGAAAACATTCAAGATGAAATGGTCAGGGTGCTGAGTATGTTCACCTCAGGGGATCATGATAACTGTCTTTAAAAATGCAAGATGTTGTTACTTGTTCTGATCTGCCACTGCTATACAGGAAGTACTCCAGTGACACACTCCTCCATGGTCCTTTCCTGACAGATGTGTCAACTTGTGATAAATTTAGTCTCCAAGGAATTTGCCTGTATAATCAAGGAGCCAAGCCAATATCAGGCCTTCAGGGCAATGAATTGCCTGTCTGATTGTTGTCATACATCAGGTTTAAGAGACTCCTTCTGCTTGTGGTAGTTTTGGGTGGCTCTCGAGAACTCATTCCTAGGAATGGTTTTCATGTTTTCAGCAGTCATTCCCTCTTCCTTGGAAACTTGGGGACTTGTAGTTCTTTTAGGAAGGAACAGCTCAGGATCCCTAACAAAGAGTGCCTCACAGTTGTGAGCACGGTGAAGTGGCATAACATTACTAGATTCCTAAGATTCTTTGGTGGAAGACAGGACAGTTAAGATGCCAATAAAGGTTTTGGAATTGGAATTGGACAGGACAGCTCAGCTGGCACAACACCAATATAAGTTGGTAGTGTAGATTGGTCTGCAGTTGCAGCCAGATCATATTTTCTCAGCATTCAGTGTTTTGTCACAGGGCAAATGCAATTCCCCACCTCCACCACAAATAGCATATCATAAGTAACAGTGTCTTTGGGACAAGTATCTTGCCAGACCTAGATTCTACCTAGTGCAGTATAGATACAGGGTGTCCATCAGTAAACTTGTGTGCAGGACCTGTGAGATGAATTTTATCAGGGGCTACAAAATTTCTTTTGGGCCTCTTCTCAAAGGGAGTGCGGCAAAACGGCTGGGGGATGGCAGCAACAGCCGGAAAAGTCTCAGATAGCTTGGCTGAGGCATATGCCTTTTTCTGATTTAACTGCAGGCCTACTTCACTCTTACAGTTAAAAAGCTTTACTTTTAAGGTCAGTTGAGATGTTCACCTATGTATTTAAAAGATATGCTTAACCTGGAGTGCCTCTTTAGGTAAAAGTAGCTGCAGGGAGGGCCCAATTTGGATCAGGACCATGGCACATGGGGAGGAGAGGGTTAAACTGTCCCCCGGTGCAGTTTTCCTGCCAAAGATGATTTGTTGTTAATTTTATTTACATTTCTATCATGCCCTTCTTCCAAAGAGCTCAGAGTGGCAAACAAGGTTCTTAGTAACACCCATTGTTACCATGGGAAAAGGCAGGATAAATGAATGAATGATGGGGAGAATCCCTCCCTGGGTATAATATTTGCCTCTGCTGACAAACACTGTAGTTGGGGGGGGGGGGAAGAGAGTGGGGGTGGAGCTACCAAGCATTTTGGCGCCAGAGCAGGGCTTGCTGGCACAATCCTACACTACTGACCATGGTTACAATAATGTATGAAAAGGGCTAGTGTGTTAAGTCTGTGACACACCGGCTGCGTTGTGTAGAGCAGCATCTGTGTGCGGCTCAGAAATTTCAGTGTGTTTTGCCTTTTTACAGATCACACTGCAACGCAGAAGAGCTGCATTGTGGTGTGAGCAAAGTTGAACAAATTGATTCCAATTGGCTGTTTGCTTCCTTTCGTGTCCCAACCCACAGCAGTGAACGTGCCCTCTGATTGGGCGAAGTTCAATTTTTCCATCTCCTGTTGCGCGGCACTGCAGCTCGTGTGCGTTGCTGCGCGAAGGAGGAGAGTGCGGAACACACTGCACTCTTTGCTTCCCCACGTGCTGCGCTGCTGTGGGATGGCAGTGTGTCACAGCCTTCATCCAGAGATGCAGTGGGCAGCCTCCTCTGTAGATGAGTCCTTTGGATTCACAGTTTGGGAATTCCTAGTTTAAGGGAATCCAGTCTGTAAAATTCTCTCTAGACTAGATGTTTGAAATTCATTCAGCACCTATGTTGGCAAGCGTGCAGTTGCAGTAGAAACCACGGCTACCAGATGGAACTCCTGCTAGATTCAAGGACGTTTCTGGGGGCTATTTGTTTCATGACATAAGGGGCCAGTCAGAGCAATCAACTTCTGAGCCCCAGCTAACTTGCAGAGAGAGCGAGAGCGAGAGCGAGAGAGAGCAGAACACTTTGAAAGCAGCAGGGGGAGGCTGTGCAGGCTGGGCCACTGGCTGGCGAGGCCTGAGCTTGGCTGCCGGCCAGGCTAGATGGTTCTGTTTCTTGTGAGTCATGCCGATGTGAGTCACCCCCACATGGCAGCCCTTTTGGAGCATTAACAAACACTGCGTCGCTGGGCAACGGCAAACAGAATGGGGGGGGGGAGAGAGAGAGAGAGAGAGAGAGAGAGAGAGAGAGAGCTCCCTGTGCCCCACAGTGACAAAGCAAACCAGACTCCTAACCCCATCCCTGGCTTCCTGCATTTGGGCTGTGCTTTTGCCATGCAAAAGCTGCTGCTGAGAAGGAGGTGCCTGCTGCGCCTCTTTCCAGGAAGTGAACAATGAATTACAGGCGGATGGGGCTCCCTGTGCCTTCTGGGTGTGTCTGTCTCATTCTCCTGCTTATTTATTGCCTAATTGACCATATATGGCTGCTTATATTAAGACTTATATTAAGTCCCTTTAGTAATATTTATTTATTTATTTACAGTATTTTTACCCCGCCTTTCTCCCCAAAGGGACCTAAGGCGGCTTACAACAAAAAATATACCATCCAAACCTTCTCTCCATTGAAGTAACAGAGTTATCGTGTGTGGAAAGTGGTTTGCAGCAACTGGCTCCACCAAGAGTGCCAATGGACAGCCGGGGGGGGGGGGGGGACCCAAGAGTCCTGATTCTCAGAGCGTGTCTGCATGTTTCTGTGCTGCAAGTTTGACTCTATAGTAGTACACCAGAAGTGTGGCCAGCAGCACTTTGTAAAAAGGGATACCCTATTGCATGGTCTGCTGAAGAACAGAGCCTCATGTGGATTGTGAACGTCATTCATTCAGAGTCTAGTGATCCCTATGGTTTGGATAAGCAGGAACAAGTGAGGGATTGGCACATATACCACATGTCTTCCCAGAATCAGGCATGCTTAGATGTAGCCTTGTCATGAGGCAAAATGATGAGACCATCTCAAGTGGCAGGTTTGGGCACCATCAGAGGCAGCAAAAAGCTCTAACCCACCCCCAGGTTACTCTGTTGACCACCCCCGGTCAACCTTCCACCATTAGAACACAGAATCTTGGCAGCTGCCATTGCTGATAGTGCTGCTAAAGCAGCTGCACCTGCTGAAATGCCTTCACCTATACAACCATTAAAGGGCCAGGAGCATTCATGATGAAAGGTTGGTCACCCCTGCTCTAACACATGGGGCACATAATCCACTAGAAAGTATTCTTTCCTAGGCCTTATTAAAATGAATGGGGGCTGCACGAGAGCACTACTGTGTTGTTACACATCACTCATCAGTGGCATCGCTACACCCCCCGTGGGGGCCCCCACTGACACGACACCCCCACGTGACGCCACAAGCCCCACCCCTGGGGTGTGTGATGTCACTTTCGCCCTGCCGATGCCAATTTTCGGCAGTGGCACGGCGCAAAAGCACCCCCCTGGCGTTTTTCGGCCGTTTTGGGGCTGTACGAAGCCTGGGAGGGTGGGAGGGCCAATCCTCCCACCCTCCAAGGCTCCAGATGGCCTACAAACATCTGAAAAAATGCTGGGGGGATTTGCTTTTGCACCGCGCCATCGCCAAAATTTGGCACGGCGAAAGTGCACTTGACACCCCCGCCGCTGGGGGGCCACCACCCCCCAGGCCTCCCCCCTGACGACACCTCTGTCACTCATTCATTTCAAATGGGACTTGTGCAATAAAACTTAGTAACACAGTGTTTATGTTTTGAGTTTGGGTCCCTCTCTGAACTTATATCTCCTGGTCCCTCAGCCATGATCAACCCTCTATATTCTACAGCACAGCAGGTGGAGGGTCTTTGCAGCAGGTGGAGGGTCTTTGCATAGATTTGTGGACTAGGGCCTAATCAAACACTAACTTTACAAAAGGGAATAAAATTACACCACCACCACCACCCAAACAGCATTAGAATGAAGAAGCCTTTCTTCTCAAATCAGGTTAGGAGAGGTGGGGAGCAGAAGGACGTGTCCACAATCCAATGGAAATAAATGAGGGTTCTCTTTGGGAGAGCATTTTTTTTCACATTTTTATACCGCCCTTCCTCCAAAGAGCTCAGAGTGGTGTACATATTTCCTCCCCTCCTTTTTGTCCTCACAACAACCCTGTGAGGTAGGTGGGGCTGAGAGATAGTGACTGGCCCAAGGTCACCCAGGAAGCTTCGTGGCTGAGCGGGGATTTGAACCTGGATCTTCCAGGTCTAAGTCCGACTCCCAAACCACTACACCATCCTGGCATTCTGCTCTACCTATTTGCCTTGGTGGGCTGGGGAGGAAGACTCCACCTGCCGTCCTGAAATTCTTCCAGGAATTCCACAGCCAGCCAACCCCCCCCACCACCACCACCACCAAGCAAAACCCATCGGACAATTTGAGAGAACCACTGTCTTAATTTATTGTGCCCCATGTGAATGTGAGATACCATGTAGATTTTCTACTCCAGGCACCAAAAAATGTATAGGGCCAGGCCAGCCATAGATATGTTGGGTGTGCATTCCAGCTTGAAGAAAAACCTTGTGTGCTGTCCCTGCAGAGATGCTAAGTCCAGCTAGTTTTCCAGGACTTGGAACAAAGAGGCCAGAAGGCTTACAGGTAGATCTCAGACCTTGCCATTCTGAGCACTAGATGCCACTTGCCTTTTGGAGCTAGTCTTGGAACCCAGATCTATGTTTTGAACTTCATGTCACTCCCGCTTTGTGAAATCTGGCAACGTATGTTACTATTCCAGTAGCAATAAGAGTGACGGTTTCTTTACAACGGATGCTGTTCAAACACAGGATTCTTGCCCAGAAAAACTGGCAATCAGCTGGTAATAGGACTCTCTGTTTTTCTGAAGGCTGCCTCTTCCAAGCAGTACACTAAATGATTTATTGCCCGGAGGGCTTAAGGAACCAGAGTCATAGAACCAGGATGGAGAGTGTTCCTTACATCTATGAGACTGTCGCACAACACTTAGGCTGCAAGCAGAGCCAATGATACAGGGTAAGCCTCTGAGCAATTGCTGTCTGGCATTTCTTCTACCACTTTGAAAACATGTCTAATTATTCAATACTGTAAAGAAAGCATCAACTTAGCTTGAAACCCTTGCATTCAGGAGTAAGCACCATTTGACTCAGTGGAACTGACTCCTGAGTAAACATGCACAGGATTGCAATGTTGGTTAATGCTATTTTAATAACTTGTCGATCTGTTTCATGGCCCATTTGTTCCCCTGTTTAGGTTGTGCCCAACAGAAACACTCCCATCTTCCCACTCCAGTTATGCTTCTGATAATCGCATGAGGTGGTATTGTTGCGCAATTCACTAATCATCTGGAGAGGCCCTTCATTTGGACAAGAATTCTGTGGCCAGGGACGATTAGGAGACCCTTCTAGTGGCGTAATATGGAAGTATGGTTATCCCTTATTTCTGCCCAGGCATCACCCCACCCCCCAATCTGGTATGCTAGTTATACTGGACGTATGGGAAGCCAGAAGAGTGGATACCTGTAAACCCTTTTTATTGCTTTTTATTGCCCTTTTTATTGCTTTGTTGCAAGAATGCTTTTGGGCATGCACTACATTAATTGTTTTTGATATCTGGTGGTTACAGGCTATTGGAATTAGTGACATATTCAGGGATGACATCAGGAGTTGGACAAGTTAGGCATTGGCCGAGGGCCCAGGACCATCAGAAGACCCAGGGCCCAAATCAGTTGAGAGCTTGGGTAGTGGCAGCAACCCCAAAGTGTTTTTTGCAGTCACCATCATCTTTTTTTTAACCACAATGCAATGCGCTTGACCCATGTTTGACACAGTGATGGGGCAGGTGTATTGCACTGTTGTTGTTCTTAAAATGGCAGTCAACAGTGGCGTTCACAACTCCATGCTGCCGCCACTCTGCTACCCAGCTAAGCCTCCCTCAAACCCTTGTGGGGACTTACTTGGGTGAGAGGGTGCCAGCAGCAGTGTGACATCATGGTGATGATCAGTGTAGATGCTGCAAAGTGCCTTGGTCTTTTCCACCCCAGTAATGCCACTAGCCCTCCGGGTGCCCGGGCCAAGGGGGCGGGGCCTAAGTGATGTGACGTCATCGCGCCCAGCGCGACTCCGAACACCCCCCCCCCGGTTTTGGCACCGTTTTGGAGCCGAACGAGCTCCAGGGAGGGTGGGAGGGCCGAAATATCGCACGGGTAAGTAACCCCCCAACGCTGACTGCGCCCCCCGCGCCCGCTGCCTGGAGCAACTGCTCCACGCGCTCCGTCCTTCTTCCGCCTCTGTTCCACCCACACCATATATGGCATCTGAGGCATCTGGTGGGCCTACTGTGTGGTACAGGAAGCAGGACTAGATGGGCCTTTGGCCTGATCCAACAAGGCTCTTCTTTACCCAGCCATCATGGGATGGGAGCCTAGCATGCACCCATGTGTGCTATTGGTAGAGGCCCAACCCAGAGCTTTCCCCTAGGGCCTACCACAATCTGGCGCCAATCCTGGCCACACTTGTACCTGTTTTGGTGAAAGCTAAAGGCTTGCAGATTGACTGGAGCCAGAGAAGGAGAATGAAGACTTGAGATTTTGCAGCTGGCTGGGAAGAAGCAGGGTGTGGTGGAACAGTATGCTGTTGCTTTGGGGAATTTAGAGCTTGGAACTGCCTGTCTAGGGGCCTGAGTTCTCCCCCCGACCCACCCTCCTCAACTTGTATATTTGCATTCCCGCCAATATTTCACAGATGAAAATAGGGACATTCTCATATCATCCCTGTTTCCATATACAAAAGATTTAAAAGCCAAGATAGTTCTCTGTCCCTATGGTTAAAATAAACTAGCGAGGTGTCATTGTCCTGCAATGTGTTATTCATAGTTCACAATATTCCTCAGCAACTGTATTGCATGCACAAAATGGTGCCTGAGTGTTCGTATGCTGATATTTTGCAGGCATGCGCTCACGTTCAGATGCATCATCCACTCCCAACTTCAAAGATCTAACTTTCAGATATACTGGGAAAGGAGTTGAGCTCTTAAAGAATGACAAGTCTGGCGTCTCACACTAATGTTTTAAAACAACAAAGAACCTTGTAGCACCTTAAAGATGAACACATTTATTTTGGCACAAGCTTTCAGACTACCGCCCATTTCACAAAACGTATGCCAAAATAAATGTGCTTGTCTTTAAGGTGCCATAAGAGTACTTGTTTTTTCTGCTGTAACTGACTTACAGTCCAGTCCCTATCCCCTACCATCTTATGCTATGCAGGCGTGCTGAGGGAGCCATGCTGCATGCTATGGGGGGCGGGGGAGAGAATCAAATGGCCAGCAAAAAGTAAGTAAACATCTTTTTTGCGTACCTCCCAGTTGGCTGCCTGATTGCCTATGGGTCATCTCTTGGACCCACACCAGCTATTTTGGTGTAAATCTAAGAGGAAAGGGGTGGGGCGATAGGATCTGGTGTGTGTGTTTGCTGCCGAGATCCACCCCCTCCAGGCTGCTCCTTGCCCCGAACCTCCCCCGAACGACCTGTGCCGTCACCTTATTTGGGCTGGTGGAGCATCCAGGCAAGTTTGGTACGTGCAGGGCGACGCTGGCCAGCGGTTCCATTGCGTGTGGTGGCGGTGCAGCTTTTGTGTCACTGTATTGGGGCCTATGGCAGTAGATTGCCAGACCTGCTGCCATAGGCCCTTGATAGGATTGGGCCGCAACATGACTATTGCTTTGTAAGTTTGGAAAGGTACTCCAAAGGCAGAAAACAATATGTAGCTGTAGCTACATCCATATACAAGTGCAACAGCTCTGGCCAGGCCCGAGTCTGAATCTTGGGCTAGGTGGACCTTTATTGGTGGCATTGTGTCACCTGACAAGAAACTGTGGTATCGGCTTTTGAGCAGTTGCACTGACGGTATCCAAGTACAGCAGAGAGTTGGTTCTGGCAAGTCCCCACAGTGGGGCACCAAGAAGGGCACCGGGGTTTTTAATAGCTGCCAGACCTCCCTCTGCTTCAGGAATTGGATGAGTTAAAAATCTGAAGACCAATGTGTTTAATAGAAAGCCCATCTCATAAAACCCATTCTTGTGAATGGATATATCTTTCATGTCTCTCCTCCCACAGAAATAAATTATCTTGCTTTTTGGCATACCAGAGACAAGCTTTGGCATCTGGAGAGCTGAAGTTATCCGCCTCCTGGCTGTGACCATGTTTTGAAGCCCACCCTTTGCCCTTTTTAGCTGGGCGCAGGTTGAGGCTGCCGGAACATTGAGTTCTCTGACCTGCTGTCTTTGTTTGGCGGTTGGGCAACAGCCTCTTGGGCTGGTGCATGCAAAAACCCGTCTGATTCCATACCAGAGCCACGAAACTTTCGATCTTTCACCTTCATGTAATTAAAGGGTGGAAACTGACAAGCTGCTTTTTTTTCCCCCTGCTTGGCCAGAGTCCCGCTTGCTTGTTTAATCCAGTAACATGCTGGGGCAAAACACAAAGGGCTTCCCCAGATCTACCCTTGGACACCAAGCACATGTTGGGTGGGGCTCTTTCTTCCAGTTGTATTTCTATCCAGTTGTATCCAGGTGCCTTCAGTTGTATTTGTTTATTATCAAATCCCAAAAAAGAATTAGTCTAGAACCAATCATTGGCTATGTATGCCCCTCTCCTAAGTACAGTCTGCAGGGAAATGCCCTTGATCATTGCAGATTATTATAATGACAATAATTACCTGGCAGTTATATTAGTTTCTTTCATCACCCAAGATCCCAAAGCATTTACTAGCTTCCACTGAGTGTGCATTGCAATGAAAATGAAGCCACTCCTGGGGTGGGGCAACTCTTTACACAACAATCCCTCACCCAATGCCAAGATACAGTTTCCGTGGTGGTGGTGGGAAGGGAACTACAGGACCTTTTCCGTGGTAGTGCCACTTTTCCGTGGTAGTGCTGTGGAAAAGCCACTATAGGCATGTGTGGTGAATGGAGGTAACAACCAAGGAAGTTTAAAAATCAGATCCCTCGTTTCTCTGGTCACGTCTTGAACCTGAAGTTCTCAAATATTAGGGAATCTCAGTATGCTGCCACCAGATTGGGATTTTTTGTGGTAACATTAATTTTAATGTCTGACATGGTGGGCTGACTTTTTAACAATTGGTTTTAATATATGTATATGCTGGTGACCCACTGGGGTTGTTTATTTTTAACTTAAGTGTTTTAATTATTTTAATGTGTTTTTAAATTGTTTTAATGTGTTATGTATTTTAATATGTTGTAAGCCGTCTTGAGTGCCTTCGGGAGAAAGGCGGGCTACAAATTCCTGAAATAAATGAAATAAATAATAAAAGGGCCAAAAGGGAAGCCAGCAGGGTTCCCAACCCTACCCCATAGCTCAGTGTCCCTGGTAGGGTGCTGGCAAAGCTCAGCTTTGGTTGCAAGCAGCCAGACAAGCGATTAGTAAGGTATAAACAAGAATTTTATTCAAAACAAAATACAGAGATGGGAAAATGAAAGAAGACTGGGGTAAAATTCAAGTAGTCTTGGGCCCAATCCTAACTAAGTGTTCTGCCAGCGTAAAGCATGTTCGACCGGTGGAAGTGCAGGGCTGTTGGCGGAAGTGATACTGTGACAGTGTGTGTGATGAGGCCAGTAGCGCACATGGCTGGCAGCCACGCATGTGTGCCAAAGGAGGAGCCACCCACCTGTAAGTTGGTGGCGAGGCGTCGGTGGGAGGAATGAGGTAGGGAGAGGGAGGAACAGGGGAGTGTCTGGGTGAGGCGGAGGGTGGGCAGGAGGTGGAACGGGGGAGGGAGGGAGCAGATCCTAGTGATATCAGCATGTGCCAGGATCCTAACCCTGTTCTCCCTCCCCCTCCCTCTCCTTTACTCTCCTCAAACCTATGCCAGCAAAATGGCTGATGTAGATCTGAGGAGACTAAAGTTCCCTTATCTTGAGGAGACCTCTGTGATGGCCCCCATAGAAGGCAGCATGGGCTCCGTTGGCGTGGCTGCATCGATGGGAGGGTTTAATTAAGATTGGGCTGTTAAGGTCACAAAGGCAAACACATACAAAAATAAAACCTAACACATCTACCTACACTTCCCTAGCTTTTCAGCCTATTTGAGGCAGATTCCTCATGGTCCTGCACAAAGGGAGAGGGTCACTTCAGCATCAAATGAAGGGGGGGGCTCCCAGCTACACTCAGCGTTCACCCTCAGAGAGCTGAAGCCAAGATAACCTTTCAACTTACCTTTCATGGTTTCTGTTTAATGAGACCATTGTTCCATCCCACTGGACTGGGCAGGGTCACCCCTGACTTCCTTCCCTGACTTCCGACTTCTGTCAGGTGGACAGTGATGTCCAATCTGGGCTCAGGTCTGCTCTGGTAGGAGAGGTGGACTAGGCTGCTGCCTCCTGAGGTGAAGGAGCTTAATCGTTTGAACAATAGACCTTGTGCTTAGCTCATAATGGTGGTGATCCTAAAGGATTCATCAAGCCCTGTTTTGGGGAGGAGAAGTAGGGAATAGCCAATACCATCACAGGATGGCCATCATGCTCCACATTTTTTTTCCTAACCAGTACAGACCAGTAATTTTCAAATTTTAAATTAAGGTCTTCTATCTTTCAGTATATCTATCTATACTGTAAAAAGGTAAAGGTGACCCCTGACAATTAAGTCCAGTCGTTTCCGACTCTAGGGTGTGGTGCTCATCCCCATTTCAAAGCCGAAGAGCCAGCGTTGTCCAAAGACGCCTCCGTGGTCATGTGGCCGGCATGACTTTCCTTGCCGCAGCGCGTAGCATGCGGCTGGAACACGGAGTGCTGTTTACCTTCCCGCAAGCGGTACCTATTTATCTACTCGTATTAACATGCTTTGGAACTGCTAGGTTGGCAGGAGCTGGCCAAGCAACGAGAGCTCACCCCGTCGTGGATTCGAACTGCCTACTTAATCTAGTTTAAGAGAGTCATCCCCTCTCCACAGTGAACCCTGAGAAATGTAGTTCTGTGCTGGGGGCATGAGGTTGTTAAAGAAGAATTCTTATAGCACAATTCTATGCATGTCTACTCAGAAGTAACTCCCATTGCATTCAACGACACTTACTCTCAGGAACGTGTATAGGATTGCAGCCTTATGAGCCAATCCTAATAGATCTTTACACTTCCAGAACTAGCGTCCTGGCAGCATAATCCCCTTTACAGCTGTTGCAAAGTGCGACACCGCCATTCTGTGCAGCTTGCCCACCACCAGAAGCGGCGAGTGGCCTGGTCCACACAACAGCGGACCATCCATGTCATGCGGGGGTGGTGGTGATGCACAAGCCGCCGCATCAGCGGCAATTCGGTGGCAGCAAAAAGGGGCCCTTTTTTGGCATGGTGGCGGGAAAAGGGCCCGCCCGCTCGGGCCCCTTTTTCCAGCAAAAAAACACTGGGGGGGGGTTCCGCTGCAACGGCACCAGGGGCGGGGCTTGTGACATCACAGGGAGTGTCACAGGGGTGCTGCCCCCTGCAGAGGCTAGCTATGCTGCTGCACTTGGACCTGCACCTGCTATATAGCTGATGCAGGTCTGAGTAGACCCATTCTCCCATTCTGTAGACCCATTCTGAGTAGACCCACGTGGGATACAGCATGCGCCCCATTGGCGCGGCTGCTTTGCCATGCAGGGAGTTACGTAGGATTGGGCCATTAGTGTCTTCACCAGATTATAGCTCCCTCCTCCACTCTTTCATGCCTATAAGGTGCCACCAAGCCTGGCGGCAGGGAATGTGCAAAAGTCCCTCTGTTGGGAGCAAACGCGCTCATTTCTTCCCTTGCTCCTGGGAAGATCACTGCTCTCAAAGCAATCTCCACCCTGCTGAACTATTAAATGGGATTAATGCTTTAGGCCAGGCTCCTTACTGCCTGGGTGGCCATTTACCCATGAGCAGAGCACCAATTGATGCTGTTCCTTTCCAGTAATGATTTGGTGCTCACCTTGTACTTGATTCGGCAACCACACAGGGGGGGGGAAAGGGAGGGAGAAAGGAACTTCTTAGCCTTTGAAACCTCGTGGGTAGAAAAGCAGCTTGCAAAAAGGGAGGGATTATTTGAAGCAGGGAAATGGTGAGCAGAGAAAGGGTTAAGTACTTCTCTTGTTGCTGCTTCTTCACTCTCAGTTGCCCTCTCCCAAAACTGCTTCCTAAAATACAAAAAACAAAAACAATGTCGGGGTCCTAATAGGTGCTTGGGAGAGAGTTTTGGTTTTTTAAAATCCTTGTAATTTTTCCCAATCTCAGTTGTCCCTGTGTGTCTGTTATTTGCTCCACTAGGGATAAGATACAGGCACCACCTGAATAACATTTCCCTTGCTTTTTTCTTAAAAACAAGAAACTGCCTTGGGAGACTGCAAGTCTAAGCAAGGAATGGCAGTAGGGAGGAGGCTGTGTAACCCTTTCCCCTCCAGCCATGTTTCCAGTCAAAGTCAAGCTGGTTTTTCTCTCATGGTCTAAGTCTAGGCTTACCAGATCTCCAACTGGGACAAAGTGCTAGAGCTTTAGGAGAAGGAATGTGGGCAGGTGTAGCTTGGACACCTTAGAGTACAATTCTAGGCATGTCTACTCAGAAGCAAGCCCCATTGTGTTCAATGGGGCTTGCTTCTGAGTAGACATGCCTAGGGTTGTGTTCTAGGACTTAACAAGCTACACCTGCCCACATTCCTTCTCCTAAAGCTCTAGCACTTTGTCCCAGTTGGAGATCTGGTAAGCCTATCTAAATCGGAAAATAAGCGAGTCATTTTATCTGCAGAATGTACAGTATTGCAAACTGGTCACACAATGGACTACTGCAGGGTCCCTCAGTTGTCTGTTTGGCCAGACTGTAAAAGACCCCCACTACTCTTTAAAGTTCCTCTGACCAGCATTGGGCAGCCGCTGTACATTTTCAGCGTTTATTTGGTTTTTAAAAAGGTATTTTCTTGTTGTTGTTTTTAATGTAAGTCAATTTGGAAAATTAGTATGAAAAGTGGAATATTTAAATAAGTAATAACAAATACATATTTCTGAGTGCTTTTGCCATAGAAAAGACTTCCTGGGTGTAGTAAACTAAGGCTGTGTTTGTTTTTGAACTTGGAAATAGCAGGAAGTGACGTTCCTAGCAATTAGCATGCTTGATATCGCTGCTGCTGGGGGCTCCCAAAATGAATGGAAATGACCAAAATCAGAATGACTGCTGTTGCTCCTCATCTCTCCCACTACATCTCCCAAGATCCTTTGCAGCCAAGCAGCCTTCCTATTGGTGCATGAGGCTGCCATTGTTATTTCCTCATCCCTCGTACTACATCTCCCTAGCTCCTTTGCAGCCAAGCAGCCTTCCTATTGGTGCAGGAGATCGCCATTTTTTCTAGCCCCCATACTCGGAGTTGAAACTTCTAGCGTGGTGAGCAGGCTGAAAGGAGAAAAAAAAAAGTGACCCGAGTGTGCTACAAGGCGGGGGGGAAAACGCGACCCAAGTGCTTCTAGCGCTAGAAGCCGAAAAACAAACACAGCCTAACACACCAGGGAGAGAGGTACAATCCACCTTTCTCGCTGCAGTTCTAGTTTACTTCATGCAGGGCAGGAAATTTTTAGACTTTCTAGAGAATTCAACAGTGCCGTTCCCCACAGCAGTCTGAAACAGTACAGTTCAGAACTCCACTACCTTGGGATGGAGGTTGTAGGCAGCAGCCCCACATCTCTTTCTCCCTTTCCCCCATTGGATTGACTGGTAATGCAAAATGCATGACTTGACATTATTGCATCATGAGTTTCCCCCAGCCCACTCCACTTCATTGGCTGCCACTCGTGGAAGCGGGAAAATTCACAATGCACTTGCAGTCACCTTGCATGTTTTTATTCCTCAACGTGAGCAGGGGAGAGAGGGAGGAGCTATTTTTGCAATTGCCTTATGTTTATGTGTGCTGTAGTAGCATTTCATTCCAATCTCAGCCTACTACCTCATTCTGCATAATGTGTAGATTGGCTCTTCCTTTCTTTGGATTCGGACCCTTTTCTTTTCGATTGCCCAGAGCACTCAGGGGAGTGGTAAGATTTGGAGGGGACAAAGTACAGTAAGCTGCCCTGATCCATACCTGGCAAGAGGGAAGGAAGGCAAATGTTCCCCGTACAGTGCTGCAGTCCTTGGCCAGCCTCCCCAGTGCCATGCTGCTGTTGCTGCTGTACATCTTGCGAATTCACTCCAGACCCACAGTTTGGAACTTACGTTGCACTCTGTGCATAGGCAGTGTATCAAAAGCTTAAATCATGTTTTAAATTTGGAAACAACAGGAGGAAAGAAAATGGCAACAAGCCTTGGTAAGCATTTTGAAATCTGGGATAGGAAAGAATTTCAAGTGCTTTTGTGGGTTGGGCTATCATCTCTCAGTCAACCCCCACATAACTCAGTTTCCTGTGTATTCTTGCATATCTAATTAAAGAGAAAGCCAGCCCACAGCCTGGCAGCTGTCTGGAACCTCTGCAGAGAAGGCTCAGAGGAGCCACAGCAAATGGACATCAGCCCAGGTTGAAACTTACCTCCACAGAGACTGAACACATCTGGCTGCTGATGAGCATAATAACCCTTGTAACCTATATTTCTGGGGGGAGAGCTAGTTTCCTTTTACCACTGCAGTGGTCCTGGTGTGGCAGCAAGACCAGCAGGATGACTGGAGAGAGGACTTTAGACATCATCCCCCCCCCCCCCCCCGCTTCCAGCAGCTATTGCCTTTGAGAGTTCTGAGGACCGGGTGCCATTGGTACCGTCTACTTCGAGCAGCAGCAGCAGCGACAACTGGAAGACCTGGTGGACTTGGGAGAGGACTCTGAAGAACATCTGTCCCCAAGTGTCCTCCTTTACTGCCATTGCCTTTCGGGAAAGCAGTGCCAGAAGCCACATGATGCCATTGTTAGGTACCATAGACATCATTTCAGCTCTTAGTGTAGAATCTACTAAGAAAATAGCACTATGAATTAGGACGTCCCTGGTTCATATTTAACCTCTGCTATGAACTCTCTCTAGGTGGCCTTAGGCAAGCCGCTCCTTCTCACCTTCCCAGCTGCAATATGGAGATGATAATACATAACTTACAGGGTTGTTGTAAGGACATAATCAAGATAATACATATGCAGTGCTTTCCACACTCAGAAAGTGCTATTCAAATATCAAATAGTAATGTTACGTGTCATTGTGAGGGTAGGGTCATCTGTCTATAAATCTGATATTATTCTGTGCGAAGAAGAAATCGGTACTTCATGGTACTTTATTTAAATTATTGAATAATACACTGGCACAGGATGCAATGATGGCCACTATCTTAAATGGCTTTGAAGACGGGTTAGGTAACACAGCCCAACAAAAAAAGATTTTTTTTCCTTGTGCTTCAGAAGTTAGACCTATTCTTGGGTATATTTGGGGTGCTGATTCCAAAAGTGACATTAGTTTTGCCCTATCAGCTCTAGTTTTGGAGATACGGCATAGCCACCTTATATGCTTTCAAGCAGCTTCCTTGTGAGGAACCCATGGCGTCAGCTTCCTCATGAGGAAGGAGGTGTGGCCTGCAGGTTTGAGCCGGTGCCCTGCCTGAAGAAGCTAAGCAGGGTTGACCTTGGTTCTTACTTGGATGGGAGATGGCAGTTGCTGACGAACCTCGCAAAGACACTGAGAAGGCACCGTAAGGTGGTGAGAGGGTGGAATGTGGAAGAGTCAGCTAGAGAGATAACATCTTGACAACCATCCATGGGTGAACTGTGGTGAACTGTGAAGCTTGGAAGTGCAGATCACAAGTCAGAAGGAGGGCTGCACTCAGAAGGGAAACATCTCAAGCATGGGAGGTTCGGACCACCCCTCCTCCTCACAATCAGCTAGAGGAGGGGTGGTGCACAGAGGGGGACAGTGATCTGCTGCCCTTTGGTTCAAAGCACAGCCACATTTTTTGCGGCGTTCTGAGCTGAAAGCAGGGCAGCCGATTGGTTGGAGGGGGGGTGGCATGTGGAGGCGGGCTGGCGATCAGCTGCCCTTTGGTGACAGAGGGGGGCATCAGGAGGCGAGACCAGCTGCGTCGGCATTAACCCCCCTGCACTGGCAGAGCCTGATCCCCCTCGAGACGTGGAGCAAATCCAGTCTTCCTTTTTATATAAAATTTTTGGTCTTCCTCATTGTGTATCCTATGCAGCATTATGTCTTGAGGTGGGCCAATATTGCTTGCAATTTTTTATATGGATCAGGTTCTTTAAATTTTGGTTCCGTGTGTGTTCTTTGGCAGAGAGTGTTCCTTTTTTTAGAGGTATCCTAACTGACTTTTCTTATTGTTTGGGGTATATTATTTTCATTAAGAAAATTCGATCTATTGGGCTCTCGTCGGACCTTTTAGGTTCGGTCACTTTGACCTCTGCTATTAAGATCTCGCTGAACAGACTCATTGACATCGAGAGACAGGAAGTTTTTGCTGCCGCGGCTAAATCCTGCTCGCCTTTATACCTGCAGCTTCCATGTATTTTCAGCAAAAGCCCTAGGTACCTCTTTGTGATTGATAATCCTCAGGCAAGGCGTGTAACTCTCCCTAGCCAGATGTAACGCCCTGCCCTCCAGCTTAATGGAATACAGATTCGATCGATCCTCCAAGGCACAGGGCCGTTGTTTATGTAATCAGGTAGATACAGAATCCCTGGCGCATGTGCTTTTACATTGCACTTGGTATAACGACCTCCGGCAAAACATCCTCAACTCTCTGTTGGTAAATTTGCAAGGGAGGTCTGATTCTGATATCATCCTAATCCTACTTTCTTCCACCAACAAATGGACCATCAATCAGTTAGCTAATTTTTTTCAACTAACCATGGAACGTAAAGTGGCTATAGTGACCAACATTATGGAACCTAGGTAAAAGGATTGTTAACTGTTTGTTTTGTTATGCCTCCCTTTTTCTCATGCGTTCTTTTTTTTTTTGCTTGTTTATTGTGTTATGTATTATTATTATTACTCTTTATGTTTTATGTTTTGTTTTTGTTATGTTATGCCAATAAAGGTTTATTGATTGATTGATTGATTGATTGATTGATTGATTGATTGATTGATTGAAAAAGAGAAAGCTTTTTTCTTGTCTGCCAAGAAGACATGAAGCTATTTGGAAGAGGAGGGGCTGTTTGGAAGAGGAGTACATTGCCTTTGTGAACATAAGATTCCTACCTGTTCAGTGCGTGCACATTTTGTAAATAAACTGTTTATTACAAACAACCTGAGAGGTCTCCAGCGCTATTTCCTTACAAGGAAATACTTGTGAAATTCCAGAGGGAGAGCCATGTTAGTCTGCTGCAAGTTCTGTGGCACTTTAAAGACTTTAACAGAGAATAATAGCCTATACACACTTACCTGGGAGTAAGTCTCATTGAATTCAATGTCTACTTCTAAATAGACATGCATAGGATTGCTCTATTAACATGGCATAAGGTTTTGTGGACTGAAGCTCAGTGTTCCCTTTCAGCTATGCTGTGGTGCAGTTGCACAGCTCAAAGTCCTGGGAAGCTGAGCTCTGAGCAGCTTGGAGCTTGGCATTCCCAGAAGTTCGGCGATGATGTGCAACATCACTGTGTGTCTGGAAATGCCACAGGGCTCTGGAATGGCAGCCAAAGGGGACCATGCACCAGTCTGGACCCATTAGAGCAGAGGTGTCAAACTTGTTTCATACAGAGGGCCGAAGTTAGCATTTATGGAGCCTGCTGAGGGCCAGAAGTGATGTCATTAAGCATAGGCTTACCATTCGTTTGGCCGGGGTAGTACTGGCTTCCGAGGGTCCGTCCCGGCTGCGTCCTGGCCGGCAAGCTGAAACTGTCCTGGCACTGGGACGTCTGATAACTCGCCATTCTTCGGCTCTGCTCTCTCTTCATCCTGGCCGGGCCGAGACTCGTCACGCGTCTGTGCGAGGCTCACACAGGCGCTGAACGCAGCTACAAGCTCTCCAGAATCGCCTGAGTCCACTCGGACTATCCCCGAAGAGCTTGCAGCCATGTTCAGCACCTGCATGAGCCTCATACTGGCTGGGACTTGTCACGTGCCTGTGCGAGGCGTTGAACGTGGCTGCAAGCTCTCAGGATTGTCTGAGTGGACTTGGCCGATTCCGGAGATCTTGCAGCCGTTTTTAGCACCTATGGGAGCCTCGCACAGGAGCACGACAAGTCCCGGCCGGCCAGGATGAAGAGACCAGAGCCGGGAGCAACAACGTGTCGGCACCAGGAGTCCTGGCCCAGAAGGGGGAAAACCGGCGGTGGCAGTGGCAGTGCCGCGGGAAGGACGCCAGGAGCGAGCGGTGGCAAAAAAGGCAAGTGGCAGCAGCCCCAAAAATGGCAGCAAAAATTAATAAATAATGGAAAACATTTCGGTCCCACTGAAGCTGCAAAAAACAAACAAGAAAACACGCCGCTTTGCACAAAACAATCAAATAAATAAATAATTTCTTGGCTGCCGGCAGCCCACCTTGGCTAACGGCAGCCCACCTACTACCAGCCAGTGGTCCGAGTGCCAGAGGTTGGGAACCTCTAATCTAGGCCATCATCTTTCTCAGGGGCTACCTGAGTGATAGTATATAATTCCTAGTACATTAAGACCACAATCCTATTCAAATTTACCTGAGAGTAAGTTTGATTTGAACACAGTGGGACTTCTGAGAAAACATGCATAGCCTAGCACTCTAATTACATGTTATATTTATATAGGATATATTTTTTTATTTCTGTTTTCAATTTTTATAATTTTTTGTAAACTATTGCAAACCATTCCAAGAGTCTCAGGTGAAATAAAGCTACACCTTTAAATGAAGTATAATAAGCATCAATGTAAGAATAGTTGGCAGGAGAAGAAAACTCTAATGAAGACATTTTGAGCTAATTTTTGTGTTCGATAGTCTTTGTTGGGCATGGCTATATGACAAGCTCCTGTACCTCAAGATTTACCACTATACCACTGATCTTTACTGTTTACATGACATGGAAATTAAAGTGGCCGCATTCATTTTCAATTTCTCTTGATTTTTAGATCATGAGGGAAAATTGTAAGAACCTTAATACATACTGGTTAATGGAATTTTAAAAATATATTTTATATACTTTTACTGTAGCATAGTTTCTTTTGATTTGCATTTTGCTTTTGTGTTTTAGGGCTAGTGAATACGGTACTCAACTAACTCTGTTGTCTCAAGGCAAAACGTAAGAGCTTACACGCAAAAGAAACATCCTTTACTGGCATCCTTTATTACCCTTTACAGTATTACGAACTAGAGCTGTCAGCCAATTAAAGATTTTTACTTGATTAATCAGCTACTATTGGTCAATTGGTCAATTTATCAATTCATTTTAAATGAATTTGCACACAACCACCACTTCAATTTACTGCCTTTATTGAGATACTAAAGGAAGTGTGAATTAGTAAACAAAGGCCATGCTCTGAGCCGGCCTATCCAAGAGACCCAGAGGCGTCGCTCTGGTAGGGGCGGGGCCGTACGTTTCGCTCCGTCCTAGTCCTGTTTACCAAACGAGCAGGAGGCGGCCCCGCCCCCTCACTGTCGGAGCCATTCCCGTGCGGAGAAAGCAGCAGGCAAGAGACCCTGCCTGCTGCTTTCTCCGCACGGGAATGGCTCCGATAGTGAGGGGGCGGGGCCGCCTCCTGCTCGCTTGGTAAACGGGACCAGGACGGAGCGAAACTTACGGTCCCGCCCCTACCGGAGCGACGCCTCTGAAGAGACCAACTGAAACAATTGCTCAGGCAGCAGATTGGTGGCAGGGGTGCCCATCCTTGTCCACCTACTTGCCTGAACTGCCTCCCCCCCCCCCCCTTCTCCTTCTATTCCCTGGATCGGAAAAGGGAGACAGAGAGGATGAGGAAACATAGAGGAGAGGAGAGTGCTGAGCTAGAACATTGGAAAGTGGGAGGAGCAGAGGCTGGCACGTCATTGGGTAATGATGGGGGGGGAAGCATTTGGCATGCTGCCTCAAGCATCAGGAGGTCTTGGTTAGAAGACCTTGCTTCTTGTTAGAAGGCAAGGCAGCAGATCTTCTTTCCAGGTTGCTGGAATGATAAGGAGGGTGAAATTATTAGAAAATCAGATTATCAGATTTGAAACAGGGGTGGTTCCAGTCAGTGGGAAGTACAAGGAGCTGCTTGTGCCATCATCAGCATTCTGAAAAACACTGGAAGGAGAATATGATCTTCCTTCCCGGGCCTCAGAATTTCAGGACAACAGGGTCTGGGGCGAGTGTATCACTCCCCTCCCCCTTCAGTCTTTCCAGCTCTTCCCCCTTGTTCCATTATGAACCAGGTGAAATGTGGATGCAAGTTATTTGGTTTTAGATCCGATTGTTGTGATAACATTTTGAATTGTGTTGTGAACTGCTGAGTGTCTTTCAGATAGAAAGGTGGTATAGAAATTCTAAAATAAATAAAATGCATGCATGCTATGATGATAAATTCATCAATTTCTAAGATGGGCTATTGCCACTGTCTGCGCAAGATGCCTTCTATTGGTGCTTTCTGAAGGGCTATGTAAAGTGGGCTTACAGCTGCGGTTGTGAGCACAGACCTGCATTGATGTTATGTGCCTGTATGGAGGTAGGATATGCGACTCACGGCTGTAAGTCAGGGTGTGATATCCTTTGACACTTTTCAGCATGTGAACGATGAGCCAAGATTCAGAGTCCTGAACAGGCCTCGGCTTCTTGTGGGCTCGGCTACAACCCATAATAGTCAAAACAATAACCCCTCCATACAACTCTTCCCCCTACACACACACACACACACACACACACACACACACACACACACAGCCAGGCTGACTCAGCCCTGTGGAATGCATCCCGTCTGGGTGTGTGGGAGTGCTGGGTACCATGCCAGCCTCAAAGACCCTGGTGTCTGCTAAGAGTAATTACCTAGAAAGGGCATCGCTTGCTTTTGGAGTTGTTAGGGCAAGGTTGTTTGCCAGCCAGTTAGCTATGGCAGTGTGTGTGTGCGCGCACACATGTGTGTGCACGCACAGAAGCACATGCTTTTCTGGAAGGTAATGAAAAGTATTTCTCAACCAATGCCCGAGACAAATCCCTGCTGCCCAACTTTTCTGATTAAATTTATTCTCCTTCCAGCTGGAAGCAGCTGAATTAAGGGGGAAACAATGCTGCAGGGAAAAATTGCACAGTCTGATGGACTCAGCCTAGAAACTAGGCAAAGGAGTCCCAGCCAGGCCAGAATTGGTGAGAAAGAATTGCAAATGTGAAGACAAGATAGAGGCTTACTTGCCCACATGGCATCCAGCAGCAGCTTAGCTTCTCTGTATCCAAGTTATGGAGTGACTAACATAACTGAGGATTCTCTTCATCCAGCCTGAAGCCATACAACCACTTCTAGCAGGCCAGGCAGAGAGGGGCCAAGAAACCTAATTGCCAGCCTGTATCCAGCCTAACGGGTGGCGCAGCGGGTTAAACCGCTGAACCATAAGCGGTCGATCGAAAGGTCGGCAGTTCGATTCCCGCGACGGGGTGAGCGCTCGTTGCTTGGCCAGCTCCTGCCAACCTAGCAGTTCCAAAGCATGTTAATGCGAGTAGATAAATAGGTACCGCTTGCGGGAAGGTAAACAGCACTCCGTGTTCCAGCTGCATGCTACGCGCTGCAGCAAGGAGAGTCATGCCGGCCACATGACCATGGAGGCGTCTTCGGACAACGCTGGCTCTTCGGCTTTGAAATGGGGATGAGCACCACACCCTAGAGTCGGACACGACTGGACTTAATTGTCAGGGGATACCTTTACCTTTACCTTTTTATCCAGTCTAAAGAAGCAAGACTGGCTTCGTAACTGGGATTGTGGCAAAGTCTGTACTGAGCTTAAATACTTCAATACAAAGCTTAAATACTTTGGCCATCAAATGAGAAGGGAACACTCACTGGAGAAGACCCTGATGCTGGGAAAGACTGAAGGTAAAAAAAGAAGGGGACGGCAAAGGTTGAGATGGTTAGATAGTGTTATTGAGGCAACAAACATGAAATTGAGCACACTTCGGAGGACAGTGGAAGACAGGAGGGCCTGGCATGATATGGTCCACGGGGTCGTGAAGAGTCAGACTCGACTGTGCAACTGAACAACAGACATTCCCAAACTTGTGACCGCATGATGAGCCTTATGTCAGCAGAGGTGCTGGTGATCTATCAATGGAGTTGCCGTTTTCAGCAACATCCCTACAACAGATGCATTGTGGGTCTTCCTGTCGATTCCCTACCTTACAATGGCATTTAGTTGCAACTACACCAATACCTTTCACTTTCGTCTGAGCATGGATGAAAGTCAAAATAAATGAATGTCTAAGCATAGCCTTATTTAGCTTGCAAATTTATTTTGGCTGGAGAAAACCATAAATAACTAACTATATGACACGAAACTTAAAATAAACAAAAATAAAATTAAAATAAACATAAGAGCGTCAACGAACTTCATAGAAGGTTGGATGAAATTGGATGAAAGAGGAAAGCACGTGAACGAGATTTGAAATGCGGTTATAATGGAAAGTGATTGAAAGAGGAAAGCGATGAAGGTCAAGGTATTACTGTAAGTTGTACTGGATGGCTAGGTTCTCGCAGAGGTCCAGAGAAGCATGGGCCACTTCCAGTTTCTAGCCAAAATAAAAATTTAAAAATTGCCATGTGCGTCACATTTTGGTTTGATAGGGATGCAGAAAACCTAACAAGTGTTTATGTTTGAGCTTGTCAGGTGGCTCTCTAACTGGCCATGCCAATGGCTCCAATTCAGACAAAATTAGTTGCATTTGTCCTAAAGGTGTACATGGGACAAGTTATTCACAACTAACTAGAGGGCCATTCATTTCAAGGGAACTTAAGTAAGTGTAACTAAACGGATGTACAAGCACACATACTTGAGCTATGGAGCTTTGTGGAAGTGCACTCACAATGTTTTGTTCATACATACAAACTCTCCCTAGTTACAACTTGGGAAAAACTAGTTCTGTATGTTTTGTGCAGACTGGCTGGGGACACCTCTGTCTCCCCTCCCTGGGAACAGTTTTTCAACTCTTTAAAAATGAAGTGTGTGTGTGTGTGTGTGTGTGTGTGTGTGTGTGTGTGTGTGTGTGTGTGTGTGTGTGTGTGTGTGTGTGTGTGTGTGTTACAGAGGCACCAAACCAATGCTAATTTGTTTTAAACTTGTAAGTGGGGCTTTAATATAGGTACTTTTTTCAAGACATACAGCCTGCCTAAAGCATAGCGACAACGTGCCAGGCAGATGACTCAATCTGTGGATAAATACATTCATAAAGCACTGCAAAGTTGGGGTGGGGAGCTGGGCTCGTTCTGCAGGAGGGGAAAACACAACATATCCTTTTTTAAGGTATGCCTGCACACATCTGAATTTTTCATGTATTGGGCCTTTGTCTTTTTTTCCCATGTAACATGGCTTTTTCCCCATGTAACATTTTTTTCCCATGTAACATGTCTTTCAATTATTTTACCAAGAATCTCTAAACAGGAAAAACATTTTCATTACACACATGCACGTGAGCACACACACACACACATACACACATACACTCACTCACTCACTCACTCATAGATGAAGATAAGGTCTACTTTAAGTATTAAATTACTCTTAGCACGTCTGGGAATTCAGTAGAAGACATCCCAGCAGCATTACCCACCCACCCAACCCATCATCATCTACATAGCTCTTTACTAGGCTCCTTCTGTTTTACTGGCAGCAGCTTGTGAAAAAGCAGGCTATAAATGTTGAATGCTCTTCTCCGAGAGTTTCCTTCCTCTTCCTGCTAAAGGACTGCCAATAAAGGACTTCTGGCTGTCCAGGGACAAGGCTGATTGTCCCTTGCCCTCTCCCTCAAGCTCATGAACAGCTTTTCCCAGCACCCTGGAGGTCCCAGATGTGTTATTTACGTTTTACTGGCCCCAAAGAAAAATGGTGAGCATCTGTGTCCTTATTAAACCCCCAAATTACGAGCTTCTCAGTAAACACAAAGGATTCCTGAGACGGCCAGATGTCCCGTATTTTAAGGGCTGTTTTGAAGTATTGCTGCTCTTATTCCAGAGCTTTAGGGCTCCATCTCATAGTAATCTCTGATCAGGAGCCCCCCATGCCCTTCCCCCAGCTCAAGTGAATTCCAAGGACTGTCATTGTGTAATATATCTCTTTGGGGGCCCTGTTCTAAACTGGAATACAATGCAAAGTTCTGGTTACAAAGAAGAGGAATTTGCATTCAAAAACAAGTTACACCAGCTAAAAAAAAAAAAACACCCACTTTGCAACCCTGGAATCCTACTACTGCCAAACAACCTGGAACCTAGACTGAATTTAAACAGCCTTTGTTTAAATCGTTTTTTTTCCACAAACAACACTGATATTATTGGGGGCTAGAATAACAGCCATGATTGGATGTGTCAAAAGGACCTGTGGCTGTGCCCAGACTTCCTGCTTCCAGTGCCAAAACTTTACCACTTTTACTTATTATGTTATGCAGAATGTCAGCCAAGTTCTCCCCTGGTCTCCACAAGAAATGGGAAGGACGATTCCAAGGTCACCCAGCAAGGCATCCTTGGGTTCAAGAATAGAAAGCAGACTTTGGGTGACAGAGGCCCCTCTCCTTCAACCACCAAGACTATGCTCAAGATTGGGCCCTTTCACGCTAAGGCCCAATCCTATACTTCCCCTCCCCCCGCCAATGCAGCCGTGCCAAAAAGGCTTGCACTGCATCATGGGGGGAGGGGGGAATTCAGGAGGCTTGGAAGAGGGAAGGGAAAATATTTTCCCTTACCTCCCCATAAGCCTCCCACTCACCAATGGGTCTCCTCGGACCTGCGCCAGCTCTTTAGCTGGTGAAAGTCTGAGAAAGGGGGGCATGTCAAGAGACAAGGAAGGGAATAGCATCCGGTGTAAGTTGCCCGTGCTCGGGTGCCACCCCCTCCTGCCCCCCCTCCTGCCCTCCCTTGTTCTTCCCCCACTGCCAACTCATTGTCATCGGGAGGCGCTGCTCCATCCTCCAGCGTGTGGTGGGATTCTGTGACCTCTTCACCACCACTCCAACATTGTGCGGCTTTGCGTGCTGCTGGGGTGACTATTATGACAATCCCAATAGGACTGGGCTGCCCTTACATAAGAACATAAGAAGAGCCCTGCTGGATCAGGCCAAAAGCCCATCTAGTCCAGCTTCCTGTATCACACAGTGGCCCCACCAGGTGCCTCAGGGAGCACAAGACAACAAGATACCTGTTTCCTGTTGACACTCCCTTGCACCTGGCACAGAGAAAACCTACTTCTAAAACCAGGAGGTTGCTTATGGCTTGTAACCTGTGATGGTCTTTTCCTCCATGAATCTGTCCAAACCCCTTTTAAAGGCATCTAGGCCAGGTGCCATCACCACATCCTGTGGCAAGGAGTTCCACAGATGAATTACACGCTGGGTAAAGAAATATTTTCTTTTGTCCGTTCTAACTCTCCCTCCACTCAATTTTAGTGCATGTCCCCTGGTTCTGGTGTTGTGCAAGAGGGAGAAGAATTTCCCTCTATCCACTCTCTCCATCCCATGCATAATTTTATGTCTCAATCATGTCCCGCCTCAGGCGCCATTTTTCTAGGCTGAAAAGCCCCAGACGCTGTAGCCTTTCCTCATAAGGGAGGTGCTCCAGCCCAAAAATCATTCTGGTCGCTCTTTTCTGCACCTTTTCCAATTCAACTATATCCTTTTTGAGGTGCGGTGACCAGAATTGGACGCAATACTCCAGATGTGGCCTTACCATCGATTTGTACAAAGGCATAATGATATTGGCCGTTTTATTCTCAATCCCCTTTTTAATGATTCCAAGCATGGAATTGGCCTTCTTCACAGCCGCCGCACACTGGGTCGACACTTTCATCAACCTGTCCACCAGCACCCCAAGATCTCTCTCTTGATCCGTCACAGACAACTCAGAACCCATTAGCGTATATGTGAAATTTTGGTTTCTTGCCCCTTCTCTGCTTCTGTCAGTTTAGGATTAATAGGATGGGGAATATTCACTTATTGGACAAAATAAGATTACAGTAAAATTCCTTACACCAGCATAAGGCCGGGTTACATTAGTGTAGGGAAATTTTTACAGTGTTGTAACCTTAGATCAGTGCCAGTCCTATGCTGCACAACCATGTCAGTGTAAGGGGGAAGGTTTGAGCTGACTTCAAGGTGCGATGAGGAGGATCAAAGGAGTGACCAGGTCAGTCTGAATCCTACTTTCCTCCCAGGGCAAAGTCCTGCGTTCCCAGCCAACATAAACTTATGACAACAACATCATTGTAATTGAATACACAACCCCTGAATTCAGTGGAGAACCTAAAGATTGTTCTCACCTCAGTCAAAATGGAGACGACGACGACGACGACAGGATACTGACTAATTCTGTGGCCAGCCATGGCATACCCATAGAGGTGTATAAGTCCTAGCAAGGGGTCACACAGCTCATATATTAAGAAAAACACAGGGCAGAGATTATGCCATCCTGCCCCCACAAGAAAGAGAGGCATGCAGAGCACCCAAACACCCACAATTACAGATTGTCTCCTACTCACCCTTCTTGTACTTGTATTGTGACTCTGACCTGTCCCTTATTTCAACTGTATTAGCGCTGTTCTCCAGATAAGGGGCACAGAGTATGCTGTTTGCTCAAAGAAAGGTCCCTGTTGGCCATAATCCTCCAAATGCAGGCATTTCTCAAGGATGTACCAGGAAGAGCTAGGGGGAGCACTGCCACCTTTGTTGGTGAATACCAAGCACTCACCTACAGTCATTGACAGTGCTGGCCAATAATCACCGTCTTGGGCATATACACTGTGCTTGTTTGCACGAAAAGAAGCAGAAGTCATGCAGTGGAAGAAAGTAGGAACTGCAGATGGAGATGTTTGCCACTCTCTACTATAATGGGTGGGTGGTACTGTGCTGATGACAACATAGTCCCTTTCTTTCTCCTGTAGGCGAACCCACCCACCCAAATATCAGCAGGATTACTAGATGAGTGCACATCGGGCCTCTGCGAGAAATTTTAACAGGGGTTTTTTAACAGGGGGGTTAACAGGGGGTTAAAAAGCTTCTTTTTGGCCCCTTCCCAAAGGGAGGGGGGCAAAATGGGGCGGGTGGTAACGGGGGAGGGGAGGACAGATCAAGCCCAGAAGGGGTGGGATTGGCAGCCAATAAATAAATAAATAGAGGGTCAGAGATAAGAAAGCACATTTGATTTGAACATCTTTGTTTATAAGAATTCACAATACAGATAAACTTACTACTTACTTTACAAAACGAGCTTTCCTTGCTTTTTTTTAAATCTTTGTTTATGCTAAGGAGAAAGAATTCACAATACTGATAAATTTGCTATTTTCCCCAAAAGGAGTTTTCCTGGCCTTCTTTTGAATCTTCTTTTGAATAACTATCTGACAAATAAACCTACCCAGGCCAGCCTAGCCTTTGTTAGCCTAGTCTTGCCTTTCGTTGCAACTTTCCACACAAATTGTTTTTTCAAATAAAATTAGGGCCCATCTTACCACCAGAATGCTAGAAATCCCAGCAGCCACAGGGACAGAGCTCATGCCCCTCCCTCATAGCACGCAGGCCCCTGTAGTAGCAGCACTGTACCGCTTTGCCTTGTGGGACTTGGAGGCCAGGACCAGGTCATCATCATCAAAGCCAGCAAGGGCTGCCTGCAGCAGGGATCCCTTTTTTATTTTTGCTACAGAGTGAGTGTGCGCCTCCTACAGACACAAAACTTTCTGGGCTCCCTCCTTTGCCTCCCAGGCCCCCCCCTTTTGGACCCCAGGCACGGGTACAAATTCTTTCTTACCCCACCCCCTCTCGTGGGCCCTGGAGAGCGGGGAGCTGACTGAGGTGTGCAAAGTAGGAAAGCATATGACCTTGGTCCATCTAGCTCAGTATTGTCTACACTGGTCAGCAGCAGCTCTCCAGCATTTCAGACAGGGGCCTTTCCCAGCCCTACCTGGTGATGCCAGGGTCTGAACATGTGAACTTGTGACCTGCATGCAAAGCAGGTCTCTGCTACTGAGCTACAGCTGCATTTCCATCTCCCTCTTTTCCTACTTCTATTTCAATGCTCTTTTCCACTGAATTACCAGACAGTTCACAGGCTTTCCTCCTATTAGCATGCATGTTGTTGCAGCATCCATTCTTTCTTTCTTGTCCAAGCAGCTCCCTTCCCTTTGCTAAAAGTTTGTTCCCCTCACACAGGTACTGTTCCCATAAGAGGACTCAAACCCTCCTCTTGAGACCACGGGCTCTGTTAGTTTGCATGTTTCTTACTCGAGGTCTGGAGCACTGCTGGACTGTTGCAACAGAATCAATGGCAAGTCCTTTGCTCTGTGCCCCTAGCAAAAGCGTTTTTTGTTGCAGGGTGTCTGCATTTGGGCTCCTGCATTTGTAATAACTGGTATCAGTTGCTGTCCTCCTAACCACTGA
Organism: Plestiodon gilberti rubricaudatus; assembly: GCA_026170595.1. Classification (NCBI taxonomy): domain Eukaryota; kingdom Metazoa; phylum Chordata; class Lepidosauria; order Squamata; family Scincidae; genus Plestiodon; species Plestiodon gilberti. The sequence continues at coordinate 111,579,983 of JANXHW010000002.1, forward strand.
CCAACAGCATTGTTGTTGTTCAGTCGTTAAGTCGTGTCCGACCCTTCGTGATCCCATGAACCATATCCCGCCAGGCCTTCCTGTCCTCCACTATCTTCCTGAGTTCGCTCATTTTCATGTTTGTTGCATCGGTGATGCTGTCTAACCATCTCATCCTTGGCCTTCCCCTTCTCCTTTTGCCTTCAATCTTTCCCAGCATCAGAGTCTTCTCCAGAGAGTCCTCTCTTCGCATTAGGTGGCCAAAATATTTGAGTTTCAGCCTTAGTACCTGTCCTTCCAGGGAACAGTCAGGCTTGATTTCATTTAGAATTGACTGATTTGATCTCCTAGCAGTCCAAGGGACTCTCAGGAGTCTTCTCCAGCACCACAGTTCAAAAGCATCTATTCTTCGGCGCTCAGCCTTCCTTATGGTCCAACTCTCACAACCATACATTGCTACTGGGAACACCATCGCCCTGACTATACAAACTTTTGTTGGCATGGTGATATCTCTGCTTTTTATTATGCTGTCTAAGTTTACCATAGCTTTCCTTCCAAGGAGTAAGCGTCTTTTAATTTCATGGCTGCTGTCTCCGTCTGCAGTGATTAGAGCATTGATTACCAACAGCATTAGGTGAACTTAAAAAGGCACAGTGGATTTCAGTGTGCATTGTGTGGTAGAGAGTGTGTGAAATGGGTTCAGTGATGTTGTCCCCATTGTGACTGCATGTTGATGACTTTCATACATATGAGTACTGTAATGTGATGGTGCCATTAGGAGCAACAACATTCTCATTGGTGGGTGGTGATACTGTTGCTAGAGTTGCTGTACGAGTAGCCATCGTCGTCGTTGCTATGATAGTTCACTTTTCTACTCTTGTTATTGTGCTGTTGACATTGCTGCAGAGAGAGCATAGAATACTAACTAGTTACATAGTGCAGTCCTATCCAACTTATACCACTGGTGTAACCAGCAGGGGAGGGCAGGGCAAGAGGCTTTGGAGGGGAGGGGAGATTTAAATCCCCTTTGAATCCCCCCTTTGAAGGGGATTTGAATCCCCTTTCCGTTCTGGGGCCTCCCGTTCTCGCTACACCGCTGGTTACACCGCTGGTGTAAGTTGAATAGGATTGTGTTTGACAGTGCAAGCTCTGGTCCAGCAGTGGCCAGCTTAAGCTGGACCCAGGACCAGACCAGCCATGAGGCCAACTGAAACGGTTGCCTCAGGCAGCAGATTGGTGGCAGGGGTGCCCATCTTTGTCCACTTACTTTCCTGAACTGCTCCTCCTCCTGTCCCCTGGATCGGAAAAGGAAGAGGGAGACAGAGAGGATGAGGAAACATGGTGGGGAGGGGAATGCTGAGCTAGAACATTGGGATAATATATAGAACATATAATGATAATGAGCAGAGGCTGGCACATCATCGGGTAAGGGGGGCAGCATTTGGCATGCCACCTCAGTAGTCATCATGATGAGGTCTTGAGCTGGCCCTGACTGGACCATAGGATTATCTTGCCGGTGTCATGCTTGAACACTCCCACAGGGTAGGCTTACCATATCCAAAGGGTGACAGGGTGCCTACACCTTTAACCATTGTAAAAAGAGGGAATTTGGGCAGGTGCAGCTCATAATGGAAGGGTGCAACAAGCTGCACCTGCCCAAATTCCCTCTTTTTACAGTGGTTAAAGGTGTAGGCACCCTGTCCCCCTTTGGATATGGTAAGCCTACCACAGGGGCAAGAGGCTGTGCATTTTCCCAAACTCTGTCAGCCTCTCCAGTCAGAAGAGAGCACAAACCCAGAGATCTGATTCTGCAAGCTAACATGCTGTTCCAGAGCTTAGAAGCCCTGATCATTAGATCCTACTCCCCACCCTACTATTTATTACATCAGCTGTTCCCAAGCTTTTGACTTAGAGATCCACAGATGGAACCTATCTGGCATTGAAAACATGCCCACTCTAAACTCCAAAGGCCCTACTCCAAGAGCTGGGGACAGAACTAAGTATGGAGTCCTGATTGCTGCATCTCATGAGCCTCACCATTTACCACAGTGTTAAAACCATGTCTCATCATCCATTTTTCTAAAGATGCATGGATCCCAGCCCACAGTCTGAAATCATGTGCCAGCATTTTTTCCCGATGAATGTGTAAGTGGTCAGCATGCATGGATTGGAACCAGGGGCCATTCCAGGCGGGAACATTGAATGCAGAAAATAACTCTGCCAAGGAGGGGATAAAAAGGCAGCTCACGAGAGATCAGTTTTTAGCAACCCTATATTTATAGTGAGGCAGGCGAAGAGAATCTAAATCAGTACTGATTCATAATGGAGGCCCACACAGTCCTTGCAAAGGAGATTTTTAACCACATAATCAGGGCTCAGTCATCTAAATAGACTGTCAAAGGGTGTCTTTTGATGGATCAAATCCTGCCAGCATCCCTGGCATCACCATTAGCCTTGCAAGATGGAAATGTTTATGGAAAGGGCTGTGACAAGAACATTGAACCAGGACTTGGGAAGGGCTGTGAGGCCCTTGGCAGACCCGCGCACACGTGCATTGGCATACGGAGATTTGTGCATGCCTGGTAAGGGAGTGCTAGCGTCGCCACTAGATTCTTCAACCTTGCAAGTCTTCAGCTTGGTTTGATGAGAGGCAATGACTCTTCCCTGGAAGGACAGGTACTGAGGCTGAAGCTCAAATATTTTGGCCACCTAATGCGAAGAGAGGACTCTCTGGAGAAGACTCTGATGCTGGGAAAGATTGAAGGCAAAAGGAGAAGGAGAAGGCAAATAGTGTGGTGAGCGGGCTGGAAGGAGAAAAAAAAAAGTGACCCGAGCACACTACAAAGCCAAAAACCCGGCTCTCAAGCACTCTTAGCGCTAGAAACCGAAAAACAAACGCAGGCCTCTCTGGACCAGCTGAGTGCACATCCTAGAATATGTCCCACCCAGAATCCTCTGGAACATGCAGTGGTTCCATGGCTGCAGAGTTAGCCCTGCTTCTGTCTATCATATGGGTATGAGAGAACACCACAGCTGGCTGCCTGACAATAATATACTGTAGCGCTACCCACCTCCAGCAGGGTGAGCATGCAGGAGAAGGTCCTGTCTGGAACACCAGAACCAAATTCAGAATTCTTGCTTCCTGACCACTCAACAATATTTTGTCTAAAATATTAAGAATAAAATCCAGTATTTTACTTTTTTACTGCCCCCTGCACTCTCTGAAGGCTTCATTTGAAGCCTTCTAGGACCTGGGGCAGGCAGGAGGGCTCATGAAAAGCACTGAAAACAGTGCTGCAAAAAAGCAACTGCAGAGCAAAAAAACTGCTGCCGCGGCTCCTCCTCACGGGGAGACCGCAGCTATCACCAGGGGCACAGCAACCCCTCCCTGGCTACCCTATTGGCCTGGCTGTCCTACTGGTCACTTTCTCATGCACACCCAGCAGCATTTATATTATGACTGGGCAACAAAATACAGACTGGGGGCCCAGTTTCAACTTGGAATCATCCAATGCCCTGCCTTGAATATAGCCTGGAGGCTCGGTTTATCTCCAGGGTTTGTACACCTCACATCCAGCATCCTGGTTCTTTCCACTCCACAGAATCAGAAGGAACAATTGGGAGATGGTTATTGTTTGTTGGCTGCTTAGAGGAAATGTATTTGAAATTCTGGGATACAAGATATCAAATAAAATAATAATAAAAGGAGATATTTTGCCCTTCTGAGATCAGGGATGGAATGAGGTGGAGCAGCCAACCCAAACCTAGCATTGCTCTTTAAATCAGGAAAACCTCTAGACAATGATCATATTTGCCAATACACCAGTCTGATGCCTACTTTCATTTTTCACACTAATATCCTATTGTCAACTAAACTCTGCTTTTGTGTCAGTGTTGGCTGTGAGTCCAATCTTATCCTTCCTCTGCAATGGGTCTCCTCGAACCTGCGCCAACTCTGTAGCTGGTGCAAGTCCAAGGAGAAGAAAGGGGTAGGGAGGCTGCTAAAAGGGGATAGGATGCGGCACATGCCATCACCACCAGATCCACGCCCTCTTGCAGTCTCCCTGGCCTCCATTCCTCCCCCCTCCCCACCCAGTTTTGCCCCTCCCTGCCCCTGGCATCACTAGGGCGCACATGGCCCCAGGGCGGGGGTGCATGTGTCATCCTAATGACCCCTCCCCACACCCATTCCCTAAGTATTAATTTGGCGCGGCCTAATGTCCGCGCCGCAATTTTTTCGACGGGGCGCTGCCCCGGGTGCCCCCGACACACACACCCCCGTTGCAGCCGGCTCCGGGGACGTCTTCCCTGGCCAGCTGTCCTGGGCCTTCTGACGAGGCCCACTGTGTCACAACGTTATTTATAACATTTGTCATGCATGCGCAGACCGTTCCTGAGGGAAAAGGGCAGCCCATTTCCCTCAGGAACGATCTGCACATGTGCGAAAAACGTTATAAATAACGTTGTGACACAGTGGGTCTTCATCAGAAGGCCTTGGAGCGCCGGCCCGGGAGGACGGTCCGAGGCCTTCTCCCGGCCTCGGAGCCTCCGGGCGATGCGCGCAGGGGAGGTGACGCGCGCAGGGGAGGTGATGCGCGCGGGTTCGCGCATGCGTCACCCTTCTGCGTGTGTCACCCGGGGGCGTCCCACCCTCCCCGCCTCGCGCTAGCAACACCACACTGCTGCCTCCACTCCCCACTCCCCCCACTCCCCCACTGCTACCTTACCTGGTTTTACCTGCCTTACCATACAGCCATCTCTTTCATTAGAGAGCCAGGATTGATTACAGCTAGTTGCAGAGAGTCATCTCAGGACTCAGTCTTAGGCTTGGGCTCTGCTGCTGGAACGAGCGTTCTGGTGGCAGAGCATGCTTTACGGCATCACAGACGCTAGTCTGGAAGCGCACGTAGCCACAGACTCCAAGGAGGATCCTGTGCACAGCGGTGGCAAGGAAAACCCCTGCCAACGCTAGTAAATCAGCGTGGTGGGAGGAACGGGGTGGGGGTGAGCTGAACAGGGTGGATCGGGAGGAGGAATGGGGTGTGTCAGAGGCACAAGCAACTTGCACCAGATGCTACCCCTCCAGAGCCTCCCAATGTGGCCCCTTTGTCTCCTCGGAGTTGCACCAGCTATAGAGCTGGTGTAGGTCCGAGGAGGCCCATTGGCAACTGAGGGGCTTATGGAGGGGTAATGCCTCTTCCAAGCCTTCTGATCGGCCTCCCCACACCGTAACATGCAGCGCAGCCTGTTTTGTTGTGGCTGCATGCTATGGTGGTGAAAAGGATAGGATTAGGGTTTGTCATTATGATGTTACGTGGAGATTTTCATGACTGGATACGATTGCAATTGTGTTGGGAAGTATGGGTTCCACAGCCATGTACCATGTCATTATGGTCAATGACAAATCCAGGTTTGGTGCTACGTTAATACATGGAATGACCCAGTGATGGTACTTGAATGTGTAGACGTGAATGAGATCTAGAAGTTAAGAACAAACTCGCTCGGTGATGAGGGAAGCCATGGTTATTATTCATGTGCCTGCCAAATTCATATATAACGTGGGAGCCTGATGTTTACTTTAAAAAGGATGTGCGGGTAAGAGGAGCTGAACCCTCCCGAGTTCTTTGTGTTCCATTGTGTCGGGCACTTTTCCCCCAGCCTGGCCCACTTTTGGTATTGGAGTCAGGTTGGCAGAAAAGGCACCTTGGATGATGAACTGGAGGAAGGAAAAGCAGGAGAGGGCACTCCTCTCATTTGCACACCCCTTTTTGATGTAAACATCAGATCCCACACGAATTTAGAAATGTAGCTGCCCCATCATGTCTAGCTTTTGTTTGTGCGCATGTGTGTGAAAGCCTGTTGCTTCATGTGCATTTGAGTGCTGGGAGTTTTCATGTGTATCTGAAGTGAACACAGTGTGTACATTTCAGATTAGAAGCTGGCACACACTTTTCCTTAACTGGTCCCAAATGTGTGTGCTATGAGGTTGGAGGCACTTAAGAGAGTGTGGTTTCCTCTGCTTTAGCTTTTCCAAAAAGGTCCTTTTATTTTTACCTTCAGCTTTTATCATCTGTAGAGCAACAGGAAGCAAGCCTTATGGAAGCTTCCAGATGTTTTGGGAACGGACACAGCTGGACTGACTAAGCCTGTGATGTCTAGGTAGAGCCCCTGGCCTGAAAGTATTAAAGCCTCAGATTTCTCCAGTCTGACCAGGCATATTTTTAGAAATTAAGGTCACCCAAGCCTCACAAGCTTGAGCTGAAACCATTCCCCCTGTGAGTGGTGAGAGCCCTCCAACTTCTCATCACTGGCGAGCGGCTCATGGCAACCCAACACAGAACAACCAAACAAAGCAAAACGGGGAAACTGTCTGGAGCAGCATCACCCGCTGAGGAGTGAGTCATCACCATGTGAAACTCTCCTCTCCCATATGTATCCCTGGTTGCTTGGCCTGCTGGTCAGCCATGCTCTGGACGTGTAGCTTCTAATGGACAAATGAGGCTATTCCTTCACTTGACTTCCCTAGGCTATGAGTTCCTTGCTGGCTATTCTTCTTCTTCTTCTTCTTCTTCTTCTTCTTCTTCTTTCTTTCTTTCTTTCTTTCTTTCTTTCTTTCTTTCTTTCTTTCTTTCTTTCTTTCTTTCTGCTGCTAGTTGCAGAGAAAAGAAAGGAACACTTTGCAGAGAAAAATCCAAAACATATCCAGAAACCAGAAGCCTTGAATACCCCAAATGTTGGTTCCTTAATTCAAAAACTGGCACTTCAGAGGACAGAGAAAGGCTGAAGACAGAGAACAGCTGACAGGTGGTTTGAAAGAGGGAGCGCCACCCTTGGTGTGTACACTCACCACAGTTTTGCATTTGGTAAACAGGTTTTGCAGGTTTGAACCTTGCTTGAAAAGTCTGTAAAACCTGTTTGACTAGAGGCAACAGTGGGGCAACAAGCAATATATCGTTTCCTATGCTGTATGATATATATATATATATATCGTACAGCATAGGAAACGATACCCTTCTCAAACTCAAACCACTTTCAGCTGTTTCCAGCCTAGAAGGTACCACTATGTATAGGTACAGCCTACCTTTATGCCTTACTGCAGTGTTTCCCAAACTTTTTTGACCTGCGGCTCCCTTGACCATTGGCAACGGCTCCCCATTACATATGTTGATGTTTGCCAATTGGCATTGTGCTGCTTTCTGAGAGGATTCCATGGCACTCCGCAGCTCCCCTGGCTGGTTTCCGCGGCTCCCCTGGGAGCCGTGCCTCCCAGTTTGGGAACCACTGCCTTACTGGATCAGATCAAGGTCCATCTTACCCTGCATTCTGTGACCAGCACCAGCCAGCCATATATTTCTGGAAGTTTGCCAGCAACTCATGGCCAAATCCTGTTTCTTGTTGCCATTATTTGCTATTCAGAGATATGTACCTTTGAACATGGAGGTCCTATTTAGTTATTATCGCTAATAGTTGCTGATAGAAATCCTCCATGAAGTTGTCAAAGCCTTTTAGGCATGCAGTGTAGCGATCACCACATCTTGTGGCAATGAAGCCAAAGTTAAGAACGGCAGCTTCCTATTTAAGGAAGGGCAAAGAATGAATTTTCCCTCTCCCAGTGCCACAATTCTGATCCGAATTTCCACCCATGAAGCACATCATTCCACAAGCACATCATTCCTAATAATGGGCTTAACAGAATGTGTAGTTTGGTCCTTAGAACTGTGTGAAAAGTTCTTTCCTTTGCCCATCCTGAACCTATTGTAAATCCTTATCTCCCAGACCTGAGCTTCATATTTGGCAGCAAGGACAGAGTTGGGAATCCTGGCTGCTGTTTCTCTGCAACAAAGCACCGGGGGGGGGGGGGGACAGGGGGACGGACGACAACGACAGATGGAAAAAATCTGAAGAATGACCCAGCAGTCAGGGATGTGCTAACCCTTCCCCTGACCACTACACCCTCCTCCAGGCCTGCGGAGGCATCTGCAGGCCTGTGCGAGGGAGAACCCAGGTGAGTAATTATTATCGGTGTTGCGGCGGGGGCAGACGTTCAGCTTACACACACACACCCAGACTTGTACTCAGGGCAGTCCCCCCCCCACACACACAATGCCGTTCCTGCGCTACTTAGGTTAGCCATGATACCTAAATGGAACCTGTATGTACAAAGGCAATGTACTTCTAAATGCCAGATGCTGGAGACAACTAGCAAGAGAAAGCTGTTGCCCATGCTCTGCTTGCAGAAAGCTTCAGATGGACAGTTTTAAACAGAATGCTGATAGTCTGATCCAGCAAGGCCCTTCTTATGGCATTCATCCTCACCACAAAACATGTGAGACAGATCTTTTACTATTTTTATTTTAGTGATGAAGAACTGAGACTAAGAAAACAAACTGTTTCCAAAGAAGTTGCTTGATGGATAAGACCAGGATGGGAATCCACATGGCCACCAGAGCCCAGCCCTTTCCTATAATCACGGGGCAGCTGTTGCTTGTCAGCGACTTCCAGAGTTTCTTAGAATGTGCCAATCTGAAGCTTCCATCACCATAACCTCTCTGACTAAAGACATTTATGGGCTTGGATGCAATAATAAGAACCTACTTCATGGAGACTATATAAACAAACAAGAGTAAGACTGTCAAGATACTTTGCATAGTAAAATGAGCACTGGCCCAAACATGAAGCAATGTGAGGCAACAGCCTCTGGCCACAGAGTTTGGACACTGTTAGGGTCAGCGAAGTGGTAGGCAGAGTTGCAGGGTGAGCAGAGTTGGGTGGTGACCAGACCCATCCATGGGGCACAGTCTGCCTGGGAGTTCTGTTTTCATAGGTGCCCTTCATTTCAATGAGGCTTGCACAGAAGCCTTTTCTGAGGGATTGTTCCCCATCTTAATTAGCGTGTGTTTGTGGGTATACAGGGAAAGGCCTGTTTGGATTTTCTGCCTCAGGCACCAAAATGCCTCTGTCTGCTCCTGATTAAAAGTGCTACATATATTATGAATGATTGTTACAGCGTTATAACATTCAGCAGAATAAGAAGGAGGAAAAAAAGCATGGCCCCTGTATGGACCCATTTTCTGTATAATTTCTTAGCGCATGAATGTTATATTTTTGGTTTTCACAACACTTTATGGTATGGATTAATTACATCCTGGTTACAATTAACTCTTTTTAGTTTATTTTAACCCCATAATCCCATTGGATTCTGACATTCCTGTATTATGAGAAAAGCTTCTCAGATACTTCTTTATGCCGTTCCTGTTCGTTCTTACAGAGAAAACAGATGGAACGATGCAGAAGAAGAATCTTGAAGTTCAGAGAGTTTACTGACTAGTGCTGCAATCACCCAGCCAAGGTAAAACACTTTTAAATTAATTCCATTGCTGTCCATGCAAAAGATTTAACTACATGCCAAACTCTCACACTGAAATAAATTGATTTTTTTTTTTTTTGGTCAAAGTAGTTAATTTGGGCTGGTGCTTTCCTAGAATTTCATAAGAATTAGGCTTCAGACATACTTCATTCTAGGTCCAAAGACGGAAAAAAAGGAAATGTTTGGATGAAATCTTCTGATAGCTGCAAAAGTTAAGAAGCATCAACAGTATAATGGAAATTCAAAATATCCAGGAGAAAATGCACGGCATTTGACTGAGGCAGGCTTACTGGAAAAGGGCTGAATAGAGCGTAAAGTGCTAGGCACCCATACACTTTAAGGTCAGTTTTTACTATAAAATGGAGGATGTGGTAAATATCAAGGAAAAAAAATACACCAAGCTATTCACTGATCACAAGACTTGGACAAAGAAGATGTTCTAGTAAAGGAAGCAAATGCAGTTCATGTGGATGGAACCCTGCAGCAGATCCACAGGCAGGTCAACCGTAGAATTGCCAGGTCTCTCCATCACCTCAAGGGAATGGTGCCAGCCTGACAGATTAGGAATGGAGCCTGGAAGGGGAGGGGAGAGGAGGAAACTAATGGCAAATGGTAGAGCTAGAGAATAGCACTTAGTGGATCAGCAGGAAGAACATGGCTATATGCCTGATAGCTCAGGGATGCGACTTGATGGACATGGGAGCAACACTAATATTGTAAGGGCATAAGAAGGTTCCTTGCTGGATCAGACCAAAGGTCCAGTTAGTCCAGCATCCTGTTTCCCAGAGTGGCCAAGCAGATGCTTCTGGGAGCCAAACGACATATTATAATTAATGTGTGAGTTGACGAAGTGTCAACTTACGGATTGTGAGGGGTCTGAGGAGGTGGCGGATCCGGGGTCCCTTTCACCCTACCTCCACCACCGCCACCCCCCTCCAACCCTCCACCAATTTATTTATTTATTTATTTATTTATTTATAGAATTTATACCCCGCCTTTCTCCCACAAGGGCAACCAAGGCGGCTTACAATAATGCAAGCCACAGTGATCTGCTTCCTGCTCATTCGAGTGAGAAGCATATCATTCCCCTCTTTACTGTGCTTTTCATACACTCTTGTCAAACCTGGAAGTGTGGGACTTCCAGTTTACTTTTACAGGGATAACGTATGGGAGAATTTGTGTATGCATTTTGTGGTGTGTGTGTTTTCTGTTGCGCAGAGGTGGCAGACCTAAGGTGGCATCAGGTGGCGTTCTGGATTGCGCTACCCCTGGAGTCAGATACTGCAGAAAACTGTTTCGGAGCAAGACCAAAAGCCAGACTATTGTTCAGGCAGAGACCCAGCTTGGACTTGAAAGTATTTATAGCTCGGCCAGGAGAAACAAGTGGGTTGCTTGGGTGTGTAGCCATTCCATGTCCTGGGAGACCATTATTGCTCCACTCTGCAGCCCTGAATAGCTAACCACAAGGGCACCAATGCACTATAGTTCCGCCGGGGTAAAGTTGCGCAGGATTGCACCATAATTTGAAGATTATCCACTGGGCATAAAAATTAATTCAGTTTTAGTTTCAAAATGGTGATGTCATCAGGAGCATCATGGGACAGCCTGTGTCTGCCAAGAGTCCTCCCCGCTGCCCGCTCTTTCCCACACTTACCAAGGAGAAGACACCATGGCAGAGTAAGGCCCCACCCTTCATGTCCTGAGTACTGCAACAAAACTGCATAAGTAAATCATTTCTGAGTTTTGTGAAGAGGTGCTTCCTTTTTCCTGTCCTGCTAATTAACTTAATTGGATAATGACATAGTGTTATGAGAGAAAAATGTTGTCAACCTTCATCATGCCTCCCTGATTTTTTTTTCTCCCAGAATTAGAACGCTCCAAATGCTTTTGCCTTTCTTTGTAGGGGATCCGATCCCAGAACATTTTAGTTGTTTTTTTTCTGCACCATTTCCAGCTCTTTGACTCCTGTCTTGAGATGGGGCTACTACTAAAACTGAATACAGCATTCCAAATGTAGTTGCTGCATATGAAATGGCATAAAGGTACTTGTCATTTTATTTGAGTTACTTTCCTAACCTTTCTTAACATTGAATTACATTTTTTCCACTTCTTTTGCACACTGACCTGATATTTTCAGTGAGCTTGCCACTATGACCCCAAAACAGCATGTATGTGTAGTCTCACCTGGAATTGCTTCCACATTAGCCCTTATTTCTGGAAGTGCCATTCTTCACTCATGGCAATGCACACAAGACAGTCAAATCACTGCAGTCCACAGCCCAATCCTATTGAGCCCAATCCTGTTGACCAGTTGATGATTGGGCTGTCGCACCCAGCCATTTATGACAGTGGAACTGAGTTCTGCTGTCATAAAATGGCTGCTGATGGAGCGTGCAGGGCTCCATCGGTGGTCATTTTGTGAGCACTGCTGCAAGAGGTGGCAGCACTCCCTGTCCATCGCCAGACCTGCCTGGACCCGCCAGAGCAGGTAAGGCAGCAGCAGGGGCAGGGAGGTGGTGAAACAGGGCGGGGAGGCTGCAGGAGGGGATGGATCCAGTGGTGGTGGCACACACACCGTATTCTATACTCTTTTTTTTGCAGCCTCCCCATCTTCTCTCTCTCTCTCTCTCTCTCTCTCTCTCTCTCTCTCTCTCTCTCTCTCTCTCTCTCTCTCTCTCTCTCTCTTCAGACTTGTGCCAGCTACAGCTTGTGCCAGCTATCCGGGAGCAGCTATCCGGGAGAGCTATCATTCGGCCCACCTCTATCCAGCACTCACTGGCGCCTCACTCGGTCGATAGGTGGCATGAGGGGGTGAGATGGGTAGGGCAGGAGGTCCTGACAATTGTGAAGAATACGTGCCCTTATGTCCTTCACACCTGTGAGTGTGTTTGTCTTTCCTATCTGGGAACTGTTCCCAGCAGTCGGCATGTTTGCATGAATTTTTCTTTTTCACTAGTTCTGCATGATGTGCTGGGGATTCCCGTGTGGGTTCCTTCATGCAAATCAGGTATAGTTCCAGCTCTTCAGTTCTGGACTGGGGCGGAGATGTCCTCCTACAGGGGAGGAGACCTCAGTTGTTGATCTGGCCCTGCCTCGTGGAGTAGGAGGGGCATTCCCATGAGTAAAGAATGCCCCCCTTCCTCTTCCCATAACAGGAATTCCCAGGTAAGAAATTCTGTTTTTCCCTAGCCCTGGGGTAAGCTGTCGCTGTAGCTGGTGCAGATCCGAGTGGATCTGGGTTGGGAAATCGAGGACAGGAATGGGGATAGGATATTTGCAGTGCTGCTGCCACAATTACCACCAATACCCTTCCAAGCCGCAATTCACCCTCCTCATCGGAGAAGCCCTTCTAAAAGTGCAGTCGCCTGCAGAGATGGGAGGGGCAGTGGTAAGAAATAGGGCCTTTTCAGTAGTGACACCGACTTTGTGGAAATCCCTCCCTCTAAATTTACAAACTGCTCCCTCCTTAGAGCCCTTCCGGCGGGGCCTGAAAACATTTATTTTACACAAGTCCTCTGAAGCTACCGTCCATTTTAGAGGTCCAGCCCCTTTTTATAAGAACCTTTTACTCCTCTTTTTATATCTTGTGTTATGTTTTTAGACTGCATTAATGTTTTAAGAGCTTTATATTATATATTTATTATGATTTGTATGTATTTTGTATTTTTAGTATTGTAAGCCGCTTTGGGTCCCCCCTATGGGGGGAGAAAGTGGGGTATAAATTCAATAATAATAATAATAATAATAATAATAATAATAATAATAATAATAATAATAATAATAATTGTTGTATGCTCCTCCTTACCCCTGCTAACTGGGCAAGAGGCACTTTTTCATTTGGTGCTCCTCTTATATTTAGCAGGGGGAGAGTAACTGCCCCCCTTTCACCCCAGCACAGTGTCTTTCTGGTGGCTGTTTGCTGGTGGTGTTCTGCATCTTTTATAGATTGTGAGCCCTTTTGGGACAGGGAGCCATTTAATCATTTGATTTTTGTCTGTAAACCGCTTTGTGAACTTTTTGTTGAAAAGCAGTATATAAATACTGTTGTTAATAATAATAATAATAATAATAATAATAATAATAATAATAATAATAATAATAATATAATGATGGAAAGAAACAACCAATGTGCTACATACGTGGGAAGGGGGACTTCCACAGGATGGTGTAGTGGTTTGGGAGTCGGACTTAGACCTGGAAGATCCAGGTTCAAATCCCCGCTCAGCCACGAAGCTTCCTAGGTGACCTTGGGCCAGTCACTGTCTCTCAGCCCCACCTACCTCACAGGGTTGTTGTGAGGACAAAAGGAGGGGAGGAAATATGTACACCACTCTGAGCTCCTTGGAGGAAGGGTGGTATAAAAATGTGAAAAATAAAATAAATATACTTTCCCCTGTAATTTTCACATGGTCTTGGAAACGCCCTCCATGCTAGATTATCATGTCCTGAAAACATTTTCAAGCCTGTGTTAAATGACCATCTTACCACATGGAAGGGCATTCAAAAGAGTACACCTCATGAAAAAAAGTCACTTTTCCACATCAGAGATGGCCTATGATAGGAATTAGAAAGAGAGAAAGAACAGATCTCTTTCCATATGCTCAGTGCATTGGTTCTCCCCTGCTCTTATTTATGATGATTTGGAAGCGTGGAGGAAATTTAAAACCTACCCATAATTGTATTTAGGAACGTAAAAGCATCACCATGGCAACCCACTGTGACGACAAGTAACCCACCATTGGGAAGTAGCAAAATTCAGTCACAACAAGGCCAGAGATGGAATGCACTTAACCTCCTGTGCATGACATGCACCATTTTAAGAAAGCATATTACTCCCTACTCCTACCCCATCTAATTCATAAAATGACTGGATATTTTCTGGACAGACTCAGCGTTGATGCTACTTGCTTGCTACCACCTTTTCGAATAGTGGTCCAATAAGTACTTCTATTAGAAAATAACTTTTCTTCGACCTACTTGAACAATATTTTGCAATGCAAACTTCCAGCTTACGTTATCTTTATCAGGTGTGAACTCTTAGAACAAAAGCAAAATCAGGGCCAGCTGAAGACCTCCTGATGCCTGAGATACCATGTCAAATGCTGCCCCCTCCCTTACCCAATGATGGGCCAGCCACCCTCCAATGTTCTAGCTTAGCACTTCCCTCCACGTTTTCTCCTCCTCTCTGTCCCCCTCTTCCTTTTCCAATCCAGGGAGTGGAAGGAGGGGCAGTGCAGTGGAGGCAAGTAAGCAGGCAGAGATGAACTCTTCCCACCAATCTGCCGCCTGAGGCGACCGCTTCAGTTGGCCTCATGGATGGGCCGGCCATGACCAAAATAAATCTACATATGTCACTCTTTAGAACAAAGGAGCAGGAAAGAAGAGCAAGCAACTGTTAACTAGATTTAAAATAGCTAGACGTTGCTGGGAGACAGGTCTGAAGGTCAGGGGTGTAGTCAAAGGGGAGCAGAGCTCAGGGACTTCTTGTACAGCAGGAACAGTGATATCTTCAGCAGAAGCACTTAGGTGCTGCCTTGGAAGCTTTTCAAAAGACCTTGGCCATGAAGAAGCATCAGGCTCAGCAGGTCATAAACTGAGAAATTTGTCTAGGGGCATATGTTAATATACAGAGGGGGGCGTATCCGCTGGTTCGGCATCAGTGGATTCACTTATCCATGGATGCCGAATCCCCCGCGCACTCTACCCCCCCCAGGCTGTTATCTTTGATGTTTCAGTGGTGTCTTGCTTAGAACAAATGTGATAAGCAGCCTCTTGCTGCTTATTGCATGGAAGTAGATAGAGACTCAATGCTAGAGAGACTAAATACAGGGCCAGCAAGGTTAACAAAAAGCGGTTCAAGCTGAGTTCAAGCCGCCCCCTCCCAGCTAAGGCTGGTCATTGCCCCCTCCCTCACCACCCCTGTCCATCCTCTCACTGCCCCTGCGCCGACCGGCGCAGGACCTACCTGTGGCGGTTGGCACAGATCTGGGTCGGTGGCTGAGTGAGCGGCGCCGGCCTCCGCACCAGCACCTCTTACAAGGAGCCGCAAACATGCTTTACAGCATGTTTGCAACTCCTTAGGCCAGCGGAGCACTCGCTCAGCCGGCCTAATTCTATGCTGGATCAGGCTGGACTTAAGGAATTTGTTTTTATTCAGGAATTGATGTTTTTTAAATTGATGAATTTTAAATTGAACTCTCTCTCTCTCTCTCTCTCTCTCTCTCTCTCTCTCTCTCTCTCTCTCTCTCTCTCGTATCTCATAAAAGGATCACAAAACTAGTAAGGTTCTCAATAAAGCAATTGAGATAAGCATGAACAAACATTTAAATTTAATTAGCATACAGCAAGAGCTCTCTTTCGTAGACAACATCTAGCTTCCCATCCTGAATAAAATGAAAACTGCTCAGACGGACAAAGACCAGCTGCCCCCCTGAGTCGAACGGACTAGGGTCAACACCGTCTTTCTCCAACCGATGCTTCACTTTGCCTAGTACATCAAGAGGATAACATCTCTGCAACTCTGTTGCCTGATACCTGAGGAGGTCCGCAGCGTGTGGACGAAACGTTGTATCCTATAGATTTGTGTTTTTAAACTGTTTCTTACGTGTTAACGTTGTAGACGTTTGTAAACATAAATATTTCTACATGGCTGTTAATCCTGTGAAGTTGGAATCAATTTGATCACAAAACTCTTTGCATTTGTGGGGTGTTGCTGGTTGATGCAGCAAGTCCATTAGCTGTTAAGTTATGTGAGGTTCCCAGTAAAGGGCAAAGAAGCACAATTGTCCCATTTGCCATTGCAGGATGTGACAAACAAAAGGGAATACCCAGAATCAACAACATGGCCTGTTGCTATGGCAGTGACAAAAAAAAAAAACCGTGCGCACACACACACACAACCACCCCACCACTTATGAATTTGGGGCTGGGGGTGGCAGCCAGGAAGGTTGCTCAAATTACAGAGATTTGCATTTCAGAGAAAAAATAGCCCCCACTGCTCCTTGCCAGGCAACCTGCACTGAATTAAGTGTTATATTATAGGCCTCACATAACTGTAGCAACCACAGTGACGTCCTGCGGCTTTGCTGACTTCCGAAGTAAAACACTGTTTAATGTCTGTGTGTGTAGCGTTGCCATGGGAAGGGGTGTGTGTGTGTGTGTGTGTGTGTGTGTGTGCATGCGCAGCCTGCTTATCGCAGGGAAGGAAATCTGAGCTCGGCCAGGGCTTGACGCAAGGCAGAAATGATTGGGCTGACAGAAACACACAGAGGAAGGAATTCCTGGGTTTGCCCTCAGTCTTCTGCTGGGAAAGAACAGAGCCAGACACTGGAGGGGTGGATCAAGAACTTCGTCAATGGCGGACTTTCCTTTTACGGTTGCCACAGGGGACAAGTAAAAACATGATACGCCTGCTGGTATGAATGAAGACAGGGAAGAACCACGTCTGACCCGAGACAAAATGAAATGGCACTTGCCTGCCTTCCCCAGAATTCACACTGGGCAGTATGCTTTTGTGCAACTCCCAGTCATTTCGAATTAGCTTTGTGCAGGAGAACTTCCTGATGAATTATGGCTCATGAGACAGTTCTGTCTCTCACTCTTAATGACAAACTAGCTAATGTCCCCTCTGCCATTTGTTTTTTCATGTGTCCGTGTCAAATGAAGAATGAATATATAATTTGAATAGCAAAAAAGAATGTGCAGGTGAGAAGAACTGAACCCTTCTTCCTCCCACCACACCCTCCTTTCCGGCTTCAGGCACTTTCCTCTCCAGCTTGGCTCACTTCTGAGAATGGCACTAGGCTGACAGAAAAGTACCTGGGGCAATGGAACCGGGGAAGTCAGGCAGAGGAGGGCAGGAAGGTTCAGTTCCACTTCACCACAAGTGCATTTTGTTGCAAAAACGAGGCCCTTTCCAACCTTCACCTTATGCAGGAGTGGAGCAGACAGTGAGCGAGAAATGTTCCTGCTTCTGTCACCTCTAGCTTTGCCAGGGCTGACCTAGTGAGGAGGCCAACTGAAGTGGCAGTTCTGAGCGGCAGGTTGAAAGGAGGTGGTGAGCTCACCTGGGGTGCCTGCCACCTTCTCTGGCCCGCCACCCATTGAAATGGGCGCTCTGATCCACTTCCTCAGGTTAGTCTGCCTGCAGCCCACTTCTTCCTCCAACACTGCTGAAGAAAGGGAGCAAAAGAAAAAGCTGCTGCTGCTGCTGCTACAGCCATCTTTTCACCCATTCATGTGAGGGCAAGGAGAGGTAAGGTGAGAAACAGCATGCAAGGCAATTTGGATTCTGCCCCTGCTGCTGCCCCCCTTACCATGAGCTCCAATGCCTCCTTCCCCTGTGCTGTCCTGTTTGAAAAACAAGATGAACGGAGCAGGCTTTATTTCCAACAGGATGGCATGGTGGAAGGAGGTGACTTCTTCTCCTTACCAGGCTAGTAAGGGGGGCTCTGGATCTCCTTGCCTGGCCTCTTCTTGCCCACGTGGCTCCTTTCCTAAACAGTTGGGTGGGCAAGAAGGTGGCCATGGTGGTGGCAGCACGAGCAGTAGTGGGGTGCGTGCGTGTTAATGTGTGCAAGAGGTTTTAGGGGACTGGCAGGGTGCATAGTTGCAGGGGTGACACATTCCTCTTGTGCACTCCTGAGCTTTGCCCTTAAGTAAGGTGAAACCGGAGCCAGCGGGTGGCGCAGTGGGTTAAACCACTGAACCATGAGCTGTCGATTGAAAGGTCGGCAGTTCGAATCCATGCGACGGCTCCTGCCAACCTAGCAGTTCGAAAGCAAGAAATTGCAAGTAGATTAATACCGTCAGCGGGACGGTAACAGCGTTCCATGCACCTTGGTGTTGAGTCATGCCGGCCACATGACCATGGAAACATCTTCGGACAGCGCTGGCTCTTCGGCTTTGAAACGGAGATGAGCACCGCTCCCTAGAGTCGGACACGACTGGACTTAATTGTCAAGGGATACCTTTACCTTTACCTTAAGGTGAAACCTGCTGCCTGACTTTGCTGCCCCACATTCTGTTATAATAGGGCCACCTTTGAAAGGAACAGTCCCAAACAATTCTCTAATCTTAACCAAGTTTAATTTATGTCCTTTGGATAAATTCTATGTTTCTCTCCCACACACCACTATTCCCCACAATCTTCAATGCAAGAAAGCACTTCAAGAGAGCCAGGATGGTGTTGCAGTGATTCTGGTGTTGGACTTAGACCTGGAAGATCCAGGTTCAAATCCCCACTCAACCACAAAGCTTCCTGGGTGACCTTGGGCCAGTCACTATCTCTCAGCCTCACCTACCTCACAGGGTTGTTGTGAGGACAAAAGGAGGGAAGGAATTATGTACACCACCCTGAGCTCCTTGGAGGAAGGGCAGTATAAAAATGTGAAAAATAAATAAATAATAATACTGTAAATGTTCTACAGGGCAATTTCATAGGCACCTTTACCTCAAATATTTGTGGTCTCATGGGAAAAATTCCCTGTGAATATTTTTCTTGTCAAGGTTTCTTACTAGCATGCAATTGGGGCTATTAAAAGAAGCCCAATCCTCTAGCCCTGAAAAAAAAGTCTCCTGGACAAGCCATGACCAATAAGAGAGTTTCTAGATTTGGCAGGTGCCCGCAAGACTCATCCAGTAGAATAGTGAACCACTTTCTTTTTCATTTCAAAATTCTGAACTTTCTGCCATCATGATCCAAGGTGGAAAATGATGTGGGTGGGAAGTGTTCCTGTGGAATGGAAAATTGAACCCTGAGCAGCCCCACCATAGGTGTGCCACTATGTTGGCCCAAACAACTTTGCTGCCGATCAGGCTCTCCAATAGCTGCTACTTAAGTAAAACAAAAGCCGCACATATATGGCCAAACTACATTGTATATTTTAGCCCAGAATCTTCTAGTGATACTAAGATAGCTTCTGTTCTTTATGAAGTGGGCTGCAACTCATCTCTTGGGTCAGGTAGGCAGAAGGTCAACTGCCAGAGAACTCTGTTCAACTCCTGATGAACTCCACCTAGGTGCTGAGATTCTTGAAGAGAATGTTGGGCCAAGTGGACTTTCGTCTGACTCAGCAAAGTATTTCTTGCGTTCTTAAGCAAAAGTGCATGCTCAGGGTTGGTCATCATGCCTGTGTTCAGAGATCCTGAGTATGCAGTCTTGCTTGGTAAATTTAAAACACATCAGTGGACCAGAGGCGTTGCTCCGGTAGGGGCGGGGCTGTAAGTTTTGCTCGGTCGGACTCCCGTTTACCGAACGAGCAGGAGGCGGCCCCGCCCTCACTGTCAGAGCCATTCCCCTGCGGAGAAAGCAGCAGGCAACCCTGCCTGCTGCTTTCTCCGCAGGGGAATGGCTCTGACAGTGAGGGGGCGGGGCCGCCTCCTGCTCGTTCGGTAAACGGGAGTCCGACCGAGCAAAACTTACAGCCCCGCCCCTACCGGAGCAACGCCTCTGCAGTGGACTGAGATGGGTAGGGTTGGGTTGGGGAAAGCTACACCACTTAAGACTGAAGTTAGCTCACAACTACCATAGGTCCTCGGTTGAAAAGAAAACATTTTTCTAGAAAATAGAATGAGTGCCAAGACTGCCAGGCAGGGTGTTGCTCTGATCTTGCAATGGTGTGACTCAGCTGCAAGTTGGAATGGGACATGGCATGGGTGTGGAGACCAGTGCTGAGTGGCTGGGGACCCTGGAGCAAAGCCCTGCACTGGACTCTCCAGTGTCCCCCACCAACACCTTCATCATGCATTAAGACTTATCACTGCCACCTGTACTGAGAGTTCAGGGGTTGGTCTGGCCAGGTAGACCTTCTGATGAAGGTGAGCCCTCAGCCAGTGCTCAGCCTGGCTAACCTAGCAGTGGCACTGTGATACCTGGGGCTCTCATCCTCATGACACCCCCGGAAGTGCTGTCACTACCGGAAGTGATGTCACACACACACACACACACACACACACACACACACACACACACACACACACACACACACACACACACACACACACCACGGTTGTTGTTGTTTTTAAAGGTTTGTTTAAAAAAATGTGGCCAAAAGTAAAATGATGGCGGCTAAAAAGGTAGGCCACTCACCTAGGTTTCCCCCAGCCCTCACCGGTTTGCCCCCCCCAGCCGAAGAGCAAGGGGGCAGCTGAGCAGCCACATACTCTTTTCACTGCCGCAGCCTGCAGTCTCTCTCTAGCAGAAAAAAAGGTGGTGGTTTTGCTGCTCTTTTTCACTGTAGAGAAAGTGGAGGTGGCAGCAACAAAAAAGGTATGTGGCCGCTCTCATCACCCCATTGCTCTGCTGCCTCCCCATCGCCCCCAGCCCCTAACTTTTTTGCCCCCCCAGCCCCCCCCCACATACACCTTGCTTTTTTGCTGCTGCCAAGTCTCTGTCCAGTTGTAAGCTGCCAAAAGCGCTTTGATTGATTGTAGCGGCGGCTCCTTGGTTGCGGTGGCTTCCGGCACCTCCCAGTGGCTTCTGTCACCACCACCTGTCTGGCGGTTCAACCAACCAATCCAGAGGGGTTGCCAGAAGCCACTGCAACCAAGGAGCTGCCACTGCAATCAATCAAAGTGCTTGCAGTGGCTCTTGGAGGAAGGGTGCACACCGGCTGCCGCCATCTTGGTTGCAGCCGGCGTGGCACCTGGGGCTGTGTACTCCCCTGCCCCCCTATAGCTATGCCACTGCTTTGAGGCCACCCCTGAGGGCAACACAGGATTTGGGTACATAAGAACATAAGAACATAAGAAGAGCCCTGCTGGATCAGGCCAATAGCCCATCTAGTCCAGCTTCCTGTGTCACACAGTGGCCCCACCAGATGCCTCAGGGAGCACACAAGACAACAAGATACCTGTGTCCAGTCGCCACTCCCTTGCACCTGGCACAGAGAAAACCCACTTCTAAAACCAGGAGGTTGCTTATGGCTTGTAACCTGTGATGGTCTTTTCCTCCATGAATCTGTCCAAACCCCCTTTAAAGGCATCCAGGTCAGGTGCCATCACCACATCCTGTGGCAAGGAGTTCCACAGATGAATTACACGCTGGGTAAAGAAATATTTTCTTTTGTCTGTTCTAACTCTCCCTTCACTCAATTTTAGTGCATGTCCCCTGGTTCTGGTGTTGTGCGAGAGGGAGAAGAATTTCCCTCTATCCACTCTCTCCATCCCATGCATAATTTTATAAGTCTCAATCATGTCCCCCCTCAGGCGCCTTTTTTCTAGGCTGAAAAGCCCCAGACGCTGTAGCCTTTCCTCATAAGGGAGGTGCTCCAGCCCACGAATCATTCTGGTCGCTCTTTTCTGCACCTTCTCCAATTCAACTATATCCTTTTTGAGGTGTGGTGACCAGAACTGGACACAATACTCCAGATGTGGCCTTACCATCGATTTGTACAAAGGCATAATGATATTGGCCGTTTTATTCTCAATCCCTTTTTTAATGATCCCGAGCATGGAATCATTAAAAAAGGGATTGAGAATAAAACGGCCAATATCATTCTGCCTTTGTACAAATCGATGGTAAGGCCACATCTGGAGTATTGTGTCCAGTTCTGGTCTCCGCATCTCAAAAAGGATATAGTGGAACTGGAAAGGTGCAGAAGAGAGCGACCAAAATGATTAGTGGGCTGGAGCACCTCTCTTATGAGGAAAGGCTACAGCATTTGGGGCTCTTCAGTCTAGAAAAAAGGCGCCTGAGGGGGGACATGATTGAGACATATACTGTAAAATTATGCATGGGATGGAGAGAATGGATAGAGATAAGTTCTTTTCCCCCTCACACAACACTAGAACTAGGGTTCATCCACTAAAATTGAGTGGAGGGAGTATTAAAACAGGCAAAAGAAAATATTTCTTTACCCAGCGTGTAATTAGTTTGTGGAACTCCTTGCCACAGGATGTGGTGATGGCACCTGGCCTAGGTGCCTTTAAAAGGGGATTGGACAGATTTATGGAGGAAAAGTCCATAACAGGTTACAAGCCATGACAGGATAAGCAACCTCCTGGTCTTAGTAATAGGCTATCTCAATGCCAAGTGCAAGGGAGTGGCAACAGGATACAGGTACTCCCTGAGGCATCTGGTGGGGCCACACACTGTGAGATACAGGAAGCTGGACTAGATGGGCTTTTGGCCTGATCCAGCAGGGCTCTTATGTTCTTAAGGCTCTCAGTCATGTCACCCAGAATGAGGAGCTGCTAAGCTGTGGCGTCACTCTAGGAGACTCCCTGCGCATTGCCTTTGCCGGCCTGAATGGCTCCGACAGCGAGGGGGTGGGGCTGCCTCGTGCCAGGGAGTAAGGAAGGGTTCAGGCGGAACTTAGAGCTCCGCCCCACCTAGAGCGGCGCCACTGCTGCTAAGTGAAGCTGCCTCTGTGTAAAGGTGAAGGTGAAATGGTAAAGGTGACCCCTGACAATTAAGTCCAGTCATGTCCGACTCTAGGGTGTCGTGCTCATCCCCATTTCAAAGCCGAAGAGCCAGCGTTGTCCGAAGAAGCCTCCGTGGTCATGTGGCCGGCATGACTCTCCTTGCCGCAGCGCGTAGCATGCGGCTGGAACACGGAGCGCTGTTTACCTTCCCGCAAGCGGTACCTATTTATCTACTCACATTAACATGCTTTGGAACTGCTAGGTTGGCAGGAGCTGGCCAAGCAATGAGAGCTCACCCCGTTGCGGATTCGAACTGCCGACCTTTCGATCGACAGCTCATGGTTCAGCGGTTTAACCCACTGCGCCACCCGCTGGCCTTGCCTCTGTGTACCTTCCCTAAAAATGCAGGTGGAGCATTTTGTGATTGTTGGCATGGTGGCATTCAAGGAAGTTGCCTAGTTTGGCTCTTTGTTGGACCCCCCTCCCTCTATGCAGGAAACCTGTTGCTTGTCCTCCTTTGTACCTGGTCACCAAAGGACCAAGCTGGGTCACCAGAGTTGGGCTTAAGGGACATTGAACAGCCTGAGAGCTCTTTTCAGTGCAACCTATCTATGTCTGCTCAGATATAAACCCAATTGATTTTAATGGAATTTACTCCCAGGAAAGTGTTATAGCATTGCAGCCTTAGAGTGAACAGGATACGTTCATTGCACCCACTCCGGGCATAATCAGTCTGAAGATATATGCAGCTTTTAGGCTGGAAGCACAGCTTTTATTGCTTCTAGAGCTGATACAGAAATATGGGTGCCACCTTATACTAAGGGCTAATTCCAAGTCTGTTCGGACTATTTTCTGTACAACTTGATGATGAAGCCAAAAAGAGTTGACATTTTTTGGCATGATGATAATCCTTACAAATGTCAAGAAAGAACATGGCTCACCACACCCTGGAAAACCTTTGAAATTTCTGTTGAGATGGAATATTGGAGCACAAGAGCAGCTGTGATGCCAAAAACTGTCAGTTTGTGATGGCTTCATTTGGTAACCACTGCACTAAAAATGACCATGCGGATTGTTCCGAAATCAGACTAAAAGCCCATTCTTGTTTCCGCCTCCAGTTCTTCAAGTCCTTTCCCAGACTCGCTACTGATGCCTTGGACCAAACTTAGTACTACCTCTGAGCAATTACCCCTCTCAATTGTTCCTGAAGCACAACATAACCCCTCATGTCAGAGCCTGGGTGGATTGCAAACTTGTTCACAAAAATTTTGATCTAACGAACTTGAAAGCTCTTGCTTGTTTCAACCCAACCCAGCCCAAAAAGTACACGCCAAATGGCTTCAACTAAGGGCTGTTCTTTTTAGCCAGTTGATTCTCTGCACTGCTGAAACATGCATTGTGCATTGAGGGTGCGCATAATCCGGCAAGAACTGGTTCTACATAAGCTTCATGGAAATGAATAAGAGGTGGGGCTATGCCCATAATTAGCGCCAAACCTGACTTTGCGTCTTGGTGACCCAGAAAATTTACCCTTGAAAAATGTGCAAACAGTAAATACCCCCTGAATGGAAAATGTGTTTATTTTACAGCCACTGGTAGCTGGAGAGCAAACTAGTCCTTTTACTCTGATCTACCAGGAAAAATACCCCTGGTTGAATATGGCTTTCCATATTTGTACAGTACTCAGGCATTGGTAAAAATTTGGTTGAAACTGTTGACCAGACTTTCCCATTATTAGAAAGAAAGAAAAAGGGCTAAATAAATTGAAAAGAGGAAAAGGCGCTTACTGAGGAGGTACTCACAGAGTGCCCCATGACAAACAACGTCTATTAAAAAGCCCATTTATCTGGATGCATTGATCGTGTGCATGGTTTGATTACTCTAAAAAACAAGTGAGGCTAGTTCTGACAGAGGCAGTAACCCTGTGTCTACGCTCTACCACTACAGGTGAGGGCTTGCATAACTGAATACTCCTCCATTCAACACACACACACACACACACACACACACACACACACACACACACACACACACACACACACACACACACACACACACACAAACCCTTCACATTGAAAACTAGCATGTCCAGGAGAAGGTTAGGCTGGAACCTCTAGTGTTCCATCTGCAGAGAATTTTTGGTACGAACATTCAGTTGTGAGCTCCCACCAGTTGCCTGTAGTGATACATGCCAGATGCAGGTTTGCCACCTCAGTGCGAATCAGGTCTAAAATAAGTCCAAAATTCAATCCTAAATCAAACCCCCCACATTCCAAATGTTAAAATGAAATCTAGCCAGTAGAAGAGTGAAAAACAATACAGCACCCAAAACGTTGAGATAAGAATCCTGCTCCAAACAACATGTGGTACGTTTTAGCAATCCACTCTGGAGACTTGCAGCTCTCTTTCTGTCCTAGAATAACCCTGAGTCCCTCTCCCCTCCTAACCTAGAATCATTCTGACTCCCTAAACGCTGACTGCCTGGGCCCCAAATACCATGAAGCGGGAAGATTGGCTGCCAGTTTGCAGACATGAAAGGGTGTCATTCCTACTCCACACACATTACAGTAAAGAGGCCCCTCCTACGTCCTGTCTCATCTGTCTGTCTGCCCTTGTAATTACTGGCCTGGGAGGGGCTAAGGTTTTAAAAAGGATTTCCCTTCTTTGACTAAAAGTCAGTGACTTTAGGTGGTAAGTTCCCAGCTCTGACTCTGGGCAGCTGGAGACAGGCTCTGGTCTCTGTCGTCTTTTTGCCCTTCCTTCCTTCCGTTCTTTCTTTCTTTCTCTCTTTCAAGGTGGAATTATACAGCAAGAGACCTGTGGGCTCTGGGACCTTTCTGCAAGGAATGTATTGATCTCTAGGTAAGCGATAACTTTTTTTTCAGGTTTGTCTGTGTCTTACAATCTGGGGTTCTTTGGCTGCATTTTAGATAGTTCAGCATGTATTTTATGTAGTCTAGAAGTTACTCCCCGTGACGGCAAAATGTACTCGGACGGTGTTTGGTTTCATAACGAAAGGGCTTTGAGTCATAAATCACTCGCTTTCTTTAAGAACTGTAATTCCGCAGGCAGCTTGAGGAGTGTCTGCAAGGATTCTTAGAATGGGGGCCACATTTAGGACTTGCTGGCGCAGGCAGGATCCCGCCACAACCAGGGGTTCTGGTGCAACTGAGATCAGCGTCTGACTTCTCTCCACCACCCCACCCCCCACCCTGTATTATTCAGTATGGATAAGAAATCTGAAAATTGGTTAAGCTAGATTCTTGTTCTTTTGGGATCCTCACACAAGCACAAGGAGGTTTATCCTTGAGTTGGCAGAAGGAATTTAGCAAGTGCTGCTTTCTCTTTTAGTGCGCACATGGATTTTTTTTTAACCCTGCATTGTCAGTTGTAACAACTGGTGTGGGCAGACAGAGGACACCTGCCCAGTTTTTATGACAGAATGTCCTGACCACTGCCAAGTGTGCCTTGGCTGTCGTGAGGAGTGGATGAGGTGCCATCCAGAGCAAGCATGCAGGAGAGTAGTGGTCTCACAAGATGGTTCTGCTTGGGTGGAAATGGACATGAATAGGATATGGATTTCTCTTAAACTGGAGTGGCAACGTTCAGCACGCAGGGTGGTTGTTTAGGCACGGTTTGGACGAATAGCCCCTTTCTGTGCAATATCGTTGTCCTTCGTCAGTCATGGTGCTTGTCCCAACGATAGCTCATTTCTCTGGCATATGTGCATGCTGAGATACAGGAAGGAGAGGAATCAGTCTGTTGTAAAAATTGTAACCAAGTTGAAAAATATGTCCAGGTCAGAAAGGGACTTGGTAACATTTGCCCTCAAGGAGCAGGGCAAGAAAGTAAACAATTCAACTTTCCTGGTGAATCTGGCAAACAAAGGCAAAAAACTGAGACATAACTTTGGCTGGGAATGTCGAGTGGCTTCCCCCTCTGTTGAGTCTCCTTTGAGGTTGTGTAACCGCCCACAGCTAAGTTATATAAGGACAATTAGAACATGATGAGACATCAGTTTTGGGTGGGGGCACTTCCTCGTCAGCAGAGTGGTACCCTCAAAATGGCACCAGTCACACTTTGCCTGGCTCACGCCCATTGGGAGAATGATTCATTCTTTCCTTGTAGATTCACTTCTCTGTTTTCTGCGCGAAATCGTTTCTGCTGGGAACGATGGCTCTTTGCAAATTGCAGTGCCACTCCCTCTCATATTTTCCATTCTTGAAGCCCAGACATGCTTAATGATAGTAGACTTATGGCATTGCTAGTGTGCCCAGTGTTTAGCGGGGCAACTCACCAAAGAGCAAGTTAAACACCTGAGCCACATGCCCTTGTTTTTTGTTTTATCTAGAAGGACATATTTTCATTGTCGGGGAGGTTGACCCAAGCTATTTCGGGACCAGAGGGAGAAAATTCAAACAGCGGCCTCAGTCTATTAATTAATGTGGGGCTCAGTGTCTGGCAGGACATTCTCCTGTACAAATCTGATTATTTCAGTGCACAATGTCCTGGTGGACTGTGCCCAAAGAGGGTCAGATTTCTTAGATCTCTGCTGTCCTTAATGAGTCTCAAAGGCTGCCACTTCACTTTGCCTCGTGGTAAAGCCACCTCTGTGCACAACCAAAAGTTCTTTCATGCTTTCCTCTAGGGCCAAAATGGACCTGACATGGGAGATCTGTGATCAGCAACGTTTCTTTTTTCTTTTTAACACTGCAGGCCAACCACGCACCCAAATTGGATTTGGGCAGTGGTAGGTTTTTGATTTTTAGTGAGGGTCATGTCTGTTTTGGCCCTAAGGAAGTTGGGATATATTCCATACTGGAGCAAACTTTCTGACTCGCAGTTTGCATTGTTAGAGAGTCCAGCCAGGATTTCATATGAAGTCTCTAAAGCTATGTCTCTTTCAGATAATTGGATATGCAGGAAATCTAGGATTTCCATCCTGAAAGGGAAAATATGGAATTGATGAAACCCGATGGCCCCTTCTGGAGCCTCTGAGCATGTCAGGATCTTAGCATCAGCTTGCCTCAGTGCAGGTTGGTGGCGATCTGAATTTCTTCAAGGGCTGTGACGATGATGTCTGCTACCTTGGTTTCAGCTTCCTATTAATCTTAAATCTCTCCCACCAAAACTACTGCTTCCGAAATAGCACAACACCCTAACAAGATGAAATTGTGTCTTTCTTTATGAACATGTTTAATTGGGGTGGGGGATTGTTTTCTTGGGGAAATTATTAACAGACAAGATTGGAAGCCCTTCTCCACATTTAGAAGAGAGTGCCAGCATCAAAACACTTGTTTAACTTTTGAGGAAAATGCGCTCATGCTGCTTTCAATCTGCAATTTTTAACTTTTGTGTTTTCTTTTGATGTTTGATGTATTTAGGATTTTGTTGTTATTATTATTTCTGTCAACTGCCCTAAAAATATTTACATTGAAGGGCAGTATATACATCTTTAAAATATAATAGAGGCACCTCTTGCTGTGTAGATCAGAATGTGGTCTCCCAACCAATAGTGCTTTATAAAATGGGAATAGAGGGGAATGGTAAATGGCATCTGGGTTGACCTCCAGCTGGTTATATTACGTTTGTCCATTCCCTATCTCTGTCGCTGAAAAGGCTTCTCTCTAATTACATTTGCTGTGTCTACTCTGGTCTTTTCCCCAGTAAATATGTGTAAAGTGTGGCAGAGAGAACTTATTTCCAAAGACTTGAGGTCACATGACAAGGTGCTACCACTGACTATGAATCCCTGCCCTTAACCATTCCATAATATTAAAAAAAAAAATTGGATGTCTAAATGCACAAGGTGTTGTACAAAGCTTAACGCTTTGCGTCTCCCCTGCACACTTTATATCACAGCACTTATCACAGCAAAACACTGTTGTAATGTGAGGGCAGCTGTGGCAAAGATGTTAGCTGTACAAATCGGGAAGAAAACATACCGAATCCTCCTCAAAGTCAGACGTCCTTGAGATAGGAGGACTGCTAACCAATACTGTAGATATAAGGTCAGACTGCAAACGTAACTCAGGTTAATTGGTAGAGCTTTCGTTGGTTAATCAGTGAGGGTCAGTTTAAATTGGTGGGGGCACATTTTAATCAGTGGAGCTAAAAGTTATGGCCAAACTTTTGCCTCCACTTTTTATTTTTTAACAATTATATTGCAACATCAGGTAAAAAATATAATAGACTATACAAAAAAATAGATGAAAAATTGCAATACATATGTTACATTGCAAAAAATTATATTATGATATACTAAAACAGTTTTAGTTGCATTATTCCACATTACAAAAATAAGGAATCATATTTTTCAATCTCTTTTGGTTCTGGTGCGTTACTATAATAAGGGATGAAAATGGAACCGCTAAAGAGGGCTGTTCCTTTTTCAATTAAATGGTCAATTATCTCACACTTAATAAAGGTTCTCGTATATGGAGTATTATATTAAATTTTCTGTAATGTGCGGATTGATTTGAATTTACTTGATTAATCCGTTTCAGAAAGGCAGATCATTAATCAGCTACAACTTCTTTAATTGCTGGGCTGTCCTTATGCAAGGGCTTCTACCAGCACCCCTTCCTCTTCCGTGCCCAAGGAAGTAAGTAGATCTTACCCTGCCCTGTGGCCTGTACTACAGCAGCAGCGTCGCGACGACGCGCGTCACCCCAGAGCGGGGGCGCGCGTCGCCCTTAAGGGGAAGGCTCCGCCCCCGCACGTGATGTCACGCGCAGGAGCAGAGCGCCCTCCCCGCTCCGTTTTCGGCTCATTTTGGAGCCAAACGGACACAGGGGAGGGCGGGCGGACCCACCTTCGCTTCAAAAAAAGTAAGTGGGGGGAATCGCGCGTCACCCCTGTACGCGCGACGCCCCCCGGCGGCCCGCCCCCCCCGCTTCCCCCTGTCGACGCCAGTGAGTTACTACAGTCATCTCCACTGGTTAGGAGAGCAGCATGGCTATGTACAAGAGTGATGTCGGCACTAGGTGCCCCATACCGCATTGTTCATTCTCCCAAGGGGCACAACTGCTCAGGTCCGTGTGTGCTAACAGCCAAGCAAGTGTTGAAGCAGACACACGCTTTAAAGGAGCAGGCCATAACTGTTGGGGAATCACCATGTATGGGTATGTGTAGTGTGTGGTGTGTATGTCGTTATTAGATGCCATGCCTCATGTGGAACCCAAGAGGGGTATTATCCCTTCAATTCCAATAAAAGCCAACACAAATCCCTTTGAGAGGAAAAAAATAAGTATTTGCTGGACATGAGAAGTTGCCTCCCCGCACAACAGAACACGCTCCTGACCTCCCCAAAGTACCCTCTTGTCCTATTGTCTGGGTGGGGTCCACAAGATAAGCTCCCAGTTTCATGTTTGCTTTGGGACCTTAGGTGTTACCCCAAGATATCACCTGGCAGGTACTGGCAGAGAATCTGCTGATAAATCACCATTAATAACATATAGATCAGGGTGAGGTGATTTACTTGCATTTGTGTATGTTCCCCTCCCCTCTTGTACCCCCCCCTCTCCACCCCAGCCTTCATTTGCAGTCCTTGATGAGGAAAAATGCTTTCTGACTTGGGTGCTTAATTTTATTTAAAACCAGAGCCTCCCCTGCTTTAGCCTGAAGGGGACAAAGGAACCCCTGCACAGAACTACTCAGGATCATGTTTCAAAGCAGATTCAGTAGGCAGACAGTGCTGGGGTTTTTAATACACCCTTCTCCAATTTATGTGTATTTTCATTGCAAAAGACTCGAGATTGGCTGGACAAGTTAAGCAAATGAGGCATTGGAGAAACAAAGAGGGCCAGAGCAGGAGCATGATGGTGGTGGTGGAAGTACGTCAGAGTCCTGCTAGCACGTCCTGGAAGATCACTCAGGGCTCTTCGCAGTTATATGTCTGTGCGGAGCAAACAGAGGTGACCCGGCTCTGTTTTTTTTTGGGGGGGGGGGGAATTATATAGCAAACTTTGGGATGCCAGTATGGGGCCAGAAGGCCAATAGATCTGATTGATAGGGTATACAGAGAGAAAGGACTGTCATTTTGATTGTCCTCTTCAGACACCAACATGCTTTAAATCAGTCCAAACGTTAGGCTTATAATATAAACAGCCTAGTGGTCTGTACTCAGAACTGGGTGTGGCATCATTGGTATTTTCCACTGGCTTTCGCGCACAGTGAGAGCACGTATGAATCACCACCGCCCTGCCTTAGATGGCAGTCTTTCCTTCCCCACTCCCAGTCAATTCCTGCTTTGCATAATGGCACCAACTTGGGCATTGTGCAAAACACTGGAGACATCGGCTTACCCGTTTGATACTTTCAGCCCAACCGTTCGGAAAGATGTAGCAAAGAGCAACGGAGCTTCAGGGAAGTCCATCTCCAATCTAGGATATCTCCAGGGTGGTCTTCCATGCTGAAAGCAGGAGCAGTTGTAGGCCTCATCTCTCCCTGGATCACTGGCGTCACTCGAGGTGGGGCGGAAAGCTAAGTTCTGCAGCTTTCCGCCCCACCGTTAAGGCCATGCTACACTTTCAACGTTCGCGCTCCGTCTGCGTCTGATGCAGCCAGAGCGCAACCGAACAGGAAAAAGTCGAGGCGAGGTCGACTTGCCCTGCGGGGACGTCGGCTGCCGACGGGCCAGCGCCGGCTGCCGACGGCAGGCTCTATTTGACGTGTGTGCCTGTGCCATGCCACACGTTGGCCGCACGCGAACAGTGTAGCTCGGGCTTTACTCTCCGGTACAAGGCGCCCCGCTCCCTCGTTGTAGGAGCCCGTCAGTGGAGAGAAAGCAATGCGCAGGAGAGTCCCTGCGTGTTGCTTTCTCTCCGCTGACGGGCTCCTACGACGAGGGGTCGGGGTGCCTCGTACCAGAGAGTAACGGTGGGGCGGAAAGCTGCAGAACTTAGCTTTCTGCCCCACCTCGAGCGACGCCAGTGCCCTGGATGCTGGGGTGGCTGCAGCTGCTGCACTTCACCCTCCATGTCAGTCAGCACTTTTATTCTTCTGGGGAGTATATATGCCCTGAATCCATTTTAACAGCCCTGAGTTCCAACACCAAAATAATTTTACAAGCATTCTCTGTCCCAGAGCAAATTCCTTCTCTTCCTCATGTCCACAGCTATATGCAGTCCTTATTTAGCCAAAATCCAGACAACACATTTGAGATCTTAACATCCAAGATAGGATGGGATGCATGGAATAAATACCCTGTTTGTGCTGAGCTCTTTGGCGCATTGCTTTGGCTCATCATTGCTATACATTGCTAGTTTAGGCTTATCTAGAGGTCATGTGACTGCCGCCATCTTAGGCAACCAAGAGAAACACAGGATTTCAACCCTCTTGTGTTTCGAGGGTTGTGTTCCTGCTACCTGAACAGGGATTGTAACAAATTCACATACTTCTTGTGGAACAGAACATAAGCCCCATGAGGGTGTTAGGGCCCAATCCTATCCAACCTTCCAGTGCTGATGCCAATGGAGTGTGCGCTGGGGGGGGGCAGTCACAGAAGCCTCCTCTAGGTAAGGGAATGTTTGTTCCCTTACCTTGGGGCTGCATTGGCGCTGGAAAGTTGGATCGGATTGGGCCATAGTTTCCCGTTTTAATCTGCGCTTTCCCTCATTTGCAAGATCACTGAAGTCTTTCCATCCTTTTTCAACATTGGCAAATTTCTCAAACCTGTTCGATCATTCTTTTGAAAAATGTGGGCACATGTAAATGACTCTAATTTGGGGGTCCAGATGCAGTGGTCCTGCACTGTGCAGTTCAGATGAGAATGTGTTTCAGCCCATGCAGCAGCTAGGGATTTGGGGAGGGGCTGCAGCTCAGTGGTAGAATATCTGCTTTGCATGGAGAAGATCCCAGGTTCAATCCCTGGCATCTTAAGTTCCAAAGATCCAAGACAGCAGGATCGGAAAGAACTTGTGCCTGAAGTTTCAAGAGAGCTACATGGCCCAGTGGTCTGACAGCATAAGGCAGCTGTAACTATTCAT
This sequence comes from Plestiodon gilberti rubricaudatus, assembly GCA_026170595.1. Classification (NCBI taxonomy): domain Eukaryota; kingdom Metazoa; phylum Chordata; class Lepidosauria; order Squamata; family Scincidae; genus Plestiodon; species Plestiodon gilberti. Next base: position 111,612,683 of record JANXHW010000002.1, read on the forward strand.
GTGCACAGAACCAGCTGATGTTGAGAGATTTTATTTATTTATTACATTTTTATACCGCCCTTCCTCCAAGGAGCTCAGGGTGGTGTACATATTTCCTCCCCTCCTTTTTGTCCTCACAACAACCCTGTGAGGTAGGTGGGGCTGAGAGATAGTGACTGGCCCAAGGTCACCCAGGAAGCTTTGTGGCTGAGAGGGGATTTGAACCTGGATCTTCCAGGTCTAAGTCCGACTCCCAAACCACTACACCATCCTGGTTCTCATTTTTTTTCACTAGTTCTTGGCACCTTGCAGGTCACTGTCTACTATGAGACTCACTAGTCCTTACTGTTGTCAACCTCAGTTTCAGGTGTGTTTTTAATTTAAAATAATAGCACAGGGATTTACACATTAATCACTGAGAATATCGGCGTCCCTCTTCTTATAATGGGATTTGCTCTGCCTTCTCAAGTTGAGAAGCAAAGTATGAATTTAGGAATGGCATCAGGGGTCGGCTAGGTTGGGCACTGGCCAAGGGCTCAGACTCCTTACAGCATCCACCCAGCTGGGCCAGCTCCTGAACCCTTAGTACAGGTGGGAGTAGTAGCACCCGATGCACTATTGGGGGTGGGGAGTGCCATGGGAGGCCCAGTTCTGGCCTTTGCCACCAGGCTTCAAGCAACCTGGTGCCAGTACTGTAAATCTGGTGCCAGTACTGTAGTTGGTATGAACATTAAAGATTTAATATATGCGGACTTAAGTAAATTACTGAGAGTTTCAGCCTTCTTCCTTGCCACATAAGAACATAAGAACATAAGAAGAGCCCTGCTGGATCAGGCCAAAAGCCCATCTAGTCCAGCTTCCTGTGTCACACAGTGGCCCCACCAGATGCCTCAGGGAGCACACGAGACAACAAGATACCTGTGTCCAGTCGCCACTCCCTTGCACCTGGCACAGAGAAAACCCACTTATAAAAAAAAAAAAAAAAAGAAAAACACCAGGAGGTTGCTTATGGCTTGTAACCTGTGATGGTCTTTTCCTCCATGAATTTGTCCAAACCCCTTTTAAAGGCATCTAGGCCAGGTGCCATCACCACATCCTGTGGCAAGGAGTTCCACAGATGAATCACACGCTGGGTAAAGAAATATTTTCTTTTGTCTGTTCTAACTCTCCCTCCACTCAATTTTAGTGCGTGTCCCCTAGTTCTGGTGTTGTGCGAGAGGGAGAAGAATTTCCCTCTATCCACTCTCTCCATCCCATGCATAATTTTATAAGTCTCAATCATGTCCCCCCTCAGGCGCCTTTTTTCTAGGCTGAAAAGCCCCAGACGCTGTAGCCTTTCCTCGTAAGGGAGGTGCTCCAGCCCACAAATCATTCTGGTCGCTCTTTTCTGCACCTTTTCCAATTCAACTATAAAAGCCACAAAGGAATTTCCTAGTTGCAGAGAAAAGTCTGAAAAGGTTAGTAGTCAAAATATAAAAAATGGGCAACTCCCCCCCCCCCAAGCCACAACCTTTTATGGATCAGCAGTATTTGGAAGGTGGAATGTCTTATGTCTTTGGGCATTTGGGAAATTCCTCTGTATGTATTTTAATGGAAGCACTTTTAATTCCTGCCATTTCAGCAGTTGTGTATTGTAAGCCACACCTAAAATGGTGCATTTCGTGTTGCAACAAATAGAATTTGTTTGTCCGGATGATTGAAAGCAGGGGTTGGACTTGGCTGAATGTGTACAAGTACAAACCCATGTGTCAGATTTACCCCTTTAAGAAATCAAGAGGGCCCATTCATGGGTGATTTTTTACCTGGCAGTTTTGTGGTGAAGCCACAAATGAGTTGATTCCCTGGGCAATGTGACAGGTCGAATGCTCCAACATGGCGATCGTTCCAACATGGAGATCATGACTCACAGTAGCCTGGAAAACTGTGGATTTTGAAATACATTGAAGATTGTCTATTCACAAGGCACGTTGCCATGCCAGAAGAGCTAATCTTCTGCATAACCATTGGTTCGATGACAATCTAGGAGAAACGTATGTGGGGGAAGGAAGGAAAGAAAGCAAAACCAAAAAAAAAGTTTTTAAAATGTAAAGCAAAATACATTGCATGGAAATGGAACTCACATGTTGATCTGCTGATTAGAAGTCTCTTTTAAAAATAGGCAGCAAACAAGGTCACTTTACAAGGAGTGACCACTGCCTTGGGGAGCAATCCTATTCTCGTGTTGGGCCAGCGCAGTGAGTGCCGCGCCGGCCTAGGGTGTCGGAGGAAGCACAGTAAAGTGCTCTGTGACACCCAGAGAGCAAGGGGTGCCAGTGAGAAGGCCTGCGCTGTCCCACCGGCGCTGAATCCAGCGAACTGCGCACTGGAGCAGGGAAGAGCTGCTCCAAGCGGCGCAGGGACTGGGGGAGGACAGGGAGGGGGTGTAATGGGGCGGGGGAGGGCAGAGAGAGGGGCAAATCAGGCCCAGGAGGGGGGCTAGAGTGGCGCGGCTGGTGCATGCCATATCCTATTCCCCCTCTCAGGCCTTTTCTGTTTGCACGAGGCTGATCGGACTCGCCAGCTGTTTAGTTGGTACAGATCCAAGTAGCCCCATTGCGCAGGCTGGGGCTTTACTCGGGGTAAGGGGACAAATGACCTTACCCCAAGGAGACCTCCAGCCTGTTCCTTCCCCAGTGCTGGATACAGCATGGGCTGCCCGGCCCCGCTGCGCCTCCAACACTGGTTAGGATTGGGCTGCCTGTCACGTAAGATGGCATGGAGCTCATCAAAAATTATGTTCCTGTCTGCTCTGTCAGTTCATTGATATAGCCTAAAACTGGGGATAATCAGTTTGTCAGCAAATGTACCGGTAGTTCCATAAGTGTTGGTTCACTTTCCTCATTGTAGCTAAATGACTAAGGGTCAAACAAACTCAATGTGATGGCGGCAGGTAGCTACAATTACTGTTCACGTGTCTGTCCCATTCATGTATAAATGGGGCAGGGGCAGGGGGGGAGGTGAGCTATGCTGGGGAGAAAAGTGTATCAAGCAACAGAGCATGGACAAATATGCTTCCCCTCACCCACATGCCCCTTTTAATGTTAAAATTAAGCCCTCTCCCAGTCACATGAATAGATAAATGACTACGTCAGGTCTAAGTGCTAGCTATAGAAAGAACTGACAATAGTGAAGGTACCTGTGCCAACTGGGAGCATGCATGTAGTGTGGAAAATGCACATGTTATTTCTATATGTGGCAGCGAGGTGCTATATTGATAATTGGTTAGGATCTGCCTGTGCCTTATTCTCTTCCATTTAGGCACTGTTAAGAACAAAATCTAAAGGTCCCAGGCAGAAGTTTGGCACAGAGGTCTCTGCCAGAAAAATACCAGCAGTGTTTTAAATTGTGATCAGGCGTCATAACTGTGAGCTGAACTATACATTACACTTACCAAAGGAGTGGGCATCTCCAGTTTTGGGAGAGCAGTTCAGACTGGAAAAATGGTACGAGTGTATTACGCATCATCACTCACAATTCCAGACCATCACATAATGAGTTTCCCCATCATAAGAACATAAGAAGAGCCCTGCTGGATCAGGCCAAAGGCCGATCTAGTCCAGCTTCCAGTTTCTCACAGTGGCCCCACCAGATGCCTCGTGGAGCACACAAGACAAGATACCTGTACCTTGTTGTCACTCCCTTGCATCTGGCATTAAGAGAGAGCCTAATACTAAAACCAGGAAGTTGCATCATGGCTTGTATAATATATGAGCTATATGAGATGGCCGGAGATCTGTGAACGGATAGGGTTTTTTTCATTTTAAGAAACTCAGGGCCTTCTCAATTTGGTATGGAGCTTTGACGCTGCAGAAGAGGTTTTTTGCACTCATGCCACTTTTCCAATTTGAACCCAAATTGGATTCAGGAGCTGCTTTTTGCTTCAAAAAATATACAGTGTAAATAGCAGCTCCAGGAAGGGCAGTGCACAACCTGGCAGTTGCAATTCTGAAAAAGCACAGGAGATCTGATCATAGATCTGCAGCCATCACACATAGTTTGACCCTAAGAATTCTCTACAAAGGTGATAATTCACTCAGTTCATATAGTCAGTTTCAGGTGACAGGCTTGCTTGAAGCATATCACAAAGCCTTACAAACTGCTGTCTGTATACAGGGCCCTCCTGCTTTTGGCCAGGGTAGCCGTGGGGTGTGACCATGAGCAGCCAAGGAGGAACAGCAAAGTGGGCTCAGAGAGCTCAGAGGGAAGTGTGTTGTGGTAGATCTATAAGAGGCCTAGGCAGGATGAGCACAAAGAGAGACCTTGGACTACATGTCCAGGAATAGGCTTGTGTTTTAGAAAGCTGGTCTCCACCAACTAGCTGTAAAGTGGTGTATGTGCCTGAATGTGTAATTTCAAGCACAGAGGCATCAGGTGGGAGAGGATGCTCAACGCAACCCTTCCCCCCTCCACCACTTTCCCCCACAACCTTTTTTCCCTGTGTGTGTGTTTTTCCCCTCTCTGTGGCTGGGCTTATTTACACAGTTGGATCCTGGATAAGAAAAAGGCATCTGGAAAAAGGAGCCTGAAAGGGAAAAGTAGGAGGAAGACAAAGGGTTCAACACCCTCTCTTCATCCACAGCTTCTTCCTTTGCAAGACTCTGTGACAACTGTGATTGCCTGAACATGAAGCTTATGTTGTCGAGTGGTTAAAGTCTTGTACCATTTCACGGGATTGGGTGTAAGCCCTGGCTGGGAAAAGGGTTCCCAGTTGTGTTCTAGAACAAATGTGATGAAAACCAGTGAGCAGGAACTTTTAAATATTAAGTGCTTAAACAGGAGGTGCCGTGCTGCCTTTGGGGTGAGAAAGAAACAAGCCACAAATTTTAGAGGGGTGTGTGTGAGAAAGGCCAGACAAACACCTAAACAAGGCAAGTCCAGGATCCATTTCCAAAATGTGCATAGTGGGACCTTATCTTTCTGGTGTTTATCCCTGTGTATGCAATCTGTTTGGAAAGTAATTCATGTTTAGCAGCCAGGCTTGCAAAATTCATGCTGGCCACAGTTTTTCATTTTCATTTTTAATTACTTTTAAAACAGTGTGCATGCGTGCGTGCATGCGTGCATGCATGCGCGTGCACACACATGTTGTTGGTAAATGAAGGCACTGACTGAGCTGCTATAATGTTACAGAGAAGTGAGGGGGGAAGCAGAAAGGACCCTGTAGCCAGAAACCAATGGCTACCATTGGTTGAGCTGCTGTGATCCAACAGAGAAGCAGAGCAGGGAAAAGGGACTAGGAAAGGAAGAGGCAGGGATCTGAAAAGGCAGCAGGCCAAGAGAGCATGCGCAGCAAATGGGGCAGGGGAATTGGTCTGGGTAGATGAGGTTGAATATCTACAGAACCACAGAGAAGAAGAAAAAGCTGACGTATGAGAGAGCAAAGAATTGAGAAAGAGAATGAGCAGAAAGGCGCATGCACACTGCAGAGGTATGGAAATATGAAGCACATATGTGGATCTGAAATAACCAATTAGATCTTGGGCTTCAGACCCAAGATCTTATTTCTAATGTTTAAATATATACTTATTTCTAAGTGTGTTTTCTAAGTGAGTGTGAGTGTGAGTGTGAGAGTGTGTGTGTGTGAGAGAGAGAATTTATATTTTTTGGGAGGTTGCAGTAACAGTTTGAGAACCCCTGCAATACACTTACAGCCCAATCCTGTGTAACTTTTGCACCGGTGTAACAGTAGATCCACCAGTGTTAGTGCACTTATGCCAGTGTAACTTGCCATACACAAACGGACGCAGGACAGACACTGGTGTAACCCCCCTCGGATGCTGCACATGTGCAGTTCGGACGCAGGTCACACGCCAGCGCAATTCCGCTGGCGCAGGGGGCATTCTGGGGGTGTCCGAACTCCCCTGGAATGCCCCCCAGCACCAGCAGAGTTGCAGCGATGTCCGTCCCGCATCCAAACTGCACATGCGCGGCATCTGAGGGGGGTTACGTCCATCCTGCATCCATCAGTGTACGGCAGGTTACATTGGCATAAGTGCGCTTACACCGGTGGATCTACTTTTACACCGGTGCAAAAGTTACACAGGATTGGGCTGTAATACATCTTTTAACATGTGCTGTGGACATGCACAATAATCCCAAATGCACATTTGATACTCCAGCAAATAAGAGATGGTTGTGCTAATCTGCCAGTGTCAGACATGTTCCTGGAGGTCAGCTCTGTCAATCGCTATTTTTCTGAGCAGGTTAAATGCAGGGTGGCCCAAGACGTTTTGGTGCCTGTGGTGGAAAAAAATTCAAGTTGAACCACCACACACACACAATTAACAATTCCCACTAATTAATGTGGGTTGCAGTCTACAATCCACCAGCATGCTTTTGTGTTGCTCCTGTTCACTTTGGTGGAGCATGCACAGGAGATCTTCCTGACAGATGGTAGCCCGTGTTAATTAGTGGGAGAAGGAAATACTATTTGGATTTTCTGTCACAGGCACCAAAATGTCTTCAGCCAGCCTTGGATATGCCACAATAGACTTCACCAACCATCTCCTTGATGTCCTTAACTTGCTTCTAATTCTTCAAACAACTGCCATTCTCTTCCTGTTACAGTTCCCCCCACTCCTAATTCCCTGCTCTGCCTCGCCCTTGATCTCTGTCCCTTTTTAGTATAATTCCATAATAACCCCTTTCCCATATACAACAATAATACAAAACCCCTTTTGTATGTGAGACAGCCCAGGGCAGGCGTGGGAAGCTGAGAGCCAGCTGGATCCATTACCACCAAGCAGAGCGTGCAAGATCTAAAAGTCCCAAAAGCAGAGACTGCTTTGAATCCTCCCCAGTCTGAATTGGGTGTGTGCTGCCTGGAGGGAGTGTGGGGAGGGTGAACCATTGAGTTAGGCCCTCAGACTGCCAGGCTCATGCGCAAATGGAGGAGAGGAGCTGGCCAGTTCCTTCCAGAGCTCCCTTTGCTGAAAAGTTTTGGGCCTGGCGTGGCACTTGTGTTTGCAATTTGAAACATTCTACTTTCCCAGAACCCTTTTCTTTACCTAGCTTCTTTTCTGGGAACATTCTCCAGATATTCCCTCTGAGATTCCATAGTATGTGTATAATAAGCTAAGTCTGCAGTTGGGTTGGGACACGGTTGTCAGACAGGGCTCCTCTGCAGGGTGGCAGGATGAAACACTTACGAGGGCTCTCAAAGTGGCATAAGGGTGCCCACCTGAACAGCACTTCCATTATCCCTTTGTATGGAATACCCAAGAAAATCAAGGTCAGCATGATAGAATTCTCCATTTGCACACCCGACCTGTTCCAGCTTAAGTCAAGTGCCACGGCTACTTTTCCTGACAGCCCACCCAGTCCTGGAGCTGGCAGTGCCAGGTTGCAACCTGGAATTAAGTGTTTTCCTCCCCTGGTCTTTGACGTGACCTTCCACCCCACCCACCCCCAACCCCTGCTGTCTTCCTCTGCCTGAAGTAGGGCAAATATGAAAACCTGCTCTCAGTTGCGGGCTGGGAGGAGAGTAGACAAAAAGGCCAGAAGATGAAAGGGAAGGAGCAGCTGCAGCACTCTCATCTCCTTCTTGATGGGTGTGTCAAAGGTCAATGCTGGTTCTCTGGGTTGCTAGCTGGCAACTCTCGCTTGGGAGCTTCTGAAAGGAGAACTACACATTAGATCAAATATAGAGGTGTTACAAATACTGATGGACCAAGCTGACTTCATTCTCTTTGCAAGACTTTATAATTTATCATGCTTGAAATTACAGCAACTCTCATCACATTTATATAGAGCAGGGCGGTCCAACTTGTGGCCTGTGGGCCACTTGCAGACCACAAGGCCTTTTTTGGCAACAGTCAAGAAACGCGAGGAGGGCTGGCTAATGCTGGCGCTGAATTCTGGGCCGCAGGGCAGGCTGGGGTGACCTGGACAAAAAAGGAAAGCTGACACCTGACACCAGGAAAGCTGAGGGCGGCCAGCTGCACACCAGGCCAGAGAAATGGCCCCATCCAGCGGGCCAAAACGGGGGGGGGCAGCATCAGGAGAGTCGGCGTCAGGAGTGGCAGCAGGGGAGGGGCTCCCAGTACAGCTCAGGGAGGACAGGAGCAGTGGGAAAGGAAGGGTGTGGCCATCCCCATGCAGCCTATTGAAGGGGGTAGCCAACAGGAAGGGCGGGCTCCAGGGGGATCCACTCCAAACGTAAGAACCCTGGAGAGGTGGCCAGGTGGAGCAGAAGCTTGAGCCCACTGTGATCCCAAGGAGAGGAGCCAAGGGCAGGGAGGAGGACTGGTGGTGCGTCAACCCCCCCTGCTGAAACCAGCTGTGGGGCACCTCAGGGGGGGTCCCATCCTGCCCGAACCCTCCAGTTGCCTGAGTGACCCTCCCTGGGACCTGCATCCAGGACCGGACAACTATGTTTCATCTTTTTTTTGTCCCGCAGATGTGTGGCCCACGGGTTCTGTGTTGAAGTACTCTTGCGGCCCACTTGATATGAAAAATTGGACCGCCCTGATATAGAGGTATATGCAATATAGACAAAACCGGTCATGAGGATCAAGGAGGGAAGAGATAATCTGGCAACAGGAGAAGCAGGGAAGCTGAAGCTAGTATGGGCCAGCAAAGGTTTTGGAGAACTGGACTTTACAGGAGGAAGGAGATACAGAGGTAGGAAGCAGTGCGGTAGAAGACAGGAGGAGAAGAAAGGCACAAGTGTTCCTCTTACAGACAGCTTCCGTTCAGTATGGCTTGCCCAGGGGGACCTCCTGATGGATCATGCGCCATGAGCCAGATCTGTCATCTGCCACCTTAAATAGCACCCCAAATCTGCCATCTGAGGCAGTTGCTTTGCCCTGTCTCATAATAAGCCTGCCTCCAACTGTCACTGGAAAAGCTGCTATGGAAGAGCCCTAAATGTAAAAATGTAAAAGGTAGAAAATCCCTGGTTGCAGCATCTGTGAACAAGGACTTTAGGTTTATAGCACTAATAGCAGACCATGCCAAGCCATTTGAGGATGAAGGACTGAATGTGGGTATGTTCATTCATTTCCGTAGTGGCATGTTTGTCCTTTCTATGTGGCCACCTTCCAAGTTGTTCCCATGAAGTTTGGACTAGGTAGAAAGACCACGTAGGTGGGAGACAGATCAATGGTTTCTCAGGACAGCAGGAATGTCAACACACTTTTATTATTAAAATTTGATGATTAAACTTTACGTTTTGCTCCCAACATCCGGGTGAACAGGAGAAGGCTTTTATTGCTGGTTGCTGCATGTAGCTAAAGACTTCTGAGGATGATTTCAATGTTGGGAACGAAACGTAAAGTTTAACCATCAGATTTTAATAATAAAAGTGTATTGTACAACAGAGTTTCCCGGCAGAATGGTTGTTTTGAACTCTAAAATTCAGAAAGTTAGATTCAGTGTAGGTGCTCCTAGAGTTTCTTTCTACTGCTGGCACTGAAATGTGAAATTACTTGATGCAGGATATGAATTTTTCCAGCTTATAATGCTTAGCTGTATTATGGACCCAGAAGTTCTTCCCCAGCTCAGTCTTAAATGAGATTCTGTACATGTGCAGATGGCGTTCAGCAAGCCGGGTGCCCAAAGGCAGCTGCTTGGTCATAAAATTGGCACACATCTGAAGACAGAGGCTTTAATAACAGACCAATCTACCATGAATGGAAAACTGAGGGCAAATTTGAGGACCATAATCTTGTAGTTTCTCAAAAGCCCAATATTTCATGTACTGTATTTTAATTCTTGGTGCACTGCACCTTATAGCCCAATCCTAAATTCTTTACTTGGAGTCAACTCCCACTTGAAACCTGTGAGAAGCTACTTGCCTTTAATCTTTGCTGCCCCAGAACTGGCCCAAGACATTTTGATGCCTGAGGTAGAAAATCCAAATGGCACCGCCACTCCCACTAATCAACATGGGGCATGATCCACTGGAATGTTCTCCTGTATAAACCTCACTGAAATAAATGGGAGTTGTGGCTGAGCACGTGCTTTTGCATAACTCCCATTCCTTGCACTGGAGTTGGTTCGTGGTAGATTGGTCTGTTTCCCACTCTTGTCATTCTTAATGGGCGATGACTCCCCAACTCTTTCTCCTGAGCAGCCACATCACTTGTCCTAGTAAGGCAGTTTCTGTCCTGCCCTCCACTTGTTTCTGTTACTTACTACATGTTGGGGCCACTATCTGGAAGGAACTGTTGTCAGCTGCTGCTCAGTGAATGATCTTGTCAGTTCTTTTGTTGAAAATTTTCAAGACAAAGTCGCTCAGCTGTCATATGGGATGCTTTAGGTCTAGGATGGTAAGGGATAGACTACCTGAGCCTTGGATCCTTTCCAGCTCTATGATCCCCTCTGCCTTTCGGCGAAGGGAATGAGGGGACGTTTTTCGCTTCTTGCTTGACATTTTGTCTGGAAGAAGGATCTTCCTGTCCCCCTTGCCCACATCAGTGACATTCTCAGCAATTGATTTCTTCATCTGATTACATTTTCATGCACAAGCTCATGCCCCAATACATTTACAGTATTACAGTGTAATCCTAACCAACTTTCCAGCACCAGTGCAGCCACAATGCAGCCCCGAGGTAAGGGAATAAATGTTCCCTCACCTTGAAGAGGCCTCCATGACTGCCCCTGCACTGCAAAATGCAGTGTGCGCCCTGTTGGCATGGCTACACCGGTGCTGGAAATTTGGTTAGGATTGCGCTGTTAGTCTTTAAAACATTCCAAGACTTTGTTGCTCGCTGCTAGGGACTTAACACAGCTCCTCTACCAGAATTTCCTATCCTATGCTAAGTCTCAGAGGTCAGGAGTCCTGCTGTCCTACCTAGTATTAGAACGTTAGTATGTCTACCAAACAGATTTGTAAACACTGAATGGGGTGTGTGTGTCTCTCCCCAATGATGGTTAAGACCATCCATGCCGCCGCCGCCGCCACCACCCCATTTCCCAGGTTACCTCTGCTCATGACTTGATACACCTCATAGAACTTAATTACATCTGGTTACATCTGGTGACAGGCATCTTATGATGATAGGCATCTTACGATGAGGAGGTGGAGTTAGACAAGCATTGAACACAAGTGTGTGTTGCCTGCTCTTGCTGCTTCCGTTGGGCCTTGCCTGTTTCAGCGTCTCCTCAGAAGGCCTTTCTCCAAACAATGCCATTCCAGTTTCCTCCAGGGCACCAACTCACGATGTACTTGTATCACTAAGTTTATTCATTGTTAAGTCACATATTGTTCGATCTCCTTCCGCCCTTCCACTTCACATACTACGGATGCAGTGATGTCACTGGGGAGGATGGGACTTAGTAATGTTTGCAAGACAGAAATCAAGCCAATTTCCCTGGAATTGAGCTATTCCCATGGATAAGAATTAATTACTGACAAGAATCTGGGGTTTAGGAATTCAGGCAAAGTTTTAAGCAGAGCAGGGAAATGTCTTCTACTCCTGGTGAAGAGAGAGGGAGAAATTGGACTAAAATTTGACAGCTGGGATCTAGAAGTCCTGAACAGGTCTTGATTCAGGTTTTTCTGCGCCATTGAGCAAAAACGCTATGATATTTGTTTTGGTAGAATTAGTTAGTCTCAGTTAGAATCAGTTTCTGAAATCAGAGAATAGAATCAGTTAGTCTCCGAGGTAACTGTGGACTAAATGAGTGACTAAGGGTTGCCTGCTCTCAGCGGACATGGGGCCTGGCTTTTGTGCTCAGTGAATGGCCTGAGAGCCCCAGGGTCTCTAGCATTATTGAAACAGAGCAGTACTTGGATCATTTGAGGCCGCATTCCAAGTTTCCAATAGAAGAGCAGGATATATCAGTATAACAAAATAATAATAATTAAAACCTGGGTGGGGCACATGAGGGCAAAGATGGACTCCTTGGTGAGCTTCTCAGTGGATCTAGGCTTTGGCAAGCCCAAGGCCCCGTCAAATGAATATGCTAGTCCTGTTGTTGTCAGATCTAATCTGGTACTGGAGGCCATATATTATATCAGGTGACCACTTCAAAGAACCATATATGTGTCAGCTGACCACTTATTTCCAGCCTTAATGACATTTTGGGCAGACCACTTTTCTGATCCTGCCACTTTTCAAAAGAAGCTTAGAGTGGCATTTTCGCCTCATGACAGCTCTGCGAAGTAGGTTAGGATGAGAGGATGACTTGCTCAAGACCACCCAGGGAGCTGCGAAGCAGAGCGGAGATGGGGACTTGAGTTCCCCTCAACCAAACCTAACAATCTGGCCACTGCACCAGTCAGCCTGGCTTTCAAAGCATCGCTGTGTATGCCAGAATAAACAAAAAACCTAAAGATTCTCTCTGGGCATGTCTGCACCACAGTCTTAAATTGGCTTAACAGCCGTTCCTTCTCATCAGGGAACCTTGGAAGCTGTTGTTTGGGGAGGGGGAAATCTCAAACAAGAATTTTCAGCACCCTCACCGAATTACAATTTCAGGGTTCCTTATATAGGAAACCATGATAGCTAAACTAGTACAAAATCAAAATACAGTTTGTAGTGTAGATTTACTTTTATGAACACTGTACTGTTTCCTGTGGTGCCAGCTATGCCGTCAAAGCTTCATTTGAAGTGTTTGTCATGGGTATGGACCATGTATTTGTTTTGCTACTGCTTAACCAACATTAGAAAGTTGGAGCTGGCACACCAAATTATGGTCTGTTATATAATTAACATTTCAGATGACTGAGCTCAATGTGATTGTGTGAACTAGTCCCAAGTGCTGAAGGGTGTGCTGGAAATAAAGTCACTACGCTAAAGATCTGGCAGTTCAAATACAATATTTATATAATGGGAAGATTTTCAATTTTTTTCTCCTACCATTACTAAATCCAATATTCCCTCCCCACCATAGTTTTTTGCTTCTGGGCCAGAGAGTAGAGCCAGACAGATCTTGCTACGGAAGCAGGAGTTTTTGAATGCTGAAGCTAGAAGCAACTGGATTTGCTCTTTAACAGAAATTTGCTACACATTCCTATGAATTTTGCCTGTGTGTGGGTGTGTGCTACATGTTTGTGCTAAGTGTCTGCTTAGCCTGTGTGTGCTACATGTTTCTTATGTTTGCCTATGTGTGCATGTACCATGTTTACATGTTTGCCTGTGTGTGCTACATGTTTGGACCAAGACTGTATATGTTGTCTTTAGTCAGGTAATACTGTTTGGGCCCAATCCTATCCAACCTTCCAGTGCTGATGCAGCCATGCCAATGGAATGTGCGCTGCATCCTGCAAGGGGGGGGGTCACGGAAGCCTCCTCTAGGTAAGGGAATGTTTGTTCCCTTACCTTGGGTCTGCATTGGCGCTGGAAAGTTGGATAGGATTGGGCCCTTCAGGAGGAGGGACAGAATTAAATGCATCCAAGTCCTGTTCACACAGCAGCGGTGAAATTAGTGGGACAAGCACATGTTGAAGGACCTTGATTTCAGCAGGACGTGGCCTCATTTAACTTCCTCTGGATTGAACCTATCATTTCAGTACTGAATAGTCGGGGTTCTCTAATACCCGAGTTAGGCAGGTCAAGAATGTCCCAGAATTTGGAGTACTCAAATTGCAGAGTCTAAGAACCTGTGGCAGAGCAACGCTTGAAATCTTTGAAGTCATCTGAAAGAAACTCAAAGTCTTGGTAAAAGCCCTGATATGTTGTCCCTTAATAAGTACACATGTCTGCTTAGCCTGTGTACACATGTACTTATTTGTATGCAATAAAAGCCAATGCAACACAAATTTAGTGGCATTGTTCATGTTCCATAAACTAGCCTCTGTAATTAGACAATGGCACTTGACTTAACTAACCTGTTCCTCTAGCTGAAGAAATCTTGAGGCAAAATGTTTGTTACAAATGAAAATTGCAAATTAAGGAGGCTTTTCCCATGAGGGTTGAATAACTGATTGCTGCAATCAAGCAGACAAAAAACCCAGCAAACTTGCTTGTAAAAAACCTGAGCACTTTCCTGTGCTAAAACCCGTCTTTCCCAATACTGTATCTAGTTTACTGTATGTAGTAGGAAATTATTTTATAGGGAGAAGCATTTAATAATGCGAGTCCCCATCTGCTGCCTGACATTTACATGGGTAAACATAGGTTTACTACCTCAAGTGAAGCTTATACAATGAGTGCATTTCAAGATCACCTTCTTATCTTCAGACACACTCTTTTGCACTCACCACCAGGGTAACTGGAGCATGGTCCAAGAGTAACTGTCCTTTCCACTCTTCCATACAGTACTTGGTTATTGGAGGCTGTGCTAGTAATTCAAAGTTCAGGATCTGGAAGTTGTAATTCTTCTGGACCAAATAAGAATCTAAATCCAGACTGAGGCCCACCCATCCAGTCAAACGTTCTGTTTTGCATGCTTTGTATGCTTTGAGGTGAAAAATCAAAATGGCACAGCCTCATTCTCCGCCCCCCCCCCCCACACACACACATTACTTAACAACATGTGACATTCTCTACTGCGGGCCTGATTGAGTGGAAGCATGTGTATGTAAATAATGTTTTGACTTTGTTTTAACTTTATAAATTGAAAATTCGTATGTGAGCATTAGACAGTCATGAGTTCTCCTTCCTGTCCTCCTTTCTTTGAGTTAGTAGATTCCTAGGCTTTGAGGTATGGGAATATGTTTGAAGGAAAAACAGTCACTGCCAAAAGTGACCGACGTATTTGCTGTCAATAAGTACTGAGGTGCCCAGCTGAGAAGGCCCCAGCTAATGGCAAGGTGGGCAGGGTACTAAATTAGGGTGACCGTAAGGCCTTGGTTTTTTTCAGCCTGATTCCTGGTTGAATTAACAATTTTCTGATTTTTTAAAAATACATTTGTATTCCACTTTTTCTTCAGGGAGGCCAGGGCTGGATGCATTAAGTTATAACCCATTTTATCCTCACAACTATGTGAAGTAGGTTTCTCCAGAGAGAGAGAGAGAGAGAGAGAGAATCATGGTCACCCACTAACCTTCATCATGGCTGAAACTGGATTTGAACCCAAGTCCAGTGTTCTGTCCACTAACACACATGCGTACAACAAACATACACCCATAGAATACTAAAGGCCGTACTTCACATACTGGGTCAACCTTCAGACACTGGTTTGCTTAGCCTAGTGAAAATCTGATAGATTGTTCTGGATTTACACCACAATAACTGAGTTCAGCATCCCAACTTGGCTGTACATCAATATTTGTACAAGTAATTTCCTCCCTTGCAGGTCACCTGCAGCTCTGAAATACTGGGCGGAGTTTGGCACAAGGGGATCAGCACTCACTTGCTCTTGTTGCTTTGTCATGGCAACAGCACACAACAGTTGCAGTTGCTAAGTCATCATCCTCTGCTGTTCTTCCCATTCCTGAAGGTTTCTAATTACTCAAACTGTGGGGCCCCACCTAGTGGAAAGTTTTGTACCTGCAGAAGGGATGGAATTAAACCTATTATCTGTGGATAATTAAAAACATGAGGTAGAAGGGAGGCTGAGACTATACCTGGAGGCCCTGCCCGCCCCTGACCTCCATCTGCACTGAGATGACATATGTAAAAATTGTACGTGCATGGATTCTCTCAAAACCATCTGTACCCTGCAGAAATGCAGGATGTAGCTTGTATGCACACAGATCCCGTCCAGAAGGTGGAATGAACATGTGGAGCTGAGAGCAATTCCACCCTCCTCTCTGTGGTCATTTCCAACAGATCTGGCCAACTGAAGAAGGCACTTCACACCAAATACTGTAGTGCGAGACGCACACAGATAATTCATTAAAAAAAACCTTTATTGGCATAAATCAGAGAAAAGATTCACTTACAAATGCATCTGGCAGGTAGTCAAAGATGTGTGTGCACAAAAACTCGCATAAATTCACCATGTCATTTCCACTCCCACACAACCCAAGCAGTGGTACTATTTTTAGGGGTGCCTATGAAGGGTGATGCTGTGTCATTGTGCCCCGTTTGATGCCATGCTGGGTTAGGCAATGCCGCCTGGTCCCTGTGCCAAGGCCTGGCAGGACCCTGAAAATCCATGACATGTTTTCTGTGCAACGTCTCTCCAGCGCAAGACCAGCCTCAGGGTTATTTTTACTCAGACAGTTCCATTATCACCGTACAAGGGGTGACAGGCATAGAGGAGCCATAGACTGGACAAAGCTGCACCTCCCGCTGCACAAACAGATGCTTAAACTTGCAGTAACTTGAGGGATGCTAATGAAGCAGCTGCATGGAATCTAGGGATTGCAACCAGCACTCACTAAGACATATGCATGTGTGAAGCTGCCTTATTGTATCAGGGATGTAGTAGAGAGTGAGTGGAGCTCTGGGACTTCGACAGCAGGAGCAGTGGTGTCGTAAGCAGGAGTGCTCTAGTGCTGCCTTTGAAACTTTATTCAAAAAGACTTTAGCCAAGAAAAAATCAGGCGCTGTAAGAGGCAAACTGAGGCCATGAGTTCTTAAACAGTGGTATGCGTACCACCAGTGGTACTCTGGCTGACCAGAGGTGGTCCGCGGACCGCCGGTCTGCTAGAAACCTGCTCTGATGTGGCATTTTTGGCTGCATTCTTGCACCGGGTTCTCGCTCCCAAGAGGCTCTTGCCTTTGGCCAAGCCACTCAAGAGTGCTGGGAAGGGCCCTCCTGCCCATCCTGACCCTGCTACCTGCTCTAAAAACGCAAAAACCTGGAAGTAACTGGTGATTACATCAACACATCATCACCAACCAATCACTTCCAGTGGTACACAAAGGATGAGCAGCACTGGAGGTGTTAGAACCCCTGGTCTAGGCCATTATTTATCCCATGGGCTACCTGAGACACAATATGTAGCTCATGTTACCTTTAGGCTATAATACTATTCAAATATACATGGAGGAAGGTCTACTGAACGCAATGGGACTTCTGCAGCACTGTGATATACCATTTATATACCATTTATATTTATTTGGGATTATTTTAATTTCATTTTTCAATTTTTATACTTTTACTTTAAAACTATTGCAACCCACTCCAAGAGTTTGGGATGAAATGGAAATGTAATACATGTCATTGTAGAAATAAGTGACAGGAGGAAAAAACCCACTTGAATGAAGAAATTTAAAGTTTACTGGGGGGGGGGGGATATGTAGCCATATCATGTCTTCCAGTAGCCTTCTCAAATGGGGCATAATGGGCATTAATGAGCCTTAATGGGCATAGCTGTGGAAGAGCCCATTGATGTCTGCTCTGCCTGGCAGTGGCTCTTTAGGGTCTCAGGCTGGGAAGGGTCTTTCCCAGGCCTGCTACCTGTGGCTCTTCAAACTGGAGATTGTGGGGGTTGAACCAGGGATCTTCTGAATGCAAAGCAAGTGCTCTCCCATTGAGCTGTGGCCCTTTGCATTGCAAAGGATTCTGTAGCTAGCCTTGAGGGGAACAACCAGGCTCCTGACCTGGCTATAGTTGGCTGCCTGTGGAACAGAAAGGTAGTGTAGGTAGGAGGAATCAGCTCAAACCCCCTCCCCCATTTTTCACTTTCCCCAAAAAGGTTTCCGATCCAGTTTCCACCTGTGACAGAAGCAGAACCCAAGAGTACAGCCAGCTACTGTATGCCAAAACTACTGTTCAGAATAGCTGAGGAAGCACTGTCTGAACAGAGTGAAAAAAAGGGGGTGGGTGAGGCTGTGAGCTCTTTGTGGCCCAGTTTTCAGCTCTAGGGTGGGGGGGAATGCATTGGAAGAAACGGGAGCCAACTGTATGGGGATTTGGCTCCCAGTTTTGCAAAGGAAAGCAGTAAGCCTTTTCCAGAGGCTCATTTGAAAGAACACCTGGAAACTTCATCATTCTGAGGAGGAATCTGATCACTTCTGCCATTCACAGAGCACTGATTACAGTAAGAAGGTGCCTGCAGATCAAACAAACCCCAGATTATTTAAACAAGCAAGCCTGACCACATGTTCCAGGGGAAGGTGAAGAGGCTACTAGCTAACCTTGAGCTGGCAAGACAGTGGTTCAGCTCTTTTACAATGCGAGGATGAATCTCTTGGGGCACACACACTCATTTCTTTTGTTTCACTGTTCTGTGGCCAAACTAATTGTACAGGTTTTTGAACCACCACAAAATCACTCAATTATGGGTTGTGTGAACACCTACCACAGGCCAACAACGTTTTCTTCTTGATCAGAGATATGGCAGGGCCTTCCTAAAGGAAATTTCATGGAGGATACATGCCCATGTAGAGAGCTCTACAAGTCCTGGCTTATTGTTTGATCTCACATTTACCTGCCCTGGCCAGCTGTGACTCCTTCAACCGTTGGTCAAACAATACCCTGTATAACATAACCGCAGGGTTGCCCCATATAGGCCTACAGAATTGGACTGCTTGTGTGGCAGGAACTCAGCATCCTTGTGGGGAGGAGATGCAGGCTGGGGAGGGGAGCAGGATCTGCAACACTCGGGCAAGGAGAGAGAGAAATATCATACAAAATACACCATCTCTCTCTTTCCCGGACAGACGTGGTTTCCCTATTTATCCACAATGACTCAACCCTCGGCCCTTGTGACTCTCTTCGGTAACCTTCAAGACGGGAGAAAGCAGAAGCCAAAACAGCCGCAGAAGCTGCCAGCTTTGATCTTCCAATTCTTTGCACGCGACCAATGGGTGGGGCTGGAGGAGATGGCTGGTGTGGGGAGATGAGCTTGCCTTCTGCCTTGTGTGGTTTCTCGACTGTTCTTTCACAGAGACCCCCCACCCAAGGGATGGTTCCTGGATGCAAAGGATGCTAGGACCCCTGCGACTTTTGCTCATTATGTAGGGATTTGGGGTAGTACAGCCTTGTCAAGCTACAATGCTCTAGGAGTGGGAAAAGCTACTCATGGCAAAATTCCATCTTCTGCCAAGGTCCAGGAGCCCTGAACTCTGTTGCCTCTGAAATCCCTGGTCAGTCAGTAACTTTTCCTGAAGAAGGCAAGATGCCTTCTTTCTCCATACCCATATTTTGTATCTGGAGGGCCAAGCAACATGGGGGGGGGGGGGGAGAAAATGCAACCCAAGGGCCTTCAGTTATTGACCTTTATATCCTAAAGTAAGAACTACATACCTCCTGAGCCTTTCAAGGGCATTTTGTTCATGCAGATGATGCCAGGAAGCACACGTTTCCCACCTACCTGCCCAACTGTGCTTGCCAGGGGCCGCTATGGCTGCTGCAAGATGGGAGCAAAATGCAAATAGGTAGTGTTCAAATTACAGGGGGGGGGGGGGGAGAAAGAGAAGTCCCCTTATCCTTTGTTCTGGCCCTCTGCTTTGAGATGGCTACTGGAAGGCATGATATGGCTACATTTGAGGGGAGATGGCAGTTTTCATGCAGTGCCCCTTGCCTTCTCCCATTTGAGCATTACAAGAAAGGGGGCTTGAATGACATCTCTCCTACTTACATAAAGCACACCCTGTATGTGTACTGGAGCACTTGCTACATCAGATAATATCTGTGAATAGGCTTACCATATCCAAAGGGGGACAGAGTGCCTACACTTTTAACCATTGTAAAAAGAGGGAATTTGGGCAGGTGTAGCTCATAATGGAAGGGTGCAACAAGCTGCACCTGCCCAAATTCCCTCTTTTTACAATGGTTAAAGGTGTAGGCACTCTATCCCCTTTGGATATGGTAAGCCTATCTGTGGATAGTTTTGCAAGCTGCTTAGAGCCTCTGTTACACATTGGCCTTGTCTACACACAGTGACAGAGACTAGCTCTCCTTTTCATACAGTTATTATATATAGTATAGCTATTAAGAGTCAAACTAGGTGTGATGGTAGCAGGCCCCTTTGTTTAATCTGAGTCTCCCTTGTACATCATGTATCCAATAACTAAGTTATAGGACAGTGTCCCAGAAAATCCCTGGTCTGGTCCCTTTAAGAGGCCTAGCCCCACTCTGGGCTGATTAGTGCCCCTTTTTCAACTCACAGGTTTAGCAGTCCAAGTCCAAATATCAAAGTCCAAAAGCCAGTCCAAGGTCAGAAAGCCAGTCAGGGTTCTCAAGCCAGTCAGTCCTTCTCCTCCAAAAGCTTTCTGCAACCCACACCCTTCCTTCTTCCAGGTGCTTTTTATACATGATGACCTCTAGTGGCTGCAGCTGAGTAGCCTGCCTGTTGCTGAAGCCTGGGTTTTAACCCCTTATACCCTAGGCCTATGAGGAACCACTGCTAACACCACACCCTATCTCTAGGGGAAAGTCTTCCGCATTTTCCAATACAGACGATTATGGTTTATATAGCATTTCTTTAACTAAAAAAGGTCAAATTCCCTGTTTGCTTTTGACACTGGCTATAGCAAAGTCAATTACAGTAATTGAGTGAGCAACAGGCAGAAAAGGTTTCAGTGACGTGTAATGGTGAGGAGGCAGAGTCAGGCAGCGATCCTTAATGTGGCCCTGTTTTCACTTGTGAAATGTTGGCGAGCACGCAGAAGTTTTCCGAGCAGAAACAAGCACAAATTTATTTAGGGGGGTCTGCAGTCCCCTTTTCAACTTAGTTTCTTATTTGAAAAATACTGGGGTGGGGGGGATTGCTTCACTTCAATATAATGTGATAATCTTCTAGTCTGTCTCATACTTTACACTGGTTTCCAGATATAAATAACACATGTCAGCCCTGCTGGAAGATACACCCTGCAGTGGGATAGCTTCCAACCACCGGAGAAGGGGGGGGGACTTTTGGAAAGAAGTTACATTATTTATGGGCAGTTCTTCCTCTCCAGAACCATCCCAGAGGCCTAGTAAAAGGCCATTGTGTATAAAATAAGAATAATCTTTTTCTTTATATGACGTCCCTACAGCACAATGAGTCTATGTTAGTTTGTCCCCTGTGATATTTAAAGGGTTCCAGTGTGAGGCATTCAACAGTTTACACTGTCTCAGCTACAGTGGTAGTTTATTCACTCATTGGTTGTTTTTGCAAATGCAGTGTTGACAGCTCCAGAAACCTAAGGTTGGGTTACAGATTTGCAGAAGACAGGAAAGGGATTTCATGCAAATAGGAAAGGGATTTCCAGCAGAAGACTCTGCCTTGAGGCCTAGTTGCTTGTAATGCCCCATGGGCTGGAAACAGCATTGCTAGATGTGCAGGCCCAAGGCTGTAAGCAGGGGCAGGTAGGGCTCTTGGAAGAAACTCCACAACCACCTGCTACGTGGTCACTGGCTGCAATGTGCCAATTGGGGCATCAGTAAGCAGGGGAGTGAGTGAGAGGAATTTCACAAGGAGGGCAAGAGTCACAACAAAGGTCAGGCTTGCTCTTGGATCAGTTCAAAATTAAAAAACTTTTTTATGCCAGCCTCTCATTATAAATATCGAAAGGAGAGCAACACAGGTCAGTCACCCTGTTTGGTTTCTGAGTGAAGGGATTTCTTGAATAATTAACAACAAATTTGTTGCAAAGGGATATTGGCCAGAAATATGGATGTCCTTGAATAATATTCACATGGTGTCTGAAATATACGGGTGAGGTATCTGCGGGCTTACCAGATTGTCGCCGGGACGGGAGCAGTCTACCCTTAAGGGAGCGGGGCGTGGGGGGATGCATTCTGGGCCCCCCACGCCCCACCCCCTTAAGGGTAGACTGCTCCCATCCCGGCGACGATCTGGTAAGCCTGGGTATCTGCCCCTATACAGTATTTGGCTATTGCCTCATAGCCCAGTGAATTGAAGTATTTAAAGGTACAACATGGGTATAACAAGACTTACTGGTAATTATTTATGTAGTGCTTTCTGTGTGTTCAATGTATTTCACATACATTCTTGCAGTATTCCTTACAACAGACTTGTAATTTAGTATTATTATCTCGATATTGCAGGTTAGGGACAGAGGCTGAGAGAGAACAGCATGTCTAAAGCTACAGGGACAAGCTTTGAATGGAGCATCCTGTCTCACAGCCCAGTCACTTAGCTACTATGCTACAGTAGCTCTCAAGTTGGCAACCCTCATTGGCTGGGAGGGCTTCAATGCTGTGACTGCAGATAGGCCCTGTGCCTTTAACATTTAAAGTGTCTTTTAGTAGATGAGGCTTTTCCTGGCAAAGAGATGAAGTGTTGGGGAAAAGCCTTACTTGCTACATTTCTACAGTCAGTTAAAGGCACAGGAACAAAGCCAGGAAAAAATGTGGCAACCATAGTAAGCAGGAGTGCTCCAGGCAGGCATCTGTTTGTGGGTGCAGTGTCCTCTAACTTGGGATCCAAAAATACAGGCCTAGAGGGGTTTGCCTCTCAGTAATCAGTGGCAACAGCTGGCGGCAAAAGGGCCTGGAATAGTTGCACTATTTGGTGCTAGGCACAATATGTGTCTGTGAATGGTTGCACACACTTCTTGAACTTTTATATATATTGTCATCTGCAAGTGGAAGTTTTGTCGAAGAAATCCCATTTGCTCAGGGGAAGTGCAAATATTCAAATAATTAAAGGCTTGGGGACAAAAGAAGTTCTGTACTCCTTATGTTAGTTAAACGGAAGTGCTTAATAGCCAGCGAACGTGTATAAGCAGGTTAAGATGATGTAACTTTTTGTTGTTGTTATAAATGTGGGTCCTTTTTCTGTGGGGCTCTTCAGGGCAAGGGGCAGCTTCGTGGTTTCCAAGCATCTCTGAGTAATCAGGGGCCCAAAGCCAAATAGAATGAAACCCAAATTCTCCATGCTTTGTAGCCAGTCGTCTGATTAGAGGCTTCAAGAAACCTATCCATTATAGGTACAAAAGGCAGGATACTTCTGAATTCCAGGTACTGTAGGCAGCAGATCAGGAGGCAGCTCTTAATTTCATGCCCTGCTTGTGGGCTTCCCAGAGAGGCACATAACTGCCGGCTGCCGAGCACTAGGCTTTGGTCAGATCCAGTAGGGCAGGGCTCATGTGATGTAATCACCTCACAAAAGCCTCCTCTGCACTAGCGCTTAGAAGTAAAGGCATACAAAGTGTGAACACAGTCGCTTTGTGTGTGCCTCATAAATTTCACCTTGGCTTCACTGCAGTTTCTTAGTGTCTGCACCCATATTAATTTGCCAGTTGGTTGGGCATTAACAGATGACCAGCCTACTACACCACACTGAAGGGCAGGTGCACATCATCCATGCACTGATGCTCAAATTTCATATTCAAAGCCAAGGAAGAGGCACTGCATTTGGAAGCGTTCTTAGCAGAACCTGTAGCTGGTTCCCTGTAGCTATGTGGATATCCACAGAAATGTGTTTTGAGGCTGTTATCACAGAGCTAGAGCTCTCTTCCTAGGTTAGCTCTGGGTGAATTACATGACTTGCTGTCAACAACCAGACTGGGCCAAAATACATGTTACACACAAAATGTGTGAAAATCAAACATCCAATAACCACTTCTCCTAGGAAAGCAGCTCTGGAAGGGGGTGATTTGAAGTTGGAAGGTGACAGGGAGGGGTGGTTATCCTTCCTCTAGCCACAACTTTACCACTGCACCACCCACTCCAAACGTCTTTCACACACCCAAGAAAAGGATGCAAGGGGGAATATGCACTTGAAATCCTGTGAGTGGGAGCAGTTGGGGAGTGGCACTGTAACAGATCAGCAGCCAGAGGAAGGATTAAAGAATTCCTTTGCCACTTCTCTGCTTCAAAGTGTCCATCCTGAAACTGCTTTGCCAAGAAGGAACCATATTTGTGTGCAACAGGTAGCGTTGCTCTAAAATGGCAGCTTCTGAGCACCGTTAAGGGCAACAGAATGGGAGGGTAGTCGCCTCTGGTCCATGGGGTGCAATCAGTGATGTAGACTTGAGTCTATTGACTCAGACTCGAATCAGACTCAAGTCGTGTCAATGACTTGACTCGGCGATTGTAAAAGACTTGAAAGACTCGACTCGAGACTTGGAGCCTTTTACGACAAGTCGAATTTTATTCAGGTTTAACCCCATTTTCCCCATTAAATAGATAGGAGTTCGTCAGAGGCATTTGTACGGTAGGGGCCCTACCGTAAGTTGCGCCCCGTCCTAGTACCATGTTTACAAACCGGAACGAGGAGGCCCCGCCCCCTCGCCGGTGGAGCCATTCCGCGCTGTGAAGGTGACAAGCAGGGAGTCTCCTGCCCATTCGCCTTTGCAGTGCAGAATGGCTCTGCCGGCGAGGGGGCGGGGCCTCCTCGTTCCGGTTTGTAAACATGGTACTAGGACGGGGCGCAACTTACGGTAGGGCCCCTACCGTAGAAACACCTCTGTCGCAACTCACAACCAAAGACTCAGGGCTTAGGGGCAAAGACTTGGGACTTGACTCGAGACTTGGAGTCAGAGACTTGATCCACATCCCTGGGTGCAATCCACCAGAAGATTTTCTAGCATAGCTCCTGCTCAGTGGAGTTTGCTCAAAAGAACTTCTGGGCGGATTGAGCCTCCTGTCAATGAGCATGCCACTGTTTGAGGAGCAGCAGTCAGGGCTGGGGATATAAGGAGAAAAAACACTGGGAGAGGATTATGTAGCCAGGCTGGGAGGCTACAGTAGAACTATTTGTACAGGATGAGTTAGTAGCAGCAGCAGCAGCAGCAGACCTGGAGGGAAGAGTCAAGCTGGTAAATGTGCTGAGCCTTGTGGGCCCCACCCAGCTGGGAAGCGAATTTCCGGAGCTGCCACATAATCTTGGTGCTTTTGAACGCTCTATTTTTAGGGCTGCTTTTAACTGATTCAGGAACACACGGCTTGCCCTTGGCCTGCTGTCCTGGTAAGCGGGAGGGGTGGGCAAAGTGAGGCAGGCCCACCTCCCCAATGTTTCTAGTGTGAGGTTGTCAAGTCCTACAGTGTCTGAAGCACATTTCTGACTTGCAGAGGGGGCTGATCACTCTCTCTTTCCCTGTTTTTCCACAGAGAGGCTCCAGAGCTAGGACTGGTTCCCACCAGCTACCACAAACCCCCGGATTTGTCCACCTCTGGTGAGTCATTTCTTTGTCCCTTTTGGCTACAATCTTCAACACACCTATTAGGAAGTGCCACTGAATTCACCAGGTATTATTATTATTATTATTATTATTATTATTATTATTATTATTATTATTATTATTATTATTATTATTAATAATAATAATAATAATAATAATAATACTTAAGCTAGACAGAGAGAGCTCCTTAGAATATTCAAAGTTGAATGGACATTACGTTAGCCATCCTTACAACAGCGATTTCCAAACTGTGTGCTGGGGCGTGCTAGCATACCACAAAATGTGCCTGATAAATTACCGGTAAGCTGCCGTGTTTGGTTCATCCATCACTTTATGCCCCTTGAAGCAGAGATCCCCCATGGAGCATGGATACTCCCCCACCAACTCATGGACAGTGATATCATCCAGGGGGTGGGAGAAAGAATGTCCCAAGATTGTCTGAAGCAGCTCCTGCTACAGCTGTCAGATACAAGACAATCCCAGATGTACCATTGTCGAGAGAGCAGCTTTCCATCCTTGAGCTCTGACTGATTAGGCAAAGGGAGGGCAGGAGCCAATATCATCAACTGGGCTGTCTGTCCCACGGTGGCAAGGAAGATGCCTAACCGTTGTTACTGGGGCTGATTGAGAAAGTACAGATGTAACACTGAAGTGTGTGTGTCGTCCCCCCATTTTAACCCAGAAAAAAACTGAGCCTCAGGTATCAAAGGTTTGGAAAACACTTTCATCTCATAACCCTCTATGGTCGGTCATCATTATAATCATCCCTATATTGTAGATGGGCAGAGACAGCAGCTTGGTTAGTTCCTGGTAGTGGTGAGATTTAAACAAGAGACCTCTTGGTTCACAGCTCAGCATTTTAACCACTTTACCCAGTAAACATGCATAGGACTGGGCTGTTAAGCAGTCAGCCTGGAGTGAAGAGATTCTGCCCAAGCACTTCTCCTCTCTATTCTTCCTGCCCCAAAGAAAGAGACTGAGGACAGGGATTCAAACCTTCCTGTTGACGTTGCAAAGTTGAGGAAAAGAGGGAGCTCCCTGCATAAGGTTAATAAATTGTGCATCTGCTGTCCCACATCAAGCTTTCTTTTCATTGCTAGGCAAGCAGTGAGGCCCCACTTGCACAGAGCAGTCCTTGTTATGAATGTGTCTCCTACTAAATCAGACCCTTGGTCCATCTCACTTATAAAGGTGCTGCTAAATGGCAGCAGCTTCTGGAGATACCAGGGATTGAAGCCAGGGATGTCGGCATACAAAGTTAATGCTCTACCACTGAGCTATACTCCTCCATCCCATAAGTGGCATCTTAGCAGTGGGAATGGGATCCGTAGAGTTATCCCTGCCATCAAAGCAGCTTGATCTGAGCACTGGGCTAGTAAGGTGGCTCCAGCTCTTCTCTAAAGGTTGGTTCCCACATGCATGTACACCACTTGATCTCACCCTCACTCAGTGATGTAGACTTGAGTCTATTGACTCGGACTCGAGTCGGACTCAAGTCACATCAAAGACGACTCGGCGATTGTAAAAGACTCGAAATACTCGACTCAAGACTTGGAGCCTTTTACGACAAGTTGAATTTTATTCAAGTTTAAACCCATTTTCCCCATTAAATAGATAGGGACTCACAACCAAAGACTCGGGGACTTGCGACTTGACTTGAGACTTGGACCCAGAGACTTGGAACTTAACTCGAGACTTGGAGTCAGAGACTTGATCCACATCCCTGCTCTCACCATTTGCTTACTCAACACTAGATGACTCTCTGCTGAATGTGTGAACTATCTCCATTGAAATGTTTTTGGAGCCGACATCAGAGAATTCAAAAGCTCTGTTTATGTTGGTTCATTCCCAGTGCGAGTCAGTGCTTGATGGTTCAGTCAGCAAATGATGAACATGTCCGTGTGAACCAGTCCTAACATTATGGGAGGATTTCAGCTTCGCCTGGGAGGAAGCAGTTAGGATGAAAAGGGAAAATTGGCCCTGGAAATGGTGGGGGGTTTATTGACCGGAGGAAATGGGGGTTATCCATCAATCTCTCATAGGAAGCAGAACGTCCCTGCCAGTATTTGGCCCAGTTTGCACCAAGTTCTCCCCACAGGGAGAGAACCCTGTTATCTCCACAACAATTCCTGTGCCCTTGCCCTGTTGCTCAGTCTGCTCTCTGTTTCAGCTCAGTAAGCCCAAACCGCTTCTCCATCCCTGTCTCAACCACCTCGAGGCAGATCAGACAATATTTGTCCACATGCACGTACACCCTTCCTCCCACAAGTGAGTATCACTTTCAAGGAGGGCTTGTTTACATTCGGGGTGCCTTCCAGGTTACTGTCTAAGAACAGACAGCCAAGAACTGCTGGCCAAGACTGACTGCCACTTCCGACATTCACCGAAAGGTGTTTTTAAATGGACACCTAAAAGTGTCAAATGTGACAAACATGCATTTTCAAACATGTGTATCATACCACTACAATTGGTGGCAAACTTGGGATTGACTGTGTAATTTGTGAAATGACCCTACTTGCCAATGGTTGGGCCCCATGGACTAGCACATTCCACCATGTTGGAGAGAGAGAGGGGGGGGGGCAAATCCTCCATTTGACACGGCAGGAAAAACTACAGCTTTTGAAGCCAAGCATCTCGCTGCTTCCATCCCCTTCTTTCTGCCAAAATCAAGACTTGAGGATGGGATGTATGAGAAGCAAACTTTCACCCGGCTGGTGTTGGCCCAAGGGACACCTGATCCATTCCCCTTAACATTTCTCTCTTTTTTTTTTCTAGCCAGCCACCAAGATATTTATCTAAATATCTCTCCTCCCTGCTGCTGCCAGCTGGGGTTCCTGGTGATGTGATTTTATTCTGATGTGCAGAATCACATTGCCAGGGATTTCCAACAGTCAGTGAGCTGCCACACCTGGATGGAGGCCTTATGAGCTGTCAAGTGGCTCAGGATCTTACCTGCTGTGGAAAGCCAGTCCAGAGGAGTCACCAGTCATGGACACAATTGCTCCACTTGAGGGGGGGGGAGGTGCAAGCGGAATAAGCAAGGGGCAATGGTACCAGTGGGGAAAGACCTGCTTCAGATGACAAGGGTTAGGGCTTAGCTCACCTGTGAACAGCGTTTGGTTCAGCCATGTTCACAGTGGCTAAGTTCCGCCTCTTGGAGTCTATTCCCCCCTTCCCTGCAACTCTTGTCATCACACAAGAGAAGAGGAAGCAAAGAGGTGGTCCCTGGGCCTGGAAGGGAAGGCACAGAGGTCTTGTTTGTACTACGGTGGAGAGAAGGTGGGGGCCACTCTCTCAGCATCCTCCACAGAGGCAGCGGGGCCAAACGATGCTGTTTCCGGGCTTAGCCTCCTGTGCCTACTGAGCTGATACTCAGTTGCTTTGGATAAACTGGCTCAGTTCAGCAGGAACAGGAGTCCTGCCCAGGCCTCCCAGAGGCTCAGCTGTTGACAAGCATCCCCGAGGACACAGGCGTTGGACACCAACAAATGTTATTCTCCCCACCGTGGTGGGGCACTGGCCAGGCTACATGTGTGCAGCTGAGAACACTGTGACTGACAGGGTCCCTCCACAATGAAACATCTTCCTCACCTGGACAATGGGGGGGGGGGGGCTTGGCCAAGTCCCAACCCTTCCCTGCCATACTTTTCCTGTTGCACTGCTCACTGGGATGCCTTTGGGGGTACTGATGCACTGTCTATTTGGGATACCCCTTCAGTGGGTAAAACAATAACCTCATCTAAGACATGAATAAAAGATGTTTATCCTTAAACAGTTGTCAGCTCCTGGCTTTGATTTGCACCTGACCTGTGGGATGAAAGAGGTGGATCAAAAGTGGTGTGTCCAGGAGGCAGGATTACTGGATTCTGATAAGGGCTGCGTTTGTTTTTCTAATGGCAGTGACATTTCTAGCATACCTCTAGCATGCTTCTAAGCGCAGGGTGCTTTTGCGGCGTTAAATATCTAAAGATGATGAAGTGTTGCTGCAAGCCACCTTAGCAGTTTTGAATGAATCCTGTAGACCAGGGGTTCTCAACCTTCGGAGGCCCCCTATCACATAAGGCTCCATTGAAACATAAGGCTACACTGAAAATATCACTCTTATTTCCTGGTCCCTCGTACTATATCTCTCAAGCTTTCCTATTGGTGCATGAGGCTGCCATCTTTTCTAGCTTCGAGTTTGCAGTTCAAACTGCTAGCGTGGCGAGCATGCTAGAAGCTTTTAAAAAAAAGCGACCTGAGCATGCTGAAGGGAAAGAAAAAAGTAGCTTTCCAGTGCTCCTAGCGCTGGAAAGTGAAAAACAAATGCAGCCAAGGTTTGGTTGTTGAAAAACAAACGCAGCCATTAGTGGCGCAATCCTGTGTAAGTTTAGGTTGGCGGAGTAGGAGCTCCGCCAGCCTAAGGAATCACAAACATTTGCAGCATGTTTGCGGCTCCTCGCATATAAGTGGCGCTGGTGCAGAGGCCGGCACTACTCACGCCACCAGGCAAAGGCGTCGCTGGAGCGCGGCGGGAAGGGCGGACCGCCTGGGGGCGACGTGCGCAATGGGTGACGCGCAGTCGCGTGTGCACCCGCGCATTGCACGCAGGCGGTCCGCCCTTCCCGCCGCTCTCCAGCGACGCCTCGGAGGACGCCTCGGAGCGTCCGCCCTCGGCGGAGCTCCAAGGCCTTCTGAGGGAGGCCCGATGCGCGACGTCATATTTATAAGGTTTCGCGCATGCGCAGAACATTTGAGTGCAAATTTGCCCTCAGAAACGTACTGCGCATGCACGAAACCTTATAAATATGACGTCACACATTGGGCCTCCCTCAGAAGGCCTTGGAGCTCCACCGAGGGCGGACGCTCCGAGGCCTCCTCCTGCCCAAGACAGCCGGCCGGCAAGGATGTCTCTGGAGCTGGCAGCAGTGGAGGCTCCGCTGCTGCCGGCTCCGGAGACATCCTCGCCGGCCGGCTGTCGGGCAGCACGGGGGTCATTAGGGTGGCGCGCGCGCCCTCGCACAGGGCAGCGCGCGCCCTAGTGACGCTGCTGCCGCCAGGGTCCTGGACCTGCACAGACCGCCACAGGTGAGTGCTGCACTGGTTGGTGCATGGTCGGGGGGAGGATGGGCAGGGGCAATGAGGGAGGGGGCCATTGGCCAGGCCGGGCTGGGAAGGGGCAGGGATATCGATGTTGAGTTGCACCAATATCCTATGCTCCGTCACAGAGTCAGAGAGTCTCACTTTTAATACAGGAACTGAGTGAGTTTCCTGAGAATCTCAGCTATCCTTTAAACAGGCACATTTTTGGTTGATGATTGCAGAGAAAGACCTGAAATCATGTCCGTCCGCAGAGTGCAGTGAGAGGAAGTTGAATGCAACTCCCAGTGTTCCAGGCAGGGCGTAGCTTTGCCCTGCGTGAGGGGGGGGGCGCCATAAAAATGCTCCCCATAACGTCACTTCCGGAAGTGACGTCACTCGCCCTGCCCTCCCTTGTGACATCACAGTCTCCAAAAAAAGGTGCGGGCAGGCGGGGGCATCCTTTCTCACTGCCGCCCACCCACAAGGGCACTTCTGATGCCTTCCACGCCCTCCAATCTCCTTTTTTGCACAGCAAATCACTTGCTGCCGCCGAATTGCTGCCGATGCGGTGGATTCGTCGTCGTCGTCCCCACTTGTCGCCCAGGGGTGGTGCCCCCCCACCCCCTAGCTACGCCTCTGTATGAAAGAGAAGCTAGAATCTAGAGAAGACAATTCTCATGGGGTGCTACTTGCTTATTAAAGCCCATTTTCTCCCGGCCCACAGGTGTACGCATTTGACTCCTGTTGCATATATACGCCCTTGGGTAAAAATGCCTTAAAGCCACTGGAGCAAAGCAATAAAAAAACAGTGGGCAACTCCATCAGGAGTAGGATTGCCAACTTTTCAGTTAACACCTGTGCCTTTCAATTAACACAGTCTGATCCACAGACATTAGCTGGTGACGCTGCTGCTGCTCTCTGTACCATAAAAAGCAACCCTAATGAGTACAGTACCTGTAACTCAGGCAAGGCGTCGCAGAGCCCTTATCCTAGCTGCTTGCAGAAGGATGAGAGATGTTTAGTGCCACCCCCACCCTATGACATTATGAGTTAAGACAAGGTTCCATGAATACAACACCTTTGCCATGTGAGCACCTGAAGTGAGCCTCCCTTTTCATCTCCCCAGGCAGGGCACCAAATGAATTCTACACACACATCACCCCATGCACTTTGTCAGCAAGTCCAGGTTTCGTGAGCAATTAAAGGATTAAGAGCAAGGAGTGGTGCCAATGATCCCACCCGCTCTGAGTCATGCTAAAGCCAGCACTCACCTAAGAAGGCCCCCTCTGCCCACGCACCTGCCTGTAGGTATGAGATGGTGGAGCCAGAATGTTAATGCATGAAGCTATCAATATTCAAGGGGGAAGGGAGGACATACACACGGACTCACAGACACACAGACACACAGACACACACACACACACACACACACACACGGAAGGGTGAGCTGCAGAAGGTGGGCCCTCATTGGGTAGAATGCGGAGTGGCTGCTTCACAATGGAGGAAATGTCCCTCCCATTGGGATAAAAACAACATTAGTACCAAGTTTCAGCCCTGTAAGGGACTCCAAGTCGCCAGTTGCCAGGCTCCTACCAGCCCCATTGTTTCATATGAAGAGTTATCTACTGGGGAATGAGTAATAAGCTGCTGTACATTGCCCAAGCACATCCTGATCCACCGTCTTGGGCTATGGAATAAAAACTCAAGGCCCAGAAAGCTGGGGAAAGTTTTGCCCTAGACTCCACAAAGGAAACTTCCAAGGCTCCAGTGAATGGACCGCTAGTCCTTTCCTCCCAGAGGTGGCATTCAAATCCAAGGCTGCACCTTCAGGGTCACATAAGGTGGATAGGTCTGCTGTTCATGCTCTTTAACCACCTTCTTAATACTCCAGGATGGATAAAGTGAGAGATAACAGGTGGATTTCCCACCTACCCCTATAATCCTTTCAGCGTGAAGTAGCTTTATTTCAAATAAACTCCACTCCAGCTAGAGACAAGGAAGTATCTTTGGGTTTTTGTTGCAACTCTGCAAAATATCTAACAGCGCGATCTGACTTAACTTTTGTGCTGGTGTAACCAGCGGCGCAGCGAGAACGGGAGGCCCCAGAACGGAAAAGGGATTCAAATCCCCTCTGAATTCCTCTTTTGGAGGGGATTTGAATCCCTTTTCCATTCTGGGGTCTCCCGTTCTCGCTGCGCCGCAGGTTACACCGGAACAAAAGTTAAGTCAGATTGTACTGTAAGGCTGCAATCCTTTATGCACTTACCTGGAAGTAAGTCTATTGCACTCAGTGGAGCTTATTTCTGAGTTGGTATATACAAGATTGCACTATATTGCACTATAAAGTAAGTACAGGTGTCCCCCGCTTAACGACGGGGATATGTTCTGGAAAACCCATCATATAGTGAAACCGTCATTAAGCGAGTCCTCAATGTAACACAGTGGAGTTGTAATAGGGAATGAATGGCAAACACAGTGTAAATTATGAGTGTAACACAAAGCACAACACGATTTCTACCTGTCAATGGAGGTAGAAATACACAGACACGGAGAGTTAAAGACAACATTTTAATTTTTTTGCATTTAAAATACAGTACTGTAGCTTTAATTCTTTGTTTACACTTTGGGAACCTCCGTCATATATGCGGATCGTCATTAAGCGATCCGTCATGGGGGGGGGGGGAGACACCTGTACTGCCCAAGATCCTCAATCTAAGGCCAAGCCAAGACATTTTGGCACCCAACGTGGAAGTTCCAAATGAAAGTCTTCCCTCCCACACCCCAATTAAGGTGGGGTGCAATCCCCATGGAAGCTCCCTTGTCCAGCTCCTGTTCATTTCAATGGGAAACAGGTAGGAAAAACTTCCTGATGGATTGTGCCCCTCTGGTCAGACCAGGCCATCTCCCACTGCTTCTTTGACGGTGCTCAAAATCTACCAGCAGGGGAAGTCACCTCATTGCAGGGCTGCCTTGCCCAGCCAGCCAGCCAGCCAGCCACCTTCATCCCAATTTACACAAATAATTCATACAGTGAACCCTTTTAATAGAGTAAGAGTGGGGCAGGGGTGTCCGTTAGTGCCGAAAGTCCATTAAATCCAAATGTATTTATATCAATGGACACATGACTAGTTCTTAATGAAGCAGAAAACATCTGTTATTTCCCAAGTCTGTTAAATCGAGGGTTCACTGTACAGCCATTTCAATTTCGATGTTCATCTAGGCTGAAAACAAATTATATTTTTTTCATAGTGTTGAAGGTAAGTACCACAGAAGCATCATTGCCTGGATGTGCTTGCTTATGTCACTTTCATCTCTGGTCAGGTTTTTGGACTACCAAAAACTGCAAAATCTGTTTATCCAGAGACAAAAGTGGGATGAGCAGGCACACCCAGGGCAACAATGCTTTTGTCACATTACCTTCAACTCTCTGGAATAAAACCTACCAATTGTCCATCTCCAGGAATACAGAAACTTACTGAAAATCCCTGTGATCCCAACGGCCTCATGCGCTGCTGTGGGAGGCCCAGCTCCATCTGGCCCAGCAGGGCCTGGAAGGCAGTCATAACAGTATCAGGGTGGGGGGAAGGGGAGGGTGACATGAGGGCGCCTAGCAGCTGATACAACCCCCGTCAGGAACTCCTCGTCTATCCAGTGCCTTTTGATGTATGCTCAGCTATAAATAGGACGGGAGGAAATGGAGCTATCCTGGAAACGGATCCTCCTCCTATCCCCACTTGGAGCTTAGCCGCCCTAGCTGCAGCCTTAGCAAGTGAAAGGGAAGTGTCTGAAAGAAGGGGGGGATACAGCCCTTTCAAGAGGAGGGCTTGGAGATTTGTGATCTGAGACCTGTGGAAGAATGGAAAATCTCATAGCTAAAGGCTGTCGGGTGCAGAATGTTGAGATGGCCTCGGTGTCACACTCCAAACCCCAGAATGAGAGAGGACCAATTTTTTGTTACTGTGGTGGTGAAGGAAAAACATGTGCCTGATGGCGCTCTTTGCATCGATAACAGAGCCAAGCTGAGCCCTAGAAATGAAAAGAAGTGGCAAGGCTAAATTGTGATGGACTCTGGTGCAAAATAAGTCCCCCACCCCCATCCCCATGTACATCTCAACAATTCTCCTGTCCTAATTTGAGCGACTGAAGTGCACAGGAACAGACATGCTGAATAAGACAGCACTCCAGTGTTGTTATGATTGCTGGTTTATGTTTATATGAGGCCTTCGAGACAGAGCCACATGGCTGGGAGTACATTTTACTGGGAACCAGCTGACAGCACTGGTAGAGAACAAAAAAGGCCTGAAGAGTCGGTTCAGGGAAGGCTTGACCACCTGCACTACTCTGTGCCCTGGAACATGTCTTCATTTTTATTTATTAATCACAGTTACCGGTATGTCCTAGGGCCAGTTCAGATACCATCCTCTGGTCCTGCCCACCATGTGATTAAAGGCGAGGGTGTGCATGTCCCTCCCCCAACCCACCTGGTGCGCTGTTCTGCTTCCCATACTTGGGTACGGAATATCCCAATCCCCCCCCCCCGTTCAATATGTGGAACAGAACAGGATGTCGCATGGGTAAGGAAAACCTTTATTTTTAAATTGCATAACAGGCAAGGCCAGCAGACAGACAGCATTGTTCAAACTGATCCAGAGTCTTCCTCCAAGGACCTCTCAGGATGGCACATGTATGGCTACTCATTTGACTCTAACCATTTGAGCCCTAGGTAAATATAATCATAGAGACATTGACTTGCCCAAGGCCACAGAGTAATTCATGGCAATCTGAACCCAGGACTCTCCCCATCCACATTCATCATCTTATTCCAATGCACCACAGTGGCCCTAAAAGTCAATAAAGAGCTTCATTTTCTATTGGTAAATCAACACTTACTAAAGGCCATCTACGCATTTCACTACAGCAGAATGCTATGTGAACCTCACAGTACTGTTAACCCAACAGCCCCTTCTCAGTTGCAAAGCATCCTTTAGCAGTGGCCACTTTGAAGCAGAGAAAGGAGGGGGGTGCTTAACCCAGCACTCCCCAAACTGTGGGTCGCGACCCGATGCGTGGTGGGTTGCGCAGCTCCCCCCGCCCTTGCAACCGGTTGGCTCCAAATTGGAACCCTCCGGATGCAAGTGGAAGCCGCTGCCGGTTTGTGTCCTAACTTCAGAAGCCACTGCTGCATCGTGACGGGCCCGGGACAGCCTCGAGAGGCCTCCGTGGGCCTGAGACGGCCTCTGGAAGTGACTTCTGGTCATGTCTGGACTCTGGAGGCCCTCTGAGGTCCATGGAGGCCTCTGGAGGCCGTCCTGGGCCTGGCATGATGCAGGAGCAAGCCGGAAGTGGGAGGGCAAGCTGGATCGCGGCAGCGATAGGTTTGGGGACCGCTGCCTTAACCTATCAGCAGAGCCAGCCCAACACCTCTTTGAGCCTAAGAAGGCATGCCAAATGCTGCCCCCTCACCTGGTGATGTGCCAGCCTCTGCTCCTCCCACGCCTTGTATTGGAAAACAAAGAGGGGGATCGACGGAGTGGAAGAGGAAGAAAGGAGAGTGGTGGACTGCTGCAGAGTCCCTAATTCACCACTCTCCTCCTCTCCTCCATGCTTCCTCTTCTGTTTCATCCCCCTCTTCCTTTTCCAATCCAGGGAGTGGGAGGAGCAGCAGCAATGGAGGCAAGTGGGAGAATAACTAGGTATATGAGCACCTCCTACCAATTTGCTGCCTGAGGTGACTGCCTCATGGATGGACCAGCCCAGGGCCTTTCAGAGGAATTTTATCAGGGGGTACAAAGTTTCTTTTGGGCCCCTTCCCTACATATGAATTTGTCTCCAGGGCCCCGTTTTTTACCCATTTTTCACCCTGGGCCCGGGGACAAATTAACCCCACCCTCAGAGGCCGGGCTTACCAGATTTTCTGGAACCCCAAGGGGGGCGGAAGTGACATCACGGGAAGGCGGGTCAAAACTGTGACGTCACTTCTGCCGGACTAGGAAGATAAAGACGGAGACGCGCTGCAGCGGGCAGCACAGTCTCAGAAGAGCTCCGGCCCGCCACAATGCAGCCGGCGGGCCGGGGCCGGGACAAAAATAGTTCGGGGGGGACAGGGGGGACAAAGGGGCGTTGCCGGGACTATCCCGGTCAAAAACGGGACGATGGTAAGCCTGGCCTGGACCAGCCTGCCTATATCAGCCATTTTCTGCAAGAACTCCCCCCTCACAGCTTCTTTCAAATTCCAAGTCTGGATTTCCAAGGGAAAGCAGCTGGATGGGGAAAAGATGGGGAAAGTTAAATACTGTACCTATGTTAACTTTATCTGCTGCAAAGGGCCCCCATCTAAGTATAGCTTTTAAGCATTCCGTGTGTCTTCTGTTAGAGCTCTGGAAATTTCAAAAACAGGTATTTTATTTCTGTCTGCTGCTTGCTACCAACACGTTTGCAGGAGCAAATATAGAAACAAAACACTGTCTTTTTAATTGTGTGGTGTGGGCACTACGTTTTGAGCCACTACCCCTGGCCTGCAGAGAAATGCGAAGAAATGTCCTTGATCACTGATCAGTAAGTGCAGCGTTACAGAATTCCCCGCTCCCGTGTGGTCAGGTTGTGTGGTGGCCACCACAGCATGAAAAATCTACTCTCTTGTCACCTGAAGCCAAAGTATCCGCTACTTCCAACTCATCAACTGCCCTGCTCTGAGACCTTCACTCCAGCTCCCATGACCTGAGACGGTCTTTTCTGCCCGGCAGATTTACTGTTTAAAACTAAGAATTGAATAGAGAACAGAACCCAGGCGGTCTGCTGGCTCCCCCCTCCCGCACTTCCGCCGTCCCACAACAATCCGGGCTGGGACTCCATCTCTCTCAACCCAGCCAAAGAACAGCAGCAGCAGCAGCAAAAACAACAAGCACCACCCTTGCGTGCAACTCCGGCTCCCCCACCCCAGCGGCGGATGAGAGGAGCACAAGCGTGGGCTGCGGAAGGCGGGCGACCAAAGCCGGCTGCTCTGGAACAGCCCCGGGCAAAACCAGCGCCAGCCGCACGTAGCGCACGGGCTGAGAATGCGTGGAAGTGCGGCGCCCTCTTGTGATCAACCTGCGGGATTGCAGTCAAATGTTCCAAGCAGAACAAAGAGCGGCGAGGACCCTGCGACTTTTGGCGGGGGGGGGGGGGCGAAAAGGAACAAGAGCCAACCAACTCCAACTGCAGAAAAGGAGGGACGGGAAAAGATGTCTAGTTACCTCCATAAAAGTGGCTTCAGACGGCTCTCTAAGAGAACGTCTTTTTAGTTTGGAATGTCATGTGTTACTTGGTGCGGGTGGTTATTTTCGCACGCGAGGTAAGGCATATATACAATACACACCAACTCTTCCTCAAAACTGTCTGTCATCTCCATGCAAAAGCCACATTGGTCAGAGTGCTCATTTGCATTACAAATGCCCCTCCTCCGTTTTCTCTTTCACATGAACAATGACGTAAGAGAGAACTGCGTAAGAGAGAACTCCAAGACTATTTAGGCTTAGTCGTACTTTCGTTATTGTGAACAGAGGAAGTCGGAGGAAAAAAAGGTGTTTTCAGATCCATCAGGCCTCAGCAGAACCATTATCACGTATAACATTAAAAAGGCCCTCTATTTCTGCTGAGTGTGACTGTTGAGTGAGAGTGTGTTGTAGAATGTGGAAGAAGAAATCAACAATGGAGCACTAAACAAGCGAATACACATAACCAACTGAATGGCAGACCCCACCCTGGCGAATGGCAGCCAGGATGGTGTAGTGAAGGATGGTGAAGATCCAGGTTCAAATCCCCGCTCAGCCACAAAGCTTCCTGGGTGACCTTGGGCCAGTCACTATCTCTCAGCCCCACTTACCTCACAGGGTTGTTGTGAGGACAAAAAGGAGGGGAGGAAATATGTACACCACTCTGAGCTCCTTGGAGGAAGGGCGGTATAAAAATGTGAAAAATAAATAAATAAAACAAAACATAAATTCACTGCTTTGCCTCCAGCTCCCCTCCATCCCTGCTCAAGGAAGGTACTACACAGTATTAGGTGTACTAATGAAATTCAGGTTCTAACTGCTCTAGAAGCACATCTGTTTAGATACTTGTCTTGTCTACACAAGAAAATGAGTTGGCAAAATCCTGAGGTACCAGTAGACTGCACCCCACTGCAGGTGCGGAGAAGAATCCACAGTTTTTAATCCTTAAGAACATTCCCTGTGGGTACAAAACAACAAGCAAAGAGTTTACCCATATACGGGAGAATAAGCCCAGACTGCGTCCTGCTCAGCTAGATTTCTGTTTGCGGGGGTGTTTTGTTTTAGGACACATTCAAGAACATGTGACCCTCCACCTAGAGTCTGATGATGTGTGGTACCATCCATTCCACCACTTCAGGGCTACAATTCTAGGCTTGGCCTACAGATGCAATGAAGTGAGAAAGTTCTGACTGAGAAGATAGGATGAACCAGGGTTGACAGGAGTCAGCCAAAGGCCCAAGCTCAAGACCCACCTAGCTAGACTAGGCCCAAGAAGCCCCCAGTACCAGTGACAATGGTAGCAGCCAATGAGGGTTGCCAGGCAGTCCTCAAAAGAGCTATGCTGCTTCAGGTGGTAACAACTTCCAGAGGGGTAGCTGCATTACTAGTCTGTAGCAGAAAAGCAAGAAAGATACACCTGCTGACATGGGCTGTGGTCCACAAAAGCCTGCGTTGAAAGAAATGTGTTAGTCTAAGATGCCACAAGACTCTCTGTTTTCACTTCAGGTGGGACATTGTGGTTTTGACTGCTCCCCTGGGTGAAAAACTCCCTAAGTCCTCCCAAGAAGAAAACTAGCACAACAGGAATTAACTGAACTAGAACTGTTCTCCCTGCTGTACTAAATGTTTGTGTTTTTTCAATCACCTCAGGATTCTAACAAGTCATGCTGCTGCAGGTGTAGAGCAGGCCTTCAAGGCCAGAGATGTCTAAAGACACTGGTATTTTGCACATCCCCATTTTAAACCTCCAATTCCTTTACAACCCAGTCCTATACAGATGACGATGAAATGACTGCAGTATCCAAAGTCTGCCCAGCACAACGGGAGAGTAGGCGCACCAGAGCCCAGGAAATGCCACACTGCTGCAGCCCTCCCAGTAATGCTGCCAGTATCCATGGAAACCCTGACATAGCCCATCATCCATGGAGTGGCGGCCACATGTCAGCACGAGCCAATCACCACATCTACCCAGCCCCTAGTTGATGGCCAAAGAAGCACTGGCCACCACTGGAATGACACCCGGCTGGTGACCCCTGGGAATGAGTAGCACAGCAACAGTCACCACTGCCACTTATGGGGAAATGAACATAAGACTATAAGAACATAAGAACATAAGAAGAGCCCTGCTGGATCAGGCCAAAAGCCCATCTAGTCCAGCTTCCTGTATCACACAGTGGCCCCACCAGATGCTTCAGAGAGCACATAGTCAACAAAATAACCTGTTTCCTGTTGTCACTCCCTTGCACCTGGCACAGAGAAAACCCATTTCTAAAACCTCTAAAACCAGGAGGTTGCTTATGGCTTGTAACCCTGTGATGGTCTTTTCCTCCATGAATCTGTCCAAACCCCCTTTAAAGGCATCCAGGTCAGGTGCCATCACCACATCCTGTGGCAAGGAGTTCCACAGATGAATTACATGCTGGGTAAAGAAATATTTTCTTTTGTCTGTTCTAACTCTCCCTCCACTCAATTTTAGTGCATGTCCCCTGGTTCTGGTGTTATGCGAGAGGGAGAAGAATTTCCCTCTATCCACTCTCTCCATCCCATGCATAATTTTATACGTCTCAATCATGTCCCCCCTCAGGCGCCTTTTTTCTAGACTGAAAAGCCCCAGACGCTGTAGCCTTTCCTCATAAGGGAGGTGCTCCAACCCACGAATCAATCCACGAATCAAATGCCTCAATAACACATCGTTGCCCACACAAAACACAAGAATGGCAAAGCCCCACCCAGTCCTAACAGGAGCCTTACCCAGCAAGGCACTCGCCTTTTGCTTGTCTGCCCAGAAAACACCTATGGCAAGGACAAAAGAAGAGGTGGAGGCAGCTCTATATCCCATAATAGCCAGTCTACAAAGTTGCTCTTTGTAACCCTGCAGGCCCAGCAGGAGACAGGCAAAAAGCACCTTATGGAACATTTAGCATCTTGTATCACTACAAACAGGTATACCTGGTTGGAAGGGACATGGACCTGTACGGGCCAATCATTGGGCCAGTATGTGACAGGGTGCCTATTGCAGTGGCCACCCATAAGGCCACTGGCCACACATCCTTGTTAGCACTTGCCGGCCCTTTTACAATATCAGAGTTGGGGAGTCATGAGAGAGAGAGAGAGAGAGAGAGAGAGAGAGAGAGAGAGAGAGAGAGAGAGAGAGAGATATGCAGCATCAGTGCATTGTGACATGGGACTCCCTCTCCTCCATTACTTACCTGTGTGGGGTGCATTGTCCTTGCTTCCCCTGTTGGAGTGGTGCAGTGGAGGTACGTTCCAGGGGGGTGTTTGTGTATGGAGTCTGAGAAGACAAGTGTTGGCCATGTATCACACCTTAACAGATTGTGAGGGACAAAAGGTTGTTTGTGCAAAGTGCTTTGTGTACCAAGTGCCTTTTCTCCTTTGTTCCCATCACCAAAGTTCCCACCTGTGTGCGCTAAGTGTGCATGACTAAGTGTGCCAGAGAGATATAGCCCCATGCCACACATGCCCTGTCATCTAAGTTGTGGTCTCCTTGGCAGGGGCATATGGCACAATCCTGCATAAGTATCCCCCAGTGGGACTATAGTCCCGCCTGGGGAAGGTGTCGCAAACATGCTGTGAGGCACGTTTGCGCCTCCTCAGGATGTGGCTGGA
The DNA here is from genome assembly GCA_026170595.1 of Plestiodon gilberti rubricaudatus. Taxonomy (NCBI): domain Eukaryota; kingdom Metazoa; phylum Chordata; class Lepidosauria; order Squamata; family Scincidae; genus Plestiodon; species Plestiodon gilberti. The sequence continues at coordinate 111,653,503 of JANXHW010000002.1, forward strand.
GTGGCAGAGCAGCCTCTGCCACTCCAGAATGCCCAAGTGGCAGAGCAGCCTCTGCCACTCCAGAATGCCCATGCAGGTAAGAGCTGCACCGGAGGGTGCAAAGGGAGGGTGGGGAGGGGGTGTTCCAGAGGGCCAGGATTGACCCACCGGGCCAGGGATGGGGGAGGGAGTATTACGGCACTCTCCACTGATTCCAATCCTCCGTCCCGGTCTTGGTTGGCCTTACACCAACCAAGGACAAGGTTGGCTCCTCGGATTTGCGCCAGCCATTTTGCCCATTCACATCCGAGGAGGCCCATAGGGGCTGCTGGGGCTCTCCCCAGGGGAAAGGGATGAATGTCCCTTTCTCCCAAGGTGTGCTCCAGCTCTGCTGGCGCTGGCCCGATGCTGCCTAGGATCTGGCGCAGGGTGCATTTGGACACTGTGGCAGCCCTAGGCAGGATTTGGGCTGCCCAGTACTGGGGTTAGTGTGCTCTGATTGGCTGCCAAGAGTGTAGTTTGTACCCTATGGTCCACTGCAGGAAAGTGAGCAGGCTGGAAGGGGTAGTGGGAGGTGAGATTTTCTGGTGTTTTTCCCTATGGGTTTTCCCTTTCCTACGTCAACTCTGTTGTTGGCATAGCATTTTCCCACATCAGGAGTGTATCTGTGTTCTGGGCTATGACTTGGGATATGACACATATCAAATCCTTCTCATCCCGCTCCCGTCTCCATCCTGTTGCCGGAGGGAGTTGAACCAGAGAGAGCAGTTAATTAGCAGTTAATTAGCAGTTAATTAGCAGTTAATTGAAAGTATGCCAACGTGGTGTTGTGCTGCTGCCCAGGGACCATCCCATGTAGTGCAATCCTGTCTGTGCCTGTTTATTCTGAACTACGTTACTCTTTAGTTAGCATGTTGAGGACTGCAGGCTTACTGAGTATCTCAGCCCCAGTTCATATCATTGGCAACCCCAGCACTGGCAGGAAAGCAAAGTACACGGCAGCCCTAATTCACATCAATTCACTAATCCAGAGGTTCTCAACTAATCCAGAGGTGGTACGGGTACACCTGGGGGTACGCGGACCTCTTGCTGGGGGTACGCCAAGCCCTGTCCCTTATCTGCCCCATCAGCAGCTAATTAAGTGTTAATTAACATGGATTTTAAATTCTAATTATTTTCGGAGCCCTTCTGTCCCTCTGATTTTGGTTTTGGGCAGCGTCATCGTAACATACGGGGCCCTGGGGCCCAGCACCCCGGGCGCAGCCCTCAGGCGCCAGTTATTTGGGGGTGCTGGCAACTCGGAGTCAGGCCGGGGCTCGGAGCCTCGCGCGCGGGGGTTACCGGTGCTTCACTCCGGCTGGGGCTCAGAGCCTCGGACGACTCCGATGGAAGAGGAGAAAGTCGGCCGACTCGGAGCAGGAAGTCAGTGCTGGTGACTTCCATTCGTTTTTCGCCCCGCGCCCGGCAAGTAAACCCCCCCCCGGGACTGGGGAGTTACACACCATTTGGTTTGGTGCAACCGAGTCGCCCTCTGAGTCCTCCTCGCCCTCATCATGGATGCGCGGCACGCCGAAATACGGTAAACAAACAAGGATTTTAAATGTTTGTTTAGGGGGGGAAATAAATAAATAAATTGTGATTTATTTTTTTTACACCCCCAAAAAAAGCGCGGGGGGGAGCGCCAATTTAGAGGTGGGCCCCCAATAGATTTTGGGCTAGCTTCACCACTGGTTTTGGGCTTATTGTTGTACTTTGGAAAATGTACTTTGGTGGGGTGGGGGAGAGAAGAGCTGATTTTGGGAAGTGTGACTTGGAGAAAAAAAGAGATCCTTGGATGTGTGTCTCTCCCTCCCTCGCTTACACTCACACACACACAGAGTTAAATAAGACATTTTTTCACATTTAAAACGATTAATTACCTAATTAATTAATTGATTAATCCAATTTAATTAGCAGTTAATTAGCAGGGGGGACTTCAGAAAATTGGACTGTGATAGGGGGTACCCGGGCCTCCAAAGGTTGAGAACCCCTGCACTAATCAATTAGCTAGCTAGCCAGCCCACTCTATAAGGTCATGGTACATGTTACTAAATGAGATTTTAGGGGAAGGGGCATAGTGGAAGAACAGAAGACTTGCTGTGCCTGAATCTCCAGGTAAGGCTGGGAATGTTTCCCCTCTCTGATACAGAATTTGAACGGCTGGTTACATTTGTGCTTTATTATTATTGTGTACATTATTTACATGTGTACAACCAGTGTTCCCCCGTAGCAGAAACAGTGTTGTGTGTTTCAAAGGGATGTGGGCTAGAAGGAAACCAGAGAGCTCTGCTGATTGACTTATAAGGAATAAACAAATCACAGATATTTCTGCATAGATCCAGCAATGCTCATAGGGGAATCTTAGAAGTTTAGGTTGTTTAATTTAGGGCTAAGGCATTTGCAGAAATTGCCAAAGGGTCCAATCCTATCCAACTTTCCGGCACCAATGCAGCTGCAATGCAAACATTCCCTTATCTTGAGGAGGCCTCCGTGACTGCCTCCCCCCCCCCCACAGAATACATTGCACGCCCCATTGGCCCGGCTGCATCAGCACTGGAAAGGTGGATAGGATGGGGCCCGAAGAGACTTAACTCAGAGGATCCTGCTTGTCAGCAGGGAATGAACACAAAATCCCAAGTTGCAGACATGCTGGTTAGTGTTACCTCTTTCCATTTCACAACTGGTCAAGGAACCAAAACTGTCCTCTTACGTTGTGTGCCAATGCCAAAGATATGAATACTTAAGTTTAGCTTGAAAGTCCAGTTAAGGAAAAGTCCAGACAAGCCTATATGAATTTAAGGCATGACTAGTCCAAGGCTGGCTCAGTCACAAAGCAACCCTCAGGCAGCAAATGTGGGGTGTCATTAAGGGCAGCAGAATGGGAAGCAGACAGGTCTGACCTTGATGGGGCACAATCCACCAAGACGTTCTCAGGCATAAGCCTAAACAGAGGCCTCCGTGACAGGACAGAAATGAACAGGAATTTGCACACGTGTAACACCATCTGGAAGGTGAGCAGGTGTAAGCCTACTGTACTCATAGGCTTGAAGGTTATCCATAGACTTATCCACCATAGCCTTATCCATAGCCAATCCATAGACAAGGTGGATATCGTACTGTGGGACATCCTGAGCAGAGTAATCCCTTGGTTGAAAGTTGTCAGGTGCTGCGTAGGCACAGAAGCATTTCTGTTTTGCCAAATGAGCCTTGCAGGTGAAGAATTTCCTCAAGTGGGATAAGATGCCCTTTAGCTCTCCCCCCCCCCCGACCCAATACTAAGTTTGGTTCCTCTATGCCATCACCTTCAGTGTTTTGAGGTAACGGTGTAGTATTCAACCCTTATTTTGAGAGTGGAGGTTTGACCAAGAGGGTAGATGAAGGTATTCACTCTTTGCCATCTTGAAAAGAGGAGCAAAGATTTGCCTCAACCACCAGGGTGTTGCCAGGATGCAGTCAGTATGCCTGTATGTTCAGGCAGCTGCGGTTCACAGTGTGAGGAGAAAAATATTTTCCTTTCTTTCTTTCTAACCCATGAAAGCAGATAGATTCAGATGCTAAGGTAAAAAGTGTCCCCATTTAATTATTTGTATTTAAAAAATAGAGAAATGATAAAAGAAAAAAAGATAAAATCTCTCTTCCATTCCTCTTTTCTTTCTTTTTGCAGAAAAAGTAAGGGAATAAAATTAAGAAAAAAAATTGAGCTAAAAATCTTTCAATTTTTTTTCTTTTAAAGGTGACCCTGCTTGCCATATGGCAGAATTGTTCAACAGGCACAACGATCAAACCAGCACTTATTTTTTTCTTTTTTTCTTTTTCTTTTTTTGTAATAAACAACGAACACTAGTAAATAAAACTTAGGTAAACATTCATTTTTCTGTTGAACAAAGCGAGGGAGAAAAGGACACACTAGAAGTGGTCCTTTTAGCTATGCTGCTGAGGCAGCAGTAGAAATGGAACTGAGCATTCTTCCTATGGGGTGTGTCCGCATGGGGTGTCCGTCCCCCACTTGAGTGCAGGGGCAGAATGCCAGGATGGTGTAGTGGTTTGGGAGTTGGACTTAGACCTGGAAGATCCAGGTTCAAATCCCCGCTCAGCCACGAAGCTTCCTGGGTGACCTTGGACCAGTCACTATATCTCAGCCCCACCTACCTCACAGGGTTGTTGTGAGGACAAAAGGAGGGGGAGGAAATATGTACACCACCCTGAGCTCCTTGGAGGAAGGGCGGTATAAAAATGTGAAAAATAAATAAAAATAAACAAAAATAAACAAAGCTCTGGCAGCTTCCATGGGCAGCTCTGTTCATGTGCAGAACTCCACAATGTGTGACTGCACAGAGACCATGAAGGAGAACATCTTTCCTTCCAAGGTGGCTGCACCATAGAATCTATTAAGTGCAGCCCAGGCCAAGCTTCTTGCAGAGTTGCAAAAGGATCCAGAGGCAGAATTCCCAGGTTGCACGGTGGCATGCTGCCTCTGTGGCCGCTTCCTTTCCAATCAGTGTGTCAGGATGATGGTGAGGCCTGATGCGCCTGCTCTGAGCCCAGCACTGCCAACTCTGAAGGCAGCTTCACACTACACGCATCGTGGAGCTTCTGAGCTGATTTTCGAAGCAAGCATAGCCGAGGTGACCTCCCCTCGGCAGGCGCGTACCTCAAGCAGGAATCCTACTTTTCAGGGGGCGGGACGCAGAGCTAGGGGGCGGTTTGCGGAGCTACTGCAGCCTGCCAATCGCAGGAGAGGGGGGAGAGTGGCCTCCAATCACCTTCTTAAGAAGGCGGGACAACATGAGGGACAACAGGCTGGAAGACACTCCCCCGCTTCCAGCGCGGAGGCGGAGGCACAGGCGGTGGCAGAGCCTCTGCCTGTAGTGTGAAGCTGCCTTTGAGGGTATTTGTGTGGAGATGTTCTTTTTCAACATGATGTAACATCATTAAAACAGGGAGACCCTGTTAAAATCTCCAGGATTGCTTTAGTAGTCACAGTTCAGTTGTGATTGATGCCGATTCCTGGAGACTTCAGGCCAATTCTGGAGGGGTTGGCAACTCTATCTGAGCCACACCACCAAGCTCGTTAATCCCTGCCTTATTCATTGTGGGCACCATCTGTTGAAGTGACTCATCAAGCCCAAGTTTTGTGTGGGCTTTTTCTTTAACGGGAAAGGCCTGCAGTAATATCACCTTCCTCCTCTCTCAATGGAGAACCACAGCTGTTCCCTCCTCCCATGAGTTGTTCCTACCTACTGGGCAATCTTCCCTCCCACCCAGCCCTTATCTGATTCCCTTCACTTCTTCCTCCCAAGTTAGCTGAATCTTACCATGTGTGTCACTCAATGCAGCTGCCCCAGGGAAAGAAACTATCGTATGATGTAAAATGGAACTGTTGTGCCCAAGTTGGCCAATCTGGATCTATGAGCCATACCTTGCAGTGAGTGAATGAACACTCAGTACCTGGGTCATCTGGCTCACCCCATGCACTGCCTGAGGAACCATTAACATGGAAGGTGCATTTAAAGACAAAAGCATAAATGCCATCCAAATATTTTGGCTACCTCACCTTCCTTCAGCCATATTCTTGCCCTTGTTCCCAACAGGCCCCCCTCAAAGATGCTTTTTTCTACCCCACCCCTTATTTTTTTCCAACCCCCAATGCTATGCCAACCCAATCACCATTGCAACTCCAGTTCAGCAGTATTTAAGGTGCGAATGTATTTCACTCCCCCCGTGCTCCATTCTCTGCTCTGTGCTATTGTCAAGATAGGACTTTGCATTTCATTTGTCTCTGCATTCAGCAGATGTATCGTGTAGTAAAGTTGAAATAATTTCACTTAACAGAGTCCCTCATTTCTTATCTGAACACAAGGAATTAATTGACCATCAATTCAGTTGTTAATAATAATAATAATAATAATAATAATAATAATAATAATAATAATAATAATAATATTACTTCTTGTTCTTCTTCTTCTTCTCTCTGTCGGACCAGAGCCCACAATTGCCATACTTGATGCCAGGGAGAGCCAACTGGCAGGCTTCACTCTGCAATGGACTATTGAAGGGTGTTCTCTGGCACTGTGAGGGTGAAAAAGCTGCAGCCCCGTATTAGAAACACACTGACCACTGCTTTGGAGCTGGCTGAAACCCTACACTAACAAAGCATGCATGGCGGCTCTGGGACATGTTTCATCTTCAGGTAGGGTACAGCCTGACAGCGGCATTAGAGCCAGGCATGCTCCAGCAGCCTTCAAAGAGCTTGGCATACCACTTCCCTAAACTTGGATATGTTTATCCAGCAAAGTTATGCTCAAAATCCTACAAGCTAGGCTTCAGCAGTACGTGGACCGAGAACTACCGGAAGTACAAGCTGGGTTTCGAAGAGGCAGAGGAACTAGAGATCAAATTGCCAACATGCGCTGGATCATGGAGAAAGCACGAGAGTTCCAAAAAAACACCTACTTCAGCTTCATTGACTACGCAAAAGCCTTTGACTGTGTGGATCACAACAAACTGTGGCAAATTCTTAAAGAGATGGGGGTGCCAGACCACCTTACCTGTCTCCTGAGAAACCTGTATTGATGATGTTTTTTTGATGTTGTCAAGAAGCAACAGTTCGGACTGGCCATGGAACAACCGACTGGTTCAAAATTGGGAAGGGAGTACGGCAAGGCTGTATATTGTCACCCTGCTTATTTAACTTATATGCAGAGTACATTATGAGAAATGCAGGGCTGAATGAATCGCAAGCCGGAATCAAGATTGCCGGGAGAAACATCAACAACCTCAGATACGCAGACGATACCACCCTAATGGCAGAAAGTGAAGAAGAACTAAAGAGCCTCTTGATGAGAGTGAAAGAGGAGAGTGCAAAAGTTGGCTTGAAACTCAACATTAATAAAACTAAGATCATGGCATCTGGGCCCATCAATTTCTGGCAAATAGAAGGGGCAGAAATGGAAGCAGTAACAGATTTTACTTTTTTGGGTTCCAAGATCACTGCAGACGGAGACAGCAGCCATGAAATTAAAAGACGCTTACTCCTTGGAAGGAAAGCTATGGCAAATTTAGATAGCATAATAAAAAGCAGAGATATCACCATGCCAACAAAAGTTCGTATAGTCAGGGCCATGGTGTTCCCAGTAGCAATGTATGGTTGTGAGAGTTGGACCATAAGGAAGGCGGAGCGCCGAAGAATAGATGCTTTCGAACTGTGGTGCTGGAGAAGACTCCTGAGAGTCCCTTGGACTGCTAGGAGATCAAATCAGTCAATCCTAAATGAAATCAACCCTGACTGTTCCCTGGAAGGACAGGTACTAAGGCTGAAACTCAAATATTTTGGCCACCTAATGCGAAGAGAGGACTCTCTGGAGAAGACTCTGATGCTGGGAAAGATTGAAGGCAAAAGGAGAAGGGGAAGGCAAAGGATGAGATGGTTAGACAGCATCACCGATGCAACGAACATGAAAATGAGCGAACTCAGGAAGATAGTGGAGGACAGGAAGGCCTGGCGGGATATGGTTCATGGGATCACGAAGGGTCGGACACGAGTTAACGACTGAACAACAACAAACTTGGATAATTGATCATCCATGTTCTGTGCCCTAAATCCAGGTTGCTCAAAGAGGAGGCACTGTGCTAGAAGCATGGTAAGCTGTTGGGGAAGACAAAAGCTGTACGGCCATCCTGGTGAACACAATTCAGTAGATTATCATGCATGCATGGTTTATTCCCAATCTATCTCTGAGTTATACATGTGTCCTCTGGCCCAGGGTATTAAAAAGATGGGATCACTAATGCACCCATCATCAGCTCAGACAGAGTTACAACTAGCTGGAGACAGAACTGGTCATTAGAATGACTCTGCTTAGGAAATTGACTAAGCAAATATGAGAGACAGACAGGCATGACAGAGATCTGAAAATGGCTTGAGAGAGCCATCGCTTCTCATGGCAGACACGCACACTTCTTTTGTCCCATTGTCACAGTCAAGTCAAACAGGCTTAAATGCAAAACCTGCCGATGGGATGAGCGACATTCCTCTTTCAAACCTCCTTCAACTCTCTGAAACAAAACACTATTGCTTGTCTCCATCCTAAGTACTGTAGTCATTCTCCTAGATACTTTAAAAGACAGACTAGATATACAAATTAAGGAACCTTTAGCCTTTGTCACACCACACAGATGGCTATGTTAGTCTTTTGGAGCAAACAAAATGAAGTGTTTTGTGACTTCACAGCACAATCCTATTCATGTCTACTCAGAAGCAAGTCCCACTGAGTTCAATGGGGCTTGCTCCCAGGTAAGTGTGTATAGGATTGCAGCCTCAGTGTGGCAGAAGTGTCCATGTAGCCCACTTCATTAAGGTTTATTGATTTATTGTATTTATAACCTGCTTTTCAGTCAAGACAGTTTCCCAACATGGCTTACTATTTAAAACAAAAGTCCCATTTCTTGAGTGGAGATATTTATGAGAGTCAAGCTGCAGATGGACTGGTGGGATTTCTAGATTTCTTTTAAAAAAATTATACTTTTTCCCCCCTCTTAGGAGGTGCCCAAAGCAGCTTACAACAGAATTATAAATAATGCCAATAAAATGAAAACCTATTAAAACAGCCATCGTACAACACAGCATGATAGCAATCCAGCAAAGATTTGGAATGTCACAAATATCCAGATGAGGCATCCTGGAAGAGGCATTTCTTCAGCTGTTGCTGAAACACTAACAAGGCAGGGGCTAATCTCACCTCCTGTGGGAAGGAGTTCCACAGGGTGGATAGGATACCATGCCAGAAAAAAGCCCTCGTGTGTCACTGTCAAACAAGCCACCATAGGTAACAGAATAGGGCCTCCTTGGAAAACCTTCAAGGGGGCGGGGCAGATTCATATGGGAAGACATACTGCTCCTCTTTAAATAGCCCTGTGAAGTGTTGTTCTATCATACTGTGTTGTTCTATCATACTGTGTTGTTCTGTTTCCTATTTCATGAATCTGATGAAATGGACTCTAGTCCATTACCACAAGATAGTCTGTTGCTCTAAGGTGCCTCAGGACCCTTTGTTGTTCTGCCTGTATCAAGAAGTTCTTTTGTATGAAGAAGAACATTTAGGGAAGCCAGTTGCTTGGCTCTCATCTCTTACAGAGTGGGAGCCCCTAAAGCCCCCACCTGAACACCCTTGTTGTGATCTTTACATGTGTGATGTGAGAACTAACAGGAATTCCACCTCCACCCCGTATCAAAGTTTCTTTTGCAAATGCCAAATATTCTAGCATTTGTTTCTATGCAAAATATTTACTATTCAACGTCAGTATTCAATAGTATTTGATTTGATAACCGATATGCAGTAGTATTTGGTTGTTGTATATATACTGTTGATAGAAGCCATACCAGTCAACATCTCACAGCTGGAGTGCAATATACCATTTAGTCTATATGTACTACTTTTTGGACCATTGGTTCTTTTAGCGATTAGGAAACCCAACAAAAACCTCAAACACATTTCAGATGTTGAGATCCGCTTTCAAAGCAACTTTCACACAAGAACCCTGCAGCCGTTCATTCTACTGCGAGACTTTATTTCTCAGCTGCTCAGCACCAAATTGAGGCCTGGGGCACTGCCATTATCCACCTAATAATTAAACCTGATGCCAGTCGTTACTTGCTACATAGTTGTGACTCAGGACTGCATAACCAAGAAGTAAATGCCCAAACTAGCATTGTTGGGTTTTGCTCAAGATGGTTATTATAGCCATAGAGTTCTCTGTGCCACAACAGCCCTGGAGATGTGCTGGAGACCTTATCCCAGAGATGGCAAACCATTTGGGCTTGGTGTGTCAAAAAATTTGAAAATGCCTAACTTGACTCTACCCCCCCCTACTTTTAATAGTACTTTGACTATTGCTACTTTTAATAGTAATTTTGTACTGAACTGAAAATAACTATAGAACACATTGCATTTTAGGTAACATCAATTAGTGACTTTTTTGTTGCTGAGTTTTACTAGATAATAATTTGAAAGAGGTCTGCTAAAACCCCTGCCCTAAATGTTTAAGACAAGCCTGCAAACCTTTTGCGAAAATATAAGGTGTATCAGGGCCCTGGGGGAAACGCTGCCGTGTCACCCAAAATGACCTCACGTGTCACCTGTGACACGCGTGTCACAGGTTCGCCATCACGACCTTATCCCAAACCTGGTTCAGAAGAAGCATAAGAGCTTTCTAGTCAAACAGCTACCTAGTAGCTGCAGCCTGATGGCTTAATCTAAGGGCCCAATCCTAATAGGCCACTGCACTATCAGACCTGGCAGCTCAGTGGCTTTTCCGGTGCTGCAAAACATGATGTGCTGTTGCATGCAACTGGGCCACTGCTGGAAATAGCGAGCAATGCAACAGTGGTGATCCCAGATGCCCTGGCGCCAGTAAATTGGTGCAAGGGGTGGGCAGGAGGTGAGTGGAACGGGGTGGGGAGGTGGAAGAGCTGGGCGGGGGACCAGGGCGGGGAGGGTGTGTCAAAGGTGGGAAGAGGGTGGTTATCAGCAGCAGTGGTTCCACTGATATCCCATCTCCCTTCCTGGCTTCGATCCACCCAGCTGGGTCCACTCAGATTGCACCAGCCAAAGAGCTGGTGCAGGTCCAACTAGAATAAACCTTTCAGGGAAGTAGATGCAGATATTCCCCAATATTCCTTTGCCTCGATGATGCCTCCAGGACTACCTCACCCCACCCCGCCTGATACAGCACGTGCTCCGTTGGCGTGGCTGCATTGGCGGGGGGGGGGGAGTTTAGTTAGGATTGGGCTGTCTGTCTTACCGAGAGGCTTCATGTAACATAATTTTGCCCTCTTTCTACCTGGGCCACCATTTGATGGCTAGGCGGTTGATATTGGGAACATAAGAAACTCCCTTATACTGCAATCCTATACACACATTCCTGGGAGTAACTCTTCCTGATTTTAATGGGGCTTACTTCTGAGCAAACATGCCTAGGCTTGTGCTGTTAGTTCAGTATTGTCACCACTGACTGGCAGCAGCCTTCCAGAGGTTCAGGCAGGGGTTTTTCCCAGTCCTACCAGACTACATCAAGGAGTGAACCTTACCTGGGTACTTGATGCCAAGCAGGTGCTCTGCGACAAAGCTACAGCTCCTCCTCTGCCATCAATGGCAATGGCTTCAATCAATGTGCATGTTAATTGGCCTGTGCCTATGCCTGGGACAGATGTAAGCAGGGGTAAGCAACATGTCGTTACATGGACACAAGTGTCTGTAGTAAAAAGGAAAACTCAGACAACAGGTTTGTGGGCACTGTCACTCTCTCCTCTTTTTTTCTCTTCCTTTCCCCCAAAGTAGCCAGAGGAGACCAGAGAAGCTGAGGGGACAGGCAGGCACAGTGCTCCTAGTAGTTCCAACCAGCTGCTGAAGGAAGAATCGCTCCCCTTCTTTTGGGAGTGAAGCAGCCATGAGAAGCAAGGAGGTGACCTGCCTGGGCTGGCTCTGACAGACAGAGAAGAAATGCTTCATGAGGGCTTTTGCCTGGCCTTGCAGGTTCTTCTGCTTGCAGGGATGTCACTCTCCGCTTTCAGCTCCTTCTTCCCATGTTTTTCTTTCCCATTCCTTCAGCTTTCCCTTTTTCTCCTGCATTGCATGCTAGAGAGGTTCCCAATGTTAAACAGAAAGAGACGTGCTGACTTCACACCAATGCTGAATTAAGGTACACGTTCCCTCCTATCCGCAGATTCCAGTATCCGCGGAGGAGGCAGGGACCTATTCTTCGTGAATACAGGGGGTCCCGGTATATATAAACAAATCTTAATAAAAATGGAAGACAGTTTTGGAATCTGGTAATATTTTTGTTCTTAGAATTTTCAGTGGCTAAGCTGTAGATGGTGTTTATCTCCTCTGATCTGCCCCATAAACAAGGGAAAGCAGAGGGGTGGGTTGAAAGTAAAGATAGAATCACCCCACCCACCCACCCACCCACCCACAAAATAATCAATGAAACTTCGATGGATGGACGGACAAGCAGCCACCCCTAACCAATGTCTAGATTAGGAGGCACCTTTATCTTTTTATGTGACTATAATTGTCACCTCCACCATGTATCCAATATGCACTCTAGGAAACCCTTTTGCGTCAAGGGGTGTTGAGTTGAGGCAAACTTGTCATCCAAGTACTAGAAATCCTGCCCTCAGAAGTAGGGCAGGAGGAAATGAGACGCAGGACCTTGACTATGGAGGGTGTGGCCATTGCTGCTGAGCGGAGCCACCTGGCCCAGCCCTGCTTGCTGCCTTGGATATGACTGGTAGTGGATGAATTCTGGACAATGGTTTCAAAGAAGTTTTTTTTGCTGTTGAATTGGGTTGATCACTGCTTCTAAAATGTTTTATTTTTAGTACAGAGTATATGTTTATGATTATAGTGTTACCTGCTTTAGAACAGAAAAAAAAACAGGACAGACAGTGAGAGGAAGGAACCTTTCATCTAGCTTTTTTAAGAGAGTGCGCGCAGGGGAACAGGTGCGGCTCCTACCACAAGAAAAAGCAAAGTGATGTATTTAGGGCTCCCTTAAGAACACCAGAGAGGGAGACAACCACATCTGATGCATGGAGCACAGCCCAGGGGGAAGTTCTCCTGCACAAGGCCTATAGGAACAAACCAAAGTAGTAAGCTTGCACAGTTTTCATTTGTTTCAGTCAGGCTTGGGCAGAATTTCCCTGTGGATTGCACCCCATGTTATGTGATCGTTGGGGGGGGGGATAAGTATCACACAAACTTTCTGCTACAGGCATCAAAAATGTCTTGGCCAGGCCATAGTCTACAATGCATTTGTTTGAAAAGAAATATCCTAACATGTCCATCCTCAACATGTCTAATTGAGAGTTCCCTTAGAATTGCTAGAGGCAACAGAGGAGCTGCTCATGGTCCTGCTAAAAAGGAAAGCAGTGCAGCACGCAGGGATGTGGATCAAGTCTCTGACTCCAAGTCTCATGTCCCACGTTTTGGGTTGCGAGTCCCTATCTATTTAAAAGGGGGAAACGGGTTTAAACCCAAATAAAATTCGACTTGTCGTAAAAGGCTCCAATTCTCAAGTCGAGTCTTTTACAATTGCCGAGTCAAGTCATTGACGCGACTTGAGTCCAACTTGAATCAGAGTCAGACTCAAGTCTACATCACTGACGGCACGCGAGCTTATTTTATAGTGAGTTGGTCAGAGCCTATGGATAGGAGTGCGCGAACATGGTAAATGCAAAACAAGGAAATCGCATTAAAAAAACCCAACAAAATGAAGTTCAAGGTAAATCACAAACACCATCAATTTTGTGTGTCACAGCTCTGCCCAGTATTTTTCTCTGTCCTTTTCCTCCCACAAAACTCAGTCTTGAGCGACTCCAAGAGCTCCGAGGGCCTGCGTGGGCCACAGGGTGAGCTTCTGGTGCAGGGTCTGACCCAAAAGGCCCTCTTCAACCCGCCGCACAGCTCTGCACCATAATAAAAGCCCAGGAGCAGTCAACGGAGGCTCCCACCCCTGCCAGGAATGTCCTCCTTTGCCAGCAGGAAACCGAAGGCCAGTTGATGGAGCCCCCTTGCCTTGCTTTCTTCAAGCTAGCAAAATGTAGATTTTTTTTTAAAAAAAAAAAATCAAAATGTGTTTTCCCCCCAGTACAGTTTTTCATTTTCACACAGAAGCTATGATGCAGAGAAGAAGCAAACGGAAAGGATGGATTGCATCACACTCACAGCAACATTTAAGAATGGCTATTGTAAAATATATCCTCATTTGACCTTTTCTTTCATGAAAGAGAGTTGCTTGGGCTAGTGTATCTGAGTCAATTCTTTTAGGTCTATGTAGAAAAAACAAAACCCACACACATGTCCAAAAGAGAAACAAAAAAACATTGTGATTTATGTTAAACCTTTTACAAAATAATACAATAAATGATTCAATAAATAGAAAAAAATTTACAAAATTACAGGAATTTTCTTTAATACAGGAAAACAAAGAAACAAAACCAAAAAACTTTAACTAACTGACTAGCTGGCTCCAAAGTGGAGCTGTGCAACACACCAACATCTCCACCAACACTAAGGGCCAAGAGGGGCTGAGAATGGGACACAGACCTCCGACCCCATGCGCACAAAAAGGAGTCCCCTCTGGACCCTTTGCCTCTTCATATATATTAACTTTTTAAACAATATCTTGTCTTCACAATAATCTAATTAGTAGCATGAGCTTGTTGTGGTTTGTTCCTGAGTAGATTTTATCCAGCAGAAAAAAAGTGGGATTTTGGAGCAGGGTGTTTGTGGAACTATCACTGAGCACCCTACTAGTGGCCACTTAGAACTCCCTCCATCTAATTCCAGGGGAAACACAAGCCTCTCTTAGGGAGAGCTGGCCTGGCTGCACAAGCAAGCTAGCAAGTTGCTTCGAACAGCAATATTTTAGGGGTGCTGCAGAAGCCGCATGCAATTCAAGATCCTCTGCAGCACACTTCTTGGATCACACGGCACAGCCACCCTGGAGCTACAAAAGGTCTCAGCCAGGCCCTGCACCTAGTAGCATTGTCCTGGCCTGAATGAGGGAGGTTTGAGGTATGAGCTGTCTATCCATCAAGCAGCTCTAGAATTCTATGCTGGAGGAGACATAGAATGGGAATCCTTCAGTTGTAGGAGTCTGAGGGTGTTTAACTGGAAACAAAGTTAGAGAGGGACAACTACAGGACACTGGCTCCAACAGGTGCCCTTGGGGTGTGTGTGTGTGTGTGTGTGTGTGTGTGTGTGTGTGTGTGTGTGTCTCCTCCCCCCCCCCCCCGCAAGCAGGATCTGGAGTAAGTCTGATCTGTGAGCACAGTGAAGAGAAAGCTGAAATACTGACCAATTTGGAGGGCTCTGGTAGTGTGCCCAGGGAGATATGCTTGGGAGAACAGAGGACAAACACATGGTCCCCAACTGCACGGCTGAAACAGAACAGGGGTGACTGAATGGGAAAGCCATTTGCTTCTCCAGTTTTCTTGCAGCGACAGACTGCAGTTGTGGGGGTTAACATGGTAATTATGGGGGTTAACATGGTATAGGGGGAGGAAAGAGAGAAATGTGACCTGTGGGTGAGCCCCCTCTGAGGTTAAGGATTGGGCTGGATGCCCCTCTGGTCTCTTCCAAAGGTGAAAGATACTGCAGACTCTTGGTTCAGCAGATCCAGCTCGTCTACCCCCTCCACACAATTGGCCAGATTGCCCCCAGCATGAATCCCATCTGCCACCTGTAGACCGACGTTGGCCCTACTGCCAATCACCCAGCAGAAAGTGGCTCCATTGTGCCAGTTGCGTCCGAGAACATTTGTGCTGGCCAAGGCAGCCCTGGGAGCGAGGGCATCTCCTGGCACTGGGGTGTGTGTGTGTTTGTACCAGGTGCTTTCAACCTAAAGGGACAAGTAACTCGAATGTTTTCAGTGCAAGGAGGCATCAGAGCTTGGTGGGGAACATGCCCACTCCAGTAAGGACATCCCACTACACCTCCAGATATGGAGACTTCAACACAGGTTTTGAACTCCAGAGGAATTTGGAACCATTGGGGGGGGGGGGAAGTGGAGGTAGAGGTGGCTTATGTGGAAGAGATGCAGCCAGTCATCCCACCCCAACTTGCAAAAATGAGGCCATATCAACCTCCACCTTCACTCAGTCTGAAATAGAAAATTGGAACAGCAGCTGTGAAATTCCACAGAATAGGAGCCTCACCATCCGCAAGACCCCACCAGGGTTTAGGGTCTTCAGTCAATGTGGGGAATTCCCATTGTCATCCTGTGGGTTAATACTGAAATCGGCAACTCCTACAACCAGAGTACAGGCCCAGTGTTCCTTCCCACCCCCACTAAAGGGGGGGGGGTCAATGGAATTGCTGAAGCTTCAGCCTTTACCAGACAGTCTGTGCCCAGCCCAGTCCTGCAGAAAACCCTCCCCCCCAAGCTGAGGGCTCCAGCCTGACCTCCAACCAAAGTGCAGACCCTTCTGCTCAGTTCTACAGCCCTGGCACATCTTCACTGAAGGTAAGAGAGACCTTATTGCTCTCCCAACCCCAGGCAAAGGGTTTCTGAATCCAGGCAGAAATCCAGACCTTACCTGACCGCATACTCAAAGCACTTGTGCTCCAAGGGAAACAGATCTTTCCAGCCAGCCCTCCAAGCCAAAGTGCTTCTGCTCAAGGGAGAGAGATGTCCATCTGCCTGCCCCTCCCCCCACTAGCCAAAGCGCTCACGCACAAGCAACATAAGTTTCTTCTTGCCCTTGTAGATCTGTTTGAGGTTGTCAAGGAACTGGCCAAAACGCAGGTGTCCTTCATGTGCCAACAGGAAGGTCTCGCGGGCTTTCCCAAGGAACTCAATGAACTCGCCATAGTGCCGGGGACTGATGTGGGTGAGGCGTGAATGGGTGGTGCTAATGTAGGCAGCCATGGCTGCCTCCAGAAGCTGGCAGAGAGGGGCCTTGTCCACAGCAAAGAGCTTACCCCCAGCACCACCTGCCCCACGGCGCCCCGCCCCTAGTGAGGCGAGGCCCGGAGGTGGTAGGCTCCAGCGGTGCAAGATGTCAGACAGCATGGGGGCACACTGCACACTCTTGATGATGAGAGGGACAATGGCAGCCAGCTCGCTCTTCCCCAGCGACTGGCTAAGAGAGCAGGCCCAGAGGACATCATTGAGGGCAGGGTGGGTGTCCTGGTTGAAGGCGATGCTGAGGTGTGAGAAGGCCAGGGTGGCCAGCTTATAGGCACGTGTAGGCAGCCCACGGTGCTCCATGTACCGGGCCACAGTGAAGAGGTGGGAATGGCCCATACCAGCAGAAGCTGCCGAGTCCAGCACAATCTGGTAGGCTGCCTCGAAGGCTGCGTGATTCTTCTCGCAGAGCGTCAGAGCCGGCAGCGCACAATTCTGTGGATCCTTCATGGCACACTGCAGTGCCAGCGTCCGGGCACAGCTGCACAACTCGTCCCGCTGCCCCGCACTCAGGCTCAGCCTCAGCAGCGTGGCATGTGTGGTACCCGTCACAGCCACAATGGTTGTTGCTTCGATGGGTGTGAAGAGCGTGTACCAGTTCTGCATAATGTTCATTAGGGCCTGGACACCTAACAGAGGGGAGAAAGGGAGATGGGGGTCATTTATTCTGCAGGCCACAAAGCGGAATGCCTCCAACAGTAGGACCAGTACAGCCAGCGAGTAGGGACAGGGGGAGGAAGGGGTATCATGTACTCGAGCAGAAAGAGGGTGGGGGAAGAAGCAGGATGCAACCAAGGACTGAAATTGGTGGCTGAAATAGAAAAAAAAAAGTGTCCATGCACACCCCTTCTCCCCCGCCCCAGTAGCACACCCCTTCCCCTCCCCAGTAACATGTGGCAAGACCATCTCCTACACAAGCCTCACCGGCACTGGCGTCGCTCCCGTGAAGCGACGGGAGTGGGTCGCCTCGGGGTGACGCGCGCACCACCTCTGTGACGCGCATCGCCCTCTGGACGCTCCGACGGAGCTTCCGATCTGGCTGGCGCTCCAGGGCCTTCTGAATGAAGGCCCACTGCGTCAATACGCAACCTTTTTCGGGGTTTGCGCATGCGCAGACCATTTTGAGGGCAAGGGGGCAGGCCCTTGCCCTCAAAACGGTCTCTGCGCATGCGCGAAAACCGGAAAAGGTTGCATATTGACGCAGTGGGCCTTCGTTCAGAAGGCCCTGGAGCGCCGGCCAGATCGGACGCTCCGAGGCCGGCTCCCGGGCCGGACTCTGAGCGTCCAGAGGGCGATGCGAAGGGGCGGGGGGGCACCTGGGGGCCCCCCCAAAGGGCATCACTGGGGTGACGCATGCGCCCCCGCCTTGGGGTGTCGCGCGTCCTAGTGATGCCAGTGTTCACCGGAATGTTGTGCAAGAATACAACTACCAATAGGACTTATACATGAGAACTTCTGGTGGAGTCGACTATAATAAAAGCCCACCACCCACTTGGTTCTGTCCATCTTCTACTGCAGCACCTTTCATGAGGGTCAAAAATCTGCTGGCTGTATGCATGTGTACAAGGTCAGTTTTTTTGTTTTTTTTTTTAAAGGGCAATTCATTGTCAGCAAGTATGAACATGGGAACATTGCTAAAAAATGGCCATGCAATGGCACCTTGGACATTCACATACAACAAAACAAAGGGCAGAAAATGGCTAATTTTGTCATAATGAAAAGGGTGGTTTTCCCCACGCCAATGTGTGCTGGTTCCTTCAAAACAGAAATGGTGTCAAGAAGTATGAGAGCTAGTGGAGCTGCTCAAACGCTGGCAGGCGTCTGCATACACAACCAGATAACACGGTTGTTGATGTAGCCGTGTTTATGACCTCTAAAGCCCTACTACACAGTTTCGGACCACAGTATCTCAACAGCAGACTCTCCCACACCACATGAGTCTTTTAGAGACCCCTTCTTGCAGATTTCACCTCCTTCTGGTGGTGCAATTGGTGGTGACCTGCAAGAGGACTCTCTCGGTGGTGGCCCCCACTCCAAGGAATTTCAACTGTTCATTAACACCTCTCTCTTTGTTAACCAGCTTGGATGCTACCCAGTGTTTGGTAAATTGCTGTCTCTTGCTACTTCATGAGCAGGGGAGGTTGGCCACAGTGTGTTTTTAGTATTTTGATTTTTATGTTTTAACTGTTTATTTTGTAAGCCATCCTAAATAAATACTTCTCATTAACATCTTATCAAAGAGCTGAAGTTAAATTCAGACTGCAATCTTACACACTTACATGAAAGTAAGTTCCATGGACCTCAATGCAGCTTACTTCTGAGTAGACATGCATAGGATTGCACTGCATGAGAAGTTTGTAAATCCAGTTGTGTGACATATGATGAATAATTCTCCATAGTAGGTAATACTTTTGAACAGATCAATCTATTAATCCAGAATATTTAGGTTTCACTGAAAATTGTATGCTTTGCTGTTCTTTGACTACTCTGTCATAACTGCAGACATCTAAACCACCGAGAGAGAGAGAGAGAGAGAGAGAGGCAGGCCAAGGTAGCAAGGCACATGCAATGCTCAGGCACATGCCTTAGCAGGAACAATGCCCAAGACAGAACCCTGCCGAGCTCAGTGTGCTGAGGCAAAGTCCAGCAGCATCGAAGAGCAGGTAAGTGACCTTCCATGTTGGCAGCAGCACCTTCCCAGCATCCACAGTCACTCACCAATTTCAGTAGCACAGCTGACGAGCCAGCGAACCATTTCTCTGCGACGCCAGGTCATTGTGTTGAGCGTCATTCGCATGACCTGTGGGAAGAGCAATGGAAAAAAATGAGCATTTCTCAAGAGACTTTGAATGCCCAGGGAACCACAATGTAGGAAGTCACTCATCACATATTCCTCCTCCCTCCTAGAGTGTGGCATAGATAGTGCACCGCTGCTGCCGCCAGACACCTTAAGCATCAGCCAATGTGGCAGAAAGGAGATATGTAACAAAGAACTTTGCGCCCAACTCCCTGTGTAGTCTTTGTGCAAATTGTTCCCTCTGTTCTCCAGCTGTCAAATTGGGACCACTGATTACTTACTCCCAAAAATTACTAAATGAGTAAACAGTAAAGCTCCTTGCACACTAAAAAGTGCTATAAATAGCTCCCTGGGGAGACAGGAGCACAAGGAACATAATGCTGGAGTCCCTTTTACCCAGTCTGCTGCACTGGAGACAGGCTGGAGACCCCAACCTGGCCAGGAGCTTGAAACAAAACAATTTGCCTTAAAGGCACCAACATCTTTCTGCCTCATGGTAAGTGGGGCTGCTTCGACGTTCACTGGAGGCAAGTTCCAAGGAAAGACCAAACGTGGCACAATCTAAAATATTAAGAATTCATATCACCCCCTTGAGCTCTAATTACCATGAGAGGCAGCCCTGAGGCAGACAGTGGGTGCTCTTAGGGATGACAGAGTGCGAGATAGGTAGATTTAACCCACACGGCACAAACTACAGTGGAATTCGCCTGCACATGCTCCCATTAAGTTCAATGGGGCTTGCGCAAGAGTGGATTGTGCCCCATGCTAATTTGCAAGAGTGTGTGTGTGTGTGTGTGTGTGTGTGTGTGTGTGTGTGTGTGTGTGTGTGTTCAATTGTCTGCCTCATGCTTTGCTCACCATCTGCAGTTAAATTCCTGTCTGAAATAATTAAGCAATTACAGCAGATCACAAAGCACTAATGCTGGGCATCTCAGCTATATAAACACCCTGATTATTAAAAAAAAATCCTCTCAAATTCTCTTGCCATCCAACCAAACTCTCAAAGCACAGGAAGTACATAAGCAGAAGTCTCCAACCAGCACCCAAGTTAAAATCCCGTGTTCCATCTTGACATTTGCCCGACAAGTCAGTCAAATAAAGAATAGAATATAAAAATGGGTAAGGTAGCAGTCAGACCTCTGCCAAGCATCAAATAAAGAATAGAATATAAAAATGGGTAAGGTAGCAGTCAGACCTCTGCCAAGCATCAAATGCATCACATTCTGAAATCGCAATGTGAAACAGTCTGACAAACCCACACAAAACAGTATTCAAGAATACAGAACTCTCATTTATCCATGTACGGCCTCGTTTTCTGCATCTCGGCTAGAACATTAATGACCAGTGCAAAGAGAAAAGATTCAATGTCAAGGAAGCCTTTTCTTTTCTAAGCTCTGTGTTGTTAGCCAGTGCAATAAATCTACCTACATTATGGGGAATCCATTATTAAAAAGAGATCTGTCTCAGAAGTTTAACTGAAAAGGCCACTGGAAAGTTTAACCAGAAAGGCCCAAAGGGCATAGATCCATTTTCTAGTCTAGGATCCTCACCTGGGTAAAACCTGAAGCAGTAAGCACAGAAATGATACATCTGCCTCACAGAGGCTGGAGTGCCATCTATAAACATGCCTCACCTGCAGGCCAAGCTCTAGGGAGATATTAAGCAAGGTGGTGTCTGGAGGAGTGTTGGCTGGAGTGGCAGTCTTGCAGGCATCTTGGGCCAGCTTGAAGAGCAAAGCTGGAGAATGAATGTTTTGTTGGATGGAGCCCAGGACCATGCGCAGCCAACTAGGGTCACCTAGGAGATGACAAAACACACACACAACATCATACCTTTTTCAGAGCTGAGTGCAGCATTCAAGCTCTGACTTAGTAAATTCTCTTCTTAGGCAGGGTGGGGAGAGGTACAGAACTCACGACACATTAGCTCCCAAAGCTCTGACCCATGCTGCTCCACAGCTGGGGCTACCTTTAGCAGCTGTAAGCATGGCTGATGCTAGTTCGCACTGTCGGGTTTCCAGGTGACCAAGGGTGAACCAGCGAGGGAAGCGATTGGCCATCATAGAGTCCAGAGGGTTCTGATGTAGGATATCACTGGCTGGCAACACTGTCTCCAACACAGGGAGCCTGCAGAGGTTAAGAAAGGGAATGGGTTAGGGTTGCTGCCACTTCCTAAAGAAACCCATCTCGCATGCCAGAGTCAGTAGGTCCCAATGACTCTCAGGGAGGGGGACTGCATTCAAGCAGATAACATAAGAAGAAGAGCCCTGCTGGATCAGGCCAAAGGCCCATCTAGTCCAGCTTCCTGCACAGTGGCCCCACCAGATGCCTCAGGGAGCACAAGACAACAAAATACTTGGTCTCCTGTCGCCACTCCCTTGCACCTGGCACAAAGAAAACCTACTCCTACAACCAGGAGGTTGCTTATCCCCATCATGGCTTGTAAGCTCTGATGGACCTTTCCTCCATAAATCTGTCCAATCCCCTTTTAAAGGCATCCAGGCCAGGTGCCATCACCACCTCCTGTGGCAAGGAGTTCCACAAACCAATTACACGCTGGGTAAAGAAATATTTTCTTTTGTCTGTTTTAATACTCCCTCCACTCAATTTGAGTGGATGTCCCCTAGTTCTAGTGTTGTGTGAGGGAAAAGAACTTCTCACTATCCATTCTCTCCATCCCATGCATAATTTTATACGTCTCAATCATGTCCCCCCTCAACCGCCTTTGTTCTAGACTGAAGAGCCCCAAACGCTGTAGCCTTTCCTCTTTGGAGAAAACAGAAGTTTTGCTTTTCATTGTTTTGGGAGGGGGGGAGTCAACGTTAGAAATGGGAGTTGATGATCCTACTGAATGTCATGAACTACAGCATCTGGCAGGAAACAGAAGTAAGAAGGGATGGCCGGTGAGAAGAGGTTGGGGTAACAAAGTGATAGATATAGCAAAACGTCAGCTGTTTCGGATTTTGGCCATGAAGAACAACAGGAGGAGTTTTCATGCCAGAACCAGAAGAATAAGAGACGGCTGGTAAAATTATTATTATTATTATTAAGAATATTTATATACCGCTTATATATTTATAAGTTCAAAGAGGTTTAAACAGCAGAGGTGGGATTTTACGTACCTCATGGCTCGCAGCGCCAAGCGATAGGCAAGCTCAGAATCATAGGGCAGCATGGCAGTGAAGAGATAACGGGCAAAAGTATGCATGGGAACACTCTCGCGGAACACAACCTCCCCAAATCCACTGAAAGGGCCCCCTGGAAAAAACAGTCAGGTGGCCGGTTAATCACCAAACTCAAAGCACTTTGACACAGGAAGCGGCCATATACTGTCATCAGATCTGTGGTCCATCTAGCTCAGTTAGCGTCTGCACTTCCTGGCAGCAGCTCTCCACGATCTCAGACAGGGGCCTCTCTTGGCCCCAACTGGAGACTGAACCTGGGATCGTCTCATTTAAATCTACCACAAATCTGTTCTCTTCCACTTTACCCGAGAAATTCTGCTTCCCAAAAGAAGGGTGAATCAGGGACTAACAACAAATCCCAAGGAGAAGATGAACCAGGCAGGAATGGTCCCTGCCCATCCATACAACTGAGCTTTATCTGAAATCCAAGGGTTAGGACGGGGCCAATAGGTCATCATAGTCAACCCCATGATAGCACTTGGCAAGCCTTTTCACACAGGGCTCAGATCCCAGGACATGTTGAGTGCAGAGCATCCTCAACAATCAATTCCTCTTACTATCAACTCCTCAAATCTGGGACTGGCAATGTCCCTTTTGCCCCAAGGCCATATTTCCCCAGAACTTCCAAATGCCAGTTTGTCACATGTTTAAGGTACCCCCAAACAGAGAAAACCACCTGCAAAAAAATTCCCAGGTGTGCCATATACCTGTAGCATGGGTGTTGCAAACGCCACTCATTGGGGTTTAAGGCATAACAAATTTGTCCATTCATTCTTATGTAAAGCATAGACCTCACAACACAAGATCTCAAAAAAACACATAGTTGTGTTCTGCACACTTCTGTGCTTTAGGGGTCTGCAGGGGTATGTCTCAGCACAGTGTACCCCAAGTTACAAGTCCCTGCCTTCCAGGGTTTTTTTATGACCCTTCAAACCCTGTAAGTGCTGCAGCTTTAGTTGTGAGTTTAGCACAAAAACGCTCAAACAAACATTAGTTGTGTTGAACATGCAACTTCTGTGCTTCAGGGTTCTTTAGGGGCATGTTTCAGCACAGTGTGTACGAAGTTACAAGTCCATGCCTGCAAGAGTTTTGTTGTTATAGCTCTTAAGAGTTCGTTTTTGCAAGATGTCTTGCAAAGATAGTTTTTGATGGGTATTTAAAAATTAAATGCCCGGCTCAGCAAAGCAGGCGCCATTTGTTATACAGCCAGCCTTATAACAAAGGCTGTTATTCCACCCCACCCCCACATAGCTGGAGGCTAGTTCCTGACCCTTGTATGCACTTGTTACTGGAAAAATACCATGTCACCAGACTGGGCTCAGCCTGGGGGGAAAGAAACCCCCCCCCCAAGAAATAAACAGCTAAACTGAGCTCCCTGCAACAATCCAGCTAAAAATCAGTATATAATGGCAACAATCCAGCTAAAAATCAGTATATAATGACAGCTGCCTGCAACGTACTTGCAATCACTCAGTTGAGGCTGGAGATATAATTCTGAGTAGCCCAGCCTTCAACCCTGTTGTGATAGGCTCAGCCTGATGAGGGGGGAAAGAAAAAAAAACCCTAGAGATAAGCATCTACATTGAGCTGCCTGCAAAAATCCTGCTGAAAATCAATATAACACAGCAACCTGGCAGATCCCTGCAAACAGTCAGTTTGAGGCTGGAGACAGAATTCTTAGTACCCCAACCTTCACCCCCTCCTAGGCTCAGTCTGAGGGGGGAATAGAAAAAACCCCCAGAAACAGCCAACTTACAGGAATAGCATTAGATTACCCTCTAAGGCCCAATGAGTTGTTTGCCTTGTGTTTCTCCTTCTTACAGCTCTGTAAAACTGATCACCTGCACCTGAGGTGTTGGAAACAAAGTGGATTCCAAAGCCAGGGCCCTGGCCATGAGAAAAAAGCCAGAAATCCACTCACAAAGTATAGGAAATGATGCAATATGATGAAAATGGCTGCATTAGGTCTGTTACCCATATAACCCCAATGAGTGCTTTGAGCAACGCCTGGTGCTGCTCCTGTTTACAGCTGATCACCTGCCCCTGAGGTGCTCCAAACAAAGTGGATTCAAAAGCCAGGGCCCTGGCCATGGAAAAAAAAAAAAAGCCAAAGTTTCATTTCTAATTTCAGTGGGGAGGGGGTAACCTTCAACCAATTCCTGCACCTCATTTTCCCTAAAAAAAACAGTGATCTTTGCTCTTCGGGGGGGGGGGTCAGTGGGGTGACCCTAGAACTCTGAAAATTGTTTTAAAAAATAGTTTCACCTGTCTAATTTCCACAAAAAAAATTCCAGAAAAATTGGGGGAAGCCCTTTTTTAAAACTATTTTCTTTCAGGAGTTGCTCAAAGCACTCATTGGGGCAAATTAAGATGTACGTTAATAGTACATCTCTTTGCCTGCTTGCTATAACCAGGTTTAAGTTCACATCCGGGTCTTGAGGACAGGCGCTTCCTGCAGTCACAGCTAAGTCCTTTAGCAACCAAATCAGAGGCAACCCAATTGCCACTGTCGACATCACACTTGGGTAGGTGAGACAACACTGTCTTCACTGGCCCTGCTGTCATTCTTATCTGGTTCAGGTAATTCTGAAGCTTGCTTCTGGGGATTCAACGCAAAAGGAAGACCAGGGAAAAACCCTCTTCCATAGATGCCCCCCTCACTCACACACACACACACACACACACGCAGCCTTTTTACATCCACATTCTTTCCCACCACCCTGGGCGGCCCATGCTGCCTCTTCTCCCCCTTCAGGGCAAGGTGGTGGGTGCCTGACCTCCAGGGTGAACAAAGCCCAATCGTCATTCACTTACCATCCAGGAGCAGGGCTGCTTGCTTACGGAGCACGGGTACCAGCCGTTCGTCCAGTTCCATCTCATCCAGGAGCCCAATAAGCTGCTCTTCACTGCGCACCACCTTGTCCTGGGCATAGAGCCCCTCTGGCATGGATCTCTGCTGCCCCAGTCCCAGCAGTGCCACCTCCAGGGCCAGCATGAAGTAGGACTCACCAGGACTGGAGGGCACTGGAACATGCTGATACAGTGCCTTCTTGGGCTCTGGCGCAGAGTCTGGGGAGAAGAAAGGTTGGGCAGGGGGCAGAAATGGCACAACCCGCCCCCCCTCCCCAGCAAGCATATTGGTGCTCAGAAAGAAACCAGGGCAGCCTATGACTGACATTCGTTCTGCTTAGGCCAGCACATCTGATGCCAATCTTATAAGAACTTGGAACCCTCTTTTACACAAATATAATAGAGAGGGAATCTACACAGGACATTTGGTGCATCCAATCCTCACAAGCAACACAATGCATGGTTACAGTGGTCCTCTGGCTATTGATTCTGCAGATAGGAGCAACTATTGAGGGGCAGGGGAGGGAAACAGGTCTAGTCATGACAGCTAAAATGGAACCTCCACATACAGAGGCAGTGTATCTCAGAACACCAGATGATGGGACGAAAGACAAGAGAGGGTGGGCATCACCTTTATGCCTTCCTAAACTTTCAATTCATATGCTTCCAACTGGTCATCACCAGAAATAGAGTGATGGACTAGAGCGGGGGGGGGGGGACCACGGCTCGCGAGCCACTTTGACATATAATGTGCGGCTTGCGGAAATATGTTGGCTAAGCTCCTTTTTGCATCACAATTAATATAAAAGGTAAATAAAAAAATCAAGCTTTATAATTTACTGGATATAAACTGAGAGACTAAAACGCAAGTTTAATGTTCATGGTGAGTAAATATATTTAAGAATTTAAATGCTTCTTAAATATTGTAGCTCTCAAACATCTGAAGTTTATCATATATGGCTCTTACATTAAGCAAGTTGGCTGCCCCTGGACTAGAGACCTTGCTCCGGTTCAGAAAGACAGTTCTTATGTTCTTTGGACCTGCCATGCTTTTCACACTGGAGGGCAGAGTCAACACAGTTTTCTGCTGCCACACCGTAGCCTTGCTGGGCAAATGGAAAGTTCATTTGCAAATGGAAAGTTCAGAAGCAAGTGCTCCCTGCCAAGACCTGCTGGGCAAATGGAAAGTTCCTGCACAGATACATCCCAAATGTTCAAAGTCCATTCCAATATGGCCACAGGAACCTAGTACCAGACAACTCCTACTCTCCTCATTCTACCATGGTCTGAGCTGTGTTCCCACAAGGGAAAGTGGTCCACAGGTATCCAACTATGGTTGTCATCTACTAAATTTTGGCCAGACAGACAGACTTGGTTGAAAAAGCAGTAGGGCAACTCTGCAGAAGGACTTGCAGCCACACACACACACACACACACACACACACCCCTCCAATACCTGGGTATAGAGCAAGCCCTTCGTCATCCATCCGGCAGGCCTCTAGAAAGGTGCGGCAGAGGCAACCAATGGGATCCAGAGGGTGCCCCACCCAACCCTCCAGGTTGGTAATGCTAGTTGTGCCTTTGTGCAGAAGCTCTGGGGATGCAAGAGGGAAAGAGCGGTTAGAAACCAAGCCCTGTAACCAGGGGGGTGCCCATGGATAGGGCAAATATAAAAGTTATAGGTAACTCCTGCAACAGCTAGGGAAGAAGGTATGGTGCCAAGGCTGCGAACTCGAAAGCCTTCCAAGGAACCTCTTGTTTCCCCTTCCGTCCTGTTCTTTGAACAGACAGGCCCACAGCCACACTTGCCAGCTTGCTGCCAGTTAATCTGGCAAGCGTCACTATGAAACATGACATGGTGCTGAGCCTCAGAAGCTCTTGAAAAGCACCAAGACATAATGAGCAAGGTCAGAGGAAGTCCTTCACCTTCTCCAGGCTCCAACGACTCTTTTTCCAGCCCTGCTACCCAAGACTTTTTTTCCACTGGAGATGGCAGATTGAACCTGGCAAAACTCATGCACGGCTCAAGCGAGGGCCCCCTCCCCACCTGAACCTGAACCCAGGCACCCTTGAAACCAGCTTCCCTCCCACGCAGCTTTGCTAGGCACTCCTTACCCTTCTTCTGCTGCTTGTAGCTCTCCAACTGATGACGTCGCTGCAGGCGCATGGCATTGACGACAGCCACAGCCAGACGCAGAGCCTCCCGGGGGTAGCCATGGGAGCGCAAGGCATCCACACGAGCACAGGCCATGGGGAAGGCATCACCCAGCCACAGCGGGTGGCCCTGGGGGTCGAAGCCCAACTTGTCACTTCCACTCTTCAAGGAGACGCCATAGCAGTCGCTGCTCAGAATCTTCTGCAGGTGACAGTCTCCCCAGCGAAGCTCTGCAGCCTTGATGGCACGGCCAAAGACCGTCTGCCTGACACCAGCTGCCGAAAAGGAGACAGGTCAGACCACAGTTTGTGAGAAGTGTGGATCTGTTTGGCTTGGAGGGACATCAGGGTTGGCGTCATTCTCCTCTTCCTCGGAACACCCCTTTGAATCTAGTACACCCTAAACATTTCCACTGAACTGCATGTACATCATCTTAGTAATCCTTACAACAATTCTATAAGATAGACAGTGTTGTGCCCATATGACAGTGGTGTGTGTGGTGGAGGGAGGGTATGCCTGATAGTTAAAAGTTTACCCTAAAAGTTTACCCAAAAGTTTACCCAAGACCCACCAAGTGAGCTTGTGGTAGAGGCAAGTTATTAATTAGGTACTCCTCCCTGGTTCACAGCTTAGTCTCAGCCACTAAGCTGCACAGTTTCAAAATTACACATAAACCCCAAATCTTCAGAGTGATGCTTCCGCTTGTATTTAGCGGAGGAAGACTAACTGTCTCTCTTCACCCCAGCACAGTTTCTTTTCTAGTGCCTGTTTGCTGGGGTTTCCTCTGCATCTTTTTAGATTGTGAGTCCTTTGGGGACAGAGAGCCATTTAGTTATTTGATTTTCTCTGTAAATCGCTTTGTGAACATTTTTGCAGAAAAGCGGTATATAAATATTCTTAATTAAAAAAAATTAAGGATCTCACACTATCAGCTAAGCTAGTCAGGTTTGCTCAGAGAGGAACACAGACAAGATATAGGGGAGAAATCAGGACCAGGAGCCGAGATCTCTAGAGCAGCAAAACTCTGGCTTGGTTCCTCTACCTGTGCTGCGATTTGGGTTAGACGGCAAGGTGCTGTTGGTTCCAATAGCGTCACAGGAGTAGTTGCCCTCCTCCAAGGGACAGATGTCGAGCTTGTTCCATTTTTTGAGGAGTTGCAGCCAGAGAGCCCGCTCTTCCAGCTTGCAGTGGGGGCTCAGGACCACACACACCCACAACGCTCCTGTGAAAAATAGGCACGTTAACATGGAGGCACTGGTGCCAAAGGAGCAGAGGGGGTCTCCAACAAAGGTATCTCAGCCATCACTGAGGGGCCAGGTCTCCAATCTGGAGACAAACAATAAAGCAAATGAAGATGAAGCTAAGCAGGTTTGCCAGTAACGTAGGAATGGTGTGGGGGGCAGATCGCCACGGGTACATGGCTGGGGGGTGTAAGCCACACACACACACACACACACACACACACACACACACCCACCCACCCGCCTTGCATACGAAGAGGTCTGCCACCGTCGCCACCACGCCGATTGATAATTACTCACCGGGGGGGGGGGGGCATTCTCCTTTGTACAGGCGTCTCCGACAAGATTTAAAGTGACTTCCAGTTTGACCTGCGGAAACGTCTGCAGGCCTGTGAGAGGGAGAATGCCCCCCCCACCAGGTGGGTAATTATCAATCAGTGTTGGACCCCAGTATCCATGAGGCACTGATACTGGAGTCTAGCACCGAATGCATTTTTGAGGGGGGTGCCAGAAGAGATTTCTGGTATCCCCTGGAGCCCCCCCCCCAGGCACTTTTCCCCGTTTTCGCTCTTTTTATTTTTAAAAAACATCCCCTGGAGTTGCGGCCCCGGGTGCACTGGACCCTAGCTACGCCACTGAGGTTTGCATCAATGAGGGGCTACCCAGGAAACTCCATACGCCACCTTGAGCACCAACAAGGCAGCGAGGGTAACAAAACACCATCATCCCCACCCCTCCTAGCAAATAGGGGTATGGGATGGTGATGGCTTCACAGAGACTGAAGAGGGTCATCAGAGCTGGGATACAGGGGGTACTGAGGCTGAAACTCAAATATTTTGGCCACCTAATGCGAAGAGAGGACTCTCTGGAGAAGACTCTGATGCTGGGAAAGATTGAAGGCAAAAGGAGAAGGGGAAGGCCAAGGATGAGATGGTTAGACAGCATCACCGATGCAACGAACATGAAAATGAGCGAACTCAGGAAGATAGTGGAGGACAAGAAGGCCTGGCGGGATATGGTTCATGGGATCACGAAGGGTCGGACATGACTTAACGACTGAACAACAGCAACAGGGGGCAAGGAAGGGAGAATTTAAGTGCCAAATATGGATGTCCTCCATTGGGCAGGAGACTGACAAAGGAGCATGGCATGAAACAAGCACACCTAAGAAACCACCCCGCGTTCCTCTACACCCCACACAAGCAGGATAGGCTCGGAGCTTTATGGCACAGTGGCAGCAGGAGCAGCTTCTTCTAAATCCAGTCCTATAAAGTTGTGCTCTGGTTCCATTTTTAACATCTAGGAAAGCAGCTGTTCATCATTTGTGATGGGCAGCTGGTGTTCTCATAGCACCCTGGTTTCAGCACTGTCTGGAAGCCATACACATTTGTGTCTCCAATTTTCCATTCCAGCCAAGGCAATCTCTTATATCAACCAAGTAGACATCAAGCACATTTACAGTCTCTCTCTCTCTCACTGGCTTCCCCACAACAGTATAAATTTCTTCCCTTTCTGGGGGATTAGTGGTTTTTGTTGGTGGTTATTTTCTTAATCTTGCTTCTTTAATGTTTTTGAGTCTTGCTAACCACTCGCAGTCTGTGGGGGTCAAGTGCGCTAAATCTGCAAAGTGAATTATGCAAAGAATATTCTACCTCTGGCTTCTGGGATTTCACCACACATTGAAAACATGTTTCCAAACTTAAGAACATAAGAAGAGCCCTGCTGGATCAGGCCAAAGGCCCATCTAGTCCAGCTTCCTGTATCTCACAGTGGCCCCCCCAGATGCCTCAGGGAGCACAGGACAACAAGATAACCTGTATCCTGTTGTCCCTCCCTTGCACCTGGCACAGAGAAAACCTACTTCTAAAGCCAGGAGGTTGCTTATGGCTTGTAACCTGTGATGGTCTTTTCCTCCATGAATCTGTCCAAACCCCTTTTAAAAGGCATCTAGGCCAGGTGCCATCACCACATCCTGTGACAAGAACTTCTCATTGCAGATTAAAAAAACTATTTTTTTTTTTAAAAAAAGACTGAAACCTGAAGTCTGCAGATACGTGGTGTGGTGGCACACAGCCCTGGCCATAGGTTCTTTTGAGCAAGTCCCTCCCTATATAATGGAGATACCCACCCAGTTCATCCCAGAGCTGCCGACACTTGTCAGTCATGCCAGCTCCTTGCTGCCTCCAGAGTGCCAGGCGTGGATCCTGCAAGAACTGCTCAGTCATCAAGATAAGCATTCGAGCCCCGTTGGAATCCCTCATTCGCAGCATTTCCCGCACCTGGGGAAGAAAAAAAAGAGAGTTGAGGACTCTAGAAAATAACCCCCCTCTTCACCTATGACTCACTGTGGAGTCCCTGCTATACTGCAAAACCTACCCTAGCTAGCTGGCTCCTCCCCCGTCCCCTGCTGCTTACCTCCTTCGTATTCCTGGCTCAGCCATACAGTTTGGAAATACTAGGAGAGCCCAGCTTTTAGCTTCTCTGGCCTGAGCCTAATTCTCCCTTCTGATTGCACTGAAGGCCAGATCCCTCAACACCCAAGGGCCCGACATGTGGAAGCTGTTTTCACCCAGACTGATTCCAGTTCTCCGTTCTGCTCCTGACTGCCCCAAGACCTCCTGGCTTCTGAGGTAGCATGTCAAATGCTACCTCAGACCCCAGGTGGCCGTAGAGCAGTGCCTGCCTTTGGCTGGTGATGTGCCAGCCTCTGCCCCCACTCCCTGGACTGGGTAAAAGGGGGGGAAGTGTTCTGTAGAAGAGAGTAGTGGGTTAAAGCGCTGGAGAAGCTCTCCGACACACTGTCTCTTCTGCTCCATCCCACTCGTCCTTTTCCAATACTGGGAGCAGGATGAAGTACAGGAGCAGCAGAGGAGAGCGGACATACAGAAGCAAGTGCTCCCTGCCAATCCACTACCAGATGCGATTGCCTCCATCAGCTTCATGGATCTCTCTATCTGCATCATCCTCTGCATCCTTCTGCATCATCCTATCTCCCAAAACTCCAACACCTATTAACAGGAAGTGAAGGCATATTACTGGTCTCTTAAGCAATGGCGGCTTTCACCAACACACATAATATAAAGCCCCAGTATAAAGAGAGACCACCGGGTTATTATTACCACATTGACCAGACTCTGCAAGAGGAGGAAGGGAGAATTCCCTACTCAGGTGTGTGTGTGGGGGGGGGGGGGGATGCGTGACAGGGTTCAGATAATGCTCATGATCAAGAGCAAAATGGTGGAGCAGGCGCTGCGTAGACCAATACTAGTCCTTACCTTGTTGAACATGGACTGAAGCTGCTTGCTTGCCCCATAGTAACCTCCATTCGATAGCAGCTGCTTCACTTGTTCCTGGATCTGCTCCTCATCCAGGTGCCAACAGTTAGCATCCTCAATGCCAGCACCAGCAGTGGGGTCAGGAGCACCTGGGAGAAGAGGACGGGACCATCAGTTGTTGAATACATTGGGACGTTACCCAGCTGAGGGCTTCAGAGTACATTGCAAAGTTGAACAGAAGTTAACTAGGCTCAATCTTCCATCCAGTAAGTGCAGGGGAATTAGCCTTGGTTGAATCAGATTCTTTGGAACAAAGAAAAAAAGGGGGTAGATGAAAGAGCATGAGTATCATACTTTTAATTTCATTGAGAGAGGATGCCTGCAGTGCTAGAACCTAATCTCCTCAAAGGCTAGTTTGTGAATTTAGGAGAACACATAGGTGGGGGCAGTGCTGTAAGTTGCGCCCCGTCCTAGTCCCCGTTTTACAAGCCGACCCCGCCCCTTGCTGTTGGAGCCATTCCGTGCGGAGAAGGCAACAGGCAGGAGACTCCCTGCCCATTGCCTTCTCCGCATGGAATGACTCCGACGGTGAGGGGGCGGGGCCGGCTCATGCCAGCTTGTAAATGGGGACTAGGACGGGGCGCAACTTACAGTACCGCCCCCACCATAGGAACGCCTCTGGGAGAACAAACATTTTTGAGAAGGTCATTAATAAGACTGAAGCTGAAAGAGCAACAGTGACAGAGGAACTATTTGTATACCTGTACTCTGTATGGATATTATCAGGATGAAGATTAGATGATCATGAACTTTGATTGCTATGCATGCCAGACTAGCACTAACATTTCACTATATGATTGTCAGTTGACTACACTGATGTAGATTGAATTGTTGACTTTACAATACGTTTTTATATAACATGTTTTGTTCATTTAGTGCTTCTATGAACAGAGTGGAGAATAAGATTCTTGGCTTTAGCTCAACCACCAATGAAGAAATCAGGCAGTAAGTTCTGGATTCCTTTTCAGTAGCCAAAATGAAGAAAATTTCATCTCTCTTTAACATCACTCCCATCACTATCACAATCCCTCTAATGACAATGAGGAAAGGAGCAAGCCGTGAATACTGGCTACCGGAGGCTAGACCTCACCCTGGAACTATATGGGCAGGAGGTCTGGTTCAGTTGGTAGAGTTGCCGCCTCGTAAGCCCTGAAGATCAGTGAACAGCAGTTTGAGACATGCCGCTGATAAAAAGTTGTGAAACCCTCTGTGAGGAGAGATAAAGCTGCCAGCTGCATTGGCCGAGTGTGAGAGGCGAAGGCTAGTGAGAGGCCAGACTGCAAAAGGATACCATCTGGAACGTAGTTGTTCATGAAAGATTGGACATTTATATATTGTGTAAAAAACAAAACAAAAAACCATTAGGAGGTTTGGGAAAGCCTGCCCATGTAAACCGCCTTGGAGGAGAAACCGTCAGAGGAGAAATCCAATGACCAAGAAAGGTGGTATATAAATACTGTATAAGAATATTATTATTATTATATCTGCAGCCATTCGCTACCCTCCCGCCCACCTTGCAGCCACTTCTCTCCCAGGGACCCTACCATGCACGCGGTTAATCTCAGAGCCAAGCAGCAGAATCTCATCAGCAAGCCTTTGTGCAGTTGGAAGCACCTCGGTGTGGTGAGCACTGATCAGATACTGCACAAATTTCTGTAGCTGGTCCCGGTTCATCTGAGACAACGTTTCAGAAATGGGCAAGCGCAGTTCCACTTGGCGAGCATGACGGATGCGATGCAGGGACAAAGCCACCACATGGGCACAGTAGAAGATGTCTCTGTTGTCACAGGCACAGCTCACGGATGTGATCTTGCAACGGTCAAAGCTGATGGAGACATGGTAACTGTGCTCAGGCTCGCTGGGACCTGGTGGCTCCGTCACAATACCACTCAGGTGGAAACCTGCATGTTTGGGGGAGGGGGGAAGAAGAACACCAGCTAGTGAGCATGTGATGCAACTGCCCTAATCAAAAGGGCCAGAAGGCCCACAACCCCAAGTGCTTAAAAGACCAGAACAAAGGTAGATACTGGTAATTTCATTTCACTCCTGATGGAGGACAGTAACCATGTCCACTCTGAGTTTTAAGAAGGTTAGACATGGATGTAACAGTGAGCTGGACCTGAGATGTGGATGTGTCAGGATGCTAAAGGAGCACCACATCTCTAGGTTGAGCAAGGGAATGCTACAATGTCCACCGGTTGATAGGGGCAACTTCATTGGCACTATTTATAAACATATATAGTGGACTGGAGAAGACTCCTGAGAGTCCCTTGGACTGCTAGGAGATCAAATCAGTCAATCCTAAATGAAATCAACCCTGACTGTTCCCTGGAAGGACAGGTACTGAGGCTGAAGCTCAAATATATTTTGGCCACCTAATGCGAAGAGAGGACTCTCTGGAGAAGACTCTGATGCTGGGAAAGATTGAAGGCAAAAAGGGGAAGGCAAAGGATGAGATGGTTAGACAGCATCACCGATGCAACGAACATGAAAATGAGCGAACTCAGGAAGATAGTGGAGGACAGGAAGGCCTGGTGGGATATGGTTCATGGGATCACGAAGGGTCGGACATGACTTAACGACTGAACAACAACATAGTGGACCCCTGCTATCTGCGGATTTGTCTCAACACGGATACGGGGGCCACTGTAAAAACCTTAAGAAAAAAGGTTAAAAAGAGCGTTCCTTAACTTTTCTCTGGCAAACCAATCTGTTTGCAGGGCTGTAGGCAGTGAAATTGTGCTCCTACAGCCTCTTCTAGGTCGCTCAACCTCCCCCTCCCTTCCCCAAGGTCGCCTCAGAACGCATTGGGGTGAGCCATGGGAAGGGAGGGGGAAGTCAAGGGACCCGGAAAAGGCTGTAGGACAGGGGTGGGGAACCTCCAGCCCGCGGGCCTGATCCTGCGCACAGCGGGCCTGGACCTGCGCACAGCGCCGCTGAAGCCAAGATTGCCAAGAGGGCAATCTCGGCTTCAGTGACGCTGTGCGAAGGCCGCTTTTAAACCAAGGAGGCGCAGGAAAGCGGCGGCGGCCCCGGCCCGGAGCCGAGGTAAGGAGAGCAGTGGGTGGGTGGGAGAGCAAGCAAGCAGTGGGTGGGAGGGAGGGCGAGTGAGTGAGTGAGTGAGCGAGCGGTGGGTGGGAGGGTGAGCGGTGGGTGGGTGGGAGGGAGGGAGGGCGGAAATGACAACTGCCTTAGCCCACCTGCCCACTGAGCCGTGAGCAAAAAAGAGGGTGGCGATGGTCGATCTCCACCTCCTCCTCACTCGCCGAGGAGAAGATGGTGGCGACAGTAGCCCACTTCTTGATTGGATCGTCACCGCCACCTAGCTAGCTGGCTCCTCCCCCGTCCCCTGCTGCTTACCTCCTTCGTATTCCTGGCTCAGCCATACAGTTTGGAAATAGCACAGCAAAGCAAGATGGAACAAGGAAACCAGGAGCAGCAGAAGTGAGACAACATTTCTCCCAACTTCTTTTCCCCCTCCCCACCACATTATGGTTTTACATGTCCACGGCAAACCAGGACAGAAAAAGTAAGGAAGTGAGGGTGACTGCATCAGGGGTGTCCCCTGCACCCATGCCACCTTAAAATCCATGATAGAGGAGATAGAAGTATTGTGAATAAATATTCTTCTTCTGTAGGAGCCTTGAAGTCAGAGCTTTCTGAAACATTTACATGCACGCATGCGTTTTGTTTTTAAAGTATAACTCGCTGCAAAGGCCACAGCTCAATGATAAAGCATGTACTTGGCAAGCATAAAGTCCCAGGTTCAATCCCCAGCATCTCCAGTTAAAGTTTCCTTGTTAGCGCAGGTCTGAAACGTCTGTCCAAGATCCTGGACATCCACTGCCAGCCAAATTAGATATATTGGTCTAGATGAGCCACTGGCATAAGGCAGTTCCCTATTTTGGAATTGCCCATATAGTAGCTCAATGGCAGAACACATGCTACGCAGAACATCCCAGGTTCTAATCCTCGACATTTATTTATTTTAAATATCTGGATCCTGCCTTTCCCCTCCCACAAGGGAGACACTCAAGGGAGCTCACAACATATTGAAAGAACACAATAAAAAGAAAGAAAGAAAACTTTACATTAAGCAGTAGACACCAGAAACAATATCAAAACATAAGAGGAAGAGAATCTTAGGCCCCAGAGGCTAAACGAACTAGAAACATTTTCAACTGCTATCAGAACAGTGGAAGGAATGGAGTCAGCCTTGTATCCAAGGGCAAGGAATTCCAGAACCCTGGGTGCCACTGCAGAGAAGACCCTCTCACATGTCACTGCCAAAGGCATCTCTGCCAGTGGGGACACACAAGAAAACCTTCTCAGCTGATTTCAGGGGGCAGGTGGTCCTTCAGGTATTCTGGTCTCAAGCTGTTTGGGAATTTAAAAAGGTCTCAACCAGCACTCTGAATTGCATCCAGAAACAGATAGGCAACCAATGCAGCTGATAAAGTCATGCTTCGTG
Source organism: Plestiodon gilberti rubricaudatus (assembly GCA_026170595.1). Taxonomy (NCBI): domain Eukaryota; kingdom Metazoa; phylum Chordata; class Lepidosauria; order Squamata; family Scincidae; genus Plestiodon; species Plestiodon gilberti. The sequence goes on from JANXHW010000002.1 coordinate 111,690,024, forward strand.
TAGGCCAACAACTGCACAGCAACATTCTGTACGAGTTGAAGTTTCTGATTGGACTTCAAGGGCAGCTCCATGCAGAGCATGCTGCAGTAATCCACCTGCAATGTGGCCAGTGTATGCACAACCATAGTCAAGTCTGAATGGCTCAAGAAAGGACAAAGCTGGTGTGCCATCCTAAGCTGGGCAAAGCACCTTGGGTCACACCGACACCTGGGCATCCAGGTGCATTCCCAAACTGCAGGCCTGCTCCTTCAGGATTGCCAGTAAAAACGGACCTCAGTTAAGTTGCTATAGAAGCCAACTGGTGGTCGGGGGAAGGGGGGGATAAGAACCTATCCAGTCCTTATCAGTCCTATAAAGTTGATAAGCAAAATAAGTTATAAGTGATAAGCAAAATAAGTTATGCAAAAATAACATCTGCTTAATTTGCAGTGATGTAGACTTGAGTCTATTGACTCAGACTCGAGTCACATCAATGACTTGACGATTGTAAAAGACTCAACCTGAGATTTGAAGCCTTTTAGGACTAGTCGAATTTTATTCAGGTTTAAACCCATTTTCCCCATTAAATAGATAGGGACTCGCAACTCACAACCACAGACTCGGGACTTGGGGGGCAAAGACTTGGGACTTGATTTCAGACTTGGACCCAGAGAATGCTTCGAGACTTGGAGTCAAGAGACTTGATCCACATCCCTGTTAATTTGTATCATGTACACAAGTTGCACAAATTCTGCCTGGCTCATTGCCAAATTTGGTCACTGTGGCACAGGAGTCAGAGCAGGGGCCACAGAGACTGGCTTAAGAAGCAGGCGCCAGTTTAGTCCTGCTCTCAAGCTGCACTCCCAGCTCAGCCTCTCTGGCAAGGGAAGAGGTGCCTGCAGGCAGACAGCTGGCACACACCTGAGTGAAAGAGGTGGAGGAAGAGACCTCAGCATGGGTCATGTGGGACGGGCCGTTCTGTTACGTTGACTGAGCGGGTGAGTTACGCATGACGAAAGTGGGCATCCTGACAAAACCGGTTGGACCCAAGGCTGCACCCACAACCCTGCTGCGTCACAGCCAAGCACAAAGAAAGCATACCCTGCTGGTACTACCAGACCCGTGGATGACTCACTTTAACTGCCAGGTTCACAACCCACACCCAGCAGCCTGCCTTCACCCCTCAAGCAGAGAAAGCTGCCGGCTACATATGCAGCAGTTGCTATAAATAGAAAGAGGAACTTCTGGAGGAAAACAAGTCAAAAGCAGCCAGGCATAATCCTGTCCCTAACCAGAAGATTGGGCAGCACCGGAGCCCTGTTCAATCACCTGGACTTCCATTCCAGCACACCGCAGGCACAGAGTGGAGTATTCAAAGACTGGGGGGGGGGGGGGAACGCCAAACACTTTCAGATGGCTTTGGGGTCAATAAGGACACCTTCAAAGAAGAAGTCCGATCGTCACGGATTGCCAGCTTCATTTTACTGCTTCCAATTCTGTCCTCAGTGCATTTGCAATAAACCCGCAAGCATCACGATACAAGGTCATAGTTCTCTGGTGTATCGTATTTAGAATGCTGTGTGAAATTCTGGATGCCTCCTCTTAAAAAAAAAAAAGTATAAAAATAAATGCTCACCTGAACTACCTTCAAAAGAATGCTGCTCTTCCACTGAGCAGAGGATGCTAACTTCTTGCAACCCCTGAAGATGCTTTCCACAGGTGAAAGCGAAACGTTGGGTTCAAATCCTACATCTAGTCCGTGGCTCAAGAACTCGAGTAATGTTGTTAACCATGTAAAAATAAAGCTGAAAAAGGTGATCAGGAATAGGTAACTGAAATTTTCAAGAGGTAGCAACTTTCCCTACCAGGAAAGTCTAGAGCAGGGGTGGCCAACCTTTCACCATTAGGGCCTCTGCGTTCTTAAGTGTTGTGGTTTTTCTGAGAATATTTGGAAGCCATTTCTCGAAGCATGTGTTTGATGTATATGTCACTGTAGAAATAATTATTGTTTTGTTTAAATACTTTTTAAAAAAAAACCTCATGTGCATGGGTGTTTTGGGGTTTTTTTTAATACATATTTACTTATGGGTTTCTTTTTTTCACTTGTTAATTATTCAGACTGTATATTCTATTCAAAATATCTACATATATCTATGCACATGTATATATTTTTTTTACTTTGTTTTCTTTTACAAAATGAAATACCATATTTTTTTCTTTTAATACAGTTGTGTAGAAGTCTTGGCAACTGCAAGTGCTGATGGTGCTGCTGAAGCAGCTACACCTGCTGAAATGCCCTCACCTAGACAACCATTAAAGGGCCTGCAGCATTCATGTTGAAAAGTTGGCTACCCCTGGTATATAGAGCAAATGAGCAGAGGTTCTCAACCTGTGGTACGGGTACCCCTAGGGGTACGCGGACCTCTTGCTGGGAGTACACCAAGCCCTGCCACATCAGCAGCTAATTAAGTGTTAACATGGATTTTAAATTGTAATTATTTTCGGAGCCCTTCCGTCTCTCTGATTTTGGCTTTGGGCTTATTTTTGTACTTTGGAAAATGTACTTTGGTGGGGTGGGGCGGAGCTGATTTTGGGAAGTGTGACTTGGAGAAAAAAAAAGAGATCCTTCTCTCACACTCACACTCACAGAGAGAAAGAGAGAGAGAGTTAAATAAGATATTTTTTCACATTTAAATTTGTTTTAGTACTTTTTATTTAACGATTAAATTAATTGATTAATCAGCAGTTAATTAGCAGGGGGTACTTCAGGAAATTGGACTGTGATAGGGGGTACCCAGGCATCCAAAGGTTGAGAATAGAGCATTGATGGCATCGTACCTCAGAAGAAGAAAGTCAGGCTCAGGGGCTAAAAGAGCACATGGAGGAACTGCACCCAGATCCCCCCCCCCCCATCTCACAAAACTAAAACTCCACTTATTCAATGGAACTGACAGTCAATAGGTTCAGGACAGACAAAAGTAAGCACTGTACTTCTTCATACAAGGTAGAACTAACTTGCTGCCACAAGAAGCAATGATAGCCAAGGTTTATATGGCTTTAGAAAGGGTAATAGAGAGTAATACAGACAAGTTTATGGAGGAAGAGGTGGTGGTATCTCAACAGGCTATTGGGCAATGGCCATGATCTCCAAATGAACGCTTTGTGTACAGAGACTGTCACCACATACCAGATGCCGCGAACAAACAGAATGAGACAGCTATCTCCACTATGCCCACATTTTGAGCTTCCCAGAGGTGTCTATCCAGCTGTTGTGGTAGAGAGTGCACTGGACTAGATGAGTCTTGGTCTGAGATGGTAAAGTATGGTATTTTTTAAAACAGGCTTCAGTTCACCTTGGTCACTGCCATACCACTGACATGGATGGAGCGGTGAGGCTTGTTCAGTTGACCTGGCTGGCTTCCCACACAGAGTGCAGAATTGCCTCAGGGGAAAGGGGCACCTCGTCTTCCTAGGCTCCCAGTTGAACACTCAAGCACTTGATTAAAAGCCTGGGAAGATGGCTCCTGACTGAGCCTCTCAAGTCACCACATTTTAAACTTGCTTTTTATTTGTTGTTGGTTTTACGGCTTTACATTTTAGTGTATTGTGGTATTAGCACAAGAGGCAGGATATGCATCTAACTACATGAAACAACACAAGCATACATATACACCTCAGGGCCAATTCTTCAAAGGGGCTAGGTGAACTCTCCACTGACCAGATTCAGTGGTGAATGGAAATCCCTGCGGTTGCTCTTTTATTAGGCTGGAGCAGATGATAGAACTTACTGCAAAACACCACAGAAGTCAATCTAGCACATTTGCATCCTACCCTTCCTTCTGCTCAGTATGCGGGAGGACTTTCCCATTTTATTTATTTATTTAATTTATTCACATTTTTATACCGCCCTTCCTCCAAGGAGCTCAGAGTGGTGTACATATTTCCTCCCCTCCTTTTTGTCCTCACAACAACCCTGTGAGGTAGGTGGGGCTGAGAGATAGCGACTGGCCCAAGGTCACCCAGGAAGCTTCATGGCTGAGCGGGGATTTGAACCTGAATCTTCCAGGTCTAAGTCCGACTCCCAAACCACTACACCATCCTGGCTCACAACCTCACAACCCTGGGAGGTAGGTGAGGTCAAGCAAAGACACAGTGAGCTTTATGGTGGCGGTGGGTGGGATTTGAATGCAGGTTTCCTTATACTAAGTTATACCTTAGCCACTGTACCATACTGGGTCAGTCTTGCATAGGTATAAATAGAATAGATCACTAGCAAAGATTAGTAATGGGATAATTAATTTGGGGTTGGGGGAGAGGAAAAATGTTATCAGGTGAGTAGATAACACTTACAGTGCAATCCTGTCGAAACATCCAGCGCAGGAGCGAGCACTCCGGCGCCACAAGCCATCGCAAACGTGCCGGAAAGCACGTTTGCGATTACTCGGGAGTACAGGTGGCCGGCGCAGAGGCCGGCTGCCCTCACTCCAGCACCGGAACATCCGGGTGGCCGCCAGAGGAGGCAAGTCCGGGTCTGGTGGGGGTGGTCCGGACTGTGAGAGAGGGGGGGGCCATTGGCCTAGCTGGCCCAGGAGGAGGCGGGGATGGCGCCTGCCATATCCCCAGCGGGCCAGCTAGGCTGTTATCACGGCCTCCTACTTCCGCCAGCTATTTAGATAGTGGAAATCCGAGGAGGCCCATCGGCATGGCCCTGGTTTATACTCCCCCAAGTAGACATCCGGCCCGGCGCGTGCCAGGCAGTCTCGGGCTCAGCATCCAGACCCTTACAAAGGATTGCGTTAATAATATACCCATATTCAAAAGAGGTAGTACAAACGTCACAGCTAACTTCAAAACTATTAATTCAACTTCAGTGGCAGATGAGGCCAAGACAAATAAAGGAAAGCACTGTCCGGGCAGACACTTACCAGAGCCGGAGCCAGCAGTAAATGAATCCTTGGCCCCCCCGGGCATTCAGACCAGCTAACGCCGGCTTCCGGGCCCGAAACAGCCCGCCCAACCACCCTACAAGGCCACCCGCATTGCCGGCAGAGCTGGAAACAAATCGCAGGGCATGCTGGGGTGAGCCTGGGCGGGAGCACGAGTGCCATCGCCTCCCGCGGACTGCAGGGAGTGCTCACAGGAACCTGATAGATAGGGGCAGGGAAGGAGAGGCTCCGACGGATTCACCCTCTCTGCTGGAGCGTGGGCAGGCCAACAGAAACGGAGACGCTGGGGGAAGCCATGGGGCTAGGGAGGAGGCAGAGGGAGGAGCGAAGGCACGAGGTGGGGCTGGCAGGGGAGCACCAGAAGTTCATATCATAAGGCACACAGTAGCCAAGGATGAAGGGCAGTCAGGAGCAACAGGCTACCCACATGGGAGGGCTACCTATGACTGAGGCAGAGGCAAGTCAAAGCCCATCGCAGGAGGAGGATCAAGGGTGGCTTAACCACCTTCCCTGTACGCCTCTGAGGCTGGTTTGAAGAGTGCACACCTAAAGCTCTGCTGTGGGCCCTGGGGGGCAGGTAGGTGGGGCGGCTGGGGGGGCACTCCACCAAGGCACGCCCAGGCGCCATGCCGCTGACAACCACAATTAAAATATAAGAGGCATGGAAGAAGAAAATAAGAAATCAGGCTTAAGCATGGATGCTCACTGCAGTATCTTTGCTTCTCCTACCCCCCCCCCCCCAAAGTTGGTTTTCTTGACCAGGAAAATGCAATATACCTCCTCTATTCAGATCTTAGCAAACATTTAACAGGTTATTTAAAGAGAAAAGTGTTACTCAAGCTGGACAAGATGAGCCTCAAAATAGCAAAGGACTTCTATGAAAGCTTTCCGATTATACTGGGTTGGTTCTGAAATGCGAGAATAGGCAAACATTTCAGAACACAAAAAGCACTTTTACACTAAAAAGGCTTTTAATACACTACACATTGAGAATTTTGTACTGAATATACTTGTTTTCACCGGAGAAAAGCTGCTTGCTATTGTGTACATCAGAGCACTGCCTTCTTCCGTGGCCAGCAACATCTACAATTAGATGGGTAAGGAGCTGCTTAAAGGGAAACAAATGGTTGTGCTGGAATGAAAATGTCTGGGCTGGAGAAATGTAACCAGCCCCTCTGGAGTCAGTCTTGGAGCCTATTTTAGTCAATGTTTCTATTCAGTAGGAGTGCACTGACAGGAAATATGCGGATGACAGGAAGTTAGGAGTCACTATTAAAACAGAAAAGCATCAGGAAGAGAAACTGAGTGACTTCATGGAGCAGAGCAACATCAACGGAATGAAATTCTATAGCACAAAATGTTATGGGAACTACAACTTTTCATAATTGCAGCTAAGGACTCATCTGCTGAAAATAACCGATGAGGAAAGAATTGGGCAGATCTCGCTCAGTCACACAATTACTACGAGGCCTGCAATGCAGTTGCAAAGCAGGCAAATGCAAGTCTTGGCTGTATTAGGTGGAGCACTGTCAGTAGGTATCGGGAAGCATCAACACGTTTGTACAAGGCACTGGGCAGGATTTCTGCTAAAGGGCAGTATTGGTCGCTCATCATGTCAAGCAGGTAGAATTCCAGCTGGAACAAGTGCAAAGAGCAGCCCAGCAGCATAATTATTGCAGGAAGGAGAAAAACTGATGAACAGAGATCTTTAAAAAGAGCTGAAATAAGAGACTTGCTACAATTCTAAAGCATGTGATTATTAATACATTTTGATTGGAAACTTAGATATGGGATGGCAGATGTTTTGTGGGAGGCAAGTGAAGCCTTCTACAGGAAAATTTCTTTGGCCCTGCTTGCTCAAGTCATCTAGAGTTAGATATCTCCACAACAGGCACCACAACTGGCATTCATTTTATTATGAATTAAAGATATTAACTTGAGATGAAGGAACACAAGGGTCATCCAGACCTGCAGTGGGGGGGGGGGAGAGTTTTAGCGACTTCTTGGTCACTCCCAGGCTAGGACTGTATGGAAATATTCAACTCCTACTAGATTTATGCTAATTATAGATATTAACTCGAGACCTAAAGCCACATCTATGTTGCATAGATGCAACACATCTATGGCCTATAGTAGTCCTAGAGTTGCCAGGTCACCCAAGGCTACCACCGGGAGATTTGCAGTAGAAAGCATATGTGTGTGGGAGGAGGAAATAACCTGGGAACAGAGCTTAGTGGGGTAAAGGCAGCATTTAGTGGGTAGCAGGGGGCAAGAGGATGATAACTGATTGGTCAGGGGAAGAGTCTGGCTGTGCAAGATGGGGGTGGAACCTGTAGCAAAAGCCAAGCAAAAAAATAGCCCCTCATCATCCCCCACATCTGGCTCCCCACCCTGGAATTTACTTCCATCCCTGGAGATCCCTGTGAAGGCAGCTAAAACCAACACTTCAGGTCAAACCCTCGAGACCTGGGAACCTTATTTAGATCAGAAGGATGCGAGGCCCAAGGCAGGCAGGCCTGGATTGCTGGTTGCATCACCCACCACAGCTGAGATTCTCAAAGGGCAAAGCTTCCACAGCCAGGGCACAAGGGAGCAAAAAGCAGTGCTGCCACTCACCATTTGTCCCACCAAGACCACCCACCCTTATGGTGTACTTGCTCACTCCTCTGCTTGTGGGATACGAAATCTGGAGATAGTCTGCGTGGTGTACAGTGGACCCTTTCCATCCGCGGATTCAGGACCCACGGATTTGTCTCACCGCAGATCCTGGACGTGTCAAGTCCACGTGTAAGAGTCCAGAGTCCATGTGTAAAATGCTTCGGGGAAAAAAGGTAAGAAACAGTTTTACCTTTTAGAAGCAAACCACGCCGTTTTCAAGTCTCTGCAGGGCTTCTGGAACCTCTCGCACGAAGGCTCTTCACCCCTCCCAGCCTTGCTCCAAGATGCATTCTGGGACAAGGCTGGGGGTGGGGGGAAAAGGAGCCTTTGTGCGACCCAGAAGTGGATCGCTTCCAGAAGCCCTGCAGAAGCTTGAAAATGGTGGTTTGGTTTTTAAAAAAACCACCACATTTTTAACCTTTTTAAAGCGTTTTAAATGTGGACCCTAGTATCTGCAGATCCTCACTATCCACAGGGGGTCCAGAAGGGATCCCCGCGGATAGCGAGGTCCAACTGTATTTCAGTACAGAACATTCTTCCATATTATAAAAGGAGAGGAAGGTGAATGCTGAAAATGGGCCTCTATTTCAATTTTTTTTTTAGTCTTGGGTTTACCCAAAATTTAAAAAAAGAAACCTGAGCCTTGACCTTGAGTCTCTCAGACCTGGTTATCATTTGCCTTGCATAGATACTGCATTCATTGCATTCTGCTATTACCGGTAGGCTAGAATCCACCTAGGAAGCGTTTAACTCTAGTCTCATGCAGCGGATATCCTTAGTTTCTGCCTGTACATGACTAAAGGACTGCCTGCTGATGTACAAACCTGCCCCTGGTAAGGCCCTTCCCTGGTTGACCTGTGCAGGTGGAGGAACCTGGAGAACAGGGCTTCTCTGTGGTGGCATCCCATTTATGAGGTGCCCTCCCTAGTTCTGCACACCTGGCACCTCCAATTGTGGCCTTCTAGCACCAGGTAAAAGTGCTTTCATTCACCCAGGCATTGTGAATATGTTTTTTTACATGTGCTTTTTAATTCAGTACACATTTTAATTCAGTACACAACGCATTTTAATTCAGTACACACCAGGCATTTTAATTCAGTACACAACGGATACTTCTAGTAATAGAAAAAAGCGACAACAGCTGACAAGAGCTGCAGCAGCCACTTGCACCACCACCACCACCATCCTTACTGGGAATTAACAATACAGAATGAGAGATACCAAAAGAACCTTTGAGCGCACTGTCACGACTACCCTATTTGAAGTAAGAAAAGTATTTGCTGGAAATTGGACAGGTGCCCTTAGGAAGTTTCACCTTCCCTCACAATGTGTGCTTTGACTCTGTTGAAGTGATCTGGAACTTCTTCCTTTCATAGGATATTTCCTGAAGCTCAGATCATACCATCTGGATCGTCTGTGCAGAAGGCTGGTGATCTTGCCTTTAGCATCAGGTAAGGCTAAGCTGAAGGGAACACATGCCAAATGCCACAAAGCCAGAATTTGGAATTAGGCAGGCCACCAGTCTCACGTCACTTGGCATGTCTTGGTCTAAAATTGCCAGGTCAACTAGCATGAGCTGGGTGCCATGGCTATGACAGTCATCATTGCCAACCCTTGCTTCCAGACTGTACAGTGTGATCCAATGGAAATCCAACTGCCCTGTCTTTTTGCATGCACGGCTGTAAACAAGAGATCTACCAGCATTAGCAAATTTCATACATTTATCCAATCATGGCACATAGCCGCCTTGGGTCCCTTCGGGGAGAAAGGCGGGGTAAAAATATTGCAAATAAATAAATTGTAAATAGGTGTTTATTTACGTAACATGCCGGCCTTGACTTTCTATCAACCAATTTTGTTACAGGAGACCCTAGGTTCTATTTCCGGAGGGGGGGGGGTTAGAGAAGATATACCAGCTCCATGCCATTTTAATGACTCTTTTCTGTACTCTCGCACCAATATCCTTTTTGAGATGAGGCAATGAGAACATTTTAAAGAGAATGTTGAACTTTCATGACCACTGCCTTGTGTCTGTCCATTCATCCCTCCCAGTGCACCCCCTCCCGAGAGAATTCTACTGAAATATTTTAGGCAGATTTTGTCCCATTTACTTCAATAGGGCCAAACTCAGCTTGAAAAGCTTTTTGTTTAAGCTGGATCGGTTGGGAGGCAGCTGCTCTTGGGTTAGAGACTCTTTGTGGGCCATTGCCAGGGAGGGAGACCAAACATTAGCACACAGTTACTTCATCTTCCTTCCACACAACCAAAAGCTCCACTGCCATGGTTTGGAAGAAGCCAGCACAAGGAAAAAAGGTCTAAAGCAGGGGTGGCCAACCTTTCAGCATTAATGCTCCTGGCACTTTCATGGCAGTATAGGTGAGGGCCTTTCAGAAGGTGCAGCTGTTTCAGCAGCAGCAGTTGCAGCTGCCAAGATTCTGTCTTCTAAACCAGGGGTTCTCAACCTTTGGAGGCCCGAGTACCCCCTATCATGGTCCAATTTTCTGAAGTACCCCCTGCTAATCAATCAATTAATTAGGTAATTAAAAGTACTAAAACAATTTTAAATGTGAAAAACATGCCTTATTTAACTGTGTGTGTGTGTGTGTGTGTGTGTGTGTGTGTGTGTGTGTGTGTGTGTGTGTGTGTGTGTGTGTGTGTGTGTGTGTGTGTGTGTGTGTGTGTGTGTGTGTGTGTGTGTGTGTGTGTGTGTGTGTGTGTGTGTGTGTGTGTGTCTGATGGGGCAGATAAGGTGAAGGGCTTGGCGTGCCCCCAGCAAGAGGTCTGCATACCCCTAGGGGTACCCATACCACAGGTTGAGAACCTCTGTTCTAAACAACTCTTAAGAACGCAGAGGCCCTAATGGTTGGAAGGTTGACCACCCCTGGTCTAAAGCATACTTGCTCTTCCCAACACCTAACCTCAGGACATAATATACGAACCAGAACTACGTTCTATAATGCATTTTCAGTGCCATGGTTTAGCCTTGGAAGCACAAAAAAAGTGCCTCGCAAGATGCATTCCTGTCTACTGAGCCACCACAATACGCTCTCACATCTGAATGCACGAGGGGCTTTTCAAGTTAGAGATTACGAGTGTCAAGCATGTGTGAATCTACTTTAAGAACACAAACAAAACATTCCCCCCAATAAATGCTTATGCAATTGTCGTACTCATACACCAATTTCTATATGACATAGCGCTTTTAGAACACATTCAAGTATGTAGAGTGCTGCACACACACGCATGCACGCACTATGATGGTCTACCCTGCAGGATATACCGGTATATATAATCCTGCAAGGTAGGACATCATCATATTGCTGGAGTTGGGAGTACAACGAGAGAGTAAAAGGCTTGCTTAAGACATAGCAAATGCAAAGCCAAGGTAGAAATTGAACTGGGGATGTCTGGGCACACAGCTCCCACTCTGAGCCACTTCTATCAGCTCCACACCAAAGTGCTGATTGTCTAACAGTTTTGTAACATTTGCAACAGTCCTGAGAAATGACTCCAGGGACTGAATAGCACATGGCAATGTGTTGGGCTCATGCAGCTTCCAACATCCCTTGAACGGATTACAGCGAGTTGCAAGGAGGAACTAACACAGTGTTGGCCTTTTTTAGCCCCAGCAGCCTGCTAGCACTGGAAAAAGAGGAATAGAATTTGGGACCAGGCATCTGAAATGAGAAGCACGAGTTTCTTTTCAGACAGAGCTACTCTGTTGGCAGTTAATTTTGAGCACTCTCCCATTTTGTATTGTCTGTGTATATACTTATCTAAAATAGTCCATGCCCACTGATGGCTGGGTTATAGCTAAGATGAGGACATATGCCTCTCTCAGCATGAGGGGGGAGGAAGAGGAGGACTGGTTTAAGGCCAACATCTCAATCTTTGACCTTCAAGCCTCAACAGCTGAAGTAAAAAGTACTAACTTAACCTAACAAGTACTAACCTAACAAACCTGCTAAGAATTTTATGCACTGCCAAGTTGATACTGGGGTGGGGGGGGGAGAAGAGTGAGAGGGGAGAAGAGTGAGTGAGAGAGAGAGAGAGTTAACAGGACAGCTTAAGCACAGTGGCTCAGTTCAGACCATCTGCCAAACCATGGTTTGGAAATGCAGGAACATGTTCTAACCCCAGTTTGTTGTGACATCCAGATTGAACAACAATGATTACTTGCTACTCAAACTACAAGCCAGTTTGCCCAATCAGCCACACTAGGGGGAATGAGGAGGTGCACAAACCCACAGCATGTTCCCAATCCTACAAACCATGATTTGGAGGACAGGAATGCAACGTAAAGCTAGGCTGAACAGCTCAGCTAGTGCACCCAGCATGTCAAACCAATTATAGCACATTTAATAATCTGCCTGTTTTTTTTCATATAGTTAAAAGGTAGCGTTGTCTGCTTAAACAAAAGCAAGATAACTGTAGGCTAAAATTAGGCACAGAAAGTGCAGAAGTATGAACTGTATAAAGAAGAGGTTCTTTTATATATCATAGCCAAAGCCCTACCCTGAATACAGCTGCTGTTAATGAAATAGAGATAATATTGGTTCTAACTCTTTATACTCAAGACGTTGGGAGCAACGCTCAAGAGGTCATTCATCTAGTACACGAGTATTAAAATGTACACAGAATATCTGTTCTCAAAACAGTTATTATTAGCATACCATCCACTATTTGACAAACACTATTTTTTTTCTATTGGAACATCAAGGTCAAGCATATACAGGAGTGCATTATCAGCCTCTAAATAAGTAAAACAGCAGCATTTTTTTTAATCAAACAGAATAACTTGCCCCACAACCTTGCTCAAAGGGCTTTCCAACCAATGCCAATATGATGCCACTGGAAGCACTCCAAAAACACCGCACACACTCTACACTCACTGACAACTCTAGAGCACACATATAGGATAGGCCTGCAAAGGAGAATTCCAGAGCCTAGGTTCAGACACACTGCAGGCCAGAACCAACAAGGCAAGAGGTCACTGAGCCAATACAGAAGGAGCTACACATCTACAGCAGCAAGCAAACCAGCACACACAACTGATGGAAGAGGTTTGTTCCGTATTCCCAGCTGACAACTGTATGGTCAGAACAGCCAGTCAGACACCAGGCCAGCCAATCAAGATCACAATGAAATGCAGCCCATCCAAACAGAAACTCCCATAAGAGCAAGGGATCTTTTGGCTTCTTATGAGCCACCTAAAGAGCATTCAACGTTTCCAGGTCTCTGCCATCTTTACCTTCCATGGCTATGAGCAAGTACAGAGACAGCTTTCCTGCAATAAGATGTCTTGGTGGAAGAGACCATTTAGCCTATATGCTATATTCCGAATCCTGAACAGTCTAGCTACAGAAAAGCAGTTGGAGCAGCAGGTTGCCAAGAATGGTGCATGCAAAGACAGGAGGATACTCAGTAGTGACCACAGGTCATGGTGCTCGATGAATTGGACAAAAGCTTTATTAATGTATCTGTGCACAAAGCACTTTATTAAGAATAAGATGGACCCCTGCCCCAAGGGGCTCACAATCTAACACACAAGGGAGACAGGAAGAGGAGTCAGGGTTAACCATGAGCTGTCGATCGAAAGGTCGGCAGTTCGAATCCGCAACGGGGTGAGCTCTCGTTGCTTGGCCAGCTCCTGCCAACCTAGCAATTCCAAAGCATGTTAATGTGAGTAGATAAATAGGTACCGCTTGTGGGAAGGTAAACAGCGCTCCGTGTTCCAGCTGCATGCTACGAGCTGCGGCAAGGAGAGTCATGCCAGCCACATGACCACGGAGGCGTCTTCGGACAACGCTGGCTCTTCAGCTTTGAAATGGGGATGAGCACCACACCCTAGAGTCGGACACGACTGGACTTAATTGTCAGGGGTCACCTTTACCTTTACCTATGCTTAGTTACAACAGAGTATGTGTGCACAAGCTGCTTTACAAACATGATGTATGTTTTAAGTTCGAACCATTTTTAAAATTCAACTACTGTATGTGCCATATTTGAGAAAGTAGAAAATTATAGTTCAATAATTTTTAGATGGGAATCTTAATTTAGGAGTGCTCCCATACAAAAGGAAAACTCAGCTGACTAAACTGTTAACAAGCTGCCAAATGCACTTTTATTAAAAATGGCAGTCACGTCAGCAGTTCTTGCTGCAACATGGCCTAATGCATAGGAAAGACAGGAAGTCTTTCGCATTGTGCCTTGTTGCAGCAAGAATTACAGAAGTCTCAGGAGACAGAAGCCAAGTAGGGATTCCCTCTTCCTCAATGTAAGATTGCCCCAAGAAGCCAAAATGGCATCTTGGCCATTTATATACAGTATGGTATGAGGTTCACTGGGAGCATCGGGAGAATTGTATAGTAGAGGTATATATACGCTAGTGTAGACATCTGCAGAGCAGAGAGAAAGTCCCATACTGTTAAGGGAGCACCACAAATAAATCAACTGATGACTTTATAGAATGAGATTGTGTTTGTTTTTTAATGCCAGAGGTATCACAGTCGCAAAAGACGATCTGGCTCAGCTTGGCTAATTGACATTTGCCTTTCTTTAACCTAGTTCACAGATAGTCCATTAGCTCTACAACAACTGGCTGGGAATGCCCAGTAACTACCAAGAGACTCACTAGATGATAGTCTCTGCCCAGAATGATCAACAGGATGTGTACACAGGCGTGATGAGAGGAGATGGTCAATTCTGTAAATTCTCTGCGCACACACAGAATCAGGGACAACATTTCTCAGCCTGAGTAACTCTGTTCTTTAAGGAGGAGGATTTTAGCCCCTCAGAGTTGTGCAAAAACATAATGGCTGGTAACAAAAGACAGGGGAGCAGGAGGAGGAGAGATGGGGCAAAGCTTCTAGTTGACATGAAGGTGCATTATGCAGGAGTCCATACTTCATCTTCCATGGGCTGCTGTTTAAGCCCCCCCCCCCCAAGTTGGAGCAGTCTCCTGCCCTGTGTCCCATCACAGTCTTGCAACACTCTCTTGGTTATTCCATGCAAGGAGCACACACAGAAGAGTTTTCTACAGTTGCCTTGCAGCTTTGGTGCATCCCACCTCTGGAGACTCAAAGTCTAGGCAGGGGGCAGTTTCAAGAAGCTCCACAAAATCTTGTTTGGACAGGCACTGGGTGGGTTGAGAATGGAGCAATTTGATACAGTAAGTAGTGAGTATTTTTAGATAGTTGTTAGCCCTACCATCCAGGCTTTGGAGTTTAGGACATTGTAAGTCTCAAAAGACATTCCTTGCCCCATTGACCATTTAACAATAGCCATGTCCCTTCCTCCTCCCCACTCTGTACATCCTTTCAACAGTGCACAAGCACAGTTTATCACCGGTTTAGCTCTGCTGCAAATGAGGCCAAGATAACCCTTAATACTGTTACCCATAATCCACTGGCAGGATTCATTCAAAACAAATGCTTCTGAACTAGTTAAGTCACTTACCTACTTGCAGGACACGGTCAACAGCACCCGACTGCAGCAAATTCAGGCCACGATTAAAGGGGACACGCGAGTCTCGCTCACCCTCAGGGGGGTGGTAGCCAAGAGATGAATACATGCATATCTCCCGCTCACTCCGTGGGAAGGACCAAAACACAATACGCTTCTGCACAGGTTCTGGGACACGGGAGAAGCGTTCTTCCACCTGGTCAAGAGAGGGGAGGACAAAGAACATGGTTAGAGCTATAGAGCTCTAAATGGCTTGAGAGCAAGGTAGCTGGAGGACCATCTCTCCTCCCACATAAACCTGCCTATTCCCTGTGATGGAAACTTGAGTCACCTGAGTCTGACTTAAAGTCGCAGTAGCAACTTGACTTGGATGCAACAGCTGAGAGCAGCTTGCCCAACTCAACCCTCTTATGGCCGAGTTGCAAATCAAGTCCCCAGGGGGCTGCGTTTTCTTGCTTTTACAAAGCAAAATCATGCTCCAAGAGGTACTTCCTGGTTGCACAATTCCCCCCTTCTCCTAAGGTCACCCCAGAATGCACAATGCATTCTAGCATAAATCTGGGGGAAAGGAGGGTGTCGCACAACCAGGAAGTGCCTCCTGGAGCGCGACTTCACTTTGTAAAAGCAAGAAAACGCAGCGGTTTGGCATGTGAAGGCGCCCAAACGTAAAAAACAAGATTTTTTAATTGACTAGCGACTTGAAATGAGACATCAGACTCGAAAATTTTAGGCAAAGTCTTGAAACTTGGAGCCAGTTCTCCACATCATTGCCTATTCCCCCATCTTTAAAAGGTAGGTACATCCAGAACAAGTCCACAAAAGGTGGTTTGGGCCTTTTTTTGTGGCAGCACCCCAATTAGGTAATTGCCCCTACAATTAAAAAAAAGATCTCTGAAATATCTGATCTGTTTTTTAATATAAAGAATCAACAACCAACAAAACCCCAACACAATTATATACACACAGAAGAAAAAGTCAGTACAGGTCCGACCTCGGTATCTGCAGGGGTTCGGTTCCCCAAACCAGAGAAAATACTCTGCGAAGATGAGATGAGGTTGATAAAATCCATGGATGCCTGAATCAGAAGCCAGAAATGATGTAATTTTACGCAAATTGCGTAGATTTACGCAAATAGCGCTACAGCCTAAAACTTGGGTACTGAAGTGAAGACATAGGAATATTACGTTTACTGTGCCTGCGTCAGGCGTACGATGTTATGGAGCATCTTCTATAGCTCCGGAGGTTATTTCTGCGTCTGCACAAGGTAGAGCCACGTTTTTATGCTTTGGGGGCTACCTACAAATTGAGAAGGAGGCCTCCGACTACAAAAGGTACTGTGCAATACAAAGACGTGAGACTTTGACTCTTTTTTTTTTCCCCCAACCTGATCCACGTTGAGTTAATCCGTGGATACTGAGGTTGAACCTGTACTTCATATCAAGATAGACAAGGTACAAGATGCCCAAAATCCATCTTGGAACTTATTAAAAAAATGGACCACTTTTGAATACTGTACACATATTTTGCACTGATCTACCATTGCAAACTTGGATGTAATGTCAATTTCATTAATCTCACCAATCAGGGAAATTTAGTCCCCAAAATGTCTGCTTTGTACCAACTGCTACTCTCAGGTGCCAAGTTTAAAAGCCCAGGAAAATAAAATTTTCATTATGTCCCGATTCTTCCTTTTGCTGCTATTTGGATTTTATCATTTTGAACTTACTTTATCGTTCTTAATAGAATCATTGCAAGCCACTTCACTACAGCACGGGGGGGGGGGGGGGGAGAAGAAAAGCAGCAGAAAGACAGGACACCAGCCTAAATAAAATTTCTCCCAAGCCCTGCCCATCTCTAGACAGGCCAGCTGGAGTCCCATCCACCACTCCTGAGATGGAGGTACTAAAAATACACACTTGGACCCCATTTTCCAAGCCTCCATAGTAGTCACTCAATACCGAAACACCCAGGAGTGAGACAAGGAAAGTCTTCCTCTAGTATATACCATCACATTTCTACATGTCAGCGTACAACTAAACAAACATTTCAAATTCCAAGGCATCGAGCGGAGTATGTGGGTGACTAGGTGCTTGGAATTCCACCCACCCCCACAGCTTTCTGTGCAACAAGGCGGCCCCAAGTGGTGTACTAGAATTCTTGAGCATTGCCTCCAGTTGGGAGGGAGAGGAAGAAAAAGAGAAGAGCCTGAATGGAACAAGAATACTGGGAGCCACAAGACTGTGGCAGGGTTGGGAATGGAATGCAAATAGCTCTCCCAACGTGTGGCTTCCAAACACCATCTATTGTAAACTAGAGGGCCTAGAGAGTCAACATCATGGCTAATTAGTAGTCTGTAGCTCAGAAAGAAGAAAGGACTTTTAAGGCAAGGCTGATCTGGAGTCTTCATTGTCCAGTAGCAGCAACATCCACAGCTCTCAGAAGACAGACAAGCTGCTCCCACCTATTCCCAGAAAGGAAGGGCGAGACAGAGAGTAGAGATTGGTACCCCCACGCCCACCTACCATGGAAAGGGAGCCTGCCTAGAGAGTTTCCTCCCTTCATAGCAGATTTGGTTACCGTAGTTAGCTCAAGGTGTGTGAAATTTATCTGTCCCCTATCATAGGCCCTATTTCCATGAATGAAAATTAAATGCATATCACCGATTGCCCTCTTATGGAGGGGAGATTCTCACAGCACCGTGAGAACAACCAAGGCCCACCCAGCCACCAGACGCTGGGTAGGAAGGAGTTGGAGAGGATGTTTGTGTCACAACTTCTGCATGGATCCTCTTCTACCTGGATTCAGAAGTGCTTGGAAGAGTTGGCATCAGGTTTGCAAGCCAGCCTTGCACAGTTGTGTGTGCCAGCAAAAGCTTTGTGTACCATTGCTGATGAACTTAGCAAGGAAGAATAGAGATGGGGGGGGGGGGCGGGGACGAAGCTTAAAAAAAAAAAAAAGGAGAAAGAGAGAGACACTGGAGGAAAGACCCAAAGGTGGGCTGAAGAAAAAGAAGAGCATGTGTTAAAGAGGTGCCGTTTGGGGGTAGCAGAGGGATTCAGATACCGGTAGGGCACAGAGCCTTGCGATACAAGGAAAAGGAAGGAAAAGAGGAGGCAGTTAGGAGATTAAGGTGCAGAGAATGTATTTATTTTATTTACAATATTTATATCCCGCCTTTCTCCCCGAAGGGACCCAAGGCGGCTTACAAGAAAAAATACCAAAACATACATACATAAATAGTTTCAAAACAATAACAAACAGTTAACAAAAATAAAAACATCTAAACACCGATTTAAAAATTACTACAATTAAAACAGATCATAAAAACAGCAGCGCCCCACCTGTACCAGCAGAATGTTAAAAAAAAAAAAAAAGGCAAGGACTCAGAAGGCTTCTTTGAACAAGAAGGTTTGTAGGCCTTGCCGGAAAGTGTCCAAGGAGGGAGCAGTTCGTAGGTCAAAGGGGAGGGAATTCCATAAGGTTGGTGCCACTACTGAGAAGGCCCTGCTTCTGGCCCCCGCCCCTCGCCCCTCCCTGGGGAATGGGGAATGCCATGGTGTGCAAAGAGAGGGAGAGGATGTAAGTGAAAAGTGGGGCTGCAAGTAAGGAAATAGGCAATAGGGCACAAAGAGAGGAAAGAGCATGCACTGCAAGACACAAAAACATACGTTGTAAAGACAAGAACAGAGTTGTAAAAAGATGCATCTCTGATAATTGAGGCATGCAGGTCTTTTTGCAGTCGACCTTCCTTACACAACAACTCCTACCCAAGAGCCACAGGGAGTATTTTAGTCCCAGCAGAACTGACCTCTCACTTCCCCATGGCATATCACAGTGTGCAAATATTCTGCACACCCCTTTCATTCTCCTAACACACAGAAGGCAAGTACACATTCCCAAGGTATCACACAATCAGCTCAGCCAACAGGTGCCAGAGGTTTCACCACTTGCTGTATTCAGCTCTGCTGAATCAGCAGAGCAGAGCGTATCACGCTATCAATACATTTAACTCTTCAGTCTGGACACCAGACAAATTGATCTGTCCCTACCATAGCAGATATCTGGCTGCAGCCCACAAGCAAGAGGTTTTCTTTGGCAGGAAAGGTAGCAACACAGCCTTTACACACAAGGGGATCAAGGAGGCTCCTACTGCTACAGAGGCTTCCTTCCCATCAAGAGGCATCAATATAGCCTCTGATATACAACTCCATTTCTTAACAAGAATAGGTCACATATTGTCCCTTGCTAGTTTCTGCCTCTTACTTTTCTACAACTGATGTTAATAAGCAGCAGCCACACTGGGGGAATTTCCATCCACATCAAATAGTGGACTGCCCAGAACTCCTCCATCCTTCTCTTTCCCACTGCCCCCACCAAATCTTCACAAACAGAAAATGAATACGGATTAGTCTCTCTCTAATCCTACCCAACAGTTACCTCCCACATCACAAACCCACGGTCATCATTGCTGGGAGTGGAACAAGAGGAAATTGAGTTTTCGGTACGATCAAATGGTCCGATTCTGTAATACAGTATTGCAAGTCTTGCTGCTTCTAATTTCAGATTTATAAGGATGATTTAATCGCAACCTGTGCAAGACTGGGATTCCTTTGGCTAGCATGAGAACCAAGGCACACATTCAGTCTCAACATCCTCAGTAATCTTGACCACTGTACTTACACATTCTTCAGTCATCTCACCCCTCCCTCCCACTGCTCTTCTAGGACTCCAGTTTTCAGATCTTAATTCAAAACTCTTCCCCCTCCTCCACAGGCAAGCTCCCCCTGTCAACACCTCATTTTCTCAGTCCCATCACAATCCTCTTTCACATCCTTCCTGTCACTGTATCAAGCACAAACAGCCTCTCGGGTTAGCCTACTTTCTTCCAATCCCCTTCAAAACACATCTTTCACAGAACCTATGGCTCACAGATACTCACACAGGATTTCTATCAGTCATGAACTTCAGTCCTGTGCTAGCTACTACTAGGCAGATCCCCTACCCTGCCCCCATTCTGGCTATTATTCTGTAATCAAACTGTTGCACTACCTGAAGAAAGCTAAGCAAGTTCAGCCCTGATCTTCGCATGGAAGGGGGACCACTGCCACTGACAGATCTTGGAGTGTGGACTGTGTGGAAAGCGTAGGAGTCAGCTAGCAAGATGGATAACACCTTGAGAACCGACTGAGGGAGATCGGCAGCTGCTGTGAAAAGCTTGGAAGGCAGAAGCACAGCAAAGATGTGGCTGCACTTTTTGAAAAGGAAAATATCTGGGAATTGAGGGTTCTGCGTTCTCATAGAACAATACCGGTACTTAATAAAACAAACTCATTTGAAAAAAAATAGGGTTTAGAATTGCCTGCCTATGTAAACTGCCTTGAGTCTGTAAAGAAAGGGCGGTATATAAATACCATAAATAAATCTTTTGTGTTGCATAGAGTCTAAGGCTGCAATCCTATGTACACTTTCCTGGGAGTAAGCCCTATTGAATATAGTAGAACTTACTTCTAAGTAAATATTTCTTAAGATTGCCTTCTAAGCCTACAGGACAAGGAGCACAGTGCCTCAGTGTTCCTGCACTGCCACCTAACTGTCGACAGAGTTCTTAAATAATAGTAAAAGCAGGAGGCGAAAGAGAAGGCACAGAAAAGTAATCACTATATACTTTTTTACGGCAGGGGTTCTCAACCCTTTCCCAGCCGAGTACCACCTCCAGTGGCACTCTGCTGCTGCGTACCACGGGAAGAGACTGGCAATGACATCATCACCAGTTACTTCTGGGTTTTCAGAGGCCAAAAAAAATGCAGGTAGGAGGCTCTGGGCAGGTGGGAGGGCCCTTCTCAGTGTTCCCAAGAGGCTCAGCCAAAGACAGGAGCCTCTCGGGAGCGAAAACAGGCCGCAGAAAATGCTGCGTCGGAGCGGGATTCCAGTGGTCCAAGTACCACCAGCAGCTGGCTGAAGTACCACTGGTGGTACTAGTACCAATGGTTGAGAACCCCTGTTTTAGGACAAGACCAAGACTTTTGGGCATCACAGGCAAAACAAATCCCAAAGGCTAGGTTGCGTTCCACTAATATGGAGGTCTAATCCACTGGGAGGGGGAGCAACTGGGAAGCAATTTCAGTTGGGCTTAGGGAGGAGAACGTTCTAGTGGATTGTGCCCTGTAGACAAGACCTGTCAAGCTTACACTTTTCTGCGGCCTGTACTGCACTCAGAACTTCCTGCCTTCACTTTACCTCACAGTAAGGCGGTGGCAGTGGCGGTGCATGGTCCTGTTTGCATTTCAGTCAACAAGACTCAACAGAAACAGGCCCAGGGAGAGAGGCTTTTAGCTTAGATTGAAGAAATCATACAGCCCAAGAGTTGCAGAAATGTGTTACAACGGAAG
Organism: Plestiodon gilberti rubricaudatus; assembly: GCA_026170595.1. Taxonomy (NCBI): domain Eukaryota; kingdom Metazoa; phylum Chordata; class Lepidosauria; order Squamata; family Scincidae; genus Plestiodon; species Plestiodon gilberti. The sequence goes on from JANXHW010000002.1 coordinate 111,711,460, forward strand.
TGATTACACACTACTCCCCTCCCAATCCAGAACTCAGGGGATGCAGGATAGAGATGGGAGAAGTAACCAAACGGTGCTGAAAAACTGAGGCATGAAACTACAAAAGAGCACTGTACCAGATAACTCCACTTTAGTTCCTGGCAGGTATGTACCACAGATATTCAGTTTGGCTGGAACCCTGAGCACGGACACACTGCTTAAATTCAAAGTGGGATTTACGCAGTCTAACTGCAGGAGGCTGCAGACTTGAGAACTAGATATGGGCACCATATCTAGTTCTCACTTGGTGCAAATGAGCACCAAGGTTTCACTGAGGTGAAATTCATATCTGGGCTGTATCATTTCAGACTCCAGGTGGAGACTTGCATGACAATGCTCATTTTCCATACACAATACAATAGTATTTGTACAATACAAAAATATTCCCCACACAAAGCAAAACAGACGTCAGGGAGAAGAGTAGGCTAGGGGTCTTCTTTCCAATAGGAACGTTTTCTGCGTACCAATAAGTTTTTGTACACAGTTGTGCAAGATCCCATCTGCCCAGATACAAGTTTACCACCTCAGTGACAACTAGGACTAAACACCAAACAAGATACAGGCACATTTGTGGGCCATGGTCACAAGCCTGCCAGTTTCAAAAAAAAAAAAAAAAAAGTCATTGTGTTGACAATGCCAACTCATTTAGCTGAACTGTGTTGACAATGCCAACTCCTTTAGCTGAACTGGAATGCAATACTAGGTTAAAACCAAACTCTTCTACAGGGTTAGGTCCTCAAACAGCTACCAAGCTTTAAGAGTTGCCTCTGACTCAGTATGAATCTACACTGTTGCAAAATAAGCATTTTTCTGCCACCAAATGGGAAGTTATGCAGGCAGCCGCAGGTCTCCCCCCCACCTTTCTTTCCTCTCACCCTTCTTTTACAGTCCCATTCATTTAGCACAGTGTTCTCATGCCTCAAGGCCCATTGTGTGGTGCAGGGTATAAATGGAGACCATCAAGTTCAGGTGCTGTAGCAGGTGTACATTTATGCAAGACAACCTCATCCATGTGTTCTGGACCATCAGAGGAGCAAAACTCAAGGCTATCAAGAGGTTTAAAAGCAGATTTTCCTTCCATGACACTTACAATCCCCAATGCAGAAAACTTCACACCCTTGCAAGCTAAGTAAAAAGGGTGCTGCTCTTTTCCAGTCTTGTGTTCTTCTGCAGTCTCCCCCCAATACAGGCAGGTAGGTGCTCGGACTTGAAAAGTTTCACTCAGTGACAAGTGACTTGTTTGACAAGTTTCCCAGCCCGACACCCAAATTAAGCCCTGTTGTCTCCCTGCGTGCAAGTGCACTTGCTTACAAGGAATTCTCAGTCTGAGAGAAGCAGCCCAGCTTTGATCTCCAAGAACCAGGGGTGAGCAAGACTTTCACAAACTTCACAGGGAGGAGGAAGAGAAGGATATAGCAAAGCTTGACCTCCTCCTCCCCATCATAACACAGTATCACTCCCGCACCTTCTCCTGGGCTTTGCCCAGACTAGCCCTAGATCTCTCTGCTCCTTCTGGTGTACCCAGTTTCTATCTAGCCATTGGAATAGAATAGCTTAGTACAGGAAGAAAAGACTAGGAGAATTTGCAGGGAGGAGGGGGAAAGCCAAAAGAGAAGCAGAATGATAGAGCGTATAATGAAGGACAAATAGCAAGCTTTTTCCCCAGCCTGCTGGATCCTTGAAAGAGTGACAACAAATCCAGGCAGGATCAACCCAAAAGGCAAGGGGGAAAAACGTTTTTAAAAGAGGAACTTGTCCATCAAATCATCTGACAAGTCAATCAGCAAGCCATTAGGCATGGCTCAGGGTCTTGAGAGGATCCAGAAAATAGTTGACAGTCTGAGAATAACTGGAGAACACCAGGAAGAGTAAAAAAAAAAAAAGTAGAGATACTGGACAAGAACCAACCACCACCTCTGGCTTGTCATTCTCTCCTCTCCACCCCCCCCACACTCCACCACAGCTAAAACAGTTTAGAGGAAATCCCCTAATAAAAAGGACACTAAAAGCCTCAACAGGCCAGAGCTAACGAGAGGATGCTATGACTCAAGCGCATGCAAGGTTAAGCACCAAAGGCAAGCTGATGGGGAGGGGGGGAGAGAAAAATGACCCCCACAATCCACGAAGAAAGGGGCTAGTCATAAAAGACGATTACAAGGAGGGGGGAAAGACAGGTAGGGGAGGGAGCAGAAGGGAGGATAGAGAAAGACAGACTGGTCTAGGCTTTGTCTGAACCAAGCTAACAAACAGAGTTGCCAACCGATGGGGGGGGGGGGGGAACAATATATCCAGCCTTTCCTGCCCCTTTAACAGCAGTAGCTAGATGTACAGGAGTCAGCAGGTGACGCTTTTTCACAGCGCGAAGGCCAATGTTACCACCTCCTAGTGTTCGGTGTATCAAAATTACAGCGGCCAGTCGAGAAGCTGGCAGGCACCCCATCAGCAGGGCTCCTCCGCGGACCTGCCAGGCCTTTGCGTCGCGTCCCCCCCCCCCCGAGGAAGCTCGTCTATGGGAAATGAATGCGCTTCCGAGCATACGCAGAGTACCTTCCTCTAGACCGGGGGAAGGGGGGAGATTTGCGGGTAGCTGCGAGAGCCGCATCGCTTCTTATTGCGGAGAAAGAAATTGGTTTAAAGATACTACTCGCTCTCCCCAGCCGCCGCCTCCTCTTTCACCGGCCGGCATCTCTGCTCAGCACCCCAAAGGGGGGAGGGGACGGGTTTAAAGACCGACGCACTGACTTCCTCTCGTGGATTCGGCCCTCCCAGCCCTCGCTCTCACCTGCTCGAAGGCCCAAGTCTCGGCCACCCGCCGGGCGCTCAGATCCAGCAGCGTCTCGACGACGGTAGAAGCGGAAGGGGGGGAGGCGGCAGCGGCGGCGCCCGGTCCAGGTCCCGGCTCGGGCTGCTCCCCGGAGGCGCCGCACCTGCGCTTGGCGGGCGGGGGCTCCATAGGCTCGGCCGATCCCCGGCCTTTCCCGAATGCTTACTCCCCGCAAACCCGGCGGCGGCGGCCCCAGCCAGCCAGTCGTTTCTCTCCGTCGGTGGCGGAGGCGGCCCCTTTAAGGAGCTCCCACAACAATGAGCTCGACGGCTGCTGGCTCAATGGTCCGGCCTTTTCGCCTCATCCGCTTCCCGTTGGCTTGTCGACGGGGAAGAGACGTATGGCAATTGGCCGGCCTCGGCTGCCGCTCAAGCAGGAACAATGCACGCCCCCATGTTGTGGGGTTTAAAAAAAATAAAAGGACTGTCTGGGAAAAAAGATGTCAATCAAAGGTCGGGAGGCCCCCAGCCAATCAGGCAAGACGGAAGGCGAAAGCCCTTCAGATGGGCTTCTACGTGGGCGTGGCCTGAATAGCAATCCTTCCATTCACAACATTCTGGAGCCGGCTGGGAATGGCAACAATGTAGCAAGCCTGTGGTAGAGGCGCATTCCGGCTCTGGAGAAGGCTGCCTGCCTCTCCCTACTAGTCCTCCCCCCGCGCCACCTCCTTTCCCGGGGATTCCTCCCAATTTCGTTTCTACCAACCAACTCTAAAGGGAAACGGAGATGAAAACCCATAGTTACACACGTTAACCTATGTTAAGCAACATTCAACTTGGTTAACAATGAATGTTAAACAACATTCAACTTGGTCAACTATTCCAGAGTTCACCCTACGAGAGAGGCAAAAACGAGCAAGGACATCAGGGAACTTTTGAGCTACCCCTGTGTATCTGATCACATTAACTGAAATTATTTTGGTTCTTTATGTAAGGAGATGGAAAACAGCTCACGACAGCCAAATGTCACTGCTAAATGTCACCACTACTTTTTATGATTGATTAGTACAATTATGATTTGTTATCTTGTATGATCCCCCAGTGTCTTAAAATCAGCCAATGGGGTTCTGGTGTGGGTCCCATTATCACAGGCTACAATCCTATGCACACTTTCCTGGGAGTAGGTCCCATTGAACACAACTTCTGAGTAGCCCTGCATAGAATTGAGCTGTCAGAAGGCTGAGGCTGCAATCCTATACACAGTTGACTTACCTGGGAGCAAGTCTCATTGAACTCAGTGGGACTTCTAGGTAGACGTGTATAGGATTGTGCTGTAAATAGCCACCTACTAGGCAACAGCACAGAGCCTTTTTTTTGTGGAGGCACATTTATGCCTGGCACAGGGCAGTTAGTCTGTTCTCTTCATTAGCTTTCTTTATGAGGCAGGTGAATACATTTTTTATTCTTTCAGGCTTTGGGGGATTACAGTGTTGCTGAAGGGTGTTTTGTTAGTGTTTTTTCATTTAATTTTAGTCATTAATTTTCCACATGCTTTCATTGGTTTTAATTTTATTTTGTAAACTGCTCTTAGTTTTCTTTTGACAAATGGTATAGAATACTCTTAAATAAATACAATTATAATAATTGGAGAACCAACGTTCTATAGTGGTTAGAATGTCAGGCTAGGACTAGGAGGACTTGCATTCAAATCTCACCCCGAGCCATGAAGCTCAGTGGGTGACCTTTGGTCAATCACCACCTCAGTCCAATGGACCACAGAGTTGTTGTGAAGATAAAATGCACACTTCCCAAAGCTCCTTGAAGGAAAGGTGGGATAAATATGTAATTATTAGTTATTCTACAGCTTCAGTAGCCCAGTAGGTATAACAAAATATTTTGTTACATACACACAGACACAGTCATTAAGGGGTGAGTACAGTAAATTTTACTCCTTTAGATAACACAAATGCCTGGAATTAGAACATTTCAAAAAACATCAATTTCAAATTACATGGGAGAAGAACTTGAGCTATGCCCAAGTAACACAGGGTGTCAAACAAAGCCTGTGGGCCAGATAAGGCCCATGGAAGTTCTTTATTTGGCCCATGAAATAATTGGGCTCTCCCAGCACCACAATCAGCTGTTCTCAGCTGCTGAGCAGGGATGTGATGCCTAGGCAGAAGCAGCACTGCTGAGAGGGCAGCACTGGGACAGCCCAATTATCATACCCTGAGCTGAGTCTGCCAAGGCATCACTTTGCAGAGCACCTCTCAGCTGCTGAGCTGCAAAGTGACACCTAGGTAGAAGTGGTTCTGCTGAAAGGGCAGCCTGCATAACAATTGGACTCTCCCATATCTTGAAAATATGATCAAGATTTGCATATTTCTGTCATTTGCAGCTAATGAGTTCTTAGGTGAGAAAAAAGTGTTTATTTCTGGTCATCATGGCACCTGCTGAGGGTTGGAAGTGATGTCATTGAGCAGGTGATGACTCATCACCTGCTCAATGACATCACTTCCAACCCTCAGCAGGTGCCATGGGCTATCTGGCCCAAACAAGTTTCACACCTCTGCAATAGCAGAAAACACATGGAAACATAACATTTGTCAAACTAGCAATGTGACACTAAAAAAAAATCAGAACACTCAGTGACCCCAAATGTTGCCCAGACTGAAAGAGTTTGAGACCTAGCTACCTCTGATTAAATAATTGGTTTCTGTGATTTTTTTAAAAAAAGGACCAAAATGCATAGTTCAATCTGGAGAGCACAAGAGAGAGAAAAACCTACAAGTACCAGGGACACAAACAGAAACTGGATAGCCAGTGAAGACAAGGATTGCTTCCTCCCATTTTTTCTGGACCTGCTCCTGTGTTTAACAGCAGCCTAAGTCACAGATATCAAAGCTTCAAAGGTAAAACTTTTCTTGAAAACAATACAATATCATATCCCTCTCTCACTATCACCTACACAAATACATTCACTTACCTGTATTCTGCAGCAAAATTTGTTGCCAACATGGGCCAGTTTGAAGGATAGTTGAACCAGCCCCATGCACAAAAAAGATTAACATCCTCATCATGGTGTTTATACATCATAATCCTTCCCTTGGTTCTGGGATCGTTATCCCAGTTACTTTTTAAGAGTATGATTAGTTAATGAATAGAATGTGGGTATTATTTTAGCTCAGTTGGATATTATATGTAGAAAATAGTGAATAGTATGCTAGTAGGATGTATTGCTTTGCACTTGCTATAACTTTATGAAATATGTATTGTTTTTATATTTCAATATATTAATTAAATATATTTAATAAATATATTAAAAGAGTAGGATTAGCAGCACATGTAGCAGTTGGCTCAGACAAAAATGGATAAAACTCCCCTAGAAGCAAAGGGAGGGGCCAGGATGTGCCTGCCCAGATTTTTTTTTATGTGGGACCTGTTCAGAGTTATCTGTTCTTTGTGATCAACATTTGCAACAGCTGTCCACATACTTTTACCTAATTCTGTGATTTAGCTGATTAACTGATTGGTTAATTGTAAACTATTTAATTAGTAGCCTTAGTTGGTAGGTAGGTTATAGGAAAGTATTTGCATGGCAAATTCTTCCTTCAAACGTCTTCCTCAAATCCAGCAAGAATTTTCAGGAATGGTGCTAATTCAGTAAAGTAAAGGTAAAGGTGACCCCTGACAATTAAGTCCAGTTGTGTCCGACTCTAGGGTGTGGTGCTCATCCCCATTTCAAAGCCGAAGAGCCAGCGCTGTCCGAAGACGCCTCCATGGTCATGTGGCCGGCATGACTCTCCTTGCCGTAGTGCGTAGCATGCGGCTGGAACACGGAGCGCTGTTTACCTTCCCGCAAGCGGTACCTATTTATCTACTCGCATTAACATGCTTTGGAACTGCTAGGTTGGCAGGAGCTGGCCAAGCAACGAGAGCTCACCCCGGCGCGGATTCGAACTGCCGACCTTTCGATCGACAGCTCATGGTTCAGCGGTTTAACCCACTGCGCCACCCGCTGGCCACGCTAATTCAGTAGTTTATTCCTATTCTAGATCAGCTTGAAGATAAGAATTCATATGAAACTTTAAGGCTGTCCACATGGTCTGTCCACCTGGATTCGCAGTATGGCTGCACTGGGTTCAATTTTACAGATCAACAATAGGTCAGTGATATTTTATCACCAGAACCAGTTCCATGAGATAAGAGACACACAGAGTCTGGGTCCCTCCTCTCACATCTGGGAGAGTTTTCCTATAATTGCAAGGGGAGGTGGTTTACCTGAACCACCCTTCTGCAAGTACTGGGAAACCAGTAAGTTTATCAGCGCAGGTAGAGGGGTTGTTCGTCACTCTTCCCCTGTGATTACAGGAAAAGCTCCAAGTTCCCCTGGAAAGGAGGATCAGAGCCAGAACTGTGCATGTTCTGTGGTGCCAGTTCAGGGGATCAAGTATTGTCTGATCTGGGCCAAATTGTGTACAAAGTGCTGTACACAGATTATACCTGCACTGAACTGAACATGTGAATAACTGTATTGAGGTACAGACTGACAATATCTGGGCGTAGTGCTGCAATCTTCTGGAGCTAGAATTGCCCATCATGAATCTGTGGCCGAGGCAGGGCAGAAATCTGCCCGTGCTATAATTAAGTTATTTTACAACAAAGGCGGCCTTTACATTCTAGCAGCTATTAAATTATACCAAGCGGAAATCTTGTCCCAACTTTTATATGGAACAACTTTGGGACCTCCTTCCTCCAGTTTTGCCTCTTTGGAACGTGTTCAATCTAAGTTCCTTAGATCCATATTTCAAGTTTCCAGCGACAGTATGTTTCAAATGCAAGCTTGCGTCTGGACGCTGGATTGCTAAAAGTCGAGGCTAGGGTTTCCCTTGCCTCTATTAACTTTTGGCTTAATCTGAATTCCAATGTCCAGAGCTAAACATCTTTGGTTTTACAAGACAATTTCCAATCGTCTTGGCTCAAAGCTGTATATAGGAAACTGAGCCACTTGGGGTTTTCTCCAGAGGCCATTTTGGCAATGGATCAAGATCATGCAAGATTGATCATAAGGCAGAGGGTATTAGATATCGAGCGGCAGGGGGACATTGGTAGAACCCCAACCTTTCTTGCTGCGGAGGATGTTAGATATATAGTTGCGCCAGCCACCTATCTTGCACTACTGGAGTTCCCGAGGCATAGGAGGGCTTTTTTCCTAGCCAGATGGGGAGCGCTCCCCTTGGCAATTGTTGAGGGTCGCTATAGGAGGATCCCTATTTCTGAAAGAGTATGCCCTTGTGGCTCAGGAGAGGTAGAAACAACTGAACATGTCCTGTTTCACTGTTCATTCTATCAGGGTATCCGTTCCAAGTTTATTTCTCCCCTGACTAGGGAATTCCCAGACTTGACTGATGCTGTGATGACTAAAAAACGTCTATTGGGAACCAATTCTCGGCTCACAATTTGGAGTGCAAGCTTCTTGGCAGCTGCTTGCAAGATCCGCAAGGGTATTGTTGACATTGAGGAAAGGTTTTAACATATTCTCTGCTTCTCTGTTTCTTGCTTTTATTTGTGCTTATTTGTTAAATTTTAGTTTTAATAATATTTGGTAATACAAGTAATGTTTGCTCACTGTTTTTAACTTGGTTGTACTTTGTTCTTGTTGGTCTTTGACCGTATTAATAAATGATGATGATGACTAACAATGATTGTACCCAGGTACACAGAAGTATCTAGGAACAAGTTTAACATGTGAACAGCCCTATAGATAAAATAAATTGTGTTGAAACTGATTGTTTAATGATAATTATTATTATTATATTATGATTATTTAAGTGCCTAAAAAAACAAGGCATTGTACAAAAAAAGAAGACTTGGAACAAAGATAATCGAGCCATGCTAGCAGGTTTGAAATCTAAAATTTAGAGAAGGCTCAGAGACTGGCACTGGCTTGGTTACAAGCAGCATGCAAGGGAGACAGTTGTGTGCAGTTGTCAATCCAGGTGTGGTCTCTCTTCAAGAAATGAGGTCATCATCACAGAGACCTCTAACAGGGTATTTCTCAAGGGAGGGGTGGCTTCAAGGTAATAAGTGGTGTGCAACTCCTCCAGCCTGTGAACACGGGGGCACAGCATCATTGTGCCAGGATGGTGTAGTGGTTCTGGTGTTGGACTTAGACCTGAAGATCCAGGTTCAAATCCCCACGCAGCCACGAAGCTTCCTGGGTGGCCTTGGGCCAGTCACTATCTCTCAGCTTCACCTACCTCACAGGGTTGTTTTGAGGACAAAAGGAGGGGAGGAAATATGTACACCAACCTGACCTCCTTGGAGGAAGGGCGGTATAAAATGTGAGAAATAGTTTACCTTGCAGGTTCTCCTGCTAGAAAACAAGAGAGGCACTGCCAATGAAGAAATGGTGCTTTGTGCTCCCAAATTGGCATGGAGCGGAGCTGGGAGGAACAAAGAAAGGTCAGTGTGGATGCTGGAGGAGGTCTAGTTGGCTATCACGGAGCTCAATAAGCAAATACACAAAAGAAAGGGAAGGGATCAAGGAAAACAAAGGAGGAATTCCAAATTTCCAAATTGAAAAACCTTACTTAAATAAATTAGACTTCAACTAGAGCAGGTGTGTCAAACAAAAGGCCCACAGTCAGTGGCGTCGCTTCGGTAGGGGCGGGGCTGTAAGTAACGCTCCGTCGTAGTCTCTTTACCAAGCGAGCAGGAGGCAGCCCCGCCCCCTCACTGTCGGAGCCAGTCCCCTGCGGAGAAAGCAGCAGGCAGGGTTTCTTGCCTGCTGCTTTCTCCGCACGGGAAAGGCTCCGACAGTGAGGGGGTGGGGCTGCCTCCTGCTCGCTCGGTAAAGAGACTACGACGGAGCGTTACTTACAGCCCCGCCCCTACCGAAGCGACACCAGTGCCCACAGTTCGGATACAGCCTGCAGAAGCTCTTTATTATCCAGCCCACATGATGATTGGGCTCTCCCAGCGCTGCCTTTTTGCTGCTTCTGTTGAGGTTCTGGGAAGGAGAGACAGAAGGAGGTCTCAGAAGGCGATGATGAGCAGTACAGGGGAAGGGGCAGACCAAGAGGGATGAGAGAGGGGGACACTGCTGAGATGCTGGGAGAGCCAAATTATCACATGGGCTGCCCTTTCAGCAGCGCCACTTCTGCAAAGTCATCACTTTGCAGAACATCTCTCAGCTGCTGAGCTGCGAAGTGACACTTTGGCAGAAGCGACACTTCTGAAAAGGTGGCCTGCGTGATAATCGGGCTCTCGCATAATAATAATTGGGCTCTCCCATATCTTGAAAATATGATCAAGATTTGCATATTTTCTCTTCTGTCATTTGCAGCTAATGAGTTCCTACCTGAGAACAAAGAGGCCATCATCTGTTCAATGACATCGCTTCCTCCTTACCTACTGTTGGCTCATGATAAGGGACAGGGTAGATGTAATAGGAAGCATCAAACTTACTGTGTAGAAACCCAACATGATTAAGGCTGTAGCAGTTCAGCACATGGGAATTTCAAGCAGTGACTTTCAGGAAAATTCCTACGAGTCATGAGATTACATTCCAGCATAAAAACCTGATTGGGCCCATTCTTCCAAACACAGCCAAACAATGTCATCAGGATTGTGTTTGTGCATCAGTGCGTGTTTCCCAGTGTTGACATTTCAGATTGGCATCTTTTCGCCTTGTTTGAAATAAATCACTACTTGGATATTTTGTTGTAGAAATGGTGCGGGTGTGGAGAAAGAGCATGGCTATATGCCACACTGAGAGCTGATCTATACACTATGTAGAACGTGGAGTGGAATTCTGAGATGACCGCATTATGGGCTGTATCACATCAGACTGTAGGTGTGTGCTTATATTTGTGGATGTTTGTCCACATTAAAAAAAAAAAACATACTTCTCCATACTTAGAAATTGAGTTCATCCCAGAGAAAGGTGTAGCATAATAACCCTCTCCCTGATGTGCTAGTTTATTAGGTGCATAATAATGCATGGGGATAAACTCCCAAGGAACTTAAGTGTTCTCCAGCCGTCAGTTTAAAAGTCACTGGCTTAACTGATTAAAAGAAAGATTAATCAACTAAGCATTCCTTAACCAGGTCACAGTCCTAATTCATTTTCTCTCTCTCTCTCTCTCTCTCCCTAGACCTAGACCAACATTTCTCAAACTGTGAGTTGGGATCCACTTGGTGGATCACGACTTGATTTCCGATGGGTCCCGCAGAGCCTCCAATGAAAACACCGGTGATGGAAAAACGAGAAAACTAATTTCCTCAAGCACCCTGATGTTGTTTGCACCGCAGGGGTACAAATGAGTTCAAGTGATTTCAGCTCGGTGCCCAGTGGGCAGAACGACAGGCCACATTGTGCTTTGGCCACGGGAAGCACAGAAAAAAAGACTGCAAACGCGGGGCGCCAAAAAGAGAGCTAAAAAAGATGGTAAAAACGCAGTACTGTTTCAAAAGGGAAAGATCTTTACTTTGCCAGCAAAGGACACACTTGACCACCCAAGTTGTGTAAAGTACAGAGGAAATACAGGAACTTATATACATTTAGAATTACATTGTGTCCGGGCAGAGATGACGGGCACCCTCCCGGCGCCCAGGCACTTGGGGGCGGGGCCTGCGCGCGTCACGTCGATGCACCCTCCCCCGCCCGATTTGCGCTCCCCCGCCCGCTTTTTGCCCTCAAAACGGTCTGCGCATGTGCGAAAATTCGAAAAAATACCCGGATGAACGCGCTGCATGGGCCTTCTTTCAGAAGGCCCTGGAGCGCTGACGGGGTCGGACGCTCCGAGGCCGGCTCCTGGGCCGGCCTCGGAGCGTCCGGAGGGCAACGCGGGGGGGGGAGCCGGCTCCCCCCCGCATCGCGATGTCAGAGCGTCACTAGGGTGACGCGCGCCCCCTGCCCCAGGGTGACACGCGTCCTAGTGACGCTACTGCTCTGGGGGTTGCGGTCTATGAAACAAAACTATTGGACGGGAGTTTGATTTGCATACTACACTGAGGCTATTCAAAAATCAGATAGCTGCTAATTGCGCTGCAAACAGCTGAGTTCCTGCAGTTTGCAAGCTTGTAGATAAATGTTTGAGTGTCTTTTTTATAATGTATGTTTTTACAAGTCCATCAATGAATGACAGGTAGTAGGAACACAGGTTAAGGCTGGGTCACATAACTAAGCCCTTCAAGCCATGAGGTTATTCATTAGGGGCTACGTTGACTGGGGCACCCCTTCTTCCTTCTGTCTTCCCTCCACAGGGAACCTGAAGCCACCCTTCTGCCGTTCCCCTGGCTGGCTTCTACGGCTCCCCTGGGAGCCACGCCTCACCGCTTGGGAACCACTGCTTTAGTGTAATGTTACTGTGTTTGCTGGCTAATCATTAGCTTCAGCTTGTGTATCTCACTATTTAAGTGTATGTGAAGTGCAAGCTGAACCTTACCATCAGCTGTACCTCAGGTCTCTGAGCCGCCAGCTTGAAAAAGTCTAGTGAAACCTAGATGAAACGTTGTGCTTTAAGTTGTTTAACTTAATTTGCTTTTAAATTTTGATCATGGTCTCTGAACCCAAAAATATTTTTTTCTCTAAACTAACTAGGAAAGTTTGTAGTCTGCTGCCACCATTCCAGGCTACAGAGATGAGGCAGAGGGGGCCATCTGAGAAAACCGTCCTCACAGGAGAGCACTGAACCCCAGGGGTTCTTGTTAAAAATCAAGCCCACAGTAGAGTCTGCAGGATGAAGCTACATGACAATTCACTGAATTACCTATGAACATGGACCAGGCAGACAAAGGATCAAAATGTCTTAAAAGTATTAGAAGTTTAAACAAAAAGGGATTTAAACAGTAAGCGAAAAGAAAGGTGGGTAGTTAAAAGTACAAGTGTGCTGATGGAAAAATACCTGAACTTGGCTCAAAAGCATAAAGAAAAGTTTTTACCAAATGGATGCAGTAACCATTAATGTCCATCTGATGGAACTGGGATGCTACTCAGAGTCAGGCTACAATCCTATGCACATTTTCCTGGAAGTAGACCCCATTGAACACAATGGGACTTACTTCTGAGTAGACATGTATAGGATTGGGCTGTTAAACTCTCAGCCCACACACCCCCTTCCCTGCTTTAAACCAGGGAGGTTTGTACACAGGCTGGAGTCACTTAGCAGACAAAGTTCCCTGATCACAACCTAGCTGGGGGGGGGGGCAACCTTTCAACATGAATGCTCTTTAATGGTTGTATAGGTGAAGGTATTTCAGCAGGTGCAGCTGCTTTAACAGCACATCAGCAATCGCAGCAATTTTGTCTTCCACAAATCTTTTAAGAATGCAGAGGCCCTAATGGTGGAAGGTTGGCCACCCCTAGATGGTCCCTATTTTAAGCCATTTACATTACTCCAGGAATCCCTAGTCATTGCATTCACAGGTGAGCAAGTGGGTGCTCCTCTCTGAGTTCCCAACAAACAGGTCACTAAGGCAACTGGCAGAGAACAGCCCTCACATCCTGTGAGCTGGGAATTATATATATTTGCTTTGATTATATTATCTGCTTGGAGGAGTGGAACCCACCTGGTCACTTCATTCCACACACCCCTCGACCTGCGTTCTTAAAAGTTGTGCGGAAGACAGAATCTTGGCAGCTGCTATTGCTGATGGTGCTGCTAAAGCAGCTGCACCTGCTGAAAGGCCCTCACCTAGGCAACCATTAAAGGGCCAGCAGCATTCATGTTGAAAGGTTGGCCACCTCTGACCTAGATGGACAGGTTTGGCTGCCCAATCACTACACGCATGCTAATATCAGTAGTCCAGACATGGAGGAATTTCCTCAATCCACATATGCATGTGGGGCTAGGTACTGAAGTTTCAAATAAAGGACAAAGGTTGCTTGCAAAGTATGTCCCAGCAGCTTTTTAGGTATTTATCACAGAAATAAATGAATTATTAAAGATTCCTTTGGATCTAAGTACTCATCCACAGAGGAGGCTGCCTACTGAATCTCTGCATGAGTCACTTCTTTGGCCTTCCTTCCAATCAGGCCTCTCTCATGACAAGTAATACTCTGCATACAGAGACAGGATTGTAACTGAAGAGTCAATCACTCCAAAGTGGACATATCACTTGCTCTTGCAGGAGCCTGCATTTTGCATCTCTGCATGAGCCTCTGTTCTGGGTTGATATCCTTCCAATTAGGAAGCACACCCAGAATAAGTGTGAGATGCAGCAAATAAGCTTCTCCAAGGAAAGGGCATTTTTATCGCACACACCAAAAAAGTAAACCGATGTAAAAACAGCACATGCTATTTTGATAGCACATGCCTTTTAATTCAGAGAAACATGTGCTCCAGGCTACATTTGGGGGAAATTACCACATGATATAGGCTAGTTTTCACCCACCAATTCATTGCCTGGGATTTTGACTATCTGAAGCTGTCTTGACTTATACAGAGTCAGTTCATAGCTACATACCAGCTCAGTGCTGTCTACATTAGCAGCAGTTGCCCAGGGCTTTAGGCAGGGGTCTTTCCGAGTCCTACCAGGAGATGCCAGGGATTGAATCCGTGACATATATAATATACATTCATTATATATGAGCCACTGCCCATATGCTCATATACAGAGTCAGATCATTGGTTCAGCTCAGTATTGTGAACACTAACTGGCAGTGACTCTCCAGAGTTTCCGATGGGAGATTTCCCAGGGAGATGACAGGGATTGAACATGGGACCTCATTATTTATTTATTTATTTATTTATCACATGTTTATACCGCCCTTCCTCCAAGGAGCTCAGAGTGGTGTACATATTTCCTCCTCTCCTTTTTGTCCTCCCAACAACCCTGTGACGTAGGTGGGGCTGAGAGATAGGTGACTGGCCCAAGGTCACCCAGGAAGCTTCGTGGCTGAGCGGGGATTGGAACCTGGATCTTCCAGGTCTAAGTCCGACTCCCAAACCACTACACCATCCTGGCTCTTCTACACGCAAATCACATGCTTTACCACTGAGATGCGGGTCCCATCCCAGTTTCTCTGAGCAAAGAACAGCAAACCTTTTGCATTTCAGATATTTATTTATTTGCCATTTCTGGACAGCACACACATCCCAGATGAAAAAGGGCAAATTTAATTGGTTTCTCCGAGAAATGCATTGCCACTGGCAGATCAGCCTTCCTTCTCTGCGACAGGTCCTTGAAACATTTTGATGAATGCACAACATGAACAGTATATTCACGGCACCTCTCCTTCCTCTGTCTCAGTGCATGCAGCCAGTGCTTTTTTGCAGATGCACATATCCAGGACTCAGAGGGAATCCAACGTTTTATTGACAATAGTGCCCTCCAAACCAGATGCCTGCAGCTCCTCTTTTGAGACAAGCGTTTGATCTCCTTTCCCCCTTACTGCTGTATTCACTACCCTCTTTTCTCCTCAGTCTCTGTCCACTCACCCAAAAGTTTTGCCTTCCCCAAAACTAGCCTCCATGGGCCCCTGAAACAGGATTATCCCTCCATCGCAGGGAAAACTAAAAGCATATAGCCCCAAGACTTCCTCCCTCCTTGATAGGATTTGATCAGGTCAGGACCTCCCAGGAGGTAGGGCAATTTTGAAATGTGAGCACTGTTTGTGGAGCTTCCCACGCTCTTGGTTCAGCACCTTAATCAAAAGCAGGGGCAAAACTGCCATGTACCACATTACATTGAGTTTGTCCCTCTGTATATTGTGTAGACTCCACCTTGCCACAGATTCTTCTGGTCTGCCAGAAATGCTACCAAGATACCAGCACAGGGTCAGAATGGATGCTGGAAAGTTTGGGGAATTGAGTACAGTACTGTAATCTGTACAATTATGATAAACATCCCCCCTCCCACCACCAAAGAAATAATACGCTACACACAGCACAATCCTACCCAGCTCTTCCACTGGTGCAGCAATGGTGGAGGACAGAATGGGAGGCTTTGGAAGGGAAAGAGGATCCCTCCCAAAGCTTCCCATTCTCCCTCCACCACTGCTGCACCAGTGGAGGAGCTGGGTAGGATTGCGCTGACAGTCACCGAGAGCCAAACTCACATTGCATTAAAAATGCATCATCGGAGGCCTCAAAATGCTTACCTTTACTTACGAAGTAGCATCCAGATTGGGACTGTGGCACAAGGACAACTCTTTGCCCCACCATAGTCTGCAGTGGTTATGTTCCAGAAGATCACTGTAATCACAAGGGGTCAGTGAGGATTCACAATGTGTTCCGTTTGCCTGCTTAGTGAAGCTGAGCTTGGGTGAACTTGACCAGCTGATCTGTCTGTCTGACATCTTAGTAAGGCCCAAGCCACCACATGTACACTTTGTCTGTTTGCCTGCCTATTTAGCAAAGCCTGATAACCAGACTCACAGCTGCTGTTTAGGGCTTAGCCTAGTTAGCTCAACACATACCTTTAGATGAGGCAAGGCCCAGACGGGGGGGGGGGGGGGGAGAGAGGAGAGAGGAAGAGAGACCTGACAGTGTGGGAAGGAAGATGTTTCAAAGCATTTTGTATTAGAGGCAGGTCTTTAGCAGCTCCTCTGGGAGTTGGGTATACAACAGGGGTGGCCAACCTTCCACCATGAGGGCCTCTGAGTTCTTAAAGAGTTGTGTAGAAGACAGAATCTTGGCAGCTGCAAATACTGATGGTGCTGCTAAAGCAGATGCACCTGCTGAAATGCCCTCACCTATACTGCCATTAAAGTGCCAGGAGCATTAATGTTGAAATGTTGGCCAGCCCTGGTTATTTTTTCTTTATCTTTTAAAAAAGCAAGTTTCTAGCCCTTATTGCTACAAAGAGATGTTTGAAATTAAGTCGGCAATGTCTGCTGAAATATCCGAAGCCTGAGAAGAGACCAAATCAGATTCCCAATGGCTAGGAACGAGCCTTCAGTATCATGCATAGCCCTTTGTCCATCGGGAAAACCAGAATAAACTGCAGAACTATGGAAAAGA
The DNA here is from genome assembly GCA_026170595.1 of Plestiodon gilberti rubricaudatus. Taxonomy (NCBI): domain Eukaryota; kingdom Metazoa; phylum Chordata; class Lepidosauria; order Squamata; family Scincidae; genus Plestiodon; species Plestiodon gilberti. The sequence goes on from JANXHW010000002.1 coordinate 111,728,232, forward strand.
GAAAATACTGTATGTACACTTGCGGGTGGCGCAGTGGGTTAAACCGCTGAACCATGAGCTGTCGATCGAAAGGTCGAATCCACGACGGGGTGAGCTCTCGTTGCTTGGCCAGCTCCTGCCAACCTAGCAGTTCCAAAGCATGTTAATGTGAGTAGATAAATAGGTACCGCTTGCGGGAAGGTAAACAGAGCTCCGTGTTCCAGCCGCATGCTACGCGCTGCGGCAAGGAGAGTTATGCCGGCCACATGACCACGGAGGCGTCTTCGGACAACGCTGGCTCTTCGGCTTTGAAATGGGGATGAGCACCACACCCTAGAGTTGGACACGACTGGACTTAATTGTCAAGGGTCACCTTTAACTTACACTTGCTTAGATTGCAGAATTTGTACACTACTATAGTATTCAGCTTTTCTAGCTGCAGGATTTGGAATGCCTAAGTGAAGATTTTTTTATTGTAAACACATAGCTCAGTTAATTGAGCGTGTTGAGTAAAATATGTCACCTAACTTTCAATGATACAGATAAAAATAAGCTGACAAAGAAAGAGGAATAAAACCCACATGGGCAAAATTCAGCTGAATATGCACTTTCAAGAACTGTTGATTTCAATGGAAGGTATTTAACTCTGTTCGTAATCAATGGGGCTTTCAAGACATGCTTAACATTGGCCAGATCACACCTTCTGTGTTTGTGAATTATTCACCATCACTTCAGAGTATTCTCAAACACTTCAAGTAAATCTTCCATTGCTTTAACATGTCATAAAAACTGTACAAAGGATGGAATAAATTAAATTGTTACAAAATCACTTCCTAGAAAGATAATTCATTTATTAGATGTGGTGTAAATAAACATTTGCAATAGTCGGTCTCTAACAAATAATACATGGCTTTCAAACCTATACTACCTGTGTCCTCTACTATTTGCAATAGCTGTAGGAACAGGAATTTCACTTTAAAATATTGCTGTAGGCTTGGGTGGCTGCTCGGAAAAAATACCTTAATTTGTGGCCATCTCCCAGGGGACCTCGTGGGATAAAATGTACAGAAGAATGACCTGTTTTTATGAGACATCAATGATCTTCTGCTTCCAATGTCAACAGGACAGGTTATGTTCTTACGCTTTGCAAGAGGCACAAGGATAAGGGAAACTCTTTGTGCACGACACTGAACATCAAGAAGCAACAGGATCCTTCACTCAAGAGGAATCACAACACAAATGTGAGTAAACCAAGTTGGTTTTGGAAATTAGACTCAGAAGCCATGCTGCAACCTCACCACTTGGATTCAGGGTTGAATCTGCAGGCATTCAAGTCCTACACTAAGCGGAGGAGTGGGAACATGCCAGCCTGCCCATCCCTGCCAGATAACAATTGTGTGCCATACTGATGACGTGAGCAGGACCGTGCGTGGCTCTACATGTGCAGGGCCCTCTGCAAGCACACAGTCCAAAACATTAACATCAGGCAGGAAAGGCAGGGGGACGGGGCAGGCTGGCACAATCCTGATTCCCCCCACCACATGAGGCATGAGCTTCTCGGCTTCTAACTCAGCTCCATTCACTTGGTGTTTCTGAAACACCAAGAGGCAGTGGCTCCAGCAGCTGCTACAAACTCTGCCAAGTCCACATCTGCTTCAGAGCAGAATGCCTTCCACCGAAGTGATTAACAATAAGAAAGGTATGACAAGAAAACTGCTGGGACTTGAACAAAGCACCACATAAAGCAGAACTGAAAAATAAGCTCTTCTCCTTATCCAGGGGTGCAAATATCAGACTCAAGCAGCCTTTGTGGTTTTCTTGTGGGGAAAAAAAAAAAACTTTGTTTCTACCAACTGAAATGCTCCTGTATTTAACCATCTAAAGGCCCACCCCAACTCTACAAAGGGGGTCTTCCTGGGGACAGTCATCCATGAGCAGACAACAGCCCTTCTGCAGCAATTCTGGTGCTCAAATCACAGCTAAGTCTTGCTGGAGTGACCTGGCTCCTTCTTGATTTCTGCTTTCGGGGCCTTCAGCACACTAAGTTTCTTAGGTAGGCTAGCATTAGCCTTCATCACCACCTCATGCTCAATTTTCTTACGGATGCTGATCTCCAGATTCTGCAGGGAGGAAAAAAGAGAGTCCGATTACCAAGGTTGCGAGTAGGAAAAGTCTTCTAAGGGCAGGTGCCACAAACAGCTTTCAGTGGCTAATAGTGGAGGGACCATAGCTTAGTGGTGGAGCACCCGCTTTGCCAGGTTCAATTCGTGGCATCACCAGGCAGGGATGGAAAAGACTGCCTGTCTAAAACCCTGGTGAGCCACTGCCAGTCAGGGTAGACAATACTGACCTAGGTGGACTAGCAGTCTGACTCAGTAGAAGGTTTCTATGATTGTGACAGTGAATAGGCACCATGCTTTGCTTCATGCCTCAGTGTTGTTGCAGCTCAGGCCTACTGAGCCAGGGAACAGCACTGGCAATGGCAGACAGGAGTCTGAACCTGACTATCTCAGAGCTAGCTCCAGTCCAGGACTCCTGCTGCATGTGCCACCTATATCTCAGGTTAGCCATCCATGATCGAGCTCTTGGAACAGGAAAGATATATATCAACACAAATATGCACAAAAAATGCTTGACTGGCACATTTTATTAGCCCTATTCTAGCATTAGTATGTCTGAATGTGTAAAGGTTGATCTACACGACAGCGTCGCGGAGCGTTTTTGTAATCCGGCGGAGCCGCCAGACCTCCGCCCCACTGCCGCGTACTCCAAGTCGAGTGCTCTATTTTTTTGGAGGCGTACGGCAGAGCTTGGAGGTGGCTCGCGGAGCTGCTGCAGCCTACCAATAACAGAGAGGGGGGGGAAGAGAGCTACCAATCACAACGGCGCGTTCTTAGGAAGGCGGGACAACATGAGGGGTAACATGCTTGAAGACACTCCCCCCGCTTCCAGCGCGGAGGCGCCAGGCAGAGGCGACGGCGGAGCCCCTCCGCTGTCGTGTAGATCAGCCTTAAGGGAGCAAACAAGAGCACACCAGCTAGAAGACAGGAGAACACACAAGTCCACAGCTCACACAGCAGAAAATCATGGTTTCCCATTATGCCTGAAGCAGGCCATTGGCACAGACATTGGTCGCTCATCATCACCAAAGACATCACAACCATTCCTGATGGCAGCAACACTACTGCAATTCCATTTCACACAGCAAGCACAACGGCAATGAATGTTTGGAGTAGGGAAATATCACAATTTCCCCAGGTACACAAAACTACTCAGAAAACACAAAGCATTTGCTTGAGGAAGATGGTGCTCAACAACAAACTGTTGTGGAAGACTCTGCATCATCTTTCTTTGGCAACGGAAGGGTTGAAGGGACAGAGAAATTCTGCATCCACTATGCAGTAAGTCAAACACCTAATAAGTTAATGCTGCATCGAATATACTCGATTTGCATGCCATGCAAAATCTGCTGTTTGTGTTCTGAAGACAAAATAACCTCAGGCATATAAAGGGATGGGAAAGACCTTTATCTGGGAGCTGCTGACTAGTCAGGGTAGATAGTACTGGTGAGGTGGACCCACAGCCTGACTCAGCATAAGGCAGTCTCATACGTTAAAGAAAGAAGTTGAATTGGTAAGAAAAAATAAGCAGCAAGAGGAACCAAAGTTCCAGGTAGGTCACGAAGAATCTTACTCTCCAGCCACTGCTATCAGACAGTCATTTTTTTGAAACCACATGGACTTTGAGAGTTGTTGCTTTAAGACAGGGGTGGCCAACCTTCCACCATTAGGGCTACTGTGTTCTTAAGAGTTGTGTAGAAGACAGAATCTTGGCAGCTGCAAGTGCTGATGGTGGTGCTAAAGCAGCTGCACCTGCTGAAATGCCCTCACCTGTACAACCATTAAAGGGCCAGGAGCATTCATGTTGAAAAGTTGGTCACCACTGCTTTTAAGAGATCTGATCAGAAAATTCTGCAGGGGGCACTGGATCCCATGCTAGAGTGAAACTGACAGGGAAACTGATGGTGCAATCCTGTGCAAGTCTAGGCTGGCAGAGTGCATGCTCTGCCAGTCTAAGGTGTCATGAAAGTGCCGTAAGGTACTTTCGCAGCACCTCTAGAGTAAGCGGCGCTGGCGCGGAGGCAGTCACTGCTCACTCTGTCGCCTTCCTCTTCCTGCGCTACCAAATGCAGGTAGGTGCTGTGCCGGGAGGCAGGAGGGCGTGTGGAGGGCAAGCCGGGGTGGCAGGGGAGGGGGTCCACTGGCTGGTCCGGCCTGGGAGGGGGCAGGGATATCAGCGCCAGGCTGCACTGATGTCCCTGTCCCCTTCCCAGGCTAGCCTTACACAGCCTCCCCGGTTGTGCTGAGCTGCCACGCATCTGAGGAGGCCCATTGGGGCCTCTGGCGCTTACACCAGGGGAAGGGGACAAATGTCCCCTTCCTCCAAGGTGAGCCCCGGTTGTGTCGGTGCAGGCCACATCCTGCGCAGGATGCAGTGGCCAGCCATTTAGGCTAGCTTCTACAACTTGCGCAGGATTGGGCTGTGAGACAGTTGGATCAGCAGGTGTTGGTGTGTTTGAGCTTATAAATCACAGGTAGAGAGCAGACAGGCACGTGATCCTCCCACTTTTCACAGGTACCACTGAGGCTTGCAGGGGGAGAGAAGGAAACCATTTTGGCATCCTCTAAAAGGCCAGCGGGTGGCGCAGTGGGTTAAACCGCTGAACCATAAGCTCTCGATCGAAAGGTCGGCAGTTCGATTCCCGCGACGGGGTGAGCGCTCGTTGCTTGGCCAGCTCCTGCCAACCTAGCAGTTTCAAAGCATGTTAATGTGAGTAGATAAATAGGTACCGCTTGCGGGAAGGTAAACAGCGCTCCATGTTCCAGCTGCATGCTACGCGCTGCGGCAAGGAGAGTCATGCCGGCCACATGACCACAGAGGCGTCTTCGGACAACGCTGGCTCTTTGGCTTTGAAATGGAGACGACTGGACTTAATTGTCAGGGGATACCTTTACCTAAAAGAGGAGGACTGGCATAGGGCTCGGACAATTTACACTCACAAAACACAAGCCTTAGCTACGGAGTAGCTGCCTCTAGAGCTAGGCTTACCATATCCAAAGGGGGACAGGGTGCCTACACCTTTAACCATTGTAAAAAGAGGGAATTTGGGCAGGTGCAGCTTGTTGCACCCTTCCATTATGAGCTGCACCTGCCCAAATTCCCTCTTTTTACAATGGTTAAAGGTGTAGGCACCCTGTCCCCCTTTGGATATGGTAAGCCTAGCTCTAGAGGCAGCTACTCCGTAGCTAAGGCTTGTGTTTTGTGAGTGTAAATTGTCCGAGCCCTATGCCAGTCCTCCTCTTTTAGGTAAAGGTATCCCCTGACAATTAAGTCCAGTTTTTACAATGGTTAAAGGTGTAGGCACCCTGTCCCCCTTTGGATATGGTAAGCCTATCTAGAGCAGGAGTTTGGCATGGGGGAAGGGGGAACAACTCACCTTCTTCAGTTTCTGCTGTCGGATCACACGAGCCTTCTTGGGAGCAATTACTCGGCCTGTGGGAAGAACCCAACACAAAAGAGAGATAAATTATCTCTTGCTCCTCAACATAATACTAAATCTCCCAGGAAGAAACCATGTGAAATAAAGGAGTATTCAAAATACAATTCACCAAACATATAGCACTGGCCAGCCAAAGAGAAGCAAACTATTCATAATAAGATAGATACATGTTTTACGAAGCCACTGACAAAAACTCTGAACTGGAGCTCTTTCCAGCAGCTGTACCCACAAGCTGTTTCAAGGGCCCACAAAGGTCAAGCAGACAAATTTGTGTCAGATGGACCTACATTAAGTTCTGGTTCAGACATCAATTCACTGCTGTAGCAATGGACAACCCCACCCCCCACCCCAGTCTTATCCAACTTTCCAGCGCTGATATAGCCATGCCAACGGGGCATGCACTGCATCTTGCGGTTGGGGGGGGGGGCAGTCCCGGAGACGACCTCGTAGTAAAGGAATGTTTGTTATCTGCGCTGGAAAGTTGGATAGGGTTGGGCTCTTAGTCTAATTTCCTCGACAGTAAAATGGGCATAAAACAACTTCGTTATCAGGTGGCTGAGGCTACAGATTCTGCATACTACCAACAAGAAACTAAAATCAAAATAAGGAATACAAGGCCCGGGAACACCAATCCCTCTTTATCGTGCTTTGGCTTAAGGTAGGGAAGTGGGCACACTGGGGATATCTTGAGCATGTACAAAATCCCCTCTTAAGACCAAGTGAGAGACAGGACATTGGGGAAAGAACTACGGCAGGCTAGCTGGCTTTGTTTTCCAATGAAACCCTAGCGTCCTTTCCGCACCGTACCTCCCTTGCGAGGGCCCGCTACCGCCTTCTGCCCTGCGGAGGCCGGCTTGCGTGCCTTGAACTTCTGCTTGCCCTGAGCCATCGGCGTTCCTCCCCAGGTTCCTTCGCTCTTCCTTGGTCACCCAGCTCACTTCCGCACGAACCGGGAACACACGCAGACAGGTGGCGCTTCCGTCTATGACGCACTAAAGAGGCGACATCGGAAGAATGTCCGGGCACTACTGGGATGCGGTGTCCACTGCGCCGCGCTAAGCGACAGCGAGGCGAATAGGAAAGCAGATGGACCCACGTGCCTGAATTGATTGACGCTGCTTGAACGAGAAGCGAATTCTTATCTGTGGGGGCCGGGCTCTGGCAAGAGGGAGCACTGAAGTCTCGATCTTTTGGGAAGGGGTTTGTTTTGCGGCAAATCGGATTGTCTTGCTTCGTTTCGAACGCTCAGTGCTTTTCAATATAGTCAGTCATCATCATGAGTCTGTGCAAATTAGCCCAAAAAGGTGTCTTCTCTCTGTGTACAGTACTGTACTTGGTTGGGAACTAGGCTGATGCAGTAGTGGCTGGAAGAGTATCAGTCGTAATGGATGATACTTCTTATATAAACAGTTAACTGGAAAATGCATACTGCATCTGTGATCACTAGTGAAATTATTTGGAGCAGTACAAGAACATTGACATAAGCCTCCAAAACTTTCTACAGAACAGTGCAGCCTTCTTCACTTTCCCCCCTAGAAATGTATCTGCTTGGCAGCAGGAACAAAATTTCAGACAGTGTTCTTGCTAAGCCTGTGTTTTCAAGCTGGAAATGTTTGTCTAATAAAACAAAACAAAAACTCAGAGCCACTGAAAAATGTTAGCTGACTTTGGACTTCAAGACTTTGCAGGTGTATTGGAAGAGCAGGGCGCATGGCATGTCTGTATAGGCATTTCCCCCCTCCTCCATGCAAAACTGGGTCTGGGTCAGCAGAAAACAAGGTTTCTAACATTTTCTTTAAAAAAAACTATGTACACTTACTAAAGAGCAAGCACACTGAATTCAATGGTACTACTGGTAATTAAATACATAGGTGTAGGCAGGTAGTGTGCAGCTGCATAAAGAGGGTCAAGGCTGCATATCCAACCCAGGAGAATTGTAGTTCTGTAACTCATGTACTCCAGATTCTGCACCAGGAGAAACAGAAAGTTGTGGCCTATATAAATGATGCAAGTTGTAGAATAAATTATGTACATTTGCTAATTCTTGACTATGTTGCACAATATATTCTGGTTTTTACTAATCATGGAGTGGGGAGGAGCTATCTGGGGCACTGAAACTCCAGCTACTGGCCAGTTTACGTGGTCACCCCTCTGGCTTCTGAAACTTCAGCAGACATTACCCACACACACTTGCAAGCATATCTTCACAACCATAAGGGTTGGAAAATCTTGCATTTTAAAAATGAAAGCTTTGGACTTCCACCCCTGCCAAACCTATTTTAAGCATCTATGGATCACAGCATCCACACAGCCCTGAGTTGGGCTTTGAGTGGCAAGAGCTTCACCATTGGAGCCTATTTTGTTTATTTTTATCCTGCTCAAACGTAAAGGAGCTCAGCATATGCAGTTCCTTGTCCAACCTACATTGTTCCCCCTGCAGTAGGCCTGGCTGAGAGCAAGCTTCATTGCCGAGTGTAGGTTTGAACCTGAGTCTCTTGAGTCCTAGTCCGACAATTGTTACACTATAGTGGCTCTTCTTGGTTTTCCAGAAATGCCAAGCTTCCTTTTGCAATATCTAACATTAAATACTGTAAAGCAAAAGCAAAACAAAAAACCCATGCAACAGAACTGAGCAGTGTTAGGCAAAGAAGTTTCACAAATGTAAAAAAAAGACTCCTGGTTATCATGGTGCTGAAGTCAAGCAAGCCCCTGTTCAGTTTTTCCTGTGTGTGCAAGCAACTCACACACATTGAAAACATGGACATAGTTTCACAGCAATGACTCAATGTGCAGTTTCACATGACTGAGAAGAAGGGGTCAATATGGATGATCATCCTGCACGTACTCCTACAGAAGCATCTGGGCTTTGGGCACCTGGTCTGCTGGTGTGTAAGCACTCATCATTACACTGTGGACAGGCTGGCAGTCCATAAGTCATGTACTAGAGGTCTGGACTTTAACCTGTTTCTCCAGGTCCCCCTTCCTGGCAAAGCTATGCAGACCTCTGCTTTACCCAACAGCAAAATAAAATCAGGTTGCAAAACATGGATTTAGTAGTTATGGATTGTTGAGATGGTCTAGCATCAAGCATTGAAAATGCACTGGATTATAAAAGATCCTGGATTTCAGCTTCTTTGCTTTCCTTGTAGGCCTACGTTGGTGGCCTTTGCTTGTAGCTAATGCTAAACATGTGCAAATGTCAGATTCTAAACAGAACAAAGCAGGGAAGAGCTGTGTTTATGTTATGTGTTTATTTTGTTGGGCAAAACAAAGAAGGGGCCGTGCTTAAATAACCAGGGAAAGAGGTGTGAACCTCCAAGGAAAGGCAGTAAAGTGCAATGCCCAAGGGTGCATGCACATACACATGTTCACTCAATTCTGTTTGGGCATCCAAATGGTTGGTGCAGCTACTGCAGGTGGTAGAGTCTCTTGTTGGTTCAGAAAACAATAATACAATACACCAGCTCAAGCCATGTTCTCTACCAAGAGTCACAAGGCACTGTTCATAGTTCAGCTTCAGTATCAGAGGCAGAGTCTGAATAATCTGCAACGAGAGAGGCAGTGCAACTGGAGCGGGGGCTTCCTTCAATCACCTGGGACCCCACATCAGGCCCCACAGGAGAGTCAACGGACACTCTGTTTGCTGCACTATCCTGGTCCTGTCTGTCAATTTGTATCGTGGGATCCACAGCCTCACTGTCGTCCTCAGTGGAAGCTTCTTCCCTCTCCCTGGATCTCCGACGCACAACACCCAGGTTGCTCAAATCTATGGGTGATTTCCCAGCTGGTGACTTGCCAGAGAACCCCAGCTTTTTCAGGGTGTCATTGGCTTTGGTGCGCGAGGCCTGGGCAGACGAGAACCATGGGCGGTCGGCAATCTCATTGCGCTTTTGCTTCTGTTTGTCTTCATAGGCTGGAGAGAGAGAGAGAGGAGCTACCTTTAGGAGAGGGAGCATTGTGACTAAGAACTGAGCTGTGTTGAATGCAACTGTCATGCATCTGCATTGTTATAAAGCAGTGTTTCCCAAATGTTTTTGACCAGTGGCTCCCTTGACCATTGGCAACCATTGGATGTGGCCATTACCTTATGTTGATGCCTGCCAATTGACATTGCACTGTTTTCTGAGAGGATTCCATGGCACTCCGCGGCTCCCCTGGTTGGTTTCCGCAGCTCCCCTGGGAGCCGTGCCTCCCAGTTTGGGAACCACTGTTGTAAGGGATCCTGGGGCACTTGGGGCAGCTACAGGGTCATGAAACAGGTCTGGCTGAGAAGTCTAGCACTTCTACTGCACAAACTGCACTATTTGTGTGCTATTGCTTTCAGCTCTCAGTGATTCTCCAGATAGAATTTAGTGACTGTCTTTTGTGTGTGTGTGTGTGTGTGTGTGTGTGTGTGTGTGTGTGTGTGTGTGTGTGTGTGTGTGTGTGTAAAAACTTGAGGGAGAGGAAAAGAGACAATATACATGTAAAATTATTGTAAAAACATGTAAAAACTTTGGATATGTGAATGCATGGCATTGGCTGCCTGCAAGTAGAAGATTGTATTTCAGGACATATTGTACTAAATGAGGTTTACATCCTCACAAGTTAGTTTGAGATGGATGTTTGTCTACCTTTGCATATATTCCTTCAGCCATGAAAGTCAGGAAGAGGGATGGCAACCCACGAAGCCTTTGAGGCCCATCTGCTGTGCTCCCAATAAGCATGCTAGTCCTTTGCACGCCACCCTCCTGCCTTGGGAAACTCTACCTTTGGCACACCCCCGCCCCTAGCTACCAAGTCTTCACGTACAGCCAAGGCTCTGGTACTTGAGCAGTGCTGCCAGATGCCGGTCTTCATCAGACTCCTGCACAAGCGGGATGCTCAGGCTTGCTTTTGTCTGCAAGGCGAGATCTTTCTTCTCCTCCTCTTGCAGGACTTTCTTCTCTTCCTAGGAGATAAAAGGGACAGAGCCAAAAAGCAAAATTCACACCAGTGCCTCCACTGAGCGAGGGGCAGCAGAAGAAGGAACAGGCCAGGGACAAACAAGAGCTGAGGATTACAAAGCTGCAGGTGTCTTTTAAAATAATCTATGCAGGACCCAACTGTTTTACAGGAGCTTAAAAAAATAAAAAGAACTTCAGCCTTTAGTCAGGCTTTAGTCAGTCACCTGCCTCATCACTTGTGGTTAATAAAAATCAATTTCAGGAAACCAGGCAGGGAATCTTTATGGAAGTTTATTCATTTATTCAGTGTTTATCCTGCTCCCAGATGGGCACCCAAACTGGCTTACAAAAGCATATAACATTGATAAACACAATTTATAACAATTAAAACATAATGAAAAACAACCAGCAACAATCCCCCATAATAAAAGAGTAACAGAACAAAGCATATACTGTAAAATACAAAACAGCAATAAAACATACCCATAAAACCCACAGAACATTCCGGCATGAAAATGCCCATAATAAAATCAGAAGGCTAATCTAAAAAGAATTTTTTTAGGCTCTGCCAGAAGCCTTCTAAAGAGGAAGCAGTTTGTAAAAAGGAGGGAATTCCATAATAGTGGCAACACTGCCCTATTTCTTGCTGCTGCCCCTCCCACCTCCATAGGTGGCGGCAGCACATCTAAAAGGGCCCTCTCTGATGACCAGAGAGGGCGAGCCAGATTACACAGGTGATGGTCTCTCAAATACACTGGCCCTCCCCCAAGCTGATTCTCTCTAGGTCACCAATTGTATTTATTTATTGAAAAAAAAAATTGCCTACTTCTATTGAGTTTGATGATGCTTCGATTAAAAATCTCACGGACAACCCCCCCTCCCCCACATGCATGAAAATAAAAAACAGCTTAATAAAAATGCAAATGACTAAAACACATGCATGGGCATGCAGGTTAGTAACTTTTGATTTGAAAGATTTCTTTAATCAGTTTCATTTGTAGTTGGTCTTAAATTAGTGGTGGGTTCATGTCCCAATCAAGGTGGTCACACCAGCAGCTTTACCACCATCTGATTGTTTAAATTTTAAAAAGGAGAAAGATGGGGTAGAGGAAATCCACTAGGAAAAAAAAAGAGAAGGACAGGCACAGATAGTAAGAAAAAACGAAAATGGTTTCCATACTGCAGAATGGGATTAAAAGTGGACTCCATGTCTGGAAAAGTTGAAGACCACTGGATTAACTAGTGAAAGTTTTACAGCGCAATCCTGTCTAGAAATGCACCCGGAGAGTAAGAGCTGCTGGCGCTGCTCTACTCCCGCCGTGGACAACACTGCGCCCACCGGGAAAGGTAAGTTCTCCGCCGGGTGGCAGAGGGGGCATGGGGAGGGCAGAATGGGGCATTCGGGGGTGGGATTGGTTGGCCAGGCCCAGGAAGGGGGAGGGGTTGGTGGCGGCCTCCTCTGCCATATCCTCTCCCCCTGAGTAGCTGGCGCACATTCAAGTAGACTCATTGGGGTGGCTGGGGCTCAGGATAAGGGGACCAACGCCCCTTTACCCCGAGGAGGCCTCTGGCTGCACTGGGGCAGGCCCCATCCTGAACAGGATACAGCAGGCGCCTTATTTGCACCACTGTGTCCACAGGATTGGGCTGTTAGTTGATCAACTGGTTGACGCAGAGTTTAAGTGGTGGGACTGGAAGTCCAGGGCACACTTGTTTAGCTTTTAAGGCTAGTTTTGGTTCATGTGTGTAAGCATAACCTGAAATTAAAAAGAAAAGGTTACCAATAACTGGTAGCTTTTCTATTATTTAATATCTGAGAAAGGAACTCGAGGCTACAATCCTATGCATACTTGCATGGGAGTACGCACATCTAAACTCCCAAGTAAGCACATATAGGATTGCACTGTAAACTGAGGGTTCACTGATTTTTATTTAAATTTAATCAATCAAGTAGTTCAAAAGCAGACGGTTAACTAAAAAAAATATTTAACTGGTTAAAAAAGGTAAAGGTGACCCCTGACAATTAAGTCCAGTCGTGTCCGACTCTAGGGTGTGGTGCTCATCCCCATTTCAAAGCCGAAGAGCCACCGTTGTCTGAAGACGCCTCCGTGGTCATGTGGCCGGCATGACTCTCCTTGCCGCAGCGTATAGCATGCGGCTGGAACACGGAGCGCTGTTTACCTTCCCGCAAGCGGTACCTATTTATCTACTCACATTAACATGCTTTGGAACTACTAGGTTGGCAGGAGCTGGCCAAGCAACGAGAGCTCACCCCGTCGCGGATTCGAACTGCCAACCTTTCAATCGACAGCTCATGGTTCAGCGGTTTAACCCAATTAATTTTTTTTTTGCGACCCCAAGTCGCATAGCCTAATTAAATTATTCTTACTACAGTATGGGCAGCTCAATCCTGTGTAAGGATCCAGCTGGCGGCCCATGGCCGCCCACTGGATCCTGAGCCCCGGCGGCCGTTCTGCTGCCAGGCCGGAGGTCTACTCAAGGGGACGAGAGTCCCCTTCCCCGGGTGTAAATCCAGGCCGACCCTATTGGCCTCCTTGGATTTCCGCCAGCTAAATAGCTGGCGGAAGTAGAAGAGGCCGTGTAACGGTGTAGCCGGCCCAGTGGGGATGGGGATATGGCCAACACCATCCCCCTCCCCTCCCGTGCCGGCTAGGCCAATGGAGTGCGCCAGCCTCCCTTACTCCTGAGGCATCGCGAAGGTGCTTTACGGCACATTTGCGACGTCATCAGGTGACGGAACACTCGTTCTGTCGCCGGCTTTATTTACGGGACTGCACTGTTAGAAATACAGTTGCATTTTCATCCTGTTCTTATTTGTTCATGCCCCCGTTTATGCAGAGCCTGTGGAATAATGAGAAATGCTTCTCAGCACTACCCCACTGCTTACCCTGAATTTCTGGCGAAGGAGGCTATTGAGCGCGAAGTCATCCTTCCAAGCACTCTGGGCCTCCTGGATGTTCTGCAGGGTGGGAAGAGCTCGCTGCAGCTTGCTCTGATCCTTTACACCATGTTCCAGCAGATACATGGCATCCGTCTCCAGCTTCTGCTTCTCCTCGTGAGCTGAGAGGCAAACAGGTGCATGAGTTGGGCTAGGCTATGCTGGATGAACCTGCAAGGATCCCAGTGGCAGGATGGGCATTGACTGCCCCTTAGGCTCACCTGTGGCTACTACCTGCTCATTGGCTTCCGTGTCCCATCGCTCTTCCTTCCGCCGGGCACCACTGACAATGACATAGTCGCAACTGGCAGGATCCGTCTGCATCTCAATGTGGTTAGGGCAAAGGTGGCACTTCATACGGAACCTATACAGCAAAGTGCAACACAGCAAGGATGGGGGGGGAGAGAGAGACAGCAGCTGTAGTGGCTATGGAGCACATTCAGAGAAAGGAGGCACCTGCATGCTCTTTTTCACTTTCAGATTCCTACTCTATCCCCAAAGGACTGTACATTATGACCCCCATATCTGCGGGGGATAGGTTTCTGGGGTCCCCGTGGATAGGGAGTACGCTCTCCCCTGTGTGCCCCCCCCCCCCGGCGTCCATTACCTTAGTTAGGTTTCCAGTGCTGATGCCAACAAGCACATCTCTTTCTTTACAAAAATGCTATAAGCCAGGAAGCTTCCTGCTTTGTTTAACGTTTGGGAGCCTCTCTGGTATAAAGGCTGCTTGCCTGCTCTGTGCTGCTGGCTTATAGCATTTTTGTAAAGAAAGAGATGCGCTTGTTGGCACCAGCGCTGGAAGCCTAACTAAGGTAATGGGGGCAAGGGGGTGCACAGCCCCCCCAGCACACCGTGGATAAGTGAATCTGCGGATACAGGGACCCCCTGTACTGAACTTTTGCCTCTTTCCATACAAAGTCCAGCTGCTATGCAGGATGGCTTCTGTTTCATGGGATGGTCTCTCCTCAATTTGAGGTAAGGACATCTGTGGGAAGGAGCAAGGCCTTAGCTGTAATGGCTGCAAAATGACTTTCCCAACGAGGTTCATAGCTGCTCTTCCAAAAGGCCTACTGTACAAGGATTCTGGCTGGCGTTATGGCTGCTGTTGATGTTGAGCGATATCCTAACTAGCATTTCTGCTACTGGGAGCTCCATCCACAAATGGAAGCTTCCTCTGTGAACGGAAGGCGTGTTCTGCTAGCGGAAGGGGTCCTTCCATGAACAGAACACCCCATTCGTGAAGGAAACTTGCAGAGGGAGCTTCTGAAAGTGCTAGTTGAGATTATACTGATTTTCTTGTACTGTTTATGTTCTCTTGGACACCTCAAATCTTGGAGATGCAGGATATAAATGTTTAATAATACTAAGAATTCCATGGCCAGGGCTTTATGCATTTCACACAGCAGAAGTGGGAGGAGAGTGGGGCACGTGGAGCAGCTGATCCAGGCGCAGGCGGACCTACCGGTCTCGTTGGGGTGCGGTGTTCAGAGAGTGGAGCAGCTGATCCAGGCGCAGGCGGACCTACCGGTCTCGTCCTGGCGCGGTGTTTGTCCTGTTTTCGGCCCTCCCACCCTCCCTGGAGCCCGTATGGCTCCGAAATAGGTAGGAAACCGGCGGGGGGCGAGGGCAGTGACGCGCTGGGCGTGTCACGTCACCTAGGCCCCATCCCTTCCTCCGGGCGCCGAGAGGCCTAGTTACGCCTCTGTCACACAGGAAAGATGACTGCTGATTGCATTGAATTTGGCATCTCATACAGAACTTTAAAAGGGTGTGCTTTTTTACTGCAAGGACTGTTTGAAAGCACATATGAGAGGTGCCTGGGAAAATTTCAAAAGCCAGCAAGAGACTGAGCAGGACATTCAGCAGCAGTCAAGGGGTGGGACCTCAGTGCTACCTTTCTTGTCCAATGGCTGGGAATCGCAAAATTACACACCATAAGAAAACATGTCCAAACAGACATAATTTAGCCAGGTCACAGATTTCACTTTTCGTGATAACAGTACTGGGTTGTGCAAAAGGTGAGCACAGTCTGACCAACTTTCCTCTCCTCTTGTCAGACTTGATCTCTATCTCTCTCTGATGATGATGCCCATCCAGGTGGTCACCACAAAACAGCAGCAACAGAAACAGCAGATGCCTCTGTCTTCTTCCTATAGGAGCACCCACCTATAGATGGGGGTTGTGTAGTAGTTGCCAACCTTCTTCTTCTCAGCATTGTAGCGGACCCCTGTAGCAAACAGAGTGAAGGAAGAAAGTCTGGTATGGATATACCCCTACAGTGGATTCCTTGATTAGGACCCCAAGGAACCCCCCCCCCGTTATCAGCAGACCATAATTGCCAAAGGGGCACAACAGCAAAGAGAAAGACGAAGATGTCCAGATGTCCCAGCTTCCAGAATCTCTGATCTCTGTTTTTGTTCACTAAATCTGCCACTCCCGCTTTCCCAGAGCTAGGAACAGGACTCAGAAATATGAAATTTCATTCCTCTACTTCCATTTAGCTAGATGTGATTTTTATGCCTGTTGCCCCCACTTGATGCCCAACCCTTCTTTCTCAGATTTCTTCTGGACCTACCTTAAGGTGCCAACTAAGCACTAGCAAGGTGCCACATATGTATTTGACCATTCTCTAAATCCTGGCAACTTTAAACCCTTGTCATACTTTGTACTTACCCATGCCAATGTGGTTCTGGCAGCCGTCACACCAGATGTTATAGGGCATTTCAAACCTAGTAAAGAGCAGTCATGGTAGTAGTCATTACAGGCAGCAGGAGCCATTGAACAGATCTAGCCAGCTGGTTAATGTAACAGGCCCCTCAGTGAGGAGACCATTGCCAATGTCCCCTTGCCAAGAACCCTGTGTAGCTATGACGTCTTTGCTCTAACCACCAAATCAGGAGCCAAAGTATCAGGCATGCAAAGGGTATCAGGCTGCACCCAAGTGTCCTTACCTGATGATCAGGATACCCTGGGAGAGTTTACGGGCTCTTTCCCGCAGTGGATGGCTGTTGCGGTACTTATTAAGGGAGACATGCTGCCAGAGAAAAGAGAGGAGAAGGTACTCAGCTTCCTGCAGGTAGATCAATCACACTTATGACCCCTTCTGCCTTCATCAGATGACACTTCATGAACCATGGGAAAACAAGGATTTTTGGCCTGGCTTTCAGCAGGAAGCTTAGCACATGCCTGGAAGATGCAGTGCTGTGCATCTTACTGCTCTTTCTTCTCCCAATGTTTTCTACTAGCTTGAACCCAACTATCTGAACTCATTGCAACGGTTATATTAGTAAGGAATTCTACATATATCCGATAACCCTATTTTACTAGGCAGGCAAGTATTTTTCTCTCGCGCGCGCCTCAGTGGACTTGGCTTGGCTTCAAAGCTTGCAGCTCACCAAAGGAAACTGGAAACATAACACTACAACCCCCTTAAGGCTCTCAAGCCTGAATGCCTGGAATCACCCCAGGTGGTCTACACCGCTGGGTACAAGTATTTGCAAGTGGACTCCATGTCAGTGGCGTACCCAGTTTCCTTGCTGCCTGGGGCAGCAAGGATGGGTGCCACCTCCCCCAGAAGTGACATCACTTCCAGAGCAGGCAGGAAGTAGGGACTGGGGCAGCTGCGTCTTTGGCTTCTCTTCACCGCAACTGGGGAAGAGAAGCCGAAGACGTGGCCGGCGGCAGACTGGGGCAGCTGCGTCTTCGTCTTCTCTTCCCCAATCGTGGGGAAGATAAGACAATGATGCCCCCAGCTGCTTAAACAAATTTTTTTGCACCCACCATAGCAGCCACAGCCTTTGTCACCCCTAGCCTTTGTCACAGCCACCCCTTTGTCACAGGTTGGGTGACCTGTCGCACCACCGCCCCCCCCCATAGCACGCCACTGCTCCATGTAAAGACCTTGCATGGGCAAGATCAGATTGCACTGACCAGTTCAGACTCTTTGTCCTGTTTAAATGCACTTACACAGCTGTGTCTGCCTAGAGCAGAATTAACAAGGAACAGCTATCACATAATTAAAATTAGCATCCCTTCACCAGTTTTCATTCATGATGCAGACAAGCCATTTCCCCTTGGCACAAATACGTTTTCATCAAAGAAAAGGGATGAGACAAGCAAGAAATCCCAACCAAGCAGACTCTGTTTTAGCAAAAGCCCAACCTCATTCATGCCCATCCCATTTTTGGAGCTAAAGGAATTTGATGCTGCTTGGATGCAAGACTAACAGCACAATCCTGTCTACAAATAGACCAGCGGCGCAATAGCTCCGTTGGTCTAGGTGTCGCAAATGTGCCATAAGGCATGTTTGCGGCACCTGGAGAGTAACCGGTGCCAGCGGAGAGGCTTATGCTGCTCACCCGGCGCCACAGAACAGTGCAGCATCACGGCGGGAAGGTAAATCCCCGCTGGGTGGCTGGGGGAGGGCAGGACAGGGGAGTTCCAGGAGGGAGGGATTGGTGGATCAAGTCCAGGAAGGGGGAGGGGTCGTCAGAGGCTTCCTCCGCCATATCCTATCCCCCTTCTGGGCCTGTTGGGCCTTACACGGGCCTCTCAAATGTACACCAGCAAAATTCAAGGAGGCCCATCAGGGCGGCTGGCGCGTTACTTGAGGTAAAGGGGCAAAGAAAACATCCCTTTACCCCAAGGAGGCCGCCAGCTGTGGTGGGGCAGGCCCAATCCTGCACAGGATGCGGCGGGCACCTTATGTGCACCACTGCATCCTGCTAGACAGGATTGGGCTGTATTGTATTGAGGTGTCTATATATATTGGGCAGGATTGTTCTAGAGAGGAAGGACTCTTTGTCTCAGATTTCCACCCACTCACTGACTGGGGGACTTGCTTAGGGCCACTGAGTAAATCAGCAGGAGTGAGCCTGTTCACATGATCAGGTATCCTGGAACAAAAAATAAATAAATTCTGAAGTCACTTCAGCCTGGGATTTGTTAAGAGACTGGAAAAGCTTGGATTTATTAAGCACAGGAAAGTAATCTGTCCTTTTAATTCCTGGGTAACTAAGCTATGTGTATGTGGAGAGACTAGGGCTGTTAATTCCAAAAATGGATGAAGTTCACAATTCCATGGAGAAACCTAGTGATCTCTGAATGACACAGGCATGATAAACGTTCTCTGCACCACTCTTGCAAACAAACCCAGAGTTGCAAACAACTCTGTTGCAACTATGTTTGTTTATACTATGTTGCAAACAAACCCAGAGACACAGACAGCATCCAGATGATCTGGCTCCTAAACCTAAACTTCAACCCACTAAAACCTCCCAGGCCAATGAAGTTCCTACTGCAACTATGAGGACCCAATCCACCAGAAAGTTCTCCTAAGCAAGTCCCACTGAAATAATCAAATACATTCCAACAGTGCCTTATAGGCATTATTTCCTTGATGTGCAGAAAAATGCCCACAGTCAGTGCACCACATGCAGCACTCATCTGCCTTGAGCGTCACAATTGCTCCCTTACCTTGGCTGGGTCAAAATCAGGTGGGTAATACTTATTGACGCCTTTTCTTTCCCCCTGTAAGTAATCAAATAAAGCATTAGAGCACAGTTGCTTGATAACATCTCAAACTGTTCAAAATGCTTGAACTCTGCAAAACACAATACTGTTTTTTTTTGGGGGGGGGGGACACTGAGGTTTCATTGCAGATGTCTTTCTTATTTCCTGGACCTAGCCTCTCTCATAGCCAAACATAACAGAAGCTCCCTCCTGCTCTGCTTCTCCCCAAGGACAAATATGGCAGGTGTGATGGCAGGTGTGACAATATAAAATCACAGACTTGGGGGTTATCTAGTCTAACCCCCTCCTCAGTGCAGGCAACTACAGCATCCCTGACAGGTGGCCATTCAATCTGTGCTTGAAAACCTCTAATGAGGTAGAACCCACAACTGCATGAGGCAGATTGTTCCAATGCCAATGTTCTTACAGTTAGGAAATTCTTCCTTAGGTTATAGGGCCTCAATCTACTTTCCTGTCGTTTCAACTTACTAGTTCTTGTCCTGCCCTCAAAAACCACAAAAAGCAGGGCCTCCCCTTCTTCTGTGTGTTAACCCTTCAAATGCAAGAAGACAGCTATCACGTCTCCCCTTAGTCTTCTCTTCATCAGGCTAAAGTTAAACATACCAAGCTTCTTTAACCGTTTGCCTCGAGACTTGGTTTCCAGACCCCTCAGCATCCTTGTTGCTCCCCTCTAAACCTATTCCTGCTTATCAATGGCCTTCTTAAAAAGTGGTGCCCAAAATTGCACACAGTATTCCAAGTGAAGTTTGACTAGCGCAGTATAGAATTGAATTATTTCTGGACTCTATGTCCAGAATAGAGCTAATAGAGCTGTTAATGCAGCTCAGCTTTGCATTAGCTTTTTTTGCAGCCGCATCACACTGCTGGCTCATGTGCAACTTGTGGGTCACTAACAGCGCAATCCGACTTAACTTTTGTGCCGGTGTAACCAGCGGCACAGCGAGAACGGGAGGCCCCAGAACGGAAAAGGGATTCAAATCCCCTTTGAATTCCTCTTTTGGAGGGGATTTGAATCCCTTTTCTGTTCTGGGGCCTCCCGTTCTTGCTGTGCCACTGGTTAAACCGGCACAAAAGTTAAGTCGGATTGCGCTGTAAGACACCTACTTACATCCTTTTCACACATGCTGCTGCCAAGCCAGATTTGCCCCATCCTGTACTTGTGAGACTCTGATTCTTTGTACCTATGTGGAAGACTTTACATTTGTCTCCATTGAACTTCACCTTATTGTTATAGGACCAATGATTGAGCCTTTCAAGATTGTTTTGAATACTGATTTGGTCTTCCAGGCAGTTAGCTATCCCCCACCCTACCCCCATCTTTGTGTCATCTGCAAATCTGATGACAAACCTCTATCCCCTCATTCAAATCATTTGTAAAAATGGCCAAGAAGGGCAACACAGTTGCCTAATGTTTCCCCACAATTACTTTTATATGATATAATGTGTAGTGAAAAAACAACTCAAGGAACATGGGCGTGTTGCAAAGCACCTCACACACTCACCATGGTGACAGAGGTCTAGCCAAGTGATTGGAACAGGCGTGTCTAAGAGAGAAATGAGAGAAAGTTATTTTGATAATTGCCTGGGGGACCGGGGAATCTTTTGGGGAAACCCAAATGTCAGTTCAGAATCTGCTTCTGATGCCAGTACTTTGACTCAGAATAAAGATATACAGTGCATCTGAGTATGTACAAATCATCTCTCTCTCTCTCTCACTACTGTATAACCACATCCAAAATAACCCTCTTTTAGAAGTTACACATTGGCCCAGGTATAAAACCTACCTTCTGGGGGATTTAGCAGAGGGGTCGCAACAATGTAAGAGTTCTGCTGGATCAGACCAAGAATTAATCTGTTCACCATTGTTTTTCTAGCAGTTTGCCTCTGGAAAGCTCAGAAACTGGATGTGAAGACAACAGCCCACCTCTGTTGGTGATCTCTAGTGTCTGGTGTTGAGAGGATATTCCCATTTAGTGATCATGCCCTAACAGATGGGCTTATCCTCCGTGGTTGTGTGGTGCCCTCTCTCTCTCTTTATCTCCCCCATCCAAACTCACCTCTTTCATAAAGTCTTTGGGCTGGTTCAGATTATACCGTTGTCATCTGACCCCACACAATTATTGCCACATGAACTCTCATGTGTCCTGACCATGTGTCCTGGCCTCTCCCTTTGCTTGTCAGCTACTTAATTGCATGGGGTGGGACTGGGAGTTCATCCAAACCACTTCCTGATCACTTTTGTTGCTTTCCTTCCATTACCTTTACCAGTTTTAGGATAGTCTTTTTGACATGGGGTAACCAGAATAGGACACAGGATTCCAAATCAAAATCACATCAGAGATGTACATAACAGCATGATGGCACGGCACTAGCCAAGTTACTAGGAAAGGGGTTGTAAATAATTCCTAACATGCTCTTAGCTTTTTTCCTTGCTTCTGCCATCAGACCCTGATAATTTATTAATCTTTTATCAGTTAGCGCTGTCAAATTAAAGGGAGACCAATTATGATCAGGTAATATTAGTACCCCAACTTTTGGACCTAGTTCGGGGGGGGGGGAGCATTCTTCAGAATGCTGATGCAAGTGTAGTTCAGATTGTGAACTGCGAGCCGAGAAGTCTCTCGCTCAGATCTTGCCTCTGTCACAGTCTCACCACGTGGCCTTAGGCAAGGCCACTCCTCCTTCAGCTCCAGCCCCCGCATCTGTAATATGGGAATAATAATACTGACATACCTACCTTTAGGGTTTCAATAATGTGCGTGGCATGCAGGTGCAACCCTCAAGGTATTACATAAAGTGCCATTATCATAACTGTCATCCCCACACCATCGCCCCCCATCCTCCGGAAGGTTCCATCACCCAGGGGCACGTTCCCACATTGCGCCCCAATACCAGTATCAGGGAGCCCAGGAGCATACGGGGCTACCGTCCTTCTTTTGCCTGCCCGAGGAAGCGGACTGGGACTGATGTCAGTGATGGCTACGTAGGCGATTTCCATAGCAAATCAGAAAGGACCGGAGGACAAGTCCGCAGGGAAGACAGAGTGGAGGGGTTGCAAACAAACATCTCACTGACCTCACATCAGCTTCGCTTTCCTCCGCTCGCTAAGCTTTTGCTCCACCTTCTCCGGATTGCATCATCAGCAAGCGCCAGAGGGGGCGGGAACCCGAAGCCAGCCTCGTTCCCACGTGACGTCGCTCTGGCGGAGTTGCGGTAGACGGGGGGGGGGCGAAGAGAGAGGCGCGCCGCGCGGACCTGTCTTTCTGAATGTGGCTCCACAGTACTCTTTTTGTGTGTGTGTGTGTGTGTGAGCAGCGCGTGCTGTATACTGAGCCACGCCATTGAGCCGCCTAGTCTTGCCTACACAGACTGGCTGTGTGGCTCTCCGGGTTTTACCTGGAGATACCAGGGATTGAACATGGAACCTAATGCGTGCAAAGAAAGCAGATGCTCAGCTACTGAGCCACACTCCCTCCCGCTTCTGGCACACCTCAGGTTAACGGCCCCCTCCTACCAAGTATGTTTAGTCAGGCTGCAATGCCTGTATGCACACAGCCTAAAACTGCGGTCAGTGCACGATTACAACGCAAACCTATACAGTACTCAGAAATAAGTCCCATTGTATTGTAGTCAGCGGGGCTTACTCTCAAGTCAGTGAATACCGGATTGTAACCTTAATTCGGTAGAAAGTCCCAATGGTTACGCTAGTGTGTGTGACTTCTGAGTAAATCTACATAGGACTGGTCAATATAAAACTATTAGAAGGTTAAATAGGTGGGTTTAGTTATTGTGGTGTGGGGGCTTAACTGGTCCCTTCTTATGGTGCCTGCATTCAGTTTTAAAATCAATGCATAAAACTTCTCCTGATAACCTTTGCATAAATCAGAAAGAAATGTAGAGCCAGATGTTACTTTTCTGGTTTTGTTGTGTTTTGTGGTTGTCCAATTACAATTCTACATGGATATTTTCATCTGTGGTTTGTCTTCCCACACAACTGACAGGATTTCCTTCACTGCTGCCCCAACCCATGTGTTTCACACATGGGTTAAAACAGAGGTACACAACCCATGTGTACAGTGTTTTCCATCTGATTTGGGTAACTTGAAGCAGGTGCATGATTTATACAACTGTGCAAATAAACAATATTAACACTGTGCACAGGGGAGGCACAACCCGAACACCACCTGATGCCATCTCGGGTCCGTCGCCTCTGTGCTAACCCCCCCCCCCCCAACCCTTACTGTGCTCCTCGCAGCAGCAGCAGTGACACCTGGAAGTGCAGGACTTCTGGGTTTCACCACAGCGTGCAAGGAGCATGGTAAGGAGGAGAATGAGCTGCTCACTTGAGCATGAAGCAGATCAGTGCCGGTTGGATTGGCAGCAGGTGGGAGGGTGGTGTGGCGGCAGAGTGAAGATAAAAGGCACCCTAAATCCCCCCCAGACCGCTTGCAATCTGCTGCCAATGCATCCCGCTTCAGGTGGATAGGCCGGCTTTTACTGTACAGCTTATGCCATCAGCATGTTTTAATTTCAGTTCTGTACTGTGGTGTTCCCTGGAACTGCTTTCTTCCATGCACCCAACTCAGGGAACACTTTAGTTCTTACTAATGTAGTATTCTAACTCTCATAACGTATAGGTTTTCTCCTACCTGCCTCCTAAAGAAGTGCTAAAGAGGCCCATGCACACCATGCCATGTGCTTTTCCTGAACAATTGACTGGTTCTGATGAGTTTACAGTGTTTCTGCAACCAGCCACATCACACAGCAGCTTCTGGTGCAACAGCAACAAGAGGATGTTGTTGTTCAGTCGTTAGGTCGTGTCCGAACCTTCGTGATCCCATGAACCATATCCCGCCAGGCCTTCCTGTCCTCCACTATCTTCCTGAGTTTGCTCATTTTCATGTTCGTTGCATCGGTGATGCTGTCTAACCGTCTCATCCTTTGCCTTCCCCTTCTCCTTTTGCCTTCAATCTTTCCCAGCATCACAGTCTTCTCCAGAGAGTCCTCTCTTCGCATTAGGTGGCCAAAATATATTTGAGCTTCAGCCTCAGTACCTGTCCTTCCAGGGAACAGTCAGGGTTGATTTCATTTAGGATTGACTGATTTGATCTCCTAGCAGTCCAAGGGACTCTCAGGAGTCTTCTCCAGCACCACAGTTCGAAAGCATCTATTCTTCGGCGCTCAGCCTTCCTTATGGTCCAGCCCTCGCAACCATACATTGCTACTGGGAACACCATCGCCCTGACTATGCGAACTTTTGTTGGCATGGTGATATCTCTGCTTTTTATTATGCTATCTAAGTTTGCCATAGCTTTCCTTCCAAGGAGTAAGCGTCTTTTAATTTCATAGCTGCTGTCTCCGTCTGCAGTGATCTTGGAGCCCAAAAAAGTAAAATACCCTGTGTAAACTGCTTGTGTAGTTCAAGAGAGAAAAATCCATCTATCATTATGAGATATTGTATTATATGTATTTCAATGGTATCACAAGCAAGTGTGACAGGAAACGGAACCCACCTAGAATCCTAGTGACAGTAACATACAGTAAAGGCAATGTTGCTATTTCTGGGAATCTCCCAGACCATGTTCAGTTAGGGAGAAATTCATGTACTGCTGGCAAATGAGGGGAGTGTGCGTGCAGGGGAGCATCCACATTGGCTTCTGTCGAAATATCTATACTACAGACAACCTGGGCTGCATTTGTTTTTCTCATAGCAAATAGGAGGAAGTGACGTTTCTAGCATACTCTAGCGCAGCTCATTTTAAAAATGAGAAAATGGCGAATTACTTTAGTTCAGGGTGCTTTTGTGGCATTAAATATTTATTTACAAGACCTGGATAAGAATCTGAAGATAAGGACCTGTTGCTGCAAGCAAGCCACCTTGGCTGTTTTGAACGAATCCTGGTAGACATAAGAGCGATCTTCAACAGAGGCTTATTTCCTTGTCCCTCCTACGCCATCTCCCAAGCTCCTTTGCAGCCAAACAGCCTTCCTATTTGTCCATGAGACCACCATCTTTTCTAGCTTGGAGCTCACAGTTCAAATTGCTAGCGTGGGCTGCATGCATGGTGAGCGTGCTAGAAGCTAAAAAAGAAAAAAAGAAAAGCAACCTGAGCATGCTGGAGTGGGAGGGGGAACACACCGCTCTCCAGCACTCCTAGCGCTGGAAGGTGAAAAACAAATGCAGCCCTGGTTAAATAGTCATTCATACTTACTTCCCAGGGAACTCTGGGAACTGTAGTTCTGTGAGGGGGAACTAGGGATTTCTAACAGACTTCTCAACATCCTTAAACTACAATTCTCAGGATTGTTTGGGGGAAAACTATGAAAGTAAAAAATTGGTATATAAAGCCTATTTCTTCACTCACCTCCCAGTATTGCACTTTCATGATGACCCCCTGCTGTTATAGACTGGTTGTGAGGTGCTTGGCATCACTCAGCCACTAGGTGGTGCTCCCAGCCCAATTATTTCCACAGACTGAAAAGCAGGTGCCCATTTACAGTATTTACTGCTCCTGACAAGTGACTGCATTGCACTTCAGAACTGACTTTGGAAAAGTGATTTCCCGACACTGTATTCCTTAGTCTATTTCACTCCCTTTACAGAATTAAGGGGCTACTGCTGCAGGTTGGTACTGAAAGGAGAGTGGCAGGCTCACAGCAGCATGCATGGTGTTTCGGGAGAGAGGTCCCAAGTATACAACCATGCGACTCACCTGGGATTGTATATTATGCTAATATGGTTGGAAACATCTAACGTGTGAGATTGCAGAGTGGCAGCAGAGAGTTCCGCAGGCATGACCTCCCCAGACGTGAACAGAGCAAAAGCTTAGGGTGCAAAGTAGATGTGATGCTGGTGATTAGTGATCGAGACCTCCCACATTTTTAAAAACTAATAGCACCTGTGTGGGAGTTGGATCAGAACCATGGTGCTTTTTAACTGGAGGTGCTGTGGTTGAACCCCATCTCAAAATACAAGAAATCAGGCTCAATGAAGTTAAAAGGTTTAAGACAGAACATTTACAACCAGCAGGGTTTAAGACAAACAAAAATAAAGCACTCCAGGCAAATTTTTGGCCTTATAACTCATTCTTAGATGTTGAAATGGTCACAGGCATAAATTAAAAGAATCACACACATGGAAAGCATGTTTCTTTGTGGGTCATAACAGCAAAAAGTGCAATAGGTTCAGAAAGCTGGAATTTGTCTGATTAATAGATGTTAGGAACTTACAGCACAGGGCATAAGATCATGTCACATAACATTTACTTAGGGCAAAGACATTGGAAAACTGGAGGGACTAATGATCTCACCCGGCATGGCAATTCTTATGTTGTCAGCATAAGAGCATGATTTTGTTGTAGTCCCACTAAACTCTAGTAAAAAAAAAAACTGGCAAGCACCTCAGGCCTGGTTTATACATCCAGCCCCTAATGAGTGATAACACCGCTTGCAGACTGTATTACTTCTGATCAAGGAGCTACACACAGTATAGGCTTAATAGCTGTCTCTAGAAGATCAGTGGTTCTCAAAGTGTTACAGGTGAGTAAGGGAGCCTGTAAGTAGTCACAGACTCTATGGCGATGTTGGTGATCCGACACTTCTGGGGTCCCACTGCTGCCACGGAAAAAGGTTTATTTTTCACTTACTGGGGGTCGCGCCGGCCCTCTGGGTGTTGCAGGGGACCCATGACCCTCTCCCCCCCCCCCCCCCGTGTCTCAGAAGAGCTTCCAATTGTGCTCAGAAGCTACTTCCAGTTTTGGGCAAAAACAGGAAGTAGCTCCCAAACACTATTAGCTCTGAGGTATGGGGGGGCATGGGGGGCCCTCTACACCCTCCAAAACTCCCAGAGGGCCAGCGCAATCTCCGATAAGTGAAAAAAATATTTTTCCGCAGCAGCGGCAGGACCTCCAAAGTGCTGGTGCCGAACGTCGCCACGCTCCTTAAGGACTGCTTGTTTTTCATGGTGGATCGCGACCCACCACTTTGAGAACCAATGGTCTACATGGATTTCTGGTTCCTGACTGCAGCTGACAGAATTCTCCAGATGCAGAGCAACAGAAGTAGGACCAAAAAAAGGTAATGTAAACATTCACATAAAGGAAACAGGGTTACAGGCTTCCATTTTGTTGCTGAGCTCTGAAATACAGTATTCCTAAAAGGAAAAAAAAATACAAAAGATCAACAAGCATAACCTTTTCTTCTGGCAGGTATATTGTATTATGGGCTTTTAAATGTGACTAAGAAGCAGGAATTCAACAGATGGAGAGGCAATATGAGAAAGGTCCCACTTGTTGAATTTCTGCCTGTCATCTGGGCACAGGCACAGGAATGTAATTTAAGAGCTCTCATTGCAGTGCTTTGAAAACATATATTTTTGAAGCCAAGAGGCAAGGCCTTTAAAACTGACAGGCAGAAATTCAACAGGTTCAGCTCTCATGGAACTACAAATGTGAAAAGGCTACACATGTTGAATTTTGTTTGCTCTGCAGCTGTTTGAAGGCACAGGAAGTGCCCCTGGCTGTTGAGGCCCAAAACTGTAACTGTAATGTTGAATATTCCAACAAATGTCAAATATCACTGACTTCAGTGGAGCTTAGTCCCAAGTTAAGTTACTCTTAGACTGCAATCTTGTACATACAGTACTTGCTTGGGAGTAAGTAAGCCCCATTGAAATCAGTGGGATGTATGAGTCAACATATGAAGGATTGAACTGCACATCCCAGCGTCAATTTCTGATCAAGTACTTCCCTGTTTACTGTTCCTTCTCATTGCACACTTATTTCTATTTTCTGTTTGGTTTTTTATGCAAGTCATATATTCGAGTGGGGAGGGAGCATGTTGCTTTACATTTTGCCTTTAGAAAAGCATTACTTGGGTTGGAAGGAGGCAGGAGAATGAATTTCCAAAATGCTTTTCCTTCGTAACTCTTGGAAATTCAAGTTCATACAGTAAACATCAGCATTTAACAACTGTTTTCTTCCTTCCCACACTAGCCAATGGCCCAATCACATTTTCCTTTTAAAAAAAGAGCAGGAACATCCAATGTGTACAAGATCTTTTTGAGAGTGAAGGACAAGTTATTTCATAGTACAGGCTGAGTATCCCTTATCCAGACTGCTTGGGACAGGAAGTTGTCTGGATTTCGGATTTTTCTGGACCCAAGTCTAAACACGAAATTCACTTATGTCTCATATACATTTTATACACATAGCCTGAAGGTAATTTTATACAATATTTTAAATAATTTTGTGCCCCAACATGCTTTGCGCTATGCCAGCCAGGTGCTGGAAAAAGTGTGGTTGTTTTTTTTAAGTCATAGCCCCCAAAATGTCTGGATTTCGGATGTGTGGATAAGAGGTAATCAACCTGTATTGTAGTTACGTAGCAGAAGGGAACCTCTAAACCTGCCCACTGTTATTTACATTGATTCCGATGTATTTCCACGACTCTTGCCTTGCACATGGAGAACACTAATCAGAACCAGAATGGCCAGACATTCCCTCACCCCATTTAGTAAGAGGGGCAACGAGTTCTGTTTTTCACTGCATGTCCAGATCCAGTGACAAAGTCACTTTTCACTTGTGATATGCATCCAAAACAACATCTTTTTCAATAGTGCAACATCCAAACAGCAGAAAAACGTATGTGGCTATTGATTAACTTGTGACCTTTCACATTCATACCTGGATTAGTAAAGAGGCATCTCAGGTCCCATCCTTTGCCCCAGACTCTTTGGCTCTAGGGGAACATGCAATAAGGATGTTAGGTAATGGTGCCTTCTAGCAGATATGTTGAGAACATCAAACCAGTCTGGCAGCTCTTACAACAACTTACTGTGTGCAACAGGACTGATGGAGGTGGACACAGTGAGAGTGTGTGTACAAGTGGCTATCAAGATACTGTAGAAGCCTGTGGGTGAGAGATTAGCAGCAACACTATGAAAACCTGCATTGTTATGGGATTTCAAATGCTCAACCCTGTTCCTCAGGAAGGAGCAATCTTTTTCTGTAACTCAAGAAGCAACAGATTTAAGTCACCACCAAACAGATTGAGGCCACAAACACAGGTGTGAGCTATTGTTTGAATTAGTAGTGCTTTGGTTCCAAAGTAGAGAATGGTGTCACACAGTCCCATCCTTTGCCGAGTTCTGCAGGTGCAGTGTCATTGTGAACACCAGAGTTCTTCAACTATCTTCACCTACTGTTTCACTATCCATCTACCTGTTCCCAAATCCTGTCACAAGAACCACAAACCACAGAAAGAACCCTTGAGAAGGAACAATCCAATCCCAAAGAACACTCCCTTTTGGGCAGTTTTTTCCAAGTGCTCTCTCTCTCTCTCTTGTTCCTTTAAAGCCCATTTTCTCCCAGCCCACAGGTGTACACATTTAACTCCTGTTGCGTATATACACTCTTGAGTAAAAATGCTTTAATTAGCATTCATGATTTGGGTGAGTTCTTCCTTTATGCATCTAGGCTCTCAAACTGCCATCATTAAGTCCAATTAGCCATAACTTCAGTAGTAATTAGGCTTACCAGATTTCTTCCCGGGACAGAATGTAGCCCTTTAGGAGAAGGAATGTGGGCAGGTGTAGCTTGTTAAACCTTAGAGCCCAATCCTAGGCATATCTACTCAGAAGCAAGCCCCACTGAACACAATAGGTAGACATGCCTAGGATTGTGCTCTAGGGTTTAACAAGCTACACCTGCCCACATTCTTTCTCCTAAAGGTCTAGCACTCTGCCCCGGTTGGAGATCTGGTAAGCCTAGTAGTAATGTACTTTGCTTCCGTATTAGGCATGCTCCCAAGTCATACTGAGATAGCAATGTTTACTCTAGCAGTAAACCACTGTTGGAAAGCAAGTTGCCCGTGCAGAAGTGAAATATCTTTTTGCTGGAGTAAGCGCCTGTCATTTGCTGTTGTGGCAGCCAATGCAGCTGCTCACTCCATCGTTGGCACAAGCAAAAGCTCTTCATAAGCGTGAATAGTAAGGGAGGGTTTATGAGCAAAGAGAGAGGCGAATGCCAGTGAGTAGCTGAGGGCTCTGCAGCACTGGCACTGGGTTGCTGGGGCTCCTGGGGCAAAGCCCTGCACTTACTGGGCCCATGCACCCCTCCAAGCTTACTTGTGGGCAAGTAAGTACCCTTCTCATCAATGATGGAGGAAACCACCATGGTATAGCTCCCCCCCCCGCTAACTACCAGTTAGGAGGAAGAAAAGCTGCTGCAGCATCCCGCCTCCATTTACCAAGTGCCTTGGCAGGGTGGTAGCTCTCTCCCCCCCCCCCCCGCCCAATGGGCTCTCTCTCCAAAAGTCTCTTGGCTGACTTTTGCCACCACCACTGCCGCTAGGGAGGGGAGGAGGTTTCAGGGATCAACCCTCCGATGCCTTCTTAGAAACTCCAGTTGGTCCTTGGTATCCGCAGGAGTTCCGTTCCCAGAACCCCCGCGGATGCCAAAAACCACTTAAACTGGAGTCCAGCCCCCCCCAAAAAAAACACAATGTGGTTTTTTTACCTCTTAAATCCAAACCACTGCATGTGGGCTATTCACGCTCTGGAAGGCTCCTCCGTGTCGCGTGACTCCCCCTCCCAAGATTGCCTTAGAATGCATTCTGGGGTGATCTTGGGAGGGGGGGGAGTCGCAGGGGGGGGAGTCGCAAAACACGGAAGAGCCTTCCGGAGCTCGATTTAAGCATGTATAGCACAAGAACATGCAGCGGTTTGGATTTTAAAAGGTTAAAAAAAAATAAAAACTTTTTTTTAAGAATTGAAACAGTGGACTCTCTGGGATCCGCGTTGCATCATATCTGCAGGTCCCAAATCCGCAAATAAAAAGGGTCCACTGTATCTGGTTTATGACAGCACAAGTTGTGAACATAGAAAGCCGAGTACTGAGTCAGACCATTGGTCTATCTGGTTCACTACTACCTACCTACACTGAGTGGCAGTAGCTCTCCAGGGTTTCAGGCAGAGGTTTTCCCCACCCTACCTGGAGCAGGTGGCAGGAATTGAGCCCAGGACCTTTGCTGCATGCAGAGCATTTGCTCTGTCACCGAGCCACAGCCTCACAAATACACAGTGGCCTACTTAGTCAAATGCACGAGGTGGACAGAGAAGGTGGTCACTGCAGAGAAAGAAGGAAACCCAAGTTAACAAAAAGTGAACAGTGGCATGCATTTTCACTTTCTGCTACCCCTCAGCTACCAGCAATTTGACTGTGAATCAGTCTTCATTGCTGCAGCTGAGATCGAACAGCAACTGTCCCTTTAAATCTTTGCCCCTGAGGAGCAGAGTGTGTTGGCAATCTTTCAGGGCTGGTTTCAGATTTTGCACGCAGCAAAAACAAATATGGGGGAAAGATCATATCATTGCTCCATGAAAAGAAAGTTATTAGCACAGGGAGCAAGGCGAAGGGAGTTGGTTCACTCTGCAAGAGAAGAAAGGCTGAAGCCCAAGGAACGTAATTTAATGAAGGGGGGGGAGGGTCCCGGTATCCAAAAGGGGGTCATGAGGAGGATGTTCACCTGGACCCCTGAGAGAAGGACAAAGAGCAGTGGGTTCAAGTTATAGCCAGGCAAGTTTCAACACATCTGAGGAAACACTTTCTAAGGAACTTTTCATTGACCTCTTGTCAAGGCCACCTCACCCACAGGCGGTTATCTCACTACAGCCTATGTAGTGAGGGAATCACTGCTGATTCTGGAGACAAAAATGGCTTACTAAAGGTAATTTACCCAGAAAAAAAATCTCAGAGTTGTTGCTTTTTGCAGCAGTCAGAAGAGAACTGAATAGAAAGGTACTTGCCCTGCCCTTTGGGGGCATGTTCAGAGAATCAGAGGTTTCTAGTCAAAGAGAGAGCCAGAATCCAGAGGTGAGATCTGTGCAGGCTCGGGACCCAATGATGGGATGACAATTCAGAGGAGTCACTGATTCCCCATACTTAAAACATGCAGTTGCTGGCAAAAAGGCAATTCCTGTCTTCCACCATAGAAAATGGGAACAGTGTTTGGGAGGTGTGTTCTGAGGTTTTCGCGACTGGTACATATCTTTGAGTTAATAAAAGGAAGCATTTTCCAGGTTGTTCTGGTCAACCAGTGTTTGGGAGGTTTTTGTTTGTTTTGCTTGTGTGATATAGTGATACTGGATTTTGTGCTAGAGTCACAGAGCCTTTATTAAATGACCCCAGTCGTAATGTGAGCTGATCCTACTGCGAGTGGGTAGGTTTGGAGGTAATAAAATTTCCACCCTTATTCTGGGGGGGGGGGGGAAATCCTGCTTCTTTCCCATTTCTCTTCCCCTCAAGGCTGTGGAAACTAGCACTCCCTTATTACCATCACAAAATATGTTCTCACACACATGTTCTCCCTTGGCAAAAAGGTCATGCAAGCAGGTGAGCATAAGCACTAGCAATTGCAGGCAATAGCTCCCTCCTCCCCCCCCACCCCCGCGCACACACAATCAAAAGCACCCAACATTTGGAAAGGTTTTACCTGTATGAGTAATGGAGAAGTTGCGTAATTACCCTGTTGGAGGACAAAAACTGCCAGGTTTCAAGTCAGTGCTAGCCTGTCTTTTTGGAAAGCGTGCAAGACAGTAACACTCCAGAACGTATTGCAGTAAACACATTGCATGCCTTCCTGAATGCCCCCCTACCCCACATGCCTTGGGGTGATTTTGCCTCTAATCTACAAAACTACAGAATGGGTAGCAGAAGTAGGCAGGCAGTTTGTGAAGGAGTCCATCAGGCCTGACGGAATCAGGCCTGCAGATCTTCCTGTTGCTGTCCAGGCATGTCATGAAATCCCACTGCCAGTACTACAGGATGCCCACACATTTACAGCCCAATTCTCTCAAAGCACATTTGTGTCACCCGACAAGGAGGCCAGCACCAGTCTCCCCACCTCAGATCCCTAGGAGCGCCCACCGGGTGGCGATTGCTTCCCCTGAATCCTATCCTCCATCCCAGGCTTCTCAAATGTGCACCAGCAAAATAGCTGCCGCACATCCAAGTAGCCTCATTGGGGTGCATGGGACTTTACCTGGGGGAAGGGAACAAATGTTCCCTTTCCCCAAGGTGACCTCCCAGGCAGCTTTTTTGTGCCCTGGATGCATCACAGGCTGCATTGACCTCGCTGCATCGCAGGGCACAAAGTTAGACAGGATTGCGCAGTTATTGTGGCATGAACTGGCCATATTCAGAAACAAGCAAAACAACATACAATTTGAGGTTTTCACGACTAGTGTAGATTACTGAGTTGAACACTTCCATATTCTGGGAAATATATAGTTTAAGAGAGGTGACAGGTTTATTAATAAACCTGTCACCTCTCTTAAACCATGTATTTCCCAGAATATGGAAGTGTTTAGCTCAGTAAGCAGAAGAACATTTCAGACTGCCAGGATGCTCTGCTGCGGACCTGAAATTAACCATTCAACAAAAAGAGTTGAAAACTGAACATGAAATTTATTGAACCAGAATTTATCAAGAAATTTGACTCCATTCAATTTGGACTTAATCAGAACAGTATTTCCCCCCCCCCCCCCCCGTGGGTGTTAAATTGGCACACCATTGCTAGGGAAAAAAGAAACATATGACTGCTGTTATAAACAGGTCACTCTGTTCTCATCTTGTATACATTTGGGCTGCATACAGGGAGGTTATAAACTTCTTGCATTTCATAGCCTTTAGGAGCCATGGCTCCTTTCAGACCCCTTTTGAAACAAATGCATAACCACCAGTTTAGGACAACACTTCATGCATCTGCCAAAATAGGCTCAAGTCCACAAAAGTTTAAACCACAAGTAAAGGTTAGTATTTAAGGTGCCACAAGACTCATTTTTGATGCAACAGAGTAACACCGCCCCTCTGAAAATCCACTTGGGGTAGAGACTAGTAGCAGAAACATATGCATGTAAATGCAGCTTTGCTCAATGTGGCTTAGCATCAATTAAGCGCACAGAGGATTGAAACTTGCATGTGCTGACTACGCATTTTCAGACGTCTGTCTTTCTCACAAGTTGTGAGTCACAACTGCAGATTTGCTTACGTACTGCTAACCAGCCTTCAAGGTCAGCTTGAAGTCTTGGAAAACCTTAAACCATTGCTTATTCTAGAACTCAGGGACTTGTTCATCATTTGCATTCAGTCTATCTTCCAAGAGCCCATAACAGAAAACTGCCTGAGAAATCTTCATTCTGAACAGGAACGTTCTGACTCAAGAGTAACAGAGATCAACTGTACTAACGTGTCCTAGGAGGAAGCACCTCAATACAGCCTATTCAACTTTCTGCTCCAAATACACACATAGCACAAACTATGAGTGTGCTACTCCCAGCTCCCCCCTCCCCTCCAGCTATCATCCTCAGTCTCATGCTCTCATAAATGGTTCCACCTGTTCTCGCTTGCAATTCCCTCCCAGGACGCATACATAGTTCCATTTTTGTCTTCCTTAAATGCCAACCTTGTTCTCATCCCTAGCTGAAACAAAGCCTAGACATACATGTAATTGCATTTCTTCACACTCAATTCCTGTTACAATTTAAATTTTTACCCTTTCAGGTAAAATTTTAAATTGTAAGCTCCTGGAGACACGGACTTATCAATCTTACTTATTTTACTCTGTAAACTCTGTAAATCATATCAATGATGTATTATTAATAGTAACAACTAGAAAATAAATGAAACAGACAATGGTTAGTAGGAATACTTTTTGCAGAATATGAACAGAGGGTTCAAGAGACCTGATCCAGAATGGCCCCCATGTCTCATCCGGAACAGGTAGGCAGTTTATTATTCTGACTATTTTAAATATTAGGGTGAACACAGTTAAGAAGAGCCTACGTTGCCTACATTAAACTCCATCAGAATAATCCACTGTGAAACCTTGCCAAAATCCTTGCAGGAAACCATTCATCATATCAGGTTTGACACACTAGCTCACCTACAGCTACTAGCGTCATAAAATCCTCCTGTTGGCACTTATGGGCATTATCAAACCCTTTACCTTGTGGCAGGATGACCTAAAAAATATCCTGATGTGTGTTGCCCAATATCTCCTCTGAAAATCTTCAAGGAAGATCCAACTTCTCTGATAAATTTATTCCATTACTGAGTTGCATTAACAAGCAGGACGTTTTCCTATTTTAAACCTTAATCTACCTTCCTATAGTTTATCTATGTTGCCCCTCTTACCTGGTGTAATGAAGCGGCTAAGAGACTGACCTACAAAGCAGGAGTTTCCCAGTTTGAAAGCTCTTGCCATGGAAAATCTGGAGAAGTCTGCCATGAACTCACTAGATCAGGGGTTCCCAATCTTCAGAGGCCCGTGTACCCGCTACGCAGGCCTCCAGATGCCCCATGTACTCCCAGACCTTCTGAGTCCCGCATATCCCCGCGTATCTCCCATGTACCCCTGCGTACCCCCCACATATCCTTTCCCTCCAGGTTGCGGCACAAGCAGGAGGACCCGCCTGCCCGCACTGCAACCCGGAAAAAAATCCCCTTTAGCAACTGTCCCTTATCAGCTGCTGATCGCAGGAGCTGATAAGGGACAGTGTCTTGCGTACCTCCAGCCTGCAGTCCGCGTACCCGTGGTTGGGGACGCCTGCACTAGCTGAACGTGGGCAAGCCACTCTTCTCAGCAACTCAGCTGCAATACGGGGATGATAACGCTCACCTTACAGGAATGTTCCCTGTGCAGGGATAGTTCATATGAAGCGCTTTGCACACTCAGAATAATGTTTGTACAGTGCTTTATTATTCTTCCCTAAGTTGGAGCCTCAGCTTGGTCTTTTCTCAAGGGACAGAGATGGCCTTTCCCTCCAGGCTGTTCAGGACCAGTTCTGCAGTTGTATTAGGGCTGTTGTGGTGGTCACTTGACACTCTTTTCTCCATCAGCAGCTCTCTCTCAAATGAAAGCTCTGGGTTTGTCACTCTTGGTATGATGAAGAATATGCAATTACCTTGTATAGAGCCTTTGAGAAGGTACACCACTTTTATGTCTTCTACATCAAGAGGTGTTCATTCTCCCATGCCCAAAATCCATGCATGCTTCTCTTCAAGTGAGAAAGGGAAAAGAAAATCAAGATCTCTTTCAAATCATTTCCATTTCCTCACAGGAGAAAAAAGTCTCAATGCCACAGAAGGCTGTGGGGCTTCAATGCATTAGTATGAAAGATCAGCAAATACCCATATATATATAATTCAACTTTAATTTACATGTCTCAGACAGGATAGAAGGCAAAGCCCTCCCACCCTGATAAGGCAACCGTGAACTATGATAAGAGAATTGACCGAGGGAGAAGAACATTCTACACAGATTTGTAAAAGCTGTAGGTCACCCCACCTTCTCCCAACCCCCCCCCCCCATTCCACACACACCCAAAGCCCTGTTCACAGTTCATCTTCACCATTTCTTCTTGTGTTCATCCATTGAAACCCCCCCAGGTCCCAATGCCACGACAAGCAGTAAACCACCTATGACAGACATAGTCTGGAAAAAGTCATATTTTAGGAAGTCATGGAGGGGCCTGTAGGTAGGGATGTCCCAGAAGGCATTCTGGATCATGTTGATGATGAAGAGCCAGACAACAAGGGTAAGAGCAGCTAGCTTGGTCTTGAAGCCAATGGCTACCAAAATGATGAGTGCCATGCCAAAGATGTCCTGGAAAATCTGGAGAAGGGAAAAAGAAGTGTCATGCGTCAACTTATTAATGCAGGTCCGTAAGGCTTAAAAGGTTGGCTTCTGCAGGCACTTCTAAGAGAACAACTTGAGGCCTTATATAGGGTTGTGTGTAATGTGTGCATAAGAAACAGTTTGTGAACCAAGAGAAACCAAGTGTGCAACCCCTCATAAATCTTATAAATATGCACTCATTGGTTTATTTTGCATGATTTACTTTCATCTTGCTACTCATGACAAAGGGGCAAGGTGCTACAGAGTGCCGAAACCCCAGTTTCTAAACACTTAAACGCACACTCAGTTCTGCCCCAGGTTGAGATTTCAGCAGACATTGCCCAGATGTTCCCCAGTCCTTCTTTACAGACAAAAGGACTAACACCTTGGATTTTAAAAACAAAACGAAAACTATGAGTCTAAGGATTCGCACTGTTGCACCTCAAAGCAAATTCTGTACACTTACAGA
The DNA here is from genome assembly GCA_026170595.1 of Plestiodon gilberti rubricaudatus. Classification (NCBI taxonomy): domain Eukaryota; kingdom Metazoa; phylum Chordata; class Lepidosauria; order Squamata; family Scincidae; genus Plestiodon; species Plestiodon gilberti. The sequence goes on from JANXHW010000002.1 coordinate 111,765,332, forward strand.
ATACATATAACTCTTGGAAATAAATAGAGGTAAATATATATGATAATAAATAGAGGTCAAAAGAGCACTAGAAAGAGACTGTAGAATAGGGAACAGATTTGGCAGGAGCCAACAGCAGTAGATTCTTCAAGCACCAAGCCTTTGTGATGCCAGCACTGCAGCATTTGAGCCACACAGCTACACTGAGCGGCCTGCACAACTTGCCAGAAGAGCATCCTGAAATTCAAGAACCTGGCTTATTCGCTACCCCCACTATCCAGTGATGAGGTAACACATGCCTGCCCAAGTGTGCATACATGGCAATTTTGAGGCCAATTCCTTGATGGTGTGAGGGAGAAAACCACACTGACAAACATCTCTCCCCTAGGGAGATCAAGGCTACTCACAGTGAAGGCAGCAAGTTCAAAGTGCAGGAGCGTCATGAACATGAGAACAAGGAGCAACCGGCCGCCAAGCTGCATGTACTGCCGTGGTGAGATGTCATCCACAGTAGGAACTCCAGCAAACATGGACTTCCCTTCAGAACGAGACTCTGCAAGTAACAGCAGCAGCCCACCCCCAAGAGCCAAATTCCTGTAACAAAGAAAAAAAAATGTAAGTGACTCTGTCAACACAGCACTGGTGGCCAGAGCAAAAGTACCAAGTGGCATATTCTGTCACGGAGCAGTATCCGGGATCCAGACCTTGTCGATATAGTTCTATTGCTTCCCTAAGCCTACATTTATTTCTGCAACTGTTGGCATGCACCTGATGCTTTGTTCCATCCAGCCCACACCTCCAAGTAGCAGTGATGACAACTTTGGTCAATTTGATATATTTAAAACTCTCATGTGGGGAGTCAGTGGAGCTTATGCACATTTCTCTGTCAGCTAAACAACAGGATCCAGCCTCCCTTTCTTATTGCCAGTATGATAGATGCTCGTTCACCCTTATGCATCCTGAATGGCTCTAGAGAAGTTTCCCTTTTCCTGGGCAGACTACCCAAATAAGTGACATTACATAGTCTATCTACAACCATTAATTTCAAATGGTAATGATAATCACAGGAAGGTCGTTACACTGGGCTTCTCGAACTGGGTTTTCACAAGCCCCGTCTCTTATAGTCTGTAGCACTTGTGGATGGTCACATTTTCCCAAATTCTGACAGGTTTCCCCCCTTAAAAAACAGTGGAATTTCAGTTTTCTAATATATTATTTTGGAGATTGTCTGAACAGCCTCTTGTCATAGGGCAAATTCTTGTTCCTGTTTCTTTGCTCTCCAACAACATATGCTTGGGAACAATATGCTTGGGATTGGCCATCTGCCTCCTAGGACCTGGATATTTTGGGAAATTGACTTCTGCGTGGAGCACTCACGTTGGCATTACCATGAATCCTTGCAGACTGAAAAGGCACCAGTTTGGACAACAGTAAAAGGGCTTCTCCTTTGATTATTTTCAGTAGCAGAAACCTCTCACTGTCTGCCAAGCACTTACAGAGAGGCTGTCAAAGTAGCTCAGGCAGACCTCATACGATTTTTTTCTTCACATAAGAATTTCCACGGGTGCCTTTTCAGGTTGCAGGAACTCATGGAAATGCCAACGTGAGTGCGCCACACAAAAGGAAGTTGAAAGAGCATAGCTCAATGGATGCACGCAAAAGGGATCTCCCAAAATGAGGTGATCATAGGTCAAACAGAAAATATGCTGGCTCATGACATTGTTAGGTTGCCGATTGCAGTATCACCGAGCCACAATGCTGTGGCTGGCTCTGCGTGTGACCAAACTTCCCAATCCCCCTCATGTCAGTAGCTGAGCTCTTCTCAGGCACACAGGTTGTGGCTCTCTCTAGTCTGATAGGCCCCTTTCTTACAGGAAGATGTCTATGCGAGTCATTCCCTCTTTCCAAAGGTGAAACATATCAAAGCACTGCATTAGGTTCTTCTGGGGAGTTACAACGCAATATGCCTTAGGGCTCTCACTCACCTCATCAAGAACTTGAGGTCCCATAAAATACTGTAGGCAATTGTCTGGAAAAAAAAAAGCCACGGGTAGCGATAGGTAGCTAATCACATCATACCTGCTGAAGGGGTCTCTCTGGTCTTCCTGGAATAGGAGCTACTTTTCTTAACCATGGTCATGAAGAGCTCCGTAAGTTCCTGACACACAGCTTTGGGGTATGAGCTACTTTTGTTTGGTAGCTGGTGTGTCTAAACACACTCACACACAGATACAGAGACAAGATGGGTTTGTAAATACTGGGCCAAAAGGACATGAAATGCAAGAGGTAGCAATAGATGTTTCCAAATTTTAGGTAGAGCCCAAAACATATACAAGGTAAGAGCAGTGTGATCTATTCACAGCAGAAGTCGCTGAGGATAAAAGTATGCAATCACCAGTAACTACTGCTGCAAATCTGTCTCTCAGTTCTTATCCGGCTGTATGCAAATGGGTTCTGTGCAGAAACATTACGCAAAGGCTGCATTTTTTGGTCTTTACTGTTTAATTTTTTCTTCATGTATATTGTACCTATGTGTGTATATACTGTACTTCTGCAGACCAAAGACAATATTTCAAAGCTGCAAGAAGATGCAGGGTGAGCCTGTTCTGTTTGCTTGCTTCCACATGTGACCAGAACAGGATCGCTCAGCTCCATCTTCTTCTCTGCCCAGAAAGAATGTCAGGCAGGCGAGTAGTAGACAGAGCCTCCCATTCCTTCTTCATACAGATAGAGGACCTCAAGGTCACTGCTCTCCGCCCAGCATGCTGGAAGCACACTCTGCCCATCCTATTTGTTTCAACATGGCTGGATAGTGAGCAAGCAAGAGGTGGCGGTGACAGACCTCAAGGGAGAGGAAGAGAAGGGCTCCGGATTGCTCTGTCCCGTCCCATCCCCACTCTCCTTGCCTGCCTAGCTGCTTCTCTAAGCAGCTAGACAGGTGAGGAGGAGGCGGCAGTGGTGGCTGTAGGGCACATGCAAATTTATTTTAAAGGGGACGGCAATGTGAGAGGGGTGGTAAATCCACCCCAATTCAGGCAGCAGATCCACTGGAAACACCCATTTGATTGGTTTTAATGAGCACTGTTTTTATTTAAACGTATTAGCTGTGTGTGTGTGTGTGTGTGTGTGTGTGTGTGTGTGTGTGTGTGTGTGTGTGTGTGTGTGTGTGTGTGTGTGTGTGTGTGTGTGTGTGTGTGTCTGTAGCAGCTTTTCATAACTGATATTTTGTAAGAAATGTACTCCCTTTTGTTATAAAATCTGACCCTCTTTCCCTAAAACACTAAATCCTTGGAATTAATCCTTAGGAGCTCTTCTCACTTGCAAGATCTAGAGCTTGTTCCTTAGGCTTCCCAACTCACCTGCATGAAAATGATTCCAAATAGACCAAAGCAGGCGTAAGGAACAAACTTTCTGGCTAGGACAAGCACACACCCAGCTAAGACAGAGAAAGAGAGAAAAAGAAGCATTTTAGTGGCAACAGAAGAAATGCGACAAGTGAACAAAAGATCCCCTTTTCCACATGCCCTTTCCTATACCTAGCCAGAAGCAGTTGTAATGAGAGAGTCTATGTAATTATTTATTTCTTAAATAATCCAAGTGACAAGTGTCTATCATGATAATATATTTTAACAGCATTTTCATGGACTGCACTTGTAGTTTAACACATTCGTATCACACATTTTCCCCAAGGACTTCAGAGCAATGTACATGGGGTTAGCCCATGTTATTCTTGTAATTATGGGGTTATCCCATGTTATTTATCATCAACTTATTAATTTTTATCCCAGCTTTCCTTCAAAGACCTCAGGGCACTTTTTATCATTCTCCTCTCCCAGATTATACTTATAACAACCCTCTGAGGTAGGTTAGACTGAGAGACACTGACTGGCCAAAGATCACCCAATTAATTTCATGGCTAAGGGAAGATCTGGGTTCAAATTCCCCAAGTCCGAGGTGGAAATCTTATGTCTACTTACTTGGAAAAAAGCCCCATTTAACTCAGTGGGACTAAGGTAAAAGGTAAAGGTATCCCCTGACAATTAAGTCCAGTCGTGTCAGACTCTAGGGTGTGGTGCTCATCTCCATTTCAAAGCCGAAGAGCCAGCGTTGTCCGAAGACGCCTCTGTGGTCATGTGGCCGGCATGACTCTCCTTGCCGCAGCGCGTAGCATGCAGCTGGAACACGGAGCGCTTAGAAGGGACTAACTTCTAAGTAAATATGGATAGGATTGGGCTGTGTGTCCACACTGGGGTTTTCATAAGCTTTAAAAAACTAATGCTACTTTTATACTGCACTTTTATTCTGTTGAAACACCTGCCTATTATACCACCAATAAACTAGACTGAACATTAACAAATCTTGAATAAGACAACTTCATAATGATTCAGCTCTGATAAATGCAGATAGATCATGTAGATTCTCAATCTGCTGAATTTAATTAGGTTTATTACATATTTTGAATTCAATCTGAAAACAAAGTGTACACATTCATTAAGGGACTGGTATTTTGCAGCTGAGATTGTCCTAGTTCTTGTGGGTTCCTACTATGCCTCATGAAGGCAGGTGCTGAAAGTAACTGGCTATGAGGGACGATATCCAGTTTGCACTGTGAATTCTGCGCTTGGACACAGGCAAAACACAACTTGGTCATGGATGGAAGTGCTAGAAAGAGGGAAAAAAACCAGCTCTATGGTTCCACCTTCTGCAGCTACAGAGAATACCAGGTCACAGAGCTCCCTAGCCATAACAGAAGCTCTTACCCAGCTGCCCACACATGTTGATTAACACAAAGAGCGTGGCTAAGACTAGGCCACTTCCCCATGACATGTTGATATAGTCCCGTTGCTCATTCCACTGGAACCACATCCTGATGCCATCTTCCAAGAAGGTACTGATCAGGCAGAGGTGAGCCAGGTGAGGTAGATAGTGCTTTGTCACACGCAAGAACTGGAGAGGAGAGAGACAGCAAACATTAGACAGCAACGCCCCCAATAGCTACAATATACATCAGGCTCCCTAGGCTTAATATTTGCCCACATGATCCCCAAGTACTTCTCATACAACAATGTGAAGGAACTACACAACAAATAGCAGGTGTGTTTTCCAGTTTTAGCAATGGAACAACAGAGCCTTGATGCCAACGTTGCATCACAACCAGGTAGCAAGATCAGGACTGGTCACTCCTACAACTTAGCCCTCAGACACTCAACTGAATGAAACAAGTGTAAAAGAAGTAGCAGGAGACTACCTAATCGAGGCAGGAGAGGAAACGGTCTTATAGAATCTGTTCTTTAAGGAGAAACGCATGTTAAATAGTGTTGTGTGGAAGTTCCCATGGCTCGTTGTGATTTGCAGCGAGATCGGAAATATGGGTAATACAGCCATGTATTATTTTGTTGAAGAGAAAAAATAAATTTCCAAAGATTTAATTATTACGGGTATCATAGCCATGTATAGTAAAACAGACTTGAATAAAAACAGATATAAAATCCACTTGCGTCTTTCGTTTCCTTCCGATTCAACAAGACAGACAGAATCTATTAAAATCCAAAGTCCAGTGTTTTAAAATTCCAACGTTTCGTTTCCTGTTCCTGGAAACATTCTCTAGGAAGCAATCTGAAAGATTGAAAGCTGTTACAAACTGTCAGTAGCGCTGGTTGTTTTATCCTAAGAAATGATACCCGTAATAATTAAATCTTTGGAAATAATTGCTGGCCATGAAAGCTTTCGTGCAAAAATTAAGTGCCTTTACGGGGAGGTAACTTAAGAACATAAGAACATAAGAAGAGCCCTGCTGGATCAGGCCAAAAGCCCATCTAGTCCAGCTTCCTGTGTCACACAGTGGCCCCACCAGATGCCTCAGGGAGCACACGAGACAACAAGATACCTGTGTCCAGTCGCCACTCCCTTGCACCTGGCACAGAGAAAACCCACTTCTTTAAAAAAAAAAAAAAAAATGAGAAGTGGCGCCTGAGGAAAATGAAGAAACGGAACGCCCTGACCTTTTTATTAAGATGCAGGGATGCGACTTCCGCTGCATCTTGGCTCCAGCCGTTTCGTTCCCGCGCTTTCTTAGGATAAAACAACCAGCGCTACTGACAGTTTGTAACAGCTTTCAATCTTTCAGATTGCTTCCTAGACAAAGTTTCCAGGAACAGGAAACGAAACGTTGGAATTTTAAAACACTGGACTTTGGATTTTAATAGATTCTGTCTGTCTTGTTGAATCGGAAGGAAACGAAAGACGCAAGTGGATTTTATATCTGTTTTTATTCAAGTCTGTTTTACTATACATGGCTATGATACCCGTAATAATTAAATCTTTGGAAATAATTGCTGGCCATGAAAGCTTTCGTGCAAAAAAAAAAGAAAAAGAAAAAATAAAGTTTACTGTTCACCAAATGTCTGGAGAAATTCCTATTAGCGTAAAAAGTCTTCAGCGTAACTGAAGAGAGAGGACGCACAAGGATTATCAAGCAGACATAAAAGATAAAAATAAACCTCCAGTCCTCCTGTGACGTTTCTCCCCGCACCAGGGGTTTTTTCAAGCAAACTGGATATACACCAGTAGATGTTCCGATACCTACAGGAAAGAGTAGGCTAGATTTAAGCGGAGACGCGCTACCAAAAGCGCGGGAAAGCTAATTGTTTAATTGAATCCGGAACTGTCAATCTCCTCCGTGACCGAGAGTAACCTTTGCCTTGCTGTCTGTGATCGTGCTTTACTCAGGAAGGGGTACCAGATTTTATTCACATATACCAATTCCTGCTGACGGTTAAGGGGGTTCATTTTTCTTCTCTGGGTAATTGCGATAGCTTCCAGGTTCCGTCTTCGTCTGTTGTTAACTTCATTAAATAAAGAACGGGTTTCCTGAAAGGCCATAGTATGCCCAGTTTGTACCACATGTGCTGCTACTGCAGACTTATCCTCTTGATGTAACCTGGTAGCTCTTTGATGTTCCTGGATACATATCCTTATCGGGCGCATCGTGTTCCCCACGTATGTTCTGGCGCAATCAGCACATGCAATTTCATAAACCCCTGGATTAGACAAGTGAGGTCTTTTGTCCTTCGGATTGCGCAATAGTTGTTCAATTTTAGGGAGAAAAACGAGTTTTGATGTTATACTGTCTAAAGATGTGCGCTATTTTGTCTGTGAAACCCTGTACATATGGAAGTGACAGCCAGACCTGATCTTTTGTTTCTTGGGTCTGTTGTTCATTCTCCCCAGGTCTCACTCTCTGCTAGCTCTTTGTCAGTTGTTGCTTCCAACATGCCTCAATTTGATGTCCTTTATATCCATTAGCTTTTAACATATTCACGATGGTACTCTTTTTTTTCAGGCAGGGATTGTGGATCACAGACATGGATGGCTCTATAAATTAACGAATTTATTAAAGAATTCTTTTGAGAAGGGTGATGATTTGATGACTGTTGTAGATACCTTCCTGTGTATTTGACTATCCGCGGATGGCCATCCGTGGAAGAGGGATCCCACTGAGGGCAGCGCCACAGTACCTTAATTAACAGTTGCGTGGGCCCGCCACCAGCTTCTCGTCTCTTGCGCCGCTTTTTAATCTTGTAAAACACCTCTAAAAAGAAAAAAGCTGTGTGTCTGGGGGGGGGAGGAAATGCAACCGGAAACAACTTCCAGTTGCGCGCGCATTTGCAACCAGAAGTTGCTTCCGATTGTGTTTCCCCCTTTTTACAAGCGTTTTACAAGATAAAAAAGTGGCACAAGAAGCTGGCGGTGGGCCCCCGGGGCTGTTAATTAAGGTACTGTGAGGCTACCCCACCTCTCCATTGCGGATTTGAGCATCCGCGGATTTTTGCATCCACAGGGGTTCTGGGAACGGAATCCCCACCGATATGAAGGGCCCACTGTACCCATTTGAAGATTTCGTCAATCTACCAGCCACTCTTTGCTTTACTTTCCCCTTTAATTCCTCTAACGACCTTAACATCCCTCCAGTGTGTACCTCAGATGAGCTGACACAGCTGTCTAGTTAATTAGCAGGTCACTTAACTCTGAGTTTCCACATCAGTTTCTTTGCTTCATGGTTTTGGATAGAAACTTCTGGATATGGCTTCTGGCCATACGTAGGAAGTGTGTCTGATTGGTGCCTTTGTCCAATTTGTGAAGATCTCTAGACTAACACTTCCTGGTCAAGATTATATCCTACTAAAATTTCTGAACATAATTTTAAGAGCAATATCCAATAGAGACACATGGATTTCAAATGGAACTGTGTATACCCATCCAGACACCAAAGATTGAGGGCCCAATCCTATCCAACTTTGGGTGATAGAGGTGATGCAGCCATGCCAACGGGGCATGCACTGCATTCTGAGGTAGGGGAGCACTCACAGAGGCCTTCTCAAGGTAAGAGAATATTTGTTCCCTTACTTTGGAGCTACATTGCAGCTGCATCAGTGCTGGAAAGTTGGATAGGATTAGACCCTCAAACACTGCTCTTTAGTCAGGGTAAACAGAACTTATAATAGTCTCATACACAGTGAGACAAAATGTACTTCCAAGGCAATCAACTTCATTTTAATCTAGTTGTATTTCTGGTTCAAGATAGGAGAACACCGAAACAACCATTTTAGAGTCAAAAAATGATATGGCATGGAGGATAGACAGCATTTGCAGGGGGGTGAGTATACAACGCTGCTCAGATTTCTATAATCCTTTCCTACTCACAGTAGGTATTACTTTACAAAATCCCTATTTACAGAGACCAAATTAACTACAGGGTTATTCAAGAAGGATGATGCAAAGGTAAAGCTGGTTTATTCTTAAAGAAACTGACATACCACGACCGTCATGACATGAAAAGACAGAAAAACTGTCCCATGTTTCACATGCATATTACAAATGTTCGATATGGGCACTTGCGTAGTAGCTACAAGGGGGGGGGGATGCCATGGGTGACAGATGTGGTCTCCTCGTGAGGAGACTGTGGCTGTTTGTTTCCCCCCCCCCTTTGCCCCATTTTTTTTAATGCTTAATTGGGAAAAACATGCATCTTAGAATCCAAGAAATACGGTATATCAGTTCCTTTAATAATACTGTAAATCAGCTTTACTTTTACACCATCATTTTTGAATAACCCTGTACTTAGAAGCAGTACCATACAAGATCAGGCCAAAGAACTGAGCCAAGTTGACTTCGGGCACAATCCCTACTAAGTATAAAGCGGTGGAGCAAGCGTTCCACAGCTCTAAGCCATCGCAAATGTGCCGTAAAGCACGTTTGCGACGACTCATGAGTAAGGGCAGTACTGCATTGTAAAGGTGTTTTAAACCGATTAAAAAGACCCCCCCCCCATTATTTGAGTAGCACTAAAAATAAATCTAAGTTATTTTTAATACAAGTACTTACAAAAACAGTAAATGACAGATAACACCTTAGAAAAGACATTCCCCCTTCCCTTGCACATGGGAGGGAATTCTCTTCAAAGATAGGACCTGATTCAGCATGTATGAGTATAACATCAAAGTAGTAGGTTTCATTCTTCTGAACTATTTATTCATATAAAATATATGCAGATTTAATCCATTGAATGCCATCAAGAAATCATAGTTCATTCAACATAACTCAGTTTAAGACCTAAGCAATATAAAATCAACAGTCTAAGAGGGATTTCAGATGTTAAAAGAAATGTGAAGAACAGAAAGCATGAGTCATTAATGCTTCCAAAATCAACTCTCAACATCAGAAGATGCTCTCACCGATGTCCACAAGCTTGGGTTTGGTACTAATCCCCGATGTTTACACTAACCATTCTGATTACTTTAACTAGGTTTGCAAACTAGCATTTGTAGATCTCAAGGTTAGAAATTTATTTATTCATTCAGTTTATACCCTGTTTTTCTCACAATGATCATGTTAACTAAAGCAGCAGACTTACCAGTACATGGAACTAACAGCGCAATCCGACTTAACTTTTGTGCCGGTGTAACCAGCGGCGCAGCGAGAACAGGAGGCCCCAGAATGGAAAAGGGATTCAAATCCCCTTTGAATTCCTCTTTTGAAGGGGATTTGAATCCCTTTTCCGTTCTGGGGCCTCCCATTCTTGCTGCACTGCTGGTTAAAGGTAAAGGTGACCCCTGACAATTAAGTTCAGTCGTGTCCGACTCTAGGGTGTGGTGCTCATCCCCATTTCAAAGCCGATGAGCCAGCGTTGTTCGAAGACGCCTCCGTGGTCATGTGGCCGGCATGACTCTCCTTGCTGCAGCGCGTAGCATGCAGCGCGTAGCATGGAACACAGAGTGCTGTTTACCTTCCCGCAAGCGGTACCTATTTATCTACTCGCATTAACATGCTTTGGAACTGCTAGGTTGGCAGGAGCTGACCAAGCAACGAGAGCTCACCCCGTCGCGGATTCGAACTGCTGACCTTTCGATCGACAGCTCATGGTTCAGCGGTTTAACCCACTGTGCCACCCGCTGCTGGTTACACCCGCTGCTGGTTACACCGGTACAAAAGTTAAGTCGGACTGCACTGTAAGACCCACAGATCAAGCAAATATATGTAGGAGCAGGCTGCAATCCTATACACTTACCTGGGAAAAGTCCTAGTGAATTCAGTGACACCAACTGCCAAATATACAAGCAGACAATCATGCTACCCACCAATATACCTGTCTTGCATCAATATCACATTTTCAAGATTGGCTTGCATTATACGCTTGATGGTAACATACAAACCAAAAATCCTAGTGTACTCTCAGCTACTTGCATTCATTTTTTTATTTACAATATTTTTATCCCATTCAGAGGTTTATGTTCTGTTCATCTCTTGGCTGCCTGATAGCTCTGTCCTCCATATCTAGTGATTTGTTATGTTGACCAAAGAGATTAAGAGAAGACATCTCTCAGTGATGAAGTACCTTTTTATGGCACATACAAGGAGATTTTTGAATGAAGTGTGTATGTGGGGGGGGGGGTGATTGCAAGGAGCTGATAAATCCCATTTAAAATAAGAATGCACATTAAAGCATAAAGAGGGGACCATATCCTTTCAATCCAGATTAATCTAAAATAACTGTCACCACCTTGTCTGGCTGTGTACTCATAATCATTGATAAATTAAATTGAAACTTCAGACCAACATCTAAAACTGCACAACTAGGGGAAATTCACTCTTTTCTATGCCATTATAATTATATGTACAGAGTATGGTTCACATACGGACAACTTTCCTCAGGATCATTTGATACAAATTATCCATAACACATTAAGCAGTGTGTCTTTGAGTCAATTCATATTATTGAAACTGCTTCTGTATGGTCACATTTCACACCAGTAATGTCTACATACAAGAACCATACCATACAGCACTGATGTGGCATGGATTCAACCTTGTGGAAGTGACTCCCATGATGAAAATGCAAACTGTATGGGGGTGGCTAAAGTAGTAACAATCAGGACTATTAAAGCATGAATTTTTACATGCTCAGGATGGAGTGTGGGGACAGATAGTTATTCCAGATTTCTAAAGGAGAACTCAAGACTGGGATTTTGTGTACATTACCTGATCTTGCATTAAACTTTGCCAGCATTGAATAGCATTGAATTGAGCATTGAATAGACTGTTTACAGCCGACAGACTCCAGCTCTCCTAAAAGTGATGCTTTCCCAAAATGAACAGATTAACCTCAATGGGGCTACCATAGCAGCTGTGAACACAAGCGAGTTTCAGCTTGTGAATCATAGAATCCACAGTTTAAATCTTACCTAGGCAAGTCACTCTTCTCTCAACCTCAGCCTCTCCTGATTTGTAACAAAACTTGCCTGCCTTATGTGGCTATTGTGGGACTGATTTTGACCATGTACTTAAGCATCCTGAACATTTTGAAGTACTATACAAATGCAAATTATTAAATGGTATTTGATGATGTGATGCCAGAAGACCCTTTTACCTTTACTGCCCAAGGGTTCCTTTTCCTATCGCTCCTCACACACACGCCCAGAGAGTCCTACTCCTACATCTACCTCCATTCTGTGTGATGTGTTAACAGTTGCACTGATGGGGAGAAACCGCAGAGATGGAAACAATTTCAACCCCCTGCTCCTCCTGAAGCAGGCAGCAGGCTCACGAGGATGCTAGCTATCCTACTCCCATCCCAAAGTTGTAAAATGCCTTTTCAGCACCCTGGACTACTTTCCCCATATTGGGACGATGCAAAAAGGTTCACCTCGATCGGGAGGATGGGGAAGGGCAAGGGGGTAGTAGCAGCGTGCATCTCCCTCTGAATGAAGCGCCACCAACCCTCAGAAGCCTCTCCACAAATCTCGCGGGCAGAAGAACTCGTATCAAAGTGGAGAAGAAGAAACCCCCCACTGCGACTCGTAAATGGTAAATCCCGGCCCAGCAGACTTCCCGCGTATAGGAATGAGGGGCGGGGGAGGAATGGGCGAAAGGAGGAGTACGGTCAATGTGGTACCTTCCCACAGCCCTCCCTTCTACCCTCAAGCAAGCCAGATGGTTGCGTCCCAACACGCGGCTCACACAGCCCAAGCGCACCGACCCAGGCCATTCCCTCGCGGAGGGAGGAGAACCACACACCTGATCAGCCAAATCTTCCGCTGCCCCCATTAAATCGCCGCTGGGCGTCATGGTCGGCTGAGGCGAGGCCCGGCCGCGCGCGCTCACTGGCTCTCGCGCTTTCTGGTTTCCCTTTCCGAGGAGGCTCGCGGAGGGAGAGGGCGGAGCCACACCACAACCAACCGCAGGCTGAACTGCTCGCTTGCCCGCCCCTTTTCAGATCACGTGGGACTTGTCGGCGCCATTGTGGCGTGGTGACTTTTGCCATAGAGCACAGGGATTAAAAACGTTCCAGACAGGCAGTAGTACAGTAGTTATATATATTCCTAGCGAAAGAACTGTTTTCGTTCTTTACTTTTTTATGTCTATGGTTCCTTTTGTTTGTTTATTTGCAAGCTCTCATTGAGTGGAGCAGTAATGGTAACAGTCGCTTCTGCTCGCAGGAGGCTATGAAGATAGGCAAGTCTTTCTCGATTAAGCTTGACTGACAGCACTGTGTATCCTCCCACCCCTACATAGAAGCAGATACAGAAATGCATGCACTTTCACTCAGGTCCTCTTCTAACGGGTGTGTGTGTAATTTTGTAAAAGTTTTTATTAAATTGGTTCAGTTTATTGATTTTATAAACTGCTCTTCTATACAGAAGAGCACGTAAAGCGGCTTATGTTCAAAATACAGTGACATTAACGGATCAAGGAGCTGGGAGCGTGTGAGGTCGAGAGTTATCCCCACATTGCAGGAGTGGAGTGGGGGCTGCGAAATATGCTCATGTTAATGTCCGCATTGGAGATGGTAAGGGTAGTAGAGGATTAGGAATACGAGTCAGACTACAGTATTCATGCAACTGAACGCTGGTTTTGGGATACAAGGCTGAAACTGGTAGTGAGTTCCCAGTTTGTTATTCAACAGACACCACGAACTAAAAACAAGGAACTGGAAACCAAATTCAGCTTCATATATAATAAAGCATACTGGATATTCTAGAAGGCATTTTACAGTTGGGGATCACTGATGCAGACGGGTGAATCCCAGTAAATTGGTGCATATGAGAAAGAGAATTATGCATAATCACTCCATCATATAGCTTTCTCCCATTTCTCAGTTTGGTGGAGAGGCAACTTGAGTCAGAGTTGTGATGCTGGAAAAGGGGGGTTAACTCTTTCACTCACACTGTTTCTTTGATTTAAATCCCCTCCACAGCTGCTCAGAATGCTTCACTGCAAGGTTCATTTTATTCTATGTGATATTTAACATCTGTATGAATAGGAGGAAAATGTTGGGTGATGTTTTGGTTGGGGGACTTGGGGTGAGGAGGTTTATCAGTATGCCCAGCAATGCTTCCTTTTTCACCTCATTTGGATGAGCAAGTCTTGGTGCCTGGGAAAAAGGGATGGTCTGGATAAGTGCAAACAGGCTGAAATTTAATCAAGGAAAAAAAAATAGTTGATAATGGGGGAAGGATCTGGAGATCCTGGAATAACAGTGTTGTCCCGTTCTAGATGCAATTGCAGTTCCCCTTAAGAAACAAGTCTGCAGTTTGGGAGTGCTCCTGGGTTCAGCCCTGCTTGTGGGGGTTCAGGCTGGGGCCAGAGTGCTTGTCTCTAGCCGCAGTTAGTTGGTATGCCATCTGCATCTGATCCCAGGGAACTAGTGATTTTGATACTATTGCACATACATCTTTTTGAACTGATGTGTTTTGATCAAAATGACCTATAAAGCCCTAAACAGTTTTGGGCTGGAGTACCTGAAATTCAGGCTGCTCCCATATTAACATGTTTGCATGCTCAGGCCATCATCTGAAGCCCTACGTCTTATTCTACCTCCACTGAAGACTATGATAGCTGTCAGCAGAAGTATGGGCTGTTTTGATGGTGGTACCACAGTTATGGAACTCCTTTCCAAGTCAGCCTTACAGCGCAATCTTGTGTGTGGCCGTTGGCCACTCCGGAATGTCGTAAATGTGCTGTAAGGCACATTTTCGACACCTGTAGAGTAAGTGGCGTCAGTGGCGAGGCCGGCACTGTTCACTCCCTGCCAGAGAGAGGACGCCACCGGTGGACACAGGTAAGCCCTGTGCCGAACAGTGTGGGGTTGTGGGGAGGGCGGAACGGGAGGGAGTGATTGGGTGGCCGGGCCTGCACTGCTGCTGGCCCAATCCTGCCCAGGATCCGGTGCAGCATGCTTTTGGCAGCCCTGGACAGGATTAGGCAGTTAGTTGGCCCATTCCTATCATGCTACTCATTTAACCAGGGGCAGTCCCTATTTTCTGGTACCTGTTCCTGGTCAATCACTAACCCTCCCTTGCCCCTCGTTTGCTTTTTGAAGAGATTTTGAGGAAGAGATGTGTTAGCATGCATTGAAATTGCCATTGAATTTCAGTAGTTCCCTTTAATCAGGATTAAAACTGTATACAGATTAAAAAAAATAGTTTTGCCCTAAGACTGCTTAGGGCCTAGAAATTGCCATTCTTTGGATTTCAGTCCCTTCTACCAGGTCTTTAGAAGTTATATCAAAGAAGGGCAGATACTTCTTGACTCTTGTCCATATGCATGTAAATGTATGTGCGTTAACACTAAGGCTGCCCTTTCACATTCTGCAGTTGGTGAGGTGCATTTTGACTGCCCATATGTTGCTTTCCCTCCACCACTGCCCATAACCACACACTGTATTCAGATAGTGAATGTTACTGACCCCCACTTTACAATGGGTTCTCTTTAAACTGGAATCTCCATAGTAAAACAATGTTTACAATACGTTGTTCACTTTATGATGGGCTCGTGAGTGCTGCCAATAGGACCTTGTGGGCATAGAGTAGCCAATCAGCAATGTGAATGCAAGTGTTTGGTAGCATCTCAGCTAACAGTAGCATTTTTAACATCGTGCCTGTGTGTCTGGAGCAACGTTTCGTACCTCGAGGACCGCATGTGAACTTCGACATGAAACCCGGGGGCCGCACAATAAATTAAATTATTAATTAATTAATAATAATGACCGATGCATGCCCCGCCCCGCTGTCTAGCATACCCCGCCCACGCTCCCCTGAAGATCGAAAAGGCGGTCGGCTCCCGACTGCCTTTCTGATCATCAGGGGAGCGTGGGTGACTGCGAGGGAGGGGAGCTCCAAGCGCAGCCGGGGGCCGCAGCAGAGGCCTTCAGGGG
This sequence comes from Plestiodon gilberti rubricaudatus, assembly GCA_026170595.1. Classification (NCBI taxonomy): domain Eukaryota; kingdom Metazoa; phylum Chordata; class Lepidosauria; order Squamata; family Scincidae; genus Plestiodon; species Plestiodon gilberti. Next base: position 111,781,023 of record JANXHW010000002.1, read on the forward strand.
CCGCATGCGGCCCGCGGGCCACGCGTTGGACCACTATGGTCTGGAGGGAAGGATACAGCCTTGTAATTTTGTGATTTATAATTACAACATTGTGTAAACTGATAACCTTGGCCCCTAAAGAGCACAATGATAGGCATCTTTTAAATCATGTTTTAGAGAGAGAATTGGCTTAGTTCTGTAGCAGAAACTTCAGCCTCCAATGTCTTGGGACAAATTACCCCAAAACAATGCATTATTGAGTTCACATTACAATATTTTCACAATACAGTGGTGTCTCCAGAACAGATTAACATTGTAAAGTGGGGGTCCGCTGCATTCTGTAGTAAGTGCAACAAGATCCATTGTAAGAGTGTTCTTTCTTCAATATTAACAAAGTGAAACTATTATGGTCTGTTTAGTAACACACACTCTGCTTCAGAAGCCAGGCAAAACAGCTCATTGTAGAGGGGCAGTCCAATTCTGCCTAACTTTACGCCAGGGGTGCACAACTTGGAAAAAGGTAGGGGCCAAAATGAATAGACTAAACTTCTTCAGGGCCGCACGGGGGGGTGTCGAGGAACCGTGATATCACTTCTTCAGGAAGTGACATCACAGTGGGTGTGTCCATGAGCCGGAAAATATCCGGAAAAGCAACATATTAATAAATAAATAAATTCGGATTTGCCCTCCTGCCGTGAATCCGAGCCTCCTCCTCACACAGAGCAATGACAGCGCCAACGGGACAATCCCCAAAACCTCCACGCCCATTTGCACACAAGAGGAGACGCGGCTCTTCCGGCTCCTGGCTGAATGCCAGGAGACTCCAGCTGATCGGTGGTGATCAAACGCCGCCTTCAGCAACAGCCTCAAAGCCTCTGGGCTGGCAATGGGCTCGCAAGGCTCAGTGACTTCGTCCTTCTCGCTCGGCGACCCGTGCAAGAAGGCTGCACAGCTGCGCGGCTGAAGCGAAGACATTGGAGATCCCTCGGCACTCTCTTCATAAGCAACGCGCACCACGGGATCCCCGATTTCTTCGGGGGCCACCGGAAATCCTTCGGAGGGCCGCAAGCGGCCCTGGGGCCGTATGTTGTGCACCCCTGCTTTACGCCCATCGAGGCCTGTGCAGCCAATGCTGCATCTAGGGCGCAAAGAGGTGAGCTGGAGGTCACCTCGGGGGAAGGGAACGTTCGTTCCATTACCCCAGGTAAAGCCCCAGCCACTCAAACAGGTCTCCTTGGATCTGCGCAAATCTGGGAGCCCCGTGTAGGGTGAACCAGCAAGGGACGGGGGACAGGATTCTGTGTGCACTGCTGCTGCCGATCCCGCCCCCTCCCTGGTCCGGTCTGCCCCTGTTGCCACCCTCCCCCACCCCGGAATGCCGCCTTCCCCCTCCCCTGGAATGCCTTTACAGCAGCTTTTGTGACAACTCTGGGCCGGCAGAAGATGTGCTACGCTGGCCTGGCACTAGGTAGGCTTGGTCCCTAAATGAATGATCTTTGACATAAAAACACACAGAGGTGTGTGTGTGTGTGTGTGTGTGTGTGTGTGTGTGTGTGTGTGTGTGTGTGTGAGTGAGTGAGTGAGTGAGTGAGTGAGTGAGTGAGACATAGAATCTCACTCATAGACATAGAATGTACAACCTGTCCTCTTTTTATCTGTAAAATATTGGAGGGTATGAAAACCCCCTCCCTCAAGATTGTCACATTTTTACAGATAGAGTATACGTTTAGCCCCTGCAAAACAGACATGTCAGCTAGAGAAGCTTTTATGAGTGCAAGGGTGCGTCGACGGGGAAAGTGTCATTAGCTGATTCTCATCTCTTACAAGCATTAAAACCATGCCTATAAAAACGCAGCAAATCTACAACTTCTGCACTGTAAACTTCTAAATCCCACTTCCTTCCGAGATCTGCAGCGAGCATCCAGAAATGTTGACTCCCCCCCCCCCAGCAGTATAGACCATGAGCAGCTAATCCCAGTGCAGGGGGAGGGGACAGGCTGTGAGCAGCAGCAAGTGCTATAAATAACCATCTGGGAACATTGAGTTCTGTGCTGACGCATGTTACGCAACTAATACATTGCGACCCCAGCCCAGCACCAAACCCCTTGTGCTTCATTCCCCTCTCATTCTTTTATGCTTCCCTGCTCTTCTTCTCTGTTTGCGCCTTCTTTTCTCCTTTTCCTCTTCTGTTTCCAGACCTGGCCTAAGACATCTGCTGCTTGAGGCAGAAAATCCAAATAGCACTTCTCTCTTGTTAATTAACATGGGATTGAATCCACCAGGAAAGTTCTCCTAGCCACATGCCATTGAAATGCTCTTATGCAGCTCTCATTTATTTCAGATCTGCCACATCTGTCCCTTCTACACCCCCAGACATGTATCCAGAATTGTGTGCATCTGGCTCTCCACGGTAGTTCAAAGCAGGACTCCCTGTCCTTCAGGCTAGTGGCAGGTGCAGCTTAAGGACTATCTGTCACAGAAAGGACAGTCCAGCTCACTCATATTTCCTCTTAACTGCAGACAGAATCGTCACTGAGGGCAAAGTGGTCACAGAGTGGTCACTGAGGGCAAAGCGGAGAATCCTTCATGATTTCCTGGAATGAGCCTGAGCTCCCAAGCTCAACCAGGGCTGGAGAAAATGGAGGGCCCAAAGACAGACAGGTGGAGGAGAAAGAGCTAAGAGTTTGGGCTTTCAGCTGTATCTAGGGCTTTCGCAGTAACCTGTAGCCTAGTGGCACCTTTGCAAATGTTTTGTTTGGATACAAGCAACACACACACATACTGGTTCTATCCTGTCTGATTGCTCCCCATCTCACCATCCCTGCTGGGTTTGTTGATCCTGCTTGGATGATGTCAAGGGATCTGGGCTAAGGACCAAGTTACTCTGGCGTAGTGCCAGTCCCTTACATAACAGGAATGAGTAGCTTGTGTAATTTCCATAGTGTGAGCATGAACGAAGGCCGTTGGATGCTGGAAAAGTCATGGTGCTTTATCTTAAGTATACCTGCATACTGCTATGGGATTTTGCCAATCCCTTTATAGTATCTTCCTCCTGGCGAAGAAGACCCAATTGCTGTATCTTATCCTAGACAGGAGTAACTGGGGGAGATAAAGGCAGAATCAAAATCTTGGGGTAATTCCAAAAGCAAGGAGCTTCACTAGAGTCACACTGCCATAGCGAATGCAAACTTGGACTAGGTAGACAAAATACAGCATAACTATACACTGATTTGGAGATGTGGACTCTCTCACACACACACACACACTCTCACACACACCCTGTTTCCCTGTAAATAAGACCTCCCCTGAAAGTAAGACCTACCATCATTTTTGCATGATTTTTGCTGGCACTCGTCAATATAAGTCCTCCCCGAAAGTAAGACCTAGCTAGGATCATCATCCAGACGGACGCAACCCTCCTGCACTCGAGTCCTCCACCATGGAGACGACATGCTAGAGAGACTCTGCAAGGTTGCAGCCTCCTTGCAGGCCTTGCTGGCCTCTCTAGCACATCAAGTGCAGGTCTTCCAGGCCTTGCAGAGCCTTGCACCCTCGGGAAAGAATGAAGCTTTAATCGGTCAAAGTAAGTGCAGGGGGGGGGGTGTCGCGCCACAGGTTGGGACCATAAGACCTCCCTGAAAATAAGACCTACTGAATTTTTTGGAGCCAAAATGAATATAAGACACTGTCTTATTTTTGGGGAAACACGGTAAATACAGAGTCCACAAACAACTATGACTCACAATGGTCATGGCAGCCTACTCGGGGCTGTGCCTGGGAAGAGTCCCAATCTAAGCTATATATATATATACACACACACACACACACACACACACACACACACACACACACACACACACACACACATGACCTCCGTGGTCATGTGGCCGGCATGACTCTCCTTGCCGTAGTGCGTAGCATGCAGCTGGACCACGGAGTGCTGTTTACCTTCCCGCAAGCGGTACCTATTTATCTACTCGCATTAACATGCTTTGGAACTGCTAGGTTGGCAGGAGCTGGCCAAGCAACGAGAGCTCACCCCGTCGCGGATTCGAACTGCCGACCTTTCGATCGACAGCTCATGGTTCAGCGGTTTAACACACTGCGCTACCCGCTGGCCTATATATGGGGGGGGGGGAGACCTTGTTCAAGGTATCTTTTCAGTTCAGTTCCTAAGTTCCTGTTTAGTGCACAAACATGAAACTGATGGTATAGCAAGCTGCCATCTGGATATGCCCTCTCAGAGGTAGAAAAGTGGTAACAGAATATGTGGGTATTGGTCTGGACAGCAGAATTTCCCTAAAGAAAGACAACCATTTCTCAAGCAGCAAAAGGCTTTTCTGGTGTGAATAAGGGCAAAACAGGACTTACAGACTAATGTTTACTCAGACATAAATATTCTCAAGTAAGTGTATAGGATTGCAACCTTAATGCCCCAATGTAGAGACGAAACACAGAAAACATTTACAATTTATTTAGAAAAACGGGATGTTAAATTCAGGCACTGAAGAAACCCTCCCATGAACGCTACACCAACTGAGATAAACAGCAGGGAGTTTAATACCGCACTAGACTTGCTCTATCTTGTTTTGCCTCCCACATTGCACTTTGCACCAAAAGGAGCTTGTTTGTTAAAACAATTTCCTAGAAGTCTAAAGTAAATTATTAGCTAAGGAAATATCTGCCAGTTGGCTACCTGGAAGAGGGGAAAGAATGCTATAGAAAAATAACAGAGCTGAGGTAAGGTTATCAAGATTTAGGCTACAGCACTGGGAGAGAACAAGTGGACAGGGACAGATTTGCCAACAAATAAACTAGGTACGTGCCTAAAGCCTTGGATTTGGCCTCTGATTTTTTTTATTATTTTTACTATTATAAAATAAATAAAATATACAATACTATATAAAATAAATTACTGTACACACACACACACACACACACACACACACACACACACACACACACACACTATTTATTTATAAATTTATAATATTTATTTATTTATTTATTTGATTTCTATCCCTCTTTCTTCCCCCATAGGGGGGATTCAAAGCAGCTTACAACAATAAAATACAGTACATATAAATAATATAATAAATATATAATATAAAACTCTTAAAACATTAATACAATCTAAAAACAGCACAAAATATAACAAAATATAAAAACGGGAGTAAAAGAAGGAAAAGGGGCTGGACCACTAAAATAGTTAGGCTGGGTGGTTAACGCAGAGGGCTTGTTTAAAAAGAAATATCTTTAGGCCCCACCGGAAGGTCTCCAAGGAGGGAGCAGTTTCGTAAGATTAGAGGGAGGGAATTCCATAAGGTGAGAAGGCCCTATTTCTTGCTGCCGCCCCTCCCACCTCTTAAGGCGACGGCACTTTTACAAGGGCCTTCTCCAATGACCTGAGAGGGTGGGCCAGATTGTATGGAAGTGTGTGGTCTCTCAAATAGCCTAGCCCCGAGCCGTATAGAGCTTTAAAGGTCAAAACCAGCACCTTGAATTGGGCCCGGAAACGAATTGGCAGCCAGTGCAGCTGCCGGAGCAGCGGCCCGACTGAGTCGAACCGCTTACTTCCGGTGATCACCAGTTGCAGTTTCTGAATCGTCTTCAAGGGCAGCCCCATGTAGAGTGCGTGACAATAATCTAAACTTGAGGTCACCGTGGCATGAATCGCTGTGGCCAGGTCTACGTGATCCAGATACGATCACTCAGCCAGCGAGACTAAGGGAGCTAGAGAGGCTGCAGCAAGTTTGCGCAGGCGCAGTCTCTCCAGCATCATCTTTGATACTGCTGGCCAGCCAGGAAGGACGCATCTGGCCGCCCGCCCCCAGGGACGTGGACGAACACGGACGTGCCGGATGGAGCCTCTCTAGCACGCACGTGTACCTAGTCTCGCTGGTTGGTCCTCCAGAGTCCTCTCTAGGAGGACCGACCAACGAGACTAGGTGCGTGCGTGCTAGAGAGGCTCCGTCCGGCACCTAGTCTCTCGTTGCTTGCCCTCATGGCCCTCATTTGCCCTCAAGAAGTAGGAGGACCGAGGACGTAAAAGTTAAGTCACCTCTGCATTGTGCCTAAAATGTCTGTCGTCCCCCCCCCCCTGTGCCGGGGGTAGTAGTGCAAAAAACGGCAAAAAACAGTTTTTTAAGCCTCTTTTTAGGCCATTTTTGGGTAGGTTCGTTTTTTGCGTAATTTGTTATAGTGCTGATCAGAAACTTTGAGAGAAACAAAACAGGTATGCTGAAACCTTTGATAGGGTCAATGTTTGTTACACAGAGGACAAGCAGACTTATCATCAGGTAGACAAACCATCAGGTAGGGTGACAGAGGAGAGTGCAAAAGTTGGCTTGAAACTCAACATTAATAAAACTAAGATCATGGCATCTGGGCCCATCAATTCCTGGCAAATAGAAGGGGCAGAAATGGAAGCAGTAACAGATTTTACTTTTCTGGGCTCCAAGATCACTGCAGACGGAGACAGCAGCCATGAAATTAAAAGACGCTTACTCCTTGGAAGGAAAGCTATGGCAAACTTAGACAGCATAATAAAAAGCAGAGATATCACCATGCCAACAAAAGTTCGCATAGTCAGGGCCATGGTGTTCCCAGTAGCAATGTATGGTTGCGAGAGTTGGACCATAAGGAAGGCGGAGCGCCGAAGAATAGATGCTTTCGAACTGTGGTGCTGGAGAAGACTCCTGAGAGTCCCTTGGACTGCTAGGAGATCAAATCAGTCAATCCTAAATGAAATCAACCCTGACTGTTCCCTGGAAGGACAGGTACTGAGGCTGAAGCTCAAATATTTTGGCTACCTAATGTGAAGAGAGGACTCTCTGGAGAAGACTCTGATGCTGGGAAAGATTGAAGGCAAAAGGAGAAGGGGAAGGCAAAGGATGAGATGGTTAGACAGCATCACCGATGCAACGAACATGAAAATGAGCGAACTCAGGAAGATAGTGGAGGATAGGAAGGCCTGGCGGGATATGGTTCATGGGATCACGAAGGGTCGGACACGACTTAACAACAACAAGACAAACCTTGTCATAAAGCAAAGATGGAGAGCAACTATTCATAGCTATATGTAGAACAAGATTACTTTTAAACAAAAGTACTTTCAAATCACTGCAGGTGATCAAATCACAGCTCTTGATCCATGACTTATATGGCACTGTTAAAAGATATGCCTGAAAATCATAATGTATCATATTTACAGAAGTTAATGAGCTGGCTACAGTTCTTGGTCTTTGGAGCAATTACAATAATCTGTAAACTCTACCTGTGCATGAACAGATGACCGTTGCTATTCTATGCACACTTCTCAAGCCCTTCTGAACTTATTTACTTCCATCCAGGACACCCTGCTTAAGTTCAAATGGTAAGATCAGCTGAGGTTTCCTAACGTGTGATGATAACCTCTCTTTTACAGTTGAAGGATACTATGAACTCAAGTTCAAATTCTAGCTCAGCTGTGGAAATTTTAAATAGCTATCTGAGCAAGCCCCCACCCCCACAACTGCAGTTTCTCCATGGTAAAATAGGAATAATGACCTACCTTACAGAGTGATTGTTGTAAGGACAAAGAAGAGGGACTGCAACCTCTTTTGCATACTGACAATTGTATGTAGTAATCTAGTAATCTAGTAGGAACATTCATTCTGAAGCTGTGGGAAGGTTATATTAGGTTATATTAGGAATGTGCAAACGACAAGAAGTTAGAATCAAATATCTAAAACACTGAACTTTAAACCACCCTGACCTTCTCCAAAAGTCAGTCAGTCAGTCAGTCAGTCAGTCAGTCACTTTCTTTCTTTCTTTCTTTCTTTCTTTCTTTCTTTCTTTCTTTCTTTCTTTCTTTCTTTCTTTCTTTCTTTCTTTCTTTCTTGTTTTACAGTGCTCAGTCAAACACCAAGCTTCCTGGCAGCCGAAAGCATTAAATATGCTGTCACCCTGGCTGCCTACCTCTCTGTCCTGGAGCATCCGGGGCACAGGAGGGCATTTTCTCTGGTCCGATGGAGAGCACTCCAGTTGGCTGTGATGGGGTGGTATAAAAATACTCGTATGAATGAGAGGGTGTGCCCATGTGGAAGTGGGGAGGTAGAAACAATTGAACATGTTCTACTTCACTGTTTGTTTTATGACGAAATTTGACTAACAGTGCAATCCTGCGTAAGGATCCGGCCGGCGGCCCAAGGCTGCCCGCTGGATCCTGAGCCTGAGGCTGCCCGCCAAGTGGTGGGCCAGAGATCTACTCGGGGAAGGGGACGTTCCGATGGGCCTCCTCGGATTTCTGCCAGCTAAATAGCTGGCGGACGTTGGAGGAGGCCGTGTAATGGCCTAGCCAGCCTGGCAGGCACGGGGATATGGCAGGCGCCACCCCACCCCTCCCGGGCCAGCTAGTCGAATGGCCCCCCTCCCTCGCCCGCCGGACTGCCCATGTGGCCACCGGCGGGAGCACTTACCTTCCTCCAGCAGCCGCTTGCCCAGTCCGGCAACGGAGTGAGTTTGCGCCACTTTCGAATGGCGGAGCACTCACCATTCAAAAGATCCCCAGGATTGCGCTGTCAGGCTTATTTTTCCCCTGATTAGAAGGTATTCTGATCTCACCGACTCAGATATTTGTAAAGAGCTTCTGAAGGGCATTGTTTCTCAAACTACAGTTTTGAGTGCAAGCTTCTTTGCGGCCGCCAGCAAAATCCGTTGTAAAATTTTACAAATGGAACATTTTTAGATTAAAATAATTTTCTTTTTCTTTCTGGTTGTTTAGTAGATTTGTGAAACGTGTGTTTTTTATAGTAATTTTCAAAGTCTTTCAGGGTTATGAATGTATTGTTTTTAGTATGTGGGATATGTTGTCATCTGGCTCAAGCTGGTCTATGACCGTATTGTTAATAAACTTGCAAAACCAGTGCTTGGAGAGTCTCCAGTGCAATGACTGGGGCAACACAGTATCTTGGGCCAGCCCTGCTGCCACAAAGAAAGAAAACTGTTCAGAATACTGGGCTGGATTCTCTTGCTGGCTGGTCAACCTGATGGCTTGCTAATAGTCTAGGACAGGGGTTCTCAACCCCTTCCTGGCTGAGTACCACCTCCGGAGCCACTGTCCTACTGCGTACCACCAGACATGACTGCCAATGACATCACCAGTTACTTCCAGGTTTGGGGTTTTTGGGTGGCCAGAAAATGCAGGAGACTCTGAGCAGGTGGGAGGGCCCTTCTCAGTGTTCTTGAGAGGCTCGGCCTCTTGATAGCGAAAACACGGCGCTGAAAGTGCCACATCGGGACACTTTCTGGCAGTCTGGTGGTCCGAGTATCACCAGCAGTCAGCCGAAGTACCGCTGGTGGTACTAGTACCACTGGTTGAGAACCTCTGGTCTAGAATGATTGGCTGATGCTTGTCAATATAGAAACTAGGGACAGGGGAAATTCTCCTGACAGTTGGGAATCTCTAGTCTTCTTTTGGAATGAAATGCCCATCAGAGTCTGGGAAGATGGCATCCTCCAGCGGATGAGAGTGGGGCAGAGGAACACTTTGGAGCCAGTTTGCAGATACTGAGCAAGGGAGCTAGATGGCGCTGAATGCAGCTGCTCTCCTTGGGGACTTGATGTGCTGTCTGCTAGTTTATCCCCGCTATGCTATGCTTTGCTTGTTGCAAAGATGTGTCTACTGTTCTCCAGTACTTTCTCATCCAAAGGAAAATAGCAAAGAAAATAAGCTCTGTAGCCTGCTCAAGAAAGGGGGTGGGAGGAGTTCACAGCAATATGCTCATATTATTTGCCAACATAATATTGAAGTAGAAATATTTTCTGGGGCCATGGTGGAAAGTGTGCATGATGCTGTGCAGGAGGGACAATGTTAGTCAGTATCCTATCCATAGTGCCAGAATTGGGATCCCACCTTATCCATGAAAGGCTGTTCACATCATAAGTTGTTGGGGGTTTTTTTTAACTCAAAGCACAGGTCAAATGTGAGGGAGGACATAGGACAAACAGCACACACAAAATCCCCTGGCACATGTCTGTTGAAAGCTGCTTCACCAGCATTCCCTGTGCCAAGATATGAAAACCAAACACGTGACCTCAAGAGGGAAGAAGAGCACTAGCTGATCACCAGTGCAAGGAAGCCTCACAGAGAAGGCACCTGGTATTAACACCATTGCGCTCTTAAAGGACTCTTCCCATTCTCTCTTCCCCTTATGACCAGAACTCCCTCCCAGAACTCCTTGACATAGTCACTTGATCCTTTTCTCTCTTCCTTCAAACTCCAGCCCCAAACCCACCTCTTCTGTAACACCTGACCTGACCTGACCCCAATGCCTTATCTTCAAATGAATATTGAATGTTTGCTGTACATTTGCTGCCATTCATTCCATGTGGCCCTTGCCCTCCCTCCCTGCTCTCTGTTGTTTGTTTTCCCAGTACATCTAAATTTAGATTGTAAATTGAGGCTGGTTCAGACATACTCCTTGATCCAGCTGGCTGTTCACACATCCTGCCCCCCCCCTTGCTTCCGTCTTAATTTTCTCAATTGTGTGTGTGTGTGTGGGGTCAATCTGAACCTAAGTTTAGTTAGCAATATGTGTAGGAAGGTGCACAGTTCAGATGAACTCCCACCTCTGCAATTGATGGTGCAATCCTATGCATGTTGACTTAAAAGTAAGGCCCATTTAGTTCAATAGAACTGACTCCCAGGTAAGCATTATAGAATTGAAGCCTGAGAGAACTAAGCAGAAAGGGACAGGAGGAGCCAGGACGCACGCACAAGTTTGAGTGAGCATGTCCATAATTGCATGGGGCCAGTTCAGGATCAAGCAGTGTTGTCTGAACTGACCCTCAGAAAACCCACTGGGGTGTACAGGAGCTGCGGAAGAAGATGCAGTAGTGTTTCTGCAAACCTCCCATTAAATGATGCTTGCACAGAACCTCCCAGTGGATTATTATTTATGATTGATATAATAGTATCATCTATGTGTCTGACATTTTTCGAACAATGAAAAAACAGCTCCCTGCCCCAGGGGGCTCACAATCAAGGGAGACAACTGGGGAAGGAAATGGAAGGGAACTGGAGCCAGGGATAAGTTGGCAGGAAATGTGCAATTATTTCTTTTACGTGGACTGACGCTAGGGACAAGGAGTTGGGCCAAAAGCTTCTCAGAAAAGGTGAGGTTAGGAGAAGGCTTGAAATGATGTTAGGGCCCATGTTATTTAGAGTGTGAGGGGAGATGCCATTTGGATTTTATGTCTTGGGCACCAAAGCATCTTCGACTGGCCCTGATGTTGGGCAGGTTGGATATGTGATTTCAGTTTTGCTTGCAGTGGTACTAGCAGGAGTACACTGTCCACCATTTGTATGGGTAAAGTGTAGGATTGGACTTTCAGGCTGCAATCCTACATTGGGAGTCACGTTGAACTCAATGGGACTTACTTCTGAGTAGAGATGCATAGGCTTGCACTGTGACTGACTGTACTGTACCAAACTTGAAAAGAAGTGCCATTGAAAACTATTGAAGCTAATGCCACCATCTGAAGCACACTTACCAGGGAGGAAGTTTGTGACTTTGGTTATGGGATTGTGGCATAAGAAGCTAACCTTCCGGCTTCTTTACTAGCCAAGTGGCTCTGTCTGACCAGAGCCAAAAGCTGGCCAGAAAGAAAGATCTGTCAGGAGGAGGATGCTCAGCCAAATGCTCCAGTAGAACTTGGTGCCAATTGAACACCAGCTTTAGGCTTGCCAACTTTCAAACTGGGCCTGGTAGCTGCCCATTTACAACATTGGTTTGATCTGCAGCAACAAGCAGCCAATGGAAACACGATGTAAAGCTTCATTAGTTGATTTCTACATATCAGAGTTATCAGAGGCAGGCCAGCCTGATTTGGGATTTTTTTTTTCCTAACTTGCAGGCAGCCCTAGCATTGGGACATGCTGCTAACTCAGCCCTTATAGCAAAATAAAACCTGCTAAATAAATGTGTGCAACTGAACTAAATCATAAATGCACAATTCAAAAATGTAGTACTCAAATTAAGGGGGGCAGGCGGGCAGAAAAGGCCTGTCCCTCCTCCCCCTTAGCAACTGTTTTTAGAAGACTACAAGAATGAATGGAGCATAATTTGGCTAAATATGGGTGAAGCCCCCCCCCCAACAATGACCGACTGCCAGTTTTGTTTTATCCCCGCCTCCTTTTTCCTCCTCGAGGTAGGGATTCATCTTCTTGTTTGTTACCCTGTAAATTAGCCACGCTGATGGCGTTGTATACATTAAATGCTAATATATGGTCAAAAGTCGACGCTCGCTCCCTCTATCCTTCGCCTGCCCTACCTAGCCGGCCGGGGTTAACTCGGGTAAGGCGGCGTCCTCGGCTGAACCGGGTCTGGGCGAGGGCGGTCGTGGCGCGCCATGGGGCGGCGCTAGCTGTGGACGAAGTGCAGCTGCTCCTCCTCCTGTATGTTGAAGACAGCGGAGCGGGACGCCATCCAGTCAAGCCGAGAGGCTGCTGGGGAAGATTCACTTGGGAGGGCTACGGAGCTAGAGGAAGGAGAAGAAGACCCTCGATCTTGCCCCGATTGTGTGCAGCCATTCCTCCCACCTAGTGACGGTGAGGTAAGACTGGGCGGCTGGGAGAACAACAAGATCGTGCAGACAGATGGCGAGTCATGGGGGCGGGCGGGGAGGCGGTGGCATCAATACGCTCAGGAGACAAAGAATGGGGGGCGCCCCCGGCCTTGAATGAGAGGCGCCCCCTTCTTACCTGTTGTTTTCGTTTTACCACGGAGGTGAATTTCTGAACGTCTCTTCACATAGGGCTTGGAACCCCCAACCTGCTTTCAACGCTTTTTGTGTGTGTTGAGATGCCTTTAAAAGCTCTAAGCTGAGTATGTGCAAAGCGCGCTTCCCCCTCAACCCCTGAACCCCCAGTTCAGTCCCACTGTCCATTTGGGAAGGACTCCTCAGATAGATCAACAGATGGGATGATTTCCAGGCAGTCTTGAGCCCAACTAGCCCTCATCATGGTATATTATTTCCATCTGTGTGTGCCTGGTGCTTTTCCCCTACCACAGAACAAAAAGACACTTTTGGGAGAAAGTAAGGATTTTCTGGAGATGCTTGTCTAGTGGTTCTGTCCTTCACAGATTCAAATATAGGCTGGCGTCAAAAATAATGCCAGGGCGACCCTACTACACCCCATAGCTTTAAAGTGATCCTCAGGGTGGAAGAAACTTTGATCTTGCAACCCTAATACACTGGGGCATGCTACAGATTTTCAAGATGCTATAAAAATTGTAGTAAGAGCTTGGGTTGTGGAGACTGTTTTTAATGCAAGTCTGCTGGCATAGTGTGACTGCACAAGTGTGACCCAAGTGGCTGCATGGAGCGCAGTGTTTTGAAAAGGCACTAATGAAGCAGTGTGCAGATATGCCCCCCTCTCCATCACCTTGGCAACATTGCATGGAATTCTGGAGTACACATCTTGAGTGATATGGTGCAGCCACATCTCAAGTTGGTTCTGACCCTGCATGGTGGTGCTCTGCCTAGTTGACTATGCATAGTGTTGGGATTGATTCAGTACCTACCCAGGTGAGATTATGTGTACAGTACATGCAAGCCACTCTGTACTCAGGACAGGAGGCCAACGCTGCTAGCGTGTGTGAGGCTTAAAATTGAGAGGTAGGAAAGTGCTCTGTTTTTGCTCTGTTTGAAATCCATTTGGCTGACCTTTTGCAGAACACCGTGTAGTTAAAAAGCTTGCAGGGTACATTTTCTTAGAATACAAGTGGTGCAATGCAAATGTTTGTTTGTTCCCCATTCTCCTTCCCCCCCCCCCCCATGATAGGAGGTTTCAGTGCAGCCTTTTACATAATTGGTTTGCTTGTGAGGATAAGGATGCTTTTGGTGACTTTGTAATGTGTGTGTGTGTGTGTGTGTGTGTGTGTGTGTGTGTGTGTGTGCGCGCGCGCGCGCACATGTATGTTTATTATGCGTACATGTGCACATGTGTGATATTAAGCAATAGTTCTAGACTTGAACTGTTTCAAGTCTGTAGATTGCCCAAAAAGCAAATGCATAGCTAGCAGGAAAATCTATACTTTTGAATCTTAGAGTTATTATAAAGAAAATCTATACTTTTTTCCTTTTTCTCTCATCAGACTCAGAACTGCTTCTTTTGTTTTTCCTTCTGTCACACAGTGTCCCACGCCTGGTAGGTCCCTGTGACACACATTCCAGTGACCTTGTGTATCCTGCAATCTCAAAGGCTGTTAAGCACCTTCTGCTGCCAAAAGAGAAGGGGGGGGGGGAGAGAGAGAGAGAGAGAGAGAGAGAGAGAGATTTTGCATAACCAAAGAGCATGTTTTACAACAGAACTATATCCTCATTCCCTCTTTTATTTGTGTCTACATAACATAAGAAGAGCCCTGCTGGATCAGGCCAAAGTCCCATTTAGTCCAGCTTCCTGTATCTCACAGTGGCCCCAACAGATGCCTCAGGGAGCACACAAGACAACAAGAGACTTGTCTCTTTCTCTCATTCATACTACAGCCAGTGTGGCAGCAGCAGCAGCAGTAGTAGTAGGGTCATTATGTGTAGGTGGATGGTATCAAAGTGCTGGAGTTTACCTTCCTAGATTTTTATTAAATCCGCTGTGTTATTTCCCAGCTTACCTCCTTTTCTGGGCGAAGCCACCACATCCAGTCCTGTTTCTGGACTGGAATGTTTCTAGCAAATTGGGAAGTGGGAGGTCTGCTAGTGGGAGGGAGCTGCTATGGGGGAGTGACCTAGTTACAGCACTGTGTAGAAAAGGAACAGGAGAGAGAAGTGATTTGAGGTCACCGGCTCACACTCTCAGCCCTGGAAGAGATTAAAGTCTCAACTTAGGAGGGGCTGGACTCTGGAGATGGACTTTGTTCTTGGTTCCCAATGGCTGTGGAGTTGGGGCTGATCTTGGTGTCAAAGCATTGGAATCTGGTGGGTTTGTTCCTCACTCTGCCACATTTTTCCTGGTATGTTTCAAAAAAGCTAACAAGGTGTAGTGGCTAGACTGGGAACATCCAGCTCCTGTATTTAAAATATTTCTTTCCGGACTTTCTCTCTATAAGGGACTCAAGGAGGTGGCTTCCAGTATGATAAAAACAAACCAATGCAAAACGTCATAAAAAAGAAGCAACACTGAAACAGAGCCCCAAAGCATAAGCAGCAACAAAAATATCAAAGAGTAGCAGATTAACAGAACTCGGAAAACACCTGTAAAAAGAGCCAGGTCCTCAGACTCTGACCAGTAGCACTGCTTGCTGGGGGAGTCCTGGGGCAAAGGCCTGCACTGGGCCCCCTTTGGCGCCCCCCCCCCAGTGGCACATTAAGTGCTACCATTGCCATTGGTACTGAGAGTTCAAGGGTCAGCCTGGCCAGGTGTCCCACCTGGCTGATCTCTGACACCACCCCTGCCAAGACACCCACCACTGGCAAGAAGGCAGGTGGTTGTACGTTACAGGGAGTCCCTCATAGCGGGGACTATAACTGAGGGCTAAATGTTTACAAATGCCCAAATGCACAATGTGGCCCACTAGAGGGCAAGTCTTTTGTAATTAACAGAATGCATGAGGAGGAAGCATAGTGGCTTTAGTAGTTTAGTCCTGCCACAGCCTCTAACCCTCCAATATTCTAGCTCAGCACTCTCCTCCATATTTCTTCTTCTCTGTCCCCCTCTTCCTTTTCAAATCCAGGAAGTGGAAGAAGGCGGGGCAGTGGAGGCAATTAGGTGAATGCCTCTACTGCCCCTCACCAATCTGCTGCCTAAAGGCTGATTCATACTACACTACTCCAGGCGCGTTACAGAGATGCGCGGAGCTCTTTGACATCATTTCGGATGCAAGCGGACCAGCTGCGAGTTCTGCAATGCAGAGGCTGGAAAAATGGCTTCCCCTCATCTCTTGAGGGGGCGGGCTCGCGGAGCTGGGCAGGTTCGCGGAGCTACTGCAGCCTACCAATCGGATGAGAGGGAGGAAGAGTGGCTGCATGCCAATCAGAACTACCTCCAATCACCTTCATAAGAAGGCGGGACAGCAGGAGGACTTCCGGCCAGCTCTGCGCGCTGGGGCAGGGGCATCCACGCCTGGATTTGTGTAGTGTGAATCAGCCCTGAGGCAACTACTTCAGTTGGCCTCATGGTTAGGTCAGCCCTGGGTGAGTGAGATTTGAACTGGAGCCTTCCTGATTAATCCCTTTGACTTCACTAGGCTGCACCAGTGAAGTCTTGCCAAGTATACATCGGGGATCTGGCCTGGCCTCGAATCCCTTCTTATCAAGTCACTCTTGGATCTCAGTTGCCCATCTATAAAATGAGTCATAAACACCTAATTACAGGATTGTTGTGAGGATAAATGATGATGGAATCAGAAACTTTAAAAAGCTTTAGAAATGACCAATTTGTTGAAATGACCAATGACATTTTCAACCCGGTTGGCTTTGCTTTTCATACACATGAGTGTCTTGGAACAAAGCAACCTCTTGGCATTATCTCTTGCCTGGAGTTTGTGTACAGGGAACCTACATATGGACTGCAAGGAATGATATGCATTTAGAAGGGGTGTGTGGCATTGTGTGGTTGTACTTGCTTGTGCACGGGTGATTGACCATCTGGCAATACCCACAATGTGTCAAGCAGAGGCAGGAGAGGGGCATTACTGCCGCAAGAGTAATTGAAATTATCTTCAACTGCGTGGCCACTAGATGGCAGGCTAGGTTCATGCTGACACCACATCTTTTCCCATTGTTCCAGCTCTAATTCAACAGATAGGCATACAGTACATACTGATTAAAGACAGGCATAGCATGCTCATTCTAATTTGCTCGCTCTCTCTCTCTCTCTCTCTCTCTCTCTCTCTCTCTCTGCTGTTTAGGCATTGAGGGGATGGACCTGCCTCTGGAAGATCCTGCAGCTCAGCCTCTCTCAGAGCTTCCACAGCCACCTCCATCTGCCCCAAATGTGTGTGAGCTGCGCACTGCTGTGTCGTGCTTTGCTGAGGAGACTGTTTCGCTGCTCTCAGCCAATGGCCTGCTAAGCCACTCTGTACTCAGGACAGCCGACAGCACCGGGGAACAGCAAAAGGAACAGGCAAGGCCCTCTGTCACAGTGCGACGCAAGAGGGAATTTACCCCCGATGAAAAGAAGGATGACGGCTACTGGGACAAGAGAAAGAAGAACAATGAGGCAGCTAAGCGCTCGAGAGAGAAGCGGCGTGTCAGTGACTTGGCACTGGAGGGGCGTGTGCTGGCATTGCTGGAGGAGAATGCCCGCCTCAAGGCAGAGCTCCTGGCCCTCAAATTCCGCTTTGGCTTGATTCAGGATCCAGCTGAGCATTCTCGGTCAGTGGTGGCTCTGGCTACCGAACCCCACCGGCCAAACATCGCACCCCAGCACTACCCAGTGGCTCCTGACCCGCCATCAAGGTACACCTGCTCCTTCCGGCCAGAGCCTGCCACCAGCTCGGAGGACTCTGGGTTTTCCACACCAGGCAGCTCCAGCATTGGAAGCCCTGTCTTTTTTGAGGAGCGGGACAAGGCTGAGGAAGGACTTATTTACGACGGGCACTGCCTAGTGCCTGACGCCCCAGCGGATGGAGCTGATTTGGGCCGAGCTGGCCGTTATGATTCTGGGGAGAGCGTCAAAGGTCTCCCCCACAAGCTGCGTTTCAAAATGGCTGGGGGATCCGAGGAGATGATTGGGGAGCCACCTGGACATTATCCGCCGTCTCCACCAGTAGGAACTTGGAGGGGACCGACCACACGGGAGGAGCCAAGGAATGGAGGAGCACCCACAGGCAGTATGGTGTTTGACGGTTGCTGTGAAACAGAAGCCCCTGGAGCCCACTTGCCAGCCCTCCAGGGATCCGGGTTCCAGACAGAAAACAGCACCTTGCGGAGCCAGCTAGCTTCGCTCTCAGCCGAGGTGGCCCAGCTGAAAAAGCTCTTCTCTGAACAGATCCTGATCAAAATGAACTGAAAGAGTAGGGGAGGCAAGGCTGAAGGGCTGGCAATGTAGTGCTTACTCTCCTTTTTCCCCTCAAAGCCCAACATGTGTATATTTGTACAGAATTTGGCCATGTGGGGACTCTTTCCCCCCCCCTTCTATTTGCATTAATAAAAATCTCTCCTTAAAATGTGCCCCTCATGGTAATGATCCTCTTCCAGTGTTTCAGGGAACCCTTTCCACAGGAACTTCCCTGCTTTGCTTTGAACCTTTGCTCATCTTCTGAGGATCCTTAGCACACAGCTTAGAAGTCACTGGTCCTGTTCAAACCGAGAACAGAAGCCTCGCAGCTTCATCTCTTTCCCTCCCCACTAGCACAGACCAATGAGTCTAACTAGTTCAGTCTAGTTAGTTAGTTCAGTCTAGAACTAACTAGTTCAGCACCAGAACTGGAGAACTTGGTTTTCCCCAGGCTATCCCCTGATATCTCTGTTCCCAACCTCTGCAAATTTTCATTCCAATTTGTTTTTCTAGATTGGAATGTTGGGGTAGATTAGGGTAAGCACACAGATGCAGTGAGCATTAAAATCACCTCTCTGCAATAGACAGGCCAATAAATATATATGATGCGAAAGGAAGAGGTGGGCATAAAATGGGCATCTGTATTGGGGACAGCACAGAATGCCTCCTTTATTGCCCTACCACCTTGTTCAGAGCTGGTTAATTCTTAAAATTAAGACACCCTGGGGCTCAGACCTGCCTGGAAGCCAAATCGCTGTCCATCCTTGAGGTCTGAACACTTTCTTTGGGGTGGAGGAAAAGCACTTTGCACCAGATCAATAGTACTCTTCTTTATTAGTACTTGATAGGTTTCTGTGTGGAATCCTGGCATTGAAAACATGGTGTCAACTGCAATATTTTAGTTGAATAATCATCTACCTTTAAACTAATCAATTCATTGATTCAGTTTAAACAGATTAGTGTACAGTACTACCATACCCTCTATATGGATTCCTTTTTGAGATAAACTACCATTTTTAATAAACGTTTCCACTAATGGTCAAAGGGAAGGCAATTTCTTTTTCATTCCCTGCTACAGTAACCTGCTACTGAATCAAAATATAGTCAATTCCTGCTACCCTCAAATTTGTGACTCATGAATTCGTATTCATGAGCAGCAGGATTGATACCACCCCATGTCATTTGCGAGGTGTGTCTCACTTTTTGCGATCCCTGCTGGCTCCGGAACATTTCTGCTGACTTCCTCACATTGTAACAGGAAGGGGGACAATGATCAGTGAGAATGGTCTCTCTGAGCCTTTCCAGACTATGGGAATATATTTAGAGTACAATAAATACCATCCATATGCCTTTCCTCAAGGTACCAGTAGCACTTCTGTCAAATCATAATATTTTGCAGGTGCTGCCAGGCAACATAATTTTATTTATTTATTTGTTTTTCACATTTGTATACCGCCCTTCCTCCAAGGAGCTCAGAGTGGTGTACATATTTCCTCCCCTCCTTTTTTGTCCTCACAACAACCCTGTGAGGTAGGTGGGGCTGAGAGATAGTGACTGGCCCAAGGTCACCCAGGAAGCTTTGTGGCTGAGCGGGGATTTGAACCTGGATCTTCCAGGTCTAAGTCCGACTCCCAAACCACTATACCATCCAATGCCAACATTATTTTGTGAATTTGTATCATTTTAATTTTTTTCTTCTTTTCCATATCTTCAGCTTTGCATTTTCTCAGTGTGTTACATCACTAATTAAAACACACATGTTTTTAAAGATGAAAACTACACACATGCACACGCTCACTTCTCCCCCACTGCTATTTCAGGGACACTGTGTGTGTGTGTGTGTGTGTGTATGTAAACAACATACTCTTGCTTGCTGCCTAGTTCACAAAAACAGCAGAGGAAGTGATAACACTGTTACTGCTCCATTCCATTTCAGACTATGGGGAGGGGTGGGTGTTGGTGACATTACTTAGGGCCCAATCCAATACTTAGGGCATCCTTTCTTCCTCTTCTGCACTGATGCTGACTGCCATAAAGCAGAACTTGGTTTTCTCCAGGCTAACACTGTTACTGTTGCCATAAAGCAGTCAGTGCCAGTGCAAAAGGTGCTGTGATAGCCTGCTACTTAGCGGCTGCTGTCTTAGCACCAGCAGGAAGGCCTGTGCCTTCCCACCCACAATGATGCGTTTCCTGCTGATCGCCAACAAGGGTAAGTAAGCGGGGGAGGTGGGAGGGTGGAATGGAGAAGGGGGAACAAGGACCGAGGCAATGATGGAGCAGGGGCGGGTGCTGGCACTGCCAGTATCCTATCCCCTTCCCAGACCTCATTCTACTTAGCTATCGCATCTGCTATCGCATAGATGCATCTGCGCCACAGAGTCTTACCCTTGCAGAGATGATGGTGATCCCAGAAGATGGGCCATCCCACCTGCTTCCAGAGCTGTATCTGGTAAGGGAGTTAGGCAGCAGTGATGAGGGATGGGAGACGCCTCTTTCCAGACCAGGACTGCCTCCTTGGTGTTTGTGAGGGAGGATGGTGAAAGAGGGTGTGCCTGCAGTAGTACTTTAGGGAAGTTGTAGGCATGGATGCGACATCATGCGAGATACCTTACATGTCCTGCCTGGAGGGCTGTAATGGCCCTGGTGTGGAGGACCCCTGTGCACTTACTCCCAGGTATGTTTGTATCAGGGACGTGCGGTGCAGCTGGTGAAGCAACCCCGCCCCTGAAGTCTACAGAATAGCAGCACAATTTTACCTTGTGATTGTGCAGGCACTATCCGCTGACTTGGGTGCAAACAGGTAGTGCACACGAGCAATCACCAGGTAAGTCTGCACTGCTATTCCATGGACTTTGGTGGGTGGGGTTGCCTCACCAGCTGCACCCATACCGCACATCCCTGGTTTGTATAGTATTGCAGCCTAACTCTCTGTCATCATGACTATCAGAAACACCATCTTGAATGTACCGGTAAGTGTAGGTCTTACATTGGTAGGTCTTGGACCAGCCATAGGTTCAAACGGCTTGCCCCTAAATTGGGACAAGACCAGGGATTAACTCCATGTTCAAACTGGAGATTTAACTGGTGGGGATGTTTTTCGTAGACTCTTGAAGAACCTTCTGATTAGGGGGTGCAAGAAAACCAATGCATTGTGTATTGCTGCTTGGAATGCAGCAGTTGAAAGGAACGGTGGTGGAATCAGGCATTCTTCCCATCCTTGAAGCACATGGTATGCATGGGGTTTCTCCCTACTTGAGAGCAGGTGCAGACCATGCAACAAACCTCTGGAAGCTTCCAAGAGCAGCTCTGTGCATGCACAGAACTCCACCATGTCTATGTGTGAATGCACAGAGACCACAAAGAAGAATCTGAGGCTCATTGTGACTTATGGGCCTTTGTTAAAATTCCAGTTTCTCCATGTAAACATGGTGAGGGTTGGCCTGAATGCCACTTTAAAAAGCCAGTGCTGGGTGAAAGGGAATGCACAGCCTCATCAGAAAAGTTATTTGTAAAAGACACATACGTATAGAAAGGTAAAAAGGAAGAAAGTGTTCCATGAAGTGGCAGTGGCACTGCCACAGTGAGGCATGTAAGTCTACTACACTCAAGAGGTACAGCACTCGGGAAAGCAACCAAACAAGCAAGCTCTGGAAACCACATGCTTTTAATTGGAAGCACTTATTCCTAAGCCAAGATATGAAGGCATAGCCTTCAGTTACTCACTGCAGAGAGAAATGCACTCTGCATATACTCAGTAAAAGGATCTTTGGCACTGGCTAGTTTAGTGCTGCTCAATGTTAAATGGTGACATATTGGACAGCAGCATAGTTAAAACATATTGCTTTTGATAATTTTGCACAATGCTCTGTGAACCTGAAGGGGGCAGAGAAGCAACCCCCCCCCATCCCCACCCCACCCCACCACTCACACCAAAGGCATGGAGAAAAAGCACACTGACAAAGCCTGGAATTAGCCTTTTTGGCAAACGTTAAGCCATGTGCCAGCCAGAGTTTGCTTTTAATTGGTCAGTAGTTTTAAATGAGTTGGACCATAAGGAAGGCTGAGCGCCGAAGAATAGATGCTTTCGAGCTGTGGTGCTGGAGAAGACTCCTGAGAGTCCCTTGGACTGCTAGGAGATCAAATCAGTCAATCCTAAATAAAATCAACCCTGACTGTACTGAAGGACAGGTACCGAGGCTGAAACTCAAATATTTTGGCCACCTAATGCGAAGAGAGGACTCTCTGGAGAAGACTCTGATGCTGGGAAAGATTGAAGGCAAAAGGAGAAGGGAAAGGCAAAGGATGAGATGGTTAGACAGCATCACCGATGCAACGAACATGAAAATGAGTGAACTCAGGAAGATAGTGGAGGACAGGAAGGCCTGGCGGGATACGGTTCATGGGATCACGAAGGGTCGGACACGACTTAACGACTGAACAACAACAAGTTTTAAATGAAGACAAGTCGGATCCAAATGCAGCACAAGCCCTGCAGTGCAGTCCAGCACTTAAGCAAGAGTTCACTGTTGTTGCTGCATTGTTGGCAAGTCCTTTATGGGGTCAACTAAGAGATGCCACTTCTCCCTTGTCAGAGGCAAAAGACATATGGAGGAAGTGGCACCTGTGGCAACAAATGTTGCTAGTAGGTCACTTTAGGAGTTCTGGACTGAGGCACTGGCCTAACACCTTTTCTTCTCAAACTAGCCTTCCAGGAAACCACTGGGTGACCAGACAGTTTACTGAAAGGTTGCCATACTGAGAACTTCCACTAGATGGCACAGGAACCAGAGAATATTGACAATCGCGGATCTTCTTCCTACCTGCCACTAAGTCCCAGTCCTCCTTCCCACCTGCAAGTGTGCAATCCTTTTTTCTCTCTCTTACTCCAGCTCAGCAACTTTGAAGGGGACACACACATCCAGCCTCTGCAGACCATGTTCTGTTTCCACACAAGTGACGTTGCATATATCAGCGCCTTTTTTGTGCTCGTATTCCCTGCAAAAGAACAATCTGCCAGGTGCTCAGGCCCTGATAGCAGCATTGAGGAAAAGTGCCATTCCTGTTCTATAAAGACTAGAAATGGAAGATTTGGCTGCTTGTTTCAAATCGTTATATGACATTCAGCTCCCTGCCACTTTGCTGTTCTCTCCCAATCTCTCTGCCTCCCTATCTCACTTGCCTCTCTCTCACCCCCCCACCCACCTGCCCTGTCCTGATGACCCCAGTCCCACAAAGGACAAAGCATTGCCTTTTTTCACCTAGGAACAGTGTGAATTTGTACCCCAGATCCTTTCCTAATCAGCCCTCTTCCTTCATCTCTTTGATTTTGTGACTTCTCTTTCCCCATGACCATGGAGAAGGTGGGGTTGCCAGGGATAATTCACCAGGGCCCCAACATTAAATGGGTCCCCAAGTAGGGTTGCTACCCAGCCTTCAACAGTGTCTGGGGAGGGAACTGCCCTATGGGAACTGAGCAGGAACAATCCGTGTGAATCCCAAACGCCCCAAAGCACATCCCAGAATGATTCATCTGGGAGCAGGGACGAAGGAGGTGGATCTTCCCCAGGAGAAATCGTCCCCCTAACCTCTCTGCAGCCCTGCCCCCAATCCCCTTACTTCTCTGCCAGTCCCTATTTCTCAACTCACTGCTCCATTCAGCACAACACCTTCTTTCAGCCAACTTGCTTTGTGACCCAGTTTTGGTCCCATGGCCTCCGTTTCCAGGATCCCCTTCCCATTCATGTGTTGGCCTCCCCAGCACCTACACGCCACCTATACTTCTTTCCTATACTGTATACAAATCTTGTTGTCCTTAAGGATTTGTTGTCTAGAAAAAAGGCGGCTGAGCGGGGACATGATTGAGACGTATAAAATTATGCATGGGATGGAGAGAGGGGATAGAGAGAAGTTCTTTTCCCTGTCACACAACACTAGACCTAGAGGACATCCACGAAAATTGAGTGGAGGGAGTATTAAAACAGACAAAATATTTCTTTACCCAGCGTGTAATTCATCTGTGGAACTCCTTGCCACAGGATGTGGTGATGGCACCTGGCCTGGATGCCTTTAAAAGGGGATTGGACAGATTTATGGAGGAAAAGTCCATCATAGCTTACAAGCCATGATGGGGAAAAGCAACCTCCTGGTTGTAGGAGTAGGTTTTCTCTGTGCCAGGTGCAAGGGAGTGATACCTAGTGACACCTCTGCACTGTACAACCTATACCACCTACCTAGTACATTTTTAAAGCGGTTACAATTGATAAAAATGGGGGAAATTTGGAATAAAAATACATAATGCCACTTTCTGCTATTTTAGGGGTGGCCAACCTTCCACCATTAGGGCCTCTCCACTCTTAAGAGTTGTGTCCAAGACAGAATCTTGGCAGCTTCAAGTGCTGTTGGTGCTGCTAAAGCAGCTGCACCTGCTGAAATGCCCTCACCTATGCAACCATTAAAGGTCCAGGAGCATTCATGTTGAAAGGTTGGCTGCCTCTGTGCTATTTTATTTTGGTTAAACACTGAAATCTGCGAAAAAATAAAATCATTTTCTCCTACCTATTGGCATATCTATGCTATAAATCAGTATACACGTACGTAGTCCCTGACTTACAGATGTCCAACTTGCCGGCAACAGCGTTGACACTTTTGCGCGCAGGCACAGTCTGACCGGCCTTGTGCTTTCGTCCTTGCACTGTTCCAACTTACGTCAGTTCTGACTTCCAGACAAATGTCTGGAACAGAACCAGGATGTAAGTCAGGAACTACCTGTACACCAATTTAATGTCATGACTACTCCCAAAATATCCTGGTATTGCAGTTTGGTGAGCATGCTGACTATTTCAGGTTCGCGATCCCTAACCTTGCCCATTCAAACTAGAGTATCCAGACCTCCCTGGGAAAAGGGAGCAACTGCTAAACTAGTTTATGTCTGTGGTATAAATATGCCCTATGTGTGAAATATTTTTTTTCTTCCCCATTTGACCTCCCATTTACCTCACAACCCTTTTGTCAGCATCCTATGATTGACACACTTCCCCCTGAAATTATGTGTATGAATATTCATCACATTGAGGGTTGCAAGTCTGTTTGAAATTCCTGGAGATTTTTTCCCAACATGACACAATGTTGATGTTGGGAATCTGCCCCCCAATTCACCTCCGCCACACCCCTCCAGGGCCTCACCACCGCCACACCATCACCCCACATTGTCCCCACTCCAGGGACCCCTTCCAGGGCGGCCGCTTCGGCTAGAGGTGGCAGAGCCCCTGGCAGGGCCGAAGCCAGGATCTCACCCCCCCTCTCACTCAGGAAGTGCAGGCAGGATCTCACCCCTCCCCCGAGCCCTCCGAGTGCAGGCAGGATCTTGCCCCCAACACGAGAGGAGGCCAAGGGGTGGGGAAGGGGGCGGAGCAGCAGAATTAGATAGCCTTAAAAGGGGTCAGGGGAGGCTGATGAGGAAGCTCAGTACCTGAAAGGCTGTCAGAGAATGAGGAGCTCCCTGACTGCCTAAAACCAGGAGCGGGCGAGCCTGGGCAGGAGGACTGTGGGTGTAGTAACCCCCTCCCCTGCCCGAGGCTTATTCCCACCCCATGAGCGAGGCTGGGCCGGGAACCTCACAGTTGGAAATTCCTGGAGGTGCTGTTAAAAATCTCCAAGACTGTTTTCAGGGGTCACCTGGAGACTGATGATGATGCCTGGAGAGCTGGCAGCAACCCTAGATCTGACCAGACAGAATGGATACTCATCTGTGATAAAGAAAGAAAATAAGTACCGGTAAGTCTGTCCGTATATAGCAGGGGTGGCCAAACTTGCTTAATATCAGAGCCACATATGATAAACTTCAGGTGTTTGAGAGCTGTAATATTTAAGAAGCATTTAAATTCTTAAATATATTTACTCACCATGGATGTTAAACTTTAATCTAGTGCACTCTCAGTTTATACCTGGGCTTTAATTATAAAGCTTGAACATTTCTTATTGGTATGTATTTCTGAGATTGTATGTCAAAGAGCCATATGTTGCTCAGGAGCCGCAGTTTGGCCACCCCTGGTATATAGTATGCAGTCATAGAGTGCTGGGGAAGGAGGGAGATTCAAAAAATGAGACTAGTAAGAGTGCTACTGTAATAAGAACATTATAACATTACTATGTAGGTGACTGATTTTTTTTCCATTTTCAGTGTTCTGAAAAGTCTTGAAGGGGAGAAGGTGAACCAAGTCATTAATTGTGAAAGTATGCTGTTTCTTTAATGGTATCCCCCCCCCCCTTCTATTTCAAAGCAAAAATAGCATGAGTATTTTGTGATACTGTATATTTTGGGTTTTGTTCTTGTAGCGAGGAACCTGATATAGAGGCTTTTGTTATAAACCTGTTCAATAAAAGCAAACTAAAAAATAAATGCATAGAATGTTTATGGACATTCCTTGGCAACATAGCAACACACATTGTAACAGGGACGGGGACAATGATCAGTGAGAATGGTCTCTCTGAGCCTTTCCAGACTATGGAAATATATTTAGATTACAATAAATACCATCCATATGCCTTTCCTCTAGGTACCAGTAGCACTTCTGTCAAATCATAATATTTTTGCAGGTGCTGCCAGGCAACATAACCCTCTTATCCAATGCCAACATTATTTTGTGAATTTGTATCATTTTAAATTTTCTTTCTTCTTTTCCATATCTTCAGCTTTGCATTTTCTCCGTGTGTTACTGGAGCACACAACCATCACTAATTAAAACACATATGTTTTTAAAGATGAAAACTACACACATGCACACGCTCACTTCTCCCCCACTGCTATTTCAGGGACTTGGTGTGTGTGTGTGTGTAAAAACACACTCTTACGCCTTGCTGCCTGTTCCACGGCTGTGCAAAGCCAGCACTGCAAGACTGGCATAGGAGACCCTAACTCCTATGCCAGAGACCTGCAGCCCAATCCTATGCATGTCTACTCAGAAGTACATCCCATTGAGTTTAATGGGATCAGACCTACTACCTCCCAAGTAAGTGTGCATAGGATTGCAGCCATAGTTATTCCCCTGGAGCAAGGCTACCCCTCCCATTCATTTTGCAGGAACAAGCGTGCATTACTTGTGTTGGGACAGAGCTAGCATATCTCCTTTCTGCTAAGCCTTAAATGTTTCTCCTTTTCCCAGCCAAATGTCTCAGAGCTGCTGAAAGGTTAGCATTCAAGTGGACATTGGGCACCCTCCCTTATGCAGGTACTGTTATCAAAGGAGCTGGCAAGGGGAATTATTAAATGTTTCCCTTTAAAAAGATGCAGGGGACCAGCTCTTACTGCAGCTTTCAGAGAGTGAATATAGACAAACTGAAAGTACACAGCTTAAATAAAAGGGGTCTTGGAGTAGGCGCAAATCAGCAGAATGCAGAGAGCCCCTCCCTGAAAAATCTGACTAAGGACCCAATCCTATCCAACTTTGCAGTGCCGATGCAAACCCCCCCCCCCCCACAGGATGCAGCACACATCCTGTTGGCACGGCTGCATCAGTGCTGGAAAGTTGGATAGGATTGGGCTCTAAGAGAGAAATGGCTTCCATGTCAAAGATCACATTTATTAAAGAACAGATATAAAACGCAAATATACACTAAATACCATCTTAGGTGAAGATAAAGGTTCCCCTTGCTTGAAAGCCAGTCGTTACCGACTCTAGGGGTAATGACTGCATCTCCGTTTCAAAGCTGAAGAGCCAGTGATGTCCAAAGATGCTTCCATGGTCATGTGGCCAGCATGACTCTCAACGCCAAGGTGCATGGAATGCTGTTATCTTCCCTCCGAGCAGTACCTATTAATCTACTTGCAATTTCTTGCTTTCGAACTGCTAGGTTGGCTGGGACAGGAGATGGGAGCTCACTCTGTCATGCGGCACTCGGGTCTCGAACTACTGTCCTACTGACCTTCTAGTCTGCAGTTCAGCATCTTAACCACTAAGCCACCGCACCATCTTACCAAGTAACAATAAAGAAATGGTATATATGCCAATAAAGTTTCGGAAATCTGATCTGAATAAAGAAATGGCAATTTGTCAATAATATGTGGTATGTTCCTGATTCAGGAGTACCGTATTGTCCCGAGTATAGGCTGCTCCTGATTACAAGCCACACCCTTAAAGTTTGGTGCTATTTTAAATAAATAAATAAAATTTTAACTTAAAGAAAATATACGCATTAGTAGAACAGTAAAACAGTACACGAAGTCCTCACTTAAAGTTGTAGATGGGTTCCTGGAAACTGCAACTTTAAGTGAAACAACTTATAACGAAACCAATTTTACCATAGGCTAACATAAGTAAACAAGAGTTAGGTTCTTATGGCATTTCTGGTCACAAAAGCATCGCCAAACTTCTAATAAAGTTGATAATTGTAACTTCTAAATAGACTCAAAACGCTGCTAATATTAAACATTGAAATAATGTTTACTATAACAAAATAGCAACATTATTATGTATAAGTAGCCTTCCCAGATTCAAAGGGGGACAGAAGGGCGTCAGCTGATATGGGGCCCTGGGGCGGTGGGCCCCAGGGCGCAGGGGCGGAGGGCCTCTGGAGGGGCGGGAGACATCCTAGGTTTCGGGGTTTTTTTGCTTTTTTCCGTTTTTTCTGGGTTTTTTAAAGGTTTTTTAGGAGTAACGGGGCTTCTAAGTGTACGTGTATGCTTTGCTGCACTTATCTTGAGTATTGGAGCCTCCAGCGACGATCTCCTCCAGCGATTATCTTTTCCAGGGGCGCAGATCGCTCCTCTGCCGCCCCTGGCGCGAACTCTGTAAGCTCCGCAGCGTTAGAGTTCACGCATGTGCATAGCAAACAGCCATCACGCATAGAACGGCAGAGCCGGGAGGGCGTCCATAGGCCAGCCACACCGGGCGGGGGCAGGGACACAGTGTCCGCTATATACCGGTCCCCGCAGGGCGGCTGGGCCGTTACATGGCCTCCTCTGACTTCCGCCAGCAAAAGAGCTGGCGGAATTCCGAGGAGGCCTACCGGCCCCAGCCGCCGTTACACTTGGGGAAGGGGACAAGTGTCCCCTTCCCCAAGTAGACTTTCCTCTGTGGGCTGCCTGCTGGAGGCTACCCGCGGTGGAGCACTGGATAGAATTGGGCTGTTAGTTTCCACAGCATCCTGGGGCTGGTACTTAAGGGTTAATATGTTTTCAACTGCTTGCATGCCTGCTACAGGGCTTAATAATTACCATTTCAGCAGGCTATTGATAAGAGATCATTGTTTTCCACCAGGCTGAAAAGGCTTGAAAACAGGAGAGGCTTGAAAATGCTTTCAGTTTCCCCACCCCTAAAGTGCGGCTTATATTCAGAACAATATGGTATATGCTTTTGTGGTATGTATTTGGTGCATCCAAAGGCAACATCCAAAGGCAACAGAAAACAAAAAGGCAAAAAAAAAAATTAGGTGAAGGTGTTGAGGGAATCCTTGCTCTTTTACCCCAGTCCCTAAACTAACAGCACGATCGTACTGAAGCGCTATGCTGGTGCAGTGGCTGCTGCATTGGCATATGGTGTCACAAATGTGCCGTAAAGCACATTTGTGACACTCTGAGTGTAGGTGGCACCAGTGGGAAGGCCTGCACCATCCCGCCAGCGCTGTACCATGTGCTGGAGCAGGTAAAGTCACTCTGAGCAGCGCAGAGGGAGGGGCGTAATGAGACAGGGGGAGGGCAGGATAGATTAGGCCCAGGAGGGAGTGGGATTGGTGGCGCTGGGCCACAGCAAATCCTATCCTCCTTCCCAGGCCTTTTTTTTCCTTGCACGGGGCTGCTTGATTCTGCATCAGCGATTGAGTTGGCACAGATCCAAGTAAGCCCCATTGCACAGGCTGGGAGTTTACCTGGGGTAAGGGGGGAAATGTCCCCTTACCCCAAGGAGACCTTCAGCCTGCTCCTAGCCAGCACTGGATACAGCATGGGCCACACTGGGCCAGTGGATACAACATGGGCCAGCGCTGGATAGGATTGGGCTGTAAGGCAGGGAAAGGAGGAGAGATAGAGAGGAGGAATGTTGGGGAGAAAGGAAAAGTGTTTAAAGCACAATTATAGCTTCGAGTCCTGAAGTGGTTGGGGAGCCTGGCAGAATATCCATGAGCATTGCTACTCTAATCTGGTGCAACAAATTGCTTGTCAAAATTCTCCAATATTTAAGGAATCTTGGAGTTGCTGCTTATGTGCAACTCTCTGGTAAGTCTGTTACAGTGCAATCCAACTTAACTTTTGTGCTGGTGTAACCAGCGGCGCAGCGAGAACTGGAAGCCCCAGAATGGAAAAGGGATTCAAATCCCCTTTGAATTCCTCTTTTGGAGGGGATTTGAATCCCTCTTCCGTTCTGCCCCCCCCCCCCGTTTTCGCTGGGCCGCTGGTTACACCGGCACAAAAGTTAAGTCAGATTGCACTGTTAATCTGGTTATTGGGGTGTAAAAAGGGCTCTGGAGGTTTTGGTGTGTTACAGTATAAACTGGTATGTGCATGGATTCAGATTGGGTACTAATGTACTTCTTCCTGGCACACAAGCATGGGAAAGGTTTCTAATCAAGATGCAGATGTGCAGGACACAGCATACAATAGGTATATTTGAAATGCAGATACAGTTCTAACATGCAGATGGGACAGGAGGATGTCAGACAGATACCAACAGAAGGTGAAAATTACATGCATATTGGAATGGGATGACATCATTATACAGTACATTTAAAAGGTTGTATCCAGTGGAAATGTGCAAAATGCAGATACATTGAAAGGCTGCATTTGGTAGTGATGTGAGGAATGCTGAAACAAGCAGGAGGTCATGTAATGACACTTATTCAATGGAAACAGGAGGTGCATTGAAAAGTTGCATAATAGGATTACATTCTTTTCCCAGGGTGTGTGACATTAAAATCACAGAGTTCAAGGTGGAGGTTTTGAGGCTTTACCTGAGTTTTAAGAGAAGCATGCCCAGAGTTCATATTGTCCAACTGGGGCATATGAATCCATAGCATATTAGTCCATGTTGCAATGCAGGGTTGACCACTAATTGGCACTAATAGGCAGGCAGGTTTAGCATGAGTGATGCTGCCTGGCATCAGGTGTATGCCTAGCCCATAATTAAATATGAGGGTATAACACAATAGAAAGCATGGGAAAATAATACAGGACAAACATTACCCTTGACAATACAGAGATCCACATATGGAGTCTCCTTGCCCACAAGCGTAAATTGGATGCATATTCAAATGCACACGTCGTCCACACTGTCAATGCATTGTTGTATCCTCATCCATATTCTGGTATGATTAGTCTAGAGCAGCTATTTATATAGGCACATTTTACATTACAATTACCGGTATGTATGATGTGTGACGTATGATAGTTATGTTACTAGGAATGATTATTAGAGCTGGATTTGGATGCAGGGTTTGGGGTAATTTCCAATAATCTGAAGAGAAAACCACCCCTGTCTACCTCTAGGAGAAAGGGCAAATTTTCAGGGGCTCATGTCATTTTTGGGGCACATCTGCAGGGCTGGCCCATCCATGAAGCCAATTGGTTGCCTTCGGCAGCAGATTGGGGGGAGCACCTATCTCTGTCCACTAGTTGCCTTCACTGCTCCTCCTTCTCTTTCCGCTCCCTGGATTGGAAAAGGAAGAGGAAGACAGAGAGGAGGAAATGTGGAAGGGAGGAGTGTGCTGAGCTAGAACATTGGGGAGTGGGAAGAACAGGGTCCGTCTGGGGCAGCTATGTCTGGGGCAGCTATTCTGCCTGGCAACAGAGCTACCTGAGTGATATCTCAGCTACAGAACTCACTGAGTATCATACCTGTCTGTCTAAGTCCAAGGGGTGGGATGGAGTGACCAGGTAGGTTCCTCTCATCCAATCAGATAACTTGATATCTCAGCAAGGTAAAATATTCACCCATTTGTTGGGAGCTCAGAGAGGAAAATTTACTTGCTCGCCCACAAGTGCAAGGACTGGGGATTCCTCGGACTCAGACAAAAGTAGCTAGCAAATATATTTTATTTTTCACATTTGTATACCGCCCTTCCTCCAAGGAGCTCAGAGTGGTGTACATATTTCCTCCCCTCCTTTTTGTCCTCACAACAACCCTGTGAGGTAGGTGGGGCTGAGAGATAGTGACTGGCCCAAGGTCACCCAGGAAGCTTCGTGGCTGAGCGGGGACTTGAACGTGGATCTTCCAGGTCTAAGACCGACTCCCAAACCACTACACCATCCTGGCGTAGGGACTGTATTTCTAGCTATAATGTGCTGATGGATTTTATTTGCTTTGTCTGATAAGTTACTCCAGCCAGTTTGCACT
Source organism: Plestiodon gilberti rubricaudatus (assembly GCA_026170595.1). Classification (NCBI taxonomy): domain Eukaryota; kingdom Metazoa; phylum Chordata; class Lepidosauria; order Squamata; family Scincidae; genus Plestiodon; species Plestiodon gilberti. The sequence goes on from JANXHW010000002.1 coordinate 111,813,303, forward strand.
TTCCTCAGGTTTAACCTGGGGTGGGGTCCTGTGGGCATTATTCATGAGCTGCATCCCAGCTTCATCTGCTGGGCATAAATGGTTACTGCATCCATTTGATGAAAATTTTTATTTGTGCTTTCCAGCAAGCTCAGGCATTTTCCATGAACTTGCTTGTACTTTTACTACCCACCTTTCTTTCTCCATTTTGTTTAATTACCTTTCCCCTTTTCTTTTGGACTTTTAATAAACTAGTTACATTTTGACCCTTGGTCTGCCCAGTCCATGTTCATGGGTAATTCAGTGGATTGTCACATCTCTTCACTCTTCAGATGCTACTGTGGGATTGATTTTTAATAGGAACATCTGGTGTTCAGTGCTCTCCTCCAGAGGGTTTTTTTCCCAGAAGGCCCTCCTCTGCCTGGTCTCTGTAGCTTGAGATGGTGGCAATGGATACAAATTACCAAGGTTTCTTCCCCATTCCATTGCTGATCCAGCAGAAGGAAAGTGGGGAGCAACATCCCTTCCCCATCAGAACAAATGGCAGCTAATCACTTATGCAGGACATCAGCAATTTGGAGCATTAACCAGCTCCTGCCCCTAGTGGCCCTAGCCGTTAAGAACCTCTATCTGCATGGCCCCATCCTGGATTTCTTTATCATATTGAAGTGTGATGGAATGTGGGGGACTGGCTTTTACATCTAGCAAGAGATTTAGAGAGAAGTTATTGAAAAATTTAACCAAATGCTCTTACAGTGCAATCCTTACCATGTTTACTAAAAGGTAATCCCCATTAAATGCAATGGGACCTACTCCCAGAGAACTATGTACAAGCCTTGGAACCTACCGATACTGCAAATCTTATCTCTTCCCAATCTGACATAGCACCCCTGGGTCAACAGCCGATAGTTCCTCAAGAATCAAAGAAAAATTGTCTAAGGCTGCAATCCTATATACCTGGGAGTAAATCTCACTGAACTGAATGGGGTGTACTTCCAAGTAGACATGTATAGGATTGCACTGTTAGATAATAAGAACCACATTTATATACCGTAGTACAGAGGTGGTAAAAGTTGCTTAACTTAAGAACCAGATGTGATAAAACTTCAGATATTTGAGAGCCGCAATATTTAAGAAGCATTTAAATTCTGAAATATAATTACTCACCATGAACATTAAACTTATGTTTTATTCCAGATGGCTCAGGAGCCGCAGTTTGGTCACCCCTGATATAATACATTTCAAATCGCCGATGGCTCAACCACGAGGGGAGGTGAATCAGATTGTATCAGCAGCGGATTGTGAGGGGCCTGAGGGGATGGTGAACTCAGGGTGTGCTTTACCCCAAGTCTGCCACCGCCTGCCTCTCTCCAGTCTGCTGCTGATGCAAGCAGCAATGATCCACTTCCTGCTCGCCCAAGCAAGATGTGGACCTACCTACCTTCTGCCTCCTTACCTTGCACCCATGCAGTTTCCTTAAAGCTGGAAGTGCAGGACTTCTGCCTTTATTTACAGGGACAGAGCAAACGAAGGAACGCCTTCATTTTCACCATCCCTTGAACTAAAACCAGAAATTTCACACTTCTGGGTGTGACAAAACTTTGTGAGAAGCGTAGTAAGGAGGTTTCTTTTTCCCTACAGCGCTGCAGCAGAAGTGGCAGCTGGGGTGGCGCTCCAGGTTGCAGTGCCCCTGTTTCAGATGTTAAAAGTGTTTCCCATATAGATTATCTCTGTAATCCTTACAACAGCCCTGTAAGGCTGTTGTCATTTAGTGGTAAGAGTACCCTGCACATGCTAAGATTTTCCTCTTCAATTGTAAATTTCTACAAATTGTAGAAATTAGCCTCAGAGCTAATCACAGCCAATGCTTTTGTTTTTAATTTAGTAAATACGTACTTTATTTAAGGAATTTATATCCCACCTTTCCCATGCCAAAGCATTGCTTTCTACATACCGTATTGTCCCGTGTATATGACGCACCTGATTATAAGACGCACCCTTAAAGTTTGGTGCTATTAAAAAAAATTAATTCAATCACTGGCATTAAATTTCAACAGCCTGATTATAAGACGCACCCCTAGTTTAAAAACTTAAATTAGGAGAAAAAAGTGAGTCTTATACTCAGACTAATACGGTATATCAGTGGGGTGAGCATCCCTGGAGAGGCAGCACGTAAATCCAAGGACAGCAGAAAAAGTCAAAGCCATTTTCCTCCCAGCAGCAAATATTTAGCATGGCAACCATGGAAGATACAGAGAGGCAAAGAACATATGGGAGCTTCTGGCCAAGCACTGCCTGTCTCTCTCTCTCCCTCCCTCCCTCCTGCCCTAGCTGTTTAGTTTCAGGACTGAGATGCTCTATTCTGGTTCTCTTCTTTAATGCCAGGGAGGGATTAGTGCCCTGATCCACAGATCCTTAAGCACACAGCAGAAAGTTCCACAAGGTACATGCAGCTTGTGCTTGTCTGCTGAAGAGATGGCTGCTGACGGAAGAGGGCTCAGAAGGTAACATACATTCAGAAACTCTACCCGCTGCTCCCAAACACACCCCCAAATTCAAAAGTTTGAGAAAAGGGACATTTACCAGTATTTATTTCATTTCAAAACGCTGACGCACCCTGCCTTTCCATCCAATAGGAGGCATTCAAGGCAGCTTACATACAACAAACTTTAAAAGCCTGAAAACCAATAAAACAGTAAACAGAGGACTGACAATAGAATGCATTAAAAAAACCTCTCAGCATAAACAAATAATCTGGCAACATAAAAACAAACAAACCAAAACAGCAGAAGTAAAGCAGGGCCCCCAACTGCAAAAAAAACGTTTTCAGCTGCCTCCAAAATACTGGCAGAGAGAGAGAGAGAGAGAGACTGAGACTGAGACTGAGACTGATCTCTGCTGGCAAGGACTTCCATATTGAGGGAGACGCCACAGAGAAGACCCTCTCTTGTGTCACCACCAGCCAGACTTTGGATGCACCCGCTCAGCGTCTTTCCACACACATACACGGACCTCAGGGGAGAGCCCATTTCATAAGGAGGGAAGTGGTCCTAAGCCATTTAAGGCTTTAAAGATAATAATCAACAGCTTGAATTAAACTCTAAAATTAAAATTATGCATGGGATGGAGAGTGGTGAGAGATAAGTTCTTTTCCCTCTCACACAACACTAGAACTAGGTCACTCAAACTGAGATCCACTCAAATTGAGTGGAGGGAGTATTAAAACAGACAAAAGAAAAATATTTCTTTACCCAGCTGTTTGCACTGCCAGAGTTTAATGCTGTGTAAGGTAAGGGTGGTGCAGCGGGTGTAAGGCCAGCGGGTGGCGCAGCGGATTAAACCGCTGAACCATAAGCTGTCGATCGAAAGGTAGGCAGTTCGATTCCCGCGACGGGGTGAGCGCTCGTTGCTTGGCCAGCTCCTGCCAACCTAGCAGTTCCAAAGCATGTCAATGCGAGTAGATAAATAGGTACCGCTTGCGGGAAGGTAAACAGCGCTCCGTGTTCCAGCTGCATGCTACGCGCTGCGGCAAGGAGAGTCACACCGGCCACATGACCACGGAGGCGTCTTCAGACAACGCTGGCTCTTCGGCTTTGAAATGGAGATGAGCACCACACCCTAGAGTCGGACACGACTGGACTTAATTGTCAGGGGATACCTTTACCTTAAGGTAAGGAGACCCTGCTGCACATCTTCAGGATGTACGGGTATGTTGTGTGGGAGTCACCACATGTCAGGGGAAGGGCTGGTACATAAGAGGGTGCTGCTTCATCCTGTCAAATAGGCTGGAGCCCTTGTATCTTCTTTCTTTCCTCAAATTTGAGCACTGGACAGTTTCCACTACAGTTGCTTCAGTGCTGGAAAACAGATGCCAGGCCTGGCACAAATGAACCCTTCCTTAGCAGCCTTCATCCCACTCCCGAATCAGGATGGAACTGCTTTGGTGATGATAGGCTTGTGGAACTCCTTGTCACAGGATGTGGTGATGGCACCTGGCCTGGATGCCTTTAAAAGGGGATTGGACAGATTTATGGAGGAAAAGTCCATCACAGCTTACAAGCCATGATGGGGATAAGCAACCTCCTGGTTGTAGGAGTAGGTTTTCTTTGTGCCAGGTGCAAGGGAGTGGCGACAGGATACAGGTATCTTGTTGTCTTGTGTGCTCCCCGAGGCATCTGGTGGGGCCACTGTGCAGGAAGCTGGACTAGATGGGCCTTTGGCCTGATCCAGCAGGACTCTTCTTATGTTCTTATGAATTGCACCCAGAAATAGACAGGCAGCCAGTGGAGGTGACATAACCATGGAGTAACCCTATCAAGCCACCTGGCATTGGTCAGCATGTGTGTAGCAGCATTCTGTGCTGGTTGAAGTTCCTCGATGGTCTTCAAATGCTGACCCTGTAAGATGTGTTATAGTTATACAGTTTTGATTATCACGTAACCAATGTATGGATAACTATAGCCAGGCCTGACTGATCCAGGAAAGAATGCAGTTGGCACACCAGACTAAACTGAGCTGCCAGCTGGGCACCTAGGCTAGGAGCAAAGCTGGGTTCAAGATTATTTATTTTACTTATTTTAAAAAATTATATCCCGCCTTTTCCTATGCCGAAGGCAAATGCCCAAGGCGGCTTACAACAGATTAAAATACATAATTTAAAATACATAAAATAAGTTTAACAATACATAACGATACATAAACAAATTTAAAAACAATAAAATCCACTGGGGGGGCGACAGTATGGAGCAGAGAAGCAGCATGGCAGAGCATCTTGAGATACAGGAAGCAGACCACAACCCATCATCCAAATGCTAGATGAAGAAAAAAAACACGTTTTGAGCCCTCGTCGAAAAGTCATGAGGGAGGGGGTGGTTCTCAGATCCCCTGGCAGGGAGTTCCACAGTTGTGGCGCCACAGCAGAGAAGGCTCGCCCACGTGTTGCCACTCCCCTAACTTGCGATAGAAGGTGGCACCCGCAGGAGAGCCCCCTCAGATGACCTAAGAGAGCGGGCCGGAATGTATGGGAGAAGGCGGTCCCTCAGATATCCTGGGCCCGAACCGTGAAGGGCTTTAAAGGTGCCCAAAATGGCAAACTCAATCCTTCAAGAGGCACCCCATCCAGATTAGGCTGTCAATCCATACTCTGCCATAAGAAGCACACTGAAATTAAATTTGTTCACCTCCATTACGGACCATAATTCAAGACAGCAATTCAAGAATTCATGCATGGGTGGTTCATATCCACATCATCCTCAGCCAATGTGGCCTATCATCACCAAAGCAGTTCCATCCTGACTGGGGAGTGGGATGAAGGCTACTAAGGAAGGGTTCATTTGTGCCAGGCCTGGCATCTGTTTTCCAGCACTGAAGCAACTGTAGTGGAAACTGTCCAGTGCTCAAATTTGAGGAAAGAAAGAAGATACAAGGGCTCCAGCCTATTTGACAGGATGAAGCAGCACCCTCTTATGTACCAGCCCTTCCCCTGACATGTGGTGACTCCCACACAACATACCCGTACATCCTGAAGATGTGCAGCAGGATCTCCTTACCTTACAGCAGTGGTTCCCAAAGTGGGAGGTGTGGCTCCCAGGGGAGCCGCGGATACCAGCCAGGGGAGCCGCGGAGTACTACGGAATCCCCTCGGAAAACAGTGCAATGCCAATTGGCAGGCATCAACATCATGTAATGAGGAGCCGCAGCCAATGGTTGCCAATGGTCAAGGGAGCCACAGGTCGAAAAAGTTTGGGAAACACTGCCTTACAGCATTAAACTCTGGCAGTGCAAACAGCTGTCCAGGCCAAGTCCTCAAGCCTTGGAAATGCCCCTGAACAGAGTATATTTCCTTCCTCATTGAGGAACTACAAAGTTAACAAAGCTCTCCCCACTCATCAGGGATTACGGTTCTAAAGAGGGGGGGGAGGGGAGGAGGTTTCATTTCAGATTGGAAGCTCCTCCGGGCAGGGGCCTGGTTTTGGCGTGTTACTGCCTAAACTGTCATGAGCATAGTTGGAGCTGTATAAATAACGATTTTCCAAACTTTGAACCTTGGTGTCTATTATTTGCCGCCGCCGCCGCCCCCCCCCCCCGGAGGGGCGGGAGAAGAGAGAAATAGCCTACGACTTGGAGGAGAGCCACTCGCTGGCTCCGGCCCTTCCCCAGCGTAGCAGCGCCTCCCGCATGGCTCTCGGCTCGCCTGGCTCCAGCCCAGCCTCTCTCCTCTTCCCCCCGCCTTCCTTTCCCCCGTTTTGTTTTGTGCGGCGACTCCGGGAGCGTGACGGAGGCGCTCAGAGAATCGCTTATGCAACCGGCTGACCTACTAACACAAATTCGCCGGGCAAGGGAAGTAGGGCGGCGGCAGCAGCGCTCGGAGAAGACGCGCGGCAGAGCGAGAGCAGCACGGCGGATCTCTGGACGGCCACACTGGGAGACGAAGCGTCCTCCTGCCGAGAGGTACCTACCCGGCGAGCTCGGTGCGCGCCCGCAGATACGAGGGCTGGAGCGAGCGGCGGGCGTTTCTTTCCCGCCGGGCATTGGGAGATGGAGGCGGCTTCGGGGTCTGTGGAGAAACACTGCAGTGCTTCCTTGCGTTTCTGCTATAGACTCGTTCAGTAGCCTCCCCTCGAAAACGAGCGAGTCTGTGCGCGCTTTGTTTGTGGGAAAGGTATATGGTGGCGTGCAGTGAACATGTGGCTCTGTTTTGTGTGTGTGTTCGACCAATCCCCACCCCCAGTCCCCACTCCTAGTGTATCTATCTACTGTGTGTCAACGCTCATGGGGGCGCACAGTCCATCCGGGGAAGTTCTCCTGCGCAAGCATCCTCTCGCCCTTCTAATGAACAGAAGCTGTGCAACAGCTGTGTAGTTCCTGTTCGTCTCAGTGCGGGATTGCTTGCGCAGGAGAACGTTCCCCATGGATTGTGCACACACCCCTCCCCATATGTACACATAACAACACAAACATTCCAGCCCCTCCTCTCCCTTCCAGCCTGACCTACTTTTTCTTTGTGGAGTGTGTGAGTGTTGTTTGTGTGTGCGCGCGCGAAGCAACCAAGCCCTGGAGGTTTAGAAATTCTGTTATGCGAAAGAGAGCTTTGTTTTTTCGGCATGTCTGCTTAAAACCGAGCATAGACTTGGGATGAAGGAAAAATGAAACTTGGCATATTTGTTTTATTTTTGCTTCAGCAAAAGAATTGAATTGAAACAAGGGTTTGAGTTTCACCTTAAAGCTGTGTTCTGTTAGGGCCTGTAAGTTTGAAACACAATGGAAGAGAGTACCTTTGAGCATGTACAGAATGCCTTTCCCATATTACTGAGGAACCACAAATGGGGCAGGATGAAAGAAATGGACAAAGCATCTAAATTAGAGAGTATCACAAGGCAGACTTAAGCCTTCCTTTTCCCCAAATGAGGTCATTCACCTGACCACAGGAATGTGTTGTTAGGAAATGTGTAATCTGGTGACTTGCTAACACAGTCCTCCTGCCAATACTCAAATCCTTTTCAATTTTCCATATGCACAAATCTTTACCCACTCAACCTTATGCCCTCCATTCTGCAAGGGTAGGCACATGAGGTAGATCAGTTTGTTGGTGGATCACTGGCCAAATTCTGGTGCTGTGCCTTCTGGTTTCAGGGATTCTTGCAAGAATGCTAGACTAGGCAAACCTTAGTCTATCAAGCAAGGTGGCATTTATGGAATCTCCAGTACAGTATATACCGGTACACACTTCCTTAATATAGATTAGCTGTGGTTTAACTTTTAAGGGATCTCAGATACTTATGTACTCTTGCTTTATAAATTTAAAGCATGCTGGTGGATCACAGGAATTCTATTTAAAAAAAAAAAAAACGAGGTTGAAGTTAGCCCACCCCTGCCAGGTTGTGTATACGTACTCCGTGCTAATATTCTCTCACTCACTCATGTACTCTCTGTGCACTAAGGTAACCCAAGTTCCGTTCCAAAATGCAGAATTAAAGTATGTGGAGTATATAAACAAACAGCCCAATGGGCTGTAAATGTATTTGATGTAGCCCAGTCCTTTCCAGTGCCAATGCAGCTGTGCCAACAGGGTGCATGCTGCATTCTGTAGTGTGTGTGTGTGGGGGGGGAGTCATGGAGGCCTCCTCAAGTTTGTTCCCCTACCTCAGGTCTGTATTGAGGTTGCATTGGCGCTGGAAAGTTGGTTAGGATTGAGCTGTTAATTAACTCTGTACAGTTGAGCCTGCTTCTTCTAATGAGGTGGAGGAACACTGAAGCACCATCCAAACCACTGAAATTTTTACTCAAATCTCATTTCTTGTTTTAGGACCAACCACTGTTTCAAATGCAGTATGTGAGCGTTTTGAGTGACACTTAACTTTTCCTTCAGCTACACGAAGAAGAAACTTCCTTTTAAAAAGGGAACAAAATGGATGTTTCTGTTTATCATGTCCTCATTAAGAAACATCATTATTTTCTTTTAATTTCTTTTCCTTGACCATCTAGCCTGAGGAACAGTTCGGTTTAAACAAAAAGCCCACATGCTGCAGGTTGGTCCTGATTAAATGTATTGTTTCTCTGAAGGTTTTTGTTCTCCTGCGGTCACCTAATTTTAAAACATACGTTACTTTCCCCACACAAATTACATTCTCACACAGAAATAAACAGTACAGCTGCCCTATCCACAAACACACATCCATGCTCTGTGGTTCTGAGTTGCAACTGGATGTTTATACATAAGGAACTTTAATGTGCCCCACTGCACCTCTAAAGCATGCACTGAAAGATTGCAAAATCTCACCTTTTAATCGTGCTTTCACTATGCTGACTGTGAGCATAGCAAGTTGCCTATTTTGTCAAATTTATATCCTGCCCTTCCTCCAAGGAGCTTGGGGGCAACATGCACGGTCCCTGCCCCTTTTTATCATCACAACAACCCTTGTGAGGAGGTTAGGCTGAGAGAGTACCTGGCCCGAGATCACCCATGGAGCGTCAATGCGGAGCTACAATTTAAACCCCTGTTCAACTCTCTCCTATTTCATCATACTAGTTAAGGAGCTAACTACAGTGAACCCTCGTGTAACGCATGAAGGGGGGGAAGGGGTGCCCATTAATGTCGAAACTCACTAAATCCAAATGCAGTTCTGTCAACAGATTATACACACATGCGTAAAGCGTATACAGTGTGATGTTCTTAATGAAGCAGAAAATATCAGTTATTTCCAAAGTCTGTTAAATCCAGCTCCGTTAAATCAGTGGTTCACCGGAATTGTAGGCTGAGTGATCTCTTGATCATTGGGTGATCTCCCTGGGTGGAGTAGGCTGGGAGGGTTTGTTGGTTGGCAAGATGCATCCTGATTTGCAGGTCTGCTGAGCGGAGCCTGTGATTCCATGGGTAGAGGCAGAGAACACACAGCAGCAGGTGTGAGTGCAGGGGGCCGACCTATCCATTAGGGCCAGTGCTTAGGGCCCACAAGACTTTTAAGGGCCCACAAAAATGTTTTTCTTCCTGTTAATCAGAAGGGGGGGGGGAAAGGAACTTTTAGGGTTGAAGAAAATGTCTCTCATCAGAAAAAAAATGAAACTTTTAGGGCCTGTGAAAATCTATTAAATTGTACCTAAAACAGAAAAAAAGTTGGAAGTATTTAAAGTTATATCAAAAATAATTTTAATATTGATATTATTGTGGTGGAAGGAGCCCACAAAAGTCATAGTGCGGCCCTGTGTGCATGTATGGAAATATGTTCCATTCTTAGCTTTCTTTCTCTTTGAATGCTGGGAATTGGACACAGGCATTTTGATTGTCAAACTGCTGGTTACCCACCTTCCTTTGCTCCATTTCACACAATACACTGAGTCACCAGTGGATTAACAGAGCCAAACACTGTTGCAAGCGTCCTGACTCATTTCAACAGCCATGCAGAACTTGTAACACTAATCCTGATTTCCATCTCAAGGTTCCCTTGCTGGCTTTGGTGTGGATCAGTATGTTCACTATAATGTAAAGTCTGAAGAAGAGTGAGCGTGTGCGTGCGTGTGTGTGTGCGCACGCGTGTGCAGTTGTGTAGCACAGAATGACGGGTTTGCTGCCACATGTGTAGCCTTGCCCCATGGTTGAGCAACCTTTGCTTTAGAAAACTATTAGTAGGCCAAGAGCTCACACATGTCTAAGCAAGGGGGGTGGAGTGAAAGGCATCCAGTGGGAGGTGATGGTGGCAATGACAGTTTTGAAATCTGAATGATGGGAAACTGGTAGGGAATAGAGTAGAACTTGGGGTTGCCAGGTGTTGGGCTCTTTTTTACTGGCCCCTGTTTTTGTGTCCTTTACAGCAGCTTTATCTGCAGATGTTAGCCAATGATAATACTTAATCCATCTGTGGAAAATTTGACCTGATGATTTTTTGTAGGTCAAAGTTGTTATTAAAGGCACAGAAGCAGACCAAGCTGTTTTTCTGGTCAGTTGGCAATTGTACCTACTCCTGAAGGCTGTAAACCGCAACCTGATGCATAGAAAATAAGCAGGCGACACTTTCGTTTTATCTCCATCTTAGGAGAGGCTTCTTACTAATTTTTGCGTGTCAGGCCTGCTGCAAAAGTACATGAACAGGGCTGTTAAAAAAAAAAAGTGGCCACACAGTTTATTCAAGCTTTATTTTTGTGTACATAATCAAAGCTATGAAGGCGTGCTGTGTGCTTAGGATTTCTTCTGTTGATCTGAGTTAACAGTGGAGAATGAAAGGGGACATCTGAGATTCCAGTCAGGGCCTCTGAGAGGAATTTTATTCAGGGGTACAAAGTTTCTTTGGGGCCCCTTTGCAACAAAGGGGGAGGGGTGAAACAGGGTGGGGGTGGCAACAGGGGCAGGTAGAACAGGGACAGTGAAGGGGCAGCAACAGCCAGAAAAATGTCCGGAGCCCAGGTCTACTGGGCTTCCCCATGCAGTGCCCAGATCTACCCACCTGATAGACCTGGCCTCCCAGTGAAGTGTCAGCACCAGCAAAGGACATGCAGTGAGGTTCTGCAGGGATTCTGTGTGGGCAGCAAGTCTGGGTGAAATTGGAAAAGGTTCTGGGCCCCCTCCTTTGGCTCCCAGGCCCCCTTTTTGACCCTGGGCCCGGGTACAATTTACCCCCTGTACCTCCTCTCATGGGCCCTGATAGGAGTTTTACTTTTCTGCCATGTGTGGAACAGTTAAGTTTGACAGAATTTTGAGAGGGGTCCCTGTTATTTTCTATAGACTTGAATGAAAGGTGTGAGAAGGGCTAACTATGACACATTGCCTCTGGTCCTCTGTAGAAAGCTGGGCAGTGCCGATGGAGGAAGTAGGATGTAGAATGATGCAATTTGATACTACTTGTGAAATCTACGGTACTTCTTGCATGGAAGTGTGAAACAGGCCCCTTGAATGGTTGCTGCTAGATGAGGCCTAGAGACCCAGGTTTTAGCAGTGTGGCTACATGTCCATTTGCTGAGAGAGCAACAATACAACCTCTAGTCATTTGGGGGGGGGGGGGTTGTAGGCACTTTGAAGGATATGCCATCATCATCCTACACAACCTGAACAACTACCTTTTATTATTTAGTAACCTCATTTTGTATCTAAATCTCCCTCCAAGGACCTGGGGGTCATGTATGCAGATGTATCCCATTTTGTGAGGAAGGTTAGTGACAGAGACAGTGACTTGCTTAAGGCTGCCTAGTGGCTGAGCAGGAACTTGAGCTCAGCTCTCTCCCCAATGCACTTTACCATCAGAATACAGTTGCTTTTTTCCTGACATGTTTTAATGTCTATTATCGGGGAATAAGTTTGGCCTTGTTGCAACCTTTTTTCCTGGCCCTGCTCATGTGCTTTAAAAACTAGCCTGATACACACCTGATTAATCTATGTGTTTCAGTGGCTAAACATGGGAGCAGCCCACCTTGGAAGAGTGAAACTGCTAAGTTGGCTTACTGAAATTGTTGCTTAGTTTTTTCTGTGCCTTTAACAAGTTGCTTGGCAGGCAGAACTTCAGCAGGTGTAGTTCCCCATCATTGCACTTCAGGTTGCATCAGTTAATATTCTGCCTGCCATGCAGCTTGTTAAAGGCACAATGCCTCTGTCAGGAGAAAACAGTGGCACGCTTACCATATCTGTATGGAGTTTTTTGGTTATGCAGAATATTGTCTAGTGTGGTGAAGGGAGGAGGAGGAATGACACTGGCTCTGCTCCAGCCCTGAGAGGAACAGAACATTCCTGCTTGGAAAGCGGAGACACTGCAAGTAATGAAGTTACATCATTAAGCAATTGTGGTAGGGAGGGAGCATACTCAGCATAGAGGATTCCATTTTGGAAGGTGCAAGTCATAAGGTAAAGAGAAGGAATCGGCAGAACAAACAAGATCACCTGCCCAGGAGAAAGACCTGGGAAGTATTACCCTCTAGAAACCCAAGGTTGTCCTATCGAAGAAATTCTTGCATTGCCTAGATATACTGTACTGAAATCCATGCTGGGAACTGAACCCAGAGTAGTGACTCAGTGCTTGTTTAGTGTTATGAGGATGGTAATGGAGGAAACTTAACTTGCCTAATTTCTGTGTATCACGTTGCTCTTAGAGGCACTAGAGTGGTAATGATGTTGTGAATCCTAATTGTAGCTGTCAGGATGGCTTCACTGAACATGCCTGAGGAACTTTGGTAGCACCCACTGGATTTTTAAGCTCTCCTTATATACCGTAATAAAGATGGCACAACTTTCTTGACAGAATCAAATACCGGTAAACCTGAGGCAGGTCTGGTGTCCCACCTCTGACTTAAAAATCCACCCAAGGAAGACATCAGACCTTGGATGTCTCCTCACAGGCCTCGCCTGCCGTGCCGTTCATGGAATTATTGGATGCTCCCTAGTGTGTCAGTTTTGATTGTGCTGCCTTGCAGTTTTCATTGATAAAATGAAAACTCCCCCCCCCCCCGTTGCCAATATAGGAGACGGAGAACTGGAGCGCTATTCTGTCTGATACATTTCTTGATTTGCTGCATTTTATCACATGTTTCTCTCAGAGTTAAGAAGAGTTGCAGTCTCAGACAATTCAGCTCTTTACTACTTTAAGTGGGACTTAATGAGGTATTGGGACTTAAGGCTGTCAGGTTATGCACTTTGACCTGCAGGCCATTTACCCTACCCCCAGACCTATGGAAAATGGCTGTGACTGCTTATTATTAGTGAATGAAAAGCTCTCTTCACATGCTCAAGTGCATCTTTCTTGGATCTCCTAGGGCTGGTCATTGGCACTGTAGAAGTAATATTGGATCTGATTTCTGAGGCACACTCCATCCTAAGTCAAGGGCTGTAATTGTGTATCAGTTCTCGAATTTGACCTTCTTTACAGGCTAGTTAGTCCTACTGCCCCGGGGGTGTGACGCAGACTGGGAAGTAGGTCATGTCACTGTTCATGCCCAGGCTTGCAGCATCCTGGCTGTGCACACCCAGCCCATCCTGCTGGTAGTTCCACGTGCCATCCAGACACGGGGCCAGGCCCTGCAGGCGGATTAGGATGTGAGATTTGGGTTGTCTTGCTGGAAAATTATTTTCTTGCCTTGACCCAGAATGGCAAATAATGTGTGGGGCAGGGAAAGGGCTAGTAAGAAGATGCTGGCCCTTCCTACAGGGAGAGCTGTAGTGAAGAGCGCCAGAAGAATCTCAACAGATGACAAGGCAAAATACTAGCCTTAGTAGTAGCAGCAGCTGTAGCGAGGCCCTATCACTGGTGTAGAAAGTGAAACAAAGCAAAACAAAAATACTTCTAAAAAGCAAACCAGAGCTTGGAAATCCCGGCTCTAAGCATCATCTTTGTAGGGGTGACAGGGTTTGGTGACTTGCCACATATTTATTTTTATTTTTCACATGTTTATACCGCCCTTCCTCCAAGGAGCTCGGAGTGGTGTACATATTTCCTCCCCTCCTTTTTGTCCTCACAACAACCCTGTGAGGTAGGTGGGGCTGAGAGATAGTGACTGGCCCAAGGTCACCCAGGAAGCTTCGTGGCTGAGCGGGGATTTGAACCTGGATCTTCCAGGTCTAAGTCCGACTCCCAAACCACTACACCATCCTGGCTCTCTGGAGCATATGTAAAACATATGTTTTACATTTGATAATCCATCAGGCTTGTGACTTTGGACTGTGCTGCATTCTTCATTGTAGGACTTTTTGTGTGTGTATAGGAGAGAATATTTTTGTCAGAAGGTAATATTTGCAAAGTTTTAATTTTTTTAACACAAATTATTTTTATGAAAAACAGAATATTCTGTTAATATAATTGTTGCACTCCTCAAAATTGTGGAGAGAATATCTAGTGCCTCCCAGCTTGTAAAATAAATGAAATAGAAATGGAGCTTTGGTGTTTAATTAAACTATTTATACTCCACACTTAGTAAGCGATGGTGTTCTCATGGTTTCCTACATGGTAACTACCTATGTAGAAAAAAAAATCAGATGGGAAGTGGCCCATAATAACAAAAACAAAACGATCGAGCTGCATCCATGGGGCCTGGTGGAATGCCCTCCCCACCCCAGTCCTTCCATATAATCAAGTTGTGGTCTGTAGGCATAGCAACAACATGCCAGCAGCCATAGAGGAGACTGTATGGATGAGGCCCTGATCCGTTGCAGTCTCTTCTTTCTACAGTTCCATCATGCAACGTCTTCCCTGCCTCCCTGCTCCTATTGTTTCCCTGTGTAGAAGCAGTTTATAGGCCAGTAGGTTGTTGGCATGGTGCCTGTGCTCTCTTTCTGGAGCTGTTGTGCAATCCACAATAATCAGACCTGTTTTGACTGCCTAGCTTAATAAATATTCAGTGTTTACTGACCTATATTCCTGCTGCTTGTGCCTGATCACGTGCAAGGGAAAGGAAGGGGGGGGTCTCTTCGCCATCATGGGAGAACGTGCCTCTCTGTACACATGGCCCTGGCTTTCTCCACCCAGCGGAGCTTCAGCATTCCAATGCATGTGTCATGGTGGCGAGAAGGAGTGAGTCTGTTGCCATCCCATGGCTCTTCTTATGCAACCTGTCTCTCGCTCCTTGGCCTCTTTATTCGGTAGCCAGAATGGGGCCAGGAGTGCCTCTGCTTGCGATCTGTGATTTCAAGGTTAATATTCCCAGTCTAGATTCATTCATCTTAATCAGCCCTCACCCACCCCATATAGCAAGCCTACGTCAGAGCCAGGGTGTGGCTGTGTTTGTGTGTGGAAAGATTAGTTGCCTGTGAGGGGGGGGGAGCAATGGAGTTCTGTGATGCTTTGAGAAATATGGTGCTCTCTGTGCGACTGAGTGCATTTGTGAATTAAATGGGAGTGAATTGTATGCTGCAGGACATGTAAAATGTGCAGTGGCATTTCAAATGGGGCGTAGAAATTGGAGCATGTTTGAATGCGTGCTGTGAGACGAGGTTGGACCCTAAACGTACATGAGGAAAGGAAAAAAAGGTTATGAAGTGTAGTGTGTGCTGAGGTAAAATATAGTGCCTGGCCTGATACATGTTAGTTCGTCAGGTGGAAGCATCAAATGGCACTCATCACCTCATAGTGATTAATTCTGGGAACAATCCACCTGCAAAGTTCTCCTGCATAAGCCTCACTGAAATGCACTGCTGTGCCCTTACACAGCTCCCTGTCATTTCAGTGAGGAGAACTTCCCAGGTGGAGAACTTCCACAGGAGAACTTCCCAGGTGGATTATGATCCGTTAGTCAGATCTGCCTGTCTCCCACTCTGCAGCCCTCAATGGCACCCCAAATCTGCCACCAGACACAGCAAGCTCACCTTTCCTCATGACAGTGCCTCCTCTGTATAGCACAAAGCTTGCATACAGCTCTTTCTTTGCTTGGTATGCACCTTCTATATAAGTAGCAGCATGCCTCTTGTGTGTCCAGAAGGATCCATCGCATGCAGTGATGCTGTGTCTATAATACTGTAGCATGAAACTGGGTTGTATAGCATGCTTTGGTATTTGGGGAATATGTGAACATGTGTGCACAATGTGTGTGTTGCCTGGTATGCAGTACGTATGTGTTGCTTGGCATGCAGTATGTATGTGTCTGTATTTCTATCTTTGGGGGATGGTGAGTGGCCCCACCCCATGGTGTGAAGCCACAATTGCTTTCTGGAGGGAGCTGGAATGTGGGGTGTGGCCCATGTATGCCAGGGGCCGCCACAGTGTTGTCTGAACCTGCTGGATTATGTAAACAGAGCCTGAGGTGTGTGACAGCACTGGGCAGAGGTGTAACACCCTCCTTTTGTGTCCTTCCTCCTTAGGCGTTTCTGCTGCCTTCTGGGCCTGACACAGCAGTTGCCACTGACTCTCTTCACTTCCCACTGTGCCTACAACTCAGTAACATCTCTGCTGTTGTTGTCTGCAGGAGTTCAGCTGCAAAACCACGCAGGTTTCCAGTGAACCAGGCACTTCCAGGCACTGAGCAGGGACTTGCAAAATCCTGAATTTTTTGAACCTCCGCTGAAGGAATCTGAGGAAAGGCCAACTCTTGTGAGTGTCTAGAAGATGGTCTCTTTGTGTTGGACAGTTCCTTTGTCATCTGTGGGTACTTGGAACCCACTTGATTGTTACAACTGGAGGACAGCTCAAGCCCATATTGGAAGCAACTTCCCTGGCAATACAACTTGGTAAAAGCATCGGGTACAGAGCCGGAAAGAAGCATCCGTTCCAGCAGAAGATATTGGAGGCTAAATATTCCAGTTGCAGACGGGCAGAGCATATCTCAACATTGGTGCTCGGGGGCTCTCATTCGTGCTCCCTCTAACACGATGGAAAGTCTCAACTCGCCTACGTTGTGTGTGGCAGGGAGCTTCCCTGGATTCCCTCATGATGACATAATTCAGCGAGCCCGAACACTGAAAAGCAAACCTAACTCCAACTGCAGGCGAAAGAGAGAGTTCATCTCTGATGAGAAGAAGGATGCCAGCTACTGGGAGAAACGTCGGAAGAACAACGAGGCTGCTAAGCGTTCCCGGGAGAAGCGGCGTTTTAACGACCTGGTCCTGGAGAACAGGGTGTTGGCACTTAACGAAGAGAATGTGCGGCTCAAGACAGAGCTGCTGCAACTCAAGTTGCGTTTTGGTCTCATCAGCACAGCTGCCTTCATGGAGAAGAGCCAACAGTTGAGCACAGCCAGCGCCAGCGCCTCTGGGCACTTCTACGGAGGTAGTGACAGCAGCATGTACTCCAGCTCCTCCTTGGCCCAGGCCCACCACTCGGAGGACTCTTCTGAAACGGAGCAATCGAGCCGGGACAGCGGCAGCGTGTCAGTAGCCAAGTATTCACCCCGAGGCTCTCTCTCTGACATGTCAGATAGTTCATCTAGAGATAGCCCCGTGCCACAGACACTTGGGGAGGTTCAGGCAGTCAGCCGAGCCTATGGAGATGCACCCCTCCAGCACCACCACCCAGAAACTAAAGGCCCAGTTCCTAGGGGTGTCATCCTCTTCAGTGCTAATGGTTTTACTGCAGTGGCACCACCCCAGCCCCTGCTTTCTGAACAGGAAGGGGAGGCAGGTAGCTGTGTTGCTGAGACACCAAAAAGTCCTTGCACGGAACGCAATGCCCATTGTCAACAGGAGGCGTTGCAAGCCCACCTGGTCTACTGTTCAAAGTCCCAGGACTACAGCACACCTACCAGTTATTTGGAGGGGGAATTGACTCAGACAGAGCATATGCAGAAAGTTCAGGCTCCCGAATCCCCTTTTGAAGGCTACAGCAGTGAGGAGAGTGGTGAGGAGGCCAGCTGGGGATGCTTACCTGCTTCCTTTCCAGTGCCACCTGATGTCCACCCGGATGTCAAGACAGCAGCTCTTCCCCACAAGCTTCGCCTCAAGTGCCGGGCACACAGCAGCGGTGTTCAAGAGCCATTCCCTGGGCCTAGTGTTACCCCAACTGGCTGCTGTCAGGAGGCCTCTGCAGCACCTGACTGGGACAGTGACCGCCATGAAGAGATGTCCGCCCTGGTGCGGCAAGCATTGCTTCTCAATGACCAGCCTACCTCAGCTGGCACCCTAGAGAGACTCTTGTGTCGTGGTTCTGGGCTCCACTCAGACAATTCGGTACTCAAGGACCATGTCAGCAGGTGGGAAGATGATTGTCAGAACGATGGCCCCAGGCCCACTTGAAGGAAACTTAGGAGTGGATAAAGACCTGGGATTTTTTTGTTCATTTAAAAAAAACTGATCTGGGGTTTTGCATAAGAAAAAAAAATCTTATTTGACCAGATGAGCTAGGATTTGGGGAGAGGAGAGGGCTTTGATCCACCCAGACCCCTGGGCTGCTGGCTTTGGAATCTGGGGAAGAAGGCTTCATGAGACAAGGAGGGGCCATTAATTGGTTGAACTTGAAAAAAGTCTCCTGTAAAGACAGATTGTGGAACTACTGAGAACTAGAGGGTAGGGGGGTCCCTGTTGCATTAGATCAGGGATTCGGTGCATAAGTGGAATCTATCTCACTGAGTTTAGCTGACTGTTCAGTCAGTCAGTGGAAGGTATTGTTACCTGAGCAGATTTTAGGGATCTTTTATTAACAGAAAACACTGAAATGTTGACATCTGATCCACCCCGCACTGGTGCTGAGGCTCCTGGATACCCACAACTGGGATAGATGGTGCATTGCCAGTGACTACATCATTATCTGTGTCATGAACTGTTGTTTTAACAAGAATACTTGTGTTTTAAATACTAAAATAAATGTACAAAACATCTTCAGAAATGCTTAAGGGTTTGAGTATTACTGGGGAGAGGAGGAAAATGCTGGTGCCCCCTTCTTTTGCCGGGGTGGCTAGATGCAATAGAGGAAGGGGCACCTGTACCTATTTATTGATTCTAACGTATTTTATGTATATATTTACATTGCCTTTCCATCCAACAGATTCATAAGATGGATTAAAAAACCCTATAAAACTCATACAGAACGTAATACTCAATACAGAATACAGTACTTCACTCATACTGAAGTAATAACATATAAATATTTGAAATGTCATACCTAATATATTAAAAGAACTGTATAAGACCAAGCCAGGCTTATTTCCTAGAAGCCTGACAGAATAAGAAAGACTTAGATTTACAGCACAATCCTATCCAACTTACACCACCGGTGTAACCAGCAGGGGAGGGCAAGGCGGGAGGCTTTGGAGGGGAGGGGAGATTTAAATCCCCTTTGAATCCCCCTTTGGAGGAGATTTGAATCCCCTTTCCGTTCTGGGGCCTCCCGTTCTCGCTGCACTGCTGGTTACACTGGTGGTGTAAGTTGGATAGGATTGCTCTGCTAATCAGGTTTTAGAAATCCAGGAAGGAGTTATTAATGTGGACCATGAAGCTGGGTGAATTCCCCAGCTGGGGTGTCACTAATGCAAAGGAGTGGTTCTTTGTGGATGCTGACCTCCTTGCTTTAGCCAGAACGTGACTCCACCAGAAGATCTTAATGACCAAGGCGGTACCCTGGTTCCAAGCCATGTAGGGCTTTAAAGGTCAACATAGATGCCTTGAAACTTAGCCCAGAAACAAATTGGCAGCCAGCACAGTTCTCTCAATACAGGTTGAGTATCCCTTATCCAGACTGCTTGGGATGGGACGTTGTCTGGATTTTGGATTTGTCTGGATTTCAGAATATTTGAATAAATATAATGAGATACCTTGGGGATGGAACCCAAGTCTAAACACAAAATTCTTTTTTCTCATATACACCTTATACACCTGAAGGTCACTTTATACAATACTGTTAATAATTTTGTGCCTCAGCATGCCTTGCGCTGTGCCAGCCAGGTGCTGGGAAAAGTTTTTTTTTTTAATGTCATAGCCCCGAAAATGTCTGGATTTTGGAATAGTCAAGATTTCGGATGTCTGGGTAAGGGGTAACCAACCTGAACAGGCAGTTCCCTACTTAAGTACAGGTTAGGTTCAGGAGGTCTGTACTTAAGTAGAAACTTTATTTATTTGTGTGATGTAAACATGCGATGTTTGTGCGAAAGCACAACGTGGTTGTACTTTTAACAGCCCAATCCTGCATAGGATGCACCAGCCAGCCTAAATGGCCAAGCTGCTGCATCCTACTCGAGATGCGGTCCGCGTCGGCGGAGCCAGGACACAACTCGGGGGGGGGGGACAACGTTCTTCCCTTTCCCTGGGTGCCAGCCCCCCAGCCCCAATAGTGAACAACTTTCTTTCTGCACAACAAATAGTGAGCTATTTTGCTGGCGCACATCCAGGGAGGCTGTGTAAGGCCAGCCAGGCCTGGGAAGGGGTAAGGATATGGCGGAGCGCACTGCCGTTAATCCCTCCCCCCTCCCCGGCCTGACCAGCCAATTGCCCCCTTCCGGCCTGGCCTCCCGTCACCCAGCACAGCACTTACCTGCATCCGGCGGTGCGGGTGTCGGACAGTGGTGGAGTGAGCGCCGACGCCGCTTACTCCCAGGGTGCTTCAAAAGTGCTTTACGGCACTTTCGCGATGCCCTAGGTTGGCGGAGCACTTGCTCCGCCGTCCCAACTTTGTGCACGATTGTGCTATAAGTCGGGACGTCTGTAAGTTAGCTGTCCTTAAGTAGGGGGCTACCTGTACTGTCATAATATGATAGATACCTTTTATTGGCATCTGTCATAATATGATTCATGTATCTAGCACCAGTAGACAATCATGTAAGTCTAGCTGAGTTCAGAACGAACTCTGAGTTCAGAGTTCAGTAATTTCCCTCCCCACCCCTTTGGGGAAAGAATTTGTACCTGTCTCCCTGCAGGTGAGTGTAGGCTGGAGATACTGAGGTTTTGGAGAGTGTGCGGGGGAGGGGGGAGGAGGAGGATGTTGAGGATTATTTCTATTGTGGAAAATTTGAGAGGATGATGTGCTGTGTGAGCGACTGAGTATGAGAGTTCGCCTGGTGTCTGCCTCAGGCTGCTTAAATCTGACCAAGCCCCTATAAGGTTCATAATGCTTACTTCATTTTCTTCAAGGAAACAGATTATCAGAAAAAGGGCTCTGGTACGGAACACTAGGGGAATGGAGAGGGAGGTCTGATGGTGAGGGGGGGGGGGAAGAGAACACCTATGGCTGGATACAGGATTTAAGAGCCCTGCTTAATGAGATGAAATGTCCATGCATTCCAACAGTGGCCTGTCAAATGATTGTGGGACGCCCACAAGGAGGGCAACAGCCCTATTCCATTTTTTTCTCCCAGCGACTGATATTTGGCACTGACACTGCTCTGAACACAGAGTTTCATTTAGCCATCGTGATTATTATCATAGGTACCCGCCCCATTCCCCCCCCCCCATTTTGGTACTGTATTAGGCACCTGAAGGTCTGCCACATTTACATTGACTTTCAGAGGCTGGGCTACTGGAATGCTGAGGTGGTAGCTTTAAAAATCCTAGGAGTTGACCTCCACTGAAAGCATATTTCGTTACTGGATACTTTGGATGGTGTGAGGGTGGGGGCTCAAGCTACATTAGCAGTGTGTTGTCCCCCTCTATTGAATCCCTAAGGCAGAATCCCATCCTTTGGCATTCTGCATCCCTTTGAAGGCAAGCAGCTCCTCGTTCAGAGCTGTGTTCCCTCATTCTGCTGCATCCCTGGGTCGGGGTAGGATTATCCACGATTAGCAAGGGCAAGAAGAAAGTGCCATCAAAAGTAGGTCATTGCCCCCCCTCCCGACACACACATGTGCGCACACGCACTGCTTGAGGGTGGCTGAGAGCCAGATTTGTGCCATGAAAGCAGCCCATCAGAACGCCTGGCCTGTGTTGCCATGGCAGCCCCAGCCTGGGCTAAAAAGATAGAGTGTAGAATGGGATAGCCAGAATGGGGGTGGGGGGCAGGCTGGGGCAAGCAAGCCACATCCTGTCTACAGTATATTGACAGCTAGAGACAGTAAGGTAAGCAAGATGGTTTTCTGGTACCAAATTGGAAGGCCATGGTGAACATCCTGCAGGGGCAGCAGCTGTTTGGGAGTTGAGGAGCACGCTTCTAGGAACAAACAAAGCCAAAGTATTGGTACTACAGTACCGGGGTGGCCAAACTTGCTTAACATAAGAGCCACATACGATAAACTTCAGATGTTTGAGAGCCGCAAGAGAGATGTTTGAGAGCTGCAATATTTAAGAACCATTTAAATTCTAATATTTATTCACCATGGACATTAAACTTATTTTTTAATCCAAGGAACTCTGTTTATACCTGGAGCATAATTATAAAGCTTGAAATTTTTTTATTTGCCTTTCATATTAATTGTGATGCAAAAAGGAGCTCAGCCAACACATTTCTGAGAGCCACATTACAGTATATGTCAAAGAGCCGCATGAGGCTCAGGTGCCAGTTTGGCCACCCCTGAATGTATAGCATGGATTATTTATATAATAAATGGGGTTCCCAACAGGTTTTCTGTGTCTTAATGCAAGCAGCATGACATACAGAAATTCAGCAGGTGGACCTTGCCTTGTCGTGTGGATGACATAGTGAGGAAAAACTTCACCCATCAAATTTCTGCGTCATGATACAGTATTGTTAAAGGCATAGGAGCAGGGACAGTAAGAAAATTTGGCAAACTTATAAGCAAATGAGATACAATCAGCACAATATGATCTAAGCAAATTGAACTTCCTAACCATTTTGCAACATCTGAATTTCTTCACTGGGTGACACTGTATATTACATCAGTTGTTTAACACAGTGTTGATCGACAGCCTTCACATTGTGCCACAAGCAGCACTTGAAACATAATCCCTGACTCAATTTCCATTCCATTTTTCTTCTTTAATAAAATCCTGTTGGTCTGAGGCTTCCTCAGGTTCTCTGAGACTGCAGTGAACAAGCAAATGAATCAATGACAGTAATAGGTCAGCTCCCATTTCTATTAGAGCATACGAAGGAGAAGGATTTGTAAATGTGTTCATGCTGCAGATTTTGTTAACTAAAACTTCATTTCAGTGTAGTCGTATTAGCATGAGTGGGACTTGAAAAGTGATGTAAGAAAAGCTTTGTCAGGTGACTGAAATCCAGAAGGACAATTTCTGATCACTGCTTAAAATGAAACTAGTTTACTAGCGTTCCGGTTATCTGGTGCACAGAAAAGACAGTATTTCTTTGCACAACAGATAATTTAAAGTTCACTGCCATAAGCTGTGGTGAGGGTCACTGACTTAAATAGCTTTTTAAAAAGATTAGACTGATTCATGCAGAATAGGTACCAGTATATCAATGAGCATTAACCATGGTAGCTAAATGAAACCTCCACAAACAGAGAAGTCTACCTCTTCAAAGCAGCTGCTGGGGAGGGACAAACACCAAGGGGGAATGGTTGCTTTCGGGCCCAATCCTATGCAACTTTCCAGCACCAATGCAGCCTCAAGGTAAGGGAATGTTTGCTTCCTTACCTTGAGGAGGTCTTTGTGACTACCCCCCCCCCCACACAGGATGCAGCGCACACCCTGTTGGCACAGCTGCTTCAGTGCTGGAAAGTTGGATAGGACTGGGCCCTTCATCTGTTTGTGAGCATCTTGGAAACAGCTGGTTTGGAATAGTTGGAAATGTAATATGGGACTAGATGGGCCTGTGGAATCTTATGATGTTCTTAGAGAGCAGAGTGATCGAATGGGTTAGTGGAAGTAGGATCTGGGGGTTAATAATGTTAACATAGGTAGCATTCTGAATGTGGAAATTACAGAAGCACAATTTGGCTCAGGTATGTTCTCACTGTGCCAATCTGGTAGTGTTAATAAGTCATGAGATGCTAAGCAGAATTGGGAAAGCCCTAAAGTACATAGTCATATTCAAGTCTCAATGTGGAGCTAGGAGTCTCTTTTGCAACATTTGCAGTGAAGCTGAGGCCAGTGAAAAAGACACCCATGCAGTGGCGTAGCTAAGAGGGAGGTGTGGGTGCTTTGCCCCCAGGTGCCACTCGAAACGCCACCGGGGGTGTGTGACACATATTACTTGCCCTTTTGTTTTTACTTTTTAATGCGCCAGCAAGAAAAAGGCAGTGGCCAGCAAGGGTAAAGGGGAGGGGAGACAAAAGGCTGGGCTGCAGTAAGAGGGGCCCAGAGCAGAGTGTGGGGGGGGGTGGCAGGCAGGGCTGGGGGGCCGCAGGCAGGCAGTGGGGAAAGGGGGCAATGGCGAACGACCTGCCTTTTTCGCCCCAGCCGCCCGCCGGAGTCTCCAAGGCTTTTTTCGCCGGAGACTCAGGTGGTTGGGGCAAAAAAGGCAGCGGCTGGCAAGGGTAAGGGGGGAGGCTAGGCTGGGGTGAGGGGCCCCGGGGCTGAGTGGGGGGTGGCAGGCAGGGCTGGGGGCAAGGGGGCGGCGGCGAACAACCACCTTTCGTTAAAAGGGAGGGAGGGCTGGTACCCTCAGGCAAGCAGATCATTAAAAAAAATTAAATTAAAAACTGCGGGGTTGTGACGTCGCCCCTGGAAGTGACATCATCGCCCCTGGAAGTTTTGCCCCGAATTTTGCCCCCCGGATACCACAGTGGCTAGCTACGCCACTGCACACATGTGTCAGTGCTGGGATAGTGCAACCTGCTTCTTGAAACTCAGGAATATTTAGATTTAAAATGGATTAAAAATGGGCCTGGAACAGTCTTCTGCTGAGGTGGGGATGTTGGGGGGGGGGTCAGAAGCAGGCAGAATGCGTGCAAATGTTCTCATTACCAATTTGATAATTACCATGTTTCAGGGCCAGGCTGCTCTTTGGAAACACGTGTAAGTAGGACAGGCTATGAGGTAGTGGCTGCCAAAAGTACCCTGAACTAAGAGTGACCTAGAAACTGGATGAAGTCATCTCCACCAGTCTCTGGGATCCAGGTGACTGCCTGGTCACCTTTCCTTCAGACGCCACTGCCTTCCAGGCACTGCTGAGTCACACTTGAAGTCAAGGCGGAGGTGGTGACAGGTCAGCCTACATGCTCCTATGAGTTCTTAGTGGGTGTCTCCAGAAGGTGACTGGATCTTCGCCATGCTTGGCAGACCTGATCTTAATTAGCACCCATATGTAAATGTTGCCCTTATGAATTGCCCCATTTTGCTCAGGCATTCCTTGTATTGCAGATTGGTTTTTATTGTAAGCCGCTTTGGGTCCCCCTACGGGGGAAAAAGCGGGGTATACATTTTATTATTAATAATAATAATGTCTCCTAGACAAGCCCCATAAAAATGTACAGGTGGGCCCCCATATCCACTGATTTGCTATCCACGGTTTCAGTTATCCACGGATGGTGGGGACCCCCCAGGCTTTTACTTTTTTCCCAGTAAGCTTCGTTTCTTCCTTAAACAAACAGGAGAAGCAGCCTCTGGCTGCTTATTACAGGCAAGTAGAACGAGACTAAGTACTAGAGAGGCTCTGCAAGGTTAACAGAAACCTTGCAGAGCCTCTCTAGAACTTAGTCTCGTTCTAATTGCCTGCAATGGAGGCAGCTTCCCTGTTTGTTTTAAGGAAGAAACAAAGCTTGCTGAAAGAAAAATAAGAGCTGGGGGGGGGGCAAGCATGCCTGCCTGCAGGGGAGACAGGGTGGGGGGGGGCCCTCAGGAAACCATGGAGGGGGTACACACCAGTTCTTCACAACTTCACCCGCAATCTGTGTGATTGTTCCTACCTCCTGGAAGATGTTCTAAGTATAGAACGAAACGTTGGGGCATTATATGTGATCCTCGGATTCCTTTGATATTTTTTATCACGCAAGCGACTGCCTGGTGGAAAACGCGGCGTGTTTGGAAATTATTGAATACTCTCGAGCTAACTACATGGCGTCAAACCCCGTATTTGTTATTAGCGGGCCATGAAAGCTACCACAAGAAATTCATGGAGGGGGTGTTTGCTCTTATCCACGGTTTCAAGTATCCACAGAGGGGCCTGGAACATATCCCCAGTGGATATGGGGGCCCACCTGTAGCGTTCTTGCACAATTCTCTTTCATTTCAAGGGGCTTATGCAGGAAAACTTCCTGGCGGATTTCATCTCATGAATCAGATACAGGTTGGGTATCCCTTATCCAGACTGCTTGGGACGGGACGTTGTCTGGATTTCAGATTTCTCTGGATTTTGGAATATTGTATCAATATAATGAGATCTTTGGGGTGGGACCTAAGTCTAAACACGCAATTCATTTATGTCCTATATACACCTTATACACATATCCTGAAGATAATTTTATGCAATATTTTAAAATAATTTTGTGCCCCAGCATGCCTTGCGCTATGCCAGTCGGGTACTGGAAAAGGTTTTTTTTTTTTAAGTCATAGTTCCCAACCTCACAGGGTTGTTGTGAGGACAAAAAGGAGGGGAGGAAATATGTACACCACTCTGAGCTCCTTGGAGGAAGGGCGGCATACAAAATGTGAAAAATAGATAAATAAAATGTCTGGATATCAGATGTAATCTGATAAGGGGTAATCAACCTGTATATTTTTAAGTACCCCAAATCCAGTATCTGCCTACTAGGGTTGTCCTTGAGTGTATCAAGAAGGGGGAGAATGGAATAATTACCTGTTTTTGAGGTGTCAGAGGGTGGTAATGTGAGCCCAAGGGGGGGGATGCTGGGTATGAGGTGGACCTTGATGTGTGCCCAAAGAGCAGAATATAAACTCTCATGATCAATTAGATCAGTCCATCTTTCTCCCTCAGGTTCCATACAACATATGCCTGCCTAACGGCAGTTGGAGAATTACATGGCTAGATGGGGACAGGACTTGAAACTGGGAAATACGTTCATCAAACAACTGAACAATAAGAAACTGTCTTATGGCACAGGTCAGGATAGCTTAAAATTCAGTGCAGTATTTGTTCTGAATCAAAGCGTAAACTGGGTAGGAATGTCCTAGATTAGCGGTTCTCAAACCTTTTGGTCTCCAGAGAGCCCTTTACACTCCAAAACTGAGTATCGGGGAGCCCCAGAGTGCTGGAGGCATGCCTGGAGTGGTGCAGTGCCAAGCCGATGGCAGCCACTTATGCTGTGCTTGTAGCGGCCCTGAAGGGGTCTCGGGGAGCCCCAGGGCTCCTAGGACGACACTTTGAGAAACACTGGCATAGATAATCAACCCCAGAACTGAAGCTGGAATTACAAACACTGACCAAATTGTGTGGTTTTTTCACTTGGCCAAGGGTCAGACGGTTCAGAGTTGACTTTTGCGTAGTGAGTTAACTGCTCAGCTATGCTGAAGGCACAGCTTGTCTGAGACAGGCCCAAAGGAAGAAACCAGGTAATAATGTGTAGTCCCTCTTTTCCTGGTGAAGATAACTCTGCTTTGGTTTCTGCATCCTGGCACACAAGACCATGTGAGAGAAGTCTCACGTGCACAATGGCTGCCTTGTTTGTAATACTAACCTCCTGGCACACCGCCCTGGTTGTTATGTAACCATCAGGCTGCCGCTGTAGGCTTCTGGAGGGAAGCCAGGACTAGAAAAGGGAGGAGGCGTCAGGGCAAAATGGGGAAGTTATAAAGAGCCACGTGACTTGTGCAGCACATGATAGGGAGAAAGCTATTTGGGTCTAGGAAAACTTGGTTGTGCCTTGCTGGGACTTTTCTTTTAATCATATTTCCCGCCATATGAGAGGGCTGATGGTACCCTCTGCCCCCACCAGCTCTTATCCCCAATCTCTTCTCAGTCAGGCTTACATTTCTAGATTTTGGGTGGTGTGGTCAGAATTTTCACCCCCTTTCCCGGTTTCCCTCACTCCCTTCCCACCCCCAATCCCAGCCAGCAATTAGAGAGAAGGTAAAGGCAAGCCATGCTGTACAGGTTGGTTTATTAACATGACAATGTGTCTGCCTTAATAAGCCTGGAAACAGTTATAATGGCCCAGAGGAGATTCATTCATAGGCGGACTGTCGGCTTCCTTTGTCCTTGTATGTATGGTAGGGGGTTGCATACCTTTGTCGACATTATACAGGCTGGGGTGAACATGGCTGGGGTCCTTCACCAAGCACTCCTGCACGTCAGATCTTGAGGGCACAAAGCATGCATATGCGCACACGCAGCCAGACTGGGTGGGAAATCATACTTTGCCAGAATCCTTGTCCCCATACTCCAAGTACTTTCCTCTCTTCATGATTTTTGGCCCAACAGTTCTGGACTGGAGCAGAAAAGAGGTATTCTGGATGCTTTCCCTACTCTCATCTCACCGAGGTTAGGAATTATGTCCCACAGCTTTGCAACTGACTCACATGGAGTCAGTGGTGTAGCCAGACACCCCCCAGGGGGCAGTCACGTGACACCCCCACGTGACCACCACCACCCAAGCCCCACACCCTTCAGCCCAATTTGGCTGCTTCCGGTGTTTTTGGTGCGAAAAAACACACCCCTGTGGCATTTTTTGCCTGATTTACAGCGCAATCGGCGTGGGCGGGTGGGCCAATCCCCAACCCGTTGCCAGGCTGAAAACGCACATTTTCGCTGCCACCGCTGCTGCCATTTTCACCACTGCTGCAGGGTAAGTTGCACCCCGTCCTGGCACCGTCGCCCGGGGGTGGTGGTCCCCCGCCGCCCCCAATGACGCCTCTGCATGGAGTAAGCTTTATGTCCACCCATTGCTCATGGGTGGGTGGGGGAAGTGAAGGAAATGGGTCAAGCCAACACAGCCTGTGATCCATTAGCTATGTACTGTGATGTACCAGAAGCTTGAGTGCTCCCATTTTTGCAGTCGCAGGTAGGCAGGGAAATTAGCTGCATTTTGGCTTGGTAGGAGGAGGCTAGTTGATGGAAATGCATAGGCCATGAGGTTTCAAACGAAAAAGATCTGACTTTCCACTGAAACCGGCCCCAACCAGAGAAAGATCTAACGACTCTGGATTCTGCTCCCTTTAGGAAAACAAGTGACTTTTGGCATCAGGGTGGATGAGGAAGAATGAATTAATGAATGTTGTCACAGGGATAGTAGGAATGGAATCTGAGAGGGAGGAGCAAAAGAAAGAGACTTCTGCCAGCAGCTAGTAATTGCATAGAGATTATCCCTTCCAAGGAAACTGGACTGGGAGAGCACCGCTGGGGAGGGGCATAGAAGACAGAATGGCAGCTGGACCAAACAAGATGCTGCATCAGTTCAATGATGTTCCCATGAAGATCACATTTGGTAGAAGGGTGTGCTTATGCCAGTTGTGGCAGATCTTAAGGGCTGACTTCCAGGGGCTTCCTTTTGAGGTTCTCCAGGCAAAGGAGTAAAACCTCAGGATGGCTCAGGAGCGGAGGGGGGGGGGGCTTATTTCCTAGCCCCATCCTTCTCCCATCTTAAGAATAAGGTAAGTGGTAAAGCCCACTGTGTGTTGAAAAGGCCATAAAGCCATGTGTGGATGGTAAAGTTTGGCTTGGGATATTTTGCTCCTCCATCACCTGTGGACCACCAGGCACCACTGGACTCTGTCCCTTGCCCCAGAGGCACCATTCTATGGGTCAGGGTCTGAGCCTCAGGAGCCCTGGCAACCCTAGTCTGTGGGCAGAACTACATAACAGCTGTAGGCATGCTCTGTAGTCAGAGCATGCCTACACCTAAACATGAAACTGCTAATTTACAGCATCATCCTGCATGATGACATCAATGCCCACAAACAGCACAAATGCATAATTAGGCTCCATGACAGCCTTATGCATTTCGACCACTTGATAGTTGCAGGAGAACATCTCTACCTCACAGGCTGCTGGCACAACCACTGTGTGCCTATGTCACCAATCACACACACATATCATAGCACCCAGTTATTGCACCCTAGAGTTCAAGAAGCATGGCTTCAACTTCTTGGCACCAGCTCTTGCCACTGAAATGCAAGAGCCAAGCAGGCCAAGGGGTGCCATCATGAATATGCATATAGCAAACGGGCAGGACAGGCAGTCTTGTATGGCAGCTAGTCGCAGCTGTTCCACCTGGGCAGCCTTGCTATTTTTCCCCTCCACATCTCACAGGTTAACTTGGTAGACTGCACAATTTCATGTTTCTGAAGCTAAGAAGGGGTGGATAGGTTTAGTGCAGTGGTTCCCAAACTAGGAGGCACGGCTCCCAGGGGAGCTGCGGAAACCAGCCAGGGGAGCCGCAGAGTGCCATGGATTCCTCTCGGAATACATTGCAATGCCAATTGGCAGGCATCAACATAATGTAATGGGGAGCCATCGCCAAGGGAGCCGTGGGTAGAAAAAGTTTGGGAAACACTGGTTTAGTGCTGGGCCAGGAGACCACTGAGAGGTCTATTTTTAAGCTGCTTTGATCTTTCTAAGGAAAAGCAGAGAGAGAAAAACATATACACAAGTTTGGAAACGTCTTTGTTGTTGCTCAAATGGACCACCATGTTATAGTCAGACTGCTGTATTGCATGCCTCCTCTCAACTTGGCTTTAGGTAGCATCCCAAATCATGGTCTGTAAAACTCCTTGCATGAAATGTCCACCAACCTTAGCCTCAAAAGAAAGAGGTTTATCAAAGGGCTTATGATTGTGTGGCTCATTTACTAAGGATAGTTCCTGTTGTGCGGCTGTGCCTGGCAGCTATTAGGAGGCTAAAATACTCAAGTGACAATGCAATTTCCCTCTTCCAGGGATCTGAAGTAAGGCTGACGAGCCCTAGATTCGAGACAATTTGGTGCTGGAAGATCCAAATGGCACCTCTGTCCAGTATTTAACATGGCACACCATCCACTGGGAACTTCTCCAGTGGAAGTTGTATTTCAGTGAAACTTGCCTAGGGAAATGTCCTGATGGATTGTGCCCTGTGGATCATCCCGTTCTGGAGCCTTGAACGGTGTTCTAAATCTGCCACCTGGGCTAGCTGCCTCACCTTCCCTTCATGGTAATGCTGTCTGTGCCTTTCTAAGAGCTGGAACCAAAGTAGCCTTTTCCATTCAGACATCACTGTATCTCAACCCTTGTTTAATAGACGTATAACTCTGGGAACTGACTGATGAGTAATTTGCTTTGCTAGACGTTTTAAATTGATATTTAAATTGCCCACTTTAGTATTTAGTGGGATTGATAAAATCCACTAATTTATCCCACTAACTAGAAAAGCGAAATAATGAATTCAAGACCTGCATCTCTCTGCCTCACCTAAGGGAGCCAGAAAGGCGAGATTGCTTGGGACAAGTGCTATGAACAAGCTGACAGTGGGTTTGGATGAGACGGACGGAGCTTCGCACTGGTAGTTGTGTGATGCTGCCAGAATGCCAGTATGGAATATGCTGCGCTACCAGAGCTCGGCTGCCACCTCCCTGAACTGACATATCCAAATCCCAATGAATCAATGGCAAATTCACATGAACAGTTGAACACCCCCTTTGCATGCAAACATTGCATGCAAAGATCCAGATGCAACAAGAATTATAATTTGGGGTTGGGTGTGTGTTTGTTTTTTGCATTTTGTGAATCAGCAAAAACTTTCGGCATTCAAAACTTAACTTTGTATATGTGACCCAGTTCTAATATTTTGTCCTACACATCCGTTCCCATTTTTTATCCTGCAGACTTCAAGGAGTAGCCTGAAGCACAGGGCATTGGGAGGAGGTTTGGGGGAGGAAGTGATCACAGTATTAACCTTTTCATGTATAGTCTTGCTCATATATATATATTTATATATATTTATATAAATAATATAATATAATATATATAGAGAGAGATATGTATAGGTACTTTACAAGGCCTAACACCGGACATGCCATTCACAGGGGGATGGCTAGGGGAAGAAGATGGGAGAAGATGTCACTGCCTTTGCTCTTCATATCTGCAGGGAGTTTAAGAACCAGACCCCTCCAGCTCCCAAAAGGGTAGAACCTTGCTACCCTACCATCACCACAGAGAGCTTGGAAGGCGACGACTAGGAAGGTGTTTGAGGAGTGTGGTCCTGGTGGCCAGTACAGTGAAAAAGGCATTTCCCCCATCTCTCAGTGTGCAGCCCCCTTTTTTTCCAGTGCAGGAGGTGAGGGCCGGGGAGTGTCTCCTGCACACTTACTCCCTGACCCCAACACAGGCACCTCTTCTTTCCCTCTTTTCCCCTTGGCTTCTGCTGAGCCCCGCTTCAGTCCATTTTTGGTCCCCTCTGGGCACAGGCAACTGGGGGTCTTAGCACAGGCTCCCAGGGTGGTGTGCTCTTCCACTACTTCTAAAATCCACTTCTCCTTGGGTGAGCCAGCCTTGTCCTGGGAGTACTCTGAGCCAGACTTGCCTCGAGGGCAAGGCTCTTGGCTCTCCTTGGGCTCCAACACAATAGGGACAAGCCCCTGTGGGGCCACTTCTGCCTCCCCACTGCCTTTCCTCCCTTGCTCATGCTCCTGAACAGGGCTCAGGGCTTTTGCCAGGGCCCGATTAGCTCCTGCGAATGCCTCCTCAGTCTGCACAGCTTGGCTCCTCCTGCAATCCCCAAGCACAGCTTCTAGTCCCCTTGCCTTGATGCTGGTCTCCATAGCTGTCTCCCCGTCTCCTGTCCCAAAGCTAAGAGGGGATTCCTGCCGGCCTAGGCGCCGGGTGGCCAGTGGCTTTGGAGCACCCGATTCACTGGGGCTCTCGCCATCTGACTCAGCCAGGCTGTGGAGGCCAGGCTCACCGTAGAAGTCTTTGCGGTATTCAGAGTGCACCACCTCCAGACTGTGTTTTCTCACCACCACCTTCTTCTCCGAGCTGAGTGGGGAACCCAGTTTCTCAGCTGACTGCACCCGCTTCAGCAGGGGTGAGCGAGGGGGCTCGGCACTTTTGGGGCGGGGCCGCACCACAGGTGGCGAGGAGTGTAGTTTGGCTGGGAAGCTCTGCGTGGTGTTTGAGCTGCCCACAGTGTGGCCAGGCAGGGGTGGCGGCGAGGACTGCGTGGGTGAAGGCGTGTGCGCCAGAGGAGAGAGGGGGATGTTGCCAGCTGACTTGCAGCGGGCAGAGCGATACTGGCGGTGCAGTTTGGGGGACAGGCCGTGCAGAGTGCTGGGTCGCATGTGGTGGGACGAGGTGGCTGGTGAATTGGGTGTGCTGGAGGCTGGTGAACTGCTCTGTGAAGAGGCACCTATGGGAACAAAAGAAAGAGAAGTAGTTTGAGATGGTGCAGCCACTGGAGCCAATGCATTGTCTGGATAACTAGGCATGGGGATCACCTATTTCCCCTGCTAGAAAATGACGCAGGAACACATCCTACTGTCCCTGAGCACCTGTCAGGGCATGTCCATACTGGAGCTGCATACTGATGCTTGATGCTTTTGTACTGAAGAAGCAGATAGCCATCCCTGTTCCTTGTCCCTAGCATCTGGTAATCAGAGTTATGCAACCTCCACATTCAAAGACAACGTTTTGTTGATAGACCAAGTATAAGCTTTCAAGCCCTGCTTGGAGACTTGCTTGGGGCATCTGCTTGGCTGCTGTTGGAAACAGAGTGCTGAACCAGATGGACTCATCCAGGGCAGGAAGCAGAGGCCAAATGGCTCGGGTTTGTGCAACTATTCTCCGTACCACCTATGATCTTCCTTGATCTGATGTGTAAACTTGCAGGG
This sequence comes from Plestiodon gilberti rubricaudatus, assembly GCA_026170595.1. Lineage (NCBI taxonomy): Eukaryota > Metazoa > Chordata > Lepidosauria > Squamata > Scincidae > Plestiodon > Plestiodon gilberti. The sequence continues at coordinate 111,846,714 of JANXHW010000002.1, forward strand.
GTCAAACTTCACAGTCAATGTACGGCTTGCTGAGACTGGCCTCATGTAACCAGTCACAAGAGCCGCCATGTTAACTCTTACTAGATAGTGTAAAAAAAAAAAAGGTGCTTAATAATCAGAACCTGATGACCTCAGCTCAATGCCAGCTCTTTCTAAGGGAGCCAAGCTTGTTGAGATCTGGAGTCACTCATCCCAACTCCTCTCCAGGGGACAGGAAGTAAAAGCTCCCAGCATGCAAGCGTCAGTTCATCTTTCCCATAAAGACTGCCTACTGGCAGTTGGTACCCCATCACCCTGACTCTAGGCCGAGGCCTCCTACCTAGGTAGGCAGAGTCAGGTGTGGAGCGCAGACTCTGGGTGGGTGAGCGGGCACCCAAGCCGTGGGTGGGCGAGCCAGGCAGACTGTCGCTAGAGGACAGTGACCGGTTCAGTGATGACAGGCTACGACTGGTGTGCAGCAGGTTCGACTGCTTAGTGATCTTGCGGAAGAGGGAACTGCGTTTCTTACTGCTAGAGGAAGAAGAAAGGAAAGGGGTTAATCCAAAGGGACCCAGTCAACACTTCTTGCCCCCAAATCATAGTTACTGCCTTCCCCTCTGTGCCTCTCACCTCTCCTGCCCTTCTTTGCTGGTGCTCCTCTTGTTTCTTCTGGCCATCTTGGACTTGTAGCTGCTCTTGCGGGCTGGTCCAATCCGGATGGAGGTGTTCTCAAAGGGCGTGGTGGTTACCATCACCTTATTTCCACTCTAGGGAATGAAAAAGGAAGCTGGCTGTGGGACGGTAGCAGAAGCACTTTGGCCCCAGTCCCACACAGGCTCGCCACTGTCTCCCTTGCTCATGCTTACCTTCAGGATGAGTTCCACCACCTCAGTGTGCACCAGCCCGTGCACCGGCTCCCCATTCACGTGGGTGATGAGGTCTCCTGCACACAGACCAGCCTCGTGGGCTGGACCACCTTCCTCCACATGCTACCAGAGCAGAACACATAGATAAATTATCTCCGTTTATTTAAAATATTTATGCGTGACCCTTTGTCCCCAAAGGGACCATCAGCGCAGCTAAGAACACAATTTACAAGGTCCAACAGCTCAATCCTATTCCCTGCCATGCCATAGCATGCAGTCATGCCAATGGAGGCTGTGCTGCATGCTGTGGGGGGATCAGAAGGCAAACCAAAGGGAAGTAAAACCTTTACTCACCTCTGCATAGGCAAGTATTATTAATTATTATTAACAGTATTTATATACCGCTTTTCAACAAAAAGTTCACAAAGCGGTTTACAGACAAAATCAAATGATTAAATAGCTCCCTGTCCAAAAAGGGCTCACAATCTAAAAAAGATGCAGAACACCACCAGCAAACAGCCACCAGCAAAGACACTATGCTGGGGTGAAAGGGGAGCAGTTACTCTCCCCCTGCTAAATATAAGAGGAGCACCAATTGAAAAAGTGCCTCTTGTCCAGTTAGCAGGGCAAGTATGCTATGGAGCTGGTGTAAGTTCGAGGAGAACCAGGGGGCATTCTGGGGTGGGGTTATGGGGATAGTCTGACTGCTGCCGCATCCACCCTCTGCCTCCCCCAACATGCCCCCGGGGCCCCGGCTCCTCCCTGCCCACAGCCCAACCCCACCACCAACCTACAGGCACTGGCGGAGCGCCAGCGCAGTTTCCACCAGGGGGGCTCTGTCACACACGCGATGGCAGCATGATGTTTTCACCATCACTGGGCCTTTCATGTCAGCGGATCACAAGATCCACTGATGCAGAAGGCCCATAGGATTGGGCTGTAAGTCCATTAAAACAAAATATTTTAAAAAAAAAAATCACAAAGAAAGGAAGGACAGGTAAATATATGAGAGATACTAAAACAAATCCAAAGATCTGAGACCAAAAGCAATATAAAATCATTATTTAAATATGTAAAATATTTATATCAAAGCTGCCTGGCCTGTTTCTCCACAAGCACACCTGCTTCAGTCCTTCAAGGACAGGCCTTTCCCCACAACACTCCCCCTCTTCGCAGCCAGGCAGATAGGCATGCGATTCTTTCCCACTGTGCTCCGCTAAGCCTCACCTACACCGAAAGCCTTCCTACTAGGTACACTTACCCAAACAATGTGGTGTACGCTATAAACATCACTATCGCCCATGTACACCCGGATGGCACGCAACGTGAAGCCATACTTCTTCCCTGAACGCTGGATAGTAATGGGGGAGCGCAGACTGGTGACAGCTGGCGAGTAGTCTCGTGATGGCGAGGAGTCCCGGGATGATGGGTTAGAGGAGAGTGACCGAGGAGACATTGGGCTGGCCAGGGGTGAGCTACTGTGCTGTTCCACTGTAAGGAGAGGGAGAGAGAATTAAATGGTAAGCAGGAAGCCCTCCACAGTTTCTTAGGACACCTAGCAGCACCTCTGGACTCCCAGAACAGGCAACAGAACCCAAGAGACCTGGCTCCCAACCTCCTCTGCTCTAGCCCATGGTTGCTATCTGGTCTCTGCAGCCAGCCTAACTTAGGCCTCTGAACTCCAATTACTCTCCGTCATGTCCCAGGACCTGTTGGCAGCAAATACAGAAGTCAGTGCAGTGAAGGGTTCCTTTAGAGTCAATTTGATGGCTGTGAATGTGGGCAGGTGACTAGCAAAGCAGAGCGAAGTGCTCCTGGTGTTGTTAAGGCAAATGAAGCCTGGTGTGTATGTCTCTATCTGCAAGGCAAAACAGTCCTCAGCAGTGGCCCATCAGTGGGACCTTTCCCTGTTGAGCAAAGCACATTGTCAGAGAGAGGCAACTATTAGGGCCATGTGTATGGTGGAATTCCAAGCCACAGCAGGCAATATTTGGCATCAAATTCAGCTTTCATAAAAGCAGGTTTCTAGCCCTTATTGTTGTGAAGACATGCTTGAAAGTATGTGGACAATTCCTGGTGTAATCCTCAGAAGCCAGAAAAATGGCTGGGCAAGATTTCCAGGAGAGGGGAAGAGCTCCAATGCCTTCCCTGTAAGTAGCAGAAGCAGGATACATTATGCAACATAGCAGAAACTGCAGAGTAAATCATGCATAGTAAGACACATCATGCACACTTGCTTCAGTTGCATAAGTGCAGGTTGCGGGGTTCCACCTGCCTTGTGGCAGAATTTTTATTGCAGAATACACACAGTCCCAGCAGCTATGTTCGATGTACTAGAAGGTGGGTGCGGCATGCGGGGCAGCAAGGCTTAGCTCCGCTGGGAGGTCTGTGCTGTGGACAGATGAAGCCTGCAATGGCACATTTGTTCCTATTGGAATGGGGATAGGTGGCCCCTGTAGTGGGGCTAGACAGTCTTGATCAGAACGCAGCCCATAGAAGCAGGCGAGAGGAGGAGCAATTTTGTGCAGAGGTGAGGGGAACGTGATGGATACAGTGTAAGAGAGGGACTGGGATGGTATTAGCAGGATAGTCTGTGTGGTGAACAGCCTGGGACACTGAGGGGTGGTGAGTGGGGTGGTGGCAGTGGTCTGTGAACATTTGGGGGTCAGGCCCAAGGTGGGGCTTAAAACAGGGATGCCATTCCTATGGGCCAGTGCTGCGTCTGCAGGTGTGAGGACAGGTATGCAGGGGGGCAAGAGGAGGAGGGCCGTACCTGTGGGGATAATGACGGACAGCGCAGTAGCTGAGGCAGATTTGATGACCTTGCCCCCTGTGCGGGAGCTGCGCTTCTCGGCCGTGGAGTCCCCTGAGAGCTGTTGGTGCCGGGCCCGACGCAGCACCAAGTCATTGGTAGCTTTGGGGGCTGATGGGTCCAGCTCCTTTGGGGGCTGTAGCTCACCCGCTTTTGATTTATTGCCTATTGGGGAGGGGAGAGAGAGGGATGATGACTCAAGTCCTACACCACAGGACCACATGCCAGGGACCCCCGCTTTCACACCAGGGCCACAGGGCAGAGTCACTACCACTGCCACAGGAACTGCCCACCCTCACCACCCTGGAGGACATCAGGTGCACTGCTCATGATTCAATCCTATGGCTGGCAGATATCCCGCTTCTCAGGGTAAACCTGCCCATCCACACTTTCTCAGTACAAAGTTGGGAAAATGGGGGCTGTATAAGGGCATTCAGTGTACGTTATGACCCCTGTATCTGCAGGAGGATAGGTTCTTGGCCCCCCTGCGAATACTGGGAATCTGTGGATAGTGGGGAATGCTAACCCCCGCGGGGGGGCCCACGCCTATTACCTTTGTTAGGAGTCTAGCGCTAGCGCCAAGCAAGCTTCCTTAAACAAAACGCTTTTGTTCCTTAAACAAAACGCAAGCAAGCTTCCTTAAACAAAACTCTTCCTTAAACAAAACGCTATAAGCCAGCATGCTTATAGCACAGAGCAGGCAAGCTTATAGCACAGAGCATGCGGCTTATAGCACATATTATATTATAGCATATAAGCCAGCATGCTGGTTTATAGCACAGAGCAGGCAAGCAGTCTGCATACTAGAGGGGCTCCTGAACGTTAAACAGGAAGCTTCTTGCTTAATGTTCAGGAGCCTCTCTAGTATGCTGGCTTATAGCATTTTGTTTAAGGAAGAGCTGCGCTTGCTTGGCACCAACGTTAGACTCCTAGGAGGTAATGGGGTAGGGGTGCAGGGGCCCCTGTGAACCGCGGATAAGTGAATCCTCAGATAGCGGATCCGCAGGTACAGCCCCTCCCGCCGTACCTCAGAGTTGCTCAGAGACCTAGACTCGTGTCTTAGTTGGCCACCGACCTGACAAAAACCGTGTGAAATAGAATGAGAGAATGTTCACCTAGCGCTTTGAACTCCTACAGTGCTAAAACATGTCTCAAACCATTATTGCCAAGCTGCCATTGCCGGGGTACTGCAGAGCTGAAGCCGTGCTGTTGGATCCTTGGGCTACGAAACTCTGCCAAAGCACGCGAGAAAACACTGTGGCTTCCTCTTTACCATGAGATATGGCAAATGTGTACTGTAGGCTGCTGTGCAAAGAGATGGGAGGGGAGGAACCCTCTCCATCTCAGCCCCTGCAAGGCTGCCATCTAGGGATATTACAATTTCCCTGCCACAGTTATGCTACCTAGATGGGTGCACACATACAGACACACATTTGGATCCCCTGCAACAACTGTGTATTTATTGTGCAACAGAACCATCTACTGGTAAGGCCTTCAGAGGCCAAATATACACATGAGATTTCCATTAAAACAAAACCTGAGTGATTGAAACCACTCAGTGGTGATTCAAATTATTTAGGGCACACTGTCCCCTCTTCTCCCCACCCTCCCCAAGGGGCATTCTGTCCGAGAATGCATCTCCTTCTAGGTGCTGGAAGGAAGAGAAGTACTTTGTTGCTGTGGTGAACAGTTCTAAATGCCTCAAAACCTGTCTAAGCCATAATAGGCACATCTCATCATATAATCAGCCAGCTGGAACTCCAACTGCGGTTTCCTTACCCTACCAGAGTGAGGGCTCCCTTCTAGAGATCACCCTGCCTCACTTTAGTCATTGCTCACCTGTTTCAGCCTCCCCTGTGGCAGGATACTGTCCGGCATCTCCTGCTGCTCCCTCCTTGGTCTCCTTGGCTTCAGCCTGTGGTGTGGGCCCTGTGGGCCCATTTTCTGCAGGCGCCTTCACAGGCCCCTTGGCAAGGGTCTCATTGTCAGTCTCCAGCGGCACAGCAAAACGGCTGGTGTCCATGAGGGCCGAAAAACGCCGTCGTGCACCCAACGGGGGACTTGAATCGCTTTCAGTGTATGATGACTCTGAGGCTGAGAGGCGCTTCCTACGAGAGAGAAACAAGCAAGCTGGCTAGGCCCCCCAAGCCTCACAGAGTGCAAGGCTATAAGCCAGGGGTGGGGAACCTATTTGCAGTGGGGGGCCATTTTCCCATAGGGAAAATTTGCTGCGGGCCGGCCGTGAGGCCGGCCGTTTTTTGGCCCCCCCCCCATGAATTTACCACCCACCCACCCACCGCTCGCTCCCCCTCCCTCCCTCCTCCCTCCTTCCTCCGCTCGCTCGCCCTCCGCTCGCTCGCTCGCCCTCCCTCCCACCCACCCACCCACTGCTCTCCTTACCTCGGCTCCAGGCCAGGGCCGCCGCCGCCGCCGCTTTCCTGCGCCTCCTTGGTTTAAAAACAGCCTTCGCACAGCGTTGCTGAAGCCGAGATTGCCCTCTCGGCAATTTCGGCTTCAGCGGCGCTGTGCGCAGGTCCAGGAAGGCCGCTTCCTGGAAAGCGGCGTTCCTGGACCTGCGCACAGCGCCGCTGAAGCCGAGATTGCTGAGAGGGCAATCTCGGCTTCAGCAACGCTGTGCGAAGGTTGTTTTTAAATCAAGGAGGCGTAGGAAAGCGGCGGTGGAGCCTCCGGTCCGGTCCCGCGCGGGCCGGGCCGGATCAGGCCCGCGGGCCGGATCAGGCCCGCAGGTCGGAGGTTCCCCACCCCTGCTATAAGCAAACTACCCGCCAGGTCCTAAATGGAGTCAAGGCTCATCAGGACAATCTGAACAAGCTATAACTGGTAGATTACAGAACTAAAGTTTTAACTAAGCCAACTGTAATCAGGGAGGGCAATTTTAAAGCTGGACTTTCCTCCTGACAATGAATGATAACACACAGTTTTAACAAACAAAAGCTATCTCACACTTCTGCCAGTACTCAAAGAGGCACCTATATAGGAGTTTTTGTAACATGCACATTTATTTGCATGTATAGATGAAACAAATTAATTTATTGGGCAGGCTGGTGGTGTGCCTTGGAACATCCTGGGACCCTCATATCCCAGGATTAATCTCAAAGAGTTGGAGACAGGATGGAGAAGCTCTGTCTCTCCCAAATCAAATGGCCTCTCTCAGGTCTGAGAAAGAGCCTGCTGTGGCAGCAATGCACTGAGCAGAACTCACATCTCTGGGGAGTTGGTGCGCCAGCTCTTGTCACGAAGCGTGAAGCTGCCCAGGCTCTCCCGCTTGCCTAGCTTCTCGTCCTTGTGCTTGTTGCTCTGGTCTCGTTTGGTGACGCCTGGAGTCTTCTGCTCATGCTGAGATAAGTGCTCCATGCTGCTGTACACCTGGGGGCACGACAGAAAGGGTAAGGAAATTATACGAGAGTAAGGTCTCCTATGGATTCACTGGCACCTAAAGACATGCCTGCAGTATAGGCAAAAACACAACAGTGACTAAATCATTCCGTAGTGTTGATCAGATATTTTGGTGCCAAACTACCTCAACCCAGTATTGTCAAGCGTACTACTGTACTCTTAACTCTTAGAATCATAGAATACTTTACTACAATTGGAAGGGATCTTGGAGGACATCTCGTCCAACCCTTGCTCAGTGCAGGCAGTCACAGCACACACCGACAGAGGGCCATCCAGCCTCTGCTTGAAAACCTCCAATGAGAGAGAGAGCCCACAACTGCACAAGGCAGGCTGTTCCAGTGCTGGACAGCTCTTACAGTTAGGAAATTCTTCCTCATGTCTATCCCTAAATCTACTTTCCTGTAGTTTCAATCCATTTGGTTCTAGTCCTGCCCTCAGGACTAGAACCAAAAGCACGCCCTCCCTTTCTTCTGTGTGTCAGCCCTTCAGAGACGAAGATGGCTATCATATTGCCTCTTCTCATCTTCAGGCCGACTTCATACTGAGCTGTTTTAACCATTCCACATCAGAATTGGTTTCCAGACACCTCACCATCCTAGTTGCCCTTCTTTGAAACTGCTCCAGCTTATCAATGTCCTTCTTAAAACATGGTGCCCAAAACCAGACGCAGCATTCCAAGTGAGGTCTCGCTTGTGCAGTATAGAGCGGAAGGATGACTTTTTTGTGATCTGGACTCTAGCAGCCCAGTGATGCATTCACTTTTTTTTGCAACCGCATCACACGGCTGGTTCATGTACAACTTATGGTCCACCTCGATCTTTTTCAGACATGTTGCTGGCAAGCCATGTTTCCCCCATCCTGTACTTGTGCCTCTGATTTTTTGTTCTTACATTTGTCTCTGTTACAGGCATTGTGTGAAACTCAGGCATTCTATAGAATGCCTGGCAAAGTATGAAAGACGCTTCTTTTGTTCTGACCTTACATACTTTACCTAGGGATTGTATAAAATGCCTAGGTATTCTACAGAATGCCTACCCTTTCTTTGGCAAAGTATGAAATTGAAACCTGTTATACCAAACTAATTAAAAATATAATAGACAACAGGGAGGAGAGAATTTTGAGAAATATAAAATGCCTAGGCATACTATAGTGCTTACCCTTTCTTTGGCAAAGTATGAAATTGAACTTGTAAGAACCAAAATTGGGTTTAGTTGGGTTTCACAGGTATCGTTGGGAAGGCATTCTATTAAAATCCCTAGGTAATACACAGCGAAATCCTGTGTAAGGATCCGGTGCCGGATCCCTACAAAGGATTTCGATGTCCGGACCGCCATGCAGAGGTCCGGAGGTCTACTTGGGGAAGGGGACATAAACTGGGTGTAAACGAGTGTAAACTGGGGCTGGCCCTATTGGCCTCCTTGGATTTCCGCCAGCTAAATAGCTGGCGGAAGTTGGAGGAGGCCGTGTAATGGCTGAGCCAGCCCTGCGAAGACGGGGATATGGCTGCCATTCCCGCCCCCTCCTGGGCCAGCTCAGCCAATGGCCCCCCTCGAGGGGGCCATTTGCCGCCCACGAGGCCGTGCAATGGAGACTTACCTTCTGCTGCCAGCCACATCCTCGGTCTGGCACCAGAGTGACGGAGGCCGGCCTTGTGCCGGCCTCCCTTACTCTAAAGGAGGTGCAAACGTGCCTTATGGCATGTTTGCAGCAGCTTCCGGCACTGGAGCGCTCAACTGGCACTTGCTTAACTTATCTCTGAAACCGCTCCGTTTTCAAGGCTGGAATAGCCTTGCTTCACTTGCTGCAGAGGGAAATCACGCTCTGGAAGCCTCTTCTCTAGGTTGTGTGACTCTCTCCCCCCCTCCCTCTGCTCATGGCTCGCCCCAGTGATACATTCTGCAAGAGATAACCGTTCGGAGGCAGAGCAATGTGTGCGTGTAAGTCAAGCTGCTTCTTTGAGAGGGCAGGTGAAGCGGCTGCTGCGAGGGGGGGGTTGCGTCTCATCTTGCTCGCTTAGCCCATCAAGCTGCTCTGCCCCCTCCCCCCGCCACCTCATGTCCCAGGTTACTGCCGCAGCCGCTAAGTGCTTCTGCCGGCTACTCTCCTGCAAGGCTCCAGTTTTGCTCATATTTTGCAGTGTGTGTGTGTGTGTGTGTGTGTGTGTGTGTCTGTCTGTCTGTCTGTCTGTCTGTCTGTCACGTCTTCTTTTGTGAACCAAACGGGAGCCCAGGAGAGCAGCCGGCAGGAGCACTTAGCAGCCGTGGCAGTAACCTGGGACATGAAGCGGTGATGGATTGAGTGAAAGAGATGAGACGCAACCCCCCCCCCCTGCAGCCGCCACTCCACCCACCCTCTCCAAGAAGCAGCCTGACTCACATGCAAGCCCTGAGCAGAGGGAGGGAGTCACGGAGCATGATTTCCATCTGCAGCAAGTGAAAACAAGACGATTCCAGCCCTAAAAATTGAGCGGTTTTAGAGATGTTATGCAAGATTTTTTTTAAATTCTAAAAACATTTTTTGTCAAATTGCCATTGGACTCACTTAACGACGATCCCGGGTAACAACGGAGATTGTGGAACGTATCCCCGTCATCAAGCAGGGGACACCTGTATTGTGTATGTAAGCTATTGTACTTTGCAATTTTTTCCACCCAGAAGACTGTACCTATACCTTTGTAATGAAACATGCTCACTTCCTGTTTACTTCTGTATGATTCCATCCTAAAATGTACGTGCCTTAATGAGAGAAATTGCTTATTTCCTGTTTCCTATCTGTACCTTATGTCTGAATTGCTCATGATATAAACCTGTAACCCTTGAGTGAATGTATTGTGTTGTCTAATGCCTTCTGAATCGGTTTTGATTGGTGATAGCCTATGGAATTCTTTGCTACATGTCTTATTTGAAATGTTTCTTTAGCTGAGCCTTATCAGATTGTCTGTGAACCTTTTATTTTCCAGATGCCAGCATAAAAACTTTCCCCAAACCATGATTTACCTAGGGAATGTGATGAATGCCCTGTCTTTCCCCCTATTCTTTGCCTATTTTTTCTTATTTTTGGACACTTATAACTCCCCAAAAGTTCCTGTGCAAATTTAGCAGTCTAAAAGCTGCTGAGACATGTTCCTACAGCAGCCTTTGTTTAAAAACGCTATTCCTAGACAGCCACATGCTGATTTGAGTCCTTCTGATTTGAGTCCAACCCAAGTAGTAGCCAAGCCTCCTACACATTGGCGTCACTGACTGGCGCTTCACCCCCAGCGGGAGGTCGGCTGCGTCGGCGCGTCACCCCCTCACCCTCTCGCTGCTGCATCACCCCCCCTGCCCCCCGGTAAGAATTGTTCGCCATCTTCTTCAGCAGCTCGGCAGCTTCTAACTAGGCCAAAAGCAGTGTTCTTCGTGCATGCGCACAACGCCGCTTGAAGCCTTGGCCTCAGAAGGGCCGAACGAAGACACGATTGGGTCTTCGTTTGGCCCTTCTGAGGGCAAGGCTTCAAGCGGCGTTGTGTGTATGCAAAGAATGTCGCTTGAAGCCTTGCCCTGGCCTAGTTAGAAGCGGCCGAGTCACCCACGGCGGCCCACCCACCCCGCCATACCCTAGCGATGCCACTGCTCCTGCATGCGCCTTTGGCATGGCATGTGCCTACTGACTGGGGAGGAAAAAATGACCTGGTGGAAGGATTGCCTGATGCAGGAGAGGTTAAGCACCCCTCTCTCCCATCAGTTCTCTCCTGTAAGTGGCCCCTGCCTACACATTATCCTGGCAAACGTGGGGTTGGGAACATGTACAGCAGTCTCATCCTGCCCAGTTACTTTTGAATATGTATCTTTGTCCTGTCCCATAAAACTGGCTATTGTTTATACAGTACTTCTGCACACATACACATTTACCCCCTCTCTACAGAAATGTGCTATCTATCTATCTATCTATCTATCTATCTATCTATCTATCTATCTATCTATCTATCTATCTATCTATGCTCTCAGGAAACAATTAGACGGCACATATTTCATTCTGTTCATATTCTCACTCTTCCTGTTCCCAAATGTTACCTTTTTTGAGAAAGCAGGTTGATTATAATAATTACAATAGCAGCAGCAGCAGCAGCAGCAGCAGCATTTTATAGCACATTTCATAGTGCTTCACATACATTATCTTGGTAACCCTTCAAAAGTCCTGACAAGTAGGCCAGTAATATTATTCTCATATTTGCAGATGAAGAAGACTGAGATCAAGAGAGGAGGGTTTGCCTAAGGTCACTTTGTGGCTAAGCCCCATTTGAACCTGGGGCTTCCCAGCTCACACTCTACAGTCACAGCACTACATACCAGGTCTCGGGATGAAATCAAACCAAATTAAATTCAGTGCAGTAAGTACCTTGCTAAATCTGGGGGAGCAAGATGAAAACTGCCGAATCTCCACTGGTTCATCTTCTGTCGTGTCATCTTCATCATATGAGTTAATGTGGTGGTAACGATCGGAGCGCGCTGGAAGGAGAAACATTCGCTCATGAAGCTCAGAGAGACCTTGTCAGGACAGCTGCTTGCTACTTGCTTTCCCTACACCTGGCCCAAGAAGCTAGAAAATAAATCCTTGGAAAATAGCACAGCCTCTCCAATAGTTCCAAAGGCCGTCCTGGTGCTTTGCTTCTGCTCCTTATCTCCGATCTGTACTGTTCTGTATGGTTTGCTGCATATACAGCATTCCACCACTAGGTGGCGGAGGCAAGAACAAGCACAGGCAAGCCTCTTATTTCCTGGGGATTTTTTAACAGCACAGTATTTCTATTTTTTATTGCTGTATTTGAGCAAGCTGCTCAAATTGCTATATTTGAGCTGTATTTGAGCAAGTTGCTGCTCGTGCTGCTCATATTTGTAAAGATTCAATTTGCAGAGATTCAAATCAATAGGCATGGGGGAGATAAGACTGTCTGGAGGAAAGATAGGCCAAAAAACAGAGAAACTGAAAACTGAAGATGCCAAAAATATGCATGATATTCTCCTGATGTGAAGCCTATACTAGTGTACAGTATATCTGCTCTTTTGGATAAGCTTCCAGAGCAGGAAGTGGATCTGTGAATACTACTGTTTGAAAAAACAAACAGTAGCTTAATTGCTGCATTTGCTGACACTATCACCTATCTAGTGCACATATCTGTACACTTTAAAAGCAAATAAAAATTTAAAAATAAGAAAAATTAACAAAAATGAAAAATTGTAATAAAAACACATATGATTATTTTGCGTTGAATAAAAACACATAACATCACTATTTGCATTTTTAATCAAGACATTTTTTTTAAAAAAAATCACCACCACTCCAAAAAAACACCTCTAGCAGGAAGGGAACTATGAAACAAAACATACCAGGAAGGTAACCACCGCATCTTAACATCAGGACAAGAGAGATCCCTGACCAAGAAGCCCCCACCACTACCTTCCTCCCTAGAGATGGTTCATCGGAATAGTGTATCAAAAAAATTAGCATGCCCTCACTTATCTCCCAAAATTTCAATGCCATTGTCATCTAAAAGCCATCAAGCATCCACAGTGGCGTTCCTGCGGTAGGGGCTCGACAGTAAGTCGTGCCCCGACCGACTACCGCGTTCACGAACCGGTGCAAGGAGGCCCCGCCCCCTCGCCATCGGAGCCATTCCACGCAGCGAAGCCGAACGGGCAGACCCTGCCCGGCTTTGCTGCATGGAATGGCTCTGACGGCGAGGGGCGGGGCCTCCTCGCTCCGGTTCGTGAACGCGGTAGTCGGTCAGGGCGCAACTTACTGTCGAGCCCCTACCGCAGGAACGCCACTGAGCATCCAAACCGGCTCCCAAAGCAGCTTACAATTATATTATAATAGGGATCTGAGGAGTGGGGGTATGTATGGCAGAGTCTTTTTGTCGCTGGCAACTGATTAGTTTTGTCGCTGGAACCTGATGTCCAGGTTCCAGGCTCTGCCTTCTAGGAAGTGTCTGTCGAAGGAGCTGCAGATGGACTTGGGGACTGGCTGATGGTACAGATGCCAGCCCATAGAAGCAGCTCCTCCATTACTCTGCAGACTCTTCTGGCCCTGGGTGATAAGAGTCCAGGTTACATAGCCCATGCCATTTTGTCAGTAGCAGCAGAGGGAGCAAGGGAAGTATGACCTACACTTTATTTTTGTTCTTAGTCTGTTTCAACTTGAAGATTTAGGAGGAAGGATACAGAAGCCTGAATAAAATCTTGCTAAAAGAGAAAATGTCTTACGGTGCAATTCTGTGTAACTTTGGACCGGTGGAGCTCCTCCAGTCTAGGATGTTGGAAACGTGCCATAAGTCATGCTTGCGACACCCAGAGAGGAAGCGGCGCTGGCAAAGAGGCTTGCGTCACTCCTCTGGCGCTGCAGAACAGAGCAGTACCACAGCGGACAGGTAAGGCCCCTCTGGGCAGTGGAGGAGCGGGTGGAATGGGGGCATTCTGGGAGGGGGGACTGGAGGGCGCAGGAAGGGGGAGGGATCGGCAGAGGAGGCCTCTGCCATATCCTATCCCCCTTCCCAGGCCTATTGGGCCTTACACAGGCCTCCTGTATTTTGTAGGGCCTTCTACAAAATTGCTGGTGTGCATTTGAGGAGACTCATTGGGGCGGCTGGTGCATTACTAGAGTTGTTGTTGTTCAGTCGTTAAGTCGTGTCCGACCCTTCGTGATCCCATAAACCATGTCCCGCCAGGCCTTCCTGTCCTCCGCTATCTTCCTGAGTTCGCTCATTTTCATGTTCGTTGCATCGGTGATGCTGTCTAACCATCTCATCCTTTGCCTTCCCCTTCTCCTTTTGCCTTCAATCTTTCCCAGCATCAGAGTCTTCTCCAGAGAGTCTTCTCTTCGCATTAGGTGGCCAAAATATTTGAGTTTCAGCCTTAGTACCTGTCCTTCCAGGGAACAGTCAGGGTTGATTTCATTTAGTTGATTTCATCATTGATTTCACTGATTTGATCATTACTAGAGGTAAAGGGATAAATGTCCCTTTACCCCAAGGAGGCCGCCAGCTGCGCCGGAGCAGGCTCAATCCTGCTCAAGATCAGGCGGGTGCCTTTTGTGTACCACTGCGTCCTGCTAGACAGGATTGGGTTGTTAATCTAATTTTGCTATGCCCCAGTTAAACACCAGCCATTTAAAGCTGGCCCCAACAGGAAATGCTTAGGCCCAACACATGCTTGCAGTCAGTATCGGAGTTGCTTCTTCATGAGGCAAGCCAGCTGTGTGAAGCAGCTCTCCATGTAATGGCAGCAATTTCAACCATGCCAATTCAACCCCTTCCCTCAAAAGACACTCGTCCATTCAGGCACTATGACACTGACTGCAAAGGTAACTTGGGTCTTGCAGTTACTGGCATCACTATGGGGGTGTGACCCACACCGGGTGATGCACATTTGAGGGTTGATACAGCAGAGAAAGCGGCCGCTTTCTGCCTCTCCGACTCGGCTCGGCTTGCTTGGCTCTGAGCCAAGTTGCGGGGTCAGCGCTGCCAAAAACAGCTCAGCCGCTTTTGCCTGCTCCAACTGGGCAACTTGGCTCAGAACCGAGCAGGCCGAGCCAAGTCGGAGCGTTGTGAGTTGGCTGCCGAGCCAAAGGTAACTGGCAATCACGTCACCTCCAATTACTTCCAGGTCAGCAAGCTGGAAGTCAGCAAGCTGGAAGTAATTGGCAGTGACATGATGATGCCATCACATCGCTGCCAATTACTTCCACATCTGTGCACTTGGTGGGTAATGCCAGAGTCACAGCACTGGGTGCCCAGACAGCAAGTGACACCGCTGCTTGCAGTACTCCTGGAGGATGCTTAGGCTCAGCTTGTTGTGGACTTCCTGAGGCAGCAACTTCTATTCACCCTGGACTCTCCTCTCAGCATCTGGCCTTGAAGCACACCAGGGCACTGCAAATGAATCATGTGCCAACATCTATGGGGTCTTCCTGAGGCACATAGCAAGCAAGGAGCCTGGGAGGAGATGCAGGGGGGCAAGCGAAGGTGAAACATAACACCCAACACAACCTCACTCAGTTTGTTAAATCAAAATATCTGAAGAAACCAAAAGAGAGAACAGAACACTTGCTGTCAAAGTAGCTGGTGTCTTCCTCAGATTCCAGGTGGGGGATGAACTCTGCTTTCTGCCTCAGAAGGCCATTCCAGTCCAGATCTTTGAAGAAGGCATGTTGTTTTACCTCATAGGCTCCGCCTGCAAACAAACAATCAAAAACCCAGCACTGAGGCACTGCTGCCCTCTGTTGGACAATGCAACAAGTGAAGGGTCCCTTCGGGGAGAAAGGCAGGATAAAAATACCGTAAATAAATAAATAAATAAATAAATAGGTGGGGGTGATTGTGGGAGGGGCAAGTAAACCGCTCTAGCCTAGATAGCTGTGATGTTGTCTGTGGCGCAGACAGACAAGAACAGAAAGAGAGATGGCGTGCTGAGTTCTCTGGGGCTGTTGACAGGAACTTGCCAAGGCCGGTTAAGAGAGGTATCACAGCTTGCAAAATTTCAGAAGAGCCAGGGATCTGGGGACAGAGCTGTCCTTCTCTCACAGAACCTTACCTGCCCCCAGACGGAGAAGGGGGTTGGTCTGCAGGAGGCAGGAGATGAGATGCTGAGCGTCTCCTGGGAGTGCCTCTTCTCCTTCTGGCCATAAGATGTCATCTGAAAGCAGCAAAACAAAGACCTGCTGTAGCTATTTGGCAGAGGTGGGGACTGTGGAGGAACAGAAAGAACCGGCTTCCATGCAGATGATTTCAATAGTTTTAATTGTGATGGTTGTAGCTTAAGTGATAACCATTATACCAGTTGTTCATGCCCCAAGCATCATCCCAACCTGAATGAAGAGTGGGAGGGAGTGAAACCCACAGACTCTGAGCCCCAAGCCTCCCAACACCACACTCTCAGTTTCATGATGCTCTCCCTATATTTTTCTTTCCGACTTAACTCAAACAACCCCCTGTTCAGTGCCTTGTGTATGCCCAGGTAGGAGCGGAAACCACCTCATCCCTTTATCAACATCTGAACAAATTCTAAAGACAGTGAATGATAATAGTGAGCTCATAACTGGACCATAATGACCCACAGCTGCCCTCCACATACCAGTGATGACCTGACCAAAGAGCTCCTCAGGTGTGTCTCCGAAGAAGGGCACACAGCCCACCAGGAACTCATACAGGATGATACCCATAGCCCACCAATCCACAGGCTTCCCGTAGCCTTGACGAAGGATCACTTCAGGTGCAATGTACTCAGGGGTCCCACACACCTGCCAAGACACCAATCTTCATTCAGCTCACACAGATTTTGACCCACTAATCCCCAGTTTGCCCAGCTAGCATACAATCCACACCATGGGCTGGACCAGCTGCACTTGGTTCCACTGGAAGATCTGGGGAGCCCTGGATGCTTTACCACTGTTGTAGCTAAGCAGGTTTGGCCCTGATCAGTACTTAGATGGAAGACCACTGGTAACCCCATGTAAGCTGTTCTGAGTTTTCCAAAAGGAAGGGCCAGATAAACATATCTTAAAAAAAAAAAGCTAGCATGCATTTACATTCTCTTTGTTTTTTGTAACTCATTCGGTGTTATTCTGAGTTTTTTTAAAGTAAATATAGATTTTTTTGTTTTTAAATAGCTATCATTTTGCATGGTGATATACCATCTCCCATGCCCTAAATACAGTACAGCCAGCAACTGTTAGGAGGTGACTATATAGAAATAGAAAGCTGGCTTCTCTCAGAGCTCAAGGAGCAAGGAAGGCGGACACTTCTTTAGCCAGAGTAAATTACTCCTAGTGTAACTTCAGCTTGTGTCTATCTTCCAGGATAGCTTTGCTCAGTCCATTTTTATTATCAGCAACTAAAGTAATAAGAATCAGAATATGGTAATAAGAATATTAACATATTAAGCAGTTACATTCCCATAACAATTAGCAACATTTTAATCAAAAAATCTTGATGTATCTTAATCACAGCAACATTTTTGATGAAACATTTCACTGTCAGATAACAGGAAAGTAGGTTTTTTGCTGAATAGATCAATAAGCAGTTCTGGATTACAGAGGAGATAGAGTTTTATTATTAACTTGTTTATAGGAGGGAGCAGTTCAGAAAATGTGGATAATAATGTCCTCTACACCTGCTTCCTCCACATACCTGTATATGATTTAATTTACAAGGCGTTAACTTATACGTCCTTATCAAACTGCAAAAGGCATTGATTGATAACATAGCACAGTAGAGGTTTTCCTCTTCTGGCAGGCTCTCAATTCTGGTACAGTACCTACGGGGGTTAGGTTCCTGGAAACCCCTGTGGATAGTGAATTCACGGGTAGCGAACCACTGATCCTATGGAATCAATGGGGTAAGGTGCAGGCTTACCTGAAGCTTTTTGGCCATTTCAAAGGGCTCGGTGCTGGTCGCAAGCACCATTTTGAAGGTCCCTGTTGCCTCTGCTGCATTCAGGAACCCAGCAGACGCTTTCCAGAGGCAATATGGACCTTCAAAACCACGCTGGTTGCAGGTGCCATTTTGAACGTCTCTGCTTCCTTCTGAAGATCTCTACTGGCTTCTTGAATACAGAGCAGAATACGTTCAAAATGGCGCCTACAAATAGTGCAAAGTCCTTTGAAATGCCTGTGGAAAGCTTCTGAAGCTTCCCACAGACATTTCAAAGGGCTCCACACTAGTCGCAGGCGCCATTTTGAAGGTCCCTGCTGCCTCCGGAAGGTCTCTGCTGCATTCAGGAAGCCAGCAGAGACTTCCTGGAGGCAGCAGGGATCGCGGAAAGTGAGACACACCTCGCGAATAATGCAAGGTGGTATCAATCCTGCTGCTTGTGAATAAGCAAATCTGCGAGTCACGAATTCGCAGGTAGCTGTAATATCTAAGACAGTAAATATGTAAAATATGTAAATATGTAAAAGACAGTATATCAGTAAGGTTCTGTAGCTTTCATGGCCAGAAATGATACAAATTGATTCCAACTTCACAGGATTAACAGCATAGTACAAGAGGCTAACATCTCTGCAACTCTGTTGCCTGAAACCTGAGGAGGTCCGCAGCGTGTGGATGAAACATTGTATCCTATAGATTAGTGTTTTTAAACTGTTTCTTACCTGTTAACGTTGTAGACGTTTGTAAACATAAATATTTCTACATGGCTGTTAATCCTGTGAAGTTGGAATCAATTTGACAGTATATCATTCTGCTTTAAAGTCCATATTGGTGTTTAAAATAAGTTAAGAAGGTGAGAGCTTTGCAGAGTTTGCTTGCGGCAAGGACATTTTGTGCAATTTTATCTCATGTCTCCCTGGACTGCCAGGCGGTCTGAAGGCAGTGAAGTACCCAGGATTAAGCACGGGCAGCCCAATCCCCTGTAACTCTACGTGCGGTAATGCAGCAGTGCCAATGTGGCATCTGCTGTCTTCCGCAGGGGAGTTTTGGCATGTTGCGGCCTCCTCAGGATAAGGGAACATTTTTTTCCTTGTCCAGGGAAGGCCCATGCCAGCACAACAGGCTCCTCGGACCTGCGCCAGCAATATTGCTGGCGCAAGTCCACATTCACCCATGAAGGTGGATCAGGCCCCGGAAGGGGCTAAGGCAGGGGTTCCCAAACTGAAGCGTCGCACTCCCACAGGGGAGTGGCAACGGCGAGTGGCAACGGCGGGAGTGGAGTGGCAACGGCGACAGTGTTTCCAGGATCACGCCGCTGCAGCCAAGAAAAATAAGGGGGGGGTCTCCGCTCACTTGGAGGCTGCGCCGGGACTCCAGAGTGAGCGGGGAGCCAGCGGCCCCCTCTGCGGGTCTCCCTGCGCCTCAGAACAAGCGATCAAAACCTGGGTTTTGCCAAAAACCAGAAGTGGGTCACAATTGCTCCAAGGAGCTGTTATGAGACACAGGGAGACCTGCAGAGTGGGCTGTGGGCTCCCCGCACCCTCCAGAGGCCTGGTGTGATCCCCAGGTGAGCAGGGAACCCTCCTTATTTTTCTTGGTGGCACGATCCTGGAAGCACCGTTGTGCCATCACCCCCCGCACACACTTAGGAAGGGGGGAAGTTTGGGAACCACTGGTCTAAGGATTCAGCGGGTGTTGCTGCACTTGGCCCCTTTCCCAGGCACGATCCACCCTCCTCTCCACCCCCATCGCCACCCCGTTCCACCCACTTCCTCCCTGTTCCACCCCCTCCCTGTCCCTGTGGTGTTTGGTATCCGGTGTCTGTTGCCATGCAGATCTGGCCGTTTGCCACTTCCAGCTGTGGCCAGGACGCATGCTCTCTCGGGCGGAGTCACATTTGTGACAGCTGCAAGTGCATTATGCTATTGGAACAAGCATTCTGCCCACATAACGCGCCCTTAGGATTGGGCCCTAATTGAGATTAATGTCCTTATTCCTGTCCTTTGAATGTAGACAGATAACTCCAAGGCATGAATCTGAGAGGATTCGACAAAGAACTATACTAGAGCAGACCTGATTTGCATCACAGGGAACATTGTTCTCCAGCCTCAGCTCATACAAACTTCCAACACAATTCCCACTCTATGTTTTGAATACGAACAGGAACCCCAGGGCCCCACCTGTTTGTCTAGGAACTCCCGGGCATCCTTCTCAATGTGACCTTCATATAGATTGGTGGTGAGACTCATCAGCCCCATCTTGGAGAGACCAAAGTCTGTTAGCTTGATGTGTCCCATGGAAGTGATGAGTAGGCTGGGGAGAAAACCAAAAGGAGAACCGTCAGGGACCAAAACACAGTCAACTCCTTACCCCACACATTGACTGAGGAAGCAGGGGGATGTGAACAAAGCTATGTTAAGCATGCAACCGTCACCCTGACTCATACTTGTCAGGCTTGAGATCACGGTGGACGATGCCATAGTTGTGTAGGTATTCCAGGGCAAGAACAGTCTCGGCAAAGTACATGCGAGCCATCTCTACAGGCAGGGCCCCAATGTTCTTCAACAGCGTGGCACAGTCCCCACCTGCTGGGAGGAAGGTGAGATGGTTAGAGAGATGGTTAGGGTGCCGCTTTGTTCATTCTGTTACTCTGCACAGTGACTGAAGCTTGCAGTCATCTGTTACCATATCATTGGGAGCTTTCAGAAGTACAGCTGTTGGGAGTGTGGATCTGGATGTTCAGTCAACCCTTGTCTTATGCGAGGGTTATGTTTTGAGATCGGAGCACAAAGCTAAAATCGCATATACCCAAAATTACCTTGAAAATCCCTTACATCTGAAGAATACATACTGTCTCTTTAAAAATTACAAGAACTGAGACTGACTGAGGGAACAGCAGCTTCATTCTCTGATCTTAGGCTCACTCCGGGACATGTATAGTGGTCCCCCGCCATCTGCGATCTCGCCATTCGCAGATAGTGAAGTTCACTTTAAAAACCTTTAAAAAGGTTTTTCAAATAAGTGTTCTTCTACCTTTGTGTGGCAAACCGTGCTGGATGCAGGGCTGGAGGGCAGTCTCTGGCACTCCCAAAAGCCACTTCCAGGTCACGCCAAGGCCCTCAAACCCCTCCCTTGGCCCTGGGTCACCCCAGAATGCATCACATAGGCCTTGGTGTGACCCAGAAGTGGCTTCCAGGAGGCCAGAGACTGCTCTTCAACCCTGCAGCCGGCAAGGTTTGCCACACAAAAGGTAAAAAAAAATGCTATTTTTTAATTTTTTAAAAAGGTTTTTAAAGTGGGACTTCACCATCTGTGGATTCTCAGTAGCTGCACACGGGGTGTGTGTCCAGAACAGATTCCCTGTGGATACTGAGGGACCACTGTATTTAGTAAGTGGAATGGTGGGTGGAATCGCCTACACTATTTAAACTGTTTTTCTCTGAGTTTGTTTCTGTTTGCCAAGATCATGGAGTTGAATTTGTGCAAGTTAACAGTGTGTAAGATGAGGGGCAACTGTACATTCCTTTGCCGTATAATAACATAAGAAGAGTCCTGATGAATCAGGCCAAAGGCCAATGTAGTTCAGAATCTCAGAACCACATATTTACATTATATGGAATATTAACAGCCTATGTGACTGCCTGACTTCAATCTAACCTAAATCCAAAGTTTCTAGTCTTGCTTAATGAAAAGCTATAGGAGGTTAGTGTCAAGTGTATAAGGTCTGTTGTCTACTGTAATCCAAGTTTGCTTTTACATAAGAGCAGGGGTTCTCAACTCCTTCCTGGCCAAGTACCACATCCAGTCCTACTCTCCTGCTGCGTACCACCGGAAGTGACTGGCGATGAAATAATCACCACTTACTTCCAGGTTTTCAGAGGTCAGAAAACGCAGGTAGGAGGCTCTGGGCAGGTGGGAGGGCCTTTTTCAGCGTTCCCAAGAAGCTTGGCCAAAGGTTGCCGAAAAGTATGGTGTTGCTGAAAGCACGGTGTCAGAGCGGGGTTCCGGCGGTCTGAGTGCCACCAGCAGTTGGCCGAAGTACCACTGGTGGTACTAGTACCACTGTTTGAGAACCCCTGCATTAGAGGCACATTTGGTGAAGAGAGATTATCCTTTGGTTTCCAAGAGCACTTTTGACCTGGCTCTCTTTGCTAAAACTATGGATTGAGGAATGGAGACAATCCCTGAGAAAGTACTGAATTTAGAAGGTGCTACTGAAAGGATTAATTTGGACTGTTATGAAAGGTCCGACCGTTTCTCAACTGTTGGAATTATGTTTTTAATTTAAAGCTTATTTGGTCAGCACAGGATGTGTACAGTTCTTGTCCAAGAGTATTTGCTAATCATTGTTTCCTGAGCTGATTGTTTCCTGAAAGCTTCTGTGTAGAATTCTAATGTGTAACCTGAAAGCTGACTCATGCAATTTTGTATATGATGGAATGCATATGTTTATAAGAAATGCTTGATACTTGTTTCTGTCTTCATGTTCCTGAGAAGAATTCCTCTGAACAAACTAACCAAATTGATCTGAAGTCTCCATCTATCTGCCTGTCTCCCTTTCCTAAGTAGGGAACCCTGTGGCTGTGTTGAGCAGCTTCTACTGCATATTTATATTGTCCTATTAAACTCATATTTGAGCCTTTTTCACAAAGTTTCACAAGCCATCCCGAGTGTATTACACCACGTGATCCAAGAGATGTGTCCAAATCCACTGCAAACTGACAGATATTGCTTGGGCTCAACGATCAGAATGTGCATAGGTGTACACAATCCAAATGTGTAGCAGCATCACTTCTCTGTGTCAAATTGTCTGATGTTGGGTCAAAACAAGGAGTTTTGACCCAACATCAGACAATTCCGAAGGCAATTTTAATGTGTAATGACTTGCAGCTGACAAGTGTATGACTTATCATCCTTGTGTGCAAGCAGGGCTGTGATTTGACAGTCTGAACATGACCTGGGGTAGACATAATGCAAAACTGTATTTAATATTTTATGCTATTCTGCACTAGTCAGACTGCACTTGAAATACTGTGTACAATATTGGGCACCATGTTTTAAGGAGGATATTGATAAGTTGCAACAGATTCAGAGGAGGGCAACTAACCATTCCTTATGAGGAACAGTTAAAAGAGCTTGTTATGCTTTGCCTGGAGAAGAGAAGACTAAGAAGAGATATGATAGCTGTCTTCAAGTACACACATCCCCTGCTAACCATATGTTCGCTATATGGATTTTCACTTATACGCAACATGGATATTAATACCGTATTCCTTTATTCATACCAAAATTTTCAGTTATATGGTCCGGGAAGAGGAATCCGGTCCATGTGATGCCAATGGACTGAGACCACAATTAAAAACTGTGCCAAGTGGCTGAGATGCAATGCCTTAATGCAGTGGTGGCCAACCTTTCAACATGAATGCTGGCCCTTTAAATGGCTGTATAGGTGAGGGCATTTCAGCAGGTGCAGCTGCTTTAGCAGCACCATCAGCACTTGCAGCTGCCATGATTCTGTCTTCTATACAACTCTTAAGAACACAGAGGCCCTAATGGTGCAAGGTTGGCCACCCCTGCCTTAATGGGTAGTGCGTATCCACCCTCTGTTTTGTAATGGTTTTCAAGGCACTTGCATTATGCAAACTTGTATGTGTTCTCACGTGTTTACACTCCCTTTTATCTGTTATCGGTCAGTAACGTTCAACAGTCTCCCTCACTATCACCACAGTCTCCCGCTTCTCACTCTTCCTCCTCTGCCTAACACCATCTCCCCTCTTCTTCTATTAGGCATTTAGGGTAAATTTTGGGTGAACTTGGAATGGCTTTGGAACAAGTTAGAAAGTTTCCCATTTAAATTAATATAATTGTACTCATCCGGATTTTTGCTATAAGGGCCATTTTCAGGAACAAATTAGGTATGGATAACGAGGGATGTGTGTATCTGAAGGGCTATCACACAGAAGAAGAGGAGGGATTTCTGTGGCTCCTGAAGGCAGGACTAGAACCAATGGCTTGAAATTAAAGAAACATTTATCAACTGTAAGCGCTGTCTGGTACTGGAACAGTCTGCCTCATGTAGTTGTGGGTTCTCCCTCATTTGGGATTGTGAAGCAGAGGTTGTATGGCCATTTGTCAGGGATTCTGCAGTTGCCTGCACTGAGCAGGGGGTTGGACTAGATGACTTCCAAAGTCCCTTCCAACTCTAACATTCTATGATTCTGATACATATTTTATGGATGCTCTTAGTAACGTGCTGTTGGAATACACTGACTTTGTTAAATTCTAACTTTTTGAGCCCAGTGCATGCCCATACAACTGTTCTCTGTATTGTTGCAAATGTGACCTCTGCATAGGTGAAGACTTGTCTAGAGACTCTATGTCACAGGGCCTTCATCCCCTCCCATTTCTGACACTGTGTACCTTCGACATACTCCATGACCATGCAGAGGTAGCGCTTGGTCTCAAAAGAGCAGAACATGCTGACCACGAAGGGGTTCTCTGCAAAAGTCAGGATGTCACGCTCCACAAAGGCCTGCTGGATCTGGTTGCGTAGGATGAGGTTTTGCTTGTTAATCTTCTTCATGGCAAAACGCTGGCGGGTCTCTTTGTGCCGCACCAGATACACAGCTCTGAGAATGGAGGAAGCAGAGGAGATGTGGTCAGCAAGAGGCATTTCCTGGGCCAGCAGGACCACTCTCCCCCACTCCCCAAATTGGGATATTTAGAATCCAGACATGACGCAGGGTGGCATCAGGGGTCAATCAAGTTAGATGTTGGCTGGGGGCCCAAGATCCCTGAACCCCCAAAGTCAGGGTATGGACGGGGGGGTGCCATGGGGGACCAGAGCAGGGCTTTGCCCCAGGGTGCTCAGCAACTTGGAACTGATACTATCCAGAAATCATCCTTGCCCTACCCTCACCCACAGGCATAAGTGTGAGGCCACATTCTCCAAGAACATAGGGCACATGTAAAGAAAAGAACTTAGGACATGAACATATTATCTGTTCCCCCGCCTAATTCTAGTTTTTGAACCCATTGCTTAGAGAAAGGAGGAGTTCTAGTAATTAGAATGAGGAGCAGGGATTCAGTGCTCTTTGGGCTCCTAGGAAGGGCCATAGCTGACTGGTAGAGCACATGGCTTGCATTCAAAGTGTCCTGGCTTCAGTCCCCAGCATCATCAGCAATGATGATGATCATCAGTAGCAAGAGATGGAAAATAGCTCTGCTGAGACCCTGGAGACCTGCTGCTGGTCAAATTAGATAGTAATAAGCAAGATGGACCAATGATTTGACTCAGAAGAAAGCAACCTTCTCATATGCGTTCAGGCACCCTTTTCTCCATATTGTTGGACAAGTGTCCATGTGTCTAGATGTAAACAACAGTTTGACCACTCTGTCTGACCAATCAGAGGCAGAAGCAGGGCCTATGCAAGCAACTCATGTGCTGTTCTGGAGAACAACATAGCATGCAAAGTGCACCACACAGGGTCCCTTGCAATGTTGTCGAGGAAGCTGGAGCACAACACTTGGATTGTTCACAGCTGCATGCAATCTGGCCACTGATCTCCAGCATCCTCTGTGTCATTGCAAGGGATTTTGCTACATCTCTTGAATCATGTGGTGCAAACCCTACTTAGGATGACAAAATATCTTGAGCCAGTCCTGGGGGAGAATGTCAGCAAAGAGCTACCCTATATATAGTCATCCTTTGAAAAAAAGAAGACTCCTGAACGTACTGGGTCCTGTTCAGGTGCTTCCCCAGAACAATCCTGTTCCAGGGGTGGGTGGGCACAGCAACCCTCCTCCACCATGCTCATAATGAAACATGTGTCATCATGGGCACTCAGTGGGATACCCAGAGGCCCAAACTGCTTGATTTTTCTATTTCAAAATGGAGGGGAGGGGCAGGGGGAGATCACATGACTTGGACAGACATGCGGACTGCCTGCATCACACATTATGCTATGAGCATGCTAGAGAGGAGTGCACCAACCTGCTCCTCCAAAATCAGGGGAACTGGATCTTTGGCCTACTTAAGCATCTGAACAAGTCCCTGATTTGGAGCTAAAGTGCTGAACCAGAAAAAGATAACATTTCATGCAGATGTACCCAAGGAGCTTGAAATCTAAGTCAATTCACTCACCCATATGCCCCATTACTAATAAGTTTAATAGTTTCAAAGTCCCCTTCTCCTGGTGGCTTTTTCAACTTTGGAGTAGTCCCACGACTCTGTAACAGTAAGCACATTGGATGTGAGGGCAGAAGCAGCTCATACAAAGAGAGAAATTCAGTTCTCACAGGACTTGAACCTATCAGAGTGCCTTCTTTACAGAAACTAAGGGTCAAACTAGATGTTATGTTTTTGGTGTGTGCCCCCCTTTAAAGTGTAAATAGCAGGTTACGGAGTGAGAATCTGGATCAGTCCTAGGCTCACCAGATTTTCCGGGACCCGGAGGGAGGGCGAAAGAGACATCATGGGGGCAGGTCAATGGATTGTGATGTCACTTCCACCGGCGCGACCGGAAGTGACATCACAAAGGGCCGTGCCCAGCTGGACACGCCCCCTGTGACATCACAGGGGGCAGAAAATCTCCATAAAAGCAACATATTTAAATAAATAAATATTTAGTTTCCCCTGCTCATCTCATTTTCCTTTCCCAAGCAGCAGCTGGGACTAGAGAGGCTGACCCAAGCAATGTCCCTGTTGCCAGGTGCAGGAAGAGATGGGTTACCCGCACTGCAGCTCAATTCAGGCCAGCTCAATATCCTACTGGGGAGGCTGGGAGCACTGCTCCAGTTTTTGCTTACAAGGTTGATAGGAGCACTCAACACTGATTTTTCTGCAGCAGTTATCAAATAAACACGCACATAGGAACAGGCTGCCTCTCCAGCAGCTGTTTCAAAGACAGGCAATCGACCACAACAAAGAAAACACTAAGCTTAAAAATTCAACACTTTTTACAAAACCATCATAAGGTGTTAATGACCTCAAAAGGAAAACAGGTCCAAGATTACCCTGAACTTCCTGACAGGCTGCTAGCCTCTGCTTAACGTGCTTGGCGCTCTCTTCATCCTAGCGGGAGCCAGGACTGAATGCTTGCCTTCCTGTGTGGAGCTGCTGCTTTCTTCGGCCTGGCTGCTTTCGTCTTCTTCTTTCCTGCCCGGAAAACCTCCCCTTTTTTCCGTTTCTTTTTGCTGGCTGCAAAATGGCTGCCCGCTAGGAAAACTGCCGCTTTTTTTCTTCATGCCACCGCCACCCCCGCCTCCTCCTCTCCGCTGCATCCTTTGCCAGGACTCATTGTGCACCTGCGCGAGGCTGAACGTGGGCACACGGCAAGGCTGAAAGGTCTCCTGAAACATCCGAGTTTATTCGGATGTTTCCAAAGCGCTTCCAGCCTCGCGCAGGGACAAGACTGGAAGGTCTCCAGAAACGTCCAAGTGAACTTGGATGTTTTCAAAATGCTTCCAGCCTCGCGCAGGCGCACGAAGAATCCAGGCTGGGACGAAGACACGAAGACATTAGCACTGCAGAGGGGGCAGTTCCGGCTGGCCGGGACGAAGAGAAGACTGGCGGAACCAAGATGGCGGAACCGAGATTGTCCCGGCTGGATCTGGGCCTATGGTAAGCCTATGCAGTCCCCCTTATTCCCCCATGGCTATTTGCCCTCAGAGGGAAGCTCTTAAATCCCCAGTCCCCAATGCAGCAGTCCCAAGCCAGATTGGGACCCCCTGTGATTGCTATTAACATTTTTTTTTAAAGCCACAATGGACCAAATGACATAATAAATGCCACATCTAGTTTGGTCCCCAGACTGCCTTTTGAGTCTGGAATGTATCACTTGTGAACAGTATTAACGTGGTACCACTGGTAGAGCCATTCTGAAATGGAATATGCATACTAGTCAACATAGCCTTTTTTATTTACAGATATGGAAAATGAAAAAAAACTGAAAAGGATCCAAATGCATGAACTAGATGAGAGATCTCTTGTTACACAACAGCACTAAGAATCTGGCAACCCAGACAACTTGGTGGTAAAGCCACTCACTGATTCAGAAGCCTAATTAAGGACTTATTCATATGGAGCCTGCATTGATCAAGAAGAGTCCCCAAGGCAGTTTTTATGAGTAATCTGAAAAATAATTAACATTAATTGGGCAAAACGTTTATTCAAATGTTCCCCAAAAGGAGGCCTTTTAACTGATTAAAAAGTATTAACTGATTAATGTAATGGATTATTTGATTAAAGTTACAGTCCTAAACTTAATGTATCTATAAGTGTAAGGCTGCAAGCCTGTGCACACTTAGGAGTAAGTCCTATTAAACTCTGGGTTTTACGTCTGAGTAAACATGCGGAGGATTGCTTTGTAATTTTTTGTACAATTAGACACTATGTTTCACTGCAGATGTCTGTTTTGCAAGGAGATAGCCAACTACCACCATGAAAAAATGAACCCCTGCCTGAGTTCCAGTTGCTGCCAGAGGCAGGTAGTAGAGGTAGCATCCTCAATGCCAAACACATGGCTTCAGATTCACAAACACACATGCACACACACTCACACACATCATATACGCGTGAAACCAACTGTTTATGAAGCACAGTTTCTTTTTGTCCATTTCCTTGCACAAGAACCTTCCACTGGCTAAATGGGATGTTTGTTTGAGGTCTAGCAACAGCAGCTTGCTTCTCCCAGTATCAGACATGTGGTTTGGGTTATAACAGTAGTGGCAGAACCAGCAAGTGGGGGTAAGCTGAGGGTGAGTGAACAGTTCATATGTGTGAAAAGCTGGGATAGGCAGCACAGAGCTGGGATGGAGTTGGCAGAACTTTGCCCTGTGTACTGACCTCTGTGAACTCCTCAGTTTCAGGTGTGTTGGATCCTCCGCTATCGTGCTCCTCCACATACAGCACATCTGACGACAACAGGGTTTGGATAGAGCCAAAGGGAGAGCCAAGGGAACAAGGCTTTAGCAACCCCATTGTCATTCATGAAAGCACAGAAAGGGCAAAACCTAGACGCATGCATAGCCATGCATACATGCTAACTCACATGCATGTAATACACATATACAACACATCCCAACATGCTAGTGTGTGTGTGTGTAAGAGAGAGGGACACATGCATATGAGTGATCATGATGCTAACCTATATTTAGCTGACAAATCAGAAGACATAACCACACATTGGCCAACACAAATTACGGTGAAACGTGTTTGCACACATTTTAATAAGCACCTCGATAAAAGATATACAAATGCCTACATGGGTGCAGGTGTGCATATACTGTGTGTGTACATCCAGTTTCACACACATTCACAATGGAACACAGCCACAGCTGTCAAAACCTTAGCACTCAACACATACACAGACAAAACGACAAAAGGGCATGCTAACTTGCAGGCAACAAGAATGTATGTTGATAAGCTGGCACAATCACTCATCTGCATAATAAATATACCATTCTGATGTGTAAGTGTGTGATGGTCCCTCTGGCATCTGTGACCCTGGAAGTTCCTGTTTCCCAAAATTGGCATGTGAGCTCTATTGTGATTATCTGGAGTCAGGATTCTGACCTCAGGTAGACTTCTCTTGACTAATTAATTACCAGTCTTCTGAGCCAATCAATACGTGACAGGTTCATGTAAGCTAGAACGGAAGCTATCATGGCCAGCAATTATCTTGCATGTACCAGGTAGTACGGGTAATGATGCCATGTAGAAAAGAGAAGCCAGGATAAAAATAAAAATAGATTTTTCTTTTTATCCTGGCTTCTCTTTTCTACATGGCATCATTACCCGTACTACCTGGTACATGCAGGTTCATGTAACTTTCCCACCACAGGGAGAAAAGCAGCTGGGGTGTGGGATTTTAATGTGGAAACCAGTCCAAGGGGAGATAGTTAAACCCCATTCCCCCATACTAGTGCTCGGAGCAAAGTCAGTCCATCTGTCCCCACTCTGAGGCTGCAGCATTTTAAATAAATGTTGGGAGATGTTCAACATATCTAGAGGGGGGGGGAGTTTGTCCCACGCTCTGACCCTGGGAACTGCCATATTTAGGAATTCAGGAATCCTTGACATAATAGAATCAAGGCATCCAAAGTCAGCTAGTTCAGTTTACTAAACCATCCAGCAATTAGAGCTCAATTTAGAATAAAAGAAGCAAGAAAGGTTATTAAGGGAAGCAAAAGGTATAACAGAAATGAAGTTGAGACAAAGGGAAGCAAGTGAGATTGGGATACACAAAAACAGGAAAACACTTTTCTAACCTGACACCGTTCCTCCTATCTCTCAGCTTTTAGGTGCAAGACAGATTTGCCCTTTCAGGTGGTCTTTTTGCCCCATGAGAAAAGTGGGGCATTTGCCCCATGGGTCTTTTTGCCCCATCTGTGTATGAACTGGCCCATAGTAGCACAGGCCTACTGATCACTGAGGTGGCAAAACTGTGTCTGGGCTGTATCACTTGCAGATTGAGGCTCACATGATGAAAAGCTCCTCTATACAAAATCCCCTCCAACCCCCCCCCCAAAAAAAAGATGCCTGGGAGAAAGAGTTCAAGCTTAGCCTCCTCCCTGACATGCTGGAGTTCCATATACAGGGAACTTTTTTTTATGAGGTACTTTCAGTCATGTGAGTTCTTGCTTACAGACTGAAGTGGTACTACCTAAACACAGGTTTGTACCTCAGTAAGAAAATTAGGCCTCAGAGTCAAGATGAGAAGAGGCCTTGGTTCAATTAGCATGGACACAGAGCCCACTGTAGAGTCCATACTCCATGTAAAATGAGCCTAGCATAGGCTTACCAGATTCCCCGGCACTCGGCCGGGGCTGGGGGTGTGGCCGGGGGCATGGCCGAGGGCGGGGACTTCCTCCCTCGAGGCTGGGAGCTCTCCGGAACAGCCCGAGTGAACTCGGGCTGTTCCGGAGAGTCTCAGAAGAGCTCTGGCCTGCCGCGATGCAGCCGGCGGGCCGGGGCCAGGATTTAAACATAGTTTGGGGGGGACGGGGGGACAAAGGGCCGTTGCCGGGACTTTCCGGGTCATTTCCGGGAAGATGGTAAGCCTAGCCTAGCAGCTTCCCTCTTCAGTGGGGGGGGGGGGAGGAATGGGTCTTGGAATTCTCACGTGACTTTACAAAGCAAGAGAGCATACTTGGATTCTCTTAACAGTTAAGGATTCCCTGATCTGTGTTAAGAAATCCCCAAAATGCATTTTACTCAACAAAGGTTTGACTAGTCCAGCATATTTTTTTTTGCAAGGATCTCAGCAATCAGCTGGCACAAAGCGGTCCTCCAGAAATTGGCCAATGGCCCCCCAGTAGAGCATGATCTACCTTCTGCCCCCTTGTTCTATGGGATAGGTAAAGGTAAAGGTGACCCCTGACAATTAAGTCCAGTCGTGTCCGACTCTAGGGTGTGGTGCTCATCCCCATTTCAAAGCCGAAGAGCCAGCGTTGTCCAAAGACGCCTCCGTGGTCATGTGGCCGGCACGACTCTCCTTGCCGCAGCGCGTAGCATGCGGCTGGAATACCTATACCATTGAGCGCTGTTTACCTTCCCGCAAGCGGTACCTATTTATCTACTCACATTAACATGCTTTGGAACTGCTAGGTTGGCAGGAGCTGGCCAAGCAACGAGAGCTCACACCCCGTCGTGGATTCGAACTGCCGACCTTTCGATCGACAGCTCATGGTTCAGCAGTTTAACCCACTGCGCCAACTGCTCTGCAATAACTCTGCTCATGAGAAATCCCAGATGAGTATGATCTCTTTGTTAGTTCCTTTTGGAAACATCTAAATACTAGAAGCAATCCAGGCTAACTTTCCCCACCCCCTTCAGTGATGATATCATAATCTTGCTGTTTATTGTCCTGCTTAGCAAGCAGATCACCCTGCACTACAGTGATGTGTGTAGAAAGGGGTGTAGCCCTGAATGTTGCAGAGAAAATCAAACTGACATGGGCACAAAGAATCCTCCTGGGGGAAAAAAGATTGTTCTACTTGGAATCATCATAACTCAACAACCAACACAAAAGGTGACTTGCCACATACCTATGGAAGTTGCAAGGCAAGCATGCTAACACATGCATGAGATCACACAAATTTACTGTCATATGATATAACATGTATTTTGGCATAGGCATGTACATACAAGCCTGCCTACTTGCCTGCAAGTGGATTTTGCTGTATTACCTGGGAAGGGGTCTCGGGTGAGTCCCAGCTGACTGATGATGTAGCGAGGGATGTCTGTCTTCACCAGATGTCCCTCTTTGGCATGGTCCTCAGCTGCTTCCAAGAGGTGGTAAAACTCCTCAGGATTAAACTCCTAGAAAAGAGCAGCAGTGGTCAAAGGAAGGGACACCATAACGCGTTTTGGTTTGGACCATGATTCTTCTTCAGTGACAGCAGATGGCTGGCAGTTATGATGAGCAGCTTTCCAAATGTATGTCAGTTGTGATGCAAATGTGTTTAAAGCAGCTGATTGTTTAGGGATTTCTATGTTTGTGTGTTATGGGTAGAGGTGTTTGAAAAGGTGCTATTTTTTGAAAAATTGTTGAATTAAAAAGCAAAATGTGGTGTTTTGTGTTTTTATTCACAGGTGCGAATTCTTAAGCATCAACATCAAGTTTAATATCATTACACTGCAGTCTTCAATGCAAAAACAACAAATTATTCAATTAGTCCTAACTGGAAAAGTAATCTGCTTTAACCAGGTGCATTCAGTGGCATCGCTGAAGGTGGGGTGGAACTCTAAGTTCCGCACCGCCCTGAACCTCCGTTACTCACTGGCACGAGGTGGCCCTGCCTCCTTGCCTTCGAAGCCATTCAGTGGGGCGAAGGCAACGCGCAGGAGACTCCCTGCACATTGCCTTCACTCCACTGAACGGCTCTGAAGGCGAGGGGGCGGGGCCGCCTCGTGCCAGTGAGTAACGGAGGTTCAGGGCGGTGCGGAACTTAGCGTTCCACCCCACCTTCAGCGACGCCACTGGGTGCATTCCACAACCAGTAGGGAGTAATTTGGTTCCAATTTTGTTTGAAAATGTGGTGTTTTGTGTTTTTATTTGGTTTGAAAATGTTGAAAAGGTGGTGTTTTGTGTTTTTATGTGGTTATCAACAAAAACAAACACCCCTAGTTATGGGGTGATCACGGCATGGGGTGCAAAGATTCTACACCCCAGGTTTTGATACCAAATGTCTGGTCAGTATGTGGCAATTTAACCACTGAGTGGTGCCCGCTGAGTGGTATGCTTACTGCAGCAGAGCAGGGAGCTAGATTGTGACCCCTGCGATGGTCAGGAATCATGCTTTCAGGAAGGCTACAATCTAGCTGTGGCAGTCCAACCTGCTTGTCAGATGAGGTGTGGGCCAATCAAACTACTGATTCTGATTGCAGGTCTGTTTGGTTTTATAGAGTTGGGCAGTTTTTTTTGAAAGGGTGAGGAGAGACAAGGGGGCTACAGATGCATGAGGAACAAGGAGAGGTGCAGAGGACAGACACTTTCATGTCTTGAGGCTGGTGGGTTATTATGGAAGGACAAGATTTAGAAGTGTTCAACCTTAACCTTGGTCAAAGTCATTTGTGTTTTTGCCCATGTCTCCCCCGTGAGTTCCCACAAGCAAGGGAAATGGAAGGGGTAGGAGAGAACAAGCATAATCAGGTGCTGTTGCTTTCTCACATCTCTCTGCTGCCGCCTTTACCCTTTTGCTACCAGTAACGCTTGTATGCACTGCATCGACGGACACTGCATTAGCCTGGCCAATTCAGTGCAGTGCAGCCGCCTACGTTTTGAGCTAGATGATGATTGGCCAGGTTGAGAAAGCACTTCCTGCAATTGGCTGGCACGTTGTTGGGGAGATCAACAAGCACTTTCAAAGCTAACTGGTACAGGTGGAGCAAACTGATGATCTGTGCATGGTGAAGAGCAGGCTCGATCTGTGCCAAGGCTCGATGAAGCTCAGAATTGATTTCCAGCGCTAGAGCTGAGTGCTGGAATAAGTGCAGTAGTAATAAAGGAAAGTGCCTCTGAGTATGAGCTGAGTGCCTTGCCATGACAATAGTTTGTCCCCATATTGAGGAAGATGGCTTCTAGGCAGCCTTGAGCTGTTTTTAGAACTAACCGAAAAGGACTGGGAGAATGAGTGAGCATGAAGTTGACAGGGAAGCAAAACAAGGATTCAGAAGAGGACAAGGAGGGAAGGAAAAGCTCTGAAGAGAGAGAATTGGGAGTACGGTTGTCCTTGGGCAGGCCTTATATAGGGTGGTGTTGGGTAACATCATGCAGACACCATTTTGCAGACACCAACCAGTGGGATGTCCATGGAACTAAGCTGTCAAAAGGAAACCAAAACACAATGATCTCCACAGCCACAATGGGGAGGGCTAAAATGTTTAGGTGCCTGAAATGGAAAATCCAAACTGCAGATCTTACTACTTAGCATGGATCTTACTACCTGGGAAGATCTCCTGCGCAAGTCCCACTTAAAGAAATGGGAGCTATGCAACAGCATTACTGTACTCTTACACAGGCCCCATTCATCTTAGTGGGACTTGCACAGGAAGACCCTCCCAGTGATTTGAACTTGGATCAGGTCTGCCTGTCTCTGAGCCTGCTGCCTTCAATTGTGCCCCAAATCCACTGCCTGAGGCAGCTCCCTCGCGTTCCCTAAAGAAGTTACCTCTCTTTCCCTTTGTCTCACACACAAATAGATCTGGAAGAGGAGGAACACGATGGGCGCTTGACTCCCAGCTCTTTTCTCGTCTTGATAAAGATAGCCTGTCTTCCTCTTGCTCATGCCTTTCTTTTGGAATCCACTGGCCTGGAAGCCCTTTTATTTAATCCCACTGGGGTGGGATCTGACAGTGGGTTTTCAGCAGGGAGATGAAAATACTCCATGTATGCTGCCTCTTTTTCATCTGTATTGCATGATTAGTAGTAAAAGTAGGCTGACTCACAGCAGAGGCATTTACGACAGCGGAAAACAGTTGGCCATTTTAAGAGCGATGCCACAAGCAGCAGCAGTGCGGGACTCTTGCTGCCAGACCCAGCAAGGTAAGTTGGATGGCAGCAACGGTGTGGGGGGGGGGTGGATCAGAGGGGGCGGAACAGGGAGGAGACATATCGGATTGAGGCAGGGAAGGGGACAGTGGGGCTGCCAATATCCTATCCCTCTCCCTGAGTCCACTCGGACTTGTGCCAGTAAAGCAGCTGGAGCAGACTGGGGTAGTTCCAGTGAGGCAGCATGGGCATACCTCCCACCCTCCGGGTAAGATAACAAATGTTTCCTTACCCAAAAGAGACCTCTGAGGCCTGAAACTCCCCCACGGGATGCAGCTGGTGCCCCATTGGTGCGGGTGCATTGGAGAAGGGGGAGTTAGGTAGGACTGGGCTTAGTGAAACCTGGCTTGGTGTAAGTCTTCTTTTCAAATCTTGGAGAGGAAGCAGAGATGCTACTCCCAAGTGGTGCTAGTTATCAGGCTATAGTTGGTAACTGTTTTTAATATTATTATTACAGTATTTATGATATGTGTTTAAAAATGAAGTCCTGAAAGGACTCTTGATGTAGAGTAGAATACAGTTATTAATACCATTTGAAAAAGTGCATATGGGTAAGGACAAAGGGAGGTGAAAACTTCTGGGGCCCATCAGTACAATGAGAGGTGGGGCTTGAGCAAACGTGTTAGTGGATCCCATCAATGAGTGAGTTACAGCAGTTGTGCCTATACATCAGGCTGTTCACTTTCTGGACCTTTCTGAAGAGTCAGGGCTTTTCTCCTTCATTAAAAATGTATGTTGCTTTTCCATTTGCTGGGCATAATCTACACATTGTCCCTCACCACTGTGCTGCTGTTGCAGGGATACCTTGTTTTCTGAGCACTTTTCCTTATATCTTTATCTCAAAAGGATAATGTGCTGAGTGACTTTAAATTGCAACGACTCAAACTTGGGCGTAGAGAACGTTTGCAGGAACTCTCGCTCTCCACGTCCTATCTGAATGTGCTCTGAAACTACTTTTGCTGCTCCGTTAGCGTTAATCGTAGTCTGCTTTGCTGCTGCTTGCATACCTCACTTTCTAACAAAATAAACTCTGCTTTCCAAGTGAATCACTCGCTCCCAAAATTGTGTGTGTTCTGACCCAGGAATTTACACCGCACAAGATCCCACCGCTGCCACCATGTCACTGTAAAGAGGGGGCCTTCCTTATAAGGAGTACTGTATCAGGCTTTAGCACCCAACTGGGAAACCTCCCCTAAAACCTGTGCTTTTCCAGCCCCTCCTTCCACCTTCTTACTGTGGTCCGCTTCCAGTTAAACTGCTGAGCGCTAAGTTCCTCCCTCCCTTCTACCAGCTTCCCCAGCCAAGCAGCGACGGCACAGCTGTGGGGAAATGAAAGGGGGTCGAAGACAGGAAGGGCTTGTAAAGCTTTTGTTCCGCAACTTCCACAACAGTTCCTTGTGTTATAAATTCCCTCCTGGCCAATTGCGCACATACACGCCCAAATAAACTTAAAAAAGTTTATTTAAACTTAACATAGAATTAGCTGTTAGTAAGTAAGTAAGTAAGGGATTTTCCTCTACCCTCCTCCTGGGAGGAGGGATGTTACAATGAAGAATCATCCAAAAAAGTGAGTCAAGCAATTTGGAAAGCAGTACAAAACAACAAAGTCTAACTAGTTAATACCTACCTTACATGCTGCAATGAGTCCTGAATGAGTATCTGGCTGCATCCAGGACCCACGGAGGAGTCTCCCCAAAGGCACTTTTGCATTTCATAGAAAAAACCCACATTGTTCTTATCCAATCACAATCCCAAAAGTATGCTGAATCATTGCCTCCCCATCCATCACTGTCAAGTATCTCCTGATGTTAGTACCTGATGCCTTGATGGTTTATCTCTTACAATGGTCCACCTACAGCTGGAGAAAATCCTCCCTCTCCCTGCCCAGTCATATTTCTTATATTTGGTGCCTGGCTTTAGCAGCTTTATTATCCTACAAAACTCCAGGACACTGATCCTGTCAGTACTTCAAACGAGTTTCACAGCTTAACATATCACAAAGTCCCCTTTTGGCTACATATTCAGGAAAGCTTTTGGTCTTCCACAAGAATCTTTCCCTACTTCAAAGATAGTGCATTTTATTACCCAGAGGAACTTCCTTTCCCCCATTTCTAAGCACCTTAATGTTATATTCACGTCAGCCCTTTTCACAGAATATCCCACAGAAGAAAAAAATACAATTTATCCACATCACCTATAATAACTAAATGAGAATTGTCCTATCAAAGCTATACCAGTGACAGATAATATTTTGTACCTTCAAGACTTCCCCAAAACTATTGTGATTATTGTTATTATTGAGTGAAACATGGTTGCAGAAGCACTGCAGTCTCCAGCTGGAACTGTTTATACAGGTATTGATAACTTATTTCTACCAAAAAAAAAAAAAACCCCATAAGAACTGCTTTGCTGAATCAGCCCAAAGGCTCTTCTCCTCCAGCACGGTTTCCAACAGAACTGAGCCAAACCAAAACCAATAGCCAGTCCAATGCAGTTGATTTGGGGATAGTTTAAGAGCACAGATGAAAAAGATGCTTTACAAAGTTACAGCCCAATCCCATCTAAATCCCCGCACAGCTATACAACAGCGCTGGTGCAGCTTCCGCTGCATCCTGTGGGGAATTTTTGGCTGCAACAGCATGCACCAAAGAGTAAAAAAGAGAGGGGAGGGAGAACAACTGCACAGTTATTCCTTCCTATAGCATTACACACACACACACACACACACACACACACACACACACACACACACACCCATTCTATGCTGATGAAACATCACTTGTGGGAGTATTGCATAATCACTGAAATATGTTTGTGGTATGGTTCAGTTATAATTGTATGGAAAGATCCAAAGAGGAAAGAGGGCCAGATGCTTTAGAGTTCTCCCATCAATTTCTCCACCACCACCAGGCCCACCCCTCCATGCCTCACCAAGCATTCTAGCAGCCGGGCTGGACGGGAGATAATAATGAGCAGCTTCTTCACCAGTTGAGTCACAAAGGTCACCTCCTCACTCTCAGAGCGCTCATAGGCCTGCAAGCAACAGAAGAGATGGCTCATTAGAGACGTTTCTTTCAGGTCAGCTCCATGCAGTGTCCTTGCAGCACAAAGTACACCGCCTTCATGGCTACTCAAAACCCCTAATCCCACATTTCTTGCTTTGTTCAACATGTCTGCTTCCTTCTTTACTTTTCACTACCCAGTACCCACTCCTAAATTCAACTTTCCCCAGGGCTCACTCTAAGTCAACCCAATTTCCTGCACCTTCTTTGACTATCACGTGTACCTTTCACCCATAATTTATTTATTATGCCTATATTTCCATCATTCTTCCATCACATGGAACTCAAGGCAGCATATGTGGGATTCCCAGGCAGTTACTCATCCAGACACTGACCAGACTTAGGACTGCTTAACTTCAGCCAGTGGCTGTTATCGGGTACTCTCAGACCATTCCCACTGCCACATCCCTTCCCTGGGATGGTCTTTGCTCACATCTTTCAGCAGCTTCTCCATGTTCTCCTGCAGCTCATAGAAGTAGACAGTGGTGATGAGGCCTTCCTGGGACTTGGCTAAACAGTCTCGTGCCAGCTCAATGACCTGATGGTGAATGAAGCTGAGCGCCCCATCAGCCAAAGGCAACACACTATCTGGCTCATAAGACTTAATAAAATCTTGTAGCTTCTCTTCCATTTGCGCCGTGGCCTGTTGGGGTAAGAAACCAAAGCTCTTGCATCAGGAGAAAAAGAAACTCTCCCAAACAACCCAGACTAGGCCCTACTTCTTTCCCGAAACCAGGAAGTGTCAGGAAATCCTGGCTTCCATCTACAACCCAACCCACTGCACACTCTACACTTTCCAAATAATAAATGAAATTGGTTTATTCATGAGGGTCACAGAAGACCCTCCTTTATCCAGAGGCGTCGCTACGGTGGGGGTGATACTGTAAGTTCCGCCCTGTCCTAGTCCCCGTTTACTCTCCGTTATGAAGGGGCACCGCCCCTCGCCGTTGCAGCCATTCAGTGCGGTGAAGGCAATCAGCAGGGAGTTCTGTTTAAGGAAGACACCTTCCTGTTTAAGAGAACCACTTGGTAACATGGACCTACAGCAAGCCTTTGGAGCGTTCACATAAATTCTCTCTCTCTTTGTACAGTCTTCTTTCTCTCTCTTGGCATCTAACGTTGCACGTCCAGCAACAGAAATCTTCTTTCTGTTTCAGACTTCCTATTTTCTTTTAACAGGGAATAAAATCTACCTACCTACCAACATATTTATTTATATAAATAATAATCACACATCCCATTCAGGTATCAATGCACCTATCTGCTTTTGATTCAGGTTTCTAGCCTGATGCTTTCTGGGTAAGTGTATTGGAAATCTTGCATACAAAAACTCTCTTTACCTTGCCAACAGGAGGCAGTTGGGTGAAACACACCCTGCTTTCTCTCTAGCAATGTGCTTGGACATTTCTCAGGTTTTGAGGAAAAACCTGCAGACTGGAAAAATGTGCAGGAGGGCCTTGATACAAAAGAGATGTTTAGAGTTTGCCTCCCATCTCAGCCCTTACCTTGGGGAATCGCTCCTTGTAAACATGATTCATCATTACTATCTCATTGTCATAGGAGGATGGAGACCGGCCTGGACTGCAAAGGAAGAATACTGAGTTGAATACTGGCAATAACCTCTTATTTATTTACAAATATTTTTATTATTTTACAATAATATTTACAAATATTCTTTCCCAATGAGAAACCCAAGGCCTCTTACATCAGATTAAAAACAATAAAATACAAAACATATTAAAAAATAAAAAAGCAAATCAGGAACTAACTACAACCCCCCCCCTCAAAAAAAAAAATCATATCCAACAACACAACACAGGCACAATCAAGCAAGCTTTGCTCACAAGTTAGCATTGAATTAAACTACTTGCTGGTCGCGCTGAAGCCTGTGCCTACCTCCCTTAGCCCTGGGTTGCCCCAGAATGCATCGCACAGGCACTTTGTGACGGAATAGCAGTTGCTGCCACTGGAGCAAAGGCCTGCGCTTACCCATGCGCACTGGCAGAAGAAGCAGTGCACCTCAGACATGGTAAATTCCATGCCGAGAGATGCAGGAAAAGGGCAGGGGGATGGAGGGGTGTAATGGGGGTGGACAGATTGGGCCAGGGAGGGGGGGTGGGAACGGCAGCACTGACATGTGCTGCATCCTTACCCCCACTCAGCCCTGTTTCGCCAACACAGGGCAACGTGGACTTGCGCCAGCGTTTGAGCTTGTGCAGGTCTGAGTTGCCCCATTGCGGCTGCTGGGGCTTACCCCAGGGCAAGGGGACAAATGTCCCCATACCCAGCGGAGACCTCCAGCAGTCAAAATTCCCATGCAGGATGCAGCACAGTCTGTGCCGGTGCCGCTGCATTGCTACGCGGGAATCTGTGTTGGATTGGGCTGCAAGAAGCACTGTTCTTAGGTGGCTTCAGTCTTTCTTGCAGGGTAGATTCCAAATGGTGGTGCTAGATGACTCCTGTTCCACACTGGGGCTATGGTGTTCCTTAGGGTTCTGTTCTGTCCCCTATGTGTTTTAACACATACTGAAACCACTGGATAAGGTAGTCAGTATGCAGATGACATCCAGTGCTATGTCTCTTTTTCATCTTTAACAGGAGAAGCTGTGGAAGTCCTGAACTGCTGCCTGGTAGCAGTGATGAATTGGATAAAGATTAAGAAGCGGAAATTAAATCCAGACAAGACATAAGTGCTATTAGTCAGGAGATTGGCCAACCTGGTAGCGGAGTATCAGCCTGTTATGGATGAGGCTGCACTCCTTTTAAGGAACGGATTTGGAACATGGGGGGTGCTCTTGGACCCAGCTCTGCTCTTAAATGGACAGGTGCCAGCTGTGGCCAGGAGTGCATTTGCCCTGATTTGGCTGGTGCATCAGCTGCATCCAATCTTGGCTTAATCAGACCTAGAGATGCCAACCCATTCAATGGTGACATCTAGGTTGGATTACACGGCCTCCCCGGATGCATGCCGGCTCCAGAGCTGGTGCGCATCCAAGGAGGCCCATTGTGGCCCACGCTGCTTACGAATGTCCCCTTCCCACAAGGTGATCCCGGGCTGCACCAGCGTGGCCCGCAATGGGCCTAGGATGCAGCAGCCGGC
The DNA here is from genome assembly GCA_026170595.1 of Plestiodon gilberti rubricaudatus. Lineage (NCBI taxonomy): Eukaryota > Metazoa > Chordata > Lepidosauria > Squamata > Scincidae > Plestiodon > Plestiodon gilberti. The sequence goes on from JANXHW010000002.1 coordinate 111,887,406, forward strand.
CCTTTAGGCTGGCTGCCGCATCTTAGGCAGGATTGGGCTGCGGCTGCCCATCTATGTGGGGTTGCCCTTGAAGCCTGTGTGGGCTTACCTGCTCTGGCAGGCCTGTTTGGTAGAGAATTAGTAGAGAATGCAGCTGTCAGGTTGTTGACTGATGCCCAGGGTTGTGACCAGGTCAACCCTTGTCATGCCATCTGCATTGGCTGCGTATATGTTTCCAGCTGGTTTTGTCCAATGAAAGTCTTAATGGCCAGAGAACCAAATTATTGTTACATTTTAAACGTAACAGAAGTATTTTTGGATTGGTTCAGTAGCTACCGTATATAGCAGGGGTAGCCAAACTTGCTTAATGTAAGAGCCACACACGATAAACTTCAGGTGTTTGAGAGCCGCAATATTTAAGAAGCATTTAAATTCTTAAATATATTTACTCACCATGAACATTAAACTTATGTTTTAATCCAGTTTTAATCTCAGTTTATACTTGATAAATAATTATAAAGCTTGAAAATTTCTTATTTACCTTTTATATTAATTGTGGTGCAAAAAGGAGCACAGTCAACATATTTCTAAGAGCCGCATATAATATGTCAAAGAGCCACATGTGGCTCAGGAGCCACAGTTTGGCCACCCCTGGTATATAGCAACAGAAAAGACACCGATATGGAATTCAATTTGCAAGATGTTAGGTAAGAGAGAAACATGATTTTGCTCATTAGTGATAATCAGTAACATAATAACTTATCATAACTCTAAGAATCTTTCCCTTACGTAGAACTTGGTGTCCTTTTATATTTAGCAGGGAGAGAGCAAATGTCCCTCTTCACCCCAGCATGGCGTCTTTTCCAGTGGCTGTTGCTGGTGTCTCTTCTGTATTTTTTTAGATTGTGAGCCCTTTTGGGGACAGGGAACCATTTATTGATTTATTTTACTATGTAAACTGCTTTGTGAACTACTCCTGTTGAAAAGCAGTACAGTATATAAATATTCTTAAAAATAATAACTTTACATCTCTAGCTAAGTAAATTTGCTGAGTTAGCAAGTTATTTGAAGCCTGAATAAATGTTCTATTCTGCTTTCCTCAAAAAAACTTGTTCATTGTTTTAATATTACTGTTTCACCTTTGGTTAAAGCTCTGGCCTGACAGTGAGTTTGATGTGCTCAGTATGATGCTAGTTGGCTATACTATTCTCTAAGGATACACACGGCGCAATCCTAAGCACACTGCCCGATGGTGGCATGCCTCCCGTGCTGGTGCTGACTGCCGTAAAGCAGTCAGTGCCAGTCGCAAAAGCCTCCTCAACAGTGCGCTGATGAGTGCACTGCTGGGGATGCTGGCGGGAAGGCCTCCGCCTTTCCACAGGAAGTCCAGAGGCGCGCTGAGAAAGTAAGCTGGGGAGAAGGCGGAACGAGGGCAGGGAGGGGGCGTAACAGAGGGTGGGAAGGCTGCAGGAGGGGGAGGATCCATCGTGGAAGGCCCTATCCCCTTCCCTGCAGTCTCCCCGCCCCTTTTCTCTCCTCAGATTTATGCTAGCAAAATTGTAGGGGGTTTTTGGCTGCTGGAGGTCTCCTCAGGGTAAGCGGACATGCCCTGGAGTAAGCCCCAGCAGCCGCATCAGGTCAACTCGGACCTGCGCCAAGTCTGCATTGATCCATGCAGGCGGATCAGATCTGGGAAGGGGTTTGGGATTTGGTGTGTACCGCCGCCGAACCCGTCCCCTCTCGAGCCCGATCTGCCCTCCTCGGTGCCCCCATCATCGCCCCGTTCCACCCACTCCCTCTCCCATTCAACCCCCCCGCTTCCCTCTGCATGGGCTTACCTGCTCTGGCGAGCCTCCTGACATCCACTAACGTGCATGGGAAAGCCAGCGCGCCAGCAACTCAAAAGTGTTGGCCTTCCAGAAATAACCATCCCATTCCATCAACCATCAAGAACTATGCTGCAGGTCTCTCGTTCACCTGCTAAGGTGAAGACTGAATGGGTGATGCCCATGCAAATGACAAAGGGAAGTTGCTCTTAGTGGTTGTCCTGGTTGCTCCACCCTTACCTGAGGCTTCGGGACCGGGGCCGCACTGCCGGGGACCGCCGTCCTCCATCATCATCGGTAATACTCTCAGTACTGCCAAAATGCTTGGAGAGAAAATGCAGCTCATCCACAGTGGGCTGATAAGGCAGCTGGTGAAGGCGCTCTTGGGAGGAGCAGGATGACTGGGAGGAAGAGAAGGAGCAGAGCAAAACTGGTCACAGGCCCATATTGGATGCTGAGATGGAGTAAGCCCTGGAGTAGGGCACAGCTACCATCCATTCATGCGTCGTCATATGCATCTGACACTGTAGTACAGTCTCTGGGGTATGGTCCAGTGTTGATACATGGAATGTTTAGCTTTGTAACATATACAACAGTTTGTCATAGAGAGTAAAAACATGATCCAACTGCTAATTAAATATGGCGTTTGAAAGAGTGAGTCCCCTATATAATGTAGCTGGATCACATTGACCTGGAGCGAAGATGTCTACAAGTCATCACAATAAACCACACACTTACACCACAATTCCCTAAATATAGCATTACTGAGTACATTTCTAAGAGACTAAAATCAGCACGACGTTGTGGGAGAACATGAATAAATGGGCAGACAGTTTGCTTCCTTTGACACATCATCTCATCAGTTGTTTCAGTATATCTCTAAAACACTTTATACAGACCCTTCCTGAAGAGGTTCACCAGGGTAGCATGGAAACCAGGCAGAAAGAAAAGCCATCTGGTTTACACAGCCCAGACTGCTATCATGGCTTCCTCTTTGTATATCTGGCTTATTATTTTATTATTATTATTTTAGGAATTTGTAGCCCGCCTTTCTCCCGAGGGCACTCAAGGTGGCTTACAGCATATTAAAACACATTAAAACAATTTAAAAACACATTAAAATCATTAAAACACTTAAGTTAAAAATAAACAACCCCAGTGGGTCACCAGCATTTACATATATTAAAACCATTTGTTAAAAGGTCAGCCCACCATGTCAGACATTAAAAGCAGTCCTGAATAAAAACGTCTTAAGGCCCCGCCGAAAGGCCTCTAAAGAGGGAGTCGTTCTTAATTCCAAGGGGAGGGAATTCCACAATTGGGGCGCCACCGCCGAGAAGGCCCTATTCCGCTCCGCCATCCCCCTCACTTCTGTCAATGGCGGCACGGTTAACAGGGCCCCCCCTGATGACTTCAGTAGCTTATGGCCCAATCCTAAGGGCCCTTGATGCCAACGGACTGTTCCAGCAGCATAAGCCCCTTTACAGATGTCACAAATGTGGCCTGGTCACTGCCGCAAATGGTGAGTGACTGGGTCCATGCGATGGTGGACAGCGGACGCCCATCTCCACTGGTAAGCTTGCACAGGGGCTGGGCGGGAGGCAAGACGAAATGGGGTGGGAGTGGGTGGAACAGGGAGAAGGGCGGATTGAGCCTGGGAAGGGAGTAGGTCCATTGGCAGTGGTGTCTACCGAATCCTAATCCCCTTCCTGGGCCCAATCCACCTTCATGGGTCATCGCGGACCTGCACCAGTTTTAGAGCTGGCGCAGGTCTGAGTTGACCCATGGCGGCTGCTGGGGCTTACCCTGGGGGGAACAAATGTTCCCTTGACCCAAGAAGGCCTCAGTATGCCGAAAATTCCTCGCAGGATACAACAGAAGCTGCATTGGCCCCGCTGCATCGCTGCACAGGGAGTTACATAGGATTGTGCTGCCCTATACAGCACCTCCAGTACACACGCAGGGCCTTTTTGGTGTGTGGGTGGTTATATGTGTTGTAATCTTGGGAACAGTTAGCCTGCACATAGTTTTAGTAATTTATTCCTCGATATATACTATTTATAATTGCTTGAGAAAGCTGCTCTCAAATGCCTCAACCCAGCATAGTCATTGTTCAGTAAATAACTACCATATCCAGTTAGCTCCTTCCTGCCTCCCACGTTTTCTTAGTGGCAGAAAGTTCTTACCGATACAGTGGAGCTGGGAGTATTGGTTCCATATCCAGATGAAGGCAGGGAAGCCAAGGACCAACGCCGCCCATCTGCCCTGAAATGATCAAGAGTAATGTGAATTTTGGGGAAAGCAGAAGCTATTATTTTGTCAAGATCATGATTAGGTCAGTTGTGTCTTATTCGCTGGTTTGCTAGAAATGCAGCTTGCTAGAAAATGGTGCCTATTCAGACTTAAAGGGCAAGAGGGTGCATAGAAGGGAAATGACTCAATGCCAAATAGAGCATCTCAATTCGAGCAAGCTCAAGCTCAACTCCCTCTGACATGTCAGGCATTTTTTGGTTTCCAAATAAACTCCCTCTAAAGTCCACTTACAAGTCCATTAGTTGGATGTCATTATGTTTCATGGAAAAACAGAAATTCCTTACCTGGGAATGGATGTTCTGGGTAGAGGAGGGGGCATTCCTTAGCAGGGATGTATCTAAGTCACTAGTGCAAGTGCAAGTGCAAGTATGAGTCATTTTTGCACGAGTGCGAGTCCAAGGGCAAGTCAGTGCCAAACATTTTGGGCAAGTACAAGTCATCTTTGCACAAGTGCAAGTAAGGCCAAAAACCACGAGTCAAGTCACTTTGGGGAAAATGGCTGCAGGAGGGGTTCAGAGTCTGCTGGGGGATGTAGTAGGCACATGCCCCCAGCAACCTCCAGGACCTAGCAGCTAAAAAGAAGAATTCATAGGGCTCATGTCCACCAACCTTGCAGGCAATGCGGGCATGACAACTAAACACCCATCTGCAAAGTGGTACAGCAAAATTCTAAAGTGATACAGCCCAGAGACAGGTTTCCACCTCAGTGGAAACTAGAGTGTACTCATGGCCAGATTTAGCCAGACTGGGGACATTTTAACTGGGGATATTTTAACTGGTTCTGTCTCTACCTAAATGGCACTCTGGACAATGCCTATGTTATGCTGGTGCTCACCACTATGTTGGGGGGGGGGGTCAGGTATTCTTCCTCCATGTATCCCTGGGATACTTTGGGGCTTGTCTATTCTCTCAAGGACATGGTTGATTTTAAAAACCAGCCTTTTCTTGTAGTGGATGACAACCCCACAGAAGAGCATGGCTAACTGTCTCTTTATTTCAGCTCACTCCATTTGTTTCAGGTACTAGCATGAACAGCACAGAAAACAGTAAAAAGGTAGTATATCTAAAATAAAAAAGTAAAACTGATTAGCTGTAACCAGTTGCTTTGTTAATTCTCCTTGGTAGGACAAAGAAACTGATCTAAGAGTGAGGTGAGTGTGAGTGTGTGAGTGAGTGTAGGGGGATAATATCTCTGGTAAGACAAAGGGAGATGGATGCCAGAGTAAGGGACACAGCCCAGAATAGAAGGGTGGGAGTGCCTGGAAGGGGGTGGGGGTAGTTCCTGACAGCCTGGGAGCCCAAGTGGGTGGTAATGGGGAGGACAGGGTGAGGGTGAATGAGCATGACTAAGTGGCGTGGGAAAAGAGGTCAGGAAGACAGAAACCAGAAAAGGGGGGGTTCCATGGGGAGAGATGAGAGAAATATGGATGCGGGGAGTCCTACAGTGGGAAGAGGCAGAGTTGCGGGGAGTCTTGGCAGGCTCCCTATGTCAGGAGGGGGAAGAAGAATGCGGTGCAGGTGGGTGCGACATACACAAGGATCAGTGCCAATCAGTGCCAATCTGCAACGCTGTAATCAGGAGCGTTGGGGGACGAGTGACGTAACCGGAGTCAGGCCTGGCGCGTATGCATGCGCTCTGCTGGCGCTGGTCAGCATTGTTTAGCTTAGCAGAGGGGACATTTTGTGTTCTTCATTCGTTACGTTCTACGCAGCTTGTGTTGACGCCAGACATTAAAGGAAAATGACTCGGAAAGGCGAGTCAATGCCCACGAGTTTGAGTCAAGTGCGAGTTCCGTGGGTCGCGAGTCCCAAGTCAAGTCCTTTTGTATGCAAGTGCGAGTACGAGTAAGGAAAAAAATGACTCAAGTGCACTCGTGACTCAAGTAATTTGACTCGAGTCCCCATCCCTGTTCCTTAGCCATGGGAAGAGCCCTGTTGCTAGGAGGCAGGGTCAGACAGGTCACATGGTCTCATATGCAGGGGGGGGTTGCTCTCTTGCCCCAGGACAGCTGCCAGAGCTGTAAACTTCTATTTACTTTTCTCCATTCACTCAAAACACATATTTTTCTGCAACTGTCAATTCTGTCAGCACTTTAAAAAAAAAAAACACTTTATACATAGCCAATTCATGGGCTCAGAATCTCTCAGTTCCCTGAAGGCATATTGATAATGTTAGCTTTCTGTCCATTACCTACACCCCGTACCTTAAAGTATACTTGTGCTGAACCTATATTGTGGAGGGAGGAATGCCCGCCCTCTACCCAGAACATCCATTCCCAGGTAAGGAATTTCTGTTTTCTCGGGTAGAGGAGGGGGCATTCCTTAGCCATGGGATGTACAAGAGCAGTGCAGAAGATGGGTGGGTAGGTGAAAGCGCTCCCTACTCCTGTTTCACCACTTTCTGCAATACTTTCCTACCAAAAGCAGCGTCCGAAGAGGCTGCCGTATCCAACTTATAATGCCTCGTGCAAGTATTAATTGAGGACCATGAGCCGCTTGGAGCACAACCGAAGCCCTTAATCTTTGATCGCTAAATCCTTTTGCGATCTAGCTGGCAACCTTCAGTTGTTTTGCTCTTTCCTCAACACAGCTATAACTGTTTCACTAATTTCTACACTTAGAGCTCCCCCTGCTGGCTGACTACCGAAATAACACAGACCATTGCTACAGTTACTAATGAGGCTTTTCCTTATCGCCTAAAGCGATCAAAGACTCCACGTTGTTTCTTTTCCCCTCAGAGAAATCCTGAAGACCAAACTAAACATTCCTATCTTTTCCCTCAGTCAAGGGAGCGAAGTGACCTGCAACCGTTTGCCAGCTAGACAGGGTCACACTGGGGCAGGAGAGCCCCCCCACACACATAGGGGACCCTGTGACCTGTCTGACCCTGTCTCCTAGCAACGGGGCTCTTCCCATGGCTAAGGAATGCCCACTCCTCTACCCGAGAACACCAGGGACTTTCCTTATGGTAACTGGGCAGGAGGCGGGGTGGAATGGAACGGGGAGAAGGGCGGATCAAGCCTGGGAAGGGGGTGGGTTCAGTGGCACCTCATGTCTGCACATAAAGGTTCATGACTAATATTAATTTACCATGACCATGGCTCAAGACAGGCCTGTCCTCCATGAATTTGTGCAGGGTTGCCTAAGACCTCCTGGCATCTGAGATGACATGTCAAATGCTCCCCCTTTCTTATCTGGTAATGCGACAGTCTCTGCTCCTCCCACTCCCTGGATTGCAAAAGGATGAGTGGAATGGTAGAGGAAGTGTTGAGAGGAGAGCAGTGAGACGTGGTAGCCCACCTCCTCCACACTTCCTCTTCTGCTTCATCTCTCTCTTCCTATTCCAATCCAGGCAGCAGGAAGGGGAGCTGTGGAGGCAAGTGGCCAGAAGGAATTGCGCCCCCCTCCCCACACCAATCTGCTGTCTGAGTTGACTTTGTGGATGAGCTGGTTCAGAATTTGTGTAATTTTTTTAAGATGTCTGAACTAGTGGCCATCACAAGACATCTTTGTCATAGTGAACTTCATACAACATGTAATTAACTTACGGAGTTCACTTTCTTTTGATGATCCTGAACCTATTGCAAATCAACTCGACTGAGGAAACAGAGTTCTAGTATCTGCGGGAGAAAAAACGTCTCCCTCTCCACCCCTTTCATGATTTTAGAAACCTCTATCATGCTCCCCCTACTGCTGTTTCCTAAACTACAAAGCCCCAAACATTTTAGTGTTTCTCAATGGAAAGATGCTCCTTGCACATTCTGTCATACTTGAAGGCTAGAGAGTGCCATTTCCCTGCTACAACCTATACACACCTAAGTAGGATCAATGTTATGTATGAAGCAGTGTACAATGTAGGCTTAAAACATGCTCCTGATGAATTAGGAATACGAGTGTGCCTGGACCAGAAACAAGCAATTGGCGGCCACATGGACAAGGACTACGTGAACTGGTTCTACCACAGAAGACTACTGGCAATAAATCTTTCAGATTCATTGACAACTAATTAATTTAATCTTGAATAAATTATTAAGCCTCTGTGCACTAAATGTTGACCTATGATGTTTTCTCTGGGCCTACAGGTTTTGAAGCCATCACAGAGAAGGGCAACAACACTGATGTGCACTCTGAGACTGCAATTCCCCTGTTAAAGCTTGTCAGGGAAAGGAATTCCCAAGAGAAGCAGGCTGACCCAGGGGAGGAGTGCCTAGTGGTTAGCGCATGCACATCCCCTTCCTCCTTCCCCTTTACTGGACAAGCAGCTGAATGGGTAAAAACTTTGGTAGATGGTATCCACTGCCACCGTGCCAGGCTATGGAGACCAGGCAGAGGAGGACTATCTGGGAAAAAAAAAACCTGAATGCCAGGTGTTCCTATTAAAAATCAATCCCACAGTAGCATCTGCAGAGTGAAAAGATGTGACAATCCACTGAATTGCCCATGAACTGGGCAGACCAAGGGTCAAAATATAACTAGTTTATTAAAAGTCTAAACAAAAAGAATTAACAAAATGGGGAAAAGGTGGATAAAAAAACAATACAAGCAAGCTGAAGGAAAAGCATAAAGAAAAGTTTTTCACCAAAAGGATGCAATAACCGTTTATGCCCAGCAGATGGAGCTGAGATGCTGTTCCATGGGAGAAATTTGTAAGCCAGCTGGAAGGACTGCAAACATGCAAAACAATCATAAGCCTTACGATCCTGGCTAGACTTTCCCTAGCGCCTAAGCTACTTACATGGTAAGGAATCCCCAGTCCTTTTCACTTGCGGATTGGCAAGTGGGTACTCATCTCTGAGATCCCAATAAATGGGTCCCTCAAGTGACTGGAAGAGAAAGAGTCCCCCCTTCCTCTGGTCTTGGAAAGTTATAACTTGGCTGTAATGATGTAATCAGGTTACCTGAAGAACTGGGGGGCGGGGCGGAGGAGGTAGGAGGGGGGGAATGATGGACGCCAGATCTTATCCCCTCTTTTGGAAACCTCCCTCACCCCGTTTCCCTCTTTGGGCGTACGCCAACAAAATAGATGGCGTATGTCTGAGGAGATCCATAGATGGCCCAGGGCTTATGCGGAGGTTTTTACTTACCTCCCATTTGCCGTCGGGTCACCCCTCCACCATAGGATGCAGTGCGCACCTTTTTGGCATGGCCGCATTGGCGCTCGTGGGGGGGGGGTAGGATTGGGGCCTCAGACAACCATCCATTCCCATGCATGACACACTGCATTCTTTGGAGGAAGGGCAGGACCCAAATAGGTAAATAAAAGCATATGTGGGAACTTTGCTTTAGTTTGATCTCTTTTCAGCAGCAATCAAACAGACTGGCAACACGATCCAAAGCATGTTTATTAGCACCAAGTCCCACTGAGTTCAAGGGGCTTTATTCTCAAGTAAGTGTACCAAATTGCAAATTCTAGCTCCGTTAAACCAATAGATAGTTAACAAGTCTTTAAAGATTTCTTGGTGATAGGTAATCCCAAACAATTACTCCCTAGTTCAGGGGTGTCAGTCGTGTACCTGCTTACTCGGGTGCAAGTGGCGTGATCACTGGATCAGGATCAGGCAAGGACTCACTTTGGTTCTCCTTCAGCGATCACCCGGTAAAGCAGTGGCGATCCTGCGAGCAGTAGGCTGCAGGAACATGTGATGGGGGGAGGGGGGAGAGCCAGTGTGAGTCCTTGCCAGAGCCTGACCCAGTGATTGTGCCACTTCCACCCGAGTAAGCAGGCAGAAAACAGGCGTGATCACTGGGTCAGGCTGTGGCGAGAACTCACGCTGGCTCTCTGTCACCTCCCCCCCCCCCATCGCGTGTCCCTGCAGCCTACTGCTCAGAGGATCGCCGCAGCATTAATGGGCGATCACATGCGTGCATCACTTCTATCAGTGACCTGCACTCATGTCTGGCTACCAAGCATCACTTCTATCACACATTGCCTGGCTTACAGAACAACAGAAAGAGATAAGAGACTCCTCCTATACCATGAATTACGTACCCCCATTCATACCCCATGCACCCCATATAAAAATTGCATTGTATTGTATTTAATTACACACACACACACACACACACACACACACACACACACACACACACACACACGTATACTGTAATAGGAGGACCTCTGTAGGTTCCATGACATAAGGCAATTTCTAACCATACTCCTGTTATAAAACTGTTCATGCATTTTAGTCCAATGCAGAAAACCACAGAACAGTGAGAAGTAAACAACCCAGAGTGAATCTACTCAGTAATGCGTTGATGGCAAAATGGAACTTCACAGTCTGTTCTCTGACTCTGAGGGATGGAGGTGGGAGGGAGAAGTGGTATGTGTAGGACTATAAAAAGAGCAGAGAGCAGATGGAAGTGGGGAGCAGCAGGTGTAGATTCTTCCACTGCCTCAAATGTTCCTGTATGCCACATTCTAACAGCCTGGCCTGGTAGATCAAACACTAGAATGATAGCCAGGTCCACATCCTCTCAAGTCTATGAGAAGAAGAGTCTTGTGTTGGGGTAAGGTAGTGAAATGGGGAGATGAGAGACCGGGCAGTGGCAAAGTAAGGAAGAGCATGAGAATTAGCTACGAACGGGTAAGTTCCTTCCTTCTGTACTATGCAAGTGATCTGAAACCCAAGCGGGCTCCCAGTCACTCTGTACATACTGGGCCTTTGCTCCTAGATAATATTAATATTTGTTTTGTTTTTGTTAAACTTATGTTTCTTCTACTTAACGGTACCTTTTTTTGATAAATTTATGACTGTACATGGCTACGGCAGCTCATGGCTATGGCAGCAGCTGGATTCTTCCTTACCTTGTTCTGGCATCGGTCTCTACCCCACAGTACGTTTTATAGCCTTCGTGGATAACCTCAACTATGTTATGCGGCCTCAAACAGAAAATTTTACACCTGAGCCCCAAAGAACGAGGAACCTGCTCTTACCTGCGGGAAGAAGCAAAGGAAAAGTGGGCTGGTGTATTGGGGGAGAAGTTCCGAGGGCTGTCAAGAGGGCTGCTACCTGTGGACAGGGCAGGAAAAGAACACACAGAAGGAATCACACATTGCTGCATGAGGCTGCTAATAGACCATGACCAAATCAAATCTATAACCCTATCTCAAGGAGCCACTCTATTCTCAACAGGATCAGGGCATGCCATATTGATAAAAGTTGTCCAACGTGTTGGAAAGGTTCCAACAAGGAGCCACTGAACTGGGAAGAGATACAAAGGAGCATGTTAAACTTGAAAAAGGAAGATGGAAGGAGGCCAAGTAACAATGTCAAATGGGTAGATAAACAAATAAGGCAGGTGGAAAGAAAAGAATCTAACAAACCAACCATATGGAAGGACAGACAATAGTAGATTGATCACGCATCAAATGGATAGCTAAATAGCTAGTCAGAGGAAAAGATGAAAGAGTCAAATTGATGGACAACCACCTTGAAAGATGCTGCTGAGAAGATGATTCAACATTGCTAAGTATATGGACAGAATGGCCTCTGGATGGAGAGAAGAATGGAGAGAAAAAAAGAAATTTGTGGGAAAGCTATAGCTTGGATGCATAGGAAAGATGGATGAACCCCATTAGGCCAAAATCTGGATCAACCCAGTATGACAGCTTTGGAGTATTTTCTTTTCATGCCTGTTGCTAAACACATGCAGAGGTAGGGGGGGTTCAGCAGGTCCTAGGAACTGTGCTTTTTCAAAGCAGATAGACTAGGCCTTGTTTGAAGAGTGAGGAGGGACACAGAGACAGGGCACAAGGTTCCATTTGAGGGCCACATACGGTATTGGATGAGATTCAACAAGGGTGGAATTCTAGAAAGAAGGATGGGGCAGGTCAAGGGCTTAACTCACCAATATGACCTGGGAGTGGAGAGTGAGGCCGTGGCAGCGTCGGCGATGTACTTGTCAGGATCAGGCTCTTTCTGTTACTGGTTCGGCAGCTGTACAAAAGGGGAGGAAAGAAGAAGAAGAAAATAAGGCAGGCCTAAGTCAATGACATCTCAAGGATGAAGAATGCCAGACTAGGTTGCAGCTGAGCTCATGACACTTCGTGGTTTCTTGTGAAAGATCACAGTTGGAAAGCTTAGCCAATCAGTTCTCCTTCCTGTTCAGTTTGGCTGACTATTCCAATCTGTAGCCAATTGTTACCTTTCATAGTCCAGTTCTCCACCCTCTGGGGGTATGATTCAATGATCAGCAGGACAGTAGTAGCCAAGAAATGTAATATCCTGCTTAATTACTGGCTCAAACTTGAGGTTTTGTTAAAACTGGTTTCACTCTTCTTCCTCATCTGATGCCATATGAAGCTGCCTTATACCAAGTCAGATAAGTGCAGAGGCGTTGCTACACCCCCCTGCTACACCCCTTTCTCAGCTGTGAGCAAGGGATTCAATAACAGAAGATTGACACCATTCGGCCCGGGGCCAAGTCGGCCCGGAGGTGGGTGGGTGGGGATGGCAGTCACCGCATCCCCGCCCCATTCCCAGGTCGGCGCGGCCGTTACATGGCCTCCTCGGACTTACGCCACCTCGAGAGCTGGTGGAAATCCGAGGAGGCCCATTGGGGTCTACCTGCGCTGCACTGGGGGAAGGATGAGACCTCCGGGCCATCATGATCGGCCCTGAACGGGGATAGGATCCAGTGGGTGGTCATAGGGCCGCCTGCGGATCTTTACGGTGGATTGTGCTCCGAGTGCAAATCACTAGCAACTTTGAGATGCAAATAGAATCTCAGATTCTACTTTGTTCTCAAATAGAAACCCATTAGCTGCAAATGATAAAAGAGAAAATGTGCAAATCTTGAACATATTTTATGAGAGAGCCCAATTATCACACTGGGAGAGCTGAATTATTACATGGGCTGCCCTTTCAGCAGCGCTGCTTCTGCCAAGGTGTCACTTTGCAGACCACCTCTCAGCTGCTCAGCTGCGAAGTGATGCTGCGGCAGAAACAGCGCTGCTGAAAGGGTAGCCCGTGTGATAATTCAGCTCTCCCAGTGTGATAATTGGGCTCTCTCATAAAATATGATCAAGACATTTTCTCTTTTATCATTTGCAGTTAATGGGTTTCTATTTGAGAACAAAGTGCTCATTTCTGGCCATCATCTGCTTATTGACATCAGTTCCTGCTTTATGACATCACTTCCGGCCCTTAGTAGGCACCATGAATGCTATTCAGCCCACTATATGAAACGTGTTTGACACCCCTGGGTTAGAATGAACCCATGACTCTGTATATAGCTTCCCTATATGGTAAGCTACCTGAGCGACAGGTTGGTGCATTTGTCTAGGAAGTAGAGGAATCTCAGGAACCAAAATGACTCCACCCCCCAAGATGGCCACTGGCACTCTAGACCAGACAGGGCTGTAAAATCTTTCTGTTCAGGCCGAGATGTTGTAAAATATATCTATATATCTGGCCCTTGGGCTGACCTCCCAACTTGATAACTGCCTACAGCTTAGCTGTCCTCTCCCCTACTGCATCTCACTTCCTTATTGCTGCTCCGGAGGAAGCAGGAGGAGGAATAGGGACAGAACATTATTGATGAGGAAGAATAGGGGCAGAACACCACAAGTTGGCTGGATTCTGTAACAAATGCCTTTGAGAATTATAAATGGTTTATCACAGGTGGCCCTCTGAGTATCCTGAAGTTAAAGCTTTGTGATTTAGTCTTCTTGGATTATATACATGTCCAATTCTTAAGAAGAAAATTAACATAACATAACATAACATAACATAACATAATATACAGTATTTATATACCGCCTTTCTGGTCATTGGATTTCTCCTCCGACTTTATTCAAGGCATATTCAAAATAGTGCAAATCATATGCAGTTGTTGTATAGAGAGACCAACCACTGATCCATCTACCTATTTATGCCTGCCCTGACTGATCCTTCCCAGTTCTGCTACTTTTTAACTGTACCTGAAACCTTCTGCATGCAAATTATGAGCTTTACCACTGACTGTATAATATGATGGGGGGACGGGACCGATCAGTTGTCACATCTGATGGATGCCTGCAATTCTGCATTAATTCCAATATTCAGAATAAATCAGAAATATATTACGCAGGTGCCTTTAAGTCCAGAAGTAATGTAAGTTGATGGCGGCGAGAGACAAAACACGACCAATGGTATGAAAGGATTCTGATGTGTCTGAAGACTGAGTTTGCCCTCTTTCAACCAAATACATTTTAAAACAAAGACAAACCTGCTTTCTGAGCACAAAAACACAAAAAGGATGCTCAAAATGTTTCAGGAACTTTTCAATAATATTGTTTTACACACCTTTCTGGGTAGAGTAGTTTCCTTTTCTCATCATATTTCTTTAATTCTCCCTAATTTTTCAGAAAATTACAACACTTTTGCCAAGATCCGAGATGGTAAGACAGAATATAGAATGAGACATGTGAAGTGGAAGAGGAAGAAAAGGGGACTCTACTAAACTATGGTAAGAGAACAGGCATAGTGTAAAAGCACTTTCCCCTCCAAGACTACTAAGTCCACAGAAACATCTTCTGAGCGTACAACTATGAAACCTAAAAATACATCTGCTACAAATGAAAGGTGAATTTTTCATAATGTGAAACAAAAAGAGAACACACACACACACACACACAAATTTTTAAAATGCAAGTTTCTAGCCCTCATGGCTATGAAGATAATGTGAAAATGTGCAAGCAGTGCCTGATGGTGATTCAAAGCCACCAGAGTGCAGAATTTACACAGATTTTCTTTAAGCTTGAGTATTCACAGCTCTGAGATGAGAGCTGAAAGCGTAGCAGCTATGACTATGACCTCACTTTGCGTAACTCTGCCACTGAGCAACATTTATCAACTTGCAACCTGTAGTACTTTCTCAGGCTTGGGTCTCCAGGCTCACCTAACAATCTAAGCCAAAGCTGCTTCATTCACACACAGCTGAGAAGATGTGACTCTAAATCAGACCCATTCTGCTACAATCACTGTTGTAAGACCTGTGGCTGTTTCAGATCCCAGGCTGCTTTGAGAAGAGAGTCCCTTTTCCCTCATCATGCAAGATGATGTCATTGTAAGGGCCAAGTCCTTATCAGTGGTCCACAGATTTTGGCTTGACAATGCTACCATCTTATGAGGCAACAGGCCCCCTCTTCCCAAAGCAATTGGGGACTTTAAACAGCTACAATCACTTTGCATTTCCCACCAATCCTTCCCGAAGACCTCTGGCACGTACAGAGGGCTTGCTGAAGTGGCAGGCAGGAAGTGTTCTCATTTGTGCTGGAATACCGCAAAGATGAGATTCTTCCCATTTCTTACATTTTCCAAACCTCAATGCAAACAATAAAGGAGCCCTCCCCTCTTCCGAAGGTCCCTTCAACTTGCTAAGAATTCAATAACGGGAAGAGGATCTTTGTGTTGGGCTCTCCAATCAAATTACTGGAAGACTTCCATTAAGGGGAGGAAAATGGGACATAGAACGGTCTGCCCATGGGCAAGGAGTAAGCCCCCAATGAAGCAAACAGGTGCTGTGTCAGAGAATAGCAGTGCTCTTGCATTCCCCTGCATTTCAACAAAGTTTGTGTAAGAGACAAAAACAAAAGTGTCCTGGGCCAGCTCCAAACTCACAAGTTTGTCATGTGTGAAGATCACATACACTATTGTGTCCATAGCCTCACTGTAGGGATTGAAGTCTATGTATGTTCTCATACCCAAAGACCATCTATGAACTATAATGGATTTTTCTTCCTCTAGAGCAGTGTTTCCCAAACCTTTTCAACCTGCGGCTCCCTTGACCATTGGCGACCATTGGCCACGGCTCCCCATCACAATATGCTGATGCCTGCCAATTGGCATTGTATTGCACTGCTTTCCGAGAGGATTCTGTGGCACTCCGCGGCTCCCCTGGCTGGTTTCCACGGCTCCCCTGGGAGCCACGCCTCCCAGTTTGGGAACCACTGCTCTAGAGCAACGTTTCTCAAAGTTCTCCCCGTGAGTAGGGGAGAACTTTCAGTGCTTGCAGGGGTGGGGTGATGGTGGCAGCAGCAATCCAGGGATAGTGCCGCTGCCAGGGACAAAAGAGGTATTTTTAGATTTACCAGGGGGTGGGCCGTCCTCCGGAGTGTGCGGGGTGCCCCGTGGCCCTCCCAGCAGGCCTCCCCAAGCCTCCCAATGGCTCCTGCAAGCGAATAAAGCCCACGTCCGGTTTTCGGGGAAACCAGGATGTAAAACGGAAGTGGGCTTTAATCACCCCCAGGAGCTGTTTGGAGGCTTGGGAGGCCAGACCCCAAGCAAGTCTAAAAATACCCCTTTCGTCCCAGGCGACGGCGTGATCCCTGGATCACTGCCATTGCAGGTCACCACTCCCCTAAGGGGGTAGCGACCTGCTCCTTCTCCAAGTGGTGGGTCGCGACCCACCACTTTGAGAACCCTTGCTCTAGTTTCTCAGGATATGATGCCACAAAAACTTTGTTTCATGTACAGTAACAAAGTTTTGGCGGCACTGGCATCATCTTGTATGACAGCTTTTGCAAATACAAAAACTAAATGGCATCCTATAAAACATGTGCCTGAGTTGCCAGATGTCTACCCAAAATTTTACCCTTCCTTTAAGCATGCCCTAACAGGATCTGAAGAGAGAACTTGTCCACCTCAAAATTCCTATGGGACTTATGGTCAGGGGCTAGAGTAGACTGCGTTTTAACCTGCCTGACAACAGTGGCACAAAGCAAACGGATGTGTACACCACAGGAAACTCTGCCTCCATCATACTACCTTTACTTCCTGGGAGGGGGGAGGGCTGTGTCCAGTTTTAGTACGATGGTTTTTCCAGACAAAGGGCTTTCTACAAGGAGGAAAGCTACATTAGTACAGTTCTTTCATCATTACTGTATTTGTGGAGAATAGAATGAGATTTGGAGAAAGAATAGGATGACAGAATAGCTGTGTATAAAGCTCCTGAGAAGTATTCTGAACAGCACAGAACCAAATTATGAGATCAGGCAGAGATAATGAAGATCTATTTATTTTTTAATTGAAAGGTGAGCAGAGGAGAGTGTACTGTATGCGTACAACACTGAAAGGGGGTGGGGGGTGGAGAAAAGTCCGGATAAGGTACTCCAGTGTTTCTCAAACTGTGACCTGATTTTTGGTGGGTCTCAGGTGATGGAAAGATCAGATAAGTAATTGCCACAATCCCTGAGGCTATTCAAAAATCGGATAGTTGCTAATTACCCTGCAAACAGCTGAACTCCTGCAGTTTGTAATCTTGTGTAAATACGGGGAGATAAATGTTTGAGCATCTCATAAAGCTAGGTGGGTCCCAATAGAGTGTCATTTTAAAAAGTGGGTCCCGGTGCTAAAATGTTTGAGAACCACTGAGGTACTCAACCTGTATATTACATATTTTATATATTACTATTATTGTTGTTTTTTGTTGTCAACTATATGCCAATAAAGGTTTATGATGATGGTTATAGCTAGTGATATTTACTCATTCTTCAAGCCAAGCAGGATCAAGTAGTAGGCTGAGGTGGCAGGATTCTGGACTGCGGACCCCCTTCTGATAGGATGTTACCAGCCTGGGAGTCACCGGAGTGCGACTTCTTTCCATTCCGCAAAGGGAAGACCAGAAGTGCACATCGAGGCTTCTTCCCATACCACTGCTGGTCAGGTTTCTGGGCGAGTCCGTGCTGGCATGGGAAGGAGTCACTGCCTTGAGTTTTCTAACATTATCTTCATGGCGTGAGAAGAAGCTGCACTCCCACATTATCTTAACAATGTCAGAATAGGCCCTGAACCACTTCAGACCAATGTTCCCTCTATTTTTTTTTTTCGCGACCACGCAGAGCCCTACTGACCACACAGAGCCCTACTGTAGGCATGGCTGTTGGCATCCCGGGTGCTCAGTGATGGTTATCACCAAACTCTGGACTGTCAAGAGGGAAAGCACAGCCATGGAGTTGCAGTGGTGTGCAGGGCTTTGATTCCAGATGTGCAGCCACACAGCTTACAGGGAAGGCTGCTTCAGACTGTGTAGAATAAAAAAAAATTACTACTTCCATCCCATTCTCTCTCTCTCTCTCTCTCTCTCTCACACACACACACACACACACACACACACACACACACACACACTTTTTGAATGCTCCTCTTCTACAAGGCTGCTCCTTCCTCTATGAATCTAGCACATCAGGAAGAAAGGTTTTGTGTACATTTCTCCCTACCACATTATTTTACTTTTACGGTTGGGGGGGGGGTTCAAACACACAAGTCCCTCCTGCAGTCTGAAGTGGCACAGTCTAGACTTCCACCTCTTCATTCTGTGTACAGTCAGTGTTGCTGTGCATGTACACAATCATCTCTGTTGCCTTGTTGAAGGTCTACACTCTGGAGTTCAAAACAGGTTCCACAGTTGAGTCTAATGAAATTGTCCTGATACTTGAGAGCCCAAAAATCTGAAATATTTTTCCAGCCCAGAGACACACGGTTCCCAAAACAAACCACCAAAAATGCATTTCCTACAGTTTCTGAGTCCTTGCTCCTACATTTTCAAGAGAAACCCCACAATTTGATATCCCTTTTTTACACGACTGTTCTAGTTGTAAGGCTGTACTGTTTGTAGTAGGAAATGCTTCAAGTCACTTGGTGAATGAAGCTACAGTTACTATGTGATGGTACTTTTCACATTAGGCAGAGATCCTTCTCTTGCTCTTTTAAAAGCATTTCCAACAAGACATTTTAAACATCTACTGAAATACTCCTTCATTTGATCTCTACAATTTAGCCATCAGTCCGCTCTCACAGGTAGTTTTAATTCCCAAATGTCTTTCTCAGACATGAACAGGATAAGCATTTATTCTCTACCCATAATATTTATGCTTGACAAAAGTACGCTATCACTTATTCTTTATTCAACACTTCTCCAATTATATACCGTATGTCTAATATATTTTGTACACTATTTGACCCATCCTCATGCAGATGAAAGAATTCCACAGTCCACTGGTCGTTTACTCTGTACAGTAACGTCATTTTAACGTCCTCGGTGGCTGCTGCTATTTCTGGGTCGCGCCAGGCTCACGCCGCACTTCCTGGTCCTATTTGTGCCCCAGAATGCCTTGCAGGTAGCTTCTGCAAGGCATTCTGAGGAGAGCACAAAGGCAAGGAAGTGGGTTGCGGTCCCGCGTAACCCAGAAGTGGCTTTGCAGCATGCAGCAAGCACACTAGAACCCTGGAGCATCACTGAGCCCGCCGGTGAAAAAAGGTTCGTTATACATCATTTCACTTAATGTTGCAGTTTTTGGGAACCTATCTATTACATTAAGTGAGAACTTCCTGTATTTGGCCATATTTGACTGCAACTATAACCTTACCAAAATGTCCAAAGTGCCCCTTTTGGGATCCTAGAAAGCCAGGCTTGCCAACCTGCTCATTCATCCACTTCACAAAAGGGATTATGAATGGATCCAAATTACACACTTTCCCACCTATTGACTCTGCAGTTAGGGTGACAAAGACATCATAAGCTCTTATGCAACCATAGAATGGTTGGAGGCTTGAGAATGGGAGGATCCAGGCAGAACACGGGCCAAGGGCCCACATCCACTGTAGAGGTTTCCTGGCCAATTCCTGAAGCCCCATTACCCTGTGGCAGTGATGGCCATTAAGTACGCTTACCATTCGTACTGGAAATTCTGGGACAGTCCGGGAACCCGAGCTCGGGTCCCGGATTTGTCCCAGAACGTTTCCAGGCCAGTGCAAGCCCCCGAAGCTGCTTTTGGGGCTTTTAAAATTTTAAAACTTACCTTTTTTGCTGGCGGCAGCCATCTCGGATCTTACGAAAATTCGCAAGATTCAAGATGGCGGCGCCCAAATCTCGTGTGGGCATGAGGCAGTACATTACCGCCTCATGTGCCCTTATGAGATTTGGGCGCAGCCATCTTGGACCTCGTGAGGTTTCATGAGATTCAAGATGGCCGCCACCAGCAAAAAAGGTAAGTTTTAAAATTTGCAGCTGCTTCTTGCTGCTGCCGGGGGTAGGGGACGGCTGGAGGCTGCTGGGGGGACTGCAGGCTGCTGCAGGTTGCAGCAGCTGAGCTGTTGCAGCAGCTGGGCTGTTTCAGCAGTTCCAGTATTGATTTCTTCATGTCATGTAGGGGGGGCGCCGCTCGGGGGGGACCTGGCTTACTTGCGCGCGCGCCCGGTGACACACCATTCCAAGACGTCGTGAACGTGCCGTAAAGCATGTTCATGAAGCCTCAGGAGCAAGGCCGGCCTCCCTCACTCCGTCGGCGGACTTGGACGCGGCCGCCGGAGGAAGATAAGCTCTCTCGCCAACAGCTGCATGGGCGGTCCAGCGGGCAAGGGATGGGGGCATTAGTCTAGCCGGCCTGGGAGGGGGCGGGGATGGCGCCCTCCATATCCCTGTCTCCGCCGGGCGGCTCCTCTGACTTCCACCAGCTATTTAGCAGCTGATAACGGGCAGGTGTAACCTTTTTTTTCCGGGTTGCAGCATGAGTGGGAGGCGGAGGCCTATCGGGCTGGCCCCGGTTTACACCCGGGGAAGGGGACGATTGCGCTGTAAAAGTGGTAAGAGTAAGCGAGTTTCATCAAGTAACTTTAATCTACACCGAGAGACATTCTACTCTACCCTTTCTACATGACAAAAAATGAAAAATTAATAGGTTGTACAAGATGTCACAAACTGCGGAAGACGTTTAAGCGCCATAGCAGTTTAAGCAACTTCAACTTAAAGAAGTGTTAAGTTGACAGCATCTGTGCCCAGCTGCAAGAATGAAGTTCTTCCAACATCCCTCTCCCCCTGCCCTCGGCTAAAATAATTTCATAACACTCAGAACATTACACTTTTAGTATATCTGGCAATAAATATTTCATTACATTCAGAAATGCAAATTATTTATTTCTTTTTCCAGTTCTGATTTTTAAAAAGAGCACTAAAAGCTAAGAGCACTTTGTCCCCACTAGTGCTAGCATACCCATCTGTATCTATTTAGAATTAACTCTCTTTCCATATAGCTGACAGTGAACCTGTCCATTTGGAAACTACGGTAGGTTTTTTAATCCGTGTATTTATTTAATAATAATAATAATAATAATAATAATAATAATAACTATCATTCATATGAGGATGTGAACTCTGATTCTGGTAGCTGTAGCTCCAGTGACTGCTCTGCTGTCATTGTGTAATGAGTGATGGGATGCTATCATCCTGCACAGTTCTGCTTTGCCAGGCACCCAGGGATGAGTAGAAAAGTGGTGAAACAACACACAGGAGCCCAAAAGATAACTGCTACAGCACCACCTACAGAGCTAAGGGATCTGCTGATAAGAGCCACACCCAAAACTCAGAGAGCAGCCCAGCTGAGAGTTGGCTCAGGAGGACTGGAGATATTAAGAGGGTGCAAAAAGAAAACATTGATGAGACCTCATAGCTACCTCCCATTCAGACCCATCTAAACACACAGCTTGGTGCATGGAGAACTGGACATTGGTTTGTTTGAGACCACCTCAATCCAGTGTTATTCAATTCATACAAACAATCCTGGGTTGCCTGTACTCAGAAGAGAATATCCAGAGAAAGGGAACTCACTCCCCAAACTGGTTCCATAGCAAAATGATACAGAGTTCATTCATTCAGAGATTACTTTCTACCCTGGTATTGGAGATGTGGCCATTCCCCGCACACATTTTTCTGGTTCTTCACTTCACAGCTGAATTCTGCAACAACACATCACTTTCTGTGTATTTTCTGCATTTGCAACATGCACAAAATCCTGATTATATTAACATGCAGCAATACCCTGTCTGACACAGGTCACCTACTACAGGAAAAGCAACTAGAGGCAGAAGGATGCTTTGTGCATTATTGTGCATGCTCTGTGGACAAGCTGTAGCTTTAACTCATAAGAGAGGTGTCCCAGTCCACTAATAATTTGGGCCCCTCTTCTGCACCTTTTCCAGCTCCACTATATCCTTTTTGAGACGGGCAGCCCAATCCAACCTAAGTCTTATTCCGGCCTAAACGGCGCTATTCCATCCTAAAATCAGCCTAGGGCGATTTAGGACGGAATAGAGCCGTTTAGGCTGAATTAATGCCGACTTTGTGACGGGCATAGGAAGAGTTTAGGACTGGTGGCCTAAGTGTGTAGGCCTGCCTAAGTTTGGCCTAAGAGCGGGTGTGTCAGGGGCGTGTCGGGGGCATCGGGGGCATGTCAGCTTTTAGGGCTGTATCCAGACATTGGCAAGCTCCGACACGCCCCCTCGAGCTCCGAGTAGTTCCTAAAATTTAGGTCGACCAAAAAGATGGTCCTAAATTTGAGGAGACCCATAGGTGACATTTTACCTTACACACTCCAGCCCTCTCCCGAAAATTTCAAACACCCCACTCCCGAGTTGGGCCACAGTTAGGCCGGAATAGCAGCAGCAATGTCTGGATACGGCCGAAGATAAGAACATAAGAAGAGCCCTGCTGGATCAGGCCAAAAGCCCATCTAGTCCAGCTTCCTGTATCTCACAGCGGCCCCATCAGATGCCTCAGGGAGCACAAGACAACAAGATAACCTGTTTCCTGTTGTCACTCCCTTGTACCTGGCACAGAGAAAACCCACTTCTAAAACCAGGAAGTTGCTTACGGCTTGTAACCTGTGATGGTCTTTTCCTCCATGAATCTGTCCAAACCCCTTTTAAAGGCATCTAGGCCAGGTGCCATCACCACATCCTGTGGCAAGGAGTTCCACAGATGAATTACACGCTGGGTAAAGAAATATTTTCTTTTGTCTGTTCTAACTCTCCCTCCACTCAATTTTAGTGCATGTCCCCTAGTTCTGGTGTGGTGCGAGAGGGAGAAGAATTTCCCTCTATCCACTCTCTCCATCCCATGCATAATTTTATATGTCTCAATCATGTAACCCCTCAGGCGCCTTTTTTCCAGACTGAAAAGCCCCAAACGCTGTAGCCTTTTCCTCATAAGGGAGGTGCTCCAGCCCACGAATCAATCTGGCACCCAATCAGGCACCCAATCAGCACCCAGCCGCACCCAGCCTCTTTCCCACAAAAGCCCAGCCACAGACCTCCATTCTCCCTCTCTCTCAGAGCATGTGGCGTGGGGCTCTGTCCCCCACAGCCACAAAGTGGGACTTTGGTGCAGGGGAGCTCTTGGCTCCAAAATTCACAAACACCTCACTTCTCTCTTTTCTCTGGACTTCTCTTCTCTGCTCCCCTCAAGGGCAGACACTTTCATCGACCTGTCCACCAGCACCCCAAGATCTCTCTCTTCATCCGTCACAGACAACTCAGAACCCATTAGCGTATATCTGAAATTTTGGTTTCTTGCCCCAATGTGCATCACTTTGCACTTACATTGAAGCGCATCTGCCATTTTGCTGCCCATTCTCCCAGTTTGGAGAGATCCTTCTGGAGCTCTTCACAATCCCTGCTGGTCTTCAACACCCGGAAACGTTTAGTGTCATCCGCAAACTTGGCCACCTCGCTGCTTATCCCCAACTCCAGGTCATTTATGAATAAGTTGAAAAGCACCGGTCCCAAGACCGATCCTTGGGGCACACCGCTTTTCACCTCTCGCCATTGTGAAAATTGACCATTGATTTCCACTCACTGTTTCCTGGTCTTCAACCAGTTCCTAATCCACAAGAGGACCTGCCCTCTTATTCCCTGACTGTGGAGTTTTCTCAGGAGCCTTTCATGAGGGACCGTGTCAAACGCCTTCTGAAAATCCAGATATATAATATCCACAGGTTCGCTCGCATCCACATGCCTGTTGACCTTTTCAAAAAATTCTAACAGGTTTGTGAGGCAAGACTTCCCCTTGCAGAAGCCATGCTGACTCTCCCTCAGCAGAGCTTGTTCTTCTATGTATTTTAAGATTTTATCCTTAATGAGACTTTCCACCATCTTCCCTGGAACAGATGTTAGGCTGACCGGCCTGTAGTTTCCCGGGTCCCCCCTCCTTCCTTTTTTAAAGATTGGCGTGACATTAGCTATCCTCCAATCCTCTGGCACAGCGGCCGTTTTAAGGGACAAGTTGCATATTTTGGTGAAGAGGTCAGCAACTTCATTCTTGAGTTCCTTCAGAACTCTTGGATGGATGCCATCCGGGCCTGGTGATTTATTGATTTTTATTTTGTCAATTAAGTCTGAGACGTCTGAGACGTATATATATAAAATCAGTATACACTAACCCAGGGGTTCCCAACCTTTGGAGGCCTGAATACTCCTACGCAGGCCTCCGGTTGTAAACCGGCCAGCGCCGCAACCCTAAAAAAAAAAGGCTACAGCCCTGCCAATATCCCCAGTAGCTCCTCCTACTGGCATCTTGGATCTCATGAGATTTGGGCGCCGCCATGTTGGATCTTACAAGATTTTGCGAGTTCCAAGATGGCGGCGCCCAGGAAAACAGGTAGGAGGAGCTACCGGGGACATCGGCAGGGCTGTAGCCTTTTTGTTTTTTCAGGATTGCAGTGCGGGCGGGCAGGTCCTCCCACTCACGCTGCAACCCAGAAAAAAAGGTTACAGCTGCCCGTTATCAGCTGCTGATCACAGCAGCTGATAACGGGCAGCATCTCGCGTACCCCCCCCCCAGCCTGCGGTCCACGTAGTTGGGAACGCCTGCACTAACTCATTCGCCTCCTTCTCATTTTATCCAAAAAACAGGCTCATTTTCAGTATCAGAGCTGGACTGGGACAAAAGTGTCTGGGGTAACAGAGAATGGAAAAAGATAGTGGGGAGGGTTCAGCTGGTCGCACCCCCATACTTCTTTTTATACTGAAATCCCCCCACACCCTATAAATGGACACAGCAAATGTGAACAAGAAACATGGTTGCCCCATAACCAGATGGTCCATAAAACAGATGCCCCATGCATCTAAATTTGGCCTTTAGGCTGCTCTCTCAGCTGCCCCCCTTTTCTCCCAGATGAAGACTTCTAATTTTTCCCAAATCATTTCAAGAACAGGGAAAGCAGTGATTGTACTTTTCTTGCAAAATTCAAGCTACAGCTACCAGAACCTGAGTTCACATTCTCATATGAATGACAGTCTCGAAGCACACTAAAAATCCCTGCTCAGTCATGAAGCTTACTCGGTGACCTTGGGCCAGCCATACTCTCTCTCTCAATCTAACCTACATCACAGGACTGTTGTGAGGATAAGATAGGATAGGGATAGATTTCATATACATTTCCTAAGCTCTTAGTTTAGACGAAGGGTGGGATAAAAATGTACAAAACAAACAATAGTTTCAGTCAACCTGTATGGAATTGTTTAAAAAGGTTATTCCTGAGAGTCAGAGGACATTTCTTTCCTATAGATGGAGCAATAGGGCAGACAGCGCACCTCTGACTCCATCCTTTGTGGCTCAACAGTTTCCCTTCTCTGCTAGAAATATTCCCCAAGGTTGCCAGTGGTTCTGTGTTCAGTGAGATCCTGCTATAAATCTGCACAAGGGTTGTCTAGGCGTTGCAATCCTCTGCAATGAATTATAGCAGGGGTGGCCAAACTGTGGCTCCTGAGCCACATGTGGCTCTTTGGCATATAATGTGTGGCACTTGGAAATATATTGGCTGAGCTCCTTTTTGCATCACAATTAATATAAAAGGTAAATAAGAATTTTTCAAGCTTTATAATTATTTACCAGGTATAAACTGAGAGTCCACTGGATTAAAACATAAGTTTATTGTTCATGGTGAATATTTAAATGCTTCTTAAATATTGCGGCTTTCAAACATCTCTCTTGCGGCTCTCAAACATCTGAAGTTTATCGTATGTGGCTCTTACATGAAGCAAGTTTGGCCACCCCTGAATTATAGCAAGCCATCAAGCTATTGGTTCGAACATCCTACACAATCATACAACGATACATGCTGGTACACAATGACCACATGCACCATGCCCGTTGTATCTATAAACACAAAGATGCACTCTTTACATCATACATATACACCTCCATGTGTCCATCTCTCCATTTGTTGAGCTATTAAATAAGTCATCCTTCCATCATCCAGTATTCAAATACGAAGACCTATATACTTCTGTAAGGTAGAGCACTATGAGGCACACAGCTCACCCAGACAAATCAAACTGATCAAGTCTAGGGGACAAAAATCCCTTTTTGGCAAGCTACACAGCAATGAGAACTAAATTTGATTTGCCACAACCTCTCCTGGTACATTCTGGACATTTACAGTCCAATGCTAGGCATGTCTACTCAGAAGTAAGCCTCAATGATTTCAATGGGGCTTACTCCCAGGTAAGTGTGTACAGGATTGCAGCCTTAGCCTTTTGTCTTTCTATGAAGTGCAGCTATAAAAACATAGCCCTGCAGTCCAGCAAGTTGGGAAGGTAAATACAAGGAAGACTGTGATGTATTCAGGCATCCTGGAAATGGCAGGCACTGGCAAAAAGAGGTTAACAACAGGGTGGATTATATTACTATGCATTTAAAGTTGTCAGTTATGATGGATGGGTAAGGGAAGATTTTTAATGCTGTCTTTTCATACAGTTACCTCTAAGGCTAGAATGTATTTCATGTTCCCCAGCAATGAGCATTAAGCACGTAAACACTTGGGAAATTCACAGCTGCAGGCACCTCCAGGATGATGAACAGAGTGCCAGAACCCGACAAACCTTTTCTACATTGCACATCCTTTCACCTATCCGACCCCATTCACACTCTTCCTACTGTACTTTTCTCCAGCAAAAAGGCACCCATCTCCCCATGCTCCTGGAGTCCACAGACTGATATGCATTTCCCCCCACTCCTGGCTCTGTATCATTTTCCCAAAATGTGCAAGCCCCTCCTATCCAGCTCCATTTGCTCACTTCTCTGCATCCGATTTTCCCAACCTCCTTCCAGCCGGTTGCTCTCCTACACACCCTCTGCCAATCAATTTGTCTGCCCAGCAGCTACAAGCTCGTCAGAGATTGAGTGACTACATGTCCAGAAGAAAGGGCACCCCAGATCTTAAAGCAGAGAGCTAGCGAGATGGATGGACGGGCAGGCAGACCAACAGGGAGAGATGGATGGACGGGCAGGCAGACCATTTATCCATATACAGTGTTGCCAGTTCATATATACTCATGTCCCTGGCAGTTGCCATGGCATCCTACTGCTCATGAATTTCTCTCCCCCCACCCAACTGCGCCACAACGCTGCCAGCCACTGCAACCCCACCCCCAGGAGCCACCTCCCCGGAGAGTCTTAGCTGCCTGGCAATGATGGGGGGAGGCGATCACACCCCGCCATCCCCACTGGCACAAATCGCATGAGTTCTTGTTCCTCATACCCATCACTGGGAAGACGGCAGCAATGGGGGGGGGGGGAAGAGAACAGGGACCAAAAGAACAGGGAGATGGAGGAGGGGTGAAGACGAGCAAAGGAAAAAAGCAAAAAATAAACAAAAAATAAACAGAGGGCTAGGGAACGAAGGGATAAAGGAAGAAAGATAGATGGAGGAATGGAAGCAGAGGGGAGAACAGAGATGGGGAGGGGCCCCAGGGGGGTGAAGGAGGAGAGAAGATGGAGGGATGGAGGCTAAATGCTTCATTTTTCAATACCTTTTTGTGCGACGAAACATGCTGCTGTCAAGGAAATCGGGCATAGAGAAATTGGAGAGCGCTGTCCACAGGGACTCAGACATCATCCCCCAGGGGGGTCATGGTGGCAAACCTGGGGGTTGTGTATGTTGCTGAAGCACCTTCTCAGCCCACACTGGAGCAAAAAGTAGAAGGGGGAGGTCTGTGGTGAGCCTTCCCTTTTGAAGAAGAAAGGAAACTGGAATGGAGGGAGACGAGAGAGACAGAGAAGGAGTGCGGGGAAGGACAGGGAGAGGAGGGGGAGGCGTGAGGGGGCGGTGCTGTATGAATTCCAGTGTGTGCCTGAGCGCACGCTGAAAGTGTCTCTGCTCTCTGCATATGGGTGTGGAGTGTGAGTACACACATATGTGCTGTGTGCAAATACCTGCCAAGTGTGGGTGCCTACAGAGGCATCATTTATGCTTCCATGGACATACTGGGTGCAAATACATGTAAAAAGGTACATCTGCTTCCTGTTCAAGTGTACTTCCGTATGCTCTGTGTATGTCTGAGAGTGCTTTGTCTATGTACGTGTAAGCCTGGCATGCAAATATGTCCCCTATCCTGAACACTGTGAATGTCAAGAACTGTCCGTGGGCATCTGTGGCATGAACGGGCTGTGGAGCTTTGACTGCTGTCAGCTTGAAGATGGCTGGGAGATGCAGAGGTACACAATGGGTTGCTCAGCGTTAGGATTTCAATGCAGACTAGTGATGAGCTGAAGCTGATTTAACCAGCCAACAGCAGCAGACATGCACGTCAGTGTGGAATCTGGGAAATAGCGTCGATGTCACCGGATGTGGTGTTTTTGTCCAATGCAGGCTGCTCTGCTCTGAAGAGGAGCAAATATTCTTAGTAAAATTTAAACTAATCTGGAGGTCGATGTCTGTTAAACCCACACTCAGGACCTACATTTGGCTGCCCTGTTTGTAATAGCTCCTTTTCCCCACTTGTGCTGTGTGTGGCAAAGAGACTGAGCTATAAATCAAGAAGTTACTGGTTCAGCTCTCACCTCTGCCAGTTCATCAGAAGCCACTCTCTCTCTCAGACCCCTCCATCTGCAACACGGGGATAATACTGACCTACCTTACACGTTTGTTGTAACAATTACAACAAGATAATGTACTCTAAAAGCTATTATTATGATACAGCAAATGAGTCATACAATTGTTTGCCTAAAGCTGAAGCTGTAACTCTTTATGCTCCTGCAAACTTTCTAAATGTAGGCTGAGCACTACATGCAAAATTGCAGTTTCTGCTCACGGCAAATGAGTAAGAGCATTTCTTTGGCTGAGCAGGGAGTTGCTACAAGTAGCACAACTAGCAGCCCAATCCTGTGTAACTCTTGCACTGGTGTAACAGTAGATCCCTCTGTGTACAGTAGATCCCTCTGCCAGTGTAACTTGCCATATGTCGACGGACACAGGACGGACACCGGCGAAACCCCCCTCAGACGCCTCACACGCGCAGTTCGGACGCGGGACGGACATCGGCTCAACTCCGCCAGTGCAGGGGGCATTCTCAGAATGCAATTACAATTACAATTGTAATTGTACAATTGTAACTCCGCCCCCTGTGCTGGCGGAGTTGCGCCGGCATCCGTTCCTCATCTGAACTGCGCCTGCGAGGAGACCGAGGGGGGTTACACCGGTGTCCGTCCTGCGTCCATCGGCATACGGCAAGTTACACTGGCATAAGTGCTCTTACACCGGGGGATCTACTGTTACACTGGTGCAAGAGTTACACAGGATTGCGCCCTAAGTGAATCAGCTTTTGGCTACTGTACACTGGCCAAGGTGATCCATCTTTGTACCTTGCCTACCCTTACCCTACATTGCCTGTTTCCATTTCAACTGATACAGAAGATCAAGTGACAAGGAAGCCTATTTTCAGCCTGTTGGGTGGAGGATGTTGTTTTGGGTTTTCTGCATTCTTTGCTTTATGCAATTGTGTGTTTTCCCTATGTGATTGGTATGTAATTCAATACATACCATAAAAGAAAGGTAATCAGTAAGGACAGCAGAGAACTGCAAACTTTTGCCAAAAGTACCGGGGGGGGGGGCAGGGGGGGCAAGGAGATTCGGGGGAGGGAATGTGGTACAGTCCTTTAGCACTTCAGCTAAAGCACTTCAGAACACATCTGGGCAACATTTTGTCTGAAAGAGCCCCACAGCAAGATCTCTGTTCATGTGGGAAGCATACATGTTGGGGAGAAGGCTAGACAACTACAAGCCTTCTCCTTTCCACATAGAGGAAAATTTTGATGGAGGAGATTTGCTTTCAAAGCAGCAATCCCCAGTGGTACAATCCCATGACTAGACATGGTAGTGAGTAGTCTTCAAAGAATGTAGTCAGACACAAAGGCAGCACAAAATGTAATTTGTTTAATACTGTACATTTTTATGCCTTTTAAACACTACCTTTTCCCAAGGCAGTAAACAAAAATATAAAATGCTGAAATGTGAAGTTACAAATGAAAAAAGCCAGAGATTACCCCATACACGCACACCCAATTTTTTTTTTTAAAAAAAAAACAAGCACAGAACTCCATAGCAAATGTCATAGCAAAGGTCAGGATTTTTGGCTCACAACTTGTCATATATGTGAGATCGCCTTATATGTGAGTATATACGGTAGTTCTGTTTTTTATCAGTTCAAACTGCTGTACATAACAAAAATACTGCCCAATGTTCTCTCATGACTGAATGGATTCAATGTTCTACCCAATTAAACACGAGGGCTATGCTAGGATATACTGCTAAAAAAGGTGGCGATCCATCTGAATACCAATATTTGTCTGGACTAACGATTAGGTATCTTCAGTGCATGCAGGCATCCCAAAAATGTTTCTTTGGAAATTTAATGTACTAATAATGTCCCAAATAAATAAATGAATCTGTTAGTCTGCCCACTTTCTTCTCCTGACTTGGTTTGCGCCAGGTTGGGCAAGAGAGGTACCAACAGAAAGCTAAGACTCTTTGAGAATCTTTGACCTTTTAAACTTACAAGAGAGCCCACTCAAATCCACCTACAGTGCAATCCTAGGCAGATCTACTCAGAAGTAAGCCCTACTGAGTTCATGTGTATAAGATTGCTGCCCTGGATCTGAAAAAGGGAATTACTGTTTTCACCTCTTTTAGGGAGCCATCAGTGTCATTATGATATCAGCAGCCATTACTCCAACCCCTATTTTCATTTTAGGTCTGTTTACATGCCTAGTAGCCAACAAACTATGTGTTAAGGAAAAACACTGTCCTTAACAGGCCTAGAAGCAAAGGTAGAATAATTAAACGGGAGTGCGTGCACAGAGGTAAGCAACAACCAGCACAGCTGCACCATACACATTCCTACCACGTGGTGAGCATTTCACTAGTCAAATATAAAATCCATGGGATACTCTACAAATAAGAGTCAGAAAACTTAATCTCATTCTGGTGTGCTGCAAATGGGGTTAGCGATTCCAAAATTGCTAATTACGTTCATTGCATGCATTCCTCCCGTGCACTTTTCCATGGGAGGAAAAATATTATAACCATGATCCTTTGATGGGCTTTTTTCCATGTAGCAACTACAACACCTGAAGAGGCAAGCAACGTCCAAACCGTGCCTTGCCTCTTCAGGAGTGTAAATCCACTTGTCCACATAGGTATTTGCTTGTACACAGAAATAAAGGGATACATATTCCATGAATTTTTTGCTACAGACTTGACTATGGCCTTAAAGTTAACAAACTTCTATTTTTTTAATTACCAGTACTAAAAATGTACAGTATATACTGCTTTTCAACAAAGTTCAACTCGGTGTATGCAGCAAAATACATGAAAAGATCGTTCCCTGTCCCCAAGGGATCACAATCTAAAAGAAAGTTGCAAAAGAAACATAAACCAGTGGAAAAGATGCTATGCTGGGATAAATATGGACAGTTTTAATATGCGACTGAAAAATACAGAAGACAGCAAGTAGCAGAGAACATCAAATAATGGAGCTCACACCTGAAAACTTTCCTGCAAAATTTTCAAACATTGCGAGAAATCTGAATGCAAATTTTCAAGTGAAAAGTCATGCTAATTTAATATTCCACCTACACAGAACATTCGGCTCTATTTTAGTTAACCAAGTATGTATGTATGTATACAGAATGATTTAATAGAGTCAGTCAATAGAACAACAACTGTTTTGCAGTCTCTCCCCAGGCTGCTACTGATACCTATACAGAATAATCCCCTTTGCATAGGGATTAGTAACTGGACACCTCCAACACCCCCCCCCCCGCAAAAGCAGTTCCCAAGGGATACACAGTTGCCAATTTAGAGGTAAAATAGGGGTGCAAGCGATCGGGTATCTGTGGCAACAAGACTTGCTAGCTTTGAGGAGTGGCTTACCACCCCCATTTAATTCTTAAGAGAAGATTTCCAAGAAAAGTAGCTGCGGATCAGGGTGAGCATTTAAAAAAAAAGCAGAATGAGAGACTTTGGACAAAGTGCAGAATGAATGCTAAAATTGGTACGGTGTGGGTTTGGTAATGGAACCAATCCTACTAGGATGGGGTTCAGGCTGGTTGGGAGACAAATAATTAAAATAACCCTAAAGTTTGACAACAGCTTTTTAAAGACCCATTAAAATGCCATTATGGCCCCCATGTTCTTTCCCAGAATAGTGGTCCATGCTTAAAGGTTCACAACGTATGCATTTCCCCCAGTGTCTATACCCCAATTCCACTACCGCTGGAGATACACAGCATGCAAATGGGACAATGCACATAGGGAGAAGAACATATTCAATGTTGCATCTGCCACATGAATAGCATGGGAAAGGGCTGCCTGGCAGCCTTTGCATGGGAGCCATCATGTTTAAATTACCGTATTTTTCGCTCTATAAGACGCATTTCCCCCTCCCCCAAAATAGGGGGAAATGTCTGTGCGTCTTATGGAGCGAAGTGTAAAAAATGTCTTGCTTTTAACACTTACCTGGTGGTTGTTTTGCAGCTCCAATCTTCGTTTGCCCCAACTCCGAGTCAAGTTAGGCGCCTGGGCTACGTTCTCAGGCGCTGGATGCGACCAGGAAGCCCTGCGCTAACATCGCAGCAACTGCTATGTTTGCGCAGAGCTCCGAGTCGCGTTCGGCGCCTGGGCTAAGTTCCCGGGCGCTGGACGTAACCAGGAACCTCTGCGCAAACATCGCAGCAACTGCGATGTTTGCGCAGAGCCTGCAATCACGTTCAGCGCCTGCGCGAAGTTGCCTGATGCTGGACGTGACTTCAAAGCCCTCCGGAAACATCCGAGTTCCTCCAATGTTTCCGGAGGGCTTTG
This sequence comes from Plestiodon gilberti rubricaudatus, assembly GCA_026170595.1. Taxonomy (NCBI): domain Eukaryota; kingdom Metazoa; phylum Chordata; class Lepidosauria; order Squamata; family Scincidae; genus Plestiodon; species Plestiodon gilberti. The sequence goes on from JANXHW010000002.1 coordinate 111,920,418, forward strand.
AAGTCGTGTCCAGCGTCAGGCAACTTCGCGCAGGCGCTGAACGCGACTGCAAGCTCTCCGGAAACATCAGAGTAGCTCGGATGTTTCTGGAGGGCTTGCAGTCGTGTTCAGTGTCAGGCAACTTCATGCAGGCGCTGAATGCGACCGCAGGCTCTGCGCAAACATCGCGACTCGGAGCTGGGGCAAACGAAGATTGGAGCTGCAAAACAACAACCAGGTAAGTGTTAAAAGCAAGACATTCCCCCCCCCCCCGATTTTTTGCTCCATAATACAAATGCGTCCTATGGTCCAATGCGTGTTATGGAGCGAAAAATACGGTAGTCCTTAAGCTGGGAAAATAACAACATGTACGTACGGTATCTCTAGCAAAGTATCCCCCCCCCCCCCCGTGGAGACCCAGCAAGCAGGCTTTAAGGAGTTTTCTTGCATCCTGGGATCCTGTTATATGTATTATGAACAGAGAAATTCAGTACAGTACTTACCTACTGCTTTTTCTGGGCAAAGGGATGTCCTTCTGCAAAAATAAAAGAAGAAAGGAAGATCCATTAGTTATACATCTAAATAAGAGAGGATGGACATATGGGGAGGCTGGACATTTGTTTTCACACCCCACCTCCATCCAGAAAATAAGGGTATATTTGGCATTGCTGTAATGTACTTCATTTGAGAACCCTGTTGCCCTTCAGTACATAACACAAGGTAAAGGAATCACTCATATAGGATGTAGCTGTCTCTGCGAAACTGAGACATAGCAGTTAGTTAAGGATTCTTCATTTCAACCAGACAGACACATTCACCTTTCAGAAAGCTGCAGAGGACTGAATATAGGAAAAGTGGTATACACAGCAGCAAACCAAAGAAATCAGGTAGGGTTATCTGCCAGCAGACAACACAAAGCAGGTGAGTGCATTGTGATCCAAGAAAGGCTCAACAAAAGAAGTTAATATTTGTCCCCAATGAGTGCTTTGAGCAACGCCTAAAAGAAAATAGTTTTTTTTAGAAAGGGCTTCCCCCAATTTTTCTGGATTTTTTTTTTTTGTGGAAATTAGACAGGTGAAACTATTTTTTAAACAATTTTCAGAGTTCTAGGGTCACCCCACTGACCCACCCAGAAGAGCAAAGATCACTGTTTTGGGGGAAAATGAGGTGGCCAGGGCCCTGGCTTTTGAATCCACTTTGTTTTGAGCACCTCAGGTGCAGGTGAGCAGCTGTACACAGCTGTAAGCAGGAGCAGCACCAGGCATTGCTCAAAACCCTCATTGGGGTTATATGGGTAACAGAATAGACCTAATGCAGCCATTTTCATCATATTGCATCATTTCCTATACTTTGTGAGTGGATTTCTGGCTTTTTTCTCATGGCCAGGGCCCTGGCTTTGGAATCCACTTTGTTTCCAACACCTCAGGTGCAGGTGATCAGTTTTACAGAGCTGTAAGAAGGAGAAACACAAGGCGTTGCGCAAACAACTCATTGGGCCTTAGAGGGTAATCTAATGCTATTCCTGTAAGTTTAGGCTTACCAGATCTTCAACCGGGACAGAGTGCTAGACCTTTAGGAGTAGGAATGTGGGCAGGTGTAGCTTGTTAAGTCCTAGAGCACAATCCTAGGCATGTCTACTCAGAAGCAAGCCCCATTGTGTTCAGTGGGGCTTTTTTATGAGTAGACATGCCTAGAATTGTGCTCTAGGACTTAACAAGCTACACCTGCCCACGTTCCTTCTCCTAAAGGTCTAGCACTCTGTCCCGGTTGGAGATCTGGTAAGCCTATGTAAGTTGGCTGTTTGTTTCTGGGTGTGTTTTTTTTCTATTCCCCTATTCTATTTCTAGCCTAGGAGGGGGTGAAAGTTGGGGTACTAAGAATTCTGTCTCCAGCCTCAAACTGACTGTTTGCAGGGATCTGCCAGGTTGCTGTGTTATACTGATTTTCAGCAGGATTTTTGCAGGCAGCTCAATTTAGATGTTTATCTCTAGGGGTTTTTTCTTTCCCCCCTCATCAGGCTGAGCCTATCACAACAGGGTTGAAGGCTGGGCTACTCAGAATTATATCTCCAGCCTCAACTGAGTGATTGCAAGTACGTTGCAGGCAGCTGTCATTATATACTGATTTTTAGCTGGATTGTTGCAAGGGAGCTCAGTTTAGCTGTTTATTTCTTGGGGGGGGGGGGTTTCTTCCCCCCCCAGGCTGAGCCCAGTCTGGTGACATGGTATTTTTCCAGTAACAAGTGCATACAAGGGTCAGGAACTAGCCTCCAGCTATGTGGGGGTGGGTGGAATAACAGCCTTTGTTATAAGGCTGGCTGTATAACAGAAGGCGAGCCGGGCATTTAATTTTTAAATACCCATCAAAAACTATCTTTGCAAGACATCTTGCAAAAACGAACTCTTAAGAGCTATAACAACAAAACTCTTGCAGGCATGGACTTGTAACTTCGTACACACTGTGCTGAAACATGCCCCTAAAGAACCCTGAAGCACAGAAGTTGTGTGTTCAACACAACTACGTTTTTTAGTGTTTTTGTGCTGAACTCACAACTAAAGCTGCAGCATTTCAAGGATTTGAAGGGTCATAAAAAAAACCCTGGCAGGTAGTGACTTGTAACTTGGGGCACACTGTGCTGAGACATACCCCTGCAGACCCCTAAAGCACAGAAGTTGTGCAGAGAACACAACTATGTTTGTTTGCGCGTTGTATTGGTGAACTCACAACTTCAGCTGCAGCAATTAAAGGGTTCAAATTGCCATAAAAAAACCCTGGCAGGTAGTGACTTGTAACTTGGGGTACACTGTGCTGGGACATCCCCCTACACAATCCTAAAGCACAAAAGCTGTGTGCACAACACTGTGTGTGTTTGAGATCTTGTGTTGTCAGGTCTATGCTTTACATAGGAATGAATGGACAAATTTGTTATGCCTTAAACCCCAATTTAAGGCTGGCCTTACATGGTCTCCCCAGTTGTGTGCCAACTAAAGAGCTGGCATGCATCCGGGGAGGCCCAATGGGGCCTCCAGGGCTTACACCAGGGGAAGGGGACGCTCCCCCGAGGTGAGCCCCGGCCGTGCCAGCTGCATCCTGCCTAGGATGCAGGGGCTGGCCATTTTGGTTGGGTTTTTTTTAAATCACTTTCTTATTAAAAATGTTTGAAAGCTTCCATGGCCGGCCACAATGCATACAGAAGTAAAATTTACAGCTTTAAAAGCCATGTTGTCAAACCGATTTATTAAAAAATTCCGAAGTTAAAACTGGATGAAAACAGCCAGAGGACTGTATCAATGGGATAAAACACATGTAAAATCCCGCGTTCTAAAATCAGAAAATTATCCCAAACACACAAAAATCGGCACTAATTTAATTGTGCCGATTTCTGTGTGTTTAGGATAATTTTCTGATTTTAGAACGCGGGATTTTACATGTGTTTTATCCCATTGATATAGTCCTCTGGCTGTTTTCATCTAGTTTTAACTTCGAAATTTTTTAATAAACCGGTTTTACAACATGGCTTTTAAACCTGTAAATTTTACTTCTGTATGCACTTTCTTATTAGTTATCTCACTAACAAACAATAAGACCAAGGAAAGAGGAAAAGTTGGCATATGAAAGGAATTTTCCTTCTCATGCTTGCTTGCTATTATTAACAAAGGATAGACAGGATCAAAAACCGTTCAGTTACTATTAAAGGCCTGAACTTAGGAAATAAATGAAGGTGTGTCGCCGGATTGCTAAGGAAAGAGAAAACATTCATTATTTTACTTCAGGCGACACATATTAAGCAGGAGAAAAGAGGTACCTCTCCTCTGTAAACCTGGGAGATGTTTGTGCTTCTTGTTCTAAAGACAGGAAGAAAGGGGTAGCTATACAATTATACCTCCATCAATGCAGGAAACTGTGCTGTCTGAAGCTATATAGGACAGGGGTCACCAACCCCCAGGCCGCGGACCGGTGCCGGTCCGTGGCATGTTGGGAGCCGGACCACGAGGCGGAGTGCTCCAGGAGCGATTCTGTCCCAGCATCCCGAGTCCATTGTGGGCATTCGGGTGCATGATTTGCGGTCCATGCTGGTCCAGGCTCGATGTTTTCACGGAGATTTTGCAGGCTTGTCTTGGGCATTTGGGACAGGGATTTTGGCAGACCTCTTCCAAGGCTCCTGCTGCGGACGCGGAGACTTCTGGAGGCTCAGCGGCAGGAGCAGAGAGAGGGCTCATGCCGGTGGAGGTAGAGAGAGAGCGAAAAGAAGGCAGTGGGAACCAGAGAGAGTGTGTGCACACTGCGCACCCAAAAACAAGTACAGTGGAGGGCAGAGGGAGAGAAAGGGATCGTGCACATGGAGACGGGAGGCGATGGAGAGGGAGAAGGAGGTGGGAGGGAGTGTTGGAGGGGGGTGGGCACTGGTCCGTGTGGGGCATGTTTCTTTCTTTTTGAGATTTGTTTGGTGTTGTGGGGCTGGGCTGGGGGGCAGTGCAGAGTGGCTGGGAAGCACGGGGGAGGGGAGATCGGGGGTGGTCATCCTCGGTCGTGGAAGCTCTTTGCACATGTATGAGAGATGTGTTTGGGTCGTTCCAGCTCATGGATCTCGAGCTCCTGTCTTTTGAAACTCTGTTGGAGTGTTTTGGTTGCATTTGGCGGTTGCGTGCATGGGTGGGGGGGGGAGGGAGAGATTTGGGCTGTGATGCATGATCGTTCAGAACTCTTCCAAATCTTGAAAAACTCTCTGTGAATAGGTGGCCTTGTTCTTCCGCTGTAAAGTCCCTTCCAGCACTACGTAAAATATATATATTTGTGGTTTCAGTTCTTGATAAGATGCTGAAGAGTTCCACATGTAGCATTTTCGCCGTCGATAACCCCGCCCTCTCCAGGTCCGCCACGGCCTATAGCCACCCTCCCTCACCACCCGGTCCAACCTCCCCCCACTCCTGCCCCAGCCGGTGTAGGCCTTACCTGCTCCAGTAGACACAGGGCCAGGTAGGAGCCGGGGTAAGGACCGCCAGCGCAGCAGGCAGCGGCCCTTACTCACCGGGTGCTGTAAACGTGCTTTACAGTGCGTTTATGACACCCTGCGCTGGGGGAGTGTGTGCTCCCCCAGTGCAGGCCTACACAGGATTGCGCCGAAAGAGTCACAATTGAGCAGCATGGAGCACTTTAGGATTCCTTGTAATATCACAAAGGATGCTGGGGTATACACAGCATATGTGACCCAAGAGTTGCAACCCACGATTCCTTGCATCTTTCTTGATCTTTCCGTGTAGCCATCTGGGATGGCAAACATATTGGACCTGCCATACTTTGGGCAATTCACAATCAGTTTTGAGTGGGAATTTCAGCAGATGGCGGGGAGGGAAGTCAGATATTTCTTTTAAATTATGAGATCTGAATTTTTTACAATGCACTAATGCCACATACAGTAGTTACATATGATGTTATACATCTTACACAAGACATATACAAAGATGTAAACACCTCTCTCTGTGTGTGTCTCTCTCATGCCAGCAAAGTAATAACAGTTCAAAAATCTTCTATATTTGGTTTATGTTCCCTTCTTCTCAGAGAAAGCTTTCCTATTTAGGCAATTTACAAACACCAACTTCACAATTCTGGTAGGTAGGGCACACTAGCAAATTTCCACTTGCTGACTACTAAAATCTTGGCCATCTCTAACAGTGCATCCCTATGTACATCTACTCCATTGAGTTCAATGTAATTTACTTCCAGGTATGTGTGTACAGTATTGCATTGCAGTCTAAAAATCACGTTGTGATTTAACCAACAAAATACAAAACATTAAAAAGCAATCATACCAGAACCATATAGAATGAAACTAAGCAATTTTATGATGTCAACAGGGTGTGAAGAACAGGTGAATATATTGGGCTTTGACCTGGATCATCCTAATAGGGAAGTCAGAACAGCTGCGTCTTGGTTGGGATGGTGTGGAGTGTTTGGTTTAAGCCTAAGGTATAAAAAAGGGAAAAGCTAGTTTTGGTATTTTATACTGTTAGTGTTTATATATACTGTATCTTTTGAGTCAAATGATTTTGCATCTTGCTGTAACCTTTTTTCAGTAATCTGTGGTAATAAATAAAAAAACCCTTTACCAGTTGTTTATGACTGAGTTGAAAAGGGGGACCCACCTTGACACTGGGTTCCAAGTCATAATTTTATTAGTATGAATACAGTTGGACCTCGCTATCCGCAGGGATCCATTTGGGGGACACACACACACCCCAGATAGCGAGGATTTGTGGATATTGGAGTCCACACTAAAAACCCTGTTAAAAGGGGGGGGAAGCCCCCAAATGCCATTTTAACCTTTAAATAGACAAACAATTGCGTTTCCAAGCCTCCACAGGGCTTCTTGAAGCTTGAAGCTTAACGACCCACTTCCAGGTCGGGCAAAGGTTCTTCCCTCCTCCCAGCCTTGCCCCAGTGTGCATTCTGGGACAAGGCTGGGAAGGGGGGGGGGGAAGAGCTTTTGCACGACTTGAGGCTTGAGAAAGTCCATTCCTGGAAACTAACATGCTTACATGGAGCTTCTCCAGAAGAATACTCAGAAACCACAGCTGGTGCAAAACGCAGTGCCTCATGTGGTGGCCAAGGCAGCTGCACTGGCTGCCGGTTCATTTCCAATTTAAGGTGCTGGATTTTTTTTATTAATTTTTTTATTACTATAATACAGTACTAAAAAATCTACAATACAGAATATTTCAAAAGATACAGTATATTCTACTAACATACAATTCTCTATTTTCTAATTATAAGGGTAAAGGTAAAGGTGACCCCTGACAATTAAGTCCAGTCTTGTCCGACTCTAGGGTGTGGTGCTCATCCCCATTTCAAAGCCGAAGAGCCAGCGTTGTCCGAAGATGCCTCCGTGGTCATGTGGCCGGCGTGACTCTCCTTGCCGCAGCGCATAGCATGCGGCTGGAACACGGAGTGCTGTTTACCTTCCCGCAAGCGGTACCTATTGATCTACTCGCATTAACATGCTTTGGAACTGCTAGGTTGGCAGGAGCTGGCCAAGCAACAAGAGCTCACCCTGTCGCGGATTCGAACTGCCGACCTTTCGATCGACAGCGGTTTAACCCACTGTGCCACCCGCTGGCCTAATTATACTATCCAGCTAAGCTGCATATATCTCCAGCACTCTATTCATCAAATTCACATATCGCATCGTTACTCTCACGTAAAAAGTCAATAAGTGGTTTCCAATTGTTCACAAAAAAAATTACTGACTTCTCTTTAATTAAAATTGTGAGATTGTCCATTTCTGCAAAATCCAACACTTTTATCCACCAATCTTTCAGCGAAGGTAATTCTGGATTCTTCCAGTATCGTGCATACAAAATTCTCGCTGCACTTGTCATATATAAAAACAAAGTTTCAATTTCTTCCCCAAATGTTTGTCTCTCATCCCCAACAAAAAGACTTCAGGTTTCATTTGCAAATTAAACTTTAAAATCAGATGCATCTGTTTATGAATCTGAACCCAATATTTTTTTGCTTTAGCACATGTTCACCACATATGATAAAAAGATCCTTCCTGTTTTTTACATTTTCAACAACTGTTTGACATCTTTCCATATATTTTCGCCAATTTACTCAATTTAAGGCGCTGGTCTGGACCTTTAAGGCATTTTTACCCAAGGGTGTATATATGCAAGTAAAAGGTAAAGGTTCCCCTCGCTCGAAAGCTAGTCGTTACCGACTCTGGGGGCGGTGCTCCTCTCCATTTCAAAGCTGAAGAGCCAGTGCAGCGCAGTCTGACGACGCTTCCGTGGTCATGTGGCCAGCGTGACTCGAGACGCACAGAACACCGTTACCTTCCCGCCGAGGCAGTACCTATTATTCTACTTGGAATTTCTTGCTTTTGAACTGCTAGGTTGGTAGGAGCTGGGGCTGAAGACACTAGCTCACACCATCATGCAGCACTTGGGTCTCGAACTGCTGTTCTGCCTACCTTCCGGTCTGCAGTTCAGCGTCATAATCGCGGCCTTCGTACATATGCAACAGGAGTTAAAAGCCTTTTATGGTTTGAGACCGAGGATCATCTAAACGGAAGATGATCATCTAGACTGAAGATGATCTAAAGGATCATCTTCTTCCATTTCAACCAGCTCACCCTCCAAGGTCATAAGAGGGGGGGGGGCATTGTGTGTGCATACAATCTGAGGCCCGGGGAGCAGCAGGGCCTTCTCTCAAGTGGCACCTCAACTCTGGAACTCTCTCCCTTTTGAGTACCCTCAACACCCTCCCTGTCAACCTTCCAGTAGGGGCTAAAGACGCCAAGCAGAAGAGGAAAGTTTCCCCCCACACAGGCCTTTTCATGCTGTTTTTAGTAGTAGTTTAACTGTAAATTGGATTGCTGCATTTATTATCATCTACTGCTGTTTTTACCACTTATTATTCTCTTGTATTGCTGCTCTTAGCTATTGTGATGTTTGCTTTATTGTAGTTTTTGTATTTTTAAACAAAACAGAGGAGAAATCCAATGACCAAGAAAGGCGGTATATAAATACTGTATATTATATTATTATTATGAAGTGTTACCACACCAGTTGACAGATTTTATTTTTAAAAAGATTTTCTTCCACCTTTCCTTACTGAAATGGAAACCCCAGGGTGGCTTACAAAATAGAATAAGTTAATACAAAACAATACAATAAGATTACCAATCACTACCACAAAAAAGTCAGAGCAGCAAAAAACTATCAAGCCAATGCCATCATCACAGAGCAGAAAAAACTAACAGTGCCAGCCTAGGCATGTTTGCTCAGAAGTCCAATGTTGTTCAATGGAGCTTACTCTCAGGTAAGTGTGCTTAGGATTGTGCTGTAAATCAATGGAAGGCTTGCTGTAATATTACATTACACATGTGTGCAGGAAAATAAAAGTGGAGCCAGAAGGCCATGAAATGCAAGAGACAGAAGTAGATCTGTCACACTTCTGCGCAGAACAAATCTTGAGTCAGCAAGAGATTTGACACAACTTCCCTCAGCATTCTCAAAACTAAAAGCATTGCCACTATGTGGGTAGACAGTTTGCAATCTGTTCTCCTAAGCATGACAGCTGATAGATCATTATCAAGTGGGGAGGTAGTGTGAAGCATTTCCATAATCCATGATGGGAAACATCTTCATTAATAACTTCTTGTTGATTCTTTGTGGTACTGGAGTTTGCCCATGTACCAAAATTCCCCTCTCTTAACGGTATTCAAATGCATTTTTAGTAGCTGGTCTCCTTCAGATATTCAACACACACCGGGGTGGGTGATCCTTTTCCACTTGCTTTGTGTGCATTTTAAGAGACAAGCATCTAAAATTATGAACACATACAGTTCAAATATGACCAATCAAGAACATAGTGATCCTAATTAAAATATCTCCTTGGATACCAAACCCTCCAACCTCCTCCTTTATAAAATTAAAAAACACCACTAAAAATTAAAGAAAGAAGTTGTCACAATAAATTATCATTGCTTACAAAGATACATAGCCACAAGAGCATAACGCCACAGCATAAGGAGCCCTTTAGCAAGTTAACACAACACTAAATCTTTCCAATATTTATTTTAGGGAGCTACGCCTACATATTCAGCCTCATTTTCCCTGCCTCTCATTTTCTCTTAACACAATCTTCTAACACAAATAAAACTGAACAAGACCCCAAGCCAGGATTACAGGACTTGTTCGCCATCAGAGAATTGCTAGGGTGCCATGAGAAATAATATTAGATTGTTAATTAAAGGGCTCTGGTGAACTAAGCACCGTTCCACACAGGTGGCTGCCCACCATCTCTCTACATGATTCACTGCTCACTTCCTTCCAGTCAACCACAACAAGTAAATCTGCTACATCTCTGCATTGGGTGCAATTGAATGAACTAGTCACAAGCTCACCCTCCAAGGTCATAAGAGGGAGGGCATTGTGTGTGTGCATACAATGTGAGGCCCAGGGGAGCAGCAGGGCCTTCTCTCTAGAGGCACCTCAACTCTGGAACTCTCTCCCTTTTGAGTACCCTCAACACCCTCCCTGTCAACCTTCCAGTAGGGGCTAAAGACGCCAAGCAGAAGAGGAAAGTTCCCCCACACACAGGCCTTTTCATGCTGTTTTTAGAAGTAGTTTAACTGTAAATTGGATTGCTGCATTTATTATCATCTACTGCTGTTTTTACCACTTATTATTCTCTTGTATTGCTGCTCTTAGCTATTGTGATTTTTGCTTTATTGTAGTTTTTGTATTTTTAAACTTCTGTCATTAGCTGTCTTGGGCGTCTCATTTTATGGGAAGGAAAGACATGGGAAGGCGTCTTTAGCAATGCAGCAGAATTGTCAACCCAGCTAGGAGGCTGACCACTGACTGCACACCTGTGCAAGCAACTGGAATGAAGCAAGTCCAAGTCAAGCAGAAGTCAGGTATATACAGAATAACAACCCACAGATAAACAAAAAGGTGGGCTCCTCTGCAGGACAAAGTCATTCTACCGTCTACACATTCCTAAACTAAGACTTTCTGAAGAGTGAATTTTCCTCCTCTTATAACTCCCCCCAAAAGGAAAAAGCTTGCCCAAGCTACCAGAGGTTAGGACACGCTTCCTCCCACTAGGCAAGGGTTAGGGGTCCCTGAAGCTTGTTGACAATCTTATTTCCAGGACATAAAGCTCACCACTTTGGGATAGAGCTGCGTTGCTAACAAGTACAGTATGTCCTACAGACAACCAACTCCACTCCACTGTCTCCACTGAAGTGCAGCTGCCAAATAAGGGGGAAACCCAACAAAAAAGCAGGCCCAGACAGTGGCAAAACGAGAAAGATGTAGGGAGTTCATTGATGGCCTTGCTATCTTCGTGAAATATCTCTGTAACCGTCACAATGGCATTAGGACATGGAAAGACTCCAATATGAAAGCTGCCACCACCTTATGGGTTAATTGTGGCAGAAACGAAAGCTCAAGGTGCTGAACATACACACACCAACTAATAGACTGGGGTTTCCCATCAGGTAGCAGGTGAGCAATATACAGGACTCGTCTTTCAGCAAATCCCTGTTACCAACATTGCCTTGGCGTTAGGTACACATATGCAGTGTGGGAGCCACTTCCCTGTCGCGAAAACCGGAAGTGCCTGAAAATCGCCGTTCTGGGGGTGATCTGAAGATCAGGGAGGCCTGCGGAGGGTCACGCAGGTCTCCCCGAAGGCCCCCCCAGCCCCAATAAGTAAAAAAAAATGACATTTTTGGCACTTTTTGGCGACAGCAATCCCCAGGATCACTGCGATGCCATGCTGTCCCCACCCCTTAATGAGGCAGGGGACAGTTTGTGGTCTCAGTGGTGGGTCGCAACCCAACACTTTGAGAATCAAAGTGTTCTCCTAGAGGACGCCTAGAGGACTTCAGTCTGCTCTGGAGCGGAAGGCCTGGCAGATAACCAGAGTGGCTGCAGCCTACCTGCGGATATAACAACGTGGGAAAGTGCATCCCTGTCTTGCTGGGTGTGTTTGGACAGTGAACAGGGATGTATAAGATCAGTCAGCATGTCCTGTGTTTTTATTTTATTTATTTTTTATTTATTTCACATTTTTATACCGCCCTTCCTCCAAGGAGCTCAGAGTGGTGTACATATTTCCTCCCCTCCTTTTTGTCCTCACAACAACCCTGTGAGGTAGGTGGGGCTGAGAGATAGTGACTGGCCCAAGGTCACCCAGGAAGCTTTGTGGCTGAGCAGGGATTTCAACCTGGATCTTCAGGTCTGACACCCAAACCACTACACCATCCTGGTGTTTGGGACCGTGACACTGAACACAGAGAATGATAATTTGCTATTCCACTGTTCCCCTCTCCAGCTATCCACAGAGCTAAGCACAAGCAGAGAGGTTCATTTCAACAGAATATTCCCAATGTATCAGTAAATGGGAAATATGTTTTGTTTGCCGCTGTCGCTCTGGTGTTATGACAAATGCCAAATTTGGACAATTCAAGACAGAGTAAGTCCACACTTGTTTTGTTATAACATTGATAAGAAAAAAAAATCGATTCCTGGCCAGGGCCACGGTCTGTGTGGAGTTTGCACATTCCCCCCATGTCTGCGTGGGTTTTCTCTGGGTACTCTGGTTTCCTCCCACATCCCAAAGATGTGCATGTTAGGTTAATTGGTGTGTCTAAATTGTCCCGGTATGAGTGAACCCCGCGATGGAATGGCGTCCTGCCCAGGGTTGGTTCCTGCCTTGTGCCCTACCCGCAACCCTGAACTGCAATAAGTGGGTTGGAAAATGAATGAATTAATACAAATTACTATGAACAAAAATTTGTAAAATACTGTATACAATAATCGTACAAATGCATGACAAACGATGCAGTAAGAAAGTGCTCAGCGAGCCTGCCATATTTGTTATTGTTTGTTTTTGAACTGTGTGGTGGTAGGAGGTGCACCTTACAATTTTTGCTTTGCGAACATTTATTTCAATGTATGTTCCGAGGTTTTCGCGACCAGTACATATCTTTGAGTTAATAAAAGGAAGCATTTTCCAGGTTGTTCTGGTCGTTTTATTAAGTTAAGAACAAGAGAACAAAGGGTTGTCCTAACGTTTCGCTCCTAAACCATGTGGAGCATTATCAAAGTCCCCCCCCCCCAAAGCAGGAGCAAAAAGGCATGGAAATAAAAATTCTGGAGGGGGAAAAAAGTAGGGGGGTGCCCCGGTTTGGGCACCTCAAAATATGGTAAGCCTATACTTTCCTGAATGCAAGAAAGCAGTCGTTAAGGCAGAGAAGATAAGGAACATAAGAACATAAGAAGAGCCCTGCTGGATCAGGCCAAAGGCCCATCTAGTCCAGCTTCCTGTATCACACAGTGGCCCCAACAGGTGCCTCAGAGAGCACAAGACAACAAGATACCTGTATCCTGTTGCCACTCCCTTGCACCTGGCACAAAGAAAACCTACTCCTACAACCAGGAGGTTGCTTATCCCCATCATGGCTTGTAAGCTGTGATGGACTTTTCCTCCATAAATCTGTCTAATCCCCTTTTAAAGGCATCCAGGCCAGGTGCCATCACCAACTCCTGTGGCAAGGAGTTCCACAAACCAATTACACGCTGGGTAAAGAAATATTTTCTTTTGTCTGTTTTAATCCTCCCTCCACTCAATTTGAATGGATATCCCCTAGTTCTAGTGTTATGTGAGAGGGAAAAGAACTTTTCTCTATCCACTCTCTCCATCCCATGCATTATTTTATACGTCTCAATCATGTCCCCCCTCAACCGCCTTTTTTCTAGACTGAAGAGCCCTAAACGATGTAGCCTTTCCTCATAAGGGAGATGCCCCAGCCCACTAATCATTTTGGTCGCTCTCTTCTGCACCTTTTCTAGTTCCACTATATCCTTTTTGAGATGCGGCGACCAGAACTGGACGCAATACTCCAGATGCGGCCTTACCATTGATTTGTACAACGGCCAGCGGGTGGCGCAGTGGGTTAAACCGCTGAACCATAAGCTGTCGATCGAAAGGTCGGCAGTTCGATTCCCGCGTCAGGGTGAGCGCTCATTGCTTGGCCAGCTCCTGCCAACCTAGCAGTTCCAAAGCATGTCAATGCGAGTAGATAAATAGGTACCGCTTGCGGGTAGGTAAACAGCGCTCCGTGTTCCAGCTGCATTCTACGCGCTGCGGCAAGGAGAGTCATGCCGGCCACATGACCACGGAGGCGTCTTCGGACAACGCTGGCTCTTCGGCTTTGAAATGGAGATGAGCACCACACCCTAGAGTCGGACATGACTGGACTTAATTGTCAGGGGATACCTTTACCTTTATAATAATATTGGCCGTTTTATTCTCAATCCCTTTTTTAATGATCCCAACAGGCGCGTCACTAGGTGCGCGCCGCCCTAGTGACCCCCCGTTCCCCCCCTCAAAAATTTTCAGGACCTACCCCCCCACCGCTGCCGACTCCACACATCCGCGCCGGCCGGCTGTCTGAGCCTTAATGACGAGGCCCAATGCGTTAATACGTGATTTATTACGTTTTTTGCGCATGCACACAACGAGAAACGTTCTGCGCATGCGCGAAAAACGTAATAAATCACATATTGCCGCATTGGGCCTCGTCAGAAGACCCCGGACAGCCGGACAGGGCGGACGCTCCGAAGACTTCTCCTGGTCTCGGAACCTCCGGAGGGCGACGCGCGCAGCCTCTACGGGCGTCACCCTCCAGCGTTCCGCACCACGCTCTAGCGACACGCTTGGATCCCAAGCATGGAATTGGCCTTCTTCACAGCCGTCGCACACTGGGTCGACACTTTCATCGACCTGTCCACCAGCACCCCAAGATCTCTCTCCTGATCCATCACAGACAGCTCAGAACCTGTTAGCATATATGTGAAGTTTAGATTTCTTGCCCCAATGTGCATCACTTTGCACTTACTTACATTGAAGCACATCTGCCATTTTGCTGCCCATTCTCCCAGTTTGGAGAGATCCTTCTGGAGCTCTTCACAATCCCTGCTGGTCTTCAACACCCGGAAAAGTTTAGTGTCATCCGCAAACTTGGCCACCTCGCTGCTTATCCCCAACTCCAGGTCATTTATGAACAAGTTGAAAAGCACCGGTCCCAAGACCGATCCTTGGGGCACACCGCTTTTCACCTCTCGCCATTGTGAAAATTGCCCATTGACACCCACTCTCTGTTTCCTAGTCTTCAACCAGTTCCTAATCCATAGGAGGATCTGCCCCCTTATTCCCCGACTATGGAGTTTTTTCAGGAGCCTTTGATGAGGGACCGTGTCAAACGCCTTCTGAAAATCCAGGTATATAATATCCACGGGTTCTCCCGCATCCACATGCCTGTTGACATTTTCAAAGAATTCTAAAAGGTTTGTGAGGCAAGACTTACCATTGCAGAAGCCATGCTGAGTCTCCCTCAGCAAAGCTTGTTCTTCTATATGCTTTCCGATTTTATCATTGATGTGGCTTTCCACCATCTTCCCCAGAACAGATGTTAGGCTGACATCTTCATTCAGCAATGTCAGCAACTTCATTCTTGAGTTCCTTCAGAACTCTTGGGTGAATGCCATCTGGGCCCGGTGACTTATTGATCTTTAATTTGTCAATTAAGTCTAAGATGTCTTCTCTTTTAACCTCTATTTGACTTAATTCTTTAGTCAGGAGTGGCCGTTCAGGCAGCGGTATCTGCCCAAGGTCTTCTGCCATGAAGACTGATGCAAAGAACTCATTTAATTTCTCTGCAACCTCTAAGTCCTCTTTTATCACCCCTTTCCCTCCTTCACTGTCCAGCGGGCCAACCGCTTCTCTGGCAGGTTTCCTGCTTCTAACGTATTTGAAGAAGCTTTTATTATTCCCTTTTATATTATTCCCATACGCTCCTCAAAGTCTTGCTTGGTCTCCCGTATCATCTTTTTACATTTCTTTTGCCACAGTTTGTGCTCCTGTTTGTTATCCTCATTAGGGCAAGACTTCCATTTACGGAAGGAAGCTTCCTTGCCTTTTATAGCCTCTTTAACTGTGTTTGTTAGCCATGCCGGCACCCTCCTGGACTTAGTCAACCCCTTCCTCCTTTGTGGGATACACTCCCGCTGGTCCTCTATGACTGTTGTTTTAAACAGCCTCCATGCACTTTGGAGCGATTGGACTCTTTTTACCTTCCCTTTCAGCTTCTTTCTAACTAGCTTCTTTCTAACTAGTCTCATATTAGGGAAATCCGTCCTTCCGAAGTCAAGGGTTTTTGTGTCAGATTTGCTTGGCACTTTTCCCCCAACATGCATGGCGAAACAGATTGCAGCATGGATCACACACTATATTCCTGTTGTATGCATGTACCCTGGCATCCAATCTCTGCCCACGCTTACCGGTCAAATGGCAATCCTTGAAGGACCCATGTTGCGGGATCAAGACCTGGAAGGGGGTTAGTATTGCTGATACCGCCCCCATACCATTGCCACTCCAATAGGGTTGCCAGATCGTGAGATGCTGATTTCACCAGACAACTTGCAAGTATTTAGTGTGGGGCCCTCGGATATGCAGGGCCCATAGCATATGCTACTTTTGCTACTACATTAGTCCAGCACTGCATGCTAGGCCACTGGGTCTACTCGGAATCGCACCAGCTCTATAGCTGACACAAGTCCATGTGGACCCATGTTGTCGGATCAAGTCCTGGAAGGGGGTTAGTATCGCTGATACCGCCCCCATTGCCACCCCAATCCGCCACCCTCCGTGCACCCATCACCGCCCTGTTCCTTGCCACCGCCCTTCTGCCCTGAGTTACCGATGCTGGCAGTCTTCCCCAGTCCACTGGTGCGTGGACCCAGCCACTCACCGCTTGCGGCAGTAGCCATGCCATAGAGCCCATAAAGGGTCTTATGCTGCTAGATCGCTGTTCCAGTGGCATAAGGCCCTAATAGGACTGGGTTGTTAATTTTTTAATTATTGCATACAACTAGATAATGTCGAAAGTCATAAGAACTGCGCTAAATTCAAGCTAAATTTAAGCTACATTTCAGAAGAGTGTCGTGCATGCTATTTATATCTACAGCTCAACAGATATTGAAACCACTGTATAATTAGGGATTATGGGGTGATATTTTCTATGCAGCATCATAAAAACAGTCTCAAGACAGTCTACTCCACCTGTAACTTATCAAGCGGTACATGGTACAAACAAGACAATATTATGAGGGTCACAAGAGTTTGCATAAATGCAAGGCCTTACAGAACAAAAGAAGCATATGGAAAATGTATAAAAAGCTTTCATGTGGACAAAGCCATGCAGTTTGGGCTGGCTTTGGTACAAATCTGAAGTGTAGCAATTTTGTAATAGTTCTATCTGCCTTCCTGAGAAAGCAGAACAGTGCAATCCTCTGTAAACTTCCTCCTGTGGAGCGTGTGCCACAGGCACCGGATGTCATAAACCGTGCTTCCAACATGTAAAGTGAGTTTCCGACACCCGGAAAGCAAGGGTTGCTGGAGCACAAGCCGGCAGCCCTTACTCTGACTCCCAGACGACCCTGCAGCCACTGGTGCAGGTAAGAGGTGTAGGGGTGGAGGGGAGGGAGGGCCGGGCGGTGAGGGAGGGCAGCCATTGGGACGAGCTGGGACAAGAGGGGGAGTGGATAAATGAGTTATTTGCATCTGTCTTCATGGCAGAAGACCTCGGGCAAATACCGCTGCCTGAACGGCCTCCCCTGACTAAAGAATTAAGTCAAATAGAGGTTAAAAGAGAAGACGTTTCAGACTTAATTGACAAATTAAAGATCAATAAATCACCAGGCTCGGATGGCATCCACCCAAGAGTTCTGAACGAACTCAAGAATGAAGTTGCTGACCTCTTGACCAAAATATGCAACTTGTCCCTTAAAACGGCCACTGTGCCAGTGGATTGGAGGATAGCTAATGTCACACCAATCTTTAAAAAAGGAAGGAGGGGGGGACCCAGGAAACTACAGGCCGGTCAGCCTGACATCTGTTCCAGGGAAGATGGTGGAAAGTTTCATTAAGGATAAAATCTTAAAACACATAGAAGAACAGGCTTTGCTGAGGGAGAGTCAGCATGGCTTTTGCAAGGGGAAATCTTGCCTCACAAACCTTTTAGAATTTTTTGAAAAGGTCAATAGACATATGGATGCAAGTGAACCTGTGGATATTATATATCTGGGTTGACACGGTCCCTCATGAAAGGCTCCTGAGAAAACTCCACAGTCAGGGAATAAGGGGGCAGGTCCTCTTGTGGATTAGGAACTGGTTGAAGACCAGGAAACAGCGAGTGGAAATCAATGGTCAATTTTCACAATGGCGAGAGGTGAAAAGCGGTGTGCCCCAAGGATCGGTCTTGGGACTGGTGCGTTTCAACTTGTTCATAAATGATCTGGAGTTGGGGATAAACAGCAAGGAGGCCAAGTTTGCGGATGACACTAAACGTTTCCGGGTGGTGAAGACCAGCAGGGATTGTGAAGAGCTCCAGAAGGATCCCTCCAAACTGGGAGAATGGGCAGCAAAATGGCAGATGCGCTTTAATATAAGTAAGTGTAAAGTGATGCACATTGAGGCAAGATATCTAATCTTCACATATATGCTAACGGGTTCTGAGCTGTCTGTGACGGATCAAGAGAGTGATCTTGGGGTGCTGGTGGACAGGTCGATGAAAGTGTCGACCCAGTGTACGGCGGCTGTGAAGAAGGCCAATTCCATGCTCGGGATAATTAAAAAAGGGACTGAGAATAAAACGGCTAATATCATTATGCCATTGTACAAATCAATGGTAAGGCCACATCTGGAGTACTGTGTCCAGTTCTGGTCACCACACCTCAAAAAGGATATAGTTGAATTGGAAAAGGTGCAGAAAAGAGCGACCAAAATGATTCGTGGGATGGATTTCCTCCCTTATGAGGAAAGGCTAAAACGTTTATGGCTTTTTAGTCTAGAAAAAAGGCGGCTAAGGGGGGACATGATTGAGACGTATAAAATTATGCATGGGATGGAGAGAGTGGATAGAGGGAAATTCTTCTCCCCCTTGGACAACACCAGAACCAGGGGACATGCACTAAAACTGAGTGGAGAGAGAGTTAGAACAGACAAAAGAAAGTATTTCTTCACCCAGCATGTAATTCATCTGTGGAACTCCTTGCCACAGGATGTGGTGATGGCACCTAGCCTAGATGGTTTGGATAGGGGTTTGGATAGATTTATGGAGGAAAAGACCATCACAGGTTACAAGCCATAAGCAATCTCCTGGCTTTAGAAGTAGGTTTTCTCTGTGCCAGGTGCAAGGGAGTGACAACAGGAAACAGGTTATCTTGTTGGCTGTGTACTCCCTGAGGCTTCTGTTGGGGCCACTGTGAGATACAGGAAGCTGGACTAGGTGGGCCTTTGGCCTGATCCAGCAAGGCTCTTCTTATGTTCTTATACTGGCGACGGGTTCCACCAATATCCCACGCCCGTTCCCAGCCTCGGTGGCACTTACCCCGCCACCCCAGGTGTATATGTGCCCTCGCCCTCTCGAGCTGACATACATTCGAGTCCCACTGGGACGAGGCAGCCCTACACCAGGGGAAGGGCTATGCTGGAGAGGCCCGGGAAGGGCACAAGGGCCGCCCAAGTTTATGCTGTAAATAGGGAATATTTATGTCCAAGATATTGGTAGTCAGAAATTGCTTCTTGTCAAGCATCTTCTACCCAGAACAGTATTGCCCTCACTGACAAGGGCTCAACTCATACTTCATATCAGGCCATAGTTTTAAGGACGTTTAAGGCATTTTTGCCCAAGGGTGTATATACGCATCTGGAGTTAAATGCGTACACCTGTGGGCTGGGTGGAATAGTCTGACACAGGTGTTTGTTGTGACTGTCCAGTAATGGAGAGCTGACCCAATGAAAGACAGCTCTAAGTCATGCTTTGTTTGTATGTACAGAAGCTGAAGCCATGGATTGGGTTCCAAATTATGACTAGTGCATATCCAGAGTCCAGGCATTGCATACTCACACAGGGTTCTACATTTTCACTTGCTGCAGTTGCCATAACAAGTGGGCTATTGCCCTCTTGTGAGTGTGATGAGTTCTCAGTCTTCCTCCCAAACTTGAAACAGTGAGGTTGGAGGTGGGAAAGAGGGCAGGGATTGTTCTGTAGTGGGAAGAAGGCTGAGAGCTTTCGGGTGTCCCCACACACATACTGCCAAAAATGGGGCCTACACCTACCATAGTCTAGTAGTTGATGGTGAACCTCATAGCTTGTCTGGGGTGGTACATGCTAGTGGTATAGCTGCATCAGGTAGGCTGATGCAACATAGGATATGAATTTCCACCACAGCAAAAGGCACATCACTGCATTTTTAGTTACTGTATTCAGAGGCTTTTTTCACAATGAAAAGCCTATGGTGCGACAAGCTGCTCAACTGAGGGATCTTGCATCGTTACCTGCCTAAGTGGCAAGCAGAAGGTTCCTGCCTTACATCACTGAACTGTAGTATCATGAATTTGGTACAGCTTATTAGGCAGTTATTTGTGGTTGCCACTAAGCCCTACTGTCCAAGTATCATGGCATTGGCAAGAACTCAGGAAACGTTGAGTACAATGCTGCTTAAAAAGGTAAAGGTGACCCCTGACAATTAAGTCCAGTCGTGTCGGACTCTAGGGTGTGGTGCTCACCCCATTTCAAAGCCGAAGAGCCAGTGTTGTCCGAAGGCGCCTTCGTGGTCATGTGGCCGGCGTGACTCTCCTTGCCGCAGCGCGTAGCATGCAGCTGGAACACGGAGCGCTGTTTACCTTCCCGCAAGCGGTACCTATTTATCTACTCACATTAACATGCTTTGGAACTGCTAGGTTGGCAGGAGCTGGGCCAAGCAACGAGAGCTCACCCCATCGCGGATTCGAACTGCCAACCTTTCGATTGACAGCTCATGGTTCAGCGGTTTAACCCACTGCGCCACCTTCCATAAAACCCCCACTACATGGGAGAGAAACCACCCTTATTCACCCCCCAACTCTTCATGAAGGAAAGGAGGGCTGGTTTACTTCATAGGGGCTGAGCTTTTTCTGGAATCACAGGGGCATTCACCAGATAGAAGATAAATGATTACCACTGACATGCAAATGTATGAAATCCTGCCTCCTAATACTCAATTTCTAGTCCTATGACCACACATCAAAGAGAGCCTTTGGCAACATTCAGCTTCCTTTATTTGGAAAGCACAAAGGATGCTCAGGTGAGAAATGAAGGGAAAACAGATGACTGAAAGGTCTGCAAACCTCACCATACCATAACACAGGGAATCTATTCCAGAAAGTCGAGCACAGTGTGAAACAGTGCTACAGGAGTTCAAACAATGTCTATTGATGCAGAAAACTGGCACTGATTGACCCCGTGCATCCCAGAATGCACTGCTCCCAATGGCTAGAATAGTTTAACATACATGCTAAGGCTTTCGTGGCCAGCATGGCTATCTTTATAATTAAAATTATCAGGGTTTTGAGACCATGGTCCATAATACGTTCGAACGCCTAACATTTCGCCCATACCTGTGATGCACATTCTCAAAGGTAAAACACAAGACACTCTAACCATCCTTCTGTTATCCAGAGAAACCGACCACTTATAATATATGCTAGTAATTGTGCTGACTGCTCAGTTATGTTTCCACCTAAATCACCCCTTAAATCTTGAACAAGTGATTGCTGCAGCTATAGGAGTTAACTGCTGTGCATAGGCACTAATTGGAAACATGAGTGAGCAGTCAGCACAATTACCAGCATATAAGCAGTCATTTCTCTGGATAACAGAAGGGCGGTTGGAGTGTCTTGTGTTTTACCTTTGAGAATGCCCATCACAGGTATGGGCAAAGCATTAGGAGTTTGAAAGTATTATGGACTGTGGTCACAAACCCTGGATAATTTTAATTGTAAAGATAGCTAGAATAGATAGCTAGATAGTTGTCAATCAAGCCGGGAGTGCTGTAACGAATCAGCACTAAGGAAGCAGCGTAATGGGAGGAATTACTGTACAGGGAATAAGAGGACTTTCTGCAAATGATATACAGTTGGAGCTTCTGCTAAGAAGCTGCTTTTCTTGCAATAAGTCATATGAGCAATACCAGTAGTGTAGCAAACATAGGTTTTCCCTTCATTTTATCCTCAGAACATCCCTGTGAGGTAGGTTAAGCTAAGAAGTGGTAACTAGCCCAAAATCATCAAGCGAACTTTAGGGCTAAGTGGGGATTTGAACCCAAGTCTCCCAAATTCACTGAAATCCTCAACACATGTACTGAGTCATCTGCCCACTCTGAATGGGGTTGCACTCCCCTTGCAGGAACAGGTGTGCAGTTTGCGTATGCTCCTGGACTCACAGCTCTCCCTGGAGAGCCAGGTGGTGGTGGCTAGGGGCATGTTTGGCCAGCTTTGGCTGGTGCGCCAACTGCAGCTGTACTTAAGTCGATTAGACCTGACCACAGTAGTTCATGCCTTAGTGACTTCAAGATTGGATTACTGTAACACGCTCTACGTGGGGCTGCCCTCGAAGACGGTTCAGAAGCTGCAGTTAGTGCAGAATGCGGCAGCACGGGTGGTTGCTGGAGGTTTGATTCAGTTGAACCGTTGCTTAGGTGGCTACATTGGCTGCCCATTCGCTTCTAGGCCCAATTCAGGGTGCTGATTCTAGCCTTTAAAGCCCTTCACAGTTTGGGTTCAGGTTATTTTAGGGACCGCCTTCCCCCATATATTCTGGCCCGCCCTCTTAGATTATCTGAGAGGGGACTCTCCTATAAGTGCCGCCTTTGTCCCAAGTTAGAGGGATGGCGGCACGAGGGTGAGCCTTCTCTGTAGTGGCACCACAATTATGGAACTCCCTACCAGGGGAATGAAGATCTTCCTCCTCCCCTCATGGCTTTTCGGTGAGGGCTCAAAACGTTTGTTTTGTCTAGCATTTGGGTGATGGGTTGATCTCTGTCCTCTGTTGATATCCATGCCTCTGTGTGCATGTTTCTTTTGGGTTCTGCTGCCTCTCCCTGTACCAAATAGTTGCCCCTAATGGTTTATTTGCTTTATTAAGTGATTTTACTCGTTGTTTTTCATACACTGTTCATCTTGTTATGGAATCTTTGTAAGCCGCCTTGGGCATATGCTTCCGCATGGGAAAGGCGGGATATAAATTATTTAAATAAATAGTTGTACAGTCCAGTAGTTATTACTTTTAGACTTGTCACCCAGTTAAAAAAATCTTAGTTGACTATGTAGATTTAATCAAGTTAGAAATAAGCAAAAAGTAGTTCTGAAGAACACACACATTTGGTTCTTAATTGCTCATGGACATAGACATGCACCAACACGGAATCAAAATATTAAAGCATGACATCCAGGATGGCTTTGGCACTAGAACAAACTACAGTATATCATCACCTCCCAGTTTTTACTTAGGGAGCAATCCTGTGTAACTCTTGCACCAGTGTAAAAGTAGATCCCCCAGTGTAAGAGCACTTAGGCCAGTGTAACTTGCCGTACGCTGACGGATAACCCCCCTTGGACGGCGCGCAGGCACAGTTCAGAAGCCGGACGTCCTTGGAATGCCCCCTGCGCCAGCGGAGTTGCGCCGGTGTCCATCCTGCATCTGAACTGCGCCTGTGCGGCATCCGAGGAGGGTTACACCAGTGTCCGTCCTGCATCTGGCGGCGTACGGCAAGTTACACTGGCATAAGTGCTCTTACACTGGGGGATCTACTGTTACACCGATGCAAGAGTTAAACAGGATTGGGCTGCGAGACTCATTTGGAAATCCTTGTGATAGGAAAAAGGCACAGTTAGGACCAAGGTACACCCCATCATCTGAGAAGTACAACTGGACTTATTCAAATGTCAATAAATATAAATGTATAAACAGAGGTAAATATTACAGTGTCAAGCCTTAATTTGTTGAATCAGTATATTTAGTTGAATAATACGTAGTGGCCAATTTTAACCAGTGCAACCGATTACAGCAGACATTATCATACAGAAATAAAAAAGAGACAGTCTCTCTTCACTCACATACAGCGGGGTACTCTTTTAAAATAGTGATTGCCACTGTAGTTTTCATAAGCTAAAATACAGTGGCGATTCTGGGGGGATGCCGCAAGTCACGCCCCCTGGGGAGGCGTGAGACGTCAGTTTCACGCTCAGGTGCGGCACGGCTCCAAACACCACAACCCTGCCGTTTTGCTTACCTTTTTGAGCCAAACAGCTCCAGGGTGGGCGGGAGGGCCCAACGCCAAGACGGACCAGTGCCAAGATGACGGGAGCAGCGGTGGAGAGGATGCATCCCGGAGGCAAGTACGCCCCCCCGCCGCTATGTGCGCCTGCCACCTTGGGGCCCACGGCCCCCCCGCCCCTACCCCGATGACACTTCTGCTAAAATGGGCCCCCCCGCCCCTACCCCGATGACACTTCTGCTAAAATAATTAAAAATAATGAACTAAAAAAAGTGTTGCCCAATTTTTAGTCAACTAAAGACGTTGATTAATCAAATCAATCAAAAGGTGACAGCCTAATTTATTTGAATTGAATCTGTTCTTACAAAAAAATAGTTAAGAAGCATATTCTAGAAGCAGTCATGTAAGCAAGATCTTACCACTCAGTAAGTTTAAGTTTTTAGATTGTCTTCTAGGCATTCAATTAGCTCATTTTAAATCAATCAACTGAGTAAATGAAGTTAGTCCATCACACAGTTACTCTAGACATCTGAAGGACAAAACGAGTGAAATTAGTCAGGATGACAAACATGGGGCTGCTGCAGAAAACGGCAACCCCATGTCAACTTTTTCTATTACCTCATGAATTCCACTCCCCTCCTGCCTGTGGCAGACAATAATGCAGAAGAGGATGGGGAAGGGCATGATACGAAAACATCATGTCACATGCTTCCATAACTACCTATTATAGGGAAAAGAGCAGAAACACAACACAAGGTTGCCCATTTTGGTGTTCAACATTGCATCAAGTCTCAGGTACAGTCCTCAGTTCTTTATGCAATATGCAACAGTTACCACCAATGCTTCATAGGGCAATGATGGAGTAGCCAAGAACAGAGTCAACCCAGCACATTTGAGATGGTTCCATATGTTAAGAACATAAGAAGAGCCCTGCTGGATCAGGCCAAAAGCCCATCTAGTCCAGCTTCCTGTGTCACACAGTGGCCCCACCAGATGCCTCAGGGAGCACACAAGACAACAAGATAACCTGTGTCCAGTCGCCACTCCCTTGCACCTGGCACAGAGAAAACCCACTTCTAAAAATCAGGAGGTTGCTTATGGCTTGTAACCTGTGATGGTCTTTTCCTCCATGAATCTGTCCAAACCCCTTTTAAAGGCATCTAGGCCAGATGTCATCACCACATCCTGTGGCAAGGAGTTCCACAGATGAATTACACGCTGGGTAAAGAAATATTTTCTTTTGTCTGTTCTAACTCTCCCTCCACTCAATTTTAGTGCATGTCCCCTGGTTCTGGTGTTGTGCGAGAGGGAGAAGAATTTCCCTCTATCCACTCTCTCCATCCCATGCATAATTTTATAAGTCTCAATCATGTCCCCCCTCAGGCGCCTTTTTTCTAGGCTGAAAAGCCCCAGACGCTGTAGCCTTTCCTCATAAGGGAGGTGCTCCAGCCCACGAATCATTCTGGTCGCTCTTTTCTGCACCTTTTCCAATGTTAGTGTTTAGAGCACTGGCATTGGTAAATCCGCAGGGGCCGCGGTGGCTTAGTGGTTAAGATGATGAACTGCAGACCAGAAGGTCAGTAGAACAGCAGTTCGAGACCCGAGTGCCGTGTGATCTCCTGCCAACCTAGCAGTTCGAAAGCAAGAAATTGCAAGTAGATAAATAGGCACCGCTGCGGCGGGAAGGTAACAGCGCTCCATTAGTCATGCCGGCCACATGACCACGGAAGCGTCTTCAGACAGCGCTGGCTCTTCAGCCTTGGAAACAGAGATGAGCACTGCACCCTAGAGTCAGACATGACTGGCTTTCGAGCAGGGCCAGGGATACCTTTACCTTTATTGGTAAATCAGGGGCCATACTATGATCGTCCCTCAAGCCTCAACATTCTCGATAGTCAGTGTAAGACCGAGTCTATAGTTTTTCTCATAGTTAGGTAATGATTCCCAATATCCCATGAATCTTTTAGCTGAGTTCTTTCCCTGTGATTCATCTGTGATTAAATTGTGTTGTTTTTTAAATAGTGTGGTAATCATAATACTGTATTTAGATCCCATCTAATGTAGTGGACTTACTGTACATTAAGTGTTGCATTTAAAACAGAGACATCGGAGTTCAAATCCCCACTCAGCCATGAAGCTCATAGAAGGACCTTAGGTTAAAAGCAAGGATCCACAATGCTCAGCTTGCCTTGGCAACCAAGCCCAAAATTGTGGTTGCCAGGAGATCCTCCTCCTTCCCTTGTTCCCAACTTTGCTCTGCACATGTTTGCATGAAGTCAAGGAAAATGTGCTGCTCCTCTTCCCAGTTCCAAGTTCAAAGCTAGGGAGCGTGGCACGGTCAGTTTGCCTCTGTGCTGGCCAGGTACTCTAGGGACTACCTGCTGCCACTACCCTCTCCAGCTCCAGACCTGGAGCAAGACCTCTACATTCCCATCATTCCTCTGGACCACCACTGGCTCCAGAGTTGGCAAGGGCCCATCAGCTTGACCTGTGCTGCCCAAACACTCCAAGCAGCTTGGTAACACAGCACCCAAGGAAGTCTTCATCCTCTCTCCAACTCCAGAGCTGGCAGCGGCTCATCTGCTTGGCCCTCTGCTGCCCAGAAACTCCAAACATCTCAGCAATGCAGTGGCCAAACAACTCCCAGCCTTCCCTGCACAACTGGATCACTGCACAACTGTAAGGATCACAGCACAACTGCAGTATGATCCCCCATTGCAGCTTCAAAGTTAAAAGGGAAGCCAGGGATCATTTGTCATACTTGGCAAAAGGCAGCAGCCCACTCGCTATGGCAAATGTGGCTCATGACGATTTGGAAACCTGTCGAAGAGGTAGCGTCTGGCCCAACCTTATGTCACGCGGCAGCTGCAAGAAGGAAATGAGATATGTCTCGTATACACATCAGCTATCAGCTCCTTGGAGAAAGAGTAGAATACAGGCGCCCCCCGCTTATTCGACGGGTTAGGGACCGGAGCACTGTCAAAAACCATTGAAAAGTGGAACCCAGTCCTATTTTTAGCTTGCAAATGCAAAACGGCCACCAAAAAAGGTCAATATCACTTGTGAGTGTGTGTGAAAGCCTAAATAACACACTATATATACCAAATATAAATGAATGATTATAAGCACAAATCTGTACTGTATGAATACTGTACTGTATGATAAGTACAATAGACTGCATGAAAAATGGCACCAAGTCGATTGAAAGAGAAAAAGCAGTGACTGGTCGGTCGTGCAAACATGACAAGATAAGTCAAAAGAGCAAAGCATGCATTGAATGATTATAATTGAAACACGTCGAAAGAGTGGACCGTCGAAAAGCAGGGCATACCTATATTCTTTTGCTATGTGAACTGCTTTGTGAGCACCATGCTTTTATAGTCTTGTTCTATAATCTATACACTCCTGAAGGTGGTATAGAAATCTTCTAAATCAAGGGTTCCCAACCCCTTTCTGGCCGAGTACCACATCTGGCACCACTCTCCTGCCGAGTACCACCAAAAGTGACTGGTGATGACATCATCACCAGTTACTTCCGTGTTTGCAGAAGCCAGAAAATGCAGGGAAGAGGCTCTGGGTAGGTGGAAGGGCCCTTCTCAGCATTCTTGAGAGGCTTGGCCAAAGGCAGGAGTTTCTTGAGAGCAAAAACGCACCACCAAAAGCACCACGTTGGAGTGGGGTTCCAGTGGTCCAGCAGTCTGAGTACTACCAGCAGTCAGCCAAAGTACCACTGGTGGTACTAGTGCCACAGGTTTGGAACCCCTGTTTTGGATCTGAAGCTTTCATGGCCAGCAATAATGTATTAGGATTGAAACTTCAAAACAGGATTAAAAGCCATGTAAAAATCAAATATGTTTTAAAAGCTTAATTTTTTGCTTTAGTTGAATGGAAAAGGTGCAGAAAAGAGCGACCAAAGTGATTCGTGGGCTGGAGCACCTCTCTTATGAGGAATGACCACAGCGTTTAGGGCTTTTCAGTCTAGAAAAACGGTGGCTGAGGGGGGACATGATTGACAGCGCAATCCTCTACTTACTGGTGGCAACGGAATGAGCGTTCCGTCACTGGGAGACGTCGTGAATGTGCTGTAAAGCATGTTCGTGACGCCTCAAGAGCAAGGAAGGCCAGCATAGAGGCCGGCCTCCCTTGCTCTGTCAACGGAGCGCCCTGCGGCCTCCAGACTAGGTAAGCAGGGATCCAGCCTGAAGTGTCGTCGGGTAGGGGTGGGGTGGGGCAGTGGGCCCCAAGGCGGCAGGCACACGTGGCGGCGGGGGGGGGTGTACTTGCCTCCGGGATGTGTCCTCTCCACCGCCGCTCCTGTCGTCATCTTGGCGGCGGGGGGGTGTACTTGCCTCTGAGATGCGTCCTCTCTATCGCCGCTCCCGTCGTCGTCTTGGCGCTGGTCCGTCTTGGTGTTGGGCCCTCCTGCCCTCCCTAGAGCTGTTTGGCTCCAAAAAGGTAAGCAAAATGGCGGGGTGTGTGTGACTGGAGCCATGCCGCACGCGCGCGAAACTGACATCACGCCCCCCCAGGGGGCGTGACTTGCGGTGTCACGTGGGGACGTCACGTCAGCGCCCCCCCTGAATCGCCACTGGATCCGGCGGGCGAGGGGGGCGGTTTGCTGGGCAAGGGAGCACGTTCCATTGGCCCAGCCGGCCCAGGTGGGGGATGGCCTCAGCCATATCCCAGCCCTTGCCAGGCAGCTGGGCCGTTACACGGCCTCCTCTGACTTCCGCCAGCTATTTAGCTGGCGGAAATTTGAGGAGGCCAGTTGGACCGACCGGCATTTACACCTGGGGAAAGGGACAAACGTCCCCTTCCCCGAGTAGACTTCCAGCCAGGCGGCAGCCTGGATGTCGGTGCACAGGATCCGGCGGGCAGCCCTGGGTCACCCGCCGGATCCTTACAGTGGATTGCACTGCCCTACGTATAAAATGATGCACGGGATGGAGAGAGTGGATAGAAGGAAATTCTTCTCCCTCTTGCACAACACCAGAACCAGGGGACATGCACTAAAATTGAGTGGAGGGAGAGTTAGAACAGACAAAAGAAAATATTTCTTCACCCAGCATGCAATTCATCTGTGGAACTCCTTGCCACAAGATGTGGTGATGGCACCTGGCCTAGATGCCTTTAAAAGGGGTTTGGATAGATTCATTGAGGAAAAAGCCTTAAGCACCTCCTGGCTTTAGAAGTAGGTTTTCTCTGTGCCAGGTGCAAGGGAGTGACAACAGGAAACAGGTTATCATGTTGGTTGTGTGCTCTTAGAGGCATCTGGTGGGGCCCCTGTGAGATACAGGAAGCTGGACTACGTAGATGGGCCTTTGGCCTGATCCAGCAAGGCTCTTCTTATGTTCTTAAGTTAAAAACAATACGTTGTGCTGTTTTTAGCTTGTTTTTAACTTTGGTGTTTATTGTTTTTAATTTAAACATAAATATTTGATTTTTACATGGCTTTTAATTCCATTTTGAAGTTTCAATCCTAATACAAAAATAAGCTTGTTCAAGCTACTCTTGAACAAAAAGAGGCATATACCGGTATTAATAATTATACAAGCACAAACAAATTCACTGCACAGCACAATCTAAGACAGGGGTGTCAAACTCATTTCATGTACTGTAGTGGGTCGATTAGCATCCATCATGCCCTGCTGAAGACAGGAAGTGACATCCTTAAGCAGGAAGTGATATCCATAAGCAGATAATGGCCAGAAATAAGCAGTTTGTTCTCAAATAGAAACTCATTAGCTGCAAAGACAGAAGAAAAAAATGTGCAAAGGTCCATTTTCAAAATATGGGAGAGATGAGTTATCACGTGAGCTGCCCTTTCAGCAGCGCTGCTTCTGCTGCAGCATCACTTCACAGCTCAGCAACTGAGAGGTGGTGTGCAAAATGACACCTCAGCAGAAGTGGCACTGCTGAAAGGGTGGTCAATGTGATAACTGGGCTCTCCCAGTACCTTGGCAGAGTCTCCCTCTCTCAGTCCTCGTGGTCTGCGCTCCTTACCTGTAGCATTCCTTGCCTTCTGAGGCCTCCTTCTGTCACTCCCCCCGCCCAGCCTTGGCAGAAGCAGCACGGTTGAAAGATGGTGCTAAGACAGCCCAATTATCACAAAGGCTGGATAAAAGAGCTTCTGGGGGCTGCATCCATCTCACGGGCCTTATGTTTGACACCCCTGATCTAAGAAGAACACCTCAGGATCCCTTGCAGATCCTCCACATTCTCACCCCAATATTTTTTTAGACATTGCAAGAATTTCTGGGGCACAACTGTTGGCTTGCACCTTGCTTCACTGGTGCCTTTAAAAACAGTAATATTTGTGCAGTTGGACCAGCCTTGGACAACTGTGCAACCATCTTCATCCAAATCAAGACTTAATCCTTGTTTCAATGGAAGTTCTTCCTTGTGAAGTGACCTGAAAGGAGGCATAAGAAAAAAGTAGCCAACAGGAGGCAGCCAAGTATGGCGTAGTGGTTACAGCACTTGCCTTGTGACAGGGCTCAAAGCCCTGCTCAGCCATGAAGTTCAGTGGCAAAACAAGCCACTCTTCTTATCTGATCTATTTCATATAACTGTCAGAGAGGAAAAGAACAAGGATAACCCCTTGGTATGCTGCCTTGGGCACCTTGGAAGATGAATATGATGCAACTAATCAACACCACCATCTACGTTTATCACCAAGCTCAGAAGTGTGTAGCTATTTAATACTTGGTGCAGGACAAGCAGTGGATTTTCATCCACTCCTGAATCCCACTAAATTAAAACATTTTTGTCAAAGGATGATCAAGCTTGAATTTATCTCAAACCACAGGCTCACCAAATGTTACCACATTTCGAGGCAGAAAGAACCAAGCAAGCCTCAGACCCACCAGCTAGGAAAACGAAACACACACACACACACACACACACACACACACACACACACAAACATGTTTACAGGCTTGTCAGACCTGCTGATGGGTTAACCCCCAGGGGTTTTCCCTAAGAGCTCTAGCAGTGGAGGTTTCCATTGCAGGCGTTTGCTGTTCAACAACGTTTCCTAACAATGTTTATGGGGGAAGGAAATGTTACACTAAAAGCAAGATAGGAACCACAAAGGTGTGCAATGGGGAGCTGAGCACTCATCCCACACGCCTCCCAGTCCATTCTATACATTCTATTAATGCTAATCTCAGCATCAGACACAGAGAGATGAACATTTCCAGCTCAAGGAAAAAGAAAAGCCAACTCAGAAGAGAAGCACAACACAAAACGAGTTATAAAAATTGCAAGCAGTTAGGCTTTTAAAATGCAAAGTCTGGCATATTTTACTATGTTCACAGACTCTGAGTGCCAGACACTGGTGCTTAACAAACAAGGCCTGGCTACTGACATCCTTCCTGGTCTCTGGAGCTCCCTCCCAGAATACTTAGGCGCTGGTGCCACTTCTCTCTCTCTCCCCTTCTCCTTTTAAATCTCTTCATCTGCTCTGTAAAGTTACTGACTTGACTCTTCAGTCCTCATCACAACTAAGAATGAAGGCTAATTGCCTCCAACTATACTGGCTTGCCTGGGCCAAGACACACAATGCAGCAACTTTATTAAAGCTAAGATAACGTTTGATCTGGTCAGCTACTGGATGAGAGACTACACAGAAACCCCATATACAGTATGTGTAATAAATACATTCATCCCTTGTTACCTTTGCTTTTCCCATTCCTCTCTTCCTTCTGCTATCTGTACTACCTAGGCAGCAAGTTCCTTGCAACAATGCTCTCTGCCTTTTATTTCTTGGCTTGTATTGTACTGTAAAGCACCGTAGCCATGGATAACACTCCATTTTTAAACTGGTCAACAGTATGGCAAGTCAGATGGACTACCAGTCTGACTCAGCAAGGCAATTCTAATATTCCTACAACTGAGGTCTTGAAGAAAGCCAGAGTCCCTAGTCCACTCTGCCTCTGCCCCAGCTGCAGAAGATGAAACAGTGTGGAAAAGGAGGAAGACTTGTTCAACCACTTCTCAGACCTAGTGGTGGCAGATATTCTCAGCTCCTCAGCTGCAAAATGATCCGCTACAAGCTTCAGTGCCCCATTGGCACTACCAAATGATTTGACTGATGGCAGGTGGCTCCCTTGCCAGACCATACCCAGACTAGTTCAGGTGTTTGCTGGCAGTCCCAGTCCCCCTCCCGTTCCGATCTCTCCCTGCGACAGTGAGGTGGTTTGTTTGGGTCTGGCAAACGGGGCCGCACTACCACTGCAACATCACCATCACCATCTCCACTCTCTTGCCACATTGGCAGCGAGAGCGAAAGAAAGTGCCGGTCTGTCATCGGCGTGCACACCTGTGCCTTGCAGAAAAATAAAGTCATTGTTGTCTTCCAGAAAAGGGGGGGGGGAAGAGAGAGAGAGAGAGATCGCCGCTGCTGCTGCTGCTGCTGCTGCTGCTCTCTGCCTCAGCCATGCCCCACCTGCCTGGTAGCGCAATCCGATGCATGTTTACTCACGATACTCAGTCACAGTGGGGTTTACTCCTCCCGGCTAACGTGCACAAGAGTGGAGCCTAAGGAGATCTTGGCGGTACCGTCAGGCTTGGCGGGGGAGAAGCGGATGTGCTTAGTTAGAGTCCTTTACCTGGAGCCGCCTCCGGCGTATAATCCCGGAGTCGTCCATCGCTTTCCAGCGCGAAGAGCTCGCCCCATCGACTCGCTACACCTCCTGCGAGCCAAACGCGGCTCTCGCGCCGCCCGCAAGGCCGCGGGCTGGGCTGGGCTGGGCTGGGCTGGGCCGGCCGCAGAGGCTGGAGCCCAGGGCGGGGCAACTCAGGTGGGCTCGTATCGGGTGGGTCGTCTTGTCGCGCGACTGCAGCAGAGTCCCGGTGAACCGGCCGCCCCGCCCGCCTCGGCTTTTCCTAGGCACGCACGACTCTCATGGACCGGACTGAGGGCGCCGCCAGCCGTGCCGGGGCTACGCTGCGCCCCCTGGCTCTCCGGCAACGTGCATGGCCGAGGCTGCAGGAGCTGGAAAGCGGCCCACGAGGAGGAGGCGGTAGCGGTAAGCGGTGGTAGCAGCACAGCAGCAGCAGCAGCATCTGCCCCTCCCTGACTCCTCACTCTCTGCGCCACGGGCGGGGCCGGCACGTTCCGCGGCTGCAGCCAGCCCGACCTTGGGGGACCAGCGAGAAAAGCTTCGGCACCCCCTCCCACGACCAAGTCCTTTTTTTTTTAACCCTTCTCCGTCGGCCTTCTTAAAGTGTATCCCCCTCTGTAACTTCAGTTCTACGTTTCTTTTAGCACAGGGGTGGGGGAACGTTTTTTTTAGCTACCCCAAAATATATTTGTTTACGCCGATATTACCCCCTCTAGTTGAAAGACAGAAAATCAAGGAGCATTTAAATTCAAAATAGTTTATTGAATTCAAAATTAATAAAAAATCTCATTATTAAACAAAATAATTTCATTGAAAACCTTTTCACTTCAGGTTTTGGAGAAATGATATATTACATGCCCAACCTCTTTGTCCGAAGAGGCCTAGCTGCACAGCATCCTTGCGTGCAAAAAATGCAGCCTTGTTGTATGGTTGAGCCTCACACAGGCGCACAAAGCGGCTAGAAGCTTCGGAATCTGAGTCCCAGCTCAAACAATTCCGAAGGTTCCAGCTGCGTTGTGCATCTGTGCGGCCAGTAGTGGAGGAAGCGATGGGGCAGGGGTGCCCCCCCGGTGGACCAATGGTCGCCAACGGTCAAGGGGGCCGCAGGTCAAAAAAGTTTGGGAACACTGGCCTACTCCATCACATAATGAAGTATGTACAGTAGTATCTTCAGGCTCCGGTAACACAGGCAAGTACACTTGGCAAGTTCAGCCATCAGGACTTGAAACAAACTGAGCTGGCCCAGATGAAAGTAAGATGTGACCTGCCCACCTACAGTGGCAGCCAACCATTTCTTCCTGGTGGAAATTTGTATGAGCATGAAAGCACATTTTTTCTTCCAGTCATGCGGATCTTATGCTAGGAAGCAGCGACTTCAACCATAGCTATCTGGACAGGTATTACATACTTCATTGGAGGTTGCATTTTCCAGTGCGTTCTGGACGCTTCCCATGAATCTGTCTACTGATATGTGAGCCAGTGGTTGTTGACTGCATCAAGCAATGGCTTATGTATGTGTAAAACAACCATCAAGGATCAAACAATGCAGGCAGATGCTTCTGGTCACTTGAAACAAGACTTTTCACACATTCAGACACAATCTAAACAATACACTCACTTTGTGTCAGGGGCGTAGCTACACCCCCAGTGGGGGGGCCCCACTCTCCATGCACCCCCCCTGCAATGACACAAGCCTCGCCCTTTGGGGCAGAGTGCCACAAGCCCCGCCCCTTTGGGGGTGGGGTATCACTTTCACGCCGACGCCACCACGGCAAAATGGCGGCACAAAAGCCCCCCCATGTTTTGGGTCTAAAAAGGCCCCAGGAGGGGTGACCGGAAGGGGGGTTGAAAGCATTGCTGGGGGGTTGCATGACGGGGTGTTCTTCTTATCAGAGTTTGTGCACCCCTTGGGCAGCTAGCCGGGTGCATCTTTCCTGGCTGGCCGGCAGTTTCAATGACGCTGCTGGAGAGGCTGCGCCTGTGCAACCCTGCAGCCTCTCTAGCTCCCTTAGTCTCGCTGGCTGAGTCCTCCAGCCAGCGAGACTAGGGAAGCTAGAGAAGCTGTAGCAAGTTTGCGCAGGCCCAGCCTCTCCAACATCGTCTTTGAAACTGCCAGCCAGCCAGGAAGGACACGCCCGGCCGGCCGCCACCCGAGGGGGGTGCACGAACTCCGGTAAGGAGAACACCCCATCGTGCAACCCCCCCCAGCAACGCTTTCACCCCCATATGTAGCCTTACCAGATTTTCTGGCACCCCGAGGGGGACGCAAGTGACATCATGGAAGGCGGATCAATGAACCGTGATGTCACTTCCGCTGGAAGTGGGCGTGTCTGCCGGAAGTGGGCGTGTCCGTGGGCATGTCCACCGGAAATGTCCACAGGAGCGTGTCCAGACAGCTCAACATTAAATAATTAATTCTCAACATTAAATAAATAATAAAATCAATTTAAATAATTATTTTACCTTTTCCCCCATGCCTCTGAGCATGTGCAGAGTTATCCACTGCACCTGTTACCAAAACGGGGGTAAAAACTAAGAAAAGCAAGCAGGCAGAGATCTGACATTTTTGCAATGCTCCCTTCTTTGCAATTACTGCTCCCCTGCCCTTGAATTGAATCTAGGCACGCAGGCAAGCAGTGAGTCCAAATCTTGAATGCACTGAGGATCTAATTAATTATGTCACGTAGGGCAAAAGCACCTGCTCCCTGCTAATGCCCTGCACTCCATGTCCTCCCCTTAATGTTCCCTGCCTTTGTTCCTCTTGTCTTGCCTCTCCATTCCAGCCTCTGTCTTCTCCATCTCCTCACGTCTCCTCTTCGTCCCGGCCGGCTGGGACTGCCCCCCTGCAGCGCTAATACGCTGCTGCTGCCACTTCTTCGTCCGGACCAATCGTGGACTCTTTGCGCGCCTGCGTGAGGCTAGGAGCACTCCGGAAACGTCCGACTTCACGAAGAGGAGGCTGGCCGGGTGCCCGGGATCTGGGCTCCCCACCGTGAATGTCCCGGTGAATACCGGGACTATGGTAAGCCTACCCATATGGAGCTTGGGGGGTGTCGAGCTCTGGAGGGGGTGCATTGCTGCTGCCGCGGCGCTGCAGAAATTTCACGGCGGGGCGGCAGCAGTGCACCCCCCTCCGGAGTTCAACACCCCTACGCCCGGGGGGCCACTGCCCCCCCTAACGACGCCTCTGCTTTGTATGGAGTAGATAATTTACATCAGAGTTTCCCAACCTGTGATACGGGAGGCCAAGCAAGACTTTGAGGAACGTATGGCAGGCAACATAAAAGGAAATAACAAAAGCTTCTTCAAATATGTTAGAAGCAGGCAACCTGCCAGGGAAACGGTTGGTCCACTGGATGGTAAGGGAGAGAAAGGGGACTTGGAGACTGCAGAGAAATTAAACGAGTTCTTTGCATCTGTCTTCACGGCAGAAGACCTCAGCATGCAGTTTGGGCTGGCTTTGGTACAAATCTGAAGTGTAGCAATTTTGTAATAGTTCTATCTGCCTTCCTGAGAAAGCAGAACAGTGCAATCCTCTGTAAACTTCCTCCTGTGGAGCGTGTGCCACAGGCACCGGATGTCATAAACCGTGCTTCCAACATGTAAAGTGAGTTTCCGACACCCGGAAAGCAAGGGTTGCTGGAGCACAAGCCGGCAGCCCTTACTCTGACTCCCAGACGACCCTGCAGCCACTGGTGCAGGTAAGAGGTGTAGGGGTGGAGGGGAGGGAGGGCCGGGCGGTGAGGGAGGGCAGCCATTGGGACGAGCTGGGACAAGAGGGGGAGTGGATAAATGAGTTATTTGCATCTGTCTTCACGGCAGAAGACCTCGGGCAAATACCGCTGCCTGAACGGCCTCCCCTGACTAAAGAATTAAGTCAAATAGAGGTTAAAAGAGAAGACGTTTCAGACTTAATTGACAAATTAAAGATCAATAAATCACCAGGCTCGGATGGCATCCACCCAAGAGTTCTGAACGAACTCAAGAATGAAGTTGCTGACCTCTTGACCAAAATATGCAACTTGTCCCTTAAAACGGCCACTGTGCCAGTGGATTGGAGGATAGCTAATGTCACACCAATCTTTAAAAAAGGAAGGAGGGGGGGACCCAGGAAACTACAGGCCGGTCAGCCTGACATCTGTTCCAGGGAAGATGGTGGAAAGTTTCATTAAGGATAAAATCTTAAAACACATAGAAGAACAGGCTTTGCTGAGGGAGAGTCAGCATGGCTTTTGCAAGGGGAAATCTTGCCTCACAAACCTTTTAGAATTTTTTGAAAAGGTCAACAGGCATGTGGATGCGAGCGAACCCGTGGATATTATATATCTGGATTTTCAGAAGGCGTTCGACACGGTCCATCATGAAAGGCTCCTGAGAAAACTCCACAGTCAGGGAATAAGAGGGCAGGTCCTCTTGTGGATTAGGAACTGGTTGAAGACCAGGAAACAGCGAGTGGAAATCAATGTGCAATTTTCACAATGGCGAGAGGTGAAAAGCGGTGTGCCCCAAGGATGGGACTGGGACTGGTGCTTTTCAACTTGTTCATAAATGACCTGGAGTTGGGGATAAACAGCGAGGTGGCCAAGTTTGCGGATGACACTAAACTTTTCCGGGTGGTGAAGACCAGCAGGGATTGTGAAGAGCTCCAGAAGGATCTCTCCAAACTGGGAGAATGGGCAGCAAAATGGCAGATGTGCTTCAATGTAAGTAAGTGCAAATTGATGCACATTGGGGCAAGAAACCAAAATTTCAGATATACGCTAATGGGTTCTGAGTTGTCTGTGACGGATTAAGAGAGAGATCTTGGGGTGCTGGTGGACAGGTCGATGAAAGTATCGACCAAGTGTGCGGCGGCTGTGAAGAAGGCCAATTCCATGCTTGGGATCATTAAAAAAGGGATTGAGAATAAAACGGCCAATATCATTATGCCCTTGTACAAATCAATGGTAAGGCCACATCTGGAGTATTGTGTCCAGTTCTGGTCACCACACCTCAAAAAGGATATAGTTGAATTGGAAAAGGTGCAGAAAAGAGCGACCAGAATGATTCGTGGGCTGGAGCACCTCCCTTATGAGGAAAGGCTACAGCGTCTGGGGCTTTTCAGCCTAGAAAAAAGGCACCTGAGGGGGGGACATGATTGAGACATATAAAATTATGTATGGGATGGAGAGAGTGGATAGAGGGAAATTCTTCTCCCTCTCGCACAACACCAGAACCAGGGGACATGCACTAAAATTGAGTGGAGGGAGAGTTAGAACCGATAAAAGAAAATATTTCTTTACCCAGCATGTAATTCATCTGTGGAACACGTTGCCACAGGATGTGGTGATGGCACCTGTCCTGGATGCCTTTAAAAGGGGTTTGGACAGATTTATGGAGGAAAAGACCATCACAGGTTACAAGCCATAAGCAACCTCCTGGTTTTAGAAGTAGGTTTTCTCTGTGCCAGGTGCAGGGGAGTGGCAGCAGGATACAGGTATCTTGTTGTCTGTCTGCTTCCCTGAGGCATATGAGATACAGGAAGCTGGACTAGATGGGCCTTTGGCCTGATCCAGCAGGGTTCTTCTTATGTTCTTATTCATCCCAGCATAGTGTTCCTCACAGTGGCTATTTGCTGGTTCTTGCTAGGGTAACACACCCAGCTATATAGCTGATCTGTCAGCTGTATGCCAGTCCCAAGCCTGGATACTTGGGGAGGAGTGGGAAAAGCAATGGTGAACTACCCCACAGCAAACTCTCATCCAAACGCTTTATGGTGAGAGCAGCATGAAGAGCTCTTGCCTATAATGTCACCTAAAGTCAGACTCGACTGAATGGGTACAGGAGGAGAGGTGGTCATTGAGCTGTGTTATGACATGAGATTACCTTCCTATTCCTCCTTAGGAATCCACCCCCCCCTCCGGTGACTCATTTCTCTGAAGAAATAATTGTATGGCACTTGTATTGATTTCTCTGATGACATAATTGTATGGCATTTGTATTGTATAAACCAAGTCTCTGATGCAAGTCATTGGGTTGCAAGTCATCAGGTAAAAAGAGGCCAAGTAATATAACGTTACCTATCCAGTGGTGCCTCTTTTCCTAATGAGGCCATGTTCACAGGGCAGCCTACAATATCAAGGTAGGATTCTGTGGCACACCAACAGAAGGGTGGAAACTCTGTAGAAAGGGCAGGTATCTTTTCCCTTTATGGAAATGCTCCACGCCACCCCAAAAGCTGAATGCCAGACATAGAGCTTGCATTGGTCCTGCACTCAGAAGCAACCTTTCTATGGTGGCATCAGGAGTTGATCAGATTGGACACTGGCAAAGGGCCCAGCTGGCTATGCCAACCATTGAAATGTCAGTACTGGTGATAGCAGTAGTGCAGCTCGAAGCACTGTCGGGGGAGATAGGGGTGCTATGGAGGGGTCCAAATGAAAAGTTTTGCCGGCCCCCACCGACCTGGCAGGGGATAGACATAGGTTGGCAACGCCCTCATGTCTCCTTGTAACGTGTAGTTTGGGCAGTGGTGTTTGATTGAATGCACTTGAGGCAGCAGAGTGAGAGACAGACAGATCTGACCCACAGGGTACAACCTACTTGGAAGTCCTCCTGCACAAGCTCACTGAAGTAAACAGGAACTGCTTAGGAGCACTGCCACTTATTTCAAAGAAGCTTTTGCAGGAGATCCTTCTGGTGGATTGTGCCCCCTGTAGAATACTACAGTAGGAGGAGACTGCCATTTGGCTTTACCGCCTCAAGAAGCAAAATGTCTTGGGTCAGGCTTTCCAGTGCCCCTGCGATTCCATCAGTTGCATGAACTGAGTTAGATGAAGGCATATGTTGAGGCGACCTGTATGTGAGAACTGTGCAGATTTGACCTGCTATATGAGGACATTTACTTCCCAGAATGGGTATACAAGCTGGTGGTTATTGGGATCAACCCTTTCTTGGGAGGTTATCTAGAGATGTTGTTCCCTCTCATACCCAGGCAGACTGCTAAGCTTAGCTAAATAAACACACGAGGCATAGGCTGAGTTAAGTTGCAAAAGAAAGAAGTTTACTCACGGTTCAGCTCATATATATACAGCATCTGATTAAGATCAGAGTTTATAATAACTTAAGGATGAAGCGCCCCTCATTGCTGGCGCCTCCTGCATGGTAGTGTGCTCGGATCATGGCCGCCATTCATCAGAGCTCAGGCATGCCACGTCCTCTCTCGTTGGCATCAGGAGAAGGAAGAGAGTGAGAAAGGGCAAAAAGAAGGAGGAAATAGGTCAGGGAACCACGCCCCTTTCTTGGAACATAGAGAAGTCAAGGCAAAAGGTCTTTCAGGTGACCAGACGACACACCGCCTCCCAGTGTTCCCCCCAGTGTCCAGCAGCCGAATGCTGCCCACCTCCAACAGTGGTCTGTATTGATGATGGTCTGATGTTGAAGCTTTATATACTTACCAGGTTACCAGAGAACTATCTTGAAAACTAGATCTCACAACTTTGCTAGAGGTGCGTGTGTGTGTGTGTGTCTCTCTCTCTCTCTCTCTCTCTCTCTCTCTCTCTCTCTCTCTCTCTCTCTCTCTCTCACACACACACACACACACACACACACACACAGATATTTATAATTAATCATACAGTAATAATAACAATAGAGATTAAAACTACTGTATGCATCCTAGGTACTTAGTGAGGTGTGCCATCAAACTCCCTGGAAGAAGCTGACCCATTTCACCTTATTTATGGCCATAGAACAAATCCTGGCATCATTTAACATGAGGTCAGAAGTGCATCACTGTAACCAATGTCAAAATGTTGAAGTCATGAACAGGGCAAGTAGATGGTGCAGTAATTTTGCTGCTTCTTGCCACCACCCCCATTAGATAGGAGCTCTCAGAATATTTGATTCCTATTATACTGAAAAGCTATTGACATAACAATTTAAACACAATAGTTTTGTTGCAGAAAACCTAGGCAAAATATCTCTGGTCTTCTGGGACAAAACAGTCCAGGAGGCATAAGTAGAAGTAAACTTAGGGAGCTTTTCCAGAAGATCGGTGTGCAGTCTTCCTGAAGGAGATGCTTCTCATGGAGGGATGTTGTGTTTTTCCAGCACGTAGGAAAATATGATCCTTCCCTCAGGTAGAACATTCATTGTGCAAATGAGAAATATGGCAGCAGCCGCTCAACCAGGCTCATGCCATATTGTGACAAATATTTAGGATGTGTGTGTTGATCCTGTAGAGGCGGATTGCTTTTCCAGCATACTTCTCATATGAAAGCTTCCTTATGCCTAGCCTTAGATGGTCCATCTAGACCAGCAATTTTCAACCGCTGTGTCATGGCACATTGGTATGCTGTGAATGGTCCACAGGTGTGCTGCAGGAGTTTGGGGTCCTACCTAGCTGAAATCCACCTGTCATAGCTGGCCACCAGTCTCCAATTTATTACTAACATGAGCTACAGTCTGTTTTCAGTATCCACAGGGGTTAGGTTCCTGGAAATACCCACAGGTGTTTCAACAATTGAACATAACGAACCATTGATCCTATGGGATCAATAGGGTTAGGTGCAGGTGGTTAGGGGGTTGGGGCAGGGTCCATGAGAGGGGGTAAATGGGTTAATTTGTACCTGGGCCCAGGGTCCAAAAGGGGACCTGAGTGGCAAAAGAGGGGGCCTAGAAATGTTCCAATCTGCAGGACGCGTGCGCCACCCCCCCCCCACAGGTACTCACAGTTCTCCCTGACTCGCAGGGATAACTTTGAGAACCACTGCTCTAGCTGACTCCACCACATTCCACCCTCTCACAGTGCCTTCTCAGTGTCTTTGCAAGGTCTGTCAGCAGCTGCCATCTCCCATCCAAGCAAGAACCGAGGTCAACCCTGCTTAGCTTTTTCAGGCAGGGCACCAGTTCAATCTCCAGGCCACACCTCCTGCCCAATTATTTCTTCCATGCCCTTTCCTCTGTTCAGGATCAACCCAAGACATTTTCCTGTCCCAAAAAGCTGTATTACATGAGTGTGTGTCTATGCTCCAACATCCCTTGCAATGTTACTATTATTTGAAATATTTATCTACTGCCTTTCAGCAAAAAGGTCACAAAATGGTCTATGTAGCAAAATAAATAAATGATTGTTCCCCATCCCAGAAAGACTCACAATCACAGAGACAATCTGAGACAGAGATCGTACCTGCAGATAAGAGATCATTAACAGCCATAGAGACCTTCCATTTGGCCTATTTGGAGGATCCCCATGGGGAGGAGAGATTTTGGCCTAGTTCACAATGAGGTGATAAACCTATTGTTCCACAGGAGTGCCCTTCCATACAATACAAAACATCCCAGCACATTAGGGTTACCATATTTTGAGGGACACAAACTGGAACCCACCCACCCTATTTCCCCCCCCCCCAGCAATTTTTTTAAATTTTTATTTTATTTTCTGGCCATGTTGCTGCTCTCTTTTTATTTTTAGTATTTTCACACCATTTTTGCTTGCCTTTTTTGCTGCTCCTCCCGCAGGCTGCTGCTGCTGTCATCCTCAACTGCCGTGCCTGCCCCGCCGCCACCCCCCTGGGGGTTCCTCGCACGCTGGACACTTCAGCCGGGAACTGCGCAGGTCTGAAGCCTCCAGCCGCACCGTGTGCATGTGTGGCTGGATACTTTGGCCTTGCCCGATTTCCAGCCGGGAACCATGCAGCGCCAAGACTCCAGGACGGCTGCCATACACTCCGGGACCCCAGGACAGGACCCCAGAATCCGGGTCTCTCCCAGCCATTCCGGGACATATGGTAAACCTACAGCACATAGAAAACCAACACATCAGGAAGAAGTATTCTGCCTAATTCAGTTTTATTTTGATATTCCATCATAAGCCCCTTCCTGCAGTCTAAAATGCTACAGCCCAGAGCTTTACCACCTCAGTGAGAACTAAACCTCAGTGCAGCAGAGTTTCTCTAGGCACTAATTGCTTTGGGATTAAGGACAAGATTAATAACTAACCTTTTCACATCTAGACCACCAGCCTCTAGGCCTCTCTCTCTCTCTCTCTCTCCCCCCCCCCCCCCCGCCCATTCTGGACAAATCACAACCTATTATTATTAAGGATCATCAAAAAAAAGTGGGTAGAGATAAAGGAGCTTGAAGGGCTGATGGGTCTGGAGAGAAAGACATCATAAGAGAAATGTAATAAAATGTTATTTTATAACATTGCCTTGTCCTGCATCACATTGCCCTGACATATGTTAAGAGCATTGCTGCATTATTGATCAGTCTCTGGTTCCTAGTCCCAGGGGGAGCAGAGGCTGAGAAAACAGCCCCAGAACTGCCAATGCTCCTTGCTTATTTGTCAGGCAATCCTGGAGGGGGTGTATATGGAGATGAGGTTATTTCACTCATCCCACATTATCAATTTCCTCTGAGGTTGCTGGGGGTGACAGCAGTGGGGGCAGAGGAGAGGAATCTCCATTTCATGGTTTAAGCTTTGGCAAAGGATGGGTTGGGGAGGGTATAGACTGAGGCACTGGTTTAAGGGAGTAGCCACTCAAAGCAAATGAGGCCAAGGCAGGCTTGTGATGAGGACAGGGGCTGGACTCCAGAGAGCTAGGAACACCCAAGTGCTTGGGCCCACCCAGTACCCACTCCTAAATTCAACTTTCCCCAGGGCTCACTCTAAGTCAACCCAATTTCCTGCACCTTCTTTGACTATCACGTGTACCTTTCACCCATAATTTATTTATTATGCCTATATTTCCATCATTCTTCCATCACATGGAACTCAAGGCAGCATATGTGGGATTCCCAGGCAGTTACTCATCCAGACACTGACCAGACTTAGGAGTGCTTAACTTCAGC
Organism: Plestiodon gilberti rubricaudatus; assembly: GCA_026170595.1. NCBI lineage: Eukaryota > Metazoa > Chordata > Lepidosauria > Squamata > Scincidae > Plestiodon > Plestiodon gilberti. The sequence continues at coordinate 111,963,532 of JANXHW010000002.1, forward strand.
CAGTGGCTGTTATCGGGTGCTCTCAGACCATTCCCACTGCCACATTCCTTCCCTGGGATGGTCTTTGCTCACATCTTTCAGCAGCTTCTCCATGTTCTCCTGCAGCTCATAGAAGTAGACAGTGGTGATGAGGCCTTCCTGGGACTTGGCTAAACAGTCTCGTGCCAGCTCAATGACCTGATGGTGAATGAAGCTGAGCGCCCCATCAGCCAAAGGCAACACACTATCTGGCTCATAAGACTTAATAAAATCTTGTAGCTTCTCTTCCATTTGCGCCGTGGCCTGTTGGGGTAAGAAACCAAAGCTCTTGCATCAGGAGAAAAAGAAACTCTCCCAAACAACCCAGACTAGGTCCTACTTCTTTCCCGAAACCAGGAAGTGTCAGGAAATCCTGGCTTCCATCTACAACCCAACCCATTGCACACTCTACACTTTCCCAAATAATAAATGAAATTGGTTTATCAACACAGGCAGGCAGGCAGGCACAGTGGAGACCTCGGAGGAGGAGGGCAGCAGGGAGGGAGGGTTTTCAAGGGGGTGGGAAAACAAGCCTGGCTCTGAGTCCCCCCCCTTTTGTTGCTATCTGTTTGCCATTGACCACAACTCCAAGCGCGAGGGGTGGGGAGGAGTGAGGGAAGGCGAAGCTGCCGCAACAGTTCCTCCTCATTGACCAAAACTCAGAGCCAGTGGGTCGCGAGTGTGAGTCAGTGGGTCACGAGTACAAGTACGAGTACGAGTCAGGGAAAAAGTGGCTAAGTCACACTTGCGAGTCGAGTCATTTGACTCGAGTCCCCATCACTGCCCAGTAGGGTTTTGGAGTTCTAAACATGTCAGCTAGGTAGAATAGCCTGACCTGCTCCTGACTCTGTACCTTTAATGGAGATTTGATAGCATCAGCCAGCAAAGCTTTTCATGGCGTGGAACTAAACATTAGCACCTGCCAATTGCTGCAGCAAAAACTACAGTGAAAGGAACAGCTACAAGCACGCGCGTCGCTGGGCTGTGGCGGGGGGGGGGTGGGCCGCCGTAGGGTGACGCGTGCAAAGGGGTGATGCGCGCACCCCCGCGTTCGTCACCTCCCCCTGCACACGTCATCCTCCGGAGGCTCCGAGGCTGGGAGAAGGCCTCAGAGCGTCCGCCCCGGCTGCGCACAGACGTTTCTAAGGGCAAAAGGGCAGCCCTTGCCCTCAGAAACATCTGTGGGCATGCACGAAAAAGGTAAAAGTTTGTGTATTAACGCATTGGGCCTCATCAGAAGGCCCTGGACCTCTGGAGAAGGAGGACGCACCTCCAGAGAAGGAGGACGCGAGCGGGGGGAAGTCCTGGGGGGTCACGGGGGCAGCACGCGCGTCCCTGCCATTGGGTGACGCGTGCGCAGTGACGCCACTGGACTGACACTCTTGTTGGGCATGTGGCACTAGTTGGGCGGTTCTTTGAATATTTGGCAGAGTGTGGGTGGGAGTGAGGGGTATTATGTGTGGTGATGGGTGTGTGGAAATTAGGATCCTCTCATTTTATACAGTCAGACCTCAGTATCTGCAGGGGTTCCGTTCTGGGCCCCCCGGCAGATACCGCAAATCCGAATATAATCAAGTCCACTGTAGAAACTTGTTAAAAAGTTTGTTTAAAGCTCCAAATCACTGTTCCTACCTTCGCACAGGCAAACCGTGCCATTTCCGAAGCTCTAAAGCACTCTTTGAAACTGAAAGACTCACTTCTGGGTCGATGCATTCTGAGGCGAGCCTGGGAGGAGAGAGGAGCCTTCATGCGACCTGGAAGTGGGTCTTTCAGTTTCAAAGAGTGCTTTAGAGCAGAGGTTCCCAACCCTTGTCGCCAGGTGTACCACCTGTCACAGTCAAATGTTTTGAAGTACCACCTGCGCCAATAAACAAATTTATAATATTTAATTTAAATACATATGTGCACTAGATAGGTGATAGTGTCAGCAAATGCAGCAATTAAGCCATTGTGGTTTTTTTCCCCCAAACACTACAACAGGAGTTCTCAACCTGTGGTATGAGTACCCCTAGGGGTACATGGACCAATGGCAGGGGGTACGCCAGAGCCTGCCCCTTATCAGCATCAATCAGTAGTTAATTATTTGTTAATTAGAACTTAAATGCAATCCCTCTGTCTGTCTCTCTGTCTCTCTGTCTGTCTGTCTGTCTCTCTCTCTCTCTCTCTCACACACACACACACACACACACACACAAAGAGTTAAGGAAGACATTTTTCACAATTAAAATTGTTTTAATACTTGTTTATTTAATGATAATTAGCTGATTGATTGATTGATTGATTGATTCAATTAATTAGCAATTAATTAGCAGGGGGTACTTCAGAAAATTGGACCGTGATAGGGGGTACGCGGGCCTCCAAAGGTTGAGAACCCCTGCACTAGAATTCACAGATCCTGCTTTGGAAGCTTATCCAAAAGAGCAGATATATAGGCTTCAGCTCGGAAGCAGACTATCATGCATGTTCAGTTTTCACTCTCTCTGTTTTTTGGCCTATCTTTCCCCAGGACAGTTATGTTTCATTGCTCCCCCCAGTCTATTGATTTGAATCTCTACAAAGATGAAAAGCAGCTCAAATACAGCTCAAATACAGCAATTTGAGCAGCTTGCTCAAAAACAGCAATAAAATAGAAATAAAATAAAAGAAACAGGAAATAAAAGGCTTGCCTGCTTTGTTTTTGCCTGCTCGTTCTTGCCTGCGCCACCTAATGGCTCAATGTTGTATATACAGGAAGCAATACTGAACAGTACCAATGGGAGATAAGGAGCAGAAGCAGCTGAGACAGAGATCGTACCTGCAGATAAGAGACCACCGAGCAGCTGATTGCTGTTCCATCCTAGCAGCTAATTACTGCCTGCCAGCTTCGGGGGGGGGGGGGTGTCAGCATTCCAAAGGCAAGACCAGCAAGTCAGAGATGCTTTGATTTGCAAGTCAGACAGGAGATCGGAAAACCAGATAAGGACCTGCGGTGTACCACTAGCAGTACTTGTACCACATTTTGGGAACCTTTGTTTTAGTGCTTTGGAAATGGCACGGTTTGCCTGCACGAAGGTAGGAACAGCAATTTGGGAGCTTTTTCTCCCCCCTTTTTTATCAGTGGACTTGATTATCCGCTGGCATCTGCATTGAGACAAATCCGTGGATGCTGGATTTGCAGATAGTGGGGGTCCATTGTACTCTTTTTTTTCCAATTCTCATGTTTCTCTCTCTGTCTTCCTGCTTCTGTTCCCCTGGGACCCATTTATCTTAGATGATGAACCCTATCATTGCTATTACCTACCCTGAGCCCTTTTGATAGAGTAGTCTATGAAATCTTATAATAATAATAATAATAAATCCATACATTTTGTTGGGTTGCACTGAAAAAGTTAGATGGTTTAGTCTGAAGGTGATTGAGCAGTTGCGCTGGGCAGCCAAGGTGTTCACCAGTAGAGAATTTGTAAGGTATCCATTTTGCCAATTGGGGTAAATGGGGCTACCCTGGCCAGAGAATCTCCAGACCAATTCACACAACCAGTTTACAGGTTCCTTTTCAGCCTGTGGTGACTCCAAAATGTGAAAAATCAAGGACTGGATCTCTGACAGCATGTTCATATAGCTACATCATGCAGATATTTTCAATCCATGGTGGCATAGAAAAGTCACCAGCAGGTTTATAAAAAGAGTCCACAGAGGTGGGTTGTGTGGATCTGCTGTCAGTCTGTGCCTGAGAGCTATTCACTCCGCCATTTCTCAGTTGATCATGAGGTGCACATACCTGGGTAAGCAGATGGTCTGTATAAGTCTTCCAAGTGGTGCAGATAATGTTATTACACTCTTGTGTCTACACAGAAATCTGGTGAAGCTAAGAAATGATGGAGAGGAGGCAGGGCCCCGTAGTAGAGCATTTGCTGTGGGGCATGCAAAAGGTCTCAGTTTCAATCACTGGCAGTGGCATAACTAGCTTCTGCAGGGGGGGCACCCCCGTGACATCACAAACCCCGCCCGTGGTGTCACAAGCCCCGTCTCTTCGGTGCCTTTTCTGGTGAAAAAAATGCTCCCCAGCTAGGGGCCCGGGCAGGTGGGGGCGACTCCCCCCACTGCACCGAAAAGGCCCCTGTTATCCATCGCTGCCCAACTGCTGCTAAAGTGGCGGCTTGTGCACCTCCCACATGCCTCCCGGGGGTGGTCCACCCCCGCCCCCCCCCCATTCCTACGCCACTGGGTATCTCCAGGCAAAGCTGGAAAAAGAGACTGGAAAGCCACTTCCAGTCACTGTAACCAATACTGAACTAGATGAACCAAGGGTTTGACTCTGTAAAAGGCAACTTATCTTCATATGGTAAAACTGGCAGATGGATAGAGACTACTGGCTTACCAACTGGTGTGATTCACACCATGGGAAACGTTTGCCTTTCTTCTCCCCACTATCTGGTTTACGGCTCAATCCAGCATAGAAGAACGTCGGCAAAGCACATGCTCCACCAGCGTTGGGTGTCACAAAAGTGCTGTAATGCACTTTCGTGGTACCCGTAGAGTAAGCAGCTGAGGCTGGCACCGCTTACTAGGCCGTCACCCACAACCCACGCTGCCGGACACAGGTAAGTCCTGCGCCTGTCAGCGCAGGGGCGGGGGGAGGACAGGCAGGGGTGGCGAGGGAGGGGGCCATTGGCCGCTCTGGACTGAGAAGGGGCAGGGATATCGGCGCTAAGTTGCGCCGATATCCTATGCCTCGTCACAGCCCAGGCCAGCCTTACACGGCCTTTCTGGTTGTGCACCAGCTTCAGAGCTGGCGTGCATCCGAGGAGGCCCATTGTGGCCTATGCCGCTTACACCAGGGGAAGGGGACAAATGTTCCCTTCTCTCGAGGTGTGCCCAGGCTGCGCCAGTGCAGACCACAATGGGCCTAGGATTAGCCCTTTAGGCATGGCCTAGCCCTTTAGGTTAGCCATGCAAAGTTATACAGGATTAGGCTGTTAGAGAGAAGTTCTCCTTGACAATAGCCTATAATAAGAACATAAGAAGAGCCCTGCTGCATCAGGCTAAGGACCCATCTAGTCCAGCTTCCTGTATCTCACAGTGGCCCACCAGATGCCTCGTGGACCACACAAGACAACATGATACCTGTATCTTGTAGCCACTCCCTTGCATTTGGTAATAGGAATGTTCACACAATCTGATTCAGCAGATTCACAATGAATGCAAGTGTGTATGCATCATGCACACACAAGAATGTCATGATGGGGATATAGTGCATTGGATGAGATGCTGGCTGCTCATTCATTCCTCCAAATCTGTAGGTCTGTGCCAGAAGTATAGAGTTGAAAGGGATGAATGATGACCATTGCTCAAGAAGGCACAACTCTTTTTTTCTCTCGTCCACACATGGATATTGGCACACTCAGAAGTGATAAAGCTCCAGAATATAATGATATAATATAGTGGATGTTGCATGTTTGAAGCACTTCTCACAATTTTTTTACAAAACCCAGCAAGGTAGGCTGGTACCTGTATTAGTATCTCATACTGCAAATGGTATGATTGCTTGGCTATGTCCTGGGGAGGTCCGCTCACTGAGTTAATGGCTGGGGTGAGATTTGAATCTGGCTCGGCACTCACACTCTTGGCCATTACCACAAGCACCAGCGCCACAGTACCTCAAAAGTCAAGACAATTCAAGCTCTCCACCCACAGCAGCATTTTAACATGAGAGAGTTTTTAAGAAGTAGCAGTGGGAGGAGGTAAATGCCTTCCCCATCTTCTACTTCTTTTATGCCCAGTGATTTTTTTCTATGCCCCAGAAAAATCAGGACCATAAACCCCCAGCAAATGGAGTTGGAACAGCCCCGGCCACGTTTGCAAAATTAGCTTTGATGAAATATTCATGCATGTAATTTATTATTAAAGTCTGAAGAGCAGGCAGCGGAAGAAAGTGAGCTTGGCCTATGACCCACCATTAAGCAACAGGGAAGGAAAGCAGACAAGGCTGCAGCCAGCCAGCTCCACTCGGAGCACGCAGCTATGTACCCCTTCTCTGTAGATGTTGCTGCAAAAGTCATTGTTGCAGCAGCTCTGCTTTCCAAGGGTGGCTCAGATTTGAAATTCCGTGAGCATGTAGGTTAGAAATTAATTGTTTTAAGTAAAATTTTGACAATCCCCTATTTTATCATGAAAGTTGGGTAGATACAAAGACATACGCTCTTTGTATCTATGGGCAGATATGGGCAGATCCTAACCACATTTATTTGGAAGTAAGCCCAATTTTCTTAAGCTGCAATCCTATGAACACTTATTTATTCTAAGCCTCACTGAATGCTGTCTGAGGAAAACTACTGAGTATCGGGCTGTTCATGGGCCAGAAAAGTTCTAAAAGTGCTGTAAATGAAAGTCAATGGTGCTGATATAGGGCTCAAGGGCCACGGACCCCAAACTTCTGTCTTCTGACCCCCCCCAACAAAGTAACAACCCATTCAAAAGTGATCGATACCCATAGCTCTTATTCCCCTCCCCCATTAGTCAGCCATATCTTGCCATTCTCATTAATGTTTGTAGCAGATTTGATGTCCACAGCATGTCACAATCTTTTGTCTGGTTTTTCACTGGTTAATTTCTAAAAAGGGGTGCAGATTCTCAAGACTGCTTGGAACCTTTTTTAGCCTCTGACCTGCAAGTTCTGCGCTCCACTCCGAGTCCCAACTATGTATGTTGGGTAGGACTGGGTGAAGTAAACACTCTGCATGTTACTTTTTATACAAAAGGCACTTGTTACTTTTTATACATCAATTCTAGAATTCAAAATAAATTTTCCAGTTTAGGTTTGGTGAGGACTTGTTTAAGGGCACTCCTGCTGAAGTTGGAGCTACACGTGATATTGGCAAGCACATTCTCAAACCTGTGTTTGCCAAAAGTACACATTTCATGAAATGAATAGTTATGTGAGATGAGGTGGGTCTGGCATTTTTTTTAAAAAAGTTAAATAGTAGTTGATGGCAGGGAATTAAGACCACATCATAGAAGTGGGGGTATTTTACCCTTTTCCTTCATGCAGTGGTCTCGACCTTCCCCAAAGTTGTTGGTAGGCCCAGGAGGGAGGGAGGCTTTGGCACCAAACGAGGCATGAGTCATCTGACAAGCTGGGGTTCAAATCCAAGCCTCAATACTTTATTAGGTCCATAACACCGTCCAGACTCTGTATCCCAAGTCATTCCAAAGCCTTGTCATCCCAGTGTCACCCCCAGTCCTGTCGTTCATCTCGGTCTGTAAACCTTGCTGCAGCTGCTGTTTGAAGCATATCCTTTGACCATAGGAAGCATATTGCCTGTTTTACCTCCTAATTAATTGTTCTATTACATACATCTGAAATATGCTCCATTTTAGAAGTTCCTAAAACATCAAATAAATCATTGTCTCAAGTTTCCTAATGCAAATTATTACCAGTATATATATTTTTAAAACACTAGATGTCAGGGGGTCTTGCTTTCAATAATCATAATCATAATCAGATTCACAACCTTTATTGGCATAATTAAGACATACATAACATACAACATAAACATATAACAAGTACATATCATAATCATAATCATAATCATAATCATAATCATATCCTTTTCAACAAAACAATATTCTTTTCAACAACAAAAAAAGAATATTGGGGGATCAGTGGCCATATCTTCTGTGACAAGATATCGTATGTATGTATGTATGTATGTATGTATGTACGTATGTATGTATGTATGTGTAGTGGAAGAAGATCCAGAAGACTGGCAGGAGCCAAAGGTGGTGTCAGCAGTGGACCCTTGTTGACAGATCTGGGCAGCAAGGAGTTAACAGATGAAGACTTGGACTTTGACAGGACTTTGACAGGACTGGGCAGCAAGGGGTCAACACCCAGGACTGCGTGGGTGGAAGCACACCTGAAAGCAATTGGGCATGGCCCACAGGTGTTGCTACTAATTAGGAAGAAGCTGGGACTTTGAGTGCAATGGGTGTGGCTCACAGCTGCACCCCATTAGCACTAATTGGAACTAAGAGTATAAAAGCAGCAAGATTGCAGCAGGACTTCCATCTTGCTGAGGACTGGCTTGCTACTCTAGGATCTTGCTAAGGACTGGCTTGCTGCTCTAGCATCCTGGCTTGCTGAAGGACTTCGCCAGAGGATGGGACGCTGCTGCCACGCTGGAAGGAGCTGGAGGAGCTATGGGACGCTGTGCGAAGCCGAAGGACTGGTGACCTTGGGCCAGAGACTGGAGGAAGCTGACTGAGAAAGGAAGGAACCAGCCTGCTGCCTGCCTGGACGCCAGCTGAATGAGCCAGGTTTGAGAGTGACTTGTTGGGAGAAGGAAGACAGCAGGGGCTGGTTTCTTTCTGTGGACTGTTTTGCAGAAGGGTTTCTGCTTTGGGATAATTTACGGTGTTGGAGATAAGGGATGCTGTAAAGCAATAAATTTGGGTTAATTGTCCATCTGAGTTTGGCTTTTTTTCTACACACAGCATTAACTATTTGAGGTGTTGTCAGTCGAAGCGGGCATCTGAGAGAATAATTTTGGATTGAAATTATTTAAAGGGAACAAACTTGCTCCTAGGAGGAGAAGTTTGGTTTGGGCAAGACAGTATGTATGTATGTATGTTTACATACAAGTTTACATTTATGTCAGCCCAATCCTGTCTAGATATAGACGAGTGGAGCACGCTCCACTGGTCTAGTGTTGCAAACATGCCATAAAGCATGTTTGTGGCACCTGGTGAGGAGGCAGCGCCAGTGCTGAGGCTGGCACCGCTCTACCCACAGCCGATTTGGAGCTGCGCCCACCAGGGAAGGAGAGTTCCCCGCCATGCAGTAGAGGGCCATAGGGAGGGTGGAACTGAGCGTTATGGGGGGGGTAGGATTGGTCTGTTGGACACAGGAAGGGGGAGGATAGTTGTTGGCCTCCTCAGCCAGTCCTGACACCATGGGCACTTCAGCTCCCAAGCAGCACAAATGTTGCTCCTACAAGACTTGGAGGTTAACTAAGTCCTCAAATATTAGACTAGGCCTGATGCCTGCTGAAGCCCACTTTACAACTGTGAGCTTGAAAGGATTTCAAAAGAATCCTGGCTTGGAGCCTTTTGCACCAACACCTTTGAGTGGCCTCTAGGTACAACTTCTCTCTGTGATGGCCCCCTACCACCTCAGGGTAATGGGGAGCTTTGAATTATTGGTATGCTTGCAGGAAGAAAAAATACTTAGGTGTTTTATTTGAACAGAGTCCCGCTTTCTGGCATTGAGGGAAAGTTAGACACTGCACCCTGTTTCATGGATCAGCTGGTGGTTCTCCTCCAGATAGTTCCTTGGAAAACATAGAACCTATAAAGCAGCCCCGCCCCCATATATCCATCTAAGATGCTTGGCATGTCTAAGGACTGCCCATGACACAATCCTGAGGACTTCTTTCTAGAGAAGACAACTGGGGCTAGTTAGAAGCTTGAAGTAAGGGTACTGCTTCCCTCTGCTACTACTACTCCCATACTTTCAACTGGCATCACTTTTCTGCTGCTATGTACGCAATAGTTATGTACACAACTGCTGTCATGTACGCAATAGTTATGTACACAACTGCTGTCATTGCCTCACTGCCAACCTGATTTACACATGGAAGCCATTTTGATACCCACATGCTTGAATATTAAAAATGGCAGCTGAGTTGTAGCAACATGTTGAAGACACAAGGGTAGCAGGTAAGAGGGAACAGGCAGGAATGGGAAGACTGAATAGACCTACAGTAAGCCTGATTAGGGTCGCTTTGGACTTTACCACACTTGCGTGCAGAGCCCTATTGTCTTCTCCTCAGACCCAGCAATCACTTCAGTTCCACAAGGCATCGGCAAGGGAGTGTTATGACACTGGAAATGTTGCTATGGAGGCAACAATTATAAAGATGAAGCCTTAACTTTCTGTGGTCATCCTAGGATTTTCCCCACACATTTCTGTAAGAGATTCAACACATGAGGTCTTGTTGTCATGGAAATTCAAAACTATGGTTCTCTAGCTGACGAGTTGATTTGAGAACATGGGTCTCTCATTGCCAAGGAGACAAGAGTAGATGTGTATCTGCTTGCAGGCAGGCTTTGTCTCCAGGGAAAACAGAGTAATAGGCTTGCCTGAGACATCTGAGACCACAGATCTATTGTCACTGTAGAGCCTGAAGCTTTTATTATGTCACTTATAAGTTACAGTCCTCAAAGTACTTACCCTGAGGTTGAATCACTGAAGTCACTGGGTGTAAGAAATTTGACAACGGCAGCCATAATTTGTCTGGTTTCTGAGATATATTGCTCATTCTGGAAAGGATTCGGATCCAAGGCTATAGGCCACAGGTGGCTCGAGGAAAATAGAGTGTGGAAACCCCCAGAGTTTATGCAATGAACATGTTAATAGATATTTAGAGGAACATTAAGAAACCAAACCACCAGGAAATGTATGGTAACAAAATATTCAATGGAATTAAAAGCAAACTTAAATTGGCCAATCCCTAATGAGCTAACCTACATATTCACATAGGCATCCTTACAGCCCAGCTCTATGTATGGGACCTGCTCTCAGGTAAGTGTATATAGGATTGCAAGTAAATATGAGGCAAGGCTCAGGTGGCAGAGATTAGGCACACCATCAAAGGCAACAGAGTCAGTGGAGGCTATGGGGATTGGTGAACCATGGGGTATAGCCCACCTAGAAGTTATCTGGCATGAGCCCTATTGAAATGAATAGGAGCTATGCAAAAGCAAAAGATGGATTGTACCACATGTTGCTTAGTGGGAGAGGTGTGCTATTTTGATTTCCTGTGTTGATCTAAAAAACAACACTTTGAGCCAACTCTATACATTACCAAAACCATGCTGTCAAGCATTCCTGGGGAGAATATGATTATTTCTCCACATCAAAATCTTCCCTGCTCATGGAAAATTAGCATGTCAGGGAACAGACTTCTTGATGTGCAACAGATTTATTTATTTCAAGCAAGGAGTTTTTTTTAATAAAGGAGAGGAAGGAATTCACTTACATGCGCATGCACGCACATATGTGCACGTGTGTGCGCAACATACAGATACAGAGTCTGAAATGGGACCATCGTAGGAACTCTGTACTCCTGTATAATGATTGGGTGGAAAAAGCAGTGATAAATGAAAAGCTGATAGTTTTTCTTGGCAAAATCAACAAAATGAGGGTGGACAAAGATTAAGACAGAAAAATATGATGATTTTATACAGTATACCATTTTTAATAAACAAAGTTAAAGCAGTTTCCATAGCAAAAGGAATTTCAAGGGACTCAGGATCTAAAAACAAAAATAAAAAAGACACACACACAGGTGTCAGCAGAGGCGTATTTAGGGCGGAGCAAGCGGAGCACCTGCTCCGGGCGCCATTGCCCGAAGGGCGACCCGCCGGTCCGCCCGCGAGTCGGACTCGGACTCGAGTATCTGAGTCGGAGTCCAAGTCGGACTCAGACTCGAGTCCGAGTCCGACTCGGGCCGGCCCCCTCAATCGGGAGAGCCGGCTGAGGATGTCTTCCCCAGCCGGCTGCCCGGGGCCTTCTAAGGAAGGCCCGCTGCTCAGACTCAGTAACAGTCTGAGCATGCGCAATTTTTTGTGTTTCGAAACCTAAAATTTGACAGTTTTATTGGGGGCGTTGGGGTGCCGCCCCAGATGCGGGGGCGCCTGGCAACGCCACTGCAGGCCGGCCCCGGTTTACACGAGCACCCCCATCCCCGAGTAGACCTCTGGCCCGCCATTTGACAGGCAGCCTCGGCTCAGGATCCGGCAGGCGGCCCTGGGCTGCCGGCCGGATACTTACACAGGATTGTGCTGCCCGTCCTGCAGCTCAATCCTATTCGCCACTAGGATGACTGTGCCAGCCCAGGATTGTTGCAAAAGCTGCCATAAGGCAGTTGCGCTGCCCAGGTTGGTGCAGAGGCCTAGACCATCCCCTGCAGGCCAGATCCGAATGACATGTGGTGCAGGTAAGCCAAGGCTGGGCCAGATCTGTGGCTGGCCAGATCAGGCCCGGGAGGGGGCGGGATCAGCGGCAGTGGCATACGCCGAATCCTATCCCCCTTCCAGGCCCATTTCTCCCACCACAGGCCTCCTTTATTTGCGCCACCAAAAATGGTAGGCACAGATCCAAGGAGACCCGTTGGGGAGACTAGGGCCTTTACCCAGGGTAAAGGAACAAAAGTGACCTCGAGGAAACCTCCAACTCCAACTGCTCAGGATCCAGCATTGCCAGCGCCGGCATAGCTGGATCACTGAGCAGAGCGTAGGATAGGATTCTGCCCCTAATCAGAAAACAAAGCAAGTTTCTAGCCCTTGTGATTGCAAGGTAAAGGTATCCCCTGACAATTAAGTCCAGTCGTGTCCGACTCTAGGGTGTGGTGCTCATCTCCATTTCAAAGCCGAAGAGCCAGCGTTGTCCGAAGATGCCTCCGTGGTCATTTGGCCGGCACGACTCTCCTTGCCGCAGCGCGTAGCATGCGGCTGGAACACGGAGCGCTGTTTACCCTCCCGCAAGCGGTACCTATTGATCTACTCGCATTAACATGCTTTGGAACTGCTAGGTTGGCAGGAGCTGGCCAAGCAACGAGCGCTCACCCCGTCACGGGAATCGAACTGCCAACCTTTCGATCGACAGCTTATGGTGCAGCGGTTTAACCCGCTATGCCACCCGCTGGCCTTGTTTCTAGCCCTTGTGATTGCAAAGCTATGCTTAAAAGTGTGGGCAGGGGTGGGAATGCCAGTTATTCTCAATCTCAAATACAATTTCCAGAGGTCAAAGATTGCAGCTTCAGTGCCTTGTACAGCTCCTTGCCCCTCCCCAGGATAAGCAGCCCAGTCCTTCCTAACTCCCCACTGCCAATGCTGCAGGTGCACCAGTAGAGTACACGCTGCATCCTGGGGGGGGGGGGAGTTGTTGCAGAGGTCTCCTCAGAGGTCAAAAGGTCCTGCAGAGGTCAAAGGGAACTTTGTTCCCTGAAAGCCTCCGCTTTGGTTCTCCTTGGTCCTATGCCAGCTATTTTGCTGGCGCAGAACTAAGGAATGAAACAGCAGCTGAAAGGGAGGTGGAGAGGGATAGGATTTGGCTGCATGTGAGTGCTGCCAGCAGTCCCACCCCTCGCTCCCCAGTTCCACCTCTTTCCCCATCCCCCTCTGGGCCCAGAAACTTCCCCATTTCTCCCCATTCCTGCCATGTTCCTCCCACCGCCTGTCCCCACCACCACTCACTTCACATTGGTGGGCAGAGTCTTCTCCACCGGTTAGTGTATGTGCCTGGACACCAGCGATTGCATTGACTTCCTCGTTGGCATCCTCCTCCTTCCACTGGTGGAATGTGTGTTCCATTGGCAGGGGGTGGGTAGGTGGAGATAGGATTGGGGTTTTAGGATTGGGGTTTTAGTAGAGACAGAATAAATTATTGAAAACAGTACAAAAATAAAGGCAAAATAGCAAAATAAAATCATGCAGCTAGATAGATCTGAAGCTCTCATGACCAGCTATAATACATACTGATTTAATATTAACAACAGGTTTATAAGCCATGTTACACAAATAACATATTAATGTTTAAAGATGGTGGACCACTACATTCCATCTATTCACCATGGATCAGGTGGAATACAGTAACAGACTCTGCAGAGTTGTTAAAGGGCCAGTAACTGAGGCTGTTAAAGGGCCAGAGCGAGCCATGTAGCCATTCTTTAGAAGAAGAGGTAACCGCAAGTATAAATAGTCAATTCGCGCCAGAAGTACCGGCATGCCCCAATGACCAAAGAAGACCTCGATGGAGCAGAGTGGAATGTGAAGAGGCTTTTCGGCAATCGTTTGCAAGCTCTCAGGGATGCCTTGTTAAGTGCAGGGGACCAAATCTTATTAACAAAGGACAATGTCTGCTGTCTGTTAAGCAAAGTGTCTCGTTTGTATTTACTTATTTCAATTGCCTCATAAATTAATCTCCGATTGTTTCCAGTCTCTTGTACAAGTCTCTTTGTGTTTTCAAAGTTAATTGAATGTCCCGTATCAATGCAGTGTTATGCAAGGGCTGACTGTTCATGGTGCCCCATTCTACAGGCTCTTACATGCTCCTTGATTCTGGTATTTATAGCCCGTTTAGTTGTACCTATGTATATTTTGCCACACTCACAAGGTATGCTGTAAGCCCCAGGAGTTGACAAAATGGAACTGGGGTCCTTTGGGTTCCTCAGCAGTTGGGACACCTTCTTTGTTGGTTTAAATATAGTCTTGACATTATGCTTTCTAAAAACCTTTGCAATTATGTCGGTAAATAAGAAACTTTTACAAAGAAACTTGTAAAAGAGACTGGAAACAGAGATTTATTCATGAGGCAATTGAAATAAGTAAATACAAATGAGACACTTTGCTTAACAGACAGCAGGAATTGTCCTGTGTAAGGCTGGCCTGGGCTGCAATGGAGCTCAGGATATTGGTGCATCTCAGCGCTGATATCCCTACCCCCACCCACCCAGGGCTGGCCAATGGCCCCCCTCCCTCCTCGCCCATGCCTGCCCTCCCCACGACCCAGAGCTGACCAGCGCAGGACTTACCTGTGTCCAGCGGCGCGGGTCATCATGGGCAATGGCCTAGTAAGCAGCAACGGCCTCGACGATGGCACCACTTACTCTCCGGGTGCCGCGAAAGTGCTTTATGGCACTTTCGTGACACCCAGTGCTGGTGGAGTGCACGCTCTGCCGGTGCTTAGTTACGCTGGATTGCACCCTTAGAAATGGCTCGCTAAACAGGCTGACACTAGCACAAGGCATCCTTGGACAGCTCCCAAGGGTCCAGCACCCCAGGTCTCCCATTCGCCCTTTGAGAGGACTGTGTCCAACCAGTAACCAGAATTCACTGGCTGAATGGCCCTTCTTCCCTTACTGTGGTGGTAGACATGGGTTTGTTTTGTTCTGACTGGGTGGCGGCAGCAGCAGCAACTGTGGTCTGCTGCCTGTGCTTTTACACCACAGTGCCCCATGTAGTGTCACAATGTTATGTGGGGCATTGTGGGGGAAAACATGACAGATGGCAACTAGAATGATGTAGTTGTTGTTGCTGCTGCTGCTGCCCTGCTGAGAATGCAAGAAATTTGTGTCAACCACCACAAAAGGGAAAGGGGGCCCACCCAAGTAGGAGAGGGCCTACTTGAGGTCACCTTGCCTAGGGCCCCCTTAGACCTGGAGTCGACTCTGCCACTGTAGTGGCCTCCAACAAAGCTCGCATCCTAGGCCAGCACTCAATTCCCCACCCCACCCCCATTTCAGCAACCTTGACACACACAGCCAGACGATGGCTGAGATCAATATATTGAATGGGAATTACAGGGGTGAGAAGAGCAGGCCTAATGCAGGGCATTTAAGAAAATCAATTGGCATTGATGGGTCCAAGAGGCACAGCCAGCCCTAGCTAGCTGCCGAGAGCAATTCTCCAGCCATGAAATCTCAACGCATATGCAGGGAGCGAGCCAAATCTTTGTGGTGGCTGCACAGCTACAGCCTGGGAAGCACGCCCCTGTTGCTGTGGATGCTTTCTGTCTCTAACTGTTCCTGCGGGAGATTTGTATTGAGATGAGCAATAATGGATGTTAAGTGTAACATTTGTGGAAATGCAATTGCCTGTGGTAAGGAACTGTCTTGTGTGTTGTGCATACAGCAGTGATATTGGGAAAGAAGGCAACAGTACAATAAAAAGGGAGAGGATACTTCAAAGATGCACTTAAATTTATTATTTTAGTGCAATGTGTTAAAAGTCTTGCAACTTTTCTTCAGGGGCAACAGGTGGACAGCCCAATCCTATCTAGGGCCACGCAGCGTGCAAAGGATCAGTCCAGCGCTGACAGAACTGGAGCACACCTTGGTAGAAAGGGACGTTCTATGGGCCTCCTTGGATGTGCACCAGCAAAATGGCCAGCACAAATCCAAGAAGCCTGAGTAAGGCTGGTCAGGCCTGGGACGGGGGGGGGGGGGGGGGGAAATAGGATTCAGTGTAGACTTACCATATGTCCTGGAATGGCCGGGACCCTCTCAGATTTCGGGCTCTGGTCCCGGCATCCCAGGAGGTATGGCGCCATCCTGGATTGCGCCGCCTGCTGCCGCCATTTTCTTCCTCGATTGCCAAACAGAACCAAGGGCTCCCGGGCCACTTGTGCACATGCGCACAGCTTGGCCTGGAAGCCCTTCGTCCAGGCCGAGCCGCGCGCATGTGCACAAGCAGCCCTCGCGCACAAGGAATGAAGCCAGTGACTTCTTGTTACCGGTTGGACGCTGTCGCTGCCACCATTTTTACTTGCGAGGCTCACAAGCCTCGCACACAAGCATCCTAGAAGCCCTTCATTCCTAAGGGCTTCAGGCCACTTGTGCGCGGCTTGCGAAAAAATTGCGAGCCGTACAAGGGGCCTGAAGCCCTTAGGAACGAAGGGCTTCCAGGACGCTTGTGCGCGAGGCTTGCGAGCCTCGCAAGTAAAAATGGCGGCAGCGGCGACAGCAGCACCACCACCCACCGGATTTCGGAAGGAGCAGCGGCGGCGGCTGGACAAAAAGGAGTGGTAAGGGTGTAAATAAATAATAATAATAAATAATTTCAGCCGGCCTTACATCCGGGAAAAAAATTAAAAAGTTAAAAAATCAAACCAAAAATTCAAGACCCAAATACCAAAAATAATAATAATAAAAAAAATTGGCATCCAGAAAAAAAAATCAGGGATGGTGGTCCTGGATTGGGTCACCAAAAATATGGTAACCCTAATTTAGTGGAGCGTGCAACCGATGATCCCTCCCTCATCCCTGGCCTAGCTGGCCAATCCCAAATACCCCCTGGAACGCCCCAGTCATCCCTCCCTCTGACCCTCCAACGACCGGTGGAGACTTACCTGCTCTGTGCTGCGTACAGGCTGGATGTGGAGCAGGTAGGCCAGCGCCAGCCTCGGCGCCAGTGGAGCCTACTCACCAGGTGTCGAAAACATGCCTTATGGCATGTTTACAACACCCAGCACTGCACTCCGCCAGCACTCTGCCAGTGTTTCTTTGTGCTTGATTGCATCGTTAATCCTTTCAAAGAATAATCAAACATGAGGCCTCTAGCATATTGAGCTACAGAACAGGTAGCACCACAAGGCTGAAGCAGGCAATGAGTGAGTGCCTGATTCTCTGCCATGCTCAGTCCATTGGCCTTCCACCTGCTCCTGAACATGTGGGTGTTGAAATGAAATCTTAGCTGAAATCTTAGATGCCCGAGGAAGGTTGCACAAGGCTTCCTGGGGACAAGGAAGAAGGCTTATTCCTTCCTTATGGCTTATGCAGTTCTTTATTCCTTCCTCATGGATACTGCTCCCTAACCCTTAACTCTAAAGCTCACAAAATTTGAAAACCTTGACCTTCAAAGTATAATAAATCATACCAACTATGCAACTACTGTATATTCTAATTTGCCCAATTTATTTTGGCTGTGAAGAGCGAGTATTCTCGATAGAGAACTTAGGCATACACAATATAGACAGACATGGGTAGAGCCCAGCATTGTAGCATGAGAGGGACAAAGCTTAGATCAGGGGTTCACAACCTTTGTTGCCAGGTGTACCCCCTGGCACAGTCAAAATTTCTGAAGTACCTCAACTAATTAAAATATTTAATTAGCTAGTTAGCTAATTAAACTGATTGTGTAATTAATTGATGAAATTAATTAGGACATACAAGAAGCCACCTTGAGATTGGATAATGAGTGTCTACAAACCCATATTCCGGAGTGCACGCCTTAGGAGAACCATTGCACAATGTCGTAAGTCTAAGTGGGCCATCAAAGTTACAAGCAGCAGGTCCCAGATTGAAGTCGCACCACCAGCACCAGCCATCACCCTCCCCACAACCCACCTCCTGGCCTCTCATCCCAGCATCAGCGGCCAAAGACCAGCCCTGGCTTCCCCCGTGAACTTCCTCCAGGGACCAAGCGTTTTCCCACAGCAGCCCTGCCGCCGCCAGTTCAGCGCCAGGTGGAGAAGAGTCCTAGTGCACCCTGCACCAGCAGCTTCCGTCAGGCCGAGCCTCTCGGGACAGCAGCCAGCTGATTCCTTCCAGTCAGATCACGTGACTCAGCTGTCTCGCAAGTCCTCCACCAGCGAAACTAGGTGCTAGAGAGGGTAGCGAGTGAGAGAGACTTGTTGAGAGACTCGGTCTGAGAGACTTTTTTTTCTTTCCCTCAGCCGCTGCAAGGACATCTTTGCTTGGCGGCCGTTTTATGACCCGAGCAGCAGGGAGTGGAGTTGCCACCGCAGGTGGGGAGGGGTAGGGAGGTTGCCTGCCTACCTGCCTAGGAGGCGTGGCGAGTTGTGTTGCCTGGTCCCTGGTGCGGTAAGAAGAGTGCAGTTTACAGCGCCCCAGAACAGCCTTGCCAAAGGGAGGAAGCGCTGTAAACTGCACAGACTCAGCAGCCACGCTCGATGTTGCTTCTCCTTGGGTCGGCGTGGCTGCCGTTTGAGCAGGAGCTAAAGGAGCTCGTTTGAGGAGGAGGAGGCAAAGTCTCAGCAGCAGCCTCAGGCAGGCTCTCCTTACTCGGTCTGGCACCCTCCCGGCTTCCTCCCGCGCTGGAGCGTGCGAGGAGGGGCGGAGGCAGCCGCCAAGGCTCCCCTTACTCCTGCAGTAGATCCACCCTCAGCCCTGCTGGGGAAGCGGGACGTTATTGCCATCGCCCAATTATCAGCTGCTTCTGATTGCAGCAGCTGATAAGGGAGAGGCTGCTGTGTACCCCCGCCGGTCCGCAAGGGGTACACGTACCACAGGTTGGGAAATTCTGGCTTAGATGACAGGCAGCCCAATCCTATCCAGCGCTGCAGCAGCAGGGCCATGTGGCCCATGGCGCTGACTAGGAGCAGGTTGGTGGACATTTTGCACCTTACCTCATGTAAACCCCCAGCCACCGCAACAGGGCTGCTCGGATCTGCGCCATGCTGGCGCAGAACCAAGCAGCCCCATGCAAGCAGAGAAGGCCTGGGAGGGGGCATAGGATATGGTGCGCACCAACATTGCTGATCCCAGTGGCGTCTTCACCCCTCTGGACGCCTGGGGCTAGGGGGGCTGGGGCTGGCCGAGCGCTCCCGGACGTCACGTGACGTACGGATGCACGTTATGTGACGTCAGACGCTGCGCTCAGGACTCGAAAGCTGGAGCGCCGCCCGCCCGCTATGGCTGCGGGTGGGCGCCGCGCTCCAGCTTTGAGTCTGAGGAGCGAGAGAGCGTCTCATCGTCTAGACAACGCGCACAGCGTGCGCCCGCAGCCACAGGGTCTGGGCGCGTGCTGCGCACATTGCCTAGATGAGGACGCTGTCGGACTCGAAAGCTGGAGTGCCGCCGCCTGCTATGGCTGTGGGCAGGCGCCACGTTCCAGCTTCGAGCCCGAGGTGAGCGTCCCCCGGAAGCTCGGCGCCTGGGGCCCTGGTCACCAGGGCCCCCTACGTTAGTACGCTTCTGGCTGATCCCACCCCTCCTGGGCCCATTACGCCCGTTCCCCACCCTCCCTGCCACTCAGAGCAGAACTTACCTGCTCTGGTGCACGTTCTGCAGAATCCAGCACCAGTGGAATGGTGCAGACCTTCCTGCTGGTGCGCCTTGCTCACGGGGTATCACCAATGTACTTAATGGCATATTTGTGACACCCTACTCCAGCACAAGTGACCACTGCGCCAGCATTAGCAAAGATTATTGTGCTGTGAATTGCTAAGTTTGCCACAGTGGAATTGGCGAAATGCAGCCTTGCTAGCCCCATAAGGTTTGCCTCTGCCTTTCCCATAAGATATGCTTGTACATAGATCTCCATTGCTTACTTAGAGCATCATTCCTTCTTCCAAATTTCTAGCTCCTGTTGTTGCAGATAAAAGATCAAATACCTGAGATAAAAGATTAATATGTCAGGAGGGTTCCCTCTAAGCTGAGATGACAATTAAAAGGACACCCATATAATTATTTTTTGGGTAAAGCCCATAGGCATTTATCTGGGAGCAAGCCTCATTGAACTCATGGGAATTTCTTCCAAGTAGTCTGACATAGGATTGCTCTGTAACGTTTTGAAACCCACTTCAGCAGTTTGACAGAATGAATAGTTCGCAGTTTTGAACATTATCTAGCTCATCCAGCTTATCCAGGAGATCAACCAAGCTATCTAGGAGACTCACGGGGCAATTCTGTCTAACTCTGTACCCTGAGATGCAGTGGGGCCGGGGCCGCCTACGCTGCATCCAGAGTGCAGAGAGGCCGGCTGGGAGGTCACCTCGGGGGAAAGGAATGTTTGTTTCCTTCCCCCGGTGTAAGCCCCTGCCGCCTGAATGGTTCTCATATGTGCACCAGCTATTTGGCTAGTGCAAATCCGAGAGGCCCCTATAATAGCGACCAGGCCAGGGAAAGGGGATAGGATATGGCAGAGCAGGCCTCCAATGATCCCACCCCCTTCCTGGGCCTGACCGGCCAATCCCACCCACCCCCGGAATGCCCCATTCCGCCCTCCCCACACCCCTCCATCGTCGGGCAGGGAACTCACCTTCCCTGGCAGGTGCAGCTTCGGATCTGCGGCGAGTAGAGCAACGCTAGCCTCAGCACCAGCGCTGCCTACTCACCGGGTTCCGCAAAGCGCTTTACAGTACGTTTGCGACACCCTACACTAGCAGAGCAGTCTATTCACAAGTCACATTTCAAGTGATACTTGATCCCCCCCCCCGCCCCCGGCCTGTAATTCAAATGTAAATCCTTCATTGGCAAGAGTGTACATTCAATTACAGACTGTGTTCTATCTTCTATCCTTCATGGGCAGCATTCCTGTGACATATTTCAGACTAAAGGACATTCTCAGTATCACTTATGAAAATGGCCCAAGCTGATACTGTGCACAGTGTTAATAAACTTGTCCAGAGAAATGCCTGGCTGTTACTTTTGGCTTGCAAAAGCAATCACGTGTGTGTGTGTGTGTGTGTCACAAAAACCGGTTCACAAAAACCAGAAATGGTCGGAAATGGCTGTTTTTTGACGAAAGGAAGATCAGGGAGGCCTGCGCGAGCCTCTGCAGGCCTCCCCAAAGCCCTGGTAAGTACCGTATTGTCACGAGTATAAGACGCACCTGATTATAAGACGCACCCTTAAAGTTTGGTGCTATTAAAAAAAATTAATTAAATCAATGGCATTAAATTGCAACAGCCTGATTATAAGACGCACCCCTAGTTTAAAAACTTAAATTAGGAGAAAAAAGTGAGTCTTATACTCAGACCAATACGGTATTTCTTCTTTACTTTTTTTGTATTCGCTCCATAAGACGCAGGCTTTTCCCCCCTATTTTTTGGGCCAAAAATATGGTAATTAATTGCTAATTAATTGGATCAATACATTAATTAGGTAATTAATTACTAAAAAAGTACTAAAACAATTTTAAATGTGAAAAGTTTACAAGTTTACTTACTCAGATCTAACTGATTAGTTCCAATAGGACTGACTAACCAGGAGAACTGAATATTCTTGGCTTGGGCACCAACCCAAGGGTAGAATAAGCTACCACCACCCTATTACACCAGTCCCTCAACTCCAGGGAAAGCTGGGGTCTCTGGGCCAGGTCTCAGTGCTTGCAAAGCTGGCCTCTCCTTCCATCTGGAGAGCCAGACTCAAGCCTCAGAGTCTTTGAAATTAAACACTGGTCACTTTCTGGGCCTTGTCTTTCACACTGCCCAGCTGTGTTGAACCAAGAAACCCCCTGGCTCAGGGTGGATTTTTCAAGATCACATTTATCTCCCTTAAGTTTAAGTGATTCTGGAAGAAAAAACAAAAATCCCCCAGAGCTACTATGGCCACAAGCATGTCAGTGTGCGTAACTGTATGACTTTTAATCGACCAATCAGTTAACTAAATTGTAGAAATTTGCATATAAATAAAATTCTCTGAAGAAAAAAAGTATTATTTCTTGGTTTTTCATTACTGCATGCATATTTCATAGCAGGCACCATCTTAAGTAGAGGTCTCCCTTTCTGTCTGTGAGAGAGAGAGAGAGAAGTGGGTCTCTATGGCACCGACCTGCCACAGTTTTTGAAAGACTTGTATTAAAAATAGTGGTCAACTGTTTAAAAACCTGCTGGTCAGTTGTAATCAGAGGCACTTTCTTTGTAACCAATCAAAATAGCTTTAATCTAGGATTAAATGCTACAGCAGCCCTATTACCACTCTGTTTCAGCAGCCAGTGCTGGACAGGCTATTGCAGAGTAAGTGAATGATACATTTCATTGGGGGTGGAGAAGAGTCAAGTCTTTAGGGGAGTGGGACAGCGGAGGACTCAGTACCAGTAGAAAGAGTGCCCCTTGTACAGGTTGGAGTGCTGATGTAGGGGCTAAGAGACTTGCCATACAAGGCTGGATCTGACCCAAGGGCAAGGCCTTGCTTGCCTTCTCACTTGTTGTAAAGTACTGTACAGTACATTTGTGGTGCTAGATCAATTGATAATAATATACTAGTTGGGCCTCCTTTCTAAACCTGCAGTTCTAACGTTGGCCCTACCTAATACAGGGATAACAAAAAGCCAGGATACGCAAAGAGTCAATATTGGAATCAAACACTTCTACAGTGTTTACAATTACAATTAAACACTGTAGAAGCGCCGAGTGTGATTAATGAAAGTGGTCCCACCCTAGTATAAACCAGGTTCCAGCCTTGAACGCCAGAAAGCGAAGCAGCGCCCTCTGACGTCCCTCGATGAGAACTTCCCCATTCCTTTAAAGATGCCCGAGATTCGGTTGATGTCGAAAGAGCCTGCGTATTCAGGATGGGACGCATGCGTACAAGAAGAAACCTGGGAGGGTTGAGCGGAGTATACACTGGGGGCAGGAATCAAACAGGCTTGGTAACTGAAACAGTACGCATGCGTGGTGAATGACGAAGCTGTCATTCCCGTAAGATTTTTTAATAGAGATTAAAATACTAGAGTGAAACTAGGAAAACAACCCGAGAAATTCGTGCTCGTCAGTTGCAGAAAAATCACTTTAAAGACCAACAGGTTTATTGTGACAGAAGCTTTCATGAAAGGCCGCCATTGGCCATGATCCGCGATGGTTGCAGGGTGTTGTTTTTCTAGGCACTGGCATCTCTATGACAAAAACATCCGTAACATGCTGATATTGTAATAGACTTACACACAGTGAGAGCTTCCGGATTGCCTTTCGGCGCCATGTTTTGGTCGTCCTCGGAAGAAAGTGAGAGTTGCCGGCCATTGTAAATAAATTGTAAAGCCAGAATTTTAGCATAGCTGTGATTGGGAAGCAGCGCGCCCCAACCAAGCAAAAGGTAGCTGCAAAGGCAGGAGTTTTATTTTCTTTCTTGTGTTCTATAAATACACAAATCTAAGTAAATGCTTTTTCTGACTCGGGTATTATTTCGTATGAAAAGTGTGGTTTCTTTTGTACTTTAAAAACAGTTCCAAGAGCCACGTGTCTGCATCTGACTGTAACCCAATGGATCACAAGGTTATTGCGCACACTTTGGAGCTGTGGGGGCAATTTAAATAGATTAATCTCCATCATCACTGCAACCTGAGGTGTGTGTTGTATTTGCGGTTGGGGCTAGAAAGCCTAACCAGCCTAAGCACTGTTTCTAACCTGCAATATTAGAAGTGCATTGCAGGGCTGTCTTAAACCATTCTCAGTCAGTTACAACCTCCCCACCACGCCCTAGCCCTGCAAAATGTGGATAATGGACTGTTTTAACACAATAAACACGTGTTAGAAACACAAAATAATCTCATATTTCAAAGGTAATAAGACCTGAATCAGAAAGAACAGGAACTCTTGTCTTTGCGACTACCTTTCCTTTGGGCGGTGGGTGTAGTGTTGCCTAGTGTTGGACTAGGAAATTGAACAAACAATTTCTCCTTTGTTTACTATGGGCAGCTCTTACGTCTACTCCAGTGCAGGGGAAAAATAGATTCAGAAGGAACCGGAAAGTCCACATGACCAACGTCACTCTTGCTTTTCCTATCTCTATAATGTGACGCAATTCTATCTCTGTTGGAGCTACGGAAACAATGAAATGTGCGCGCGGGAAAAGTACGTCGGTGCTGACGTAAGGTAAGTGACAAATCAGCTACTAGCGAATCTCTCCGGCGACCAATCATGTGGAGGGGCGCCAGGTTTGGAATCCTATGGTAGAGCGGAACTGGGGGAGTGAGGTTGCCGTTTGCTTCCGAGAGGGGAGAAAGGTGGGGTGAGAGAAAGATCCGCTGTTAAGCCGTAATCTGGTGCCGCTGCATTGCCTCGTGGGGAGTTACATAAGACTGGGCTGCTAATAATACAACTCAGTAACCTTCAAGCTGAGGATACTATCCTGACTGCAAAGAAGTAGGTCTTCTCTTAGAATAAGCTGCAAGTGCAACCGACAGTTTTCATTGCTGGTGCTATAAAATCTCAAGGAAAATCTGTCAGGCAGTGGAATGTGCTGAGGCTGTAAAAATTAGGTAGGTTTTTCTACTGGTTGCCAGCAGGGACAGTTAACAGAAATGGTAAGGCACAATAGACCATAGTGCTACCCACGGAGCTACTTTGATTGAAGATATTGCCAGTATTCAAATTTCAAGATGGACAGAGCACAGATGGGTCCCAGGCTCCTTACATTTTGTGTCGGTCACCTTAGTTTTTAGAAGGCTATGGGGAGCATAATTCTTTAAGAGACCTACTCTTCCTCCCCCCCCCCCCCCACACTTAATATCAGCATTGGATATGGAGTAGTAGATGAAGGTCTCTTAGCTCATTCTACACTTGGGATGTGCAGGGGGAGGCAAGGAACAGGCAGGGTTCCTTGCAGCTGGTTGCCTGCAAAAGAATTCACAAAACATTTTCACAGTCCCTCCTAACTGGGCAAAGAGGCACCTTCTAAAGTGGCTTATATTTATTTAGCAGGGGGAGAGCAACTGTCCCTCTTCACCCCAGCGTGCTATCTTTTCCAGTGGCTGTTGCCACTTCTGCACCTCTCTTTAGAGTTAGGGACAGGGACCTCCAACCACCTATTGATTTACACCTTTCCCTCTTTATACATACCTGTACATACATCGCCAGCGGGTGACGCAGTGGGTTAAACCGCTGAACCATGAGCTGTCGATCGAAAGGTCGGCAGTTTGAATCCGCGACGGGGTGAGCTCTTGTTGCTTGGCCAGCTCCTGCCAACCTAGCAGTTCCAAAGCATGTTAATTTGAGTAGATAAATAGGTACCACTTGCAAGAAGGTAAACAGTGCTCTGTGTTCCAGCTGCATGCTACGCGCTGCGGCAAAGAGAATCATGCCGGCCACATGACCATGGAGGCATCTTCGGACAACGCTGGCTCTTCGGCTTTGAAATGGGGATGAGCACCACACGCTAGAGTCAGACACGACTGGACTTAATTGTCAGGGGTCACCTTTACCTTACTTACATACATCATCTTTTCCTGAAAGTAGCCCTTATAATGAAAATCTGGATGTGTACAATTTCAATGGGAAAAATTCTAACTTGTTCCAAAGCTTCTCTCCACTTTTCCCATGCACTTTTTAAAATCTTCTGATGGTGCTGCTAAAGCAGCTGCACCTGCTTAAACGCCCTCACCTAGGCAATCATTAAAGGGCCAGCCGGAGCATTCATGTTGAAAGGCTGGCCATCCCTGTACTAGATCCTGAAGAGTGTTTCCCCTTAGCCCACCGGAGCACAGCTGAGAAAGGGAGTGCTTCTGGCCCTATCAGGGGGAGAAATCCAAAATTTGATATGACCTCCTGGAACTCAGTCTTGGGCATGTGAGGCAAATTTGTCCTCTTCTCTGTCTCTGGAGTTCAAAGTAGAGGGGAGGTGTACCGACCCCATTGGGTAAAATAGGAGGTAGACCTTGCCTTGGTCCATTTTTCCCCCCAGCATTCCCAGACCTCATATTGCAATCTTGGTATGGCTAAAAAAGGATGGTCTTAATACGTGTAGTATGGATAAGTGAAAATCTGTATAATGAAAGTAATTATAAAGAGGGAAAGAGTGTATTTTGCTGTGTAAACTGCTTTGTGAACTACTTTTTGTTTAAGAAGTGGTGTATAATATTCTTAATAATAAAATTAGTATTACAGTATAATAATTTTAATATGTAATAATTATAATAATATTGATGCTTTCCCTATAGTTTGGCAAATTAACCTGCAATGGCTGCTCTCAGTGAGCGAATACAAGATATGGAATTTGTAAGCAAGGGGCTGCTTAAAGTGATGGCAGAAGGTAAGGCAGTGAGCATGCGGAAGCACAATGTCGCCAAACAGGAGCAGATGATAGACAAACTTCTGGATACACAAAAGACCACAGCAAAGCTGATCAAAGGTATGTCCTGTGCTTTGTTGCATAGTAGCAGTGTTTTGTAAAGCTGTATGGCCAGGGCTTCTCCAACCCACTTGTAGTCCAGTGGCATTGATCTAGTTGGGGCTCTGAATATTCAGCATTGAGTGTTCCCAGACCCTTGTTGAAGCTTAATTGACCAGTGTTCGCCTGGTTGGTGCTTGCATGGAAGCTCTCTGTAAACCACTTGGTACTTTTAAGAACATAAGAAGAGCCCTGCTGGATCAGGCCAAAGGCCCACCTAGTCCAGCTTCCTGTATCACACAGTGGCCCCACCAGATGCCTCAGGAAGCACACAAGACAACAAGATACCTGTATCCTGTCGCCACTCCACTCACTTTGTCGCACCTGGCACAGACAAAAACCTACTCCTACAACCAGGAGGTTGCTTTTCCCCATCATGACTTGTAAGCTGTGATGGACTTTTCCACCATAAATCTGTCCAATCCCCTTTTAAAGGAATCCAGGCCAGGTGCCATCACCACATCCTGTGGCAAGGAGTTCCACAAACCAATTACACGCTAGGTAAAGAAATATTTTCTTTTGTCTGTTTTAATCCTCCCTCCACTCAATTTGAATGGATGTCCCCTAGTTCTAGTGTTATGTGAGAGGGAAAAGAACTTCTCTCTATCCACTCTCTCCATCGCATGCATAATTTTATACGTCTCAATCATTTCCCCTCTCAGCCGCCTTTTTTCTAGACTGAAGAGCCCCAAATGCTGTAGCCTTTCCTCATAAGGGAGATGCCCCAGCCCACTAATCATTTTGGTCGCTCTCTTCTGCACCTTTTCCAGTTCCACTATATCCTTTTTGAGATGCGGCGATCAGAACTGGACGCAATACTCCAGATGCGGCCTTACCATCGATTTGTACAACGGCATAATAATATTGGCCGTTTTATTCTCAATCCCTTTTTTAATGATGCCAAGCATGGAATTGGCCTTCTTCACAGCCGCCGCACACTGGGTCGACACTTTCATCGACCTGTCCACCAATACCCCAAGATCTCTCTCCTGATCCGTCAGACAGCTCAGAACCCATTAGCGTGTATTTGAAGTTTTGATTTCTTGCCCCAATGTGCATCACTTTACACTTACTTACATTGAAGCGCATCTGCCATTTTGCTGCCCATTCTCCCAGTTTGGAGAGATCCTTCTGGAGCTCTTCACAATCCCTGCTGGTCTTCACCAGCGGAAAACGTTAGTGTCGTCCGCAAACTTGGCCACCTCGCTGCTTATCCCCAACTCCAGGTAAAGAGGAAAAGCTAGATATAAATATGCCATGTAGATAATGTAGACAGTAGTCTTCTTCAAGTTGCATTCGCATATCCAAGATGTGTGAAGAATGGTGTTGCATGGGCTTTTGATATGGCATATTCAACCCTTCCCCCAGCTCAGGGCACCATAATTGAAGGTGCCTGTCTATATGGATGAGATAACTGAGGCTTTTTGATTTAGAAATGTGCCCCTGAAAGCCCCCCACTTGCCATTCACCATACTTAGGCCTAGATTCACTAACTTGAACTAATCTGGAGCTATTGAGTTGGCATGCACCTTCCTACAGTATTCCAGTTGTCTGATTGGGAGATACTAAAATCTAAATTGCATAGATTGATTTGTGATGGTTTGGAAGGTGAATGGTCCCTGAAGAGTTCGTGACCTCCTCCTAAGGGGGGAGCTCCACCATGCAACCGCCATGCGAAAGCCATTAGGCACTTTCAGAGGCACTTTCGGAGGCAGGCTGGGGTATGTTTACTGATTTATTAAAGTTCCAGGTCTGTAGTCTTAGTTAAAAGAGACAGAGGAGTTCCAAGAACACACCCTCTCTTTAAGTTCTTGTACCCTACTTGCTGAGTGGGTGCTATCTTTCTGCTCTCCAGCTCAATCCAGTCCCAGGTAAAGTGGAGGCTCTCCTTCTCCCTTCCACCAGGTGACAAGGCTGCCTAGAGTAGCGAAGTGCCTAGGTTGTGGGCTGCTTCAGGGTCTCCTTGGGGTCTTCGGAGGCTTAGCCTTGCCTGTGACCTCCCTGCCGTCACTGCAAGACGAGGTTTGGCTTTCCCTCTTGCCAGGCACCTCCTGCTGTGTTCATCTCATTGACAGGCTTGCTGCCTTGCACTCCCCAGGCTTTGTCGACTGCTCAGGGGTGTCCCATACCTGCCTTTCTGGGTTGCCTCCACCTCTGCATTTCTTCCCCTCTCATTCCTTCTCTCTTTCCTCTTGCCTCTCTTTGTTTGCTCTCTCCCCTTGCTCTCCTGCCTCTTTCCTTCCTTTGCCTGCAGGTCTCTTCCCCCCCCCCCCCCGCCCTGCCAGCACCATCCCTCTTTAAAGTCTGGTACTAGCCATCCGCATGCATCTGCAGCTGATTTCTCTGAGTGAAATAATATTTGATTATGAGGTGTCCAAACATTTTGGCTTGGCTTTTTAGCCAGTCATTATTTGCAGTCCCTCCCATTCACTGCTTCCCCTGATCCTCTATATGTGCCAGAAGCCTGGGGTAATGGGGGATGAGAGCACAGGAGGTAGAAGGAGAAGCAGAGTGCATTTCTCTTGCTGCAAATCCCAGTGGGGCGATAGATGGACCTGGTAAGCAGGTGCTGTTCACCATAGGCAAGCTAATTTGTGGCAGCCCTGTTGATTATTCTGATTTCTTCCTCTTCATCCATCAGTATCGCATCCATCAGTCCAGTTCTGGTCACCACACCTCAAAAAGGATATAGTTGAATTGGAAAAGGTGCAGAAAAGAGCGACCAGAATGATTCGTGGGCTGGAGCACCTCCCTTATGAGGAAAGGCTACAGCGTCTGGGGCTTTTCAGCCTAGAAAAAAGGCGCCTGAGGGGGGACATGATTGACACTTATAAAATTATGCATGGGATGGAGAGAGTGGATAGAGGGAAATTCTTCTCCCTCTCGCACAACACCAGAACCAGGGGACATGCACTAAAATTGAGTGGAGGGAGAGTTAGAACAGACAAAAGAAAATATTTCTTTACCCAGCGTGTAATTCATCTGTGGAACTCCTTGCCACAGGATGTGGTGATGGCATCTGGCCTAGATGCCTTTAAAAGGGGTTTGGACAGATTCATGGAGGAAAAGACCATCACAGGTTACAAACCATAAGCAACTTCCTGGTTTTAGAAGTGGGTTTTCTCTGTGCCAGGTGCAAGGGAGTGTCAACGGGAAACAGGTTATCTTGTTGTCTTGTGTGCTCCCTGAGGCATCTGGTGGGGCCACTGTGTGACACAGGAAGCTGGACTAGATGGGCTTTTGGCCTGATCCAGCAGGGCTCTTCATATGTTCTTATGTTCTTAACACACCTTGACAGTAGCTTGACAGCCAGCTGTAGCTTGAAGGCCAGCTACATCTCAGTTGGGAAGGTGCCCATGTTCTTTTGTCACTACAGAGCTCATGACTACTGAGGAGAAGGTGGCCCAGGAACTCTCTGACAGGGAGGAAGAGCTGAATGCAAGCCTCCAAAAGCTGCAGAAAATTGAGGAAGGATTGCTTCAGGCAAACGAGAAAGATGCCAAAATGAGGACCAGCATCAAATATCCTTTCATGTTTGCGTCTGGAAAATGCAGAGGCCAAGCTCAAGATAGTCCTAGCAAGTGAGTGTTAGAGAGTGTCCGATCCAAAACATTCCATGGTGTGAACTCAGGCTTCCAAACCTGTCTCTCTCTTAGACCTCACCACAATGATTTTGAAACCATAGCACCGTTAAACTAAGGTTTGGTGTCCTCTGTAAGTTGAGATGTGTTTTTCATGCTCCAATTCATGCTCAATCCAAGGCAGCATGGTACTGATTATATTTAGTAAATTAGTTCCAGTTTTAGGAACTCAACTTGGACTTTCTCTGGACTTATTCATGCAATTAGGATTCTGAAGCTGTTATACCAGCATTTTTAGCCTGAAACAGCAGTCTCTGTGTAAAAATGGGAATCCACAGCCCAATCCTGTGTCTCTTGCACCGGTGTAACAGTAGATCCCCCGGTGTGAAAGCACTTATGCCAGTGTAACTTGCCATACGTCGATGGATACAGGATGGACACCGGCGAACCCCCCCCCCCTCAGACGCCTCACATGTGCAGTTCGGATGCGGAACGGACACTGGTGCAACTCCCCCGGAACAGGGGGCGTTCTGGGGGCATTCAGATGCCCCTGGAATGCCCCCTGCACCGGCAGAGTTGTGCTGGTGTCCGTTCCGCATCCGAACTGCGCGTGTGAGGTGTCCGAGAGGGGTTACGCCAGTGTCCATCCTGCGTCCGTCCGTGTACGGCAAGTTACACTGGCATAAGTGCTCTCACACCGGGAGATCTACTGTTACACCGGTGCAAGGGTTACACAGGATTGCGCCCTCAGTCACATAAATTTTGCCAACATCTGTCAGTTTCACTAAGGCAGAACAAGTCCTCTATTGTTGAAACTGAAGTCAGGACTTCTCTTTATGTTGTATCCTCCCCTCTCCAGAGAAGACCACTTTGAATGCAGAAGGCTCCAAATTCAGTTCCTAGCTTCTCCATCCAAAAGGGATCTCGGACAGCAGGGCTATGAAAAATCTTAGCCTGACGTACCACTGTGGGAAGCAGAGCAATTCCATTTATACTTTGCTCTGACTGCATGTAAGGCAACTCCTCATATGCACCATCATTTGTTGCGGAAGAAATAAAAACGAGCTCGTTCTCGTTAATTTCCAGTTAATCCTTTGATGGATTATTTTTTAATTGAAAAATTTATATCCTGCTCTTCTCTCCAACAATGGGGCACCCATTACATTCACAGTTCAACTCAGTTCTAGCTTCTCCACCCCGGCAGGTTTCCTCCAGCCCACAGTGTGAAGTAGTAGTAATAATAATAATAATACCGGTATTTATGTGCCGCCTTTCTTGGTCATTGGATTTCTCCTCTGACTTTAATTCAAGGCAGGCAATTCTACCCACCCACCCCCCGAAGGGGGGTTTACAATACAAAGTTCTACTCTTTCATAGAACGTCTTCATTCCAGATGGTGACCTTCACGGTCTGACTTATCTCTGGCGTTCGCCTTCCACACTCGGCTTGACGGCACTCTGCCTCTCACTTCAGTGTGTTATCTGACAGCTTTTTTCCTCGCTCTCACTGAGGGCTTCTGCAATTCGTCAGAGGTGTGTCGACAGCTCTCGGATACTTCCGGTTGTCTCGAGCTGCCATCTTCAGATCTCTTCAGGCATTACAAGGCGACAGCTCTACCACTGAGCCAGACCTCCTGCCCCTAGTAAGAACCCTTCACTTCATTTTACTTGATTGCTTAGATTTCTATTACAGGATGGGTTTGAAGATACTGTTGCTTGCTCACCCAGCTTTTATTTCAAAGCAATCTCTCTAGCACTTGATTTTCAATATTAGATGTTTTATGGCCTTCCTAAAACCAGTAGTGCCTATTGTGCAAGATTCCTAAAGGATCCCTGCCCTTTATATGAATCTACCCATCAAATAAGAGCTGGAAGGGAGGCTGTCCTGTATGTCCTGCTGCCTTTTGAGGGGTGATGCGCAAGAACTTTCACCTATAGTGGGGGAGCCCATCTGTGGAAGGGTAGTTCTTCCCACTTCCTCCAAAGACAGGGCCATGCAATCTTGCACTTCCCATGCTGCTATTGGAGGTAGCCATGTCTCCAGTCCCAGTCCTGATGTTCCAGGACAGAGATATACCATCTATAGAGTGGCACCTATAGAGTACCAACTATACTTACTGCGCAATCCTGTTCCTCTGTCAGGCGGTGGAACAAGTGTTCCGCCACCCGAAGTAGTCGCAAACATGCCATAAAGCACTTTCGAGCAGGGAAGGATGGCTGCATGGCTCCCGCCAAATCCCGGCCCCCACCGGGCAGCTGAGCCATTACACGGCCTCCCTGATTTCCGCCAGCAAAATGGCTGGCGGAATTCCGAGGAGGCCGATCGGCCCCAGCCCCGGTTACACTCAGGGAAGGGGACGAGCGTTCCCTTCCCTGAGTAGACTTACCACCATGCGGGTGCCTGCCCGCAGTGGTGCACGGGATCTGGCGGGCAGCCTCGGCCGCTCAGGGGATCCTTAAGCAGGATTGGGCTGTTAGTCTGGTTTTTTTTTTTTCATGTTTCCTTCCCCCTGCCCTACATTTTGAGCAAGTGGGAAGAGCAACCTGTTTGTGGATACCCTCTGTGCCACTGTGAAGAGTATTGATTTAAAGCACAGGCTTTACCAGTGCGTTTCTTGGGTCTTCCCCCTTTTTAAAAGATAGAAATGACATTACCCTGCTAACTGGACAGAGGCACAGTGGTGCCTTTCAGGTAATGTTCCTCTTGTATTTAGCAGGGGGTGTAACTGTTCCTTTTCACACCAGCACAGTATCTTGTGCATCTTTATGAGTGCTTTAGGGACAGGGAACCATTTAGTTCTTTGCTTTGCCTTTGTAAACCATTTTGTGAACTTTTTTTTTTTGCTGAAAAGCAGTTTATAAATATTCTTCATAAAATAATTAATTTGCTCGCTCATCTCCAGTCTTTGGGCACCTCACCTCTTGTTTGAAAACAAGAAGAAAACCCTGACAGCAACACTATCGGTGTTTCCCAAGCGCTGCTGAAGTTGCTGCTGACAACAGTTGCATAAAAGGGTAAACACACATACTTGTAGCCACCACTGTCAGCTTTGAGGGGGTGAGTTTAAAGGTTGCAGGTGGTAATTTTGTTGCCTTAGCACAAGGCCATTGTATTGGTTGAGTTTTGTAAGCTACTTGGTGTACCTTAATGAGACAAAAACGGGGTATACATTTTTTAAACAAATGAATATTGATTTCAAGAATCAATTGGAGGAAAAATTCCTTCATTCCAAAGACATACAGAACTAAGGAAAGAGCTGGAGACACTGAAAGAAAATATCAGGCAGCAAGAGAAGAATGTGGATGAAGATGCTAACGCGTCCATGTCAGCTACGTGAGTCTACACTTCCCTGTGCTCCTTCAATTTCCAGGGCAATGCTTGGGAAAGGGATGGAGGTAGGGTAAATTTTGAATGAATGACCTGTCCTTAGTAAACAAGGAGCTATTTAGGATACCTGCTGCTGAAACCAGTGACAAGGATCTTTGCTCCTCTTCCCCATTGAACTGAAGTTAGGTTGATGCTAGTTACTCATTGCTTTTTTTTTTGGTCTAGGAGAATTGCATTTGTATATTAGGTGATGGAAGGGAGATCTGCAGTTAATTACGGTAATTACCTTTGGTCCCTCATTCAAAGGTACTGTTTGTAGTCATCCTATAGACTTCTGAAGTCTATTTCAGCATAGACTGTCAGCATAGACAATAGGGTTTGTATTTGGGGAGAACTTTGCCATTCTTTTTCTTGTATAGTTGTGTTTTTTTTCCCTTTGGAGAGCACGCAAAAAGAAAACATACTGGCCCACAGAGAGATGGCATGATAGCATTTATCTGTGTTCTGAGAGTACGGGCAGGTCTAAGTATAGCTAAGGGAGGGGGTGACAGCTCATTGATGGTGAATGTCAGCATCTCCCATTTAAAGCTCACAAAAGACCCCTGCCCAAGATCTTTGAGAGCTGTTACCACTTACAGTAGGCAATACCGGGTTACAGGGCCTAATCGTCTGACTCTGAAAAAGGCAACTTCATGTGTTCAATTGTGGCTTGCAGGTATCTGGCACACCTTTATTACCGGATCTGCCACATTGACTGGGACTACAGCTGTGAGCCAACAATGATTAAAGGAAGTATCCTTTCACACCACCTGAACAGGGGTTCCTTGCTGGGAGGGAAATGTAATGCTGTGTTATTTTCCCCTTAATTCCTCCCCCCTTCAGTCCATTATGGGTCAGACATTGCTCAGCCTATCAGCATGGACAGCAGCCACCATTCCAACTGTTTCATCAGTGACTACCTGTGGAATCTGATAAACACATCTTGGTGAAGTGACTACAGTTGTGGATATACATAAGCTATAAAAGCTTTAGGCAAACCTATCTTCTGAGGAGGTTTTGTATGAATAAATACACAAACAGAGGAGTAACAAACATTAGTACTAATCACAAAAAGTGTTTTATTTGTGTGAGAAGTGTCATTCAAAAACCAGTTCATTTCAAGCCAGCTTGGCTGTCAAGAGGCTGCACCAGCAGTGGATATGAAAACTACCACCAATGTCGCTAGTGGCCTGAGAGTACTTTCTCTCAGGGTCATATAAAAGCAGATTTGCCAGGACACACCTGAGCTGTCATGTTCCCAGTACATTTTTTTTCACTTACCTGCAGACCATCAGCCATAGAGGAAAACACTATAACAGCTCCCCCCTCCCACCATGCCAGCTCTTTTGCAAGTTGACAAGTTGTCCAATAATTTTCCAGAGGGGGTAGAAAAAAGAAAATCCAAATTTGCTGTCAAAACTCTGTTTAAACACACATTTCAAAGGGGGAGGAATGCCTTTTGTATTCACACCCATCCACGCAAGGAGGCCAAGTATGTCATTGGGGGTGGGGGAGACCCCATAAATTTCCTGCAAGGGGATCTGCTGAGTGCAGTAAGTGTCAAGCTCCCTCCTTTTGTTGTTTTCATAGAGAAAAGTTGCTTCTTCCTGGTTGTTACATTGCTCCCCCCAGCCCAGATACAGGCAGGCCAAAAGGAGAGGCAACAAAAAACCAGCAGCTTTTCTGCTAGACAGAAGTGAGGACAGGCATTGTTGTTTCCGGCGGTTCAAATGGGCTTTGAAGTATCACCCGTCCTTGGCACTTTTCCTTGATTCTGGCAGAGCGGGACTTAGCAGCAGTCTTGTCTTAATACTGACTTCTTGTCCATTCACTTGCCTTCCTCTGTGTGAAGGGAAACTCAACCTTCATGCTGCCCTCAACAATGGCAGTTCAGCTCATCCATTTGTTTGCGACAGGGCTCCATGGTGATGGCCACGCCCACCCCGCTACGACCTGATGTCATGCATGTCACCTCAGTCCAAGTATCCATAGTGGGATCATAACATTCAACACTGTCCAGGAAGGTATTGCCATCATAGCCACCTGCAGGAAGAGAGTACTAGCAATTAATGTGGCCAGCTTCATTCAACTCGCTGGCAGAGGAGTGGCCTAGATGTGCCTGTTGAGGATGCATGCTATGAGCTTGCCTCCTGGATGAGCAAGACATCTCAGAAGCACCACTCCTCGGTTGACACTCCAATTCTTCTCCTCTCCTTTCCTGGATGCAGCTGTTCCCCAGGCAAAAGAAAGGGGCAGACCAGCCACACTGGATCTCAGGACGTTCTAGTACTTATTTCTAACTTAAGTCACCCATTTGGGAAGCCTCTGGGTATTTCTAGCATGACTCCAGGCTAGTTTGGGGATACCCATCAAGTGCCACATAAGGAACTTCACCCTAACTTGTCTATGGATGGTGGTTTCACTGCCCTACCAACAGGCACAAGACCACCAAGTTTCAACTTAGAACAAAAATTATTTACGGGTTTAAAAGCCATGATTAAGTAAAAGCAAATTAAGCTAAAAAACTTTTAAAAATGCAATAAGTTGGCTATAAGTTGCACATTTCTGAGTTTTCAAAAAGAAAAAAAATGCAATGGTTTCAGCAATTGTAATACCTTTTAGGGCCAAATTTCATTTATAAGAAGGCTTGAACCCCTTTTTCTTCTGCACCAGGAGTGGGAATACCATTAAGAGGTTCTCAACCGGTGGTACGCAACCGCTCTGGTATTTGTCATGGAGACCACAACTCTGCAGACGTCGGTAAGAGGCTTAGCAGATTGAAAAAAGCTTGAAAAAGCCCTCCCACCAGCCCTGAGCCTCTTCCCGCCGCTTGCAGAGACACAGTCGCGGTCTACAACCCAGAAGTAACTGGCGATGATGTCATCACCAGTTACTTCTGGTGGTACTCGGGGAGGTACGCAGCGGGACAGGTGGTACATTGGATCGGGGTTGAGAATCCCTGAACTACAGCATGGGGCGTGACAGAAGTGCTAAAAGCTTCCATCTCAGACATGTTTCCCCATTTGCTATTTCTCTGTTTTTTCTCCCAAAACAAGCTTGAATTGAAAGCTAACTGAAGCTCTTAAACAACAACCTAACTAGTGTGAGTCCCACCTGCAGTTTTGCAGTGTTTCTCACACACCTTGTCCTCTTGTTTTTTTAGAAAAAATTAATGGGCCAAACTAATGTGTTCTCCATAATGTGTAGTCTGACCTCTAGATTTGCTCATACCCATTCATAAAAGGTAACTCAGCCCTACCTGTACCTACCAGAAAGTTTGTAGCGCTCTGCCATCCCCCTTCCAGTAGAGATATTCTGGCCATCCACCCTGCCCAAGCTTACCCAGCACATAGATCTTGCCCTGGTGCACAGTGACCCCAAGTGCACTCCGGCGATGCTTCATAGGTGCAACAAAGGACCAGGTGTCTGTCTCGACATCATAACACTCCATGCTATTCAGTTGGTCTGTACCATCATAGCCTCCCATGGCATAGATGCAGTTGTTCAGGGCACAAACCCCTGTATAAAAAACATAGCAATGTTCAGTCAGGCATGTTTGTCTTCACCACCCCTCTCAGTACACCACATACATGTTTTTAGGACATTCATTTGGCCCACCCGCCTGGGCAACATTCTCAACCACGAGACTGATTTCCTGGGCCTGTTTTGTGGCAATCAGTAGTAAGGAGACAAAGCTGGCATTAGTATCAGATGGACCTGGGCAGCCTGCCCATCAGCAAAATGAATGTTGGAATACCTTACAACTGGCAGGTGCTCCCTGACCCTCAGCCATGCTTGCAGCTGAGCTTCAGCTCAACCTAGGCCTCCAGTATCAGGTTAGGCAACTCTTTCCATTGCTGAACAGAGATCAAGGGCTTCTTTCCCACCACAGCCATGAGTCAACATCTGAACCATTCACCCAGGCAAGAGGTAGAGAAATTGTTAAAGGCAAGTTCAGACCACCTCCACTCATGACCAGGGAGGAAAAAAGCAGGTACACTTTCTGTACAACCAACAGCTAAAGGAGTCACAGTGAAAGATCTTGGTTGCCAGGACACACTTGCCATTATCACACTCACCTGCTCCACTCCGAATGGTCTTCATTGGAGCGATTGCCTCCCATTTGTCCTGCTCAGGGTAGTAGCACTCTGCTGAACTGTGGCGGTTGGTGCCATCATATCCACCCACAGCATACAAGAGACGGTTCAACACAGCCACCCCAACGCCAATCCGCTGTGTTTGCATGGGTGCTACTAACTGCCACTCATCACGCTCAGGCTCATACCTGGAGAAATGAAAAACTCATTCACATCAAGGCTAAGATAATCAGGCTAAGAAGCCTGATTATAATGAGTCAGCAGTGTGGTGTAGCTGCAAAGAAGGCTAATGCCATTTTAGGCTGCATTAGTAGAATCAAAACTTCCATGTCACAAAAAATAGTGGTTCCACATTACTCCACATTGCTCATCTACTGTGTTGAATGCTGGGCATCACACTTTAAGAAGGATGCTACCAAACTGGAGCAGGTTCAAAGAAAGGCAATGAGAATGGTCAGAGGTCTGGAAAACAAGTCCTATGAGCAAAGGTTGAGGGAACTCCATATGCTTAGCCTGGATATCAAGAATAAATTTTTACTGTTAAGAATTCAGCAATGAATTCAACAATGGGGGTTCAGCAAACCCTTGCTGGAGGTTTTCAAGCAGAGGCTTGACAGACATGTTTTGGAGATGCTCTAGAGAAGATTTTCCAGCTTCAAACAAGGGGTTGGATTAGATGGCCTTGAAGAAACCTTCTAACTAAGATTTTTATGAACAGGCTAGACTAGCCACCAGAGAAGATAGCAGTAATGGGGGAAGGGGAGAAAGGGCCAAATCTGTACCCTCCCCCCCATACCACATCTAGCCTTTCAATTCAAGATGCACAAGTGGGGTGTGGAGGGAAGAATGACTGAGAATAGGACTTTCTGGAAGGAGTGAGTCCATTCTAAGGCTTGGGTACAAGGCCCTAGCCCTCCACCATCTGGCCCCTCCTCAAAGTGACTTATGCCATAAAAGTAGGTGCTGACTGATTCAGCACTGATCTGCTCAGCTTCAACAGGACTAACAAGCATCAACCATACTACATCAGATGAATTTCTAGACATGGTGAAGCCCCAGAACCCTTTCTTGTGCCTTCTCTAAAGAGCCAATCAATAACAAAACAGTGATACCGGTAGTAGATGAGAAGAGCCCTTTCAAATCCTATCAATTTACTCAAGTATAAGCAGAGAAAAAGAGAGAGAAATATTCTAGCCATCCTGGCTGCAAAAGGACCCAAAAAACTGCTCAATGCAAATGCATGTTATCTGGTTAAAATAAAAAAAAGGGGGGGGAGCGCCCTCCCTTATGATTTCTGATCCCTGCTGGTCCTAGGTTAGGTTCAACCCTGCCCTAAGTTCCTTTTGCTTTGAGTCAACTTTGCTCACCCATGCCTTCAGGGGATTCTGCACATCCACACGCTCTAGAACAACACTTAGCACACTACCACCACCCCTCTGGAGAATGACCCTTTCCCCTGAAATTCAAGGCTTAGATCAGTGGTGGCCAACCTTTCAACATGAATGCTGGCCCTTTAAATTGTTGCATAGGTGAGGGCATTTCAGCAGGTGCAGCTGCTTTAGCAGCACCATCACCACTTGCAGCTGCCAAGATTCTGTCTTCTACATAACTCTTAAGAACACAGAGGCCCTAATGGTGGAAGGTTGGCCACCTCTGGCTTAGATGGAGGGCAGCAGGTTGAAAAGCACCATTTGCCTCCTCCCTGTCTGTCCTTTCAGAGCTGCTGGGGGCGGGGATCCTCCTCTGCCTTTTATCAGCTGCTCCCACTGACCTACTTCCTATTTCCTTACCTGCAAGCACCTGTCACTTTTTGAGACAGCACCCAGGCATTCTGTTGCCTTTGCACTGACAGCAGCTTCTGCCACTCTCTCTACACTCTTGCCAGGGTGGAACCCATTCCCTCACAAAATGCAGCCAGAGATATGCAACCCCACCCTCATTAACCATTCACTTAAAGGCACAGACAAGCATCACTGCTAGGTATGAGTGAAAGTGGTCCTCTAACAGGTTTTTTTTTTTAAAAAAAATCTCAAGGAAACAGTTTAAGAAACTCCCAAAGTTCCCAATCTGCAGAGCTTTCTATAACACACTCTGCTGTGCCAGCTTTCTATGTACAGAGCAGTTTTTATGTGGAAAGACATTAAAAAAATGCAGCTCCCACACATGCATTCTTGAAGTACTGCCCAGGAAGGACTATACCACATGTCGTTTCTACACATTTGAATGGCCCTGTGTTACTTTTTCATTCTGCCCAATAAGGAGTTCTGTGTAGTTTGAAGGCTTTTGCTCAATCCACAGAAAGTGGTCCAAGCATATTTTTATCCTCTGGGACCAGTATGGAAGCAAATATGAAGAATTACTTGGGGCTTGGATTCCTAGAGAAACAGACCCAAGTTCAAGTGTCTGTATGGAAGCCAACCTCCCTGGAAAATCTTGGGCTTCTCTTTGGTCATTCAGCACTTGCACACGTGGCCCTACAGACCAGCACAAGGGGTGGGATATGCAGCACAACTCAAGAAACCCAGGCTCTTTGGCAACTGTGAAATGACAGGTATTTGCTCTCCAACAATGCATGTTTTCCTCTCACCTCTCCACGCTGTTATGATGAATGCACCCGTGAGAGCCACCCACTGCGTAGATCATGCCATCAATCACCCCTACACCAATCCGGTTACGAGGCACACTCATAGGAGCACAGGGAGACCACTGATTGGTCATGGGATTATAGCAGTCAATGGCATTCGAGTCCATGTTGCCATCGGGAGAGTTGTTCCTCCCACCCACTGCATAGAACAGCCCGCTCACCACACAGCCAGCCAGGCCACTGCGGGGCACCTGTAGGTCAGCCAGCCGTATCCAGGAGCCATCACAAGGATTGTAGGCCTCCAGGTAACTTAGGGACTGGCGATAGTAGCCACCTGCTGTGTAGATAAGCTGACCCACTTTGGGTGCACGGCAGGGCATGTCCTTGGTGGGCTTGTGCAGAGTGAGGTCCTGGAAGATCTTGGCCAGGTAATCCTTGCAGCGCGAGTCCGACCGAAGAATTTCACATTTCTGTAGCTGCATCTGGAGGAAGTGTGGAGTGAGCGAGTGGCAGCGCACAGCCTTGAGCAGGGCCTGGACATAGAGTCGCCTGTTCTCACAGTCATACTTCACCCAGTTAATGCAGGCGTGGAATACTTCCGACTCACAGCGCACATTCAGTTCATCCCGACTGATTAGTGTCACCAGCTGGCAATGTGAGAGATTGAAGAACTCCTCTTGCTTAGATACCTGTAAAGGGGAGACAATAAGCATGACCACAGATCCCCAAAACTCTGCAGCAGGGGAGTGAGTGGGGGGAACACATTCAAATTTTGCAAGTTCACCATGAGCAATCACACGTTTTAGCAAATGAGCATCAAGGTACTGTCCTTGTTTACCATTGCTCTGCCAAGCTCAGCTGGTATAGCATAGTAGTGAAGAACTACAAGATAGGAAGCTTGTGCTTTGTATCTCATCTTAGCCAAAAGTTAACTAGGTAACCAGAGGCAAGCCATACTCTTAAAAATCTGGTCTACACATGCAGCAGAGTGAGGCAGGAATGAATGAAGAGGTAGAAACCTCTTGCCCCTTCACACTACTAGTGAGGAATACTGCATTTGAATGTTCTCCCATTTAATAAGCTTCCTGCTAACCAGCACATCGGGGAGAATATTCTAGCCCAGTTCTTTACCGCCTGATGGTTTTCTATTTGCAGGTAGTTTTTACACATATTTTGGAATGCCCCTAAGACCTCCCACGCCTGCAGCCTGACAGGTACAGCCCACTCTTATCACCTCAGCCCTGCTACATGTATAGGCCAGGAATCAGATGCAGCCTGCCACCTGCAACAGGGAGACAATAACACCAGCCTACCTTACCAGGTAGGATTACTGAGATCAATGTGAAATTCTTTGGACAATTACAGAGAGCTGCAAGACTGTGGCCTTGTAGGCTGTAAGCCAGGGTTTATCTTTATGCAACATGAGAGGCCACACAAGGTGTGGGGTGGCATTGTTATTCTCGGGTAGAGGAGGGGGCATTCCTTAGCCATGGGAAGTGCCCCGTTGCTAGGAGGCAGGGTCGGACAGGTCACATGGTCTCCTATGCGGGGGGTGGGCGGGCTGGCAAACGGTTGCAGGTTCATTTTGCTCCCTTGGTTGAGGGAAGTGCTAGAAGCTTTCTTTTTGGTCTCCAGTGTTTTGTTTTGAGGCTTCCGTTACTAATTGCTTCGGCGAGACGAAAGAAGAATTATTGTAGCAGCAATAATCCTGAGTCTGCATTAACCGGCAAGCAGGGGAAGTAGCAAACGAAACACAGGGCTCTCGAAGCTTGCCGGTGAGATTGCCACTTTATCGAAAATAAGGATTTCGGTCGCACTGCAGGCTGGGGGGGGGGGGCGACAATCCCATGGGCTAGCAGACCCCCTTTAGAGGTCCACGCAGCGTGACTATATGTGCGCTGGGGACCAGGCAGGAATAGAATTAACAGCAGCGCCCGTCCTGCCCAACGATCTCAAGCAATGGTTTACCTCAGCGTCACCTGAGGGGAAAATTAACGGGTGCCCGGTGGACAATCCCTGTGCCTGAGAGGCTGTAAGGGGCTTGTCTGAGCCCTGTATCTCAGTGTGCCAGTTAACTGTCAGCACTGAGGTTTAAAAAAAGAAAGAATGTCAGAGATGGGCTCAGAAGCTGATGGTCTCAGCCAGCATGCCTCAAAACAGAGTCACTCAGGTCCCGAGGGAATATCGGGGTGTGATAGTCTAGGGTTACCTGTCAGTGCAGAGACACAATCCCAAGTATTATGTTGAGTTTATTTTTTTAAAAAAATGGTGGAGGATGTGATCACTGCTAAGTTGAATAAACAGACAGCAGTGGTGCTGTGAAGGCGCGCCCGGCTCAACAAAGGTTTACCGCAGTGGTTCCCAACATGGGGGTTGGGACCCCCAAGGGGGTTGCAAAGTGGATTATGGGGGGTCGCGGGATGTCAGCTGGATGGCCACACCCAAGATGGTGGCTCCTTCCCCCTCCCACACAAACTGCAGAGAAAGAAGAGTCTGATGCTCTCTTGGGGCTTGTTTGCTCACCTTGTGTTACTTTCTGCTTGCCTTTTAGCATCTCTGTTAATATTAGCTTATTTCCCCACACACACACATACATACAATGGGGTTACTTATGAGTACTTATGAGTACAACTTTAAAAATGTGATTTTTAAAAGTGTGATTTATTAAACTGTGTAATTTATTAAAAACAATGACATCACTTCCTGCTTACTGACATCACTTCCAAACCTAGGTCTTACGGGAGTCCCAAAAGATAGTCATTCTACAAAAGGGGGTCCTGATGCTAAAAAGGTTGCGAACCACTGGTTTAGAGCTAAAAGGGCAAGGTCTCCAAGTTCATCTAGTAGTCCAAACCAATCAGAGTCCTCTAGTACTGAGGAAATACAATCTAATCCCCTAAAACCAAAGCTAAGCTCAGTAGCCATAGCTTGGCTGAGGTAGTGAGGAATGCATGGATTTCAGAGCTTACTGCATCAGAGGAATCCTCTTCATGAGAGGATGGGGAGCTGTCGAGCGAGGACAGTGTAGTCCCCAGACGCCAGCCTGGGTAGACTCTTTCCACAAGGCGATAAGTCCTTTCCACTAAGGTGATAAGTCCCCAGAACTAGGTGGGAGGTCTGCGGATGGCAAATCTACATTGAAATTAATGGGAACAGGTCTCAGATTTTTGTTCCCTCAGGGCCCGCACAGACCAGTAGAGGTTCCTTTTCCAGATTCATTTAAAATGCTTCTGTTTTCGGAATGGGCACAACCGACAAAAGGCTGAGTGAGTGAGTGAGTGGCAAGTGAAGGAGCTGCTGTTCAAACAAATAAGCTCAAATTCTCTCAGCCTAGTGGCATGGTCCTTTGCATTAACCTTCAGATTTCTGGAAGTCTTATTCATTTGCTTCTCTGATTCAGATTTTTCTATGCGTACACACCATTTAAAATATATCTTCCTAGTCACAAGTGCTAGAAACCTTTAAAAAAACAAAACCCAAACATAATGCTGAAGGCTGAGGAATGTATTTGTGTACAGCGTACACAAAACACGCGAACAGTGTAGGCCCTTCTAGGCCCAATGCGCTTGCGTTAAAACGCGAAGTTTGACGATTTTCGCGCATGCGCAGACCCTTCTGAGGGCAAGAGGGCAGGCCCTTGCCCTCAGAGAAGGGTTTGCGCATGCGCGAAAATCGTCAAACTTCGCGTTTTAACGCAAGCGCTCCAGGGCCTCTTCTTTTCAGAAGGCCCTGGAGCGCCGGCCGGGCCGGCCAGTTCCCGGCCTCGGA
Organism: Plestiodon gilberti rubricaudatus; assembly: GCA_026170595.1. Classification (NCBI taxonomy): domain Eukaryota; kingdom Metazoa; phylum Chordata; class Lepidosauria; order Squamata; family Scincidae; genus Plestiodon; species Plestiodon gilberti. The sequence goes on from JANXHW010000002.1 coordinate 112,007,333, forward strand.
GCGTCCGGCCTCCGGAGGGTGACGCGCGTCACCCCTTGGCGCGCGTCACCCCCCGGCGGCCCGCCACGCCCGCCACGCTACAGTGACGCCAGTGATTCCTGTGCAGAATCCTGGGCAGAGATGCATGTCTATTGTAGTGATGGTGCAAATGCTCTTCTGTGCAATACTGCAGTTATCAGTGGTGACGTGACACACATCTGCTGTTATATTTGCCCATATGAATAGGCTTACCATCGTCCCAGAATCGAGGTGTGCTTCAGCCTAGAGAGGACCTGAGCTGCTCTCAATGCAGGCCGCGGCTTCCGCAGCTTCCGGTAAACGAGGCGACCACATTGGGAAGCCGCAGAGCACTCTTGGGAGCAGCTCGGGTCCTCTCTAGGCCAAAGCACACCTCGATTCCAGGACGATGGTAAGCCTACATTAAGAACAGCACTGACATGAGGTCTTCTTCACCAATGGCATTATAGCTACTTTTAATAAAGTGGTTCAGGTTCACATACATGCCTCAGGTTTGAAGAGATGAGAAAGTTGGCACTGTGCTCTCAAACTACATGCATTCTTCTCCTTTCATTCTGCTCCAGCATGGGATTCTCAGTTGCCCAGAAGTGCCTACCATTGGCAAGAATGCATTATATAGCATATATGCTGACACAGAATCCAGCTTCTCAAGCTGTAATGCACTCCATTACAAAAAAAAAAAAAAATACAAGTTTCCAGCCCTCATGGTTGTCAAGACTGAATATGAAACATGTGGCATTGAATTTCAGAAGCCCCAGAGGTGACTGAATAAGATTTGTAGTAGTCAAGAGGGTACAACCTCCATATGTACTTTGCATAGTTTCTTGACCCTTCTCCCCATCTCATGGAAAAGAGTAGCAAAATATACAGGTGTCCCCTGCTTAACGACGTGCTGCTTAACAACCCCCCAGATATACAACGGGGATCATTAGGCAGAACGTTGTTGGTCGTTTTCCCTACCTTTTGAAGTTTGAGGCCTCTCCAGAGGCCTGTTCCTGGTCGTGGGCCTCTGCAGGCCTCTGCGCGCCTCAGAATGGCTCACAGAGGCCTCTGTAATGCACTTCTGGTTTTTGGAGTAAACCGGAAGTGCCTTATGGAGGTCTCTGTGGGGCCAGCAGAGCCCAGAGAAGGCCTCCCGAGAGGCCCACGACCAGGAACAGGCCTCCAGAGAGGCCTCAAACCTCAAAAGGTAGGGAAAGGTCCACTTAACAATGGGCTTGTTTAACAACAGGGTTCGGGGAACGTATCCCCGTTGTTGGGGACACCTACATTATGAAAGATGGCCAAAAATATTCAGATGTGCAAAATTCAGCTTTTCTCGAAGCAGAAATAACATTCCAGAACAATCCAGCTTTTCCTGACAACTGGTACAGCCACCTCCATTGCCTCTGCCCACAAATCTTTGACCATGTTTAGCCACCACATCTTTCCCTTCCACTAGCACTTACCTCCCCAAAATTCATGTAGATGTACTCTCGTGCCCGCTGGTGCAGTTCAGTACAGCTGATCTGCTCGGCGAAGTTGGCGATGCCAATAGCATTGCTGGGGTCCAGTTGCTGAACCAGGAAATCACAGCAGGCTTTGACCACACTGTCAATCTGGTACATGACAGCCCCATTCATGACATGCAGCACACACTTCTCGCCCACTGATATGGAGGCAGTGTAGGCAAACTCAATGAGGCGCTCCATCACTTTGGGGTGGATGCCCTCAATGGTCACAATCTCCATGCCCTGCTCCCGGAGTCCCATTGTGAACATGGCCTTGAAGACAGGGCTGGAAGAGGCCAGCACTACCTTGTGGGCCTGGAAATCAGCTGGGGGAATGTCTTTGTACTTGACCCGCAAGGTGACATCACACAGTTGCTGGCTCAGGCGCAGCTGATTCATGATGCTGAAGGCTTGCTTAGTGTGATCCTCCAGGGTGTAGCTGAATGTGCGATTGCCATTGTGTGAGGGAGTCACCTCCGCCTTGCACTCTGGGGAGTACATCACAGAAGTAGCCTCACACTCATTGCACAAAGGAACAGAGGAAAAGCAGAAGCAGCTCAACCGGCTAGGCTGGGGGGCTTGCTACAGAGCCCCAGCATGCAGCAGAGTTTCCACACCTGTACAAAGAGAAGCAAGAGGTCTGGTTAGGAGCAACTTCAGGCTTTCACTCACTCTTCTCACCCTTTCCTCAACCTCATGGGAACAGAGGGGATAATTCCCCATGAGCAACCATCACTTCCTGCCCCTGTATCACTAACAGCATTCACAAGACCTTCTACACATGTGAAAGCCTGGGATCCTTTTGTGCAATCTGACTTTTGAAGTACATTTGCCTTATGAAACTAAAGGGCAATAGCTGTTTAGACAGGAAGCGAGATCTGTGCTCAGGGTTAGACACATGTCATGGGGAATGAACACTGGCCAATTGTATTTCCCCCCCCCCCTTTTAAATGTTGGCAGAGAGTCCCAAAATGGGATGAAACCACAGCGGTGGGGATTAGGCTTTAACATTTTGCCCCTCACCACAAGTCCAATTCCGATTGTGCAGCCTCCTTCCAATGAACATTTTTTCCCTAATTAAAGTAGCATGCGGGGTGAACGACTGGGATGGAAACCATGGTGGAGGCAAACCATTAAAGCTCCCCTCTGCACTATGCTTTGGGTTAGTTAGGTTAACCATTTCAGCACCCTTTTTTCCTTTGAGAAAAGAAGAAAAACAGGCCAGCACATGCTTTTCCCATAACATGTAGTTTGGCCCGTTGCGGTTGCAATGGACTTGAGAGTCTCTACAGCACCAAGCGCAGCCTATGTTATGGCGTAGGACGTTGAGAATGTACAGACTTCCTTTGCCCAGGAATAAAAGCTTCCTTGTCAACACCTTGAGAATTCAAGTTAAAGCAAGTTACCTGCAAGCAGAGGTGCAAAGTGTTGTCTGAGAACACAGAACTCAGTGGAGGAGGACGAATGGATGCCAAGCAGTTTTAAAACTGAGACAGCTATGCCATTGGATAGGGATATCATTCGCTCAGCATTCAACAGCAGAGTTTCCCAACCTGTGGTACGCACGCCACTAGTGGTATGCGAACTGCCGTTTGGTGGTATGCTGGCACTTGGGCAGCAAGACGGAGGCTGCCATTGTGGCTGCACCGTGACAGAGCCCTGAAATGACGGTAAGCAGTCACGGCCGGCTGGCAGAGCTCAAGCGTGTAGGTTTCCCGTGCTGGGAAATGCCCTTCTGCCCACCCTGACCTTACCGTCGTTTTCAGGGCTCTGTTGCAGCCAAAAACCTGGAAGGGGCAATTATGTCATCGTCACTTACTTCCAGTGGTATGCGGTGCGATGAGGTGGTACGCCACGCCAAAAAGGTTGGGAACCACTGTTCTACAGCCATATTGTGCTGCTCAGTGCAAGTACCTGCCTCTCCATACTTTTGTGTTGCACTCAAACGCCAAAGGTGACCTTGCCACAAAGCAAGTGAAGGTAGTAGAGTTTGGGTGCTATTAAGTGCAGTGGAGCAGGGGGCAGACAGATCTGCCCCACATATTACGATCTATTGGGAAAGTTCTCCTCCACAAGCCCCGCTCAAACAAACAGGAGACATGCATGAGCATTTGTAAGGAAGTATTCTAGCCTAGGCACCAGTCCTTTACAGAACAGAAAATATATTACATTCCTTGGTATCTGTGTAGAATTTGGAAGTCCCAGTTTGTATTTAGCATCACAACTGCTCATTAAGCTTTAAGAATGGATTAAGGGCCCCAAAATTTTACAGTTCTAGATGTGATTTTTTATTCCTTCACTGAGACGAAGCCCTCTACCTCTACTCTCAACCCTAAGTTGCAGAATCTAGGCCTCTCAGGAAGAATTCAGGGGTCACAACTCCCAATACAGAAATCAAACTCATTTACAGTACTCAGAAGTATGTCCTCAAGGGGGCTTACTTCTAAATACTTATGAAACTTCTTGAATTTATTGGAGCAAATGGGTAATGAGCCATGGCAAAAAAGTTTTTTAAAATGGTATCAATAAAAAAACGAGGCAAACTTAAGTACAGCTTAAAAAATAGTAGTTTAAAATATAAAAATATTAAAAACACAAACACAACACACTTAAAATAACACGTTAAAAATTAAAACCATCAAACATTGCAACGTTTCGCTCGTCTGCTACATCATTATCAAGCAAAAAACCCTCCTTGTTCCTTGAGCAGCTAATTAGGTCCGTGTGTGTGTGTGTGTGTGTGTGTGTGTGTGCGCGTGTGCGTGTGCGTGTGTGTGAGAGAGAGAGAGAGCTGGATGGCAGGGATGCTTTCAATTTTCTCCCACACAGCCGATTCTTGTAGCAGCTTGAAAATGAGGCTCTCTTCACCCTTATGTAGTAGGACTAATAGCTTAGGCTTGCTAACATCTTCCCACTACATGAGGGTTTTTTGCTTGATAATGCTCGTAGCAGACGAGTGAAACATTGCAATGTTTGATGGTTTTAATTTTTAACGTGTTATTTTAAGTGTGTTGTTTGTGTTTTAATATTTTTATATTTTAAACTACTATTTTTAAGCTGCACTTAAGTTTGCCTCGTTTTTTATTGATACCATTTTAAAACACTTTTTTGCCGTGGCTCTATACCCGTTTGCTCCAGTAAATTCAAGAATTATTGCGGGCCATGAAAACTTAAAATCGTTTTAGACTTATGAAAACCTGCAGTCCTTAAGTCAAGGAGCTCAGCTCCTTATGAACATGCACTGTTCAAACTTTGAACAAAGGACATCTGGATCAGTGGTGTAGGTGGGGCGGAACGCTAAGTTCTGCAGTGCGTTGACCCTTCCTTACTCACCAGCACGAGGTGGCCCCGCCCCCTTGCCTTTGGAGCCTTTCAGTGGAGCGAAGGCAACACACAGGGACTACAGCCACCCCAACTACAGCGACGCTAGTGGTCTGGATCCCTGTTACTCATCAACCATTGCTATAAATGAGAAAAAAAACTTCGGAAAGGCCCATCAACACTAATGAAGGGCCCAATCCTATCCAACGTTCCAGCACTGATGCAGCTGTGCCAAATGGGCATGCGCTGCATCCTGTGGTGGTGGGGCAGTCACGGAGGCCTCCTCAAGGTAAGGGAACGTTTGTTCCTTTACCTCGGAGCTACATTATGGCTGCATCGGTACTGGAAAGTTGGTTAGGATTGGGCCCGCATTCTTATAACTACCCAGACTCTTGCATGCCCCCAGCTTACAAGCACTTGGTTGGATTCCCTGGGAGAGAGACCTTCCTCATCACTTTTTTCAGGTTTGGTCACATTTAATTTCTCTCTAAAAGCTGTAACAGACTGCACGCGTCTCGCTGCGTCATGTCCCAGAGTCGATTCTGATTGGCCCAACGCGTTGCTCCGTGTCGTGCCCTCACAACACTGAATGCAGCCTCTCATTGGCTGAAGGTTTTTCTGGTGCATTCCAACTTGAATAAATCGAGCTTCGGCCAATGAGAGGCTGCATTCAGTGTTGTGGGGGTGGGACTTAGAGCACCATGTCAGGCCAATCAGAATCGACATGTCGGCTACTTCGGGATGCAATGTGTGCGGTGTGAGGGCAGTTTTATGACGACAGCCTGCGATACCTCCTTTACAACAGATGGTGGTTCTCTGTGGAAACATGAACACATTACAACCAAGGCATAGGAGTCTTTTTTTTTCTTTAAAAGGTAAATTAATAAGTACTAAAGTGTAAACATGACTGCAAATTTAGTTGACAAATTAACCAACTGAGATTTTAGTTGATTAATAAGTAGGGACTAGTTTGTAAGGGTGAAGCTATGAGTCAAGGATGCAATTTTTATTTACCAAGTCTCTTTTAGTTCTGGCACATTTCTTTAATGGGGAATGAAAACGAAAGTACAAAGGGCGCCCTTTTGGTCTTGTTTATCAAATAAAGTAACAGTTGCTTCATTCTCACCAAAAAGCACCAATGCAAGTGAGCTACAGTTTCCCAAGGTACAAGATTTCAGCCTCTTCAATTGCTATTAGGAAGGGTTCAGAGAAATTGCTGTTCTGGCTGGCTTTGAGTCTATCAGGCTGAGGGCCAGGAGGTAAGCTGGGTGAGCAGGAAGTCAGTGAATGCTGCTGTTTAGTATACATCTTGCTCATTTGTGGGTTTTTTTTTCAAGAGTTTTATCCTGTTTTGATATTTATCTACTGTAAGCCTGTGGAAAAAGCAGCCTTTTATATCATTATACAGTTTTTATGGTATTGGCAAAAAATGTGTATATAAAATGGGCCCTTTATCAGTTAAAAGGCAGGTGCTCAATCACTTAAAAATAATGTTAGCGGTTGACGGCTGAAGTAAACATATGCCTTTTTCTTTCAAGGTTCAGCTGGCAACTGTAGGAAGCTTCTGCATGTGGGTGGAGAAGAGGTTACACAGGCTGGTTGTTGACATCACTGGGATGGCAAGGGCCTACACACTACACATTACCACTACACTATTCTTCAGTTACAGACTGCAGCCCTATTCATGAAAAGTATTCCAATAACCAAGTACTGTACACCACCTCAGTAGTTTCTTTGACGTGCCACACGTCAACTTGAAAGGAACATCTACCCTAAGGTACTTCAATTTCCTCAACCTCATTCCCTTCCAATGCCAGCCTTAGACGTTTAGACACCCTAGGTGGCTGTACCATATGATCCAAGACACATGCCCTGGGATTTCTTACAAGGCTACTGAGAAAGAACAAGTCTCTCAGGCTGTGTGCAATTCTGCACACAATGTGAGAGGTGCACCCCCCGGCATCCTTGGTAACAGTGCAAGGGAGCCTGGGGTATGCTTTGCAGGTTGCACACCACCCCAAGTTTCCCACTTGGAATGGCTTCCACAGTCTGGGCTGCCCAACTCCGCCCCTTCACATACATTCCAGGGACTCTGCACACAAAGATACAAAAGCATCTTTCCACACGCACACACCCCCTGCAATCACACAGCGCCTCACCCAAGCCAACAGCTGTTTCAAGCCATTTTACCTGCTGTGTAACAAAGGCAGACTCTACAAAAGATCAGATTTGAAGGGGGGGGGCAAGTCCGCCCCTACCCTAGACATTCATTCTAAGAACGTGACCAAATCAGTATCTCCGACCCGCCCGCTCAAGGCCTCAGATTTCCCCTCCGCAAGGGTCTCCGGGCCCCCTGACCATTTTCAACTACATCAGGAGGATGGCGCTCAGGCCGGGGCTTCCCCCTGTGGGCGCTGCAGTCACTAGAAACAGCAGGCACGAAATCAAGCCTTCCTCCTCTGTACATGTGCAGAAGTTATGCCCGGGACCGGGAGAAAGAAAGCGCGAGGGGGAGGCTACTCACTCCTCCATGGCTGCCCCCTCTGGCCTCCTCTTTCCTCCGCCTCCTCTTTGCCTTCCTCCGCCGTCCAGCTGAGCGCTCCTTCCGCTCAGTCCCTCCATAGTGCAGGCAGCAGCCACTGCTGCCGCGGCGGGTGGAGAAGGGAGGCAGGGGGGGGTTTTGAGGCGTGTAAGTCACCATGACTAAGCAAGAGAGAGAAGCAGCCGCCCTGCCTTCAAAATAAGAGTCCCCGGCCTGGTCGGCTCGTGGCGGGGATTGATGGCAGGCGAGCGCGCGGCTGAAAAGGGAGGGAAGGTGCCGTGCCGCGAGGAGGAGCCACAGAAAAAGGAGTTCCGCTGGACGAAATGACGAAGCAAAGGCAGAAGTGCTGCGGCCTGAAGAGTGGTGGGAGCAGCTACAAGTTCTCTCCCCCTTCGCTGCTTCCACAGTGGGTTGTTGTCACCACCTTTCTCTGCCCTGAAGACAAACGCTTGGAAGTGAAGTGAAGTGAAGTGAAGCTGGGATCCAGCCCCGCATTCACCGTGTCTGTCTTCTTCACACGCTCGCTCTTTCAGTACAGCGGAGAGACCCAGTGGCTTCTTCTTCTGCCCTAGAGCAGTGGTCTTCAACCTTTTTCGTGCCACGACCCCATAAATAAATAATGTGTACTGTAATGAGTTTGTTGGAACTCGAGGGGGAGGTGCAAAAATTTCATGGGCACCTAGCACTGGACCCTAGCTCCTCCTCTGGCGTCCACTTAGGACCCTGTAGTGCTGCTGCGAACCATTCCCTTTTGTACTCAAACTGGAAGTGGGATTAAAATGGGTGGTTCCACACAGTGCTTAATACTGTATATTATAGTACTGTTTTATCCATCAACGTTTGTTCCCACGGACAGGATTCTTCAATAATGCTTACCAGCAAGTTGCCCTGCATAAGATGTTTTCTCCTTGCAGCTTCTACTCTTCATGTTGCTCCCTGTTCAGGGAATTAGTGATGAATTGGTAACTAATTACCGGTAGTTAATTCCTTTGCTCTGGGGCAAGGGAGGGCCTTGTTTTTTTTTTTTAATTACAGTAAACTTCATACATTTATAAAATACAGTACTATTTTAAAAAAATAGCACTTTTCCAGTTCGCAAAGGATGATGCAGATGATCTCAGGCAGCAGATTCTGGAGTACCAGTAAAGGGCAGATACCAATTTAAAGTTTTATTTGTCCCTCCATCAGGACTCATTTGGCATTGCTTACTCAGGCATACAAATGTCCTGAAGTGGATCAAGCTGTGCCTAGAGTAAATGAGATGATGCTATGGTCCAAAATCACTAACAAACTATGCCATACCTTTCCTACACTTCACACAGGAAAATAAGGACACTTTCCTGTACTTTGTCTTCTCATACCAACAATCACTGTGTGCTTGCACATCCACTTTGCAAGAGGCTCTTTTTTTGCTTGCTGTATGTTGCATTTGTTTATTCTGAAACAATTCCTCCAGTGCTCCCTTTTAAAAGAGGGTGTGTAAGTAATCTCTCCCCATTTATAGTACCCCACTTTTTTGGCCCTCTAGAAATTTGTTCTTAGAAATAATTTACAGCCCAATCCTGTGTAAAGATATGTGGCTGGCCTAAAGGACCGGCTGCTGTATCCTAAGCCCATTGCGGGTTGCCCTAGGCCGCACCTCAGGAGAAGGGGACATTAATCCCCTTCCCTGAGTGTAAGCAAGCCTGGGGCCTATGGGCCTCCTCAGATGTATACCAGGTCCAGACCTGGCGTACATTCAGGGAGGCTGTGTAAGGCCGACCTGGGCTGGAAATGGGCTTAGGATATCAGCGGAACTTGCCACCGATATCCCCGTCCCCTCCCAGCTTGGGCTGGCCAATGAATGACCCCCCTCGCCGGCCCGCCCATCCTTGCGCTGAGCGGCCTAGGGTCATCCGGCGCAGGTCTGGGCCGCTGGGGATGTGAGCAGTGCCGGCCACTGCGTCAGCGGCGCTTATACCCGAGTCATTGCAAACGTGCTTTACGGCACATTTGCGACGCTTGAGCGCGTGCTCTACTGCTCGTAAGTTAGTGAGGATTGCATCATCAATCTCACAATGAATTAGGTGCAGTTGTAGAACTGCAACTTAAACCAATTCAGTAACATTTACCATCCGCAAAAACACCAAACGACTCTTAAACCTAACCCACAGTTACTACAGTTAAGACCCCAAGATACATACTGATTCTGTTCTGGAGGTTTGTCAGAACACACATAGGTCAAAACAGCTGGGTCTTGTGCCTGTGCAAAAGTGCAAAAGCACTAATATGGTCGTTCGTAACTCAGATGTCTGTAACTTGGGGACCTATTGTATATGATAAGTGGTTATTGGAGGCATAGTGGTGGAAGGGAAGCTATTGCACATGACATGTGCCTACACGAAGAACACTTTCAAGAATCCACCCCCCAAATCTTCCCATAAAGCATAATTTGACACACAAATTACAGGTAGGTACAATCCACCATCTAAAGTAAGGTAATACCTTCAAGACCAATCAAACAAAAAGCAACAAATTATCAATTGGCAAGGACGATTTTGAGTTTTACAGAACTATTCATCAGGCAGGCAGTAAGGAAAGAACTGGGGGGAGGGGAAGAGAGGGCATGCTGTAGGTGCCTCAATAGTCTCCCACATGTAAAATCTAAAGATGGAATATAGGTGTTTTAGCTGCCAACTGTTGGGGCTCCTACACCATGACCCGTCTCCCCTGATGAAGAACTTGAAACTTGCTGTTTGATATTTTGTTACCTTTTGCTTTGTCTCAATGATTTTGATTGGCCCAGTACTTTGAATTGTGGATTTTTTTTTATTCTGAACCAACCTTTGATTCTGTGAAATTAGATACAATGATTTATCAGGAAGAGAAACCAAACAAAATAGAGACTGTTCCTAGTGAATCGAGACTCTTCGAGCTTATGAATCACAGAGAAGTCTTCCAGGGTCTTAGGTTTCATTCCATGCAAATAAGTGTTGTATTTTTCAGTTTTACCTTGTCATGCTTCTGTTGCCTTTCAGAACCAAAGCAGGAAGCTGAAAGAGACCGCACAGGTGGAAAGGATTCAGGTTACATAAACGCTGTCCAGGCCAGGGACAAAGCAGTTTATGGAAGTTAGTTTACCAAAAAGCAAGCAAGGGATGTCTGTGTATTGGTCCCACAGAACTTGGGGGATGACAGAGAACAACATTAATTTGGAAAGCCTGTGTCAAAAAAAGTCAGCTTTAATGGCACTAATTACCTAGTGGGTGGACAACAACTCAATACTTTGTCCTCTTGAAACAAAGTCCAGTTTCCCAACTCAGTGGAATATTTTGTAAGCTTCCAAAACACACAGAAAACTTTGTTGAAACAAAGCAGAAAGGTCATTTTAGTCCAGGTGTCAAGATGAGATGAATGTGATGCAAAGTTAGTTCGGTGAAAGTGGACCCTGAAAGAGACAAGAGGATGCCTTAGGTGCATTACGGAACAACCCACTATGTTTCTCATGGTTTCTCATGCACCCAGGTTTCTCATGCATTTATAAGGAACAGACAGTTGTGATGGTGGCAGACATACCTTGACTAGATCTTCTGCCTGAGTATGTGTGAAGAATTGGGACGTCACATAACATGAGCTTATGCTGTGAAGCTGGGACTTGGAGCACTTGCATTGCAATTTATTAAACCAAAACTGGTAGCCATCTACATTGCTTTGACTGTGGATCTTAAATTCATTCAGTTCAAGGGAAATTCTTCTCCCTCTCGCACAACACCAGAACCAGGGGACATGCACTAAAATTGAGTGGAGGGAGAGTTAGAACGGAGAAAAGAAAATATGTCTTTACCCAGCGTGTAATTCATCTGTGGAACTCCTTGCCACAGGATGTGGTGATGGCACCTGGCCTTTAAAAGGGGTTTGGACAGATTCATGGAGGAAAAGACCATCACAGGTTACAAGCCATAAACAACCTCCTGGTTTTAGAAGTAGGTTTTCTCTTTGCCAGGTGCAGGGGAGTGGCAGCAGGAAACAAGTTATCTTGTTGGCTGTGTGCTCCCTGAGGCATCTGGTGGGGCCACTGTGTGATACAGGAAGCTGGACTAGATGGGCCTTTGGCCTGATCCAGCAGGGCTCTTCTTATGTTCTTATGTTCCGGCCCCAATGCAGGCTCACTTAGCCTCTCCCCTCACTCAAGATTAACCTCACTCTAGTGTTGCAAACAAGGCTCAGCTCTTGGTTAAATTAGCGGTTATGGCGCAATGTATCACCAGATGGTAGGAGAGTGAATACCATAGATTGGTGAATAGGGCTGCTCCTATGCTCACTCTCCAGCAGTTTATGTTCTTTAACTAGTTACTGATCCCTAACTGCTGTGCCAGTGCCACTTTGGAGGCCCTGGAGTGAAGGCTTGCAGTGAACCCCCCATGACACCCTCACCTGCCTCTGATGGCACGTTGGGCATTGCCACTGCCATGGGGACTGAGGGCCCAGCCAGGTGGACCCGCTGAGGGGCATGCATGGGTGTCTTGGCCAGTGCCCGAACTGGCTGGCCCTAGAAGACTTTGGTAAGGAGCTTCATCAAATGCTCGTCAGAAGCCCACAGATAGTATAGGACTTCCAGAAGAAGGCTGTTTTCCTGCTGTGTTTCTTACTCCTCCTCTGCGAACATTTTCTGGAAAAAAAATCCAGACACCATTAAAGGCACAAATGATGGAACCCATCTCCATTTTCCTCCTACCTACCAATGTATTGGTGGGCAAGGGGAGCACCAAGTAGAGCAATAGTAGCTTCCTGGGTGACCTTGGGCCAGTCACTATCTCTCAGCCCCACCTACCTCACAGGGTTGTTGTGAGGACAAAAAGGAGGGGAGGAAATATGTACACCACTCTGAGCTCCTTGGAGGAAGGGCGGTATAAAAAAAATGTGATAAATAAATAAATAAATAGCTTGCGATGCTAATATCACACTGGTAGCTACTGTTGTCAATGGATTGTTCTAATAGAATACACTGTATACATGGCACTGTTATCAGACCAACAGCTCCTTCATGGCTTTATTGTGCACCAGCTTCCTATTTTCCTTCTCTGTATCCAGCTGAAAACATAAGATACTACCATGCAGTGGTGAGAGTGTTGGATTTGGACCAGGAAGACCTCGGTTCAAATTCGCATTCAGCCATGAAGCTCACTAGGTAACCCCTTGGGCCCGTCACTCTCAGCCTAATCTACTTCACAGGGCTGTTGTGAGGATAAAAGGAGGGGGAAGAGTCATGAACACCACCCTGAAGTCTGTGGAAGAAAGGGTGGCATGTGCATGTGAAAAATAAATGAATGGAAGCATATGCAGCGGTCTATTTGTTAAAGTGTAGAGGAGTGGGTGGTTTTGCTGCAAATGCAGCTGTCGGGACAAGTGAAGCATGATCTCAGGTGACAGAATTTGGTGATGTATTTCTTTAAAATGGTTTTACAAGTTTCCTTCTTCCATTAAAAAGCTGGTGCCTGGCAGAGGTGGTAGTACTGAAGTTAAGCAGGTCCAGGTCTCTCAGTGCCAAGGGAACACACACACCCATACACCACTTTAAGGAATATAGTTGAAATAAAGAAATGAAAAGGAGACAGCGCTGTTGACTGTTGTGACAGTGCTAATAGGTTACCCATCTTTGCATAGGGAAGGAGGTCTGCACATCGCTGGCCCATCCATGAGGCCAGCTGAAGCAGTCTCCTCAGGCAGCAGATCTCTGTCTGTCTACTTGCCTCTACAGCTCCTCCTCCTCCTCCTCCTTCTGCTGCCTGGATTGGAAAAGAAAGCGGGGAGATAGAGGAGGAAACATGGAGAGGAGGAGAGTGCTGAGCTAGAATACAGTACTGGAGAGTGGGAGCAATAGAGGCTGGCACATCATTGGGTCGGGGGGGGGAGCATTTGGCATGCCGCCTCATGCATCAGGAGGTCTAGGGCTGGCCCTGGGTGTGTGGTTTTTTGTTCTGTGGGATACGAGTTGCTCTCCAAGGTTGAAGGTCAGGTAGAATGGGGGGGGGAGGGGAGACAAACCCTTGAAGCTGAAGTTAAGAGACTGAGCTGTCAATCCAACCTTCCCTGCTTTGATGCTAGCCTCTGCCATGAGTTCTCACTGGATGGCCTTAGGCAAGCTACTCCCTCTCAGCCTCAGCTCTCTGGCTGTAATATGGGAATAATCAGAGTTGGCTCAGGCATGATGAGGCTGCTGAAGCAGCCACTTTGAGTGGCAAGTTGGGAGGAGGATTGGTGGATTTTCCGAATCTAACCCCCCCCATCCTAACCTGCAATTTGCCCTGCAAGTAGGGGAGGAATATACAGAGATCAATTCCAGCTTCATCATAGCAACAATAAAATATCTGTGTTCTCCCTTCATCTATCCAGAGGTGGGAAGGACAAGCATCAGTTGTTTACTAGTCCTCAAGGAATTAGTTGTCAGACTCTTTCTTGGTTTTCCTGCAATGCAACAGACGAAAATGGTTATTCCTCAGAAATTCAACATCAGAAAGCAGTAAAGAAACAGTTGTTTAAAAGGTTGCAATTATTACAACTATATAACCCAATGGATGCTATAGGTGCTTGCATGAAGTAGTGCAAGTCCCTCCCTCCAACTGTTTCATGGCTCATTGCTGCAGCACGGTATGTCCAGGAGATGGCAGCAAGGTCAAGGCAATTAAAACAGTTTCCTGTGTGGACCTGCTGTCCAGAAGGAAATAAGGCTGTGAATCTATTGCACTAACTTTCCAACAGATGGCAGCAGTCAGGGACAGCTAAAATGGCTGCTATACATACTCCAGCAGATGCCCACAGTAAAGGTCAGGTCCTCAGATGCTTGCATTAGCAACTCCAGTTCTGGTTGCCACCCTGCGAGGAGGAAACTGTAGAGCTGGAAAAGGTGCGAGAGGGAAACCAAACTGACCACAGGGCTGGAACATCTTCCTCAGGAGGAAAGGCTGCAATATTTAGGACTCTTTAGCTTGGAAACAAGGTGATTAAGAGTGGATATGATTCAGGGATGTTGTAAGAGTGTGCGTGGAGTGTGGACCGCACCAGGTGGTACCCATTGAGGGAGTGCCATCATGGGAGAAGCCTGCTGCTGCTCTGAGTGCTTCTTGTTCTCGCAAGCTATGCTTACGAGAACAGGAAGAGACAACTCAGCTTTGTGTGGGGTGTCATCCTGTGAGGGGTGTCACCCTTGCTTGGCCGTCTTTGGCTGTGCAAAGCTGCTTCTTTGTGAAGGCTTCGAGTTCGGCAGAGGCTCGCAAGGCGGAAGTAACTGGCAGTGACGTGAAGACATCACTGCCAATTACTTCTGTGTCTGTGCACTTGGTGGGGTGACACCATAGGCAGTGATGCCGCTGACATGATTGAGACTTACTCAATTCTCTATGGTGTGGAGAGAACAGGTTTTCTCCCCCTCGCACAATCCAAGAACCAGGATTCACTCACTGAAACTGATTGGTGGGAGATTTAGCAAAAATAAGGTATTTCACACAATGCAAAATTAGTCAATGGAATTCATTGCCACAAGATGTGCTGTTGGCCACTAACTTGGATGGCTTTAAAAAAGGGGTCTGGACAAAGTCATGGACAACAGGTCTATCAACGACTCCTAGTCATTATGGTTATGTGCACCACCTGCCGATCCAGTGGCAGTATGCTTTGGAATACCAATTGCACAAGAGCAACGGCAGGCGAGAAACATGCCTTTCCTGCTTGTGGGCTCTCCAGAGGCAGGTTATGGGCCATTGTGGTAAACAGGATGCTGGACTAGGTGGGCCTTTGGCTTGATCCTGAAAGGCTTTTCTTATGTTCTAATACTTTTTAAGGACACCAGTAAAACTGCATAATTGGAGTTGGGCCCACCTCGAGTATCACCTCCTGAAACATCAAAGAGCTTCTGGGGCACACTCTGCAATGTGGTGTCAGGTTGCTAAGTCTCCCATCTCACTTCTAAGCCAGTGCTTGGTGATGGAATGAATGAGCATAACCATGCTGAAGTTGAATGCAGCAAAATGTGAGGTGAAGCTGGTAGAGAAGAGCTGTGCTCAGGTGGGGATGATGTGGCCTGTTTTAGACAAGATGGCACTTTTCCTGTTTGGGCAGGGCCAAAGGCAGTAGTGGTGGGGTACTCCTCCTGGAGCCAGCTTTGCTCTGAGAACCCACAGGTGGTGGGGGGCAGCGGCAGCAGCTAGGAAGGCCTTCTAGCAGCTTCATCTGTTGCATAGGGCCATGCCCATTTTCGGAAAGACGCTTACCTTGCTTGTCCACTACTTTGTAACTCTAGGATTGGCCAGAGTCCTGTATTCTACATGGACTGCCTGTGAAGGCTCAAACTAGGGGAGAATGCCCACTGCTCACCTCTTGCAGGACCTCAGGAGGCAAGGACCAGGGTTGAGCTCACGGATTGCTGGTAAGCATTTGGGCTCAGTTTGAAATACTGGTGCTGATTTTAACGCCTTGCAAAGGCTTGGGACCCACGTATCTTAGAGATCAACGTTCTCATCAGGAGACTCTCCACCTGTGCTCCATGGATCAGGCCCTGCTCTGAGTACCTTCATTTTGTGAGGTAAGGGCATTTGCTCTGGATCTCTGAGGAAGTATGGAATGCCATTTCCCTCCTTTGGCTTAAAGGGTGGGGTGGGGGGGGCATAAAACCCACTTTCCAGAAGATTGGTTACAGATTGTACTGTGCCCACCCAGTTGTAATCAGAAATTTATTTTTAAATTTTGGTGTTTTAATTCTAGTACAGTATTTGTTTTTAATCTGTGGGGTTTTTTTTGTGTGAGGTGGAGGTATGGATACATACTTTAAATAAATCAGAGATGGGTAATCAGGGGACTCCTGAGAGAGTAATGTAGTGTCCAGATATATAAAAGGGAAACTTGCTGGCAAGAAGAAAGGAAGCCATGCAGGGCAAAGTGCAGCATCACAGACAAAGCCTCATATTCCGTCCAACAAACCCCATCCCCGTGATGCAGTCCAGTGGCTTTTACTTAAAAGGTTGCAGCAGCTTTTGTCTGCCAGAGAAGAGATGGCATTCGGGCGGGGTGGGTGGGTGGGTTGAAATAATGCCTGTTGGGATTCCCTTTGGCCTCTATCATCCCATTATGATCCCAGAGGTTTAAGTAACAGTAGCACCCCAAACCCTCTCCCAGCCTTGCAGAGGAGTCCGGTTAATGCCACAGTCACAGAAGAGTCCCCTTCCTCCTGGTTTATTGTGAGCTTGGCTGCTGAACGGTTTTGGTAACATTTGAGAGAGAACATTGCAACGGCTGATTAACGACATTGCGAAGAAAAATGACAACTCTACAATTTCCAATGTGTCTATATTATACCATAAATACACAGACAGGAGAAATGGGGGTGAAGGGTGGTCTGTGTCCCAGAGCTCTTGAGGAGAGGATGCAGCTAGAGAGTCTCCCAGAGACCTTGTTGCTCTCCATGGATGCTCTTGAACACAGGACCCATGGCAGGATTTGGGGGAGGGGTGTAGAGTTGAGGAAGGGCCGGGAGGGAAAGGGGGGGGGTTGTAAGATTCTTTTACTCTTTAGAATAATTTACAATCTGCTTATTCACAATTATTTACAGTCCAAACCCGACCCAATGAACTTATGGAACAGAACTGCATACAAAAATAAAAGCTATACAGAAATCAGAAAGAGTCAAGAGCTACTCTTTCTTCTTTTTTGATTGAGGCTTCAAGAAAGAAAAGTGAAAAAATACAAAGAAAATGACTACAGTACTGTGTTCAGAAATGGCCATGTTCTCCTTGGGTTGGAAAGGAGATACCCTTACACTGGCTTTCAAGAAGAGAGGGCTGCAGCTGCTGGCAGGTGTGCTACACCACTGTACCTTGTGGGGGAGGGGGGTTCCATGCAGCGGGCCTTCCAATGGCATAATATGCCTGCAAAGCTACAGGGGCTTCAGGCTGTCATACAGCTGGAAACTCTGGCAGCTTGGGAAAAGCACATGCCCACTAGAGCAGCCAACAGCACCACCCTCAAAGCCCAGGTGCCCCTTGGTTGGGTTGGAAAAGTCACGAAAGGCTGTGCCCCCTCCTCAACCTATGTGCTAGGAGGGCTGGTCAAGCATAAACCAAGTTGAATGGGGGTGGATGTTTTCCAACATTGAAAAAGAGGAGACATGGCTTTGGTTCAAAAGCTCAGCATGATAGGAATGGAAAGGGGACCTCACTTGTTATTGCTTCATCCCTTGTGTGGGAGGGGTTAGGGCAGGCATATGCCAGCCCCAGCCAGCCACATAAGAGAGGATCAAGAAGGCCCAGCCATTTGCCAGGATGTGGAGGGAAGCTGGACCATGTCCACTTCTTTGGTCTCACACAGAGACCAGCCGACTTCACAGCTACACCTCCCCAATCACAGGCAGAGATAACAGGCCCTCTTGCCAGTGGGGTAGGGAACAGTGCCCAGAAATCCACCAGGCCACAGGCCCCCAAGGTGAATGGAGGTACAACACAAGGGGATTCTGGAGGCTGGTTTTCTGTGACTCTTAAGACTGGATTATCTAGTGCTGATGGCACACTGGAAGGACAGAAGTCTCTTTGTGGGGGCAAGATGGGTTGGGGCCAAGGCATTTGGGGACACAGAGAAGTTCTCCTTGGGATGTTAGAAGGACAATGATGCAGCAAATGAGCAAATCAGACTCCACTGATTGGTTAAGGCAAAGAACAAAAACAGCCAAAAGATTTCCTCTGAAATTCCACAGAGCGGCTTTGAGCAATGCCCATTCCTGGCGAAGGTGCTAGGCAGCAGGCCCTGCTTTTCCAGAAGGAACATGCACAGCAGATGGCTCAGTCATGCATGTGGTCCTGTGCCCAAGAATGGAGCAGGAGAGGGACCAAGTCAAGAGAGCAGCCTTCAGCATGGAAACATGAACAGCAAAATCTAGCTCTTTCTCTGTCACCCCGTAGAGGCAAAGACACACATCAGGGACCTCTTTCCCTGTTTGTTTGGTTCAAGTGGCACAGTTGGCAGAGGGCTCTCAGTAAGAAATCTGCACACTGCTGCTGGAGATTTAGCCCCAGGAGTTCATCTGCCATTGAATTACTTTGATCGCCAAGAAGAAAAGCTTCTCTGAAAGCAGACCCAGGATCTGGTTAAAATGGCAATTGGCTTATGTCACTAGGGTGGGAGATTAATGTGGGGCTTGTGGGTCCATGTAGAATTATGACTCCCCCCCCCCCAGTCTTCTAGATGGCAGATGGAGTTTGAGGTGAATCCTTGCCTCTGGAACCAGAGCCTCTGAACGTAAAAAAATCCCCCATATCAATTTCAAAAGTCATGTGTTCCAGCCACATTACACTGCATTGCACAGAAATCAAGCTTTGAGCTTGGTATGTACAGACTGCTTGTTTCAGACTCCTGTGAAAAAATTATGTGCCTAAAGACACATGTGAAGTGTGTGTGCGTGTGCGTGTGTGTGTGTGTGTGTGTGCATGCGCACATTTGTGTGCATGTGTGTGAAAATTAATACATGGGACTTTACCATCTGACAAGCCTGTGAACAGCGAAAGGAGTTGTGGGGCACTGCAGTTCAAAGGTTCATTAGCTAGCAAATCACATGTGTCCAGACATGGATAGTTAAGGTAACTTGCAAATTTAGTGCTAAAACAAACATCACTGGAGGATCTCTCTCTAATCTACTTTTGGGTTGGGAAGGCTGCGAACCCACCCCATGCCCTCTTCTCCTTGGGCCTGCCCATCCTGCCCCCAACAGTGGGAGAGGTTACTCATACTCGAGTGCCTTCCACCCCCAAGTTGCTATCTGAGCAAGTTGGCCAGTTGTAACCATTTCAATCCTGGCTGTATTGCCTGTTTTTGTGCAAAATGATGAAAGGAGGAAGACTTGGCTATTTGGAAACTCAGATAAAATGTTTTGCTTATTTGATTTCTTGTTCCCTTTTTTTTTCTTTAAAAGCAACATCTTCTCCCATTTGCTTCTGGGAGAATTTTATGGCGTCATGATAAAAAAAAAAACACCCAAAAGAATTCCCTGGTTCCAAACCACATTTTTAAAAAATCCATTCCAAAAAGGAAAAAAAGAACCAGAGAAAAGGCAAATGTCCTTTCTTCCTTATCAGTCCAAAATAAAATAAAATCTATATAAACTCACAAAATAAATTAGCCCTAGCTTTAAAAACAATAACTTACAAAAACAAAATTACCTAGTGCTCTCTGCTTCCAGCTTTTTAAACACCCTGTTTTCCAGTGAGGAGGGTTGTGCTGAGATGGGCAGTAGACACAGAAATAAAGGCACCAACTGACCAGCCACGCTGGGGAGGGCAAGCCTGAAGCGAGGGAGCCACATGGAGCTTTCCACTGTGAAAGTTCTTGAAGTCGGCTGTCTCTCTGCTTGTTTTTTAAAATGGCTTAAAATACTGTTTTATTTTTTTAATCCACCTGCTTTCCCTCAGCTACCGCAGCATGCCTCTCATCAACAGTAACCTCCTCCTTCTGCTTGCATCAGTCTCAAAAAAGTTAACAAAATAAAATAAGAAAAATCCAGCAACAATGAGAAACAAAACAAGCAAATTAAAGATAAGATTATTTCAGGAGTGCTTGGGCCAGTCACTGCAGCAGCAGGCTGCTGCCCCTGCTTGGGCCAACCTGGTTCTACAGTTGCTGTGTGTGTTCCCTTTTTTTGTTGTTGGTTTTCTTTTTATAAAAAATACAATAAAAATAAAAAAATGAGTTTTTTTTCCTGTTTGTTTTTATCCCCGCCCTCCCTTGTGAAAACTTTCCTTGTGTGTCTTTTGCTTTTTCAATTGTCCCTTTCCCACAGTCATGACTCGCCAGGAGACGTGTCATTCACTGTGCCATCTGATAGTCTGTCTTGCCCTTCCAGGGACTCGTGTTGGTGTTCCTCTGTTGCCGTGTAGTAGCTGTTGTCCTCATCGCCGGGGCTGATGTGGTCCTTGTCTGACTGTTCCGAGTCCTCCCCCTCCTCCTCCAGGGTCAGTTCAAACTGGAACTTCTCCAGACAGGCATCCTCGTCCTTCTCTACATCGTCTGGAGGTGGGGAGGGGCTCTGTGGGATCATGCTGTGGTACCAGTCCCTGTTGTCCTCAAGGGTGTCCAAAATGTCTTGTGCGTCAGGGTGAACCAGGTCAGACCATGTCTCCCACAGCGGGTGCACGATGTAGTCGATGAATCCCACCTGAAGAACAGCCAAGGGGTGGGGTGGGGTGGGGCAAAGATTAGTCTCAACGGAAGCCATGTAAGGTTAATTGCCTCCAACCATTAAAAGAACATAGAGCCATCCAAGTCGTGGCTCTTAAGGAGCTCACTGGCCACAAAGTGCATATCTGTACCCTGTGCTCACTTTGTATGTGTAGCAAAGTAGGGGAGGTGGTTTGTTAGGGACTAGAAGGGTGCTGCAGAAGGCAAGAAAAGTTAGGTCTGGCCACAAGAGTGCGTGGTCCCAAGTGCGTATGACCTATAAAACCTTACGATTGGGTCCAATGATCCTGCCTTCTCCCTTATGAGTCTGTCATGCTCCAAAATCCTGACACCCACTTGAGCCAAATCTGTACAATGACGGTGGACCCAGAGGGAAATCCAGAGGATTCCCCACAAATATAGAACTTCTTTCCACTGTGCCAAAGGAACTTCTTTCCAAGTGCCAAAGCGGAGGGTCTTCCAGAACCCAAGAAAGTCCTTTCTTGTTTGGGCCAGTGGATATTGGTTATTCTGGTTCAAGGTTATGGGGTAGGTGGTTGGAAGTGTTTAATTTTGTGAGTGAAAACTTTATAATATGCACTCAGTGTTTATTTTACGTATATGGTTTTTCTAGTACTGCAGCCTGCCCTGAGCTTTTGAGAAATGGAGAAGAATGTTAAGTCAATAAATACAACTTAGAGGGCTACTTGAGCTGCTGCCAATCAGAGTGGACAGGACAGGCCCTGATGTTCCAAAGTTCTGACTCCATATAAGACAGCTGGGAGGGACATGTTTAAAGAGCAGTCGGAAAGGTTCTTGCTTCCTGCTCCAAATCCCATGCCTCCTCCCACTGACCCTGTGGCCTTCTGTTTTCCTAGAAGTGGCCTGAGGCAGTTCCTTGACACTCCTGCTTCTCTTGCACTGCAACTCTAGGACCAAGGCAGGACAGGTGGGGAAGAAATGCTACTCCAAAGCAAAAATGAATTTTGACAGAATCCTCTCCATATCTAAAGTGAGGGACTTTTTCCTGCTCTGGGTAGGGGTAGAAGGGGAGGAGTTGGGGAGAAAGAGAGCCGTTTCCTCCCACAATGACATGTATGTTCCCTGGCCTTTACTCACCTGTGACTTCTCCACGGATGCCGTATGCTTGTCGCACATGGGGCTGATCTCCATGCCCCGTTCCCGTTCTTTGTCTCCCTGTCTGAAGAACTCCTCCATGATCCGATCTGTCCATTGCCGGTACAGCTCCAGGGGCTTTGTGGGGTTGCTCAAGTCTGCACAGTGAACCATGTTCCGCAGGACCTGTTTAGGTTGGAAAAGGGAGGCCAGTCAGAGGCACCAAAGCTGCAACACCTCCCCACACAAGCAGCGTTCTCGGAGCTGCTCATCTAGGGAGCAGACCTTCAGAAAAAAAAGCTGTAGATTTCCAGAATGAGCCTATTGTGAACAGGAAGAGAAGGGTCTAATGGGATCAAATTCCCTTGGCCTCAGAGAGCCTAAGGACTTAGTAAGGAGATAATCGGTGAGTGACAAATCTAGGAAATGGATGCAAAGCATAAAGGCACTGGGGTCTCAAACTAACGACCCTAGCAGTCAGACCCAAACACTTTTGTTCTCAGTGTCACCATAGTAGCCTGGCAGAGGAAGTAGCTGCTGACCTGCTCTCTGCCATGCTTGCCACCAATGTCCAAGGTCCACAGGAGGGACACAGGAGGTACTGCACCTGACTAACTTAGTAGTTATCAGATAACATGAAAGGCCAATGGGGTTTCATGTGGCCATATAAAGCCCCAGACATTGAACTGGCTTCTCAGTCTGAGCAATGTCTTTGAAGCGGAGATCAAGGTGCTATGATGCTGCCTATCCCTGTTTCTCAGCTAGCTTACTGCTTGCCTTACTTCACCACCTCAGCCTGACCACATGGTGACAACCAGTCTTCTACATGCTTAATTTGCCCATGGCTCTGCCTCCAGATCACCAGACCTGGAAAAGTAATTCTCAGTTTACAGAATCTAGACTGTTAAGATCCATCCTTGCCCACCTGTATTCTGTCAGTGTAGTTGTCCAGCAGCAGCACCCCTGAGCTGGTCACTTTCTTGGTCTCCACCATCGTCTTGAGGTCAGCCAGGAGGCTCATGTGTTTGGACATATCGGTAGCCAGGACCTGCAGAAGCACAAGCCAACACTCTAGAGTCTAATAGAAGGAGGGGCTGTTGAACGGATATGAACGTAGAAAGCTGCTTTACCCCAAGTCAAACCCGTGGTCCATCTACCTCAGTATTGTCTCAGTACTGACCGGATGCAGCTATCCAGGGGTTTTCCCCAGCACTAACAGAAGACGTAACTAGGGATTGAACCTGGACCTTCTACATGCAAAGCAGATCCTCTACCACTGAGCTACAGCTCCCCTTCCTGAGAGGAGTGTTCCCAATTCCACTTTCACTGATTTCATTCCTTTGCTCTTGCCTCTTCCTCCTAAGTCACTTAACCTCCTCTGTCTACAGATAGCATCCTAGTGTTGCTTTCTTCAATCCATAAGCACCAGTGGTTGTAGGACTGCCACCCTCTAGGGCAGGGGTCGGCAACCTTTTCAGCAAAGGGGCCAGACTTTCGGGCTGCTGAAGCAGCAGACTGGAGCTCGGGAGGCAAAGCCTCCCGCCCAATTTTCCATGCACTGGACAGGGAATGGCAGTGTCCCTCCGTAAGCTTGGCCAGGGGGCTCAGCCGTTCCCTTTCCAGTGTGCAGCAAATTGGGTGGGAGACTTTGCCTCTCAAGCCAGGCACCACACAGGCCAGATGATCTTGGGTGGTGGGTCAGATCTGGCCCATGGGCTGTAGGCATGGCCGTCTTTTCCATTGGGCACAATGGGCAGTTTCTTGGGGGCCTCATCGCGCCACCGCTGCAGAAAAAAGTGTTTAAAAAGGCACTTTTTTGCACTGCCACCACCATACTTTATTTACCTTTCGGAGGTGCGCTAATTCCCCGGGGAGGGGGAGTGCGAGGAGCCTGCAGACCCCTCTGCAGGCCTCCCCACGCCTCAGAAAGGACCTCCGACGCGATCGCAACCCACTTCTGTTTTCGTCGGAAAACCAGAAGTGGATTGTGATCCCGTTGGTGCCCGGGGGCCCACGATGCAGTTAAGACTGTTCTGGCCATAGGTTGCCGACCCCCGCTCTAGAGGATGACCTTCAATGGGGGGACAAAGAAAGATGTTCTTCCTTAGCACTCTTGGGGAAGTTGTTCTACCATTTCCATCCTGTAGGGGAGACTTCAGTCAGTGTGAAAAGCACTGTGGCTTTCAGCTAATTAAAGGATTTTAGTTGTTTTTACCAATTGATCAACTAAATTTAAATAACTATTGTAGTTAAAATTGTTTGGGCTTAATGGCAATGGTCTCTTGTGAGTTTTGGTTGCCCCTTTGACAATGCCCGTCACAGATATGGGCAAAACGTTAGGAAGAAAAACTCACAAGAGACTGTGGCCATTAAGCCCGAACAATTTTAACTACAATAGTTTTACCGGCCACGAAAGCCTCAGATCCTACATAAATTTAAATAAGTCTGCATAGTATCAAAACCTCAGTAAGATACTAAAGTGAGTGATAACTTCATTCTAGAAATTTTCTTTTTCCATTCTCTATTACAGACTGGAAACAGCCACAATCAAATAAATAATAAAACAAGCCTGCCTGGAAACCTCAGTCATAACTATTAAAATTGGCCTCTCTGTCCTTAGGATTTCTGAGAAACCACAATGGAGGAGGGGAGAGTCCCTAATCCAGAAAAAAAAGTGCTAGATGTGATATTTAACCAAATCTTGCCATGTTTTTAAATTTAAAAAGTCAGAGTTGTGAGTTTGCTGTCCATAGTTCTTGGCAATAAGTGATCCTTGGAAGCTACATGTTTCAGTCCCCTTGGCATCCATCTCAAACGTTTTACAGAGCCGGCATGCCTATACATTGGGCAGATGAGTTGCAAGACCAGGATCCTGACCTGCAGGGGCCCAAACACAGCCAGATGTGGAATGCTTTTGCTGCTTTTGTGGAATGCTTTTGCTGCTTTTGTTACACTGTTAAACAACTATTTTACACTACTAACTCGATAGCCTTTTTCGTGCTATCAGCGTCCCCTGTTGCTTCTAGAATAATTCACAAAGTGGTTGGCTGATCTTCAAAAAGTAAGGTTGAGGGGGAAAACGGGGTACAGTGGGGAGAAGATGGGCAGATCCAGGTCACTGTTCAGGGCACCCAAAATCAGTTCTGGTATTAGACAGGTAATACTGAAACATCCTGTGCAATGCATCCCCTCTGAGACCAGCTTTTGTTGAGAGCAGGAACATAACCTGTCCTACTAACAGAATGATGAACGTCAGTGTAGACACAGCATTCTAACGTATTCAATTGCATATCCCTGCTCTTTAAGAACCAAGGCAGAGGGAAAGCAACACAGAAGCCAATGTGAAAAGGACTGTTTTCCTATTGTTTGGCACAAGCAACAGGCACAAGATCAGACAGGACAACCTAGCTAGCCTTCCCCTGCTCAGGGAGCATCTACCATTTCTTCCTATTTTGCTCTTTACAAAGCTGCAGCAACATGCATACCCTGGGCAGGAGAGGCATGATGGATGATAAGTAAAAACATTTGCAAGACTGTGCTTCAGCTCGCCTTTACCGTCTGAAAGCTTGGGGAAAGCTTGGGGATATTTGTTCCTCACAACATGGTCAGCAGGACCACTCTGGCAAAGTGAGTATTGCTTCAATTAATTATGGCGATGGAACCAGGCTGAGGTGCAGACCTGCCCTTGGAAGCCAACCTCTAGCATGGCTCACCATGTCAATGACCATCTTGCGCAACGTCTGTCGCTGTCGCTTGCTCAGGTTCTGGAAGATGTCACAGTTCTCCTCCTGCAGCAGCTTGAAGCCCACAGCCAAGTGATGGTTCTCCAGTACAGACTCGTCATTGTACATCAGTGCCAGTTCTGAATCTGCCAGGAAGGGTCACAGTGGAGAGTGTCATAGAAAAGAGGGAGGCTGCGCACAATCCCTGAGCCCCTGCAGACTCCCCCATCCTCTACCTCACGGGTGACAACCCCTCTGCTCTCCCTTGGCTATGGTTTGATTTATATGATTTGTGTGCTTCTGGAATCCAAAGGCCATGTAAGTCATGACAGGAAAAGGTGCAAGGGAACAACCCTCCTGCAGTATCTCACACCACTATCCTATGCATGCTTACTCAGAAGTACAGTAAGTCTCACCATGTTCAGTTGGGCTTACTCTTTTAAAGAATAAAATACTGCCTTTTTGCTCTATTGCTGAGAGGTTCCTTCAATTAGAAAGTTCTTCCGCTATTCGTAACTGAAATATGTCCCTATAGCAGTGGTTCTCAAACATTTTAGCACCGGGACCTACTTTTTAAAATGACGCTCTATCGGGACACACCTAGCTTTATGAGACTTAAAAAAAAAGTAATCTAGAAATAAACAAATAAATTTACAAGTAAAGAGCTCAGCTGTTTGCAGGGTAATTAGCAGCTATCTTGCACTGCAGGAGCTCAGCTCTTTGAAGGGCGATTAGTAGTTATCTGATTTTTGAATAGCCTTGGGGCTTGTGGCAATTACTTATCTGATCTTTCTATCACCTGTGACCCATCAGAAATCAGGTCGTGACCCACAGTTTGAGAAACACTGCCCTATAGTTTTATAATTGCTTCTTGTCCTATGCTCAGTGGATTTGGAGCACAAACTGCTTTCTTTCTTCTCCCTAACATCCTTTTCAATATCTGAAAAATAGTGGCCATGTTCCGCCCCCCCCCCCCATTCCTGCCTCTAAGAACTCTAATCTCCTTTTCTCTAGGATAAACATGCTTTCTTCTTTAAGCCCTTCTGGAATAAAAAGGGACTTGCACTGAAATTGACATTATGCACCCGTACTTCCATTTGAATACAGTAAAGCCATTTTTATAGCAATAAGGATATCCTCTTGTCTGAAGGATAATCAAGTCCTGCTTTGAGTTTATTCTGCACTAAGCTGTCTACACACCACTTGTGCATCTGCCCACTTGGGCAAAAGTTTTGAGCATATACTGTACAGGCTTCTGGATAGTGGAATGGGAAAGGCCCTGGTGACAAAATAGGAAAAGGGCACGTTGTGCTCACGTCAGCCCCTGTTTACTTTTGTTAGGATGTATTTAAATTTTGTTAACATATATGCTGTCCTTCAGTATCAGAGATTCTCTGATAGCAATATCTATCAGACATTTCCAACTGCATGAAGTTAAAGATTTGGTGGAGTGATGGCAGCCAAGTTTGAACTGGAATTTAGTATCAGCATTAAAATTGATTCACTATTTCCCCTTAAGAATCACCCCACGGTCATCCTCGAATGGGAGTAATTGATTCACTAGGGCACTCAGTCGCCATGACTTCTCCTTTCCTGTTTGTTAACATCTGTTTTCAGATGGTGCATAAATGGAAGATTACAGTGAAGTCAGCCAGACGATTTCTTCCAGCTGCCTGGGCAAGTCTAGGAAGGGAAGACTAGGTGCAGTCTGTACACTGAGGCACACCTGAGAGAGCACCTCTTAGGAGCTGACATGCCTGTCCTCTTTGATGGCTCTAATCCAGGTGCCCCTGTTTTGCATAGCAAACATCTGCTACAAAGCATAGGGCAGTGGTTCCCAAACTGGGGTGTCAAGACACCTCAGTTGAAAATAATTGGTCAGTAGCGTCGAGCCGCCTGGGGTGGTGGGCGCGGTGGGCCCCCAGGTGGCATATGGGGGCCGACAGCCACACTACGGCTGTATTGTAAAGGTTTAAGTAGGTGGGCGGCAGCGAGAAAAACGCCGCGTTTTTTGTCCCTCTCGTCCAGAGCCTTACGTTTTGTTTGAGCGGCTGGCAGTGTCGGGGGTGGTGGTGGTGTCACCGCGCCCCGGCCCCACCTCCTGGGGTGGCTACACCGCTGAAATTGGTTGCTACCCCCTTAAGGGGGGTGGCAACATGTAGTGATGTGCGACAGCACTCGTAGGATCACGCTGCAACCAGGGGAAAAAGGGTTTTCTGCCAGGGGTTGTGCCGGCCCTCCAGAGGGTGTGGGGGGCCCATGGACCCCTCTGCGGGCCTCCCCGCACCCCAGATTAGCTTCCAAAGGTGATTTAAAGCTACTTCCAGTTTACTTCCTGTTTTTGGCAAAAACTGGAAGTAGCTTTAAATCACCTTTGGAAGCTAATCTGGAGGGCTGGCAAAACCCCTGGTGAGTCCCCAAAACCCTTTCCCCCCTTGTTCCAGTGCAATCCTGGGAGTGCTATTGCTGCTGTCCCCCCCCCCCCCCCGTGACTTACAGTGGCCCAAACTCTACACGAGAATTTGGGAACCTCTGGCGTAGGGTCTTCTCTGTGGTATCCTCCTGGTGCTGTGGCATGACCTCCCCTAGGAGGTGTCTATGTTCCTTCCACCTGAGGTTTTAGATGTTTATGCAAGGTCCATTTGTTTGTGAAGGCCTTGGGTTAGAGGTGGTTCAGTTTTGGTTGTGGGCTATTGCTGAGAGTTTTTGTACTGCGTTGCTAGTGGGGTTTTAAATGTTATTTTTGTATCATTTATAAGCTCTATTATACATTTTCTTGAGCTTTAGGAAAAGTGGTTTAGAAATATTTTCGATAAACAAATGAACCAGTGTAAGAGTCTCTTGTGCACGTAACGTTTGGACCCATTAGCACATGGGACTCTGGTGCCAGCATTACTTTTCCTTCTAACTTGGTTCTGCTCTACCCCAGCACCAAAGCCCCTTCCTATCCCTTACCTTTGGTTTCCTGTCTTTGATTTGCTTACTTTGCTGGCACATATCTAGAGATGGGTGTTCAGCATGTCCCCTCTGAGTACCTAGCAACAGGAATGCCCTTACCCGCTTGTCTCCTGATCAAAATGTTAGACAGGGATTGTGGTTTCAGCAGCAGAAGAATAAGGTAAAGAATGGGCTGTGTTGGCTGGAGTGGGATGTGTGTGTGTGTGTAAATAGGCTGAGCCACACCACTGATAGGGTGGGGAGAATGGAAACCAAATCCTTACAGTGGTGGTGGTTTGCCCTGAATGTCACCCCAAACCAACTTATTGTTCTACCAAGGGAAAACCCTATCAGATCACCACGTGTTCTAGAGCTGACCTTAGAGCACATTTCAATGACTTCATAGGAATACCTATGCATGAGCATATAAGTCTGAAAGATATTGTTCAGAGAGAGAGAACTAAACTAGATTGCTGACTCATACGTTAAAATCAGGTCTGCTGCTGAATCCATATGGAGTGAAGTGCAGGGGTATTTTAAAGCATAGAATAGGCAGGCAAGTATGGGAGCTGAAACTATCCCCCTGCCTGCACTGTTTACTCCATAGTGGCTATGCCCCAGCTGTTTTCTCCTAATGGTACTGAACAGGGGCGTTCCTAGGGTTTGCGTCACTCAGTGCAGGAGGTCAGTGCGTCACCCCCATGATGAACCTTCTCCCATGCAGTGGGCAGGGAAACACATCATCACTCTGCCCCCATGCCATTGCCCCATCTCCTGCTTAATCAAAATCACACCTTTAAATTTACAATATTATATGCACAGCCTAATGTATGTTTGCAGCCTAAACAGAGGCATCACAAGGGTTTGTGTCACCCAGTAGGAGAGCATTAACTTTATTTATTTTAATATATAACAGCACAGATCACCCAACAAATCAGTAACCAACCCAGCTCTCAGAACAATCAGTCTCATTGGTCCGAGTTAAGGAAATCCACTTTTTGTTACACAAGGAAGCTGTGTTTTCTGTTTCCGGTTATTTGGCCATAATGTTTGACAGAATACAGGTATTTAGAAACGGTTTATTTCATTGCATTCTGCATGAGATTACACATCGAATGAAATATTAACATGATGATATTATTTGTAAGGACAAAGGTTTTCACAATTTTTGGCCACTAGTGATGTCACCCCCTGAGGGTGTCACATGGTGCAGTCCGTACCCCCCGCACCCGTGTAGGGATGCCACTGGTACTGAAACAGGAAATTTTCAGATGGTGCATTCTAGGAGAAAAATAGCTGGGGCACAAGTAATATAGGGTGAATGTGTTACAGGCATGATACAGATGAGAAAAGCAATTTGCCCACCAAGCGAATGTCACTTACTGGTGTTGATCAAAAATTGGTTGGAGACACCAGGATGATCCACGTCGTGAATGGCAGCAGCAAATATTGCAGCCAGGATCTCCAGGTCAGTAAAGACGGCCTGCAAGGACAGAGTGGATGAGAAAAAAATCCTACACACCTGGTGCCTGTCTTGCTCCATGGAGGAACAGGTGTATAGCAATTGTCCATAGTATATACCCAATTGTGTATAGCCAATGGGGCGTGCACTGCATTATAGAATCCTATAGATAAGGAGGCTGTCAATTATATTCTTAGACAAAGCTCAGTTCAAGTAAGACCAGGGACTTAAAAGGCAGCAGCTGAATGACCTTGAAAAGAGAGACCAACAGAGTTTAATATAAGTTTATAAGGCTCCACTGCAGGTACATTTCTTGTGGGCTACCAGCATAGCCAACCCAGCCACGATGCACACTGATTGGCTTCCCACATGCTATAAGTGAGTAAAAAATCATCATCCACTTCCTTACCATGCTCCATTGCGTGGTTTTTTCAAACATGGAACTGAGGGGCTTCTGGTTTTATTTAAAGGGACTGTGTGAATGAAGGAGCTCCTTTGTTTGCGCAGTCCATGTAAATAAACTGGAAATCCTGCACTTCCAGGTATGCGAAAACCAACAGTAAGAGCTCCCCCCTCCCCGTGCTGCAGCAGAGGAGGCAATGGTGGACCTGGGGAGGCAGCATCGGGTGGCGTCACTGGTTGGCCTACCTCCCACCCTCATTCCATGTGGCAACAAACTTGTGGTCAAAGGTACAGTGTCATCCAGATCTAAAAAATCCTCATACCTCAGTCTGAATTTAGAGAGCCAATGTGCTTGAGTGTGGGTTTGGATGTAGGAATCATCATCACCCTCCCCTCTAATGCTGGACTAAGGTGGATACGTGCCCATCAGTTTGCATGAGAAACAGGGCCCTACACAGATAAGGTAGTGATTTTGACATGCTTCGGGGTCTCCTTAGGTGTGCAGCAGAAGTAGATAAATTTGAAAGTAAAAAGAAAATGAAAAAACAGCCTGCTGCAGACTCATGCTGGGACAATTGTTTTGGTCCCAGCACTTTTATCAATTTTTGGAGTGGGGTTCGACTCCCTGTGGGGCATTGGGCACCGTTTGCAATTTTCAACGTGGTGTTGGTGGGGTTTTCTGCTTCTTGTTTGTACTTCTAAAAGCCACTGCCTGGAACAACAGTAGCCTATGAAAATACTGAGTGCACAGAGACATAAACTAAGGGTGTCCTCTGTAAGCCCCACATAGCACCATAAGGAACCTGTTCCAGGTTGGTTGGTGCCCTGAAGGATCACTCATATTATTATTTAAAGAATTTCTACCCCGCCTTTCTCCCAATAAGGGCAATCAAGGTGGCTTATTAGGGGAAATATTAGGGGATGGGGATACATTGTGACATTTTGTTGCAGGGAACCACTTCTGGAAATAATAATACTGGGAAAAGAAATCACGGTACCAACTCCTCCAACCCCTCAAAAGGAATTACAGTATTATTTCAACAACATTTTGCAATGTCCCTATGCTGCAAGAGCTACTTTGCTGAATTAAAACCAAAGGGCATATATACAATATATTCCAGTGGCTGCCCACCTTGAGAAGCTCACAAGCAGGGCATGGTAGAGAGAAAACCATCCCTCTGCTCTTGCACCAGCATCTGGTGTCAATGGTATACGCTATAGCCTCTTTTGTATGCTTTAAACTATTGTGGCCTTAACAATAGTCCAAATCACTTTACCTGGGACAAGAGCTAAGCAGATTTCAAGTCTGTAGCATACGACTCTCCATTTACAAGGACCCTTACAATAGTTAACTGGGGGTCTGGAGTCAAAAATCCAGCTGGTTGTTCTAAATCAGTATATTCACCTCTGCAACTCTTGGCTCTGTGCACTTTTCCTCTCTGCCTATTTTCTCTCCCAATTTTCTTTTCAGACTCCTAGCCATTGCTTTCTCCTCTTCCTCTCATTATCCTGGAGCTTGCCCTCTTCCAACCTTGCTTTCCTAAGTCTAAATCTGTTCCTTGGCTTTTCTGCTGTGCCTGTTCCCATTTAAGATTGGGGCAGTTCTGTCAACAGCAGCCTCTTTATGCCAAAAAAGGTCTGTCTGTCTGATAGCAACCTCCAGACCGTGACAGGACCCGTGTGAGGCCAAGTGCTGCATCATCATCATCCCCCAACCTCTCAATACATTAAAATATTTGTTGTTGTTCAGTCGTTAAGTCGTGTCCAACCCTTCGTGATCCCATGAACCATATCCCGCCAGGCCTTCCTATCCTCCACAATCTTCCTGAGTTCGCTCATTTTCATGTTCGTTGCATCGGTGATGCTGTCTAACCATCTCATCCTTTGCCTTCCCCTTCTCCTTTTGCCTTCAATCTTTCCCAGCATCAGAGTCTTCTCCAGAGAGTCCTCTCTTCGCATTAGGTGGCCAAAATATTTGAGTTTCAGCCTTAGTACCTGTCCTTCCAGGGAACAGTCAGGGTTGATTTCATTTAGGATTGACTGATTTGATCTCCTAGCAGTCCAAGGGACTCTCAGGAGTCTTCTCCAGCACCACAGTTCGAAAGCATCTATTCTTTGGCGCTCAGCCTTCCTTATGGTCCAACTCTCACAACCATACATTGCTACTGGGAACACCATCGCCCTGACTATATGAACTTTTGTTGGCATGGTGATATCTCTGCTTTTTATTATGCTATCTAAATTTGCCATAGCTTTCCTTCCAAGGAGTAAGCGTCTTTTAATTTCATGGCTGCTGTCTCCGTCTGCAGTGATCTTGGAACTCAAAAAAGTAAAATCTGTTACTGCTTCCATTTCTGCCCCTTCTATTTGCCAGGAATTGATGGGACCAGATGCCATGATCTTAGTTTTATTAATGTTGAGTTTCAAGCCAACTTTTGCACTCTCCTCTTTCACTCTCATCAAGAGGCTCTTTAGTTCTTCTTCACTTTCTGCCATTAGGGTGGTATCGTCTGCATATCTGAGGTTGTTGATGTGTCTCCCGGCAATCTTGATTCCGGCTTGCGATTCATTCAGCCCTGCATTTCTCATAATGTACTCTGCATATAAGTTAAATAAGCAGGGTGACAATATACAGCCTTGCCGTACTCCCTTCCCAATTTTGAACCAGTCGGTTGTTCCATGGCCGGTCCGAACTGTTGCTTCTTGACCCGCATACAGGTTTCTCAGGAGACAGGTAAGGTGGTCTGGTACCCCCATCTCTTTAAGAATTTGCCACAGTTTGTTGTGATCCACACAATCAAAGGCTTTTGCGTAGTCAATGAAGCAGAAGTAGGTGTTTTTTTGGAACTCTCGTGCTTTCTCCATGATCCAGCGCATGTTGGCAATTTGATCTCTAGTTCCTCTGCCTCTTCGAAACCCAGCTTGTACTTCCGGTAGTTCTCGGTCCACGTACTGCTGAAGCCTAGCTTGTAGGATTTTGAGCATAACCTTGCTAGCATGTGAAATGAGTGCAATTGTGCGATAGTTTGAACACTCTTTGGCACTGCCCTTCTTTGGAATTGGAACGTAAACTGACCTTTTCCAATCCTTTGGCCACTGCTGAGTTTTCCAAATTTGTTGGCATATTGAGTGCAGCACTTTCACAGCATCATCATTTAGGATTTTAAGTAGCTCAGCTGGGATATTATCATCTCCACTAGCTTTGTTGTTAGTAATGCTACATTAAAATATATATCTTTTAAATATTCATAGCCCAGTGAGGTAAGGTTAGGTGATCGCACCCTCTCTGCTTGCTTAAGGCTGTTTGTCCCTGAGCATGAACTCAAAGGCTCAGTCTGCCAAGGCCAGCATTATAGCCCTGCATCACACCCCTCTCTAATACACAGATAATCCCCAGTCCATCAGATTTGGGGGAATCCCTCAGAGAGGCTGGATTTTGAAGCCAGAATTGAATCTAGAATTGAACCCCATTCACCAACCTTCAGATACAGGAACTTACATCCAAAGCTGGTGTGGACAAGAGGACATGCGTGGACTGTGTGACATCAGCAGCGTGGAGGCTGTTGTGATAGGCCACATCGGCATGATAGTGGTCTTCTAGCGTCATGATGTATGTGACTAATGTGTCCACGGGGATCTTGAAAGTTTTCAGCAAGTCTCTTTCCTGGGTGACAGGAGAAAGCGACACATTTGTTGAAAAAGATCAGCCCAGGCTAAGACGGTATCTTCCTTGAGAGCTGGTTTCTGCAACATTAATGCAATTAGCTTTGCCCTTCCCAATCTCACAGGCAGAGGACTGGTAGCCTCATTTGGGGACAGAGGAAAGTGAGGCACAGAGAATTGCTGAACAGAATTATTACATGGGGGGGGGGGTTTGACGACGATCCAGAACTCCAGCTCTTCCTCCAGCTCTTCCTTCACAGTTTTTCTGCTAGTGTACAATTCAGTCCCAGACATAATCATATTATACTATTTATTAAATAATTGCCCATACTTTAGTTTGAGACATACATGGATACAAGTAGAACAGTCTTGGCCCCTTAGGATCACAATGACATGGAAACAGAAAAAAAAGCTTTTCCACCCCAATATAGCCTTAGATCCAGTTTCAGGGAGTTAAGCCCTGTTAAAGTCTGTTGGAGCAAAACCCCCAAAACAAAAACCCTAAGAGACTGTGGCATGACCAATGTCCTTAATGTAGTATAAGTTTTTGAGTATTTGAGCCCACTTTATGAAATGCAATGGACAAAAATGAGCTGTAGCACACCTAACAGCTTATGTTCCATAACTGTATTAAGATGTCACACGTAAATTTTTGTCTTTCCTACTAGATCCTGCTTCTCTTCTCCAGAGAACCCAGGAACGCTGATTTCCAACAGCCAGCTCACTCTTTCAATTCCTCCTTTGAAGGCAAAGAGAGAACATGAAGCTTCATTTGCTAGAGGGAGAAGCCCACACAGGGGCTCCAGTGCAGGAAGTAAGATCTAGGGCAGAGGTGGCCAACATGAATGCTCTTGGCCCTTGGATGGTTGCATAGGTGAGGGCATTTCAGCAGGTGCAGCTACTTTAGCAGCACCATCAGCACTTGCAGCTGCCAAGATTCTGTCTTCTACACAACTCTTAAGAACGCAGAGGCCCTAATGGTGGAAAGTTGGCCACCCCTGATCTAGGGAGAAAAAGAGCAACATGATGCAGGCAGGGGCTTGCACAGCACCTGCATTCCCTCCTTACTGACTACTGTGCCACACATTCAGAGTCTACAACCCTTTGTATGAGAACAGACAGAGGATTAGTGCAGTCTGTGTGGCTTGTTACGCACAGTACTGGTTATGTGCTGAACACGAACCAGAGACCACTCTTTCACCCATCCCCTCTGTGTCCACTTGTGAACATGCTCCCATCTCATGTGCAGGTCCAGATGCAAGTATGCTGCTTGGTCATGGTCTCATTTCTATAAAGCGCTATAGGGGGAAGCTCAGTCCCAGCAAGTAGAGGAGATGGGTTGTGTGGGATTTTGCAACATTAGCACACGTACCTGGAATATTGTATACATGATGCAGCTGAGCGACCGATTGTTGGAGTACTCGGCAACCCGGAAAATGTTAAGGCCCCACTTGTTTAAGTTTTCCAGTTCCTGCAGAAAGAGAAAGATGTTGATGCAATGTTGCCATAAGCAGGTTTCAAGAAGAACGAAAGTCATGACAAGGGCAAGGTCCCATAAAGGCGTTTTCTTGGCACTGTAACTACGGTCTGAGCTGGCATTCCAGTCCTGGGGCCTACGTGGACACCCCATCGATGCCAAGGTGGAAAACCAAGGAGTTTAGAAGCATTCATTTTTGTGATGGTTCCAAATAAGCATCACCTGCACAAATTAAAGGAGCAATTCAAGGGTATCAAGGCTGGGAGTGTTTAGACACTTTGCTTGACTAGAGTGAAAATGAGATTTAAAGACACCAGGACAATCTAGTTTCACAGATGAAATCTTCTGAAACTGTACCTCACACAACTGACTTAAATACCCAGATCTGTGAACAGCTGAGCTATTTCTGAAGCCTCAAGTCTGTGAGAATTTAAAAATATAGCAAGAGATAGAAGAGATGTCCAACATTATCTCTTTCTTTTGGCCAATCTGAAGACAGCTCCTTGGTATGCTCCGATTATGTATATTCTGATTAAGTTGAATATACAGGAGGTGTGGCCTGGAGGTGTGAGCCGGTGCCCTGCCTGAAGAAGCTAAACAGGGTTGACCTCGGTTCTCGCTTGGATGGGAGACGGCAGCTGCTGATGAACCCCGCAAAGACACTGAGAAGGCACCGTAAGAGGGTGGAATGCGGAGGAGTCAGCTAGAGAGAGAACATCTAAGACAACCGTCCGAGGGTGAACTGTGAAGCTTGGAAGTGCAAAGCACAAGCCAGAAGGAGGGCTGCACTCGGAAGGGAAAACATCTCACGCATGGAAGGTTCTATATAGGAATAGAACAATACTGTAAAGACCCTTATTAGGTCTAAAAATAGCCTGCCTATGTAAACCGCCTTGGAGAAATCTGATGATGAGAAAGGCGGTATATAACTATAGAAAATAAATAAATAAAGTTACATGATCAGTTACATCATCAGGATGTTCTCGCTAAGAAAATCATTTGTACTTCTTAGATTTTTAGCACACATTTAAAATTAGCAATCTTGGAACAGCCCCTTTAGTTAATGTCACTATATTTGCGGTGAGGGTGTCATAAAAAGAGGGCACCACACACTCATATGTCCAGTTTACTGGTTGTCCAGTTTATAAAGATGCCTGATGCAATTGTCAGTCCACATTAACTGTTGGGAGTGAATATGTCTTAACCAGCAAACAACTGCATATATACTTGCAAATAAAGCCAGGGGATTATGAGAAAAGAAGAAAAAAAGAGTGCCTGTGCAGTACTGAGATGGTACCAAGATTATTTTGACCATCATGTGGTAGCTCACATTTTGTACAACCAATTTGAATTACAAAGTGAGTTCTAACCATCATGAACTTTTTAGGAATATTTGATCTCAGTGGCAGCTCACTTCTTTGGTCAAGTGTGCCACATGTCAAGCCTGAAGTTTGAGAAAGTGCCACTTTAACGAGTGCTATGGTGCACATGCAGGCCCTTGTGCTTTGGGGATGGTTTTGTTTTTCGTCTAGTGAGCTTGGATCCAACAGTAGTGCAGTGCTGGAGAGGCAGGAAGGTTTGCAAACCTGATGCTAGGCCCACAGACCCTGCAGCTCATGTCCAGGCATGCTGCAAGATACCCAATTTTGCTTGGGTAACTTGTGAGTTAAGAAGACGCTAGCAAAAAAATAAATAAATGGAAATGAGCTCAGAAACTTGATATTAGCGACCAAGAACAAAAAATAATCTTGGAAATTCTGGCAAGCGGACTAGTCTGAGATGTTATTATTTGGGAAACGACTGCCTCAAAAACACCACTTTCAAAAACTACATTTATTTTGAGACAATGGAGAGTCTCCATCCTACAAAACAAAATAATTGCTCTTGCTCCTGGAACTAGGACTGAGCAAACTGGGGTACAGAGCAAGGTTGCAGCTCTTTTCTTGCAACAGCAAGGTTCTAATTGTGACCCCACACATCCCCATCAAAGCTATGGATAGCTCTCCCCCAGTTTACTCCCACCATCTGGGGTCAGTTTCCCACCAGTGGAAAGCTTACTTTACTAAGCTGCTCCTCCTGGTCAGTTTTGACCCCAAAGCGAGGGATGCTGGAATTGGTCAGGCTGGAACTGTGCGTGAGTTTCTTGACACCGCTGATCTGACACATGGGTTGCTGCCGCTTCTTCTTCTCTCGCTCTTTCTGTGTTGGGGATGGGATCTCCACATCATTCTGCTTGTCTGAGGATGAAAAGAGACTGCATATGCATATATGAGAGAGAAAGAGAGAGAGAGGAAAAGGGCAAAAGCCTGAAGATGCAACTGTCTGGCCTGTGCAGGAATCTCTGTGGGCAAATCTGCACAAGCAACGAGATGTGCGTAGCTCTCTAAGTCCCTCAAACAACTCCACTATGCTACAAGAGGTTAATCGTTAACTCAGTTTATTGTCCCTTAGCAGAAAATGAAAACACTTGCTTATGGAGTAAAAGGACTAACAATCCTATTCCTGATGTCTCCGATACCCTTGCAGAGTGGTCAGAGCATAAAAGCTGTGACACACCAAACACGCCGGTGTGTGTTGCGTCCTGGAGTAGCCAAAATGTTGATTCTGATTGGTCCAACGCGTTGCTCCCGCCCCGCCCCCACAACATCGAACGTGGCCCCTCATTGGCCAAAGGTCATTCTGGTGCGTTCCAACTTGAATAAATTGAGCGTTCGGTGTTGTGGGGGCGGGACGGGAGCAACATGTTGGGCCAATCAGAATAGACTCCAGGACGCGACGCGAAACGCGTGTGGTGTGTTGGTGCCTTAAGAATGGAAAGGTATCTATGGCTGCTGTGGATAAACAGTACCAAGTGCTATAGGCTATGCACAAAAATATTGTAGAGCTGCCAGTGCCCATGGCACACGTTTAAGTCCTGTCCCATCCACCACAGTCTCTGTTCACAACGGTTTTGCTGGGTTTTGTAGTACTTCTACCTCAGACTTGGGCATTGTACAGCCCCAGGGCCACATCCGGCCCTTTGGCTGTCCCTGACCGGTCTGCGTGAGGTTTAAAGGAAGACACGGAGCAGCTAATTAAGGTAAAATAATGCCCCCCCCCGCGCACACCCCCGGCCATTCTCTTACCTTTATTAGCTGCTCCGTGTCCTCCTTGCAACAGATGCTATAAGCAAGAGCATGCTGCTTATAGCACAGACGTTGTGTACTAGAGAGGGTCAGTTGAAGAACAGGAAGGAACAGGATGCTGAGTGCTAAAGAGGCTCAGCTGAACAACAGGAAGGAGCCTCTATAGCACTCAGTGTCTGTGCTATAAGCAGTATGTTGCTGCTTTTAGTGTCTGTTGCAAGGAAGACACTGAGCAGCTAATGAAGGTAAGAGAACGGCTGGGTGCGT
Source organism: Plestiodon gilberti rubricaudatus (assembly GCA_026170595.1). Classification (NCBI taxonomy): domain Eukaryota; kingdom Metazoa; phylum Chordata; class Lepidosauria; order Squamata; family Scincidae; genus Plestiodon; species Plestiodon gilberti. The sequence continues at coordinate 112,046,045 of JANXHW010000002.1, forward strand.
GTGTGGGCACTGCAGAGGGGGCGTTCGCCCCTATCCGTGGACCCTGGTGTCTGCAGGGTGTGTGTGTTCTGGAACGGCTCTCCACAACAGTCGCAGTTTCTCATGTTGCCCCTTAGGAAAATTGATTGCCATCCCCTGTTCTAGCTGTACCCTAGAACAACGAGATTCCAGAACGAGAACCAGTGTGGGCGCAATAAATGCGTGTATGTAACGGGTACAATTGTTGCACGTACCTATTGGATAGTTCAAATGCCCAGAGTATTTTTTCCAACTATTTTCAATGGTTTTAAAATTTATTAACAGTAGCATGTGAAATGATCACTTATCTCCATAAACACTGGTTTATACCAATGCTTCTTTAACAAACAAAATAAAACTGCAAACTATCTGTGCTTTCCAACAGCAATGCCAGTTCAAGATCTGTGTGTGTGTTTGCCAGTGTGCACTCCAAATCCCCAGCAGTGCAGTGAATTTAAGTACACAAGTTTCCCACATATGTTGCTTCAACAGCATGGCACCCTCTTTTCCTCTTCAGTTTTAACAGTTAGCAAACCACTGAAGCAGTATTGGGGCTTCTTAATCCAGACATTGGGATCATCAGGGCAGATTCAGGTTCCTCTGCTGCCTTTACTAAAATGCTGAACTTGGAGGGTACACATTACTGCCCCACTCCAAAGGCTGTTGATGACTGGCAGGATTCGCTCCCTCCTAAATGTTGTCGCCCAGTGACTTGTGTGACAAGATTTAGGAGGGAGCAAATCCTGCCAATCATCAACAACCTTTGGAGTGGGGCAGTAATGTGTACCCTCTTCTCCTGAAGGAAGTTCCAGCACTGTGGATAAGGGGCAGAATGTTTCCCCTCAACCCACTGGCAGAACAAGGGGCATGACCAGGCCTGCTTTTCCAGACTTGGCCCTACTCCTGCCCTCTCTAAATTGACCATGGCCTCTAGACCAGGGGTTCTCAACCTGTGGTATGAGTACCCCTAGGGGTACGCGGACCAATGGCAGGGGGTACGCCAGACCCTGCCCCTTATCAGCATCAATCAGTAGTTAATTACTTGTTAATTAGAACTTAAATGCTCTCTCTCACTCACTCACTCACAGTTAAGAAATACATTTTTCACATTTAAAATTGTTTTAGTACTTTTTATTTAATGATTAATTACCTAATTTATTAATCAAATTAATTAGCAATTAATTAGCGGGTGTACTTCAGAAAATTGGACCATGATAGGGGATACCGGGGCCTCAAAACTTTGAGAACCCCTGCTCTAGACCTCAAGGAGGAGGTCAGGAATGCGTCTTTCCCCGCAAATGTAGGAGTTAAGGTTTTAGGAAGCAGCCTCCAAATCAAAGTCAGCTTCTGGGTTGAGAGGGGGGAGCTTTCCTAACCTCCTGGAGGGTGGGGGAGGGAGGCTTGGAGGCTGCAGTCAGACTAGGGGAGCAGGAACAGACTTGGAAAAATAGGCTGGCCATGTCCGTTGCTCTGCTTAAGGCAATGGCCTCAGTTACAGACGGGGGAACGTTCTCTGACAAGAAGAGGTGGGGGCTTGGAAACAGCAATTCCATTAATCTCTCCCCCAACATACACTTAACTTTTGCTTCAACTCATTTCCCTCGAGGGGGGTACAAATCTACAGAGTTTTTAATATTTATTTATAAAGGAATTTATAAATATTAATATAAATTAATATTTATTAATAAATATTTATAAACATTTATTTATAAAGCAGCAGGGCTGCACACACCCCTCCCCCCAAAACATCACCCACAGAGCAAGGTTATTCCCTCCCTCCACTGACATCATGAATGGAATGTCATAAAATTGTATGCAGCTGGCACCAGAGGGTTCCACTGGACTTTTCTGTGTGTACAGCGGGGCGTGTGCAGCACTACTTCACCCAGGGGTGTGTAAGATAACAGGGTTCTAGACTGGAGGGTTCTCAGCACAACGTGGAGCAGTTTTGGCTCCCCAAAACTCACCCTCAGGAGTGCAGGGCCTGCTTCCCCCGCCTTCTTCTAGGACCGTCTCCAGGGGCAAGAAGTCACGAGTGGGTGGCACCCACTGGGAGAAAAGGGGAGGTGGCGGGGATATCCTGCCTAGAGGTAAGTGGGGGACACTGGGAGTGCCCAGTGGGGGCAGGAAATGGGGAGGGCGCAGGGTGACAGGGAAGTGAGAGCGAGTCACATCATGGCAGGGCACAGCTATGCCCCAATGATAGCTGCGGGAGAAGCAGCGGCAAGGGGGCCTCATGGCAGAGTGGGGGGGGGCGGGCATGAGGCCCTAGGGGGAAGCAGAGCATGAGCCACGGTTACATTCTAGAGTGCCAGGTCTTACATTGCTAGGAAGCACAACAGTGACATCATAAAACATGCAAACCAACCAGCACATGCAGGTGAAAACAGTGCCTGTACTGAATCATCGGGGGAATCACCACTCCCTCCCTCAGAGCCCTTCCTTGCACTGCCCAAATCTCCAGAACGTATTGTAAAGCTATCAGAACCCTACCAAACTTGGCTCATAGTCATAAGCAAGTTCAGGATTTCCTACCAAGTTTGGCAAAGCGAGGACATCCTTGTGCAGGCTGAGGTGGTGCTCCAGAACAACCTGCATTGTCACAGAGGATTCACAGTGGATGGGAGTGGCCTTGCTGGAGACAGTGCAGCAGCCCAGTTTCATCTGCTGCTTCCCTAGTGAGCCAGTTTCTTGTGGAATTGAGAGGAGTTTGAGATTCAACAGGGAGCTGGTCCCCAGAAGTAGCTTAAGGCCCCAGAATAATGGGCTGCCTACTACTGTATGGCATGAGCATTCATTGAATTCATCCAGGTCTAGTTTGCCTGTTTAGCAGAGACAGTTTAGGGATAGATGGGTGGGCATCTGTGTGAGCACGTGGAGGGAAGTTATAGCAGGTGCCACACCAAGCAAGATAATCCCTGAACAGCAGACCAATAAATACAGAGGCAGTAGGAGGGAGCAGAACAAAGAGTCCCGATTCCCCCCCGCCTTTCCTCAAATAACAGTCCACATTCCCTCCTCAGAGCCAAGGAGAACTAAGGGGTCCTAGCTATTTCCTAAAACTTACTAAATTCCACTCCTGTTCCAGAAGTAAAGAATGAAATCCAGATGTGGAGGCAATTCCCAGACTCACCACACCCAAGCTGGCCTGCTAGACACAACTTCCGCAGAAACTACTCAGAATCCTGATATCTGGGGGCCCAGAGGCGTCGTTAGGAGAGGGGCGGTGGGCCCCCAGGCGGCAGGGGTGTCGAGCGGCAGGAGGTTCAATTTCGTTGCGGCGCTGCCGAATTTTGGCAGCACCACAACATGAAAGCAGCCCCTGCATTTTCATGGCCTTATTTAGGCCGCACGGAGCCTGGGAGGGCAGGAGGATCGGCCTTCCCTGGCTCCGTATGTCCCAGAAAAGGCCGTGAAAACGCTGGGAGTGTGTGTGTGTGCTTTCGCGCTGCTGAAATTTGGCGGCAGCGCAGCGAAAGTGATGTCACACACCCCGGGGCCGGGGCTTATGGCGTCACGTGGGGGTGTCGCGCCGGCGTCCCCCCACGGGGGGTGTAGAAATGCCACTGTCTGGGCCTGTAACTTGACCATACTAGTAATGCATACCTCCAGGTGTCCCACCTGTGCATCTTATCTGATAAGCAAGCCTCTCCACCACAGAAGCTACCTTTGTGTTGTAACAATTATCTGGGCTGTGGGCCAATCCATCAAACACCAAGAGTCTGGTGTGCCTTCTCTCACCTTTTGCAATGAAGCAGCCTGCACTGCTGTGCCAAGTGACCTTGGCAGGACATGTAGCAGTTGCAGGAGCAGGGAGTGAGAGTTCTGGCCCCTGCACAATTTACACTTGGCCTGAGCCCTCAAGTCCAAGTTCCGACTCTCACACAAAGGCTCCCATTGAAGTGGCAGTTTGCATCAACATTTGCTTAAGGCTGGGTATTTGCATCTGCTGACGTCAATGGAGGCCTGACTTCTGGGGAATTCAATGGAGGGAGGTTTTGGCAGTTTGTTTCGGAAGCCCTTCCTGGCTCAGGGAGCGTGTGGATCTGTGAGGAGATATACATGGGGAGGCCTGAAACTCAGCAAGTATGTTCTGTATGATCATATATGCCTCTATTTATGAATGCGACACATTGCTTTTCATACGAGGACAGCATAAGCAAAGGATTGAGAGTTGTGTCTTCTGTCTATTTGTGTAGAATATGTGTATGCACATGAGTGTTTGGAGGAAAGGATTTTGTAAATGATGGTGTTAGCATAAGGTGTAGAAGTACCTTGTACTCCAATCTTATGCATGTTTACTAGGAAGTCAGTCCCAAGGAAGCCCACACAAGACTGCAGCTTTAATCTGCAGTAGCAAAGACTGTACCATTAGCTTGTCAAATCTCTCATGCGGTGACTCAGCCATCAAACCAGAAGTCAGTAAAGTCGATTCCAGGCACCCAAGGGTGCTGCATCCAGGTCTCATGCCAAGAATTTTCCTGCACTTGGGTTGCACTGTATAGAAGAGGCAAGACTGTTACTGGGGCTATGAGCCACAAAAAGGCAGAGCTGGACACCCGCACTTTGTGGGGTTAAGATGGCTCTACAATTATGCACTGCCTACAGCTACATGCATTTGCTGCAACAGAATGTAAGCTTACTAATACTGGCAAACCTCAGGAAATCTAAATATAAAGTAAGAAAACTTGGAACAAATGTTTAATAAATAGGGTTAAGCAAAAAAGAGTCTGATAGGATTAGATGCTAAGATGAGGAAAAACAGCTTCACCGAATTTTCACTTTTAAAAATCTGAGGCAAAAGAGTGTATTCAGAGGGTGCAACTAACCCCTCCTTACATCTCTGCAGTACCTTTTCACACTGCTGTTTGCAGTGAGGCGCAGCTCTTGTTTTCCAGTTGTTCTAGTGCCTTTCTTGGGACTGAGCTCTCCCTTCTCTAGTGATGCCATAGAAACCAACCAATCAGGGATCACACAGGAAATGTGAGAAACTCACAACTCCACACAGCCAAACAGATTTGGCTACCTGATTATGTCACCGAGGGCAAATAAATGCTCTGTCCTCTGTTTAAACTGCTGTTGGCATTGCCTTGGCATTTGGGATGCTTCTGAGGAGAGCAAATGCATGGGGGGCTTCTCTCAAACGTGTATCCAACGGTGCTAGACCTGCCACCCTGCAGAGACAAATGTTGAACACAAGGAGAGTTTCTCCCTATGAACCAGATTTTTTTCTATTTCAGGGGCGGGGCTATGGCACATGTTTAGGAGAAGACGTTCAAGGGGTTTCATTGCAGCACAACGTAGCAAGACTAGCATGGCGTACCTTGGAATGCAGATGCTGACTATCTTCAGTTTTATTAGATGACTCTGTATGTGTGCATTTGGATACACAACCTCAGTCACATTCTGACCCACATGATAATGTGGAACAACGTAAGACTAGAACTGGCCTGGGGCCACAAGCTGTACCTACTGATTCTCTCAAATTTTGCTCACTATCACCTTCTAAAAACAGCAGCTGGGGAGTTGTCACAACAGGTAAGGGGGCTGCCCCCTCTGGTCACCCTCTAATTTGAGCACTACCTAAGGGGCAATGGCCCAGTTGCCATGAAAACATTGGGGGAGAGGTAAATCCTCATTGGTTACAATGAGGATTTACCTCTCCCCCAATGTTTTCAATGTTCCTTCCAAGTCACTTCTTGAAAAACGACTGAAAACCATGTGCGCGTGCGAGCGTGTGCTTTTTAGGGTGCATGTGTGCACATGTAAATCTTCATGAAAACTGGTCTTTCCCTTTTAGCTCAGCTCTAAGGGAAACAATTTAATATTAAGAAGTATTCCTTAACAGACACCCCTGGAGAAGTGAATTAGTTCATTATTAGAGATGGAACAAAAACAGGTAAGAATCAAATCTGTTTTTAGATTGCAGTCAAACTATGTAGACAAAGATGAATGACCAAGAGACATTTTAATCAAATACACTGACATATAAAATTTAAGAGATTAATTCTACAGGCTTTATGGCAAACCCCTGAAATTTCTATTACAACCCAATCCATGCAACGATGCAACTGTTATATCCCATGGGGGAGTTTTGTCATGGTGAGGCCTCTTTGGGGTAAGGGAACACTTGTTCCCTTGCTTCAGGGTAAGCCCCCGCTGCTGCCATGGGTCAATTCCGACCTGCACCAGCAATATCACTGGTGCACATCAGTGTTGACCAGTGAAGGCAGATCAGGTCCGGGAAGGGGGTTAGGATTCAGCTGGTGCTTCTGTCACTGAACCCACCCCGCTTCCCAGACCTAATCCTCTCTCCTCCCCGACTCTGTCGTTGCCTCCCCGTTCCTCCCACCCACCCTCCGCCCCATTCCACCTCCTTCACGCCTCCCTCCCAACCCCTGCACAGTCTTATGGTCTTACTGTTGGCGGTAGGCGTCCAGTGTCCATGGTCATGCGGATTTGTTTGATTGTGGCAGCAGCCGCCAGGCTGCTGGTACTGTCGAGATCGCGACAGCTATAAGGTTGTTTGCGCCACCGGAATACTCATTCCAGTGGTGTCAACAACCCATAGGATTGGGCTGCCAATCATATAAATATTTAAGTCCTCTCAGACCTTTTATCAGGAACATAGAGGGTTTGTTACTACAGTTTTATCGAAAAATAAAACCAGATATTGACAGGATTTCCACATAAATTAAATTACTTTACTATGCAGGTCATATAGCATACAATAATCCAAAGGCAGTAAGTTCTTTTTGGAACACTTGAAGAAATTTGACAACCGTGAGAGCCAAACTGACATCTGCTGTGTGACTGGTCTGGTACGTACAGGAAATAACATTTGGGTGCTAGTTGTGTTTCGTGTACCTTGTGGCGGATCAATATCCTAATTGGGCATTAGTAGATTGTATTTGACTGGAATGTCTCATTTGTACAGGATGATGTCTGAATTATTTTTTCTCACCAGAGAAACAAAAAACAAACAAAAATCCACATGTATGTATTGATGAACAATAACAAAAAAAGTGTACATGGGCACAGGAGCAGGGTCCTGATAATCCAAAGATATGGGCTTCTTTGCACTCACCTAAGAAGGTGTTGGAAATGTACTCAGATACCTGGTTTCCAGAGCGGCTCATTTCAGAGAGGTGAGTTAGTTCACGGTTCAGCATTCTTTTGAACTGTCAAGCAAAAGGGAAAGGAAGGAGTTAAAATATGGATTTTTTGCCACATACATGAATGTCAATACCCCCACAGGTGCATGCTTTTTACTGTACAAGTAATTGTGTATGGCTGTGCGGGACTCACACATGGAAAAAGGACTGTCTCATGGATGTAAAGTGCACTGCTCCCCAGGTCTGGCCAAAGGAGGGAACTGCAGGGAGACCAGTCAAGGACGTTTCTGTTTCGTGTTGTTTTTTTTTTTTGCACATACACCTCTGCTGCTGCTCCATCCTGATGCGTAGCTTCACTATTTTGCTTATTTCAAATGGAGTTTTTGGAACAGTTGGGGCAAAACAAATGGCTTACAATTCTCCTCTGCTACTGCCTCAATCCCAGTCCTAGAGAAGAACATCTTTGTGCACGGCCCTCACCCAGATATGTCCCAACCTGTGGTCTTCCCTTGGATTCTTCTCAATCCCAACATGCAGAATTTAGCAAAGAATAGCCTGTATATGTCCCCGTGCCCCTTCTCCTCTGTACTTCCTGTGGGTCCCATGACATTTTGTTTTCTCTCTGCGGCTGGCAAGAAGACTTGGCCACCTCAGACTCTTATGAATGTGAATTTTTGTTCATTGGGTTCCCAGACTAAACCTCTGCTCTTGCCAAAGTTCACACCCTCTCCTGCAACAGGAGGCTTCTCCCTCTGGCTGCACAGCTTTCCAAAAAGTAGAGGAAATGAGGGGCAATAACCTGGACATCCCATTGCCTCTGTGAAACTCTACCAAAGGAAACAAGTAGAGGGGCTCAGTAGGGCAGTCTGTGTTGCTACTCCAGATGAGTGATGCTACTGAGACTGACAGTGCAATCCTATCCAACTTACACCAGCGGTGCAGCGATAACGGGAGGCTCCAGAACAGAAAAGGGATACAAATCCCCTCCAAAGGGGATTTAAATCTCTCCTCCCCTCCAAAACCTTCCGCCCTGCTCTCCCCCGCTGGTTACACCGGTGGAGTAAGTTGGATAGGATTGCACTCTAAGGAAACTAGGACTGGAACAACTGTTACATACTGCCAGCCAGGCTGCTGTTGGTTCCTCATGTCACCCGGACAGAAAAAAAGTTCTAGCATTGGTCATTGTGGCGGGGGTGGGGGTGGCAGGCACACCGCAGTGCAGCAGAGATCAAGATAACTTCTTCAATTTGGAAAACAAGACACCTGAGCCCTGCTAACTGGATCTCTGGTTTAAGACCCATGTGCCTTACACACTGCCTCCCTTACAAACATCACAGCCCACATAATAAAACAAACCCAGTTTCTGGGTCAGATCTTTGGAATTCAACCTGGAATCTAAAGAAGAATATTCCTCTGTAAAAATGGAAGTAGGTTTTATCCCTGGACTGTGAGGTGCACTCATTGGGCATCACAGTCTCTGAAAGGGGACCTGGTCTTAAAAAAATGTTTTGTTACCCTTCATTAGACCTTTTCATTTTTACTTTATTTGATCCAGAACCTGCCAGTCTAGATTCCTATTAGATGCCCCATTCTCTTTCCATAAGTTGGCACAAGGCATAGCCGGCATAAAAGAACTCAGCAGAGTAAGCCCTGAATATTATGGCAGAGAGCCAACTGCTTGCTTTTCCAGTTTTGTTTTCAATGCTGCTCTCATTTTAAAACCCACTTTGTCCTTGAGAAAACTCCCGGATGTTGCTCCCTGGCAGAAGGGTTGAGGTGACTCATCAGCTTGTCAGTGAGATGGGTAATGCTACAGATTGCCTAACCACAGCAGCCCCCGGGAGAAACCTTCTGGGCAGAGAAAGGGCTTCCACGGCGTTCCTTCAATTGCTCTGCATCAAGGGATAGGACTGCTATATGTGGAAGCATGTAAGGCAAGGCATTTCTCTGCTCCAGGGCCACAAACTTTCTCCTCTTCCTGGACTCACCAAAGCACACAAATAGCTCTGCAGCAGACATGACAACACTCTTGCCCTGTCCTCATCGATCTCCAACATACGTGCTTGCAACCCACATGGAAGAAGTGGTGTTACTGACATAGATCAAAAACTCACACTGCTGGAGCCAGCAGTGACTAGAATGCTGGATTAGAACCGGGGAAGACTTAAGTTCAAATCTCTGCTCAGCTATGAATCTCATTGTATGGCCTTAGGTCAGTCATACTCTCCCAGCATAACCTACTTTACTGAATTGTTGCAAAAGTAAAAGGTGTGTGTGTGTGTGTGTGGGGGGGGAAGAGACCAAAGACCCTGAGCACTGGAGGAAGAGGGGGACATACATGAAATAAAAATGCTGCCTCTTACACTGTGCATTTTTAAACGATTTCTCCTCTTCCTCATTCCAATTTAATCTTTTCTTACACAACTGCTGAAAGGTAAAAACGCTGCTGTGAGCTTCTTGGAGGAAAGGCAGCATATAAAATTAACAAAGTAAACAGTGGAACAAATGATCAAATTCCTCCTCATTTGTGTGAGAGCAGCTCCTATGTTCTTGGGGAAGAAGAATGACGGCACAATCCTATGCAAATCAGCTCTGAAGTAAGTCCCAATGTATTCAATGGGGCTTACTTCTCATAAAGTGTGCATAGGATTGCAGCCTTACATGGGGAACAGGCAAGCAATAGCTGTATATTTGGCACAGGCAAGCAATAGCTGTATATTTGGCACATGCCCAGATAGCTCCTCAGGCTAGAAATTCTGTTTAGGTGCATTTAATTCCCTCAAGCTACATGCTTCAAGTCAGTCACTCAGGAGTCCAGGACGACCATGCAACTTGTTCAGCTAGCTTCTCAAGGGCAATATATGTGAAGGCAAGTAGGCCCTAGCTTTTCCCAGGCTACTTCCCCACCCTACTAGTTGAATATGACAGGGAATACCTGGAAGCATGAGCATCTGTCACCTATGTTCTTAACCTAGCCTAAGAGTTAAACCACCCTAAGCATGCAACACATACCCCCACACACACAAATCAGTTTATTCAGTCACCATTATCCTGAATAAGGGAAATTGACAAAAGCCAACATTTTTCAGGAATTTTCACCTCTATTATCTCCTGTGTACAAGGAGACCCAGTAATGGCTTTGGTTACCTTGTGCCGATTCTCCTACTAGCAGTCAATTCACCAAGCACATTTGATGATGATATGCTCATCTCATCCACACATGGAATGAATTTCTGAAAAATGCCTCCTCCAATCAATGTGGAATTTCCCTAAAATTTGGGCCTTCCATTAACTGCTATATTTCCGCTAATTTCAATACACAACTCCCTGCGTTTTTGAAAGAGATATTAAGGGCTTATTCAAAAACAAGCCTTTAATAACTATCGTGGGGAGAGCACACCTCATTTATGGCAACAAGAACAAGCAAATGGTTTACAGGAAATGAGACCTTAAACACATGTTCAGAGGGCTCTGCCCCCAGTGATGGGAAATTTTTAAAATGTTGGCTGTAAAGACATTTCAACATGTATAATGACTGCAAAATTTCAAAACAATCTATGACTATGATGCAACCTTTGTTTGTTGACTTGGCATGGAATGATCCATACAGAGACACTTTGCACCCACCCACCCACCCACCCACCCACCCACCCACCCCGAGAGCAAAGGCCACACCATCCAGTAGCAACAGCAGAGGGAAGCTTTTGCCCTCCACATCTATAGGAGAAGTAGCTGTGCATGTGGGGTGAGCTACTCCCTGAACATGGAAACATCAAGTCCTGAGAATAAAACCTATTCCTATCTGTATAGCCCTGCCTCTGGGCACCGTTTTGTTCACACCAGAGTGTTAAGGAATACTGAATTGGTGAAAGTACACACACTCTCACTTGTGATTTGCTCCTAAGACTTAGATCTATTATACAATCTCACATCTTCTTTCTCCTTCCAACTCTTCTATAAGTCATCACAATTCCCGTTTTTCAAGTGAGGAGCTACGACTGTGAGAAAGGGCCCAATCCTCTCCAACTTTCCATCACCAATGCAGCCATGCCAACGGGGCGTGCGGTGCATCCTGCAGAGAAGGGGCAATCACAGAGGCCTCCTCAAGGTAAGGGAAAGTTTGTTTCCTTACCTTGGGGCTGCATTGGCGCTGGAAAACTGGCTAGGACTGGGCTGAAAGAGACTTACGTAAGGCCATTGAGCAGGTTAACGGCTGAACTAGGCCTTGAACTATAAAAGGATCCTTGTCTCCACAAGCCAATACAAAAAAAAAAAGTTAAAATACAACCTTCATTGCCACAAATACAGTTATACAAGTGGTCCCATTTCTTGTGGGCCACTTACTTATAAAACTTTTGAGTCTCTTTCCTGCTGTTAGTGTGCATGTGAGAGAGACAGAGAATGGGGCTATAAGCTCAGCAGTGAAACGTCTACTTTGTAAGCAGAAGGTCCTAGGCTCAATCTCTGGCATCTCCCAAGAGGGCTGGCACAGGCACTATATGTATAGAAATACAGTTTTAAATGTGCTTGCATCAAGTTTTTTTTAAATCAACTGATGGTCATGAAGAAAGGTGGATTTACAATCTCCTTTTAACCTCCTTGCACATTTTTAATCCCCCACTCATGCAGTGACACTTACTGTAAACTTGGAAATGCATATAAATTGTTAATGGTGGTAACTTGCATTAACTAAAAGGAGGGGAAGATTTCCAAGTGATAATTAAAGCAATTTAAAATGCTCATATGATTTAGGTCATAGCTTCTTGTACAACCTAATTGTTCTTTATCATGAGAACAAAGGCCAAGACTGCCAAGTGCCTGATGCTGCCAGAATGCAGGCTATCATCATGGTGGATGGGAAACAAACAATGTGTGGATCGGGGCAAGGCTGAAGTACCATAGGGATTCAACTCCCAGACTTGCTATGGATTCCACAATCATGTTCCTTTCCCTCCAACAAGAGTTCCCACTGCCTACAAAGTCAGAAAGAGAATGTAAGCCTCCTAGCTCTCTCACCCTAGTGTCACTGAACTCCATTCTTGTCCATAAGCTGGACAGGGCTCAGGGGCCTTGGCTGTTGGCTATCTCCACTGTCCTCCATTTCCCTCTTAGAACCAGAGTCCTGGTTTCCCAATCCCCTGGGACAACCACGGTGAATGCCTAGAAATAACATTTTAACAACTGTTCACTTACCATGGCAAGCATGCAACCACTAGTAAACTGGATGTCTGATCCTGTATGGACCTGTTTATCTGTTAAGATCTTCAAAAGGGAGATTCTCCTGTGTGTTGCACCAGAGTCAGACACTGGGTTGTTTGGGCCTCAGGAAAGAACCTTCCCCATTATTGCACCCAGGCTGTGGAATGCCTTCCCTAGAAAGGCATGATTGGCCCCATCCTTGCACGTCTTCCTCTGGTTGGTGAGGATGTTTTTATTCCAGCCAGCTTTTACCTTGTGGATGTGTATTTTAGCTGCTTTTCATGCTGTTCTCAGGTTTTATTAGGCTCTGTTTTTTATTGCTGCCTCACTGCTGTTTTATTACTTGTTTGTTTTATATGCTGTGTTTATATTATTTTATGCTTTTACTGCAAGACGCCTTGGGCATCATTTTATGATAGAAAAGTCAGGGAGAAACAGCTAAAACAAACAAATAAATTGCCCGTCTCATCTCTGCAAGTTGATAAGTCTACATATCCCCCACCCCCACCCATCCTCTCCCCCCCACACATTAACACCTGATGAGAAATCTGGGGAAAGACAGGAGTGGTAGTATTTTCCAGGGATGGGGACTCGAGTCAAATGACTCGACTCGCAAGTGCGACTGAGTCACTTTTTCCCTGACTCATACTCGTACTCATGACCCACGGGACTCGCACTTGACTTGCACTCGTGGGGGTAACGACTTGCCATTTCCAAGTCATTTTTCAAGTCATAGGGGAAGCCAAGTGGGTGCTTTAAAAGCCTCAGAGGTCCCCACACACACCCCACACAGACACCCACCCACCCACCCCATTTTCAGGGGGAAAAGCTATTTTCCCCAAAGTGACTCGACTCGTGACTTGTGACTTATGGTTTTTGGCCTTACTCGTACTCAACTCGCACTCGTGCAAAAATGACTTGCACTTGATTTGTACTTTCCCAAAAAATTTGGCACTGACTCGCACTTGGACTCGCACTCGTGCAAAAATGACTCGTACTCGCACTCGCCCTTGTGACCTAGTTACTTAGATACATCACTGGTATTTTCCCCCACTACTTGGTCAGGCCCCACAGACAAATGGTATCCCACTTCACTGAAAGCAGACCAACAGAAATTTCCCACTTGGAAAATGATCAGCTAGCTGCCCCATGATTAGAGCTCACAAACATGCAGCTGAAGTGGCAACCCTGTGTTCAGGTAGGCTCACTTCAAATGGCAGGAGGCAGCTCACATGTCTTAACCACCATACTGTTACTCAGTCAAATAAATAAATATCTTGCACATCAAAGTGCACCTCCTGCACTCTACCACATGTCAAGCAGAAGGGTTCTAGTCAAGCCTCCTCCTTACCATAACAGTTTTCTATGCAGAGGGTTTTTTTTTTTGGTAGAGGAGAATTCAGTCATGTGAGCCTCCCCCCTGCCATAGTGTGAAGTGGTACAGTCTAAGACACAGGTTTGTTTACCATCTCAGCTGCTGCATGTGAGAATGAGGTCCGTGTCTCATGAGGTCCGTGTTCCAAGAAGGGAGGAAAATGGTGCTAGTGGATTTTCAGAATGACTACCAATATTCAGTCAAAGATAAGGGTTCTCTCATTTTGGTGCTCATCTTCTGACAGGCGAGGAGCCTACACCAGGACATAATTGAATTCTTTCTCTTGCCCAATTTCTCTGTTTCCTTCTCTCCAGGACTGACCTGAGACACTTTATCATCCCAAGTTGTGCCCCTAGTCTCTTGCTATTTCACAGGATACACTGGGGAATAAACTGGTCTGTTTCTTCCCCACATGATACCTTCCAGCCTATTTCTCTTCTTGCCGAACATTTGTTTCAACATCTTCCCTATTTGCTGTGACTTTACCTTTTCTCCTCAGCCAAGCTGTCCACCTCCCTGCTTGCCCGCCCACTCTCCATCTCTTGCTTTCTATAACCTGTTTCCTCAAGAGTTTCAAGAAACCACAATTCGGGGAAGGGGGGAATGTGAAGGGGGGAATAGAGGTGGCATCCTCGTCATCGCCAGCAGCCAATCAGCTATGCCTCTGAGCTATCTCCATAGCAACAAGAATCTCCTTAGCAACTGCCCTCATCTTCAGACTAAAGGACAGGTCTTTGGGAAACCCTACATAAGAGGACAAGGAGCAGGACAGAATCCCTTGGATTTAACTCATTCTCTCCTGGGGCTGTAGGCACATATACCCCTACTGATCTTCGGGAAAAGCTGCCTCCCTCTAGCCCAAATCTCACCGAGGTAGTTAGTGTCAAATATCCTTACAATTGGAAGGGGGGGGGGGCTCCATGACTCCCTGCAGTAAGTTCTTTCCACTATGATGCAATCAACTCCAATCTCTCTCTTGTCTTTCTACCCTACATTGTCCAAATGTGCTCATTTCATATTGTTTCAGTCAAATGTACTGTATACTAAGGTAAGAAGGCCAGTGACTGTAGTTCCCCTCCCCTCCTTCCCTTTCCCATCACTTGTTTTTTTAAGGAGATTACCCAACCCACTCACTCACACAACACTTTGGTAAATCCTGGATTTAGAAAGGCAACCCAGTGTGGTACAGGCTTTGGAGGTACCCAAAAATTGAGTTCTCTTGAACAGATCAAGCTGAATGTTTTCCGTGTGGGACAGGAAGAGAGAACTGGCATTAATTCCCCCTCCCCCTGCCAAAACACACATACACATCTTGTTTAGAAACTATAGCATTAGTTTCTACAACTTGCTCAACTCAGGCACTGACAGAGTCTGAAGTACTTAATGCCTATTCCTACAATGCTTCAGTCCTCATACAGAAGGAAAGTAGCAATACTCCACAAAGAAAACAAGGATCACAGGTCAGGATAGTGAAGGAGAATGTCAAGCAATAACTGGATAATCAGAATGAATTAAAATCAGCAGGATTAGGTAACATTTGACCAAGAATTCCCAGAGGTGCCTCCCCTTTAAGGTGAGGAGACAACCTCAGGCAGTGGATCATGGTTGTCATTAAGAGTGATAGATCTGACCCAAGAGGAACAATCCACTGGGAAGTTCTCCTGCATAGGACCCATCAACATGGGCAGAAGCTGTGCAATAGCATAGTAGCACTCTTGCCCACTTCCTACTCATTTCAATAAGGCCTGTGCAAGAGAACGTGCCAGTGGATTGTGTCCCATGTGGGATAAGCATGCAACATTCAGAGTTTTCCATTCTGGACACCAAAAGATGTTGGAATAACCTTGAGCTTAATTAGACAAATAGCTGTGATGTTTTTTTAGCACTACAAGGCTGGAGAAAAGCAAATAACACCTATCTTTTAAAAAGGAAAGGGAGACAACCCATAGAATTAGAGTCCTAGAACCTTCACTACTGCATCAGGGAAAGTATTACAAGAAGTAATCATAGCAGTAAACTCATACCTAACACCAATGGAGCACCAATACCCTAAGAACCAATCCTTCCATGTTTGGTAGAGGAGGGGAACCTACTTGATGTCATGCACTTGGGCAAAATTTTGGAACCTAGTCCCTCATGATAGCCCTTTACAAGAAGGTTTGAGATGAACTCGATGAAAGTATTAAAAAATCAATATGTAAATTAGTGAAGATTCATATGCAGGAGATAGATCAAGAGAAAGTTGGAACACTGTGCTGTTCAGTATCTATCAGTTATCTCTGATAAAAGAATAAAAAGTAGCATTATCAAATCTTTAGATAACACAAAATTGTGAGGGACTGCAAATATGCTAGAAAATGGAAAGGGATCTAAAAAAACTCAAGGATAGGGCACATAGTAACCCAGATGCACCAGTATAAGAAAGGAGATACAGGTGGGCCCCCATATCCACTGATTCGTTATCCACGGTTTCAGTTATCCACGGATCATGGGGACCCCCCCCCCCCAGGCTTTTACTTTTTTCCCAGTAAGCTTCGTTTCTTCCTTAAAGAAACAGGAGAAGCAGCCTCTGGCTGCTTATTACAGGCAAGTAGAATGAGACTAAGTACTAGAGAGGCTCTGCAAGGTTAACAGAAACCTTTCAGAGCCTCTCTAGGACTTAGTCTTGTTCTACTTGCCTGCAATGGAGGCTGCTTCTCTGTTTGTTTTAAGGAAGAAACAAAGCTTGCTGAAAGAAAAATAAGAGCTGGGGGGGGGGGCAAGCATGCCTGCCTGCAGGTTGAGGCAGTGTGGGGGGGCCCTCAGGAAACCATGGAGGGGGTGTTCGCTCTTATCCACGGTTTCAAGTATCCACGGAGGGGCTTGGAATATATCCCCAGCGGATATGGGGGCCCACCTGTACTTGCTAAAGAACTCCCAATTACATTTAAGACTCAGAGTTGCTAACAAACTGAACATGAGTCAATCAAGGCCAATTTATACATTCATCAGAATCAAGTGGAGGTTTGCACTTTTCATCAGAAGGAGTTCATGCATTCATCAGTTTCAAGTGGCTTTTCCTGGCTGCAGATGGTGGGGGGGGGGAACTGCCTGTTTGAATGTTTCCCCCATCTAAAACACTTCCTGCATATGCAAAACTATCACCAGAGAGATGGACTCAACTAAGTTTTCTCCCTGACATGCTGCTTTTCTGCATGAAGCTGGTTACTTTTGTGGGGGAGCATTCAAACACATAAGCCATTGCAAAGTCCAGGAAAATCTACACTAATTAATTCCACTGAATGAATGTATAGACTTTTGGGATTAGCCATACCGGTAGCTCAGTGGTAGAGCACATGGCTTTATGTTCTCAGATTCAATCCCTGGCATCTCCAGGTAGAGCTGGGACAGAGCCCTGTCTAAAATCCTGAAGAGACACTGCCCATAGCATGGACTGTAACTGAGTGAGATGGACCAATAGTCTGATGGTATAAGGCAGTTTCATGTGTTAATTGGACAAGGTGTCAATGCAATTTTAGGCTCCATTAATGAGCATCATTTCCAAATCTCAAGAAGCATGAATACTGTTATTTTCAATGCTGGTAAGGTTTTTTTTGAAGATTTATGTTCTGGGTACAATTTAAGAACGTTATTGTCAATCCTAAAAAGGATTCAAAGGCAAATCCTGTGTGAAAAGACTGAAGGAACTGGGTATGTTTAGCACAGAAAAAATGAAAGAAAAATCAAACAAGATGACTATGTTGGCAATTGTTTCCAATACCTAAAACAAAGGGGTAGCGATACCCTGTACAGTAGGGCTAGAACAAGGAGAAACAGTTTCAAACTGCAAGAGGAAAGGCTTAGGGCATTAATCACGTAATCAGTTCAAAGCACATCCCTACTACATTTGAGCTTTTTGGGCTAGGACAGACAATATGCTACTCACAAGCAATTGCTGGGGATGCAACGTTACGTACAGGCAAGAGTTGGGGAGCAGAATTGCTACCCCCCATTTTTAAAAACACTTGACTATATGTGCTTCAGCACACAAAAAGGGGGAGCACTCACTCAGTCTGCACAGAGGGAACATGCAAGAGTACTTGAGTAGGCAGATCTCAGTGGCAAAAGTCTTGAAATACCCGAAAGTGATTTTTCCTTGTTTCACCTCAGCAGGAAGTTTCCCTGAAAAGCTACATCTGAACACTAGAAGCCTCTATCTCTGCGAGATACACATGGAGAAGAAGCTTCTTCACACTTGTCCCTTCAGTCTTTGTTCCCAGTCCCCTTTTTGCACACTAAACATTACTGTACTTAAGGTCATACAACCTATGGGTGGGGGAATGTTGTGTTGTCACTGACATCACCAGAGATATCCAATAGGTGCCCCTAACATTAGTGCAATCACACTCCAAACAGCACTCCAACTTACAATGCTAACTGGAACATGAACTGGAGTATGAATCCAAGCATTTCGGTTTCCCCTGATAAGAGTGCGGCCAGCCATCAGACCATATTATTCTGAGCCCACTCTCTTTTTAAGGCTGCAGTGAAAGCAGAGAACAATAAAAGAGTGTTGTACACATGCAGGTAGATACACTCTCCCCTCAGAGCCAGAACCCCACACAGAGTGATCTTGTGACAATACTAGGCAATTGGAGTCAGGAGACATACCAGTCAGATGGATACCCAAAGTTTAGTACTGTACTCTGAAGGCCATGTGCTCAAGCATTGGAGAGTACAGCTTACTTCGTTAACAGCAACAATGCTATTCTCTGCCCTTCCTGCCCTATTATGCTACAAACTTAAACTGGGTCTTGAGTGACTAAAATGCCCTGTAGTCTCCCCCTTTTCCAACACAATGCTCCCCATTATCTTTTCTTAATTTTTCAGGACCTCCACATGCACACAGTCATCATGCACCTCATCCCTCAGAACTTGGGAAACACTGAAAATCTCTGGTTGCCTTCTGCAACAGCATTTACTCCCATAGAACCTAATGGATGTGCCCAGTTCCTCGTGGAGGAAAGAGAGTAAAAGATTTGAGTCACAGGCAGATAGCTATCCCAGCCTACATCCAGGCATATGTGGGTAGGGAGGAGCAGACAACTCTCATAAAGAATCAAAGAGCACGCAGCCTGTTGGGTTCTGCAGTCTGGTGCTGCGCACAGCAAATTAAGTCAAAATTTACAATGGAAAACACAGTTCAGGAAAAGCAGCCCATTGCAACAAGGGGAGACTAGAATTGGGTGCCTCAAAGCATCTCCAGCTTGTCTTAAACTTCTTCCCCCAAACATGATGAGCACTGAAAATGTCCCATAGACTGGTGTTGCCCTCATCAGCCACAGGATGGAAAAGCAAGGATTGAGGGTTTCTGGATTCTTGTTTATATCTCTGGCAAGAGAAGTGAGGTCCACTGATCTAGTGTAGGGTGGTGGGAGTTAGGAAGCAGAATCCTTGAATTTTGTGCATATCTTTGGGAATGGAGACTCAGAAAAGCGGAAACTACAGGAGCAGATACCAAGGTCTGGCGGGCTGTAGAGGGACAGAGATCCAAAGTGATGCTGAGGAATGAGGAAGGAAAGCATCGGAGTGTAAAGGTATGTTGTTCCACCTCAAGTTGCTCCACCTCAAAGAGGTCCTGGATACACGTACCTTATTGTGTCAGAGTTTTGTACTGTAAAGGAAGACCCTTTTAAGATTTTTTATCTCTTAACTGAAACGTGAGTGCGGAAGCAGAAGGATGGCAAGTACCCCAAAGCATGGTTCCTAATGGACTGTAGGAAATGTAGCAGCAGATAAGAATGCAGGATATCCAGAACTGCCACAGGTCTTGCTTCACCATTGCTCCTGCCACTACCACCAGAACAACTCTACCTGCCATCCTTGCAAAGTGCTTTGAGGGATAGAGGGTCAGGACTATTTTCATCAGGCTGTGTTAATTGTTCAAGCAACAACATAAGACACTCTTGTCCTTACTATGCTGAAAACACTGGAAAAATGGATGAAAGAATCATTCCTCCAAAAGAACTGAGCTCTTCCAGAAGTCAGACTGAACAATTGTCAAGACAATTTGGTTCTTATTATGGTGTCAAAATCAGATCCAGATCTGGGGGAGGGTTTTCTTGGATTTTCTGAGAGTCTGAATCTCTCACGGTGAAACTAAGAGGAGCAGAAGTCTTCAGGAAGAGAGAGCCTAACCTTTAGTGATTTGCTTGAGGGAGAACAAGAATTGAGGCCAAATTTCTCAGAAGCTTCAGGGAATATGAAGAACTGCTCACAACAATGCATTCCCTCCACCCTTGATTCAGTTTCACTGCTTTCCCACTGTTTATCTTCAGCTGTTCTAGTTCAGTCAGGGAAAATGGAAAGACATAATGTCTACTAAGAACTAGCATGGATGGCTTGTATTCAAAAACCCCAGCTTAGTCATGGATGCACTTTGTGGCCTTGGTCAAGTCTCCACCATGCCCAACCAATGAAATGGTGACCCAGTCCTCAAGGCTTGATGCGAGGATAAATAAAGTAGCATACTTTGTACTCCTAAGCACACAACAACAGCTACAGACCCAGAGCCCCTGTGATACACACAGAGTCTGGAGAAATGCAATTTAGTAAGCACTCTCCCTCCCACACACACACCCAACATGACACACCCACAAATTTCTAGCACACTGTACATTCATGAAGATAGTTGTGTTCCACGAAGGCTCCTTACACAGCCCCAACATAACACATGAATTTACACAACTCTACTGATAACCCTTAACACCCACACAGTTCTGCCGAAGCACATATGCATGCACTCACACCCTTCATCCTAGACACAAACACCATTCTCACAGTGACCTCTACAAAATTACAATGACATTCAACCACCAAAGACCTACAGCTTTGTCAGGTAGGTAAATACCTCAAAAACCTACATAACTATAGGCTCACATTCAAAAACATAAACCCTGATCCAACACACTCTTTGTGTGTGTCCATCCAAGACACAGATGCTTCTTTTGAAACTCATACCCAATGAGACAGAAGAAGTTAATTAAGCTGTGGAAGTAAAGGGTGCAGAGACATGTCAACATTCATTGTGACCTCTACATGCACATTTGACACACAAACCTGAAAACCCATAATTCAGTGTACAGATGTCTGTCAAACCTGCAAAAACCAAAATATATAAAACACATACAGATGGTATGTTTTTGCTTACACATACATATACCCCACATCCCAGACACATCATGTAATTCAACTGATCTGCACAAAGAAACACAGCCCTAGAGCTCACGTTCCAGAGGCATGTATGCTCTTCAAACAGTTTAATGCACTTGGTTCCACTGAGCAGAACTATGCAACACACATACACAGACATGACACAGATACAGGGCAGCAGACACACTACATGAGGTCTCTCCTGTGGTACTTGGGAAATCTGGAGAATACCAGGATGAGAGAGGGACAACTGAGGCTGCACATTTCTGAGGGGAGAATAGGAAATAGAGAAGCGGCAGCAGCTCCAATGTGACATTGTGAGCAGGCAGGAAGGACATAGGCCTCCCTCCAATCTCTCTTGGCAGGCACAGCATCCCATGCTCCTGGGAGTGAGCTGTTGCAAGCAGTACTCCCAATCAGCCATACCCATTTCTGACCTTGCCACACCAGGTTCTTGCACCCATCAGCATTTCCCCCATGCTTTTAAGCAACATTATGCAGCAAAGTTTAAAGCTACCAGCCACCACTTGGTCCCCCCCCCCCTTAACCTGGCTTGCCAAGTCACCCAATGTCTGTCAAAAAAACTCACACAGCACAGCACACACTCACCCCCGCCCTGGGTATAACCTAATTACCTGGTCCCACCAGCCAACCAGCCATGGTTTCGCACAGGTCTCACAGAAAAAATCCACTAAGGGCATCTTCTGTTCTCCACCAACAGGCAGCAGAGGCTCTCTGGGTTGCCCACCAATAGGGTCTCCCCTCTCTCCAGACGAGTGGCTGATCTGTGGTGCCCTCTTTCCTTGGTGTTGGCAGGAAAGAAAGGGGTTAATTTCCCAAAGCTGTTTCCTCCATGAGTGGACTTGGGCCTGGCATGGCTCTTGCTGGCCAACCTGCCCTGCACGAAGTCCCTCACATCTCTGCTGCTCCCCTCTGGTGCCCCCAGAAAGGGCTTGTGGATGGGGGAGACATGCAGGATAGGCCAAAGTCTGAGAAAGCCCCACTTCTCCGGTTGTACTGCAGATGAGGAAGGAAATACCCACAGTGCAATGTTGCTTCAGCTATGAACAAAACACCCCCCCCCCAAGTCCTTGTATGCAACCCCCTTCTCCAATCACATCTTCAGTGCATGCAAGAGGAAGAGGAGAAAAAGTCCAGCACCCGAGGAAAAAGAGAGAGGATGAAGATAGCAGCAGACAGGATCACTGCAAAGACGAATGATTTCTTCCAGGTGGAGCAGGGGGGGAGATTCCCAGCCATTTCTGGGTACCACATGGCAGCCATCCAGCTAACAAGGCAGAAGCTGCATTGCTAAGAGGCACGTCCTCATCATCTCCCAGGCGTGCGTTTGAGGGCAGCGGTCACCACGGAGACGGTACCTCCTAGTATGGCCTCAGCTGCAGCTGCATTCCCGGCTTGGCGTTTGAGCGCGCGCGCGTGTGTGTGGTGTGTGCACAAATTTCTCACTGCAGCACTGGGTGGATGGGATATGATGTCAGGTGGTGCTGAGAGAGCGAGCAAGTGGAAATAAAGGGAGGGAGGGGGGAAGAGAGGAGGTGGCTAAAAGGAGTACACGAAACAGAGAGCTGGCCAAACAAATTATGTGAACAGCCAGGGGAAGGGACAGCAGAGAGGGAGAGAGCTGTCCCGCAGGGGTCCAAATTAAACAATGTTCTGGAGCTCAGAGACTCCAAGGGAAACCCATCCAAGGCTTCAGCCTCCCCATCTGCACAGCCCACAGAACGCATGGCGAGGCTGCAGAATACTCCACAGATGGTGACCGGGTAACCCAGCTCTGCTTTGCACAGAGGAGAAAACAGACGAAAATGCAATCTAAAAATGCATTTAGAGTCTCAGAGAGCTGCCTCCCAACAAGCCAGTGCCTTGCTTTCAGTCACTAGCTTGAGCTCAGGGCTGGACAATACTGGAACTCTGAGTGGGATGGGAACCAGCTTCTCTCCCTAGCACTGTGATGGGAGTGGCAGCAGCATAACTTCAAGCAAGGGGTAAGAGCCCTGAGTTCTTAATAAAAAGTCCATAATAAAAAGATCTACCGTGCTTTTCTTTTTTTAAAAATCTGTTTGGTAGCCCATCTTTTCCTGACAATTAGAGCTGGTTACACTATTATTTCCCGCTCCAAGAAAGCCGCAATAAATTATATTGGTGGAATGAGGGAAGAGTTACAGGTCAAATTTCTAGGTGTTGAGAAGGCAGCAGTGACGGCAGTTGCTGGCCCATTTTTGCCAGGTGTGTAAACCATATTCTGATTGTTGGTTAAAATCTCTACATCATCACAATCAAACTTCTAGTCTTTAATGTTTGCTGTTTTGATTTTGATTCTGCTTCTTAAAAAAACCACACACAGATCAATCACTCAAACGCTCTGGCAATTTCTCTCCCCCCCCCCAATACCCAAAAAGTATCCCAACTGCACTGTCCCTCTCTTGCACATGTTTTAGGCACCAAAAAACAGTTGGTGCAGTAATAAGAGTTCCCACCCAGGGACTGTTTGAAGGACCACTGTTTGCTGGAGGCGATAACTGCAAAGGGCCAATATCTGCTCAAGGTCCCTGCAGCATACAACATCCTCCTTTCTTTTCACTCATCAAACACATGCCTTAACCATTTCTCCTTTTTTAAGAAACAAAACAAAAACCACCTATGATGAGAGTTTTTATTTTATTTCTTACTTACACGTGGGAGCTCTACTAAGAGCAAAGGAACTGAGACACAGAACCTTCTGCTACTCACGTCAACACACCCTGCTTTTGGAGCTCCATGTTTCAGATCCAGCTGTGACAACATGAAAACCACAGAGTACAAAGAGCCTCAAAGGGGCACTCTGATTTCCCATCTCACTGATCATGCAGGAGTAACTGAACACCTGGTTGGAACACACCGTTCCAGTGCACACAGATCTATCATGACTGTGCCTTTGCACGCTGAATGCCTAATGCCTTTGCAGCACACATCCACTGACCAAGGATGCAATTGCACCTGATGCTTGCCATGAGTCTCAAAATCCAAGAATTCTGGCTCCCTGTCCTGCGTTCAGAGAAGGTTGCTCAAAACACTACCTGCTCATCCTTGCACCTGTCTTCTTTTTTGCCACTCATTATTCCCAGGGAAAACCAAATTCCTTTATCCAGAGCTTAAGGTAAGCAGTGTAACCACTTCAGCATAAACAAATCAGCTATATACAGTATATATATTTTTGAAACGCAGGCATGAACAGAAGTGGGAAGCTAAGTCTACTGGGTTCAACTCCTTAAGAAGGGCTGGTCCCAGACATTTTGCTGTCTTAGGCAATCTCAACACAGCGTCACCCCTGCTAACTGGGCAAGAGGCACTTTTTCAATGGGTGCTCCTCTTATATTTAGCAGGGGGAGAGTAACTGCCCCCCTTTCACCCCAGCACACAGTGTCTTTTTTGGGTGGCTGTTTGCTGGTGGTGTTCTGCATATTTTTTAGATTGTGAGCCCTTTTGGGACAGGAACCATTTAATCATTTGATTTTGTCTGTAAACCGCTTTGTGAACTTTTTGTTGAAAAGCGGTATATAAATACTGTTGTTGTTGTTGTTGGCACCACAGAATCCCTTACAATTTCACAAAGTTAGGAAAACTCTTAAATCAGAAAACTGTACAATGGCATCCTCTACATTGCTACATTGCAAGGGATCTTGGAGCATATTTCTTGGTTTGCACTTTACCTTACTGGGGCACAGCTGGGCAGTCCCCAAACTTAAGGTGTCCCCAGAATGAACCCTTTCTTTCTCCTAGCTGCGTTTTCTTCAAAATTCACATTCCCCAAGTCAGGAGGGGCAGAGGAAACAAGATTGCAGGTGGAAGGTGCAGCACAAGAGGATCACTAATTCAGGAGATCATGTGAGAGGAAACAAAGGGAGAGTTGCAAGCAACAAGCAAACTCCCTTGCTTAAGGGAGAGTTAATGGGTTCAGGAAGGTGAAGTTTTGATTTAAAAAACAGGGTCAGCCCTATGATAAAGCAAGGTGAGGCACCCATCACAAGCAGTACGTCTTGGGTACTATTAAAGGTAGCTAACAAAAAGGTCTGACCTACAGGGCACAATCCACCAGAAAATTATCTGGCACAAGCCACACTGAAATGAATGGGGGTTGTGCAGGAGAATGTCCCAGTGAATTGTGTCCCACGTCTAGATGGCATCACAAAGGACACTGCTTCCCAGCCTGCCACATGAAATTGAAGGTTAGGGCGCTTACTTGCAAGTAAGAATTGACAAACAAACTTTAATATGGTATTTATTAAACATTTTGTAATGCTCACAGCATTTCGCAACACATTATCTTCTTATCCTTACAGCAACCATGTAAAGACATCAGATATTAGTGAATATTAATATATTCACTCTTGATATTAGGTGGATGAGTCTAAACGCAAGAGCTCACAGGGAGGAGCTCAAGGATCAAGACTGCTGGAGTCCTCTTAATCGGAGGATCTGTTCCAGTCTTGCACTAAAAGTCTGCAGCTTTCCCTCCCAAGTAGATCCTGCCAAGCAGCTTCTGGTGTAAACAATTTCACCTCTAAGATAAAGTATGATCGTCTGCCCCCTTTCTTTTCTTTAGGGTTCAAAACCACCACCACCACCACCACCACCACCACCACCACCACCACCACCACAAGTGTGCTACTTGCACACTTGCTTAGGAGGAAGAGTTCAGGTCAAATAGGCTGAAAATTCTCCTCCATTCTCACCAGTGAAACTACTCACAAGTAAATAATTGTAAGGTGGTCAGCTAAGGGTGGTGTGGGGCTTACCTGCAATAAATTCCAGAGCTGCTGGTTACAAACTTTCCAAGAAGAAGCAAAGACAGAAAAAAGGGTGCGGATTGTGGTCATTGCCCACAATGTAGGGATTCACAGGCTGGTTCTCTCACACAACCCCAGGGGCTGCATCATATTCAAACACAAAAGTGCCACAAATAGACTTTCATCCAGATACTGGGTCTGGGTCAGATACTAACACTTTTATTAGAAATCAGTGTCCACGTCACCTGCAGGATGTACACCTAATCCCACAAAACACTGTCCACACACCTCACCACCTGAATGGCTCCCACTTTGTGCCCCAACTTCCCTCGACTCTCCTTAAAGTCAGAACCACCTATCTTCTGCCATAGGACACTCTACAACCAATTGCAACCTAGTGCTACACACCCAGCTTTAAAACTGCAGATAGCCCACTAAACAAAGATACAAACAGCAGGAGTGGAACAATAATTTTTGATGCCATGCTCTCCATCTCATACCAGAATATCATTTTCTTTCTCTTTCTCCCTCTCCCTCCCACACACACACACACACACACACACACACACCACAAGACTGGAATCTGTTACACTGTAATTTTCAAACCAAAGGTTTTAACTTCCAGTCCCATAATGGTATGGGACTTACCACTTCACTCTGTAGAATAGATCATAGCCACAGAGCCAGATACTAAAGTGTTGCAGCAGCCACCACCAACAGAAAAGGTACCACAAATGCTTTACCTACAGAGGTGTACAATGTGGGTGATGTCTTCCTCAGGAGAAAAGAAGGGTGGCTGAAAGAATTAATGTATGAATGAACAGATGGTTCTGTACATGGTACAGACGCATTCTACTGGGAACAGAATTTATGGAGATGAATGGCTAATCAGAAAGTTATGGGGAAAAGGAGCTGTGTATAGGAAAGAAGGGTAGAAAGTTACTTGCAAGAGAGCTGTCTTTTTTGTGGTCTCCAAATACCACAAAACATTATAGCTTCTTCCCTGCAGGTGAAAATGCAGCTTGCAGAGGACGATTTTAAATTGAAAAATGACTGGAGGGAAAGGGTTAAGCAGACTTTCCCCAAGCTTAAACTCAAAGCTTGTCCAGCCTGCTTTTGGTTAAGAAAAATGCCAGAAAGGGGGGGGGGGTGTTAGAGATAAAGAGTCAGAGAATGCTGGGGAATACCCAGTTTGGCCTTCATGATAGAGCCAGACATGTGATGTGGGAATTACTACACACACACACACACACACACTCCAACTTATGGACATCTGCGTTACAGATAGCTGCATCAGCTGTTTTGCGCAGGCACAGTACAACCTTTCCTGGTGCTTCCACACAGACAGGATAGTGCTGGGCTGACAAGAACTGGCTGTTCTGACCTATGTCAGTTTCAAGTTAGGGGACTTTACATGTGGAAACTGTGTTGGGTGAGCTGCAGAGGGCAGGGAGATTGTAAGGACGAGGAAGTTGCATTTGGTAGTTTCCTAGTTTCTTTTACAATCAAAAAATGTATACAGAGTGGTGGTGGTGGAGAGACAGAAAATCATGGAATGAATGGAGCTAAAAACAGAGTTATTATTAACATTATTATTAACACTATTTATATACCACTTTTCAACCAAAAGTTCACAAAGCGGTTTACAGACAAAATGAAATGATTAAATGGCTCCCTGTCCCAAAAGGGCTAACAATCTAAAAAAGATGCAGACCACCACCAGCAAACAGCCACCAGAAAAGACACTGTGCTGGGGTGAAAGGGGGGCAGTTACTCTCCCCCTGCTAAATATAAGAGGAGCACCCATTGAAGAAGTGCCTCTTGCCCAGTTAGCAGGGGTTATGGGCTGGGAATGGCGCATAAGACAGAATATAGGGAAGGATGAACAGATAGAAGGCGATTATTGGATGCACACACACAAAGTGGGAAGGTGTTTGGAGGGACATGATAGCACGCTGGCTGCTGGCCCCATCCAGGAGACCAGAATGGCTGTTGCTGAATTTCCAAACTTGAGGTCTTTACCTTGTTGGATGCCATCTCACTGACAGACCGGTAAGTCTGTATGGTCTCTAGCTGGTCAAGGCACCAGTCTAGCTCTTCTAAGGTCTCTCTGGCCAGTTGCTGGTATGTCTCTTCTGCAGATGGGGGAGAAATCAATACATTCATCTTAATTTAGCATTGGAGAATCTGATAAAGAATCGAGAACCTCCCCTTCAACCAGCAACATTCCCCTTGTTCCCACAATTTACAGGCAATCCATTAACAACCCACGAAGGTCAGTTTCATCTACTGACTGATATCCAGAGCAAGTAATGTGCCCCAAGGGCCTTTTCAGAGTGGGAGATATAGCAGGCCTGCAGCAAAACCCATGTTAGGTAAAGGTATCCCCTGACAATTAAGTTCAGTCGTGTCCGACTCTAGGGTGTGGTGCTAATCTCCATTTCAAAGCCGAAGAGCCAGCGTTGTCCGAAGACGCCTCCGTGGTCATGTGGCCGGCATGACTCTCCTTGCCGCAGCGCGTAGCATGCAGCTGGAACACGGAGCGCTGTTTACCTTCCCGCAAGCGGTACCTATTTATCTACTCGCATTGACATGCTTTGGAACTGCTAGGTTGGCAGTTCCAAAACCCATGTTACTGTTCCTCAAAACCCAAAAACCTATAGCAGGCCTGCAAAACCCATGTTAGCAGCTTATCAGGGGTTTGATAAACTTCCTGGTTTCACTGCCTGCCAGAGAGTGCAAAAACAGAGTGTGTGAGAAATAGCTGGCAGGTTAAAGTATACGGCTGGCTGCATTCAGTGTAGGGCTATTTTAAAGCCAGGGGGGATCTCATTCTGTAAGTGAAGTACCGCTTCCAAGACTCATACCTTCCCCACAAAACTCTCACCACTGAGCCCCCTCAACATAGCACCCAGCACAATCAGCTCCAACATACTAAAGGTAAAGGTGACCCCTGACAATTAAGTCTAGTTGTGTCCGACTCTAGGCTCATCCCCATTTCAAAGCCGAAGAGCCAGCGTTGTCCGAAGACGCCTCCGTGGTCATGTGGCCGGCATGACTCTCCTTGCCGCAGCGCGTAGCATGCAGCTGGAACACGGAGCGCTGACCCACCTCCGATTGTAGTCATTTGCACCAAATCAATGAAAACTACTAATAGTATTTACTCAGATTTATCTGCCACACTGTCCCCAAGATTACAAGTCTGATAACAGTATTCCTTTATTACAGTCCTCTTGACTACTTTGTCATTGATAACAACCCTATGAGGTAGGACAATATCGTTCAACTTTTAAAGATAAGGAACTGAGACGGTTTTGGAAATGACGATAAGCAGGTGGAGAGGAAGCACAACTGACTTATGCTTCTCTGTTCCGTCACACATTTGCATCACGCCTGAAAGAAAACTTTTGCATATCGTCCCGAAGCAGTCCCCATATTGGGAGCTTGGGCAACTTCCGGTTGGGGAGATGCGAAAAGTGCCGTATCAGATATTATGGAGAAGCACAAAGAACAGGAACCTTCCTGTTTTCCTCATATCATCATGTCCAAAACAGTTCTGAAGTTCAGGGTGTAGCACGCAAGCCCATGCAAGCAAATCTATGAATGAGCCAGTTTCCTTTTTCCCACCTAACAACAGTAAACACAGCAGTAGCTTGGGGAAAATCAGGGCCTATGATGAGAGGACTTTTATCAGGGGGTACCAACTTTCTTTTGGGCCACTTCCCAAAGGGGGAGGGGGCAAAATGGGGCAGGGGGAGGGAAGCAACAGGGGCTTGCAGAATGAGGGTGGGGAGGGACAGATTGGGCCTGGAAGGGGGTGGGGTTGGCAGCCAATAAACAAACAAACAAGGGTCAGAGGATAAGGTAAGAAAGAAGCACATTTGATTTGAACATCTTTGTTTATGCTAAGATTCTTTATGCTAAGAATCTCCCACTCGTAGGTAAACTGTTTGATAAATAAACCTACCCAGGCCAGCCTAGCCTTTGTTAGCCTATCCTTGCATTGCTACTTGCCACACAAATTGTTTTTTCCAAATGTGTGTCTTGCCAACAGAAAGAATGCCAGAAGCTTCAGCAATCACAGGGACAGAGCTCATGCCCCTCCCTCATAGCATGCAGGCCCCTGTAGTAGTGCTGCACCGCTTTGCCTTGTGGGACTTGGAGGCCAGGATCAGGTCATCAGCATCCATTTTTTTTGCTACAGAGTGAGTGTGCGCACAGCACACGCCTCCCCCAAATAGGAAGATTTCCAGGCCCCTTCCTTTGCCTCCTGGGCCCCCTTTTGGACCTCAGGCCCAGGTACAAATTACCCCCTTTGCCCCCCCTCTCATGGGCCCTAGCGAAAATACCTTACATTTCCATATGTACAGCCTGACATTATTGTGCAAGAGAAGGGAGGGGAATAGAACCAGAGGCGTAGCAGGGCCAGGGGGATGCAATGCCCCCAGGTGACAACCACGGTCTCCTCGCAAGGAGGAACTGCATGCGGCAGGAGTTTTGTGCTCCGTGGCTGCTTTTTTGTAGCCAGAGGGCTGCGTCTGCAGCTGCAGAGCATTATCGCGCCAAAAACGGTGCATTTTTCTGGCCCTCCCACCTGCCCCAGATTCTGGAAGGCTGAAAATGAAGGCTTCCGGGAGCGCAGGGGGTGGGGGGCGACAATGTGAAACATGTCATAGCCCCCCCCCCCCGGGCAGACCAGCACTACTGAATAGAACTTAACTGCTCATGGGAAGCAAAGTGTAATGCTCACACAAAGGGAGCAGTACAACCACTGGAAGACACATGGATGCTCTCCTCTCCCCCTTCTCATCCAGTGAGGGGATTTCCTTCAAACTGTAAGTGTCTCTTCATTAATTAAAAACAGTCACTGAGAGGGGGGGGCAGTGCAAGGAGAGGTGAGCCTTTCCTCCAACACTATTTCCCTACCCAAATCTCCTGTATTTGCCCCTGCTGCTGCAGCTATTTGCAGAAAACAGTCACTTAACAAGCAAGTAGCCACTTCATGGGGAGGGCCACAGGTTTTTTGGCAAGAAACCAGTGTGAAGGGAAAGAGTTAACCTCTTCCTGCACCAAATTCCTGATTTTAGGATTCCCCCCCCCCCCGCTGTTTTTAATTAAAGAGAAGGCACCTTTGGTTCAGAGTATGCCTTTTTAGTATGCACTTTAACCTTAAGGGTTGCAATTATGAATGAATTAAAAACTCAGAATCATAACAGTTGCCATAACTATGCTGACCATGTCCAAAAAAGGGACAGGGTTCCATCCTACACCTTACCATTGTAAGAAGAGGGAATTTAGGCAGGTGTAGCTTGTTGCACCCTTCCATGATGAGCTGCACCTGTCCAAATTTCAATGGCAAAGGTATAGGCACCCTGTCCCTTTTGGGATGTGGTCAACCTAGCCATAACCCACAAACTCTGCTGCACCTGCAATTATGGATGGGCAGATCCCAAACTCCTTTGGACAATGCATCAGCTGAGCTAGTTCTGTATCCAATCAAAGTAGTCCTTCTGAACTAGCACATACAGTACTCTCTAAACCTGAGAGTCAGTCATAGTCACAGCTAACTGCATGCGAACATATTCACATGTTATTGCAAAATAAGAAGAGTCTAAGCAGGTAAAACTGAACAACACTAATATCTTCTCATTATTCCAGCAGCTGTGGATTTAGGGTCAGTTCACCCTCCATAATGGCAAATACAATTCCGGGGCCTGCACAAGAAATTTGCAGTTTCTTGTGCAGAACACACAAAGCATGAAGGGTAAATGTGCATTTGTTTCCAAACATGAAGATGACATGTGCCAGGGAGCAGCAAACATCCAGCAATGGCTGTTGGCACAAAGTGTGAAATCAGCACCAACTGTATGCAAATACTGGCTGAGTAGCATGCAAAACTGCAAATAGCCCATTTACCCAAAGACAACTATATTATGAGGTGCAGCAAGTCAGTGCCTCAGGCAGTCAATTTAGAGCAGAGTAGAAGACAGACAAATCTGACAGGGGTGGCGTGGCACAATTCTCCAGGAAGTTCATTACAGCAGAGATTGTGCAGGAGAGTTTCCCAGTGATATGGGCTCTGTGCTAATTAGTGGAAAGGGAAAGGAAGTGCCCCATTTGGATTTTCTGCTGCAGACACTCGGCCAGACACTGAGCCTGTCACTGCATGGGAAACATTTTTCCCATGTTGCATCTTCAAACAGCCGGCTGGTTTTGCTTCTTTCCAGAAGAGGTGCTAAATTAGCCTGCAGACTGTTTTTTTGTCTTCCTTTAGAAATAGGAGCCTCTTGAGGAGTGGAGTGAAGTGGTCAGGACAGAGGGGAGAGGAGGAATATATATATAGGACAGAAACCAAGTTTCAAATCCTGACCTGCTAGTCTGCACTTGTCCTCATTAGCAAGCAATTTAGGCTACAGGCCAGTTTGCATGGGACTTAGGGGCAGAGGACTATGTCTGTAGCCCCCACACCTACCTGCCATTGTTGGCCACACCACTCAACTCTTGGCAGGTGGTGGAGGGGAAAGGTGGCCAAGAGAAAGTGGGCGCACAAAACTGGAGTGTATTCATGTGCTGTCACAGAAGGAAGCATTCAAATTTTGCGTGGGGCAGCTGGGGGAGGGGACTGAAAGTGGTGCTTGACTCTTTCTGCATGCTGCTTTTGACAGGGGCTGGTGCTGCTGCTCTTCACAAATCTGAAGCAACAGCACAGAGGCCTCTGGGGACACACGCCAAGTTCAGGTGCCCGACCACATTCCTTGTCCAAAGCCCCACTGCTCATTGAGGAGCTAGGGGGCGAGTGGTGGCATGCACAGGATGCAGTGGGGTGTGTGGGGTGGAAATGGCACCCCAGAAAGGTCAAATTCAGCCCCTGGGTTGCCAGCTGCCAAACCCTACTGTTCTACTTCCTTTTCATTCTTAGCATTTATATGGCATTTTAGATTGGTTCAAGTGATCTACATACAGTAGCTCAGTAATCCTTAGGTTAGTATCATCCCTACACATTGCAGATCTATATGGGTTTGCCCAAGGTCACCTAGAGAATTTGTGGCAGCAGGAGGATTTGAACTGGGGACATTCCAGCTCACTACTCATATTCTTGCCACTACATTAGCTCTTTGGGAGTCAGCCTCTCTCACTAGGCAGAATTCTAAATCACATTGCAGCTGGAATAGCCTCATAATTAAAGTTCAAATTAAAGATCAATCAATCATCAGGACCAGATGGCATCCACCCAAGAGTTCTGAAGGAACTCAAGAATGAAGTTGCTGACCTCTTGACCAAAATATGCAACTTGTCCCTTAAAACGGCCACTGTGCCAGAGGATTGGAGGATAGCTAATGTCACACCAATCTTTAAAAAAGGAAGGAGGGGGGACCCGGGAAACTACAGGCCGGTCAGCCTAACATTCGTTCCAGGCAAGATGGTGGAAAGCCTCATCAAGGATAAAACCGTAAAACACATAAAAGAACAGGCTTTGCTGAGGGAGAATCAGCATGGCTTCTGCAACAAGTCTTGCCTCACGAACCTTTTAGAATTCTTTGAAAAGGTCAACAGGCATATGGATGCAGGAGAACCCATGGATATTGTATATCTGGAGTTTCAGAAGGCGGTTGACATGGTCCCTCACCAAAGGCTCCTGCGAAAACTCCACAGTCAGGGAATAAGAGGGCAGGTCCTCTTAACGTATAGACAAACAATTAGCATTAATATTTATAGATGCTGAAAAAGCTTTTGATAATTTGAACTGGTCTTTATTAGAAGTTTTACGAGAAATGGATTTTGGGGAAAATAATCAGACCCTTTGGTCTGATTCAGCAGGGCTCTTCTGAATCAGAAAATAATCAGACCCTTTGGTCTGATTCAGCAGGGTTCATATAATGGGGCCCTTTCAGTGGTGGGGTACAAAGTCATTGCCTGGGTTTCTCCAGTGCTGGCTCTGGATACTATGGCTTCACAAGAACATAAGAAAATCCTTGCTGGGTCAGGCAAAGGGCTTCCTGTGATTTCACTAAACCACAGAGCACCTTCCTGGCGATGCAGGAGTGGCTGGAGCCAACCCCCTCCCCCCCCCCCCACACACACAGAGTTTAAAACCTGAACTCAGATTAGGTTTTCCAGGTGTTGCAACCTTTCTAGGAGGGAGCAGAGTCAGATTGATTTTTCCCATTTGGACAGCAAGGGAAGCCAATGCTCAGAGGACAGGAGTGATGGATACACCTGAAGATGCATGTTACATTAGGTACAAGCACTTGAAAGAGAGCAGCTTGTACAATCATTCTGCATATGGATGGCTGCTTTCCTTTCCAGGATTGCATTGTGCTTGGGGAAAATGCAGGCCCATATCTTACCATAACCTTTATTGGCACAAACAAACAAACAGTACATAACAAAACAAAACATACACACCTAAACCCAAAATACCCAAGTCCCATATCAACAGTCTCCGTTTCTAGCTCACCCACATGGTCTAACAGCCCAGCTCCCCCAAATCCCCTGTAGTAATTAGAGTTTTAGATCTCAGAACCTAGGAAACGAAGATTCCGTCGAGTTTGAATCACCAAATATATAAGTTGGGCAACCAGAGAGGTAAACGATCTTTCAAGTCCTCCTAACAAGTAACAAATTTTTGACCATCCAGTGTGAGAAGATAAAAAATCATCTAGGTACCGCCTGCGTTGACACTATCTACACTGACACTATATCTATCACAGTAAAGAACCATATGCTGTAGGGATTCTGGTTCACCTGTGCCACATATGCAAGCTCTCAGATTGGGGGCTATCCCACCATAACAGCCAGATAGCAGTTTTGAAGGCACCAAATTGCACCTGACCAAAGTCAGAGCCCATCGTTCCGATGGCCAATCAAGAAAATGAAAATAGTTGAAAAATGAAAATAATAATTGCATATTGATGTGTAGTCCAAAGATTTTTATAATGCATATGAACTCCCAGATATTTGAAGGTCTTAACCTGCTGGATTCCCCCCCCCCCAAAAAAAAAGACCAGTTAAAAGGCTTCCATATTCTGCTAAAAAACAGTATTTTAGACTTCTCAAAATTTAGGGATAGATTGTTCTTAGTTAAATATTCCAAGCACCCATCAATTGGTCTAAGGAGACTAGACCAATTGGTCTAATTCTGGTGTGCAATAGCAAGACCATATCGTCTGCATAAAGCAAGGCCACATCTGGAGTATTGTGTCCAGTTCTGGTCACCACACCTCAAAAAGGATATAGTTGAATTGGAAAAGGTACAGAAAAGAGCGACCAGATTGATTCGTGGGCTGGAGCACCTCCCTTATGAGGAAAGGCTACAGCGTCTGGGGCTTTTCAGTCTAGAAAAAAGGCGCCTGAGGGGGGACATGATTGAGACGTATAAAATTATGCATGGGATGGAGAGAGTGGATAGAGGGAAATTCTTCTCCCTCTCGCACCACACCAGAACCAGGGGACATGCACTAAAATTGAGTGGAGGGAGAGTTAGAACAGACAAAAGAAAATATTTCTTTACCCAGTGTGCAATTCATCTGTGGAACTCCTTGCCACAGGATGTGGTGATGGCACCTGGCCTTTAAAAAGGGGTTTGGACAGATTCATGGAGGAAAAGACCATCACAGGTTACAAGCCATAAGCAACCTCCTGGTTTTAGAGGTTTTAGAAGTGGGTTTTCTCTGTGCCAGGTGCAAGGGAGTGACAACGGGAAACAGGTTATCTTGTTGTCTTGTGCTCCCCGAGGCATCTGGTGGGGGCCACTGTGTGATACAGGAAGCTGGACTAGATGAGCTTTTGGCCTGATCCAGCAGGGCTCTTCTTACGTTCTTATGTTAAGCAGCACTGGTAATGCTGTCGAGGTAAGTTTAGGGCAGTATGCATCAAGATTCTGTTATGTGGGGGCTAAATCATTTACAAAAAAATTGAAGAGATAAGGTGCTAACACACAGCCCTGTTTAACCCCTCTATTTGAGGGAATGTTAGCAGATAGATCGCCTTGAAGTGAGGTTTTTATGTGGCATGTAGTGCTGCTATATAATTTTGTGTCAGCCATATTAATCTCCTGTCTAGTGCAATCCAGTGCAATTTGTCCCGAAGAACCATGACCTGTCGATCGAAAGGTCGGCTGTTCAAATCCGCGACGGGGTGAGCTCTTGTTTGCTTGGCCAGCTCCTGCCAACCTAGCAGTTCCAAAGCATGTTAATGCGAGTAGATAAATAGGTACCGCTTGCGGGAAGGTAAACAGCGTTCCGTGTTCCAGCCACATGCTACGCGCTGCGGCAAGGAGAGTCATGCCGGCCACATGACCATGGAGGCGTCTTCGGACAGCGCTGGCTCTTTGGCTTTGAAATGGGGATGAGCACCACACCCTAGAGTCGGACACGACTGGACTTAATTATCAGGGGTTACCTTTACCTAAATCTCTATTAATGGAATCAAATGCACCCCTGAGGTCTACAAAAGCAGCATAAAGGCGTGACTTCCTCTGTTTAACATATTTGTATGCTAAATGCGAAAGCACCAGGCAGTGGTCCAAAATGGACTTCCCTGTTCTGAAGCCGGCCTGTTCGGCTCCCAGGATGTTAAGAAAATGCAGGCCAATCCAAGACCTTTTAATGTTTGAGAAGGAAATTCTAAAGGGCACCCCATCCCACTAATTAACATGGGGCACAACCTACTGGAAGCTCCCCTGAGCAAGCACCACTGAAATAGGCAAGAGCTGTGCTTTTGCACTGCTCCTGTTCATTTAAATGCTGCTTATGTAGGAAAACGTTTTGGTAGACTGCACTCCTTGGCTCCCACCTGTCAGTTGCCCAAATTCTGATGTCATCAAGGTGCCTCATGATGCAGGGCATCTTGGCACAGACAGACTACTCTATTGCATTCTCTCAATTTGCCTAAAGTACCTTTTATGGAGTGTGAACCTTTGAGGGGTTGTACTCCTCTGTGAACCTCACACTGCGAACCTCACTCAGAGAGGCACATTGTGAACCTCAGAGAGGGGGCAGAAATCCGCTGACATTTTCTTTGATGCCTAGTGCCAGGCCTTGTGTGATCTCCTGTTTGCCCCTACAGAACCAGAATCCCCTCAGTACTAAAACAACAAACTTCTATTACCTGAGAGTGTGGCTCTGCAAACAGTCGGCTGGCTGCCCATGGGAGATCTCCTAGGAGGACAGAAGAGAGCAAAAGATTCAAGATCAGTCATGGGTACCACCCTTGCCACAAGAGACATGTAATCTTCCCTTCCTGCATGAGACACTCCATCTGCAGTTCATGCAATTGCCTTTAGCAATATACTGCAGCCCAAATCTTAAGGCTGTGACAGACCACAGGCAGTGCAGCGTGAAACGAGGCGAAGCTGGTCTTTGCTTCACTTTGCTTCCCGTGTATACAGGCCGAGAGAAGCGAAAGACGTCCTCCCCCCCTGTTAGCCAATCAGAGCCGAGTCTCTTCAGACTCTATTCTGATTGACTGTTCGTTTCCCTTCGCGTCCCACCCCACAGCAGTAAATGTGCCCTCTGATTGGGCAAAGTTCAAATTTTTCATCTCCCGCGGCACCACAGCTCATGCACATTGCCGCACGAAGGAGAGTGCAGGACACATTGCACACTTTGGGCCGCTTCCCAACGCTTTGCACAGCGCCGCAGGCAGTGTGTCACAGCGCTTAGCCTTCATCCATGGATGGAAATGCGAGTGGCTTTAAAGAGGGATGTGAAGAGAAGGGCAATTTCATCCCTGTACGTTTTTGAGGGAGCAACGGTTCCTACCTCTTTGAATAAGCAGCTGCTGGGCTAGACTGGCTTTGAAGAAGCAGTGAGGGTATGGAAGCCTTGTAGCCAGACACAAAAGAAATGTAGGGAACTTCTAGGCTAAAAATATATACCGTATTTATCGGCGTATAACGCGCACTGGCGTATAACGCACACCTTCGTTTTCGCTCTGAGTTCTAAGTAAAAAGCATTTTTCATGGTACTTGGCCACTTGCCGCGTTGATGTTGCTGTTGTTGTTGTCCACCTCTTCGTCATGCGGGTCAGCTGCATCGCGGCCCCACTGGGACTGCCCCCGCTCAGCAGCTCCTGCGTTCCTGGCACAGATCCCTGCGTTCCCACACAGACGCTGTACGCGACTGCAAGCTCTCCGGAAACGTCCGAGTTACTCGGACGTCTCCGGAGAGCTTGTAGATGCGTACAGCGTCTGTGAGGCTCGCATCTGTGCAAAATGCAAAACGCAGGAGCTGCTGAGTGGGGGCAGTCCCAGCGGGGCCGCGACGGCCCACGGGACGAAGAGGTGGACAACAACAACAGCAACAGCAACAACAACGAGGTAAGCGGCCAAGTGCCACGAAAAATGCTTAAAGCCGCCGGGGGGGGGGGATTTTACAGCATCGGCGTATAACACGCACCCTACTATTTTGGGCCAAAATTTTAAACAAAAAAGTGCGCGTTATACGCGGAAGTGACTGGCAATGACATAATCACCAGTTACTTCCAGGTTTGGGGGTTTTCTGAGGTTAGAATACACAGGTAGGAGGCTCTGGGCGGGTGGGAGGCCCCTTCTCAGCTTTCCAAAGAGGCTCAGCCAAAGGCAGGAACCTCTCGGGAGTGTTGGAGTGGGGTTCCGGCAGTTTGAGTACCACCAGCGATTGCACTGAAGCACCACTGGTTGAGAAACAATGCCCTAAACACCTCTGGTACTAACTGGATCTGCACAACAGTTCCTGGTGTGGGGTGGGAAGAGAAACATATCACCTTGTAAGGTGATAGAATTCTCATTTCAGCATGCTTGGGCCCAGACTCCTGCTGGCAAGGAATACAATGGTTGATTCCAATGTGTGACTATGTTGACTGGAGCGGGACACCCAGAAAGGTGTAATGAGTGGCTAATTTTTTCATGAAAGACATATTTTGAGTTCCTGGAGGTGAAAATGTGGCGCGGATTGCAAGGATCTGATGGGAGTGTTTAAGCCCTGAAAACACTATTTACCCAACAAGCCTGCAGACAAGAAGAGGGTATGAAGTTACCCAACAGGCAACAATAGTTCATTGCACAGAGTAACTTATAGCAGTTTCTTTAAATCCCCAGCACTGACCGGCACTTACTTATTGGTTGTTGACATGGGCACATTTGCCAGGATGGAGAAATTACTACGCACACTTCTCAAGCTTGCCAGTACCTGCAAGAAATAAATAGAGAGGGTAAAAACTACAAAAGAGTTATTTGCAGCCAGTGGAAGACCTAGCAGCAATGAAAAGTACAAGACAGAGGTAGATTCTCTCCACATAAAGGAGCAATGACCATAAAGTGGAGGTTGCAATATGAGCGGAAAGAGAGTTAATAGTCCAGCTCCTCAGATCATCAGAGAAGGCCCTTTTGCGGGTGCCGTTGCCCAAGGAGGTGCGAGGGGCGGCGGCCAGAAACAGGGCCTTCTCAGTAGTGGCACCAACCTTATGGAATTCCCTCCCCTTTGACCTACGAACTGCTCCCTCCTTGGACACTTTCCGGCGAGGCCTAAAAGCCTTCTTGTTCAAAGAAGCCTTCTGAGCCCCTGCCTTTTTTAACATCTTGCTGGTACAGGTGGGGGTGCTGCTGTTTTTATGCTCCTGCTCTGATTGAAACCATGATCTTTTAAATTGTTTTTAGACACTGTTTTTATTAATTTTCATTAATTGTTTTTATTGTTTTAAAATGTGATATTTTTTATACTGTGTTTTTTGTATATATATTTTTTTCCTATTGTAAGCCACCTTGGGTCCCTTCGGGGAAAAAGGTGGGATATAAATACTGTAAATAAAATAAATAAATAAATTTCCAGATCCAAATGGAAAAAAAGGACAGACAGCCAGTGTGGCGTTTTCTTTTCAGCATGGAATACCGAGACAAAGGCATTTCTTCAAATTATAAGAGACCCTAAGCCAGAGGTTCCCAAACTCTCATGTTGAGTTTGGTTACCCCTGTCATAAACCATGCTTTCATCCTCTCGCCCCACCCCCACCCTGCAATACAGCAAATCCACCAATGGAATCTATCCAGCCCACAGCATGAGTTCTCCTTCTCGGCCAAGTACCACCTCTGGCACCACTCTCCTACTGTGTACAACAGGGAGTGAGTGGCGATTACATCATCACCAGTTACTTTCGGGTTTTCGGAGGGCAGAAAACACAGGTAGGAGGCTCTGGGCAGGTGGGAGGGCCTTTCTCAGCATCCCTGAGAGGCTTAGTCAAAGGCAGGAGTTTCTCAGGAGTGAAAAAAATGCCGCGTCAGAGCGGGTTTCCAGTGGTCCGAGTACCACTGGCAGTTGGCCGAAGTACCACTGGTGGTATGAGTATCACTGGTTGAGAACCCCTGGTCTATCAGATCTCAGCTTTGCCTTAATTCCATCTGCAAAATGGGGACAATACTACTGGATTTTTTTCCTTCCTAGCATAGGTAGGCTTACCATCGTCCCGGAATCGACGCTGGCTTCGGCCAAGAGCGGACCCAAGCCGCTCCCAAGGGTGCACTGCGGTTGCCCAATGGGCTTCCGGAACTTCTGGTCAACGACGCGACAGAAGCTGGAACCCCATTGGGCAGCTGCAGTGCACCCTTGGGAGCAGCTCGGGTCCGCTCTTGGCGAAGCCAGCGTCGATTCCGGGACGATGGTAAAGCCTAAGCATAGGAAGCATTACAAGCCAATATTTTAAACTTACACATTCAATTTTTCTCCCTATAGATTAAATCTTGTTTTTGAAAGAGCATGAGCTTTTGACTTTGCTTCCAACTTAAAAGTCATACAGGTGCAGAAAGGACATCTGAATGGTTCTTACTCTGGAATGCCATCCAGCATCATAGCTATTAATTTTCATGGGCTTTAAATTGCTAAAACATTATAACAACATTGACCCAGAGAGGCAAGATACTTTCAGCGCAATCCTATACCCCATGTAGGCTGGTGCCAAGGCCTCGGAGCTGGCCTAGGGTGTTGCAAACATGCCATAAGGCACGTTTGTGGCACCCAGGCGAGTAGGTGGTGCTGGCACCGAGGCCTGTGACACCCGCCCGCCAAGCAG
The DNA here is from genome assembly GCA_026170595.1 of Plestiodon gilberti rubricaudatus. Classification (NCBI taxonomy): domain Eukaryota; kingdom Metazoa; phylum Chordata; class Lepidosauria; order Squamata; family Scincidae; genus Plestiodon; species Plestiodon gilberti. The sequence continues at coordinate 112,086,772 of JANXHW010000002.1, forward strand.
CAGAAGGACCAGCACTGTGGAGCAGATAAGTCCTGCTCCGTGCAGCGCGGGGGTGGGAGTCGTCGTACTGGGCGGGAGGAGGGAGAAGGGGGCAGTTGGGGCTGGGAGGGGATGGGACCAGAGTCCTCGGCGGACGCCAAATCCTATCCTCCCTCCTGGGCTTGAAAGCCCGACATGGGGCTTCCCAGCTCTCCGCCATCTACAGAGGTGGTGGAGATCCAAGTAGCCCCATAGGGCTGGAGCATTACCTGGGGTAAGCGGACAAATTATTACTTATCCAGGCCAGAGGTGTCCTCCAGCCCATCCCTATCCAGCACTGGATACAGCATGTGCCTGGCGCACACACTGCGTTGGATAGGATTGGGCTGTTTGAAAAGTAAATGAGAAATACATCCACGGAGAACAAATACTGAACTGTCGCAAATACTGAACTGTCACACTTAAGATATACCAGAGTTGCCAGCTTCTAACACTGAATTCAAGAGGCAGAACTGACATAAACCAAGGACTATCCACGTTGATAACAACGTAATTTTCTCTTTCCCTATCCTCACTGGGCTGAATGATTGCTTATATTCTTAAAAACTGCCCTGTTGGACGAAGCCAAGTTCCACCTATTCCAGCATCCTGTTTCCAGCAATGGCCACAGACCTCAGGAAGCTCACATGGTCAACAGTCCTTCCCCATTATTTGTCCCTAATTTCTAGCATTTAGAGGCATAATGCCTTTGAACATGGAGGCTCAATTTAGTTATCATAGCCAATAGCCATTGACTGACCAATCCTCTGTGCAGTCATTTAATCACTCCCAATTCAAAATACAAAATACACGCTGCTGTTGGAGAGGACAGAATCGCCAATCCTTCAGGGCACCCAATAGTGGCAGATGTTTCTCATCTAACATGCACAGGGATCTAGAACATACCTGGGCAAATGGTGTCACTATCAGGTCTTCAGCATGTCTGTGAGGGACAAAAATAACATAAATTATCCAGGAGGTACAAAGAGTATAACAAAAAATCTACCACCATAACCCTGAATTACCGTATTGTCCCGAGTAGAAGACGCACCTGATTATAAGACGAACCCTTAAAGTTTGATGCTTTTTATAAAAAAAAATACATTTTTAACTTTTTTTAACTTAAAGAAAATATACACATTAGTAGAACAGTAAAACAGTACAGCTTTAGTACAGTTAAAGGCATAGGCACCCTGAACCTTATTGAATCTGGGCACCCTAGTATAGGTAGCCTTCCCAGATCCAAAGGAGGACAGAGTGCCTACCTTTAACCTTTGGAATTTGGGCAGGTGCAGCTTGTTGCACCCTTCCATGATGAGCTGCACCTGCCCAAATTTCAATGGTTAACAGCACAAGCCTATGCATGTCTACTCAGAAGTAAGTCCCATTGCATTCAATGGGGCTTACTCCCAGGAAAGTGTGCATAGAGTTGCAGCCTAAAGGTAGGCACTCTGCCCTCCCTTGGATATGGTAAGCCTATGCAGGAGCTCTTGCTCTCAACTTTCAAACTGCACTCTCAACTTTCAAACTGCAGGATCAATAAATATCTTAGTTTTCAGAGTCCTGGGGCTGGAGCTTAAGGGTTAATTTTTTCAAATGCTTCCATCCTGAGGCTAGAGGGTGCTAGAGAGATCATCAGCCATTTAGCAAGTGATTAAGTGATTAAAAAAGCCCCCTTTACCTTTGAAAGAGACTCAGAGAGGCTTGGCTCTTAGGCAGAAAACACTATGCTTTGATTGTAGGTTGCACCCCTACTTGAAAGACTTGCCTTAGGGGAAAAAAGTGTGTCTTATACTCAGGCCAATACGGTATAAACCCAACTCTGCATTTTGATAATGACAAGATCTTTCCTGGCAGGTGTGTAAATCACCACAAACAAACTTGATATTTGCTGAGTAGAGGAATCAATTGTTGTAGTTTCAAAACCATTTATCCTTAACAAAGACAGATCAAAAGATCTGTGCATGAGATTCCAGTCTACATTCTGGACACTACTACCATCACTCTGTCACAATTACTAAGCTGAGTAGTCTGCAACTTGGAAACCATATTTTTCTGATCATACCAGTCACAATTCTGTAATTTTACACAGGCAAGCAGATTTCTTCACAGTATGTGCAACTCTGTAAACCGCTGTAAACCGCTTTGTGAACTTTTTGTTGAAAAGCGGTATATAAATACTGTTAATAATAATAACAACTCAGCAGGCAGGGTATTGTATGGGAAGGCATCTTCTCAAATGCTGCCCTATAGTGAGTTAGACCAACGGTCTACCTAAGAACTAGTCCTATGGTGTTCATCACCACTGGGAGCAGGTCTCTCCATCTCTAGCAGAAAGAGGCTTCGGCTATGAGAGATCCTTTTAACTAGAGACGGCAGGAACTGAACCTACAATGCATGTGGTCTACTACAAAAAGCTGTCTCAGGCATTACTCTTCATCTCCAACACCTTCCATCTTCAAGGTACTCAAGAGATCCACAAGAATGGAAGCCAGACTTGTGTCACATCTAAACCCTTGGACTCTAACATTGCATGCATTTGTCAGATACCGTTTATTTTCTCCCCTTCTGTACTTATACTAGTTAGAAGCTGGAGGGAGAGGGATGGAGAGCTCCAGCTTTTTCCCACATTGCACTCCTCCCTTCCCATTAAACACTGAGTAAAGGAAGGTCTGCTTTTCCAAAGCTGGTCCTGCCTCCTGTTATTCCCTATCTGACCATGGTCTCCAATCTCTGAGGAGGTAAGGAATGCTTCCTCCTTTCCCAAGTAAGAAGCTGTGTCCTGGATGCAGCGTGGTTGGCTCCTAAACCTGGCTCCTTGCCTTCCCACTCACTCCACAGAGGCCTCACAGTGCCCAGAGCAAACAATATGTTCTCCTGCCTTTCAACTGTGCCTCAGATTACAGTACATTTCTTTTGTTCCACCAATCGTCAGTGGGAGATGCTGCTACCTACATAGAGCCATCACAAATTCTGTTTCTTGGACATGACAGAATATTGGATGGGCAGGATGCAATAGCAGGAACTGGCTTTTACATAAATACAGGTGGGCCCCCATATCCACTGATTCGCAATCCACGGTTTCAGTTATCCACGGATGGTGGGGACCCCCCCCCCAGACTTTTACTTTTTTCCCCAGTAAGCTTCGTTTCTTCCTTAAAGAAACAGGAGAAGCAGCCTCTGGCTGCTTATTACAGGCAAGTAGAATGAGACTAAGTACTAGAGAGGCTCTGCAAGGTTAACAGAAACCTTACAGAGCCTCTCTAGGACTTAGTCTCGTTCTACTTGCCTGCAATAGAGGCTGCTTCTCTGTTTGTTTTAAGGAAGAAACAAAGCTTGCTGAAAGAAAAATAAGAGCTGGGGGGGGGGGGCACGCATGCCTGCCTGAAGGGGAGGTAGGGTGGGGGGCCCTCAGAAAACCATGGAGGGGGTGTTAGCTCTTATCCACGATTTCAAGTATCCACGGAGGGGCCTGGAACATATCCCCAGCGGATAAGGGGGTCCACCTGTAGAATTTGTTCTTCCATATTCATCCATACTGCTCTTCCACATGCTGGGAACTGATTGGGTTCACACCTGCTTTATCATCAACAATGCTATAATACAGCATCAGGTGCTCCCAGACCATTAACAGGTGTCAGGCACCACAGGGCTCGAACTGGGAGCCCTGAGGATCAGAAACTGGCTTCCTGAACCAATAGGGTTGCTGGCCAGAGGAGAATGACAGGCAGTTTCAGCTACTGCACTCATGTAACAGCCCTTAATCTTCCTGGTCTGGGAAGTCAAGCAATGTTGCCTGGCCGAAAGACTCCCAGATCTGCTCCCTTCCCTTGTTACTGAGAAAAGTCACTAAGCCCTTTCTCTCCACCACCAAACTACCAGCTTTCAACATATCTGTCACCTGTCCTCATTCCCTTATGCCTTGAAGGGACAAGTAAGGAAATGTCACCTCCACAGCAGCCCTGAATTGTGGCCCAGTGTGTGTGTCTGTATATTCCTTTCAAGAAAGAAGGGAAACTTACGCTTCACTGGCAACGGACGAATTGCGTGACATGGTCTTGGGTGACATGTCATAATCACTGTCCGAACGGTACAAGAAGGACTCTCGCCTTTGGCTCTGTGGGAAGCTGGGGTGAAGCACCAGACCTGGACTGGCCTGGGAATCCAGTGGGCTGCGGCCAGGTGATGGGCCATTCTCCACCTCGAAGCTGTATGGGGAAAAGGAAACAGGTCAAGGGAGAGAAGGTTATTTGCAACATGCAGAGACAGACCCTGCCATGGCTGCCAAAAGGAGCTCTTCAGTATTATGAGGAGGAAATATCCAGTCCTAGCTGTGCCCGCCTGCTCTGCTCTGCTTTGCTCTGCCTCCTCTTTATTCACAGACTACATTCTGCTGGAGTAATTTCAATGTGGGTGCCTATTTTATGGAACTGCCTCTGCACAGAAGCCCTCCAAGCAATTTCATTGCCAGCCTTCTGCTACTTGATTAAAGTTTTTAAAATTGATTTGATTTGGTTGTATCTATTATTCCTGGGTTATAACAACTACTTTTATCTTGTAAGCACCTTGGGCAACTTCCACACTGAAAAAGCAAACCGTAAATGCTATATAACTGTACACAGGTTTGTCAGCCACCTGGAATTCTGTTTCAAAAGCTAAACCGGCATAGAATTTGCTACCACAAAAAAATTGCATTTCTCATTTACCCCCCTCAGCCCACTCTGTGATGAAGTAGATAGTACAAGCTATTGCCACAATATGTCCATCTATAAGATCCCTAGCTTTTTATTGGCTTGCTTTATTTATTTCAGACACCAAATTATAGAGTTCTCAATATAAAACTTAAATTTCCTTTCAAGAATTGGGAACGTTAGGTACACAGCATAAACAGAGCTCTCAGAATCTCTCTCTCTTCCTTCCTTATTGCTTAGTTCCTGCAACTCCCCCTGCTGGTCACAATGCAGCTTTTCTTTTTTAAAAACATATGCACGTTAAAAAAATAGACTGGCTATCCTTACGCGACTCAAGATGTTTGTATTAGCAAATGTTGTTGTTTACTGTGCAGAGGTAGGCTTACCAGATCTCCAACCGGAACAGAGTGCTAGACCTTTAGGAGAAGGAATGTGGGCAGGTGTAGCTTGTTAAACCTTAGAGCACAATCCTGCTGAACACAATGGGGCTTGCTTCTGAGTAGACATGCCTAGGATTGTGCTCTAAGGTTTAACAAGCTACACCTGCCCACATTCCTTCTCCTAAAGGTCTAGCACTCTGTTCTGGTTGGAGATCTGGTAAGCCTATGCAGAGATGTAAACAACATTCCCAGAGTTGTGTACAACTTGAAAGCTATTTAACCAAACACTAATAAAAGTTATCACTTTTACCTAGTTTATTTCTCTGGAATGAACATGGAAAAATGAAGCAAGGCCACAGACACGAATGCCAACAGCAGCACAGCATGAGTCCAATGATGTACTTCAAGCCACAAAGGTTTGTCAATATCTCCCCCCCCCCTTTACAAAGGTTTGTCAATGTCTCCCCTTTCCCTTCTCAACCTGTGGCTCCCTCCAATACTAGAGCATAGCCATCTCTCACCAATTCAGATCAACCAAACTTCTGCTTTCTCGGCTCTTCAGGCCCCTCAATCCCTGCTGCCCCTTCCGGCATACTATTTCACAGGTCCACTGCCTTCCATGCCAGCCCAGCCCAAGCTGGTCAACCCACCAACAGAACAAGATTCTGTTCAATGGCCCTCTGACTGGACTCATTCACTCACAGTCCATGCTTGCTAATTGACTAGGAGGGTGGGGCTAGAAAAGCACACACTTCTTGCCCAATGCAGCTCTCTGTGCCAACTGCACAAGCATAAACTCATCACCCCACTAACCTTCGGGTTGGTGCATGGGTGCTGGGACGAGCCATAGGTAGAGTGGGACGTTGCCTACATGCCATGTAGATGCTGGTCCTCCTTCCTGCTGCTTGGCAGAGATTGGGTTGGAACTCAAACGGTCCAACCCTGATACCTGCAGAAGTCCAGCAGTCTTTTTCCTCTGTTCCGCCCCATGTCAACCAGGGTGGTGGTGGTGCAATCAAATTGAGAAATAAAGTTTGGAGTAAAGGGTTGACTCATCACTCTGCAACCGAGACTCAAGAGGGTGGGGGAGAGGAGGCAGGGTGGGCAGGGGCTCCCCCAACATAACGAGTGGAGGACATCCCTATCAGGAGTCCGGAGGGGTGCAAAGCAGGTTCATCAGATCCTCTCAGAACATGGGAGGCTGGACTTCCTCTTTTCTCTAGTTTCAGTTTGTTTTGGTTTCAGTTAAAGACGAAAGAGCAGTTCCTCCCCTACACACACAATTCTACGCGTCCTTGCTAAAGGATTTTCACTTCCGAGACAGAGGGAGTGCCAAAAACAAATGTCCCGTCCCATTCCCCCCCCCCCCCCGTCACTGCTTGTCTGCGTAAATTAACTATTATGGTCAAAATAAAATATCTAATGTCTCAGCATAAAAAGCAAAATACAGAACATTCCGCCCCCACATAACCCTAACCAGGAGACAATAGAAAAAAAAAAAGCCGGGTTCCTCCTCCTGCTATAAAACATGGTGCACAAGACAACATCTGTAAGTAAGTAGTAAGACAACTTCTCAAACCCAAAGGAAAAATCCACATCAAGAATACTTTTGCCCCTTGGAGTTTTAACAGCTGAATTTTCTGCATGTTGAGAAGCTCTCATATTTTCCCCCATTCCGTGTTACCAGTCTCGCATGTGTTCAATGTCAGTACACAATAAACATTTGAGAATACACTAAGAACATAAGAAGAGCCCTGCTGGATCAGGCCAAAGTCCCATCTAGTCCAGTTTCCTGTATTATTGGCAGGCTATTAAGAGCCAAACCCCACATTACTTAAGTGTAGCCACAGAGACTTCCATTTAGATTGGGGGAAGAATTAAATCCCTCTCACAGCACCACTGAGGAAACTTCTTCCACTGGAGGAAGCAATTTCCCTCAATTTAAATTGCACCATTTCCCCCAATCTGAATAGCACACACCACCAAAGCATTATTAGCCACAAGGCAGGGGAAGGTGCTGAAGTTAAGCAGATTTGGGTCTGCTCACTGCCTGGATGGGGGCACACTGCCTTGAGTTTCACTGAAGAAAAATGAAATTTAGAAAGCTACTTGCTGTCATGATCAGAAAACTGAATCATGATACTTCAGGGAAAAAGCTCTGTGAAACTGCCCTTGTCAGACAGAAACACAGAGCCAGAAACAGGAAATACAATATACTACTACAAAGGGGAAACAGGGATTCATGTAAAAATCATACCTGCACTGAACAGGGGGCTGGATGATCTCCAAGATCCCTTCCAACTCTAACATTCTATAATTTTATTCAGATTTGAAGAGGGGAGCTCCAAGCAGATCTGCAAGATGGGGCCTAAGCAATACTATAACAGGTGGAAAGCAGCCTTAAAACATGGGCAGCGCAATCCAACGTAAGGTTCCGGCAGGCAGCCCAGGGCTGCCCGCCGGATCCTGAGCCTTGGCGGCCGCTTTGCAGCTGGGCCAGAGGTCTACTCAGGGAAGTGGACGCTCAACCCCTTCCCCGGGTGTAACTCCAGGCCAGCCCAATCGGCCTCCTTGGATTTATTTAGCTATTTAACTGGCGGAAGTTGGAGGAGCGCTGTCCAACGGGGATATGGCTAAGGCCATTCCCCGCCCCCTCCCAGGCTGGCTAGGCCAATGGCCACCCTCCCTCGCCCACTGAAATGCCCCCGCCGGATCCTGACTTACCTCGTCAGGCGGCCGCATAGACACTCCGGTGACGGAGCAAGGGAGGCTGGCCTCTGCCTCCCTTGCTCCAGAGTAGTTGCGAACATACTTTACGGCACGTTCGCAACTGCTGCCAGTGACGGACCGCTCATTCCGTCGCCGGCGCAATCTACGATTACTTGTGCAGTAATACAGGTTGGTTACCCCTTATCCGGACATCCAAAATCCAGACTATTCTGAAATCCAGACATTTTGGGGGCTATGACTTTTTTTAAAAAAACTTTTTTCCAGCACCTGGCCGGCACAGCGCAAGGAATGCTGGGGCACAAAATTGTTTTAAAATATTGTATAAAATTACCTCCAGGCTACCTGTATAAGGTGAATATGAGAAATACATGAATTTTGTGTTTAGACTTGGGTCCCATCCAAGATATCTCCTTATATTTATGCAAATATTCCAAAATCCAGACAACTTCCCGTCCCAAGCAGTCCGGATAAGGGATATTCAACCTGTACAGATGTTAAAAAAAAAAAAAGTAGGCTGCCCATGGGAAAGAGTTTGGCAATATCTGCAGCGGGTCTCAAGAATGGCATGGTACTATTACTGCTGCTTGAACTGCAAGCTTTCACTGCTCAGATAATCTATCTGCTCCTGCTGCTTAGAGACAGACAACTGAGAAGGCATGACATGTACACACACTGCTGCAGTCCAATCAGCAGCATCTGACCAGAGGCATCTGCCACCAAATTTTTCCTTCCTACAACAACAGTTACTTAGCAGCTCAATGTCCTTTACTGTGTTGGGCGGCAGGCACAAAAGCTGCCAGGATGCTGTTCTGCCTGGCCCGCTGCCCTCACCAAACGTTCTAGTAAACTTTTCATCTGCTACCTTTAAAAATGCCCAATCATCCCAAACTGAAAAGAATTCATTAGATAGTTTTATATTATTTTGAAAACTGTAAATATATTGCATCATCTATGATGTCTGTCTCACTTCCCTATCCATATACCTCATGTGGAAGCAAGAGTGCATATGGCCTCACACACACACCTATGTGAAATACCATCAAGGTACATTTCAAGTGCAGTTTTGGAGGGTACACTCAGATGACCAGCAATTGTGTGGTTGTTTTTTGCACTATACATGGAATTCTGCAGGCCCAACAGAACTAGGGAATCTCTAGAGATGCAACAGCAGTGTGCAACAAGCTTCAAAAGTTGCAAAGCTTCCAGCAAGGATTTGCTTTCCCAAAGCACGGTGATTTCTCCAAATTCTGAGATTTCACCCATGATCCCTTTTAGTGCATGAGGTGGAAAACTTGAATGAGCAGTGTACAGTATTGTGTTCCATGAGCCATATTTGCCTCATACTCTTATCAAGCATCAAAACACTAAAAGTTGGCAGCTTAAAGTCCACATCTGCCAAAAGAAACAACAAAAATGAGAAAGTGCAACATTCCCAAAATCTAAAATGAAAAGATGGTTTCATTTGTGTGACACTAACCCACTGACTCCTATCCTAGGCTAATTTGCTTATGTTCCTTGAGAGCAGAGCTTTATTAAAGACAAGTCTCCCAATACCCTCCTGGTAAGCCACGAGCCGAGTCAGAAGCAAGAAGGAAAGGGTTAACTTACTTCTGCGCACAGCAACGGCTCTGAACAAGTCTCTGAAAGATGGTTTTCCAACTGCTGGAGCACATTTCTGCAGTTTTTCAACATACTGTTTTGAAAGGTTTCTGCAGGACTGGCAGCGCAATCCTGCACAAATAACCGGCGGTGGTGCGAGCGCTTTGCGTAAGACACATTTGCGATGACTCAGGAGTAAGGGCGGCTGGCATAAGGCTGGCCACCCTCACTCCGCCGCCGGGACGTCCATGCGGCCGCTGGAGAAAGGTAAGCGATCCCCCGGCGGCCACATGGACGGTCCGGGCAGAGAGGGAGGGGGACCATTGGCCAAGTTGGCCCAGCGGGATGGCGTCCGCCATATCCTCGTCTCCCACTGGGCTGGCTTGGCCGTTACACAGCCTCCTCCGACTTCTGCCAGCTATTTAGCTGGCGGAAATTCGAGGAGGCCCATTGCGGCCTCCCAGCTCTACACCGGGGGAAGGGGACGAATGTCCCCTATCCCCGAGTAGACCAGATTTTCCCGGTACTCAACCGGGACACCCCACCCCCACAACTAATAAATAAATAAAATAAATAATAATCAAAATTAATTTCAGTTTTTGCCGTGCGCAGCGTGGGTGGATTCTAAATTATGTATATATTTTAACCGAGGGTTAATTAATTAATTAAAACAAAATAAAATAAATTTTGAAATATATTTGGAGCGCAAAGCAGCTTTTTATGCTGCGTGTAGCGCGACAGCAAATTTTAATTATTTATTTATTTTAACCTAGGATTAACTAATTTTAAATTAAATTTTGAAATATATTTGGGGGCGTGAAGCACCCCCTTTTGCCGTGCAAAGCGTGCCCGGAATTTTTATTTATTGTCCTTCCCACCTTGCCCGTTTGCCTTGCGATGCCTTCCCGCCACCCGCCTTGCCCGTTGCCCTGCTGCTTGCGATGCCCACCCACTCACCTTCCCGCCACCGCTGCTGCCACTCGCCTGGCCCTTGCCCGTTTGCCATACGATGCCCACCGCCGCCACCGCCGCTCGCCTTGCTTCCCCGCCCGCCACCGCCACTTGCCTTACCGCCGCTTGCCTGCCTTGCTGCTGCCGCCGCCGCCGCCGCCATGCCTCCGCTGCCGCCATTTTTAAAAAGTAAAATAAACTTACCCGGTTGCCGGCAGCTTGGCTCGCGAAATCTCGCGAGATCCAAGATGTGGGTGCCCAAATCTTGGATCATTTTGCGAGTCAAGATGCCGGCAGCTGGGTAAATTAATTTTACTTTTTAAAAATGGCAGTGGCAGCGCGGAGGCTTATCAATCGCCCTGGAACCCTTCCAGGATGAGTCCGGGAAACAAGGGCCGTTTCCCGGACTTTCCGTTTCCCGGTTTTTCCGGGACGAATGGTAAGCGTAATAATGGCAAGCCCCTGAAAACATAATACAGGCATCCCCCGGTTAAAGACAGGATATGTTCTTGAAACTCCCTGGTAAACAGAATGTCAAGTGAGTCTTCAGCACCATCTAGTGGTCTATTTTGGTATAGCGCGCATAGCCTACCGTACATAATGCAATGCAATACCTTTGGAGGCCCGCATACCACGTACGTGGGCGTCCGGCCAGCCGTGTACCACCGGATGAAGTTGCTGATGACCTCATCAGCACCCTCTTCTGGAGGGGTGGCAGTCTGCCGGTGGTCATGGCTTCGGCTTCTCTTCCCTGCAATAGGGGAAGAGAAGCCAAAGACGCAGCCGTCAGCAGACTGGGAAGTGATCATGTCTTTGGCTTCTTTTCCCCACAATCGGGGAAGAGAAGCCAAAGACGTGCCGCCGCCATCTTGGCCGTTGGCAGCCCACATACCACCAGCCTGTGGTCCGCATATCACCAGTGGTACGCGTACCACAGGTTGGGAGCTTCTGCAGTACAGTGCAGTTGTAATAGAGAATGAACGGCAAGTACTCCAGACGTGAACGTTTTAATCCCCAGCACATCAGCTGTTCGGCACTAGATAAGCGCTTTGATATTTAGCACCAAACAGCTGATGGGCTGGGGATTTAAAAAGATGCATCTGGAGTACTTGCCGTTCATTCTCTATTACAACTGACTTTATTACATTGACTTAATTGTGCTTTTAAAGCGGAAGCAACTTTTTGTATGGTCTTTTTGTACTGGGGGACCATCGTTGTATATGCGGATTGTCAAACGAACTGTCGTTAACCGGGGGACACCTGTAGTTCAAAGAATTCAAAACCAGCTAGTGTGGTAAATAGCTTTTATTAAATTTGTTGAATAGCATTGCTAAATAATAAACACCAAAACCTGCTAAAACCTGCTAACTGAGCAAAGAGGGGCCTCTTAAAATGGTGTCCTCTTACATTTAGCAGGGGGAGAGCAAGAGTCTCTCGTCAACACAGCTTTGCATCTTCTCCGGTTGCTGTTGCTTCTGCATCTCTTTTCAGACAGTGAGCCCTTTGGGGACAGGGAACCATTTATTGACTTATTTTGCTATGTAAACCGCTTTATGAACTAGTTTTTGTTGAAAAACAGTATATAAATATCCATAACAACAACAACTTGTCGGAATCTGGGATGGAAGGACCAAGGATTAGAGACGGGGGCGGGGTCCTGCTTATGAACAGGGTGTCGGTGTTAAAACTGGCACTGGGGAAAAAAAGAGTGCATCATAATTTATGGATGGTCTCTTGCTGGCATTTGTCACTACTTAGCTGAGCAGCAGGCAGTGCAGCTTGGGAAAATTCAAGTCTCTAAAAAGCATAGGTAGGCAACCTACAACCTGTGGGCCGGATTCAGCCCACCACCCGAAATAATCTGGCCCGTAGTCCCAAAAAGATATTTTCACCTTGCCTGCAGTGGTCTTAAAATTCTATCTCTGTAAGGCTTACAGTGTAAGCAGACCAAGGGCTGAAGCTTCCTTTGAGCATCACTCTCTTTCTGGGCATGCGTCTCTCTGTGCCGTGCCCATTTCTTTTTTCTTAGCTCTATGCCTAATTGGGAAGTTCATGCATGTATATGGAACGTGCATGCGTTCTTACTATTGATGGACCCGATGTCTGGCTGTCCCCTATGAGGAAGAAGGCTGCCAACTCCTGCTCTAAAGCATCGCAGTTCTCAAAATGCTGCTAGGGGCAGCATGAGAAAGAGTTTTGTCCTGTTACTACACACAGGCAATATCCAACAGGGGGCAGTGACATTCACACCACCACATCTCTCATGGCAATTGCAATGTATATGCCAGCTTGGAGAACAACTGCAAAATAGTCATTTGACTGCTCACAGATGCAATACTGCCCCCAACAAAAGCACAACCTCAAGGAAACAACTGGACCACAAACCACAAATAGGAAGCAGCTGCACTTTTTACTGTACTAAAAACTGATTGTCAAGACAGACCCATCTTGGGCTGTAAGTAACCCAGAGTTGCTACAAATAGAGTGAGTTTCTTGCTCTCCAACCTCCAAGCTTGCTTAAGGTAAACACCATGCATCCTTGACCCAAGCTGAAACAACTTAATGTTAATAGCTCTGTTAGATACCCTTCTGCCATGTATTTGTCGCTCTGACACAATACAGGTTAAGAAACCATTCACAATAAGTATGGAACTCGCCTACAGTCACAACCACTGCAAACATGTCCCTCAGTTCAATGCCTGGGATCAAACAGGCCAGGATCATCACAAGATTCCCTCCAGCTGGGCTTTTCAGTTTGCTGGGGGGGGGTCCTGTTGTCAACAGCTGGGTAGGCCTTACGAGGCCTCTCATCCTCTTATAAACGAGAGCAGCTCAAAAGACAGATCTGTTGGCTTCCCCAGAGATCAGCAGGCTGTAACTCCAGAGGGAGAACACTTCAATATTCCCCACACACCAGGCAAAGATGGGAATATCCAAGCTACAAGGTTGAAATCTCCAGAGAGATGGCCTTAAATATATTTTGTTTTAAATAACATAGTCGTATATTGCAATAGCATAATGAATAAAATAATAAAGCAAATAATAATAATAAAAAACAAAAAGCCACAAATTTAAAAAAATTGAATTAATCCCCTCCCCCGTTCACTGAATATGAAACTCTAGCATAGTCTCACACCAGCCCTGCCACCCTTCCTGCACAGTAAGAGTGCCTCAGAGAGGCAGGGTTGTGGGTGTTGGAGGTGACCTCCTGCAATACCAAAACACATGCAACATTCGACATAAGAAGATTTGGGTCTCCCCCTTGGGTGCTAGAGACTCAGATCAAATAAAGGTGGGGCTTAAAGCAATCAGCTGCTGATACAGTATGTTAATAGATGGAATTCTGAATTTCCCCATGCTGAGAAGTGATAACCCTTATCAGGGTCGGTTTTAAACCAATTGCTCCCAATTGGGCCCCACACTTAAGGGGCCCCCCACACTTGGGACTTGTGAAATACATGCAATACATATTTTTACTAAATCATTCCAGTCACTAAAACAAGTGGTTTTGTAACTACAGGTATTTACTTTTCAAAGGTAATCTATACATTTTGTTTGTTTACTTGTAGGCTTACACATTTGCAATTTTAAAATGCTTAGATCCATTTGGTTCATTAACTCACATGCATTTTTAAGTGCACATTTTGATTGCTTTCCATTCTACCATAGAGATATAAAGTCTATAATAAATTTTACTTATATCCCTAAGATTCTACAGACCTTGGCTGTGAATCTTGGGCACTGCAAAAATGTTTCCAGTTGGGCCATGAAGTTCCTAAGGGTCCTAATCCGACCTTAATTTGATAGGCAGAGAAATTGACGTACAGGAAAAATATCACAGATTTGGAACTGAGCCCTAGAATTTAGGTTCTTTCTGTGGTAAGGAGGGTAAAGACATGAACATGATCTGGAGTCTCAACAGAGGCGTTGTTGGGGGGGGGGCAGGGAGGCGGTGGTCCCCCAGGTGCAGGGGGTGACACTTGGCGGGTGTGCGCGCGTGCCAAATTGCAGCTGGATCCGGTATCAATTTGGCAGTGGTGCAGCAAAAAGCACCCCCCCACACGGTTTTTTCGGCCACTTTTAGTTGCAGGAGCCCTGCAAACGGCCTAAAAGCAGCCTAAATAACACCAGGGATGCTTTTTTGCCGCCGCCGCGCCGAATCCGGCTGCACTGCGGCCAAAAAGCACCCCCCCTGCTATTGTTCGCCCACTTTTAGGCCACCTTTTTGCCGTGACGTGGTCGAATCTGGCAGCGCTGTGGCAAAAAAGCACACACACTGTGCTGTGCTGCAAATGGCCTAAAAGCGGTCAAAAAAAACATGTGTGTGTGTGTGCTTTTTGTGCCCAGCGGCGGGGCTTGTGACATTACGTGGTGGGTGTCAGTGGAAACAGCCCCCCCCCCGTGGGGGCGTAGTGACGCCACTGGGTCTCAACTTCTGTCAGGCAGATTTACAAGCAAGAAAGCAAGTTTCTATGGAAAGTGCTGTTGTCAGGGCCTCTGAGAGGGGGGTTAAGGGGGTACAATCGTGCCCAGGCCCAGGATCAAAAAGGGGTCAAAAAGGTGGGCCCAGGAGCCAAATTCAAATGAAGGGAAGGGGCCCAAAAGAAACTTTGTGCCCCCGATAACATTTCTCTGAGTGGTCCTGGTGTCGTAATTCTGCTTGGGATAAGGAAGCACTTTAGACAAGGATGTGTTGAACGGAAGTGGTCCAGGTGAACATTTCCATACATGAATGGAATTCCTGGATTTAGTTTTTGCAGGCAGCCTTATTTCAGATCAATACTAACTGAAAATCATGGAGTGATCCTTCCATTTCATGCTGTTTATCAGCAGAAACCTTCAGGGAGACTCGAGCGTAATTTTACACTTCCAGCTCATCTTGGCTAACTCAGTGCACACTACACAAGAGATCTCTGCTGACACACAGGGTGCTGTTTGTGCAAGTGTGTTGTTGATGTCGATTTAGTTAGAAATCCCTCTCAGACAGAGGGCACAGATGTTGAGAGCTGCCCACGTCATTCCCCAGAGAGGAGGGAATGGAAGTAGATAAGATTAGGGAGACGTCACAGCAAGTAGGGCAAAGAAAGTAAAGAGGGCCTTATCAGCATCCAGACAGACAAGAAATAATGGTAATGATTTACATTTTCAAGCAAGGAGTCGTCAAGTCATGCCCACACCCTGGGGCACTGTAATTCTTTGGCAAGGAGGACATGCAGGTTCTACTTCCAGTCACTTCTCTCACTGACTTGGGGAAGAATTATGTTATTTTTCCTTCCTTCCTTTTTTTTTTTTTTGCAAAGTTCCCTTTGCTGCGCTTTGACTAGTTTAGGGCAATGAGTACTGTGTCTATCCAGTGGCTGGCACCTGCAATGGGCCTTGGTTAGACTCCATTGAACTTGCTACTACAGCTCACATTACATGAGATATGGAATTGTGCAATTTGCATACACCTTCTTGGGAGTAAACATTATTGAACTAAGTGGCTGCACTTTGAAAGGAAACATCTGGAAATTGAAGGTTCTGTGTTCTCATAGAATACCTGTATTGTACAAGTATTTGAAAAAATGGGGTTTAGAATTGCCTGCCTATGTAAACCGCCTTGAGTCTGTAAAAAAAAAAAAGGTGGTATAGAAATACTATAATAATAAAAATAAATTACTTCCAAGTATAACATACACAGGATCAGACTTCATCATGGCTTCAGTTCTATGCACATTTATTTGAGAGTTTACGTGCATAGAACAGACTATAGTTCTTGAACCTAAGCACCCTCTGCCAAGTGCAACAGCCCAATGCAGAACATGAACCAGAACCTTAGCTGAACAAACCCATCTTCAAGTGCTCAAAGTACAGTAACTGCATGCCAGCATCCCAGAACCGATAGGCCTGTAGCAGTCCTAGCCAATATTGACTGCCCAGTATGTAATAGACACACCAAGTACATACATAGAGGAGCCCTACGAAAAGTCGCTGTGCATTCTGTTTTCTAGGCTTATAGTTGTATGCTCCCGCACACACCCCCAGCACAAAAAGCTGCTTAAAAGAGGCTTTTCTATCTCTTTACGTCAGTTGATCCCAGAGTGGCTGAAGAAATCCCAGGGCACTGCCTGGAGCCACCTGGACACTGGATGAGGGCAAACAAATTAAAATTAAACCCAAACAAAAGAGAGGCCCTCTTGGTTTGGATACTGACAAAGTAGGTATTGGACTATCGACGTGCTCTGAATAGGGTTGCACTCCCTCTGTAAATTCACAGCTTGGGGATCCTCCTGGATTCATCACTCTTCTTGGGTTGTCAGGTGGCAACAGTGGCCTGGGGAGACTTTGCCCAGCTGACGCACCAGCTGTGGCCATACTTGGGTCAGACAGACCTAACCACAGTGGTCCACGTTTGATAACCTCAACTTTCAGCTACTGTAACATACTTTGTGTGACTGCTACTGCTGCGAGCAGCCCATGTGGTGGCTGGGGCTCAACGATTTGATTCTGTTGAGCTGCTGCTCTGGCAGACGCACTAGCTGCTGGTTCATTTCTGAGTACAGTTCAAGGTGATGGCTTTGACCTTTATGGTTAGGGGCTGAGGTATCTAAAGGACAACCTTCTTCCACAAACCGGCTCACCCTCTAAGGCAATGGTTCCTAACATTTTCGGAGCGGCATACCACCTCCGGAGCCGCTGTCACGCTGTGTATCACCGGAAGCGCCGATGATGTCATTGCCACTTACTTTCAGGTTTTGGGCCATGAAGGAGCTCTGAAAACGAGCTCAGGGCTGGCAGGAGGGCATTTCCCAGCATGGGAAGCCCACGTGCTCAAGTCCAGGACTGCTTACCATAGTCTCAGGGCTCCGGCACCACTGCAATGGCAGCAGCCTTCTTGCCACTCGAGTGCCGGTGACTGTGCCACCAACTGGCAGGGAAACTCTGCTCTAAGGTAATCAGAGGGGGCCCTGCTGCATGTGCTGCCCCTGGCTGAGGCCAGGTTGATGGGCACACGGGGTAAGTATCCCAACTTTGAAACATCCTTTTGAGAAGATCAGCACCTTTCCTGTTAGCCTCCCGGTGGGGAATAAAGATCTTCCTTTTCCATTTAGCATTCCCCCCCCCCAGCCTTTTTTGGGGGGTGGCTTCAGTTGCTGTTCAATTACGGTAAACTGGATTGCTATGTTTTTATCATCTGCTGCTGTTTTTAGTGCTTTTATTACTTATTATTCTGCTCTCTCTCTCTTTTTTTTTTTTTTAGCTTTTATGACTTTTCTCTTTTATTGTATTATATTTTAATCTTTGTTAATAGCCTTGGGCATCCCGGTTTTATGAGAGGAAAGGCAGGATATAAATATTTTAAATAAGTAAATTTAAATGGTATGCTCCCTGCATTCAGTTTCAACATAAAGGCTATCTTGGGGCATGCCCATTCATCAAGTAACTGTTAAATAAAGCCTTAATGCTTGAGGTGGGAATATATAAACTGCCTTACACCAAGGCATCTAGCTCCGTATTGTCTCTACTGACTTGCAGCAGCTCTCCAAGGTTTCAGACAGAGGGAAGTCTTTCCCTACCTTGAGATGCGAGGGAATGAACACAAAATTCTGCATGCAAGGCATAAGAACATAAGAAGAGCCCCGCTGGATCAGGCCAAAAGCCCATCTAGTCCAGCTTCCTGTATCACACAGTGGCCCCACCAGATGCCTCAGGGAGCACACAAGTCAACAAGATACCTGTATCCTGTCACCACTCCCTTGCACCTGGCACAGAGAAAACCTACTTCTAAAGCCAGGAGGTTGCTTATGGCTTGTAACTTGTGATGGTCTTTTCCTCCATGTGCTCTGCCACAGAGCTAGGGTAGTCACTCTGAACTATAGTAACCTGGGGATATCAGCCTCCGCAAGGGCCTGTCTACATAAAGCTGAAGAAGGAAGGGAAAAAAGGACCATAAGGGGGCAACTGGTGAGAGTTCCCCCCAGATGTCTGCAGGCATGGGAGACTCCCTCTGGAAATGTGAAATCAAGCACAGCAGAAGACTCATGTTGAAATATCTGCAGTTGCCTCTCTGTTTCCAATTAGGATTGGGTGTGTTTATTTCTTTGGAACGTCCGTGGTGTGCAGAGGCTCTTTTACCCACAGGGTTCATTTAAGGGCACTAAGTTAGACTTCACATTGGCAACTGGGTTGCGCAAGAGAGGTGGATCTAGAGGAGGCTGCTAATGGATCAAAATACATTTTCGGTATTGGCTGTTGGTATAAATACATTTTCTAATACAAAAGCTAAATAAATGGGGAGGGGAAAAAGATGCTTGTGAATTTCCTCCAAAGGTGCAGTCTGCAATAGGTTTCTCAGAGCTTTTATGGCAAAAAAGAGGGCATTATTGCCACAAGGACCCTGTTTTCCTGGATAACCTGCCCCTCACCTACATATCAGACAAACAAAGGGGCACCATGCCAACAAAAGTTCGTATAGTCAGGGCGATGGTGTTCCCAGTAGCAATGTATGGTTGCGAGAGTTGGACCATAAGGAAGGCTGAGCGCCGAAGAATAGATGCTTTCGAGCTGTGGTGCTGGAGAAGACTCCTGAGAGTCCCTTGGACTGCTAGGAGATCAAATCAGTCAATCCTAAATGAAATCAACCCTGACTGTTCCCTGGAAGGACAGGTACTGAGGCTGAAGCTCAAATATTTTGGCCACCTAACATGAAGAACAGACTCTCTGGAGAAGACTCTGATGCCAGGAAAGATTGAAGGCAAAAGGAGAAGGGGAAGGCAAAGGATGAGATGGTTAGACAGCATCACCGATGCAACAAACATGAAAATGAGCGAACTCAGGAAGATAGTGGAGGACAGGAAGGCCTGGCGGGATATGGTTCATGGATCACGAAGGGTTGGACACGACTTAACGACTGAACAACAACAACAACAAAGCCAATTGTGAAGGATAGTAGATAACAGCATGCAAGATCAGGGTTGGATTAGGGTCAACAAAGTCAGTGGAGGCAGAAGGTCAGGATTTCTAGATTCTAACCCCTGCTTTGGGAGGGGAGGGATGCCTAAAGCAGAGCATCCATGGATTCCCAAGGTCTTCTACTGCTATCGTGTAGCAGCTAAGAGACCAGTATGATATGAATCAGGAAAACACTGAATCTTGCCTCTGCCATGAACTCACTAGGTGGTCTTAGGCAAGCCACTCTCTCTCAGTTACCCCCCCCCCAATATGGAAATAATACTGATCTACCTTATACGGTAGTTGCGGGAATGAAAGGACAGCAGCATACATGAAGAAGCACTTTGAGCATGCAGAAGTGCCATCAAAGTGCTAAGCATTCCTACTTTCCACTCACTGGGTGAGTGTGGGAAACTTCCCTCGACTTTGCTGTCACCGCTTTTGCTGAATAAGACCAATGTCACAGTATTTGTGGAAGGCTTTGGAAGCTGCTAGAGAATGCAGAGACTGAGTAAACAGGTTATCTGATGTTCTGCATCTCTCTTGGAGAGCAATCAGCGATTAGAGCCCTTTGCTAGCTCCCATGAGCAGGAACTGCTTTTTCCTCTCAGTCCAGGGATCCTGAACCTGCTAAGGAGAGTACCGTAGATCGTTTGGCTAATGAGAGATGCTGCTAAAGCAGAACAACTGCAGACCTAATAACAAAAACACCTTGGTATTTAAGTCATGGCAATCGCATAAGTAAATTATTTACAGCAAACATCCCCATCAGGAAATAATCAACTAATGAATGAATGTTAACAAATTAGGTAAAGGTATAATAATGGAGAAGCCAGGACAGCATATTGATCTTTGATGGGTGAGAAAATACATATGTCCTGTAGGGGAGAGGGCGCAAGCAGTCAGCCAAGGTTTGTAAACAGAGGAATGGTTATCAATGTGCACAGGACATATGAACGCTGGTGTACAAGGTGGGTCAATGTGTGGTTTGTCTCATGCGTTGCGTGAACACACCTTAAGAACATAAGAAGAGCTCTGTTGGATCAGGCCAAAGGCCCATCTAGTCCAGCTTCCTGTATCTCACAGTGGCCCCACCAGATGCCTCAGGGAGCACACAAGACAACAAGATACCTGTATCCTGTCGCCACCCCCTTGCATCTGGCATACAGAGAAAACCTACCAGTACTTCTAAAACCAGGAGGTTGCTTATGGCTTGTAACCTGTGATGGTCTTTTCCTTCATGAATCTATCCAAACCCCTTTTAAAGGCATCTAGGCCAAGTGCCATCACCACATCCTGTGGCAAAGAGTTCCACAGATGAATTACATGCTGGGTGAAGAAATATTTTCTTTTGTTGGTTCTAATAATAATAATACTCTCCCTCCATTCAATTTTAGTGCATGTTCCCTGGTTCTGGTGTTATGCGAGAGAGAGAAGAACTTCCTTGTCTGAACGGGTCATAGATAAAACTGCATATCCATATGGTGCTGTTGTGGGCCAGAATGGCAGCTAATGAGCATTACAGAATGCATACTGAAATTTTCTGTACCCTACCTTGAGATGACAAGGATTAAGCCTGGGACCTTCTGCATGTGAAGCAGGTGCTCCACTGCTGAGCCATGGCTGAGCTCATAGTGAGGGAGTAGTGTTGGGAAAAATCCATCAACGCTGGTTAGAAAGAGTCCAGTTCATATTAACTTCGCATACCAGTACCACAGCATTCCATAACAAATATTTTCACAACACTTTCCAAGTGTGCAAAGTGCACCATGTTTATTATCTTGATGTTGCCCTTACAACAACCTTGTAAGATAAGTAATATTATCCCCATATTGCAGCTGGGGAGCTAAGGCTAAGGAAGGGGTGGCTTGCCCAATACTGCCTAGACTAGAATCCTTGGCAGAGGCAGAGTAAGTCCAGATTCATGGCTCTGTCTCTTTTCCACTCTGTCTCTTTGCCACAATATGCCCTAAGCGTAGGGGTTGGGCCTTGGAAAAACAAGCTGCTAAGCAATTCCAATGCTCGAGACTTGGTCAAAGAGCAAACTATCCAGCAAAACAATCAGGGGGTCTCAATTTCATCTCCCACTTCGGCTTTCCTTTTGGTCCTCAGCAGACAGGGCTGCTACAAGCTTACTGAACAACAACAACAACAAAAAAGAAGCCAAGAAACTAATTCAAGACAATTAACAGTGAAAAATGAAGAACCCAGATCACCTGCCTTCTAAGCCAGCTCCAGGTGTGTGGGTGGATGCATGTGCACAGAGAGAATGTGCGGCTTTCTACTGGCTACATACGTCTGCATATGACATTGACTTCAAAGTACTGGTCCATCTAAGTCCAATATTTCTAACTCAAATGGCAGTTCTCAAATGCATCCGTCTTTCCTATCGCTGTTTGGGATCAGGTCTGGGACCTTCAGTATGCAAAGGACTTGTGTTCTGCCACTGAATTATGGCCCTCTGGGTGGCCCATTTGACAGACTGGGGTTGAAAACATAATGGCTGTTTGTAAAACTTAGAAGGTCCTTCTCTAAGGTTGTAGGCAAGGAGGTGCTTGGCTCTTCTGCAATATTTCAGGCCTCTTCCCTGAATTGTTAAATAAAAAAAAGGGCAAGTCAGTCTTTTTACTGATGCAGATGTAAAGAAACAATATGCAGGCAGGATTCTACATACAGGTAATACTCAGTACAGAAATCTGCACCCAATAACTACAAAAACACTGGTTTGATCAACAAGGCCATGGCACATTATTAATTGTACTCAAACAATTAACAAATTAAGGCTAGAGAGATTTTTTGTTAGAGCAACAAAGTTTGAAGGAGGGAATGCTGCTTGTGATGGGCACATTCCACCCACTTGTCCCTGGTAAATAGATTTTGCAGGTTTGTGCACTGTTTCAAAAAAACTGCAACGCCTGTTTGACAAGAGGTGACAGTGGGACAAAAGACATGTGTGCATACATCGTGGGAAATGATGCCTCTCTCAGCTCCTTAAAAACAACTGTCTCTACCTAACCCATTTAGGTACTTCTCATGCTTAGGCTTCGCATTGACTTGCTATGCTTCATCACCAGCATGCTCCTAAGCCCCACCATCATAAAATTCTGGGCAACTGGCCTGCTTATCAATGGCTTATTAACAGCTGAGTGCGTCATGAGTTCTCTTGGACATGATCCAAGTGGAAGCTCCATTCCCAGCTAGCTGAGCCAACCACCCTTCACCTCTACCAGGGGTCAGACAGGAGCAAATAGGGACAGAAGCCTTTTCCCATATCTGCAGCAAAGCATCCACTGAGTCTTGCATGTGCGCTCTGACCTGGCAGAAAGCCTAGTCACACTCTCTCAAGTCACTCAGTACAGAACCCTGATATAAGGGATAAGCAGGCAGCACAGGGACCTTGGCCCAGTAGTGTGCTCCTGAGGAAACCAAGAAGAGCAGAAGATTGGGACGCAGTGTTACCACACCAGGCCACTTCCCAAGAGCTTAATATAGCTTGCCTTCTCTGGTTTCTCATTTGACATTTCTCTGCCCTGCCAGACTGGGCATGCAGTGTAGCGATGATGACTCCCTCTGAACTCCTGTAAGTGGCAGCCAAGTAAAGCTCAAGAGGGAGAGAAAAAAGTGACAAGAGACTCGAGCAACTTAATTCTGACTGGGATGCATCTGCCAGAAAGATCCTTGAGGGAAGACCTCATTCCTTTACTGCCTTGTACAGCTTATGCAGAATTCATCGCAATTAAATACTCCCGAGCAAGCAGTCACTGAAGACGGCTGCCTTAGAGGATTTTTCACAACTGCATGGAAGTATATCACACAATGCAAAAAGAAACTCAAGATAGTA
The DNA here is from genome assembly GCA_026170595.1 of Plestiodon gilberti rubricaudatus. Lineage (NCBI taxonomy): Eukaryota > Metazoa > Chordata > Lepidosauria > Squamata > Scincidae > Plestiodon > Plestiodon gilberti. The sequence goes on from JANXHW010000002.1 coordinate 112,109,913, forward strand.
TGGAAACTTTCATGGCTTGGTACAATTTGTAACGAAGCAGGCATTATGGGTTTTCTAGCCATGTTTATTATTTGAGAAATAAAACTAAAATCGTACTGTCTTCTTAAGAGATTTCTTTCAAACACACACTCTGGAGATGTGCGTAGATAAAAATCCTTATTTACAGGATTTACAGGACTCATCTTCACCTGTAAATAAGGATTTTTATCTACGCACATCTCCAGAGTGTGTGTTTGAAAGAAATCTCTTAAGACAGTACGATTTTAGTTTGTATTTCTCAAATAATAAACATGGCTAGAAAACCCATAATGCCTGCTTCGTTACAGAAACTCAAGAGTTTTTCTGTTATGCACACAACATTCGAGCAAACCTGTTTACCAGAAAAGAAAAGCTGGCCCTGATTCTGGAGCTCCAGGAATCCCTGTTGAGACTCACTCCCAGAAACAAATCAGCATCTGTACAAGTTGTTACAATTACAGCACAATTCTACTATCCTATCCCCGTTCCGGGCTGCTCTGGAGTGGCCCCGAGGTCTATTTGGGGAAAGGGGACGTTTATCCCCTTCCCTCGGTATAAACCGAGGAAGGCCTGATGGGTCTCCTCGGATTTCCGCCAGCTATTTAGCTGGCAGAAGTAGGACAACATGTAACGGCTGTGCCAGTCGGAACGGGGATATGGCGGATGCCATCCCTGTCCCCTCCCAGGCCGACACAGCCAATGGCCCCCCTCCCTCGCCGCCCATGCGGCCGCTGGGGGATCCCTTACCTTCCTCTAGCGACCGCATGGGAGATCCAGCGCCGGAATAAGGGCTGCCGGCTTAGCACCGGTGGCCCTTACTCCTGAGACGTCGTGAACTTTACAGTTCTTTACGTGCAAGAACTTTACAGCATGTTCACGACGGCTTCCAGAGGCAGAGTGCTTGCTCCGCCGCCGGATAGTTCCAGTGGATTGCGTGATTACTGATGTAACACAAGTGTTCTCTCCAAAAGACCAATGATACAATCCAGCAGGGCAGGCAATTTTCCTGCACAAAATCCTTTAAAATTAACAAACTATGCAAGAGCACATACTACTCTTGCATAGCTCCTGTTCCAATGGGACTTACACAAGACAACTACCCAGTGCATTGTGTCTGAGAGCAAAACTATATATACACACCTTAAGTTCACCTATAAGTAGGGGCAAGAGAAAATGGTGATAATGAAATAAAAACACACAACACCACTTTCTGCTAAATTATATATATGAGAAAAAAACAAAACAAAACAAAACCATGTAATTTTGCATCATTCTTCATCTGCTGACACTGTACAATCTATACCACCTACCTAGTACACTTTTAAAACAGTTACAATTGATAAAATTGGGGGGGGGAATGGAATAAAAACACATAATACTACTTTCTGCTATTTTGTTTTGGTTAAACACCAATATCTGCGAAAAAATAAAACCATTGTCTCCCACCTCTACCTATAAGTGAAGTCATGTCTGATGGAACAACTTAATAATATTATTATTATTATTATTATTATTGTTGTTGTTGTTGTTGTTGTTGTTGTTGTTATTATTATTATTAAGTGGAGGTTTTCATTATTATTTTTTTAAGTGGAGGTTCTATCAGTGAGTATCTTTCGCTTGCCCCCTTAAGAGGTTTAGGCCATCAGCAGGCTCCCACGTTCCTCCCCACACACTTGGAAGATGAAAACCTGTTGCCAAACCGATTGAATGTACAGTATATGTACAGATTGAAAGTATAAATACATTCAATCTGCCCAGAATCTGCTGGTAACCTAAGCAGTGGGGCTCTGGACTTGTACCACAATATGCCTGCTAGTCTTTTAGGTACCATAGAATATTTTCCTACCACAAGCTACCCCACTAGTACTGTATTTGTTTGTACTACGTAAAAAGCAGGGACATGCGGTGCGGGTGTTGCAAATGAGGCAACCCCTCCCCATTGTAGTCCACGGACCAAAGCCACAGCCGAACCCGGAGATTGCACACACGCTACTCGCTTGCACCTGAGTCAGCGAGTAGCATGCAATCTCCAGGTTTGGCTGAGGCTTTAGTCCGTGGACTATGACAAGGAGGGGCTGCCTCACTTGCAAAACCCACACCGCACGTCCTTGATGAAAAGTTGAAATCTGTTGGTGTAAAAAAATAAATCACAGAGATTAGACTATGATAGAGTATGCCTGAATTCTCACAGTCCTTTCCCTTATTGTAATAGCAGGCTGCTTTTACCCTTAACCCTTAGTTTAGTCAGGACTGCAGCAGCACTGAAGCTTAAGGAGGCAATATCATAGAGACAATTATCAAATTGAGAGGGCATAATGCCCTGTGATGGCCCTACCACAAAGGGCTGCCTCCCTCAGCTATGCTACTGAGTTGGACAGAGCTCTGCTGCCTGTACTCTTGGAAGAAGGGCATAGAGCAGGGGTGGCCAAACTGTGGCTCCTTCATGTATAATGTGCGGCTCTTGGAAATATGTTGGCTGAGCTCCTTTTTGTGTTACAATTAATATATAAAAAGGTAAAGAAATTTTCAAGCTTTATAATTGTTGATCAGGTATACCCTGGCTTACCAGATCGTCGCCGGGACGGGAGCGGTCTTCCCTTAAGGGGGCGTGGCGTGGGGGGCCAGAACGCGGACACGTTCTGGCCCCCCACACGCCACGCCCCCTTAAGGGTAGACCGCTCCCGTCCCGGCGACGATCTGGTAAGCCTGGGTATAAACTGAGAGTCCACTGGATTAAAATATAAGTTTAATGTTCATGGTGAGTAAATATATTTAAGAATTTAAATGCTTCTTAAATATTACGGCTCTCAAACATCTGAAGTTTATTGTATGTGGCTCTTACATTAATCAAGTTTGGCCACCCCTGGCATAGAGTCAATTTAGCAGCTCATTTGCTGAGTGGTAGGAGCTTTTATGCCCAGGTCATAGACCCAGTTATAGAGGTGACAATAAAAATGAAAATAAGGCAAAACTATTCCAGAAAACTCTTGATCATTTGATGTATTCTTATGTTGCTCAGCATGAGGAAAATAAGGTTTTAATTCACCTAAGGTGCCCATATCTGTAATACCCAAACAGGGGTGGTAGCAGGGCATACTACAAATGAGCCTGTTACCTCTCTCTGAAACTCAGCTTTCCAGTTGGATTTGGGGTGGGAAGGTGTTACAGTATTTCACTTTTGGAGGGGTGTCAGTGCAGTCATTTTCTATGCACGCTCCAACAAGTTTACCAAATGAAGAATGAACCCTCTCTGGCTTCTTCGGTATGTTAGTAAACACTGAATCCACATAAGCTGTGGGTGGAGCATGTTCTCATTCTGGATGCCCAGAGTGCTTGACAATCTTTTTTTCATTTATCCACCCAACAAATTTTGTTTGTACAGTAGGTTTCCATTCTGCAGGTGGGAAATTGAGGCCATGAGAAGATGTCCATGGAGACCACCCTGTGAGTCCATGGGACTGAGAGGCGGGTTGAATTCTGCCCTCTCATCCACCAGACTACAATCAAAACTGATGCTGTCTTGCTGCTGCCTTCCAGATTATTTAACTTTTAGCCTGGTTCTTGGTGCCATCACAAACCCAGACAGACAGCTGCAATAATTATGATCCTAGCCTTTGCCCTTAAGTGACCCCTAAAATAAAGGGTTGTTTATTATTACGTTCTGTACCATGGAGGAACTTTTGGGTTCCAAGATCACTGCAGACGGAGACAGCAGCCATGAAATTAAAAGACGCTTACTCCTTGGAAGGAAAGCTATGGCAAATTTAGATAGCATAATAAAAAGCAGAGATATCACCATACCAACAAAAGTTCGTATAGTCAGGGCGATGGTGTTCCCAGTAGCAATGTATGGTTGCGAGAGCTGGACCATAAGGAAGGCTGAGCGCCGAAGAATAGATGCTTTTGAACTGTGGTGCTGGAGAAGACTCCTGAGAGTCCCTTGGACTGCTAGGAGATCAAATCAGTCAATCCTAAATGAAATCAACCCTGACTGTTCCCTGGAAGGACAGGTACTAAGGCTGAAACTCAAATATTTTGGCCACCTAATGCGAAGAGAGGACTCTCTGGAGAAGACTCTGATGCTGGGAAAGACTGAAGGCAAAAGGAGAAGGGGAAGGCCAAGGATGAGATGGTTAGACAGCATCACCGATGCAACGAACATGAAAATGAGCGAACTCAGGAAGATAGTGGAGGATAGGAAGGCCTGGCGGGATATGGTTCATGGGATCACGAAGGGTCGGACACGACTTAACGACTGAACAACAACAACCATGGAGCAGCCCTCACACAAAAGTTGCACAAACGCTTAATGCCAACTGTGATGTACTATTTGGAGGCCCAAAGTCATTTCAATGCAAGGCAGTGGCACTGACTGATGGGAAACCAGAGCTAAAAGGAAAGCTCTTTGGACACACATTCCCAAAAACCATGGGGGAGGGGGGAGAAGGGGTGGCTGAGCATTAGCAGCAAATGTGACTTTTCTCTGCCTTATGGCAGACAGTGGCAGACAGACCTTTCCCTTTGCACTTGGCCTGGAGGTTGTTTCCTGCCCAGCATGCGTGCAGGAAAAGGGTGACGCCTGTCAGAGCAAGATCAGAAGCAGACACAGAGACAGATGTGCCCCCCCCCATCCTGCCCCTTCCTACTAGTAGACTTTTCTAAGCTAACACAAAGCTAACACAGTTCTTGCTGGAAGATAGGACCAGAATTCCAAAGGGCTTAATTCAAAATGAATCCACACAGGATGGCAGCTTTGAAACGGAGGCCACCAGCGTGCATGCATACAACCTTCTGACCAGGGCAAAAAGCATCCTAGAAAAAGGAGCATAATTCCTTCTGTACTTCACAAGAGCACAGCTGGTTCGACCACACAAACAGCACAAAGTCACTTTGAAGCAGCCAAATTACTTAGGAGTGCCTAGGAAATCAGTTCACAATTTGACAGGTTTGCTCCCGCGATCCTGGTGAACACACTGCACAGTGTGTGGGATCCCAACTCTTAGGTATTCATGGGTGCCAACAAACAACATTTGGTTCAAGAGGTGCTTCACACAGGAGGCTGGGTCCCCACTCTGGGAAATGTTTACGGGCGCTAAGAAACAGCTTACTTAGTTTAGCCGACAGGTGGCCAATAGCCAATATGTCACCAAGGAGACTGGGTAGGTCCCACATAAATACTAGGCAGCATGTGGTCGAGAGAGGGGCACCGGGAAACCCCTGCCGCAGAGGCTTCTCGGGCGGGCACATCTCTGGATATGCGATGCCATCGCAGAAGAGTGCTTAGAGTGAACCCTGCCAAAGGGCGCGCCCGCCAACCTCAGTCCAGGCAGGAGGACAAAGAGACCCCTTTTCCAGACGCGTAAACTTCGCTTCTGCTCCTCGCCCCCGAAGTTAAGCAAGCCAGCCACCCACCTCACCGACTTTGCCAGCAGCCGGTGCCTCTTAATGTCCTCTTCGCTGAAGGAGAAATGCATGTCCGCCTCGACGGCACGCTGGTGACACGTCGGGAGCCCAGGGAACCGAGGCGCCGCGAAGGCCTTGGCTGGCATGAAAGAGTCCGGGACGGAGGCCGCTCATGGGGGAAGAAAAGAGCCCTACAAGAGTCTGACTCCAACGAACTCCCGGAGTCGGCAGAGACAACCGAGCGGCGATTGCTGCTCTTGCAGCTGCTGCGAGTCCCCAAAGCGCTGAGCCGCGCTCGGGGGAGGGGCTGCGAGCTGCAAAGCCCGGCGCTGGATTCTGAAAGCGGGATGTCCCGCCAACCAAGCGCGCCGGTGGTTGTCAAAGGCAAAAAAGGACAGGCAGACAGCGCGTTCCTGACCCTCAAGGGGAGAGTTCTGCTGCGGGGGCCGCCTTCTCATCCCCACGTGACGAGTGCCACTGTTCTCGACATGACTACAGTACAGTATTTGGAAGCTGAGCTCAGCGGTTCCTTCTCTCATGTTAGTGCCGGCTCAGTTGTCCTCCTTTTACCATGGAATTGCAGATGATCCGTTGTAAATGGAGAGTTTAATCTGAACCAGAACTCCTGCTGCGTACTTTGTTGCAGAACGAACCGCTTTTTCAATGCCAGAGTTCAGCCCTGAAACATTCGAAGGAAAGTGAGTGCCATTGAACATGCACGAAGTACTGTACTACTCCCCCTTACCAGTGAGTTGCACAGTGGTAGAACAGGCTGCACACAAGCAGCCTTCAAAAATCTAGGTTTCTGGAACAGGGTTTTCAGGTCACAACTTCCATCGAGACACCATTCCTTTTGAAAGCTAAACTAGCCCTGGAATCAAAAGTTTACTCAACGCTTTGTGCCACATGGTTTCTATCACCACCACCAGCAGGAGAACAAATCCAGTACAGGGCAGCCCGCTAACAACTCACCCTCACTGTGGTCTCCACAAGCCATTCCTACAGCACAATCCTTGGCATGCCTACTCAGAAGTAAGTAGGCTTAAATCCTATTCACATTTTCCTGGGAGTAAGCACCATTGACTATAATAGAACTTACTTCTGAGTAGACATGCATAGGAATGGACTCTAAGAGTATCAATGCTTACACTTACTCCCACCCCCTACTCCCTCTATCACACTTGAATATTCATACATTCCAAATACCAGACTAACAGTGAGCACTGCTGCCATTAGTTACTCTTAAAACCACTTATAACCACTCTTTTGCAGGCACAAGAAGGGTATCTGAAGAATGATGAGGGTCTGTATTTTACTGCTGTATTTTACTGCCCAAGGGGGCAGCGTGATGAAAGGACCTAAGAATTGCTTTGATCTGGGAGACCATCTAGTTCAGCATTCTGTTTCCAGAAATGACCAAACAGGTTCTTCTGGACAGCCCACAAGCAGGGCCTGAAGACAACAGCCTTCTCCCTGTTTGTGCCCCAGCAACCGATATTCAGAGATATACTGTATTGCCCCTGCATATGGAGGGTCCATTTAGCAATTGTGACCATAGCCTGTTTCCCTGTACCTGTTTCCCTGAAAATAAGACCTCCCCTGAAAGTAAGACCTACCATCAATTTTGTGTGAATTTTGCTGGCACTCATAAGTACAAGACCTCCCCTGAAAATAAGACCTGGCTAAGATCATCAGCCAGACGAACGCCCCCCCCCCAGCACTTACTTTGACTGATTTAAGCTTAATTCTTTCCAGAGGGTGAAAGAAAAGGCCTCTGCAAGGCCTGTACTTGAGTCCTCCACCATAGAGAGGACGTGCTAGAGAGGCCTGCAAGGAGGCTGCAACCTTAGAGTCTCTCTAGCATGTCATCTCTATGGTGGAGGACTCAAGTACAGGCCGTGCAGGCCTTGCAGAGCCTTTGCACCCTCGGGAAAGAATGAAGCTTTAATCGGTCAAAGTAAGTGCCACAGGTTGGGAAAATAAGACCTCCCTGAAAATAAGACCGACTGCGTTTTTGGGAGCCAAAATTAATATAAGACACTGTCTTATTTTCAGGGAAACATGGTATCTTCCATAGATTTGTCTAATCTTAAAAAAAAGAGAGCAAAAGCTATCTAAGCCAATAGCCATCCATCACCATATCTTGAAGCAGTGAATTCCACAAGTTAATTATAGGTAGTTAAAAAAGTTTCTTAATTTATGTGGTTGTGGATACCTGAGGAATCATCTCCTCCCTCATGTTTCTCTTTCATTTGACTTTTTGTTAATCATTGAATTATTACTTCACATAGCGCATAATTAGTCTGTGGAATTTCTGTGGCCATCTCCACTAGAATTAAAGGACTGGGCCATCAAGAACAGTCTGCCCTTGCTGAACATGTTATTTCTACAGGACATTTTATTAATTTTGAGGAGATTGAGGAGATTGGTACAAGAATCAGGGTATAGACAAAGATTGCATTATGAAGCGATTGAGATTTTTAAGCATAAAAAATTATTAAACAGGAACATTCATTTATTGATAAGATTTTGGCTCCTGCACTTAGTAGAGCAACTGGGTCAACTAACAGTCCCAGATGAGGTTATCTTCAGTCATTTCAGTGTTGCAGCACCTCTAGAGGTTACTTGCGGTTAGCCGGCTTGAGCCATCAGTTCCGGTGCTAATTGTTGCTTGCTGTCAGTTGTGGCTGCGCCTTCTCTTTATAAGCCGGCTCTGAGGCGTGTTTTTTTAACACCTTGGTAGCTGGTTGTGCTCTTATTTTTTCACCTGACGATGTGCACGGTAGTGAATGAAACTGTAGTGATTTTTTAAAAATCAAGTTTATTGTTTTTTAAACGTTCGTTTTTAACATAAATTTCGCGCATTTTACACATGGCTTTTAATCTCGTTTTTAAACCTCAATCTTTGTATGTAACTGCCGGCCATGAAAGTTTTAGATCAGGGGTTCTCACCACAGGCTGGGGGTACGCGAAGCGCTGCTCGTTATCAGCTGCTGCGATCAGCAGCTGATGAGGGGCAGCTGTAGCCGTTTTTTCCAGGTTGCGTGTGAGTGCCGCAATCCGAGAAAAATGGCTACAGCCCTCCTGATGTCCCCAGGAGCTGCCCTTACCTTGTCTCCCGGAAAATCTCACGAGATTCAAGATGGCGGTGGCCAAATCTCATAAGGGCATATGAGGCCTCATGCATCATATGCCCTTACGAGATTTGGGTACCCGTTTGCCCTCAGAAAGGTTCTGCGCATGTGCAGAAAACCCAAATAAAAGCCGGCGACGCGTTCGGCCGGCTCACAAAGCCCTCGACCGCTGAACTGGGCGGTCGCAATGAGGAGGGCTTGTCCCGGCTTCGGAGCGGACCCTCCGGAAGCCGGTGACGTGCCGAGCGGGCGCGCTGCTTCCCGGGGGCTCGGCAGCTGGGCTCCGGTGCCGCGCTCCGCCGTGCAGCCCCAAGCCCAAGCTGCCGCGCGCCCCGGAAGCACCGTGCCCACTCGGTGCCTGGGGCGCAGCACACCAGCTCCCCCATAGTAAGAACGCCACTGGCTGCGGCGCGGGCGGGAGGACCCGCCCTCTCACGCCGCAGTCCAGGATAATGACATCTTAAGGGGGTACGTGGGGGGTACGTGGTGGGTATGTGGGGGTATGTGGGGGGTTAAGACTGGGGGTACGCAGGGGACCGGAGGCCCGCCTAGGGGGTACACGGCCTCCTAACATTGAGAACCCCTGTTTTAGATCATATTTCTGTGGAGTTTGTTGTCACAAGATGTGGTGATGGCTAGCTTGCATGGCTTCAAAGTGGGAATTGGGCAAATTCATGGAGGTCAAAACTAATCACGATGGCTATGCATCACCTCCTGATCCAGCAACACTGTGGGTGCAATCCTGCGTAAAGATCCGCCTGTGGAGCATGCGCTCTGTAGGCAGAAGGTGCCATAAACTGTAAAGCGCGTTTACTGCTTTAAAATGTAAAACGGTAAAGTGTTCCGTTAAACGGTAAAGTGCGTTTACAGCACCCGGAGAGTGCTGGGCACATAAGCCCTATTGAACACAATACAACTTACTTCTGAGTTGAATGCATAGGATTGTGCTGTAAGAAGAGAGGATCTAAGAAAAGAGGAGAGGGAAAGAAAGTAAAGGAGTCTGGACTCATCTCATGGAGTCCAGATCCAAAACTGCCAGTTCAGGTTTTCAGTGACGCTTGCCTAATGCCCCACCTACTGAAGGGAATGCCCCACCTCACGAAGGGAATCCAGCTGTCATAGGGCAGCCTCTGTGCTTCTGGTGGTGGGTAGGTGGGTGAAAGGGATTGTCCCTTGCATGGCTGCTGCATTGAGGACCTCATGGAATACACATACCAGACTTTTAGCTCACCTGTCCCCTCCCCAAAACTAACCTGAACTCAAAAGACAAGATGCAAGATGATTGTTCATGTTGTCAATATTCAGAACCCCACAAAGGGTAACTAGATGTCCCCTTGATTTCTGGGAATCTCAGTTCCAGGGAAATCAATCCAACAGCTTTTTATTTATTTATTTATATTTGTTTAGAGAGGGATGATGGCTGGTGACTTCATGTCCTGCTTGTGAACTTTCCAATGGTATCAGGAGATCTAGGATGGTGTAGCAGTGGTTTTGGAGTTGGATTTAGACCTGGAACATCCAGGTTCAAATCTCTGTTCAGCCATGAAGCTTCCAGACAGCCTAACCTACCTCACAGGGTTGTTGTGAGGACAAAAGGAGGGAAGGAATTATGTACCTGAGCTTCTTGGAGGAAGGGCGGTATAAAAATGTGAAAAATAAGTAAGTAGGTAGGCTTTCCATGCAAGGTATCCAATCTATGTGGGAAACTGTTATGGTGGGCAGGAGTGTTGACAGCGAGCTGAACAGCCATGAGATCAGCTTGCTTTGAGCAGTGGGCTGGGGGTGTCTCACGCCCACCCACTACCTCCCCTGGCCTGCCGCATACCCAGCCAATGAAGCTGCTGCTACAATTCTTTTCCTCCTTGGCATCCTCGGTGGGGAGGATAATGGGACTGGAGAGGTTGTCTTCCCAGGAGGAGCCTCCCCACACAACCACTTTACAAGAAGTAGTGGTAGTGGAGGAAGTGGTAGAGGATGACAACAAGGATACTGCAGTGAGAACAGCAGGGGGGAGCAGAATTTGGGGGATAGGGGTGGAATTTGGTGCCATTTCAGGGGGTGGGTTGACTTGGGCTGCCCCTCGGGGCTGATGTATGGAACTGTGTTTCAATGGCAACCACCATGCCACTGCCACAATGTATAAAAGCCAGGCCTCTGTCTAGCCATGCACTCCAAGAATGTGGGCCCCCACAGTGTGGTGCTGCAGCAGTCACAGGGTATCTCCTACTAAGGAGAGGCAACCATAGGCATGCGTGTCTTTTCTCTGTGTGCTCCTTTTCTAGTTTCCTTGAGCAGAGTCTTCACCTGTAGGTTGTGTGCTTTTGCTGTAGTTTGGTTCAGCAATTCTCAGAAGTCTCTGACAGAGTGTGGGTGATTTATGCGCTCGTGGCTTAATTTGCATACACGTAAGGAGTCTTGAAATCATCCCTTTTGACCCAGGCTCCCTTTTTCCTGCCTTTCCTATATGTCGGGGACTAATTATACAGTACTGACAAAAGGCACTCTGCATATGCTCAGAGGCACCCAATCATTGCTTCTTGTGCTTCAGAACTGAAACTTGGCAGTATTAAATGGAGCAGACTGGGTATTTAGGGGGGAGGGGAATTATTCCAAAATATGATCAGAGATTGAACATGAGAGCCATGATGAGAGCCAGGATGGTATAGTGGTTTGGGAGTCGGACTTAGACCTGGAAGATCCAGGTTCAAATCCCCGCTCAGCCACGAAGCTTCCTGGGTGACCTTGGGCCAGTCACTATCTCTCAGCCCCACCTACCTCACAGGGTTGTTGTGAGGACAAAAAGGAGGGGAGGAAATATGTACACCACTCTGAGCTCCTTGGAGGAAGGGTGGTATAAAAATGTGAAAAATAAATAAATAAAAATAAACATCCCTACATCTTACAGAGGCAGGTATAAAGGATTGCCAGATTACTTCCTGGCTCTGAGAGGAAAGTAGAAGGAATGGTGGTGGGGAGGGGGCGTGGAGACACAACTCCTGGATTAATTCCTGGCTGTGTCACTGAGTCACTATGAGCCCTAAGAAATTTCCTTTCATTGTGCATCATAGTTTTGCTTTTAAAGCAAACAAAACAATCCCCCTGTTGCCTTAACTGGCCCCCACCCAGGCTTTTTCCTATTCTTTTACAGATGATTCTCCTCTTCCTGCAGGCATAGAGCAATGGAGAAAAGGAGGTGGGAGGGGAAAAGGTAGGTTTATTGGCTCTTTGTTCACCAGACAGAGTGTACTTAACAAGGAAGATACCATCAGGTGGCCTGAAGACTGTAAGCCTTCTGCAGTTGCTCACAGCCACCCATACCCATCCTTTACAAAGGAGGAATAATTTCCTGGGTTGGCACTGTGTGGTGTAGTGCCTGCAGAAGCGGATTTAGTTGTAGAAGAACTTGCCACAGTGCAGGCAAGTGCCTGCCACAGTGCCATAACCCACATGCTCTGGGTTGTGCTGCACTTTACAACTGTTGAACAGTGGTGTGCTATATGCTCTTTCCGGGAGGGCAGTCCATCACAGAGCCTATTTCAATGTTGACACCTTACTCATGATGATATCCAGGACCAAGACAGGTCTGTTCAACAGTGGTGACCTCAGAGGTTTGCCAGGCCAGGCCAGTGCCTGGGCCCCCCACCCAGGGCCTCTGAGAGGGGGGTTAAGGGGGTAATTTCATTTGTACCCGGGCCCAGGGTGAAAAATGGGTCAAAAAGGGGGCCCTGGAGCCAAAAAAGGGGGCCTAGGAGCCAAATTCATATGTAGGGAAGGGGCCCAAAAGAAACTTTGTACCCCCTGATAAAATTCTTCTGAATGGCCCTGCCCACACCCATCAGACCTGACCACCCCTGAACTCTCACTACCAGTGGTAGCACCCAATGCACTACTAGGCGTGGACAAGTGGTGGTGCCATAGGGGACCCAGTACAGGGCTTTGTTCCAGGGTCCCCAACAACCTGGTACTCACTAGTCACATTTATAGAGGAGGTTTTTAACAAGAGGCTCTATTAGAGCACATGGATATTTAGTGTGTATCTGGAACTTTGGGTTTTGCTGCCAATCATGCAGTAGCACACCCAGGCTTGCTAGTAAGCATATACTGTGTTCTCTTGTGCTCTCTGAGGCATCTGGTGGGGCCACTGTGTGATACAGGAAGCTGGACTAGATGGGCCTTTGGCCTGATCCAGCAGGGCTCTTCTTATGTTCTTATGACAAGGAGCTGCAGGCAGTCCTGGCTCTCTGAGAAACAGACCTGTATGCACGTGTTTCCAAACTCAGGCCTGTCACATTCACACATGACATTTTTGCACTATTTAAAAAATAAAAAGGATCTTGGGGAGTATGTTGCATGTAGCCCTATATTCAGACCTTACCTTTATGTGGAGCTGTAAAGCATGGTGGAAAGGAGCAAGAGACTGTCAATAAGCCCCCTGCCCTTGCACTAAGGTGCTTTGAAAGCCCTGCCCCTAGCCCCTCTCTCTCTGTGAAGTGTTTGTCGGCATAGCCGAACAGTGTACATGGGGGCTGAGTTTGGAAGCATATCAGCATGGGGTGGGGCTTACTGGCACATGTTCACTCCCTCCACCACCATGCATTCCAGATCCATGTGAAGGTAAGGTGTGAGTTATGCTTATGAAGTAGCCCCCTGCAATGACGTTCACTGAATGTGTTTGGGCAAATCTCCATTGCTCAGCTGTCATAGGGAAAAGGCAATATCATTTATTATAACTTACACTGAGCCCTTGGGATGGTAGGAAAGGAATCTAGCAAGAAGATGAAAGAGGGTTGCACTATTAAGTTTAAACAACAACACTACTGTATTTCTTCAATTCTAAGACGCATGTTTTTTCCCAATTAAGCATTTCAAAAAATGGGGTGCGTCTTAGAATCGAAGGTCTCCAAAAAGCACCCCAAAATGCTATCTTCTTACTTACTGGGACTTGGGGGAGCTTCAGGGAGGCCTGCGCAACCCTCTGCAGGCCTCCCTGATCTTCAGTTCGGCAAAAAACGGTGATTTTCAGCCACTTCCGGTTTTCGCGAAAACCAGAAATGCCCAAAAATCACTGTTTTTCGCCAAACTGAAGATCAGGGTGGCCTGCAGAGGGTTGCGCAGGCCTCCCTGAAGCTCCCCCAAGCCCAGGTAACGAAGGAAATGGCACTTTCTGACGGGGCCAGAAATGCTATGCAAAGGCAGTGCACTCAGTCATCCTCAGCTGCAGGAGACATGCTGGGGAGAGTTGGTGCTGGGCAGGTAGATTTAATGAAGGGAGGCGAGTCTTACAATTGATGGATTTTTTTTCCCTGCTGGTGGTACTGAAAGTAAAGGTGCACCTTAGAATTGATGGCGCCTTAGACTCGAAGAAATACGGTAATTAAAAAAAATGCAAGTCCCAAAAGGTGCTCAGGAGGAATTAAAAATCCACAACTATCCAGGGTTGTTTATATTTATATTTTGAGTCTTGTCAGTTGAAGTTCTCCTGCAAGGGAAAAACAGGGGCAGCCCAAGACCTCTTGGCACTTGAGGCACTATGTCAAATGTCTTCCCCCTGTTTGGTGATGTGCCAGCCTCTGCTCCTCCCACTGTCTAAACTGGAAAAGTAGGGTAGTAAAAGAGGAAGTGAGGAGGAGAGGACAGTAGCACTCAAGCCCCACCACCTTCCTCTCCACTGCACTTCTTCTTCTTCTCTGTTCCCTTCTTCCTTTTCCAACCCAGGGAGTAGGAAGAGAAAAAGGATTGGTGGAGGTGAGTGGATGGACAGAGGTGGGTGCCCCCTGCCAATCTGCTACCAAGCCCTTCCCACAAATCTTCTGCATGCAAAGCAGGTGCTCTACTTCTAAGCTACAACTCCTTCCCAACTAGGATTGCCAACTGACTGAAGCTATTCCTGGAGATTTTTCCTGATGTGACTAATGGCCCGATCCTGCCTAACTTTCTGCCTGCAGAGCGTGCAATCCTCAGGCGGAGGGTGCCGTAGGGTGCCGTAAAGCGCGTTTTTGGCACCCTTTCTGCGCATTTTCAGCACCATGGAGTAAGGGACACCGGTGCGCAGGCTGACAGCCCCTTACTCCGCCTTCTGCAGGACCCTGAAGCTGCCGGTGCAGGGGTAGGGGAGAGCAGGCAGGGCGGCGAGGGAGGGCGGCCGTTGGGTGAGCCAGCCTGGGAGGGGGCGGGGATGTCGGCGGCAATATCCCTGTTCCCTTACCAGGCTTGGTGGCCCTTTCCCCGCCGCCCCGGATGTACGTCGGCTCGAGAGCTGACGTACATCTGAGGAGGCCCATTAGGGCTGGGCAGCCCTACACCAGGGGAAGGGGATGAATGTCCCCCCGAGGAGACCCCGGGTTGCGCCAGAGCGGCCTGGGAAGGGTATATAGGGCTTGCCACGGATCGTTATGCAGGATTGGGCTGCCCGTCAGGGAGGCTCTGTTAAAATGTCCGAGATTACTTTCAGTAGACACCTGGAGGTTGATGTTGATTCTTAGAGGGCTGGGGACCCCATCAACAAGGCCCTCCCAACATTTCGACAGCCAAAAATAGGGATGCTCTTGTAGAATTGCCATACCCCATTTTCAACATCTCCTCCTCCAGTTGCAGCAGCTTGTCCTGGTCAGGCTTCCGAAGCAATTGTGTTAGCAAACTGAACATACACTATTCTTGTTTTGTTTTGTTTTACATTCAGACGCCACTGTTCAGCTAGTTCACTAGGGTTTTTTTTAAGCCCCCCCCCCCCCAAGTCAAGAATGTTTAATAGGATGTCTTATCACACTAGATCTGGCTTGGCTGTCTGTAGAAGAGCTGCAACAAGTCAAGCTCCTTCAGCAACAATTACTATTTTGATAGACAGAAAAGAAGGTGGAAGTGGGGGGCAGAAGGGAAGCTTGCGCATGTGTGCACAAACAAATCATTTTCTGTTTCTTTCAGAAAGACATCTCCAATGTCTCTCCACAAGGGAAAAATTAGGAAGTGATTTACCAGGGACAGATACTTGAAAAACATGAACAACTGGAGTATTTAGAAACCAAAATCCTATGTTTAAGATAATTATATTATACACCTTTGCATAAACTCATTTGTTTAAATAACTTACTCTGAAGTTGATATTGGGCATTGGTGGCACATCTAGGGGATTTGTACCAAGGAGCACCCTTGTGACTGGCAGAGTGCTATGACAAAGGGAGGGTAGGTGGACCAACCCACAGACCATGAAGTAGTAGCCCTGCAAGGCCCAGAATCATCAACCCACGAACACAGCAGCATTTCACAGGGGATCTCAGAATGTTTTCAACTATTTCTCAATGCTAGAAATGTGTTCTGTGTTTCTAAGATAAAAGTCAAGGTTCCAAGAACATGAAATTTGCAAATACAAGATTCCTTGGGCAATCCTATGTCTACGAAATGCCAGGAGATGGTGTATATATCTGATGAAAGCACTTTGAACTACTGTCTGTCTGTCCCCCATCTATTTCCATTAGCTGGAGAAAGCAAAATGTAATACCCTCATATTGTGTTGACTAGTCTGGATGGACTTCTGGTTCAGTCCCCACTCCCCAAAGATACAGTATCTACCTACACTAATGGACTGGGAGGGGAGAGGGAGTGGAGAAAGACACAGCAGCAGCTGCTTGGCTGAAATCTCCATAGGTCGTGGGAGATGGAAACAAGACTCCTCTGATGCCCTTCTTTCCTAGCAGCCTAGCAGCTAAGCGGGCACAATCCTATCCTTCGCTCTGCTCAGCGATCCAGTTATGCTAGGCTTACCATCCGTCACGGAAAACCCAGGACCGTCCTGGGTTCCGGGCTCCGATCCCAAGTCAGTCCCAGGCTTTCCGGGCCCAGTGGAAGCCTCCACTGCCACCGCTTTAAAAATTTAAAAAGTACCTTTTTTCCGGCGGCGCCATCTTGGATCTCGCGAGATTTTGCGAGATCCAAGATGGCGCTGCCGGAAAAAGGCGCACTTTAAAAGTGGCAGCAGCAGAGGCTTCGGGGGCAGCAAGAGTCCTGGCCGGCTCGGATGCAGCCAGCCAGGCTCCGGAGTGCTACCGTGAAGAAGACGAAGAAGACGAAGAAGACGATGGCGGCCGCGAAGAAGACGATGGCAGCAATGGCGGCAGCCACAAAAAAAGAGAAGATGACGACATGAATGGTGGCGGCAGGACAGGTAAGTAAATTAATTCATTCATTAAAAATAAATAAATACCGGTAAATAAAATTTTCGGGCACCCTTCAGATGGCAGCTGGGCACTTCACAACCAGAAAAAACAAACAAATAAATAAAAAATACACCCAGAAAATTGTCAGGAGGGGGGTGCCCCAGTTTAGAACCGGGAAAATTTGGTAAGCCTAGGCTATGCCAGCACTGGCAATGCTGTATCCTGAGCAGAGTAGGCAAGGTTGGAGGTCCCAGGTAAAGCCCCAGTCCCCACAATGGGTCTCCTCAGATCTGCATCTGCCATTTGGGCAGTGCAAATCAAGGAGGCCTGTGCTGGGAGAAATGAGCCTGGGAGGGGGATAGGATATGGCATATGCTGCTGCCGCTAATCCTGCCCCCTCCCAGGCCTGATCCGCCCACCCCCTGCCCGTACGCCGCATGGCCCAGCCACGGCTTACCCGCACCACACACTATTAGGCCTCTGCACTGGCCTGGGACTGGCACAACTTCTTTATGGCAACTTTGCAACAGTCCTGGGCCAGCGCAGTCATCCTACACCGGTCTAGGAGCCAGATAGGATTGGGCTGCCCAATTATTTTGGACACACAATGGGGGTTCAATTTGAATCCAAAAATGAAAAGTATACGTAGGGGTGGGTTGTTAAGGACACAAACAGGCCCAGCAAGGACAGGGACAGTCAAAGGCATTTTGATGCCTGATGTGGAAAAATCCAAATTTAATTTTTTAACATGGCCTTAAGACCCGGAAGACTCTGAAAAGATATTTTTGAAAGGACTTGGTTAATTTTGGTTTTGCGCTTTCTGATCTTCTTTTTGTCTCGTTCTGTTTATTTACATCTTTGGAAAAAAAATTGACAAACTCTAATTTAAAAAATAAAATCCCAAAGGCATGTCCCACTCCAACTGGGAGGAGCACTGGGAGGCTTCTGTGCTCCTGTTTATTTCAACAGGTCTTGTATAGAAGAACATTCTGGCAGATTGTGGTCATGGAACCAAATCTGTCCATCTGCCTCTCTGTCATCCTTAGCAGTATCCAAAATTTGCCATCCAAAACAGTCATCCTTCCCTTGCCTTAGGGCAGGGCCATCTCAGGAAACGCAACCTGAAGTTATATCATGTATCATCATGGGTGTCCCAGGCATTTGGCAATACTCAATAGGTGCTGTGATGCTTAGGCAACCATACAGTATGTAGAATTCACTGTCAAAAAAGATGAGACAGCATTTATGTGGGGGGAGGAGAGAAGGGAATCACAACAAAATATTGCAACTCGAGTGCTGGGAAAGTGCAGTTCCCTGCAATAGACACAAGATGGGCAAAAGAGATTTTGTATTCTCCCTACAATAACTGAGCAACAAATGTAACAGAAAACAGAAATATTTAGCAAAGAAAATTTCAACTTGATTTTATTTTAATTAAAAAAAAAAATCAGTGTGTGCATGTATGTCTGTGTATGCATGTGGGCTGGTGGCAGGGACACTTCCTCCTCTCCTGCTGAGGGCGGAAGAGGAGTTGCAGCTGTCCTGGCTTGCTCCCAGGGTCCCCAACAATAATGCAAAGAGTCGGGGGAACCAACAGTTGGCCAGAAGTGCCCCCATCACTATGAGATTCAGATGGAGCTTCTGTGTGTTGCCTCCCTTCCTGTCCTTGCTCCTCTCTCCTAATGCCCTTCCTCTTCTGCTTTCAGGTGTTACACTTTCTCTTCCTTGCCTTTTACTGTCACTGGCAAGTTTTCCAAACTATGCCACCCTTCTCACTATTTACGTTTGGATATGAAATGCAAATCAAGAAGCTTGAAGCAAAGTTATTCTTTGGAATATATTGTTTTGGCTCAGAATTTGGATTTTATTGTTTGCTTTTTGTTTTGCTTTTATGGAGAGAGCACTGCCAGGCTTTTTGGGACATGATGTCTAACTGGCGTTCACATTTAACATCTTTTTAAGCAGATGACAGGATTATTATTATTATTAACAATAATAATATTTATATACAGCTTTTCAACACAAAAGTTCACAAAGCAGTTCAAGAAATGAAAAAAAAAAACCCCAAAAGGAAAAAATGTACCAGAGGGGCTCCCCATCTAAAAGAAGAGGCACAAGGGAGACACAAGCAAACAGCCACTGGAAAATATAAAACGCTGAGATGAATAAATACCGTTGCTCTATACCTGCTCAGAGCTAAAAAGTGCCTCTAGTCTTTTACCCAATAAATAGGGATTATTTATCATCATCCACTACTTAGAAAGGGAGAATAATTGGCAGGGGAGACCAATTCCTGCTCTGTGACCTGGAGTAGAACCATATTATGTGGGCCAAACTAGCTGAGATGCAGATTGTACCTCCCATGCTTTTTAAAAAGCAGCCAGTATGCGCACATGTCGGATCAGGGTGTTGGTGCTGGGGGAAGGTTTTTTGAAAATCTTTCCCCCTAATCAAAAAGTGTACCCTGAAGCAGCTGTTGCTTGCAAGTAACCGTTCCCCCTCACCTCCTCCCCATTCAGGGTGGGTTTAAAAAGGTGGGTTTAAAAAAAAAAAAAACAATTACAGTCAGGAGAATGGCATAGGATTGTAGCTCCAATCCAGCCCCCCCCCCCGCGACTTTTAACTCATCCATATAGGTCAGGGGTTCTCAACCTGGTCCGGGTCCGGGTACCCCCTATCACGGTCCAATTTTCTGAAGTATCCCCTGATAATTAACTGCTAATTGGATTAATCAATTAATTAATTAGATAATTAATCGTTAAATAAAAAGTACTAAAACAATTTTAAACGTGAAAAAATGTTTTATTTAACTCTGTGTGTGTGTGTGTGTGTGTGTGTGTGTGTGTGAGAGAGAGAGAGAGAGAGAGAGAGAGAGAGAGAGAGAGAGAGAGAGAGAAGATCTCTTTTTTCTCCCCAAGTCAGACTTCCCAAAATCAGCTCCTCCCTCCCCCACCACACCAAAGTACATTTTCCAAAGTACAAAAATAAGCCCAAAACCAAAATCAGAGACACAGAAGGGCTCAGAAAATAATTACAATTTAAAATCCATGTTAATTAACACTTAATTAGCTGCTGATGGGGCAGATAAGGGGCAGGGCTTGGCGTACCCCCCAGCAAGAGTTCCGCATACCCCTAGGGGTACCCGTACCACAGGTTGAGAACCTCTGATGTAGGTGATCCAATCATTTCATGGATCTCTTTTCACTGTCTAGCTTGCTCTTGCCTGAGGAGGTACATAATAACCATCCATAGCTACAATAGCTATAGCAATGGGCCTGCAGCAACTTCCAGACCTTGATAAAGGTATGATGCCAACCATAATTTGGTGTAACCTGCGTTCTGTAACCAGTTTCAGACAAATTTAAAACCTTGGCTAAATTCAACCCATGGGTAAAGTCAGAGCAGAGGGAGAGATGATGTAATTCCTTAGCCTGTTCTCTTAAACATAGTTGAATTATGAACATATGGATGCACCAATCCATGATGGAGCCTGGGGGAATTTGCAGAACCAGCAAATGTTGTAGATTTCCCAGGAGCCCAAGAATTAGCAAAGTGGAAAAGGGGTGTCCAGTATTTGCTTCACACACACAAACCGCCGAGTCTAGGTGTACCATTGTGGAAAGTGAGATAAAACAACATCTTCTCCTGAAAATGCAGGAGCAGAGTTATAAATTAAACACCCAAATAATCGAAAGTGAGCTTGCATGGACTGCTGTTGGGTGTGTGGGTGTGACCCACCCTTATTGCTCCGACAGCTGTTTGTGCTCTTTTGCGCGTCCAGGACCCCTCCAGGCTGCCCAGGCTTCTGGGCCAAATCCAGAGAACACACTCCTTGCCTCTCCCTGCAACACATGTGGGGAGTAACTAGGCCAGCCCGGTTTCCCAAAATGCACAAGAGGGAAGGGTTCCCTGGCTTGGCCTACTTTAGGAACCACATGGAAGGGAAATGACTGGAAACTCTGGGATGGATTTGGGAGCAGATTGTTCCTGTGTTTGCCTTTCTTTTCAAAGTAGCAACATCATATAGTTGAGTGCGAGATGCAAAATGGCAGAGAGATGGAGGCCGTTCCTCTCACCAAAGGAACAAGTGATCTACGCTAAGGGAACAGGTACTGTTGCACACAAATCCTGAAGCTTTTGAACCATGAACACTCCAATTCTATTAATCACAATTATATAGATCAGGAAATCGCACCCGTATCTGCTTGTTTTGCTCTTTATTTCTTGGTTCCAAGAATCAAATTTTCAAAGAAAAGAAAACCTGAAACCTTTCTCAAACACTGGTCAAAAGGAAGGAAGGTACAGTAGTTAAGAGGACAAGAGACTAAGAAATAGCCACCATAGGAGAACACTGATGATCGCTTTTCCTGTATCCTTTCACTCTCTCCTTGCACTCCCTAGTTGCAATCATAAGGACTGGAAACTTACAGAATAAGGATGCCCTTAAAGGCTGATCTACACCGCACTTCTGTCGGCACGTCCCAGGCGTGTGCGGTGTGTGCGGAGTGGTGTGGCTTCTTTTTTAACCGATCGCCATGGAACGCGGGAGAGCTGTGCTCTCCCAAATTCCGTTGCGATCGGCTGTGGACCATGCTCATGATTTTGAGAGGGTGGGACACAAAGCAAATTGTTTGACCAATGGGATGAGAGGGGTTTTTCAGCTAATTGGAGCGCAAGTGTTTCAGGCAATCAGCATTGAGCTTTATTACAAGACGGGACAATCAGGAGGAACAAGTGCGTAGAAGGAACTGGTGGAGCCCAGGGCAGCGTTTCGGGCGGGGCGTCCTGTCCCATACGCTCGAGCGCCTCCCAACGCAAGTACAATGCAACAGGACTGGGGGTAGATCAGCCTTTACTGCACCCATTCTATGATCGTATCTGCAGTCTTGGACACGTTGCACACAGCAGCCAGCCTCATCAGCCTCTGCTACTTGTGATTATTAGGTCCATAGAAACTGCTCTGCAGTATGGTCAAGATCAAGCATGTGCAGTAGTGCACTGCTGGGACGCTGGCAGGAAGGCTGGCACCTTCCTGCCCATGTTGTCAGCTGCCCACTGGAGAAAGTCAGTAATGGGAGAGGCGGAAAGGGGTTGAGGGAACCTGCGAAATCGCTAGTGCAGGTCTGAGGAGACTCATTGTGAGTTGGGAGGCTTACAGAAGCTTAAGGGGATTTAAATTCCCTTTCGCCTTTGAAGCTTTTCGATCCACCCCCTCCCCTATATACTGCGACCCCGTTTCTGATGCAGCTGCACCATGGGGGGAAGGGAGAGGGGGGAGGATAAAGCTCTAAGAGAGATGAATATATATCACTAAGCCAGAAATGATTGTCAAGAGGCAAATATCTCCTTAACACATATAATTTAATATGCTAATTTATTATTATTTATTTATTAGATTTCTATCCTGCTTTCTCTTGCATTAATTTAAACATTAATGCTGCAGCAGGCCTTCAAGATAAGAAGAGCACAGATATTATTATAGCATGAGCACAAAGATGGCATTGCAATATGATATGCAATACTGGATTTTCACTATGATATTGTGCTACCCTCTTGTGGACAGTGCTTGCTACTACACAGTATCCAATCCAACAGTGATTTTCCAAGGGTGCTCTGCGGGGGTCCTCAGGTTGCCTGGAAGCTTCAGGGGTTCCTCAACAAGAAGATCTGTGATGACTGAGCACGCTTGATGATAGTCCTGGGCAGCCTATTATCACATGAAAGACCCACATGAGCATTCCAAGAGCACTTTGCAACACTGAAACAAAAAAAGCCACTATGCTATGGGAGGACTACAGATTTAATCTCTACAGGTCTACTAGAGCAGCGATTCTTATAGTCAGTTACACTGAACTTCAGGACCACTATCCTGATTTGTTTGCAAACCACCATGTTTTACTTAGGTAAGTTATCTTAGGTCAGTTACTTAGGTCATGATGTAGGGAGGATGCTTGAGAGGCCCCTTGTCAAAATAGTTCTCACACAGGATGTTTTTCCTCTACTTGGTTCCTTCCACTCAGTTTTCTACTGCCACTGATTGCACTCCTCCATTGGGGCCGGGCAGCCTTACACCCAGGGAAGGGGACGAATGCCCCCTTCTCCCAAGGTGTTTCCGGGCTGCGCCGATGCTTACTTATTTTAGGGGAAACAGGGTATTGCATTCAGATTCATAAACAGATACAGTTGATTTTAAGGATTAAGGTTCAAATGAAACTGGAAACCGTTTTGTTGGGTATGAGGGATGATCATGTAGGCGAAAAATTTCACACTTTGTTTTTATATATGATAAGTGCGGCAAGAATGTTATATGCACAATATTGGAAGAATTCAGAGATACCTTCGCTGGAAGAATAGTGATTGAAAGTTTTGGATTATACTGAAATGGATAAACTTACAATTTTAATTAAGGAAAAATCAGTCAACCTTTTTGTGAATAATTGGAAACCATTTATTGATTTTTTAAGGGAGAGAGAGAGAGAAGAACGATGTGATGATATGCAGATTTAATATGCAGATTTAATTAATAACAAAAATGTTATTTTTGTGGGTGTTATTTTGGCTTAGTTGGATATTATATGTAGAAAATATTGAACACTATGCTAGTAGGATGTATTGCTTCGCACTTGCTATAACTTTATGAAATATGTATTGTTTTTATGTTTACACACACACACACACACACACACACACACACACACACACACACACACACACACACACACCGTATTGGCCTGAGTATAAGACTCACTTCCCCCCCCCCTAATTTAAGTTTTTAAACTAGGGGTGCATCTTTTAATCAAGCTGTTGCAATTCGGGTTTGCAGCTGCCCCTCCCCCAGGCTCAGCAGAGAAAGGGCAGCAAAATACTCACTGCTGCTGTTCAGCTGTGCAGTGAGGGCCTTTTGCTGGAAGCAGCAGCAAGGCTAAGAGGAGACGCCTTGTTTGCTGGCTATCTTCAAAGCAGCTAATTGAAGTGATTATCAGGTGATTATCGCTGCTGGCTGAGACATCTTTGCAGGGCTTGCTGTTTGTTTGTTTTTAGTGGAGATAATGGCAGAGATACAGTGGGCTCCTTCTCTGCCCTGCAGGGCTTACAGTATGTCCTTTTTCTTTGTTAAAACAAGAGCACACATACCTCTCCCCTTTCCAGGCTGTAATCAGTTGGTAATTTTCGTTCTCTGGTCTGCTGGGTTTTGTATCCTTTTGTAAGGCAAGATCACATACACTTTCATCCCCCCTCCCCAGGCAATGAATGTTTTAGGCTGCAATCCTGTGCATACTTTCCTGAGAGTAAGCTCCATTGAGAACAGTGGGACTTGCTTCTGAGTAGACATGCACATGATTGCTCTGTTCGTTAAATCACTGGCATAAATTTAATGTCAGTGATTTAATTATTATTTTTTAATAGCACCAAACTTTAAGGGTGCGTCTTATACTCAGGGCAATAAGAGAACAATGCCCCCGAGGAGATCACAAATAACAAGAACAAACTGGAGATACGGAGAGATAGGTCGCAATTCTGCCCCTCGCAGATAAGCGAATTCACAGATAGCGAAGTCGCATATAAAGAGAACTGACTGTATTCTTAATGTGTGCTGCTCTGGTGAATATTACTTTTGTATTCTTTGCTTTTTAGGGTGAAAATCCTCATTAAAAATGTTAACATTAAAACAAAGAAAAAGTGTCCACTGGAATTTAAAGGTTCTTCCCCTGGACTGTAAGTTATTAAAAAGCTGGGAGGGGGAAGCTCCCCATGAATCTTTTTTATAACTGTGGAACAGGACGGTGGGTAGAAGAAACAAGGATTTACTTTTGTAGAGGAAAAGTTAATGAGGCTCAGATCTTATAATGAAAATCCTACCTCAGCACATATTCAGAGTCAACCTGCTCCTACAACCTGACGGGCAGGAGACTGAAATTGTTCAGTGGTAGACAAAAAAGTGGTGGGGGAAAATCTCTACACATGCTCAGAGCCATTTTTGTTCCCATATTGCAAAACTCACAGCCCAATCCTATTGGAGCCGTACGCTGCCAGAACAAGTGTTCTGACGACATACGAAGCAATCCAGCAGTCAAAAAATGTGACCCATGGCCTGGTCTCTGCGGCAAGTGGCAGGCTCCACAGGCCAGCAGCCTCCAGATGCCCACTGGCACAGGTGCAGGGGCCCAGGGGGTGGGTGGAATGGAGCGGTGATGGTGGGGAGGAGGGCAGATTGGGACTGGGAAGGGGGTGGGTTCGGTGGCAGTGGCGTCCACCATACCCAAATCCCCTTCCTGGCTTCAATTCGCCTTCCTGGGTCCACACTGACTTGTGCCAGCTATGGAACTGGCACAGGTCTGAGTAGACTCAGCAGCCTGGCACAGGGTTACTCCAGGGCAAGGGAACAAATGTTCCCTTACCCCAAGGAGGCCTCTGGAGGCTGAAACTCCCTTGCAGAGTTCAGCATGTACCATGTTGGCACCGCTACATCACTGCAGAGGGAGGGAGTTAGGATTGCGCTGTCAGTCCTGGGACCTGGAGTCCTTGTAAACCGGCACCTGATGAGATCTTGGCATGGATTAAGTCAAGGCCGGGGGGGGGGGGAGGATAACGAAAGCTTTTTTTAAAATAAGAATGGTGTTGTTTTTTAAAGAACAACTCTCTTTTTCTGTAGAGCTGTTAGAGTAGGGGGAACAGAATTATTTATTCTCTGGCTTGTTGTTGGCAATGGGGTGGCACCTCTGAAGGGTAGCGGCAGAAAGTGCTGCTGGGGGCGGGAGCCAATGACACCCCCGTGATGTCATTAGCCCCCCCTTTGGGGGCGACGTCACTTCGCGGCCTTTTCCATTCAAAAAACGCTCCCCCCCCGCGCGTTTTTTGGGCCAGAAAAGGCCTGTTACGGGCCCGGGTGGCTGCGGGGACGACTCCTTTCCTCTGCGCAGCTGGGAAAAGCGGCGAAAAATGCCTATGTCGACACCGCCTTTTGATGCCCGCCCCCTGTTCCTACACCACTGCCCATGTTTTTAAAAAAAATAAAAAACAATTGAGGCTCCGCCACCTACTGCCCAGCCTGTCCCCCCCCGCCCCACTCGTCTTGCCGCTGCCTTTTTCACCACGACTGCTCTAAAAAGCAAAAGCCGCTCTAGTTTGCTGAAGACCCAGGTGGTGGCGGTGAAAAGGGTAGGTCATTCACCGCTGCTCCCTTGCCCCCTGCCTGCTACATGCCCCCCTGCCAGCCCCCAGCCCAGCCTGTTGCCCTTGGGTGCACCTTGGGGTGCACCCAAGGTGCACAAATTGCCCCACTTAAATCGCCCCACTCAAATTGCCACTGCCTTTTTGGCTACAGCCACCTGGATCTCCAGGAAACAAAAGCAAAGCTGCTTTTGTTTGCTGCAGACCCAGGCGGTGGCAAAAAAGCAGCCAGGAACAACAGTGAACAGGAACCACCAAACAAAAAATACCAGAGGGTGCATTTATCAGGAGATTATCAGGGGCAGGAAGTTTGGTTCAGTCAGTCAGGAGAGCTGCAGCCTTACATGCCTGAAGATCAAGGCCAGGACGGCAGTTCGGGACTCATTCACTGCTGACAAAGCTGCAAAAACCCTGTGTGTGTGAGAGAGAGAGAGGGGGGGGGAAAACTACAGCTAGCACTCTGAGGGGGAGTTGCCTGTCTGTCAACGCATGTGAGGGGAATGCCAGAGAGAGGCCAGACCAAGAAAGGAAACACCTGAAATTGAAATAAGTGTCCTACGAAAGATTAGGACATTTATTGTAAAAACCATTTGGTTTAGAATTGCCTGCCTATTGTAAACCGCCTTGAATCCAGAGGGAGCAAATCCAAAGGAGAAATCCAATGACAAGAAAGGCGGTATATAAATACTGGAATTATCATCATCATCATCATCATCTCCTATCTCTGTATTGCTTGCTATACATTATATTTCACCACTAGGTGGCAGAACGTCTCTGGCAGAATGTCTTCTGGTGGCAGATTATACACTACATTTCTAGCAAGTCCACTTTTTAGAATGTGTTAAAATTATACTATTTTTTAGTTAAACCGGTGTCAAAGGGTTGCTAGAGAAGAAGCAGGGGCCTTCTGCTTCCACTAAAGAACCTTGATCTTCCATGAAATTAAATCAATGTCTAGCCATGCCTGCAGATAGGAGGCACACCTTTCCTTTATTCAGGCTACTTTCCATGCCCTATTTATTTTGTCACTTTTGCCCTCCAAGCTATTCTGAGCTGGATCAGCAGGTATCACACTGGCAGTCCAATCCAGCGTAACCTACAGCCAGATGCAATAGCCAGATGCAAGGGAGTGGCGACAGGAACTGTTTTTCACAAGAGAAAAAAATACATACCAGTCACTTTGCCAGGCCAGAGTTTGCTTGTAGGGACTAAAATTGGATATTAATTTTAATATCTGAAAACCAGCAGGGGTATATGTATAAATAAGCGATTGTAACATGTAGCCACAGGGGCCACCTGAGAAGCAGGTAACCTAAGTTGCAAATCTGTTTTAACCAGGGACCAGAGAAGGAGAAACCATGCATACCATGAGAAACAATGCCTCTCCTATATGGCATTCCACAATCTGGGGAACAAATAACCACTATTGTCTGATGCCAGCTTGATATAATGAGGTACAAACAGTTCAGCAAACACAGGTAAAGTTAGCCAGATTATCTAAGGGCAAGGGAAGTACAACACAAGCTGATTACTGGAATGGTCAAATATTGCACAGCCAAATGGGAAACAACAGTTTCTTTGCAGAGCAGGACCTGCCCCATATATTTATTTAGCTCCGAGAGGCAAATATGCTACGGAATTCCAGTTCTACAGTTCCACTCCTAATTCCACTTTGAAGGCAATCAGTTTACTAACACTAGTTGCACAGAAGTTGCCTCAGAAAACTGAAACCCCTGCTGGTTTTCAGATATTAAAATTAATATCCAATTTTAGTCCCTACAAGCAAACTCTGGCCTGGCAAAGTGACTGGTATGTATTTTTTTCTCTTGTGAAAAACAGGCAGCCCAATCCTGACTAAGATCAAACTGGGGCCAGGCCCTATCGGTGAAACCGGGGCCAGGCCCTATAGGCCTCTGAAGGCTGTACCCCTCCCCCTCCTGAGCCGCCTGGGCCAATTGCCACCCTCCCTGCCCCGGCGATCCGCCCACCCCACCCGCTGGATCCTAACCTACCAGGTCCATCGGCGGTGGGGTCCGGTCCGTCGCTGGAGCTGAGGAGGCTGGCGTTGCACCAGCCTTCCCTGCTCCCGAGAAGGCGCAAACGTGCCTTATAGCACGTTTGCAACCTCTGCTGGCGCCAGAACGCTTGTTCCGGTGCTGGAGTTTTCTTCAGGATTGTGCAGTAAATCCGTTAATGATATAACAGGTAACACACTAATTTGTAAACCACGTTGTCGGTGCCGGTGCTGCGGCTTCAGTTTCACAAATGTGCCGTAAAGCTTGTTGCAACACCTGGAGAGGAGGTAACGTTGACGGGACAGCTTGTGTCGTCCCTCTGAAGCTGGCCCTGCAGGACTGCACTGTGGAGCAGGTAAGACCTGCTCCAAGCGGGACTGAGGCTGGGGGAGTGGGGGGAGGGCATCACAAGGCAGGGCACGGCGGGGTAGTGGATGGATTGGGCCTGGGATGGTGTGGGACCGGCATCCTTATCAGACACCATATCCTATCCTCCCTCCCAGGCCTCAAGCCCTGACATGGGTCTGCTCCAAAGACCCAACTAAAGAGCTGGCGAAGAACTGAGTAGTAGCCCATTTGCTGTGGCTGGGGGTTTACCAGGGGTAAGTGAGCAAATGCCCACTTACCCTGAGTAGACCCTTCCCCAGATAGGATACACTGAACAGCCTAAGGCGGGAAAGGATAGGACTAAGCTGTGTGAGTGGCTGTTTGTTAAAAAGCGGAATATAAATAGTCTTAATAAAATAAATTATCATCATCATAATCAAGTGGAATATAAATAGTCTTAATAAAATAAATCATCATCATAATCAACTAGCAAATCTGATTTTCTGCAAATAGTTAATTTGGAAAGCAGTTAAAATGGATCCCAAGGTAAAAGACAAGCCACCCCAGTGGTAATGAATTGGTGCCAGAAGAGATGAAAAATGTATAAGATAACCTGGCCATTAGGAATCTTCAACCCACATGGCGCACCTTCTCTGGTCTTGTGACCTGAGGATTTCTGTCAGTTTCACATGCTAAGCACTAGAAAATGTGTCAGTGTGTCTAGGTCAGTATCTAGAGATGTTTCTGATCACAAAGCTCCAAAACAATTACGCTGGGTTCACTTAAGGACCCACTAGGCCACTGACATATACAAGATGATTCCAAGTCAGCTGATGGAAAATCAGCTGATGGCAGCTCAGCTCAGCCACTTGGCTTTATTGCACTGCTGCATGCGCTGCTACGGGGATGTGAATGATTAATCTCAGCGCAAACATCAGGAGATATTATTGAAAAGACCACAAAGACTAGATGGCAAGATGAAGCAGACAGGAAAGCATCTCTCTTGAAAGTTCATTTCAAGCTATCGTGTTCTTTGAAGACAAGCTTCTCTGAAATGTTTATCAAGAGGAAGAGGCAGGGCTGGTTTTGGATGTAACTGGCCCGAGTCTATTTTATTCTATTGCTCTATGTCATATTCTTACTGGCTGAAGATGAACGTGGTGGGCCCATGGTCCTCAGAGGTCCCAGCTGGCTGAGCTGACGCTTGAACTCTCAGTGGTAGCATCTGCTGCACCGTCAGGGGCCCAGTGCAGGGCTTTGCATCAGGACCACAGCAACCTGACACCTGCACTGCTGCTATTAACAGCCCTTTAATTAGCCATACTTACCAGTGTGCTCAGCTAACCTTCAAAACGTGGTCCCAGGTCAGAAAGGTTTGCATTTTGCATTAGGTGGACAAGACTGGAAAGAAGGGAGAAATCAGGGACTGGCTTCCTCGTGAGAAGTGAGGTAAGATAGATGGCAACAGAGATGCAGGGAATGTCAGGAAAGGTCTTCCTGAAGGGACTTTATAAGGACTTGACAAACTGACAGCCCAATCCTAACGGCCCAATCCTAACTAACTCCCTGCGTGACAATACAGCAGCGATGGCACAGCCTCTGCTGTACCCCGCGGGGAAGTTTTGGCTGCTGTTTTGGAGGTCTCATCCTCTGTTTTGGAGGTCTCCTTGGGCTAAGGGGACATTTCTCCACTTGCCCCAGGGTAAACCCCAGCAGCAGCTATGGGTAATTCGGACCTGCACCAGCAATATCTCTATGAAGGCAGATCAGGCCAGGGAAGGGGGTCTGGATTTGGTGGGTGCTGTTGCTGCCAAACCCACCCATCCCCCACCCCATTGCCTCTCCAGTCCACTCTCCTCCCGTTCCACCCTCCTCCTGCCACTTCCTGCCTGCCACACCATCTTACTAGCCTCAGTGGGTCTTCTGGGATCCACAGGCACATGCAGGAAGACCTTCCCACTGGCACTCCGGCAGCCATGCTGCTGGAGCATGCTTTATGGCTGCTTTGCAGCTGGCAGCACTGGCGGAACATGTGTTCTGTCGGCAGGGGAGCCCAATAGGATTGGGCTGTCAATTCCCCCACCAACGCAGCTGTGCCACATGCTGCATCCTGGGGGAGGGGAGTTCCAGAGGACTGATGATCTAAACCAGGGGCGAGGAATCTTTTCCCTGGTGAGGGCCGTTTTAAATATTAGGAATTTGCTTGAGGGCCGGCCGTAAGGCCGGGCACCATTTTTATTTATTTATTTAATTTTTGCCCCCGCCCCCCATCGGCCTCCGGAGGCTCCGCGCTCACCGTCCGAAGCCGCCGCCGGGTCCGCGCGTCACATCCGGCGTACCATGCTGATGAGGGCAAGAGCTTGCCCTCATCGGCATGGTATGCATGTGCAAAATGGCCAACGGCCTGGTGAGAAGGGGTCGAGGCGGCGGCCGGGGACGACATGCAAAGGCCCTCTCCCGGCCTCCGGAGGTGACGCGCGCCTCCAGGGGCCGGTTGGGCGGCCTCCCGGCAATCTCTCCGGGGGCCGGACCGGATGGCCTCGGGGGCCTGATCCGGCCCTGGGGCCTGAGTTCCCCACCGCTGATCTAAACCAAGATTATCTTTCTCCTCAGAACACAAACGCTGTTTCTGCAAACAATATGACTGAAAGGAAAAACACTGGAAAGTGTGCTTGAGTTAATGTGTGGTAATTGTCTTAGCTTAATACTGTACTACTACTTTCTGGCTGATGGAAACCTGGCCATGTGTTCTGTGCACCCAATCAGCGTCTATGCAGCCTAGCTTTGTGATGTCACCAATCTATCCTGGAAATGCACTTTCAGCTAGGTTTGCACTACTGCAAAATATTTACCACCCAGATATATATTTACCACCTCAAGGAAATACTGTGCTAGGCCACGCTACTGTGCAAGGATATTGCAGGTCACTCTAGCCCTAAAACAATCTTTGTTCCGATCTCGGGCCCTTCTTTGAAAGGAGTCCAGCTGAATCCTTTCTAGTCCATCTAGTTTTCTTCAAAGGCAGTTCTGAACTGCAGGAATGTTCATTTGGGGGCTTGCTGCATCAACAGGGCTGTTGGAATACCACAGGGCAGTTCTCCATCCAAGAACAACATGTTTGTGTTTGTAGAAAAGGACAGTCAGTCATAGTCAGGGTTGGATTGGGAATACTAAATGCCCGTGCAACTGTTCCCTTCCCCAATTCCCCTGCTATTTGATTTTTCACAAAGCTGGCCCAAGACCCTCTAGCACCTGAAGAAGTGTGCAGCCTCCCACTGGATGCTTTGGCTCACCACTCTCCTCTCCTCCACACTTCCTTGTCTGCTTGGTTCTTTTCCTTCTCAAATCCAAGGAGCTGGGGAGGTGGCGGGTGCCCCCTCGATCCACCACCTCAGCCTGCCTCATGGATGGGTTAGCTCTGCACTCTCAGGACGACAGAGTACATTTCACAGGTCCACTACATCAGCAGGCCCAAACCTTTTTGGCACCAGGGACTGGTTTTGTGGAAGACAAATTTTCCACAGACGGGTAGGGGGGTGGGATGGGGTGGTGGTTTTGGGGTGATTGAGGAAGTTTTGTGGGCCTGCAGAGATCACAGACAGCGCCTGCGCTTTCTAAAGCTCAAGCACCAGTGCAGCTCCTCTGGGGTGGCACATCCCTTTTCCACACTTATCCCATCCAGAAACCCTCCCATGTGACCCCCTGGCCCCTCCTTCATTGAATTTGCCTGCTCAGCACCAATTTTCCCCAGCATGCCCCACAGATGATCGGAAAGGTGCTCAGGAGCCGAGCGCCTTTCCACTTATCAGCTGGAGTGCGGGTGGGGCTGGCACTTCAGCCTACAAACTCTCCCCAGTGTGCCCTGCCCACCCTCGCTGACAAGCTTAAAGGCACTTGGCTCCTGAGCGTGATCGTTAGCTGAAGTGCAGGGCATTCTGGGGCGAGTTCCCCCGAGGCAGCCAGCCTGGTTGGCTGCCTCGGGAGAGCTCGCCGCTGAGCAGAGGGGGCAAAATGTTTCTGGTGGGGGCGGGGGCGAAATGGCACGGCGGCGACTGTTTTGGCACCGGGGCAAAAGCCTTGCGGCCCAGCAGCCTGGTTCCTAACAGGCCATGGACCAGTACCGGTCCGCAGCCTGGGGGTTGGGGACCCCTGCACTACACTGCTGTATAAATGCAAAAATCTGGTATATTGTATAGGATTTGACATTTTGAGAAACCCAGCTTTCAACTTCTGAAAAGAAAATGCACCCAGCCTTCGTGGTTGGAAATACATGAATTGTGTCTATTGAAACCTTGGACATCAAAGGGTTTCTCGCCTGCATAGTCATCCCTGCCCCCCAAATGCCTCCACTGATGCACTGTCTATACCCCCAAATCCAGGCCCCAAATTCCTCCTGACCCAGCACCAACATCATCTCTCTCTTTGGCTCAGTTTCAAGCTTCTTCTTAGAACAATGTAAAACAGAGAGTAAAGTCAGGACTGGCCTTACTGCACAAGACAGTCAAGCAAGCAGTCGCTTGAGGTAGCATGTAAGTAAGCAATATCCAATCCAAGGATGAGAAGCACTTCAGATCTTACCCAACCACAGAGGATCTGAGGGATGCACCCAGTGTCCTCTGTGGCACTGATCAGGATGCTGGGGTGGGCCTCTCACAGAAGCACAGGAAGCTGCCTATACTGAGTCAGACTATTGGTCCATCTAGGTCAATACTGTCAACACTGACTGGCAGCAGCTCTCCAGGGTTCTAGACAGCAATGTTTCTCTGCTCTACTTGAAAATGTTGGGGATTAAATCTGGGACATTTTGCATGCAAAAGCTTTACCACTGAGCTAAATGCCGCCCCCCCCCCCAGATCATACAGTGTACAGTACAATTGGCCAAATGCCAAATGTAACAATGGCAGAAGCATTACAAGTCATACGTTTAGAGCTCCATCCCCTGACATGCTCTCATCCCACGCACACCTGGTTAGGTCATGATGTAATCCAGATGCAGGGGCTATATGACCCTCTCTCAGACCATGCTAACCTACCCATACATCACTACATGCTAACCTACCCATACATCACTACTGATCCTCCTGAAACCACTCTTTGCTGAGAAAAAAAGGGGAACATTATGCAAATACTGTAAACCCAAAATATTGTGCCCTTCCCCCCAGAAAAACAAGGAAGGCACATTGAGCAAATGAAAGAAAAAAAGTAAATCTTGCACATCTTGTTTTGAGGCCAGAATCAACCAGCGCAGAACTGGGGTTTCTTTGGTGCAGGCCAAGCTGTGCATACTTGGAGGGATTTTTGCTTGTTCTGGTCTCCACCCTATTTTCTGTAGCTGTTGAATCACTATCCTAAGTGAGAGTTTTTAAACCACTGCTGGAAGCTCTGGAATTTAAAGCCACTCCTTACCCTATACCTCTTGCTCTCCGAGCGAATTCCTGGATGCTCCTGTTGACTTTGAGCTTCATGAGGTAACTGGGAGAATGGACAGTGAAGAAGACTGGAGAGTTCGGTGACTTGCAAGAGGAATCTTGCTTGGCTAGGACTTGGGGGGAACTAGAGTCACTAGGTAGGAAGGTCTCATCATCCAGGTTACCCAACTGTTCTAACTCAGGAATGCTGGGCAGGTGTGAGGCGCCTTCTGAAGACATGGCATAACCTGGATTTTCTGCAAAGAGCCAGCTGATCAAATAGGCGAAAGGCAAGACCTCCTGGTCATAGTGTGTCCAGAATGAATAGGGATGCACCAGTAGCACTGCTGGCTTCCAGGTGCCCAGCTGAAGCGTCAAGATCAATGAGCCCCTGCCTCTCCTTTTCTGTCTTTCCTGGAGAGAAGGGGAGAAGTCAGACTCCCTCTCTGTCCTTTAGCGAGCTGGAGCCTCTCTTGGAGCTGCAACAGCAGAAGGCAATATTTCTAGCTACTCTGATGTACCCAGAGGAAGAGGGAAGACTCTGCAAACTGCAGACAATTTCAATGAGGCACCTCAAACTCACAGCCCAGAAATTCTTCTACATCTCTGGTAGCAAAGTTCCCTTTTTTTATCGTGCTCCCAATCCAGGCTGTTGGAAGCCAGCAAAGCATATACTCCTTCCTGCTTCAAGTCTCCACAAGCCAAGTCTGTTCTGCTTCCTTCTCTGGCAATCCAAAAAACAGACCCACCACGTCCTTCTTCTGCCTGACTGAGTGGGAGAAGGGTTCCTGCAAGCAGAAAGACCATCCAGGCCTGCACAAAACTGTCTCACTCCGGCTTCCAAGTGTCCCAGCACCAGCAATAGTGACAGCTGCCGCCACTTGAAGAGTCAAGGGCAGAAAGAGCTGGGTGTGGGTTTCATGCCAAACTTTCCTTCTCTAGTATGTCACTTCATGCTAATTGCAAGCAGGCTTATCTTGATCTCTCAGCCCTCCCAGGGCAGCGAGTTCCAGGCAGCAAGAGGCAGGGAGAGGCCTTTCTTCCCTTAGCTAGAGGTATGCAGCTCGTACCCCCTCACCCGGTACCAAATGAACTCAGAGCCTCGATCCAGAGCTGGTGTGAGTTTTGTTTCTGCTTTTCAAATTGCAGTACAGGAAAGGCATTGGCTTGTGGCAAAGGCACGATATGGGGAATGAGACGAGTTCAGATCAGTGCAGATCTGCAGTTTTACTGCAGTTACCATGTAAACACAAATGAAACACAGGGTCCTTCCTGGTGCCATTATTTTCATGCACGGGTCAGGAGTGCACCCAAAAGTCACTTCTGCGATAACTGTGATGTCAGAAGGAGGTAGATCTATTGATGAATCATACTAGGGTCTTCTGGCTTTCAGTTGCACCCACTTTGCTTAGGCTTATCAGATTTTCCGGGACCCCGAGGGGGGCGGAAGTGACATCACGAGGGGTTGTGTCCACAGATGTGGGGCAGGTGACATCACAAGGGGCGTGTCCATCCAGCTCAACATTAAATAAATGCAGTATTTTACCTTTTCCCCATGCCTCTGAGCACGTGCAGAGTGCCGTTGCTGTTTTTGTCCCGGCCAGCCAGTTGCGTTGCAGCAGCCAGGACTGGCTCCGCCGCTCTCCCCCACTGTGCGCCTGGTCCTCTGCGCCGCTCTCCCCCGCTGCGTGCCAGTCTCCTCTTCGTCTTGGGCCGGGATGAAGAGGAGACTAGCACACAGCATGGGAAGAGTTGCATTAGAGACAGGCCATAAATTCCCATCTTCTATTTTTGGGGGTTGGGGGGATGCATTCCTGAACTGTTCTATCACAGCTATGTTCAAATTCTGCACTTCTCCATTCTTACCTATGCAGCACCTGTCACTTTCACTGCAAGTCAGGGGAAAAATGGTGACAAAAGTAATCATGAAGCCCCTTCTCTACACCACAGAATCATCACTTCAGCCTTTTAAAAAGTCTACGGACTGTTTCTAAACGCAGTCGCCTGGAAACGAAAGAAGGGTGGAAGAGTTTAGAGGTGCCGCTCTCTGTAGCCAGCGATGCTTTCCTTCAAACAGCATGCCTGGAACGTGGACATGTCATCTGCGTTCTACAGATGCCGAAGAACAGCCACCGGAACCCGGAAGCGGCTTGCTGGAAATAGTAAGGCTGCAGCGCTAATACGCTGCATCTTTGTCCGAGCCTCGCACGCCTGCAGAGGTTGGAAGGGCTCCAAAACATCCGAGTTCACGTACTTCCAGCCTCGTTGCGTACTCACGTGAGGCTGGAAGCACTCCAAAAATGTCCGAGTGAACTGGAGGAGGCCGGCCAGGTCAGGCCGGATCTGGCCAGGATTGTCCTGGCTGGATGTGGGACTATAGTAAGCCTAACTTTGCTACATGAGCCTAAGTCCTCCTGACATTACTACAGTAGACCCTTGTTATCCGTGGGGATCCATTCTGGACCCCCTGCAGATAATGCGGAACTGTGGATGGTGGGATCTGCGTTTAAACTATGTAAAAAAGAAAAAAGAGGGGAGCGTTTTACCTTTGCGTGGGAAACCGCGTCATCTGCAGCACTGTAATGAAGCATCTGGATCTCACCGTAGCCACTTCTGGGTCGTGCTGAGGCCTGCGACCCAGGGCTGTCTTTTCCATTGGGCATGCTGGGCAGCTGCCCAGGGGCCCTTGAGTGCAGAGGGGCCCCATTGCGCCAGCGCCGCATTAAAAAGTGTTTTAAAAGGCACTTTTTGTGCTGCCGTGGCCGCACTTTTTTCAACCTCCCTGAGAGGTGTGCTGGCCCCCCGGCCCCGGGGGGTGTGGGGAGCCTGCAGACCCCTCTGCAGGCCTCCCTGCGCATCAGAAAAGTCCTCCTACACAATAGCAACCCACTTCTGGTTTCGTTACAAAACCAGAAGTGGGTTGCGATCGCGTCTGTGCCCAGGGTGGGGCCCACAATGCAGTTAAGACTGCTCTGCTGCGACCCCTCCCTTGGCCCTCACGCAATGCATTCTGGAGTAAAGGGAGAGAGTGTCATGGGCCTTGGTGTGACTGGACAGTGGTTGCAGGGAGCTCCAGAGACTGCCCTTCAGCACTGCAGACGGTTAACACATGCTTTTTAATTTTTTTTACATAGTTTAAACGTGGACTCAAAACATGGATGGTCAAATCCGCAAATGCCAAGTCCGCGTATAATGTTGGCCCACCTGTATTTTCATCCTGGAAATGACTGGCATATACACTTCTATCAGTAACAAGATCATCATCCTTGAGAGTCTCCTTAAACTCTGTCTAGCCATCGTTTTGTACCTTGTACTGTATATTCTTTTGGGTACAGATTCCATCTGAGAGTCATAGCATTATTCCACCCCCATCTCCACGCTATCCAGCTCTGTCTGGTTCTCCCCATTAGCAGTTCTCGTCACACATTCTCAGTTTCTCTAAAGTCAAGGAAGTCAAAGTAACTATCGAAGACGTAACAAACGTAAGGCAAAACGAGAGAGACTTCAGCTTGCAAGGATCAGTATTGTCCTTAACTTGTGTGCATGTGCGAAAACGCCGCCGAGGTCCTCGTCAGAAGCCGCCGGCTGAGGAGGATGCGCCGACAGTGGCGTACCTAGCCCCAGAACTGGTAGGGGCCCACCCCTCGACGCCCCCAAAGTAATTAGCATAATTACTAATTAACATAATTATGCTAATTACTTTCTTTTCTTTTTTTTCGTTTTTTCCGGTTTTTTCTTGCTTTTTTAAAAGGTTTTTTAGGGGTAACGGGGCTTCTAGGAGAATATGTGTGCTTTGCGCCACTTATCTTTTTTTTATAGGGCCTCCACGCTGGACTACGATGTCCTCCGATGATCTCCTCCGTGAATCACGCAGCGGGATGGCTATTTTGCTAGGCGCATGCGTGAACTCTGCAAAGTTCACGCATGCGCATAGCAAACAGCCATCACAGAGTTCACGCATGCGTGAACTCTGCGTGAACTCTGTGATGGCTGTTTGCTATGCGCATGCGTGAACTTTGCAGAGTTCACGCATGCGCCTAGCAAAATAGCCATCCCGCTGCGTGATTCACGGAGGATCGTCGGAGATCGTCGGAGGACATCGTAGTCCAGCCTGGAGGCCCTATAAAAAAAAGATAAGTGGCGCAAAGCACACATATTCTCCTAGAAACCCTTTTACCCCTAAAAAACCTTTTAAAAAAGCAAGAAAAAAACCGGAAAAAACGAAAAAAGAAAACGAAACCTAGGATGTCTCCCGCCCCCCCGGCCCCCCCTCCGCCCTTACGCCCTGGGGCCCTCCGCACCAGGGCACCACATCAGCGCCCGCCCCTGTGCGCCGAGGTCCTCTCCCGGCCTCTGGGGGTGATGCGTGGAGCCAGCAGCGGCCTCGGAGGGTGAGCCCGGAGCTTCCAGAGGCCAATGCGGCGGCAGTCCCAGTTTCTTCGCAGGCCGCCACAAAGTGCCTGGGGGGGTTTGGAAACGAAGCAGCTGCCACCCTGGGGGCGCTGCTGGGAATCGGAGCGGGGGGAAAAAGGGTGAAAAAAGGCCAAAAAATATGCTGTGGGTGCCGCTTCTCGCAGCAAAAATAAATAAATAAATAAAAATTCCGGATGGCCTAACAGCCGGCCCACAAACAATATTGTAATAATTAAAATGGCCCTTGACAGAAAAAAGGTTCCCCACCCCTGCCTTGGGCCCTCCTACAGGTGCTGTCGGCTAGGGAGGTGCAAGGGGCGGTGGCTAGAAATAGGGCCTTCTCAGTAGTGGCACCAACTATGCCTTGAGGCTGGACAACACCATCTACAATTTCTGATATGGATTAGGTTTTTCAAATTTTGGTTTCATGTGTGTTTTTCAGCTGAGCGTGTTCCTTTTTTTAAGGACATCCTAACTGACTCTTCTTACTGTTTGGGTTATAATCTCTTTATCAAGAAAATTCACACTGTAGGCCTGTCAATGGACCTCTTAGGCTCAGTCACTTTGACCTCTGCCATTAGGATCGTGTTGCACAGACTTATAGATATTGAGAGACAGGAAGTTTTTGCAGCAGCTGCTAAAAGTTGCTCACCTTTACATCTACAACTGCCCTGTACTCTCAGTAAAACTTTACAGTATCTTTTCTTGATTGATAACCCTCAAGCAAGACGTGCATTAACCTTAGCCAGATGTAATATTTTACCGTCCAGTTTGATGGATTACAGATTTGATAGATCTTCAATGGCCCAGGGTCGTTGCCCATGTAATTTGACAGATATAGAATCCTTATCACACGCACTTCTATACTGCTCATGCTTGCGCCAAGACATTCTTAATCCATTGCTGGCAAATCTGCAAGGGAAGTCTGATTTGGAGATGATATTGGTTCTTCTTTCATCTGTTAATAAATGGTCCATTAATCGGCTAGCTTACTTTCTTTATCTAATTATTCAACGAAGAACCTCCATGGTGACCAATTTAGCAAAATCTAATTAGAATGGATGTAGACTGTTTATTCCCTTTTAACCCCCTTCCTTCTCTGCTTACTTGTTTTTCGTATTATGCATTATTTATTCTAATTTATCTGTATATGTGGGTGTATGTCTTTTTGTGTTATGCCAATAAAGGTTTATGATGAGTAGTGGCACCAACCCTATGGAATTCCCTCCCTTTTGACTTACAAACTGCTCCCTCCTTGGAGACCTTCCGGCGAGGTCTGAAGACCTTTTTGTTTAGATAAGCCTTCTGAGTCCTTGGACTTTTTAATCTAGCTTTTACAGGTTTGGTTCTTCTTTTATAAGGTGATGCTGCTGCTCTTATATTTTTTGTTTTTAATTGTATAGTGGCCTATTGTTTTAAGATTGTTATTGTTTATGAGTTTTAGTTAATTGTGTATTTTGCTTTTAAATAGTGATTATGTATTTGTATTTGTATTTTTGTCTTTTGTACAAATACCTTTTGCCTTGGGTCCCTTCAGGGAGAAAGGCGGGGTAAAAAATACAGTAAATAAATAAATAAATAAATAAATAAATAAATAAATTTTGGTAGCTTTATGGGAGTGCCAGTAGAGGAGCGATTATGTAGAGGGGTGTGTGTGTGTGTGTGTGTGTGTGTGTGTGTGTGTGTGTGTTTTGCGGCCGCCTGCCCGGAAAACAAGCTTTTTCCCCCTCTTCTTTTTCTTCTCCAACGGCCGGCTGAAGTGCCGATGCTGCCGATGCAATGCCAACTTTTCCTCTTGGTCCTAGCCAGCGGGCTGCGTCCTCCGTGACTGGCTGGGATGATAATACTGGCTCGCACCTTACGCAGGCGCACACAACGAGCTCCCAGGTGTTGTGCAGGCGCACGAGCCAGTATGCAGTCCTGGCCTGCCGCGGAGGATGCAGCCAGCTGACCGGGAAAGGCCAGGACAGTCCAGGTTTCTGGGGCTGGCTGGGATGCTGGGCTGGCCAGGACGGCGGCCGGGATGGACCCTGGAGACTTGGACTGTCCCAGTGGGACTATGGTAAGCCTAGCTAAGCAGTGCTCAGAGTAGGTAAGTCCCAGAGGAGAGGCCAAGGATGCTGGAGCCCTTTTCTGCAAAAGCGATTTAAAAGGTTTCTTCAGATAAGTTCCTCCCTCCTCTGTTCTCTTCTTAAATAAGGGCAGATTTATTCTATTCTAGTTCCTCCCTCCAAACTGTCTCTTCTTAAATAAGGGCAGATTTATTCTATTCTAGTGATGTACTTTGAGGCTGTTGTAAAACAGCTGGTGCCCTAAAAGCACAATGGCTTAGCATTCAGATCCATGTGCCTCTTATTGGCTGCCACTTTTGCAATTGTTCAAGAGGTTCAGCAGCTCTGCCCTCTTTGTCATGAGGTCTGCTCCTAATTGAGTCACCAGAAAGGCTGAATAAAGAAAAACAAAAGAGACACCTGTTTCTCATAAGCATCTGTAAAGATGGTAATTGGAGGGAGCCAAGGGATCTAATTGTAGAGTACAGAGCATTATAGTCCTGGCAGGAAACATTCCCCTTGCTTTGTTGCAACACCCAAAATCCAATTCCTCTGTTGGATTTTGACAGGGACTTCTTTGTTCTTGACTGAAATAATCTCCATTATTTGCTCTCCCTCATCCCAAGTGCTGTATTTGGGCCAAAAACTTGGGCAATAACAATTTTTGCACCAAAGTATTGTACTAGTACATTGCAGGGAATGTGTGAATCTAAGGCAGGCCCTTGTTTGAAAAATGCTTCATCCAAAAAAGAGTCTCCAGTCACACTGGAATTTTGTTTTAGGTAAAATCTGATCGCTACTTGATCATGGACAGGGCAAGAGAAGAAAAGCAGGGTATGAAAACACAGAGACCAGGTGCCTTACTGGTGTGCATGCACAGGAAACAGCACACAAATGATACTTCAAACGTCACTGTCTATGCACTTTTACCTACACAGAGTATGAAATGTGTGTATGTGTGCATGTATGAAATGGTACTGCACACTCCATGTATGAAATGGTACTGCACAGAACAGAGGTGTCAAACTCGTTTCATATATAGGTGTCCCCCGGTTAATGATGGTTCGTTTAACAATGATCCACATATATGATGGCAGTGGTCCCCAATACAGTACCTTACAAAAATTTTGCTGCCGCTTTAAAAGCACAATTAAGTCAATGTAACACAGTCAGTTGTAATAGAGAATGAACGGCAAGTACTCCAGATGCATCTTTTTAGATCCCCAGCCAATCAGCTGTTTGGCGCTAAACATCAAAGCACTAATCTAGCACCAAACAGCTGATGGGCTGGGGATTTAAAAAGATGCATCTGGAGTACTTGCCACACATTTTTCTATTACAACTACACTGTATTGCATTACATTATGTAGGCTATACACGCTATACCAAAATTGACCACTAGATGGTGCTAAAGACTTATCTAATCCTGTCTAAAACAGGGGTTCTCAACCTTTTTCACCAAGTGTATCCCCTGGCATGGTCAATTTTTTTGAAGTACCCCCTGTGCCAATTAATTAATTAGCATTAATTAATTAATTAAATTATTAAAATGTACATTTTAATCATTAAAATTACTCATCTTACACTGTTAGCATCTTACACTGTTTTTTCCCCAATTTTTGCCACCCTTTTTATTTTTAAAGAAAATATCACCACAGGTCTCCAATCCAAAAATAAACCAAGGCAATTCCTTCTTAGCTTCCTTAAGAAGGTAGAGAACCAGCTCAATCTGCCATAAGAGCTGCCTTCTTTAAATGGAAGAAACTATGTATTCTAAAACCCAGCACATACATTAAACCAGCCAGTAGGAAAGCACTTAATTTGCATTCCACTTGGGAACACAGTCTGGGGGGAGAGAAAGGGGTGGTTTTGTTGCACAAAAATCTTTTATATTCACTGTCAATGACGTTTCTCTTTTTAGTAATAAAGTAGGGACTATTTAGTCTATTACTAAATTTACTATTACTATTTAGACTATTGAAGTAGGGACTATTAGACCGCTTACGTCTTCTTTGGCGGCTCGTCCGTTTTAACTAGGCCAGCAAGGCTTCAAGCAGCTTGTGCACAAGCCTTGCCCTGGCCTAGTTAGAAGCTGCCGAAGAAGACGCGAACGGTGTGTTACCCTCTCCGGCGCATCACCCTCCAGGCATCACCCCTATGACCCAAAGGGTGATGTGCTGCTACCGTTTTCTTTGGCGAATTGGCCACTTCTATCTAGGCCAGGGCAAGGTTTCAAGCAGCAAGCACACAACGCCGCTTGAAGCCTTGCCCTCAGAAGGGATGACGAAGACACGATTTGGTCTTTATTCGGCCCTTCTGAGGGCAAGGCTTCAAGCAGCATTGTGCACATGCTGTCCTGGCTTAGTTAGAAGCGGCCAAGCCGCTGCCGCAGATGGAAGTGGCATGTCACCCTTCCGGCGCGAGCTGCAAGTGGTACTGGGCGGCGGCAGCGAGGTGTGTGTGACGTGGCAGTGGGGAGGTGTGATGAGCCGAGCGTCCGCCC
This sequence comes from Plestiodon gilberti rubricaudatus, assembly GCA_026170595.1. NCBI lineage: Eukaryota > Metazoa > Chordata > Lepidosauria > Squamata > Scincidae > Plestiodon > Plestiodon gilberti. Next base: position 112,152,506 of record JANXHW010000002.1, read on the forward strand.
CTAGTGATGCACTGAGCGTCCGACCTCCCACCGGGGGTGATGCGCCCGGTAGTGACACCGCTGTTTGGGCCTGTGCCAGCAGAGCTGGAGTGCTCCTTGAGAGAATGGAACATTTGTCCCTTTCCTCTGGGAGAGCCCCAGCAGGTCCAATGGGCCTCCTCAGATGTGCACCGACAAAATGGCAGGCGCAAATCCAAGGAGCCAGTGTAAGTCTGACCAGACCCAGGGCGGGGAATAGGATTTGGTGGAGCACGCCACCAATGATCCCTGTCCTTGGCCTAGCTGGCCAATCTCATCCCCCCCCCCCCCGGAACACCCTGGTCTGCCCTCCCCCGCCCCTCCGTCGACCGAGACTTACCTGCTTAGCACAGTGGATGGGCTGGATGTGGGGTAGGTAGGCTGGCGCCAGCCTCGACCCTGGCTGAGGTGTTGAAAAAGTGCCTTATGACACCCAGTGTCGGCAGAGCCATCACTCCGCCTATGCTTTTTTAGACAGGATTGCACCATTAACAACGGATTCACTTTAGAACGGAGTTGGGTGACACCTGTATTAGCTCAAATAGTATTTATGGTGCCTGCTGAGGGCCGGAAGTGCCATCATGAAGCAGGAAGTGATGTCATTAAGCAGATGATGGCCAGAAACAAGCACCTTGTTCTCATATAGAAACTCATTAGCTACAAATGACAGAAGAGAACATGTGCAAATCTTGATCATATTTTCAAGATATGGTAGAGTCAATTATCATGTGGGCCACTCTTCCAGCAGCGCTGCTTCTCCCGCTTGCATCACTTCGCAGCTCAGCAGCTGAGAGGTGATCTGCGAAGTGACACCTAACAGAGAGAGTGAAGGGGAAAGCGTCACCTGTTGAATTTCTGTCATGTCTGAAGGGCTAGGGCCGGGAGTGGGAAAGAGTCAAGTCTGCATTTGCGGGTTCCGGCTTTTGCTTTTCCTTCTGGTCCCTTCTGGCTCTGGTGAAAATCTTTAAAACTAACTAGTTCTCGGCGCTGAAATCGCTGCTTCAGAGTGTGCTGCTGCAGCGCTTCCTGGTTCTTCTGTGTTTGCCACACGAAACGTGATTCAAGCCGTCCAATAGCAGCTGCTTTAGCTCTGTCTGTGACTCAGCGAGCAGCTCACTCTGAAGTGGCGAGTTCAGTCATTTCAGCATGGGGGGTGCACGAAGCTAAACGTTAGTGCCACGGGGGAGGTTGCGGTAGTGGATTCGTTAGGGGGCGGGGGACCCCAGGCATCAGGGACTACACTTGGCATGGGTGCGGTGCTGTGGCAAAAAAGCACCCCGGCATTTTTTGACCGCTTTTAGGCCATTTGCAGCGCACCCCTGTAAAAGCGGCCTAAAAAACACCGGGGTGCTTTTTTTTTGCCACAGTGCCTCCGCCTCTGAATTCGGCAATGCCGCACCACGGCAGAAAAGCAACCCCCCCCTGCGGTTCTTTCTGCCACTTTTAGGGGGGTGCACTCCGTCTCCATCTGGTGGGCCGGGAAGTACTCAATTCGCCCGGAGTGACTAGAACATACTGCCAGCTCTGCCCTACACCTTCTTGTCTTCCCGCATGCGCATTGCGCACTGATATGTACTTCGCACATGAGTGGATATAGAGATAGGTCCCTGAGGTCTCGTCCATATAGGGGAACGTTTGTTCCCTTACCCGGGGATATTGGTGGCACTGCTGCCACTGATACCACCCCTTCCCAGCCTCGATCTGCTCCCTCCCCACCCCGTCTGCTTCCCATTCCACCCTCTCCCCTCCCTGTTCTGCCCGTCCCACACCCAACCTACCTTCCTGGGTCTGGCGGAGGTCCTCCTGCACTGCCGCTAATTGTGGCAGCACTCCTAAAATGGCCACCGGTGCATTTTGTGTGCCTCCGGAAGTCATTTTACACAGCGGAACTGTGTTTAGGATTGGGCCGTCAGTGTTCTATTTTCAACAGTGGAGAGTCAAATACATCTGAGAGCTTACAAACAAGGACCCAGCATCTAGTTATTCAAAGAATTCATGCTTCTGTACATGGAGCTTCTATTTAGCGGTCATGGCTAGTAATAACTAATGGTAGACTTAACCCTTCATGAATTTGTCTCATCCTTTTTGAAAGCTAACTGAGTGAGTGACCATCATGACACCTTTTTGGTAGTTAATTCCCTTATTTAATTACATGCTTGGGAGACAAGATACAACTTGTGCTGCCCACAGAAATGCTTTGTATTTATTTATTAAAATCATTTTCTGCCCTTCTGTCTCAAAATGAGATGCTCAGGGCAGCTCACAATAGATAAGAAACATCATTATAATTACAAAGAAAACTAAGAATAGGTAAATCAAACAATAGCCTGGTAACATCCACGCACAGAGTGGCTCCGGAAAGGAATGTCAGAATTGACATGACAGTCTGCTCTGCTCAAGCTAAAAGGAGCCACAATTTATATCCGCCTCCGGTACTGCTGTGGGCTGTAGCAGTTCTCAACTCAAGTTACAAGCGTAGGCTGAGGGCTAAAAGACTGAGTCAACACCTCACCTTAGCCATGAACTCCCTAGGTGGACTTGGGCAAGCTTCCATTCTGTTAGTCCCAGCCCTGTTACTGCAATATGGGAGATAATAATACTGAAGTAGCTCATGTGGTTGCTGTAAGGAGGACTGAGACATTGCATGTGAAGCACTCTGAAATGCCACATGGATGCTAAGTATCAATAACAAATTAATGTGATTATTTAGAGCAGAGTTATATGCAACTCTTTGGGCTCACTGCTCCTTAGGCAACAACATGCATCCAAGGCCAGGCGTAAAGAGGGAGGGAACTCTCACTTCCTGATGCCCCCTCACAATAGGCTAAGGCCTCAAACCCAGCCCTCTGTAAGTTGAAAGGGCTTCTTACAGGCAACGTTTTACCAAGCAGCAAGATATAGCCCAAGAGAGAAGGCATGAAACAGCAGCAGTTTTATGGTCGTGTTTCTCTAGATGCTAAATGCATTTTGCATCCCCAAATGGTATTCCAAGTTTGTGGATAGTTACTGATCTGATTCTGAATGCAATACTGAACACCTTGTCTTCTTGCTCATCTCTGGGAAGCTGCTTTCAACCTCTCCCTGTCACTCCACAAATGTTGACAGTCCAAGAAGGCAATATCTCCCGGAGTTGATAGAAACCACATCCAACCATTTCCGTTAATATAGGCACCAAACTGGCAGTGATTGCCAACAAAATGAGTTGTCTGGCTCATCATTAATAAGAACACCAGTTTCTATTCTGAGCCTCTGCCTCCTGTCTGTGGCTGGCCAGCTCTGAGGAACAACAGGCAGAGCCAGGTAGCTCTCTGAGCATTGCAGGGGAATTCCTGACAGGCAGCCACAAAGGAATGGAAAAGCAAGTCTGATGGTTTAAGGAATGCCCAGGTCTGTCACTACCATAAGCTTGCTCCACAGGCACCATAGCAACCTGACAAGGCCTCACATTCTTGCTTTCAGTTCACTCAGGATGGCCCTATAATACTGTGAAACATAAGCTGTGATTCTCAGTCAGCTGGGGGAAATGAATGACATCCCTTTTCATGTAGACTTAATTAGGATGTCCATCATAAAGGACAAGACTCTTGCACTCTTAATCATTCTGGGGACAGGAAATGCACAGCCTCGCATAGCATGCATGTACGCATCATGGGAAAAGGCTCGTCGTCTGAATTTCTGCTGTGCTAATCTCCAGGGTAGTGGAAAGAAGGACCATGTTCCCTGCTGGGAAATCTGGTGCTTCTCCCCACCCTGAGATCACACCAAAACTACAGATACAGTCTTGTCCAGTACATGTGGAGTAGGTTCCACCACTACCAGAAACACAGGATATGTTTCCATCCCATCACCCACCTGGGGGTCTATCTGCCAACCAACAACCCTCACACTGAGTTCCCTGAGAAGCGAGAAGGATGGAGGGTGTGTGTTGCTTGACCTACCTCCCTGTCTCGTCCACACATCCCCATGCAACAACACACACACTCAAAGCCTTCTCTCAGTAGCATGCAAGGTTGAGAAGGTGTTAGAGACAGGTGGTCAGTTGCTCTATGAGTTAAAGCACTAGGCAGATTGGTTTTAATCAAATCAAAGTATGTATTGGGGATTAAAATGGAACAAGGGAAAAACAGATTATCAAATTCTATACCATCAAGAGGCAGAGTTCCAAAACAAAGCAAAAGACTTACGTGACAAAGCATTCACTTACACCATACACCAGTGCCATCTTCCTAGCACTGGAGGGAAGATCTTCCTAGAAGTTAATTCTTCCCAGCTGCCTAGCATCATGGCTTGGCTGGCATCTTGCAAAGCCAAACTCATACCTTGTTAACTGACATTCAAATTTCGGCTTCCAAGTCAGGTGAGTGACTAGACTAATGACCAGGTTGGACTAAGGCTAGGCTTACCATCCATCCCGGAATGTCCAGGACCGTCCTGGGCTCTGGGCTCCGATCCCGAGTCGGTCCGGGCTTTCTTGGCCCAGATGAAGCCTCCGCCGGCGCTGCCAAAAAAAGGTAAAAAGTACCTTTTTCCCGGGCGCCACCATCTTGGATCTTGCAAAATCTCGCGAGATCCAAGATGGCGGCACCCAAATCTCGTGAGGGCATGAGGCAGTACCGTACTGGGGCAGTACAGTACCCAGGGGTGACTCCTGGCATGTCACCCCTGGGAGAGGGTGATGCGCCGGCAGGCCGAGCCGCGTCTTCCTTGCGCCAGCAGGCCAAGCCGCATCTTCCTCGGTGGCTTGGCCGCTTCTACGTAGGTCCAGGCAAGGCTTCAAAGTGGCATGCGCACAATGCCACTTGAAGCATCTTCGTTCGGCCTTTCTGTGGGCAAGGCTTCAAGTGGCCTTGTGTGCATGCACTGCTTTCAGGCCCGGCCTACTTAGAAGTAGCTGAGCTGCCGAAGAAGACGCGGCTGGCGTGAGGATGGAAGATGCGGCTCAGCCTGCTGGCGTGTCACCTTCTCCCAGCACGTGGGGTGAGACATTGAGTACCGGGGTGTGTGTGACATGGCAATGGGGTAGTGGTGGTGACGCGGCTGGGGTGGGTGACGTGCCAAGGCAGCTGACCCCTTGCCCGGGGTGACGTGCCGGCTCGTGATGCTGCTGGGGTGTGCAGAAACCACACATCGAGATCTTACTGCAGGGAGAAAACAGAGCTTAAGTGGAAAGTGCCAAGTGGCAATTACAGTTCTTAAAGCGATAGTAACCACAGCAATAGGAAGAGGGAAATACTGTATGTTATTTAACACTCTTGACACAGTCAAATTCCTGATTTTAGTATCTTTCAGCACAGGTAGCCAGCTATTACTAATACACAATGTTTCCTATTTATATTATCCATGTGTTTTTGGATTTCTTTCCTATTTATATTATCCATGTGTTTTTGGATTTCAATAGCCTCTCTATATAAACGCTTTTAATAGGGAATTGAAGCAGGAAGCTATTGAAATCGTGAAACACCCCAACTCTGTCAACAAATGGGAAGAATCTTTAAAAGTGAACAACAGTTGGCTTCCGATTATAAAAAAAGCTCATACCATGGGACACCATGAGATTGGGAAAATCTGACCAGCAAATTCTACTTAGCGGTTGTGCACGGGCCCAGCTACTTAAAAGAGATCGGAAGTGGGCCGTTTGTAATCTGCGAATGGCTGCTGTTTAGCTGTCAGCATCCTTTGAAAATGTTGGAAATGTTTGCCAACGAAACGTCAGGAGAAGACACGTCTTTTTCTTCTTTTAATAACTGGCCAGTTCACCCAGAGAATGTTGTTTTTAACTCTGTAATTTGTACCAGTCAAGAAAATTTGAAAACTTACAGCTGGGAATAGCCTCTGTTAGATGCAAGTACTTGTGTTGACCCAAATTTCGTACAATGCCCGGTGCCCAGGACATGTTCTGCAACTGCAGATTTGTCTGGATATAGTAACCGGCCATATCATTCATGTTCCTTAATTCTGGTGGATACACTGAGCTTGGTGGTCCCAATATAAACTCTGTTACAGCTACACGAACACATGCACACACTCTTCTCTCCGCTGAGGCCAAGAGCTAGGCATGCCATTCCTTGAGGTTGACACAGCTTGACAGGTAGAGCTTGCGTTGTTGCTTGTCTTGTCACCACAAAGGTCACCTCATCACCTCCCAAGGGTACATTGTGCTGCCATGGTTTATTAAACAGCCCCTGTGGCTGCTTCCTAGGCTCCTAGGCAGCAATGGCTGACTCATGGCATCCTCTCCCCTTTTTTTCTAGGCAGATAAGAGTAAAGATCTTGGTAAAGATGCCAAGCTAATCCCCCAAAGGTAGCCCTCCCTTACTCCTGCAAGATATTCTGGGCCTGGGTATTTGGGCTGGTGTTGGGGAGATTGATGAGTTTAACTCACAACCAAGAGAAATATCCCTTGTTAAATACTCCCAGGCCTGCAGGTTGATGAGCATTTCAGAATGCTGAGTGAGGTCCTGAGCTCAAGAACTGAGTGGAAAGAATGTGGCTCTATGTGGTGCAGAGACTAGTGTACATGGTGGGTAATACGTTTGAGACTGGAGTGGAGGCCTGGAAGCACATAGATCCTATTGCATGTCTTAGGGTGGGAAGAGAGTGTAATGGCTACAGTAACAGGGAATAAGGTCAGGATGTGATGGTGCTATACTATTCTGTTCCTGGAGCAGCAGGGTTGTTGCACAGCCAAAGGAAGCCTCTAAGTTGCTTTGACTTGAGCGGGGTCCGTGGGTAAAACGTTAACCCTTAAAATGCCCAAATATCCCTGAGTCAGAATGCAAGGCCAACTTCTGTAAGAATGGCAGAAGACCAACATAGTTGAAGACAGATGTGGGAAGAGCATGGAAAGAAAAGAAGAAAACAGAGACAAGATGCTAGGAAGAGAATAAGAAACCAATTCTATTTGGCTAATCCGCTTGTGGAACAAGTGTTCCACTAGCGGAGACTGCTTTATGGTAGTTGTAAATGCGTCTCTGGCAGCGTGCAAAGCCCCACACTGCCAGAGTGGCGGCGGGGAGGCCGGAGTGGCTCCTCGTGCAGTGACGGCTCTGTGAAGGCCCGCCAACCCAGGTAAGCGAAATGGGGCAGGAATGGTTGGAATGGTGCGGCAAATAGTAGGAGGGAGGATCAGGTTTAGGAAAGGGGTGGGTTTGGTGGCAGTGGCGTCCACCGAATCCAAACCCCCTTCTGGACCCTAATCCCGACCCAGGTCCATGAGCCAGCGATTTTGCTGGCACAGGTCCAAGTAGACCTGTCTGGACCTCAGAGGGAAACCACCAGGACTCCCCTCCCCCACAGGATGGAGCACAAGCCTTCATGGTGAGGCTGCATGTGGGGGGGAGGATAGGATTCGGTTGTAAACAAAAGAAAACACGAACACACTAATTGAAAGGAACATTTTTCACAGACTGACTGTTCTGTATAGTTAGGTTTACCAGATTTTCCCAGTTGCAAACCGGGACACCCCCCCCCCACAATTAATCAAATTAATTAAATTAAGTTAATTAAAATCAATGTTATTAAAAAATTGGGTGCAAAGTCCCTTTTGCCGCCCGAAGGGTGGTCGGAATTTTTTTTAATTATTTATTTATTTTTAGCCAGCCAATTAATTAATTAAATTGACTTGCCTGTCCATAACAGTACAATAATAAAAGGATAGTGTGCCACCACATCACGCAGTACACGCCAGGCCAAGACAGGCAAATATAGAGATCATGGCGTCTGGGCATGCACAAAGTTCCTTTAGTTTTCATGACATGCTCAATCAGCCTCCACAACAACACTCACTCCACCACCACTACATACTAAAAAAACCTAAACAACACACAGCACAGCACACAAATTTGAAGTACTGTACAACAAAACACCCTCAAGCAGCTGAAGACACCTCAGACCCTTACAATACAATACACCTCTTGCAAAAGTGCACCCCACCAAAAGTGCATTTTTCTTGCAAGTACATCCCACCAAAAGTGCTTTTTTCTTGCAAAAGTGCACCCCACCAAAAGTGCACTTTCTGTGAAGCAAAACACACAGAACAAACGAGCTAGCAGGACATCACAAAATTTCTTTGCAGATCAGCCCAGCCCCCATGGACCTGTGCCAGGTGCCATGGAGGTTTTCTTTGTGCCAGGTTTTCTCTGTGCCAGGGAGTGACGACTGGACACAGGTATCTTCTTGTCTTGTTGCCTGAGGCATTTGGTGCTGTGTGATACAGGAAGCTGGACTAGATGGGCCTTTGGCCTGATCCAGCAGGGCTCTTCTTATGTTCTTATGCTCGGCCACACCGCAGGCTGGAAAAACAGCTAAATTGGCCCCTGGTAGCTTCCCTTACCTTGTCTCCCGGCCACCTCCATCTTGAAACTCACGAAAATCTCGTGAGATTCAAGATGGCGGCGGCCAAATCTCGTAAGGGCATATGAGGCATGAGACTGCCTCATGTGCCCTTATGAAATTTGGCCGCCGCCATCTTGAATCTTGCAAGATTTTCGCGAGATTCAAGATGGAGGTGGTCGGGAGAAGGTAAGGGAAGCTACCAGGGGGCAATTCAGCCGTTTCTCTGCTCCCCGTTATCAGCTGCTGATCGCAGCAGCTGATAACGGGGACCATCTCACACGTACCACAGGTTGAGAACTGCTGCTGTAGTCAACCTTCTACCCTATTTCTTACATTTCTTCATGACCTGCATAAGCTACATAGTGGGCCTCTGGGAACAGCTACCCCTTGATTGATGTAAAAAAATTAGCATTACTTGCCGTGAACCACTAGGATGGGGCAGGCTATACATGTAAATCAATAAACCTGTGATAATTTCATGCAAAGCTTTGAGTGAATGTCTTTTTTATTTTTGAATGAGTAATGTTCTATAAATAGTTTTTACTTGAATTAAGAAAACCGTAAACTGAACGTGTGATGCGATCACAGCATTGCTTCATCAACAAAAATAATGATTATTACTATGACAAGCCTGCCAGCTATCATGGTATTTAGAACGCTCAAGCTATGATGCTTGCAATAATAATTGACATTTTATAACCCACAAGACTGCAGGAGAAAGGTTGAAAGCATGGCAGTAGGATCTGTTCAATGATCATCTTATATCCTCTATGAGCCTAAACAGGGCCTGATGGGATGCCTGCTGGTGGCTTGTCATTGTAATAGCCGGAGTGGCGGCAGGACAGAAGTGAGAGAATGAGTGTGGGTGCAATAGACATACTGGAGAGGGGGAAGATTATAGATAATAATAATAATTGTTACTGGAATTTATTTTCCCAACACTGATAAAGAACGCAAGTAGCTGCGTTTGACCATTGGGAAAAAATCCATACGAGAATATTTTATTTTCTTCTCTCTTCCTGCATTTTTTCTGGTGTCCCGTTCCCTCCCCCATCCGCCGAGTATCTCGTCTCGGCAAGAATTCCGGTGAACCTTAAGGTTTGACCACTAGCTCTGAATTGCGAGCCTATTCCTTGAAAGCTCATGGCACAGTAAAGCTGTTAGATTTTAAGGTGTTGCAGGATGCTGTGTGTTAATCATACTTGCGTGATTTGTGGGCTGCCACAAGTCTGTTTTTGTTTGGTTTTCTGTTTTTGGGTTGTTTTTTTCCTGTTACACACCTATTCCTCTAGAATGTGAAACTTTTAGTGTACTTGTTGCATCCCTTTTCCTGAAAACTCTACACAGTATTACCGTAGATGTTGAAGGCTCTTCTCTACACGCTGCCTCTCAAACTGTCTGCTTCTAAGGAAAAAAAAGGTTATGTAGTTTATAGAATAGCATAGAATTGGCAACACTGCTCTCTAGAAACATTTCTTTTTCAACAAGAGCTACCATCTACCCTAACTTTTTTTAGCAGTCCAGCCCTCTCTTATAGGAGTTTTTTTCATTGTTGCTTTTATTCTTACTCTGCTTTTTACACCCTATTAACGTTTTTTTTTAACGTTTTAATATTATATATTGTGTTTATGATTTCTATATGTATTTATATTGTATTTTATGATTTTCTGTAAGCCGCTTTGCGTCCCTCCTATGTGGGGGAAAAGGGGGGTATAAGGCCAACAAATATTAATATTAATATTTGTTGGCCTTGATATTAATATAATAATAATAATAATAATAATAATAATAATAATAATAATAATAATAATAATAATAATAATAATAATAATAATAATAATACCTGTATATTGTGAAATACCGAAACATATAAGAACATAAAACAGATTCCTCACCTCTGGCTTTATAAAACTTCAGAGAACAGTTTTATAAAATGGAATGAAAAAAACCTTTCAGAGCTCAGTAGCATCATTCCTTTATTTATAGATGTTGATTTACAAATGATTTAGGGATTTAAAAGCTTAGCAATTTTACAGCGCAATCCTATCTCCCAACATCCGCCAGTGGAATGCACATTCCTCCAGCAGAACCGCCAGGATCCAGGTGGAAGTGCTTCGATCCTGGAGCACATCACCCACCGCCGAGTGTAGCGAGGTGAGGCCACTGTCCATCAGGGCAGGTAAGACAGTGGTGGGAGTGATGGGGGAGTGGGAGGAATGAGGTAGTTGTGGATGGGGAAGGGGGAGAAAGCAGAGGGCAGGGAGGAGCTGGTAGGGGTGGATCTGGCAGCAAAGGCGTACACTGGATCTTATCCCCTCCTTTTAAAACCTCCCTGCTCCTTTCCTCTCTTGGACATACGCCACCAAAATAGGTGGCATATGTTCGATGGAACCTATTGACACCCAGGCAACCTCACCTCCTGCAGACTGTCTGATTCCCCTCCCCGGCCCGCCCACCATAGGCTGCATCAGTGCTGGATAGGATTGGGCTGTTGTTATAGGGAGCTGACTTCTGATGTTGAACTTTAAGGAATTAGCGGGCCAATCCTAACAAAGGTTTACACTACCAGAATGTGTGTCCCACCAGTGTAAGTGGCAAGTGGCCGGGTCCATATTCTGATGGACCGGGGAACCCATTGGAGCAGGTAAGAACTGGAAGAGGTTGGGGATAGGGCAGAACGGGGGAGGGAGTGGACGGAATGGGGCAGTGATGGGGGCGGAGAGGAGGGTGGGGTCCATGAGGGGGACAGGTTTGGTGGCAGCGGCGCCCGTCGAATCCTAGCCCCCTTCCCGGGTCTGATCTGCCTGCACAGGTCAACACGGACTTGCGCCAGCTATTGAGCTGGCACAGGTCCAGGTTGACCCATAGTGGCTACTGGGGTTTACCCCAGGGCAAGGGAACAAATGTTCCCTTATCCCGAGGAGGCCTCCAGAGGCCAAAACTCCCTGGTGGGATACAGCAGTAGCCACGCCGGTGCCACTTGTTACGAGTAAAGCCCACCCCTTTTTCTTTATTTTTCTTTCTTCATTATACTATATTATGGACTCTGATACCAAGCAACATTACTTCATATGCCAACATCAAGGAATGTTAGTGTGCAAAATGAATTGTCAGTGTGCAAAATGAAAATGTTACCAGAACCTCTATGCACAAAATGGACAGAACTTGGGCATTACAAGTGTTTCTCCAAGAACTCTGGTTCAAACCTCAAACTCTTGCCTGTGTACCTGATCTCTTCCCCCACCCCACTGCCACACATCCTGGAAGGGAAGAGATACTTCCATTTTGTGTCTCTAGTTGAATGCAACTTTGCAATCTTTTTTACTCATCTCCTGTCTGTATTTACAGTTCGTATTTGCCCTCCTGAATGCAATTCCAGTAACTTATGTAACTTTGTAACAAAATGTTTACATTTATTTTATTGTACCTGCATTTTGCATTAACCCAGCGGTTCTCAAATAGTGGGGCGCGCCCCCCAGGGGGGGCGCGAGGCTCCGTAAAGGGGGGCTCGTTGCAATAGTTAGTGTACGCTTTGCGCCACTTAACTAGATTGTAGGAGCCTCCAGCGACGATCTACTTCACCGACGATCTCTTCCGGGGAGCAGATCGTTCCTCTGCTCCCCGGCGCGAACTCTGTAACGTGCCTAGGAGCGCTCTGCAGAGTTCACGCTGTGAATCACGCATGCGCAAGACGACGATGTTGCCAATCGAAAGGTCGGCAGTTTGAATCCGCAACGAGGTGAGCTCTCGTTGCTTGGCCAGCTCCTGCCAACCTAGCAGTTCCAAAGCATGTTAATGCGAGTAGATCAATAGGTACCGCTTGCGGGAAGGTAAACAGCACTCCATGTTCCAGCTGCATGCTACGCGCTGCGGCAAGGAGAGTCATGCCGGCCACATGACCACGGAGGCGTCTTCGGACAACGCTGGCTCTTTGGCTTTGAAATGGGGATGAGCACCACACCCTAGAGTCGGACACGACTGGACTTAATTGTCAGGGGTCACCTTTACCTTATGTAAACCTCATTTCAGGATGCCAGACATCCCCCCTGGCACCATTGTTTGGTGACATTTGCATTTTAGGTGACCATTTGAAGCAACAGAAGGTTACCCTGTTTACCTACATCCTGCCTGATTAGGGAAAAATCCCCTTTCCATTCACATTCCAAGTTACCCATTGACACATCAAAACAGAGTACCCCAAGTTACATATTTATCCCCAATAATTAGCCTACACATAGCAGAAACTCCAAAAAAATCCTTAAAAAGGAAAGGGTTCTACACAACAAGTTGTTACTCTACTCTGGTGCAACACCTCCGTGTGTTGAATCAGGACAGGGTTTCCACACCACTGACCTAACATAAGAACATAAGAAGAGCCCTGCTGGATCAGGCCAAAGGCCCATCTAGTCCAGCTTCCTGTATCACACAGTGGTGGGGTAGGAACACTTTTCACTAAGCGAGCACGGAAAGCTCCTGCTCTGAACGGGTTGGTACAGACGCTCGAACTTGGGGGAGGCGGGCGCTCTGCATGTGCTCAGGGACACACTCTGCTTAACCGTGGGAGGCGCTGCTGCTGGGTTTGCTGTTCTTGCCTAGCGATTACTCTGTATACTGTTTGGCGGAAACTTTAAAATTGTAAGTGTAAGGGTGTACATGTTGGGACAATGCAATCCTATCCCCTCCCCCCCAACTGAGTAGGCTCTTCAGCATGGGCTGCGCAGCCAATGCTGAATCCTATCTGGGGAAGGGACTGGATGGAGGTCAACTCTGGGTAAGCGGGCAAATGCCCCCAGCTGCCGCAATGGGGCTATTGGGTTCTCTGCCAGCACTGTAGCTGGCGGAGATTCAAGCAGCCCTGTGTTGGCTGTAAGGGCCTGGGAGGGGGAAATAGGATACGGCATTCAACAAGGAAGCCTATCCCTCCCCCTCCCAGGTCTGATCTGCCCCCACCCCTGCCCCATTATACCCTCTCCCCACCCACCCCCAGCCCCTGCGTTGCTCGGAGCGGCCTTACCTGCTCCGGTGTGCACAGGGCCTGGATACAGCGCAGGCACGACGGCGCAGGCCTTCCTGCCAGCGCTGCCTCCTCTCTGGGTGACACCTGGCGCTGAGGCCACAGCGCTGGCGCCCATTTACAATAGGATTGCACTGTAAGAGACACACAGAATCATCAAACAGACAGATTCTTTCTGCAGTATTCAAACTTTCAAGCATTTTATCACAACACACAAAGTGCCAAAATTGAATTGCACCCATGCTGGTAACTGTATGCTTTAGCCCCAAGTGGGCTATTTGTGGTAACATGAGTGGTGGTGGGGAAGGTTTTAACCCAGTGTCACAGTCCAACCAAATTGTGTGTGTGTGTGTGTGTGTGTGTGTGTGGGTGGGTGGGTGGGTGGGGGAGTTGAATTTGAAAGCTTGCAAAGTGAAACTGCTGTACAGCACCTTGTATTTTCAAAGTGCTTTATAACAAGCTTTTTAGATGCGTAGGGGACATTCCAGAGAAAACTGAGCACATGAGTTATGCTGAAATCAACTGGACTAAATCACTATCGTGCATCTCTGGATAGAGTTTCCTCCTCAGCGATGTTCCCTGTAAAGTAGGGGATGCACACGAGGAGGGGCTTGAGCAAGTCAGACCTAATGGCGCTCAACCGTCACCCAGGCAGTGTCCAAAGACTTGCAATGGCCACTACTAGACAAGACCCCATCCACTCCCTGTGTGCCACCCCACAGCTGTTTTTCTGCCATCCCAAGCAGTGTGTGCCGGCGAGGATTGGTTGGCGCCTCACCTGCTTCCTTCCCCCATCCATCCCTACCATACACTTCCAACCCAGCCTGCCCACGTTCCTCTCTTTCTCCAATTTATTTATTTATTTATTTATTTATTTATTTGTTTGTTTGTTTGTTTGTTTGTTTTTCACATTTTTATACCGCCCTTCCTCCAAGGAGCTCAGAGTGGTGTACATATTTCCTCCCCTCCTTTTTGTCCTCACAACAACCCTGTGAGGTAGGTGGGGCTGAGAGATAGTGACTGGCCCAAGGTCACCCAGGAAGCTTCATGGCTGAGCGGGGATTTGAACCTCGATCTTCCAGGTCTAAGTCTGACTCCCAAACCTTGCGGGTAGCGCAAGCTGGCCAAACCAGAAAGGAAGGAGGACAATGGTAGTCAGCTCCCTCCTCTGCCCACCCCTCCTTCCTCTGCCTGACCCCTCCCCAACATCCGACTATGGGCTGGATGATTTCAGGTGGTGGGCCTGATCCAGCCCATGGGTCATATGTTGCCTACCCCTGCTATAAGGGGTCTGTGTTACTGCACGGTGTCACAGTGCCATCTCTGGATGCTCTACATACAACAATGTCATGTGTCATTGCCAAACTTCTGGGTTGCCAGTCTCCAAGGAGCTTGGCTTTGAGCTGCCCTAAAGGCAGGGACTTGTGTCTATCCAGCCCACCCATTACTCTGTAAAGTCCATTTACAGGGATGCTACTATATAAATACTGTAACATAATACTCCAGTTGCATTGTGGAGACTTACTGTAGACTGAAAGCCAATTTCTGTATAGGATGTGACATCCAATCCTGCTCTTTCCCTACCCCACACGCAGGCAGCAATTCACAACTGCCACAGAAAATGGCAGGTATAAGGATTTGGTTTTTCCCTCTGACTCACTCAGCAATAATGTGTCCATCCTAGCAAAAGCTGCACCTCACTGCTCGTGTGCTCAGTTTGAATAAAGTGATCAACAGGAAACTAATTTCCAGTCCCATCCACCTTCACATTTATATGGAGCTACTGATTGCTTTGCTCCCCATCCCAGATGCAGAAGATGGAGAAGTCATTTTAAATTGCCATTTTACCTCATTATGAATCTGAGAATTTCTATTTCATTGATCATAGTTCTTGCTTTTCCTCTCCCCACATTCTTGCTGGGGGAAAAATGTACCAGGCAGTAATGAAGCAAAAAGCAATGAATAGCCTGGGATTTAAGAAACTATCTCTGCAGCATAGCGTCATCTAACCCCTCTCCCCCAGGACAAGAGATGCCTCAACAGGAAAGTCCGAGAGAACAACGCCCACCCCCCTTGATCTTCCCCAGGCATTTTGTGTGTGATACACAGTATTAATTGGTTTGGTCTGAATGCATCAGTCAGGAGCGATTTGATTTCTGCCCAGTTTTACAGACTTACTTGACTAACACCCCAAACCTATGGGCTCACAGCGCTGGTGGAACTAGCGTTCTGCCAGCACTACCTGCTTTACGGCTTTAGTAGGAGGCACTCCGGCAGCACGCAAAGTAGAGCGCTGCCAGAGTGCCACCAGGAAGGCGAGAACCTTCTAAGCGCCCGCCGGAGGAGCACACTGGACCCACCGAGGCAAGTAGGATGTCGAGGGAGGCAGGAGGTGTGGGAGAGGGCAGAATGGGGGCAGCGGGAGGGCAAAGCTGGGTAGGGAGGGGGAGGAATGGGGCTGGGAGGCTGGGGAGGCTGGGGGAGGGGTGGATCCAGCAGTGATGGCGTGCACAGGATCCTATCCCCTCCATGGACAGTCTCCCCACCCACTTTCTCTCCTTGAAATTTTGCCAGCTAAAGAGTTAGCACAGGTCCGCAGAGACCCATTGCGGAGCAGAAGGCTTAAGGACGTGTAAGGGGATTTAACCCCCCTTTCCCCTCTGAAGCCTCCCAATCCGCCACCCCCGCTGGGTACAGTGCACCGGTTTTTGGCACGGCTGCACCAGCAAGGAGGGGGGGGAGGATAGGATTGGGCCCTTCCATCATCTCATTTGCTCTGGCTCCCTGTCACATCTTTTCTCTTTTTAATCAATTAAGTTTGTTTTTGTTTTGGAACAGATATTACATATGAATGGAAGAGAATCATCCCTGGGGCCCTTTCAGTGACTGCTGTGCTGACAATGTCGCAATTCTACCGTCAAATATTAGGGGACGCAAACTTTGAGTTTAATGACTAGCAGCACAATCCTAACTCCCCGCATGGCAATGCAGCGGCGGTGACGTAGCCTCCGCTGCATCCCGCAGGGGAGTTTTGGCTGCTGAAGGCCTCCTCAGGATAATGGAATTTGTCACCTTGCCCAGCAGCTTCTATGGGTCAACCCGGACCTGCGTCAGCAATATCGCTGGTGCAAGTCCATGTGGATCCGTGAAGGTGGATCAAGTTCAGAAGGGGATTAGGATTTGGCAGGTGCTGCCGCTGCCGCCAAACCCACCCCCCTCCTATGCCCAATCCACCTTCCTCCCTGCCCGCATCTGCCCCCATCTCCTCAAGCCCTGGATGCATTCCGTGAATTCATTGACTGAAAGGAAAAAAAATACTCTAAGCAGGGGCGTTCCTAGGGCGTTCCGCATGTCACCTGGTGCGGGAGGTCACAGTGCAATCCTATGCGTGTCTACTCAGAAGTAAGTCCTATTGCATTCAATGGGACTTACTCCCATGCAAGTGTGCATAGGACTGCAGCCTCAGTGTGTCATCCCCATGATGGACCTCCTCCCATGCAGTGGGCAGGGCAATGCATTGTCACCCTGCCCCCCCCGTGTCATTGCCCCACCTCTTGCACAATCAAAATTAAACCTTTAAATTACAATATTATACGCACAGCCTAAATGTATGCTTTCAGCCTAAACAGAGGCATCACTAGGGTTTGCATCACCTGGTGCGAGAGCTCAGAGTGTCACCCCCTTAATGGATCCCAGAGGTGAATAGGGAGAAACAAGGTTGGGCTGAGCTGGGTTCTACAAAAGATGCCCACCAGTCAGAACTATGTCTTTCTACAGATTACTCCTGGTCAGTGGTATCACTCGGGTTGGTGTCACCCGGTCTGGTAACTCACGGTGTCACCCCCATTAACTTTATTTATTTTAATACATAACAGTACAGGTCACCGTCACCCAACAAATCAGTAACCAACTCGGCTCTCAGAACAATCAGTCTCATTGGTCTGTCTTGAGTTAAGGAAATCCACTTTTTTTGTTACATAAGTGTTTCTGGTTATTTGGCCATTCCATTTGATAGAAAACAGATAAGTCAAAACGGTTTGTTTCATTGCATTCCACATGTCAGTACACATCGATTAATACACATAGTATTAGTAAATACAAAGTTCTCACAATTTTGGCCACTAGTGGTGTCACCCCCACCCCCAAAGGTGGAACCTGGTGCGGTCTGCACCCCCCGTACCACCATAGGGATACCACTGACTCTAGGCATCTTCATGAGACACACATGACAGCCATTTTCTGAATGATAGCTGTCAAACAGGAAGTTTCCCTTAAAAACAGGAATAGGATAAGTCAGGGGTGTCAAACTTGTTTCGTACAGCTGACCGAATAGCATTCATGGTGCCTGCTGAGGGCCAGAAGTGAGACCATTAAGCAGGAAGTGATGTCATTAAACAGATGATGGCCAGAAATAAGCACTTTGTTCTCATGTAGGAACTCATTAGCAGCAAATGACAGAAGAAAAAATATGCAAATCTTGATCATATTTTCAAGATATGGGAGAGCCCAATTATCACGCAGGCCACCCTTTCAGCAGAACCATTCTGCCAAGGCGTCACTTTGCAGCTCAGCAGCTGAGAGGTGCTCTGTGAAGTGATGTCTTGGCAGAAGCGGCCATGTGATAACCCCTGTGATAACTGGGCTCTCCCAGCTCCTTTGTAGTGTTTCCCTCTCTCACCCCTCTTTGTTTGCCCCTTCCGCATAGCGCTCCTTGCTTTCTGAGGCTTCCTTCCGTCTCTCCCTCCGAGCACCTTGGCAGAAGCAACGCTGCTGAAAGGGTGGCGCTGGGAGAGCCCATTTATCACATGGGCCGGATAAAGCACTTCCATGGGCCATATTCATCCCGTGTGCCTTATGTTTAACACCCCTAGGATAAATAAACAGGACAAGCCAAGACAAGCACATGCTAAAGACCTAAGGAAGGCATGATTCATTTTATTTTTTTAAACAAAGGATACTCCCAGTCTCCTGAAATCTGGAAGATGGTGTCTGGAAGGCAGCTATTCACTTGGCATAGATCTTTATTCAGCTTCATCACTTGTGAGCAGAGGAATGATTATGAAGGAACTTGGTAAATATCAAAAGGTTATGGATGGGTCTGTTCCTCCATCTGCTGCTCCCTGTATTTCCTCATCCTTCCTTGCATATAAAGAAGAGAACATTGCTACCTTTTAGAACTAACGAGCTATTAAACAGCATGAAACATACAAAAGGTTTTGTCCATCCCAGCACTGAGTGTCCAATTTGCTAGTGCAATGGATCCCTCTGGTCCATTACAGAGCTACAAACGGCACCTGAGAGGATGCTAATGAAACAGAAAGAAGGATGCTGAGGAATTTTCTAAATAAATTATTAACACACCAGGTCTAAAATCGGCCCCTCAAGACCACTGCCTGTAATATCTCTCTCTCTCTCTCTCTCTCTCAACAATGGAGACTTTCAGAACCTGTGTAAAAAGAAAGGAGTAGGAAGTGAGCGGGGGGGGGGGGGGGGCTTCCAGTTTAATCTGAGCCAGAGCTGAACACAAAGATCTGTTCTTAGCACCAAGATTTAGTTAAACCAGGTGAATTATTTACATTTTACATCTATACATCTATGTATATGCTTCTGAGAGGTAATTAAGCATAGCGATTAAAAGACTGAGATACAACCAGTAGTCCTTGTTCTAATTTCACCTTTGCCATAAACCTGGTGGTTCGAATCTGTTGGACTGCTACACCGGCAGCTACATTGGCTGCCAGTTCATTTCTGGGCCCAATTAAAAGTGCTGATATTTACTTTTAAAGCCTTTCACAGCTTGAGACCTATAGGCAGAGCCTCTGAGAGAGGGGGTTAAGGGGGTACAATTGTACCCGGGCCCAGGGCCAAAAATGGGTCAAAAAGGGGGCCCGGAGCAAAAAAAAAAAGGGGGGGTCCAAGTTCACTTGAAGGGAAGGGGCCCAAAAGAAACTTTGTACCCCCTGATAAAATTCCTCTGAGAATGCCTATGGGACGACTGCCTGCTCCTGTACATTCCAGCCCACCCCCTTACAATCACACGGCAGAGATTGGGGTGTGTGTGAAGACCAGATGTAGATGTAGCAGCACCACAGCTGTGCAACTCTGTCCCATTTGACTTGAGAGCCACCTCCTCTCAGGAGGTGTCCCAGCGTGGGCTTTCTTTTTCACTTGGCGTTTCCATCTTAATGATCGGTTGTTCCAACTGTTTATTCTTACCTTGCTGCTGCTTTTTTTTTTTACTGTTTGCTGTTTACAGTTTATTACTGTTTTTATTGTGCTTTAACATTTCTGCTGCCATTTTAGTATTATATCATTTATTATTCTTTTATTGATGAACGCTGTGCACTATTTTTATTCTTGTTACAGTAATTATTGCTGCATTTATTGCTGCTGTTTTTATTGATGCAATGTTCTTTGTTTTTATATCTATCAGGGACGTGAACCAAGTCTCTGACTCCAAGTCCCAAGTCTTTGACCCCAAGCCCCGAGGATTTGGTTGCGAGTTGCAAGTCCCTATCTATTTAATGGGGAAAACTGGTTTAAACCTTAATAAAATTTAACTTGTCGTAAAAGGCTCCAAGTCTCAAGTCGTCTTTCGAGTCTTTTACAATCGCTGAGTCAAGTCATTGAAGTGACTTGAGTGTGACTTGAGTCCAAGTCAATAGACTCAAGTCTCCATCACTGATATCTATATAGTGTTTTTAATGTCATCTGCTGCTCCTTGATTGGTGATTTTATGTGTAGGTCTAATGTTTTATTTTTATTTTTGTCTATGACATATTTTATGTTGTCTTGGGTACCCACATCAGCTGCGGAAAGGCGGGATAGAAATATTACAAATAAATAACCCCGCCAGGTGACCCTAACAGCCCAATCTTATCCGCGCTCTACGGAATCTAGCGGCCGCCATTGCTGCGACTGCTCCAACAGTCTGCAGTCCACTGCCAGCTGTGGGTCGCAGTCTGGCTGTCAGCACAGAAAGGTTGGCAGCGGATTGGGGCAGGGATTGGCAGCTCAGTGGCAGCAACCTCTGTGCGATTCAGAGCCTCCATCCCAGTCCTGAAACGCTCCTTGCAGCAGTTCAGATCCACGCCAGTAAAAGAGCTGGCACAGATCTGAGTAGGCCTATAGGGACCAGGGACCGGTGAAGGAGGTAAGTACATCTTTAATTACTACTCCCAGTCGGTCTGCTCCCCAGTCAGTCGGCAGGATGCAACAGAGGGTGCGTCACCATCCCTGCACTGCACAGGCCGGCCCTGGACAGAACTGGGTCGCTAGGCAAGTCACTCTCACTCTCTCAGCCTCAGCCCCCCAACACCTGCAGTATGGAATAATACTGATCTACTTACAGGGTTGTTGGAAGGATTAGAACAAAAGAACAGCACTTATTCATCTTGCTCCTGCAATGTACTTGGGTACAATCCCTTTTTCATGAACGTCAAATAACAATCTTCAGGGTATGTGGCAAGCAGGCATGCTGGCATTAGGGGGTATAGTTCTGCTCTCCCCCCCCCCACTCTGTAAATGCAGGGAAGATTTTGTGTAAAGAGAGCTAATGATTAAGCTGAGTAGCTCTGTTCATGCTTTGACTCTGAGCAAGCAACAGACTGTGGGTTCAGAGTTAAACCAAGAGTGTAAATAAGTATCAAGGTAAACCACATCAATCAAAAGGGTGCACTAAGCCACATGGCTCTAATTCAGACTAGTGCAGTGGTTAGAATGCTATGATGTGGGAACCCACATTCAAATTCCTGCTCAGATATGAAGCCCACTTCTTCTTGAGCATGACCTATCACAGGTAGAATTTGCTTGTGGGGGTGGAGCAGAACGAATTTTGGTTTTTTTTCCAGTAAGAAACAGAAGTACTCTGCAGAAGATGCTCTATAACAGTGGTTCTCAAAGTGGTGGGTCGTGACCCACCATTGGAACCAAAAGTTGTCCACTGCTCCCTTAAGGGGCAGGGACAGCATGGCACCAGCGACTGCGATCCCAGGGATTGCCGCTGGCACCAAGAAAAAATGTTTTAAAAAGTGATGTGTGCACTTACCAGGGGTCCTGGAGCCCTCTGGAGGGTTTGGGGTCTGTGCTACCCTCCGCAGGGGGGAGAACATTGGGAACCACTGCTCTACAATATCACTGTTACATTAAAGCAATAAGAATCCAAAGATGCTGCAATATTGTTCCAAGTTGTTGTTTAAAGACTTCAGGGTGAAGAAGGGAGTAATGAGGGAAAACAAAATTCTGAATTGGCAAAGTGCTTTTTTGCTGCATTGTTATGCTCCTCCTCTGGAATTTTTTTTTCCCTTCAGCACTTGGCAATATCTAAATGATCTTCTTATGTGTCCCAGGGATCAAATGACAGGTTCTGCTGTGAACAAGGGAACCTGCAACAACTCAAACAAGTGGTTTCTGTTTATATAAGGCCATTCTCCAGAGAGTCCCCCCCCCCCCCCCATAACAGCATTTAAGTTATTTCTGTTCAGCCTACATCTGTTACCCAGACAATTTGGCTAAGCCTAATAACCAGCTCAAAAACAGATTAAAATCTGTTTATATGCACAATTTTATTTTATGCTAGCTGCCAAAGTGCTCCTCATTGGCAAGGGCCACTGATGCAAGCCGGTATGATGCTTGGCAGCTTGTAGAGATGCCTATGAAGAGCTGCACTGGGAGGATGGCGGCGGAATGCCAGCCTCAGAATGCGGAGTGTTGCCAGATCTCGGGTTTCAGTCTCCTGCTTTTCAGGGTCTCCAGGGGAGTAAAATCTCAGGGTAAAGGACCAAAACCAAAGAGGAACAGGTGATTTCCAAATAGCATGATAAGAGGTTTTGCTGTTATTTCTACCCACCTGTTCCTCAAGCTCCATCCCTGAATGGTCAGGTATTATTTGTTGTCCTCACCTGACACCACTAGGCCGATAAATCCACCAGACTTCATCCCTTGATCTGCCAGTCATCATTCTTTGCATAGCATGGTCTGAGCTTTGGGAAACCTGACAAAAACCATAGGTAGCCACATTGATCCATTAGAAAAACTCCAAAAGTCAAAATCTGTTTAATACCATTAACAGGAGACACAAGTTTAATACCATTTTGAGCAGCAAGCTTTTGCATTCCCTAGAACTCTTCATCAAAGAAAAGTTGGGCTCAGTAGCACAGCCCCAAAATCTGCACTTAATACATGTCGTAAGATGGAGTGAATGAAGGAGGAGTTACACAGACTTACAGCACAATCCTAAAAGCTGTTCAATCTGTCTCCTGTGTGGCAAACAACATGAGACCATGTGACAGTCCATAAAGAAACAAGTCAACCAGGTTAATGGTCTGTAGTGCGACAAAGTTTAAGAATCGTGACTTGAGGAAGCATACAGAATCTCCCAGGCGGCCTCTGAGGATCTGTCTGGGTGGCACCACTTTGTTTGCCTTTCTGTAACAGTCTAACTAAATGTGCTCTTTAGACAAGAACATCCTTTCACGCTCCATCTGCCCTCTGAAAGTAATGTCAACAGAGCCAATAAGATATTGTTTTAGCTTGAGAAAAGACTAAAATTAGCACATGTGCACACATGCATGCAGACACACAGAGGAAACTTGGGTCAACTTTTTGTATTCATAGGTTTCTCACCTGCATATAATGCCCCACCCCAGTCAAAATTATTAAAAGGTCAGTCAGCAGGAACTCCAAATGAACCAAATTAATGCAGTAAATCCGTCACCACTACTGCCTATAAGTCACATGCATCAGCATTCTTCCAAAGAAAGATCCAGACGTTAATGATAAGGTGGGTGTGTTTTTTCCATTTTGTTTTTAGTTGGAATTACTGGGATTGGAATTACTGATTTCCTGGGTGAAAGTGGTAGGCCATATACACTTTCTACAGCAAGGAGAATAGTTGGTTTCCTGGATCATCACAGAGCTGCAGAGTGCAAAAAAACACTACAACTGCTGAAACATACTTTGAGAACAGTCTTGTGTAGTTGCATGGAATCTGACTTCATCGGGCAGTTATTGTTCCAAACTCTTTTCAAACTATCCTATCCTCATTCACAGAACAGCCAATGACATTTGCGCGTGTGTGTCCCCACAGGGGTGCACACTAAACAGGTTACCTTAATGGGACACACACGACTATGTTGTCCTACCAAGAGCATGTGGATAGGTTTGTGTAGTGCACACCAACACACCATCCTCCGGGTTCTGTTTTAAAATCACATTTCAGGTAAATGAAACAATTCTTACCAAGCAATAGGATTTTGGACTAGGGAGGAAAGAGAGGGAAGTACAGGATTGTGTGGTATAATCCTGTAAACATGAGGAGCTGTGATTGTATGCCACAATTGCACAACTACAAGGAAATGGGAACAAGCACCATAAAGACTCTTTACACTGTGAAGGAAATTACAACCTAATCTTATTACTCCTCCTAGTAGTAACTAGAGAGCTAGCAGAACTCCGCAGAACTCTGCTAGCAGACCTAGGATCAAGGAGTCCCAGGTTCAAATCCTCACTTGGCCACAAAGCTCACTGGATGACTTTGAGCCAGTCACTGTATATCAGCCTAACCTACCTCACAGGGTAGCTATGAGGCTCAGATGAGGGGGGAGAATCATACCTACCAACCTGAGGTCTATATAGGCTTACCATACATCTGGCTTTGGCCGGGACAGTCCCGGTTTCTGGGGTCCATCCCAGCCACCCTCCCGGCTGACCTCGGCGTCCCGGCCAGACCCGGAAACTGGGACTGTCCTGGCTGTGTCCTCCGCTGCCGGCTGGGACTGAATACTGGCTTGCAAGTCTCTCACAGGTGCACAATGCCTGGGAGCTCTTCGGAATCGTCCAGACTCCCCGGATGATTCCGAAGTCAGAGCTCCCAGGCGTTGTGTGCCTGCACGAGGCTTGCACAGGTGTGCAAGCCAGTATTCAGTCCCGGCCGGCAGTGGAGGACACCGGGACAAAGAAAGTGGCCTCCGCCAGAAAAAAAGAAAGAAAAAAATCAGAAGGAAAAAAAGAGGTGGTGAGGTGGCATTTCGATCCCGGCAAGATGCAGCCAGCTGGCTTGGCCAGGACAAAGAGGAAGAAGAAAAAAGAAGAAAAAAAGTGGTGACGGCGAAGAGAAGAACAAAATAGTTTTAAAAAAATTAAATAAATAATAAGGAGCACTTCAACAATGGTGACCGGGTTCAGCAGGACGAGGTTTAAACTCGAGGGTTTTTATGCAAGTTTTTGTGCAGGGGCTTTACCCCCTCTCAAACAGGATAGAAGAATGAAGAAGGGGTTTATGGGAGTTGAAGTCTTTGTGAGGACTACTTCCATTGAGGTAGCTCTCACAAAGACTACAATCCCATGAGCAGCACTGGCATTTTTCAGTCCCAAAGGGCCGGGACGAAGAGCAAGATGCTGGCGACAGCAGGGAGGGGGGCTGCTGGCAGCAGCGAGGGGGCAGTTGGGCCTCTAAGCCTGCATTCCAGGACAGGACCCCGAAACTGGGACTGTACTGATGAAACTGGTACGGTTGGCTAAGCTACTCTTGGGGTACACACACACACACACACACACACACACACACACACACACACACACACACACACACACACACCAACTAGCCTTTGCACTTCTGGGATTAAGGGTTGTCAGCACTGGGCCCACAGGCAGCAGGAGTAGAGGTTTCTCACCAAGGACTCATTCCTAAGAAGCTCCAGTAGCTGTTTCCCAGAAAACCAAGGCATTGTGCAGAACGACTAATCATTGGGGGCTTTTCTTCAGAGACTTTCTTCAGCTTCAGGGAAGGCTGATCCAGGATAGGACCACAGCAGGAGGAAAGGGTTAAAACCCACTTTAGGTCTGACCCTCAGAGTGCTATGTGCATGTGCTAAGGACACAACTCCTTCCTGGCCTCTCCCCCCTTCCCCCAGCCTATTTTTATTTTGCTTGTGTTCTCATGGGGTGGTGGTGTTATGATTTCCTATTAGTGCAAATTGGGAGCATTACCACTAGTTATGCTGTTGGGCATAGTGGGGCAACGGCAGCTACTTATCATTTCCACAGACTTTGAAGTACATTGCACAGAGTTGCCAGTGTAGCCCTAGCAGCTGCTAAGTTCTTGGCAAAGGCTTTCTGTGCAAGAGCCTGAGTGCCACCATTGCTTCTGTTATGTCAGGCTATTAAAATGCCCTCCTGAGGGGCAGCGAGTGGTCAGATGCTACATAAACTACTGGAGTCACAAAATGTGACAACGTGATCAATGCCATCCGGGTTCTAAATTCTTCAGTGCTGAGACAGGCAAGTCGGCTCAGTCATCATGCTATTGGATTAACAACCCTCCAGAGACTTGTGTGTGGCACCGAAAGCAGAACGTTTAAGCTTTAAATGCAGACATCTGCCTGAATGAAAACAACAAAGCACTGAACAGAGGAAGTGAAAAAATGGAAAGCAGGTCTGCCTTGATTTAATCCATCAGCCATAGATGCTTTAACATGGGCCTGGAACTTGTCTGAACAAACAACGCACAATGGATTATTATGGAAACTAAGAACAAAACTTGCTCAAGGGTGCATTCTGGGACAAGGCTGGGAGGGGGGGGAAGAGTCTTCGCGCGACCCAGAAGTGGGTCGCTAAGGCTGCAGAAGCCACCTGGAGGCTTGAAAACGTAGCGGTTTGGCTTTTTAAAGGTAAAACGGTGATTTTGGCGATTTTTTTTTCTTTTTAAAGGCTTTGAGTTTTTAAAGGCTTTTTTATGTGAGTCAAATCCGCGGGTCCTGAATCTATGGTTATAAAGGGTCCACTGTAGTTTGTCAAAACCTTCCACTCAATACAAATTGACCCCCATAAATTAGGCAACAGTATAACTGGGGGCGGGGGCTACACAGTGGCGTCGCTCTAGGCGTTGCTCTGAACCCTTCCTTACTCCCCGGCACGAGGCAGCCCCGCCCCCTCGCTGTCAGAGCCATTCAGGCCGGCGAAGGCAACATGCAGGGAGTCTCCTGCACGTTGCCTTCGCCCCACTGAATGGCTCTGACGGTGAGGGGCCGGGGCCACCTTGTGCTGGGGGGTAAGGAAGGGTTCAGAGCGGGGTGGAACTTAGAGCTCCACCCCACCTAGAGCGACACCACTGGGGCTACAACAATCTTATGCTCCTCCTGTACATGTTTAAATGGGCTGCTCAGGTATCTTCCACACAGGTCCAGTAAAAACTAGAGTTTGGTGCTGGGAAGCAGATGCAGTTACCATGTTGTCCTGGAACAATAAGAACAGAGTGTCCAGCATCATCTCAAAGCGCTCACATAAACTTGGAAGGCCTCTCTGCAACTTTTGGTTTCCCTCTTCTGCAACTTTTGGTTTCCCTCTTCCAATGCCATGAAATTCACTGCAGTTCCATGACAGAAACATAGCAGCTTGGGCTAATTAAATCCTAGCCAGGTTTCCAGTACTAATTCTGAGGATGGTTTCTTTTCAAATTCCTGTGATCCTGGAGGAACATAGCAGACAGGCACAGTTTTAAGGCTCAGTTGCTCTTTCGAGGATCAAATCAAAATCCCAGAGGAAACAGCCCTGGGCTGACCGGGGAAGTGCTTACAGCAGCTCTTTAAAAATCTTGCAGTTGCATTTCTTACAAGCACTCTCTGTTGCTTTACACCCGCCTGGTTAATGGGGAGCTGACAGAGGGATAGATTTAATCCAGCTCGTGGGCTTCCCAGAGGCAGCTGGTGGGTTACTATGGGAAATGGATGCTGGATGGGGTGAGCCTTTGGCCTGATCCTGCAGGGCTCTCTTATTTAAACTGCCACATTTGCAGAGGCAACTGCAGCATAGATTGCCATTAAAAGTAGTTCTATGGCACATGCCGCCCTTCAAAAGGTGAAAGGATGTTTGTAGAGGCGTAGCTAGGTCATTTTGCACCCGGGCCCCCCTTCCCGCCCCTCCCCCTTTTTGGCACCCCCTCTATCGTCCCCCAAACACACCCAAAATTTGGGGGGTGCAAAAATGTGGGTTTTTTAAAAAAAAAAAAAGGCTAGGGAGGCAGCTGATCCGGGGGCAATCTTGGCAGGGTGCGGGTACTTAGCTGGTCTGGCCGGCAGTTTCCTCCGGGGCGCAGGCAGCGTTTTCCGGGGCGGCATCCATTTTGAATGGGCGGGACTCTCTAGGACTCTCCTCTGAGTCTTGCTGGTCCGTTGGTCCTCCAGTCCTCTCTAGGGCTCTGGAGGACCGACCAGCGAGACCAACGAGACGTGCACCCTAGAGAGGGCGTGCGACCAGCAATACTAGGAGAGAAATTCCTACCTAGAGAGTCCCGCCCATTCAAAATGGATGCCGCCCAGATTGGATGGAAGCTGCGCCCGGCCAGTTAAGTTCCCACGCCAGTTAAGCCCCCGCGAACACCAAGTACACCCTGGGGAGCGCACACAAGGCAGCTGCCGCCCTGGGGATGCAGCGGGGGGCGGCGGCAGCTGCCCGCGAAATGAAAAAAAAGAGGGGGAAAAAAACCAACCCGAAAATACAACCGAAACCAGGGGAAGCCTTCCGCCCCACCCCCAGCTTCAGCGCCCTGTGCTCCCCGCTCCCCGCTCCCCTTAAGACGCCTCTGGATGTTTGTAGCAGGAGGAGGGACTGGCAGCTAATTCACAGAAGAAATCGGCTAAAGAACAAGGTGGTGGGCTGTGCTTACAAAGGAGGATTTCCAAACATTTTAGTGTGGCAATGCAGGCATTATTCCCAAATGTTCTCCTCTTTTAAATATGCAGCCCAACCCTAACTAACCTTCCAGTGCTGATGCAGCCGTGCCAGCAGGGTGCGCACTGCATCCTGCAGTGGGGGGGGGGGGGCTGTCACAGAGGCTTCCTCAAGGTAAAGGAATATTTGTTCCCTTACCTTGGGGCTGCATTGAGGCTGCATTGGTGCTGGAAAGTTGGTTAGGATTGAGCTGATACATGTTGAGTCTCCCCTGTCTCCCCTCATTTTTTAAGTGCTTCCCCCAGTTGCTTCTGGCAGGGTCCAAGGATTTTGCTAAGCAGAGATGAAAGGGTCACCAAAAGGAAGGTCTGGTGGGTTAGTCCTGGAAAGGATCTTGGGTTTGGAAGTTTCTATGAGGTTTGGAAGAGAACAAAAGAGATCATGGGTTCCTTGGAAAATGGCATTTCCAGCTCTGAGCTCCATGAAAGTCTTATCCATGGAGGATTCCGAGGTCCCAGCCACCTTGTCAGCAGGTGCCTATGTTGTGCAAGGAGATCCCTTATTTTAGTTTTTTTCCCCTTTAGATGTCTCATGTGTCATCTGGAGAGTTCTTGGATGAGCTAAAAAAAAGCAGCTCAAATTCCATATTTTTATTATCAATCTTGTCTGCTACTAAGTTCACCCATCTGCTTGAGTAAGCAGGACACGAGTGGCCAGAGCGGGTTTCAGGCTGAAGTCACATGCTTTTGCCCTCCCATCTGCTCTTCCATCATCCTGACACAAAGAGGCCATTTTCCATACTTCTTATTCGGCTGCTGTTTGCAAAACACAGCACTGCTTGGGCAACAGAATTAAAAATGTATTGGGGCATACTCTGCTGCTTGCAGCATGCTAAAAAACAAATAAGCAAATATGGGTCCTCTGCTGTACCAGGAGGAGAAATGGGGTCAGGCATCTGAAGTGCTGTTTGCTCACCTCATCCTCAAAGAGACCCAAGGCAACTAACATATTTTAAAATACAATAACACCTTAAACAAGCATTAAACAAAACAAATACGTACACCACAACAGGAGAGCAAGAGCAAAACCAAAAACTAAATGTAATCTGAGAGAATAGAGAGTCTTGAGTGAGCAACGAAACAAAAAGGGAAGGAGCACAATGAACCTTCCAGGGGAGCGACTTCCAGAGAGTGGGAGCTGCCACCAAGAAGCCATTGCAATGTGCACTGGCATCACTGAAGCATGGCGGAGGGGCGGGCTGCCGGGGGGTGACATGCCAGGAGGGGTGACGCACCAGGGGTGACGTGCCCGAAGTTGCGTCACCCCCGCTGCCGCCACGTCACCCCCACTGCCGCTGCGACTTCTCCGGCGCTCCGCATCACCTCCTGATGCTACCCAGTACGAGCCGGGAGAGGGTGACGACGCGTTTTCCTTGCCCGGCAGCTCGGCCGCTTCTGACTAGGCCAGAAGCAGCATTTTCGCACATGCGCACAACGCCGCTTAAGCTACCGGGCAAGGAAGACGCGTTGTCACTCTCTCCCAGCTGGAAAGTCGTCACTCTCTCCCGACTCTCTCGTCGTCGTCACTCTCTCCCGACTCTCTCCCATACTAGGACAGGGTGGCAGCAGGGGGGGTGATGCGGCAACAGTGGTGGTTGACGCGGCGGCAGTGGTGGGGGTGATGCAGCGGCAGTGGGGGGATGACAGTGGGGGTGACTTGACAGCGGGGGGGTGATGCGGTGTACTCGGTGTTCGCGGGGGCTTAACTGGTGCGGGAACTTAACTGGCCAGGCGCAGCTTCCATCCAATCCGGGCAGCATCCATTTTGAATGGGCGGGACTCTCTAGGAATTTCTCTCCTAGTATTGCTGGTCGCACGCCCTCTCTAGGGCGCAAGTCTCGTTGGTCTCACTGGTCGCACCCTAGTGACGCCTCTGCTATGTGTCCCCTCTGATCTCACCTGAGACAAACATGGGATTCTCACTCAGCCACCCTACTCGACCTCACAGGCTTGTGTGAAGATAAAATGGAGGCAATCCCATGTAGGTTGCCCTCAGCTCCTTGGAGGAATAGTTGGATACAAACATGATAAAGATAAGTATATTATCAAGAGACCGGGGGAGGGGGAGTAAAAGAGAAAGAACCAGGAATTCAGTCTGTGAAAGATTGAGTGCAAGACAATGTTAATGTGCACAGCTCTGGATGCCCCGCATCCAAAAGGATACATCCCATTGTGTAGCTCCTTGTTCCCTTGTCTCACAGGTTAGATTACAGAAACAGAAATAGAGAGATTACAGAGGGACAGACGTTTGCGTGGGATGAATAAGCAGGGATCGTAGTACACATCTGTTAGTGTGCAAGTGTGATGCTTGTGAACGTGACAGAGAATAT
Organism: Plestiodon gilberti rubricaudatus; assembly: GCA_026170595.1. NCBI lineage: Eukaryota > Metazoa > Chordata > Lepidosauria > Squamata > Scincidae > Plestiodon > Plestiodon gilberti. The sequence goes on from JANXHW010000002.1 coordinate 112,182,928, forward strand.
ATGTATGAGTTCGGCAGCTTTTTCCATTAAGCTTGTGACATACAGCTTTTGGCTGAGATCCTGAGTGGCCCACAAATCAAACCGGCAACTGTAATTTCCCCTTATATATTTATAGCCCATCTTCTCCTGAGAGTTTACAACAGCACATGACAATGGATAGGATCTGTCTAGCATGCAGGAAAAATCATTTGGGAAGATACATTTGAATACACAAAGCTTGCAATCTGTTTCATCTCCAGCCCAAACTGCATCCATATAACCCACTAAACTAGGATTGCTGGCTGATGGCAGCTTTAACTTGAGACATGCAGTTCCTCAGGTTTCGCGCCAATCTCTCCACTGCATTCCAGGCCCATGTCTTTGGTGAGCTGTTTTTTCTGCACAGGATTTCAACCGCTGCTGTTGCTGCGTCTGGCCTTGTTGTGCGTATGTACAGAAGCTTCCCAATAGCCTCAGGGTACTCTTTGAGAACATAAGAAGAGCCCTGCTGGATCAGGCCAAAGGCCCATCTAGTCCAGCTTCCTGTATCACACAGTGGCCCCACCAGATGCCTCAGGGAGCACACAAGACAACAAGATAATCTGTATCCTGTCGCCACTCCCTTGCACCTGGCACAGAAGCTTGCTGTCTTCATATTGGTTTTGGTAGTTCATCGCCATGGGAGTTGCCATCTCTACAGCTTCCTTTAGGCTCAAGTGTTCTATGACTTCCAGAACCTTTTGCTTTTGGTTAAGGAGGTAGCTTCTGTCTTCCTCCCTTTCTATCTGGATTCCAAGGTGATGTCACCCAGTTGCTTCACTTCTATTTCCTTGTTCAGGTGACATACTGTTCACAGCACAGGATAAAATCATCAATATACATGTAGGTCAGGGCTGAACCCTCCTTGAGGCCAACTGAACTGGTTGCCTGAGGCAGCACGTTGTGGGGGAGGGGCACCCATCTCTGTCCGCCTGCTTACCTCCCACTACCTCCCCCTTCTACTCCCTGGGTTGGAAAATGAAGAGGAAAACAGAGAGAAAGAGAAAATGTTCTGAGGTAGGTCCACCAGTTGACCTTGTGTAAAGACAGGTATCAACTTTCCCTTGCATGAAGCCTTCTCTGATGAGAATTTGACTTAGTTTCTCATTCCACATTTTTACTGCTTGCTTCAGACGGTAGATGTTCTTTTGAAGCTTGCATAAAAATTGCTTATTCAATTCACCACATCCAGGGGGTTGTTCGATATATATGTCTTGCTTGATGTCATCATGTAGAAAGGCAGTTCTGATATCTGGGTGCTCAACATACATTTTCTTTGCTGCTGCTACATTTAAGAGTGTTCTCATTGTGATGTATTTCACTTCAGGAGCTAAGGGTTCATCACAATCTTCACCATATTTCTGGGAGTATCCTTTGGCAACCTGCCTATCTTTGTATTTCTGGATTTCCCCTTCTGCATTGTGCTTGATCATGAAGATCCACTTGTATCCCACAGTCCATCTTCTGGGTGGTAGCTGTGTGAGTGTCCAGACCTGGTAGGTCTCCAGTGCAGGAGCAGCGCCCGCTGGAGACAGGTGAGGCCGCCGCTGGGCAGTGGGGAGGCGGGGGGAGGGTGAAACGTGGTGGGGAGGAGAATTCTGGGTTGGGGGGAGGGTGGAACAGGCCCGGTGGGGTGGGCTCGGCTGAGGAGGCTTGCACCAAATCCTATTCCCCTTCCTCAACTTGGAAGCCCGACACAGAACTGCTTGGGTTTGCGCTGGTCATTTCACTGGAGCACATCTGAGTAGCTCCATAAGGCTGTTGGGACTCGACACGGGATAAGGGGACAAACGTCCCCTTACCTTGAGGAGGCCTCCAGCCCTGCGCTGAATATAGTGGAGCCTGCCCCGGCACTGCTGCATCACAGCATGGGGATTGGGCTGTAAATCTGGTCTTGGAGGCTGCTTCTGGCATGCAAATTCCTTAGATTCTCCCACATTTCACAAGCTTCCCCCCTTTATATGAATTAATTGGAAACCATGATGAGGGCCGCTACCTTTCTTATCCCGATATCTTTCTTATCCCACGCACCTGGATTTTCCTCTGGTCTTGTGCTTTCAAGAACTTCCAGCAAGTCATCCTCCATCATTAACATTTTCATCCCGAAGTTTCAAAGCTCATAATTCACAGTGTTAAATCTCTGGACTGAAGTTCTCCCATCTGGTTGTTGAGCAGCCATTCTGATGGCTTTAACCCTTTCCCCCCCTAAATTGCCTAAGTGATATTTCTTTTCTTAGACAGACTCTGTTTCACCCTTTGTGTTGGGGCCATAACCTGTTAATATAGCCAGTTTACATAGCAGGATATGAGAGACCTTTGAGGAAATACTTTATTTACAGGAACACCATACTTGGATGGGTGGGGGGGGGGGGCTCCTACATACATATCTAGCTGGGAAGGAAAATCTGGGAAGAAGGAGGAGGGGGGCAGAAAGGATAGCCTGAGATTAGCAATCTGCTCACCAAAGCAAAGGTATCGCTAGGGCGTGGCAGGGGTGGGTGGGCCGCCGGGGGTGACACGCAGGAAGGGGGTGACGCGCCTGCTGCCCCCCCTCTCCCCTGTTGCCGCCTGGTATGACCCGATCGCTGATCGCGTCTTCTTCGGCCACTTCTGACTAGGCCAGGGCAAAGCTGAAACCTGCATTCGTCACATTCACACAACGCCGCTTGAAGCCTTGCCCTCAGAAGGGCCGAACAAAGACCCAATCGCGTCTTCGCTCAGCCCTTCTGAGGGCAAGGCTTCAAGCGGCATTGTGTGAATGTGAAGAATGCAGGTTTCAGCTTTGCCCTGGCCTAGTCAGAAGTGGCCGAACCGAAGAAGACGCAAGCGGCGATCAGGTCATACTGGGCGGCAGCGGGGGGGGGAGCAGGCGTGTCACCAACTCCCTGTGCGTCACCCCGAACGGGATCAGGTCGTACGGTACCGGGCGGCAGCAGGGGGGGCTGCAGCGGCATCATGGGGTGATGCACGGACCTCCCAGCCCTAGTGACGTGTTGACCTCCTGCCAGGGGTGACGCGCCTCCTAGCGACGTCTCTGCACCAAAAAGAGCTTTACTGGAAGGGGAATCCCTCATATCCCACATGGCTAGTTTACTAGCTATATTGCCCCCTCCAGGTGCAGGATGCCTGCGTAGTGTTGTTGCACCTTTCTCCACTTCCAGTAGTGGAGAGCATTAAGCACATCACCCCCACACACACCCTTCAGCATGAAAATTAGACATATACACCCCAGCTCCGTAGATAAATGGAACAGAATATGAACAAACAAATGTTTGATGGGTTGCTCCCATCTAGTTTGGTTCTCAGCTGCATATTAAAAACAATCATCTGCTGCTGCTGATTTCCCTCCAGTAGTTGCTCCGTCTGTGTTTGCTTTTGCCGCTTCTACTCTGGAGCATCCATTCCAGACAAACAACTCATGCTGCCAATCCATTATTAATGGAGCCGCCTGACAGCCTCTGATGGATGGCTTTAATAGTTCAGTGAAGTGGGAGGATGTGGTAAGCACCGCTGGGAGCCACACACTAATAGTGGAGGAAACCTTTTGCCTTTCCAAGAGTCAGGAATCTAGATCTTGGATACAAATTTACCAAACACTTTAACCTCAGGTGAAGCAGACACAGCCCACAAGCAATGCCTTTTTGGTTAGTTGTCTCAATGAGTTTTACAAAGGAATTCTGTTCTGTTCTTAAAATTATTTAAACCGCACACATTGGTTGAACTTACTGAAATATTTCAATAATTATGAGCATTAGTTGTGAGATAACTTAACCTTCACATTTTGGTTGAAGTTATAAAAGATTTTATTTTTTTAAAATCTTGCATTTTGGTTTAGCCTTATAGGACCTCCCTCGATTGCAAGTAAAACAGAATCTTGTAAGATTTAAGTCATTTATTTAAATCTCCATGGTTAAGCAATTTAAATTTTATACTTTAATTGATTCTATATAATTCTGTTTTTCATTTGTTTGTACATAACTTTAATTTTACACATTGGTTGCATTTATAAGATGTTGATCTATGAGTTTGGTTTGTAAAACTTTATTTTGTCTGAATGTATATTGTATGGATTGTGTAGTTTCTTCATTCTTGTGTTGTATTTCATTTTCGTCAAAACAAAAATTTCAAACTGCAAAAACATGAACTGCAAGGCTTCAAAGTCTTCTCTTGAAAGTCCTGTTTTGCTACTTGTCTCAAAAACCAGCAAAATAATAACCAATGATCACAAATGAGCTTTGGTTCCCCACTTTAGGGTTGTCATCATTTGTTTTCTATAATTTGTTTGCCATCATTTTGTTTTCAAAACACCATTTGTTTTCAGAGGTATTCTGGCAGGTAAGGCCAGGGTACCTTGGAGCACAGGCAGAATGCTTTTCTCTAATTAGAATTAAGATCTGGTCCCTAGAAAAAGATCCAAGGGAATACACTTCCCCTAAGGTGGATCAGGCTTTGTTTACTCTTACCCCCCCCTTCCCTTATACACAGTTAAATTAAATGTGTGACAGCAACTACCACTTTCATGGAATGCTGTAACATACAACACAGGCAGCTGCAAGACTTGTGTCAAACCTGCCTCAGCTTGGAGCGATGGTGACGTCACTTCCGGTGGTGATGTCACGGGGGGGGGGGGGAAATCGCGACGCCACTTCATTAATTCAGTTTCATCCACCAGAGTTACAAACAGTCTCACAACTAGGAAGATTAGTGAGACCACCTCCAAATGGAATGAGAGGCATGCCAAAACTGGGGGGGGGGGGGGAGAGTATTAGGATTTACATTATTCTGTAAGTTGAAGGCATAGGGGGCCAATCAGGAAGATGCCCCTCCAAACATCACCTATAACTTATAAACAAGTAGGCCTGGGGCCAGGCTTAGGAACAAAACTGAGACAGAGGTGGCAACACTGGACACCCTCAGTCATACCAAGAGGCCTCCTTCACTAAGCATAGCTAAAGCAGAAGGCAGTAATAGCTAGATACTCTAGCACAGCGATTTTCAACCAATGCGCCGTGAATAGTCCGCAGATGTGCTGCAGGAGTTTGGGGGAGGATCATTTATTAGGAGGACCATATTCCTGAAATACAGGAAGTTGGACTAGATGGACCTTTGGCCTGATCCAGCAGGGCTCTTCTTATGTTCTTATGACAATTTTAGTGCCTTGTCAGTGTGCCATGAAATGAAAAAGGTTAAAAATTGCTGCTCTAGCAGATCAGAACTGAGAGCCAAAACTTCTGATGCTGTCTTGTTAGGTCAAGAGTAAAGTAAATACTATTTATCCAGACTTCCGGGCTCAGGATTCAGGGCACTTTCTTGCTACAAATTCCTATTGGTTTAATAATATATACCACTTTACAGTCTATTGACTCGGACTCAAGTCGTGTCAATGACTTAACTCGGACTTGACTCTGCGATTGTAACAGACTCTAAAGACTTGACTCGAGACTTGGAGCCTTTTAGGACAAGCTGAATTTTATTCAGGTTTAAACCCATTTTCCCCAGTCATTTTTTGCTCTCAGCTGATGAGCTGCAAAATTGTAATAGGAATGCTGAAAGAAGTTGCTGGCTCTTCTAGGCTCTTATCTCTTTCTATTGTTCTGTAAGCCAGGCAATGTGTGCAGGTCACTGATAGAAGTGATGCAGGCATGTGTACTATGCAGATAGTAGTGTGCTTCTGCTGGGGCGCTACTCGGGGTAAGGGGCGAACATCCCTTTACCCTGAGGAGGCCTCCGGCTGCGCAGGCCCAATCCTTATTTGAGCTTTATTTGCGCCGCTGCGTCCTGCTAGACAGGATTGGGCTGTAAGGCAGCAATCCTAGAAGTATGTCTCATCATGAACACACTGGGACTCGCGTTTGAGTTTAGTAGACATGCATAGGCTTATGCTGTAAATTTGTGTAGATTTCTTTGTTTCTTACTTAAAACAAACGGAGAAGTAGCCTCCATTCCAGGCAAGTAGAACGAAACTTGCTAGGTTGGCAGGAGCTGGCCAAGCAACGAGAGCTCACCCCGTCGCGGATTCGAACTGCCGAACTGCTCCCTGAGGCATCTGGTGGTGTGATACAGGAAGCTTGACTAGATGGGCCTTTGGCCTGATCCAGCAGGGCTCTTCTTATGTTCTTATGACCTTTCGATCGACAGCTCATGGTTCAGCGGTTTAACCCACTGCGCCACCCGCTGGCCTCCAAAGCATGTTAATGCGAGTAGATAAATAGGTACTGCTTGCGGGAAGGTAAACAGCGCTCCGTGTTCCAGCCGCATGCTATGCGCTGTGGCAAGGAGAGTCATGCCGGCCACATGACCATGGAGGCGTCTTCGGACAATCCTGGCTTTTCGGCTTTGAAATGGGGATGAGCACCACACCCTAGAGTCAGACACAACTGGACTTAATTGTCAGGGGTCACCTTTACCTTTTTAGAACGAGACTAACAGTCCAATCCTGTGTAACTCTTGCACCGGTGTAACAGTAGATCCCCCTGTGTAAGAGCACTTATGCCAGCGTAACGTGCTGTACGCCAATGGACACAGGACGCTTAACCCCCCCTCGGACACCTCACATGCGCAGTCTGGATGCAGAATGGATGCCGGCGCAACTCTGCCGGCACAGGGGGCATTCTGGGGGCATCTGAATGCCCCCACAATGCCCCCTGAGCTGGTGGAATTGCACCAGTGTCTGTTCCACATCCGAACTGCTCATATGAGGTGTCTGAGGGGGGTTAAGCCAGTGTCCGTCCTGCATCCGTCAGTGTACGGCAAGTTACACTGGCATAAGTGCTCTTACACAGGGGGATCTACTGTTACACTGGTGCAAGAGTTACACAGGATTGCGCCCTAAGTCCTAGAGAGGCTCTGCAAGGTTTCTGTTAACCTTGCAGAGCCTCTCTAGGGCTTAGTCTCATTCTACTTGCCTGCAATAAGCAGCCAGAGGCTGCTTCTCCTGTTTGTTTAAGGAAGAAATGAAGCTTGGTGGGAAAAAACTAAGAGCGGGGGGGGGGGGGGTGTCGAATCACCACAGACCACCAACATTTTCTCGCAGACCATCAATGGTCCATGGACCACCGTTTGGCGACTGCTGCTCTAGACTACTATGCTCACAAGCAGAACTACAGTTCTCAGGGTTACTTGAGTAGAAGGAATGGCTATTTCATCAGTTTATGTATGTGAGGTGGATATAGCTCAAATTCCACCTTCTTCTGCCTGTTTTAGCTCTCTTGAGGGTGTTTTTTAAGGACCCCCCCCCCCTCCTCAAAAAATTATTCCATATCGGTAACCAGGCAGGAGGAAGCTAACATATTACTAGGGGAAAAAACAGGTTGGTGCAGCAGGCTGGGTCTTTGTTTGTTTACGTCTGCATTCTATTTATCCTGCAACCTCAAAAGAAACAGATTGAGAAGAACAAAAATGATGAAACTTGTAACAACAGCTCCCTTTCTCTCTCTGCCTCTCGCACACACACACACACACACACACACACACACACACACACACACACACACACACACACATTGGGCATGCTCATTAACAATTCTGTGCCAGCTCTGTCACTGATTGCTGAGCTGGATTTCAAAATTGTCTGGTAATGGCTCATTCCAAACTCCTTCTGCCCATCTTCTCTGAAGAGCTGCCAAGCAAGCAGCAACGCACATTCCCCAAGGTGCACTCCTGCACACTGGCATGCCACCCCTATACAACACTCACAGGTACACATATGAGGATTCCAGATGAAGGCTTCAATAATAAAGCAGTGCTGTGATGTCAACTTCTCCAAAGAGCTACAAGGGCACTCTCTTCTAGCAGGATAAGGCAAAGGTGGGTGAGACACGTAGGTACAAAGTGAACAGATCAAAAAAGAGCATGGCCTAGGCCTCAATGCTTATTATTTGAAAAAAGCTCACTTCAAGAGGAGAGTGCCAGAGAAAGGTACTGGGAGCACCACACAGATTAGCAATAGACCCAGTATCTGCTACTCTACACTGGATGAATGAGAACAGAAGTAGCAACAAGCTGGAAATAAATGCAGCTGAAAGTTATCAACAAGGGGCTGGCACTAGGTATGTGCATGGGGTGGTGGTGGTTGTGGTTACCATCACACTTTGCCACCTATGCTAAGCTGACTAGTCCTCATGGAGTTATAAGTAATAAATGGGCATGGGAAATGACACAACCCCCCCGTATTGATTCTGCTTGCTTACCATGCCAATTCAGCAGGCCAATCATTTGCAGAACAAAAGAGCACTGAAGAATGAATGCAGACCTATAAACACCAAAACATACATAACAAACCTATAAACACCCATGAAAATATGCATGCAGCTTGATTTCCATAGCTGAACTCAAAATACATTTTTAAAAAGATAGATACTGATGTCAAATTTGCACAACACTTCTAACTAGTCCCTCAGGCATGCATGCCTTCCTACGAAATGCCCATCATTCTTTTTTCTACAAACCAAGAGGTGCTCAGGTTCATCTTTTGTACTGCACAGCCACACCTGAGCAAGTCCTCCCCAGCTGGTTCCTCTTGCTCTCCTTCTATCCAGAGCAAGTAGGGGGGAAGAAAACTGCCACAGCCCAAGAGCAAAAAATGACGTTCCCTGTATCATCTGCCCTTTTAAAAAACATTTCGCCTCTGATGAAAAGCTTCAGCTACTCAAAGGTAAAGGGCTTTATTCCTTTCTCCTCATCTCTACTGTTTTTTCCCCCATGTCAGTGACTCACTTGGCACAGGCGCCAAGATATTTTATTCAACAGTAGTGTAGCAGGGGTGGGTGCTGTAAGTAGCGTAAGATGCTGCAACACGCGTGTAAGCAGCCCCTCCCACTCGCCCTTGGAGTGATTCTGGGGAGCGACGGCAACATGCAGCATACTCCCCACAGTGCAGCGTCGCTCCCCAAAAGATAAAATACTATACTGGTAAAAGACTTACCTAAGAAATGATCGGAAGCTTTCATGGCCTGCTACTATCTTCATGGATTTGGGGCATACAGGTTTAAAAGTCATGTAAAAATTCCCGTAGAGTTAAAAAATACCCGCATAAAAAACAGTTAAGGTTTTAAAAACTGTTTTTAACCTTGTTTTTAACTGTTTTTTATGCGTGTATTTTTTTTTAACTCTATGGGAATTTTTACATGGCTTTTAAACCTGTATGCCCCAAATCCATGAAGAAAGACTTACCTGTCTAAAAGAAGCCAGTATTTTTAACTTTTGAACTGCTCAGGCTTTACTGTTTTAGTAGACTCTTAGCTGTGGGAAGTTTGTGTTTTAAGTCTTTTACCAGTAGAGTATTTTATCTTAGCTTTTAAGTTTAGCGTTTTATACTTTTGCTCCTAAGCTTTTGTTAGTACAGTACTGTATTTCAGTTGTCTCGTTTTAGTTTTTGGATAATGCCCTATATGCAATTGAGGGCAAAACGTTAGGAAGACCCAAACTCATTGAATGTGGTCAAAATACCCAAACGGATTTTCTATCTCAGGATAACCGCAACCACAAAAGCCTCAGTTCTTACATTAAAGTAGTACATTAAAGTAGTAATAATTTCTCTACAAACCAACCTGAAGCATTCAAAGACAGTAGAGGAAGAGGCAGTCAGCACCAGCTGTTTATGGTATAGTATTCTCTAGGATCACATGCCACACACACACCCTAACTTTCTCATAAGGTTGAATGTCAAAAATCTGTGGTCATATATTTTAAGTCTAATTGGAAAACCTACTCCTACAACCAGGAGGTTGCTTTTCCCCATCATGGCTTGTAAGCTGTGATGGACGTTTCCTCCATAAATCTGTCCAATCCCCTTTTAAAGGCATCCAGGTCAGGTGCCATCACCACATCCTGTGGCAAGGAGTTCCACAGATGAATTACATGCTGGGTAAAGAAATATTTTCTTTTGCCCATTCTATCTCTCCCTCCACTCAATTTTAGTGCACGTCCCCTGGTTCTGGTGTTGTGCGAGAGGGAGAAGAATTTCCCTCTATCCACTCTCTCCATCCCATGCATAATTTTAATACGTCTCAATCATGTCCCCCCTCAGCCGCCTTTTTTCCAGACTGAAAAGCTCCAAACGCTGTAGCCTTTCCTCATAAGGGAGGTGCTCCAGCCCACGAATCATTCTGGTCGCTCTTTTCTGCACCTTTTCCAATTCAACTATATCCTTTTTGAGGTGTGGTGACCAGAACTGGACACAATACTCCAGATGCAGCCTTACCATCGATTTGTACAAAGGCATAATGATATTGGCCGTTTTATTCTCAATCCCCTTTTTAATGATCCCAAGCATGGAATTGGCCTTCTTCACAGCCGCCGCACACTGGGTCGACACTTTCATCGACCTGTCCACCAGCACCCCAAGATCTCTCTCTTGATCTGTCACAGACAACTCAGAACCCATGAGCGTATATGTGAAATTTTGGTTTCTTGCCCCAATGTGCATCACTTTGCACTTACTTACATTGAAGCGCATCTGCCATTTTGCTGCCCTTTTCTCCCAGTTTGGAGAGATCCTTCTGGAGCTCTTCACAATCCCTGCTGGTCTTCACCACCCGGAAAAGTTTAGTGTCATCCGCAAACTTGGCCACCTTGCTGCTTATCCCCAACTCCAGGTAATTTATGAACAAGTTGAAAAGCACCGGTCTCAAGACCGATCCTTGGGGCACACCGCTTTTCATCTCTCGTCATTGTGAAAATTGCCCATTGACTCCCACTTGCTGTTTCCTGGTCTTCAACCAGTTCCTAATCCACAAGAGGACCTGCCCTCTTATTCCCTGACTGTGGAGTTTTCTCAGGAGCCTTTCATGAGGGACCGTGTCAAACGCCTTCTGAAAATCCAGATATATAATATCCATGGGTTCGCTCGCATCCACATGCCTGTTGACCTTTTCAAAAAATTCTAACAGGTTTGTGAGGCAAGACTTCCCCTTGCAGAAGCCATGCTGACTCTCCCTCAGCAGAGCTTGTTCTTCTATGTGTTTTAAGATTTTATCCTTAATGAGACTTTCCACCATCTTCCCTGGAACAGATGTTAGGCTGACCGGCCTGTAGTTTCCCGGGTCCCCCCTCCTTCCTTTTTTAAAGATTGGCGTGACATTAGCTATCCTCCAATCCTCTGGCACAGTGGCCGTTTTAAGGGACAAGTTGCATATTTTGGTCAAGAGGTCAGCAATTTCATTCTTGAGTTCCTTCAGTTTCATCTTGTTACTCATTCAGTATTAAAATTGCTTCCAGTTTGCAGTGTTCTGGCCAATGAACAAAAAGCTCATTGTGGCTAATCTTTTAAAATGCTATTCAATTTTAACTTTATATTATTGAAATTTAATAAATTAACTGGTAACGTTAAACACACATTATAGCACTCAGATTTTTGCAGCTTCATCTTGAACTATGATAGGCTCCCACTACTAGCCTATCTTCAGCCCCCTGCACCCCCAACAAAGTCTGTTAGTAGGGGGGGGCAATGTTCTCATGCATTCTCTCTTTTCCTTTGCTAATGGGAGCTCCACCAATTTTATCTGTCCTATCAACAGTGTGAGAATGAAGCTGACACATCTGGATTAAAAATTACATTTATATCCTGCCTTTCCTCCATGGAGTCCAAGGGGACATATGATTCATAAGTGGTCTTCTGTGTCAGCAAGATGGCTGCATCTGGCACCTTCAATAAATGCCCATTTATTAAATTTGTGCAGGAGGCCTTGAAACAAGGAGTACACAGCCTTCAAACCCCCCCCCCCAAAAAAAAACACTAAGGGAAATGATTTGAAATTGTTGGGGGAGTGGAGGATGTTGAGAGAAAGCTTTGCTGGGTATCTCCCAATTCCCACCCCTCCTCACCTTTTTTAAACATAGGTGAGTGCTCTTCCATTTAAATAATCCTAACTTCTTAAAACAAAACAAAACAAGTAAAAGCTTATAGAGAAAACACAATAGAGTATCCAAATGGCAAAAGTTTGAATTCCTCATCATTTGTGATTACACAGGCACTAGCCAACAGGTACCATTTGCACAAACACATTTGCACAAGGCTCACAAATGCAACATAGTGGAATCACTTTTTTCCTCTGCTGAAATCCTGACGTTCTGAGTTTGGGGGAAGTAAGATTTCACCACAAAATAAATACTACCAGAAGAAATACCATATTTCTTCGAGTCTAAGGCGCCATCGATTCTAAGGCACACCTTTACTTTCAGTACCACCAGCAGGGAAAAAGAATCCATCAATTGTAAGACTCGCCTCCCTTCATTAAATCTACCTGCTCAGCACCAACTCTCCCCAGCATGTCTCCTGCAGCTGAGGATGACTGAGTGCACTGCCTTTGCATAGCATTTCTGGCCCCGTCAGAAAGTGCCATTTCCTTCGTTACCTGGGCTTGGGGGAGCTTCAGGGAGGCCTGCGCAACCCTCTGCAAGCCTCCCTGATCTTCAGTTCAGCGAAAAACAGTGAAAATCACCGTTTTTTTTGCCGAACTGAAGATCAGGGAGGCCTGCAGAGGGTTGCGCAGGCCTCCCTGAAGCTCCCGCAAGCCCCAGTAAGTAAGAAGATAGCATTTTGGGGTGCTTTTTGGAGACCTTCGATTCTAAGACGCACCCCATTTTTTGAAATGCTTAATTGGGAAAAAACATGCGTCTTAGAATTGAAGAAATACAGTACTTCTGAGTAACAAGTGCCAAGTATATTAACATGTTTTGTTTTTCAACCTTCTAGAACACAGCAACACCACCGCATTGCTGAGTGAGAGCGAAGAAGAGCTGTATCTTTCAAGCCAGGAGCTACAGGTGAGTTCAGTGTGTTTAAGCACTGGAAAACATAGGCTTATCACCTTTAGCCTGCTGAAGATAACGTAATAATTGGTTAATGTAATGAGAGAACAATCCCCCCCAAGTGATAATTGCATTTTTTGCATGGATCACATAATATCTCCCTTCTCTCTCCAGATTTTCAAGGATTATATATTCTGCGCTACACAAAATGGAATATGTTACATTTGTGGAGCCCATATTGCCACAGCTGTGAGTCACAGTTTTAAGTGGCATAAGTGATCTAGTCTAACAAAGGCAGATTATATACAGGAACTTCAGTTCACTAACCCAGAAAGCAATTCAATGAAATCAAAAGGCAGAATATTCCAGAATGTACCAGATATATATGTGTTTTGAGCAGCTGGCAAGTGGGAAAGCTCCTGGAAACCTTATTATGTCCACCCCTTGGCTAGGAGTTTTCACCCAGCCATTGTCCCAGAAACACATAATATCATTCTGGCATAGAATTTAGCTAATAATTTAGTGACTAAACTCAGAGCAGCCAAATAGCTTCTCATGCAGCATGAGCCAAGATGTGGTTGACACTGAAAGAATTAAGAACCAGTAAATAAGAAACAACATGAGAATCCCTTCTCTGCTTCTGGATTTCACATGACTAAGTACTGCAGGACATAAGGACCTTAACAGCTCCCCTCCCTCTCCCTCTCACAGTGTGATGTCACGGTTAGAGTATTGGACTAGAACTGGGAAGACACAGGTTCAAATCCCAGCTCAAATCCCAGGTGGCCTCAGCAGGAGCCAGTCACAACAGCCTTTCTTGGTAAAGGACACAGTGCTTATTTCTTTAAATAGCCTATCCACTTTGAGGAAGATGAACCATTTGAAAAGAACAATGTGCAACCCTGAAATCTGGCTTTGTGTGTTAACCGTCTCAAGTCTGGGGTGTAAACATTGCTAGCCTGGATCAGACTTCTGTTGGGAACAGACCTATTGTTACTGTACTGAGAAAACCCCAAGCAAACTGTACTCAAGCTCAACAAAGCAGATTCTCTGATTTAGCACAATCCTGTTCCATTTGCATACTCTCATTCTGAATCCATTAGGTTAAGATTTGCCAAATAATTCGGAATCTCTCAGGAGAGTTTGTTTTGTTTGCTTGTTTATGAGATTTTTATCCTGCCCTTTCCCAAGGAGCTAAAGAGAACATGCGGTTCTTCCTCTCCCATTTTATCCCTGCAACAACTTTGTGAGATTGGGAGTGCCTCTTTTATTTAGATACTACAAATCTTGTTTTCTCATTTCTGTCTGGAACTTGGAAGTGCATTCCAGATTCTCCTCTATGTGCATATATACCATAGGTGGCCAACCCATGGCACGGGTGCCACTTAGTGGCACGCCGAGCCTTTTGAAGTGGCACGCGCCGCCGTTTCTGCCCAAGTTGAGCGCTGAAGTCCCTCTCTCTTTCTCAACCCCAGCGCACCTTTCCAAGCCTGTGGCACTAGAGGAGGTCTCTGTACCCCACTGTGCCTCATTCTTCTTGCACTGTCACGGTGCTTTAAATATTTTCATTAGCTTAGAAATATTTGTTTGTTTATTTATTTAAGTGGCACGCTTAAGATTATCTACATAAAATGTGGCACATGGTGTGCCATGGGTTGGCCAGCACTGATATATACTCTCCAATGCCAAACCAACAAAGGAATTTCCTAGTTTGAGGGAACAGTTGTTGGCAGCACTATAGCTGGTGTCGCGCCAGCTGCCCTCCTCGTGATGCTGACATCACTCAGGAATCAGAAATTAGACAGGCATAGCCCCAGTGTTTCTGAGAAAGTGAGGTTAAACAACAGTGAGCTTTTGCACACTTTCACAGAAAACCCATACCCGTTTTAATTCATCATGGAAAGTGTGCCTATTAGAAGCCTGGGACACACTGATTTAGTGAAAAAGGTCTGCCCAAAAACCAGAGGGGGATGAATTTAAATTCCACCTTGAAGTGTTCGCTTCAGTTAAACAAAGTAACAGTTATACAGTGCAATCCTATCCAACTTACAACACCGGTGTAACCACTGGTGCAGCGCAGCAGCGTCACTAGGGCGCGCCGCTCTAAAGCGAGGGCGCGCGCGCCGCCCTAATGACCCCCTGGCCACCGCGACAGCTGACCGGAGAGGATGTCTCTGGAGCCGGCAGCAGCGGGGCCTCCGCTGCTGCCGGCTCCAGAGACATCCTCTCCGGCCGGCTGTCCTGGGCCTTCTGATGAGGCCCAATGCAGCGACGTCATATTTATTAGGTTTTTCGTGCATGCGCAGTACGTTTCTGAGGGCAAAGGGCTGTCCTTTTGCCCTCAAACGTTCTGTGCAGGCGCGAAAAACCTAATAAATATGACGTCGCCGCATTGGGCCTCGTCAGAAGGCCCAGGACCTACGCTCTGAGGCCTTCTCCTGGAGCGGAGGTGACGTGCACGGCGCGCGGGTGCGCACGTGGGACCGTGCGTCACCCTTTGCGCGCGTCACCCCCAGGCGGTCCGCAGCGAGAACGGGAGGCCCCAGAATGGAAAGAGGATTCAAATCCTCTCCACAGGGGAACTCAAAGGTAATTTAAAATTCCCCTTCCCTCCTAAGCCTCCCGTCCTGCCCTCCCCCGCTGGTTACACCGGTAGTGTAAGTTGGATTGGATTGCGCTGATAGTCTTTGAGTCTCCACTCTACTTTCATAGCTACACAATGCTCAACGAGACAATGCTCAGGTCTGGTCTCAAAGTTCAGCTACTCTTTCAGCTGCGTCAGTCCACAGTCAGCTGGTGGGGGGGTGGAATCTGAGGATCTTTACATCTTACATTAAGTCCTTCATTAAACTGATGGGCTTGAAACCAGAACTAAGCCAGAAGAAGGCCCCTTGGGGGGAGGGGGAGGTATTAGGACTGGAACTGCAACATGCAAAGGAAGGGGAATGCATCCACCCACATTAGTTTTCCTACCGAAAATTGCCCTTGAAGCATCTGTTTGCACCCCAAAGCATCTATTCACAGTCTCTCCAGCACATAGTGAATCACTACTCCTCGATTTTGACCCACACCTTGAGAGAGAACTGGAATATTCTTCTGTGGATATTTGAGATTCATCCACAGTTTGGGGAGAGTCTGACACTAGGAGAGCTGTTTTAATGTTTTTAAGGTGAATTTTTTTAAGTTGACTGAAAAACCAGCAACTCGTGTTTCATTAAGCCTTGTTTAAGGCTTAATGAATGTTTAAACTGTTTTCTTCATCCAAGTTTTTCTTCCTTGGCTTAGTGAAAGACAAAACATTCTTCCTCTGCATTCCACTCCAACCAGGCAGACTTGAAAATGGACCAGTTACTAGCCAAGGAACCAAGGAAGATTCACATGAGAGGGAAGTGAAAAAAAGCACAACAAAAAAACAGTTGTTTTGAATTCCACATTAAAATGTTCCAGTAATATAATTGTTTCACACTCAATTTCTACCCACTCAAAGGGAAATGGGAGAGGGCTGCTCTCTATCCATTTCCTTCAGGAATTATTGCCCTTCAAGTTAGTTTTGTGATAGCTGCTCAGGCACATCAGGGACCAGGAGTTGCACCTGTCTGTGGTTTCTGAATATCATTATTACTACTGTATATGCAAAACTATTATGGCACTTGGATGGGCAGACATGGCTACTGTCTTCAAATGACTCAGCGGCCCCTTCAGGATGCTAAGACATCGCAGAAACCTTGGAGATAACAAAAGGCTCAAAACAGGTTTTTTAAAAAGGCAAAAAATGGGGGGGGGGAAATCAGAGTTTTTAACCATGGCTATAAACACAGATGTTTAAGAACAACATTGTTTCAGTAGCCAAGTCACAACTGGAGCTGGAACAAAGACAAGTTGAATGTTAAGAATTTGCAAAGCATGCATTTAAATCATGACCATATTTGATAACTTCCAACAAAAACATTCCAAAACTCTTTTAGCAATTACTACTTAGAAGTGGCGGATTATAATGCATTATTCCAATATTTATCTAACAAGATTTCCACATTGACTACTACTACTTACCATTCAAATGGCCCTTTAATTTGCAACATTTTATCAATCTTTTGCTGCTTGTCTTCATAATAACTCTGCTTACTGCTATAACCAATTTTGAGCATGGAAAAGTGAAGCAGAGAAACAGTGACTTCCTCCAGGTCAGCTCTCTAGCCATGGCTCTACTTTGGCTCTTCTGCACACTCCCACCAACTGGGTGCCCAAGATGCTCTCCAATTCTATGCTTTGGGCAAGGCTAGGCTATTGCCAGTGGCGTTGTTGAAGGGGGGCTGTGTGAGCAGGGTGATGATGCCTTTTGCATCATTGCCCCACCCCTGTGATGATACGTTGCTCCCGGAAAGGCTCCATTTGGAGCCTTACAGGGGCAAGGCCGGATGGAAGGGCGCATTTCCCAGCTTAAAATCGGCTGGAATGGGTGCCGCAGCCGTTGCAGCTGCGGCTGCTCCTCATGAGGAGACTGCAGGCAGCACCTGGGGCACAGCACACCCCCTGCCCCAGCTTAGCTACACAACTGGCTATTGCTATTATAATAATCATCATTAGGTGGTCAAGAAACCAGAAAGGCACACAGTTAAAGATTTTAAAAAGACACCAATATGCCAATAAAGAATGTTAGAACTCCACAAACACAGGAGATACAAAGGGTTTTATAATTGACCCCCGAATCTAGTTTTGCCCCTTTAGGGGAGGATTAGGGCAAAATCCTGAATGAAGTTTTTAAGCATTTGTGTGAGTAACCTTTGTAAGCAAAAACCAAGTTGAGATCTCATCGGGCCTAAGAGATATTGAGGAATCCGTGAAAACACATTTGACCCTTAGTCAAATGGTGCCCTTAGGGGTCGAATTTCTAACAATCCCTTCTTAGTGGGTGCTTACGTCATGGAAGGAATATACTCCCCAAATTTCATGTTTCTAGGTCCAGGAGTTTGGGCTGGGCATTGGTGAGTCAGTCAGGACATTTGTTTTTATATACCGGTATATATAGATAGCGGGTTAAACCGCTGAACCATAAGCTGTCGATCGAAAGGTCGGCAGTTCGATTTCCGCGACGGGGTGAGCGCTCGTTGCTTGGCCAGCTCCTGCCAACCTAGCAGTTCCAAAGCATGTTAATGCGAGTAGATAAATAGGTACCGCTTGTGGGAAGGTAAACAGCGCTCCGTGTTACAGCTGCATGTTATGCGCTGCGGCAAGGAGAGTCATGCCGGCCACATGACCACGGAGGCGTCTTCGGACAACACTGGCTCTTCGGCTTTGAAATGGAGATGAGCACCACACCCTAGAGTCGGACACGACTGGACTTAATTGTCAGGGGATACTTTTACCTTATATATAGATTAGAACATAATGTAATGTAAAAAACGCTTTGGTTTAGATACCCTGTTTCCCTGAAAATAAGACCCCCCCCTGAAAGTAAGACCTACCGTCATTTTTTTTTTTGCATGATTTTTGCTGGCACTCATAAATATAAGACCTCCCCTGAAAATAAGACCTAGCTAGGATCATCAGCCAGAGGGACGCGACCCCCCTGGCACACACCCCCGCCACTTTGACCGATTTTCAGCTTCATTCTTTCCTGAGGGTTCAAGGCTCTGCAAGGCTCTTATTTTCGGGGAAACACGGTATGTCTGCCTATGTAAACTACCTTGAATTAAAGTCAGAGGAGAAAGGTGATATATAAATACTGGTATTATTATTATTATTATTATTATTATTATTATTATTATTATCTTTGATTTTGCAAGAGAATGGGGCTCTGCCCCCTATTTCCCAAATCCAGCAATCAAATAACTGAGGCCAGAAGCAAAGATTTTTAGCAAGGAGGCTGCTTTGCCATAAGTCATCGGGTGCTATTTAGCTAACTATAAAACACAAACAGCTGTTTATCTCCTCACTCTCAGCATGGTGCAACATGAGTCACTTAGCGTAGGGCTTTGGTAGCTTGCTATTCTCACCACCACCACCACCTTCTTCTTCCCAGGTTTCAATTCCTCTGACAAATATTTTTTTAGCAGTATTTCAGGCACCTTATGATCTAGTTAAAAAATTGCTTCAGAGTCTGGAGCTACATCCATTCTTTCATTCACAATTCCACCCTGTTTTGTACTGATGTATTAGTATTGACTTTTTGCAGACATTCTGTGCAGAGAACATTGCAGGTGCTTAGGAAATCAACCTTGGAAAACAACAAGAACTTCCTAAAACAGACATTCAAATAAAGAGGCAGCTATTTTGTACAAACCTTTCCTTGCTGGTTTGTCAAGGTGCAGTGCTGCCCAATTGGCAGCTTCTTTAGCAGGGAGATCCATCACCATATCAAATGACTGGGCCAAACAGAGCTGACTCCAGGTTTCAGGGCGACCTTGGCAAACAGCTCTCCAGGAACCCCTTTGACATGGGTGGGTCCTGAGAGAGCTGCTCCACCACCACCACCACCTGAAGATTATGGGTACAGGTTGGGTCTTGGGAATCACCCACCCACCCCAACACCAGCCCTGGTGGGGCACCAACAACTTCTGTGAGTTCTCCTCTGTCAAAACATGACAACCACAGTCGGTTTGGATCATGACCTGAAACACCAAAATTTATTGACTATGGCACAACTAACTGAATTCAAAGTTCTAATCTCCGGGTTTACAGATCGTTTATTAATAGAACAAGTCAACAGTTAAAAACCATTAAAAATTGAAAAACCTTGACGTTTTTTGAAAAATTGAAAAACCTTGACTCCATCAGAAGGTACCAGCCAAAAGCCTGCACAGGCTGTCTGGAGCCAAATGCAATATAACTGATCTAACCAACTGTCATTGTTCTAAACAAACTTAAAGAGACAAGAGCTGTTCCAGAATCATCAGGAAATTACAGACTCTATTACCTCAGTTTCCAAACACCATCAAACAATCAAACATGCCGAAAACTGCCCCTGTTCTATCTGTTGTGTGGTATGGCACAACTTCTCACGATCTCTGATAGGGCAACAGCAAAGGCCACTAAGTCGGCAAAACAGCTCATCTCCACTTGTGGGGCCAGTTCACATGTGCAAGCCAGTCATTTTGCATGGCCCCTTCCTGCTATCCTGTTCTATGAGATTATGTGAATGCACAAGATACCCATTTCCAGGGTCATGGAAATGGCAGCCAACCACTGCAGGATATATTCAACTCAGTTCATACTACAGTATTTTTCAATACAACCCAGTATCCACGAATGGCAAGGAAGGAGCAGGTGGACAAAAAAAAAAAGTAGACTGTGTGTTTGCACCAGTCCCTGAACAAGCAGTACCACATCATTCAATCTAAGTGGGCACAGAAGGGGCCAAGAAGCCCCATACCTCTACCACTACTACTGCTACTGCTATCTTTACACATTAATCATTAATTATTATTATTATTATTATACAGTATAATAATTATTATACAGTAAGAAAGTCAGCCTTTCTTACTGACTCTCACAGTGAGTGAGAGTCTTACAGACACAAGGCAGGCTTCACCAAACCCATTTTTCACAAATGGGTTTTTTACAATTATACCCTTCATTTCCAGCTGTTTCCCTTCACGGTGTGGTCATCTTTCCTTGCTGCATAACTCTCATGCCCTCCGAGCCTCCGCAGGAACAGCCACAAATCAAGCCCAGGCAGGTTTTCCAGCTGTTATATGTTCTTGGTAGTGGACCTCCACATTCCTCCATCCATCAGTCACAGTGACTCCTCGCAGCTCTGCTTTCTCACAGCAGCTTGTCAGCAACTTTCCAACAGAATGACTTGAGCTAATCCCACTTATTTATTTTTCACATTTTTATACCACCCTTCCTCCAAGGAGCTCAGAGTGGTGTACATATTTCCTCCACTCCTTTTGTCCTCACAACAACCCTGTGAGGTAGGTGGGGCTGATAGTGACTGGCCCAAGGTCACCCAGGAAGCTTTGTGGCTGAGCGGGATCTGATTTGAACCTGGATCTTCCAGGTCTAAGTCCGACTCCCAAACCACTACACCATCCTTAGCTTCTTCAGGCAGGGCGACAGCACAACCTCAGGATCACACCTCCTGCCACTTCTCACTATGACAACAATTTGACATATAAACATACATGCAGAGGAAGTCAGGTTCTTTCCATGGTTCATGGGTGTCCAACATGCCAGACACTTCCTCACAATTTTTACCTGCTGCTATTAATTAACCTCTCCTTCATGGATCATTGCCTTGTCGTGGCGAAGGGGCTTGCGTAACTCAATGAAGCCATGAGCTATGCCGTGCAGGGACACCCAAGACGGACAGGTCGTAGCAGAGAGTTCTGACTAAAAGTGATCCCACTGGAGAAGGAAATGGCAACCCACTCCAGTAACCTTGCCAAGAAAATCCCATGAACAGTACCAAAAGGCTAAAAGATATGACGCCGGAAGATGAGCCCCTCAGGTCGGAAGGTGTCCAATATGCTACTGAGGAAGAGTGGAGGACTATTCCAAGTAGACCCAGAAAGAGTGAAGCAGTTGGGCCAAAGCCAATAGGACGTCCAACTGTGGATGTGTCTGAGGTTGAAAGGAAAATCCAATGCTGCAAGGAGCAATACTGCTTAGGAACATGGAATGTGAGGTCTATGAATCAAGGCAAGCTGGATGTGGTCAAAAATGAGATGATAAGATTGAACATTGACATCTTGGGAATCAGCGAACTAAAATGGACGGGCATGGGCGAATTTAAGTCAGGTGACCATCATATCTACTACTGTGGGCATGAATCCCTTAGAAGAAATGGAGTAGCCCTCATAGTCAATAAAAGAGTGGGAAAGGCAGTACTGGGGTGCAACCTCAAAAACGACAGAATGATTTCAGTTCGAATCCAAGGCAAACCATTCAACATTACAGTAATCCAAGTGTATGCCCCAACCACTGATGCCGAAGAAGATGAAGTTGACCGGTTCTATGAAGACCTACAACACCTTCTAGAACTAGCACCCAAAAAAGATGTCCTTTACATCATAGGAGACTGGAATGCTAAAGTAGGAAATCAAGAAATAAACGGAACAACAGGCAAGTTTGGCCTTGGAGCGCAAAATGAAGCAGGGCAAAGGCTAACGGAGATCTGTCAAGTGAACACGCTGGTCATAGCAAACACTCTTTTCCAACAACACAAGAGGCGACTCTACACATGGACATCACCAGATGGTCAATACCGAAACCAGATAGATTATGTGCTTTGCAGCCAAAGATGGAGAAGCTCTATATAGTCAGTAAAAACAAGACCTGGAGCTGACTGTGGCTCAGATCATGAGCTTCTTATTGCAAAATTCAGGCTTAAACTGAAGAATGTAGGGAACACCGCTAGACCAGTCAGACATGACCTAAACCATATCCCTTATGAGTATACAGTGGAGGTGAAGAATAGATTTAGGGAATTAGACCTGGTAGACAGAATGCCTGAAGAACTATGGATGGAAGTTCGTAACATTGTACAGGAGGCAGCAACTAAAACCATCCCAAAGAAAAAGAAATGCAAGAAAGCAAAGTGGCTGTCAGATGAGGCTTTACAAATAGCTGTGGAAAGAAGGAATGCAAAAAGCAAAGGTGAAAGGGAAAGATATAAACAACTGAATGCAGATTTCCAGAGAATAGCAAGGAGAGATAAGAAGGCCTTCTTAAATGAACAATGCAAGGAAATCGAGGAAAACAACAGAATGGGGAGGACTAGAGATCTCTTCAAGAAAATTGGAGATATCAAGGGAACGTTTTGTGCAAAGATGGGCATGATAAAGGACAAAAAAGGCAGAGACCTAACAGAAGTAGAAGAGATTAAGAAGAGATGGCAAGAATACACAGAAGAACTATACAAGAAAGATCTTAATGTTCCTGATGACCACGCTGGTGTGGTCACTGACTCAGAGCCGGACATCCTAGAGAGTGAAGTCAAGTGGGCCTTAGGTAGCATCACTAACAACAAAGCTAGTGGAGATGATAATATCCCAGCTGAGCTACTTAAAATCCTAAATGATGATGCTGTGAAAGTGCTGCACTCAATATGCCAACAAATTTGGAAAACTCAGCAGTGGCCAAAGGATTGGAAAAGGTCAGTTTACGTTCCAATTCCAAAGAAGGGCAGTGCCAAGGAGTGCTCAAACTATCGCACAATTGCACTCATTTCACATGCTAGCAAGGTTATGCTCAAAATCCTACAAGCTAGGCTTCAGCAGTACGTGGACCGAGAACTACCGGACGTACAAGCTGGGTTTCGAAGAGGCAGAGGAACTAGAGATCAAATTGCCAACATGCGCTGGATCATGGAGAAAGCACGAGAGTTCCAAAAAAAACACCTACTTCTGCTTCATTGACTACGCAAAAGCCTTTGATTGTGTGGATCACAACAAACTGTGGCAAATTCTTAAAGAGATGGGGGTAGCAGACCACCTTACCTGTCTCCTGAGAAACCTGTATGCGGGTCAAGAAGCAACAGTTCGGACCGGCCATGGAACAACCGACTGGTTCAAAATTGGGAAGGGAGTACGGCAAGGCTGTATATTGTCACCCTGCCTATTTAACTTATATGCAGAGTACATTATGAGAAATGCAGGGCTGAATGAATCGCAAGCCGGAATCAAGATTGCCGGGAGAAATATCAACAACCTCAGATATGCAGACGATACCACCCTAATGGCAGAAAGTGAAGAAGAACTAAAGAGCCTCTTGATGAGGGTGAAAGAGGAGAGTGCAAAAGTTGGCTTGAAACTCAACATTAATAAAACTAAGATCATGGCATCTGGGTCCATCAATTCCTGGCAAATAGAAGGGGCAGAAATGGAAGCAGTAACAGATTTTACTTTTCTGGGCTCCAAGATCACTGCAGACGGAGACAGCAGCCATGAAATTAAAAGACGCTTACTCCTTGGAAGGAAAGCTATGGCAAACTTAGACAGCATAATAAAAAGCAGAGATATCACCATGCCAACAAAAGTTCGCATAGTCAGGGCGATGGTGTTCCCAGTAGCAATGTATGGTTGCGAGAGTTGGACCATAAGGAAGGCTGAGCGCCGAAGAATAGATGCTTTCGAACTGTGGTGCCGGAGAAGACTCCTGAGAGTCCCTTGGACTGCTAGGAGATCAAATCAGTCAATCCTAAATGAAATCAACCCTGACTGTTCCCTGGAAGGACAGATACTAAGGCTGAAACTCAAATATTTTGGCCACCTAATGCGAAGAGAGGACTCTCTGGAGAAGACTCTGATGCTGGGAAAAATTGAAGGCAAAAGGAGAAGGGGAAGGCAAAGGATGAGATGGTTAGACAGCATCACCGATACAACGAACATGAAAATGAGCGAACTCAGGAAGATAGTGGAGGACAGGAAGGCCTGGCGGGATATGGTTCATGGGACACGACTTAACGACTGAACAACAACAACATTAATTAACCTGAATAACATTACATAAAGCTGAGAGTTGGGTACCTTTTCATTCTGCCTAGAGCTCTGTGTAGTTTGAAATAATAGGCTAGCTCTCACCAAGGTTGTAAGGGCACTCACATGATGGAATGCTCATCCACACACAAAAAAAGTAGTCCCTGTGAATATAGAAAACTAGAGAAGGCTAGGCTAGATACCCTCCTAAAAAACCTTATTTTTTATGTGGAGGGTTTTTTTGGTGTGTGCAGGAGCATCTGACACAGCCCAGACACAGGTTCACCTCACTGAGAACTAGGTTATTGTCTCATCTGGACTTAAGGCAAGCAACTGGACTCTTCCACCATTCGAAGCTGGTCCACTAAACTGTACTCACTTCTTTTGTACCTCATCATCTGGCACTGATTCAGCAAGTGGTGGGATGCAAGCTTTTGCACTGAATTAACACTAAGCTCAGATCCCTGTGTTAAATGAAAACCAGAAGCATAACATCGACTGCAATTGTAGTGGATATTCTGATAAAACAAAACAGAAAGAAAGATGTTCCAGGCTGCAAAATATATATTCAAAATATTAAATATCTTTAAGTTATGAAACCTTTATTGCTGAGAGAGCAATAGGTAAGGCAAAAAAAAATTATCAGCTGGCCTGCATGCTATTATTATGGAAGTGTTATATTTTCCTCCAGGTCTGAAGTCTTAAATATAAAGCCGCACCCGTCTTTCTTGGAAAATAAATACTTAATTGGTGGTGGAGGGCAGAGGAGGAGTGGGAGAACTGCACATCTAGACAAATGCATTGACTGAACAGAGGACAATCAATGCTTCAAAGTGAACCAAGATCACTGACTGAAGAATATTGCTGTACGACTGTAGGTAGTTAGGTATGCATCTGATAAATGCTACATGGATGGCATGCAGTAGCATTAAAGATGATAAAAAAAAGAGCACACAGCACCGCTAGCACTATCCTCTTGAGTGACAGCGAACAGCAGCTGACATTTCAGGGGTACTTAAAAGAATGAACCCTTCCATTTCTGTAATGCCTTTCATTTAAAAAAAAAAAGCTCTGCAGGTGGCAGATACAGAGGTTGGATACAGAAACTACACTCTTAAAGGCAAATGACAGCAGGCTGAAAAAAAGGCAAAAACCTAGAGCTGCAGCCATGGGTTGCCCATTAGAATGTCTAGATTAAGAATAGTAGTTTTAGGGGGCCAGAACTACTTTTCCTCCAAAACCCATAAGTATGAGAAATGCTCACCCTTCTTTAATCTGCTCATTGATTTTGTCCCATTATCTGCTGGTGCTTTGGTACCATGTTTTCCAGGTGAGGACTTTATCCTTCCTACAGTGAACACAGCCAATGAGGGATCACATAGTGAATGTGATGACACAGCAATACTACATAGACAATCATATTTGACTACGGTGGACCCTCTGTATTAGCCGATCTCCCTTCACCACTTTCACTTTGAAAAGCTGGAAATTCCAGAATCAAGTGCCACAGCCAAATCCACCTGGCTATGATCACAGATCTAGGAATGTGTATTGCAACAACAGTTACAGAAATATAAGCTTCTGCTGTGGTACCTTTTGCAGGATCCTCAGAATTCAGTTTTCACAGTAGGATTTAAAAAACTTCACAAAAACCAGTCAAGCAGTGGTCCAAAAAGAAAAAGGGAGTGAGTGTGAGAGCTAGGTTTCTGATAAAGTCTTTGAAAACAATAGGTTCCTGCAGATGGCTCTCACAATGACCAGGAAAAGCAGATTTCTTGCTTCTGCATTATTTGCTGCATGCATTCTCCCCAACCCTTTCATCTCTGGCTATGTGAAGCAAAACATAACAAATCTGTGTGAGAGACAGCCTCACATGTTGCAAAATGCTAATGCATGCAAGTTCATTCCATCTGTAAATCTTGTTCTAGTCTCAGATTTTTGGGGTTTCCGTTAGCCCAGATACACATTCAGCTGTGACTTTGGTTCTCTTGCCAAGGCCTCCTACCTAGGTAGAATTGTGTGGGACTTTTAACTATTGTTTCCACTGCTCCATAAAAGAGCAATAGTCCTCAGTAACAAAAGTTCCCAAAGCGCCCTGTTCTCTGAGTCAGTCAAGCAGCATGGAGGCAGAAATGGAGCCTCTGATGACAAGACAGCTCCCTTTCTGCATTTCTGTGAAGCGTACCAGAGTTAAAGAGGCATAAATCACTGAACAGCAAGCGAGGCTTCTAAAGGCTGCTCAACTAAATGAAGATGCAAGAAAAATCCTAGCATTTTTCTCCTTCTTAAAAATCAGAGGGGAGGGAAGCCTGGTCTATACATGCAGCGAAAGATGGTGATAGAATGGACAATGCGTCTCCAGAAATGTATGAATGCTCTTTTATGTAGAAAAGTAGAATAAAAAACAAGCCAAAAACTAACACAGAAAGGAGAAGGCTGGACTCTTGTGCCAGTTTTCTACTCTTTTCTACAGTTTTCTCTCTTCCTCTTGTGCCAGTTTTCTACTCACAGGAATGGTTTTTCTTTTTGCATGGAAGGCATTCAAAAAGGAATAGTCCAGTGATGTGTGGTGAGATCCAGGCCCAGGGAGGCGCGCGCGCCACACACACACACACACACACACACACACACACACACACACACACACACACACACACACACACACACACACACACACACACACACAATCTTTCTCTCTCCCCCTCTGTCTCTCTCAGTGGATCTAACCTTCCTCGAAGCTCTCTCCCCCCAGAAATTAATTAAAAAAAAACTCACCTCTTCTTCCCCCACTCAGAGCAAGGGAAAGCTCAGCGACACGCCCCCTGAGGCAGCTCAATAGCTGCCTCTCCTGCCGCTCTAAAGAGCCAGTCTTTGTGCGCAGGCTTCCTTCTGTTTTTCATGGCTTTTATAACAGAACAGAGGCAATTCTGCCTGCTGCTTCCCCAGAGTTTGCTGATGCAGGCGTCCAGCCTTTTCTTTAATTGGATGCCAGCTACCCTGCCTGTTTTTTATTGGAAGGCAGCCATGATTACAGCCTGACTGACAGCACAATCCTGCGTAGGATGCATCGGCCACCCTAAACAGCCGACTGCTGCATCCTATGTAGGATGTGGCCCGCACCAGCGGAGCTGGGGCACACCTTGGGTTTGCCAGGCCCAGCAGCCCCAATGGGCCTCCTTGGATGTGTGCCAGCTATTTTGCTGTTGCCCATCTGAGGGGCCGGTGTAAGGCCAACCAGATCCGGGAAGGAGTGGTGGAGTGCACCGCCGATATCCCCAGCCCACTCCCGGACCTGGCAGTCCAATCATCCCCTCCTCCACCACCCCATCCCCTCCTGCCGCCCAGCGCAGGACCTACCTGCGTCTGGCGGCGCGGTCCTCATCCGGTGGCAGAGTGAGTGGTGCCAGCTGCAGCACCACTGCCGCTTACTCCACGGGTGCCTAAAACGTGCCTTATGGCATGTTTACAACACCCAGCGCCAGGAGTGACAGCTTCATCGGTGTAAGGCTACGCTGGATTGGGCTGCAAGGCAGCTCTCGTGTATTGTAGTGTGTGTGCGTGTGTGTGTGTGTGCGTGTGCGTGTGTGTGTGTGTGCATGTGTGTGTGTGCGTGTGCTGCTTAACTCATTGACTGTGATGGAGAGGAAAGGAGTGGCGCAGAAAGGCAAGGAATTTTTTTTTTTTAACTTCTTGGGTTTGGTGCCTCCCCTGACTGCACGTCCCTGGAATAGTCCACTCTACCAAAGAATTCCACCACCTTGTTCTGCTGCCTGCCTGTAGACTAGGCTGAGCAATGCCCATGCAACAGAGAATTGCAAGCTGTCACGTTTGTTCAGAACACTCCCCACCTGAGGCGTAGCAAGCCTCTGGGGGGGGGGTGGAGTGCTGCCGAGGGCAAGAGCCAGTGTGGCACCCCGTGACATCATTGGCCCCACAATGACATCACCACCTTCCCTTTTCTGGGAGAAACACCACCACAAGAGACAGTGTCTTTCTCTCCTTTCTCTCCTACTCACCACAAGCAAGGGGGAGGAGATAGTTGCATTTAAAGCTGAATATAAGGGAAGGATGAGCTCTGGCAAAGGAGGGCTCCCCTGACAGAAAGTCTAGGGCACCATCTCACCTCCTCCAAGGACACAAAACTCCTGCATATCAGACAGCCACGTGAGTTTCCCTACCATACGTTCAAAGACCCTGTGGAGGATTCCAAACTCATGGATGAAGAAGTGAAGAAGGTATTTAACATATTCCCTGGGGAAAAACTCACAGATAAGGAAACCCATATGGGTTTTGTATCCAAATGTACACTACATGTGTGGGAAACGCTGATTTCCACATTGGTTTTTCCAAGTTTGTTCTAGGCCTCAGCTGGTGCTTACTCAGTTGGAAGTCTCCAGGGGAAATCTCTGCCAGAGATGAGCTGTGACTTCAGCTGGGGCCCAGTCCCACCTCAGTTGAGTAGAGACAGAGAAACAGGAGATAACTACATCTGGTCAGAAGATTCTTCAGGCAGTTCCTCCATCCCCAACTCCTTAAAATAGCAAACTGTGTTTGGCTTGAGAGTGAGAGAGGAAAGCAGTCTACAGCAGGACTTCCCAACTTTTGGAGGCCCGCGTACCCCCTACACGGGCCTCCAGTTGCCCCGTGTACCCCCTACACGGGCCTCCAGTTGTCCTGCGTACCCCCAGACTGGCTGCCCCTGCGTACCCCCTGTTAAAGTGGTTTTTTTCCGGTTTGCAGTGCAGGCAGGTCCTCCCGCTCACGCGGCAACTGAATTGGCAGGGCTGTAGCCTTTCCCTCTGGGTTGCGGTGCGAGTGGGAGGACCCGCCCGCCCACGCCGCAACAGCCTTGCCACTGTCCCTGGTAGATCCTCCTACCTGTTCTCCTGGGCGCTGCCATCTTGGATCTTGCAGAATCTCACAAGATCCAAGATGGTGGCACCCATATCTCGTGAGAATCTGGCGCCACCATCTTGGATCTCGTGAGATTTCACCCAGGAGAACAGGTAGGAGGAGCTACCGGGGACATTGGCAGGGCTTTAGCCTTTTTTTCCGGGTTGCGGCGGGTGTACATCGGCTGGGTGTAGCCTTTTTTTACGGTTGCGGGAGGACCCGCCTGCACCGCAACCCTGAAAAAACCCCATTAACAGCTGCCCGTTATTATTATTAACAACAGTAGTACAAGTACAGTTTTTCTAACAGTATTTATATACCGCTTTTCAACAAAAAGTTCACAAAGCGGTTTATAGACAAAATCAAATGATTAAATGGCTCCCTGTCCCAAAAGGGCTCACAATCACAGCAGCTGATAACGGGCAAACATCTCGCATACCCCTGGCCTGCAGTCTGCATACCCCAAGGGGTATGCATACCACAGGTTGGGAAAGCCTGGTCTAAGTCACAATGAGCTGCAAACAGAAGCGTTATATGTAAGAGCAAGATATACAGTAAGTCCTCATTTAAAGTTGTTTTGTTTAAAGTTGTTTCATTTAAAGTTGATGAGAAAATGCCATGCCCCCAAGCATGCCCCCAAGCAAAGAAGTACTGGACTCAGATTCATAAACAGATTGAGTTGATTTTAAAGATTAAGGTTCAAATGAAACCGGAAACATTTTTGTTGGGTATGTGGGAGGATCATGTAGGCGAAAAATTTCAAACTTTGTTTTTATATATGATAGCTGCGGCAAGAATTTTATATGCACAATATTGGAAGAATTCGGAGATACCTTCGCTGGAAGATTGGTGGCTGAAAGTTTTGGACTATGCTGAAATGGATAAACTTACAATTTTAATTAAGGAAAAGTCAGTTAACTTTTTCGTGAATAATTGGAAACCATTTATTGACTTTTTAAGAGAGAGAGAGAGAGGAATGATGTGATGATATGCGGATTTAATGAATAGAATGTGGGTGTTATTTTGGCTTAGTTGGAAATTATATGTAGAAAATAGTGAATAGTATGCTAGTAGGATGTATTGCTTCGCGCTTGCTATAACTTTATGAAATATGTATTGTTTTTATGTTTTAATATATCAATAAAATATAAATATATATGACAAAAAAAAAGAGAAAATGCCATGGGAACGTTTACATTTATCAATTAGCCTATGGTAAAACTGGTTTCATTATAAGTCGTTTCACTTAAAGTTGCAGTTTCCAAGAAGAATTTACGACAACACATTTTTAGTGCCATGGGTAGGGTCTATCAAATAATAATAAAAATTTATTGCTTAACCAGAAACTATTATTACAAATAACTGACTCCATACACCAAAGAAATGGAAACTCGGTGGGTGGGTGCATGTGTGGGTCGGGCAGAGAGATCCCAATTGGGACCAAGACTGGCTGTCCAATTGGCCCCTGAAGCCAGGCAGCACTTGGGGGAGTAAATGGTAGAATGAGCTCCAGCTGGCAGCCCCTTGTCGTCGTTTCCCCCCCCCCCATTTTTCACAGAGCAGTGTTTCATTCACCACCACCTCCTGCCACAGCCAGCCACATCACTCTTTTCAAATGGCAGGAGTTGGGGTGGCAGCCAAGGAGAAGTGGAGTGGCAGCTGCCGTCTGGCTCATTTCCTGCTTACTGCCCCCCCCTATTACCTTTGTGGTTGTTACTTCACTTCTCCCCTGCCTCACCCTGATGCTCTATTCAAACATAAGAAGTGGGGGTGGCTCAAATTTGTTTTTAGGTAAGGAGGGAAAGATTGAAGGCAAAAGGAGAAGG
This sequence comes from Plestiodon gilberti rubricaudatus, assembly GCA_026170595.1. Taxonomy (NCBI): domain Eukaryota; kingdom Metazoa; phylum Chordata; class Lepidosauria; order Squamata; family Scincidae; genus Plestiodon; species Plestiodon gilberti. Next base: position 112,213,832 of record JANXHW010000002.1, read on the forward strand.
GGAAGGCAAAGGATGAGATGGTTAGACAGCATCACCGATGCAACGAACATGAAAATGAGCGAACTCAGGAAGATAGTGGAGGATAGGAAGGCCTGGCGGGATATGGTTCATGGGATCACGAAGGGTCGGACACGACTTAACGACTGAACAACAACAACAACAACAACAAAGGAGTATATCCAGCTTTGAAATCTTGTTTAAAAACACAAACTACTTTTCCACTAACTTAGTTCATAAATTGCACTGCTGAACACATAGCTGCTTTTACGTTTTCAGGACAACCTGAAGCTGCTGAGAAAATGAGAGAAGGACAGATCCATCGTCTCCACCCCTTTCAGGCCAGATCCTGTGCCACTAGGACTTTGTTCTCTTCTCAGCACACGTAGTGCTCACTCCTTCCAGACTCCTCTGCATCATGCAGCCCATCTGCTTAACTTGACAATTAGTCTCAGAAGACGACCAAGAAATTCCCAGCTGAGAATAGCTTGTTCTAAAACAGGGACCTACAGACCAGCAGCAGCAGCCTCCATGAACCAACTTTCAGTTCCCCGCCAAAAGTCACGGCTAACTGTTGTGTATCATCTCAAGGCTTGCCTATGTTGTGAGTCCAAAGTCATTCAACATGAATTGAATTTTTACAACAGCCAAACCTGGAAATGAGTGCAGATGCCAGGAGAAAATGCCTTTGCACATTTCAAGATGCTCTCCTTTGAAAAGTGTGTTCTGGTAAAATCCAGCATGCTACATGAATGCATGGAGACAATTAAGATATCATACCAAATTATGGAAGCTAAAATATGACTTGGTGTGATGTATGAATTTATAAACTTTAGTTATGGCTCTTTGTGAGTGGAAGCTCAGCTTCTGCACCAAGAGACAGGAGAATTGAGCAGACAGAAACTGAAACCTCAAAACCTGGATTTGCTTCTCAGCCCAGCCTTATGAGCTCTTAACACTGGTGGAACATTCTGCTGACGCTAACTGCCATATGGCAGTCATGAAACTGCTTCCAGCAATGTGTGGAACGCTGCTGAAGCGCTGCTGGAAATGCCAGAGCTTTCCTGCATGCGCCGGAGCAGGCACTCAGACCCGCCAATGTGGGGAAGGTGGGATGGGGTGGGAGAGCGAAATGATGTGGCAATGGGGCAGGGAAGGGCAGAGCAGGGTGGCAATGGGGTGAGGGAGGGCGAATTGGGTCCGCCAAGGGGGCAGGTTTGGCGGGAGCAGTGGTCGCTGAATCCTAGCCCCCTTCCTGGACCTGATCCTGTGGCACAAGTCCAAGTAAACCCCTCTGCGTTGCAGAGGCTTACCTTGAGTAAGGGAATGAATGTTCGCTTACCTGGAGGAGACCTCTGTGATCACTCCCCCCCCCCCCGGGCAGGGTGCAGCGGTATCCTTCTTGGTGCTGCTGCATCAGATAGGATTGAGCTCTCTGTGAGTGGAAGCTCAACCCATGGTTTGAATTCTAAATTATGGCCAGTGCAAACCAACCATGGTTTGGCATGATGACTGAATTTAGCCATAAGAACAAACCCACCTGTAGCTGCTGCAACTGCTTTTGTAGTTGTGCTTTTTCCTTGTGCTTTTCCTTCAGCTGCTTCTGCCACCGACACCAGCTGCCAGGCAAGACCATTTACTGCCAGGCAATTTACTGCAATTTACTGCCATTTACCAAGACCATTTACTGCCAGGCAAGACCATCGGGTTTACTGTTTCAGGTTTACAACAATGGCCTGGTATAGACATGATACTGGCTTCTTTTCCAAATTCCACCCCCCTTCTCAGTTTTAAGTATGATTTTGCTATTAAGCCCCACAACCCCCATATAGTTGTTCAATTTCCACATATGCATCAGTGCATGGGATCACACCACAGGGACACAGCCCCCTCCCCCATGCTGGTGGGTGGGAGAGGGAGAAGGGGCTTTGGATTCTAAGCAGGTTAGGAAACTACAATGCAGGGACTCAAAGGTTATTTTGGGGATCGAGAGTGAGCAGATTTCAGTTCCTTATTCAGGACCTTATTCTGCACCCCTTGGCTGACTAAGGAACTGAGAAACCAACTTCAGCCTTGCTCTGAAGCATTAACTTAAAAATACATGTTTTATTTTATTTTTAAGAGCAGTATCACTTCACAGAAAAGGAACTCCTGCCGATCCAGTGGCGTAGCTACACCCCCAGCGGGGCCCCCCACTTGAGTGCACCCTCATAATGTCACAAGCCCCGCCCTTGGGTGCATGCCGTCATAAGCCCCACCTCTTTGGGGCGGGGCATTGATTTCGCACCGCCATAGCGCACCTCCCTAAAAGGCTCCCCGGTGGCATTTTAGGCCTGTTTTTGGCCTAAAAAGGCCCCGGGAGGGTGCATGGGAGGAGGATCACACTGAGTGGGTGTTCTTCTTTCTTACCGCGTTCGTGGGCCCCCCCCGGGTGGCGGCCGGCCAGACGCATCCTTCCTGGCTGGCCAGCAGTATCAAAGATGATGCTGGAGAGGCTGCACCTGTGCAAACTTGCTGCAGCCTCTCTAGTTCCCTTAGTCTCGCTGACTGAGTCCTCCAGCCAGCGAAGACTAAGGGAGCTAGAGAGGCTGCAGCAAATTTGCAAAGGTGCAGCCTCTCCAGTATCGTCTTTGATACTGCCGGCCAGCCAGGAAGGATGCGCCTGGCCGCCCGGGAGGTGCACGTGCACGAACACGGTTAGAAGACCCCCCCCAGAGTGACCCCCCCGGTTGCTTTCGCCCCCGATTCGTGTTGAGCTTGGGGGCGTGTCGCGCTCCGGAGGAAGTGCACTGCCGCTGTGGCGCTGCCGAATTTCAGCGGCGGCACGGTGGCAGTGCACCCCCTCCGGAGCTCGACATTCCTGTGCCCGGGGACCCATGGCCCCCCGCCCCCCCTAACGACACCACTGTGCCGATCATTAGCTTCATGAGAGGCTTAGCCAGATATGAAAAAAGGAAAGTGCCTTCAGACAACAATCTTATGATTGCTTGGACTCTGGAGGACTGAACTGGTATCTCAGCCTGTGGGTTTTGGGGCTGCTGCCTTGATCTCTGGTACCAGGCTGATAATTCATCTTGATGGAATTCTGCAGCACAAGCAATCTCCCAGAGCTGTCGGTAAACACACAGCCCCACCCATTAACAGAAATCAATCAAGTGCAAGGAAACTCCTTAGCTTACTCAAAGGCTCATTCTCTCTCGCCTCCCCCTCCTTCTCTGGTGACATTTATCATTAAGAGAGTCTTTTCCACCCACTGACAGGCAATAAGCACACAGCTTGCCTTGTACAGATTCAGAGAAGGTGCACATGAACATCCATATACTAAGGATACAGCACAGACCAGGGCACAATCATTAAACTTCACACTCTCCCTCAGCCCAATTCCCCCCTTCCCAAATACTGGCAGGTGGTCCTACATCTTCTCCCTTCATCCAGAAAAACCGACTCTACACCAAAGCCAGGTAAAAAGAAGGAGGGAACAGCAGATCTACACAGGATTTACAGAGGGTTGGGAGACAAGAATCCAAATAGAAGGCCTTTCTTCCCAAAGTCAACATTATGCAGGGGAAATTTGCCCCTTTCCTAAGTCTGATTCTGCTACAACAATTACAGCAGCATTTCTCAAGCATTTCTCAAGTTTAGACCTCCTGCCCTCTACTCAGAACGTATTGTATCTTCTGGTCCCCCAACTCAGCAACTCTTCTATGACAGAACAGATAGATCCATGGACAGGAACCCTAATTAAGCACTGGCTTTAGAAAAGGGGAGAGACACAACCCTTCTAAAACCACACAAAGGGAAAAACCCATCAGAGCAAAGCATCAGTTCTTCCCAGATCAGGTTGTGATCAATTCCCAGAGCAAGTGGGTAAGTTGTAAAACCCCCCCACACACACACACACAGTCACATACACATAAATAAACAAGAATAATCTATGAAAGAACATAGGGGGACCTGCCTCATAGTCTGAGAACCACTGTCCTACAGGAGGATTCCTAGAGTCTCTGTTACTATGCAAGACAAAGACATTATAGATGAGGGAGATTTGAGATGGAACTTGAGAATAAACTCGGATTCTAAATAGACCCCAAGAAAATATTGTTTATGGTTGGTTTCCCAACCAAAACATGGACAGGTAATTAAAAAAACAACCACCAGATTTTGGAAGCTGTGTTCCAAATTGCAACATTTAAGTTTTCCATTAAAGTTCAAATTTTGTCTCCCAAAATAAAAATATTTCTGTCACCAAAACTGTGGCACTCATGCCTGGACCAGGGCTCGTTGCTGGGTTTCAAGGTCCTTGCAAGGATACAGATCTTTTTAAGAGATAGGCTGAAAGGAAACCAGATAAACTGTTATGTGTGGGGCACGGCCAAGCCCACCAGAACCAATCAGGAGAACAAGCTGAAAAGTTCTCAGTAACAAAGATCCGCAGTCATGGCCAGTTCCAGCCTTGCCTGCCAAACAGGTAAGGGCAGGGAGAGGCGGGAAGGGGGGGGTTGAAACTGGGCAGGGAGGGGGGCAGGGAGGCTGCAGGAGGGGTGGATCTGGTGGTGATGGCATGTGCCAGATCCTATCCCCTCCCCACCCCTTTCTTCTCCTTGGGCTTGTGCCAGCTACAGAGCTGGTTGCATGTCCAAGGAGACTCACTGCAGAGTGGGATGTTTACGGACAGGTAATTCTCCTTTTCCGTCTGAAGTCTCCCGATTCGCCCCTCCTCCCGCTGGATACAGTGCAATTGTTTTTGGCGTGACTGCATCAGCGGGGGCGGGGGGTAGGATTGGACCCTGATTGAAACAATTTCTAGTACAGGCAAACTCTCTGTGTACTACCCAGCTCTTTACTAGTGGTGCAATCTGGTCTGGAAGAAGGTATAGGTTAACTTGGTTGGGTTAGGAAGAGAAGATCCTAGCTTGCATCTGGCAACTAAACAAAACGAACTTCTGGCCCTTTCTAACATTCAAATGGCCCTTTCCATTCTCTCCCCACCAGCAGTAATTTTTCCCTGCCTCTTCATGCTGTAAATTCCTTGTAATATTAGGGATTGTGTATCATGATTCTATGTAACAAAATGAGGTCTTTTGAGTGCTATCAGAACCCAACTGCAGAACTATACTGTCAAAATAGGCATGTTTTTAATAAATGATGGGGTGGAAGAAATTGCAGACAGCTAGCCTTTTTGATGGGTTAATTTGCTTCACTCTGTCTTGAGCAGTAAAGCGGATTTGATAACGTACAATACAAATAGGAAGCCAGCACAGTGCAAGAGCAAATTGCCTAGGCAGGGCTATATAGCAAACTGCTAACCTCTCCAGTGCTGGCCAGGCTACAGTGCAGAGAATAGTAATTTGTCCTTTCTTGGTGCTTTATTACAGCTCATGCCTTTCAACTCTGCTTCCATAGCATCTGCTGGTTGGGAGAGCAGGGAGGGAAAGCTGGATTTATAGGTCGAATTTAACATTTTAATCTAAAATTTATTTTTAAAGTTGTTGGGTGTTTTTTTTTAGTTGTTTTCCTGTGATTTTGTACATATGCCAACTATTAGGCCGGATTCACACTACAAGAATCCTGGTGCGTTACGGAGATGCGCGGAGCTCTTTGACAGCATTTCAGAAGGAAGCGAAGCAGCTGCACTCTCCCTTGTACAAGATGTGGAAAGCCATCTTTTGAGGGGGCGGGTTCGCGGAGCTTGGGGGCGGGTTCGTGGAGCTACTGCAGCCACCAATCGCATGAGAGAGAGAGGAGCCATGCCATGCCAATCAGAACTACTTCCAATCTGTAAGCTGCGCTTTCTTAAGAAGGCGGGACAGCAGGAGGGACAACAGGCGGGAAGACACTCCCCAGCTCCAAGCGCGTAGGCAGAGGCAGGGGCAGAGGCATCCGCGCCTGGATTCGTGTAATCAATAAAAGGAGACCACAATACATGTGATGCTGTCACACAAGCAATAAAAGTGGGCTGAGTTGCAAGCTGAAGAAACAACCTGACAGCTACAGACACACAGCTACAGGCCTACATTCCCAGCATGCCATGTGGTTCATGTGAACCAACTGGCTTCCCCAAGGTGAGTGTATCAGCAGGCAGTTTGGCATTGTGCCTTAAAGGTACCGGTATATTTAAGTCATGACTCCATGCCAGATTTTGAAGACTTGGGCTGAGCTGGGCCTTAGAGATTCAAATCCCTGGCAGTACTAACCAAATGAAGAGGTTGAGGACAAACAACTCTCAATATCAGGGAGTACCAGGCTAAACATGCTAGTTGAGACAAATAGAAATTGGGCTGGGAGGAATCTCTGCCTCCCACTTAGGAACTGCTCATACCTCCTTAGCATAGCTTACTTTATCTCTAAAGTCATAATCACAGGCTCAGAACATGGTTAGCACTGGAGCACAACTGGGCCCTCTTTTGTAGTGTAAAGAAAGAACAGAAGTTTAAGTGGCACAGCAGCACCTAGGCTAAAATACGCCAGCTGCAAGGTTAATGGTCCTTCAGTGGAGCACTCCTGCCGTGAGAACAAGGGCAAAAAATAAAAATAAAAAAATAAAAATCCAGGAGACCTTCAGCAGAAAGGAAAGCCTGCCAATGCCCATCATAGCCAGAGTTTTCTCACCTCAACCCAGCCAAAGAAGTCATTCATGAGGAAAGTGCATAATCAATAAGGAGACCATAGTGTACATCTGGCTGTCACAAGCAATCTATCTGAGCTAGGCAAAATAAGATATGATCTGCCTGCAGTTCTCTGCAAAAAGAGGCCAGAGACTGAGGTGCTTCTTGTCTGGTAGAAACTACCTCCTCTGGTAGTTACCAGTGTGTGTCGACCCCCTTAACCAAACCAAGGTAACTTACTGCCTGTGGTACTTAAGCAACACTTCTGAAACGTGTGCTTTCCTGTTGATAAGGGATTAGAATTAGCCATTGTTGCCAAGAGACACAGCTGAAGGCTATTATGCAGGACGTGAACATTCAAAAAAGGTCACTTCTTAAAAATTAGTGGTGGGCAAACTTTCATTAGCCTGATTCAATAATCAGCTCAAGCCACTCTGCGCACCCTTACAGGAGAAAGGTGGAATATAAATTCATTACATAATAAATAAATATGAGATATCTCAATGAGTTTTTGAAAGAAAGCAAAATAATAATAATAATCATCATCATCATCATCCAGGGTCATAATATTGATTGTCTCCTGGGAATTGTAGTAGGATTTCACCTGCTCAGCTCCTACCCTTCAGCACAATATCACACATGGTGGAGATCACTTTAAGAATTTAACAGAGCATGCACACATAGCACCAGTGATGTGGACTCGAGTCAGGTGACTCGCTCACGATGTCCGACTTAAGTCACAGCAGTGACTTGACTCATGGATTGGCAGCAACTCACCCGAACTGACTCATGACTTGAGCCCTTTTTGGACAAGTCGCATTTCAAGTCTCTATTAAATTTGCTTACTGGCCACGTAAATTCGGAAGAAGACATCTGCAACGCTGAAAGAAGACAAGGCAGGCACGAACACAGCAGAGGCAGAGGGTGGGAAGGATTTTCAAGGGGGTAGGGGGCCAATATAGGGAAGAAGGCAAGGCTTGTTGCTTCAGCGTTTACCATTTTAGGAACGAGCATAAGGGAGGGATAGACAAGAGACGGGGGCAGGCCAGGGGGAACAAATATACTAACAACGGGGATACGTTCCGCAATCTTCGTCATTAGCCAGAGTCGTCGTTAACTTGTTGAAAAAAGTTTTTTAAAGTTTTTTTTTAATAATCTTTCTTAACTTATCTCTGAAACCGCTTCATTTTCAGGGTTGGAGTAATCTTGCTTAATTTGCTGCAGAGAGGGAAATCACGCTCCGGAAGCCTCTTCTGGGTCACACACACACACACACACACGCGCGCGCCCGAGCTACACTATATGCGTGCGGCCAGCGTACAGCATGGCACGGCCACGCACGTCAAGTGGAGCTTACCATCGGCAGCCGGCGCTGGCCCGTCGACAGCCGATGTCCCCGCAGGGGCAAAGTCAACCTCGCCTCAACTTCTGCCCGTTCCGTGAACGTCTGGCCAATTGGGGGGCAGTCCATTGAACTGTGCGGGCGGGACACATCTTAAGCGGTAGCCAATCACAGGGCAGATGACAGAAAATCTCTAAATAATAAGGAACTAAATAATAAAAGACTTATTAAATAATTAGAGACTTATTAATAAAGTGAATTGAAGTGAAATGGAGGAGGAGGGGCGGCAGGGGAAGGTGCCACGAGTATTTGTTGGGCAGTGATTTTCAACACGTTCTCCCGAATACTGTGGATTGGTTACGGATCGCTCCGGCTGTGCTCCGGCTGCGTCAGACGCGGATGGAGCGCAAACGTGGATAGTGTAGCTCCGGCTTGAGAGTGAGTGAGGGTGCTTCTTGGGAAGGGTGGGCAGAACAGCGGCTGCTAAGCTCCTCCTGCAAGGCTCCCATTTCATCTCGCTCCCTTTCAAGCCTTCTTTCCACCCGCACATGCACACACACTCTCCACAAATTGCACAAAATGCAAGCCAAACGGAAGCTTTGCAGGAGAGCAGCTGGCAGAAGTTCTTAGCAAACGCTGCTCTGCCCACCAAGAAGCCACCTCATTCACTCACTCTCTCTCACTCTCTCTCTTACTCTCTCTCTCACTCGTTGCGCGCGCGCGCACACGCATGCGCGCACACACACACACACAGGAGGGGGGAGTCGCGCAACCCAGAAGAGGCATAGCAGCAGGATCTAAACGCTCAAGAGAAGTGCAGATGGGAACATCGGGGGGGGGGGTTTACAACCCACCCACACATCCCACACACACCCCACCACCCTTTTTCTGTTACAATAGGTAGGGACTTGAAACAAGACTCTGGAGTTGGACTCGAAAATTTGGGTAAAGACTTGAGAACACATCACTGCATAGCACCAAGACAGTTTGATTTGGATGAGGGACAACCACCCCAAAAGAAACGGTCAAGAGAACTGACCCAAAAAGAGAAAGAAAAGATGCATACACAAAAAGGCTACTTGGCTAGTTGGTCTGGTCATATAGCTCACAAGAGAGTTCCACCTAGTGTAAAGGGTCAACACCAAAGAACTCTTGAGCGTTGGCCTAAAAAGCACCTGCTTTAACTTCTGGAGGAAAGTGGCACTCCATTTGTAATACAGGTGGGCCCCCATATCCACTGATTCGCTATCCACGGTTTCAGTTATCCACGGATCGTGGGGACCCCCCCAGGCTTTTACTTTTTTTCCTAGTAAGCTTCATTTCTTCCTTAAACAAACAGGAGAAGGAGCCTCTGGTTGCTTATTACAGGCAAGTAGAACGAGACTAAGTCCTAGAGAGGCTCTGCAAGGTTAACAGAAACCTTGCAGAGCCTCTCTAGGTCTTAGTCTCGTTCTACTTGCCTGCAATGGAGGCTGCTTCTCTGTTTGTTTTAAGGAAGAAACAAAGCTTGCTGAAAGAAAAAATAAGAGCTCGGGGGGCAAGCATGCCTGCCTGCAGAGGAGGCAAGGTGGGGGGGCCTTCAGGAAACCATGGAGGGGGTATTCGCTCTTATCCACGGTTTCAAGTATCCACGGAGGGGCCTGGAACATATCCCCAGCGGATATGGGGGCCCACCTGTACCATTTGAACATTATAAGCAGAGTCATATAGGGCAGAAGAGTCTGGCTCAGTTGGGAGAGCTGGTGCCTTCAAAGCCTGAAGACCGGTGAACTTGATAAGTTCGAGACACGCCGCCGGCAAAAAGCTGTGAAAGCCTCCAGGAGGAGAGATAAGAGCTTCCAGCTGCGTCGGTCGAGTGTGGGAGGCGCCAGTCAGCAGAATTGTCAGACTGTAAAAAGGATACCATCTGGGAAGTAGCCGTTCATGAAAGATTGGACATTTATATATATTGTAAAAAAACCCGGGGGGGGGGGTTAGGACAGCCTGCCCATGTACACCGCCTTGGCTTAAAGTCGGAGGAGAAATCCAATGACCAAGAAAGGCGGTATATAAATACTGTATATTATATATTATGATTATATATAGAACCAGGTACTAATAAAAAACAATGGCGATACCACAAGTGAAACTTTTTTTTCTGGCTGCTGCTGAAGTAGCATTTCTGTGAGGAAAGGATACCCACTGTAACTGAGGGCACCCAAATTAACAAGAGCTTTCAGTCTTGTATTTTCAGGCAATGCAGACCATGACTTTTGACACGCACTGTGAATGCTTGTGAAGAAGGCATCAATAAGGGCTCTACTTTGCTTCATTACCTTCTCTATAAAATCCACCAACAAAGGTCTTAAAGGTAAAGGTATCCCCTGACAATTAAGTCCAGTCGTGTCCGACTCTAGTGTGTGGTGCTCATCTCCATTTCAAAGCCGAAGAGCCAGCGTTGTCCGAAGACGCCTCCGTGGTCATGTGGCCGGCGTGACTCTCCTTGCCGCAGCGCGTAGCATGTGGCTGGAACACGGAGCGCTGTTTACCTTCCTGCAAGCGGTACCTATTTCTCTACTCGCATTGACATGCTTTGGAACTGCTAGGTTGGCAGGAGCTGGCCAAGCAACGAGCGCTCACCCCGTCGCGGGAATCGAACTGCCGACCTTTCGATCGACAGCTTATGGTTCAGCGGTTTAACCTGCTGCGCCACCCGCTGGCCTTTTTTAAAGGTAAAGGTATCCCCTGACAATTAAGTCCAGTCGTGTCCAACTCTAGGGTGTGGTGCTCATCTCCATTTCAAAGCCGAAGAGCCAGCGTTGTCCGAAGACGCCTCCGTGGTCATGTGGCCGGCATGACTCTCCTTGCCGCAGCGCGTAGCGTGCGGCTGGAACTACTCATGTCAATATAAAGAAGATTTTGATCACTATCCATTCAGTCTGAAATTGAGTTTTCCTTAAATGACACTGGAAAGGTGATAAGGAGGTTGCCAATAGCTGCTGCCAAATTAGGTGCAAAGAGGTATTATTACTTGCCAGAAGGATTAAATCCTGTTTGCCTGCCCACTTTTTATATGTGGCTTGTGATAGTTGCATCAGAGATTCTGATCTCCAAATATCTTCATGCACACATTTTGTATTTAGCATGTTATTTTATTGTTAGAACAGTAAATTAAACCAAGCAAACAGCTTGCCTGCCAATAAAGCACAGAACAGTCCAGCAACTTGCACACAAGTGTGAGAAACTGAACAGACACAGCTGCCCTGTACAGAGTCAGACTATGAATTAATCTGGTCCAGTATTCTCTGCTCAGACTAGCAGTAGTTCTCTCAAGGTTTCAGGAAGGTCTCTTTAATGCAGATGCAAAGGGTTAAACTTGGGGTCTTTGGCATGCAAAGCGTTGCTCTGCCACTGACCTATGGCCACTCAACAAAAAGCAACTTTCTAGCATTCATAATCAGGGATGTGGATAAAGTCTCTGACTCCAAGTCTCAAGTCAAGTCCCAAGTCTTTGCCCTCAAGTCCCAAGTCTTTGGTTGCGAGTTGTGTCCCTATCTATTTAATGAGGATAAACCTGAATAAAATTTGACTTGTTGTAATAGGCTCCAAATCTTGAGTCGAGTCTTTTGAGTCTTTTGCAATTGCCGAGTCAAGTCTGAGTCAAGTCATTGATGCAACGTGAGTCCAACTTGAGTCCGAGTCAATACACTCAAGTCTACATCACTGCTCATAATCCACAGAACAATAGATACATGGGGTTTTCAGGACCAGGGATCAGGGAATCAAGCAGCTACTACTCCTTTCTTGCCTTGTAGCCTTCCTATTCACTTCCTTTCTCATGGATCTCTACTCCTTCTACTGCCTCCTCCCTTTTACATTTCCATCCAATCTGAGCACTCTCCCTCCCTCCTCCTAATTCCAGGCACAATATTTAAAATTTCAATAAACACATACCAATACCAAATCTACCAATCCTCTCATACATTGTGCAAAATATGTACAATGCTAGTTTTTGATTTACAAAATCAGTTTCATCTGGAGAATTTTAGAGTTCCTATTTAACTTTCAGAACTTTCAGCCAGGATGGTGTAGTGGTTTGGGAGTCGAACTTAGATCTGGAAGATCCAGGTTCAAATCCCCGCTCAGCCACGAAGCTTCCTGGGTGACCTTGGGCCAGTCACTATCTCTCAGCCCCACCTACCTCACAGGGTTGTTGTGAGGACAAAAGGAGGGGAGGAAATATGTACACCACTCTGAGCTCCTTGGAGGAAGGGCGGTATAAAAATGTGAAAAATAAATAAATAAATACAGAGTGTCTCAAGAAAATGTACACACACTTTATAGCAAGGGAGGCCAAACTGCGGATCCTGAGCCACATGTGGCTCTTTGACATATAATGTGCGGCTCTCGGAAATATGTTGGCTGAGCTCCTTTTTGCATCACAATTAATATAAATGCTAAATAAGAAAATTTCAAGCTTTATAATTATTTACCAGGTATAAACTGAGAGTCCACTGATTAAAACATAAGTTTAATGTTGATGGTGAGTAACTATATTTAAGAATTTAAATGCTTCTTAAATATTGTGGCTCTCAAACATCTCTCTTGCGGCTCTCAAACAACTGAAATTTATCGTATGGGCCTCTTACGTTAAGCAAGATTGGCCACCCCTGATTTATAATGTCAAATTTATTGTGCTATAATTCACACATAAATTGCACATGGTGTACACAGAAGCAGATGCTTGACCCACAGCCCAATCCTATCTAGGACCACTGCAGTGTGCAAAAGCACACTGCGCCGGGTCCTATCCAGGATCGGGCCAGCATCAGTGCAGCTGGAGGCCTCCTTGGGGGAAAGGGACCTTTGTCCCTTTTCCCTGGGTAATGCCTCAGCTGCCCCGTGGGTCTCCTCGGATGTGTGCTGGCAAAATGGCCAGAGCAAATCTGAGGATCCCATGTAGGGCTCGCCAGGCCCAGGACGAGGGATAGGATTCGGCAGAGCACGCCTCCAAGGATCCCTCCCCCCTCTCGGGCCCAGCAGGCTAATCACCCCTCCCGTTCCACCCTTCCCATGCCCCCCATGCCACCCAGCACAGACCTGCATCTGCTGGCGGCGTCCTTGCTCCACCGGTCTAGGGTGTCGCAAACGTGCCATAAAGTACATTTGTGGCACCCAGAGAGTAAGTGGTGCCGGAGCCAAGGCCGGTGCCGCTCTCCCCACACCAGAGGCAACACTGCGTCCGCCGAGGAAGGCGAGTTCTCCATCGGGTGGCAGAGGGGCATGGGGAAGGCAGAACAGTGCATTCTGGGGGGAAAGGATTGGTTGGCTGGGCCCGAGCTGGCGGAGGGATTGTTGGAGGCCTCCTCCACCATATCCCATCCCTCTTCCCAGGCCTGGCCGCCATTTCTAGTAGACCCATAGGGATGTCTGGGATTCTACTTGGGGTAAAGGTTACCCCAAGTAACCTGTGCAATCAATCACAAGTGGACCTGTGTGTGTTCTAGCAAAACAGAGGGTGGGAGAGCCTACTTCAAAACGCAGGTGCTCATTTAGTAGTATGCATGTCGCCCCTCAGCAAGCAACCCAGCTGATGACACACACTACTAAGAGACAGTGGCATACAAAGGCTGCCCCCTACCGGGGGCTGTTTTGATGCCACGCCGCATGACGTCGCCCGGAAGCCACGCCCCTGGAAGTGACATCACACGGCCTACCAGAGCCGAACATGGACCCACCGGGCGGGATGTCCGAAAACACCTCCCCTGCCCTCCGGAAGTCTTGGCAGCAGCGCTGCAAGGCTCGCCGCCGTTGCCGAGGGCAGCAAAAATGCTCAAAATGCGCAAAGAGGAGCCACCGCCGCGCCACCGCCTTGCTGGGCCAGGGTGAGTTTGCTGCCCCCCACTGCTGCCCGGGGGGCGATCCTGCCCCCCATTCCTACGCCCCTGCTAGGAGAGCCTGATTCACACACTCAATATTTGCATATTTGAATTCACATTCAACATTTGCATATTTTCTTTATCATTTGCAGCTAATGAGTTTCAAGGTGAGAACTAAGTACATATTTCTGGTCACTTCCTGCTTAATGGAATCACTTCCAGTCCTCAGTAACGTAATGGGGAGCCGCAACCAAAGGCCAGTAAGTCAAGGGAGCCGCAGGTCGAGGAAGTTTGGAAACCATGGTTTTTCTACTGCCTTGTTGTTTGTGTACTGTTATTATTACTGATTTTATCATGTTTTATTTTATCTGTTAGTGTTTTATTCTTTAATCTGTTTTGGTTGTGTAAGCTACCTTGAATGCTTCCTTTTGAAGCTGGAAAGGCAACATTAAAAACATTATAATTTATAAACATTATAAATTATATGAGGGAAAGGGTGAGAAACCCTCTGGTGGAGGAGAGACAGAAAGGGAAGCACTCTGCATTTACAAGAGAAGGCTCTATGGCTGGCCTGAGCATGGGCAGGTGCTGCTGGTGTGGGTCTGCACAGAGGTCACGAAGGAATGACTACATGCTTTCAGGTTTTTAAGCAGGTAAAGTAATTTGCATAAACAAAAAAAAAGAAAAAGAAAACTGGACTTCTAAGTTATTCGAATGAGCTACCAGGGTGTGAATCAAAATCTAAATGCTTGTTGTTGTTTTTGTTTTTGAAATATTTGCATCACTCTGTCCTATTAAAAGTAGGGTTCGGAGACTGAACCCCCATGGCTAAAAAGGGTCAACTGTACAGGTGGGGAAAAGATGGCCCTACTATGAGGCACAGTCAGGTGGTTGTCTCAGGCAGCCAATTCTAACCTCCGATAAAGACAGCACAGTGGGAGAGAGGTGAATCTGACCCATGGGGCCCAATTCACCAGGAAGTCTTCCCCTGTTCAAATCGCACTGAAATAAAAACAGGATTGGCACTGTGGGAACAGAGATGTCTTTTGGACTGTCTGTCTGTATGAAAGCTTGGGCCACAATAAGCCAGTAACTTTCTAAGCACCTTTCTAAAATGTAAAGGTGTTAACAGCATTCTGTGGTATTGTTCCAGCACAGATGCTCAGACAACTAGAAATAAAATAAATCTTTCACGTGATATATCAAAAGGTTGTAATTAGCAGCTGATGAAAAGGAAAGACGTTTCTGAGGGGAGAAGGCTCAGAGTTTGCAACAAATAATTTATTTGGCCACTGTGCAATCAATCACATCAGCCATCCTTTTGGCACATGTTGCAATCTCCAAAAGCTGGGTTTTTTTCAAAAATAAAAAGCTTTGGGAGCAGCACCTTCTCCTTCCGGCATTTTTGACATGCAGGCAGAAAAGCCGGGGGTGTGAGGGGAAATAACAGCGCCTGGCCTCCTCCTCAGCTGCTATTTTTGGAAGGCAGCGAGTGTGCATCATGCCGACTGGCGTGGGATTTTCTAGTAAACTGGATATTATCCGGGAGTTTTTAAAACAAATGTGAATCATTTTTAATGGAGGCAGGTGACTCATCGAGCACTTGGAAAAGAAAAAGATTAAGCAACTTTATAACTGAGCCAAAATTATCTCCTCGACATCCATCAGAAGTAGGGGAAGACAGTTAATCTTTACAGAGCTCCATTTGTGGCAACGACCGACTCAAACCCCTGCATAGCTACATCTGCAACTTGCCTTAATTGTGAAGGAAAATAATCAGACACAAAAACCTCAGTTAGTGATATTTTAAAATGATGTGGCCTTCAGATGTTCTAGTCTAGGAGGAATGATAATCAAGAACAGGGGAAAATATTGAGCCAGAAGCAACACGAGGTGAACAGAAGGTTCGGAACTGGAAAAGGTCTCTTTCTTTCCTCCCCCAGCAATACGCAGCTTTTGGTTCCCCAGCCATTCAGGAACAGGGGCTGCTGCCACTAGAGACATGTTGTTGGGAAGAATGAAGATGCATCTAAAACATTATTTTTGAGAAACTCCAGGGAACAAATTTTATTTAAACCAAGTGCTTGACAGATTTCTACTCCTAATGGTGTGCAGCAAATTAAGGACACACAACCCCATCCTATCTAGCAGGCGTGGGACTTCCGGCGTGGGACGAATGGCGCCAGCCTTGGCGCCGCTTACTCCCATGGTGCCGCAAACGTGCTTTACGGCACGTTTGCAAAACCCTAGACATGCGTAGCAGCTCTCTACCGGTCTGTTAAGTAGACAGGATTGCGCAGTTACAGTTAGATAGCTTCAAGATATTTATATGTTTAACTGAAACATTTAAAGAGAAGAATAGAGCAAGGTAGTCACAATGCATATCTTTGGAAAATATAAAAAGTACATGAATATGAAAACAGTGGCAACAGGCAGGAAATACACTGCTCAGATTTATAATTACCAAAAATAGACATATACAACTCCAGTGCTTAATGTTTATGATTTTTTGTGTAATATGAGGTAATTTTACAATAATGACAAATTTTAGAAATTGGATTTCATATTGTTGACAAATAGTTTTGGGTATTCTTAGCATTCCCTGAAGAAAAATCTGTCTGGGGGCTCAAAATGCTTCAAACGTTTGTAGATATTTTGCATTACAGATTACTCTCAAGCACATAGTGAGACACCACAAAATTAATTTTCACCTTTATTATTATAAAGACTACCACATTTTTACTTTTGTCTTCTGCCTAACAAGAGGACTGTGTGTTGGAAATGGAGCATAGTAACGGCTGCACTTTATATTTGGAAAATGGGGGAATAGCCATCACTGTCTCCTTTTCTTCTTCCCAGAATTCCTGGATGCAAATTAAGATCCTATCTGGTACCTAGTGATGCTAATCCACATTAGGTCTGCTTAATTCCTCCTATACTCCATGTTAGGGCATTTGTAAACTGCAGACTTGGGGTTGTTACACCCCCCTTTTTTTTTAGTTTCTGGAGAACTCAAAGCTTGTTTAAAATTTTGCATTTTTTTGGTAATATCTATCAAAGATATTATGAGGTTAATGGTGCAATCCTGCTTAATGTTGCACCAGCGGAGCATGTGCTCCGCTGATGTTTGGTGTCGTGAAAATGCCCAGAATGGGTCGATATGACTACCTACAATTATTTTATTGTGACCATGTAACTGACAGCCCAATCCTGTGTAACTCTTGTGTAACAGTGTAACACAAGTGTAAATCCTGTGTAACAGTAGGTCCACCAGTGTAAGAGCACTTATGCCAGTGTAACATGCCATACGCCGACGGATACAGGATGGAAACCAACGTAACTCCTTGGACGCCGCACATGCGCAGTTCGGACACGGGACGGACGCCGGCACAACTCCGCCGGCACAGGGAGCATTCTGAGGCAGGGATGTATCTAAGTCACTAGGTCACGAGTGCAAGTCCAAGTGTGAGTCAGTGCCAAAAAGATTTGGGCGAGTACGAGTCAAGTGCGAGTCCTTTTGTGCACGAGTACGAGTCAAGTGCAAGTCATTTTTTTCATGAGTGCGAGTTGAGTGCGAGTACGGCCAAAAACCCTGAGTCATGAGTCAAGTCACTCACGCTCCAGCAGATGAGCAGAAAGCAGAACATGGGGTATGCTGTCTGTGGAGAGTTCATCGGGCTCAACTGAAGTGAAGTGCTGCTCCCACCACCCCTTGCTTCGTTGCCTCCCTGTCACCCCCCAGCCAAGGAACAAGGGGTGTCGAGAGCAGCCGGTGGGGGCTGAGGGCGATGGGGAGGCGGAGGAGCAAGAGGGCTACCTATCTTTTTGCTGCTGCCGCCTGCATCCACTCTCCCTACAGGAAAAAAGGTGGCAGTTTTTGCAGAGCACTTTTTGCAGAGAGCGCCTTTGCAGAGAGCGCCTTAAAGGTGCAGGATCCACACCTTTAAGAAGGGGGATTCGCACCTTTAAGGAGGGGGTGCGGCGCCTCTCCTTTTCCCATCAATGCGTTGTCACCCCCCATGTGCCTCAGTCGCCCTTTGCCTGCGGGCGGCCTGCATCATCGCCCCCTGCCAAGCTTCCAAGCACCTTGTGAACACGTCTTCTCCTTTGTACGCTCAGAGCGCTCTGCCCTCTGCTGCTGCTGCTGAACATAAGTGGCGAGCAAGAAGCAGAGCCTCCAGTGTTTCTTCCGAGAGCGGAGCGCTCTGATTTTTAAATGCTTATGCATCGTCTCTCTCTCTCTCACACTGGACCCTGGGCAGTTTACAGCCCAATATGATGAATACAAAGCCAAAATAAAAACAATCAAGAATCAAATAATTCTGCAGCAACAAAATACCAGAAATTAGGACCAAATTAAAAACTTAGCCAAGTACCAAAAGGAGCCGTAACCAGCCACATTTTAGTAATAGGCTAAAACTGTGTTTCTCAAACTGTGGGTCGGGACCCACTTGGTGGGTCTCAGGTGATCAGGCATAAATGGCGCAAACGCCCTAAAAGCGGGCCAACCCCCCCCCTGCTTTTTGCTGCCTTTGTGCACCCCTCCATCCACATGTCGCCCTGCCTCCCGGTTAGCGCCAGGGGTGTGCATGGGCATGGGGGTGTGCAATTCGGCGGTGTGGGACAAGGGGTGTGCAATTCGGCAGTGCGGGGGCGAAGACGGCAGCAAAACCGGCACTTCCTTTAAGCCTTTGTGCGCCCTCAGCCCGATGAGCAGCCTCCTTGCAGGCCAGCTAAGTGCTAGACAGTCTGTGCAACCAGAGCCTCTCTAGCACCTATTCTTGCTGGCTGGAGGACTCCTCCACCAGCGAGACAAGGTGCTACTCCTAGAGAGGCTATGCAAGGTTGCGCAGCCTCTCTGGTACCTAGTCTCGCTGGCTGGAGGACTCCTCCACCAGGCCTGAAAGGAGGCTGCTCATCGGGCCTGGGGGTGCATGAAGGCTTACAGTAAGTGCAGATTTTGCCGCCGCCGCCGTCACCCCCATGCCACTGAATTGTGCACATACACACATGCACCCCATGCCGCTAACCGGGAGGAAGGGTGACGTGGTTTTCTGGCTGTTTATTGGCCAGTGGCACGGGCAGGTGGGCGGGCAAGTCCTCTTGCCAACAGGAGTCACCCGCCTGCCCCGCTAGTGGCTGAAAAATGGCTGGAAAACCACCGGGGGTGTTTTTCTTATTTTTTGTGTGGGGTGGGGCTTGTGATGTCATGCCCATGTGGGCAGGGCTTGTGACATCCCATGGGGGTGTCACATCCAGGGAGGTTGTCAAGCTGCCCTGCCCCCCCCCAGCGGAGGCTGGCTACGCCTCTGCCCTGAAGCTATTCAAAAATTGCCCTGATAATTGCCCTTCAGAGAGCTGAGCTCCTGCAGTTTGCCAGGAGCTGAACTTCTGCAGTTTGCAAACTTGTGTAAATATAGGTAGATACAGTGGCGTCGCTAGGACGTGGTGGGGGTGACGCTGCCACCCGGTACAAGCCAGGAGAGGGTGATGACACATCTTCGGCCGGCAGCTCGGCCGCTTCTGACTAGGCCAAAAATGACGTTTTCGCACATGC